>CM062520.1:29673060-32415060 GCA_031439585.1 Pterocarpus macrocarpus
AATCCTACCTTTATTTTGATGTAACAACTAGCTAGTCTTGAGTTTCAATGGAAGATATGGATGCAAGTGGTTGGATGGAGGCTGAAAGAGGAGGAAGGAGATGAAGAGGATGAAGAAAAGAGGAAAGGAAGGCTGCTGGAAAAGGGAGCTCGAAAATTTTGAGTGGAGAAGGAAAAATCTGATTCAAATACAAAAAGGTGGTTGGCTTCCAAGGCTTTGATTGGTTGAAATACAAGAGGCTGAAATTCAGCCAAGCTTCCTCTTTTCTTTTGGCCTTGTTTGCGCCACTTTTAGGGGTTAAGTGGCTGAGTTCTCAGCCACTTAAAGTAGGGCTGATAAGTTGAAATTCTATTGGTTGCTCCTATAGCTTTAAAATATCAGTAATCTTACCGATTTTCTTTAAATCCAGAATCTCGGTTTTGAAGAAATTTGTGAAATTTTATATGTTTCTATTTTAATTATTTCTAATCCTAATATCTCTAATTAACACTTAATTAGCTTCTAATTAACCTCTAATTAACTTCTAATTTAATCCTAATTATCCTATAAAATCGAATAAATTGATTAACGACATAAATTAATCGTTTTACCAATTTGGGGCTATTCCATTTTCTATTTTTATGGCTAATGGTATTTTCGTAATTATGGGTAAGTCTAGGGGCATCTCATGTCATTTCACATACGGATGCCTCCGTGGCTCAATCAGCCGAGGTTTAATTTTCTACATTTTTGCTACATGGTTCTACTTTATTTAAAACCTTATTCTGCTAATCCAACTGATATAAGGACCTAAAGGTCATTTTCTAAAAAGTTCAAGGGCAAAGTTGTAAATAATAAAATTTATTTGTATTATTTCCTATTACGTTATATGGGGATGTTACAAATTCTCTAACTCTAATAAATAAATTTCAATTTGGCTTACTCATATAAAAGTTTAATTATTCGACAGTGCTAGTTATACGAAGTTTGGGATGTTACAAAAGTCACAATTCACAAGGTGTTAGTCTGAGTAAAAAGGGCTTGAGTTTCTTAAGTATGAGGTCTTGGGTTCGATTCTAGGAGGATTCAAGTATATGAAAAAAGCATCACGGGGAGGGATTCTTGCTTAGACGCCCGACCAAACTTTTGGAGATTAGTTACCTGTTAGGTGAAGGGATATTATGAGAAATAAATAATAAAAATTGTATTTTTGGAATATAATAATAAAAGGATTTAATTTATATATATTATAAATGTAAAATAATTTTACACAAATATCCAATCATGTATTATCACATTGGCACAAATATTTGATTGAATCACCCATTATCTTAACTTTTATAAATATAAGCATTTGATTAGATGACAATGTAGTATTATCAATGCATATTAATTAAATTCTCAATAAAAGTTGTATACATAAATCTAAAATATGACAACAAAAGATTATTCAGCTTTTAATTTCCAATTAATTTTATTTAAAAATATTAAATAATCAAAATTTTGATATCAAAGATATAATGATATTCATAACTTTCAAATAAGTATTTAATATTTATTCCTTTAATCTATATAATCTATCCAATCATATTTATTCAATATATTGTAAAATTTAACAATAATTTTGAATTATGATTAACAATAATATAAAAGGACAAAAATCTTGAAATTTATGAAATAAATATGATGCAAACAATGTAGCACATGTGCACCAAAATAAATAAATTTAATATTTTTCTATATCTTAGGTTTCAAAAAATTTGATTTATAAGATTTTAAAAATATTAATCTTTGAAGGAAACAGAATGCACCATAAAACTTGAATATAAAGAAACAAAGGCATGTATGAAACATAATTTTCACTTGATAATGTAAATTGATTAGTGTTTCTCATATCTTAAAGAGATTGAGTGTTATTTAATTTAATGTAATAGTTATTCGAGAATTTTAGTAATATAATATATGTGGATGTAGATACCAATCGTCGTATCTTTTATTCGTGGAGTATCTAAAGATACGTATAAATTGTTATATCTGTTTGCATGAATTTTGAAATTTTTTTGAATAGATATAAATTTAATATTTTGTATTTGAAAATTGTTCAGTTTATAATTTAAATAAAGTTAATTAACTTCTGTTTTTTTTTCTTCTAATTTTTCAACCACCGAATATAACTTAAGGGGGTGTTTGGCATACTGTATTAGGCATGACAGGATAAGGTAATACAATACGTTATGATCTTATTCGTTGTTTGGTGCAGTCAATGTATTGTATAAGTTTATCCATCAAACCTCCCTTATACATTATAATGATGGATAACTTAATACGGTTTAGAGAGACCGTATTAGGCCTGATTAGCTTTTAATGTATAAGGGTTTTTTTATTTTTTTATTTTTTAATATATTTTATTAAAAGAAAATTAATTATTAAATAAATAATAAAATATATAAATATATAAATAAAAAATAATATTATTTAATAATAAATAAATATTTTTTAAAAATAATTATAAAATAACTATTCAAACTGAGATAAAAATATAGGAATAAAAATTTATTATTAAAATATATAAATAATAATATTTAATATAAATTTAATTGTATATAATAAAAAATACAACTAAATATAGGAATGTGATACTAAGCTTATTTAGATTTTGATGTATAAAAACTCCATATCTATTTCATTCTCTCTCTCTCTCTTATATATTTTATATTTATAAAAAAATATTAAAAATAAATAAATAAATAATTTTTAATATAAAATTATTTTTATATATAATAAAAAATAGCTTAAATAATTATAATAACTATTTAAAAATTATATTTATTATAATATCTTCTTCTGGTTATATTTTATATAATACAATATCTTATATAGTGATATATCAAATATTACATAGTATTAAATTTTTATCAGGCTTTATACAATCAAGCCTTATACTATCAACCTTTATCCTATCAAACCTTATACTAACAGGCATACCAAACGGGCCTAAATTAATACATCCTTCCTTTTAATTTCGTTTGTAAAACGTCTCTACAGTGAATCCACTTCAACCCCATGCCCTCCTTCTATTATTCGGTAAAGTACGAAATCCACAAAATTTACGGTTTGACCAACTCACAAAGAATTGGCCGTAATATAAAGGACCAATTCACAATATTGGAAGGAAAAAGAGCCAGTTGTGCAATTTATTCACTTTCCAGTCCTCTACCTCAGTTAACTCTTGAGCAAGCAACCAGGGTAGGGGGCAGCAATTGCGCTTCATATTTATTGTTCGCAGTGCCGAAGCCGGGAAGAGGCAAAGAGAAGAAAACACCTCAAAAGCAAAGAGTCACAGTAGAAAACGTAGAAGAGGGAGACTCTGAGTAGCATCAACATCAAATCAAGTAAGCCATGAGTAGCATCGGAACAGGTTACGATCTATCGGTCACCACTTTCTCACCCGATGGCCGCGTCTTCCAGATCGAGTACGCCGCCAAGGCCGTCGACAATAGCGGGTAACGCCTCCCCCCCCTTTTTCCCACTCTTCTCTCCTTTTCTCTCTTCTAACTTTCTCTTCTTTGTCCGGGTTTGCCCCCAAAATGATGGGTCATTAAAAGCACCGATTTTTAAGTCAGGGTTTTGGGGGAAAGAAATTAGTAAAAATTGCCCTCAGTTTAGGGCACTTTTTAGGGTGGGTTTTAGATGCGGCTAATTTTTGGGGTAATTGAATTATTGTTTTCTTTAATAGTTTTGTCTAATAGGATCTTATAATTGAAACATTGTTGCAGGACTGTTATAGGGATCAAATGCAAAGATGGTGTTGTGTTGGTAGGTTATTCTGAAAAATTTTAGTACCTCTTTCTTTTTATGTGTGTGCTTTTTTTTTTTTTTTTGGGTATTTTTAAAGAACTTTGGTTTTGTTTTAGGGCGTGGAGAAGCTTATTCCATCGAAGATGATGCTGCCGGGTTCTAATAGGAGAATACACTCGGTTCATCGCCACTCTGGGATGGTACCGTGTCATTTACATTTTTACATTTTGTACTGTTTTGCAGATCTTGTTACTCTTTTGTTGTTGCTTTTGCTTTTTATTTTTATTTTTATTTTTATTTTTGAAAATATTGTAATGACCATAAAGGGTTTACATATACTAGACACCATTGACTTGCATTTCGTATATAAGCTTGATCCTGAGTAGCTAGTGTTGAATTGTTGTGACTGGTGGAGTGGAACATGTAGCATTTTAAGAAGATTTTGAAGGAGATGATGGAAAATTGAGCAATGAAGAGTGAAAGGAAGTCAGGGTACTGTTCATGTATACATGATTTCTCTATCACTGGATGATCTATTGTATGAGTAGAGGTTTTCAGTATACTGATGCTTTTATTTGTTTCATGCCTTGGTCGTTCCTATGTGTAAGCATGATGAATGATTAATCTTAGATTAGCACCCACATATTATGTGAGTGACCGAATTTAAAACAACCATTAAAGGATGCCTTTCATGTAATCATGTTCCATTAATTGCAAGTAGTAGAAAGTTGTGGAAATCATGGTGGATTATAACTAAGTTACAACATTGCATTGGGATACATTTAAGTCTATAATGTCATTTGTCACATTGTTGTTGCTTTGATGTTCTGAACTTTTTCTGATGTATGCATGAATCTTCTTCCAATTTTAGGCTGTGGCAGGATTAGCAGCTGATGGTAGGCAAATTGTTGCCAGGGCCAAGTCTGAAGCGACCAACTATGACAGGTTTACTTGTGCTCTTGCAATCCCCCTGTCCTTTTTTTTTTTTTTTCTCTAATCTGGACATACTAATTGAATATTTAAAACACAGCAATATATAACCTTGTTTTGATTTTGAAGTCTACCTAATTATAAGTTATTTTTATTTTGCTATACTTCCGACAATGTCTTAGCGACCTAGCATTCCAAAAAACTGATCACTACACAATTCACCGGCTGTGCAAATAACACACTGAGTGATAACAATTTAGTTTACCTTATGGCCCTTAGACTTTTACTGATGGAAATATAATCAGCGGCTAACGTCCTAACTGAGAAAGAAGCTTGTTATGGGCCATTAGCCCATTACAATTTACAGCTTTAAATAGATCACTATTCTCAAACATCTGAAATTTGAATCATTGCTGTATATGGCCCTGGATTGAAATGAAGCTCCTGAATGGAGGCTCTGCATACCACGCTTGAGTTTTCAATACTCATGCATTTTTATGCTTCTTATTGAAACACATAATTGGATCACTGTGGTGAAGGGCCCATATTTGGATTTGATGTGCATGCTAACATTTTCTGTGTATTACTAATTTCGTTAAGTATCTGTATAGATTGTATCTAGTTAAAGATCCTTTTCTTTCTGTAATATAGTGTTCATCAAGTTCTGTGTGATGGTTGATGACCAAAGGAGGGGACTATGTGTAATAATAAACTTGTTGTGTATCAGTTAGACCAAAGTCATGACCTGCACGGTGTTTCAAGTTGTTGTCTTGATACATACTATTTGGTGTAAATTGAAGTATCTCAATCTCATAACACTGAGGCTTTATTAAATGTCTGTGTTCAACTTTTGAGAAGAAAATATGTTCATTCTAGTTTATTTTTCTTTTCAGTGTGTATGGAGAACCCATTCCTGTTAAGGAACTTGCTGAACGTGTGGCTAGTTATGTGCATCTTTGTACGCTATATTGGTGGCTCAGGTTTAATGAAACTGACTCTTGTGGCCATTTTTAAGTTATACTTCCTCATCTTTTTTCACATCAATAATATATCTATGATGGTTCTGCAGACCTTTTGGATGTGGTGTCATACTAGGAGGTTATGACAGAGATGGACCACAACTATACATGGTTGAACCTTCTGGTGTTTCCTATGTGAGTGTACTTTTTGTTGTGAACTTCTGGACTTTTTGATCATTACCGATACCCTACCTATGAAGGTTCCTTTTTTTTGGCAGTTCCACGTACTGTTTTTGTACTGATTTGTTTGTGATGGTATTTGTTCTAGAGGTATTTTGGTGCTGCAATTGGGAAAGGCAGGCAGGCTGCAAAAACGTAAGTGCATATATGTTAATTATACTTATGCAATTTTGTACTAAAGGTAACAAAAATTTTTCCTTCTAATTGTTCTTGGTAGGGAGGTTATCCTCCTTTGATTCTTATTGTTGACTTTCTCTAAATATATATGTACTTATCTTTCAGTGGGGAGAAAAAAAATCTGTGCTGTCTAATAACTTTGTTGAGTTACTGTTACACAGAATCTTGGTTTGTGAATTTTGACAATAAACTGCTGAAGTTTAAGCAATATAGTGGCAGTGTAGTCCTTCCTAGGAGCTTCTCTTATTATAGCATATGCGTGTAAAAGTTATCAGACCAATCAACGTGTGTTGACAATTTTTCTTGCTTATTCTGATAATTTGATCTATGCTTCTAATTGTTTTAAGTGAATGAACCGAAGCAAGAAAATACTAATGTAAATTAGAATTCACTCCTTTATCATTTGGACATTGTCTCCAATACAAAAACCCTCACTAGCATTTCTTTTATCTTCATCCCAAATACTGAAAATAGTGGAGTTGTTATCAAATTCCAAATGCTTGTTATAAAGCCATACTTTGACCTGGTAGTTAGGTTGCGTTGAAAAATTTGATTATAGAGGGTGTTGCTTATCTCTTTCCTGACAACAATGAAAGGTGGCACAGTGCATAAGGATCCTGCCATTGTGCGGTCTGGCAGTCTGGGGAGAGTATAGAATTGAAATGTATGAATTTGTTTTGTGTGTGTGCATGTGCATATATGTGGTTAAGGATTGTTCTGTTTGTGTGCTATTATGTTGTTTCTATTTCTTTGTGTAGTATTAGGTGTGAAATTGATTATATTTAGGTGTATATGAAAAATCACATATTGCATGTATCTCGCAGCAAGTTAAGCTTGAATATACATTTCTTTTTGTTTTTTTGGGGAGGGTGGGGCAGGGGTTGGGGGGGGGCATTATTTTTGTTTACGTTGACCATGTGCCTTTGCATTTTTTTGTGTAATTGTTATACTGGGTTCCTAGATTGAACTTTTAATGTTATAACCTTCAAGTATTTCACTTTTTTACATTCCTTATCTGGTTCAAATTTGATCTTGAGATATCAGATTTATATCCAATGTGATATTGAATTATCTTGTTAAATTTTTGGCAGAGAGATTGAAAAGTTAAAGCTTGCTGATATGACTTGCAGACAAGGTGTTATTGAAGTAGCCAAGATGTGAGTAACATGATTATTGGCTATACTATTTATAGCTACATGCCCAGTTTTGTATTTGGATGCATTGCTCTGTCTCTGTGATGTATCAATTGTTACAAATTGTGATCAAAGTATCAATGATAAGAGTACTGACTGCTAGTTTTAAGTTATTAGAAAATGGAGTGGAGGTGGAGGTATTAGGGTTAAAAAAGGCTCATACAAAATTTCTTGGAACTGTTGATAGCAATACAGGATGAAGGGAAAAGTATACAAGAAAACACCGGAAGGAATAGGAAGTTCTTGGTTTTGAAGTGTGCTTGTTTGTCCATATTAAGACTTGAAAATTGTGAAGTAACCAGATTGAGATCTTTATCCAACAAGAGAAAAATGATACTATTTTTGGGAAACTCCATTTTACCCCCTCCAACTTATGACCATGTGCACTTTTGTCCTCAAATTTCAAAAGCATGCAATGTGATCCCTACACTTTGTGATGTGAGCATTTTAGTCTTTCAACTTCTAGTCAAACATTAACAAAAATTGTCATTCTGTAAGTTTTGGGTCCAAAGTGCAATAGAACCTAAGTTGGAGGGGACAAATTACACTTTCGCATCAAGAAATTTGGTATGAAATTGATCTCATGATTTATTTGACCATGACAATTTTTGCTGGTTTTTGATAAACAATTAGACCGATTGACTGAAGGACTAAAAATCACATTTTAAAAAGTTTAGGAGCCACCTTGCTTCTTTCTGAAGCTTGAGCGCTGAAGTCTACATAATCCTAAGTTGGAGGGAGTAAAATGGAATTTCCCCTAATCTTTTTCCTAACTGCCATTATGGGGTAATTTATCTTTTACAGTTACTGGAATGCCAGAGGGCTGTGGTCATTGAGCTTTTGAGTTTCAGTTTTGTATTGCAACTTTATCTATGCTAAAAGTTCCCCTTTTTCTGTGAAATTTTTAGTTGTCACTATTTTGTTTGGATGGTTAGCCTTATATTGCAGCTTTTTACTCCATAAAGGGGGAAGGGACTTTATTTACCTTAGACATACTATTCCTTCTCCAAGTCAATGCCTTGATGTGGATTGCTATTTACAACCATTTTTCGCATTTGTCTATGCCAAGCAGTATTTATGGAGTTCATGATGAGGCGAAGGATAAAGACTTCGAACTTGAAATGAGCTGGGTGTGTGATGAATCAAATCGCCAACACGAAAAGGTAAGTCGAGCAGTATTTATGCTAAATTTGTGACTAGCTGGGATTTGTGCATTTGATTCTTTTGTTCTCTTATCTGCTAATTTCTTTTACAATTTCTATTTCCTGGCTGAGGAAAAAAATATGGAGTGAACAAAATTATTTCTTAGAGGGTAAGATACGGGTCTGGGAAATATTGGTCAATGAGGGGAGGGGGGCAACAATGAAACCAGTTAAGTTGCTGGCTGGCTAACATGAGGAAAAGAGTTCTATAGTCCTATATTTTAAAGGGTTTTTCTTAGGGCACTGGTTATGGAATCAAAAGTGGAAAGTTCTTTATTGAAACATGAGATTTTTAAGTTTCCAATATATTTTCACTCTTGATTTCTTAACTAGTGTTATTAGGGCACTAGTTAGAAAAAACCTAATTTAAATCATATATGGAGCTTATTTGAGACATTTAATTTGTTGGATAAATATACATTCAGTGTACTAACAAGACTTTCTGTGTAATTCTGAATTCTCACTGATGCCACACCACGGTATGCTTTGAGGGTGGATTTTTTGTTGGATTAGTTGTTTAGTTATTTATTAGCTAAAGAGATTAGATGTCTCTTTAATACAATACCTCTGTATTTTGGTTTGTATATGTGGTCCAGATAGTATGTTTCTGAATACGCATGCTGCATGATGTGCTCTGTTCTGCTCTGTTGCATTCAAACTCATGGTACTTTCATTATGAATATTATCAGGGTTGTTTTCTGGACCATTAGTCCTTTATGACCATAATCTTTTCTAGCACAGTACTTACTTTATACAGTCCTATTTTTGCACCCTTTGTTTGTTATATTGACTTCTGTTTGCTACTTTTTCCTTCCTGATAAGAGGAGCACGATATTTTCCTTCCTGCCAAGAGGAGCACACTTTCCATCAATTTGGGTCCTTCCATGTGACATGAGAAGCATGTTAGAGGACAATTTTTGTTTCTTCTAGAAAGTTTTCTGTCTCTTGCCAAGACAGTCGTCTCATTGAGATAACCTAAATTTAACACATGTTGGAAAAGACTCCTTTAAAGTGAATTTGTTTGGAAAATGAGGGTGTGTGTATCCACCCTTGATTTTATCTGAAGTGCATCTTTATCTAAGACAGTAGTCTACCGTGTTAGTCCTTGAGAAATTAGGTTGACATCAATTTAGTCCTTTAAATATAGGTCACATCAATTTAGTCCTAGTCATGGAAAGTGACATCAAAATCATATTTCTGTATACAAAACATGGCAATGAAGTACTAAGTTGATGTCAATTTTTTGTAATTGAGGGACTAAATTAATTCCATTTTTCCATCATTGAGAGATTAAATTGATGTCAATTTCTTTTGAAGACCATAACGATACCTCTCTGCATCTTTTACGGACTGTTGATGTCCTTTATCATTTTGGGACCAAATTGATATCAACCTGATCTTTCAAAGACCAAAATGGTGATATACTCTTAACCCACTAAAAGATTTGTAGGTGGATGCACTCTTAGTTGATCAATATAGAATCTTAATTCTTTTGTTAGGGAAACATGGTAATTTCCAACTATCAATCGCAAAAGGCTAGCTTTTGAATTAGGTTGTTTTTATTATTATTTTTTAACTGATTGCCTCTTTTCTCTAGCCCATTGTTTTTGTTTTAGTTTTTGAAACTAATTAGCTCACATGCCACTGAATTAATCATGTCCAGGTCCCAGATGATCTTCTAGAAGAAGCTAAGGCAGCTGCCAAAGCGGCTCTTGAAGAAATGGATGCAGATTAGCAGATTGAAACAATTTATTCTAGAGATGTATTTCATAACTAACTATTTGAGGATTCGGAACATCTAAAGGAAATGTAATGGCTTCAACTGTTTGATTTTATTTGCATCTTAATGATTAAATGCACTTGTTGCTTTCCTGTTCCTGGGCAGAAATGTTTTGAAGTGCTTCAAATACTGGCCTTGAGTTATTGATTTCAAGTTGAATTATTTGTCTTCCCTGCCTGTGTTTACCATTGATTTTCTCTTCCACGTGGCATGCCATTTGTCTGCATTCTCTTGCATGCGTAAGATTAGAAGCATCAAATTTAATGCTTTTCCTTTTGTTAATCGGTAGTTTTCAGCAACAATCTTTCCTTTTAACTTATTGAGTTTCGCCTCTGAACAAATTTGCAATCACCAATGGGGATTTATTGAGAGTGCGATTGTTTTAGATTTTGAAAAATATAATTTTGAAATTTAAATTTTTTATATAACATAAAAAATTTTAAAAGTTACTATTTTCAGTTTTTTTCAAAAAAAATAAAAATTGATTTTTTTGAGAATTTAATTATTTTTAAAAATTTATTTAAATATATGAAAATTAATTTTTTATAATAAAAAAATAATTTTTTATTAAAAAAAAATACAAATAAACACACCCTAAGTTATGAATTGAAATTCTAATATTTATAACCAAAAAGTTTGGCTCCTTGAGTATGAGGTTTTGGGTTTGGTTTCAAGATTCACAATTATGGAAAAAATGCCGTTAGGAGGGATTCCAAATAGGCACTTGACTATCACTCAGGAGATTGGGTTTTTGTCAATTAGGTAAGGGCATGATTTGAGAAATAAAAATAAGGGAATATTTTGAGAAATAAAATATTTGGAACGAAAGAGTTTTTATTACTGTATACTTTTCAAACAAGCGAGTTTCATGGGGCTCACTCCTATGTGTTCTTTTGATGCCCGAATTTTCCTTCTTATTATATGGGAGCATCATGAAGGTAGTCGCCCCTAAGTTTGCCTGCCCGTTGCTTGTGTTTACTGGTAGCTTATACGGTGGTTTCTTAAACTTTGGGACCACTAATGGTCCTTAATTTTACCCTCTTAGACCTCTATTAAAGATATATATTAACAGTTGAGATTTTGAAAATTAAATAAAAATTTAAAATGATTAATAAATTAAAATTATAATTTTATCCTTCTAATACACAAATTATCACAATCATCCAAATCATCACCTAAGTTCTTTTTCACTGCCACCTAAATCACAAATGCCATCCTAACCACCACTACTCTTGCGTAATAGCGTGGAGGCTGCACTTCCTCTAAGTTTAAGATTAGAGTAGAAGAATATCACCTTTATACATATTAGTCCTTAAGAAAAATTAGTCCAAAGGGCCCTAATATGTGCAAATTTGGGGGACCTCTAGACCCTTTGTCAACTCTCTCTTAAAATTAACAAAAGTGATGATGTGACCTATATTTTCCTGACTAGGATCAGAAAAAGCTATGAGGCTCCACGTAGCAGGGAGTAAAACATTACCGTTTTGCTCACTTTAAAGAAAATCCCATCATCTTTTTTATATTCTTCTTTCTTTGCAAAAGTTTGATAACCAATGCAAACCCTAAAACCCAAATAGCTCTATCTACCAAATTTATTGAAATTCTTGATAGAAAATGAGTGGTTGTAGTTCGCAATGGTTAATCCAAGAGTACAAAGAGTAGGTGAGGCTAACCACATCCACTCATTTTCTCTTAGGAATTTGAATAGTTATGGCAGATAAGCCTATTTGGATTTTAGAATTTGTATTGGATATAGAACTTCTGTGAAGATGGAAGAAGATAAAAGGGATTATGGGTTTTTTCTTCTAAGTAAGCAAAATGGCATGTGGAGTCGGCTTCGACTGCGATGCTCTTCGCGGTCCAAGGTGCATTATGCACCTTGTGACTGTAACATATCTAATGGATTGGATTTGTGAGGTATATCGATATCTGGAATTCATATGATCTTATTTGTAGTAATATATTAATTTTAAAAAAATTAAAAAATATAATTAAATATATTTTAGAAATTAATTTTTATACACTAATAGTATAAAATTATATTGATAATATAAAATAATTTTATATTATCAGTGTAATATTATACTGATAGAAGTGTAAAATTATATTAACAGAATAAAATTATACTGATAAAATTTTTATAATTTTTAGAAATTAATTTTTATATACTAATAGTATAAAATTATATTAATAATATAAAATAATTTTATACTATCAGTGTAAAATTACACTGACAGAGTAAAATTATATTGATAAAATTTTTTGATTACATTAACAACGTAAAATTATTTTATACTGTCAGTGTATGATAATTAATTTTAAAATTTATTTAATTATATTTTTAAATTTTTTTAAAATTAGATATTATTACAGTGCATTATAGGTGATTGGTGTATCGATGCACCTCACAATCTCACCATCAGTTGAGCAAATGCTCCTTGTGAAGAAAGACTGTAGATGGCGCCTGTGGAGTCACGTAAGATGGCCCTTTTGTGATCTTAGTTAGCGAAAATAGGCCGCATAATCACTTTTGTTTATCATATTTCAGCCTAACAAATTTGGGTCTAAAATCCAAACACTAGTGCACACACTATAATATGAAAATGCAAAAAAATAAATAATTACAAAGTGGGAAGAAGAAGCGAAGAAGTAGATGAGATAAGAATGGATAGAGTTTGGTGGACCTTTGTCAATAATGATGTTCATGAGATGAAAGAATTTTTGGGTTGTCCAACCATATTTTGGTACTTATAGTTCGATTCTTATCAATTGAATAAGGATTCCCCTCTTTTCAATAAAGAATGATTTTTTCGAGACCTATTTGATGTCACATGTATTTTTTAGGAACTAAAGGAATGTCACATTTTAACTTTTAGGAATCTGTTTGATATCAAAACTTTTGAAAAACTAATATGATGTCACATTTTAACTTCATTCCTTTTTGATATCAAAAAAGAAATATTTAGGGACTAAGTTAATGTTACATGCATCTTTTAGGAATCAAAACATATGTTTACTCAAATTAAAATAAAGCTTGTTGGTAAGAGTTAAAAAGAACTTCACTAAAAATAAATTAACATTTATACCATTTTTTTAAAAGATGATTATGTATGTGACTTAAAAATTTTTTATCACTATTTTTTAGATTCTTATTTTTCAAATATAAATCACTAAAATCAACATAAAAATCAAGCAACTCAATTAAGCAATGAAACATACTTATCATAAGTTATGTGGACAAAATGCAAGGCGAACTTTTTCTAGATATGCAATCACATTTTAATTTCCCAATTAAAGTCATAGATAAACAAGGACAACTTAATGACATTTGCCAAAAAACTATACACACACACATTTGTAAGCATATAAATGTATTTACTTTTTTCTTTTGATAGTCTTTCTACCATAAGATACATCACATCCATTAGTATTTTTTATTTTTAAGTATTGATGTGAAATTACCATTCATATTAAATAATTATTAGTTACACTATGTAAAACATAAGTAGTTTCGAATATTATTATTGAAACTTACAACTATGGTTCTTTCACAAGAAAATTTGTAGTTTTTTTTCCCCCTAGTAAAATTCGTTTATATTTCCCTTAGAGGAGTAGTGCAAATTCTGACAAATCTTGTTTCCTTTGGAGACAAGCTAAGGATTTGTTTGGTTGTGATTTTTTTGGTAAAAAATTATTTTTTGATTAAAAAAATTAATTTTCATATATTTAGATAATTTTTTAAAAATAATTATATTCTCAAAAAAATCTATTTTTAATATTTTTGTAAAAGGTGAAAATAGTAACTTTTAAAAAAAATTAGTTTTTAATTTTTTTAATTATATATAAAATTTAAATTTTATAATTATTTTTTAAAAAAATTGAAAAAAATGTACCTTGACAAGCAAAAGAGAAGTGCATTTATTTTCCCATTTGGGCCAGAGAGCCCAAAAACTGGGGTACATTTCAACCCAATATGGTATTTGGATTAGAAAACTGAGGTAGCTCTGCTTTACGCGCGGCTAGAGGTAGCGATTAGCTTGGACTAAAACGAAAAAATCTTGGACCAAAAACAAAAAAAAAAACAAAAAAAAGGCAAGACCAAAAGAAAAATAAATAAAGTTCTCAAAAAAAAAAAAAACGAAAAATAAATAAATAAAAACAGAGGTAGCTAATAGCTAATTATTAATAACCCCTCGGCTCCTCCCCGCTCTACTCGCTCACCGTCACCGGATACTGAGTACCGTGGAGGAGTTGCACGCACTCTCACACTTAGCTCTATTCGTGACTCTCGGCACGTAAAAACCTTAACTTTGATCCTTAATCCATTTCACAAGACATGGCTTCCGGTATGCGATTGTTGTTGTTGTTGTTAATGTTGTCGTTGATGATGCTGTACTTGTTTGTTGTAACGAAACTAAGTGGTTGATCGATTCTGTGACCGTGAATAGATGCTGATATGGAGGACTACGGTTTTGAGTACTCGGATGAGGAGCAAGAGGAGCAGGACGTTGATATTGAGAATCAATATTACAATTCTAAAGGTTTCTTTTCCTTTCTTTTTTTTTTTTTTTTTGCGTTACCATTTAATTTATTATTTATGAATTAGGAACCACAAACTTAGATTTTTTTTTTTTTTTAAATGGAATTGTGTTTCTGTGCTTGGCTGTTCACAATGCCATTAATTAAGATGCCCAATTAAACTAATGTTTCGAAATCTGAAATCAGTGTGCTATCATTGGATATTTTCTGACTGTCAAAATTTCTTGTTGCACTTGTTGTGACTGGTCACCAGTTTATGCATCGTTGTTACACGTTGAAGTTTGCTGAGTGAGTTAGTTATCTTGTTTATTTTGAAATTTGGATTTAAAGTGTTTATTCCTTGAGGATATTACAGATGACTTGAGACATAATGTTTTAACAGTTTTTTTTTACTTAATTTTTTTTCCCGATAGATTTGGCCTATGTTCTGGTTCATGGTGATTGTTCAATTTTTATACTGACTTCTTAGGGTTATATTGTTTTGTTTTTATATAGGTATGGTTGAAACTGACCCAGAGGGTGCACTTGCTGGTTTTGCTGAAGTTGTGCAAATGGAACAAGAAAAGGCAGAATGGTAAGAACTCCTTTTTCAGAGTCCTGCATACTAAAAAAGATATGGCTAATGAAGTAGAGAACTTCAATGGTAATATTACTCTTGTTGTAAAGTCACTCGTTACAGGATCTATCATTGCTAAGGTATATTTGGGAAACTATTATTTTGGTGATATAATCTTTTTTTTTTTTTTAAATGCTGTTTCAAAGACTTTTGGTTATAAGTTGCTTTGAACCTAAAATAAGCTAATTCAAACACACACCTAGTCTATTGTTCTTTTTCTTTTTCTTTTTTTTTTTTTTGTTGGGGTGGGGGGGGGGATGTTTCTTTTTTCCTTTTGGTTGGGAATCTAACATGATTACATATAATAAAGAATAATGTTGAAATTTCACAATTGCATACCCAAGAGGGATTTAGTGTGACATATTTCAACTTTTAAATTGTTGGCCCCATTTTTGTAAGCGATTTATCCCACTCATAACCATAAAAAGTTAATTGTGAATTTTTAATACATTTTGCATAGATCCTTTGAGATAAATAGCACTACTCTTTAATTAATAAAGCCAATTTTTTAAGTCAATATTTAGTTTCTGTTTAAGTTGTGTTTCCTACTTTCTCTATAAATTCTTGTAATTGCTATCATAAGCTTCTAATATAAACTCATCCTCATTCAGCACTTACCTTCTCCAAACTGGCTTACCCATTTCTACCGTATGTTTTTTAGTGGAAATATTTTGAAAATTAAACTCGAGAGATGTCGGATATGAATGTGTCTGTCTCGTCGCGTGTCAGTTGTTTCTACTTTCTGTTGTACTCTTATGTGCTGTGCACTGATATTTGTCTGAGAATCCTTCTACAGTGGCAATAAAATTTTACGTGTCACACTTAACTTGTATTTTGCATTTTTCCAGGGGATTTAAAGCTCTAAAGCAAACTGTCAAGCTCTATTATCGACTGGGAAGGTATAAAGAGATGATGGGAGCGTATAGGGAGATGTTGACATATATTAAGTCAGCAGTGACTCGTAACTACAGTGAAAAATGCATAAACAGCATCATGGACTATGTCTCTGGTTCAGCTAGCCAGAACTTAGGCCTTCTGCAGGAATTCTACCAGACAACTCTAAAGGCCCTTGAAGAAGCAAAAAATGAGGTTTGTCCCTTGGAAATTTTCTATTGAGTCTTATCTCATTGCCTCTCTTATTATGCAATCTTATATTTTGTGTTTCACTCACTTTGCAGAGATTATGGTTTAAGACAAATCTGAAGCTTTGCAAGATCTTTTTTGATATTGGTGAATATGGGCGTATGATTAAGGTAGTCTGTTCTTTTTCAATGTAACTTTCTGTTCAAATGATTTTGGATTCCTATGCACATTTTTTTATTGGTATCTACCAATATTTAATGATTAAAGGATTTGTTGAGCCCTTTCAGATCTTGAAGGAACTTCACAAATCTTGTCAAAGAGAAGATGGGACAGATGACCATAAGAAAGGAACCCAACTTTTGGAGGTTTATGCAATAGAGATTCAAATGTACACAGAGACCAAGAACAACAAAAAACTGAAGGTTAGCATTTGTTTTAGAAAACGCATTCTCATTTTGTAACTTGCATATGCCACATGTTGCCTAATTATATCCCTTTTCAATTTTTTAATATGCTTTTCTGCAATTTTAGTTCATGTTCTAACCCTCTTGCAGACTTTACTTACTGCATGAGGACTTGGAAGAATTTTCAAATAATTTCTTTTTATGGTAGTTTTATATGTATAATGTTGAAGACACTAACTGCATCTATCTTGAATAAAATATAGAGTTACCCAAACAGACTCACTTGTCAATACTTTGCTTATCTTGGAGATTATGACATGCACATTATGTATGTATTGTCCGTTTGATTTTATAGTAATAAAGCTCATTCCAATTCCATGTTTTTATTGTTTGTTTCAAAAAATAATCTACGAGTTTATATTATGAAAATATAACTTCTCTATCTTTCTCTTTTCTTTTCTTCTTATTTATTTATTTAATTTTTTGTGCTTTATTATTATTATTTTTTTTTTTTGGGGGGGGGGGGGATGTTGAAACAATGGGATCAAAAGGTCCAAATCAACAAGAACTACCTTGCTAAAACTCTAGGCAATGTTACATTAGACTAATCAGCCAACTAGGTAAAAGGAAGCTGTGTCCGATGAGTGAAAAAGGTTGACCATTTATTTGCTTCTCTCCTGGAAGATTCATAGATTGGTTGATATTCCCAGAAAATCAACCATTGTGATGGGGCTTTAGTATTTGTTATCTGTTGAAAAAAAAAATGATACTTAAACAAATAATTCCTCTAATGATGAAATATAGAACACATTTTCCATTTGAATTTTTGTTAAACAAAAAGACAATGAAAATTGACTGCCCTTATGATTTAATCAAATATCACTAACTGCAGCCTAGTTCGAATATTCACCAGGCAAATACCCATCTCTCTTTTTCTTCACATATATGCCCTCACTGTAGAGGCTTCCATAAAGTTTGTACAGATAAAAGAAATGCCCGAAATGAGTATGTGTAATTTCTAAAGCTAGAGTCTTACAGGTAGGTTAGTGTACCGTAGTTTTATTAAACCTCAATGGAGGTTAATATGATTTAAATTTTCCCAATATGAAGTTTTATGTTAAATTTTAAACTAAAAAGGAAACAAATTTGATTTTAGTTCCCCTTCTCCCTCATTTATGTTCTTCCTTGTATGTTCTCTCTGTGTTGTTCTTATAGCTTTACACATCCAACTGTGTATAATTTCTTCTAAATCATTCTTTCAAGCAATCAAACAACCTTATCTTTGATTTACTTGGCTTACGTAGCGATCAAACAATCTTTTGAAAGTCTGTGTTGAGGCAAACAATTTGAAAAAAATTAAGAATGTTTTAGAACTCGTACATCGTGAGGAGAATTCGTAACCTTATCTCACAACTATCAGTTTTTATTATTTGGCAAGGTTCATTCTGCCAGACATAACTTAGTAAATCAAGTACTAGTGAAATTAGAGAAACTATTAACTTGCTAGATAATTTCTTGTTAGTGATTGTTACGGACCCCAAATTCAGCAAGGTCTACACTAGGAGAAAGAATAGAGTAAGTGGGCTCAATCAAGCCCATTAGGAGGATAAGGACAAAATGGAGGGTTGTTGCTAAGCTGTAGAGAGAGAAAAGGGCAGTCTGGGAATTGAGGTAGTGGAGAGGTGTGATATTTCCGTTAGGGAGCCTAGGCGAGAATTCATTCAGAATTTTGAGCGAAAACACAGAGAGGTTGAACGGCTCCTCTATGCCTAGGATAGTTTCTTATTATTGTTCATTGTTCATCTTTTTTAGTGTGAATATACAGTTTCAGAGCTGAGACCTTCTTCTTGAAGCTCAATTTCTGTTTTTCCTTCCTACTGTTCTTACCTCATTATTCTACTGTGATAGAGCCCAACGATCCAAGCAGGTTTTGGGATGGCTTCACCATGCACGTCCATGGAGGCATGGTTGGAAGACATTGAACGCAACCTTTCTTCCATGGAAAGGCGTCAAGAAGAGCAAGGAAAAGCAATGGAACTCATCGCGCAGCAGCTTGGTCAGTTGCTCAGGGAAAGACGCGAGTCCGGCCGCGGATGACCCACCACATCACCGGAATCTTGAACACCAGTTCTCCCCTGAACCAGCAAGAAAACCACCTCAAGATCGCAACCGCGATCAACCCAGGAGAAACTCGAGGCGCCAAGAGCAGTGGAATGATCCTTGGGAGCAGGAAAGGACCCTGCGAAGGCAGGAGCTAGGGCGCAAAATAGAGCTTCCCTTGTTTTCTGGGGAAGATGCTTATGGGTGGTTGGCTAGGGTGGAGCGCTTCTTTAGGCTCAATGAGGTGGGAGATGATGATAAAATGGAGTTGGTGATGGTAGCTATGGAGGTTGAGGCTCTTATTTGGTATCAGTGGTGGGAGGACCAAGTTCCATTTTCCACATGGAGAGAGTTTAAGGAGGACCTCATTAAGAGGTTCCAACCCAGGGTGGCTAGGAACCCGATGGGACCGCTGTTGAAGCTGAGACAAACAGGTTCGGTACTCCAATATCGAAGGGAATTTGAGAAAGCTGCAAGTGCTAAAAAGGAATTAGACCCAGAGGTGATGATGTGTATTTTCTGAGTGGTCTTAAAGAGGAATTCAAGCCGAATTAAAGGTGGGTCAATTTAGGTCCTTATCTACTATGATGGACAAGGCCTTAGAGTTGGAGGAGAGGAATGTGGCTTGGAAGGAAGGAAAGGTGAATCAGTTTGCTAGAGGGGGAGGAAGTTCCAAGACCTTTCAACCGTATAAGGCTCCACTGATGAATAGAAGTAGGGGAGGAACTGCTTTTGGTGCGTATAGAGAAAGAGGGGGCGATGGGAACAGAGAAGCTGAAGTTGATAGAAGGCGAAATGAGTGCAGGAAACTATCTCCAGAGGAGTGGCAAGAGAGGCAACAAAGAGGGTTGTGGTTTAAGCGTGGAAACCCCTGGAAAAGAGAGCATATATGCCCCATGAGAAGGATGCAATTGTTGTTAGTGGAAGGTGAAGAGGAGGAAGAGAAAGAGGAAGAAGTGAGACTCGAGGAGGGGGAGAGGGAGCATGGAGGAGAATTAGAAGTAAGGAACATGCAGATTTCACTCCAAAGCTTAGCGGGGCTTACCTCTAATAAGTCCTTTAAAGTGGAGGGGGAAATTGAAGGAAGGAGAGTGTTGGTATTAATAGATAGTGAAGCTTCAGGGAATATTTTTAGCCACTAAAATAGCTAAAGAATGACAATGGAAGGTGAAGAAGATTCCCACGTTTACCATTGAGGTGGGAAATGGCCAAAAAGGGAGAGGTGATGGAGTTTGTTGCGACGTGGAATTGATAGTGCAAGGGATTTCCATTAACCAGAATTTTTCCCTCATGGAAATGGGAGGAAATGAGGTGGTGTTGGGCATGGATTGGCTATCTAGCCTTGGAAAGATTCAAGCAGATTTCAAGGAAATGGCATTACAATGGAAAGAGGGAGAAGACATCCGAGAAATTGTGGGTGATCCTTCACTGTGCAAAGCTATAGCTTCTTGGAAAGCCACTATGCAAGTGTTGAAGGAGGATGGGGAGGGGTATATGATAACCCTGTGGCAGGATGTCCCCATTGTGAATGGAGAAGATGGGGTACCTTAGGAGATATATGAAGTTTTGAAGGAGTTTCCTGCACTTTTTCAAGTTCCAGTGGTCTACCTCCTAGAAGGTACTGTGACCATTCCATTGTGTTGAAGGAAGGTGCTACCATACCGAATATCCGGCCATACAGGTACCCTTGTTACCAGAAAACTGAGATAGAAAGAATTGTTAATGAGATGTTGCAGGCTGGAATTATCCAGCATAGTGTTAGCCCTTATTGTAGCCCTGTTATATTGGTCAAGAAAAAGGATGAAGGATGGAGATTTTGTGTTGACTATAGGGCGCTTAACAAGGTAACTATTCCCAACAAATTTCCTATTCCTGTCATAGAAGAACTTTTGGACGAATTGGGGAATGCTAAGGTCTTTTCCAAGTTAGACTTAAAATTGGGGTACCATCAAATACGAATGAAAGCTGAAGATGTGATGAAAACAGCTTTCAGAACTCATGAAGGACATTATGAGTTCCTAGTTATGCCGTTTGGCTTAATGAATGCTCCCTCCACATTCCAATCCCTAATGAATAGAATTCTGAAACTCTTCCTAAGGAAATTCACGCTGGTTTTTTTTTATGACATCCTAGTGTACAGCAAGGATGTGAGGCAGCATGGGGAACACTTGAAAAGAGTGTTGGAACTACTCCAACAGCACCAGCTATACATAAATGGAAAAAAATATTGCTTTGGGCAGTCGGAACTGGAGTATTTAGGCCATATTATATCTGGATCAGGGGTTTCAGCAGACCCCAAGAAGATAGAAGCAATGATTGACTGGCTGGTGCCCCAGGATGTCAAGAGTTTGAGAGGCTTCTTGGGGCTTACAGGGTATTATAGGCATTTTGTGAGGGATTATGGGAAGTTGGCACAACCTTTGACTAAGTTGTTAAAGAAGGAAGGTTTCAGATGGGGGGAAGACACTCAAGTTGCCTTTGAAGAACTGAAGCATGCTACGGTGAATCTACCCGTGTTGGCTGTTCCCTGTTTTGATAAAACTTTCATCATTGAATCTGATGCTTCTGAGAAAGGTGTGGGAGAGCTGTATTAATGCAAGAGGGCAAACCTATAGCTTTTATGAGTAAAGCATTGTCAGAAAGAGCTTAGAGGAAATCAGTTTATGAAAGGGAATTGATGGCCATGGTGTTGGCAATCCAAAGATGGAGGCATTATCTACTCAGTAGGCATTTTGAAGTACACACAGAGCAGAAAAGCTTAAAGTTCCTCCTGGAACAGAGGTTGATGGGGGAAGATCAACAAAAATGGGTGTCTAAATTGATGGGAGTTGATTTTGAAGTGAAATACAAACCGGGTAAGCAAAACTCAGCAGCTGATGCACTGTCATGCAGGCTGCACCTTTCAGCAATTTCAACAGTTCAGATATTTGAATGGGCTGGAATTGAAGAGGAGCTGCTTGCAGATGAAAGGTTAAAGAAGCTGATGCAAGATTTGGTAACCCAACCCGATTTGCACCCGGGGTATGAGCTGAAAAATGGGAAACTTTGGTACAAGGGTAGGTTGGTATTATCCAAGGCGTTGGCAAGAATCCCTATGGTACTAAGAGAATTTCATGATTCAGCTTCTGGAGGCCATTCTGGTTTTTTCAGAACATACAAAAGGATAGCAACCATCTTATTTTGGGAAGGGATGAAGAAAGATATTCAAGAGTATGTTAGAACGTGTGAAGTCTGTCAGAGAAATAAATATGACACACTTTCTCCAGCTGGTTTGCTTCAACCTCTTCCTATTCCTGCATCCACTTGGACTGACTTGTCCATGGATTTCTTGTGG
Organism: Pterocarpus macrocarpus; assembly: GCA_031439585.1. Taxonomy (NCBI): domain Eukaryota; kingdom Viridiplantae; phylum Streptophyta; class Magnoliopsida; order Fabales; family Fabaceae; genus Pterocarpus; species Pterocarpus macrocarpus. The sequence goes on from CM062520.1 coordinate 29,695,395, forward strand.
GGATTACCCAAAGCCAAGGGGTTAGATACAATCCTTGTGGTGGTCGATAGACTCACTAAGTATGCCCACTTCTTTGCCCTTTCCCACCCTTATTCTGCCAAGGAAGTGGCTGGACTATTTGTTAAAGTGGTAGTCAAACTACATGGTTTTCCACAAACAATAGTTTCAGATCGTGACCAGTTATTCATAAGTAATTTTTGGACTGAAATGTTCAAGATGGCGGGGACAAAATTAAGATATTGAACAGCTTACCACCCACAAACCGATGGACAATCGGAAGTGGTCAATCGCTGTTTTGGTACTTATCTTAGGTGTTTTACAAGTAGAAAGCCTAAGAGTTGGCCTCAATGGCTTAGTTGGGCGGAATATTTGTATAACACCAATTATCATGTATCTATAAGGACCACTCCTTTCAAGGCTCTCTATGGCAAAGATCCTCCCATTCTGCTGAGAGGAGATTCAGCTTCCTCTAAAGTGGAGGATGTCAATCAGATTGTGCAAGACCGGCGCCACATGCTGGATGAACTTAAGGAACAGTTGGCAAAAGCACAAAACAGAATGAAAGTCCAAGCAGATAAACACAGGAGAGAACTTGAGTTTGATGTGGCGGAACTAGTTTATCTCAAGATTCAACCCTACAAGTTGAAATCACTAGCTAAGAGGCACAATCAGAAATTAAGTCCCAGGTTTTATGGGCCCTATGAAGTAATAGAGAAGGTGGGGTCAGCCACATATAAGTTGAAGTTGCCCAAAGGAACAAAGGTGCATCCGGTGCTCCATGTGTCTCTCCTCAAGAAATGTGTATCCCCACAGGCAAATAGCCAACCCCTTCCTGCTATCATCACAGAAGATTGGGAGTTACAGGTTCAACCAGAAGAAATCCTAGCTACTCGGTTCAATTCGGCTGGTTCTGAAGAGGTTCTGGTGAAGTGGGTTGACTGACTCGAATTTGAAAATTCCTGGGAATTAAAAAGCAGTCTCCAGAAAGAGTTTCCTGACTTCCACCTTGGGAACAAGGTGGATCTTCAAGGAGAGGGTATTGTTACGGACCCCAAATTCAGCAAGGTCTACACTAGGAGAAAGAATAGAGTAAGTAGGCTGAATCAAGCCCATTAGGAGGATCAGGACAAAACTGAGGGTTGTTGCTGAGCTGTAGAAAGAGAAAAGGGCAGTCTGGGAATTGAGGTAGTGGAGAGGTGTGATATTTCCGTTAGGGAGGCTAGGGGAGAATTCATTCAGAAATTTTTGAGTGAAAACACAGAGAGGTTGAAGGGCTCCTCTATGCCCAGGATAGTTTCTTATTTTCTTATTATTGTTCATTGTTCATCTTTTTTAGTGTGAATATACAGTTTCAGAGCTGAGAGCTTCTTCCTGAAGCTCAGTTTCTGTTTTTCCTTCCTACTGTTCTTACCTCATTATTCTACTGTGATACCAGTTTTAACAGTGATTATAGCTGATCTTAGCATTTAAGATGCTGTTGTTGTTGGGTATTGATTTTTCAATGAAATTGATTACGGGGAGTTGGAGAAATCGTAAGTGTTCTTGATGGAGAAATCAGAGATAAGTTGATCGAGGAGGTTAAATTTGGTGTTAAGGCCCTGTGCTGTGCAGTACTGGAAACACCACCTTTCACTTCAAATGTGTGGCAGTCTGAGATCTCTTTCAAATGCTTGACCTTTTATGTGGACCACAACTTTGGCTAGGGTTTTTAACAGATATAATTTGACTGGTTAGTTTATGCTGTGTGTAAAACAAGATAGCGATATAATATGTCAATTGTTATTGCATTCTTTGGTGGATTGTTGGTTGCAGACTCAGGTATTTTCTTTTCAGGCGTGACTGGTTTATGCCTTTTGATGATCAGTGGATGTTGATATGATTAGCGGTTTCCCTTTAATCTATGATCCTCATCTGAATTGATTTAGTGATAATCTTATTTCTAGTGAAGTTTATTTATTTGTATTCATTGGTCTCTGTGATATTAAATGCAGCAACTTTACCAGAAAGCACTAACTATTAAGTCAGCAATTCCCCATCCCAGGATAATGGGAATAATCCATGAATGTGGGGGCAAAATGCATATGGCAGAGCGCCAGTGGGCAGAAGCAGCCACTGATTTCTTTGAAGCTTTTAAGAATTATGATGAAGCTGGGAATCATAGGCGTATCCAATGCTTGAAGTAGGTGTCGCACCATTTTACCATTGTTTTCAACAATGTGTATAACAACTTCTTTACATTTCACTTCCACATAATAAAGTGCAATTAACTTTAAATCATCAATTTGAGCTATAATTTTTTTTTAAGCAATATAATATACCTCTCTTTAAAACCCATCACCTTTTCCTCTTATTAATCATTTATGCTTGATTGCTCATGTATTAGAATATGTACTCAGCTATTTTAAGTGAATATAAAATTCTGAATCCTTCACTCATGTACATACATACCATGACTTCAAATAAACCTGTCGATCAGGTTTTCTTTGCTTTAACATCTTGTGTCATAATTGTTGTTTACATGTCAGATACCTTGTTCTTGCCAACATGTTGATGGAGTCTGAAGTGAATCCTTTTGATGGGCAGGAGGCTAAGCCGTAAGTCCTCTGTATTATGTTCCAGTATATTTGATTCAAATTTCATTTCTTATACTGTTGCTCAATGCACTGAGGTGAGGATGATGTCATTGTTCTTTGTTTCTGTTTTCTTCTCACATATTATGTACTCAGGTACAAGAACGATCCTGAAATTTTGGCAATGACAAATTTGATAGCAGCCTATCAACGGAATGAAATATTGGAATTTGAGAAAATCCTGAAGGTACTTTTGTTTAGTCTCCATGAGATTCTGCTGTGCACTAATCTGACCTTCACATATTTATCCTCTGTTTCTAGGTAATATTTATTTTAAATGAATATGGTACAGAGTAACAGAAGAACCATTATGGATGATCCATTCATTAGAAACTACATTGAGGATCTGCTGAAGAATATTAGAACACAAGTGTTGTTGAAGCTCATCAAACCATATACGAGGATAAGGATCCCTTTTATATCTAAGGTAACTGTGCTAGCACTGCTTCATTGAAACTCTGCCCCCTTTCTCCATCTCCATACTCCAAACAAATGATATCTTGTTCCTGCCTCGTTTGTTTCCCCTTACCTTGTACTCTTGTAAAAGTTGCTGTTGCTTGCACCCCTGATACCTTCTTTGATTTATTTGTTGAATTGAAATTGAATTAGAAACTTATGGTTAGTCTAATATTTTTTATATGATGAATAATTTTCAGGAACTTAATGTTCCTGAGCAAGATGTTGAGCAGCTATTGGTATCACTGATTTTAGATAACAGAATTCAAGGGCACATTGATCAAGTGAACCGGCTATTAGAACGCTCTGATAGGTCAGCTTTTATATTTTGATTTATTTAGTTGGATTTGTTCTCTCTCTCTCTCTCTCTCCCCCGCCCCCTTGTGTGTGTGTGTGTGTGTATATATATATATATATATATATAACCTGGTATTTTATTAACAATAGAATTTATGGTTCAGGTCGAAAGGAATGAAAAAGTACACTGCCGTTGACAAATGGAACACACAGCTTAAATCTCTTTATCAAACTGTCAGCAACAGAGTTAGTTAGAACTTGTCTCATGGAAGTGTTACGCCTTGTTCCCTCAGCTTGCAGTTTTGTCATTTGAGTAATTGTAACTACGATGGAGAGTTAGCAATGTATTACCCCAATAGTGGAACCAACTTGTGATTCACGTGTTATTAATCGTTTGCAACATTCATGATTCAAGTTGAATTCATCTAATTTTGTGTGCTGAATTCGTGTGCACATTACTTTAAGCACTCCGCTCTTGACTCCATCAAGATCAAGACTGCAGAAACGGCCCATTTGGATCACCGGTGGTACATAATTTAGAATTTGCACTAAATTGAGACGCCCTCCTCTCTTATAACTTGGCATTTCAGTGAGGCACCACTAGTGGGTTGGCGTTGCACTTCTGTGATCCAATTTCTTAACCGGCTAGTACCTAGTAGCAACACCATCTGTATGTAATCATGCAAGGGGAATTTCATGTTCCTTTGATGGTCTGGGATTCCTGGGTTTGGACCCTGAAATCCTTGCAAACAATGTTTACTGAGGATGCTCCTTTTGCAACTTTCCCGGTGAATTTCATGTTCCTTAGGCAGCATGTTGTTGAATTTGAATTATAAATCAAATTACAGTTATCACTTGCCTGTGCCTCTAACCTAGCAGTATACTGTTGCCCTGAAAACACATGGAGTAAGGCCAAATCAGTACCGGTATATATACATGGAAGTTCTACTATTTAAGACATTTATAGAGTTCGTGCTACCAATTTTACGACATTTTGAGAATCACTTTGATGGTATAAAATACATTTAGTTTATTTATTAGAATATATGTAGCGTAACGTACGATATGTTGAACCGTAGTAATTATTGAGAACGAGTAATAACCACTAATACTAATGCATTGCATGCTAAACTAGGTTACGGTTGAAATTGTATTTCGCCTCAGTTTGGTGTCAATGGACCCTACTGCGTTTTAAGTGCTTGGTTTTGTTTTGTGGTTGTGCTGTCCCAGAGAAAGAAGCTGAAATCATACGATTCTGCCATGCACCACTTAGTAGAAAGCTATGAAACAGATGAATAAAATAAGATACTGATACAATATGTTGCCGATATGGTGATACAACCAAATTGAAAAATACAGGATACCGATATAGCATATAATGTGCCGTTCTTCTTGATGGGCCTGGACTAAATAAGGGCCCATACTTGCTTTGGATATGAAACATTGACACTACAAACAAACCCACACTTCAGACCAAAAAATAAAAACACACCCGCAGTTTGACCCAAAAAAACACCCATAGATACATCAACTAGGTTCAACAACCCATACATACCCAACAAACAAATGACCAGAAAAAAAAAAAAAAAAGAGAGAAAGAGAAAAGTACACTGTAAGAATCGAATCTAGTCATGTTGTGTCCATATCTAAAACGGACACAGCCTAGATACTAGAAATTCTTTAAGTTGCAATGTCGATGCTTCAAACGTAGAGATTGGTTCACTTATTCACCGTTTAATATATCTGAACTAGGGGGTAAAAAGGTAAATTTGACCAATTTTGTTTATTAGTGGCTTTTATGGTGAACGATGAGTCACTTGTAAATTGATAGATGGCAAAAAATATAAATAATAGAATCTACCGCAATTAAATTATAAATTAGTCCATGTGAAAAAATAAATTTGTTCGCCCTCTGATCGTCCCCTACAACCACCATTCTCCACCACCTCTTGCCTCACCCCATCCTCTGCCACCACCACTACAGTGTATTGTTTTTGCAACCTCTAGATGAACTTGGTCTCCGGTGAGCTTCACGCCTTCTCCTTCTACCTCATTGGCCTTGTTCGGGTTATCGCTTGGCTTTGCAAAGATTGAGAGGCCCGTGAAATCTACAATTTCTTTCATGAGTTCCTAGGCTACTATTAGCTCCACAACTCTTCAGAAGCCATCCTTTATCACTCTGAATGCCTATTTCATGTGGTTTTGATGAATAACAAACAAACTAGAAAAACTTAGTGCTATACTAATGTGTTTGTTGAATGATGTTCATATAGACATATTCTTTCTCACAAACAAGGAATTCTCAATAGGAAGCTTTGAACAATTTCAATCACTTCAAGATGATTTTGAATGTCAAAGAAAAGATGAACCTTAAGGATTTCAAAACCTAGTCATTCTTAGAAAGATGATAGAAGTCTCAAAAGACAAGTAATGTTTTAGAAATAAGGTTTAGAAAGAAGCCTACATAAAAAAGTTACTATTCTTAGAAGGCACTTTTACAAGTTTTAAAAAGTGTGTTTAGATACAACTTTTAAAAAAAATGCTTATAAAAAAAGGTCAATTTAGTATTTTTTTTAAAGTTAGTAATATCTAGCTTTTAAAAAAAAAATAGAAGTAGAAGTAGTTTTTGAAAGATAATTTTGAGTGCATTTGTTTATGCTTCTAACACAAAAAATACTTTTTTCCCAATTTTTTTAAAAAATTACTTATAAAATTCTTAACGTTGTTTGAGCTTTTGGGAAAATAGAAGCAAAAAATAATTAGCTTTCTACTTTTTGGAGAAGCAGAAAAGAAGCTGCTTCTGCAAGAAAAAAAATAACTATAAGAGAAAAATTTATTCTTCAAATTTATAAACTATTACCTTTTCACTCTATTACGATTTTATTCTTAAAATTTTTAAAAATATGACTCCTTTTAACTATTGCTCTTACACACACACTCTCTCTTTCTTTCTATATATTCTTAATTATAATTTTATTAGAAAAAAGGTACTTTTATATTTATCACATTTAAATAGTTTAACAACTTCTAATTTTGATAAAAATTACTTGTACAATTTATATACAATTGCAAAACATTTTTTTGCTATTATTTCTAATTTTGCTTCTGCTTTTGATTTGAAGAAGTACTTCTTTTAAAATCTTAGTCAAATAGACCTTTTATTAAAAAAGACTTTGGCTTATACCTTTTTTGGAAGCTGAGTATTGCTAATTTTTAAGAAGTAGTTGTTTCAGACCAAATAACACAAAGTAGTTTTATTATAGCATCACGAAAAGATTTATGGAACTAACTATCTCACAAGGGTAGATTAGACACTTCTGAGGATGCTGGGCACCTGGGATGATGCTCTGTGAAATAAGCTCCTCCAAGAAGGAACCTAATCTACTTGGGAACCATCTGATAAGAGTAACTTGGTAGGCTTTAAGTATGGTTCAGCCTTGAAAAGGAGAGAAGTCTCTTGACAAGGACCCTAATGAAATCCTGGAGTAGAAATAAAGGACCTCTCTATTAGACTCTCAGACAAATAACCGCCCTAGGGGATGAGAAATCACTGACTAAGTTCTAGGTTTATACCATTATAGCAAAAATTCCCCTAATAGCTTATGACCCATTTCCCTTTGCACCCAACCTAACTCAATGTATGTGTCGCAGAATTTGTCTAAGTAGCGCCAGATTGTCCTAGGTCTTTGAAATGTCTTTGTTAGCTAGTCAAACCCCATGCTGTCTATTGGACCGTTGAGTTGAGGTGATGTTTTCTTGAGGGCCACGCATCTCGGGGTGTTTAAGGGAGGGAAGTCTTTTAGTCCTAGAGAAAGTGACGGAGGACCCCAACGAGAGCGTCCAGAGAGGGTAAAAAAGAACAGTCCTTTTATTCATCCCGCCAGGAATTCCATAGAAGGCCATACTTGTTTCACCTCTTAGGCTGCTTCAGGACAGTGGTTCCCTTTATGTGCCATTCACACTTTCCTCTAAGTTTACGATCTCAGAATCTTATGATCCAAATTAGGGATTAATCTCTTTTCTTCAAATAGTTTTGAAACAGTAGTAAATTAAATTTTTTTTTTTCTATAAGTTCTTTTTTCTATTAAAAAAATCCAAATGCATTCTTAATAGATTGGGATGAAATATATATTTTATAAATAAATGGAGTGAAATATTATTTTTTAATATCCCAAGAGTGTGAAGTGTATTTTACTCATTAAATTAATTAAAATATAATAAGTTTTCAGTATTGATAATTATTTTAAAAAAATATTTACTCTTTTATGAGATTTAAATTCAATCAACTCTTATTTATTTCAAGTGATTTTACATTTATTCTCTTTAAGTAAGATTTCAAATTAAAGTCTTATAAATAAAAAAAGTTAGTACTATGAAAATTTTACCTGTATAGTAGATTGATTTAGCTCGAGGCTAATTAATTGAAGCCTACTGGACCCCAGGATACTAGTTTTTTTTTTTTTTCAAACAAAAAATAGGGAGATTTAAATTGGAGATAGCTGTGCGCTTCACGCTCTCTCAAAGGCGTGAGGGGAATTCTTTTCTCCGAGAGGTAGACATGAAGAATCCAAGGTCTATAAATCCTGAAGATCTGGGCTCCCGACACGTCAGTTCAAATCCACATTTTTCAAAACCCAATTAAATTAGTATAAACTTTTAAATAATCGCGTAATTAATCTCATTTTTTATTATTTCATTTCCCGATGAAATGAATATAATTTCTCTCCTCAAAGTGCCACCAATCAATAATTCGCTCATTCTTTCTTCCTCACTCTCTCTTCTCTGTAGACTTTCTCTTTCCTCTCGCAGGTTTTGATTGATAATCGTCTTTGCGTCTGTGAAGGTGAAACCTCATATTTCTTTCTTTTTTTCTTTTTAATAATCTTTTTTCCTGCAATAAATTGCCATTTCATTATTTGTATTGTGGGTTTTGCATTTCGTGTGGAACTGTGCCAGCAAAATTTCACCTTTGTCAAATTCTTAGTTGAAATTGAAGTTTATGATGCTACCTCAGAAGTTTATTTCTTTTTTTTTCCCCCTTTCTTCCTTCTTAAATATATGGTGAACTGTGCTGATGCTTTTCCAATCCAATAAGTTAATAATTTTTTTTTTAAAATAAACATGAAAAATTGGGTGGCTCTGTTTCTTTCTTGGATATTGAGGTTCTTGGATTTCATGTTGCCCATTAGTGTTTTCCCTTGTGGTTAGGTCTCTTTTGATCCAACTAAGAGGTTTCTCAAAGTCTTGTTTTAGTTTCTTTATTCTTTGGCAGGGAATGATTGATTTTTTATATATACTTTTGGGTGGACTATTCGGGTTCTGGAGCTCTGTGTGTTGCGGCTCCATTGGCACTGGTCTCAGTCTCTTGGACCGAAGTGTGATAGTGATCTCAAAGCTTAGATCACTGGCGTATCTAGGTGCTTGCACCTCCAATGTACCCAAAAGAATTTAAAAAAAAGAACTGTTTGTGTTTGTGGTGGACACTTATATAGCTGTTGTAGACTTTTTGAGCCAGTTGGGTTTTATGTGTGAGTTGGTTGTTTCTTGTTCTATGGGGTTTTTCGAGCTTTTGTTGCGAATTAGCTAATGCATTTCCTAAGGGGCTTGTTATTTTTAGGTTCATCTTCTAAAGGAGATAGAGTATTGATATTTTCTAGTTTTCATAATAGTGTTTGCATTCTGGACTGGGTTTTGCTCCTAGCTGTCATGGTGTGCTTCTATGTATTTGTGCATCCGTGTATAGTTGTTTTTTTAAACTGAAAGGGTTTAAACAAATAACTTATTTATGAGGCAAAATGAGTTTGTATTACCATTGATCATGAGTTTAGTTTAGTTTTAGCTTGATTGATTTCTCTGGTTCGTGTGGGATTCATCTCATGGGGAATGTCTGGAAATGGTATATTTGGTCTTTACTCTGTGCTATTACTTTTGTTTATTTAATATTTTATTGATTTGGCTCAAAATTAAGTGAATGCCGACTTTAACTCCAGGTCTTCTTTATACTTGTGATTCCAGTATACTTTATCGTTTGAACCCTGTGTTTGTGCAATGGATCAGTGGTTACAATTCTGAAAATGAATGAGCTAACAATGTATATAGCTTACCTCCAAGCCCACAAGTAATTTAGTTATTGAGGATCACTTGTGCGATAAATATATGATAAAATTTTCAACCTTTATTTGATTCTTCTTTGACTTTGTGATAAGCTCAATCATTTTTTTAACTATACTATGGTAATTTAAAATTCATCCGTTACAAGTTTACATTACATGAAAATTGTTAAGATGTCAGATCTGACTGACTAGCTTACATTCAGTCTTTATATCCATGTGAGTCTTTTTGAATTATATTTTTGATAACCTTTGTCTATTGCAAGTAGATTTTGAGAAGCAGAGTATTAAATAGTAAATTAGAGCCTTCTCTTTGTAATCACCTTCCCTTTGTCTTAATGAATTTTTCTTTTATCAAACAGAAAAAGAGCAGTAAATTCTTCTGTATGGAAAAATTTAGTCGATTGGGACTATTGGCATCCTTTTAAGACAAATGAGTGGGTAGTTGAATATGAGTTTGTTTGACATTTGTGATTAAATGGAGGGGAGATATCACTCAGATGTAGGGTTGAGGTGAAGTACAAATGCAGTCACTATATTGACATAACTGCCTAGGCCCTGGAGTGTTAAGATGCTTAAGTTAAATGGCATTGGTTTGAATGTATCGTAATGCTTCTCAATCCCGTCTGCCCTTTATAATGCTTGTTGCCTTTCAGATATTTCATCTTCTCGTATTTTGGCATCATTGTCCATTCATACTGTATGCTGCTTTATGCATAAAATCTGTGGGAACATCTGCCAAACCAGAATTGTTATTTTTTTTGACTTATTCGTGATCTTAAATACCTTTGCAGGTGTTTTTGCTGCGGTTTGATTGCTTACTTTACTCCAAGAAGAAAACTTGAGAATTAGTAAATTGGTTGAGAAGGGATTATTCTTTCTAGGTGGAAAAACAAACATAGTGCTGGTGCATTTGTTCCGATGGTATGTGTTTCTTTGTTTTGTATACATAGCTGCTCCTCTGTGGTTTCTCACTCTTATAGGGGGCAGCTCCAGTAGTATTGCTTAGCTTGTCACTTATTTGCCGAGTTAATTTTCTTGTTGATCTAGTCTGACATCTTGCTCATGATATCTCTTGGCATCTAGTAATTAAATCAACTGGTGATATACTCTTGCTTGTCAAGAACTTGATATTCTATTAATAACTACTTTTAACCCATGAATTCTCTGAGCAGTTTGACTGGTATATATATAGCTGAGCTCTTTCTATGAAAACACTGTGATTGTAAACTCATGCCAAGTTACCATTTAGAAATAACATGGAAGAAATAACAACATGAAATATATTGGATGATACATGGAAGAAATAACAAAATATATTGGATACTATATGGGGCAAATAACAACATGAAATACATGACACCCAACTGAATATTTTATTGATTGATGGGGCCTGGAGCTGTTGTAATACAATCATGTGTCATTTGCCACTTTTTCGCAATAAGCATGATTCTTTATTTCAATTTTGGGTTTTAATATTCTTACATTGTAGTATGGCGCTTTTATTTCAGGCGACCAATGAAAATCTTCCACCAAATGTAATAAAGCAACTTGCCAAGGAATTGAAAAATCTTGATGAGTCCCCTCCCGAGGGCATTAAAGTTGTGGTAAATGATGACGATTTTTCAACAATATATGCTGACATTGAAGGCCCAGGCATGTTGCTTTATGTTTTGGATTTATGTTTTAGCATTGGATAACGAGTTCAAGCTGAACCAGAGTTGTTTGTTCTTGCAGCTGGGACTCCTTATGATAATGGAGTTTTCCGGATGAAGTTGGTACTGTCTCACGATTTTCCGCACTCTCCACCTAAAGGTCTGCTTAGGTTAGACTGTCCATATGGACCATTTACCCATCTGCTAGTTGCATTTTTGAGACAGTTGTATTTTCTTTTGGAATTTTAACTTCATTATGTAATCTGTATTTTATTTTTGGATTTCTGAGTTGAAGTTTTGTATTGAGTTTTATCTATTACATATTTAATTGAAGGACATTTATTTTCCTTATTGTTGAAAATTGCTTGAATTTCCTCCTTCAAAGAACCCTATCTAGTCGTGTTACATTGTCAAACTTGTGAAGCCATTGAACCTAAATGTTGTAGGGTATTTCCTGACTAAGATTTTCCATCCAAATATTGCAACCAATGGAGAGATCTGTGTCAACACACTTAAAAAGGACTGGAATCCTAGTCTTGGTCTACGACATGTTCTCATTGTAAGTATCTTAACTGTTCTTGTATCAATAATACTTTTGATCTGTCTGGTTACAGGGAGGTTTTTAGATCTTATTTATTTATTGAATTTAGTTTTGCATGATTGCTGTGTATTTATTAACCTTGGTTACCATAATTACCAGGTTGTAAGGTGTCTACTGATTGAACCATTTCCAGAATCAGCTCTAAATGAACAGGCTGGGAAACTGCTGCTTGAAAATTATGAGGAGTATGCTAGACATGCCAGGTGGGTTAACCTAATAATGTTATTGGTGTTGACAATTAATGTCTTGTTCAGGAGTCTTTCTGTTGCGAATGAAACTTGAAGCAATACAGACCTTGAGAATTCCTCTTTTCTTCTTTTTAATTAACTGGTTATCATACTTGTTAATCGCGGGCGATAGCGGCGCTATCGCGGCGGAGCGGAGGGGGGGGCGCGACGGAGAAGGCAGGAGCATTGCGTTTCGTCGTCGCGGCCGCTATCGCAGTTCGTCGCGGCGGCTATTGTTCGTGGCGTCCAAAAGACAATAAACGCCCGTTTGTGGACCGCTTTGGATACAATGAGGGGCTGGAAGGTCATTTCGATCCTTCCCCCTCCTTTCTTCAATTTTTTTCTTCGAGCTCTTAGGGATTTCATCCCGTCTTTTCCCTCTCAATCGATCTCTCTCCCCCACCACCCCTTTGACTCTCATGCAATCGTTCAATCTCCGGCGGCGGTGGCGACCTGCGTTTGCGAGACCGGCGGCAGCGGTGGTGTCAGTTTCCGGCGGCGGCAGCAGCGGTTGCTCCCTCTTCTTCCTCCATCTTATTGTTCTGCTTGTTTCTTTCTTTCTTTTCTCATTCATTGTTTTTCTTTTTTCTTTTGTTTTTTTTGCTTGTTTCCTTCCTCCATGTTATCTTTTTTCCTTCGTTCTACTTGCTTCTGATAGAAACTAACTAGGAATGAACAGAGAAATGAGGTAACAGTGTATTATTAACACTTCCTGGACTGATAACAAGGTGTTATCAGCAAGGAAGAAGAGGAAAACAGTATGAAGAAAGTGATACCAATTGATAAGAACCTTAGGAGAACCACATCACAAAAGCTAGAACCACATCACAAAAGCCAGCTTTTGTGATGTGGTTCTCCTAAGGTTCTTATCAGCTTCCTTCCTCCATCTCTTTTTTCCTTCTGTTCCTGTTTTTTCATCCCTCTATTTTCCTTTTTTTTTTTCTGTTTTCTAGTTCAATTTGGCGGTGGTGGAGGAGGAGGATGATGATGATGAATGATTTGTTAATTTTAGAGAGTAGAGATTGTTGTCTTTTATATTTTGTTGTTCTTATACTCCTTGATGGTGCTGTTTTTTTGGTTTTGTTGCCTTAGAACTTGATGTTTATACATTGGATTGATGGTGATTGCGTGTTTTTAGAACATGGAATGGATTATAAATTTTCATTATTGATGTGAATGAGTTTAATTATGAATGATTTCTTATTTTTGAACATGTATATATGTTATATAATTTGCATAATAATTATATATATTTGTATTAAATAGCGGCCGGAACGCTATCCGCTATCCCGCTATAGCATTTTTGGGGTCGGCCGCTAAGCGTCGCTATCCGCGTTTGACAACTATGCTGGTTATCTTCCCAATTCCCATATCTGTCGTGTGCTCAATTTCTGTGAGACAGCTAGAGATGTACCTTTCTGAGTTTGATTAACTTGTTTTAGCTATATTCTTCAGCTGTACTGTCTTAAATTTTCAGTTTTTTCATTCAGCTATACGTTTCGATGGCATATTGCTTGTGTTTGATGAGGGTTACATTAATCTTGATTTTAAATTCTTCGACTTTGCTGTTAACTACATGAGCTTATTTCCATGCTACTTTTTTACAAATGTGGTTTTTAATTTTTACCCCCCTTTTGCCCATAATTAAGGAGCTACGTATGTTGCATGCAGACTCTACACCGGAATCCATGCAAAACCAAAGTCCAAATTCAAAAGTGGAGCTATGTCTGAATCTACGACTGCTCTGAATGTTGATCAGACTAACTCCTCTGTTCTTGATGCTGAAGTTAAACCTGCACCATCTGGTGCTGCATTGCCGTTGCAGTCCCCGTTGGGCCCGGCAACTACTGCAACCAGAGGAAACAGTCAGGAACAGGCAGCTGTTGCAACCGAGACAGCTGTTACTAATTCAATTGCTACATCAGTAGTTTCTGCTGCGTCCACAGCTCAAAAGAAGGAAGGTGGTGTGGCAAAACCTCTAGCAGACAAGAAGAAGATGGATGCCAGAAAGAAAAGTCTGAAAAGATTGTAAAAAGTTGTGCAATAATTGACCTTGTCATTTGTGGCTGTTTTGTTTATTGATAGATAGAGAAGGGAGGTGTGGGGAAAGGGGAACGTGGGCATCTAAGAAGATAGTGAACGATCGCTCGTTTGTTTTGACTTCTCAACACCAATGTGTGTGCTTTGTATGATCGCTGCCTTAATGCAGTGGTTTCTTTTATTTGCGTTTGAAGGTAAGTTAAAACAAAAGCTTTTAACTCTATACAACTCGACCTGCCAAATCCTTCCAACTCTATCGGTTTGGGTAGTAGGTTTGGGTTTTTTTCCAAGACAAGTATATGGATCTAACTCTCCCATTAAATGTTTGTCTTAAGGTACATTGTTTACCTCTACTAAAATTGGTAGGGCAAGACTTATATCAAATTTTATATATTTGTTTCAATTAATTCTTAAATTCAATGATAATGTATAAATTTTTCTTAAAATGGGCAATTTAAATGTTGAAAGTATATATTTTTCTCAAGAAAATTGTCTATTTATCGATTTTTTGTTTGCGAATTGAATAGAATAAGAATGAGGAATTTGATTCTAGTTTTCTTTTTTTTTCAAATTTACTGTACAATGACATCCAATGTCAAAGTTCCTCTTGCGTGCCATTCTTCCTAGTGATATCCTTACACGAGGCATGTTTGGTTGTAAAGTAATATAAAGAATTATTATCGTTAATAGTTATGTTATTTGTATATATTTAAAATTCTAACATTTCAATATTTTTTTTTTTTTTTTTCATCAATCATTTAATTTTTTATTTTTTTTATAATTTTTTTTTCTTTTTATCTCTGGACGACAAAGTATCTACTTAGCCAAATGATATAAAAAACATTTCCCTAATTATTATGCATTTTAGTACTGAGATGGGGTAGAGTAATGTTATACAGTACAGGAAATTTTATTAGAAAGTAGACTACGAAAAGAAAGAGTACAATTCGAACAACCACAACATGCATCCAATCAATCATATATCAATTGGTACAACTTTCACAAGGCGCTTGCCGTGCAAGTCAGCACTATTTGCTTTGGCGGAATGCCACGCAGAGTATATTCTTCGTACGGTTTAAGAGTTAGTTAATTGACATTTTATTCTGCTGTTTCAGTTCATTGATTTAATTTTGTGGGCACATCCGTAGTAGCTCAAACCCGATATATGAGATCAACAGCCATCTTTTGTTCGAATGGGCTAATATACTTTGTATGTGTTACTGGGTTTCTTGACAAACTAATGTTAATTAGAACTGATGATGTGTTTTAGAGCAGCTCCCCACGAAATTATCTGTAACTGTATCGACTATGTATAAATTGTGTATCTGACAAGGGCTTACAAAATATCGTGTTGTTGAAACTAGGCCATATACCGTCTGCAGTTAACAGCAGAACAAGACGTGTAACATTTTACCTTTATTTATTAAACTATATCAGAAAACAGGTACTAAGTTTATTTTTAGAGTAAATAACGATTTTGCAGGGAACGTTGGGCGAACTGGGGCTTAGAAAACTTCCTCCCCCAACGCTACGCAACCTAGTCCTATTACACCGAAGATTGATCGAGTTAGTACTTAGTTGTTCTTTAAACCTATAACTAAACCCGATTACACTTCTAACCAAACTTTCGAAATTGCCATACTACGAGGCGGCCGCATGTAGAGCAATACCATCACATGATTCATCATCATTCACCAAAAATGAGGAGTAGAAAGCGAAGCAACATAAATATTACAAACCTTACATTTTTTTTTTCGGTCGAGGTACAAGACAAACGAGGAAGATAGCATTCCACCACAACAATTAGTAGCGAGCTCACCACTAACTGACGATTACGGTTGGATTCAAACCCATCAAATTAAAATGTAGAAGAAAGACAGGGAACTACAACTAAGAGCAATGTTATACAACTCAACCTTGTCCCTTTTTTTTTTTATCATTTTCTTTTTAATCAACATATCTTCATTCAGGTTTTCGCCATGATGTCATGTGATCACTTGGCCATCATCACCTTAACAAATTCCTCGTAATTTATTTGGCCATCACCATCAACATCAGCCTCGCGAATCATCTCATCAACTTCTTCATCAGTGAGCTTCTCCCCAAGGTTGGTCATCACATGGCGGAGCTCGGCAGCAGAAATGAACCCGTTCTGATCCTTGTCGAAGACCCGGAATGCCTCTTTCAGCTCCTCCTCAGAATCAGTATCCTTCATCTTCCTGGCCATAAGGTTTAGAAACTCAGGGAAGTCAATGGTACCATTTCCATCAGCATCCACTTCATTAATCATGTCCTGGAGCTCAGCCTCAGTTGGATTCTGCCCCAATGAACGCATTACAGTTCCAAGCTCCTTGGTTGTGATGCAACCTGCACGTTCACACAATAACTACAATCAACAACAGCCTCAAAGTTATAGCTTATTCATTTTTTTCAATTAAAAAAAGAAAAAAGACACTAGGGAGCTCTTACAGGAGCAATGGGGAAGGGGATGCGCAAATCAAATGGGGATCAAACCCTCCCAACCCAACGCTAATAACCCCCTAGTAGCAGGGATAAGGAGAGGTGCCACTTGAGCTATAGCTCATTGGCTATTACCATGTGGTTAGTTGGTGATTAGTTAAATGATTATGATTAGTTAACCCTCTATTAGTAAACAAGCCCCATATAGCTAGTGTGTAATCAACTTTTTCATATTCAATCAATTTCAGTTTCTTCTCTTACCACTGATCTCTTCTAATCAATTTCAGCTTGCTCTTCCCATGTTTATCTAAGACTCAGACACAGAAACATGATCACAAGCCATAGAAAAGCCATCTATCAATCATATTCACAGTAATGCAATAATACATCACAACAGTTTGCAATTCTGCATTTAGTTTGAACATAATCATCCATTAGCATTGCTGTCTTTATGCTTGCAGATTATTGATTAGAAAATGCAGAAGAAACAAAGAAAAACGAGCAATCCAACCATTATTAGTTCTTATCTTTTCTGGCAAAAAAAAAAATTTCACCAACTCGGTTCTTTTCTCTTCGCCTGTTTTCTCCTGACAATTTGAACTAAAAAACAGAAGCACATAAAAACGTGCCAAGATCAAGATCTACGCAGTTTCTAAAATTCATTTTTGCAGGCAGAAAATGTTGAACAGAAAAACAGACAATGGAAACCAGGCAAAACTTCATTAAAAATCAAGCATCAGACACAACGTGTACTCTACATGTACACAAAGAAAATTTAAATAAACAAAAATTCCTTCAATTTCTCGATTTTCTCGTCAACCAAGCAGTGACAAGAAAATAAAACCAGAATAACGCAAACAGTCCCCCCCCCCCCTCTTTTTCCACAAAATTGAAACTAGCAAAAGCTAAATAATGAAATTAAAATCCGAGATCTAAATATCGAAAACAGCTCAAAACAATGACCAAAATAACGCACTCAGGCCCAATAATAATTTAAAGAAAAAAAAAAAGCCTCTTAAAAAATCAATAATCAACAATCTAATTAACTTCCCGATCAACATAGCACCGGCACGTGAAACCAAAATCACAAAAAGAATAACACAGATCTCAGTAAATCTCTCACGCTGAAATCAAATAAAAAGACAAAAAAAAAAAAAAAATTGAGAGAGTGCGATACGAACCGTCGCCATCCTTGTCGAACAAGCTGAAGGCCTCCTTGAACTCGGAGATCTGCTCGTCAGTGAGTTGATCGGCCATTGTTTTCTCCTCCTCCTTCTTCTGACGCGAGGAAAATCGCTCTCTTTCAAGTTTCGATGGGATTCTGAAGAAAGAGACACCAAGAGAGAGAGAGAAAAAGAGAGAGAGAGCCTTTATTTGAATCTTGTTTGGGCAAAAGCTGCCGTTAATATATGACCATTGATGGCATCAAAATCAGAACTGCCCAACACGGTCTCCACGCTCTGTTACCAATTTTTGACTTCTTTCCTGTTTCCCCCTTTTGCCCCTACTCTCTTTCGGTTTCTACCCATAGTGCCACCCAACTCCTCAATTATTCCACCCCCCAGCCCTTCATACTTTTCTCTTTTTCATTTTTTTATTTTTTAATAAATTTTAAAATTTAATTTTAATTACCCACTATGTTGATAATCTTACAAATAAAATCATATTTTGGATGATAATATAAAATTTTTACACTTATAATATATCAAAATTAATCTTTTAAATTTTTAGTATAGATTTTCTAAAATAAATTTCACAAATAAAAGCTTTAAAATTTTAATGTTTTTAGTCTACATAAGTTCCAAAAGCAAGATGATTATTTAGGTTATGTGTATATATATATATATATATATATAAAAGAATAAGAAATTAATTTTGATATATTGATAATGCAAAAAAATTTTATATTAGCATTTAATTAGATATTTATATTTGTAAGAGTTTTAAGATAATAATTAGTTGAATTAAATATTTTTATACTAATAATATATATAAATTAAATTCTAAATAAAATGATAAGTTCTTTTAGTTCCCTATAAAATTTTTAATTGGAAGTAATTTTATTTAAAATAATTTTAAATATTATTAATATAAAATATTTTATATTATCAATTAATTACATAATGTTTTATATATAATTTTGAAAATAATTATTACAAGAAATATATACTCTTAATAATATTTCTTATAATAATATATATTCTTAATAATAACCCATCAAAAAAATACTCTTAATAATATAATAATTATTAATTAAATATTAATGTGTGATTGATCCCACAGCTAAGTGATTGTCTCATGTATCTCTTATTTGAATATGGAATATCCCGTATTTAATTTTCATCTCTTCCTTCAAAATTATCTTTTAAGAATAATTTTTAGTCTCATTGTCTTTGAAAAAAAAATTTCAATGTTAATGTAAAAAAAGTTTACAATATATCTTGTTAATAGCATAATAATTCTTTATTAGATGTTAATTAAAAAATTACATTAATAATATATTAAAATTTAATAAAAAATTAAATCTTAATATTGAATCTTAAAATAGATTAGAATTCGTAACATGTAATTTTCTCCCAAAAATGTCAATTTCAATGATTATACCCCAGGGGCATTTTGGGTGATATGCATCTTTTGCGGATAAAGATACTCAGATATGATAAGAAATATCACAAGTCCAAATCAGGGATAAAACTGTAAATATGTATGGACGAATCAACCAAAGCCAACGCAGAAGCAATTGAGGCACACAATTATCCAGCGATGTTCTTCGGTGATGGCACTTCGATCTCGCCACGTGGCAGAACGTGATGACAAGAAAAATCGACGGTCCAAAATTACGAGCCACCGTCTCCATGTGGAACGAACCGTACTCGATTAGTTCTCACTGATTAAAATCTATTTATAGTATCACCGTTTATAGAACTGTGTATTGTTAGTAAGTCTTGTCGATCCTTTAAATGATTTTTAATTTTTCTTTATGAGTTTAATAGTTATTATTTAGGATTTAACTTGTAGTTAATTTCATTTAATTTTATTTTTCTCCCGTTATCGCCACGCAACTCGCCAAATGCAAACAGGGTACGCAATACGCGGTTACGCGGTTTGAACGCGGAGGGGTGAACCAGTGGGGTCCAATTTCCTGCTTCGTCAGAATCATCATTGACTATTTTTAATAGATATTTTATTAAGTGTTTAATTAATATGTATTTACAGGATAAAATAATTTTATATTATTAATCAATAAAAATAAAAAAATGAGAAATTATGATGAATTTTTTATTATAATGAATGATTATTTATATGAGTTGATATTTTTTATTATTTTTATTAACTGACAGTGTAAAATTTGATACATTTAAATTAAATTTTTTTATTAATATAAATGCAAATTTACAAATATTATAATATAAAATTTTTTATATTATTATTCAATTAAATATATATATTTATAAGATTTTTAAAATAATAAATAATTAAATAAAATATTTTTATTATAATATATATATATATATATATATATATATATATATATATATATATATATATAACCAAATTATATCGGTATAATTTTAAGTAATTATTATATTATTGAATAACTTTTTTATTGGTCTATCTTTTTTTATAAAGTTCACCGTTGGATTAGAAGTTTATATCTTATAAATTATTTATATTAAATTTTACGTTAAGAAAAAATTGTTTGATATACATCAAAATAAAAGTAGTTTATATATTTAAAATGTACATCAATAAGAGCCATTTGATTATATTCTTATTGATATTCAGTTTTATAAAATTTGACACAAATAATCTTTATAATAAGTAATTATAATTCAACGGTTGTATCGATAAAAAATACATTTTATATACAGTTATAAGTGGTGCAACTATATTTAAAGTTACACCAGTGTAATTTGATTCTAACTTTATATGTTATATAGGATTAAGTTATATTGATATAACTTTAAGCAACTATTACATTACTTAATAACTTTTTATCATATATGAAACCCATTGTTAGATTACAAGTTTATATTATATAAATCATTTCAATAAAATTTCAAAGTGATCTAAAATTGTTTGATACACCTTTTATATAAACCAAAATTAACATAATATATACGTTTAAAATGTACATGAATAAGAGGAATTTGATTTCCATAAAAAAAAAGAAAGAGCTATTTGATTATATTTTTAGTGATGTTTTATTTTTATAAAATTTGGCACAAATGACCTTCATAATAGGTAATCGTAATTCAATGGTTAGATTAATAAAAAAATATATTTCATAGAGAGTTATTAAGTGATTTAACTATTGGTATAACTTTAAGTGGGAATAGATTCTCTCATGTCAAAAATTCATATGAATTTATCATTTATTATTTTTTTTACCATTGATTAGAATCTTTTGTGGGTCCCAAATTTGGGGAGGCATATTCTTTATCAATGGTAAAAAATAACACATAACAAGGTCATGTGAAATTTTGACATGAGAAAATCTATTTCCAACTTCAAGCAATTGTTATACCATTGAATAACTTTTTATTAGTGGATGTGATCGTTCAAAAGTGAAGGTGACCCACTAAGAGACCCCTCTACTTTGGAGGTAAGGGGCCTGGATTTCTCCAATTTAGAGGAACCCCTATCAGTTTAGTTTGATCTTAGATAGGAATTGTGTGATGACAGTCACGGAATGAGCTCATATCCAATTGCAGTCTATCCAAGGGGATGTAAAGAAAGAATGTTAAACACGTGCTAATTATGAAAACTAAGTAAGACATGTCAAAGGAAAGTCAAAGTCAATGAGTTACATGAAAGTATATACATCTTTATTCTCTTATATTCATGGTTATGAGTGCTTATTCTATGCTTTTGTTAGCATGTTTCTATCTTATGATCTTGTGTTGACTTATGTTATGTTCATAAGATTAAAGTTAAAAGAAACACGCTTTAAGAACTTATGTTTTCAAAAACCATAAAATTGAATCTATGCATATTCACCATTTTAATTGATTAAATCCGAAGTAGCTGGGACAACAACAATGACACATTAACTGTCTAGTTAGGATCCTATTGAGAAATCTTATATTTCCCACTCCCATGTTTCTGTGTCATCTTCAAACGAAGTTGATGGCATCCATGACAGTGCTTCTGGTAGTACCTGATGAGATGTGACGAGAAGTTGTCATGTTATGATGCATAATTAAAGAGGATCAAGATAGTAGTGTAGTGTTATTATTTTCCTAAGAGCCCTAATTGGACAGTTTATGTGTAATTAAGAGTATATTGGAATTCGACTTAATACATACATGATAATTATTAAGTGCGATTGTGATTCTTGATCTATCTATGATTACATTATTGCCTTAAAGTATCGTGTTATATTATTTCAACTTTGTCATACGTCCTTTTAAGTAACTTAGTGATATAAGGAACAACATCCATATGTTTACGAGTAAGTAAACGCTTAAAGGCTCAGTTTTCAAGCACAAAATTTTTGTTTAAAAGAAGAAAAATTTACATGCCATTTTCATATATTACGCTAATTTCAATCATTAGAACTTCTGCTAGGTAAGGATAATAACTAGTACTGCTGTAAAATGACTTAAGCATAGTATGATATTATTAGGGTGTTACATGTAACCATATCCCATGAAGGGGGAGCTTAATGCCAACTCATTTAGGTCCTCAAGTCAATATAACATGCTATGAATTGGTAGCTTAGGTAAGTAACTCCAACCTAATTCAATTTAGTACCTCTTGAGCATCTCATGGTTCGGGCCTTGGAGTCCATGCAGGTACTCACCACCATATATCCTGGCGACAAAGCAAATGGGCAACCGCATTTCTGTTAACACTAATCTCAAAGCAACAGGTAATCTGAATTCATACTTTACGTTAATCATAACATTGGCACGGCAACATGCCGATTTATTTGTGTTTATAATTAACATTGTTAGACATTAGTTAACAGTTTCACATACTAAATTATTAATAAAAATAAAGAGAGAATGTATAATAACACAAGTAGTAATAATGTATGGTTAGAATTTCTACAAAAAATATAATTTTAACCACATAGTAAGAATTTTATTGATAGTTTCTCGGGACACAAGAAATTGATCTAGTAGAAGCTTAAAATACAAGAGAGTTTAGTTATCAGGAGATTATACTTATTATATATGGTCCAGAGTAGGCTACACAGCCAAAAATTTTATGGAGCAATATGGGCCACACACTAATGATGAGTCACTATGGTCAGTCACCATTGCTTTTACTAATATCTCCCTAAAAACCCAATAATTTTCATCATCTTCTCTCCCTCAAAAAGACCCAAGCTGAACCCCCTCCCTCACTCACTCTCCTCCATTTTTGCTCTCACAAATTGTCAAATTCTTAGTTCCTTCTTGTTTCTTCAATGTCTATCTTACTTTTGAGCTTGCTTCTTATCTTCGAACCCACATAGAACCCAAAATCTCTCCCTTTTAGATCACATCTAACTTTAGTGAAGAAGGAGAAAGGAAGAGCTTAGGTGTTGTTTTGTGATTCTAAGAGAGTTTTAGAGTTGGAGGAATCAAGATTTGAAGTGTTCTTAAGCTTGGAGATAAGGTAGGCTCCTAAACTACCTTACATGTGGATATATTGCTAGATGAGTTAGAGTTTTCATTCTTTTTGTTTCTCATATTTCTTGGCTAAGGATGGTGTTCTTTAGGCTTATATTAATGTATTAGAACTAGTGAAACTTGAGTTAGTCAGAGAAACAAACTAGGAAATAAAAAATACTCATAAATAGAAATAAGCTAATCTAGATAGTTCTAGGCAATAGTGAATCTGTGGATCATATCTTGAGCTAAGAACTTTCAATTGAAGTGAAGCCAATTTTACTTGAAACCTAACTAATATGAGAGTATATCAACGAAATTTGAGATCCATTGGACTTAAAATGAATAAGTTATGAATTTTTTAAATAGGTTATAGGTAAAGTAGAATGGATTTGAGCGGCCTATTTCCTAATAAGCATAACTTGTTCAATAGACTTTCGAATTTAGTGCAACCAATTTTGTTAGAAAGCTAATACATGGAAAAATAATCTTGTAATTTTTAGATCCAAACTCCTAGTGAGTTGCTCCTAGTAACTCATTAAGTTACTCCATACTTTACAGGTGTCAAAATAGGACAGTCCTAATGTAGAGCTTATAAGTTAAGCTTTGCTTGGCCAAATTTAGTGGGACTTGGTTTGTTTGAAAGATTATATGAGTATAATCAAGTAAAATTTCAAGGCAAAATGATAAGGAATGGATTTTAGTGATTTTTCACTTTTAGATATTTGAAACTATGTCACAACCAGACAATAGTAAGTTAAAGTTGAATAACTTGACCTATACTTAACAAAATTTAGTGGAACTAAAGAGGTTTAAAAATAGACTAATAGAACAACATTTTCATAGAATTTGAGATGAACATGGTATAAAATGAAATTGTGATGTAATTTACAAATTTTGGCAAAATTGAGAGATTTAGAGGTCTCCAAACTATATGGGACCATAACTAATTGAGAGGTTGAGGAATATATATTGATTTGATGCCATATTAATATATATGTCATGATATAGCCATTATTTGGAATATTTGAGACTAGGGCATTTTTTGCCTCATGTAATCATAAATGTGATTAAAACTTGTGATATGTGATGGAAAATATTTTCTCTATTGATTGGTTGGTTTAGTTGTTGTTGTAAAACTTGGGAAGCTCTATATTATAGCTAATATACTACCAGATTCTTAGTAAATTCATTCTTGACTTGCATGATTGAAGTGTGTAATATGCTACATGAACAAATTAAGCATGCTAATAACATGAGAAGATGAAATCCCTCCACTTAGAGGCAGTTATATTAAGACTATGAGATCCCTCTAATAGGAGGTAGTTAACAAAGAGATGAGATTCCTTCAATTAGAGGCACGTGAATCACCTTGTTAGCTTAAGTTTGATTTGATATTAGTACTGTGTGACGACGGTCACGGAATGAGCTCATATTCTAGAACAATTTATCCAAGGCCAATAAAATTAAAAGCACGTGATAAGTAGGAAAGTAAATAAGAAAGTGCACCAAGTCATGCATTCATGAGCATGTAGCTTGTTTGCTTTCATTTGATAGCTTAATCTATTAGGACCAAGCATCATTATCAATTATGTGATGGTTGCCATACTCAAACTAAATGTATGATTAAAATTAACCCGTTTCAAAATGATATGTTTTCTTAAATTTAATAAATGAATCTTTACCCTTATGAATGAAATCACATTTTTTTTAAATAAACCAAAGCGGCTGGGATGACAACGATGGCATTGTAAGTGGTGGTTTAGGAATACCTATTAAGAATTTCTAATTCTCACTCCTATGTTCCTGTATCATCTCTAGACAGTTCAAAAAACCTTGATAGTGACCTTCTTGGTAGAATGCGATCGAGGTTAGGTGAGTTGCTGAAGATTTCTATTAGATATATTAGCATTAGAAGGTTGTTCGCTAGTCGAAGGTCTTAGTAGAGCTCCTTTATATAGTTTGAGATACTTTCAAGCAAGACTGGAAGCCTTGTTATATAACTTGACAAGTGCAACCATAATGTAAATGTTTGTATGTATATAAGGAAGTTTCTATTCCCTCTATTCATTTGCATATATTTGCGCAGGGCTACAAAATAGAATCACACTATTAACTTGGAAATATAATAAATAATCGAGCAATATCCACTAATTTATTAGTAGCAACTCTTAAGTGTAATGTTATGACTTAAGTATGATATTATACTTAAGAGAGTCTTACAGGAACCATATGTGGAAACAAAAACTATTGTGATCCTTGTTCCTTCTTGCAGCAAGTGTTCGCCTCTAAATGAACATGAAGAAGAAAGTTGCCTTCGTGGCTTCTACCAAAACCAACAAAATGAGGTAGAGGGCACCACTACTTTCAAGTTGGGTTCACAAGTAGATAACCAAAACAAGGATCCTACCCAAAAAAATGCTTGGAGATATATAGAAGAAGATATTTTTAACACTTTATAGGATTAGCACATTTAGGCTTAGGGCATTATTGAAAACCCTTAGCAACTAGTCTTGTTTTGTTATGGGCAATAAACCATTTTGGACTTTTGGGTTGATAGAAACAAGTTTGGTTAATTCATAAGACTAAGATGTGAACCATTGTCGTCGCCACAACCATCCTTTATTGCAACCCAATTGCACCTTCTTTGTCCTTAAACATTTTTATCATCATCCAAGCTTTTTAATTGCATACTATATCACATAATGCGGTTGCAATATTGTAGTTGCGGCAGTGGCAGCAACTGCATCACACTGCAAAATGCGGTGTGACACCTATTTGCATAAATTGACTACAATGCAATCGTATCAGGCTGTAACAGGCTATAACTGGTTCAATTTTAAGTTGTAAACATGTAAAAAATTCACATTACAATTTCGCCTCCAGTATGGTTCTTTAGGAACATGGGCTTAGGCCTTTCCTCAATCATTACAACTAGGAGCCTTATCTTAAAACTCCTTCTTTTTGGTAAAATTTATCTAGTGCCTAATGCTTGTAGGAGGATTTTAGGTTGCTTGCACTATACGGATTGAGTTCTAAGACTCATGACTTTTTCTATTAGTCCGATATCCTCCTTGATTCCTAGTTATTAAAATATAGGCAATTTAATGTGAAAACCAAGATTAAAAAGTCAGATCCTTTCTATCGAAGCTGTAGAGTTCCCTTACCATACTGTCTTACAAAATGCCTTTCGAATATCCATGCAGAGAGTTATCATAGATCATATGGGTGCCAAAATATACTTTGCTTTGCTGACGTTCTGATTCATCATCAAGTCCATCGAGTGAATTCCTTATCTTCCTTGTCATGTGTCTGACCACTTGCGCACTATGTTTTCCAGTAAACTTTCTAATACTTGTGCCTTGGGTTCTAAATACCAACTGAGAAGTTCCGTTATTACGAAAACTATTAGCTATAACAGCAATCAATGTCAATAAATAGTAATCATAGTGGCTTCGCTGAGTTTTTCGAAATTGCTCAAGCCATATCTAAACTCTTGCCTACCGATTCTCTTTGATCGCTGATTTAATCCTCCTTCTGTTAGGTGCAAGGCTAGAGCTTCCTTCTAAACCATAACTATGGTCCTTGCTTCGAAATCGCTCATTCTCTTGTAAACTTTGTTCCATTCTTCATTATTTGCTAATTGGACCCCGTGCCATTCTTGTTAAATTCCTCAATGGATATTGCGATACTTGTCTCCTCAAAATATGATTAACTTCATGTAATGAAAGGATTGTGGGACAGTCGAAGTCTCTGGCACTCTTCTACTTTATTCAATTGGTTAGCATGGAGGTTTCTTAACTATTGTGTTGATGTCCACCTCCCACTTTTAGGGACGCCAATGTCATCAATCTCCTTGGGGGTTTTACCCTAACTGCTAAGCTTTCTGGTTATTCTCCATAACCTCTTACCCCTAGGATGTAATCCATTTGTTGGGAGAGATGGAAATGATGGTCTTGCTATCTTGTTGAAGTTTCAATATGAAGACTTCCCATATGGTCGCCCATCTCCATATTACTTTTCTCCGAGCACGCCTAACTTACGGAATTCTAATGGAACCTAGTGCGTAAGTGCTGATCGCATATAATCCGGCCCAGGGACGAAGACTTTTCTGACTGCCTCTAGTCTTGATATCAAAACCTTGCCCCTCATGGGGTACGTTTCCAAGTCCTTTTTGATCTTGTATTGGTGCATCGCCCAATCTTGCTTATGGCGCATTGGGTTTGTTGCACTTATAACCGATGCCAAGGCAACCCTACTTAGTATTTCATACACAATCTTGTCTGCACTGTACTCCTCATACTAGGTAGCTTTTCTTTCTTTAGTAGGCCAGCCATAAATCCAAACTTCCTCTATTCCTACCTTATTCCTACCGTGTTCTATTGTTACTACAGAAACTTGTCTGTTTTCATTCGTCAGAACCTACCTTGCCGTTGCTCCCTCAGTCTATCGAGATTAGTTGCATACTTTAAATTTTCATCACCTTCGTCTAAATCTGAATACATTCCTTATCAAGTTACTCCATCCATAACACATATAATGGTATCTAAAGGCGATTGTTCAACTTTGCCTTTCTTCTTTGAATAGCCTTATTCTTCTACCAATAACATGTTGAAGATAATTCTATCATCCCGTTCCTGTGGTGGTTGAGGTTGGTAGACTTTGAACATGACTAGATTTTCTAACACTTCCTTTATCCCTGAAAGGTAGGAAAAATTACACTTGGTTCGTATGCCACCTCTAGTCTGAAAGTGTTTCTACTTCAGGTTAGTAGAAGATATATTGCCTCCCTCTCTTGTTACGCTTATAACTTCATCAGCTTTCCATACCGTGTATACCCGTATCTCTATCTTGATTCAATATACAGTTAGAAGGGTCTCTTTATAGTTTGCTCAACTATTTTCCTTTCGAAGCCAAGATTCCACTTAGTACTCTCCAAATTGGCAATCGCTACAAGGTTAGTTCCCTATACCCTTGAGGGAGAAACCACTTCATTCTCTAGACAGAAACTTAAAAAGTTCTCCCGTACACCTGACCGAAGCTTCTGCCCTTAGCTTCTTTCACTGATTCTCTGCTTCATTCGTGTAGCTTTACTTCATTTTCGTACCACGAATAACTGCGCCTCTACTCTGATATAACGTATAATTAGATGAGTTTCTTCAAAATTTATTAATGTTTTCCCTTGAGGCTGAAATCCTGCTTAATGCTCCTCAGTTTTACAAGCACTCGAAAAAGGAAACTATTTTAACATCTGAATAGAGTCTTGAAAAGATTTTCCCTCATACCTAACTGAGGCTCCTAACCTTAATTCCCTTTTTTTTTTTAAAAAAAAAAACTTTGCCTCATCTGTCCACACTTCAAACTTCATAATGAAGGATCGGGTATTTCTGATTTGGCATTACCATAATCCAGATTAAAAACCATTGACTGAATTTGCTGACGAGGTACCTTCAGGGTAATCTCATCCATGAAGAAAATAAGGGCACTATTCATGCCATACGAGATAAACTCATCAACGGGTAATCACCTTACTCCTATCGTGTATTAAGAATACGAAACCAGGTAGAAGAATCCCCTAGATTCAATCTAGAGAAGATAGTCTGGATTGGGTAATCGCAATAAAGCTTGAACTAAGCCCCATCAAGGTGAAAAAGATTTTTACTTAACTCGTCTCCAACTAAGATCCTGCTCCTGATGATGGAAAATTTTCGGCTACCCGACAACACTTTACAAACAACCTTTTTCGATATAACAAAGTTCATCATGTAAATATCAAATCGCCTGACACGATTTTTCTGATTGAACTCCCCAATTCTCTACACTACTTAACTTACTCAATTGTCTATCCCTTTATGCCATCATTACCTCCTAGGAGTCGTATCCCTAATAATTACGTATAGAAGGTCTCTAATAAGCCTGCTGGGTGTTTCAGGCTTCTGTTTACACAAAACCTTATATTGAGGTGATCAGGCTCAACATTCAGTCAAGTGCAACAGGTAGTCTTCAACACTCACAACAAGGCCACCATGCATAATATTTCTATGTCCTCTTCACGTGAGGACCTAACACATGGTTTATCTAGATTCTCAGAGTATGCATCAGAAGCATAATCAGTCCATCCATGGGCCTATACAGGACGAACTGCTCTGATACCAAAATGTAACACCCTCTATCATATAAGCCATGCTCGAGTCATGGAATTACATAAAAAGGTTGTCACAGTGCTGAAAAACTCTTTAAAATAGGGAAAATATAATACATGGCCCTTTTATTGTCCACTTTAATACTAACTACTAAACTCTAATACATAGAGAATAAAATAATTACACTTTAAAAGCAATTTGTGACCGACAGAGTAAACAGTGCGTACTTTCGACTAATCATTAGCTAGCTTCGATGGTCTCTTGATCTGTTTAGCGCCTGAGTCGTGCTCAATGAGCGGCCCTGCATTCCGTCTTGCATTGGATGTCCAACTTAGGTACTGGAATGTTTAAGGAAAAGAAGAACATACAAGCAGGCAGTGAGAACCTAGGGTTCTCAGTAGGTAAATTTGAACAAAACTTATGATGTCATCATAAACATTCCAGCCGCTTCGGTTTATTATGAAAATATGAGCATATATAAATAAATAGTGGTTCAATTTTAAGTTGAAAATGCCCTTCTCGAAGCGGGTTATATTTTAACCATCACTTACCATATTCTATTACAGACATAGAAATATGATTAGTATGATATGCTTCGACCAGAATCATGATAATAATAATATGACTTGATGAGATAACTAAGGATGCGCTCATAGATGCTTATGCTTGACTGTATGCAAGTGCACTTGACTTAATTCATATCTTTCTTTAGCTTGCAACTTGATCTTACTTTTCTGTGCTTGGTCCCCCGGAGGTGAATGGCCTTTCTCACCTGGGCAATAGCCTGCTTTTCAGGTCCGAGCTCGTACCTATACATGAGTGACGGGTTTACTTTCCCCGACTCTCACACCGGTCTATTCCCACTAATCTGGTTAAGGGCTGACCCAAGTCTTAGATAGTACCGCTCTGGCCCACGCTAGCTGGGTCTATGCCATGCCTGGCGTGATAGCTTAGTACGTCCCTCTTGAAAGTTCTTATCATCTTTCCTTTCCATATCTTATCATGCGTACAGATGCTTTGTGCACACATGAATATGCCTCATGTCTTATTTCTCATATTATATTCAAATTATGCTTGCATGCATGGCATACATGAACATAACATGTGAATGTAATATATTCAAGGTATAATCTCTCATTGCATAAGCTCTCATAACTCATATCATGCCTAAAATTCATCTATGATAACTCGTATCATATTCAAGTTCATCCTTACATGTAAACATTCCTAGTTTCATAGACTTTGCCACAAAATCGGCAGCATAACGGATTAGTTCCGTCTCCCCATGAATAGTGCCAGTCCTCACAGACAATTCAATCATAGCAATATAATCAATGTAACACACACACACACACACACACACATATATATATATATATATATAATATATATATATATATATATATATAGAATTGGCAATCCTCAGCTCAAACCTTATATGCTCACCAACTCTTGTGAAACTATTACTTCGGCCATTCTGCCAATCCCATTTGGCTCTGCCCGAATCTTCTATGATCCACCTTTATCTCTATTCAACTCATTTAAACCTGAATTTTGAATATGTCATAGATCTATATGTCTACTTCCTAACCTCTTTGGTCGCATATCATTTTGATCCATATAGCTCAAGATATTCAAATCTTACCTCAACCTGTTCAGTCACTAGCCCGAATTACACTCCTGGAAGTATAAATTCACTAAAAATCGAAACTAAGCTCAAATCATACGAAATTGGTCTCATATTGAAGCTAACAGGACAACCTTTCATTTGCCACAAGTTTCATTCCATTTGCTATCGTATAGCTCGAGTTATAAGTCCTGAAAATCGACCTTCCTGAACTACCCTATTTTGGCTCAGTTTGGACATAGAGTAACTTCCTCGAATTACTGGAAACAATTTGGTCCATCACAAACTCAGAATTTCATATTGGGATGTTCCCCTATGTGTAAGCTTTCTAACAAAATTGGTTTCGCTCAATTTGGAGTTGTATAGGGTGAGTTATACCTTCCTCAAGTCACCCTGCCCGGATGAAAGTCCTGAACCCTAGGTCAAACTTCAAAAATTCGTATCTCCCTCAATATTAATCCAATAACCTTATATGATATATCTATGAAAAGCCCTAAATGTCTACGTTCATCTAAAAATGGTTTCATCGGATTTAACCGATTGTAGGCGGCGCCGTACGGACTGCCGTGGGATTCCTCACCAAGAGAGCATCCTGATGCTTCTCTCCTTCTAATTTTCTCTTCTAACCATAATTTTAACTCAAGATTTCCTATTAATCCTATCATAATTCAGCTATTAACTCATCAAATACATGAAGAAGAATACAAGTTCATACAGCCTTAGGGCAAATAATTCAAGAAGAGAAGTAGAATCCTACCTCTTTGGAGTGTGATCTTGAGTTAAGTGTTGAAGCTTGAATTATTAGGACCTGGCCAAGCTTGAAGGAGTGATGGAGTTGGGTGAGTGGAGAAGAGAAAAGAGAGCTGAAGTGAGGGAGAAGAGAGGGCATAGAAAATGGGTCTGAATGAGGGGAGAAGAAGGTGTTATATAGGCATGAGTGGTAGTCAACTTGGAGGGTTCTGATTGGCCTTAAAACACAAGGCTGAAATTCTGCCAACCTTCCCCTCTTTTGTGACAATTTGCTCTCCACGTCGCTCTAACAGTGGGACTCGTTTCCAGTACATTCTGAAGATGACATCAGAACTCGTGCACTTCATGAGATGAAATTGGAACTCGTGAATGATTTGAAAACCAACTCAAAGATCCGAACTCGAGCCCTTTCTAACTGAATTCCACTTTAATGCGGGACCTCGTGACATTTTACTCGGAAGTCGGTACTTGCACTATTGTGTTAAACTATAACTTCTGAGGTCGGAAATCGTGTATACTATTAAGGTTAGATCGGAAATCGGGTAAATTTTCCTTGAGACATGAAGTCGGATATCGTGGAATTACGTCATGTTATTCGGACTTGAAGTCCAAGTCGGAAGTCGTGAAAATAGGAGGTCGGAAATTATACTCGCTATACTTTAACTCGAATATTGGAACTCGGAAGCCACTCCAGTTAACTCGAAGCTAAAGCATTAAGTCGGAAATCAGAAAGGCCATGAATTCGGAATGAAGAACATGCTGGGATAAGGTTGGAAATCGTAAATTGGGCTGAAAACTGAAGACAAACTCGGAAATCGGAAATTGTCCATTTCATGTGGAATTCGAGTGCAAAGTCGGAAATCATAAAACTAATGAACTCGGAACTCGGAACTCGTTGTGGAGGTAAAATGGAATAATTTAGCGCAGAGAAAATTGGGATATTACAATTGCCGCAATATCCTCAATCGCGACAACCATAACAGCGATTGCACCCGCAACCACAACCACAATTTAAAACCCTGCCACCATGGTTGCCCATCATGCCATCCTTAACCACTAAAGTCACATGAGCTGATCACCTTGCCTCCATGACTCACTGCCATTACCACACGATGCCGTGAGGGGAGAACAGTTGGCCATAATTTGAGTTGGGGTTGGCTTGTCCAACTTTGTTGTTGTGGTTTAAAGTTGGGAGTTTGGGACCTTTGTTTAGGACATCTTGGAACTATGAAAGAGGGATTTGTGGCTTTACGCTTACGTCCATATAGATGCCATTTTTTATTTACTCATTTATGCTCTGAGATTAACTGTTTATGTTTTTGTTTCAAGGATATTAAATCTAGCTTCCACAATGGGCTTCTTTTCCCAATGACAGTCCAGATTTGTATAATGATTAAATGGATAATTGTAGCTATTGGTAACGTTGATTTGCATGTAGAGAAGGAATAGGAAAGTTCTAGATGTAGATGTTAGAGATAGAGAAGGGGGTAAAGGCAAAGGAGAGGAACACAAAACAAAAAGGATAGGAAGCGGATGAGTGTTAACCCCATAGGTTAAAAAAATAATTACAAATAGGATAGTTAAGATGGGTGGTAAGGTTGAATTAGTTATTCATTTGATATATCGTCACTTTACATAATTATGTTAATGACTTGGACTGAAACTGCTCACTTTTTTTTTTTTTGTTAAACAAAAACAATGAACCAAATGCCAAACAAAAATTGACGAGGGACCAAAAATAAAATTATTCGTATTTACAAGGACAAAAAGTATACTCAAATTTTAATGAATATATTATTTTTCAGTAAAAAGTATACTTTTTATTGAAAATTAGAATATTTATAAGTTAAACACATGGATTTTGTAAGTTTTGAATTTACATTTAAGTTCATAGAGGAAATTTTAGGAGACATTTACTTGAAATTGAAATAAAAAAATTAAAAGGAAATTTTTATTGAAAAATAGAATATTTATTAGTTAAACAGATGGGTTATGTCAGTTTCGAAATAACACTTAAGTTTTTCAGAGAAATTTTAAAAGACATTCACTTTAACTTTAAATTAAAATTTGCAAAGTTGTTTTCAAAACTATAAAGTGCTATTAATAAGAACAAAAATATGATTTGCCTGCATAAAAGCTAATATGTAGATGTTAGCTTATGGAAGATCACTCGCGAAAGGTAAATATACTTCGAGTAAAAAGAACTAGGTGTAATATGTGGAACAATTGCATTGAAATTTAACCAACAAATATGAAAGCACAAGGTGAAACAAATGAATACTGTATACTATAAATAAATTTTCATGCTTCAGTCCACATGACATTTTCCTAATCACAACTATGTTGAGCTCTTTAAATGACAAAGAAATAAAGATAAAAAGAAAAAAAAAGCCACAACTACCAATTTAAACTGAACAATTTTACACTAAAGGATAATGATAGCAGAAAATTGTAAAATAGCCAACGTCGGGTCCGTTTGGTGTAATTTTTGGGAGAAGATCTTTTAAAAAAAGGTCTTTTAAAAGAAGGCCTTTTAGAGGAATTACTTTTAAAAGAATGATTTTTGTTTGGTTTGAGTATGTCAAAAGTAAGTTTAGGAGAATAAGTTTTGTTTGGATAGGATAAAGTAAAATTACTTTTGATTGTTGATGTGAGAGTAATAGTAAGATTACTTTTCAAAAGGTCTTTTTCTAAAATGAAAAGTAACTTCAAAGATACTTCTTCTAAAAGGCCTTTTTTCAGAAGGCATTTTGGAAGAAGTTACAACAAACACTACCATTTACTGCACAAAGTCATTTTCCTTCTCCTAGAAGGCATTCTGACCGCTGCAAACCGCAATCCAAACGGCCAGTCAATGTTTGCAATGAGAAAAATTATAATAAATCTAAGTGTCAACTCCTAACTGATGAAATTTCTAAGTCACTGTGCCATGGAAGAAAAGTCATAGTAGGTAAAAGAATGGCTCATAAAAACGAATAACTTAGCTGTGTAATATGTATTTGGTGATAAATCACAGGAAGATTCCGGGCAACTACCAGACAAGAAAATAATACTTTTCTTGTTTCGGACAAAGCCTGCAACTGCTTTCTTTCTTTCTTTTTTACACGTAAAAAATCCTCACACTCATCAAATGAATTTGCGACTAAGCAAACATTTTGTACAAAGACCAAAAAGGTTAAAAGCTTAAAACATTCTCATGGCATGCCCAATAACCTAGTAATATCTCATGGCCCAAATACATTTTTAGACTTTATCAAGAGTAAAGTAACAGGAAAGTTAATCTAAAACGCAATACCTTAAAGATCTTTCCAAACATTAAAGTCAGTACTTGAGGCATTATAACTTATAATACTATCTTGGCATCCTATAAAGAATGTACTCCGAATTGGGTCTATGTTCGCTATTGCGCGGGCTGTCCTACTGGGACTGGCAGCAACAACAATATCGCCCGACCCAATGGTCACTTCACCATAACCTTTATTAGGAACCTTCTTGTTCTCCAACTGCAAAAGCATTGCAAGTCATGAACAAGAAACTAATGCCATTTTGATAATCAACTCGAATTTTATTGTAATTTGGAAAATAGTTATTCCCCGGTTCCAAAAGGATTATAGGTTGGGATCGATTTTTCCCAAGAATAAGTTTTAACATATTATGGCATTTCTATCGCACTTCGCGCGAGGTATCGGTTATAGTTTATATGATTTGACACAATAGAATTTTTTTTTTCACTTACACTTCAATATTTCTTCACTTGAAACTACGAGATATGTTTATAATTAGACTCATTTGATCTGTCCATAAGATTATTCTTCTTTTGATAGGTGGAAGCACAGGGTTATACAATATAAAATATAATACAATCATAATTTTTCCAATGGAGTAAAACCTCAAATTAGTCATCGAAAGAGTCGCAGGATGTCAAATTTATTTTGAAAAGATTTATAATATTAATTTAGTTCTCAAAAGATTAATTTATATTCCATGTTATCCCAAATATTAGCTTTCATAAAAAAAAATGTTAACTGATGTCTAATAAGTCATGTTATCTAATGATGTGTTACATCATCTGCTAAGATGAACCTCATATTAATCCTCAAAAGAATTGTAGGATATCATTTTGATTCTTGACAAATCAGTTTGATTATTGAAAAGATTAATTTTCATTTCTTTTGAGAACTAAATTGATATCCTGAAACTCTTTTAAAAACTAATTGGGGTCTATATTTGCAGATAATTCGTCATATTATCACATAACATGAGATGTCATCACATAACATGATACATTATACACCTGTTAGTGGTTTCTTCATGGAGACAAATATTTGGATTAACTTGAAATGAAAATTAATCTTTCAATAAATAAATTAATATCACAAATCTTTTGAGGACTAATTTTATGTCCCACAACTCTTTTAAGGACCAATTTAAGGTTTTACTCTTTCTCCAAACGTTTTATTTCTAGATAAAATTGAATTTATACACCCTTAATCAATAAACTGGGGTTTTACAATATGTGAACTATTATCCATATGCAGTAGACTAAGAATTTCAGTTTGAGATATACAAATTACAATCCGACCACTAAACACACTAGATTACTGAGAATTCCGGTTTGAGATGTTCAAATTATAATCCGAACATACTAGACTATTAACAACCATCGTTGCAAATAGTTACATCAAACTGCTACTGATAGCCATTCTTTCACTCTTGCAAAACTTGATACGCTTTACCATAGCTGGTGCTAGTAATTAGAAAAAATAGTAAATAGAACAAGGGAGTAACCTAACCCAACTTTAATTTTTTTAATTTAAAATATTACATAACCATAAATTCAGAAATTGATGACTTTTAGAACTGGCGGAGAAAAATAATTTTTTTGCCTTAAATCCAATAGAGCTAGTTTATTAATGAATATTCACGGTAAAGAATTTTACTGTGTCTTTTAGCCAAAACTAAAATTTATTTCCTTCGATATTACATACTGAGTTATGACTTATGAGGCAACAGGCATATCTGCTATTAAAGGCTAACACAGAAGCTTACTCTATATTTTGTTGTAGCACCCCAAATGACAAGTGTCTCATTACAATCATGGTGTCTGTGATTTCCTCTTAACTTGCCTGGTCGAATTTTTCCTACCTGAATTGAAGCACAAGTGACTGCTCCACCTGAAAAAAGCGTGATCCTGTTTTAATTCCCAAAACCATCTTAACACAAACACGATAGAGACACAAAACATTCTTCTTTTTATCCCTTTATCATCCAGATTCC
The DNA here is from genome assembly GCA_031439585.1 of Pterocarpus macrocarpus. Classification (NCBI taxonomy): domain Eukaryota; kingdom Viridiplantae; phylum Streptophyta; class Magnoliopsida; order Fabales; family Fabaceae; genus Pterocarpus; species Pterocarpus macrocarpus. The sequence goes on from CM062520.1 coordinate 29,732,270, forward strand.
CAAACAGGCCAACTGTACATTGTCATTCTCCGGAGCCAATTCAAAATACAACAAAGAATCATTTCATCTTCCACATTTCCATCTACTTTAAAAGAACGTAAAAGTCAGCACCAAATAGGGAGCCAATAACAAAACATTCATTGGTCACTATATAGGTCGTGACAACATACTATAGTAAAAATAACTCAAATTTAGAAATAATTATGCCATTATTGAAAAAGATGCTAAAAAAACTCAAAACGAGCCCAGAATATGAAAACCATCGAATTAAACAATCCCACCTAATTAAAAATCAAACAAAATGAAATTGAGGAATTTTCAACATTTCTACTATTTCCACACTAATTTTTCACACCATTTTTTACGTCAACTAATAATATCTAAAGAAAAAGCTATCTCACATAATCTAAATCACGATCTATTTTACGCTGGTTAATATGTAGATTTTCGGTTGGCCACGTCTACTTTATAATTAGCGTGACATTATTTGGTCATTATAATATAAGTAGTTAACTACATACAAATTTTTAGTTAATCATATATAGTATATGATTAACGCAACAATAATTGATTATCATGGAGTTAATCACAAAATACAGCATGTATAATGAGTGCGAAATTTTAATACAAGAGAATATCAGACATGATATCTCAATTATTGGTTAACAAAGTATATACAACGATTTAACGAGTTTCCATCTTTTGATAGCACGTTATTAGTCTGCTGACCAATCTATACACGTTCTGAACCAATAATTAAAACATTATCAACTAATGTAATAATGGTTAAAAAATTTGGATTGCAAGAATCATTGTCCAAATCAGACACCTGAAATGCCGGAAGCAGAGGCAAGGGACAGTGGATCCAGCAACCAACCACGATTGTCTTTTACAATCTTGGAAGGGATCCCTGACACAAACCTAACCAAGTTGGCCTTGATGTCTTCGTTGGCGCTCCAATCCGAAGAGATTCCAGTGAAAGAGGGAGAAAGAAAGGAAGCACGGTGCAAGCGAAGGGAGATCCACGTGAGGAAAAGGAAGATGCTGAGTGCGAATGGGAGAGAGTGAGGCCTTTGGAGGTAGTGCAACATGGAGGCAACATAAGAGGGTCTCGTCTAGTACATGTTGTTTGTATCGGAAGATGGTGCGTTTATGTAAATGGTTCTTCTAGGCGTTGACATCTTTATCCCTCTATTCTCTCTCTGTTGCTCATTTTTTGTGTTTCTCTCTGCTTCATTCACTTATGATTTCTTGTTCATTACTTCATTTCATCCCTTTTTGCTTATGTAGCGTTTGATGCCTTATTTTCTCTACTTTTGGTTTTGTTCCGAAATGGAAATGATTAGTCGACTTGAGGCAAATTGGATCCATGTATTGGTCACCTCACACCCTTAATCCGAGTAGTAAGATTCAGTTTCATGAAACTGCATCATGGCTTACTAATTTTAGCTCGTTTTAATTTTTTTGATGAATTAGTTTCTTTTAAAAATTAGTATTGAGAAGATTTAAAATTTTAATAGAATTATTCTTTTGGGGTTAGTTAATGCATTGTCCGACCCAAAAGTGATTCTAAAATAAGTATTTTTACATAATTCCTGTTGATTTTTATAATATTTAGAATTTAATTTAAATGTATTGACAGTGTAAAATAATTTTACACTGTCAGCCAATAGAAATAGTGAAAAGTGCCAACTCACATAAATAACTACCTATTATAATGAGGGACCCATCATAATTTCTCACTTTCTTCTATTTCTATTAGTTGACAGTGTAAAATAATTATACACTGTCAGTGCATATCAATTAAACTCTAATATTTTTATAATTTTATTTTATCTAAATTATTAGTATCTGAAATTTATATTGAACTCTATTTAGTGCATGTTTATTTATACATTGGATTGCCTCAAATCACAATTAGGATTGTCTATAATCACATTGGAGAGAATTTGTGATATTGGACAAAATTCCCGTTCACAACCTTTTCAATCTAATTTTTTCTTAAACCTTTGTTTCAACTGAAGTAAATATTTCTTGCTTTTGCGTTGGATTAAAAACATGTTAGAATGATTTTGACATTTTTAACCTTTTATCCTATTTTTGTTTTTTAATTATTTCTTTTTTGTATTTTAAATACAAGTATTTATTTTTTATATACATATATTCTTTTTATTTATTTTAGTTGAAATTGTCAATAATATTATGTGATTTATTATTTAATACATAAAATATTATTTTAAATCTAAAATGGTAATAAAATAGTATATATTTTATATTTAAACAATAATATTATCATTAAAAATAAAAAAAATTATTGTAATCATATGTGTATTTTATTTATTAGAAATAAATTTTTAAAGAATTTAAATTTAAAATTGTAACACCCCAGCATGAGTTGCGGTTGCTTGTCGAAACCGGAATCTGAAAAATTCTGAGTCTGAACCCTATGCTTCCTTGGAGGGCTATAGGTTTGAGGCGTTTTCTTAAGATCAAAAGTCCTGGTAATGATTCTCTAGGCATTAATGAGTTGAAGAGGGATTTTTAACGAATTTTAGGGAATTGATAACCCCTTCGTTTTCAAACCTCAAGTTTATAAAAACGCAAGTTTTCGGAGAATTGTACTAAAACCCAAAAGTTGGATTCTGATTCCTAAGGATTTTAAATTTTTAGATATTTTTATTGAATCCAAATGGGGGATATTTCCTTATTTACATTTTTATTTTAAAGTTAATGGACATTAACTTAAAATTTAGAAATGTAAATAAGTCTGTGCAATATCCTGGACTTGGGAAAGGACTACAGAAAGAGGGAACCAAGTTTTTGGAGTTGGTAATCGATTACAGATACCAAGTTTTTGGAGTTAGCAATCGATTACAGAGGATTTGTAATCAATTACAATCCTCTCTGTATGCCCACGGGTTGAAATTTTTCATGTGGTAATCGATTACCATCTTTGGTAATTGATTACCAGTTCTGGGTTGGTGGTAATCAATTACTAGCATTGGTAATCGATTACCGGATTTTTGGCTGTGGTAATCGATTACCGCAGGTCAATATATAAGCTGAGACGCGTCCCTTCCCCTCATTTTCAAATTTCCTTTCTCTCTCTACCCTCAAAACTCTCTCCCTTCTCTCTAAAACTTATCTCCCTTCCTTCTTAAACCCAATCCTTCATATCTTTCCATCAAATTACACCATTCCCATTCACTTAAACTCAACTTCTTTCTTTAATCTCAAATTATACCCTTATCCAAAAATCAACACATTTAGTCTTGGAGCTTGGAGAGGTGACACCAAGGCTCCTAAAGTTTCTTCTTCCATTCTCCCTTTAAAAAGGTAATCTTCAAACTCCTTTCCTCTTCCTTTCCTATGAATTATAGATTATTTCCTCTATAGTGAGTTCCTGAAGAACCTTAAGTTAGAAGAATTAGCAATTTTCATATCTGGGAGTAAAGTAGGTTAATCCGTAGTCTAAGGGACTAACCTTGAATTAAATTGTCATATTATTGATAGTATATACCATTGGAGGACTGGCTTTGGCTCTCAAAGTTCATGGGATTAGGAGTTCGCTATTGGCATTAAGTCTGTGAGTAGATAGTTTACCCCTATCTTAGTTTTAATGTATTTTGGTTTATATATATATATATATATATATATATATATATATATATATATATATATATATATATATATATATATACAAATGATTTGGTATGTTTTAGCAATATAATTTAAGTTTTGGTAGCTTATCTGTTTTTACTGGTTCACATGAGACAATGACTTGTTTTCAAAAAGAAAAATGTGGCAAATGTTTATTACCTTGGTTTTCTATTAAACTTTGGAAAATTCTCTTTGTTTTGAAAGGGTTTTGGATAAAAGTTTCTGACTTTTACTCGTTTTTGATTTATTAAAATGTTAAAGCTTTACTTTTCTTTAAAGTTACGATTTTATTGTTTTATATAAGGTATATTGGTTTGTTTTATAAGAATCTGTATTAAATATTCTGTATAATGGAAAAGAATGACTTCGGAAAGTCTAGATCAGGATCTGTAGGCTAACGGCAATAGGCGTTAGCTCTGGGTGCACCTAGGATGTTGGATTTCATGGCCACTCAAGGGAGTGGTGCGTGCCTATTATTCATGGCCACACATATAGTGTGGTGCGTGCCTGTTATTCATGGCCACGGGAAAAGTGATGCGTGCCTGATTACAGGCTTCACACAAAGGAAAGGCCACCTAAGTGTGATTCCTGACGAATTTATCCTGGAATAGATGGACTCTGTTTTTGGAAAAGAAAATTTGGATAATATTGATTAAGATTTCTATTTTTGGTTTCGTTATACATATTATAGTATCATCTTAATATCTAAGTTTGTACATTATCTCATGTGGGTTAGGGACATTCTATCTCTCACTGAGTTTCTCAAAACTCATCCCGTGGTTATTATATCCCTTTTCAAATACAGGTTCAGGCTTGGGAGCCGATTCTTTTGCTCAGCTTCATTTGGTTCTTATTTTGGTGAGCCTCCCTAATAAGGGCCCTGATTTATAATTCTCTTTTTGTTGTAATCTTAGTATGTAGCTCCATAGTACTACAGGCAGGGTCCGGCCTTGTTCTATTTTTGTTATTGTTATGTATTCATTCATATATTCATATATGTATATGTATATTTCAACTTGTTGGAATTAAAGTTGTGAAAATGATTTGTTTTCTGAAGAACTTGAACTATGTATTTTTGGACATATGATGGTATTTATATATTTTACTATTATCTTTGTGTCTTTGAGGGGTGTATTCTGAGAATACCTGAATCCCCGATGAAATATTGTGTTTGTTTATCTTGCAGGGTATCCTTTTGTAATTAGAAAATATCGGGATTACAAAGGGGACTCTGTCGAAATTTTTATAAAAATTTTCGTGGTGAAAGGCTTGGTAGGACTTGTCCCTCTGGCCGATCCTGACCAGGTTGGGTCGTGACAAAGATGGTATCAGAGCTTTAGGTTTCCCTGTGTACTATGGAGCAAGTGTCCTTTGGTAGGATCACGACTGTGCAAATGGAAGCGCACCCATTTTCACAGATTGTGGTACTATGAGAGGCCTCTAGGAATGTCATCTTTGTTTACACTCTGTCAATGTTGTTTATTCTTATTCTGGTCACGCTTCTTGTCTTTCCCCTCACTCTAAATGTTCATTTCGCTAAGTGAGCGTATTCCTTCTAGTATATGTGGAAGCAATAAGACGCAGGGCTTCCATTGTGCGATCTAAATGCGATATCATCTCTTGTGGCAAGAGAGTCTGAGATGATGTAAGGTTGGACATTAGGGCATAGTGGATTAGGCAAGTTAGAAGGTTGTTCGGACAAAGGACGTGGGTCGGGTATCCATAACCCGGCATAAGGATGTTGTTAAGGTAGAAAAGATCAAGAGGACTTACTAAGCCGTTAAGCGATAAGCGGGTTTGGTCCAGTGGGATTAGATAAAGTGTGAGGGCAAGGAGAACCCCCGTCTTAAAGATTGTTTCCATAGCTAGTGGAAAGAATGCTAGAAATCTTAGAGAGAAGACGACTTAACAATGATCAGGATACGCAAAGACCTTGTGCTTGGTTTCTTCAAGAATGCAAGTCACATGTTTAGATCCTACAGTGGAGTTTATCCTGTCCTTGATGCACAAAGGGCATAGAAGAGCTTGCTATACAAAGCTCTCAAGTATTGATTGAACGTGCTGACTTTAAGAAAGAAGATCACCCCAGTTACTACAACAAGCAATTGATGGGCTCAGGCCAATGAGTAATTCTCTCGTTTTGAAGAATGTAAGATGTTGAGAAGTGATTACCCATTTACCTCAATTGAGTAACATATGGAATGAAGTTTGAAATCACTATTTGACTTGTGAAATGGATACTAGTCAAGTATCCCGCACCCGGTGTGGGGATGACGACAATGTAGAAGGGAATAAGAGGGTTTAATAAGTTGTTGCATGCCAGGTAGATTGGGTGCAGTAGGATTGGATGGAGTAGGCGAATGAGGAGTAAACCCCCCTCTGATTATATTGGTTAATACCCCGGCTAGTAAGACGGATTAAGTCTTGGGAGGATATCTTATCCTTGAATCACACGAATTCGATTTAATAGAATGTAGCAGTAGAAGAAGATTGATGGATTGACAGCGACTAATGCTATGCTAGTAGGACTCACGGTTGTGGTTCTGGTGATTTCATGGAAGATGCTATAAAAAGGTTGATAGGTTAAAGGAAGTAGTTAAGAGATACGGCGAGAACAAGACATGAGTACCTCGATGAAAGAGCGAAGGTTAATAGATTAGAGATAATAGAAAGGATGTAATGCAAGGGCAAAGCATGAGTTAAGGAGATGTTAAAGCTTGAGATTTTGGGTTAACCTAAGGTCCGAGCCATGGAGTCTTATCGGTGGCATCAAGGAGAACAACGTTGAGGAAAAGCCAGAAGACATGTTTAAAAGATCTTCGTTTCAAGTAACAAGAGGAATCTTGAACCCATTTGGGCCTGATAGGAGAGGAGAAAGAAGGATCAGGATGAATATCGATGTTATAGTGCGGTTGACTAGGCGAATTAGAAGGGATTGGTGTAAGGAGCTCTACAAATATAACTATTGAAGGCAGTGTATGCTTAGGTCACTCAACTTTCACGTCGTATCCCAAATGGCATCAATAAAAGTGTAAGGATTAACAGAGAAATTCCAAGATCTTTTGATCTTTTGCATATGACTCCGTCACCTAGAAAGGAAGAATTAAGAGACATAAGACTATGGTGGAATATCAAAGTATAGGAGACACCTTCTGGTGTGGAATTGCTTCACTCTAAATCTCCCAGCGGTGTTAGGAAGTGAGGAGTATGGAAAGGAGATAGGGAATTGGTTTGCTTCAGTAGCAACAGGGTTGGGAAAGATTATCCCATCTTGAATCAGAGAGGTCTGGGGCACTAGTAAGTTCCCAAGGGCATGATGATAATGTAAGATGGAAGTTGAAGGTCAATCTTTAATGATATGCCAAAGGTTTAAAATCTCTCGGCAGAGTTTTGAGAGATACCTCAGATGGGGGAAATATATTAGGTTGATAGTAGAAGAGGAATGTTCTAGGAGATTAGATGATGAGTTCCCCATTGATTGGTAGTGCAGGAAAGAAAAGGAAGGAATTTACCTTAATTGCATGGCTGAGCATAACTAAAGTTGGAATAATTCATTCTAGGCTAAAGCATGGGTGAATAAGTAGAAGGCGAATTCTAAGTGCGCTAAGATACAAGTAATAAGGATCGTAAGAAAGGAAGGGAGCTAGTTAACTCAAATAGGTAAGTGCTGGAAATTGACCATAGAATTGAAATTCGTAATGGGTTTCAACAAAGGGAAAAGCACATTGGCGTGGTTCTTTTGATCAAAATTGATGCATCAAGGGGCTATGATGAGGAGTTGGAGAATTCAGATGTTCTGGCATGTATAAGACAATGAGGAATACGATTAAAAGCCAATTAATGATCTGAAGGTTGGAAGTTTATGGGAGGAAAGTGGTAATTGGTATTATTGGATGGTTGACGCTTGTGTGATGTTTAAGGGAAGTGGATTAGTTAGTGATGCCTCACCTATGGTTAAGGTGGAGAAGGTGTTTAAGGACCTTCAATCTAAACTCCATAATGCTCTTCAGATTCTTCTATGTAAATCTTTCGAAGTAAAAGAACTCTAACGTTTGATGGTAGCAACTGTTGGAATCATCGCTTGATACATAGCTCCCGACCAGGGTCAATGAGCTCTATGATTTCAAGGAAGGCAATGGAGCTTGCAATAATTTCAAGTTGTTTAAGAATTCGAGGACGAATTCTTTTGAGGGGGGGAGAATGTAACACCCCAGCATGAGTTGCGGTTGCCTGTCGAAACCGGAATCTGAAAAATTCTGAGTCTGAACCCTATACTTCCTTGGAGGGCTATAGGTTTGAGGCATTTTCTTAAGATCAAAAGTCCTGGTAATGGTTCTCTAGGCATCAATGAGTTGAAGAGGGATTTTTAACGAATTTTAGGGAATGGATAACCCCTTCGTTTTCAACCCTCAAGTTTATAAAAACGCAAGTTTTTCGGAGAATTGTACTAAAACCCAAAAGTTGGATTCTGATTCCTAAGGATTTTGAAGTTTTAGATATTTTTATTGAATCCAAATGGGGGGTATTCCCTTATTTACATTTATATTTTAAAGTTAATGGACATTAACTTAAAATTTAGACATGTAAATAAGTTTGTGCAATATCCTGGACCTGGGAAAGGACTGCAGAAGGAGGGAACCAAATTTTTGGAGTTAGTAATCGATTATAGAGGATCTGTAATCGATTACAGTCCTCTCTGTATGCCCACGGGTTGAAATTTTTCGTGTGATAATCGATTACCATCTTTGGTAATCGATTACGGTCTGAGTTGGTGTGTCGATTACGGCATTGGTAATCGATTACCGGATTTTTGGCTGTGGTAATCGATTACCATAATTGGTAATCGATTACCAGTTCTTCGTGGTAATCGATTACTAGCCCTTGGTAATCGACTACCGCAGGTCAATATATAAGCCGAGATGCGTCCCTTCTCCTCATTTTCGAATTTCCTTTCTCCCTCTACCCTCAAAACTCTCTCCCTTCTCTCTAAAACTTATCTCCCTTCCTTCTTAAACCCAATCCTTCATATCTTTCCATCAAATTACACCATTCCCATTCACTTAAACTCAACTTCTTTCTTTAATCTCAAATCATACCCTTATCCAAAAATCAACACATTTAGTCTTGGAGCTTGGAGGAGGTGACACCAAGGCTCCTAAAGTTTCTTCTTTCATTCTCCTTTTAAAAAGGTAATCTTCAAACTCCTTTCCTCTTCCTTTCCTATGAATTATAGATTATTTCCTCTATAGTGAGTTCCTGGAGAACCTTAAGTTAGAAGAATTAGCAATTTTCATATCTGGGAGTAAAGTAGGTTAATCTGTAGTCTAAGGGACTGACCTTGAATTAAATTGTCATATTATTGATAGTATATACCATTGGAGGACTGGCTTTGGCTCTCAAAGTTCATGGGATTAGGAGTTCGCTATTGGCGTTAAGTCTGTGAGTAGATATTTTACTCCTATCTTAGTTTTAATGTATTTTAGTTTATATATATATATGCAAATGATTTGGTATGTTTTAGCAATATAATTTAAATTTTGGTAGCTTATCTATTTTTACTGGTTCACATGAGACAATGACTTGTTTCAAAAAGAAAAATGTGGCAAATGTTTATTACCTTGGTTTTCTATTAAACTTTGGAAAATTCTCTTTGTTTTGAAAGGGTTTTGGATAAAAGTTTCGGACTTTTACTCGTTTTTGATTTATTAAAATGTTAAAGCTTTACTTTTCTTTAAAGTTACGATGTTATTGTTTTATATAAGGTATATTGGTTTGTTTTATAAGAATCTGTATTAAATATTCTGTACAATGGAAAAGAATGGCTTGGCAAAGTTTAGACCAGGATCTGTAGGCTAACGGCAGTAAGCGTTAGCTCTGGGTGCACCTAGGATATTGGATTTCATGGCCACTCAAGGGAGTGGTGCGTGCCTGTTATTCGTGGCCACGGGAAAAGTGGTGCGTGCCTGATTACGGGCTTCACACGAAGGAAATGCCACCTAAGTGTGATTCCTGACGAATTTATCCTGGAATAGATGGACTCTGTTTTTGGAAAAGAAAATTTGGATAATATTGATTAAGATTTCTATTTTTGGTTTCATTATACATATTATAGTATCATCTTAATATCTAAGTTTGTACATTGTCTCATGTGGGTTAGGGACATTCTATCTTTCACTGAGTTTCTCAAAACTCATCCCGTGGTTATTATATCCCTTTTCAGATACAGGTTCAGGCTTGGGAGCCGATTCTTTTGCTCAGCTTCATTTGGTTCTTATTTTGGTGAGCCTCCCTAGTAAGGGCCCTGATTTGTAATTCTTTTTCTGTTGTAATCTTAGTATGTAGCTCCATAGTACTACAGGCAAGGTCCGGCCTTGTTCTATTTTTGTTATTGTTATGTATTCATTCATATATTCATATATGTATATGTATATTTCAACTTGTTGGAATTAAAGTTGTGAAAATGATTTGTTTTCTGAAGAACTTGAACTATGTATTTTTGGATATATGATGGTATTTATATATTTTACTATTATACTATGTGCTGAGGGGTGTATTCTGAGAATACCTGAATCCCCGATGAAATATTGTGTTTGTTTATCTTGCAGGGTATCTTTTTGTAATTAGGAAATATCGGGATTACAAAGGGGACTCTGTCGAAATTTTTATAAAAATTTTCGTGGTGAAAGGCTTGAGTGGGGACTTGTCCCTATGCGCCGGTCACAGCCCGGGTTGGGTCGTGACAAAAATATTATTAATGTACATCAAAGTTGAATTAAATGAAATTACAATAATCTAATATGTAATTTAAAAGCGATGTTGATCAACACTATCCAAACAATTTCAATGCAACCATATCACTTTTCAAGCAAAAGCATTTAAATATAAATCACTTCACTTTAAACTCTTTTTTTTATCAATATCAAATTTTCAAAATCAAGTTCATCCAAAATTAATTTTACAAACTCTGAACCAAACAGACTCTTTATTTGGCTCGAGTGGCCCACTATAGGAATAAAGCTTTATGAACACTATTATTTTTTTAATGCTCAAGACGCAAAAGCAATAAAAGAAATATTACGAACACTTTACTTAAGGAGAATAAATATTAACTACTTTAACCAACTATTAGTGTTATTACATTTTTATGAGCACTAAAAGAAATACGTGCAAAACCAATGACAGATGGAAAATATTAAAAGACAGGTTGGTAAATTTATTACCAATAAAGTTAACTATTGTAACATCCCTGAACTAGCTAGTTAACATTAGCTAGTTAACATTATTAGAGGTTAATTAACAGTAAGCTTATAAAATAGAGGTGATAGTGTAGGAGCATAAGATATAAGAAAGTTTAGTCCTCAGGAGATCATATCTATTATATGTGGTTTAAAGTGGGCCACATGACCCAAATTACATGACGTAACATGGACCATAGACCTAAAGGGTGAGTCACCCTTGCTTTTCTACAAATATCTCCCCCCAAACCCAAAATATCATCATCTTCTTCTCCTTCTCTCGCTCCCTCTAAAAAAAAAAACCACTAGCCCTCCTATAACGTCCGAAAAATTTTATCATTTTTAATCGATTTGTTCCATTTTATTGAATACATGAGATTAATTAGAAATCAATTAAGTATTTATTTAGGGCTAATTTAGTATCCTTTAAAGAGATTAGATTTGAGGAAAATTAGAATAGAAACATAGAAACCTCATAAAATTCTTGAAAGCTGTTTTACCGATTCGAAGGAAATCGATAGGATTTCGGTATCTTAAACTGCCGAAACCAAAACACTAGAATTTCACAAAATGAAAACCTACGATGAGAGGCTGAAAATTTAGCCACTTTACCTCAATTTGGTGGCACCACTTGCTACTTATGTGAGTGGGGAGACTTGGCCTTCCAACCACCATAAAGCTATCCACCAATTATCTTCTAACCTTCCTCCACTAAAACACCACAAATTCCTCCTAACTCCTTGCATATTTCGGCCTCCAAAACCAGCAGACCACACTCTCCATTTTTTTTCCCTCTCATCTCATCTTCACTCCATCTTCATCCCACCTTCAAGTTCCAACTAATTTCTTCACCTAAAGGCTTAAATCTAACAAGTTCTACATCTAGTAAAGGTAGGATTCAATTTCTGTTCTTGATTTTCTGGACTGTGGCTGTATGGAATTTCTTCTTTCTTCATTCCTTTGATACTATATTGGGTGTATCTGAGGGTTTATTAATATGAGACTTTGAGTTAGAAGTGAAGTTGGAATGAGGAAATTAGAAAGAAGCAGGATGCTGTTTGGGTAAAAATCCTATGGCATCCATACGTTCGTCATATACTGCCCCGAATCCAGCCATCCAAACTTGATAAAGCTATTTTTATAGGAAACTAGACTTTAGGACTTTCCAACCATATAAAATATAAGGCTATTGGGTTAGTATTGAGTGAGTTATAATTTTTAAAGTTTATTTAGGAATCCTATGTTCCATGCTAAGTATTGCGGGTTGTGAAGGGTATAACTTACCTTATACAACTCGAAATCTAATGCAACCAATTTTGATAGGAAGCTAACACATAGAACAACATCTCAGAAAAATTTCAGAGTTAAATTTGGTCCCTATTACTCCCAGAAAATTTGTGAAGTTGCCCCTTGTTCTAGTGGAACAGAAACAAGGTAAACCAATTTCATTAACTTTGTGAGCTCATAACTTGAGATTTCCTTATCAAATGAAGTGAGACTTTTTGCAATAAGCTTCAAAATGACATAGGTTTGGTAGGCATGCACTCAGATTTCAATTTTTGGTGGATTTTTACGTTTGGGTGTGTAATTCTGGCCTGTTATAGGGCAGGTCGAAATAAAACCTTGATAACTTAAGCTACAATTATCAAAATTAAATGGGACCAAAGAGGTTAGAAAATAAACATATAAAGCTTCAACATATCAAAAATTCAAGTTCAATCGAATTACATAGAAATTATGGTGAATTTCCAAAATTGGGCAAAATTGAGGTACATAGGCAGGAACTTGAGTCAAGTGCAAGTATTATACCTATGAGAATGATATTGGTATATGAATGCACTGTTGTGATTTTTCTGAATAATTGATGATCTGAATACTGATACTATTCATGGGGAAGCAGACACAATCTATCATGCTGCCAAAATTTCAGCAGAAACTATAAATAATTCATGAAATGCACATTAACACATGTGATATTGCAAGAAGTCTATGAGAGTTATGTTATGAAAAAAGTTCCATAATACTTTGGCCAGCCCCAGATTAAAGTTAGGGGGAATAGATCAGTGGGAAGGTTGGGGAAAGAAAACCCAATATTCTTGTATAGGAACGATCTCGATCATAAGAAACAGACTATTACCCAGGAGTTATATGGCCAAAAACTCCCAGGGGATCAATTGTGGAAAAGTGTAAATTATATGAGTTCAAGGATCACTACAGCTAAGTGCTTTTCACTTCCATTCATGCTTTCACAGGTTCTGTTTATTATTCCTGAGCTAAATGCATTGTTATCTATATATCTCTTGTGCTTATATTCTTGTTGATATTGTGGTCAGTACACAAATCATGTTAGGAATATGTATCTATTTCTATTTCTTGTTATTTCAATCAAAATTAAGTCTTGCTTCGGGTTATGCTTTTCTTAACATTAATTGAATAGAATATCATAGCTATGTTACACTTGTTTTTAATTTAAATAAAAGTGGAAGCAACTGAGGATGATTGCGATGTCAGCGTAGTATAGTTTAGAATCTTACTGAGAATTTCATCAAATTCTCACTCTACACTATATATTTTTGCCTCATTCTCAGACTATGAACTCGGAGGCGGCCTTCACCCTTTTCGTCAAGCTATCTAATCTCCAGATACACTATGACTCCCTGCTTGACTTTATGTACATCCTTGGTACCTGTTGTTTATGCTTGTACATGTTCTCTCACAAGGACTTCACTGTTCCTCTCCACCACCTGTAACATCCTCAAATTCTTGTCGTACTAAATTTCCTCAGTAACCCTGAGTAATTAGATACTTAATGAGAAGTTATGAGATTAAGACTTAATTAAGGGATTAATGAGGTGTTTATGGGTTAACTCTGATGAGAAAAGTCAAGAGAATGCTTAATTGAGATTAGATAATCTCTAATTAAGCAAGTCAGAGCCTTATTAGCTTAATTAAGTACTAATCATCCTTAATTAACTTAATCGAGTTTAATTAAGGATAATTAAGTTTAATCGCAAAATTATTTTTTTTAATCATATTCTTGTGTGTTAATCACTAATTCTTACTTAATCATGTTAATTAAGTTACAAGAGCACTTAATCACATGATTAAATTCAATTTTACTCAACTAGACAATAAAGTAAAGAGTGATGTCATTAAAGTATAAAGCATTGACAAGAGTACTTTATATAAGAGTAAGTACATGATTTGTTCCCCTATCATCCAATTTGTCTCCCTAAACCTTAATTAACACAAAATAACACAAAAATATCTCTCCCCCACCCCATGAAGTTTACGGCCTCAACACACACACACACACACTCACATTTTCATTTTTGTCTTCCTATTCTCTCTCTAACTCTCAAATCCTCTCACTTCTCTCTAAAACTCTCTTCTTCTTCTTCATCTTCTTTTTCCATTCTCCACCTCCATAACCAAACCTTCTTCACTTAGCCTTCAAAGATCATATCTTTTGGTTTTGGAAGAAGAGATTCAAACACTATAAGCTTTATTTTCAAGAGAACTCAAGAGTTCTCTCCTTGCTCATCCATAACCGCCACCATCATCTACCAATGAGGAGTCTTCTTCATCTTCTTCTCCTTCCTCAAAGACACCATTTTCCAAGCTTAAGTAGTGATCTTCACTCTTCTATTTTGTTTGCTCAAGAAAGCTTGAAGCTTGGTTCTTCTCATGACTAAGATTTTCAAGTGAAAGCTTGAGAAAATCTTTCATGCTCTTCATGAGCAAAAGTTCCTATTTTTGGTAAAATATGGTCATGCTCTTGTTCATGAGTGTTCTTGATTTCTTGAAAAGTTCCTTTCTTTAAGTGCTTCAAAGTTTCTATTTTTCTTTCTTGATGTATAATATCTTGATGTTTTCTTGTGAGTTGCTTGAAAAACAATGATGCTCTTTGTGGTATTTTGTTTAAAGTTTGTTCCTTTTCTTATGATAAGTTTATAATCGGAAAGTTTCATCTTTACATGTTTTTCATGATTTGATAAGACTACGAACACTCCAAGAGTATAAAGCTCTAAAAGTTTGCTTCTTGATGCATGGAAAATGGCGCAAGTTTTGGAGCCTTCATAAAGTCTTATTTTGTTTTGTTTTGAAGACAAGACTACATGTAAAAGTCTAAGCTTTTTGAAATATGAAGCCTTTTTAAGTTAAAGAAATGATATCTTGTCACTTTATGTCTTAGAAATCAAATCTGGAAGACAAGACTTTTCAAAAGGTTTCAAACTTTAGTCAAGAATGAGATCTTTAAGTCATAAAGTGTTGTCTTGCAACCTTTAATTCATAAAGTTTAGATCTTGAGTCAAAATAATGCTTAAAAGTGTCAACTTTTACAAAGATCAAGACTTTCTAACTTTAAAGTTAATATTTTATATCCCTAGCTCATAAAGTAGGAACCTTTTTGACTTTAAGACAACTTTATATCATAAAGTTGAGACGTTGATGGTCTTAGAATAAATAAAAGTGTCAACTTTCATAAAAAACAAAACTTTTTAATTCAAAAGCTAGTATCTCATATCATTATTTTATAAAGATTTAATCCTTAAGTCAAGAGTATAATTTTAGAGACACTTACTTTCATAAAGAATAAAACTTTATGACTACTTTATAAAGAATGATAACTTTTATAACATTTAAGGTAATACCTTGTTATGTTAATAATAAAGGCTTGAAACTTTGCAACTTGGATAAGTTAAAAATCATCCTTAGTGATTAGTGAACATGGTGTTGTTGGGTTCATGAGTGTGGTTATGTGTTGTCATGACCCAAGGATTAGAGGGATCTCGAACTCCTTAAGAACAGAAGTATGATTAGGGCCTATGAGCATACCATGAACCTAGGAATCACTAAGTGCACTATCTCAAGGAAAGGAAACAATTATCTGAATTAAATTGAATAAGTATTCCATAAGACATGTACTCAAGTAAAGAGTAATTTCACATGAGAACTAAGTAACTAAAAGACCACATACATATATTTTAACTATGTGATTCTTTCATTGGTAACCACGAGAAATCATATGATGACTCATAAGATTCTTCACAAAGAATAACACATCTATAAACCGCTTTAGGGTATGAATGTATGATAACATTCGGCATGATGAACGATAAGTTAAATGAGCCCTATCTCAAGATTGAATGACTAGTGTTATGATATGATGTGAATAAAATGGACTCTTGATTGAAAGTTTTATGATTGGTATTTTAACGAAGCTTTGGTCTAGCCGTTATGCTGCCGGATTTCCGTCAAAATTATGGACTTAGTCATATCATTGCATGTGTTTAGTCAAAGAAGTATTATGCATGTAAAGTATAATGATAAGAAAAGAATGAATGGAAATGACCCTTCAATCACTTCGATAAGGGAAATGAGAGATAGTGCTCCACAAAGACTCAAGGAGCTTCTATGAGGGAGGTAAGGGTGACATGAAGGACCCTCCAACTTAGAGGTAACCAATATCGGCTTAGTCTGATTTGGTTAGTACTACGTGGCGATAGTCACGGAATGAGCTCATGTCTAAAAGCAGTCTACTTCAAAGGAAAAGTAAAGAATGTTAAGCACGTGCTAAGAATGAAAGTAAAGTCAAAGTATAACCATGGTTAAGTCTATGAGGTTGCATGTCATTGCATGTATTTATGTTGTCGATATGCATTATGAATATTTATTCAATGTTTTCGTATGTATGTGTAGTTATGATGTTAAGCTTAAAAGCAATCCGCTTCGAGATTTATGTTTTCAGAAATTATTAAAATTGATCTTATATTTGTCCACTATTTTTATAATTAAATCCGAAGTGGCTAGGACGATGACGATGACACAATGTTTGTCTAGTTGCGATCTTGCTGAGAAATCTAGTATTTCTCACCCTTACGTTTCTGTGTTGTCTTCAGAGGATGTCGATGTCGGGCATGGTGGTGATCTTCATCAAGTTTCCAGTATGGCGTTAGCGCTTTGACCCGGTGCTGAATGCCTCAGTAATGTTTACGAGCAGCGATAAGGGTCTACATCTTCCGCGACTGTCCGTTTTAGGCTCCAGTAATGAACCCATTTTCTAGAGCACATTAGCCATCCGGCGAGGTTACCCTGGAAGACATCCGTCCTTACTTTCAGCCGCTAAGATACCCCACTAATGATGAGACTGACTCGGATACTTGTCTGACTTCGACCGTTTCATTGGATTCCGATCCCTCAGAGCCTTCCCATCTGAGTTATCATGTGGAGACCGACCCATTTGAGCCTTCCTACCCGTCTGTGATACGCCTGACGTCTGATTCATCTTCTTCAGCAGTTCCTTGCCACACTTCACCCCTGGTTTGTGGTTGCGGGTTCATTCGCACTTGTGTTGCCTCATGGCCGTACTCGAGGAGGAGGACGTGGTGATGTTGCTCCCAGTGGATTCGGGGACGGTTTTCTCCCGCCTGATGAGTGATGTGGTGATTGCATGTGGAGCCGAGCACGAGGATAGCCCCTTTTTGTTGCAGTTATAGGGTTACCATTTTATTGTATGGCATGCTTGGGCAGTAGATATTTCCTATGTATTTTCCTTTATGATGTATTTAGTTAGATTTCTTTTGTAGGGCCGATAGTAGATATTGGACCCATCATTATCTTTATATATGACTTTTGGTATTACTATTATTACCTTAACTATGATAGCCGTGGAATGAATGTTATGTTTATCTAAGTTATTGTTATTCTTGTTGCTTCTATTTATTTTTATTTGCACTATATTATGAGATAGCGATGTTTATATTATGTGTTCACAATGCGCTCATGACTCTTGGTTTTCAAAATAGTTTATTTGTTATTATTCAAAAAAAAATTACCCCTTATTTTCCTTACAAGTATTTTCAAATGGTAATCTTAGTTCCGCGAGCAAAAGTAACAACTAGTAATTTCATAATATGACTTAATCATAGTATGGGACTATTAGGATGTTACACCACCCGATGTTTGATCCATCTGCACCTTACATAAGCATCCCCCTGCACATGACTCAGCTAGCTCCAGCACCAACAGTAGCACCCCCACCAGCACCTACTTCACTGCCACCATAGGTGGTACCCCTTATCTTGTCTGACAGTGACTAGTGCGAGGAGGTGGCTTCCTCACCTTCCTTTTCGGGTTCAGATGGCGATAGCTATGCTCCGGCCGGCCCTGGCATGGCCAACAAATTCCTTTCTTCGAAATCCAGTTAGACGGGATCCTCAGCCAGTAGATGCGTGTGTACAGTGTGACCCTATTTTGACAGCGATGAGAATTGGGCCATAGATCTAGTGTTTTTTTGGGACTATGTAGGTCTACACTTCATGAGTATGGGTCGATATATTTTGTGTAATGGCCCAACATTATTGTACCTACAGTGTTTATATAGATATGACTTTAAACTCAACACTTATGTATATATACTAAGAAAGTTCCATAGAGGTATGATGCTACTTTCTATTCGACTTATCCGTTTTCTGTTAGTACGCTCCACCTCACTGAAGGTGTTTATAACATTCACGAGTAGCAAAATAAAATAAAATAAAATAAAATAAAATAGAATAAAATAAATGAATAAATAAGTAAATTAGCTACACACACACACACACACACACACACACACACACACACATATAATAATAATAGATATTTTGATATCGAAATGGTAAAACATTAATGATTTCGTATCTAGTTAATAGAATACAGCAGGGTAAGCCAACGCAAAGGACTTTGATAAATTGCCAAGTTCATTATCATAACTTAAGCGTAATAGTAAACGTAGTAGGATTTTACACTCTCCCTCTGCTCTACCTCCATTTTTGCATCCTTCCTTTTCTAATCTTGTTCTTCTACTTGTTCTTTTAGCAAACCACTCAAAGCATAAGATCTACCACCTTCACTAATATAAAAAATAAGCTAAAAACCTTCCCCACTTGGTGATAGTAGTTGCTACCGTATAGAGGAAAGAAAGGTTATTGTTAGTGTTTTGCTTAGTTTAAGAGCGTTTGGAGTTCAAAGGAGCAAATCTTGAAGAGTTTGTAAGCTCAGAAGTGAGGTAGGCTCCTAAACTATTTTATATGTGGTTTGATGAATTGGATTTTTATACTATTTTTATCCTTCATACTTGTCTCATTAATCCTCCTTTGTGCTTAATTGGTTGAGTTTAGATCATTTTCTTTTTTTTTGGATCTTAGTGAGACTTAGTTAATTTTTGCAGCATTTCGGTTATTTTGACCTACTTCAGTGTTCAGATCATATCTTGAGCTCTATACCTCATTTTATTACGCTTCTTGATTTGTAGGAAAGCTAAGAGATAGAGCTACAATTTCTATGAAGAGGGCAAGGGCTAATTCTGAGATCTTAAAGCCGAAATTGGGCTCGGAACTGAACTGAAGCGTTTGGGCGCGGTTTCTGAGCAGCCTTCAATGATTGGACTATATCTTGGGCTACAGGGACTCAATTGAGCCCATTCCGGTGGCATTGGAAAGCTAACATCCAGGGCTTCATTTTATGTTCAGAGCACTAAGCCAAGAAGAACCGTTATGAGGCCCAAAAACGTGTTGGAAGTCGCTGCTGAGTCTAAGAGAGCCCACTCAACTTGTTTTGGGCACAACTTTCTCTCTAAGCATCCAAATTGGGCAAATGAGCTATCCAAATTTAGCTTAGGAAAAGAGGATTATTTTAATTAAGTAATTAGTGACTTTTAATTAGAGGTATATATAGAAATTCTGATTATGCTTCAGGGACCTTTTTGCTCATTTTGTAATCTCTAGTTTTATTGAATAAGAAACTCTCTCTCTCTCTCTCTCTCTCTCTCTTTTGCGTTTTCCTCCATTAATGGAGGGGTGATCCTCCTCTGATCCAAGGCATCAAGAGAAGCATTCAAGCTCTTGAGGATTGGTGCATCAAGACATGGAAATTCCAATTTCGGTTTCACTCCTCTTCTCTTCTTCTTAATCTCTCGTAATTGAATTGGAGGTTTTCATTCATGCATGTTGATTAAGAGTCAATCAAATCATGTATAATTCGGTTGATATATGTGATTCGATTGTTCAAGAGTGTGATTCATAATTCGGATCTGAATATGAGATTAGAGCATTGGTTTGGAAGCTAATCCAAAATCAATTCGGTTTTAGAGGTCTCTAAACCGAATTGCTTGAGTGATTAGTTGAATGCATGGAGATTTTCATGTGAATGCTAGGTTTGATTTGAGGTTTCAATTGAATCTAAAATTAATCATCGAATTGGAGTGTTTGCATGTATATTTGAATCCAATGATTGAGTGTTGATTGCTTTCTTCTTGTGTGTCTTGGATTAGAATTTTAATTCGGTTTAGCCTTTTTGTTTTCTGTTTGCTTTGGAATTGATGTGCATTTTAAGTGTTTGTTATAAAAACCCCCCTGAATTTTCTGATCAAATAGTGTGTTCATCTTTGGGAAACGATCCGAGTTGGTTACTATACTATAGTCGCTATTCGGTTTAATTTGCTCGTGTTACGACGCGCGAGTCATGGTTATATGATTAGATGAGCTAAGGTTTTATCTTTTTTGTTTCTCATGAATCTTGGTTGATGATGATGTTCTTTAAGCTTATATTAATGAGTTGGAACTAGTGAAACTTGAGTTAGTGAGAGAAACAAGCTAGAAACTCAAAGATGTTCACAAATAGAAAATAGGACAACTAGGATAACCCTGGGCAGTGTCGAATTCGTGTACTATATCTCAATTTAAGGACCTTCAATTTAAGTGAAATCAATCTTAGATGAAACTAACTTATAGTAAAGTGTACCCACGAAATTTGAGAACCATTGGACATAAGATGAATAAGTTATGAATTTTGGAAAAAGGTGTAGGCGGAGTGTCCAAAGTGTGAGTAGTGTATGCTCTAATGGGCATAACTTGCCTTGTAGACTTTCAAATCGAGTACAAGCAATTTTATTAGAAACTTAACACGTAGGAGAATAAACTTGTAAATTTTTAGATTTCAACTCCTAGTAATTCCATGAAATTGCTCTATGCTTTGTTCGAGTTAAAGCAGAACAGCCCCAATATAGAGCTTATATCTTAAGCTCTACTTAACTAAATTGAGTGGGACTTAGGTTTTTATTGCGAAGCAAAAGAATATAAGATGAATTTTTAGTGATTTTCCAATTTTTGGTTTGCAAGTCTATCCTGAAACAAGGCAGCAGCGAGTTAAACACTGAATTCCGAGTTCCAGGTTCCAAGTTCATAAAAAAAGGGAGTTTGAGCGAGATTAGACTACTCACCCTAGAAAAGTGAATGTTAATGTTCACCCACCTTTACCTGTCATGATTGGGTTTCGAGATCCAGGGTTTGGGATCGAAGGTTCAGGATCGAGAGTCTAGGGTCAAGGTTATGCCCTAGGAGCACATGTTGAGGTTTGAGGTATGGGCTTTCGCCTTTCCATGAGTAGGGATGCCTATACATTCTGGGTTCTGAGTTCATGTGGCAAAAGATAAGAGAGCTGAAGCTGGAAGTGATGCGAGTTCCGGGTTCATCTTAGCTTTGAGTTCCGAGTCCCTAGCTCGAACCTAACTTGACTTATTCCCCATGTTCTGAGTTCCGAGTTAGAACCTAAAATGACCTAAATCCGAATTTTGGTGAATTTTCCTAAATTCGGGATAGATTCTAAGTATTATGTAATTTATGTTTCCAATTGAGTTATTTTGAGACAAATTATATTCTCTCATTTCCTTCTTGAAACTTGAAGTATAAAAGCCCAATGTACATGTTGATATGACTATGTTCTCATAATGAAGAAATGCATATGAGCATATGAATTGAGAAAGTATGTGATCATATAATGCATGCTAATAACATAAGAAAATGAGGTCCCTTCTTTCACTCCCAGCATGATGTTCTATTTTGATTATGTACTATTAAATGCTTGAATAAAAGAAATCCACTTCAGAATGATAGTTTTGAACTTTATAAAATGAAATCTTTAATTTGTTATGACATGACTACCTTTTTATAATAAACCAAAGTTAAATTCTCACTCTTTTGTGTGTTTCCATGTCATCTTCAAACAACTTAGAAGACCATGATAATGACTTTCTTGCTACAATCGGATTAAGACCGAATTAGCTGCTGAAGATTAACTGGCACTAAGGTATACTCACACTTGGGGACTATTTCACCAATGGAAGCTCTTAATAAAGCTACTTATGTAATTTGAAAGGTTGTGATGTAAACATTTGTGTATGTAATGTAATTTCTCTTCTCCCTATATCAAGCAAGGTCCGCTAATTTACTAGTAACAACCTTTAAGTGTGATACTATGACTTAAGCATAGTATTGTACTTAGGAGGGTGTTACACGTGGATCACAGGCAATGATTATTTATGTCTCGATAAACATTACGGACAAGAAAAATAGATCATCAGTAACATAACGATGGAATTAGCGACGTCTATTAATTAATATCCATTAGTATTAAATTGGAAATTTCATCCCCCATTTCATTAGTATAATAATAAATTCATATGGATATTTTTAATTATACCTATTGAGTATCCGTTAGTAATGTAAATTAATTTTTACAATTATTTTTAGTTAGTTTTATTTATTTATACTTTTTATTCATTAGAAATTGCATATGAAAGATTAAATGTAATTACTATATAATAATAAAAAAGTATTTAAATTAACATGAAAAAATAAAAATGTTCAAATATCCAATTCAATAAAAAAGAAAAAAAACATAGTATCAGTGATAGTCCTTGTCATTGGCATCAACATCAGTATTATTGGGGTTAGAGTCAAAGTCGAAGCTATTAGAGGAGTCCTCTAGCTCTGGCTAGAGTGGAGCTCAAAATGACTAGCCTACTTACATCTGTTAGAAGAAGGAGCACATTTTCTCAATCATCTTCCTGTTGTTCTTCTTCGTCTTCTTTTGTAGCTAGGTCTTCATGGCACTTCAGCTCCTTCTAGTGATGTTGCTCCTGATCCTATAGCCACCATATACAACTTGAAGTTCAACATTTAGGGCATGCACACAATCCCGAACTTCTTCACCTGCACCAAATTTTCCAGTCACAAATACAAGGGGCAAAATATGAGTAGCATAGTAAGTCCCCATCTCGTATATGCAACCCTTGAAAGGGCTACCCACAGTCTGTGACTATATCTCATCACCGCTACTAGTAGGGCAGTTATCTCCTTCTTGCCCATCTTGCTACGTATGTAGGCTTTATGCCTCCTTAATTCATTATGTATATTCATTCTGCAATGAAACTAAACTAATTAATAAAGCACCATAGTATATATGATATGATTTAACGAAAAAGGAAGTTCAGAATTTACATATGTGGCCTCCGAGGTTGTGTTGACCTATCATAGCATGTCCTTGTTTCGTGTATGTGTCTCCTTAAATAGCTCATCGAGGGTCGGCTCCCTAATCAGCTCTCCAATGCCCTCGATGAAAATGGAGCCACTAATGTGGAGTGACCTACCCCTTGCTTGCCTTTATCGTTTGTGACTTGTCCTTGAAGGATTTCATGGCCTAATGCTCCTGCAATACCTGCAAATGGTCTTTCTATAACCAACTATGGTCAACCATGTAACATCCTCCTTTGTACAGTACTATGCTTAAGTCATAGCACCCCTCTCTGGAGTTGTTACTGTTACCTGAGCAAACCTTATTTGACAGTAACTTTAGCCGTCTTTGAATCTTCTCGAACTATCTGGAGATAACACGGAAACAGGAGTGAGAATTTTAAATTCTTAGTAAAATCCACTAAGAAATTTCATACCGTGTCATCGTTATCATCTCTAGCTACTTCGGTTTATTATGAAAAAGGTGAGCATGTTATATAGACTGTTCAATTTTATAGTTCAAAAATATATTATCCGAAGCAGAGTTCATTTTATTCACACACTTGAGTCACATTGGCAATGCTTCATATTTAGAATAATAGTTACAGCATAGTAGATAGAACAGTCTCAGCATCAATGAAACATGAGATATAATTATGCAAATATTCATAATTGAATTCATGCAAATACATTGGGGTTTTTCTTAATTTCCTTTACTTGTCATGCACATTCCAGAGTACGATCACCATGTCATACCCCATCGGGGTATGATCGCCATGTCACACTTCTTAGGAATATGGGACCTTCATCATATCTTTTAACTGCCTTCACAGAGAGGGACCCAATTAACTGCCTCCAAGTGAAGGGATCCACATATAATATATTCATGTCCTTTCATTCCCATACATAATCATGCATAGACATATTGAATATACTCATACACACACAGATCTTTATAACATAGGCTATTATAACTTCATATAATCCTACCGAAAATTTAGCAGCATAACGGAATGTGTCCGTTTCCTCATGAATAGTGCTAGTACTCAGAAAATCAATTGTATAGGGAAATCATAACACTTCATTAAATCTAGCTTGCAAACTATTAACTTTTATTGAAGTTCCCGAGTTCGAGCTTCGAACCGAGTTCCAAGATTGAATTCCAAGTTCGGAGATCTTATAAGTTTCAACTTTCGCGGTCATGTAGTGTTTTGGTTCCCGACTTCCGAGTTTGGTTCTCGATTGCCGGGATTCGGGTATAAGGTTTTCTATTCTGGTACTAACTTCCAAGTTTATGTTAAGAATCCCGACTTCCGGGTTTAAGTATTTTAGGTTTTATATTCTTGTCCATAACTTTCGATCTCAAAGTGTTTTATGTGCTTGTGATTCCGATTTCTGACATTAATCCATATTCTGATTCTTGAGATTAATCCATGATTGGTCTCCCAAGTTATGAATGTTTCCTAAGTCCCGAGTTCCGACCTTAACCATACCTAGTCTTTATTAATTTTCGAGTTACGACATTAACTATGCCTGACTAGTTCCCTATTCGCTAAGTCCTGAGTTCAGCATTAAATATACCCGGTCTAGCTCTTTGTTTGCTAAGTTCCAAGGTTCGATATTATTTAAACTTGATCTAGTATTCATACACGTCTCTAACTTCCGAGTTCCGATATTTTCTAAACTTAACCTAGTATTCATGCATGTCCCTAATCAGAATTATACTCTTATAAAAGAAAATTCACCAAAAATAGAAATCTAGGTGAAATCATACAAAATTTATATCAACTTAAAGCTAACAGAACAAGCTTTCAAATGAAATAAGTTTCATATTATTTGGATGAGTATAATTCGAGATATAAGCCTTGAAACTTGACTTTCCTGCACTGCCCTGTTTTGTCCTAATTTGGACATAGGGCAAATTTCTCGAGCCACTGGGAGCAAACAGGACCTTATCTAACTTTAAAGTTTTTATGGGATATTCTGCTATGTGTAAGCTTTCTAACAAAGTTTGTTTCATTCAATTCCAAGTCGTATAGGGTAAGTTTTGCCCTGAACAACTCAGTCTGTCCAGAATCAAACTCAAAAACCTAGGTCGAAATTTCAAAATTCATATCTCTCTCAATACTAATCCAATGGCCTTATATGATATATGTATGGAAAGTCCTGAATGTCTAGTTTCATATAAAAATAGTTTCATCAAATTTAAATGGTGTTAGGTGGAGCCGTACACTCCGCCGTACGGACTACTGAGGGATTTTGGTCTTCCAACCCCTCACTTCTTCCTGCTTTCACCCTTTCTTACTTCTTAATCGATTTGATCATCAAAAACAGCTAACAAAAAAACCAAAGATCATCATATTCATTCAATCATCATATCAAGAATTGAGAAAATAAAGCCACCATCAGTCACCCACAACTAGAATATCAAGAACAAAATTAAACTTCTACCTCTTTATATGTGATTTTGCTAGATTTTGGAGTTTGGATTGATAAAACCTTGTTGAGTTTGAAGGTTTGATGGAGTTGGGTGAGTGGAGAAGAGAAGAAGAAGGCTGAAGCAGGGGAGAAGATGGCGCAATCAGTATGAGAAGGAGGAGAGAAAATCTAATTCAAGTAATAGAGGGGTAGTTGGATGTTTGCAATTTGATTGGTTGAGGATTTGAGGCCAATTTCAGCCAACTTTCCTCATTTTTGTGGCCTTTGTGGTGCCACACTTAGGGGTTTAAATGGTTGAGTATTCAGCCTTAGGTCATAGGGTTTTGGGCATGTAATTCTATTGGTTTGGTTCCGATAGTTTAAAATACCGTAATCTTACCGATTTTCTTTAAATCGGTAAAACAGTTTAAGAAAATTTCTATGAAATCTTCTATACTTCTAACCTAATTCCCTCATATGTAAACTCAATTAATTGTTAATCAATTGATCCTAAGTAAATATTTAGTCAAATTTTCATTAACCTCAATTATTCAATAAAAATCGAATAACTAGGCGAAAAACGATAAAACGATAAAAAAATCCGATGGATGTTACAAACCACCCCTTTGTGTATATCGTGACACATGTCCTGCATCCACTTTGTCACGTTGGTCATCGAAGCCCTCTTAACATAAGGCTCTTCAGCTAGGTCATTGATAAAATATTATTGCATAAACAAAAGTAACACATTAGTTTTTAACTTATATATAGAACTAAAACATTGAAATTAAATTAAAAACGGGTGTCTCGGAAAGTGTTTTTACCACCTACTCCTTATACCACATATCCTTCATGGCTGGAGGAATCTTTGAGAATACGAGATATGGAGCCATATATTTCTACTGAATGACCTCAGGATTTTGTGCAAGCCTATAGTCAAATGAAGACCACTATGTCAAAAAAAAAAAAAAAAGAGAGAGAATAAGATTATATTAACAATGAAATAAATAAAAACACAATTACATTAACATTGAATAAAAAAAAACATAATTATATTAACAATGAAATGAAATAAATTACTTACCAGCCCTTTTGGTCCCACATCAGATATTAATGCCTCGTAGTGGAAGCCTATGACTATCCTGATGAATCTTCTCTACTCTTCGATCTAGGCAATGTAGAGTTAGGGCTGGGATTGCCTGGGGCATAGGATGAGCCATGGTATGAGGAGGTAGGTGGTGGTGGTGATGGATTCATCAGTGATGGCTAAGTCTATTAGCTGACAA
Organism: Pterocarpus macrocarpus; assembly: GCA_031439585.1. Lineage (NCBI taxonomy): Eukaryota > Viridiplantae > Streptophyta > Magnoliopsida > Fabales > Fabaceae > Pterocarpus > Pterocarpus macrocarpus. Next base: position 29,759,204 of record CM062520.1, read on the forward strand.
ACCCAGGATTAGGTACCATGATGAGCTCCTAGGATTGTGAGTTGAGTGGTGGCGATGGTGGTGGCATATTAGAGGTCTGTTGATGTGGTGGATGAGTAGGTTTGGAGGTGGATGGATGGGTTGTGCTCGAGGGCAGTGCAATAGAGGAAAGGGGCAAACCATCCTTTGTAGGCTAACCTCTGCTTATACTTATACTGCTTCTACCTACATTATTTGAAACACAAATATATCACATTTATATAAGTGAACAATATGCAAAATGCAAAGACTAAAACATAACATATATATAATTGAATATGTAAAGACTAAAAACATAACATGTATATCAAAGCAAAATGCAAAGATTAAAATCTATACATGTAAATTAACTGAACATGCAAAGATTAAAAACATGATTACATGTAAAGTAACTTCAGAACATGAAGATATAAATCGTAACCTACTAACCTCATTTAATCTAAAAATTAAGGACTTTTTCATCATTTTTGGATTAAACATCATGCACAAATTCCTCTTTTTCATCCTTAGTGCCCTCAATTATTGCTAAACTTTGACCCAAAAGTTCAATTATGTCAATTTTTTCAAAAGCAAAAACTAGATTAAAGGGAATGTTAGTATTAATAACTACCCATGAAGAAACTGGGTCATCCATTTGATAAGCTTCCTTGGTTACTTCTTCAATTTCAACTCGATCCCTTGCTTTTGTTTTTTAATCATTGCCCTTTGATTTGCATTTTCCAAGGTATGGTAAAATTGGATTTTGGGCAATAATAAATGGATCATATCTCTCATGTATTTTGGTATGGTTAATCTTAATGATTTTATAGTTGTTGTGCTTATGAGTTCCAGCTGGACATCTTGGATCATGCCATTGACAGTTGAATAGCGCAACCCTTTTTTAGGCCAAGTTTAGAAACAGACTTCTTAATTTGGTAAAAGTCCATAAGTATGGAGTCAGGTTGTGGACTAATCAGTCCGTGTATCAAATAAAATCTAACTCTAATTCCTTTGTGACTTAATACTTAATATTGTTACTACTAAAGAAAACTCGAAATGAACATACTTTACTATAACGGCCTATTCCCTACCTCTAACAAAGTATAAAATCTCTTAGCCTTTGCATTAGGAACCTCGATGGAAAGTTGAAAACACATTCCAAACTTAGGGCTAACAGCATCCATAATCATTTCTTAATAATGACTAAAGTTATCCTCTCAAGTCACATTATCCATATCCTGACAACTTATATTGGCCCTACTAGAATTACCTCCAACATAATAATGAGTGTTAAAATACACTCATTTATTGCTATGATTTGAGATATATTTGAGCCTATTTTATATAGATTTAATGTGTTTTTAGCCAAAAATATATAAAAATAAAAAAATAGTGAGTAGAATATCATTCCCATGAGAATTAGATGAGCTAAGTACCACTTTAGCAACAAGAATTGTATTTAGACTCATGAAAAGGTATAAGATGCTGCAATAATGAAAAAAAAGATTAACTGACAAACAAGAATGTAAATAAAGTAAAATTATGAAGATAAGGATTGCAATTTCAAGCAAAGTCAAATGCTAACGGATCAATTTCATCTAGGATTTTGATGAGTATTGGTCTTCTATACTTAAGCTCTAATTATCTAATTGATGAGAAGGGATCCTTTCCTAATTAGTACTAGATTCCTAGAGGCATAAATTATCTACAATTTTCCTTAGCTTTTGTCCGACGATTATCCTACACCATTCATAAACAAATAACAATTTTTATATCATGTTCCAAGCATGTAACTAGATTCCTATTAGTCTACACAACTCTAGAATTAATCTATGGGCGGTACCAAGTTCATAAATGGCATTAAGTATAGATATAAATGTGGATGGTAGCTAGCATGAGAAGGGGGTTGAATTGTGCCTTCAAATCGGTTTCTTGAACTTGAAAACTCAAATAAAATTTCTCAAATATGTTTGCACTTGGAATGCAGAAATGTTTGAGTTAGAAATAAAATCTTAGTTTTATCTTTGAGAACTTAGTTTAATGAAAATCTTTTTAACAAATTCTTATTTTGAAAACCTTTATCATAATTTTAACCAAGATGAGGAAGAATTGATGGGTGATAAACTAGAAAGATTAAGGAGAACAAAAAGTAACACCAAGGTCTATTTTGATTCGGCTAAACCATGTGCCTACGTCCAATACCAAACACGATGTTGGGAATTTTATGAACTGAGTAGTCTTGTACAAGCCTCTTCAAACTTACAGTCGAGTGGTTTTGTATTAGCCTCTTCAAGCTAAATCATTGATTAGTATTGTCCTAACCTCTCCAAGCTACCTTTCTAACCAAGGTCAGGTTACAGAGATATGATAAGGTAGGTTTATGTATAACTCTCACTGAAAAACACAATATAAGTGTGGATAATACAATAAGGTTTATGTGAGAACAAATTCTCTACAAGTCTCTTAAGGAAGATGTTTGCTAATAAGCTCGTAGATATGGAATACTTTTTGAGTTGTTCAGAAGAGTATTACTTTAGAAACTTGAACAGATAAAGTGATTGACTTTGATCATATCGAATGTATGAGAGAAAAACTAAGTAAAGTCCTAAAGTCCTAGTCTTGATTCCTTCAAGTTTTCTCATGTTCTTTGCAAGGAAAAGAGAGTATCATGATTGTCTCCTTCATCCTCTCATCAACCATATATGTAGGGGTTCTTATAATTTCTCAACTTGTAAAATATCCAATTGATTCTTTTTTAGTGATAGTCTTAACAATGCTGGTCAAATTAGATATAGATGTTTGAATATATGCTCATGATAACATCATCATCAATATGATAGGTGATTGCAAAGTAGTGGCTACACTATTTCACAATCTCAACACCCAACTTTTCACAAACACTCAGCAAAAAGTATAGCATGATGTGTGATAAACTAAATGCTTTCTGCAATCAAAAGTACAGCAACTACAGGGCTTACTTGGAACATAACTACTTTAGAACTTTGTTTCACACATTGGCTACTTTGACTGCAATACAAATGTTGATTCTTAGTTATGCTTAGACATATTGTTCACGTAAATAAGGGCATATTGGTTTTGCATCATAGTAAATTGAGAAGTAAGAATTCATCTTTCTAGATATTGGCATAATGTAATCTTTTTTGTTTAAATAAGTTTTTTATTTCTTTATTTTTATCTTGTGTTAATTTTGATCTTTATATTTTTCTATTCATTGTAGTTTTTTTTTATGTGACATTCATTTTAGTTCTTTAAATTATTAATTAAGTTCAATAATTAAGTGTATGTCGATATGCATTTCTTATATTTTGGGTATTTGCTCTTTTTATTAATTGTTTGTCCATAATTTTCATCTCAATCAATTTAGTTCATCCCTCTACTTGCAAACAATGCATGATGACTTGTAATTTGTCTCAAATGCTGACTTTATACAATAAAAGTTATTTCCCACTACTTTGACATAACTCTTAGAGAAAAGAAAAAAAAATGTGTAGGGCCACTATTGACATCAAATTCCTACTACACCATGATTCTCCTTTCGTTGATCTTCAATAACTTCCATTGTAACAACTTGAATGGTAGATGCAGATATTAGAGCATCTCCAATGTTGGCCTCCATCTAAATCCCACTTTTGACCTTACTACTTGGCACATCAATGCTATCAATGCGTCATAAAAAGTAAAAGTATTCCAAGAATGGGACTCATGTTTCTAGAAGAACGAGCCAACATTGGTCCCATGTAATTTTCAAACTTGAAAGATAAAATCAACATATTTTATGAAATATTTTGTTATAAATATTTGTATACAATTTTATTTTCAAATTGGATAAAAATATAAAATTTAATTTTTGAAATAATTGTTATTTCAAATTAATTTTTAATAAATTAAATTATGGATAAAAATATCATATATTTATTTTTTAAAAGTTAAAATCTAAAAAATTTATAACTATTTTCCAACTAAAACAAGGCTTCAATATGCTTAGAAATAATGTATGATTAATAACAACATTGAATAATTTTAAAAGCATTACAAAATAGAAACATTACATTATTGAAACATGGGTTGCAACATTGCATAATTGAAAAATTATATAATTGGCAGTTTTATATAATAGGTATTATGGAATTACTAGATATGTTCCACCAAATCTGCATGTAGTTGGCGATGTTTTTGTCGATTACGAAGTTGGATATTATTTTGGATATTCCTCTCATACGAAACAAAAGTTTTCTTACCTAGCTCTGGTTGTAATATGCCATTCTCTACATCGTCGTAAGAAGGAAGTTGAGCAAAGTTTCCTGCATATGTAACTCTCTCATCTTCAACAATAATATTATACAATATAATGCATGCTCTCATTATCTTCGCAAGCTTCTCTTTCTCCTAGAATCATGCAAGGCCACATATAATTGCAAATTGAGCCTGCAGCACTCTAAATGCTCATTCTACATTCTTTCGTTGTCCTTGATATTTTGCAAACAACTTTCACTTATCTTCTTGTTTTGATGAATGTTGCCCATTCAAGATATATACCAGCTATTAAATACTATCTCATTTTATAATTGATTCCATTCATAGTATAATTTAGCTCTGGAGCTCGACCATCAAAAACTTCATCAAACACCAGTGAACGATTTAACACATTGATGTCGTTGTTCAAACCGATGACTCTAAAAAGCGCATACCATATCCAAAGGTCAAATGAGGCCACAATTTTGAGTACTATAGTTGGAACCCTACGATAATGACTCATGTACATACCTTTCCATACTTTCGAGCAATTTTACCATTATCAATGCATGCAGTCAATGCTGCCCATCATTCTTGGGAAGCCCCAATCCTCTACCATTTGTAGCAACCATTGTATATAATTTGAGTTTGGTTTTTCCAAGTATTCAATCTCGAATACCAATATCACATCTTCGACGAACTTATCTAAGCACTCAATTTTCGTGCTTTCATCTATCCGCACATAATCATCAACAACATCAGCTGATACTCCATATGCCAACATATGCATGGCAGCCATGCATTTTTGTAGCAGGGAAATGCCTTTCTTGCCTGTAACATCGACCCTCTATCGAAAATATGGATCAATATTTGAGAGGGCTTCCCCTATGCAAAGAAAGACATGCCTTCCTATTCGGAACCTTCACCAGAATGTCCCAGGAGGGCACACCGGATTAGGTGCAAAGTAGTCACTAAAAAGACATTTGTGTTCTGCTTTATAGTCTCAATCTAAGGTTCTACGAGATCTGGAGGAAAAGTTTTGCCTACACTTTTCGAGAATAAGTTGAAGTTGGTGCTTATCTAAATCATCAAACATAAAATCCTCAATCCATTCATCCAAAGACATGTTATCGAGTTAGTGTAAATCATCAAACAAAATATCATCAATCAAGTCATCAAAAGACTTGTTATCGGGTTGATTAGAGGTTCCAGCCATTTGTAGTAATGGATATTTTAGTAGAGGTCATTGAGAGCAAGTATGGAAGAGTAATGCTCCATATTTATAAGCCTTTTTCCACAACGAATAGTTTGACTAAACAGCTAATTTTGCAATGGCTAATTTTGTAATAGTTAGTTTTTCATCGGCTAGTTTTGTAACGACTAGTTTTGCAATGACTAATTCTATAATGGCTAGTTTTGCAACGGTTAATTTTACAATAGCTAGTTTTTCATTCATTTATTTTAAGAAGTTAAAATCTAAATAACCTTGCATGATTTTAAAGTATAACATATAACTAAAAATGTTACTTAATAGACAGCAACATTACATAATTGAAATATTTCATAAACTAAAGCATTACTTAATAGACATTATTATTTGCCACTTATGCTCCATCAATACAATCGACACTTAAATTAAAAATAATTTGCCATAATTTTCTCCTCAAGCTTAGCATGAAAGGTTTGTTGTGTTTCACTCATCATGGAGGTGTTTGCAAAAAGTATTTGCATGTCTGTTTTCCTTTCCTTAACCTCTAGCTCCTTTTCCTTGATCTTCATCAACCTTTCGTTGAATGCCTGATGAATTGGATTTTTATACTATTTTTATCCTTCATACTTGTCTCATTAATCCTCCTTTGTGCTTAATTGGTTGAGTTTAGATCATTTTCCTTTTTTTTTGGATCTTAGTGAGACTTAGTTAATTTTTGCAGCATTTCGGTTATTTTGACCTACTTCAGTGTTCAGATCATATCTTGAGCTCTATACCTCATTTTATTACGCTTCTTGATTTGTAGGAAAGCTAAGAGATAGAGCTACAATTTCTATGAAGAGGGCAAGGCTAATTCTGAGATCTTAAAGCCGAAATTGGGCTCGGAACTGAACTGAAGCGTTTGGGCGCAGTTTCTGAGTAGCCTTCAATGATTGGACTATATCTTGGGCTACAGGGACTCAATTGAGCCCATTCCGGTGGCATTGGAAAGCTAACATCCAGGGCTTCATTTTATGTTCAGAGCACTAAGCCAAGAAGAACCGTTATGAGGCCCAAAAACGTGTTGGAAGTCGCTGCTGAGTCTAAGAGAGCCCACTCAACTTGTTTTGGGCACAACTTTCTCTCTAAGCATCCAAATTGGGCAAATGAGCTATCCAAATTTAGCTTAGGAATAGAGGATTATTTTAATTAAGTAATTAGTGACTTTTAATTAGAGGTATATATAGAAATTCTGATTATGCTTCAGGACCTTTTTGCTCATTTTATAATTTTTAGTTTTATTGAATAAAAAATCTCTCTCTCTCTCTCTCTCTCTCTCTCTCTCTCTCTCTCTCTCTTTTGCGTTTTCCTCCATTAATGGAGGGGTGATTCTCCTCTGATCCAAGGCATCAAGAGAAGCATTCAAGCTCTTGAGGATTGGTGCATCAAGACATGGAAATTCCAATTTCGGTTTCACTCCTCTTCTCTTCTTCTTAATCTCGTAATTGAATTGGAGGTTTTCATTCATGCATATTGATTAAGAGTCAATCAAATCATGCATAATTCGATTGATATATGTGATTCGATTGTTCAAGAGTGTGATTCATATTTCGGTTCTGAATATGAGATTAGAGCATTGGTTTGGAAGCTAATCCAAAATCAATTCGGTTTTAGAGGTCTCTAAACCGAATTGCTTGAGTGATTAGTTGAATGCATGGAGATTTTCATGTGAATGCTAGGTTTGATTTGAGGTTTCAATTGAATCTAAAATTAATCATCGAATTGGAGTGTGCATGTATATTTGAATCCAATGATTGAGTGTTGATTGCTTTCTTCTTGTGTCTTGGATTAGAATTTTAATTCGGTTTAGTTTTTTGTGTTTTCTGTTTGCTTTGGAATTCAGTATTGCATTTTAAGTGTTTGTTATAAAAACCCCCCTGAATTTTCTGATCAAATATTGTTCATCTTTGGGAACGATCCGAGTTAGCTACTATAATATAGTCGCTATGCGGTTTAATTTGCTCGTGTTCTGACACTGTGAGTCAAATTTTACGCCGAATTCGGGATGATACATTATGTTTGATCATGTTCATACTGTGAATATCATGCTAACTCCTGTTTGTGCTTGTGTCCAGTCGATTGCATGTGTGATTACGTGGTCTTTGTGTTCATAAGTTCTTTGTGTTTGTGCATATTACTGCATTTACGCATTTCTGCATTTACAGTTTCTGCACTAGGGTAGTGCATTAAGAGTAGTGTTTAATCTGTTTTATGTTGTGGTTTTGCATCCATCTGACTCCCCAAATTCTCATTGCGATTTCTGTTTGTTTTGTTTGATGGCGCTCTGAGTTGTTAGTTTTAGTGCTAGTGTCAATTCTATTTTCTTTGTGTGGTCCCACCACTCTGCACATTTGGCTTCTATCCTTGTACATTGGTTTCTCTTACGCATTACGTGCATCCTGCATCCTGCAACTAGGAACCTTCATAAGCTAAAGGCTAGGCTAGGCAAATTCCTCATCTGCATAACCAGCTCATAGACTAGTTAGTACATAACCTCCATTCTACATTTCCTAGTCTCTGAGACATTAATAGAGTTTGCATCATAGAATAGTCATTCATATAAGCCTTAGTCCATCCATATCGCAGCATCTTTAGCCTCACCTTGCATAGCATTTGAGTACTGTCATAGCACTTCTGCATCAACCAATGAAACGATTGCCTTTCCTTTGCTTCTATAGACCACATTAATCATATTAGGATTGTGGCTAACCTTGGTTGTGAGTCTTTGACCTGTTTTCTGAGAATTACACCAAGGGAGCATAAGGGAGCCTAATAGGAGTTGCTGAAGTAGATCCTAAGTTGGAGTTTGGAACCAAGGATTGCTGTCCAAAGTTTCACCATCATCCTGAGCAAAAGTGACCCAAAGGGTTAGGTGACACCTATTTTTGCCATATTCCATCATCTGGTATGACTTTTTCAAGATTTTAGGCTAAAACTTTGAAGTGGCATAACTTTTTGCATATAACTCCGATTGATGCAAATGATATGTCCATTTCATATAACTTTTCAAGATCTATCACTAAGAACGGAAGGCGGTTTGGGCCACCAATTTCTCAAAAAACCTCATTTAGGCCATTTTTCTTCATTTTAGGATTTTCTGATTTTTCTAATTCAATTTTTAGGTAAGCAAACAAGCTTATTTTGATCGAGCTTTCTTGTGCTTCATTTGCATCCTGGCGATCGATCCACTTCCTTGACCTAGTTTGAGTGCTTGTGCATCTTTGGTTCTTGTGTTCTTGCATTTTTAGTGTTTTTCTTGCATTTGCAAGTAATTACATCGATCATGCATGACCAGTGTCCAATCCTCAAAATTTGTGTGATATTGATCCTGAGATAGATAGAACATTCCATAGGCTCATTAGTGAGTCGGGTTAGTGTGCATAGTCTTCATACTAGTCATTTGCATAGTAGTAGCTTGCATAGTGATAGTTTTAGTGGTCTGCATCTGAGATTCACTGACTTGAGTTACGAGGCCCGACCAGTTGCTTCCGTAAAACATGGCTAACAATCATGATAGGACTTTGAAAGAGCCGGCACACGGATGTCAACTACCAAGCTCTTGCCATCCAATACCCGAATTGCATGCGGATTTTGAGCTCAAATCGAGGATTGATACACTTGCTTCCCTAAGTTCCATATGGTGGTGGAGAAGATCCACACAAGCATCTCAAGGAATTCCATGTGGTGTGCTCACCATGAGGCCACATGGAGTTGATGAAGATCACATTAAATCGAGAGCTTTTCCTTTCTCACTTGATGGAGCTGCAAAGCGATTGGCTTACTATCTCGTGATCCTGGTTCCATTACATCTTTGGCAAGACATGAATAAAGTCATTCTAGAGAAATTCTTTCCTGCTTCAAGAGAAATTTGCTGCAATCGAAAAAGATATATGTGGCGCATAAAGCGGATCCATGGTGAGACCTTACATGAATATTGGGAGAGATTCAAGAAATTGTGTGTAAGTCCACACCACCCAGATTAGTGACTAGCTCCTCATTCGATTATTTTTATGAAGGTCCGATGCCAATGGATAGAAGTATGATTGATCTCTTACGGAGGCTACGGTAGATAAAACCCCTATTTGCGGCCTCGGGACTTGATTGCTAACATGGCTGAAAATGCTCAACAATTTGGTACGAGCCATAGTGCCTACAAGAGGAGTGAATGAAGTGAATACCTATAATCCGAACGGCCGAGAGGATGGAGAACGGGAATAGATGAATTGACAACTTTAGTGAGGCAAATGGCACTTGGTCGATACAACAACCTCGGCAATCCATACCACCACCCGGCCAAGCCTTTGTGGAATTTCTTTGTCAGATACCAGTCATGCAGCAGACCAATGTCCGCACATGCCAGAAGAATGAAGATTCTTTGGAATTTTTCTGGGAGGCCTTATCGCACCTACGAACTAGCAGCGGAGGAATTATGACCCCTTTCTAATTCATACAATCCCGGATGGAGAGACCACCCAAACCTTAGGTATGGTAATGCTAATCAATTCCAACAAAGCTGACAGACCAAACCTCAATATCGTTCAAGCACAATCTTTGCGGACCAAACATGAGACGGCGGTATCGCGATAGCTAAACTAGACCCGACCACAAAGCGGCTTCGAGAACCAAGCTTGGCCGGTGGTGAAGCGGATGGCAACCGGTGTTGATTTGACCAAAGCAAAGGATGAGCCATCTAGAGTCGCAAACCACAGTTGGTCGATTGGCTACAGCGAACAGGTGAATGAGCTAAAATCCCAAGGTTCGCAGCCTCCCCTACTAATCAGTAAGCAATCCAAGGAATGTCGGGTTCCATCACTGAAGTGGCAAGCAACTTAAGGTTCCCGATGTTGAACAACCAGTTCTGCGGTTACTCAGAGAACAACCAAGGATACAAGAAAAATGCGATTCTGCAGAATCGAGGAAAATTATCTTGAGAACAAGCAATAGCAAGCAAGTTGAACAAAGTGAGAAATTGCCATTGCCCTTCCCCAATAGAGTGACACAAAACAAGAAGCGAGCAGAAGCAGAATTGGACAAGGAGATCATGGAGACATTCAGAAAAGTTGAAGTTAATATTCCACTCCTGGATGCAATCAAGCAAATTCCCAAATATGCAAAGTTCCTCAAAGACTTATGCACTCATAGAAGGAGGATGAAGGGAAATGAAAAAGTCAAAGATGGGCGTAAATGTATCCGCCATCATCAACCGGAGCATTCCACCTAAATGCAAGGATCAGGAGCACTTTTACCATCCCTTGCACCATAGGGAGCAAGCAATTCAATCAAGCCATGCTAGACCTTGGTGCTTCAATTAATGTCATGCCAACATCGGTTTACAAGTCCTTGCACATGGGAGAGCTCAAGCCAACGGGAGTGGTCATTCAACTAGCCAACCGGAGCTCAACCCACCCGAAGAGTTTTAGAAGATGTTTTGGTGAGAGTAAATGAATTGATATTCCTGCTAATTTTTATGTGTTGAATATGGAGGATGACATGCATATTAATCAACCAACATTGATCTTAGGTAGGCCATTTCTAAAACTCGCAAAAACCAAGATTGATGTGCATTCTGGTACCTTGTCAATGGAATTTGGAGATAGCAAAGTGAATTTTAACTTGTGTGATGCCATGAAATTCCCTAAGGAAGGCATTACATTTTCACTTAGATATCATTGATTCATTGGTTGATAATGTGCATGAACATTTGTTGGATGATTTTCCGAAATTGTAGGCTTTCAAGATGAATTTCAATGTTAGATTGTGATGGAATTCATGATAAATGTGTTGTTTGTCTTGAGATTGATGCATGCCTCCATGATTCAGATTGAACCATTTAATTATGCTAATTTACATGCTGAAATTTCTGGTTACATTTACATTAATTCCAACTCGATTGTGCGATTTTTTGTAGACTTGAACTCTGCGGTATTGATTTAGTTTCTAGGTTTCGGGTTGTTAATCCCCGCTATCGAGAGTGCAAATTCTGCTATTGCTGCACACTTTGGAACTTCCCGTTTGTTGAGAATTCTGTTTACGAAATTTCATTCACTGCGGTTTCTGCACGCGCTACCATTTCGCAATTTCGCAATTTACATTCTGAAATTTCGCTTTCTAAAATTCCATTTCGATGCTATTAATTACGGTTCGCTCTTGTTGATGATGTCCATTCCAGCCTTTACATTTGTCCCAACCTTTGGTAAACTCAAACTCCATGAATATTGCTAACAAATCTGTTTTGGATTTGCTTAGATTAAGACTACAAATTTTGTTGTAAATTCTGCATTTTCAAGCTCTGAGAAAAATTCTGGTTCTTTGGTTGCTATTCATACATTTAAATTGCATATAGTGACTCTGTTTGTGCAGATTCTATGGATCCAGTTACGATAGTATGGATGAATCCACTATTTTCTTGATTCTAATGCCATTGTGCAAGATTCTTCATGTGTTGCAGTCTTTGAAATTAAACAAGCAGAACAAATTCCAAGATTAGCACCCTCCACATGTTGCCACCCACCTTGGAGTTGAAGCCTTTGCCGAGAAAACTTGAAGTATGCATTCTTGGCACCCAATGAGAAGTGCCAACATCATAGCCAAGGATTTGCTGCCGAGAACAAGAGGAGAAGTTGTTAAACATTCTAAGGCGAACATGAGGCTTTAGTCTGGACATTGGCGGACATACAGGATTAGCCCTCTACATGCATGCACAGAATTGATTAGAAGAGGTGTGAAACCGGTGAGGCAACCCCGAGGACTGAATCCTCGATCTTGGATGTGGTCAAGAAAGAAGTCGGCTTACAGGCTTTTTGGCATCATTATCAATTTCAGACTGACAAGTGGGTGAGCAGGTGCAAATTGTCCCCAAGAAGCCGTATTACGATGGTGAAGAGTCCCGGATGGTGAGTGGTACCCACACGAGTGCAGCATTTGGAGAGTCCTGCATTGACTATAGAAGCTGGACAAGCCACCGGAAAAAGACCACTTCCTCCGCCCTTCATCGATCGGATGCTGAGATTGGCGGTGGATCTCTTGTTTTCTTGATGGTTTCTCTGGCTATTTTCAGATTCATATTGCACTGAAGATCAAGAGAAGACCACTTTCACCTGTCCATTCGGCACATTTTGCATACCGGAGGATGCCCTTTGGCTTATGCAACGCCCCTGGTACATTTGAGGTGCATGGTGAGTATATTCTCGACTTTCTAGAGGGGTATGGAAGTTTTCATGGATGATTTTCTTGTTTCGACTCTTCTTCTTTGATGCATGTCCGGATAGCACTTTGTCTAGAGTTTTGGGTGTATGTTGAATCACACCTTGTCTTAAATTTTGAGAAGTGTCATTTATGGTTAGGCAGTGTGGTCTTAGGTCATATTGTCTCTAGGGAGGTATTTACGTTGATAAATCCAAGATAGATGTCATTGCTTCTTTGCCTTACCGCATGCGTCAGGAAGTGCGGTCTTTTCTTGGCCATGAGGTTTCTATAGGCGATTCATCCGAGGATTTTTAGCGAATAGCACTCCATTATCAGGACTATTGCGAGAAGGAGGTTGACTTCCAGTTCGATGATGAGTGTAGGAGGGCATTTGACCAGCTGAAGCAGCACCTCATCTCTGCCCCGGTGCTTCAACCGCCGAACTGGGAGTATGCATTTGAGTGATGTGTAGCGCATCCAACTTTGCGGTTGGGCAGTTTCTTTCGCAGAGGTCGGGAAGATACCCTGTTATAGCCTATGCTTCCCGGACCTTGGACTCTGTGCAGGCCAACTATACCACCACTGAGAATGAGCTTCTAGCCATTGTCTTTGCTTTAGATAAATTCCGTGCTTACCTTTTGGGAACTAAAGTGACTATTTTTTCTGATCATGCGCAGAAGTTCTCAAGTTTGAAGAAGCGGATGCTAAGCCTAGGCTCATTAGGTGGATGTTGCTTTGTTGCGGGAGTTTGATATAGAGATCAAGGACAAGAGTGGGCCGAGAATCTAGTAGCGGATCACTGGGCGAATCCCATGAGACCCTAGAGCCTCTTCCTGTGAGACCTTTCGGATAGGCGACTTCTGCACTGCAAGGTAAGAACCCATGGTATCTTGATCTAGTTAATTATCAGTTCTTTCTTTGAGTTACACCGCTTATTTTAAAAGCATCAGATAGATAAACTTAGGAGTGAGGCTAAGTACTATATTTGGGATGATCCGTGTACTTGTGGAGGATGTGTAGTGATCAGTCATTAGGCGTTGTGTGCATGAGTATAGTCTGAGATGCCATCTATTTTAGTTTGTCACTCTTGCTGCGGTGGCCACTTTGGTCCTGTTGCCTTGCTAGAAGATTTTAGATGCAGGTTTTTCTTGGCCCACTTTGTTTGATGCCTACACATATTGTAGGGTGAACAATGCCAAAGGCAGTAAGTATTTCCAGTAGGAATGAGATGCCTCAGCTGACCCTTATTGTTTTGTGAGATATTTGATGTTTGGGGTATTGACTTTAGGGCCTTTTCCTGTTTCTTTGGTTTTGTTTACATATTACTGGCTGTTGATTATGTCTCTAAATGGGTGGAGGCCAAGGCCACCAGGACTGATGATTCTCATGTTGTCATAGATTTTGTCAGATCACAGATATTTTGCAGTTCGGGTGCCTAGAGCTATCATCGGTGACCGGGAAGCCATTTACGCAGCGGGAACATGGCTACCTTTGCTGAAGAAGTAATGGTGTCACCCATAAGGTCTCAACTCCATACCATCCTGAGACAAATGGACAAGCGGAGGTGTCAAATGTAATTAGGCAGATCTTGAGAAAGCACCGAGCAGGAATTGGAGCAAGAGACTTGAGGATGCTTTGTGGGCCTATCGCCTCTGCCTACAAGACACCTTTGGGGATGTCCCTAGGATTGTCTTTGGTAGGCATGCCACCTTCCGATGAGATCGAGCACAGAGCTTATTTGGGCGGTTAAACACTTTGCAACTTGGATCTGGACCAGTCCGGCTTCATAAGCTCCGACAGGAGTTGGAGGAGATTCGTTTAGAGGCTATGAGAATGCCCGCATGTATAAGGAGAAGGCCAAACTCATCCATGATAGGATGTTGTTGCGGAAGGAGTTCTCGATCGGCGAGAAAAGTGCTCCTCTACAACTCCGCCTCAAGCTTTTCTCTGGTAAAGCCCGTTCCAGTGGCTTGGTCCTTATATTGTTACTCGATTTTTCCCTATGGTCTTTGTGCGGATCGTGAACTGGGGCCAGACGGAGTTTTTTCGTGATATGCCCGCCATGCATTGTTTCATGAGGAGCCTATCCGTGGACACCATTGAGGAGGTTAAGCTTGTTAGCGGCCACCTATACTTGATAGGGATGTTTTCTTCTTCCCTCTCTACTTCTTTCTAATTGCCTTGCATTCTATTCTGCATGACATTGAGGGCAATGTCGGGTTGAAGTGTGGGGGGAGGATGATTAGTTTTAGTTTATCTCTCTTGCATTTTGGGTTTGTTTTTGTTGCTGAAATAATCTTTGCTCTTGTTCTTCTTTGATGAATTGATGGTTGTTGAGTTAGGACATTAAATATTGAGGTGGATGGAGTTCCAACATGATTTCATTTTCTTTTCCTCTTGCAATGTGTGAATTGAGTGATTGATCTTGATTTGCTTGGATTGAGTATGATGAATACTACCCTTGTGAGCTTTTGAGCTATGTTTTGGATGGTTGCATTTCATACCATTCCTTTCTTTCTTGTGTGTCAACCCTCATAGTTTATGTCATTCTAGAACTTGCTCTGATTCTTCTTTGAGGCTACATTTTCATATGCATTCATGGACATGATAGAGGCATTTCTTTTCATTTTTAACCACTTGGCCATATAGCCCACCTTGCATTAATTCCCTTGTTAACCCCTTTGAGCCTTGTTGACCTTTCTTTCTTTAATTCTAGCACATTACAAGCCTAAACCCATTTGGAAAACCATGATTCTACCCAACCTTAGGGAATAGGAAGGCATTGGTTTCATTATCATTATTGTGTTGGAGATCAAGTGTGGGGGGGTGCAAAATGAAAGTCATATATGCATCAATTGCAAGTGTGGATGGTTACAAATAAAGCATAAATTGCAAGTGTGCAAAAAAAAAAAAAAAAACAACAACAACAATAACAACAAAAAAAAAAAAAAAGAGAAAAAGAAAGAAAGGGCGAACAAAATGGGAGTGTTCATGAAGGGAATGAATATGTTATGGAATGACTTTGGGAAACCCCCCACATTTGTGAACTTGGCTTATATCTTGACCAATATTTCTCCTATTGCCTTAGGTTCTACCTTGTCATTTCCCTATTTTTCCTACCTTTACCTTAACCCCATTACAACCATTAATGAAGCCCTCTTGATTTGTGTTGCATATGATTGCAAGTAGTGGAGAAGTAGAAGATTAGCAAGCCTATGGTAATGCATGATCCATTGAGGTGAATTGAGTGAAACATTTCTACCCACACACTTGAGAGTTAGTGAGTTTCATACACTCACCCACCATCTTGTGAGATTCTTCATACTTGATCTTTGCACTTTGAGTGATGTTGCTTGGTTTATACTTTAGAGAGGTGGGGATCATTTGATTTGATTGTTGGAAAATTCTTGATGCCTCACATGCTACTTTGTCCCTAAACTTAGCACTTTTGATGATTCATTAGAATAGTTTTTCCACTTTGGTTTGTAGTTGATTTTGGTATTTTCCTTGTTTAGTTTCCTTTAGGTTGAGTCTTGCATGAGGACATGCAAGGGCTAATGGGGAATTTGATGAATTTGGATTTTTATACTATTTTTATACTTCCTACTTGTCTCATTAATCCTCCTTTGTGCTTAATTGGTTGAGTTTAGATCATTTTCCTTTTCTTTTGGATCTTAGTAGGACTTAGTTAATTTTGCAGCATTTTGGTTATTTTGACCTACTTCAGTGTTCAGATCATATCTTGAGCTCTATACCTCATTTATTACGCTTCTTGATTTGTAGGAAAGCTAAGAGATAGAGCTACAATTTCTATGAAGAGGGCAAGGGCTAATTCTGAGATCTTAAAGCCAAATTGGGCTCGGAACTGAACTGAAGCGTTTGGGCGCAGTTTCTGGAGTAGCCTGCAATGATTGGACTATATCTTGGGCTACAGGGACTCAATTGAGCCCATTCCGGTGGCATTGGAAAGCTAACATCCAGGGCTTCATTTTATGTTCAGAGCACTAAGCCAAGAAGAACCGTTATGAGGCCCAAAAACGTGTTGGAAGTCGCAGCTGAGTCTAAGAGAGCCCACTCAACTTGTTTTGGGCACAACTTTCTCTCTAAGCATCCAAATTGGGCAAATGAGCTATCCAAATTTAGCTTAGGAAAAGAGGATTATTTTAATTAAGTAATTAGTGACTTTTAATTAGAGGTATATATAGAAATTCTGATTATGCTTCAGGACCTTTTTGCTCATTTTATAATTTTAGTTTTATTGAATAAAAATCTCTCTCTCTCTCTCTCTCTCTCTTTTGTTTTCCTCCATTAATGGAGGGGTGATTCTCCTCTGATCCAAGGCATCAAGAGAAGCATTCAAGCTCTTGAGGATTGGTGCATCAAGACATGGAAATTCGAATTTGGTTTCTACCTCTTCTCTTCTTAATCTCGTAATTGAATTGGAGGTTTTCATTCATGCATGTTGATTAAGAGTCAATCAAATCATGCATAATTCGATTGATATATGTGATTCGATTGTTCAAGAGTGTGATTCATATTTCGGTTCTGAATATGAGATTAGAGCATTGGTTTGGAAGCTAATCCAAAATCAATTAGTTTTAGAGGTCTCTAAACCGAATTGCTTGAGTGATTAGTTGAATGCATGGAGATTTTCATGTGAATGCTAGGTTTGATTTGAGGTTTCAATTGAATCTAAAATTAATCATCGAATTGGAGTGTGCATGTATATTTGAATCCAATGATTGAGTGTTGATTGCTTTCTTCTTGTGTGTCTTGGATTAGAATTTTAATTCGGTTTAGTCTTTTTGTTTTCTGTTTGCTTTGGAATTCAGTATTGCATTTTAAGTGTTTGTTATAAAAACCCTCCTGAATTTTCTGATCAAATAGTGTGTTCATCTTTGGGGAACGATCCGAGTTGGCTACTATACTATAGTCGCTATGCGGTTTAATTTGCTCGTGTTACGACGCGCGAGTCAATGCCCTATTCTTTTCCTTGTTTGCTAACTCCATTTCCTTGACTTTCTTAAAATCTTCCTTGAGAGATAGTTTCCTGGTTGTAATGGATTTGAGTGCATCAATGTCTTTATCAAAACCCACGGATGCTTTTGATTTCCTCTTACCTTTCCTTTTAGTTGCTTTGGTGCCTTGTGGACGAACTAGAGACTCCACACCAAGATCCTCACCCATTGGCATTTCTGAATTCGACAAGGATGAGTATGCTCTATAAGCACCTATCTTTATTCTCTTGGAACCTTCCCTCTAAATTGATTAGGCTCTCTATTTTTGTTCCTTCTAAAGATCACTTCAATATCTTTGAAAAGTATATATCTTTTCATACCTGGTAAAATAGAGTTCGTGAGCCACCTCTTTATATCATCACTATTTGAACCACTTCCTATTCTTCGACATGCTTGATCATAGCAACCACCAAATTGTTGAGCCTTCATGTTGATCATATGCCATCTCTTTGTCATCACACATACCCTTTTTTTGATAAAGCCATAGTTGCTTTCCCTGCAATATACATGGATCCAATTCCAAAATGCATCACTTTTTGGTTGATACCCACCAAAGGATCCATTGATACATTCAAATATGCACTTATTAGCTGCCCATCCTTTTCCTATCACCATTGACTACTCTCTTGTGCATGATCTTCACATTGCTCATCATTGAGGTTGATAGCATTTAGCCCATTATGGTTGGAAAATTGTGAATATCATGAACTCGGAGTTGAATTTATAGGCATTTTATGAGATGAGTCAGATAACCCACCAACACTGGCTGATTGAATCCTGATCCGCCCGAATTGGGTTTGAAATGGGAATGAAAATGGAAATTGAAATATTTGTGGATTTTGATTGTTTGGAAAAAAAATGAGCTTGAAATTTGTAGGAATTTGAAGATCAGAAGGAACTTGAAAATTAGGATTTCAAAAAAAGTTTGGAATTTGGAAATTTGGGTTTAGATTTTAATTTCGAGAGTTTGAAGATTGTGAATTTTGGATTTTGGATTTTGAGGGAAGTTGAAATTTTATAAGTAACTGAGAAATTAATTTCAATTAACTTAATTTGGATCCATTGTCTGTGGAAGAATGAAGGAGTAGAATTTGTATGGAAAGATTTAAAGGAGAATTTAGTATAGGGGCATTTTTTTATGCTTGGGAGTGTTTTCACATTCTCATGTTTGGCAGGAGGTTTGAATCAATATTTCCAAGAATATTACATTCCTAGGAAGGAAAATTGAGGCCAAAACATTCCCACCCCCTATGGGAATTCAACATTCCCATAGGAAGGGAATATTTACCATAGTAAAAAGATCAAAATACCCCTGTCACCACCCAAAGCCTCATGTCGCTGATCACCATCCACCACCGTATCCGTTCGGTCACCCATCACCAACTGTTGCCATCACTTGCTTTCTCCACCAGCTGGCCACCCATTGCAGGTCGCCGTTGACCGTCACACGGCCGCCCATTGCCCACCTTCATCAAGGGTATTTTTAGAAATTTATGAAATATTCCTGGGAATTCAATTTGCATACAAACACGTCTAAAATATCATATCCGAAAAAGTTATTTCCAAAAATAGCATTCCTAGGAATACTATTTTCAGGAATAAAAATTCAATTTATCTACCAAATATCCCCAAAGGGTATTGGAAAGGATTAAGAAGAGTTGTAAAAAAAAAAAAGTTGGAAGAAGTTGAAATTTATAAAGTAAAAATAAAAATAAAATAATATTTTAAAATATTACTATTAGTTGCAATGGTGAAATGTGTTTGATAAATAAGAAAAATAAATAAATAAAAGGACAATCACTTTTTAGTTATAACAGTAAAATGTGTTTAATTAATAAGAATAAAAAAAGACAGTCATTTTATTAAGTGGGACATGCTTCTTTGGTGAGACTCAACTTTCTCTCTCTTGTCCTACCACATTATCTCTAATGGCAAATTGCAAGCCATCCTTGACATCATAGTAGTTGGGATCGAAAATTGCAACCCATTGGAGTTGCCCTTGGTAGATATGATATTATATTCATCTTATTCGATATTAATTCAATTTCATGATAATAATTTTTTAAGTATATTTTATATGATAATTCAATTTTATGTAAATAAATTTAATTAAAAATTTTATTCAACATATATAAATTTAAATAGAAATTCTTCAAATAAGCATTTGTAAAAAAATTTTCATTTAATCCTCCAAAATATCCTAGTTTTTCCATTTGGTCCATATAACAATTTTTTTATTTTGACCCTTTGTGCCACGTTAACATCCACTTCAATATCTACGTAAGATGCCATGTTGGCACTTAACGGCACACTAATAGAGGAAGAGAACTAGAATGAAAACCTTTTTTGAGAAGCTAAACAAAAACTTTTTAAGAACGAGGGAAGAAACGGAAAAAAGAAAAAAAAAAGTGATATTTTAGGGGGCAAAAGAATATATTTGATTCAAAATTTTATTTCAAATCATCTAGCATTTGAGAATCTTAATATAAGGAAGTATCAATTTTTCAAAATTTATAGTAATTTTTTAGTCTTTCAACTAATTGATGGTGTGAGAAAAAATAATTTAGTTAAATTAAGTCATTTCTTTTTTATATTTTAGATAGTTTAAGGGCCCTTTTTGTGCTTTTTCCATGGGAAAAGTTTTTTTTTAAATTTTTTGAAAACAAAAGTATTTCTAGTTGTTTGTTTGTGCTTCTTCAAAAAAACAGTTGTAAAAGATAATTAGTTATTCTACTTTTTTTAGAAGTAGATAGAGAGCTACTAATCCCAAAAACAAAAGCAATAGATGAGAAAGAAAATGGTCTTGAATTTAAATCCACTAATTTTCACATTAGTTTATCAGTATATTCTTAACTTTTTCTTGAAAATACCACTTTCTTTATACTAAATTATTATTTTACATTGAAAAAATATTTTTGTGTTTATCACATCCAAATAATTTAAAAACTTTTGATTTTAATAAAAAGTATTTCTATTATTATATTCAAACACATAATAATTTTCTACTTATAATTTTGTTTATGCTTCTGATTCTACTTTTGAAAAATATTTCTTTCAAAATCTTAATTAAACGGGCTCAATATTTTTAAACCTTTTATGAAAAGCTTATAAGAAGAAAATCTACTTACTCTGCAACCAATGATTTTTGATTGTGTAACAAATTTCCTAGTTGTATATAAAAATATTTGTAAGAGTACAATACAATCCCCTCCCTTAAGAGAAGATATTGTTATACTCCATTTTCCTCTATTTCTAAAACATACAATTTCTTCTCCTAAAATATTAGAGTAAAATACACCCCTCCCTTGAGAGATAATATTATTACATTCCACTTTCCTCTATTTTTAAAACATACACTCCTCTACCCTAAAAAATTAAAATAAGCTACACTTTAATCTATTTTCAAGTTTTATATTAACTTTCCATTATCTCACATTTATTATTTTATTTTTGAGCAAAATACCCTTTAAAAATAATTATAAATATTTTTTTTTACAAAACAAAATATATATGTGGCTCATATATATATTAATAGTAGCAATAATTTCTAATAATCGTTTTTTAAAAAATAAAGAGTTCACATTTTCTTAGTATTTAATTTTAGAATACTAATTTATATTTTTTTGTACAAAAAAAATCGTCATTTTCTTTGTGATTCATTTTTATATACAATATTAACACAAAATTTTTATTTTTATATATACAAATATTCTAGACTTAATAGTTGAGGAAATATGTAGTTTTTATTTCTGAAAAATAACTATTACAAATTATTTTAACTATAAATAATTTGTTCTCTGAATATCTGTTGGCACTAAAAATTGATAAGCATTACGAATCAAGAAATGACCTAGCTGAGAACAAGTTAGAATATGACTTTAGTCTTGGCTGAGTGATAATTGATAGTTGAGGAGTGAACTCTTAGTGCATTAAGGGAGGTTATTATCCGAACCATAACTGAAGGCACATGGCAACATCAATAAGGAGCTTCTAATACAAATGGCTGTCCAAGAGCTCGAGTGGCAAGCCAACGGCGGTTTGGGCGATTACTAAAGGGTAGCTTTGGAATGGAATCTGCCTATAAATAGGTGAAGACCTATCAATTGCAATAGACCCCCGAAAAATCAATAACACACAACTTATTTTATCTTTGTCTTGTAGTTACCAATGTTAAGAGAACCGGATCGGACCTACCGGTCAGACCAGTCCAACTGGAAATTGGACACCAGACCAATTCGGTCCTCACCACAAAATCGGATGTGGTCAAAATCGGTCAAGAACCGGTTAAAACTGGAAAAAAAACCAGTGAACTAGTGTGAATCGGGTCAGTAAAATCGGTTGACCGATTTTTTTTCTTTTTTAAATTTTGGTAAAAATGTTATTATTTCTTTTTAAAAAAAAAGAAAAAGGTCAATCAAAACAAAATTCAATTTTTTCGAACCTTGATTCTTTTAGTATGCTTATTTGCTATATACTCTAAAATTAATTTAAAAATAAAAAATAAAAAATGATTATCATACTGTTTGTGAGCACTTTCTAAAAGAAATGTAAGTAAAAATTAAAATAAATAAATTTTATATTTAAGATGTTTGATAAAGTGCCTCATAATCAAAATTATTTTGCATTAGTTATTTTATTGTTAATAATCTAATATATATATATATATTTTATTATGTCCTAGTCGAACCCCTGGTAGAAGTAGTTGAACCTCTGAACCTTTGAATCCCTACCTTGACCGATTTGATGCCCGGTCTAATTTTCTTAATCTTGGTAGTTACTTTGTTTTTACCTTTTCATTTAAATTTTAAGTCTTTAAGCTTTTTAGCCTTTAAGTCTTTTATTTTTGCCTTTACTTTCAAGTGCTCTTTGTTACTTCACCAACCTTTCCGATGGGAATTGCAATTGGATCTCATGGGAGTTCTATTGTAATTTATTTAAATATCAATATAAACTCTGTTAATTACATTCTAGTTCTCATTACCTTTGGTTTGGTTATTTCTAATGGATTTTAGCCAAGTACTTACTATTGAGTAATTTAAGAACCCATATCTAAGGGCTAGATTCCCCCTAGAGTAATCATTTGACACTTTAAATCGAAAACGGCTAATACAAAATTAGTCGATTTTAAGGTTTGGCATGCCTAACACTCTATTCAATATAAGCTTAAGCCAAAAATAGTGCAACAATATTGTCATAATTTAAAATTTTAAATTCAGCCATACAATTTTAATTTATAAAAAATTAATATATATATATATATATATATATATATATATATATATATATATATATATATATATATATATATATATATATATATATATATATCAATAAAGGGTATTTCGGTTAGAAATAAAATAATGAGAGAATTAATTAAAAAACTTGAAAATGGATTAACATGCCGCTTTACTTAATTTTTTTAAGGGAGAGAAATATATATTTTAGAAATGGAGAGAATGAGAGTATAAGGTATTGTATTACGGCTAGTTCCGTGGTGCACCGATTAACTATGGTGCACAACACACCAAGTTGATAAAAAAAGTAAGATATTATAGTGTATCAATACAACAAAGATCTTGTGATCCACTATAAATTTTTAACACTCTTCCCTTGCCCAATGCCCATCCATTCCATTCCGATGATTCTCCCCCTTACCAAAAACCATAAAAAATAAACCTTCTTCTTGGGCAGCACCTAATTGATGGATTCTTGCTTTATAGTTTTGTTTTTGATTCAACTCTTCGTCATTTGGCTTGCTTGGGGGAGCCATTATTGTTTGCTTGTTTTGGGGGGGGGGGGGTGGGTCAGATTACTTAGGTCTCTCTTCTCCTTTGAGCCTCCTGTCATCGCGGTGTAACCTTTCTAGCTCACAGACTCTTGCTTCTCTAGAGGCTTGAGACCGCATCATCGACAAGATTCGGAAGGAAAGCTTGGATCTTCAGTGTCGACAGCAGTGTAGCAACTTTTATAGCAACCGCAGTCAATATCTACCACCATTGATAGAGAATGTGAAAATATATGGTGTTTGTTACGGTGCAGTCTTGCAGTAAGGAGGAGGAAGGAGCAATAGCATAGGAGTGCTTGCAAAGGCAAGAGTTGAATGAATAGATGGAGACCTAGCAAGTGTTCTAACTTAGCACAGCAATGACCTGAGATTCAAACTTTAGAATAAAAGAGAGAGTTAATAAGAAATGTTATAATGCACTAGTGGTTATTAGTTATATGCACACACCACCAATTCTCACCATCAAATTTACTTGGTATGTGGTACATCATACTTAACCTAATGCACTACAGTAGTGACCTTATATTATATTATGCTGCTTATCTTAATTTTTTAGTAAGAAAAAGTGTTGAAGAAATATAATAATATTACCTACCAAAGTCCGGGTTGCATTTTACTCTATTTTTAAATTTTTAAATTAGTTAATTGTTTCTGTTGGCCCTTTCGGCAAAGTGGTCAGCTACAATGATAGATGATCGTCAGCTATAATTCTCTGTGTGAACTTCAAGTCCCAAGAAACGAATAGCCAAGGGGTAGGCGAGGGAGAAATGCTGAAGCGAACGGCTCAAAGCCTCAGAACAAACCTGGGGGGAATTGTTGCGTCATCATCAGCATCATCAAGAAGAAGTGACGTCCGTATCAAATGGAAGCATTTACATAACAATTGGGTCGGAAGAATGAGCAGCACCCAAATCGACAGAACAACCTCGTACTCCGTCCCAAGGGAGAAAGTGGACTGTTTGGTGATAGGGGCTGGCGTGGTGGGCATAGCAGTGGCAAGAGCACTGGCGCTTAAGGGCAGAGAGGTGTTGGTCGTAGAATCAGCTCCAACCTTTGGCACAGGCACCAGTTCTCGGAACAGTGAAGTTATTCACGCTGGAATCTATTACCCTCCCAACTCCTTCAAGGTCAGCAATACTTGCTTTGTCCCTTGTTATTAAAGTGCTCATTTTTATGTTAACCCAAAGAAATAGGGTTGTTATTAATTGTGAGCTGAAAACTTGAACCCCAAAGGGTTGTTATTAATTGACCTATAAGGCGAATTATTTTTAAGTCAATAAATTGGGAGGCAATGTATTATGAGATTTCACTTTGCTTTGGAGGTTCAGGTGAATGCATTAATAAGGATTTTGACACTTGGGTATACAGAATAAACATTTGATGAATGTTTATGTTGTAGTTATACTAAAGTTGTCGTTGCATGCTTTCAATGCCATAAGTGAACAGTTGCTGTTAGGGCTATCTGTTGAGATTGAGACGGGTGTTTTTCTCCAGCTGATATATCATTCTTAGTTCTCTCTGCCGTGTGGATGTGAAATTTTCAATATCTGATTCCTTATGCCATAGATAATGAAAGTAACAGGTAGGTTTCTCTGTTAGTAACTACTAAACCAGGTTGTTTCCATCTTATCATGTGTATTTTTATTTGCTGCCTCTTCCTTACAGGCAATGAAGCAAAACATGACTTCAGTTTTTCCACCTTTGTGTAGAATGTAATGCAGTCTGTTTTGCAGGCGATTTTTTGTGTAAGGGGAAGAGAAATGTTATATGAGTACTGCTCTAAGCACGATATTCCGCATGAACAAATTGGTAAGCTTATAGTGGCTACTCGGTCTTCGGAGATTCCAAAGCTAAATGACATATTAAACCATGGGATTCAAAATGGGGTTGATAGCTTGAGGATGGTGGATGGTGTTGAGGCCATGAAGATGGAACCTGAATTGCAATGCGTGAAAGCAATACTATCACCTCTTTCTGGGATTGTTGATTCCCATTCTTTAATGCTTGCTTTAGTGGTATGCATTTCTAGCTTCTTTTATCATGTTGAAAAGATGGAATAACACTGATCCAAATTTGGCTTCAGTATATCTATTCTGCAATCAATTTATTTTAATTAATCAATTTCTTTATTTTGAGTTAAAATTGTACATTGACAGGAATACAAACCCCATGTTGGTCCAGGGGGAAGCTGAAAATCACAGAACAGCTTTCACGTATAATTCAGCTGTCACTGGTGGCCATCTTGAAGGAAATGAGCTATGTCTTCATATATCAGAAACCAAGAGTTTTAGAGAATGGAATGGGACATCAATTTTGCAGCCAGAGCTAGTACTAATTCCTAAACTCATAGTGAACTCTGCAGGCCTTAGTGCCCCTGCCCTTGCAAAAAGATTTACTGGCCTACCAAGTGGAGTCATTCCTTCAACCTACTATGCACGTGGTTGCTACTACACATTATCTAATACTAAAGTCACTCCATTTAGACATTTAATATATCCTATACCGGAGGATGGTGGCCTTGGAGTGCATGTTACTCTAGACTTGAATGGTCAGGTCAAGTTTGGCCCAGATGTTGAATGGATTGACAGCATTGATGATATCTCAAGCTTTCTGAATAAGTACTTCCTAATACCCTGTCATTTTCATGCTTTTGACTTCTTCTACTATCTAGTTCTATGTCATGCCTTGCTGCTTCATATGATCCATGGCAACGGTTACTCTCATGTCTAAAATGGTTCCATTCCATGGTTTATAATTCATTATTTATATCTGCTGTTCCAAACAGATTATGAGTCTTTTCACCCTGCCAGTATCACTTTAACATTTTACTTACCCTTGAATGACTCTGGCACGTGCTTTTACTGATGTGTCATGGTTCAAAGGTTCTTTGTTCTTTATGTTGGTTGCATTTTATAGTGAAATTATTTTACACTTTTGCAGTTTCTTACATTTCACTAGCATGTACACTGCACACTTTTTTCTCTCTTTTTTTTTTTTTGGTGCACTTTGCTATACAACCTATAAGTACAGGCATTGTCTGTTAATTTTTGTTCCCATCAGTTAAACTAGTCTGCAGCTTGGATTTATTCTGCAGTTTAGTACATTTTGTGTTGGTGTTTCAAGATGATATTGCTCTAATTTACCATAATGCTTCTCTTCACTCCTTTAAGTATGTTTTCATGCCGATTGTGTCCTTTTATTTATTTATGGATTTAGGCTTGTTATACTCTAATTTCTTTTTGGACATTTGACTTACTAGTAAGTACAAAATATGCTGCTGTACAACTTTCAATTCATATTTTTTTCATTTCTTTTCATGGTGTGATTTTCATATATGCCCATGAAAAGAAAATATGTTGATTTCTGTGATTTTCGTATATGCCCACGAAAAGAAAATATGCTGATTTCAATCACAGACTTTACTTAAGTAAACATTGATCCTAGGTTTGATTATTCAGTACATGCAAATCGTGCGGAGCGGTTTTATCCAGAGATAAGAAAGTACTACCCAAATCTGAAGGATGGGTCTCTAGAACCGGGATATTCGGGAATCCGACCAAAACTTTCAGGACCTAGTCAGTCGCCAGTTGATTTTGTAATACAGGTTATTTCTCACACTCTTATTGTGCACCTACCTTTCTATTGACAATTTGAATTGTGGGTCCCATTACTTACTAAGAGATATGGCATTGTGTGTGGTGTTCGATTTCAATGTTACTCTTCTTCCATACAATTGATGCAATTCCCTCATTTTACTAATGGTTATCTTGTAAACTACAAATTATCCCCTTGGTTTATGCCACTTTAAGGTCAATGTTTATTGGCTGAAGTTCATATGCTGCAATTTTGGTGGGAATCATTTGCATAAACCATACAGTTTGCTTTTTTTTTTTTTTTGCCTTCTTATTTCATCGGCTATTGGTACTCACATTTTAACCTTTTTGCTAAAACTATTAGTACCATCATTAGATTCATGCTTATGTTTCACGTTTACTGCATACTGTATATTGTTTTCTGTATTGTAATTAACAACCTCCAGAAGGCAACCTGGTATAATGATTTATATCACGGGACAATCAAAATATATGAAATTGTTGTGCGCTAAAGCACTAGCTTAGGATGTAACAATTTGCCTATATAAAATATTTCTGATCAGTCACATAATATCCGTAATGGATTCTCTCCAAATGAATTCACTTTAGTCCTGTTAGGTGTATTTGGAACTATAATCTCACTTATTACTTTAACACTACTGTTTTTCGGTTAAATATCCTTATTTCTTACAATCTTCATAGTGCTACACCTCCCTGCTCCGCCTCAGCAATTTCAACTACACCACATTTATTTTTTTGATAAGTATTTCCTGGCTCAAAATATAATTTTATAGAACATTTCAAGGAGCATAAAAGAGATCTAGATTTTAGTACATAAAACATGATTTATGTTAGGACACTATACCGTTATCTGAACATATAGCCGACCCCACCTAATGGAAAAAAGACTTAGTTGTTGTTATTGTTATTTCTAGGAGTATAAAAATGGTGTAATTTTTTTTTTTTTTTTCATTTTGTAGCTTCTGTGGCATCCCTCAAGATAATGGCAATATTACTTACGTATTCATTTGGTCAATGTGACATGATTCTAGTCTAGTTCCACATATCATTTTGTATTAGTGAACAGAAAAGAAGAAGCTTGTCTTATCTATCACTACAGTCAGTGCTTTTGTACCTTGCATTTTTACCAAATCGTGTGGCAAGATACGACTTTTAGCCATAATTATGTGCTCTTGAATTCTTCGTGCTTCTACTCCTTGCATGTATCTTTATTCTCTCTTTCGTGAACAATCCCCCTGCCCCCCCCCCCCCCCTTTCTTTTTTCTTCGTTTTTTTCCCAAGACTCACATACTGATTAATTAACTTTTTTTTCTCCTCAGCTCTCGATAGTTTAACTGAACTTTTAGTTAGGTCTTTATGAATTGTATAATTTTATAATCACGTCCTTGAGTCCTGGAACAGCTACACATATTGGCCAGCAAATAACTGTAAACATCCATTAACCAAGTCTACAAGGCTGTTATTAGGTAGGAACCTAGTCAAAACGTTTTAGAAGTATAGGGATCCCATTTAAAACTTTTAAGCTATAGAAACCTTTTTAAAATTCGTTGAAATTATAGGGACCCTAACCTTTAGTTTATTCCTAGTTTATCTTGGAACTATACTTCCCTGCCTTTTGAATTAGTGCTATTTTGTTTCTTCCACATATATATATGAAGGAGTTTGTCTTGTCTATATTCAAGCAATAAAAGATATGTATAATTGGGTCACAACTAGTGTGAAAACACTAGTTGGAGTCACAGAATATTTTTCCTATAACCATAGGACTGTACCAAGGGTCATCTATATCTTTTCACCTCGGTCTTGGATATGCTTACTAAACATATTCAAGAGTTGGTGCCACAATTCTTGCTTTTTGCAGATTATATTGTCCTAGTTGGAGAGTCAAGAGAGGAAATAAATAGGAAGTTGGAGCTGTGGAGACAAGCCGTGATGGTATCTTTTTCAGCTTGTTTGTGAATGCTGTCAGTATAAGTGAAGTTTTATCAGCAATGCCCGAAATTAACACATGCATTGTTACTCTTCCTATTTATTTCAATCTAAAGAACTCATTATTGTGAGGTTCCAATGTGAGGGCGTGGTGGGGACTTCTACATTTTAACAAAATATTGGGAATTTTGGCCTAACTGCTGTTTCTTTTATGCAGGGAGAGGACATTCATGGGGTACCTGGTCTTATTAATCTTTTCGGGATTGAGTCACCTGGTTTAACGTCAAGCTTGGCAATTGCAGATTATATTACTACTAGATTTTTGGGATGATGCAGCGTGGAACTTGAAGATCCTTTACGCTACTAAAACCAAAGTGCTATTACACATGAAGTGTAGCAATTATCAGCTAAAATTGTTTACAAGGTGATAAAAACCACGTAAATAATGCTATCTATACGACTAACGCAGCAAAATGTATACAGTTGTTGGTGATTGTATCTACAGCTGCCTGCTTGATGAGGGTCCTATTTATTAGTTAATATTTTCGGGATCGAACTTATATGTACATCAGCAGTTGTGCAGGCCTTGTGTTGGTACAGATTGTGCAATTATCATTTCTCAAATAAATACAAGGCCGGATATTTATCATTATGTCATATTATACCAATGTCATCATTTCTCAAATCATATGAACATTCTTACATTGGTATAATAAATATCACTTGTCCTTCTTTTCTAACAACAAAAATATATTCATTACTGTCACTTTGTCTTTTTACGCAATGCGCGAGTCTCACTTTAGTGCTCATGTACCTCCGCTCATAACCCAAGGTTTTTGCCTTTGCTCACGTTGCGCCATTTCTCTCCCTTCTCTTTCTTTGATCAGTGTTGTCCATTTCTCTTCTAGTTTTCAAGTCTTCTTCCACGTTTTTGAAGGGGGTAAAATCCATAAAGGGGGCTTTCTCCCCTCCATCGTAATATATGGCAATCTCTTCTTAGATTTACTTTTTTTCTTTTTGCTTTTTATCTCACCTTCCTATTATATGAGGACATGTTTGATATTTGATCCAACAAGCATCTTAGATGATAGCGGTGCTTGGATCATGAGAGAGAGCATGAGATTAGTTCATGCAGTTGTTGTTCTCATGGTTTCTTATGCATCATCTAAGGAATATGCTTGTGCCTAGTGATAGATCAGTGACCTTGCTGATGGCTATTGGTGCTAGGTAAAGTCATTAGGGGGAGCCCAAAAATTGGGGAGATTTAAATTAATGGGTTAAGTAAGAAACCATAATAACTAGTTGGACATCATATTTTGATCGTATGACATGAGTCTTCTCATTTTATATACTTTTCAGTTAGTCCACTCTTAACTAACGTGGGACTTCACGACCAAAAGAAAAAATCAACATGGGACTTTGTCATTCACATTTGAAATTCTAACATAACATGGTGTGCTCCCCCCTCAATGGAAGCTCTTCCTAGTATTCACATTCAAACCTAACACAATGTTCTAATCAAGATTGGAGCTGCTCTCGGGCACAAACCAAATTACTGTGTCCGAATTTTTAAATACTTTGCTTGGCTGAATTATCAAATTTGATACCACTTGTTGCGTAAAAAGTGGTCAAGGGAAAACCAAAAAAGGGAAAAATCTAAATTAATGGGCTACGCGAAAAATCATAAAAGCAGGTCAAATGTCATATCTTGACCTAAAGTCTAAAGCAATGTGTTTATGAGTCTTTTTATTTTATATACTTTTTACTTAGTCCATTTCTCAACCAATGTGGGATATCATTACTCACACTTGACGTTCCAACAATTGGTTGGCACTTGTTTGGTGACTAAAGAGGCTATAGTCTCCAAATTTGACAGCACAGTTAAGCTCTATGACTATTGGTGAGCTTATGCGTACCACATAGTAGGCCACTAGTGTGTTGATATGTACAACATAGTAGGCTTAGTGCCCCCCATGCTTGGTAGGCTTGGAGTGTTGGGAAAAATAATTTGAATACTAGTAATTTAGCTTTAAATAATAAGAATAAAATGACAGCAACAATGAGATGTAGTAGAACAAGGTTACCACGAATCGTGCAAGACCTTGTCCTTAGGGTTTAATTCGCCCTACCCAAAGCTATGCTTTCGGTGGAATGGAGTTGACGGTTAACCCTCCAGGATTAGGCATTGGGTCTCCACAGAACTCGTCCCACACGATGATCCCGATGCGTTGAGCAACAGATCTTGCAAGAAGGCGAAACGCAATAGAAGCAGTGGGGTAGCTTCTCTGCTTGAAGAGTGAGAATGAAGAGATAGGTGTGTAGTGTTATGCAAATGCTTAGCAGGGTTTATATAGGGAAAAGAAATAATTGTAAAGTAGTTGAATAACGGTCAGAAAAAGAGCCGTTGGGTAACGGTCAAGAAAAGAGCCGTTGGAGCATTAAAGAGCTGCAACGGTAAAAAAATAAAATTTGCAGAGTAATAAAAGTTTGGCAGGCCCACACGCGCGCGGACGGACGAGACGCGACGGGGCGCGCGTGTGTGTATTTAACTAAGGCCCAAGTCCACAATTGTACCTCAATACCATAAGGTATTTACCGGTTAAGTACCATCATATATAAATGTTTATTAAAACATTTTCATGAACAATGTGGGACTTCTTTCATAGTTAAATACGTATAGACAAACTAAGTTTGAAACACACTAAGACCCATATATATATAACAATCCCCCACATGTTTCAAACTTAAAGGAATAAATAGGAATGTTATGCTTTAGTGTAGTATCCAAAGGATTTGAACTTCACCTTAGGTATAGGTGGGTGACAACCCTAGGAAATTTGGTAGAGAAATCTCTTTGAACCAAACTTCTAAGATAACAGTTGGAGCATGTCCACCAACCACACAACATCCCATAAGATATGTTGCTCTTAGCCATTTTGCGCATTAAGGCCATGCGCTATCCTGGAATCATGAGAGCTCTAGAGTTTTATGCCCATACTCATGGGAGACGGCCTCATCTCCACTCTCACTTAGGTGGCATCCATCGAGGGGTATGCTCTGTGAATACCCCCACCACATTGAGGGCTATGGATCCATTAAGAGCTTTGCTCATCCTAAAACACCAGCATGTGGCAGTCTTGTCATACATCATAGGAGGAACTCTTCACCAATCATCTCATATGGTGAGAAAATAGTAAGCGACAATACCCTTTGTGAGACTCATATGACTTCGTTTACCACATTGAACCACCTTCATGGGATCTCCAATCACTGTGGTTGGGTTTCCATCATATCGCCTCAAGTTATAGGCATCAGTCCCATCCCCTCGATGTTTCACTTACTAGCGTCCTAGTAAGTGGCAAATCAGCAGGTCGACCAAGTTCTTTTCGACCTTACAAAATCCATGGATATCACATTGTTCTCAATCAAGCGCCTTACAATATTATGTCTCGATCGATATGCCGACTTTTTCCATTATATATTTTGTTTTTGCTCGAAGACAATGGCAACTTGACAATCACAATGAATAGACACGGATGTCTATGTTCTATCCCATAATGGTATGTCCACCAATAGGTTTCTCAACCATTCAGCTTATGTTCCTGTCTTTTCTAAAGCTATAAATTCTGACTCCATAGTGGACTTGGCAATACAAGTCTGCTTGGTGGACTTCAAGAAATAGCCCCACCTTGTTCTCCTTGCCCTTAACCACACATCCCTCAAAGTTGTTCCATGTAGATTTCTTCTTCAAGATCACCATTGAGAAATGCGGTTTTCACATCCATTTGATGCACAACAAGTTTATAGATAGATGCAATGGCAAACAAAACTCTAATAGATGCAATTCTAGTAACAGGAGAATAAGTATCAAAGTAATCAAGATTCTTTTGTTGCTTGTATCCCTTAGCTACCAACTTGGCCTTATATTTATCTACACTACCATCTGGTTTTAGTTTTCTTAAATACCCATTTACATCAATAGGTTTTGTCTTAGGTGGTAAATCTACTAATTCCCAAGTATGATTGGCCATAATAGATTCAATCTCAAATTTGTATAGCATCTTTCCAAAAAGGAGCATCAATAGATGTAATAGCATCATTATAAGTTAAAGGATCATCGAAACAAGATAAGCATAAAGTCATCACCAAAATCTTTTTCTTTCCTTGTTCTTTTACTCCTTCTCAATTCATTATTATTTTGATCAACTATATCCTCAGATATATTCTCATGTGAGTTTCTACTATGCTTTTCTTTAGTTTTCATAGGAAATACATGCTCAAAGAATGATGCATTACAAGATTCAATTATGGAATTATGTTCTAACACATCACTTTTGACAACAAGAAATCTATATGAAACACTATTTTGAGCATATCCAATAAACACACAATCACATGTTCGGAACCAAGTTTCCTTTTCTTAGGAGTGCAGCAACATTACCTTAGCTAAACACCCCCACACTTTCAGGTGTCCTAAATTAGGTTGTTTATCAAACCAGAGCTCATAAGGTATTTTACTAAGTTTCTTATGTGGTACCCTATTTTGTATATAGCAAGCTTGAGAGGATAGCTTCCCCATATATAGTTAGGTAATCCCAGAACTAACAAGCAAGGCATTCATCATTTCTTTAAGAGTTCTATTTTTCCTTTCGGCTATACCATTAGATTCAGGTGAATAAGGTGGAGTTATTTCATGTATTATACCATGTTGTTCACAAAACTCATTAAAGGAGTTTGATTCATATTCACCTCCTATCATTCTTAATCTTTTAATTTTCTTACCAAGTTGGTTTTCTACTTCATTTTTATATTTAATAAACATTTCACAAGCCTCATCCTTAGATCTCAAATGTAGATATAATTTAGTATATCTAGAATAATCATCAACAAAGATTATGTAAAACCTTTTACCACCTCTTGTCATTGTGTGCTTTAAATCTCTACATCACTATGTACTAGCTCTAATAATTCACTTTGTCTTGTTACTTGTTTGGATGGTTTCTTAGTTATTTTAGTTTCTACACAAATTTCACATTTATCCAAGCTAGTATTATCCAATCTATCAATTAGTCCCATTTCTTTTAATTTTAAGATATAAGGAACATTTACATGTCCTAATCTACCATGCCAAACATCAAGAGAATCAACCAAGTAAGCAAAAGAAGAGCTTCCTTCATTGTAATTAGTAACTACATTCAAAACATACAGACCATCATTAAGATAACCTTTACCAACATATATGTCATTTTTAGATAAGGTAACTATGTTACTATCAAAGGTTACCTTCACATTGGCATTGTTAAGAAGATGGACCGACACCAGACAATGTTTAATGGCAGGTACAAAGAGTATTTCAGACAGCACAAGGGTTTTCCCAAATGTCATTTTTAATGGCACCTTTCCTTTACCTAAGACTGAGATTTTGCTTGAATCTCCTAGGTAAACATAATCCTTCCCATCTTCTATGGGAGAAAACTCAGAGAACATCTCCTTCTTAGCACAAATGTGCTTTGTGGCACCAAGGTCCACAATCCAACCCTCAGCTTCCTTCACTAAAAAGCATTCAGATACTACTGCCACTATAACATCATCTTGATGTTCCACCACGTTTGCCCTTGTCTTTGATGATGATCCTCCTCCTTTATTTGCGCCTCCTTGATTGTTCCTTCTCAGTCTACAAGCGGATGCAAAATGACCTGTTTTGCCACAAATAAAACAAGCACCCTTCTTCTTTTGTTGTTGGTTAGAATCATGCTTGAAATGTGGTTTATGAACTCTAATGTTATGATTTTTAGAGCCATAAAATGAATTTTTAGACTGCATATCCTTAGCAATGTTAGCTCTAGCATGCATTTCCTTAGCATTTTGTTCACTAGCCATTAGTCTATTTTTCTCCTCAATCTTAATATGCACAATAGTTTCTTGCAATGTCATAGCTTCACTCTTTTGCATGAAATTCATTTTATAATCTTTCCAAGATTCAGGTAGTTTATCAACAAGAGTTTGAGATACAAACCTTTCAGGCAGAATATCTCCTTCTTTAGCTAATTCATCTACAAGCTTAGTAAATTCATTAATTTGAGAAGCAACAGATTTATTTTCATCCATTTGAAATGCATTATAATTATGAACCAAGAATTTTTTACTACCTTCTTCTTCATAAATATATTTTTGAACCAATGCATCCCAAATATCCTTTGCATGAATATAATGACAGTAAATATCAT
Organism: Pterocarpus macrocarpus; assembly: GCA_031439585.1. Classification (NCBI taxonomy): domain Eukaryota; kingdom Viridiplantae; phylum Streptophyta; class Magnoliopsida; order Fabales; family Fabaceae; genus Pterocarpus; species Pterocarpus macrocarpus. Next base: position 29,794,462 of record CM062520.1, read on the forward strand.
ACAAATCATTTGATAAAGCTCTTAAAATATTATATTTGCACAATTTATCAGCCAATTCAATCCTTCAAGGCTTGTTGATAATTTTCGAATCATGTTCGGTTTAGGATCTTGTAAAACAAAGCGATTTGAGAAAAGTGTAAAACTTCTAAAATTTTGTGTTGCCATCGTTTAAAATTATTTCCATCAAATGATTCAATCCTTGAAGCATCAGGAATGACCTTAGCAGCAGCTAAAATACTAGGATCCATATTTAAACCCTTAAGAATGTTGTGAAAAAATAATTTGAATACTAGTAATTTAGCTTTAAATAATAAGAATAAAATGACAGCAACAATGAGATGTAGTAGAATAAGGTTACTGCACTTAATCGTGCAAGGCACTCGTCATCCTTAAGGGTTTAATTCGCCCTACCCAAAGCTATGCTCGGTGGAATGCGTTGACGGTTAACCCTCCAGGATTAGGCATTAGGTCTCCACAGGAACTTCGTCCACATCGATGATCCCAGATGACGTTGAGCAGATCTTGCAGAAGCGGAAAATGCAATAGAAAGCGTGGGTAGCTTCTACTGCGCAGAAGAGTGAGAATGAAGAGATAGGTGTGTAGTGTTATGCAATGTAGCAGGGTTTATATAGGGAAAAGAAATAGTCATTGTAAAGAGCCGTTGAATAACGGTCAGAAAAGAGCCGTTGGAGTAGCAGTCAAGAAAAGAGCCGTTGGAGCATTAAAGAGCCGTGATAAAAATAAAATTTGCGAAAGTAATAAAAGTTTGCAGCGAGCCACACGCCAGACGGACAGTCGAGGCCGAGATTTTGGCGTGTGTGTATTTAACTGGCCCAAGTCACAATTGTACCTCAATACCATAAGGTATTTTGAGTTAGTACCATCATATATAAATGTTTATTAAAACATTTTCATGAACAATGTGGGACTTCTTCCATAGTTAAATACGTATAGACAAACTAAGTTTGAAACACACTAAGACCCATATATATATAACATGGAGTCCCCGTGTTTGGTGCTTCAATTTGGCAGAATATGTGGCTATATATTATTATGTAAGACACTATTTGCTATCCTATACAATTAGTTTAAAAGTTTCTTCTTCAAACCAAGATCAAAGATCAAGTAAGTTCACCATTGCTCTCAATTATATTTGTAGTGTGGTACAAAATTGTCTATATTTTAATGTATATCGTCTAAAGTTGTATAGTGTTTAATGGTTATAATTAGTTTATAATTCATCAGGTTTTGTATACCAATTTTCTGTTATAGCTTTTGCCTTTGAAATTTGTTGATCAAAAAATTTTCCGCTCAAAATGTTTGATTTATTGACTATTGAGTTAAAAGATAGTGGACTGCATGTTCCTGCAAAGTCCAACCCCAAGCATGACCTACTATTTAAGGTCTTAAGGAATTCTTGACTCGACAAAAAGGACCTGCTGACCAAGAAAAAACATCCATTGACAAAAGAATGATCTTAAGAACCTAATCAGTTTTATAAACACACATTAAAGGTACTTAAGAACCTAATCAGTTTTATAAACACACATCAAAGCTACCAGCAACTATTAATTCCTATTGAATCTTAAAACTTTCACTCACCGGCAGATAACTACCACCAATTATGAAATCTTTCAATCGGACCCTTAGATTTTTATTCACTTGCAAATAACTAATGCTAATTATTAAATCTTCTAATTACGCTCTTAACATAATAACTTTTACAATTACATCTGTTGTTCAATTTAAACAAGCTCACTGACGGAGTACTATTAGTAAATGACGTGATAAAGTTTCGTGTGCCAAAATGTCCACCGTTATTTTTCTTTTTAATTTCCTCCTTCACTTTCCCATCTTATATTACTAAACAATATTAGCATTTTGAAAAGTAAACCATATTCTGAAAAACAGATTTAATCTAAGTTGAATCGTTGCGATGATCTTTAGTCGTTGCAATTATTACATGGTTTTACAACTTCAAATTTTAACAGTATGTAATGATTCATGAAGTAGTAACATTTTAGTTACTAGTATTAAAAATATTCTATTACTTAAATTTACAATGGCTCATTAGGCAATTTAATAGACCACAATGTACAATAGTAATAATCATTAATCTTAATATTTTAAGATTTTCACACATCTTTTATCTTTGTTTTTTGTGGCATGTTACTCCCTTTCTCCATCTATATAAATAAAATCTACAATTAATTCTTTATATTTTTTTTGTAGATTTATGTGATAATTAAGATTACTAAATAAACCTATCTCTTTAGGTGATATAGGCTCATGTCAACTTTGAAGAGCCACCAGTACAAGTATGTATAAAACTCATAAAGTTCATTTTGGTTCATATTTATAAAACTTATTTGAAATTATATCTTTCTTAACTATTTAAGAGGAATATGTTAGATGAATATGATTATGTTGGATGAAAAAAAATATGCAATCCGCTAAATCTCTAAAAAGAAACTTATCCGAAAAGCAACATCCCAAATATTACCAATATTCATACGATTAATACTAAGAAGAGTACTCTGCTCCTTAGCAAATAGACTCCTCAAACGGCTCACGGGAGCAAACCTTCGAGCAAGATCGGTCAACAAAGAATTGGAATAGAAACTTGAACTTTTATTAATCAACCATGAGTTCGTACAAAGCCTTGAAAATGGATAAAGAAACTAAAGCAATAACATGAAGCTAAAAGGAATAAACTGACAAGTAGAAAATAAAAGCTAATAGTTAAAATGACATGATGCCTGTTTTATTTTTATTTTTTTTCCTCTTGAAAACATGGTCTTTTATAAGCTTCCTAAAATGTTGCCATTTCCTCTCGTTACGTGCATAATGGCTTTTGGCTTAACTATCATGGCTCCATGTTCTGGATAGTGGTAACCGCTGTTTCTGAAGTCATCAGTCTCCAACTACCTTGCTCTGTTGGGCTTATCCTTTCTCTTCAGCCCATTCAGCCGATGCTCCTTTTGTGGCCTCATTTCACATGTTTCGGCCGATTAAGACTAATACCCTGTCAGGCCCAATCTCCATTCCTTCTAGGCACAACATTTTGTCATTTGCTAACCCATAACCATTTTTTGGTGCAACATATGCCCCCCAATACAATACCTAGCAAATAGCTAACTAGCAAGCTGGGTATTGTATTCAAATTCTTCTTTTTGACCGTTACTATTCATAACATCCTATCCTACTTGCTTCTTCCTCACAATTCCGTTCAACCTCTTTACTTTTTAACCACTTCTCAAAGCTTCTGTGCGAACTTCAAGCTTTCATCACCTATTAATTGCTTCTCTTACTCTTTGCCCTATCCAATGTCTTCTGAATGCTCCGATTCTGAGAACCCTAGCAGTTCCCCCATTCGAGTTCCGTCCAAGACTTCGTCTCTCTCAAATTCCAAGAGTTCTTCGACTTCTTCATCATCTGACTCATCACACCGTTCAGCCTACAGACTTCAAGAGTCTGCTCAAACTCTAAAGGTTCTTGCTGGCAAAACAAGATCGATCCCTATGGCTTCTTCATCTTGCCCAGCTAAGGATTCTTCCTCCGAGGACGACCCTAGGGCGGAGACCCTGATTGTACATGATCAAGACCATTGCATATGTATTATGGGTCCCCTTTGTACCGAATGTTCACTCTTCCCTCACATTACGGAATCTTTCATCATCCTAGACGGTTTTTAACTTCCCATAGTGGAAGATTGGTACTCTATATCCATTTGCCCCAAAGAACTTCGCAGCTAGCCTAAGTCGAATGACGATTATCTCAGCTTGTTGGATAGGGTAGCGGGTCAATGGGGAAAAGAATGGAAGGTGTGGGGCATATATGATATCATTATGCTCTCAAAGAAAAGTTTTTCTCCCAACATCGACATGTTTCTTTCCTTCCTCGGCTTTTGGAATACAACTATCAATGCCTTCGTATTCCCATTTGGAATAATGTCACCCTCGTTGTTCGATGTTGCTGTCATGCTAGGATTGTTGATCATGGGAGAAGGCATTCCTCCTCTCTATGATGAACATTTTGAGGATCTCGGCTGCCCTGTTTCTAAAGAGAATGCAGCTTACGGCAAATACCTCAAGGAACACAAACGGGACCGCAGGGCCGTAAGTAAACTTGAGCACAATGCCTTCCTTTTTTACAGGTTATGTAAATTTTTTATCTACAGCAAATCCCTGGCTATGGTCAATGAATTTTCATACTACGTTTCGAATATCATATCTGGGAAACCGATGAATCTAGGAGCCTTATTTCTCTCTTCCTTTTATGAGGGCTTAAAGCTATGGATTGCCAACTAGAGGCAAAACAAAACAAGCTGATTCCTAGGCCAATATAGTTTCTCTTCCTATGGATAAATGAATACTTCCCGGAAATGTATCAAGATTGTGGCCTTGCGGCTGCCTCGGTTTGAGATGCCTCTACTTACCGTCTTCATCATGCAACTATCCCTATTTCCACCTTTTCCGCATTCCAGATTGCAGATCGTCTCTACAGAATGTAGCCAAGGAGGTATTTAGAAAGTTGTCCTATACGTGCGTGCTTGCAGAAAGAAATGAGAAGTAAGAAAAGGGCTGAATTGAGGTCTCGTCCCCCTCGGCTATCCAAGTCTACAACTAGATCTTCAACGAAAGGCTATCATACCAGACTCTGAAGAAGAGGAAGAAGAAGACAAGGAGGATGAATGCCCTTTGCAGAAACGGCCTAGTGGTATTCCTCGGCCTCAATCTTCATCAGCTCCTTCTTCAATTGATCCCAAGGAACCATTACTGCAGCATGAGTCGGGTGAGCTTGTTACAACTACTCCTGCTGCCCAATCCCCTTTTCTTGTTGCTTCAGTATTAGCACATCTCCCGACTGATGTTGATTCCTCTGATAACCATTCTATCCATCATCCGAGGAGTCCTTTGGTAGATGTGCCTTTAAATACACATGAGTTGCGTAGTTCGCCACAGCAACCTTCAACTCTTCCTGCTTCCCCAGCTTTGATTCTTAATAATGAATTGGAAGCCTATTTTAGCGCTCCGGTTACTCAATCTCTTACGGGCAGCTCTTCACCCATATATCATCATTTGAAGATAATTAAAGACGGGTTGCAGCAGCCATTTCCTCTCGACCCTGCATCCTTAGCTAGCTTGGAGAGATCTCTGATGAAGATTTCTGAGTCCCATGAGGCTGAAATATCGGGTTCACTTAGGCAGGTATGCACAGATATTGCTCTATCCTTTTCGGATACCATATCGGATTACCATAGGTTCAAGGTTCGCCGAGATGACAGCCTTCAGGCTTTAGAAGAATTGGCGTCCCTTAAGGCTCAGAAGCACACTTGTCTTACTCAGTATCAAGTTATCAAGTCCAGCCGGGACCATCATCAGCAGTAGCAAACTCAGCTGTCTGATCGGATTGATTCGATCCACGGAGAGATTGCCAAGCTGTAGGCTGAGCTAGGGATTTTGGAACCTAAATTGGCTAATGTGAAGGCTCGTATAAAGGCCGAAGATGCTCAACGGCTCAAACTTTATTCCCAGGCTAAAGCCTTGGATCCAAAGATTGTCCCCCTTGCTGAGAAACAAAAATCGCTAGAGCATGCAGTTGAGGTAAGCATTAAAGGCTTAGCCGAGGCTGAATCTTCGTGGGCTTCCTTATTTCAGCAATTCCAAGCAACTCGGCTGCCTCCTCGTACAGGTATGTATTCTACCTTTCTTACATGTCTGATATGTTCTTCTAGAATTCGTCTTTACACAATCTTCATTGCTCCTTTTGTAAATACAACTTCATCTTCCAGTTTAGCCCTTATTCCTTATGTGGGTAAGGAATCAGCTCTCCTAATCCCAGAGCTTAGACCAGAAGAGTTGCAGGAAGACATTCTAACTGCTATGGGGGATGCTCTGACTACACTCCTAGAAGAGGAATTAGTTGCGGAGGCGGCTGCCAAATCTGCCATGTCGCAATTGGCTTAGCTAAGAGATCAAGCTGATTCACCCAATGCAGATGGACGATCTGCGGATGCACCTGCCACCCCGACTCAAACTTAGCCTAGGGGACTATTGTCATATTTCTTGTTTTTGCGATTCAAGTTACATAGCCGACTTGTGGCTATTGATTTTGACTACTTATTTGGACATGGATAATACTTCTTCAAAAAATTTTCATTGATGCTTTTGGTTAATTCTTTCCCTTGCATGCTAACCAATCTATATGCTTCTCCATATATAACTTGGCTAACAATGTAAGGACCTTCCCAATTTGGAGACCATTTACCAAGTTTAGGATTTTTAGTTCTGATAGGTAATATCGCCTTCCATGCAATGTCTCCCTCGGCAAATTGCTTTCCCTTCACCTTCCTATTGTACGACTTCGCAACCTTTTCCTTGTTTAGCTTAATACTCTCTAAGGCCATGATCCTATCTTCATCAGCCGATTCCAATTCTTGGAACATGGCCTGAGAGTATTCTTCAAGCTGCAAGTGAGCTTGTTTTGCCACTCTTAATGATTTAACATTTATTTCCATAGGCAAAATTGCATTTTGACCAAAGGTCAATCTGAAAGGAGTCAAACTTTTAGCTTTATTCATTGCATTCCTATAAGCCCAGAGAACCGTAGACAATGTCTCATGCCATTTTCTTGGCTGATCTTCCTCAGTCCTCTTAATCATGTCAATCAACACTTTATTAGATGCCTCGGCTTGACGATTAGCTTGTGCATAATATGGTGATGAATGAATGAGTTTAATCTCATAATCTTGCATAAATGCCATTATCTTATCTCCTGTAAACATGGCTCCTTGGTCAGCCGTTATGGTTTCTGGAATGCCAAACCGATGTATAATCGGTCTTTCAATAAAGCTCATTACATCAACTTGTGATACACTCGTCATCGACTGAGCTTCTACCCATTTTGTGAAATAGTTAGTGGCAACTATGATAAAAGTGTGTCTTTTGGAGGACGGACAATATATCTTGCTTATGAGGTCCATCGCCCACCCTCTGAATGGCCAAGGTTTGACAATGGCATGTAATTCCTTGGCTGGCACTCTTTGTATGGGTCCGTGGAGCTGGCAAGCTTCACAACCTTTAGCATAGGCAAAACAATCAGCTATAATAGTTGGCCAATAATATCCATAGCAGCAGATCAGCCATTTCATATTCGAGCCAGATTTGTGTGCCCCACATACGCCTTCATGTACTTCCCCCATTACTTTTAAAACTTCATCCTTGTTTAAGCACTTGAACAATACTCCTTCTTGGTTTCTTCTGAATAGCTGACCATCAATCAACACATACTTCAATACTTTCTGTTTAAGTTTGTAATCCACCTGAGCCGATGGGTCAGCCAAATATTGGATTAGTTCCTGTCTCCAATCGGCTGAGCTCCCCATACGATGGTCAATTACCAAGACTTTTCCATCTTCCACAGTATTAATTTCTGAAGTCATGGGCTTGTAACCAGAGGCATGCTGTGCTAAGTCATTTGCTATTTGATTTGAGGCTCTGGGGACATGTGATATTGACATATCAACAAAGCATTCTAACAAAGCTTTGGCTTTTTCCAAATATCTTTCTAATGTTGGGCTGTTGCATCTATATTCCCCCAATAATTGGTTGATTACCAATTGTGAATCTCCCATAATCTGTACCGTCTTAACACCTAGAGACTTGAGCAACTGTAAACCAATTATGAGAGTTTCATATTCTGCTTAGTTATTTGAACATTGGACATCTAGCCGATACAAAAACCTCTTGTTTACTCCTTCTGGGCTAGTAATCACCACCCTTGCACCAACTCCTTTTTGATGTTTCGAGCCATCAAAAGCCATAGTCCATGGTTTAATTTGTACATACCCTTGGCCCTCGGCTGGTGGGCTCTAAACTTCTATGCATGGATGTTGTGCTAAGAAGTCAGCCAGTACATGTCCTTTCATGGCTTTCAGCGATATGTATTTCAGAGCAAATGCGTTTAACTTATTGGCCCATTTCATCAATCTTCCTTGAAGAACCGACCGATTAAGCAAATATTTTACTATGTCAATCTTACATACCACTAATACCTCTCTAGGTAACAAATAATATTCCAATTTTGTACATGCATGGAAGAGCGATAAACACAAATTTTCTATTGGAGTGTACCTAGTTTCAGCTTTATTTAGCAGCCTACTCAAATAGTAAATAGCCTGCTCAGCTCCATCCTCTGAATCTTGAGCTAACAAGCTTCCGATGGAATCCTCAGTGGCTAATACATATAATTTGAAAGGCCTTCCAAATGCTGGTGGTGCTAATACTGGAGGTGTTGTTAGACACTTCTTAATTTTCTCAAAAGCATCTTGTTGCTTGCTACCCCAAGTAAATTCTTCGGCTTGTTTGAGCCGCAATAAAGGTGAAAACACTTTCATCTTGTCAGCCGAATTAGTAATGAATCTCCTTATTAAGTTCATTTTGCCTATTAGACTTTGCAATTCTTTCTTATTTTTCGGTAGTCTAGCTTTTAGGATAGCTTTCACTTTGTTCTTGTCTACTTCAATTCCTTTGCCATGGACTAAAAATCCAAGGAAATTTCCAGCCGAGACCCCAAACACACATTTGGCAGGATTCATCTTGAGCGAGTGTTTCCTCATCTTGAGAAACGCTTGCTCTAAATTAGCCAAATTGTTTTGGAAATCAGTTGACTTCACAACCACATCGTCAATATAAACCTCCATACATTGTCCAATCAAGTCATGAAAATATAAATCTCTATTCATTGCCCTTTGATAGGTAGCCTCAGCATTCTTGAGACCAAATGGCATCACCACCCATTCAAAAGTACCAATGGCCCCACGGCAATGAAACGCAGTCTTATGTACATCTTCCTCAGCTAAATAAATTTGATTGTAACCCGAATAACCGTCCATAAAGGACAAAATTCCATTATTGGCTGCGACATCAACTAACATATCCGCAATAGGCATAACATATTCATCCTTAAGGGTAGCTAAATTCAAATTACGAAAATCTATACAAATCCTAACTTGACCATTCTTTTTTATTACAGAAATAATATTTGAAAGCTATTGTGTATATCTAGTCGTCCTAATGAAACCTGCTCCCAATAATCTTTCTATCTCCTACTTTATCTTTGGCATTAGCTCTAGATTAAGTCGTCTGGGTGGTTATTTTAATGGCTTAAAACCTTCTTTGATAGGTAAACGGTGCTCAACTAATCCTCTAGACAATCTAGGTATTTCATGATAATCCTATGCAAAATAATCTTTATACCTGGTTATCAGCTGAATTAGTTGATCTCGTTCGCCTTGGCTAAGTAAGCCACTGACCTTAGTCATTCTCGGCTAATTGATATCACCAGGGTGAACCTCGATTAAGGGTTCCTGAGCCTCAAAGCTTGGAATTTCTCTTTTGATGGGAGACATACACAAATTCACTGCTTGTTCTTTCTTGCTTCCTGTTGCCTCATTGTCCTTCTCAGCTAATTCCTACTAAAATAAGAAGTCTTCTAGTCTAGTCTTAGCTAAATGTAGGGCTAGCTGTTGCAGGACATCCTTCGCCACTGTCGCATGACTATTCATTGAAAGATTCTGATTTTGGTCGTGAATCGGCCTTTGTTATAACTGTGAACCCATCCAATGATAGATCAAGCGACTTGACAAAATCCAAGGCAACATCCTCGAGCCAAGAAATAGACTCAATCTTTGGAGAATAAAGCATGGCATCTAGCATCCTTGCATTAGTTGTGAATGAATGGGTTTGCCTTTACTACCTCAACCTGTTCTTCATTCCACAACTGAAGTTGCTGAAGGAGAGTGGAAGCACACAGTAATTAGTATGAATCTACTCTCTTCCTAACAACACATTGTACCCTGGATTGCCATTCACTACAAAGAAAATTGTATTAGTGGTTTTGAATCACTGTGAGCTCGGTAATAAGGACTCCTAGTGCTAGAGTCTTTTCGCTAGTGAAGTTGGTGATGGTCACATTAGTCTTCTTGAGGTCCTTCTGGCTTTTTCTTAGCTTCTCAACCGTGCTGTAAGGCATTGTATAAATCAAGGCTCCCCCATCCACCAAGACTCTACTTATAGGCTCTTTGTTTATCTGAGCTGAGATGTAAAAAGGCCTGAGATATTTAGCCTTGACCCATCTCTCAAACTCTATCCCTCTTGGCATTGCTGTAACCAAGGTTTCACACTCGGCTTCATCCGTGCTCACTTCCCCCTCCAAATACCAAATATTACTGTCTTGATCGGCAAACTCCATAAGACTAATCCCCATCATAGCGACAGTAGCTGATTCACCATGGAATTCATCCGATAAGACATCATCATTCGGCATATAACCTTGGAGACTCTGTAACACCCTACTAATTTAATGTTATGCTTAAGTCATAGCATGAAATTAAGTAGATTGCGTTACTGTGTTAATACACTGCCTACGTTTCCTTTAACCATATCTTTATTTATTTATCTATTTATTTGAAGAAGTGGAATTTGTATAAGAACGTGATGTATTTAATTCATCATAATAGAAAGATAAGAACAATTCACACCTATGCCCTCAATTGTATATATATATATATATATATGTATATGTATATATATAAGAGCCACTGCTTTATTTTTATGTACAAGTTTCAAAATAGGATATGTGAGTGGGGTCGTGTACCAAAAAGACATAAGGCCCATGTCAGTCAACCTGATCCTATGTGGTCCTCAGAGGATATTTCAAAAACCTACCACTAGTCTACATGACCCAAAGTCGCATGTCGCCAAAGAGGTCATGCTATATACACATATCTTTGCCTGTACGACCTACTCAGTCAGGTAGCCGTTGGCCATATCGAGTCTTGGCCAGTAAGTAGTCGTCGGGTCCTGAGGAGGAGGAGGACGATGAGCCGGTGGCCTCTGACGGGTCGCTCTCGGAGCTGAGTGGGATGTCGGGTACTACCTGCGGAGGTGACTCTGGCGCAGATCGGAGCTACAGTCTTTGCAGTGCCAGGAGGGTCTTTGGGGAGGTGTGCCACTATAACCAACCACAAAGTAAGGGAAGCGTGGATCAAAGCGGATGGTGCAAAGGGACGGCGAAATTCTATCACTAAAAAGGTAGAGCGGAACTAGCAAGAGCTGGCTATATACAAATAACCCAACTCGCAGGGTCATGGTGGAGCTGCAAGTCTGGCACCTCAATGAAGAGGGTAGTTGTCGCGTCCATCGTCCATGTCTGAGAATGAGGCGGAAATACAAATGAGGTGAGAATTTAAGGAAATTCTCAGTAGGGTTGTGCGTGGCGTTTAATCGCTTCGCTTTCATTCTCGATTGCCTCGGGTTTCATTTAATTATGAAAACATGAGATCAAATTTAACCATTCATATTTAATAAGGTTAAGAAAATGTCCATTCCGAGGCAAGGTCGGTTTTACTTTAAACAGCATAAGAAATCGTCTAAACTACTAACAGTAATACACAGAATAATAGGCAGGATAAGTGAACACATGCTGCAAGTAAGCATAGTAGTTCAACTGTAAATAACTTGTAATCATGCACTTAATGCAATCATGAAAAACTTGCTCTTGAACTTTCCTTCATAAACTTTTCCTTTGCTCATATACTTTCTTCATTACTCATAAACTTTTCCATTACTTGGTCCCCTGGGAGTTCTTGGCCATTTTAGACTCTGGGTAATAGTCTCACATCGATCGAGCTTGTTCCTATACAGAGTGCCTGCTGGTTTACTTTCCCCGACGTTCCCACCGATCTATTCCCCTTAACTTCTTATCCGGGGCTGGCCCAAGTAGCATGGAACTTTCATAGTGGCATAACCCTTTTCATAACTTTCATAACTTTCTTAAGAATGCACATGCATTAACATGGAATTCATAACTTGTGCATGGGTTCTACCGGAATTTCTGCAAAGATAACGGCAGACGTGTCCGCTTCCCCATGAATAGTGCCAGCCAACCAATACATTTATACAATTTGCAATTTCAGTATAGAGCAACAATTATACACATACATTCAAATTCATTCATTAGTTTCAACAAGCTTCAATAGGGCTTTTGGCTGATTCTACCTCATTCTGCCCAGTTATGGTATATCCCACCTTTATTTCAATTTAACTCATTTAAACCTGATTTTTGGATATGTTGTAGTTTTATGTGTCTAGTTTCTAACATTTTTAGTCCCATCTAATTTCGACAACTATAACTCAGGTTATTCAGGTTTTATCCCGGCCTGCCCAGCAGCTAGCCAGAATTGCACACTTAAAAGTAAAAATCTACTAAAAATCGAAAACTGGTTCAGAGGATACGAAATTGGTCTCATATTAAAGCTGATAGAACCATCTTTCATTTGCAAAAAGTCCCATTCCATTTGACTTAGTAGGGCTTGAGTTATAAGCCCCGAAACTTAACCTTCCTGACCTGTTCTGTTTTGACCTGGTTTGGACATAGGTTAACTTCTTCAAATCACTGGGAACAAATAGGATAGTAACAAACTCGAAATTTCTAGGTAGGATGTTCTCCTATGTGTAAGCTTTCCAACAAAATTAGTTTCACTCAATTTGGAGTTGTATAGGGTGAGTTACACCCTTTTCAACCCATACTGCCCGGGTGGATGTCCTGATTTCTAGGTCAAACTTCAAAAATTCATATCTCCCTAAACATTACTCCAACGGTCTTATATGATATATGTGTAGAAAGTCCTAGATGTCTAGTTTTACATAAAAATGGTTTCATTAATTTTAAACGGCGGGAGGCGGAGCCGTACACTCTGCTGTACGGACTGCCGAGGGTTTTGAGTTTCCCAGCCTCTCAACTTCTCCAAATCTGCATCCTTTCTTATTTCCAATTCAACTTTAATTGCACAAACAGTCAATAAACCAGCCACAGTTCATGATGAATCACTCAGTCAATATATCATAATCGAAGAATCAAACCACCGATAATCATTCAAAATCAGAAAAACCAAAACAGGAATTAAAACCTCTACCTCTTGCTTTGAGTTTGAAAATAGAGTGAAATTTGAACTTGAAGAGAATTTGTATAGAATGGGAGAGTTGAGAAGAGGAAAGAGAGCTGAAGTGAGAAAGGAAAAACAACGTAGGAAAATGAGCTGAAGAGGCAGGAGAAGGATATATATATAGACAAGGCTTCGAAGTGGTAGTTAAAATGAGTGGCTTTGATTGGGTGAAATTTTGTGGGCAAAGTTCGATGTTTCTCTTCTGTCAAAATTGCTCTCCACGTCGCGAAGAAGTGAAACTCGCTTCCTGCAGATTCGAGCATGAAGTCGAAACTCTCACTCTTAAGGTCGGAATTCGTGCCTATCTATTCAGATGAAATCGGAACTCGGAAATATTGCCTTGGTTTATTCAAAACTTGAAAGCAAAGCCTGATGTGAAACCAAGCACTTAAAGTCGTAAATCGGGAATCATGGATCTCTATCTCGGAAATCGGGAGGATAGAGAAATGAGAAGCTCCTGCTAATAAACTCGAGATCGGAACTCAAAACTTAATATCGAAAATCGGAAGCATAAGCCACTACATTTGAACTAACGAAATCGGAAATCGGGATACCGTGTTTATTCTAACTTGAGCATAAGGTCGGAAATCGTACATTTACGTGCACAAGGTCGGAAATTGGAAATTTATTACTGATGAGGTCGAAATTCATACATGCTTTCATAAGGTCGGAAATCAGAAAATGCAAGGCAATCCATTTGAGCCTTCCTAAGGTCGGAAATCGGAATATTAGAATTCACTGAGGTCGGAAATCGGAAATCCTTGTCTGTCCAGCCTTGAAGATGAATTCGGAGGTCGGGAATAGTGATGGCTCGGAAGTCAGAAGTCGCGGACGTTATAGACTCTCTACATATTTATCCTTCACTTTGACCTCAAACCCTTGGTTGGTGAAATTTACAGCCTGAATGGCGTCTTGGGTGATTCCCAAGGGCCAGGTTATTAGTTGAAATTCAGGGTGTAATACATTGCCTCTACTACTTTAACATCGGCTGAGAATGGTTTTTGATCTGCAGGCGCCACTTCCACTTTATCCTCATTCCAAAACATTAGCTACTGATGTAAACTAGACGGAACACACATATTTGAGTGGATCCAATCTCTTCCTAACAACAAAGCATATCTTGGCTTGGCATCCACAACAAAAAATATTATGGTGGATGTTTTAATTCCCATGGTCAGTTTAACAATGTAGAATCCTAGAGCATCTATGCTCTCCCCGGTGAAATTTGTCATTTTCATGTTAGTTTCCTTGAGATTTTTTTGACTTGCCAAACTTTTTATGGATCCCTACTGGCATAACATTCATGATGGCACCCCCATCAATTAATACCCGGCTGATAGGTTTCCCATCAATATGAGCCTTTATGTATAGTGGCTTTAAATATCTTGCTAGCTGAGGTCTTTCAAACTTGATAACTCCTTCTATGTTGTCTTTTCCTCCTGTTCTTCCCTGCTGAGGTTCTACAATTGCTTCCTCATCGGCTAAAGTGGCCCATGCAGCTTCTTCAGCTAAAATGTCACCATCTAATCGTATCGGCTAATTTTCTTTTACAGCAAACTCAGCAGAAAAGACTCCCATGGTAATAGCTAGATTCACATCTTCTTGTAGATCATTAGTCAGAATGAGCAAATCATCATCATTGAGAATCTGATCAATCAAACTTTCTGATAGATCTATTTTTGGAATCTACATTCTCTCGATTGATGTCTCAGCCATTTGAATAATGTTCATGTCCTGAATCTGCCCTTGTAATTTTTTCACGCCTTTTGTCTTTGGGCTAACAGCTTTTGCTACTCCCATATGTTTAGTTGGATCTGATACCGTTGCTGTGTCTTTCATTCTTTGGATGGACCTTTTCTTCTGTATTCTCCTTTTTTGTGTCCTTATTAGCTGAACAGGTCGTGGCTCTGGCTGCTTCCCTTTACCATACTTGTTCGCGAACCACTCTCCCGTGTTAGACTCAACCTTTGGCTTAATCATCCTCGCCTCTCTAGCCGATTCATCATCTCTCACTGTGATTCTCAGCATAGATTTCCCTTTATTATAACTTACCTCTACGGCCCACTTGGAGTCTCTAGGCACAGGATGATAAGAGATTTGAAGGAGTTGCTTATGCTCACGCCACAGTTTCCTTGGTTGGTCTCTTTGAGGAAATCGTATTCTTTGGAACATAATCAGCCGAGGTTGTTCGTGCTGTCTTTCCCTCGGCTGACTCCTTTGTTGAGGAGGTTGTATTCTTTGGAATACGCTCTGTTGACCTTGTTCGCATTGACCGACAGTTTCAGAGCTTTCGTGTGGTCTCGGCATCCATTCTTTCTTCTCCACCTTCCTGGATGCATCATGCTTCATGGTTCTGGTCCCTTCTTTTACAACCACTGATTTTGGTCTCCATACTTGCTTACTATGTTGGACGGGCTGAGTAGATGAAGCCTCCTTCTTGGTATGCTTATTTTCTACAGATATGGAAACTATATTGATAGTGGCTGTTGGAAAAGGATTGGTCTCAATAGTCATACCTCCTCCTTTTTTAACTGCAAGTTTAAACCTTCCTTCTTTTAAGGCCCTTTGAATCACATTTCAAAAGACTGTGCAGTTATTCGTATAATGTGAGTATGAATTATGCCACTTGCAGTATTTCAAATTTTGAATTTGATCCGTTAGAGGTAGTTTATGTCCTTCTGGAAGGTTAATATGTTTATCTTTGACTAAGAAGTCAAAGATCTTATCTGCTTTTGCTATGTCAAATAGAAATGCCCTTTTTTCCTCTATTTTGACATTTTCTTTTCCTTTGGCAAGAGTAAGAGCAGGATAAGTGTATGGCTTGCCCCCCCAGCAATTCAGCTATCATAATTTCCCCTTGGCCTACCCCTTCTTCTTCATTTTCTTCCTCATCGGCTGAATCACAATCGATTATAGCCACCAATTAGGAATCTCTAGGCCCTGCTCAATTAAACCTCCTTTGCTCTCTTTCTATTATAAATTGTTCAACTCGAGCTGCTTTCCAAGAGAGCTGAGCCAAGTCATAGTATTTCGAGACAATGAGCTTCTCTCTCAATTGAGGGTTCATATTGTTCACAGCAATGGAGGCACATTCAGCTTCTGATAGTTGGACGCTACACTTCCCTTTAACCCTCCTAAATCTTTCCACAAACTCTGCTACAGGCTCACTTACTTGTTGTTTGATCCCTAACAAATCAAGAATAGAAGCTTCTGCCTGTGGCTTATAAAACCTATCATGGAATAAACATTCCATATCAACCCAGCTTTGTATAGAGTTTGGTAGAAATGCTGAGTACCAAGTGAATGCTGCCCCAGTTAAGGATAATGGAAACAATTGTAGTCTTAGAAAATCATTCTGATTAGCCTCAGCACATTGGGCTATAAACCGGCTAACATGTTCCATAGTTGACTTACCATCTTCCCCAAAAAAGGTTGTAAAATCTGGGGTTCTAAAACCTCTTGGAAATTGTACCCTATCTACCCAATCTGGATATGATTTCTTGTATACCAGTCTCTCTCAAGGTTTTAGTTGTACTCCAAAATGCCTTCTCATAGTCTTAGTAACCATATTTGGATCAATCAGCTGAGGCGCAATCCCCCTCGGCTCAACACAAGGTTGAAGTTGAACAGGTGCTACCTACCGATTGATCCCTTGTTCCGCTCCATGAGGGATTCCGTGGGGCAGCTGCATGTGCTATAAAGGGTACATCGGCTGTTGGGGCACATTCACTGGCTGAGACATATAGTTTGGTGGTTGCACATATGTTGGCTGTGCCGAGCCTCTAGGCTGGATGGAGCATCCATTAATCAGCTGAATATTTAGCCCTGCATTATAGGGGCTCCCTCGATTATCCTTTTGAGACCAACTTGTCTGACCCGCTAAATCAACTGTTGTGTGAACCAGTTGTTCCTAATTGCCATTGAGGCCATTTCCCAGTCCCATATTGCTCACTGGTAATCCTAAATTTGCTGGTGCATTCGGGGCCTTTTCACTATTTGTATTTGCCCAAGTTTGGGTCCTTGGTGCCCCCCAGCATAAGTCATTGTCTCATCATTAGTCTCAAGGGCATTGGTATACATAGTCAGCCGATTGACCATGAGTTTGCCATCTTTCTTTCTGTTGTTGCTGAAATATCTACAACTCATTTTGCACTATTGGCTTCACTATTTCAGCCAATTGCTTAGATACTTCCTGCATCACATTGTTTACTCCTGCTTCGATCTGTTGCCATATGAAGGATGTAGACATCACTAATGGCTGCCTTTCCTCGCGTCCAGTCTGCGTAGAGCTGGTCATCTCAGGAGAAGCTACTGAAGCCTTCGGTGACTGAGAGGTAACAGGTATATTCGACTGCTTTGAAATCACCCCTTGGGGCGTAGTCGAGGCTGCCGCATACGGAGCTGATTGCCCCCCTGCTTTCGGCCATGGGGTAGAACTTGAATCCCTCCGCTGCTGGGAGGCAACAATAGTATTTGGCTGCTCTGAAATCACCCCTTGGGGTGTAGTCAAGGTTGCCGCATATGTAGCCGATTACCCCCTGCTTTCTGCTTTGGGGTGGAACTTGGATTCTGATTTGTTGAACTCATGTTGATTACCTTTCCGGATCTTAAATTCATACGCCAACTATGATCTAATCCTGGAACAGGAAACTCTCACTGACCCAACCCTGATGGTCCCATTTGGCGTGCTAATTTTATGTTGGATGAAAAAAAATATGCAATTCGCTAAATCTCTAAGAAGAAACTTATCCGAAAAGCAACATCCCAAATATTACCAATATTTAGATGATTAATACTAAAGAGGGTATTTTGCTCTTTAGCAAATGGACTACTCAAACGGCTCACGGGAGCAAACCTTTGAGCAAGATCGGTCAACGAAGAATTGGAATAGAAACTTGAACTTTTATTAATCAACCATGAGTTCTTACAAAGCCTTGAAAATGGATAAAGAAACTAAAGCAATAACATGAAGCTAAAAGGAATAAACTGACAAGTAGAAAATAAAAGCTGATAGTTAAAATAAGATGATGTCTGTTTTATTTATTTTTTTCCTCTTGAAAATATGATTTTTTATAAGCTTCCTAAAATGTCGCCATTTCCTCTCATTACGTGCGTAATGGCTTTTGGCTTAATTGCCATGGCTCCATGTTTTGGATAGTGGTAACCATTGCTTCTTAAGTCATCAGTCTCCAACTATCTTGCTCTACTGGGCTTATCGTTTCTCTTCAGCCCATTCAACCGATGCTCCTTTTGTAGCCTCATTTCACATATTTTGGCCGATTAAGACCAATGCCCTATAAGGCCCAATCTCCATTCCTTCTAGGCCCAACATTTTGTCATTTGCTGACCCATAACCATTTTTTGGTGCCAACAGATTAATATACATTTCATAGTAGTATGTTTTCAAGCACATTTTTTAATAGAAAATAAAAATGCAAGTTTCATTTGTTAGTTTCTTATAAAAAAATAATTAAATGAAATATATTAAAAGGAATTTTTTTTATTTAACTTAAAGAATAAACTACACCCCTCTCCCTTGAGAGATACTCTTATTACACAATCATCCTCTTTATTTTTAAAATATACACTTCCCTCTCCTCAAAGATGAAAATGTGTTACCCTTTAATTTATTTTTATATTTTTCATTAAAATGTTATTTCCTTATATTTATTACCTTATTATTTTGGACCAAAATACCCTTTTATTAACACTTATACACATTGAAATCCTTTTTACAAAGTAAAAAGTATGTATGACAAAATAAGTAAAAATTATGTTGCTGATAATAACATAAAAATATTGATATATATATATATATATATATATATATATATATATATATATATATATATATATATATATATGTGTGTGTGTGTGTGTGTGTGTGTGTTAGTTAAAAGAACAAATTATTAACAATAATAATAATTTGTGATTATTATTTTAAAAAAGAAAGAAATACATACCTTTTTAAATTTTTTTCAATATTTTTAGACTTTAGTATGTGATAATTATTTATGAATGTTAATAAAATATTTTTGTATTAATTTATTGAAACAACAATAAAATGCATATTTTATATTTTTAAAAGTTATTAAATAATTTTACTAAATATAATGTTATTAACATTAATATACTAATTTTCCAAAATTTATAAAGATGAAATAATTTTAATAATATTAAATAATAAATAATTAAAATAGTAACAATGAATATCTAAAAAATATATTCACGTATATATATATATATACTTTGCATTAAAATATATATTTTAAAAATAGAGGGAAGGGTTGTATAATATAGGCTTCTCTCAAAGAAAGGGAGTGTAATTTATTCTAACCGAAAATATAAAACTTATTAAAAAAGTATTCAAATCACATAATTTGTATAATTTTTCTATGTTTGATTTTTTTTTCCCTTTTCATGGTTCCGTTTTTGTAAAAATGTTGTCTTGTGAAATAAATTATAAAAAGGAACAATTACACAAGGGCTTTGAAAGTAATTTTTTAAGAACTCTCAATCGAAGGAAATGATTTTGCATGACATTTTTTAATAGAGTAATTTTTTGATAGTATATACATGATGTTATTCTTAAATGGGATGAATTCTTGGAAACAAATTTGGCATGTGAAACAAATTTGACATGAAAATTTTGGAACTTCTAATCATGTAATGTGAGTGAAAAACAAATTTTGAATGAAAATTTTGGTGGAAGTATTATTTCAATATATATATATATATATATATATATATATATATATATATATATATATATATATATATATATATATATATATATATATATATATATATATATATATATAATTGTTGGTTGAGAATGTTTATCAAATTTTTTAAAATTAATCACTTGCAAATTGATTATGCTAAAATATCTTATTTTTTAGTTGATATATAACTTTATTTTTTATTGGTGATTAAGGATTTAAAATTTTTCATTTTTTTTTTGCATAATTATCATATTAATTTATGATTATTTTTATTTGTTGTGTTAGAAAGTTTGGAAATGATATTTTGACATTTTTGTGTTATCTTTTAAATAAGATTTAAAATGAAATAGATATATTTATATAATATTCAAATTATTATTATTATTCAATATAATATGTGAAATTTATTAATAAAACAACTTTATGTGATTTAATTACTATATAGTCATTATTTTATATAGGTTTATATTTTTGTAAAATATATTATATAAATATTATTTATTTGTATTTAAAAGTTTTTAAATTATTGTAAAATAAATTTACCATATATTTTATAGGTAGAACTCTAGTAACACGTAATCTTATCAAATTTTCATACGAATAGATTGGAAGTCTCATAAGATATCTAGCTTGAGTTTTTTTGATCTATTTAATGTATTAAATTACATGTTATGATCGAGTGATTATTATAACAGGATTGTTGAGTGGTCAAAACAAGCTTAATTTAAAACCTTGAATGCCTGAAGTGATACAAATTAAATGATAATAGCCAAAGTGACAATAAATAAAAACAGTAATTATAAGTATGTTCTTTTCCAAATGATTTTATTCAAAAATCATCTTTTTTTTGTTGCAACAAAAATATAACTAAACAATATATCTACAAACAAAGCCTAAACGATTACATTACCTTGTACTAGTTCCTATAGGGAAGGGTACCAATTATAGCGACAAAGGCTGAAGTTTCAAGGGAGAACAGTGCTACCCAAGGGATCATCCAATATTCCCTTAGTGCTGTAAGAGTTCCATGACTTGGTTATGAGGGGCATTCAGATTTCTTTCACCCTTATAAGCGAGTTGCAGCTTTATGTTACTAGGAAGGCACGAAGAGAGATATTACAAAATATGTCTAGGCTTGTGAAGTGTGCCAAAGGAAGTACGAGCCCTTATCACCAACCAGTTTGTTACCACCCTTGCCAATTCCTACTCATACTTGGTTAGATGTAGCCATGGATTTTTTGGGAGAATTGCCTAGAGCAAAAGAGGTTGACATTATTCTTGTGTTGGTGGACAAATTCACCAAGTACACCCATTTTATTGTCTTGTGTCGTACCTATATAGCTAAGGAAGTGGCAACTATTTTTGTAAAAGAGGTAGTGATCCTACGTGGTTTCCTATAGCCATAGTTTCTAATTGGGACCAACTCTTTAGGAGCCATTTTTGGACTGAAATGTTCAAGCTGGCAGGAGCCAAACTCAGATTTACTACAACCTATCAACCTCAACTAGATGGCCAATCTAAAATGGTGAATAGATGTTTGGGGACTTATTTGCGTTGTTTTGTATGTTTGAAAACAAAGAGTTGGGTAGATTATTGGCATAATACCAATTATAATGCCTACTAAGTCCACTCCCTTCAAGATGTTATACGACCGTGACCTTCCTACCTTATTTAGAGGAGACAACCTACCATCAACAATGGAGGAAGTCAACCAGATGCTATAGGACAAAAATGTGATTTTAAATGAGTTGAAGGACCAACCAGCCAAGGCACAAAACAGGATGAAAACC
The DNA here is from genome assembly GCA_031439585.1 of Pterocarpus macrocarpus. Taxonomy (NCBI): domain Eukaryota; kingdom Viridiplantae; phylum Streptophyta; class Magnoliopsida; order Fabales; family Fabaceae; genus Pterocarpus; species Pterocarpus macrocarpus. Next base: position 29,815,986 of record CM062520.1, read on the forward strand.
CAAGCTGATAAGCATAAGAGCGACTTGGAGTTTGAAGTCGAAGAGGTTTTCTTGAAGGACCAAGCTTATAAACCATAGATATTGGCAAAGAGGTTGAATCATAAATTGAGCCCAAGGTATAGTTAAAGACCAAAAGCAAGCAATAAGGGCTCATAACGACTTAAGGCGAGAGGCGTCAAAAGGTGTACACCCCACTAAAAAAAGGAATTAATAGATAGTAAAATATATAATTATTATGTATAAATCTATTACAACTAACTAAATGAACTACATCTAAGTGCTACATGGCACTTTCTAATTACAATTAGAGAAAAAAAATTTCCATTAAAATTCTCTAAATATTTCCATTCTCTTCGCCTGCCCGCTCCCTATTAATCTTGTTGGATTTGAGATCTGAATCCTTTCTCTCACTATAGGCTATGAAAAGACAACTATTGTTTTTTTTTTCAAACACTACCATTTTGTTTCAAATGTGGTTTTGCACTTATTGTGTTTGTTCTTTTTATTGTGGACTTACATCAAATTCCTGTCGCATCTAATATGATGGAAGTAAAAATCAAATCATGCATTATTTTTATACTCTTGTAATTCAATAATAATTTACCTTATAAGTTGATTACTATTTACCGTAACCTTAATAATTACAATTTAATTTGAATGGATTCTAATCATATCTTGTCATATCAGTAAGAAAATGTTAAGTTTCACATCCATTACTTGAATGGTTATATAAATGAAATTATATGATTGGTTGACTGTATGAAAGTCTTTTATATTATTAATGCATCCAAATTAAACTCCAATGCTTATGATAATTAAAGATTATTATTAAGAGACAAAGATATAACAAAGAAGATATATATATATATATATATATATATATATATATATATATATATATATATATATGTGTAGAGAGAGAGAGAGAGAGGGAGGGAGGGAGGGAGAGAGAGTATATTAATTTTCATATACTATTAGTGTAATTCTATAGTAATAATTAATTATATTTTATTATATATAAGCCTTTTAAAATAGTTATTGTAAAATTAAATATTTTTAACAAGATGTCAATATATGATTAGATGATTGTATATAAATGTTTAGAATATTGTTGCAGCTTCGACAAGTATATCGGATTGTACAAGTAATAAAGTGATGAGTAAAGTATCATTCCCACGAAGATAGATCAAATACCGGATAGTTTAAGGGATGACTATTTGAACAGAATAAATTCACAGATATAGAAAATTAAAATAAGATTAAAATAAAATAAATAAGCAATGTACTAATGTAGACTGACACTAATGGGGTAGACAAATGCAATGAAATGGACATTAGGGCTAATTAATTTCACCAATTGTAGATGCATTTACTATGAATTTCTGTTAATCAGTTCCTATCCTAATTGACTCATGGTCGGTTCCTCTTAATTTATTCCTAACCTCTCTTGAGGTCAAGCAATACTCTTTATCCTAAACTGATTGTCTAATCTCTGAGTACAAACTAATCTAGGTAAAGGTATGTTTTTGCAGGATTCACATAATAACAGTAGAAGTTTTATGACAAGTTGCTTTTTCTTGCTTTTTTCCTAATTAATTTTCTCATGATAGATGATTAGTCTGCTATATCACCCACAAACTTAGGTTGTTTTTAAAGTGTAGAGTGTTTCAGCTTTTCGAGATATCATGCTAGAAGTGTACTTTTTTCTTATCGTAATGATAAACATAAGATTCGTGACTATATTTTCAAGTTTCTTATTTTCTATTTCAAGTTTCTTATTCGAACTTTTAGAAATACTAGTTGATCTAATATGTTTCAAACTTTCAACTTGATGGTTTAAATATTTAATAAGATTGACACATTTTGAAAAAATGTTTTTAGCCATAGTTATGACTCAAGAACCTCCTTTTGTCACTTTTATTTGTGTAATTAAAAGTCTAAAGTCTTTCATATCAAAATCCTTCTTCTATTTCATACACAATTCCATTACTTTTCAATCTTCTTCAACAAATTATTTAATGGCTCACTTAATGTCGAAGTTGCTATAATGAGGCTGTGATATGTTCAATGTAAGAAGCTTATTTTGGTTTCATAATAATCGAAATAACATGTTTTATTTGAAAAAAGGTAAACAAATAATGAGAAAAATAATAAAAAAATATCATATTAAAAAGTTAGGAGAATAAAATAAACCTGTGAAATCAAAGGTATATATATACTAGTTTATCATATAAATTAAACACTTTATAGTGACAATTAAATATTAAAATTCTTAGTACAACATGATGATAAGCCAATAATAAGTTTGAGTTCATAACAAAATAGATGTATGGATGATAACTCCATAAATTAGAGTCATCTAGCTCTCAATTGGGCTTTGTTTGAATACTTAATCATGATTTCATAAGTGAAACAATTTCAAATGAGCAAAATATGGGTTAATCTAGGCTTATAACTTCCTTGATTGTAAATGGCCAAAAAATCATCTTTTAAGTGAGTTGAAGTATTAAATTATGATCAAAAGTCTAATTGGTGAATTTCCACTTTGATGTTTGTAGATTTGGAGTTCAAAGGTACATCAATTGGAGCCAAGAAGGGAGGAAATAATGAGGGGTGGGATAGCTTCATGGCTAAAACTTGAAGATTTAAATCTTGCCCTGTAGCACCTAAGCAACTATCACTAGTGCTAGAGCGCTCGCTCGAAGTTCAAGAATTGTTCTCTACCAAGTGTGCGCTCAAATATAGGGCCTAAGCATTCCCTGTGCACTGCGACATACATCATTAGCGACAAATATACTTTTTTCCACTTTTAGGTTAGAACTTAAGGGACAAAAACTAGAGACTAAAAAGGGAAAAGCTAAGGCTCTCAAGTTTTGGGATATTTTAGAGAGGTTCATCTCGGATGCTCAAGGATCAAGACTAGGAGGAGAGTCCCTTTGGACCCCTCTATAGATCTTGGATGCTAGTTAACTATCTTTGAGTAATTGTTAATGAATTTGGTTTTGTTTATCCATTTCTATTCTTTATGCTCTTTTATGATTGGCCACCATTGAAATTGATTAGGGTGATTCTCTTGAACTAGACATAGAAATAGGAAATTTGGACCATGATTTATGGATAATGCTTGTTCAATCACATTTAATTGGCTTAGGTGTGTTGATTAGTTAATGGGATGGAAACATACCTATTAGCCTTGCATAGCAAATGTTTAATAATTGTTCTTAATGGGACACTTGGTGTTTTAGGTGAAGGAAAAATGATTAATTGACCTAGACATAGGCTTTTAAATAACATTGGTATGCTAAAAAAACTAACTTATTGATGCTTATTTGAGTAATTTTCATATCCAAGTGAAGTAGAAGGTGAAGAAAGACCCCTAGACATTGAAACCTTGTTTGTCTCACAATTTCTAGTTGTAAGTGCTTGCCTTATTTTAATTGTTTAAATTCTTGCTTGTCATTTAATTACCATTTAGATTTAATTATTTAAATTTGAACACAATAGTTTAGTCCATTGATAGCATACTTCTATATAATCCCTGTAGCAAGGATACTCATTACTTATTCACTTTATTACTTGAGCAACTCATACAATTGCGGTAAAACAAATGTGAGTCATCAATGGAAGACCTATAGTTACTAAAAAAATAAAACTCCTAAACTCCATCACGAAAAAGAAAAAAAAAAAAATCAGCTCAAGTGCATCCATCAGATTTAGTTCATTGTCATAAGAAAAGATTGAGAGAAAAGAGAGGTATGGAAGATCTTTAGATAATAATAACAGAAAATATGAAGCATATACTATGTTAAATAATGGGATAAGAAATAATTTTTTTTTAAAAAAAAAGTAGCTTTGTTTTGTGGTGGGAGACCTGAAGCAGTGGTCAAGAGGTGGTCAAAAGCAGTGCAGTTAAAGAAGTGATCAAGCTCAATAGGTGATCTATTTGATCAAACTGCTGAAGAGGTGAAAGAACTTTTATCAAGCGGTGCTAACAGAAGGTGTATAACCCCTAAATACTACAACCTACTTATTAAAGCTTAATATTTTATTGGGTTATGCCCTTAACTAAAACAATTTAGCATTTTTCCCATAAATAAAAACTAGTTTGGCAATTTGAAGAGAGGCGCTTGCCTTAGAGCCTCTAAGGAAACATTGAAGCGCATGACAGGCGCCATAAGCGCTTGCCTCACTAAAGAGGCAACACCTCAGCATGGGCGGCGAGGGGGTCTCTGTTACGACCCAAGGATTAAGGCCACTAAGCACAAGAGTTAGAAGACCCCCAAGTTAGGCAACAAATTATGTACACTGATTCTCAAAGTTGTTATAACAAAATCTTAGTGACTAGGATGAATTAGTTAGGAAGAATAACTGATTGTAGTTAAGGGTGTAAATGGAAGTGGGCTTTGGTGGGTGACAGGATCTAGGATAGCACTAGATAGAATGGCAATGTACTTAGGCTTAGAAGGGTCCTGCACCTATAAAAGACTCACTTCAACACCCCTTGTATGCATTATGTTTTAGATAATCAATAAAGAATAGGAGAGTGCCGCCTCTCTTTTGGGAGTTTCAGGGCTTGACTCGAACAAAGCTCTTAACAGTCTCTCGCCTCGCCTTAGCGCCTAAAGCACGCCTTTTGGCACCTTTAACTACACTGAAGCCTCAGCTTCTATGGACCATTTGGGATAGTAGAGAAGATTGGACTAGCTGCATACAAGTTGCAACTACATGAAGACACACATATACACCCTATTTTTCATGTATCATTGTTGAAAAGATGCTGGCTCCCAGTGCTTCTGTCCAGCCTTTACCCGCCTGCCTCATTGAGGAATTACGGGCTAAATGTTCAACTAGAAGAGGTGTTGGCATGTAGACTTAATTAGCATGGACAGCAGGAATTCTTGATCAAGTGGGCAAATCTCCCATTGTTCAAGATTTCTTGGGAACTGAAGGCAGATATTCAACAGCAATTCCCTAGCTTCCACCTTGAGGACAAGGTGGATTTTGAAAGGGGGTGTCGATAGGAACCCGGCCTAAACCATCTAAGCCTCTCTTAAGCCATATAGTTTACGCTAGGAAGAGAAGAGGAAATGGGCCTGGACCGAAATGAGCGAGCATGTGGGGACAATTTAGAAGTTTGATAGGATGACCAGGAGGGAAAAAAATAAAGGTCTTGCAGGATCTGCGGTGGAGGGAATTCTATTAGGCCATTTGTAAGAAATAGGAGGGTAAATGGCGAATGCTATGATGCACCTCATTTTGAGAGGTGCATCATGCACCTTGTATGATTGATAGTCAAATGTGAGGATGCACCAATACACCTTCACATCTGACCATTAATTTCATAAGGTGTATTGATGCACCCTCACATCTGACCATCAATCATACAAGGTGCGTGACACCTCACTTTATGAGGTGCATCATAGACAAACCCAAAATTTAGACTATCTTCTTCATTTTCTACAAATTATACTTGTTTTTCCATACTTGTACACACACACAGATGAATTCCACCTTGGAACCTCAGTTCAACATAAACGCAAAGAGGTTATTATGGCGTTTCCAGCTTATTCGATATCAATTCTCACACAAACTCCTGGTCTCAAGTTTGTAAATAAATTAAATATCTAGAGCTAATATTTATCACCAAACTTAGAACAAGTCTCATGAGGTGCAACCAAGCCAGCCTCTTCCCAAGGCGAAGACTCACTTTGAGTGAGAGAAACTGCTCAATCGTTTTTTTTTTTTTTTTTTGGCTTCATCTTTTGTGGGTGTGTGTGTGTGTGTGTGTGTGTGTGAAGAAGCTCTTAGCTAAGCTTCCTTTGTGCTTTGGAAGGAGACAGTACATAGAAAGAAGAAGAGGAGAAACAAAAGGGATACATTGTTTCTCTTCTTAATTTCAATGGGTTTCTTAATCAGGAGTCCTTTTGATATTCTATGTGAATTTGGGAGATAGAGATGGTTTGCAGAGCCAAAGGCACTTCCTAGGACCTGGCCTGTGTTGGCTGAGGTGTTAGTGCACACAGGTGTAATAAGAGAAGCTGGCTAGAGACTAACTAGGCAAGAGGCTTCAAGTGTGCGTGGGATTTCTGCAAGAGAAGTGAATCAATTTTCAAAAGCAAGGGATGGCCCTATGATGTGTCTAGCCTCCATCAAAGAAGTAGCAAAGTTATCAAATGCAAGAACAGTTTTGTTAAGATATGGGATTCAATGCTTGATCCTTTCAAGAACTTGTTTCCCTTGCACCTACAAGAACATGGAGAGGAGAGGCAAAACCAGAAGGGCAACAATGATTCATTTGGGGAAAGGGTCCAAGTTCATTTATTGGTGTTAGCCATCCCCCACACCTGTTGATATTGATCTTATGAGAACAGTTTATGTACCAATGGATCAAAGCAAATCTGAGGCTATATACTTAATGAAGAGCATGTCCACGAAGGGTACTTTCCAAGAAGATCTTTTAATTCGTGTTCCGCTAAGAAACCTTCTTTCTCCTGCCAAAAAGTCTAGTAGAAGAATCAAATGACATGGGGGAACTTGTCCTCACCATTTTCAGTTGCTCATGCATCACAGAATACCGAGACTCTCTCCCCAGATGCTGAGAAGAAAGAATGTGTTTGGATACTTCTTTGTCTCCAAGTGGCAATTTCAGCCCATATATGTATTGATAGTACTAGTGTTGTCAGAGCAATGAGCATTGCTAATAGTTGTGCAAGTACATATAGTTTAGACAGGAATTGTGATAATACTAAAGTGTAAGGGGGCATTCACTTGAGAGTGCAAAAATTGGTGCTATGCGAGCAAGTGATAGCAGTGGCCCTCAATGATGACAATAACTGGAGTAACATCACTGGCACTTGAATATCTTCACATGCTTGGAGTTGTGTATCAAGACCTTAAACCCAAAAATTTGCAGGTCTGAGATGATATTCACATGATGCTCTCAGACTTTGATCTTCCTCTTAGATATGTTGTTTCGCCTACACTAATCAGAACTTATGACAGCGACAATTCAAAACAAGCTGATGGTGTGGATTCTACGTGTAGCCTAGTTGTATTGAGCCTTCATCAGTATGCATCCAACCTTCCTGCTTTATGCCTCGTCTCTTTCCTCGAGGGGAAAAAAAAAATAATCAAGGAAGCCTGCCGCTAAACTAGGGCTGCTTGCCAGCAAACTTCCTGAGCTTGTTGCTAAGCCTAGAACGGCTTGGTCTATGCCCTTCACCAGCACCCATGAATACCCTTTGGTTGAAATTATCAAAGGAGAAGGTCATAGATGTGTAGTTGGTTGGGGGACATGTGGAATTTTCTTGCATGAGCTATTAAATGGTAAAACACCTTTCAAAAGTTCAAGAAACTGTGCTACATTGTTCAACGTGGTAGGTCAGCAACCCAAGTTTCCTGAATCACCAACCACTAGTTATGCCAGATGCGATCTGATCCACGGCTGTTGGTGAAAGGGCCACAACACCATCTGGGGCTGAAGAGGGGTGCAACTAAGATCAAGCAGCACCCCCTTCTTTGAAGGCGTAAACTGGGCATTGATCAAGTGCAGCACACCACCAAAAGTGCCAAGATCAGATGAAAGTGAGCTACCAGAAAAGTTTGAAGCAGTTGATTGTGTTGGCAGCAATAGCAATGGATGGTAGGTAATGACATGAAGTTTGGGTGTAAATATCAAGACTTTGAGTTCTTGTAGTTTGGATTCCTCGGCCTGCTTTGTCTTGTATTTCCATCTTGAGTTAATTTCACAAGTGATGCCAAGCACTATCATGTCATTTCAGTTTAGTCACAATGCAGAATTCCATTTCAGTGGCAAATGATACCTCTAGTTTACTTGGTAAGATGGATCCCCTTGTCAAATAGCATAGTTCTATGGATAATCCATGATCTAGCGTTTCAATGCTTCTGATAAGTTATTAATTTCTTTTCCCTGTTCAAGCAGGTTTTTTTATTTTTCAATCTCATGAGATTTTTATTTTGAAATTATGAGTAATCTAGAGTTTGATATGTGGGTAAAAATGGGTGAAAAATTCATGAATTATATGTGTTACATATAAATATAATCCATGAAAATTTCTCCCCTACTTGTACCCCATACCAAATTGATCCCAAGCACTGAAACAGTTTTCATATTTAGTCTTTACTCTCAATTATCCTTTTCTGTCCACAACCCAATATGATCCTTCATGGCACTATTTTCTTCACCTCGTATAATCCAATGATCCCAAAAGCCCTTTTCTCTTATAAAGGTTTCAAAATCTATGCTACCAATAAAATTCATATACTAATATCAAAATGTAAACACTATCTCAAGATCTCAGACTCTCCAATCAAGAAATTAGCATAGAACCCAGACTTGAAAAGCTGAGATAGAAATCACCCAAGTCAGATCCAGTTACTATCGATGAAATTAGAAACCAGGCAAATGGATGACATGTTCTAAAATCTTCAATTCGTTTGCTATTACTTTCCATGGAATTAGGCAGATATAAGTATCAAAGAAAGCAGACTGATAACAATGTATGAAGTTGGACAGAAAGCATGAGCAGGAGCAGCCTGCCCAACCGTCAAAAGCTAAAGGCTTCCTCCCTTTAATAGGCCAACTAACCGGAGAGAAAGATCAAAATGAAAGCTATAAATGAGGAGCAAGGAAACCATCTAACATTAATGCAATGCTTGATTATAATTGTCTAGCAAAGGTGCTCTAACAAATGGTTTAAACTACACTATTTGCAGTTAATAAGCCCTTAAAACAAAAACTCCACAGAATTCTAGTTAAAATCAACTTCTTGATGAACAATCGCACTCGTCTGTTATCTGATGTAATACAATACACAACCCGAAATATTTTGATTTAAGCCTTTCCAGAATGACTTCCCTAGTTAGCCATGATTTAAAAAGTCAATCAGTATAGTATTAAATGAACTATCCACAAGGCCAAACAATGGAGCTTTCAGCCTTACGTGGCCTAGGAACTTGCAACATGTCATAGATTTATTTTCACTTTGTCAGACAAAAAGCAAAAACAAAAAAGCAGCATATCAACTACAGATGCCATTCACATGATGAAATAAGCCAGCACTCTTTACCAATGCACAGCATTGTTGGTCATTGCAACAATACTTTGCACTTGCTGATAACCAACAAACAAGGAAAGCAACAACACAAGCCTGAGAAATTCATCCTTGAGATTTCTCCTGAGTTTTCTATTGTTATTTGCTTATCTCTCTAAGAAAGTAAATTAGTAAAAGCTATATGAATGTCCACTCCACTTTATGGAACAGAATTGGAAAAAGTCTATTAGAACAGCAAAATTTACCAAAATTAGATGAAATATAACATGGAAGTTGAAAATGTTATTTTTGCCGGCAAAACAAGATTTGATGCATAGCTATTAAGACAAAAGTCATAACACCTTATTGCAATAAGCTCCATCTCTTGAAAATAAACAGGACTGAACACTCAATATATAGGTTAGGGACCATATTCCTCATGCGAATCAGCTTAAGCAGACCTTTTATAAACACAGCCACTTTGGCCACAAGGTCTATTAATTGACACAGCTCAACCCCGCCAGTTTAGTTAACAACCACCAATGCCTCTCCATTATTTAATGTTGAGTAACATAAGAAAAAACCAGACTACATACTCTAGAGATCACAAAAAATATATATAAATAGCAGAATAGAACTACATATCCATTTGCATATCCTTGTGCTAGGAGATAAGAAACGCAAAAATGTAGGCAAAGTGTATTTCAACTTTTCAGTGAACTCATCATCCAACACAATTTACAACTCCAATCAGGGCATACAGGAAATTTCAACATAACCAACCTAACGCTGAATGTTAAGCATGTCCTTAGCCTCACTCTGCTCCTCCAAGAGGCCGTCACTGACGTACCTATTCAGCAGCTCCATCTTCTTCTTCTCCAGCACCATCCTCTCGATCTCCTTCTCATCCGGCAGCGGCACGTGCACCACGAACTCCCTCTCCTTCTCCTCCGCCCTGTCCCTCATCTCCCTCTCCCTCCTCCTCTCCTCCTCCACCACCTCCTCTTCCTCCTCGTGCAGAATCTCCCTAGCCGCGGCGCTCACAGTCGCAACCTCCCCGCTCTTCACGCCCTTCCTCGCCTCCTTCCTCACCTCCTCCAGCCGCCGCCACTCCTCCACCGCCTCGCGCCGCATCTTCTCCTCCGCGGGGCCCTCGAGGCGCTCCAGCACGCCGTCCTCGTCGTCACGGTAGCCGTAATAGCTGGCATCAATCCTTTTATAGATGTCATAGCGGGTTCGCCGCTTGCGGAGCTCAGGGGGCTTCTCGAAGAGCTCGCGGACGCCGGGGAGCTTCTTGGCGGCGCCGAAGTAGCGGTAGCCGGGGCCGCGGCCGCCGGGGTTGGGGACGTCGACGATGTTGCCGTCGAGGTCGGTCATCTTGGCGGAGTGGCGGGCGTAGTTGGGGCCGCCGAGCTCGACGATGCGGCGCTCCCAGTGGGACTTCTCGCGGATGAGCTTGTTGATCTCATCGTTGAGGTCGCGGAGGCGGTGCTCGCCGAGGCCCTCGTTCTGGATCTCGGCGACCTTGCGGCCGATCTCGCGCATGATCTGCTGGCGCCACTTGTCGGCCTCCGAGAGGTCGCGGCACTCGGACGCCAGGAAGGGGCGCCGCTCCTTCGGCTTCTTCTTCTCCTCCGCCTTCAGGGCGATGAACCTGTTCAGCATCGACTGCGCCTTCTCTTCGTTACGAGCCATCTTCTTCTTCTTCTTTTTTCTTCTTCTTCTTCTTCTTGTCCCCTTGTTTGCTGAGCTTCTTCTCTTGTAACAGAAAAAGAACCCGAGTCCCTTTCTTTTGTCCCGTGAGGTTACGGTGTTTCGCTGTTTCTTCTTTTTCTAGCTGTGGAGAGGCTCACACAGAGTAATGAATCAGTGAATATCTAGGACACAGTCGCTCGCTGGAGTTGGTGGTGGCCGTGACAGGTGTCGGCGAGCAAGTGGCCGTGGCCGTTGCCGTTGGGCGGTGAAGGTAGTGAAAGGGTAGCTAAGCAACTAGGGTTTCAAATTTTGTCCCGAATAATTCCGAGTTTCTGACCCCATCCTTCGATTCTGTCCCGCGCGCCCCTTGTGGATTTTCTTGATTTTTCAGCGTCGGCTTTTTTTTCTAATTTTCTAATTTCTAATTTCTAATAACAATAAAAAAGACCAAACCCCCAAAATTAGTACTTGTTAATTTTTGCACGGGATAAATTGATCCTGTAAAACAAAAACTCAACCTGCTGTCTTTATCAATTATCGGATAAGTTTGTTGCTCCTCAATATTTTCAAAAAATTTGTAGGATAAATTAATCTTTAATGATTTATAAAATATTTTAAATTAGTTTTTAATAAAAATAAATAAAATAAATAATTTTATTAAAATATTAAAGAGTGACTAATATATTTTACATTTATAATATTCAAAAACCACAAGATGCATATATATTTTTTTGATAGACCAACTTATCCGATACTATTTTTGAGAGGAACTAAATTAGAGATTTTGTTGATAAAAATTCTGAACAGCTTTGGTCATGCTTTATTCACTTGGGTTCGTTTGGTTAAAATCTAATATATCTATATATAATTTATAAAGCTAAATTAATAAATTCCGAAAATGTATGTTGTCGCGTATTAACTTAAAATGATGACATTTAAGTGATTAAAATTCGCGTGTTCTACACTCACAGGTTGTTTACTTTATGTGTTCTTTGTCTAGTCCGATCCCACTTCTTTCACCCAAAACACTTGCATTTTGCATACAAGCACACTTCTACTTTCAACAGTAATAAGCTTTTTGAAATGCGTGGAAAATGAATAGGTGAACTGAAGAACTAAGAAACGCTTTCTTTCTGCTACCAAATTGAGTGAGTTGAAGGTAGAGTTCACCGTATTTGTCCACCACAAATTTTCGCCACTTAATAGTATAAAAGCAACTTCAGACCGAAAAGAAAAAAAATAGTATAAAAGCAACTTCAATATGCTTTTTCACCTATTACCAACATCGACTGAAAATAAGAAGCAAAGTAATTTTTCCACTCTATGTCACGGCCTTTCCAATTTTCCTACGTTAAACAAGCACATCCTACAACATTTAAAGCAATTGTGATTTGAAAATTAAAATTCCCAAACTTAACAAAACTAATTTGCACCCATGAAGCCTGGAGAGACCTCCAACTGGCCCGTAACTTCATACCAGAAACTAATTTTATGGACCAAGATCATGATATTTACCATATGACAGGCATGATGAGTCCACACTTATTCCACTAGTCATTACAAAATCGCCATAACAGACAGAAGAATCTTATGCTTGAGTTTAAACTAAAGTTAACTGGTTTAACCCAATGCAACGGAGTAATGGCCATAAGTTGCACGCGCCCACAGACACAAAGGCCGTGAAAAGAAAATTGTTAGTGAAGCTACAGTGGGTCCAGAATTAGACTCAAGTATATTTATACTATAGTGCTGCTAGTTCTTAAATTGCAACTCAGACTTATCAGAATGTACATACAAGAAAAGACTCATACAATAGAGCAAGCTGAGGAGAATTGATAGCATCACAAACATCTACCCGAGAAAAATAGCCTTATGACAGCATGAAAATTTGAGATCAAAGGTATAATGCAAATGAGAATTACATGGTGGCATGAAGAGCATTCGGAACTTATTTGCATGGAAGACATCAAAAAGGCGCTGAACTAGTTCTGCGAAGCTGATTCTTAGGCTCAGGTGGTGGCACACTTGGCAGCACTTTCTCTATCTCCTGCCAAAAGGAAAGAGTTACCATCCTTGATTGTGTTATCTAACATGTTATTCGTTAAATGCACAATTTTTACTTCAACAATATAAAAATCCAGCAAAGACAAGAAAAACAACAGTAGTTTGCGGGTAGCGAACTCAAAGTACCAGTTAACCACATACCATTTTGTTGGTTCACAGATTACTCTTGTTTGGTAAAAGCCATATCACAGAAAGCTATGCACTGTTTCAAGTTCACAAATTACTAGTATCTGGCCATTCAAAGCTATTCTGGGCAAGTCATGCTTCCTCATCTATTATCAACTCTTACTACAGATATTTAACTTTTTTCCCCCCAACAGCAGATTAGACACTTGGTTTCACCCTGAACATAGCAGTATCATATTTGTTTTATGTATCTTAACCATGACTATATTTTGTATCTAATAATTGCTATTTCCATGCTCTTCAGTAGAATAACTAGTTACTGTTTCCTTTATCAATAATCCAGATCACAACCAAGTGCTCACATGATTACTCAAATTTATGGAAGGATTGAAAAAATTACTAAAGGTAGGTTGAATAGATAGCAAAGACAATGGAATAAGGATAAAAGAATTCATCAAAGGAGTATCTTGTGGTTCCTCCTACACAATATACTCAAAATTCCCGCTACCTTGGAATTATCAAATAAGCACTGTTCAAAAAGGAGAACAACACAGAAAGTAGGAAGAGGGAATACACAACTAATGCAAAATCTGCTGAACTCAACGTGATGTTGTATCCAAATAAATCTAAACAAATTTTATGCATTGCACAATGCATGTGCTCATCATTTTTTCTCTAAGGGGACGGAGCAAAGATGGCCTGCTCCAGCTATTCTTCACAGTCATTTCTTTTCTATATTTTTTGAGGACTACACAATGTGTTGAAATGCATATCTTTGAAGTTCTATCATAAGATTTTACAACAATTCAGGTTCCTTAACGTTCTGTCAAGCACTGAAGTTATAAAGAAAGAGGAGCAAGGAGGGCTGTGCAGCAGTATTCTTCACTTTCATTTCTTTCAGCATTTTTAAGGGGCCTCACTCTAGGTTGAAATGCATATCGTTGAAGTTTTATTATAATATTGTATAACTGTTCAGCTTCCTTAAAGTTCTTTCAAGCATTCGGGTTATAAAGAAGAAACAGAACCAACACCAACAATTATTTAAAAATTTGACAAAAGGGTTTAGGCCAAAAGAAAGATGGTCTAGCTAGCATAGTACAAACATGGACCGTCATATGAAGGTTCTCTCATACAAAGTCAATTATTCGTAATTAGCACAATATTTAGGAGTTCTTCCCAAATGGAACTGCTGAGATATACTGTTGCAAACATAGTTCCAGGACAGAATTAAATGCTGCAAATGATTACAGAAAATGGAATAGTACTATTGAAAAAAAAAACAAGGGAAAGAGAAGAAATATATGAAATGACAGCTTCTTTCGTTCAATAACACCATGTATGGATTTTGTCACATTACTATATTCGTTTTTTGGTTTTGGTGATAGATTGATTCTCATAGGAATGCTTGACATGTATCAGTAAGCCAAACTGCACATAAAATGGTTGGACTGTCGAACAAATCTTCTAGAAGCCACAAGGTTCTCTAAAGTTTAAACTAGATTATCTAGCTATTTTACCCAGTGTTGCTTTATAAACTTCAACTTTTGAAATCTTCATATCTCCGTTTATTGTGCTGAAGATACTTCAAGGTATGCAAAGGCAGGTCAAATTCCTAGTCTCAAGTTTGCAAACAAATTAAATATCTGGAGCTAGGGTTTATCACCAGATTCAGAACAAGTCTCACGTGGTTTTACGGTGAAATTATTAGTAATATAAGGGTAAAAAAGTTTTCAGATTTAGTCTTTACTCTCAGTTATCCTTGTTTGAAATCGATTGCTAATTTTTAGGAGTAAATATTTTCCCTAATTTGATCCTATTTAAGTTGTACAGATTAGGATTTTATATTCTTTCCTAAATTATAGAAATTTCATATCCTGTCAGCATTTAAGAGGAGATTTGCATCTTCTTAGGGTACTCACCAAACCAAAGGGGCTATATATGCTACTCTCCTACCACCAAAAGTTCTATCACTCCATGGATGTCACCTTTCTTGAGCACCAGCCATATTATCCCAAAGCTGATATTCAGGGGGAGAGGACTGAAGAATCTCAGCTTTGGAGATTTAAAGACATTATACAAACAGAAGCTAAGACTGTTGACACTGTCGAATTTGAAGCTAAGACTACCAAATCTGCTGCTAAATCTGCTGAGAATGATGCTGGAATAGAAGCTGGAACACCTGGGAATGATCCTACCATTGGGACAGATGCAAAGGCTCCTACATATTCTGCAGAAGGAGGACCAAAGGCTGCTGAAACCATTGCACAAGCGGACCAACAACTGCTGGTATTCTCAAGGAGAAAGAAAACTCGAAAGAAACCAGAATCTGACACATCTCTAAAGCAAAGTCAAGAATCTACCCACACTTTAGAGCCTGTACAAGTTCATCCAAGTAATACACCTCCTGCCCATTCTGAGACTAATATTTCCAGTTCTAAAATTCTTGACCTTGATCTATCTATTGCTGTAAGAAAAGGAGTGAGGACTTGCACTTGGCATCCAATTGGAAAGTTTGTATCTTATGAAAAACTATCTCAAGGATACAAAGCCTTTATGACAGCTCTTGACAGTATTCAAACACCAAGAGACATCCAGGAGGCTCTTCAACATTCAGAATGGGCAACAGTGTGAAGGAGGAAATTCAAGCTCTAGAAAGAAATAGAACATGGGAGTTGTCTACATTGCTGGAAGGAAGAAACCAGTTGGATGCAAGTGGATTGTCTCTGTCAAGTACAATGCGATGAAAGTGTTAACAGGTACAAAGCTCGTCTAGTAGCAAAAGGATTTACCCAATCCTATGGCATAGACTATGAGGAAACTTTTGCTCCAGTCGGCGTTGACTTGACGGAACATGGTGGGAGCGCCGTGCAAGAGCGTAGAAGCGCTCGGATTGTGCGATCCTAACGAGTTGGGCGCTCCCCTCCACCCCTTTTTGGTCGATCTCTCTCTCGCTCACTTGCTGTCTCTCTCACACTTGAACTCATGCTATCTCTCAAGCAATGGTCGTTTCTGTCTCTCTCACGTAGTCACCGGTCATCACACCACCTCCGGCCACCTCGTCGCCGCCGATCTCACTGCCATTGACGTCTGTCTTCACCTCTTCGCCTCTTCGATGGTCTAGGGTGTGTTGGGTCCCTACTACATGAAGAGAGAGAGGGTTCCGACGAAAGGGGGAGAGAGAAAGGGAAATGGACGGTGGATGAGAGAAGGAGAGTGAGACCAAGGAAGAGGGAGGAAAACTGAAAAGGAATGAGAGGAAGTGAAGCGAAGAAGCAGAGGCAACGAACAAAAATGAGAACAGGGGATGAAAAAAAAATCAAGAGAGGGATTTAGTGTGTAACACACTAATTAAAGTGTTGGATGGTCTTTTTTTCCTTTCCTTTTTTCTTTCTTTCCTTTTTTTCCCTTCTCTTTTTTATTTTTTATTTTTTATTTTTTTAAGATCAAACAACATGGTTTTTTTTTCTTTTTATATAAAGGGGTGTTTAGCAAAATCTTTGGTTAGAGATCATTTGACATATAAATTTGATGTAGCTAGTAATTTTTAAATTTGAAGTTGTGATTTGGGATTTTATATATATATATATATATATAATTGTCTATTCTAGTAGGAACTTACGTTCCATGCTACAATCCTACGTTTTACACCCCTGTATCTCCCTTCTGTTTCTACGTAGGATCTTGCTCCTGACAACCATGGCTCTAGTGGCAAAATTGAATTATGTTCATGTCATTCTATCTTTAGCAGCAAACCTTGACTGGCCACTACATCAACTTGACATCAAGAACACCTTCCTCATCGATGAACTAGAAGAAGAAGTTTACATGAACATCCCTCCTGGACTTGAAACTCCAAGAACATCCGGCAAAGTGTGCAAGCTTCGCAAATCCTTATATGGTCTCAAGCAAACACCTCGAGCTTGGTTTGAGAGATTAACTCGAGTAGTTAAGGAAGACGAGTTCACACAATGCCAAACCGATCATACCATGTTTGTCAAGCACTCTACCGAAGGGAAGATGGCTTTGTTTATTGTGTATATTGATGATATCATTATTACAGGTGATGATCACAAGGAAACCAAGCATCTCAAGGAGCTCCTTTCTAAAGAATTTGAGATCAAGGACCTAGGACAACTCAAGTGTTTCCTAGGAATGGAGGTGGCTCACTCAAAGAGCGGGATTTCATTGTCTCAAAGGAAGTATACACCAGACTTATTAAAGAAGACGGGCATGCTGGGGTGTAAACCAGCTGGCACCCCAATGGAACCTACAAGGAGAAGTGGGACGGAAGAAGAAAGCTCACCCACTGATATGGATAAGTACCAGATATTAGTGGGAAAATTAATGTACTTGACTTATACCAGACCCAACATTGGCTTTGCTGTAAGTGTGGCAAGTTGTCATATGACGAAACCCACTAAGAATCACATGAAGGCAATTAACTGAAGTCTCTGAAAGAAACACTAGGCAAAGGGCTCCATTGTGCAAAAAATCCTAATAGAGGTATTGAAGTATATACTGATTTAGATTGGGCAGGATCTGTGACTAACTAAAAATCCACTACTGGTTATTGCTTCTATGTGTGGGGAAATTTGGTCACATGGAGAAGTAAAAAGCAATCTGTTGTTGCAAGGAGTGGTGCTAAAGCAGAATTTAGAGCTTTATCTCATGGCATCTGTGAAGGGATTTGGCTACAAAGGATGCTTGAAGAGCTGAAAATATTCACAAGCTACACTATGAAATTCTATGCAATAACAAGGCTGCCATTGGTATTGCCAAGAATCCAGTTCATGACTACCACTTTATAAAGGAAAAACTCGACAATGGAATCACCAGTCTTGAGTATACTCCATCTTGTCAACAAACAGCTAACATCCTGACCAAAGCTCTCACAAAGCCAACCTATGAAGATCTAAGGGCCAATCTGGGAATGATAGATATCTGCCACCTAGGTTGAGGGGGAGTGTCGGAAATCGACTCCTGATTTTCAGGAGTAAATATTTTCTCTGATTTGATCCTATTTAAGTTGTACGGCTTAGGATTTTATATTCTTTCCTAAATTATAGAAATTTGATATTCTGTCAGCATTTAAGAGGAGATTATTTCTCCTATTATTTAGGAATAGGATTGTGTACAGCTCTAGACCTATCTCTATATATTAGGCCTCTTTGTAAATATTCAGATCAACACAAATAGACCACTCTCTGCAATCCTTTTCTGTGGACAGCACCGTGCAGTAGAGAATACTGCTAAACTACCTTCTTATGATCCTTCTTGGCACTCTTTTCTTCACCTGATGTATTCCCAAAAGTGTACAGCTTTTCTCTTATAAAGGTTTTTAAATCTATACTACCAATAGAATTCCAATACTCATATATCAAAACGCAAACACCGTCTCAAGATCTCAGACTCTCCAATCAATTAATACAGGCCCCAGACACTGTCTGCTAATATTGTTACTCATAAGTCCTGATTTGAAATGCTTAAAGCAATCCTTAGAGCCATGACAGGCAAAGTGTTGATATACCCCTCAAAAACCCTCAGAGAAAGAGAGAATATTTGTCATATGCAAAGACATAATGTAACTAACTATAGTTTATGATAGATATGATTATAATACTTCAATATTTGAAACACTGAGATAGAAATCATCCCTAAATCAAATCCCATTGCTATTAATGAAATTAAAAATCCAGTCAAATGAAGGATTTTTCCAAAATCTTCAAAGTCGTGTGCTATTATTTGCCAAGAAATTAAGCAGATGTAAGTATCAAAGAAAGCATACTGTTATCAAATAAAGCATACTGAGAACAATGTATGCAGATGGACGAATAAAACTGTTAGATATAAAAATTATTCATGTGCCTCTACCAAATCGCTTAAGCTTTTGAAAGAGATAGAGTATGACATGGTATTAGAACCTCTATGACTAAATGGTCTAAAATTCGATCCTTATTAGCTCCCATTCTTCTAAATAAAAAAAATAACAAAAAAAAAGTCAAATTTCAACACAAGGTAAGGTGGGCCTATGCATTGTCTGCTCTTCAGGCCCGATGGACTTTTGTGTGAGGACATGTTAAAGATAAAAGTCATTCATGTGCCTCTACTTAACAACTTAAACTTTTAAGAGAGACGGCTCATGGCAACAAGTATGAGAAATGAAAATATCTGCCTGCCCAACAGCCTAAAGTTAAAGGGCATCTACAATTTAATAGTGTAACTAACCAGAAAGATTAAAATGAAAGCTATACATGAGAAGCATGGAAATCATCTAACATTAATGCAATGATTGATTATAACAGTATAGCAAAGGTGCTCTAATAAATGGTTCAAACTACACTATTTGCAATTAATAAGTCCTTAAACAAGAGCTCCACTGAATTCTTGTAAAACTCAATTTCTTGTTCAACAATCACATCTGTTATCTGATTTAATAAAATATGCACAACCCAAAATATTCAGATTTCTGCCTTTCCAGAATGACTTATTTAGTCAGCCAGCTTAAAAAAGCCAAACAGCATAGCACCAAATGAACTATCTGCATGGCCAAACAACAGAGTTTTCAGCAATTTATCAGTTGCCAACTACAAAGAGAATGGCTTATGGTTGTAAGGGATGAGGAAATTTTGCTTCACCCGGAGAAAAATTTTCAGTTTAATTTTTGGTAAATATTCCATAGCATAGGCTACATTGGTAGGCAAATAGGGGTTTATACCGAAGCAGAAGATCAAAATGAAACTAAAATAAATAAATATAAACCAACCTCTACTAGGAGTCCGACTAGATTGAACAATCTTTATTTTAATTTGTTTTGTGCTTATCCAATTATACATTTTTTTTTTTCCTTTCCTAAATGAAAGAAGAATTCATCAGTTACATTCCTCTCTTAGCACCAATTATGACAAATAACTAGAAATCTCACACGTTGGCTCACTATAGACAGGTCCGCTTGTTCACTATTCACTTCACTTTATTCCATCATCTGACACATTTCCTTATTTTCATGGATGTTTAAGGCATATACATGTTGCGTGCTTACATTTTATTGTCATAAATCACACCGCACAACAGATAAACTGAGACTTACCACGAACAAGCATTGGCCAGATTAAGTCTTTAACAGCAAACATTTCAACCATTGATTTTCCAGCCAAGATGGCAGGAAGAGATCCAACTAACAAATATCAGCAAATACGAACAAACTAAAAAAGCATACTGACAAAGTTATAGAGACATACACTCTGTTTTCTCAGCCTTTCATTCTCCTCTTCTAAACGTGAAACTTTAATCTCCAGTTCTTGTGTGTAAGCCTGTCCATTGGCATAGATATTGCCTTGCATCAAACAAAAAAACAAGTGGACTTTAAAGAAATAACACCATACAAAAACAAGATATATAACCTGTTTTCTTGCCCGTGACCGAGCTGCAGATTCCCTATTTTTAATCATCCTCTTCTGCCTTCTCTCTACAGTTTTCTCTACCACATTACCAGAGGCAACCCTTTTCCGACCTGAAGTTTGTGTATCTGATAATGTACCCATTAAAGAAGACGGTGACAATGTCACCATTGCTTCAGAGTATGCTGCATCCAAAACTGGATTCACTGCAACCTGGAAAGGCTGCTGAATGGCATGACCAACCACAAAACCCCCCATCATATTGCTCTGCTGATTTTGATGCTGATGCTGATCCTGCTGCTGCTGCACTGAAGGGAGCTGGTATTGCATCCAATGGCCATGTTGTGAAACATTTTGTTGGAAAGCCCCATCGGAATCAACCCCTGAAATAGCACCATCATTGGTAGGAAAGGATTCAGTAACCACTCCAGCCTTCACCAAGAAGTCCTCCAGGGTCATCTCACCCAGTGTAGGCTGTCTTTCTTGGGCCCTATTACTATTACTGCTCTTGTTCAGTTGCATATCTCTCCAAACCTCATCCACAGTTTTCTTGCTAAGATCCCCATACAATGTCAGGCTCCCCTGTGGATTCAAAGAGGACCCAGAAGCAGGCTGACCATGCTGCTCCATGTTTGCATCACCACCACCAAAATCCAACCCAGCAGCTTCACCACCAGCTTCAGCACTCCACACACTCTTGAGCAGCTCATCCAGATTCATGCTTCCAAGTGGTTTCCCCAAATTTCCAAGCTGGTTCTGCACCTCATCAAGGGTGAGATTATACAAGGACCCTTGCCTAGCCAAAGGCTGCGCCTTTGGCTCCTGGATTGCCCCAACTTGAGATCCCATTTTTCTGAACCCCAGCACCAACCTATAACTCTCTATCTTCCATTTTCAAAGAAAATCCCAATACCCAGAATGCACCTCAAGCTAAATTTGGTAGCCAGCAGCAAGGTGACCTGAAAGCCTAGAGTAGAGGGTCTATACAGTGATTTTTCTATCCAAAGGTAAACACTTTGCACCAAACCTGCCAAGAAAAGGGAATAAAAAAGAGACAGAACATACCCCGAAATCAATCCAAATACAACCAGTTTCTCTGAACTTTTTGAGGTTTGGTAACAGGCACTCTCATAAACCCAAAACAATCAGTGTGAAGTGGCGGTGTGTGGGTGGGGTGGGTGAAAATTGGTCCCAGAAGAAAACAAGATGAGCCAGATCAGATTTCAGAGGGAATCAATGTTACAGAACATGCTCCACAGACCAGCATTAGATGGTAGTTGTGAGACAGAGAGAGAGAGAGAGAGAGAAACAAAAAAGAAAAAAAAAATCAACTAATCATGCATGTCATTTCTATCATCATCACCGCTGTGCATTAAAGAACAAAAACACAAAATTGATCCTGCAAGAACCTCAGCATAAACAAAACCACTTTCGGTCATAATAACTGGGGAGCTGAACATGCTCTGAGAGAACATAGCCTACACTAATTAAAAAGGATTTCAAAGGAAAAACAAAAAATCATAAATCAATAAAGAAATTTCGAAAACGGTTGAAAGAACAGACAACGTGACTTATGAGCTTTGAACAAAACAGAACCTAAGGAGGGGACTCCACTTTCAGTATTTCACCAACTTGTTTCAGGATCCAATCTTAATCTCTAAACAAAAACGGGCCTTTCAATTTTACCTTTGGAAGTGGGGACACTAAATCCACACCAAGCAAGAGAGAAACATTAAAAGATTTTGCAAGATTGAAGATGAATGTATAACATAGTAATTGGAAGAGAAACTACATTTTAGCCTTTCTATTCCTCTTCTTTTAACTGGTAGAATATTCAATTAGTAATTTCAATGATAAAGATTAGCAAGTACACCACGCAGCTGAGACATGCAAGTTCTAACCTTTTAATGCTTTCTGTCAAATCTTCAAGATATTTATGCAGCCAAATTTAGTGCACGCCTCATATGGAAATGGAAGCACCTCTCTTACTCGACGCGGTGCACAGGTGGACTCTACTCCATCAAAGATTCAAAACCTTGATGTTCTGAAAATAAACGAGCAATTTGTTAACACTATTTCATTTTTCTTTTGCCATTTGGAGAAAGGCAAATAGCTATTAGTATAAAACTTGCTGCGCCGTCTATGGTAGTTTCGAGTGAGATAGGGAACATTTTATAGATCCTGGGACAAGAATGGTGAGTACTCAATTTTTGAAGGGCCATTTTATAAATTTTAAAATATAGCTGTGCCCGTCTTCACGTTACTCTTTTCTTCGCCCGCCCTTGCCTGATGAATTCACAAGCTACTGCTCTGCAGCAGTTGAGCTTGGGTATTACGACGTCGTCTTGACAGCGGTGGAGGTGGAGGCGGAGGAAGCGGAAAGGGAGAAAAATTTTCCGGTGAGGATCAGCCTATGCTGCTGCTGCCGCCGCCGCCGTCAGGGACAAGGGAGAAAGTTAGAGAGAGGAAGGAGAAGTGGGCAACTACGAAATCGGGCAATCTTTGGGCTCAAAATGAAAGTTTTAATGTATACCGTTTGATCTATGTACTTCTCTTAAGTGAATGGCCATTATTTAGAAGCACTATAGTCAGTATCCTTCAAGGACTATACTAGAAACCACTACAAGATGATTTTGTCCGAGAGGAGCTCCCCACCTCCCATAATAAGTTCACTTTATTTTGTACAAAAAGGGCCAGTGCTTTGTTTTGTCAATCAACCTCAAGTTTTGGGTAATTTCATAATTTTATCTCACTTATATTATCTATCACTTTAACTCTCTCTTTTTCTTATTAATTTCAACAATAGTTATATTAAACACATATGATATTTTTGTTAGGAGTGAGTATTTAATTATAAAAGATAATTCTCTTTTACACTAAAAAATTAAAAAATATTCTTTTACATATTTAATAAAGTTAAAAACTTTGTTTTAACCCATTTTATGATAATTTTAAAGGCATATTATATAATTATTAGAAGATAAAAATAAGAAATAAACCAAATACTACCTTAATGTTTTAGTGATTCTGTTATTTTTTTTTTCTCAAATTTTATAAGGAGGAAGGGTAAAGTGATTGTATACCAAAAATAAAATGATGTGTGAATAAGAATAGAGTATTACTATAAGTAGTTTATTGTGTTAACCAAAATTAATTATTCTTTTGTACTAATTTTTTTTTTCACTAAATTATATCATATTAAGCATAAATTGATAAATAGATAATAATTTCTAATTTCTAGTATATAATATAAAAATAGATAAATTTTCATACTTAAAAATATCTTTTAATTTTTTTTAGTACAAATTTTTTTTAATTGAATAATCACTTCTAACAAAAATACAAAAAATATCATGTGTATTTAATGTAATCATATTCAAAATTAATAGGAGAGAAAAAGAGTTAAAGTGATAATTAATGTAGGTGAAATAAAGTTACAAAGTTACCCACAACTTCAAGTTATTATTCATAAAAGAAATGAGTGGACTTTTTTGCTCAAAAAAAAAATTTAGAGTTTGCTAATATCCATATAAAAGTATGAAGTTTGTTAACCTCCATTTAAAAATGTGGAGATTAACATCCAGTATATTTTGTTTTGGACACAAAACCCAACTCTTTTTATTCTAAACCAAATTTATGATATAGATAATTTTGTAATTTTATTCTATCCTAATTAATTGCTAAATTAATTTTTTATGACACTTTTTCTTTCTCTTCCCATTCATTCACGCACTAGAACTCCTCTCTCATATTGTATCGCTTACGGTGTGTACTCTTCTCTCTAATATTGTATTTCTCAAGCTATGTGTTGTGCATAATCTTCAAATCTTGATCTTTGTGCATGTTTGGGAACCCAATAAAAATGTTGTTTGTCCAAGAATAAGCTATTTTGTAAATTAAATCTTGTTTGGATAATTTTATTGCATTAGATTATAATCATAGAAGATAATTTAAACTATTTGATAGGAGAAAAGTAGAAGCAAAAATTTGAGCATTATGCGCTTAAAATTTGTATGCACAGTAGTCACACCATTTGAAAATTCCCAATCTATATCAACACCAATAGTCATCAAGTTTTCTACTGAACTCATTAAAATTTTCACCCAACTCTCCTACCAACCTCTTTTCTCTGAGCCAAAAATGCTTCAGCCTACCTCTCTTTCAGCCTTGGAAACCCTCCTTTCTCCTCATCAATTTGAATATCTCTCTTATATCTCAAAGAAAGCTTTGAACCAGGCAATAAAGAAGCAACCTACGATAACCAATAGCACCACCATCTCTATCTTGGTATGCCTCTTCTTTCTCAACTACTCTCTATAAAATTGGACATTTTTGCTGTTGCTATTGTAAAATTTCATTTTTAATCAAGAAAAATGCTTTAAACAAAGATGGGAGCTATATTTCTTTTCCAACAATGGTGCTCTTGCAATGGGCTTTTTTTTTTTTTTCATTTTTTGTACTATTGCTGATATAATTTTAACATTGACTTATACCACTAGCTTTTGAACATTGGGAAATTTCTTCTGCTATTGCTTGTGATATCTATCATCCATGTTGCTCCACTCTCTTAGCTATCATTATCAATCTGATTTATGAGATATGGTATCCCTAATTTGGGTTTTTTTTGGGTTCGTCCCTATTTTAGTTCTTAAACTATTTGATCTTGATGGGTTTTTATTTCTTTTTCTCTTTAAATTATCTGCACATTTTTTTTGTGCAACCGTATGATGACTTGTTTCTATGATGTTGGCTACTAATGGTTTTAGTAATTTTTGTGTGTGTGTGTGTTTTTTTTATCACTTGTTGCTTTTCTAATTATGGTGTAGTTTTATCTCAGTGTCATCATCATACTTAAAGGAAGAAGATATTTAGAAAGCTTATATGTTGAACCATAATTCCAAGCTTTTTGAAACCTGAATTCACAAGTTGTTTAGATGATATCAGATTAGTGGAGATAACAAAATCATGAAAAATGCTAAACGCCCTAGATAACATTGTTTGTTAGTAGTATGGATTGTTAAAATTTTCTATCTTTTTACACTATTAAGCATTTAGTCTTATAAACCCTTAATTTGAAAACTCTTCCAACGACCCAATCCACTAAACTCAGATAATCCTTACACATATTTTTGCAACCTCTAATAGAAGGCATGTACAAAACATTAACTTATAAGTTTTCATACCCAAAATATACATTATCACAGAAAAGCTCAATACATTAGCTAACCCACGTATGTTGCAAAAGCTCAATGTAGGAAAGAAAGGATCCCCTTATTTGAGCAAACATATGTAACCAACTATAACCCACGTGTGTTGTAGTTTCCCAACATGATTGATTCATTCTTATATGCACTATAAATTGTTAATTTGCTTATCACCTTTTGACATGTACCAAAAATACAAACTATTACACATGTTAGTTTCATGTCCACATACACAATGGATCTTTGTTTTTATGCTAGATCCCTTCAAATCTTTGTAATTGGTGGCAAAAATTAGTGATTTTTTTTTTCTGCAATTACATCCAACCCATAGAGCACTCTTTTTATGATATTATTACTCCTTGTCATTTTATAAAAGAACTGAACCATTTCAAATAGCTCAAAAAGTTGTCGATCAACTACCTAAGTACTATGATACAACTGTCGCTTCTTTTTTTAGTAGCTGCAGTTGATTATCATCGATTACCTTTTTTCAGTTAAGTCAATTTAGTTTATTTTGCTTTATTTTTAGTTGTAGGGCACATATGTAATGTTGAACCAATTAGCCAGCACTTGTTTCACTATATGTTGCAATATAAAGTGAAATACATGTTCCAATCACACGCAGCCATTACATTTTATGTTAGATATCCCTTTCTTCCAATGAATTTGGGTTGCTCAAAAGGGCTAACCACACATGGGATAAAAGTGCCATAAATTGCTCCTATAGTATTCTTAAAAAATGGCCAATATCATCAATCATTTCATATATTTGTTTGAACATTCTAAAACTTAGGATCTAATGGCTTGATGTATTTGAAGGTGTTAGGCTATTTTCAGCTATGTTAGTGTTGAGTTAGGTGCTAGACATGTCAGACTTGAAATCAATTAACCTTGAGCCCCTTTGATTCCAAGAGTCAAACGATTGCTCTAAGAAGGGAAATCTATTCCTTAGATATGAGTTCCCAAGTTACTTAATAATAAACACTTGGCTAAGATCAATTAGAAATAATTAAGATCAAGTATGATGAGAGATGGAATATAATTGGCAGAATTTCCATTGACACTTAAGCAAGTTACAACAAAGATCCTATAGGATCCAATTACAATTCCCACTGGAAAAGATAATAGGGTAACAAAATACACTAAAAAATAAAAGGGAAAAATAAAGACTAAAAGGTTCAAAGACTTAAAGCTAAAGGTAAATGCAAAGAAAAGTAAAGGCAATTAAAAAAGTAAATGTGTTATGTGTTGTTTATTTAGGGATCCCTTGCACTTTGTGGGTCCTCTCCTATGTATAGGCAAGAGTTTTCTCTAAAGCTACTTCCAATAATCGCTCAAACTACTCTTGGCTTGACATATGAGTTGTAGGATCATTCCTTGCACTGCGAATTTCTTGTTGATGTTGTCACATGTCTTTAGCCATAGCTTAAGCATTAAGTCTTACTTAACAAGTTAAAGCTTGAAGCCTTATCCTTGGGCTATGAATTATAACATGTTATAACTCAGCGGAGGCAAGAAGTAAGAGCTAAGGTCTAGTCTATCTCAACCAATCTTATCTCGGCAGGCTAGACTATTAGGATTTATCCAATTCTGGTGCCAACATATATATTGTCCCTATATTAGACTAGTCAAATGACCGCTACTAAGGCTAGGGTAATATAACGATCTAATTTTATTGTCCGCCTCTTTTTACTATTTGTTAGTTATAAACCTTTTATGACTTAGCTAAAATAATAGCTAGTTTGTCTTTTACAGCAACTATAAAACTTGGCCAGTGGATAACACCCATTTTACTTCATCTTTGCTAGTCATATCTTTGCTCTTTATTCTTCTTATATTTGCCACTTCCCTATCACCACGTCTTCAACTTCTTTTGATTCTACAAACCCTAACATTTTACTCAGCAACTCCAATTCCTCAGCTAGCTCATCTTTTTCTTCATCCTCTTTTTCTTATTGTACTCATAAATCTTCGGCCAAAGAAATGGCTACCTTTTCTTCCACTTCCAATGCCTCTACCTTTAGGGTTTTTGGCAAAGAGAATAGTAAACTTATACTCAGCCAACCTTACAAGACTTGAACCAAGGGTAAAAAGTCATAGATTCTTTCATCTCAACCCCAAAGTTCGAGTTACCTTTGGTTGCCCCTTGGTATCACATTTCAAAATGTCATTCTAAACTTTCTACTTGGCCAAAGCCTTCGCCACAGTACATTCAGTGCCTCAATCAGGTCACCAATGAGAAGGGTAAAGAATAGAAATAAATGGGAATCTTCAACATGATCATTCTGTCAAAGAAAGAGATTCCCCCAAATTATGGATTGTTGTACAGCTTCCTCAGCTTCTGGAATAGCCTCGTTAATGCCTTTGCTTTCCCCTTTGGCATGATGAGTCCCAAATTACATGATGTCCCGCCATCGTTGGTTTACTGGTCGATGGGGATAAAATTCCTTTCCCCCATGACCTGGTCGACAGTAACATTAGTTTCCAAGTAAACAAAATAAACTCAAACTACTCCACTTTCATCACTTCATTCAACAAAGGAAGCAGCGTAGTCGAAGATATCGAGGACAAGGCTTTCCTTTTGTTTTGGATCTGCCGATTCTTCATTTGCATTAGCTTAATTGTTGTTGTGGAAGAGTTCACTCCATACATCAACGCCATTCTTGATAGGAGCTACCTTAACATTGGTGTTTTCTTCCTTTCCCTCCTTTTATAAGAGCTTGTTCACGATGGTTTCCCTGCTAAAGAAGGGCGAGTCATTCAAGTCTATCTTTGGCTCACTTTGGTTCCTCTAACTCTAGATTCAATAATATTTCCCAGAGCTTTTTGCCGAAGCCAACCTTAACCACTCGATCTAACTTGCCATCTATGGGAAACTCTACATGCATTTTCCTTTCCTTTCTCTCTTTGCTTATAAGGTGGCTGAAATCCTGATCAAGATGCAGGTGAGGACCTTCCCTTAGCTATGCCCCTATCAAGACTGGGACTGTGGGCCAACCTAAATTCGGTAGCATCTCCTCTCGTCTACCAACTCAAAGCTCTCTCAAGTGACTCTGCAGTGGAATGGCATCCTTACAGTCATGACCTCCTTAATGGAGTAAAGCCTAGCTCGAGGTACAACAAAACTTCTGTCGAGCCATATAACCCACTATGTTTGGCTAGGTAGTTCGGTTTGACTTAAGGATTTCCTATTCCTAATGAATCATATCCCAAATATAATGAGAGGGCTAGTCTCTATGCCAATGAACTAGCTGACTGGGAGTTGAGTAGCCTAGAGAGATTGAATAACTTCTAATTTAGAAGTTCAAGGTCGCCACCTCGGCTATACTAGAATTTGCTACATGGTGGGAAGTAGCCTTCAAAAAGTTGCTTGGGGCGACCTGCTAGCACTCACTTGCTCAAACTCAAGTAGGAGAGCATTTCAGAGTCTCTTTGGCAAGGTTTGATTTGCAATTCTAGGAATGTTAATTTGGACATGCCCTTTGTATTTCATGGGCTTGCTCCTAGTCTGGTTAGCATTATCAATTGAACTTTAGTGATTAGTGTAACATCCCGACTATGTGGATAGACCAGAATAAAAGGAACCTCGAGTCTGAGACAAGGGTGAAACTGTAATTAGGTTACTCGTAGAAAAAGTAGCAACCAAATTGTAACTATTTGATTATAATAGCAAAGTTGTAATTAAGGTTTTAAGGTTGTCGAGAGGGACAATCGTAGAAAAATCCTAATTTTGAAATTTTGTGGGCCCTACAACATTGATAAATAACTAAAATACTTGTAATAACTTTAAAGCTAAAACCCTTAACTCACCAATTTGAATAAAAGTGTGAGATTACTCACACTACGTATATAATATCTCGGGTAGCTCAGAACACCCGAATTAATAGCCGAATACCTTAATTTTATCCTCAAGGGTCCTATTTTGTCTTTAGACATGATAAATATAGGAGGATAAATCCTATAGAGACTAGATAAATAGGCCATAGGAGCAGCTAGGGTACATGGCCAGAGAAAGGTCACACCAGCCTCACTTGGTGGGATTATTACCACCACTTCCTTACAAAAATATCACTGCAAGATAACCTCCACGACACACTTTCTCTACAAAATATCAAGACACCTTTTCCTCCTCTTCTCCTTCATTTTTGCACCACCTACACCATCATCATCCTCTTCTCTCCATTTTCTTCTCCACTATCTCCATGGCTATGAGCTTCAAGCTTATAGTTAATGGCTTTCTTAGCCCCAAAACAACTTGTTTCCTTTATGAAAATTGTTCCTCACCTTCTCTTCTATAAACCCTACATCAATTTGATGATCAAACATCAAATGGAGTCTCACCATCTCCATGTAGGCTACTGCCATAAGGGAAGAAGAAGGCTAGCAATTATTTTTGGCTTCCTTGCTTATATAGTTTCAAGAATTTTGAGGTAGGATTTCTTAGATTAATAGATTTCTATAGATTATATGGCTGTTAGGATTTCTTATGTCATCCTTTTTTTTAATGATATTTGATATTAATATGACTTGTTTTGAGTGATTTAAGATAGGAATCATTAGTTTATATTGAAAATTGATCAAATACCAAAAGAACATACAAATAGAAATGCTATGAGATAAATCCTAAGGGAGCTGTCCATACAGCAAATGGTGGTTCTCATCCTACAAGTATCAAATTCAAGTGAGACCAATTTTAAATAAAACTATACTTCCAAAGATTTCCAACCATATAAATTATAGGTCGATTGGATTTAAAATGAGAGAGTTATGATTTTTAGAAGTAAGGTGTTAAAATTCACCTACTATCATGAACAATATGTATTGCAAAGGGTATAACTTACATTATACAATTTTAAATTGAGTAAAACTAATTTTGTGAGGAAGTTAACACATAAATAACCATTCCATAAAAATTTTAAACCTAGATATTAAGTACGTTGCTCCTAGTAATTCACCAAAGTTGACCCATGCTCTATTTGGGTTGAAATACTAGCCTATTTGAGGGGCTCATAACTAGAGCTCTATTTATCCAATTAAGATTAAATTTCTTGGGATTGAGAGATAATCCAATTAGCTACAATTTTATATAAAATTTGGATAAAAATGATAAAATATGAAATTTTAGTGATTTTCTAAAATTAGGTGTACAAAATTGTCCTGAAATAGGGCTATCTTGAGTAAAACTTTAATAACTCAACTTATACACTTCAAAACTTAGTGGAACCAAAGAGAGTCAAAAGTAGACTAATAAAGCTACAATATACTATAGTTAAAATTAAATTTTAGTGCAATTTATAAGGCATGGTAGATTTGAGGAAAATGAGACAATTTAAACAGCTTTAAGAATTACAAGCACTATGAGCCATAAGAAGTTCAATAACATAAAAACCTATACAATCCCACACCAATGAAAGGTTATATTAGTATAATGTTGATGATAATTATGATTAACATGAGCTGGTTGACTGGATATACTGTCTATTTTGGAAAACTCTATGTTCCAACAGCTATGCTACTGAATTTCTGGTAGAGGTCTATGAATGCTATGAATATGTATATATTATGTATATGGAAATTATTCATACAAGAATGTTTGAAAGTAATATATAAAGCATGTACATAAGTCTCTCAAGTATATTGATACATAAATATATGAGCATATGGATCATGAAAGAACATGAATAGATAAGATATGAATCCCTTCACTTAGAGACAGTTATTAGGTCCCTTCCTATAAAGGCAATTAAAACCATGAGATCCCTCCAATTTAAAGGCACATGGGTCCTATTGCGGGTCGGTACTATGTGACAATGGTCAAGAGTTGAGTTTACTCCTAGATTAGTCTACCTAAGGGCAGTAAAGATTAAAGAGACAGCAAACACCCTAGGGACGGTGATATGTAACACCTAAGTGTATCAAGTAAAGAAAGTTAAAGAAATCATAGGTGCATTTGCATGATTACATGATGTGCATCCACATATGTATAAGTTATATCCTTTTTATTTCTATCATGAAACTGCTCTCTTAATTGTCAAGTGTGTGAATAAAATTAATCTACTTCAAAAGGATATTTTTTGAACTTTATCAAAATAAAATTCATAATTTATATGGCATGGTCACTTTTTTCATAATAAATCGAAGCAGCTGGAGATAATGATGATGGCACTATATGTGGTAGTCTACGAAATCCTACTGAGAATTTATAATTCTCACCCCTATGATGTTTCCGTGTTATCCTGAAATAGCTCAGGGGATAATGAAAGTGGTCATCCTGGCGGAATTGATTAAAATTGGAGGATGGCCAAAGGTCGCTGACAGACAAGGTCCGTATATGTACTAGTAACAACTTTTAAGTGTGGTACTATAACTTAAGTATGGTACTGCATTTAGCAAGGTGTTACAATTAGATTATTTCCTGGGTTATCATGATACCTAATATGATTTTGGAATTGACTAGGGTGTTGCAATCTCTGGAACATGCCAACTCTATGGCTGTGCTCTTGCCCCCCAATTTCTTGTAATTTTGCAGACTTGGGTCGCCAAGCCATCTTTCTAGAGGGTCCTGCTCCATCTTTCTCCTTGAGTTTCCACTCCTACTTAGGAACCTTTCCCTTCTACTTCTTTCAAGTAGTAAAAATCGATACCATGTTTATTGACATACTAAATGGATTAGTATCTGTAACGTCCGAAAAATTTTATCATTAACAACCGAGTTGTTCGGTTTTTATCGAATAAGTGGGTTTAATCAGAATTCAATTAAACATTTACTTAAAGCCAAGTAAGTGTGATTTAAAAAGATTAGGCTTAATGGAATTAGATTAGGAATATAGGAAATCTCACAGAAATTTTCAAACCGATTTACCTATTTAAGAGAAATCGGTAAGATTTCGGTATTTTAAATTGTCGGAACCGGACCAATAGAAATTCTTCTATGAGTGCCCTACGATCAATGGCTGAGATTTAGCCAAACTACCCCCTCATGTGACGCCTTGATTAGCCATTGAGGATGGGGAAGCCAAGCTAAATTGGAAGATGAGGTCAGGTCCACCAATCAAAGAGAAGTGCTTCAAAAATCTTCACCTTTTTCTTCCTTCTCTTCTTGTCATTTTCGACCACCCCATTAGCTGCTGAAGCTCATCTCATTTCTCTTCTCCTCACTCTCATTTTCACTCCATATTCATCCCTTCTTCAAGTCTCATCAAAAGTTGCTCCATCAAAGACACAAAATCAACTCAAATTCAACTAGACAAGGTAGGAAATCCTACTTCTCTTCTTACTTTCTCTGATTTAGGGCTACATGGTGATCGTATATAACCTCAGATATTGATGTTATGTAGAGTGATGATGATGGTTTATGACTAATTTGACATGTATGTTGTGATTAGAATTGGAATTGATAGCAAATAGCTTGAAGAATAGAGAACAATTTAAGAAGCTGTTAGGATTTTCCTCAGCGGTCTATACGGCGGAGTGTACGGCTCTGCCTACAGTTGATTAAATTTGATGAATCTATTTTTAAATGAAACTAGACATTCAGGGTTTCCATACATGTAAAATATAAAGCCATTGGATTAGTATAGAATCAGTTATGAATTTTTGAAGTTTGGCCTAGAAATCTGGATTCTCATCCGGGCAGTATGAGTTGAGAAAGGTGTAACTCACCCTACACAACTCCAAATTGAGTGAACGCAACGTTGTTTAAAAGCTAACATATAAGAAAACATTCCATAAAAATTTCAGAATCAGATTCCTTGTCATTTGTTCCCAGCACATCAATGAAGTTGGCTTAAGTTTAAACTGGTCTGGAACAGGGTAGTCTAGTAGGGTCAAGTTTCAGGACTCATAACTCAAAATATACTCATGCAAATGACATGAAACTTATTTCATTTGAAAGCTGATTCTGATGTCTTTAATTTGACATAAATTTTGTATGATTTCACTAAGATTTCTATTTTTGGTGAATTTTTACTTATAAGAACCCAATTCTAGCTAAGAACAGGGCAGTCTGAGGTAAAATGTTTATATCCTAAGTTATACAAATCAAAATGAGATGAGACTAAAAGCGTTAGAAACTAGACATATAAAGCTATGATATATCCAAAAATTATATTTAAATGAGTTGAACTAAACTAAGGGTGGAGTATAACAAACTCGTGCAGAACAAAGCCGAAAACCCTATTGATGCTTGAATTGGAATTGATGATTGATGATATGAATACATACATATATTTGCTGGTCCATGTTGAATTGCAAGTTTGTACAATTGTACTAGTTGTCTAGCATTATTCATGGAGAAGCGGACTCGATCCGTTATATTGCCAAAATTTCAGTAAGAAATTCATATGTTGTGTAAATTACAATGACATGAACACATGATGTTTGAAAGAATAAAGTTAGTTATGCATGCAATTCATGGATATTGCAAAGGATTCCATATTACTTGAGCCAGCCCCTAAACAAATTTAAGGGGAATAGATCAGTGGGAAGGTCGGGGAAAGTAAACCCGGCAATCCTGTATAGGAACGAGCTCGGTCCTGAAAAATGGACTATTACCCAAGAGTGTATGGCCAATAACTTCTAGGGGACCAAGAATGGAAATAAGTCTTAAGAGGCAAAGACCTTCAAGGATAAGATGCATTTTCCAATTGTACATTAATATGTACAGTATGATATTCATTAATTGATTGATCTAGATACCTATGTATTATTCTTCCCTTTCAGCTAACTTTAGCCTACTCTCCTTTAATGCCTTTTGGATGACATTTCTAAATATTGTTCCATTGTTCATGGTATGAGTCCATGAATGATGCCATTTACAATATTTCTTTCGTTTAGTCTACTCAGCTAAAGGAATTTTGTGACCTTCTGAAAACTTAGTTTGCTTGTCTTTCATGAGGTAATCAAAAAATTGACCAGTCTTGAAAATATGAAATAGGAAAGTTTCCTTTTCAGGCTTGCCATTTCCTTTCCCTTTGAAGGTGTCAAAACAAGATAGGTAATCCTCCAAAAGCTGTTAGGTGGATGCAAATGTGCATATTACGCGGTTATATTATTAATCGTTCCTATCCACGGCTGAGCCATGGTATAACCATTTTGAGTTTGAGAACCCATGTTCTTATTTCAACTAAAATTACATATCGTGGACATATCATAAGGTGTGTTCCACGTGTTTCCATCACGGTTGATGGATATCATCGATAAACAATGTTTTCAAGGTGTTTGGTGGTCTACGAGTCATGCTTGCTTGTCTATATTGCAAAATAAGCGGTTGAAAAGCTTGTCCCCCAGGCTGATTTGTTGATCACTACCATTAGCTACATTTTCCCAAGGTGAAAACATGGTAGAATTTTCTTTGACATTAGGTTGTTGCTGAGCCACTTGGATTTCATTGTACATTCTCGGCTTAACAATGTCGGCCAATTGTTTAGAAAACTCTAACATTGGGTCATTTAACCCCATATCTATTTGTTCACAAATGAATGATGTTGTCATAACAGCTAGTTGCCTTTTCTTGCCCCAAGTGATGCCGATTAGGCATTATTTGAAGAAGAGGTAACTGAATTAGCCAAAGGCTGGTTTGTGGTATCAGAGATTGGCTGTGAGTCTACGCTTCTTAGAGGGGTAAAAGGTGCTGTCGATGTGGTCACCTCTAGACCTCCAGGCTTCTACTTATCTGTTTTGGTGGTGATTGAAGACTTGGCATAATGAATTTCCCTGATCTTGGAAACATATGCCAAGTATGATGCAATCTTGGTCTTGGAAACTTTAGTGGTTGATTTATTGGAGTCCTATCGAGCATACCAAAAATATGTTGGGTTATTTTCAACTATGTTAGTGTTGAGTTGGGTGTTAGGCATGCTAGACCTTGAAATCAGCTAGCCTTGAGTTAGCTCTCTTTGATTCTAGGAGTCAAATGATTACTCCTTAGATATGGGTTTCCAAGCTACTTAATGATAAGCACTAGGCTAAGATTAATTAGAAATAACCAAGACCAAGTTTGATAAGAGATAAAATATAATCAGCAGAATTTCCATTGATACTTAAGCAAGTTTCAATAGAGATCATATAGGATCCAATTACAATTCTACTTAGAAAGATATTAGGGTAACAAAATACATTGAAAAGTAAAGGAAAAAGTAAAGGCTAAAGGTTAAAAGACTTAAAGCAAAAGGTAAATGCAAAGAAAAGTAAGGGCAATTAAAAAAGTAAGCATGTTGTATGTTGTGTATTTAAGGATCCCCTGTGATTAGTAGGTTTTTTCCTATTTATTGGTGAGAATTCTCTGCAAAGCTACTTCCAATAACTACTCAAACTGCTTTCAACTTGACATTTGAGCCCTTGGACCATTCACTGCACTAGAGATTTCTTGATGATGCTGCCATGTGTCTTTACTCATGACTTAAGCATTAAGTCTTACTTAACAAGCTAAAGCCTGAAGCCTTATCCCTCGGTCGTGAATTATAACACATTATAACTTAGCAAAGGCAAGAGCTAAGGTTCAATCTATCCTCGACCAGTCTTTCCTCAACTATAGGTCAAGACTATTAAGACTTACCCAATTTTGATGCCAATAGAAAGATAGCCTTAGGCAAGTAACTAATACTTTATGAAAATGCCTACTTACAGTCTCTCCTGAGTATTGAAACCAGTATTATCCTATTACTTACCCCATGACCAACCATGTTTAAGAACATTGAAGCCATCTCTTGAGCCCCTATTTGTATAGTGCCTTTTAAGCCATGCTCAACTAATTTGGTGCAAAACAAATAGAAGATGTGTTTTTCTATTCGAAACATTTCATAACAATGAATGAGATGACAATGCAAAATTTTCTACACCCATGAATGGCCTATTTACTCACTAGTTCTACGTAGCTCTTTACATATATATTTCACTGCATATTCACCAATTAATGCGGTCACTTCTTCATCTTTATTCATATCATCTTCTACAATGGAAAGTATTTTAAATTCATGATTCCATTTTTCCCATTTCTTTATTCCAATGCTCTATTGGTCTTAATTTCAAACCTGTAAAAGATACAATATGAGCTAATTTAATTAAAAAAAAATGTAGAATTAACAAATTTATGGTGAAAATAGATCCTAACACATTTCCTTCCACAATAGGCCCGTACTAAAAAGAGTAGCCCACATTTAGAATAAAAAGCTTGTGACAACAAGATAACTAATGAAGGAAGGAGAATTTTCCTAATTTTTTATTAATTTTGCAACACGTACTATGCTAAATTAGTATGCATAATGGATTTTGATTTCAGTTGATAGATTATAAGGATTTGAGGGTGTTTTTTAGCAGTTTAGCAAGGAGTTGTTGCATAATACACTTCCAGCAAGTTTATGTAATGATTTTTAGAGGTGTCAGGTTGTTTCTCAATTCTTTTTCACACCATACAAATTGTGAGCAAATTACAGGATTCTTGCACAATGAATGCAAAGTTGTGCCATTTTTTGAAAGAGTTTATGAATGCAACATATCAAAAGGAATGCAAATATTTGAGGAGTTCAACAAGTTAATTCATAAGTCCTATTGCTAGAGTAATAATGGATAATAGATTATGTTCAGAGGCTTGTTAGATAGATGTTACTGTTGCAAGAGGACAAGTGAAGAATAGATTATGTTTGAGGAGTTCAACAAGCTAATTTATGAGTCCCAAGCATCCAGACAAGTAGGGAAATAAATTTGAGGACACACTCATTAAATTCAAATTTCAAATGATTTACATTTCATATGCATAGGCAAATCGTGCCAACTTGGAGAAAAATAGAGTTGTGAAAGGATCATACACAATTCTTATTGGATTTGAAAATAGATGGAATCTCGTGAATAATTATAAAACCTCATTATCTCAGTAATTCATCACAATAAAATAGGAATCTTATTGACACCAAAGTTCCGGGGTGCAAATCATCAAGCCAAAAATCATCATATAGTTTAGCAAAATTTTGCATAAAACATGTTTGGAAAACCAATAGTTTTAGTAGCATAACTTGGTTCACATGCAACCAATTCACTTCACATTTGTTGCATTTAAAAGCTAAGATATAAAGCAAAGTAGTACCTAAACAAAGCAAATAATTGGTGCCTTAACAAAGCAAAAGCATAAGACACTAGACACATGAAACAATTCATAGTCATACATTGTATAGGATATATTAGTTGGCATAATGGAAGTATAGACTATATGCTTAAAAGATCCAAAGACATACATATCAGTAAGTATCTAAAGCAGTTCACAGCTAGATATTAGTGTTTAATCTGAACAAAATAGAAAAACATATTTAAACTTGAGTTAAATACAATAGTGGTCAAACTAATCTTTCTTAGAATAAGCTTCAATCTTAAGCTAATTTAACAGACTTTCCTTATGTCCTTTCAAAGCTATAAATATTTCCTTTGCATCCTTTTTCATCATTAGTTGACAACATCGACAATGCTAATTAGGAGCAATTGTAATAACTTCAATATTTTGAATCTCAACCATCATTTCACCAATAGATGCACCAGGTACTACAAGTGTATTTATAACAATTGCACGTGACTTGGATGCATATGCAATTCTACTTATTGCATCTATAATTTGTTTCAAGGCAAGAATTTTGACCTTTTTTTCTTTTCCTTTCAACCTTGTCACCAACTCCAACTTACTTTCTCTTTCCACTGCTCATTTGACTACCGTTATCTTAGGAGGAACTTAAATTTATATTTCTCAGTTTACTACTAATTCCCAAACAAGCACCAAGACATGCCTCTAAACATTCTTCAATATCTCCCAATGCTTCCTCTAAATCTACATAACCATCATCAAAGAAAGGACAATACACATCATCATCTTTCTCTATGCCATTAGGTAATACCCTAGATGAGGGTGCCTAAGCAAATTTTCCAGTAGCCATGACATCTTTGAATAGTATGGTTAATTCATTAGCAAAAAGAAGTTCTTTTTGCCTGAATTTTCCATATAGAGGATTTTCTTGCATGTATATAACTTATCGACACAACCCATTACATGAAATAAATATAAAACTTATAACTTGACATTAATCGACTACATACCAATTGCTTTTTCTCTTACCATTCGTTTAGTGCATCTACAGTATGTTTTGTACTATCCTATCCCAAACTTGTCTCTCCGGCAAATAGCTTCTACCATATTGCCTATTCTTTCTCGAGGTTTTCCCACTTGTTCTTTAATTGACTTTTGTCATATTTCCTTCCAATTAACTCATTAAATTGAGATGTAATAGCTTTCCAACCTTTTTTTATAAGGGGGTTCCATTCCATTCCCTTTTATAGACTTGATCCAAGCATGCTTGGATAAAACATATAGTTGTCTCCAAATCCCATGAAGGCTTTGGTTTTTTACGCTTGTAACACCCTACTACTTCACTATTATTTTACGATTTAACTTCTTTAATAATAATTAACTAGTAGAAAATTGCTAACTATCTACCTTAATTTTTTTGGGCTAAATTTTTTTTGCTAATAGTAATTACAAATTTTATCTTTATTTTATCAAATTAGCATAGCGAAAAGAATAT
This sequence comes from Pterocarpus macrocarpus, assembly GCA_031439585.1. Lineage (NCBI taxonomy): Eukaryota > Viridiplantae > Streptophyta > Magnoliopsida > Fabales > Fabaceae > Pterocarpus > Pterocarpus macrocarpus. The sequence continues at coordinate 29,855,084 of CM062520.1, forward strand.
TATAGCATACCAGTTGATTTATCCTATAGTTAAGGTAACCATCATATATAGAAATATGCCTCATACATATTATAACACAATACAGTAGCTAATATGAGTTCCAAATACATATTCCAATATAAAAAGGGATGCCTTAACTACTACTCATTTGCACTCTAACCCGGTACATCACTAAAGATAGAACTGCAAGAGAAAACATATTAGATGGGAATGCCAAAAGGTAGGTGCCCTATACTAGATCAAAGTCTCATTATTTAGCCATCAATAATAGCAATAGTAAGCATGTAGTTTAAAATAACTAAATTAACTTTGCTAGTATCAAAGTCATATTCTTGGGCCACATCTATCTTAATAGTCACCATGGTTTGTGCCATTTGGAAACTCTAAGAAAAATATGGTGAGAGAAGTCTCCCAGTAGGGTGGTATTCCCAAGGGAGTCTCGTAGCTCGCCAAAAACACTAACATGCCATGTAACAATAGCGGGAGTGCAACGACAACAAGGTAAAACATTTAGCAACAAAATGTGACATAGATAAACTACAAACATTGAATAAGAACCATAACAAGATAAATTATTATTCCCAACATTTATTAGTGTCAAGCAAGATGACAATGCATAGTAATAAATATAAATAATAAAGAAGCAACATAAATATCATAATCATTAATATAACTCATAAATAATGACAAGTATACTATCAAATTCCTTTTCTACTGCTTTCTGATCCTTTTCTAATGGTTGAATCTGAAGGGTCTTTTATAGTAAATTTAGATATAATAGAGCTCTCATTGCTAGGGAGTCCCCTAGTCAAATTGGCAAACACCCTACTTATACTGTGAGGTGGGATTAATGTATAGCTATAGGTTAATATATCATTTGTTCACTGCGAGATGGGGCCGATACACTACCATGGACCACTACTAGACGGAGAACATATTACTTGCCCACTCCAAGATAAGGCCAATATTTTCACTCACATATTCAATTCACATAATAGCCACGTATCACATGTCCAACACATAGTGAACATCTTTATTCATTCCTCAATAATTTCAAGAATATATAGTGCATGATATTTCATGCCATAAGTTATAGGATTTTATTCACATACTTCAAAGGGCACACACATTATATTCACGGCTCATAATCATATTCAAATATATCTCCAATCATTCCATATCATGCCTAATTTTAAAGCAAGTATGATAAAACTTACAAATTCCCATGGCATTAATAATTCCAAGGTACTTAAACATAAAGCATCCATTTCGAATATCCATTATCACAAGATATACATGCACGAAACTCATAATTTAAGTCCATAGACTTATATGCGAATCACATATGACTATGGGTAAAGAATTCTTATATCATATAAGGAGGCAAACAAAGTTTAGACAAAAGATTTTTAAAACAAATTTAAGGAATAATTTAAGAATGTCATCAACTAAACCAAAAATTTAGAAAATCACTTTAAGTAAGGAACTAGCTAGTTTATATGAAATTTCTAATGGGACATTAATTTTAATCTCCATATTAAGTGTTTGTTAATGTGATTAAAGTTTTATCAAGTCCAAGAGTCCAAATCTATAGAATAGGTACTCTAAATCATATAGTAAGACCTTAAAGGTCTCAAATAAGTCCAAATGAGCCTCAAATGCTCTATAATCCAAACATAGTCCATAACTCCATGCACATAGGTCATGGTTGAATTATCAAATTTTAGGTGTCTTTTAATGGATTGTTAAGTCTTAATGTTTCCAAAAGAAACTATCACACAAACATAGCTGATTCAAACATGCTCAAAGATTTGAAAACACATGTATATGATAACTTAAGTATAACAACTACATGCTTATAAAGAAGCATATGGCCGAGACATATATATAGCTATATCTTGGTTATTTTGTTTCGAAACTTCACAAACTTGCATATAAGGCTTAATCACATAAAAATACACCACTTGAGCTATCAAATCAACACTTTAAATTTATTAAAAAGATGGAATAAAAGTGAATAAGTTGCTGTCCAAAATAAGGCAGCTTCTCAAATTAACTTTTATCATGTAATTATGATTCCAAATCAAAGAGAAATTAGCAAACAAGTACATAACCTCAAGATATAGGTCCTAAGGCTTCAAAATCACATTTTCTTACATTTTGATCATATTAAAAACATGTTGGTAATTAAAGAATAAAATAGGGCAGCATATAAGTACTAGGCAAAAAGGACATAGTTAGTGTCATAGATTGAAACTATCCAAAAACGAAGCTTCCATGGGTTAGAGCCAATGTATTTAGGTGTTAATCTTCATCCCTAAGCCTCTAAATAGATGAAAGACATAAACCTCCATGTAGTTCACCATAGGCATAGCCATACATATGGTGTTAGGAGAATGAACTTTCATGTGCTCTTGAGCTCAAAGAATCCAATATTTAAAGGTGTAAGTTACAAAAATCATTAACATTAACAAATAAGATTATCAAATCCAATTTCTAGCCATTAAAACCATGAAGAACCAAACACCATCGAGACCCCCATAGGAATAGCCATACATGCTGGACTTGGTATGGTTCCTCATATCTTTTGGCTTTAATTATTAAGGAAACTTAAGAAACAAAAATAAAAAGTCACAAATGCATAAAATGTTATCATAGTAAGATGTTCAACATCATTATTTAACCTTGGAAACATGTATAACCAATCCACATTGAGACACTCATGTAGGCATGGCCACACTAATAGTGTTTGGTGTTGGTTTTCATGTGTTAAGGCTTAATTAGTAAAAAAGCTCATATAAACATAACATAAGCTTATAAGAAAACATAGCTGCAACCAAGGAGACTTCCAAAAACATGAAAGTACCTACTGCCCTTGTTATGGCTATGAGGCATATGAGGCTTTAAAATAGGATTTTTCAAGTGCTTTGTGCTAACAACCTTCAAAACTCAAACACACATATAATAAGCTTTCAAAACGATATGGATACAAGATAAAAAACTTCCAAAATAACACCATCACCTTTAGCCCATATAGAGGTCGTGGGTTTCATACAGTCCAAGGATAAAGTTTTTGATGCTTATTTGCTTAAAATCCATGAGAGCTAAAACTTACACTCAAAGAGCTATCAAATAAGCATAGGTGCAACCATTAAAACACAAAAGAATCATGCCGCCTTCAGCCCTTCCTATGGTCATGGGCTTCGTGAGGTCAAAAGGAAAGTTTTTCAAGCTTGTTCAATTAGAAACCATGCAAACTCAATCCTACACACTTAAAGCCATCAATTAAATATAGATACAACTATCAAAACTCACAAGGACATAAAGCCCTCTTTGAACCCTAATATGGCCGTGAACCATATGTAGAAAAATAAGGAGATTTAATTTACAAACACTCAAAGAAACAAGATTATGAGTTAAAAAGGCTTCAAAATAATAGTTCAAGCTTTAGATCCTCAAAAGAATCCAACAAAACTAAAACCCTTCATGAACTTTTAGAAGGTTAAAAGAATAACATAAATTCTGAAAATAAAGTTTAGAAGCTTCAAATAACACAAAGATTCATGCTCACGCATGAAGCCTAAAAAGTGAAAAAGAAAACCCTACATGGTATGTGAGCTTGAAACTAGAAACTGCAAGGGGCTGGGCAAAAACTTCTTCTAGCTTTTTAATGCTTGTTTGAATGCTTAAATCAAGTTATGAAGGTGGAATATGATGGTGTTTGATGGTGTAGGAAAAAGGTGATTATGAGTGTTTAGAAGACAAGAACTGGGAAGGAAATGGAGGAGGAGGTTTCGGCCAATGGGGAGGAGTTTTGGCTGAAGCTAAAAATGTGGAATTAGTGTTAGAAGTTTCTTATTTATAGACAAAGGCTAGGGTTAATGATAGGTGTAACACCCTAATAGTTCCATTCTATACTTAAGTCATATTGTGGAATTACTAGTTATTACTTTTGCTCGCGGAACTAACATTACCTTTTTGAAATTACTTTAGCTGAAAATAGGGGTAAATTTTTTTTTGAACAATAACGAGTAAACTATTTTGAAAATCGAGAGCCATGAGGGCATCATAAACATATATTACAAACATCGCTATCTTATACATATTATGCGAGTAACATGAATAGAAACAATAAGAATAACCATAATCCTAGATAAATATAACATTCATTCCATAGCCATCCATAGTTGATATAATAATACTAAGAGTCATACATAGTGATATAAGGGGTCCGATATCACTGTCGGCCCTACAAAAGAAACCTAACAAATACATCAGTAAAGGAAATACATAGGAAATCACATCCACCCATACATGCCAAAAGAAAATGATAACCCTAGCTACAACCAAAAGGGGCTATCCTCATGCTCAGCTCCGCATGTAATGAACACCTTATTCATCTAGTGGGAGGAAACTGTTCCCGAATCCACCGAGAGTAACATCACTACGTCCTCTATCTCGAGCACGGCCACGCCCACGAGGCATGGCACGGGTGCGAATGAATCCATGACCGCAAACTGGGGGTGGAGCTGGGCCAGCAGACGTACCCGAAGAGTCGAAAGATAGGCGAATCACTGAAGACTGAGATGGCTCCGAATGGTAGGATCCCACGGAATAAGTCAGGTATGATGACTCAGAAGGATCTGTCTCTATTAGAGCAGTCGGCGTCAATCGAGTGTCAGAGTCGGAGTCCTCATCCATCAGGTACCTCGGAGCATGAAAAGGCGGGTCGACGTCATCCATGGTAATGTCCTCAAACAGCTCGTGAGGGTGGAAAAACGGACTCATCACAGGTGCACAGAACTGGCGGCTATGGAACATGTAGACCTGCATCACTGCCTAAGCAGTCAGCACAGATGCATTCAACACCAAGTCGAAGTGCCAATGCATCACTAGGAACTCAATGAAAATCACCACCATGCCTGACGTCGGCATCCTCTAAAGATGACACGAAAATGTAGGAGTGAGAAATACTAAATTTCTCAGTAGGATCGCGACTAGGCAAACACTGTGTCATTGTCATAGTCCCAGCCACTTCGGATTTAATTATAAAAATAGTAGACAGATATCAGTTCAATTTTAATGATTTTGAAAACTTAAACCCCGAAGCAGGTTGCTTTTAAACTTAACATCATAACTACATCATCATAACTAAACATACATACTAAAGCATATAATAAACATTCATAATGCAAATGGACAGTATAAATACATGCATAGACATGCATCATCATAAACTTAACCATAGGCATACTTGACTTTACCTTCGTTTTTAGCAAGCTTAACATTCTTTACTTTCCTTTGAAATATCGCCTTTGGACAGGAGCTCATTCCGTGACCGTTATCATGCAGTACTAAACCGAATCAGACTAAGCCGATATTGGTTACCCCTAAGTTGGAAGGTCCTCCATGTCACCCTTGCCTCCCTCATAGAGGTTCCTTGAGTCTTTATGGATCACCGTCTCTCACTTCCCTTATCAAAGTGATTGAAGGGTCATGTCCTATTAATTCTTTTCTTATCATTATACTTTACATGCATAATACTTCTTTGACTAGACACATGCAAATGATATGACTAAGTCCTTAATTTCTTATCATATCATCACACTCATCATTCAATCATGAGATAAAGCTCAATCAAACTTGTCATTCATCATACCGAATAGCATCATACATTCATACCCTAAAGGGGTTTATAGTTGTGTTATTCTTTGTGAAGAATCTTATGAATCATCACATGATTTCCCATGGTTACCCATGAGAGAATCACATAGTTAAGATATATGTACGTGGTCTTTTAGTTGCTTAGTTCTCATGAAATTATTCTTTACTTGAGTTCATATCTTATGGAACACTTGTTCAAATTAATTAAGTTAAGTGATTATTTTCTTTCCTTGAGATAGTTCACTTAGTGATTACTAAGTTTATGGTATGCTCAGAGGCCCTAATCATACTTCTGTTCCCAAGAAGTTCGAGATCCCTCTAATCCTTGGGTCATGATAGCGCATAACCACATCATGAACCCAACAACAACATGTTCACTAAACACCAAGGGTGGTTTTTAACTTAACCAAGTTATAAAGTTTCAAGCTTTTATCACTAACATAACAAGATCTTACCTTAAGTATTATAAAAGTTATCATTCTTTATAAAGTAGTCATAAAATTTTATTCTTTATGAAAGTTGACACTTTTATTTACTCTAAGACTACCAAGGTTTCAACTTTATAATTTAAAGTTATCTCTAAATTAAAAAGGTTCCTACTTTATCAACTAGTTATATAAGACATTAGCTTTAAAGTTATAAAGTCTTGATCTTTATAAAAGTTAACACCTTTATGACTCAAAAACGCTATTTTTGCTTAAAGCTTGGAATTTACTAATAAATTCATCTCAAGATTCCACCTTTACAAGACTTAGTATGCAAACTTATAACTTTATGACTTAAAGTCACCTTCTTGATTAAAGTTTAAAACTTTTTGAAAGGATTTACATCTAAGAATCAATCTTTGCAACATAAAGTGACAAAATACCATTTTTATAACTCAAAAAGGCTTAATATTCCAAAAGGCTTAAACTTTTACATGTAGTCTTGTCTTCAAAACAAAACAAAATAAGGCTTTATGAAGGCACCAAACTTGCACCACTTTTTATGCATTAAGAAGCAAACTTTTTAAAGCTTTAAGCTTTTAGGATATTCATAGTCTTATCAAATCATGAAAAGGATGTAAAGATGAAACTTTTCTAATCATAAACTCATCATAAGAAAAAGGAACAACTTTAAGCAAAATACCACCAAGAACATTAAGAACATTCAAGAATAAGAACATGAACATATTTTTCCAAAAGTAGAAACATCAAGAACACTTGAAGAAGAACAAGAACATATTTTTCCAAAAGTAGAAATGTAACGTCCGAAAAATTTTACCGTTTTTAAACAAGTTGTTCAGTTTTTATCGAATAATTGTGATTACTTAAGATTCGATTTGGTATTCACTTAAATCTAATTAAGTGTAATTTAGAAGGATTAGAATTTAGGATATTATATTAGGAACATAGAAAACCTCATAAAATTTTTCTAAAATCGGTTTACCGATTTAAGGGAAATCGGTAAGATTTCGGTATTTTAAATTGTCGGAACTGGACTAATAGAAATTATACTATGAAAATCCTAGGATGAATGGCCAAGATTCAGCCACTACACCCTCACAAGTGGCGCCACCAATAGCCTTGGAAAGGGAAGCCAAGCCAAATTTGAATGAGGATTGAAATTCACCAATCGTATGATAGCTTTTCTCCAAAGTTTTTAAATTTTTCCTTTCCTACCCTTATGCATTTTCGGCCATCAAAAAGGGCAGAACACTCACTCTTTTTCTTCTATTCACACTCATCTTCACTCCATCTTCATCAACCTTTCAAGCTTCATCAAGAGTTTCTTCAATCTAAAACACCAATCCAACAAGATCTCACTTTAGAAAGGTAGGAATTCAATCTAGCTTCTTGTTTTCTTTGAATTGGGCTGATTAGGACTCCACTTTCTTCCCATTTTCTTGCATGATTCTGATGTTATCTTGAGTGATGATGATGAATTAAGATTGGTTTAAGGTGTATATGTGAGTTTGAATTGAAGATTGGATGGATTGATTTAAGGAAAACATGAATTCAAGAAGAATTCAAGAAGTTGTTAGGGTTTTCCTTTCGATGGTCTGTATGGCGTAGTATACGGCTCCACCTATAGCCATTTAAATTTGATGAATCCATTTTTATATAAAATTAGACATTCAGGGCTTTCCATGCATATATAAAATATAAGGCCATTGGATCATTATGCTTTCAAGTCTTGATTTAAGTGATTAAATAAAATGAACCTACTTTGGAGTTTATGATTTCAAAATTACTAAAAGAAATCGTTATTCTTTTACACATGTTCATTGATTTTATTAAATAAATTGAAGTAGCTGAAGCGATAATGACGTCAGTTGTATATTTAGTTAGGAATCCCTATTGAGAAATACTTTATTTCTTATCCCTGTATGTGTTTCCATGTCATTCTCAAATGTAGTTGATGGCATCTACAGTGATTTTCTTCGAGGTGCTTGAGTAGATCTACCACTATGATCCTGGCATAAACTTACTAGTTTTGATAGCTCGCAGTAACTTTAGACTGTATATTTTCTTCAGCCGCCCGTTTAGCATTCTTGTAGTTAGCTAGCACTTCAATCCTTGCCGGCCGTATGCTAATCTCCCTCTGCGTCTCACTCACCCACCGTACTTTCTAAAGCCTGCTCCTTTCGCCTCTTTAATGGAGCCTAACCTTTTTGAGGGGAGTTCACCTCACTCAATTCTGCATGTAGCCAAATCTAGTTCTGTCTCTGTTGGCACTAAGATCCTACCATAGATGCAGTCAAAGGAGGATCCTGCAGAGCCCATGTTGGGAAATAGGCTTCACACCCCATAAGCCTAGGTTCATAGCATGGGCTAGGGTTTTGCTATGTATATATTTATGGATCTTGAGCCGATAAGCTAGTGAGTGCATGCCTATGCTAGAATGCTTTAACTATGGTTTCAAAACTGTATATTTTGGGTACTGCAATATTTTATGCATGCTGGGTAGTGATCATGTGGATATTATAGGAACCTTTATGCTAGTTTGGTTTCCTTTTGGGATGATTTTACATATGCTTTGTTTAGCTTGGTCTAGGACCTTGCTAATTTGACTTACTTAGGACTTGGGTACATTTGAGATACTGTTATGTAAATGTGTATGCCCAATACTTATTATGGATCCTGCTACTACACATTATCATGATATTACCAATTGTTTGTGCTAAAAGGCTTGGTTTTAGAAACTATTGTTTTCAAAAGAAATTATACACTATTTTCATTACCGACATATTTTATAACTAAAAATATTCTGCTAGTTCAGCTGTAACAACTAATAGATACTGTAATATGACTTAAGCGTAATATGGTCTTAATAGGTTGTTTATAAGTGATGTATAGAATCTATAGTATGTCTAACCATCAATTTGATGGACATCTTACTATATGTAGTGCAACCCCTAGTGCCTAATGTCATGCATACTTGTCGCAACATGTTTTGCACGGTATATTGTGTAATAAATTGGTGCTCAAGTATGTCTTCCACACAATCTAGTTGATAATTACTTGTGCACAAACATAACATGCTTTTAACATTATGTTTCAATTATTAAAACAACATTAAGGGATCTATAATAGTAATTGTGAATTTACCGGTCAATGAATAAGACAGTGCACAAATCAAACAAATACCATAAGTGGTTGAGTTACCACCAATTGTGGAAGCATCTGACCATGCAACTTCAGCCTAATCTATGTTGCTAAAAAGCTTGTAAGCGGTTTCTTTAAACTTATACACTTATGCATAGCAATCCAACCATGATGAATAAATACCTAACTTCCTCTCTTTGAACACGACATAGCAAGAGCCCATACCAAGTTGGCTACAAACAAGGAAAGAAGGTGGTGCAATATGAGCGATGGTGATATTTGCCAACCAAATGCATAATCTTATACCCAAAGTTTAGTGATGGATGATTTGCTAGCACCACCTAATGTAGACCAAACCATAAATTGACAACATTAAAAATTGTAATAGGTATGAGAGGTATTGAGTATTGAAATTCTAATTACATTTTTCAATATTAAAGTTGTAAAAACATAGGTTAGACCATATATTGAAAATTGTGATTGTATAGAGGCGAATCTGATTGACAGGTCAATGTACTAAAATTCCGTTCACGAGCATAGGGCTCTTATTTGCGATTTACACTTATACATGTTGTTTGCCTGTTGGAAATAATACACATGTTATTTATTTGGCCTAGATGATATCTACTGATTACTATGCACTGGACTTAACCGTGGTTGGAAGGTCAAACTACCCAACAGAATTCCAACCGATCGATGCAGGTTAATAGCATTATTTATTTTCAATTAGACTTTCACAATTAAACTTGATGTCAATATCTTTTCTTGATAATACCTTAACATGTAGTGATGACTCTGGCCTTTAGGTCCAAAATTGGCTGGATATGGAGTACACTTTCAATCCAAAAATCTATGGCCAATTGTAAGTATATCCACATCACACTTTTAGCTTCTCATACATGCAACTTCTACCTTTGACCTTTTTCTTTCCCTCAAACTTTTTTAAATTTATAGATTTTTGAGGAATAGGTTCGTATCAAAACTACAACAGAGCTAGTTCTTGGAAATTACAATGAAAGAAAAAAACTCATCTAGACGCATAGCACTACATATTAGATCTCATTGAACAAATGTTAATTAAAGACTGCCCATATTTTATTGTGTCACATATATAGTATTTTTTTTTCTTGGTTAGCCATTTTTTTGCATACCTCTAGGCTAAGCTTGGTTGCCATTTTTATTTTTTGTCAAATATACTATATTACTATCTCACTGATTATTGTTCAATTCCTATTCCACTAGGCCAAGCATGAAACATTAACCTCATTGGCATCAATGACATGAAGCATTTATGGACAAATTAGCTGACTATATTCTGCCTATTTTTATGGGCTTATATTTTTTTTAATAGATCTAGTGTATTTGTATGGTTAAAATACGTTAGGTGCATAATTAAAACCACCAAACTTAAATGTGGCACTAGGCCCTTAAAAAACCCATGTCTTTTTGGCCCTTAAAATTATATAAATCAAATTTATTATTTAATTAAATATAATAATACAACAATTTTTTTGTCATTTGTATTATATTCATTGAAACCAACATGACTTATTTACATTAAACAATTTCATTGAGTGTCATGTTTATTGTGTTTGCAAAATTTATTTTAATATAGGTTATCAAATAATCAAATATTGTTATTATTTGAGAACTTAAGTAGTCAAAAACTTAATACAATTTTTTATAAATATAAATAATTAAATATACATGACTAATAGTTATCTTTAACTTATTACACTTAGTATCATGTAATTGAAAACTAGATATTATAAAAATTAGAGATAACATCCATGTGTTGCATGGATTTTTTGAATATTTTGTGATAATTAATTATTTTTAACAAAGATATCTTGAAAACAGAGCTATTTGGAAATAAAATGTACTTAATTTGATAAAGAAATATTTTAAAACATACTCAGCCAACAAAAGTTAGAATAATTAGTTTTGTACTTATTTTAAAGGATAAAATATTAATGTAACAATTAAGATTTTAACCTTTTAAAATTAAAAGATCAAAGATTAATATTATTATGTACATCCAGATAAAGTATTAGGTGAAGTAAATTTTTATTGAAGATGTCAAGGTCGTTTCTTCCTTTAAACATTACTAGTAAACAATTATAAAAAAAAATTTCTTGCTTTAACAATAAAATTATTTTTACATTTTTAAAATTAATTGTGCGTTTTTATGGGCTAACAGATCAAAATAACTATCTCAAATTAAATATAATGAACTTTAAAATTAAAATATTAATATTCACGTGCAATAAAATTATTGCAAATTAGAGTAAATTTTAACTACAATCTTTTTTTCAATATTGGCACTGAAATTGATTATGCAACTCGGGCACATTTGTAAACTTGGTGGACGATTTCTAATTCATATGATCACACTTAATATTACAAGATAAACTCCTTCCAAACATAGAACTTCGACTTACATGCTTCCTTGGAAATTTTCATGATAGTTGCATACATAATATCTACTCTCCAAATGTACTATAACATGCTATGACTTGATCCCAACATTTTCCAGCATCCCACAAAACATTTTGAAATTAACGAAACAGCTTCCCGGTATGCAACAATGAAAAGGGGTTACAAATTTATAATTAACAAAACAAAAGATTCTCAAATTTAAAGTGCATGGACATTTAAGCTATAATCATTGAATTCGAGCACACCAATACCTCTTGTCACAATAGAAAAAACCAATAATTAATTCACTAATTCATCTTCTTTAACCAATTTCATATAAAAATATCATGCATAAATGTCTTATGAAAAAATGATTACCCATTCGAACTTAAGTTAGCAATTGGCTTATTCTCTACAACCTCTTCATCAGCAATAGGTGAATCAGAATATCCCTACCACAGTGATAACAAATATAAGGTGAATCAACATGGTATCAAAGATTTAAAATAGCCTATTATAAGTTGATGAACTTAGATTTTCTGAGCATAGTTCCTTACTATATATGTCATTGATTTTATCATCCAACGAGTAAGAATTTCTATAATCTAATTTTCCAATGTTCTTATTATGTTTTCACACAGGACACGAAGCTCAGTTGTGACCTTCACCACAACATGCACGACAATGTTGGGGCTTCTGCTTTGATATCCCCCCAGAACAACCCTTTGCCCTCACATTATTGGGTTCCCTAGGAAAACCATCACGCGACACAACTGCATGGTCTACTATTCTAATATCCTCTGCATTGTTTGACCTTATCCATGCAATTAAACTTATCAATGTGTCTTGTGATCTATTGAAGAGATAACTTTTTTGACAACCTTCATTAATCACTTGCTTACACTAATGGGCCAAATTCACATGCCAACTTACAACCAAAGAATCCCACATGAATCCCTTTCCCTTATATAGTCCTTAAGCTGCTTCTTTGGCATATTTCATCCATCTATTCATCACTAATGACTTTGGCAACTCAGATATGTCGAAATAAACCAACTCAGCAATTATATGATCACATGGAATGCCTAACGACTCCTTCTCAAGCATGAGCATTTAAACTCCATCTGATCCTCATAACAAGACACATGACATAACATGTTCGGCTTGTAATACTTTGCCACACCATATTTCACACATAAACTTGTTTCCTTAGCATACATAACCTCAATGCAATAGGCTTGTAAAGCAATCGGCAAAACATGAAAAAAAAAACCTCACATGTATAAACATCTGCTGCTGACCTCTCCAATTGGTCTAGCTGTGTTTGCATGATAGGCTGCCCAAATATTGAATCAAAGTCAGCTTGACCTTCTTTTCAACATATATGATCTAGACAATGATCAAAGTGATGCAAAAATTCATTCAAATTATACCGCAATTTAACATACTTCTTAAGGAGATAATGCAATCCTTCACACCTAGATGTTGTCCTAAACCCAAAAAATTTCCCTCGAATATGTGTAATGGCCCACATCTTCCTTTTATCATACAAATCTGTGATCCATTGATGATCTTCCACTCCAACTTCTTGAACCATTTGTTGCCACTTTTGTTGAAAAACACCCATCTCATAATCACCTAACATCAACTTTCTAAACATAGTTGTAAACCTTGGATTGCAAATACTGCTTGTGGCATTTCGCATAAAGTGCCATGCGCATAATCTATGATGGTTAGAAAACACTTTTTCTATGGCAAAGTTCATTGCCATATCACCATTAGTTATCACGAAAATCGATGCCTTTTCTTTCATTGCTATAAAAAAAACTATTGCAACAACCACACATAAGTCTCCTTTCTCTCATAAAACATTAGGGTAGCACCAAATATAATTGTCTGGTTATGATGATTTACACCAAAAAACATAACTAGTAGACAACTATATTGTTCTTCTTGTAAGGAACATCAAAAGCCACCACATCTCCAAAAACTTGATAATCCAACTGACTCCATCCATCACACCAAAATAGTTGCCACAATGCCCTATCTGTATCATCCTCATGCTACCAAAATAGATTAGGATCACTCGATGCTAACTCTTCTAAGAATGACAAAGTGGATTACACATCACCTGGTATTTGTTGCTTTTGCTTTGCAGCCTAATTATGCATATCCTTGATTCTAAACCCAGCTTGCTCATACCCACCACATTGGCTAGCAAATGATCCATATATCAGTGGTATGATAATGTAACATCCCCAAATTCTGATTTTTGATTTCATCTTCAAGTTTGTCATTTCCAATTTCCGACTTTATCTTCGAAATTCACATAAAATAGGATAATTTCGACTTCCAAGTTCGTCTTCAAATTTAAACATAATTTCCGATTTTTGACTTCATCTTTTACTTTCAAATTAAATGGAGCTGTTTCCGAGTTCCAACCTCCGACTTCGAGTTTCAAATATATTGTATATAATTTCCGATTTCCGGGTTTAAGTATTTTAGGTTTGATATTCTTGTCCATGATGTTCGATTTCAAAGTGTTTTATGTGCTTGTTATTCTGATTTTCGACCCATATTCGTCTTCCAAGTTATGAGTTTCCTAATTCCCGACTTCCGACCTTAACCATGTTCAGTATTCACTCATTTCCGACTTCTGACTTCATGTTAAAATAAGTATATATCTTTCCGACTTCCGAGTTTATAGTTTAAGATATGGTCACAAAAAGCGACCTCTAGGTTCAATATGAAGAGCTCCGACCTTGGAGTTGAACTCAACTAGAATGGACACGAGTTCAGATCTTTAAGTTGATTTCCAAGCTGTATACAATTTCCGATATGCGAGTTTATTCCCAGGATCTTTTCATCTGTTGGTGTTCTCGAGGTTGAATTGGGAGTTCCAAGATTATGTGATTGTGTGCTGTATGATTTCCGACATCTGACTTTGCTTGCAAGTTTCGATTAAACCAGACAATATTTTCGATATCCGATTTCATCTCCGAGTGTCAAATAAATGGCACGAGTTCCGACTTTAAGTAGAATCAGGGCGAGTTCCGATTTCAGACAGAATGGGAGCGAGTTTCACTTTTGGGACGACGTGGAAAGCAATTTAGCCACAAAAGAGGGAAACATGGCCGAACTTTAATTACAAAATTTCAACCAATCAACACTCACAATTTCAACTACCCTCATGTATTTAAGTCAGACTCTCCCTCTCATTTCTAGCTGATTTACGCCTCTCTCTCTCCTTCTTGTTCTAGCCTTCTTCTTTTCTTCTCTCAACCAACTCCATCACTCTTTCAAGCTTAACAAGGTTCTAGCAATTCAAGCTCGACACCTAGCAAAATCACACTCCCAAGAGGTACGATTCCATTTCTGTTCTTGAATTCTTTGCACTATGGCGGTATGAAATTCTATTCTTCTTCATGTATTTGATGATATATTGCATGTATGTGATGGATTATGGTTGGATTAATATGAAATCTTAAGTTGGAAGAAGAAAACTAGGAGAAGTGGAGGATTGGGATGCTGCCTAAGTGAGGAATCCCATGGCAGTCTGGATGGCGGAGTGTACGACTCTGCCTACAGCCGGTTAAATCCGATGAAACTATTTTTATATGAAAGTAGACATTCAGTGCTTTCCCTACATATATAATATGAGGTCATTGGATTAGTATTGAGAGAGATATGAATTTTTGAAGGTTAACCTAGGAATCAGGGCTTTCATTCGGGCAGAGTGACTTGAGAAGGGTGTAACTCACCCTACACAACTATAAATTGAGTAAAACTAACTTTGTTAGAAAGCTTACACATAGAGGAACATCTCTTAATGAAATTCAGAGTTTGTTATGATTCCCATCGTTCCTAGTGGTTCGAGGAAGTTGCCCTATGTCCAAACCAGGCCAAAACAGGGTAGTTCAGGAAGGTCAGATTTCAGGACCTATAACTCGAGCTATACTAAAGCAAATGGAATGAAACTTGTTGCAAATGAAAGGTTATCTTGTTAGCTTTGATATGACACCAATTTCGTATGATTTGGATTTGATTTCGATTTTTAGTAAATTTTTACTTCCAAGAGTATAATTCGGACCAGCGACCGAATAGGCTAAGGCAAAATTTAAATATCTTGAGCTCTACAGATCAAAATGAGATGGGACCAATGAGGTTAGAAAATAGACACATAGAGCTATGACATATCCAAAATTCAGGTTTAAATGAGTTGAATAGAAGTAAAGGTGGATTATACAAAATTCGGACAAAGCTGAATAGACTTGGCAGAAATGACCAAATTGATAGATTCACAAGTGTTAGTGAACATATAAGGCTTGAGTTGATGGTTACAAGTTTTACATTGATAGATATGTTAGATTGATCATACTGCTATGACCGATTTGTCCGTGAGAACTAGCACTATTCATGGGGAAACGGATCTGATCTGTTATGTTGCCGAATTTACGGCAGAAGTCTATGAAACTAGGAATGTTTATATTACAAGAAATTTATGAATATGTATGTGGAAATGCTATATGCAAGAATGATATAAGTATGATATGAGGTATATGAAAATAAATGATGAGCTTATGTATAAGTGTATTCAGCATGTCTATGCTTGATTATGCATGAGAATGAAAAGACATAAGTATATTAAATGTGAATCCCTTCACTTGGAGGCAGTTGCACTTTGAATCCCTCCCTGTGAAGGCAGTTAAATAAGATGAAATGTGAATCCCTTTACTTGGAGGTAGTTGCACATTGAATCCCTCATTGTGAAGGCAGTTAAAAGATAAAGATATGAGTCCCTTCACTTGGAGGCAGTTGCACTTTGAATCCCTCCCTGTGAAGGCAGCTACCCTCTACTGTCACGACCCAAACCCGGGCCATGACCGGCGCATAGGGACAAGTCCCTATGCAAGCCTTCCGCCACAGAATTTTATAAAAATTTTGACAGAGTCTCCTTTGTAATTCGGATATTTCCCAATTACAAAAGGTTATCTTGCAAGATACACAAACATAATCTTTCATCGGGGATTCAGGTATTCTCAGAATACACCCCTCAGCACACAGTATAACATTTAAATATATATATATATATATATATATATATATATATATATATATATATATATATATATATATGAATACATAACAACCACAAAAATAGAACAAGGCCGGACCCTGCCTGTAGTACTATGGAGCTACATACTAAGATGACAACTAAAACAAAATTAGAAATCAAGGCCCATTACTAAGTAGGGCTCACCCAAACAGGAATCAAATGACGCTGAATTGAAGAATCAGCTCCCAAGTCTGAACTTGTATTTGAAAAGAATATAATAACCACAGGGTGAGTTTTGAGAAACTCAGTGAGAGATAGAATGTCCCTAACCCACATGAGACAATGTACAAATTTATAGATATTAATGTGATACTATAATATGTATAATGAAACCAAAATAGAAATCTTAATCAAATATTATCCAAGTTTTCTTTTCCAAAATAGAGTCCATCTATTATAGGATAAATCCGTCAGGAAACACACTTAGGTGGCCATTCCTTCGTGTGAATCCCGTAATCAGGCACACACCACTCCTCCCGTGGCTGTGAATAACAGGCACGCACCACACTATATGTGTGGCCATGAATAACAGGCACGCACCACTCCCTTGAGTGGCCATGAAATCCAACATCCTAGGTGCACCCAGGGCTAACGCCTACTGCTGTTAGCCTACAGATCCTGGTCTAGACTTTCCCAAGTCATTCTTTTCCATAAACAGAACATTTAATAAATATTCTTATAAAACATACCAATATAACTTATAATAAACAATAAAATTGTAACTTCTAAGAAAATAAAGCTTTAACACTTTAATAAATAAAAAACGAATAAAATTCCAAAGCTTTTATCCAAAAACCTTTCAAAATAAAGAAATATTTTCCAATAAGAAACCAAGGTAATAAACATTTGCCACATTTCTCGTTTTGAAATCAAGTCATTGTCTCATGTGAACCAGTAAGAATAAATAAGCTACCAGAACTTAAAGTATATTGCTAAGACATACCAACTCATTTACGTATGCATATATATAGAAAAAAATACGTTAAAACTACGATAGGGATAAACTGTCTACTCACAGACTTAATGCCAAAAGTGAAATCCTAATCCCATGAACTCTGAGAGCCAAAGCCAGTCCTCCAGTGGTATATAATATCAATAATGTAGAAATTTAATTCAAGGTTAGTCCCTTAGACTAAGGATTAATCCACTATACTTCCAGATATGAAAATTCCTAATTCGTCTAACCTAGGGTTCTCCAGGAACTCACTATAGAGTAATTAATCTATAATTCATAGGAAAGGAAGAGGAAAGGAGTTTGAAGATTTCCTTTTTGAAGGAAGAATGGAAGAAGAAATCTTCAGGAGCCTTGGTGTCACCTCCTCCAAGCTCCAAGACCAAATGTGTTGATTTTGGATGAGGGTATGATTTGAGATTAAAGAAAGAAATTGAGTTTAAGTGAATGAGAATGGTGTAATTTGATGGAAGGATGTGAAGGATTGGGTTTACGAAGGAAGGGAGATATGTTTTAGAGAGAAGGGAGAGAGTTTTGAGGGTAGAGAAAGAAAGGAAATCACGAAATGAGGGGAAGGGACGCGTCTCGGCTTATATATTGACCTGTGGTAATCGATTACCAATTATGGTAATCGATTACCACGGGCAAAAAGCTGGTAATCGATTACCAATTCTGGCAATCGATTACCACCAACCCAGAACTGGTACCACGCGAAAAATATCAACCCGTGGGCATACAGAGAGGACTGTAATCGATTACAGATCCTCTGTAATCGATTACCAGCTCTGAACTTGAGGGTTGAAAACGAAGGGGTTATCCATTCCCTAAAATTCGTTAAAAATCCCTCTTCAACTTATTGATACCTAAAAAACCATTACCGGGACTTTTGATCTTAAGAAAATGCCTCAAACCTATAGCCCTCCAAGGAGGCATAGGGTTCAGACTCAGAAATTTTTCAGATTCCAGTTTCGACAGGTAACTACACTCAGGCTGGGGTGTTACATCTACCTTGGAGGCACGTGGTCAGATGAGATCCCTCTATATTGAAGGCACGTGGTCAGATGAGATCCCTTAATTTTGAGGCATGTGACCAGAAGAGATCCCTCCAAGACTAGAGGCACGTGAATCCCCTTGTGGGTGAGTCGGTGTGATGACGGTCATGAATTGAGCTGACGAGCTCACTCCAAGATCAGTCTACCCAAGGGCAGTAAAGGCTAAAAACTAAATACTAAAGCTTAAAATATATGCAAGCATCCCACTCACATGAGGCATGGCATCGACCCAGCTAGTATGAGTATAGGGGATAAGGCTTACATGAGGCATGGCATGACCTAGCTAGTGTAAGTACCAAATGAAGATCCCATATTCCTAAGGATCGTGACATGGCGATCACGCTCTGATGGGGTATGACATGGCGATCATACTCTAGAATGTAGCATGTAAAGATTTTATGATGAAAAGGAAGATAAAGAAAGAAAAGTAAATTTTATGTACATGCATAAATTCAAGTACAAGTAACGTTATGTGTAGATGTTATGTCTCCAGGGTATTGATGCTATTGTATTTTATTATGTTTCAGCTATTATTCATAATATAATTCATGAATTGATTTTGTATGGGCTCTCCAAAATGCCAAGTGTGTGAGTAAAATAAACTTTGCTTCGGATAATATATTTTCGAACTATAAAATTAAACAGCTTGTATAACATGATCACCTTTTTCATAATAAAACTAAAGCAACTGGAGATGACAACGATAACATTATGTATGATACTTAAGGAATCCTACTGAGAATTCAAAATTCTCACACCGATTTCCGTGTTATCTCCAGATAGTTCAAGAAGTTAGAAGGCAATTTGAAGTCATTTGTCAGATAAGGTCCGCTCAGGTAATAGTAACAACTCCAGGGTGTGGTATTATGACTTAAGTATAGTACTGTACTTGGGAGGGTGTAACATCCCCAATTTTTGTCTAAGCTAATTAGTTCAGTAATCCTGACTAATTAGAGAGGTTAACGATTAATTGAGAATTAATCGGCTAATCTCGATGAGCAAGAGCTTAGTAAATTAAAGGCAAGTCAACAAGATAAGTAAAAGTCAACAATTGAAACATAATACATTAAAAGTTATAATTAAAAGCCCAATTGTCTAATCTTTATTAATCCATGATTTAGAACATAAAATCAAGGTGGTCTAATCTAATTAACTAAGAGCACATAAGTCTCAAAACTTAATCACATTAACCTTCACATCTTCTTACAAAATTAATGAGGAAAATCCTTCTTAGCTAAAATGTGCTAATGAGTAATTTAAACCAATTGAATTAATTAACATTTAGATAATTACAACAATTATAAAGATGTAGAAACTTCCCTTTATTTTATTGTTTGAAAGTTTGGTCAAAGCAAGAGCCACATCCAACCATTCAATTACTTTCTCATCATGCACCCTTAGATAAAGAGTCCATATTAGTAGCTTCCTTAAGTCATGACAAGAGTTGTACTCTTCTTCACCAAGATCATGACACTTGGTGTGATCCTAGCCATCCAATGCCCAATCCTAAGAGAGCTCATGCTTTTAACCACTTGACAAAAACACTACATAGTCTTTACCCAATTGCCAAGACTCAAAGGAAATACAACACACTCTTTTGCCCTATGGTTTTTCCCACTCCCTAGCTTGTGTAAGAAGCAAAAATCACATCACCTTTCTCCCCATTTGTGCGCCACTTTCAACCCTCCATCTCTCCTCAATTCATTTTCATTTCCTCTCTCAAGAATATACACAAAAGCTCTCACCTCTCTCTAAACCTCTCTTTGTTCTTCCTACTCTTCTTCTTGTTCTTCTTGTTTTCCTACCCTAAGTCCTCACTTTTCTACCACCATCACCCTCATCTCCTATCACCACCATCACCATCCCTTCAAGGACCACCATTTTTGGTCTTTGGAGAAACAAGATCACTCATACACAAGCCCCATTTCCAAGCACTCAAGGAGGAAGGCTCTCTCCAACCTTCTCCACCTTCAAAATCCTTCAAGAAAACTCTCTTGGTAGTGGCTCTAAACTCTTTTTTCTCTCTTGTTTTTCAAGCTTTAGAGCTCCTATGCTCTCCATAGCTAGGTGGTTTTAAAGATTGATTATGGGCATCATAGCCATTCTTGTCATAAAATGAGATGTTGTTGCTTGTATGGTGGTTTGTTGAAAACATGTTTTCGGTTTGGTGTGAAGCATGGTTGAACTCAATATTTTTGAACTCCAACATGTTAGTTTTTCACTAATCTTTCATGGCATATATGAGTGTTTTATAACTTGAGAATGTTTTCTTGAAAGTGAGGTTGAGTGTTTTGGAGAAAACATGAGAAAAATCAAAACGTGAAATCTGGATTTTCTGGCAGTCTGTAAACCGAACGGTATAACTTTTTCCAGAGAACTCAGAAATTAGTGGAACCAATTTTATATGAAAATATACTCATAGAGCTTTCCATACATATAAAATACATAAGATTCGGAGTTAAGATGAGTGAGATATGATTTTTCAAAGTGGACTGTTCTCGGATTGGTTTCTGTCTGGGCAGTCTACACTAAAATGTGTATAACTCGAGCTACAAAAATGATTTTTGAGTGAGACCAAGTTTAATTGAAAGCTAAGACATAGAGGAACAAACCCATAAAACAGTTTTCTCAGATTCCTTCTGAGTAATTATAATGAGAAGTAACAATCCACTGTACCGGGAGTGAACTTAGAAACTGAACAGTCAGAATAAAATATGCACAACTCAAGCTACAAAATAAATTTTTAAGTGGGGCTTCTTTTGTTTAAAAATAGACTCAGAGAAGTATAAGCATACCAAAATTCGAAATAAAAGAGTAAAAGATGAAATTATGGTGAATTTTTGAAGTTACTGCCCCACTGTAAAAGTAAAACTAGTTATGGTAAAAGTTGAAGAATAAGGAGAAATAAGCTTTAAGACATTAATACCCTTACATTAAGCATTAGAGAACCCTCATAATTCAACTTAAAAAGTATCAAAAAGGACATTAGACAAAATTGGCACTAAGCCTAATAAAAGAAGTTTACACAATAGGCAATCTCAATTAAAAGCTTGCACCCAATTTACTAAGCTAAGCTCATAAAACTTTGCTTGAGAATATGCCTATGTTTATGTGCAAGCATGATGCTATGATGATGATGAGTAATGATGATGATATGATATGATGATGATGATTATGATATGATATGATGATGATCATGATGATGATGATGTGATATGATGATGATTATGATAGTGTTATGATGATGATAAGGATGATAATGATATGATGACGATATTATGATAAATCATGATGATATGAATATGATATGTTGATAATATGATGCTTAATGATAAACATGAAAAGACTAATAAATATGAACACCAAGGGGACGGCGATACGTAACGCCAGAGGTGATTGATAAAGGAACCACATTGTGGGACGGCGATACGTAACGCCTAAATGTGGAAAAGAATCAGAATAACTTTGCATCATAAGCTTTAATAAGAAAAAGATGAACTAAGGGTATGATCCTTCAAAGGAAGGTGACCTAATTTAAATTTCCTCACCCACAACTCACATGAGGCATGACATGACCCAGCTAGTGTGAGTATTGGGCTTAGGTCTTACATGAGGCATGGCATGTCCCAGCTAGTGTAAGTACAGAAATTCTATGGTGGCGACGGCCACGGTGTGAGCTCATTACCACTTATGTTTAGTGGGTGAAAAGATAAAGTTAAGTTAAGAAAAGAAAAGGGACCTCGGTCTAAACCCTAGCAAGGGAAGAAGTTAAGAAAAACTTATAGCACAGTCATGCATTTTTATATGATTATACTTATGCCCATGTATGTTATGATATAAATGATTAGAGAGTATGTTAAAATTGAATCCGCTTCGGATGTTCACGATTTCGAAAAATGCAAGAATTGAACCGTATGCATGCCCACTATTTTCATTAATAAAACCGAAGTGGCTGGGACGATGACGATGACACTTTCGTGTCGGGTTCGAGTCCTACTGAGAAATTCCATTTCTCACCCTCGTTATTCTTCCGTATCGTCACCAGATCTCGAGGACGCATCCGGTGGAGTGGAGCGTGGATCCCCAACACTGTGAGCGGACATGTGACGTGGGATGCAAGACGAAGCTGTTTTGGGACTTGTAGCGACCATCGCTCTGCACCTTCGCATATTTCTTTTGAGCTGAGCATTGTCATTTAAATTTGTACTTAGTATCTAGTATTTGGACCATGGCCCGACCATGAGCCTCCTTTGATGTAATGTTGATATATATGTATGTATATATATGATGAACCCATATCGATGTAATGACTTTGCTATATAATGCAATGTACTTGTGAATTACTATTCATTTATCTTTCTCTGGTTTTATGATATTGGAGTACGTATTTTATACGACACGCCCTTACTCTGTCTAGCTTCTCGTTCAAGGCTTTACTTTTCAAAATGCTGCAAAGCGACGACGTATTTCAAAGAAAAATCTTATCGTATTTTCCGCATAACTTAATTTCAAGCAAAGTTTAGTTTTCCACGAGCATAAGTAACACTAATAAAACGCCGTAATACGACTTAAGCGTAGTATGGGTTTATTAGGGTGTTACATTATGGTATCAGAGCAGTTCATCCTGTTAAAGCCTGAGGTTGGACTGACTATGCTTCCAAGCATAACTCTACGTGCGCTATGTTAGGTCGTCTTTGAGAATCACATGCGTATGATGGGATGTAGGACTTA
This sequence comes from Pterocarpus macrocarpus, assembly GCA_031439585.1. Lineage (NCBI taxonomy): Eukaryota > Viridiplantae > Streptophyta > Magnoliopsida > Fabales > Fabaceae > Pterocarpus > Pterocarpus macrocarpus. Next base: position 29,878,604 of record CM062520.1, read on the forward strand.
GAATGCATGACCGTCATGTGAGATTGCCTTTAGTTGCTGCCATGCTTATGCTTAATGTTGGGCCTGATCAACTCGATATCTTTGTATGGTGTGTTCAGGAACTAATGGCAACTCGCAGACGTACCTCCAACGAGAGCAGCGACAACGCGAACCTCGCCGAGTTCATGAGGACCTTCCAGCAGATGGCAAACGCAATGCAAGCTCAAGCTACAGCTGCTGAGCATATGATGGACCAGTTGAACCGAAGATCCGAAGAGTCTGTTGGTGGAAATGGAGCTGATGCCGAGTATCAGAAGTTCTCGGAGTTTCGCAAGGCAAACCCGCCTAGTTTCAAAGGGGCTTTCAACCCTGACGAAGCCGACGAGTGGATCAAAGAGATTGAGAAGATCTACTCCGTGTTAGCTTGCTCGAGAGACCCAAAGGTGGCCTTTGCCACTTACATGTTGAAGGCGGATGCCAAGTTCTGGTGGAAAGGAGCAAAAAGCTTGATGGAAAGTGATCAGAGGGAGATCACATGGGATGCCTTCAAGGTGGCTTTTTATGAGAAGTACTTCCCGATGTCCGTAAGGAATGCGAAGGAAATGGAATTCCTGAGGCTCTACCAAGGAGGTATGAGCATTCTTTGAGTACAGCGAAGTTTGAGGAGCTGTGCAAGTTTTCTACATTGTATCAGTGAAACCGGATGAGCATTGGAAATGCATGAAGTATGAGGGAGGATTGCGGGCCGACATCCTGGCATCAGTGGCCCCATTGGAGATAAGGAACTATGCGGCACTTGTTAATAAGAGCCGTGTAGTAGAAGAATGTAATCGAAAGTTGGCGGTCCAGTAGATCGAGGCCGTAAGAGGAGACAAAGGCCTCAAGAGCAACACACGAAGGAGCCCTTGCAAAAGAAGCCCTACTACGGTGAAGGATCCAAGGGCAACCAGCCACAAGAGCTCTCGCCAAACCTCCAAGACACATCGACCCGACCCTCGAAGCTTGCAATGAATCCCACCTGCCCAAAGTGTGAGAGACAACACAAAGGGATGCTACATTTGGACAAAATGTCATTACAAATGTGGACAACTGGGCATTTTGCAAGGAATCGCACCAGGGCAAGCACGCCTGACCAGTTCTGAGTAACAATTTTGAGGGCAAAATTCTTTTTAAGGAGGGGAGATTGTAACATCCCCAATTTTTGTCTAAGCTAATTAGTTCAAGAATCTGACTAATTAGAGAGGTTAACGATTAATTGAGAATTAATCGGCTAATCTCGATGAGCAAGAGCTTAGTAAATTAAAGGCAAGTCAACAAGATAAGTAAAAGTCAACAATTGAAACATAATGCATTAAAAGTTATAATTAAAAGCCCAATTGTCTAATCTTTATTAATCCATGATTTAGAACATAAAATCAAGGTGGTCTAATCTAATTAACTAAGAGCACATAAGTCTCAAAACTTAATCACATTAACCTTCACATCTTCTTACAAAATTAATGAGGAAAATCCTTCTTAGCTAAAATGTGCTAATGAGTAATTTAAACCAATTGAATTAATTAACATTTAGATAATTACAACAATTATAAAGATGTAGAAACTTCCCTTTATTTTATTGTTTGAAAGTTTGGTCAAAGCAAGAGCCACATCCAACCATTCAATTACTTTCTCATCATGCACCCTTAGATAAAGAGTCCATATTAGTAGCTTCCTTAAGTCATGACAAGAGTTGTACTCTTCTTCACCAAGATCATGACACTTGGTGTGATCCTAGCCATCCAATGCCCAATCCTAAGAGAGCTCATACTTTTAACCACTTGACAAAAACACTACATAGTCTTTACCCAATTGCCAAGACTCAAAGGAAATACAACACACTCTTTTGCCCTATGGTTTTTCCCACTCCCTAGCTTGTTGTAAGAGGCAAAATCACATCACCTTTCTCCCCATTTGTGCGCCACTTTCAACCCTCCATCTCTCCTCAATTCATTTTCATTTCCTCTCTCAAGAATATACACAAAAGCTCTCACCTCTCTCTAAACCTCTCTTTGTTCTTCCTACTCTTCTTCTTGTTCTTCTTGTTTTCCTACCCTAAGTCCTCACTTTTCTACCACCATCACCCTCATCTCCTATCACCACCATCACCATCCCTTCAAGGACCACCATTTTTGGTCTTTGGAGAAACAAGATCACTCATACACAAGCCCCATTTCCAAGCACTCAAGGAGGAAGGCTCTCTCCAACCTTCTCCACCTTCAAAATCCTTCAAGAAAACTCTCTTGGTAGTGGCTCTAAACTCTTTTTTTCTCTCTTGTTTTTCAAGCTTTAGAGCTCCTATGCTCTCCATAGCTAGGTGGTTTTAAAGATTGATTATGGGCATCATAGCCATTCTTGTCATAAAATGAGATGTTGTTGCTTGTATGGTGGTTTGTTGAAAACATGTTTTCGGTTTGGTGTGAAGCATGGTTGAACTCAATATTTTTGAACTCCAACATGTTAGTTTTTCACTAATCTTTCATGGCATATATGAGTGTTTTATAACTTGAGAATGTTTTCTTGAAAGTGAGGTTGAGTGTTTTGGAGAAAACATGAGAAAAATCAAAACGTGAAATCTGGATTTTCTGGCAGTCTGTAAACCGAACGGTATAACTTTTTCCAGAGAACTCAGAAATTAGTGGAACCAATTTTATATGAAAATATACTCATAGAGCTTTCCATACATATAAAATACATAAGATTCGGAGTTAAGATGAGTGAGATATGATTTTCAAAGTGGACTGTTCTCGGATTGGTTTCTGTCTGGGCAGTCTACACTAAAATGTGTATAACTCGAGCTACAAAAATGATTTTTGAGTGAGACCAAGTTTAATTGAAAGCTAAGACATAGAGGAACAAACCCATAAAACAGTTTTCTCAGATTCCTTCTGAGTAATTATAATGAGAAGTAACAATCCACTGTACCGGGAGTGAACTTAGAAACTGAACAGTCAGAATAAAATATGCACAACTCAAGCTACAAAATAAATTTTTAAGTGGGGCTTCTTTTGTTTAAAAATAGACTCAGAGAAGTATAAGCATACCAAAATTCGAAATAAAAGAGTAAAAGATGAAATTATGGTGAATTTTTGAAGTTACTGCCCCACTGTAAAAGTAAAACTAGTTATGGTAAAAGTTGAAGAATAAGGAGAAATAAGCTTTAAGACATTAATACCCTTACATTAAGCATTAGAGAACCCTCATAATTCAACTTAAAAAGTATCAAAAGGACATTAGACAAAATTGGCACTAAGCCTAATAAAAGAAGTTTACACAATAGGCAATCTCAATTAAAAGCTTGCACCCAATTTACTAAGCTAAGCTCATAAAACTTTGCTTGAGAATATGCCTATGTTTATGTGCAAGCATGATGCTATGATGATGATGAGTAATGATGATGATATGATATGATGATGATGATTATGATATGATATGATGATGATCATGATGATGATGATGTGATATGATGATGATTATGATAGTGTTATGATGATGATAAGGATGATAATGATATGATGACGATATTATGATAAATCATGATGATATGAATATGATATGTTGATAATATGATGCTTAATGATAAACATGAAAAGACTAATAAATATGAACACCAGGGGCGGCGATACATGAACGCCCAGAGGTGATTGATAAAGGAACCACATTTGGGGACGGCGATACGTAACGCCTAAATGTGGAAAAGAATCAGAATAACTTTGCATCATAAGCTTTAATAAGAAAAAGATGAACTAAGGGTATGATCCTTCAAAAGGGAAGGTGACCTAATTTAAATTTCCCCTCACCCACGACTCACATGAGGCATGGCATGACCCAGCTAGTGTGAGTATAGGGGATAGGTCTTACATGAGGCATGGCATGACCCAGCTAGTGTAAGTACCGAAATTCTATGGTGGCGACGGCCACGGTGTGAGCTCATTACCACTTATGTTTAGTGGGTGAAAAGATAAAGTTAAGTTAAGAAAAGAAAAGGGACCTCGGTCTAAACCCTAGCAAGGGAAGAAGTTAAGAAAAACTTATAGCACAGTCATGCATTTTTATATGATTATACTTATGCCCATGTATGTTATGATATAAATGATTAGAGAGTATGTTAAAATTGAATCCGCTTCGGATGTTCACGATTTCGAAAAATGCAAGAATTGAACCGTATGCATGCCCACTATTTTCATTAATAAAACCGAAGTGGCTGGGACGATGACGATGACACTTTCGTGTCGGGTTCGAGTCCTACTGAGAAATTCCATTTCTCACCCTCGTTATTCTTCCGTATCGTCACCAGATCTCGACGGCGCATCCGGTGGAGTGGAGCGTGGATCCCCAACACGCTGAGCGGACATGTGGCGTGGGATGCAAGACAGTTGTTTTGGGACTTGTAGCGACCATCGCTCTGCACCTTCGCATATTTCTTTTGAGTTGAGCATTGTCATTTAAATTTGTACTTAGTATCTAGTATTTGGACCATGGCCCGACCATGAGCCTCCTTTGATGTAATGTTGATATATATGTATGTATATATATGATGAACCCATATCGATGTAATGACTTTGCTATATAATGCAATGTACTTGTGAATTACTATTCATTTATCTTTCTCTGGTTTTATGATATTGGAGTACGTATTTTATACGACACGCCCTTACTCTGTCTAGCTTCTCGTTCAAGGCTTTACTTTTCAAAATCTTTGCAAAGCGGCAGCGTATTTCAAAGAAAAATCTTATCGTATTTTCCGCATAACTTAATTTCAAGCAAAGTTTAGTTTTCCACGAGCATAAGTAACACTAATAAAACGCCGTAATACGACTTAAGCGTAGTATGGGTTTATTAGGGTGTTACAGAGGGTGTTACAGATAATCCCCACACTTTTCATATGATGACCAATCTCAACCTAACCCATTTTCTTGTGAGATCATAGCATTCCAACCAACCGCTAGTTAAGAAGTTCATAATTGTGTTCGTCACTAAATTCAGTCACTATCCATCACCCGGTTACCACTACCAATCAAACATAAATTCTAGCATTGTAACCACCTCTCATCTCTAGTTTGGGCTCTCTAACTCGGTTTCCATTTTGTAAAATTTTCTATCTCTAAAGCCCTCATGAAAGCAAACAAAGATTTGCCGCACAAATTCCTTCTTTTTATTCTTCCATCTCTTATTTTTCCTTGCACTAAATCCCCTCATTCTGGCATACAAGTTGTAAAATTCATTTGCTATAGAAAGATCACCGAAGTGAAATCTATAAACATCATCTTCAGGTAAGCTCAAAAATCAATCTTGCCAATGTCCTCCTAAGAATCCACATAATAATTATCCAACTCCCCCATGTCAAACACGACATCTTCATCCATTTGAACATTAGCATCATTCATCTCTTGATCTATCATGCACCTTTCTTCAATATAAATTGCCAGTACTTGCAAATCATGCTATAGTTTTTTATCTGACCACACAATACCAAAAGATAGATCAAACAATTACCCAATTACCCAATTACCAAAACTAACTTACCATAAGACAACACCAAGTAAAATTTTTCCCCAATACTCTATTGCTTTCAAATCTATTTTTGACCTTAACTCAAATCTAAACAGCACATATCAAGAATAGGGCAAACCTCACCATACTAGCAGCACATACCCATGCCGTTATCAATTACATTTCTCCACTACCACTTCTTACAAGTCACCAACCCACCACCACTACTTTTTTTTTTCTTTTTTAGGAAATTTTGTGGTACTACTTTGATGTTTAAGTAATGAATGAATATGCTAGAATACAGTGTCTATAGTTTGCATAGCAGTTTCTCATAACAACTATTAAATTTTTGGATTTTTGCAATTCGAAATGGAGAAGAAAAATAAACTGATTTTGGGCTATAATTAATGTTTTAAGTTTACTATTCAAGCATACTTGAACACATCATCTCAACGCACCAACATTTTCGAAAATCTAAAATGAAAAATGAATGTCAACTGTCAGTTTTGGTTCTAAAATTAAGATATGTCAATGTTATTAGACGAGCAAACCATCAAATTCGTAGGGGATTACCCACAAAACCTTTATTACACAAAAGTAAAAACACAAACCGAGAACTAACTATGACTAAGCCACACTTACGTGATTAGTATTCTCCCCGAACGTAGGCTCCTCTCTCTTCTTAAGGCCGAAGACGATATAACGGCGATGACCCACCTTCGCCACCCAACCAAAGCGATGGGATAAAGCCCTCAGCCCTCTCACTTCACATCCAAAAGCTATGAGGATTGCCTTGCAAAAACTAAATAGTACACATACCTAATGCCAATTTTAAAACAAAAGTGCATAGTATACATTTAAATAGTTCAGTCTTAATTAGTCGCAATTCAACGGTCAAAAAATTGGGACCATGAGAAGTGCCAGAAGAGAGTTTGGACCAAATTAGCCATCACCCTGATTAATGTAGCAAATGCAGCTATTCAGCATCTGAGCTTCTCTTGTCATATGTCAAAGTGTAACGTTGGTCCACAACAATGTGTTCATTCGAGCTCTTTAGTATGTGAGCTTTAGATCATGCTATCTACTGGTGATCTTTTATTTTCTTTTTATTTTTAATTCATCTAGGAGCAGACAATTGAGAGTTGTTGTTGTTGTCTAGATAAACTAGATGTATCATTCATGCTGAAAGCATTCACCCTTATTAAAGAATGCCCTTAAATCACATCTTTAATTTGTCTATCTCTACAATTTCAGTCCCTCCTTGAGTATTGAAGACCAGGAGAAAAGGATGAGACAAGCAGTTAGGAGATCTGGTTTTGTGAAGGATTTGTTCCTTTCAACTTTGTTAGGTGACTAATGGAAGTTGTAAGTTGATTGGGAATTTGAGAAAAGACAAGTTAAGACAAGGTGGGCATATTGGTTGAAAGGCTTGGCAAAAAAACTGAATATGCCTAAAGAAGATTTGTGTGCTAATCCTAAGGAGATCAGAAAATGTAGATACCTCTAGAGGCACACTAAATGGTTGTTGATCTGCTGTAGGTTTGCCTCTGGAGACATAGCAAATGATTGTTAATCTGCTGCAGGTTTCTAAATGGTGTTGGCTTGCTTTGCTAAATTAAGGCTTCGACAAGTGCAATGAGTAGCAATTGAAGCAATATCTTAATATAACCTGGAGAAGATAGGATGAGTTGCTTTTATTTTGCTAGCTGTTGTATCTTAGCAATCTTAGATGCCACGTTCTGCTTTGACTGTCTATGGATGTTGTTTTGTGCCCTACTCTTCCGAGTGGTTGAGCCTTTTGCTACTTGTTATAAATAAATAAATAAAATAAAAAAAGATGTAAGTTGCATGGAAAAGAATAATCAAACTTATGATCCATCCTTAAGGATCTGGCTGTAGAACACCGGCAACGCTTTTACCCATATTAGCCTACTTGGGATATTATGGCAGTGGCACTTTTGACATAGTGCCAAATCTGATGACAGATATCCATTTATCCCATCCTTGTAAGCAACTTCACAAGAGATGTATTACTTTCTCGGAAGGACAAAAATAAAAAAATAAATAAAAGTTTTTTAGCTTATAGCAGACTTATTTTGCTATGTTGGCATTAAGAATCCCTTAAATCATAAGACCTATTCTTCATTCCCTTGTATCAGTAACTACTTTATGCACCATCTCTATCACAAATTCGTGATGCCTGTGGGAATATGAATTTGTGGAAGTGTCTCATTATGGCTTTGATGAACTTAAATATTTTAAATATGAATTCAGTAGCATTATTTTTTGAGTTTAATTGGGATGCACTTATAGTATAAAATTTTTTTATACCGTCACCTAATCAAAACCTTTCATTTGTATGATCATTCAAGTAGTGGGTGGTTATATCAAAGACTTTTTGCTAATATGACAATATATAATTGAATGTCTGTGGAAAAAAATTTTACACTGACAGTATATTTAAATTAAATACTTATTTTTTATTTATTGTTAGTTGTACTACTTAGTTTTGTTATATCCTTATTTTTTTTAAAAAAATTAATTTAATTATACAACGAGAACCAGGTGAGATAAATCTCTTTTTTATGAGGATCATATTACTAGTTTTATAAACTTTCGCACAATCAAGTGGCTGGTCGGTGTCTTGTATTCAAGTTTGTATCCCTTTGCAGTACTCAATTGCTTGGTGGAGATGTTGACACCTTATTATAATACATAGATTAAGAATAAGAAGTGCATAAAAAAGAAAAAAACAAAAAAGAATAAGAAACTAGTTTGTGAATAATAGTGGAAGGCTCTATTTCACAACGGTACGAACAATTTCTATGAACCCGCCATCCCACACAAGGGCCACACACGGTTGCTCGGACGAAGATTAACTTTGCAAATAAAATACACAAGGCCCTGTTTTGCAAATTAAAAACTCACTGCTCAGGCTACAATTCCTGATTTAATACAGGGGACGAATCGGACACCGTGTTGGAATTGTCCTCACCAAAGAAAGGAGAACTATCAATTTTGGTTTTAAAAAATCAAAATATTCGAAATTTAATTTTTAAAAAATATTATTTTTATATTATATTTTAATAATAGATGTGTTGATAAATTAATTTTTTTTAAAAATTAATATATTCATAAATTTTATTAATAGTAATAAATTTTATTAATAAAATATCATAAAATAATAAAATATTTTTTAAAATTAAATTATCAACACTTTAATTTTTTGAGGAATCAAATTGATGGTTCCAACTCTTCTTCTAATGGTAAATGGTAACGGGGAGCAGTGGCACTGTTAAATGACGTGGGTGACTTCTGATAGGCAATGATGTCACCAGAAAATGTTAAATATTGCAGCACAGGAAAGGAGGGAGGAGGTCCAATCGGGTTATGATATTAATTATTAACCTATGAAGAAGGCCGTGGACAACGGCAACATTAACAGCAGCAGCAATATAACCGAAAGAATTCTTGTGTTGGCATCACACCTCCCTTCTTCCATGGCTTCGGAGAAACAAGCTGCTCTTTCTGCTGCTCCTTCTGATGCCGATGCTCCCACCATGTAAAGATTTTTTGTTTCTTCACTTGCTTTTCAAACCTGTGCACTATTTCATTGTTCCTATCCTGTTTATTCTTGTTCATTTTTTTTGTTTAAGGACATCTCCTTGTTCGGCAAAGTTCTTTCATCTGTGTCATTCATCTGCTTCATGTTCTGATTGTCTCTATTAGGTTGCAAAATCCCTAATTTTTTATTGTTTATTTATTTATTTTTGTGGTCAGGCTTAGTGGGCATTGAAATTTTCATTCTTTTTACATACGTTCTTATTGGAAAAAGTGGGATTTTATCTCTTGTATTATTTAATGGAGTAAAACCCCAAATTGGTTCTTGAAAGAGTTGTGGGACATCAATTTGGTCCTTGAAAAATTAAAATTTATTTCAGGTTAGTTCACATATTTTTTTAATCTTTTAGACTAACTTGAAATGAGTAATAAGTTTTCGAGGACCAAATTGATGTCATAATTCTTTCTAGGGTCAAATTGGTATCACAACTCTTTCAAGAATTAAAAAGAATTAAATTGATGTTTCACAACTCTTTTGAGAATTAATTTGAGATTTTACTCTATTTTTTAACGTGGCATTATTGGTACTATTTTGCTGCTTATGCTATGAAGATGTATGGTTGATGGGTGTTCCAAGTTGTCTGCTTGCTTAATTTTTCGAGCTTTTGCGTTTGGTGGAATTTGATCGGTGTTTTTTGATCTGGCTATGGTGGATTTCATGCACGCTTATTCCCGATTTTATTTGAACAACCAGAAGTTTTGCCTCTTCATGTTGGACAAGGAAGTGGCAAATAAGAAGATATCTCTATTCTGTGAGATTTTTATGAGTACCTATCTTTCATGTTCTTACTGTTGTATTCTTTGATGCACAGATTTGATAAGATCATCAATAAGGAAATCCCTTCAAACGTGGTTTATGAGGATGATAAGGTATTGTTTGACGTGTTTTATGCTTGTAATTGCAGAGATTGGGTGGTACATTGCTGTTTCCTTTGGGAATTTATAACAGGGAGAAGTTTGCTGTCCATAGTGAAAACATCACAATCTAGATATATATAGAGTCACCTACAGTGTTATGTAGGATTGCTAATTTTTTATGATTCAGTTTCAGTGGAAGTCCTGGTTCTCATATTTCTCTGAAGTCTTGTTATTGAATTTTCTTTACTGTCTAGCGTCTACACTTATTGATCACGTAATCAGTAAAATGGTTCAATGGATTTCTATTTTAAAAGCAATTGGGTATTACGATAAACTCTTGTGAACTGACAGCTTCCGCAAGAAACTAGCATTCTTGCTGAATTGCACACCCTAATACTGGGCTTAAGATCAAATGTGAAAATGCTGGTTTACTGGTAAATTTATAAGAGTTCTTGTTTCTTGCTTAAGACTATGTCTATATGGATATGCTAAATTCTTTATGATGATTTTTATCTGACTGAGTTACGTACTGCACTTTTACATAAGTAGCATTTGGCCATTGAATTTATTTATGCTAAAAGTTGGGAAATTAAATATGCTTTTCGGTTTTCGGTGCACCCAAAAAAAAAAAGGCTTTTCAAATTTATTTTCTAGCCTTTTTTATTGTCAGTCTTAGGTTCTGCTTTTGATATTTTGTTTTTCTTTCTTCTCTTTATGCTTCCTAGTTCCTTACTTCCTTCTCCCTCAAAGAAATGAAATTGCATGAATTGTTATTTTTTTGGGCACCAGTGAACTGTTTATTTCATTATTTCTTTTGGATAATTTTTTTTTCTCTTTACTTATTGTAAAGGAAGCATGGCCAGATTTTGCACTGTCCCTGATTCTGGTCAGGGTTTCTTATTTGATTTATAAACCATAGCAGTTAATCATTGTGTTATTTTTTTCCCCTTTTGACAGGTCTTTGCCTTTAGGGACATAAATCCCCAAGCTCCTACGCACATTCTAATCATTCCTAAAGTCAAAGATGGGTTAACTGGTCTATCCAAGGTATTTAATGTCTCTATGTGTACATGGACACATGCTGTCTCAAACTTTCAATTGGGAACAGATCACACAAATGAATATGCCTAGTATATTTCTATATTAATTATTTACTAAAACACAAATTATTTTCCTCCTCAACTTCACTGATATAAGTTTTCATCTCACTTAGCCCATTCTTTCTGGGGTATGAAGAAAATGATAGATACCATAAAGGTTTAACACTTTAATGTCTCTGGAGAAAATAGATTGGTCAGTGTTAGGAGCCCTGATGATGCTGGAATTAATAGTAACCTTACCCCTAGTAAAAATGTAACACCCTATGCTAATGTGTATGTCAGAAGAAATAGAAAGGTAAATAGTGATGTGGCTGGGGCCTATGATGAGGGAGTGAGGAAAGGGTTTTGTAACTAACTTTGCCAACTAGGAAAAGTTAGTGGAGTGAAAGAATTGTTGATTCTGTTAGGGAAGGAGGGTGGGAGCAATATAGGGTATGGGAGAGATGTTGAGGGGGGATCTCAGAATTGTGGGGATAGACTTTTGGGAGAGAACCAAGTCTCTCGAACGCCTAGTGAGCATTGTAAACATTTTCCTTTTAGTTGTGAATAATACACCATAGAGGGAGGAGCTAGATACTACACTAGTACTAGTTCTATTCCTCATTATCCATTGCTATTCTTTTGCACTTTTATAGTCACTAATACCAGTTCTTACTTCCTTACAACTGGTATCAGAGCCCAGGATGTTGAGGGCTCTGTGAATGGTATCCACGCATGTTGCAATGGAGGCCAAAATCGAAGGACTTGAATAGAGGCTAGAGGGGATGCATGAGGAGCACAGCAAGTTGTTGATGAACCCGTCTCGGCAAATGGATCAGCTGATGCGTGATTGGAGCCAAACTCGAGATAGAAATTTTGATCGGCGGTTCCAGCACCATGGTCATTAGCAAGAGGGAGGGAACTGCAATTGCGCGTCACGACAGGGGGACTTCACCCCACCTTCCGATGTGCCATCACGAGCAGGGAGCGACAATGACCGACAGTGACCGATTCTCCAACAGTGGTTGGGAAGGAAGCTGCCGACCTAGGAGGACGGAATGTGCCGAAAAATCGATTTACCCATATTTTCCGGTGACGACATGTATTGGTGGCTCGTTCGCATCGAGCGTTACTTCAAGGTAGCAGAGGTGGATGAATGAGACCGTTTGGAGTTGGTTCTGGTAGTGCTGGAAGGTGACACGCTTATGTGGTTTGAATGGTGGGAGGAGGACATCCAGTTCCCGTCGTGGTGGAGGTTTAAAGAGGATCTCCTTAAGCAGTTCCAACTGTGGGCTGCTTAGAACCCCATGGGCTTGCTCTTACAGGTGAAGTAGATAGGTGGGGTGCTACAGTACTGAAGGGAGTTTGAGCTTCTCGCGAGAGCCAAGAGGAACATAGACTTGAAAATCCTCATGAGTATCTTCCACAATGGCCTCAAGAAGGAGATTCGTGTTGAAATGACGGTGGGCGAGTTTCATAATCTCGCTGCCATGATGGACCGGGCACTGAAATTAGAGGAGCATAACTTAGCTTGGAGGGAGGCTGGGGTGAACCCAGGGGTGAACGGTGTAGGTGGACCCTCTAAGGGCCCAAGCCCATTTAGGGCCCAGAATTGGGTTAGACACAATCCTAGAGTCTTCCAAGGAGGTGGACCAAAAAGCAATGTTGGGGGGCAACAAGAGACACGGGCTAGTGGCATGAGAAAGTTGTCCCATGAGGAGTTACAAGAGAGATAGAGGAGAGGCCTCTGTTTTCGTTGTGGGGAAAAATGGAATCCTGAGCATTTTCAGTTTGTGGTGTTGGAAGAGGGTGTGATGGAGGAGGAAGAGAACGAGGTACCACAGGTGGCAAAAGAAGGAGGAGAGTTGGAGTTGAGGGAGTTACAACTATCATTAAACAACTTTTGGAGATTAACTTCCAGTAAGTCCTTGAAGGTGTGGGGTGAGATTAAGGGTGAGCTAGTGGTATTGTTGATTGATTATGGAGCCACAGCCAATTTCATATCCGCTCAGATTGTAGACAAGTTGCAACTTCCAGTTGAGAGGGTGAAGGGATTTAAGGTAGAAGTAGGCAATGGGGCTATGGAAGAAGGGGTTGGAGTTTGCAAGGGGTTGGAGTTGCGGGTGCAAGGAGTGCATATTACACAACACTTCTTTGTTTTGGAGTTGGGCAAATTGGAAGTAGTGCTAGGGGCAGATTGGTTAAAGTCTCTTGGGAAATTCCAAGGGGACTATCAAAACATGACACTTGAGTGGAGGAAGAATGGTTCCCACCAAATTCTGAGGGGCGATCCTACAATGTGCCAAACCAGGTCATCATGAAAAACGGCCTTGAAGGCTTTGAAGGCCAATGATGAAGGGTATTTAGTGACCCCTTGCCTGCTGAGACTGAAATGGGTGGCAGATTCTGAGTTATCAACGGAGGTACAAGGGCTGTTGGAGGAGTTTGCAGACATTTTTCAACTCCCTACAGGTTTGCCACCAACCAGGGAGCAAGACCATGCAATCGTGTTGAAGGGGGGAGCCTAAATTCCTCGTAACCAACCCTACAGGTATCCCCACTACCAGAAAAATGAGATTGAGGAAATTATAGAAGAGATGTTACAATCAGGAATTATAAGGCCCAGCATTAGCCCATTTTCTAGTCCTGTAATTCTAGTAAAGAAGAAGGATGGGGGGTGGCATTTTTGCGTGGATTATAGGGCCTTAAATCAGATCACTATCCTTGATAAATTTCCCATCTCTGTTATTGATGAGTTACTTGATGAATTAGGAGACACTAGGGTCTTTTCCAAGTTGGACCTGAAGTCTGGTTATTATTAGATTAGGATGAAACCAGAAGACATTGCTAAAACAGCTTTTCGGACACATGAGGGGTATTATGAGTTCCTAGTTATGCCATTTGGGCTCACTAATGCCCCCTCAACCTTCCAAGCCCTCATGAACAAAGTTTTGAAGCCTTTTTTAAGGAAGTTTGTCCTTGTCTTTTTTTATGACATTCTTATTTATAGGCCTACCCAAGAGCTTCATCGTACCCACCTCCATCAGATTTTTGAAGTTTTTGAGAGCCCACAAGTTGTATGTTAATAGAAAGAAATGTTGTTTTGAGCAGCCACAACTAGAATACCTAGGGCATATCATTTCTGGAGAGGAGGTAGCAGCTGACCCCAATAAGATTAAGGATATGCTGGATTGGACAGCACCCACTGATTTGAGGAGTTTAAGGGGATTCTTAGGATTGAGGTTTGTGGAGAACTATGGGAAGGTTGCACGGCCTTCAACCCAATTGCTGAAGAAAGATAACTTTAAGTGGAGTCATGATGCTCAACTGTCTTTCGAAAAGTTGGAGGAAGCGATGATTTCTTTACCTGTCTTGGCAGTTCCCTCTTTTTCCAAGATGTTTGTGATTGAGACAGATGTGTTGGGAAGGGGAATTGGGGCTGTGTTAATGCAAGAAGGGCGACCCATTGCTTGTATGAGCCAAGTGTTATCTGAAAGGGCCTAGAATAAATCGGTTTATGAGAGGGAACTAATGGCCATAGTGTTGGCTGTGCAAAAATGGAGGCATTACCTCCTTGGGTAGCATTTTATCGTGCACTCAGATCAGAGGAGTTAGAAGTATTTACTGGACCAGAGGATTGTAGGGTAGGACCAGCAGAAGTGGATGACAAAATTACTCGGGATTGACTTTGAAATTAAGTACAAGGCTGGGAATGAAAGCCGTGTGGCTGATGCTCTCTCTAGGAAGCTGCAATACTCAGCCATCTCAGCTGTTACCTTCACTGAATGGTTAGACTTCGAAGAAGAAATACAAGCAGATGCAAGACTACGAGGCATTATTCAGGACTTGTTAAAGGGTATTGATACTCACCTGGGGTTTGAATTAAAGAAGGGGAGGTTATATTATAAGGGTCGATTGGTAATAGCCAAGGATTCAGCCAAAATTCCTTTAATACTACAGGAATTTCATGAATTTGGTAGAGGGGGGCATTCTGGTTTTTTCCGAATGTATAAGAGAATCTCAGGGCTGTTATATTGGGAAGGAATGAAAGGGAGGATACAGCAGTATATTAAAGAGTGTGATGTATGTCAGCAGAATAAACATCAAACTCTCTTACCTGCTGGATTATTGCAACAGCTTCCAATACCAACTAATATTTGGTCTGAGGTGGCAATGGACTTCATTGGGGGATTACCAAAGGAGATGGGAATGGACACAATAATGGTTGTGGTAGATAGAATGACAAAATACGCCCATTTTTGCCCATTAGCTCATCCATACACGGCAAAATAGGTTGCTGCAAATTTTGTCAAAGAGGTGGTGCAGCTGCATGGCTTTCCAAGCATTGTTGTGTCGGATAGAGATTGGGTGTTTATGAGCATTTCTGGACTGAGTTGTTTAGAATGGCAGGAGCTAACCTAAGATATAGTTCAGCATACCATCCCCAGATGGATGGCCAAAGTGAGGCCGTCAACAAGTGGCTAGAGACATAACTTAGGTGCTTCACAGGTTCAAAACCCAAACAATGGCCTAAGTGGCTCAGTTGGGCTGAATACTAGTACAACACAAATTCTCATGGCGCTATCTGAATGACTCCCTTCAAGGCCCTATATGGGAGAGAGCCTCCTAATCTGCTGCGGGGTGGGAGAGAGTCCACGGTGGAGGAGGTCAAAGGGTTGATGGAATAAACGAATCATATGTTGGATGAATTGAAATTCCAACTAGAAAGGGCCCAAAATAGAATGAAGGTGTATGTTGATCAAAAGGGAAGGAAGGTAGAATATGAGGCGGGCGACTGTGTGTACTTAAAGTTGCAACCATACAGACTTAAGAGCTTGGCTAAGCGGATTAACCAAAAACTGAGTCATTGTTACTATGATCCATACGAAGTTATTGAGAAGACTGGGCCTATGGCACACAAGCTACTAGTTCCCACCCATTCCCAAGTCCATCCTATCTTTCATGTATCTCTTCTAAAGAAATGTGCATCCCCAAAGGTGGCAGTTCAGCCTCTGCTACCAGCTTTGACAGCAGAGTGGGAATTACAAGAGCAGCCAGAGCAAGTGAAGGTGACTTGTGTCTCAGCAGCTGGAAGATGGGAGGTGCTGATTAAGTGGCAAGAGCTTCCTGACTTTGAGAATACTTGGGAGGCAGAAATTGGATTGGAAGGCCATTGGCTTTGGGAGATTGCTGGGTCTCTCGAATACTCGGTGTATCTTTTACTTTGTTATTCATATCCTCAAACTCATACTGGTATCACACTGATATCAGCTTGGGTTCCATTAATATACAGCTTGTATGTCTTGCTATGATAGTGATGGCATCTTCAACTTTGAAGTGTTTTGGTTATTGTGAAATTATATTTATAGATTGATTGTGCTCGGGCATAATCTTTGACTGTGGTTGGTACCACCTTTTAACAAGACAAAGTCTTAGTCAAGTGTCTTTGTAGTTGTACAATGAATTGTTTTGCTCTGAAACAGGTTCGTGCCGGATCGGTGGGTGTGCATTTTTTAGGACCTATCAATCCATTGTAAATTTATCTTGTTTCGTCTATATTTTACTATGACAATTTGGAGGAAACCTCTACCTCTACAAATTTCTTTATTGTTTCATCTTCGTGGCTTATGCAGCCTATAGCTCTTAATTTTATTTTGAATTTGATGGTGGGCTGTAGGCTGTAGCATGCATCACTCAGCACCCCAGATGGATGAATTTGTTTTGTCTTCCTGCAATCCAGGTTGTATACAGGATATACTTATGAAATCATAAATTTTGGTCAATGCTAGATGCTTCATATAGATTCCCGTTGCCACTATGCTTCACGATAGCAATCCCTCTAATTCATGCCTGCCTTCACCACTCTCCTTCATTTCTCCATGTTAGTCACCAACTCTCCCAAAAACTTAAGATGTTAGGTGAAGGCTCATGAATGATTTTATATCTAACATTCCCACCTCAAGAGCCCTTTGGGCTTGAAGCATGGATAAAGCACATGCCTATATACCTTGTGCTGAAATTTAACTTTTTAATTATAGGAGTGTGGAGGGAAAGGATTGAACTCTAGATCACTTGATCACAGAGGCTTTGATACCATATCAAGTATTAACTCTTTCAAAAACTTAAGTTGTTTAACACGTATGAACAGTTTTTATATCTGATGCTCCTTATATACCTCCTCTATTTCCTCTTCTATGTGTCAATTATGTTATGCCCAGAGTCCACTACTGAATTTGGGCCCACTAGTGAGTATTCCTTCCTGAATTCCTCAGTCGCTTCTTACAGTGATTGATCCCCTTGCCATCCTCTTATTTATTGTAGCGTTGACCAAAGTTCCCCTGATGTCCATGGTATAACTTCTTCTTGTTCCCTTTTCTAAGTGAAGGTCTGTTGTAGCAAATGCTGGGAATTGAAGTATGCCTAAGTTGGTTTGCTCATGCTAGAAGAAGATGAATGAATGATAGTCTAATTAAAAAGGGTATTGGGAAACCTAAGAAAACATTACCCAAAAAGAAATCATTAAGAAAGACCTTGCTCTAAAAAATTGAAAATTTGGCTTATGATAGAGTCCAATGACGGTGATTGATCCATCTAGTTGACCCCATCTAGTGAAATAGGGCTTCAGTGTTGTTTGTTATTACTTCAAGAACTGGTCTAATCAGCTATGATTTTTGTTATTATCAGACAATAGGTTGATTGGCAAATTTGAGCAGAGCATGCGACTCCACACTGAGTTCTGGGTTGAAAGGAATCTGATTAATGTAATTTATAACACGAAGAAAAGAATAGGATTGACTGCAATTATTATTTTCTAATTTGTTTGTTTGTTAAATTAAAAAATGATGCTAACTGTTTTATCTACTTACGGCTACTGCCATCAATCACTGGAATGCTTACTTGCTAAACATATCCGATCAATAGGTTGGTAAAAGTTTTGGGGATACGGGTATAGGTTAAGTAAATAAATAAAAAAGAAACTGTACAGCAACTGAATGCTTGATCATTCCTTAGCAAATCCTTTTTTTTTTTTTTTTAAATTATGTTTGTGGAAATGAGTCAGGAAACATATTCAATTAATTTAATAACCAATCAATGAACAGAACTTTAAAACTTAATTTACTATCAGTTCCATTGTATTTTAAATCATTTTGTAGTGTTTTCATTTCCAACCTTATTTGAAGTTTTGAACTATTAGTTTGAAATTATACACTGCTTGTTCATTCATTTTTTTGGGTTTTTAGACACATTTGAAATTAGATTGTTTCCATTTAGTATCTGATTTACCGTGTACTCCAATGTCTGACTCAATTAAGTTGCTGGTAAGAAGAGAGCAGAGTAGAAGAACTGTATATTGTACATCTATGGTGATGCCATTCATTATTCACGCCAACACTCATGAATTTTTTTTTTCAATCACAAATCAAACTGAGTGACAGAAACTTTGGAGACGAAGGACCACCACCTACATTGGTTCTACAATTTGTTTCACTTATGTTTGTTCTTATATTCTTATTAATTAAATCATTATTAATTTCCAGGCTGAGGAGAGGCACTTTGAAATTCTAGGCCGCCTTCTTTACACTGCTAAGCTGATTGCTAAGCAAGAAGGTCTTGATGATGGCTTCAGGGTTGTAATTAATGATGGACCAAAGGGATGTAAGTGTTCATCTCCATCCATGCCTACAGCTGAACTTGTGAAAAATCATCTCTATTTGAGTTACTAATTCTTGAGTGATTTGTTCTATACGATTTATTTTTGACAGGCCAATCAGTTTACCACATTCATGTGCACCTCCTCGGGGGACGACAGATGAACTGGCCTCCTGGCTAAGGTGTGGGAACGGATATGCAGTGAGCTATGTATGGACTTCACAATACTCCTCCGTCAGTATTACTCTAGTTGTGCTATCTTACAATAATGGTTTAGAACAACTTTTGAGTAGCTACACGTTACTTGAAGTGACTTCGACTGGCATAACCAGTATTGCATATGTTTGACTGTTTGGTTAATTTAGGCTGAAACTAAATTCCAAAGTCGTTTCTAGATGCTGATTGTTGGTGCTGGCATCCATGCTTGTGTTGGGTATCTGATGTGGTTTGAAATTGGGGTGTGTGTGTGTGTGTGTGTGTTGCTTTGGGTTTTTGCATCTTTTTTTTTTTTTGTTTTGTGTTTGGGGGGGGGGGGGGGGGGGGGTTGGTTGTTGTTGTTGTTTTCTTTTTCTTTTTTTTTAAATTGGGTATTTTCGTTGTTCTTTCTGCTTTGGGGTTTGTTTTGGTGTCAAAAGAGGAAGAAGGGAGGACTCAACAACTTTTAGGTTTACTAATATAACTACATAGGAAATGGATTCTATGTAGTTTATACGCAAACAGTATGAGATCCTGACAATTAAAAAAAAAATTGTGGTATAGCAAAATGTTAAATCCAAATAGAGATTTAGATTAGCAACTGCAGAGAGGATTTTCATCTAAGCTTTTAGATGTATGTTTATATCTAACATTTGTTGTGTAATAATATTTTAGGATTGTTTATTGTTAAACTTCCAGTGTAGGAGAAAACCTTTTTTTTTTCTTCAGTCGATTATGTTTATAAAAACTTTTATTAAGGAAATTATTATTATTATCTAAGACAGTTGTATTTTCTCTGGCAATTGGGAATGTGTAGGGTGACCGACAAGCTTTTGGTGCTATATCACACTATCATATTATCAATAGAGGCTTTGAATGGAAAGTAATTGTACCTGTTACAAATACGATTAGAACTTGTCAAGTTAAAAACAAGATAATTCATCATACAAGTGAAAAATTGATTATCAAAGACCTAAGAGTTGAAATTTGAAAGCACTCTTCAAGCAAAAATTAATTTGATGTTCTTTTTTTTCTCATTAATTGCCGAAGGATGAGGTTCCCAACAACCCCAGCCACTTTGTGTGGCACCATGTCCAAAATTTCTCTAGTAATAATGAAAACCGGAAACCAAACCACGGGCAAAGAGAAGTCTCCAGTACGTTCATCAACTCCTAGCTGGCAATAACATTATATAACCAAAAGCATACACAGTGATCTGTTAGATTAAAGGGTTTCTTTCCTCATGCTATGGCTTCTCTTGTGCTTCTTCTGTCTTTTCTTGTTCGTACCAAAAATAAAAACCAAGCATCCACTGTTGCTGCTACCTCCTTTGACATTATTGAAGATCCTTCAAATTTGCATTTGGATGCAAGATGGGCACAACAAAGAGAGTACAGTAACTATGGCCATGGGTTGGAGGAGATGCAGGAGAAGGTTCCACAGGAGCCAAGAGTTTGTATCTATTTGGTTTAGCCACTGAGATATCTGTGCCCCTGAAGTATGAGTTATGAATAATCTTCACATTTTAACTTTGTATATCATCCCATCAGTATGAACAATTCCAGTTCGTATATTTAGCTATCCACTCTGTTCAAACCATATCCTTTCCCCTGTTGTCGTTTTTAGACTGCCATTTTACACTATCATATAGAAATAACGCCACATTATTCTCCTAGCTCTCGTGTGTTTATTTTTCATTTTTTTTTTTAAATTTTTTTCCAGCTTAGTAATTGCTTATGTAATTTAGCGCGGGATGTTAGGTAGGTGAAATGTTCTTCGAAGTTATGACTATAAAATTCAAATTTCTAACATTACAAATAAAGTTCATCTAATTACAACTCGGTTATTCTTCTGCAACCAACAACTTTTGTGTTCTCTTGTGTTGGTTTTATGTATGGTATATTACTAATAGAACCTGGAAAATCTCGGGCACGTATAAATTTATGGCTTTGAAGTTCCAATATACTATGAAGAATCAATTTGTATTAGCTGATACTATCATTCTTTTCTGGCTCCAAATTGTTCAAAAATTTGCTCCATGGCATTCCTTTGCCGTCTCGTTGTCGACTAAATGGCAAACAAAGCAGGACGTGCTGCTTATAGAATTGCAAAGGGTGCTTGTAACAACATCTAGCCCGAAGCATCGTCAACAGCATAGCAGAGATTTAGGAAGGGCTACGAGGATTCAATATTTATAGGCTAGCGTTAATCATCTAGAACTTCAGAGTTGATGCAATGTTTTTAATAGAGGTTAGTCTTTCCAACCTCAAACCATCAATGATTGTCCCTTTAAACTTGGTATTTTGGTTTATCAGCACTAGCATATTTGATGTTCGTCCATCTATTTAATTTTATCTTTCGAGGTATCAATTCTTAGACAGCAGCATTGTGCATGTTTTCCAGGTAAAACAAACTAAAATCAAAGATAGGGTGAAAAATACTAAGAAAAGTTTATCATTATCACGTTCAGTTAAAACATAATCACAATTTTATAATAAAAATTTACATTGATATGTTTGATATGATGGTAAAAATGGAGGGTAAAATTTTATAAATGAGATTTATGTATAAAATTATACATAAATCCCACTTATAAAATTTTCCCCTCCATTTTTATACCATACCAAACATATCCTTTATGATATAGGCTATTTAAATAGAGAAATAGATTGAATTATCTAACCTGTCAAAGCAGGATATGGTTAAAAGCTTCACAAGGATAATCTAGTAGCCTTTACAACATTTACTTACATAATTACAAGAGCAAGCCAGAACTACAAAAGTTGCATCAAGTGAGTGCGTTACCCTGATGAGTTAGGTTCTGATGGTTGACTGTTACTGCAACTCTCAAAATAGAACACTTCAACATACCAATCATTGAAGCGGCTCCTGTGGTACGCTGTTTGATGATTCAGTAGCTTCTTTTCGATGCCATTTTTCTTCTTCTTCAAAGTCAAAGGCGTTGACCCCTTTTCAGCTTCTTGCATAAGCTTATGAAATTCACTTGGTCCTCCTGAAGGAATCCTAGTGATCCTCAAGGGGTGCTTACCCATGATTCTCTTTTTGTCATTGATTTCTGCAGTGACACGGTCTGGCACGGTGAATGAGATCCCAAACTTGCGTGGTTCGGACCTTATGGCACAGTACTTCATGCTCTTTTGTCTTCTTTGAGTATCCCTTTCTTGCTTCTCACACCTCAGCTATATGACTGCCCTGATGTACAGTCCGGTAGTTGTTTCATTATATCTATCTATATCTGCAGCATAATGAGAATCTTAGACTAGTTCACAGTTGGGCAAAGCAAAACTATGGACTCGTGATGAAAGCAGTGGGTTGATGTAGCTTTGCTGCAAGCAATTGACTTTGGACTGTCAGCATGTGATGCTTTATGCTTATGGGCCCTATTGATAAAAGGTCACGTGTCAAACTCAGAACCAGCAGAACCAGCAGCACCAGCAGTTTCCAAATTCCAAAGCGACGTAAACAATGGGTCTCTCTCTCTCCAAAGTCAAACCCTTTTCCAACTATGTGAGGGTCCGGGCATGAAGCATTGATACTCCTAAATAGCTATCATATTCATACTAGGTACTTACTTGTTGTATTTGTTAGATACATATGGATACTTGATGGTCGATTTCACTAAGTAATTATTACCTAAACATAAATTAGTTCTTATAAAATATTAAATTTTACAATTAAACTATTTGATTTGCTTTTAAATGAAATAAACTATTGCTTTATGCCTTTAAATCTTGTGTTTTTTGAGATATTTTTGCTTAGGTATTATAAAATTTTATTCATTTTATGATTAATTACTTTATTATTTATAATTTTATAATTTTTTATAATATATCTTTCCATATTTGCACTCTAGTTTTTATAAAATTTTGTACCTCACACCAATATTTGTACCCCTGTACCTATGCAATGTAATTGAGCGGTTTAATTGTCTGCGGTTCTCACAACTAGGACTTGAGTTTTCAAAGCTCATAACACGTGCAAATGTGAAAATCAACCACAACTAGGCAGATTCTTACATGGGGACTTTGAGTTCGTGACCATATGGTCATTGAAAATATTTTAATGGGAAAAAATGATAAAATGATATTTTTACCCTCATCTCCTTCGGCCTCCCATTCTTCCTCCATTGTAACTGTTTCTCCATGCTACGCTTTCTTGATTAGATTGCAAACTCCACATCCCATTTCTAATTACGAATTCCATAGCACCACCCGCCACAGCGACCATTGTCGCTACTATCACTGAGATTACAACTCCACCACCCTCCACCTCTTTCTCATTAAATGGTAGCCAACAACACGAGAAGGCAACTTGCTCATCAATCAAGGTACTCCATGTTAAACTTGTCAAGTAGAACAACCAAGACCTCACAAATATTAGCATAAATCTAAAAGCTCTCCTTGACAATAGGGTACCACAATCAAATTCTCTCCTTCTTCATATTTCTCAACGAAGTCAACACAACCCTTTTGTCCTTCACTACTCACCTCAAAAGCACTTGCCTCACTGTGTTGTCCTCCGCTCCACCGTCAACACCTTCCCTTGCTTGACTACACCACTAGCGAGAAATGGGTGCGAATTTGACTGCAATAAAGTAAAGGTTGGCAATGGTGGTAGTACAAAGGAGCTTGGGGACAACTTGGTGATGCAAAATTTGGGAATGGGAAGTAAAACAATTTCTTTTTAAGGGAAAAAAAACTGCAAGATGCAGTTGAAGGCGATGGTGGTCAAGATATTGCACTTGACAACTAGAAGATATTGCACTTCACCTTAGGCTCCACATAAATGCCAATGTTGTTATTGGAGGCATTGATTTCAATGTTCCAATGTTGCAAGACATGTGTCAGTGGTTGCTTGGGACACGGCCACTAATTTCTTATGAAAAAAATGCAATTTTCAAGCACAAACAGAATTTATTGTTGTTGTTGTTATTGTTATATGCTGAGAAGGGATGCAGCTATAAGTAACTGTAGAAGTGGCATTAAATTTGAGTAAATGTTGTTATTTCACTTTGGAACTAAGATTGTTTGATTTACACCTCACAACCTTCTTGCAGTAATTCTTCTGACAATATTGAAAATAATTGCCAACTAGTTTGGAAGGCCAAAGTGCTTCTCCTAGTTCAAGTAACTTCTATTTATCTTCAGTCTGTTAAATTCTTAAAAGCTACTAATATAAAGACAAATTTGAAGTTCTAGTTCCATAGTACATAGACATGACTTAGCTAACTTTATTTTCCACAGTAAATTTTAAACTTTCATTTCTGGTCTTCTTTAAAGTTTAGGAGTCCATTGGTGCTATTATATTTAATCATTGCAAGTTACCAATTATAATGTTTGCATATGGATGGTATAAAATTTGAACAAAATAACTTTAGAAGATCCAAAAGTAAGAACAACAATAAGATACTCCACAAGAAACTGAGAAGGATTCTTGAGATTGATGGTCAATGAATTGATGTATTTCCTAATTGAAAAGATACTTTATTGTCCCAGTAAGTTTTTTTTTTTTTTTTTTTTGCCATAAAATAGCAAGAAGTAAATAAACAAAGAAATATTTTATCCCACACTTTTCTCCCTCTAGATTCAGTCCCTTAATCATTCCAAACATTGTAGGCTGCATGTGAATTACTTGAAGTCTTGAACAAGAGCTTATGCTCATTGAATGACAGAGTTTTACATTTTCATAATCAATCCTTTAGGCTTTAATTGTCAAGTACTTATTCCCTTTTAAGTAATGTATTGCACTTGATAATAGTTAATGACACTAGAAGATATTGCACTTAACTTTAGGCTCCTCATAAATGGCAATGTTGTTACTAGAGGCACTGATTTCAACATTCCAATGTTGTAAGACATGTGTCAATGGTTGATTGGGAGACAGCTTGAAGTTGGAGATTTTGATGGCTATGCAATCAACTGAGTTAGCTAGCAAATAATTTCGAAGTTCTTGAAGAGGGTGCCGACGAGCACAAAATACAATTATGTGCTCGTGGTTATATACTGTGCCTACTAGGGCATAGAATAATGTCGAATAGACCTCGACCTCATTGGATCCAAAGTATCTTCCATTGTTTACACATCTGGAGTGGGTCGGCAAATATAGTTGGGGGTTGATATGCCTTATGATGCTATACTGAGGCTTATGTCAAGCTTCACACAACGATACATGGGAGATGAGCGATTGCATGATACTGCTACAGTCATGGGCATATGGCATCAACTCCAATTTTTGTGTCCAGTATGGAACAGGCCATACTAATTTTTCCTAGCATCGAGATAAAAATTCATCACACATAATTTTTTAATTTCTTATTATTAACTTTACATCGAATTTAATTGATATAATATTCCACAAATGGATATACGCAGAATACCTACAGGATTATGATTATAATAGCATTAACAACATAAAGATGGATTTATAGATCGTATTGGTTTGGATAATCAGTTAGTGATTAAAATATTGTAGCAATTCATATAATTTAGCAGTTCATAGAATCACGCATAATAATTCATATATTGTGTTTTTTTTTTAAAAAAAGAATTATGATGCAGACACAATTTTTGTGGCGACCCTATGAGATTCATCCTATTGCTACCTTAATTCCAATCCCTGTATAGAACAACTATGTATGTGCTCAGCCATCACTGCACTTGTATGCTGCGAGGCGGGTGAGGGGCACCCAAGTGATTGGGTCATGCGTCAATTTAGCCCTCATCAGGTTGTTCCATCCAAGCCCATCAAATTGGAAACAACTCATAACTAGGACTTGAGGGGAAAGTCTAACTGGAACTAGATAGTTACGCATAAGTGGTGGATCGAGACATGGGTTAGGCGTTTTGAGAACATAGTGCATGTGGATATCATTACTGATTACATGCCTTCCCCAGAATATTGGCAATCGTATAACTAGCACTTTATTACTGGGAGTAGGTAGTTTTTTAAAGCTTTCTGCTTGTAAGATCCATGACAGTTGGAAATTCCTCAGATGCACCAACAGTATAACCATATGTCACCTCCCAATAGTCGATCCAAATGGACCCACCAACATACTCTATTGATCCCCCATTATTTTGTACTGACGCTAGGTGCAATCGACAGCATCTTCATCAACTGAGATGCATGTCTATCAACTTGTTTAGCTCATCATCGAATGTCAGATATCTTCGTGCAGATTATCATGTTCGACCCAGGGCCCACCCTACAAGGCCAGAGTCAGCATAGCGGTCAACCCCCATCCGCATTCTTAAGCTCTTCGATCTAAATGAACTAGCGGACACAGTTATGGATGAGCCAACGGACTAACCAATGGACCCATGTATGGAGCTAGCTGATGATGTGTACATTTTGATTAATGATCTCATGGGGATACCACCTTTAGGTTCTCAAGCTGCTGCTATTGTTTGAAATTGGGATTATGATTGGGATTTTCAAGTAGGAGCTTTGAAACCCTGATTTTAAGGCTATGGCTTTAGCCAACCATCCACTCAGGGCTTTGAATTTGGCCAACCATTCACTCAAGAGTGGTGCCAGCTCTTGTTGGGGATGAGACACGACAGTGGTGGTGGAACAGTAGAATGAGGTAGAGGAGCCAGAGGAAGATGGTGAGGGTGAAGGTGGTGTGGGTGGTAGGGGAAGCAAAAGAAGAGGAGGAGGGAGGTTCAGTCTAGGCGATATTATTAGACTCCCTGACAGATGGACGTCTTCAATGATAAGAAAGAGAAAAGAGCAACTGGACTTAGATAGCTCAGTTTTTATGTAGTTTGTTTGTTTGTGTAATTTTTATATATATTTAAATCATTTTCTATATTCTATTATTTGATGTAATTTTTGTGTATATTTTCCATGTAATTTTTTTATTTTTTAAATTAGAAGTGAATTTTTTTCTCATTAAAAAGACATCTGACTCATAATTTCATACATCGATACAATACAAAATCAAATTAAAATATAAAGAGAGAGTGTAAATTATAGGTAAAACAATTAGAACCAATTACTGCAATGTTCCAAATTACTAGTATTCCAATTTACAAGAACCATTAACGGTTTAAATAACTAGTAGGATTTTGAGCTAGTTTTTTTGTGTCTCAAAATCCGCCCTATGACAAGTAGAGTTTTGAGACAATTTTTTCTTTTTTCCCTCAAAATCCTACTCCTTAAGTGGCGGATTGTGTGACAACTTCCTCTTTCTCTCTCTCTTTATATATATATATATATATATATATATATATATATATATATATATATATATATATTTCCTTCAGCCACAATCCTATCTTTATGAGACGGATTGTGTAACAAATTTTTTCTTACCAAATTTCTATTTCCAGTATGGCAGATTCTCTAAAAAAAATTGAAAATCCATATAGCCAAAATAATCTCCAAAACACCAAATGATAGTGTTAATCTCTTTCAAACACCATATAAAAAAAGAAGCCCAATGATTCAAATTTTTCTTATTAAATGGGGTAGAGTACATGGTTAAAACTACGGGTTTTTTTTTACTATTTTTAAATTAAAAATGTATATTATTTATGTATATACATCATTTTAATATTATTTGTTAAAATATCCTCATTTTGTGAATAATTGTAAATTCTATTCAAATTGGATTGAATTCACTATGGGCTCAATTTCATATTGAAACCATAGAAATCAATCTAAGTTAGATCGAATTATATATTGTTCAAGTGAATAATGCATAAATCGATCTAACTTAGTGTCCATGGGAAATAATCGATCTAACTTAGTGCATTAAAGTGCTGCACTATTCATCGTATGTGAATTGTTCTAATCCCGTTCTAAATGTGATAGGCTGTGTACCCTTTAAGATTATTTGAATAATCACTTGATCTTGATTGATGCAGAAAATAGATTTAAAAATAGTTTTATTGTTTGAAAAAAGGTAAGAAAAATAAAATAATTTGCATTGCTCAACAACATGTAAAATAAAAGTAAGGGTGAATTATGCTGACCTCCCCTGAGATTCAATATAATTACACTCGGCACCTTTCTATTTATAAATAATACACTGATCAAAGTAAATTAGAGGGGTACCGAGTGTAATTATATTGAACCTCAGGGGAGTTCAGTGTAATTCACCTTAAAAGTAAATACATATTTTAAAATCTCAATACTTCACTCACTCAGGACAAATTTGTAGGGATAATCTATAATCAAAAATCAATAATTTACTAAAGAATAGAAGAACCCAGTGGGAGTATTCCCATCAAGCCCAAATTGCTGATTATGAGCGAACTAGCGATCTCAATGCTCTTGCCCTTGAAGAAGCTCTGTGCCGTCCCACACGTTTTAGATTGATTTATGCACTGTTTAAGTGAAAATAGTGGATAAATCGATCTAAATTATATCAAATTATGTATTATTTACTTCAAGAGTGTATAATTTGATTTAATTTAGATTGATTTACATGGTTTTGGTATGAAATTTAGCTATAGTGAATTCAATCTAACTTAAATCGAATTTATAATTATCTACAAAAAGAAGATATCTTAAAAAATAATATTAGAAATGGTGTATATATATATATATATATATATATATATATATATATATATATATATATATATAT
The DNA here is from genome assembly GCA_031439585.1 of Pterocarpus macrocarpus. Classification (NCBI taxonomy): domain Eukaryota; kingdom Viridiplantae; phylum Streptophyta; class Magnoliopsida; order Fabales; family Fabaceae; genus Pterocarpus; species Pterocarpus macrocarpus. Next base: position 29,907,131 of record CM062520.1, read on the forward strand.
TTAATTTAAAATAGTATAAGCCACGTCCATGCCCTACAAAAACATTTTAAGAAAAATCACGGGCTAGGTACATCCACCACCATCGTTACAGCCAGAGAAAAGTTAACCCAACAAATTGGCTTTTCTCATCTACTTTCCCTCACAATTTTAGGTGGCCATTTAAATTATTCTTTACTTTCTCTCCTGAAAATCTGCATGCGCCTGTAAAATCACCACCAAAATTTCGTCGGTAATAGGTCTGTTAGGTCCTTTTTGCTTTAAACCAAAGTCTTTGTCTGCTCTCTGGCTTGTACTTCCAAATAGTTCTGATGCATGATTGCGTCCTTTATAGGTCAATCATCATTAAATAGGGAACTGATTTAGAATTACCTCAATCCACACGATGCTGAGTTATAATCCACTTCTCTTGTATGCTTCAGTCCACGTCATGTCAAATGTGGACAGCACCCTGGTCGAGGTTCCCATATTCAGCGTCAAAAGTTATGTGGTCCATGCACAGGGCAAAGCTAAAGCATTCCCTGAATAGGCCAATATGGCTTAAAATTATGTCGGGTTAGGGAGGATTTGGGTATGAGAAATATTTTTTTGTGCTATTGAATTGGTAGATATTTTTGAATATTTTGAGAGAAAAAAAAAATTATAAAAAAAATAAAATAAATGAAATGATCAATAAAAAATTAAAAAAAAATGTTGAAATATTTAGTTTTTTAGATATATAAATAATATATCTCTTTAAATATACCACGATAGAATTTCATTTCCTAATTGATTATCTTCTATATTTCCTTCTAAGGTAGTGCAAACCAACTTTTAATTATAACAAAAGAAAATGAGAGATACCTTGATCCCATCAAATTCAGTCTACTATGTATCATACCTTTTACCATGGCACCAATATCGCCATTAACAAGAGAAAATTGTTATGTAGGGAATGCCAATCATCGTATACTTTATTCAACAGGAGACATTATTTATAACAATAATATTTTTCAGAATGTCTGGATATTCAATATAATAAATGCAATTTTATGCATGTTTAATGTTTAATGAGATAGGAATGCCTGACTATAAGAAATTTTCGTACTCAAAAGCTCTTTGATCTCATGCATGCAACTGCAAGTGATTGGCTAATCAAAGGCTGCTCTTCAACTTGAAGAACTTCTTTCAGCTTGATATGGTCTACTCATATCTGGTATTTGTGCTTTTTTAAGTAATTAAATTTTGTGCTACCTATGAAATAGTCGTAAATTGCTTTGCTTTGCCACTTAGGGGTGGTGGTGCTTCCTACGCGTCCTTGCCTTGTGATTATCAATGTATTATTTTGTTTTGTCTCACATAGATTCCTTACATTTAATTTTAAGTGCAAAACTAATCTTTATTTAAAATACTACAGCTGTTGTTTTCTAAAAAAATATATTTTCAAATATTGAAATCTTTGATGTAAACGTTGATCAATCATTTAAGTTTCCATGTCGCTTAAATTACCCATTATAAACATTGTGACATGCAAATACAAAACCACTTAAAAATTGTCAATCTAATAGTCTATCAATCAATAATATTTTGAGAAAAGGTAACGATGATTTCTCTTACTATATAGTATTATTCAGTTAGTGGTTTCCAGTAAACAAACAGGTGATATCTTCAATAAGCCACTCCCATGATTGTGGCTCCCAATTAAATCCCACTGAATATCAAGATTTGACATCATTTCTCTCGCGTTTCATAGTAATTCATAACGAATGTACACATAATGAAGGCATGTTTGAAAGACTAATTCTGTCTCAAAATACAAATATTTAACATCAATTTATTTGGTTACCACACGTTAAAACTAATTAAACCTAGAAGTAAACAAAAACTGAAAATATTAACTTCGTAAAAGGTCACTTAATGTATTTAACCAATTCTAAGTGAAGAATAATTTTCTTTAATAGAATTTTAGTTATTCTATTAAATAATCTTTATATAATTTAGTAATTAAAATTATAGATCTTTAAATATTATAAAGCTTATTCTTAATTTGTCATCCTAAATTTCTGTTTTCGTGCTGAATGTTTCAGTTTTATACTGGAACGTCTTTCGCTGCGATCACTTTTCGGTCGCATTTTTGTCAAATCAGAAAAAATAAAAAACTAAAATAATATATTTTTTAATGTTTTTATGATATTTGTACCTTCAAATACTATATTGTGATTAAAAAATATTACAAATAAAAGGAAAGTACTAAAGATATACACAAATTGTTCACGCGTTATTTCGTTTAATTATAATCAACCAATCCCATGTGAATTTGTATGTCGGACCAGTATTAATAGGATTGACATCCTGTACTTTAATTGTAGACACATAATAAAAGCGAAGATAAACGTATTGATGAAATCAAAAAGAAAAAATCAGTAAAAAATTATGTATGAGTAGGATTACTCAACCTCCTGAACTAATCTCGTTCTGTGGTGTGTGATAAATCATTTATATATAGTATTGCTTTATTTTTAATTAGGTTCAAATTCATCAAAAATATAAGAGAAACAAAAATTAGTGAATAAATATTCTTTTTAGTTCTAATATGTTAAAATTGATACTAGTTTAGTTTTAAAATAAATTTTAATATTAATTTACTTTTAAAATTTTAAATTTTAACATTAATTTAATCTTATACTAATAATTTGACTGAAGATGAAAGATTTGTTAGAATTAAATTGATATCAAAATCTAAAGTATTAGGACTAAATTGATATCAACTTCAAAGTGATAGAATTAAATTGATGTCAAAAATTTTTTCGGGACTAAATTAATGTCAATTTTAAAATGTTGTGACTAAAAAGATTATTTACTCAAAATTAATAGTGTTTTATATACAGAAAATATTATCAGAATTTTTGAAAAAAAATAAATATAGTTGTTGAATGTGATAGAGTGATGTAATTCATTTCTATTTAGGATTTAACAAGTAAGTCATATTAGTTTAATAAATAAATTTGAACAAAAAATTCTGGTTGTTTAAAGTTTTCAACAGGATTACACGTAAGTTGCAGCCCACAGTTGCATCTTGTATCATGAGTATCACATATAAGTCCACGAGATGAATAACAATATCATATGACAGAAAATCAAGATTCCAACATTATTGAACTCAATCAGAAGCTGAGCAAACAAACAAAAGGGAGGATAAGGATACATTAATTTTGGTCATTTGGTGACTTCTTTAGGGACTGACAGAACATGTCTGCAACCAACGATACCCGTGCATACATGCGTGTATACATGCGTAGCTAGCAAACATTAAATCGCCAAATGCCTATGTTGCAAAACCAAGAGACACGCAAGCTGTGCCTGTGAAGAGACCTTTGCAACCTCAAGCAGTGCCCCAATGAAACATGCCTTGACGTTTATGATATATTGGTAAAATACATGAATACCAGATTTCGTAAATAGTTTGGATATATTACAAACACTATACTATTATCAAATATATGAGATGGTAACACGGATTAAAATTTTATTTGTAAAAGATATTTAGCCTCTTTTTTAGTTTCTTTTCATCCTTTTCATTTAAGGGAGCTTGAATTGAATTTAGTAGATCAAAGGGACTACTCTCATACTTATAGTAAATTACAATTCAAATCTCTGTTAAAAATGGCACATTTAATATCTGACAGTAAGCCAAATAAAATTTACTCTAATAAAAAATATCTTTGAGGAAAAAAAAAAAGATGAATTACCGTTCACATTCATTTAAATTTTCTTTTACCCATCGAATTATCAATTTCTTCTCTTCTAATCTATGCAGTCCATCACCAATGAATATACATGGCAAATTATATCATTTATTTTCACTCTTTCAATTTCACACTATGTTAGAGTTACTCACGATTCTGACCCTTTTCATAACAACAAACACACCATCTCCAAAAACACCATATATAGTCACGAAAGCCCACTTAAAGTTTTCCTTCATCCAAAATCCCAAAAGAATATCCCTGCAACTCGCTAAATCAAGCCACTTATAGTATTAAAAAAATTATACCAAGGTTTGAGTAGTTCAAGTAATTTGATATTTGTTTTTAATTTTATATTTAGTTCTTATGAATGAAAAACCCCGACCCAAAAAAAACAAAAAAACAGCTGAGAGAGTGCTATCTCCATAATAGATCAACTCGGTTCGACTCATAATTAATCGTAGGTGAATGAACTTCAGATAGTGGTGTCTTCTTTAGAGAGAGACTGAATCTGTCTTCAAGCGGTAATACCCTGCATATGTGCAAAGCAAACATCAAATGGCCAACGCGTATGTTGCAAAATTAAGAGACACGCCAGCTGTGTCCGTTAGAGACACCTTTGCGAGCACAAGCGGTGCCCTATTTGCATGCCTTGATATGATATATTGGTAAAATACATGAATACCGACTTTCGTAAAAGGTTTTAATAATATTGTAAACAAATAAAACTATATGTCAATTATATGAAATGGTTACAGGATCCAAATTTTATTTGTACAAGACATGCCCATTCTGAAATCACTATGTTAATTCGATGACCTGTAAACTTGAGAGGTTAAGGCTTTCTTTACCGTTCACACCTCCTGATCATAATTTTTGATGAGGCAAGTGGTCGAGTTCTGTGTTACTTAGGATGCAGATAGGACCTAACTGAATAATAAAATAACATGGACTTATGAACTAATTAAGGCCTAAATTATAACCCACGCTAATTGACGTATAGTAATATTACATACATTTCGGTATTAAGCAGGGCTGGAGCCAGAAATATGCAATAAACTAGTCCTCCCTTGCCTCTACCACTGGTATTAAGAATTGTTCATACAATTTTAGGTTGAGACCGATAGTTAGGTAAAATCTTTCCTAAAATAATGACTCTAAGAACCAAAATTTTGACATTATAAGTAAAATTTGTTGGGTTTTATTTCATTCCTACTCCAACAAACTACTTTTGGATAGATTACTTATTTGCCTATTTTTATTCAAACTAAGAATATCAATTTACTATAACTTATAAAAATTAATTATTGGATAATTCATAAATTCTAAACCCTAAAGAGAGAGAGAGGGAGAGAGAGGGGTGTATCAAGTAAGGGTTGTTTATGTGAGGGTGGATTCTTTGATGAAGTTCAAATATGTTGCTTCAATATGAAGTGGTGATGAGGGCAAATAAAATGGCAACATATGGATAGTGGGACCAATAGCAAGTCAAAATTCATGACCATAGTTTGAAGGATTAGTAAAGTGCACCGCTTTATTTTTAACTGTTTAAACCAAAAGTTAAAAACACAAAAAGAGGTAGAACTCCATCAACGGCTATATCTCTTTCACCTTGACCAAAAAGGCAAAATAAGAAGCAGGGCGGCACAATAGGCAGCACAAGAAAGGGGCTGTGCGGCCAGGCTTCGGTGGCGCTTCATAACGACGACACCAGACACGGTGCTGCATAGTTCAGGCGATGTCGTGGCTCGATGGGCAAGGTTGTTCTCCGGGGAGGTGACGCAGGCAGCGTAATAGATAGCTCATAGTGGGAAGGCATCAAGCATGGCGGCTTCGCGGGGCAGTTGGCGATGGCTATGGTAAGATCGACCTCTAATGAGGTGAAAGGGCGCGAAGACGGCGATAGAGCATCGTGGGGTGAAGCGCTAGTTGCTATAGGAAGTCCTTGCAATGATTGGTTGTTGCAGGTTAAGGTGATTGATGGTGGTGGTGATGTTGGTAGAGGCTGTGGTTGAAGGCTAGGCAAAGGTAAGTTGGTGGTGGTTTGGGTGCGAGAGTGGTGGCTTTAGGTTGGTTGGTGTTGTTAGGCTGGTTTTGACAGTGGGTTGTGGTTGCAGCGGTGAGGACCTAAGTGCTGTGATGGCAGCAGCAAGATATTGGCTGAGGCGATTGGGTTGACGATGGTTGGGCTGGATTTTTGTGTTTTTAATTTTTTGATGTCAAAAATTAAACAAAATGGTGCACTTCTCTAATTCCTAAAGCTATGTTAATGATGTTTGTCTTGTTGCTGGTTTCACTATCCACATGTTGGCTTTTTATTTGCCTATGACACCACTTCATGTTGAAGCAAAATATATGAGCCTGAGCAAGCCCCTTAGATGAGAGGAATAAATATTGATGGATTTGAATCTTTTAAAGTGAAAGAAGTTATAAAGTAAGAAAGTGAGAAATTATTTATTATTAGATTATTTTAGTGTGACTCATATAAAATGAAAGTTATTGAACCAATAATAAATAATCTCTTACTTGTTTATTTTACAATTTCATCATTTTAGAGAATCCAAATCCAATCTTGATTATTACACCATATATGAGTGGTTAATATTTATTTATTTCACTCTCACATGCAATTAACTGCTACTCCCACTTAATATCTCCCTTAGACATATAAAACAACAAATATAATCACCATAACACATGAAAAGTAAAAAAAATAAAAGACTAATTTTTACTATACTCTTTTATATGTGACATATATTTTTGGTGCAAAATTAAAAGACATAAATGCCTATGTGATATTTATGAGTATTTTGACTAAGAAATGTTTTTTATGCATTAATTTGTAATTTTTTTGATATATTAACGATAATAAAATTTGAACTATAATCTCGTAAATATTATCTAAATCTATAATGCCTTAAATTAATATATAGTAATTACAAGTATAAATTTTATTTATATAAGTGTTGGATGCGATATAAATTATAAATTAAGAATGAATTTCCGTTATTGGAGATAATTTATTGATTTGACACTTAAAACTGAAATCTTGTTTAAAATGTGAATAATTTGATCGTCTGAAAAAATAATATTAATAATTTAATATGTATGTAATAAGGAAACTACAATTGATACGAAGCGTATTAATTCTGGAGTATCTTGACTTTATAAAGCAGCGGTTGTACTGGTGGTCGCTGCGACCGCCGCCGCCACGCACTCGGAACCGCTGATCGGGGTGTTGCTCTTCGTGTCGCCGGCTAAACACAAGTCAGCACTGGCGGCATGTTTTGGCCCGTGGCACTCCGATACGGCTGGTGCCATGATTGGGCACGTGACCGTTGCAGCTTGAGTGGAGAAGCTCTCTATCTCGAAAAGATCTGAGCTCGCATCGCTTGCCGCGTCGTCGACGTCCATGGCACGTGACTTTGGGCTCGGCGGGGATGGCAGGTTCTGACGACGGTAATCTCTGTCAACGGTTGGCTGGAAAACCTCCAAGGACTGACGTGGCGGGATTGGATCCTCTTCTTGGACAACGTTGAGAACGTGTTTTCTGCTGTGGGGGGAGGTTGTTGTTGCTGCGAATGCAGGAAAAGCGAAGCCTTCGGTGAAAGGCCTTCTAACTTTGTTCATGGCAGGTTGGAATCTTTGAGAGTTTACTGCCTCGTTATGATCTTTTTCCAACTTGTTTGTTATTGTTGGTGTAGTGGGATTCAGTGTTGGAGGTTGAGGTTGTGGTGGTGGTGTTGTAATTGGGGTTTTGGGTTTGGGATTTGGCGTGGTTTCGTTAACTTGCACGGATTTTTTGCAGGAGCAAGGCCATTTTCTGCGTAAGAGCCATATGTGTTTTGACCATGAAGCTCTGATTTTCTTTTTCAGATTCTTGGAGTTATGGGGATAAGGAGGGTGATTTCTCGTGGTGGAGACTGAAACGGCGCTTGTTGGAAGATGAGATACCAAACAAGCTTGGCTGTGGCAACTGGACTCTAAAGAGGAAGAAGCTGTTGGAGTTGCAGCATGGAATGAATGAGCTCTGTAGTTTCTGGTGTTTGTGTGGCCATCAACGGATGATGAAGCAAAGGAGTGTGATCTGCTGGTCTTTGTGATATCACGTGCTCGCTCCGGATTGTGTTTGTGTTCGGAATTCATGTTAACCAGAGGAGAAACTCTGCTGTTGCTGCTGTTGTTGTTGGTCACTTCGTTGAAGTACCTGTGTGCATTAAAAATGCTGAGCTCAGGGGTGGAGGAATCGTGATCAGGAGCTGTAAATCGACCAGGATGAATAGTATGGTGCTGTTCACATTTGTTTAGCTGATCAGGTCTGAGATGAGTAGAGAAAGATGGATCTCTATCTCCCAGGGTGGGTGATGACTTTGGATCCATGTTGCCATGAGAGGTCTTCATCACTTTTCCTCTTTCCATTTTTCCCACTATTTTCTGAGGGGTATTGTTGAAAGTGTAACTGACAAATTAAAGCTGAGTATGAAACTATACATTGGAGGTATTGCCTCTTAAATTCATTATGTGATATATATTTGTGTGTTTGTGTGTGCTCATGATACTGTGTACTAATTTGTCCTATCATCAATCACAAAGTAATAAAAGGAAAATGAGAAATGTTTTTTTGAACATGTGATCACCAAACAACTTGAGAGGCGGGAGAAAAAAATTGTAAAAAAAAAAAAAAGGTGAAAAAACTGAAGAATGGAGAAAAAAAAGTAGAAAGAAGATATTCAGTGTCGACACTTTTTTGAAGTGTTCAAATAACACTGCTTAAAAAAAAAATTATTTGTATATTCATAGCATACTTAGAGATATCATATGGTACATTCATAATATATATACTTAGAGACACCATGTGAGTCGAAGGTGGAAAATAAAGGAAAAAAATTTGAAATATTTTTTACATATCAAAGTAAGGGTATATCATGCTATGTCTACCAAAAGAATGTTCAAACAACATCTCTGAAAACAAAAATAGCACTCATGTCACCCCCTACCTCCAAACTAATTCCCCCATCTTTAATTGAAACATATGCCAAACCTATGATACACCTCAGTATCTTCTCTCCACTAGATTGTGGTATCTATGTAGATAGCATGATGGAGTTTTTAATTATGTTGTATTTCATAATTTGGTTGCAGCGTGGCCATGTATATGTTGTTCGCAGCTGTCTCCGTCTAGAGATCAATTATTGAAACAAATTTTAATTATGGCTTTTGAGCGTCAGCTAAGCAAAGCAGTAGCTTGAACTAGCAGAAAGCTAAGCCAAACAAAATAATAATAAAGTGGCAAAAACAAAAGGAATTTTTCTACCTAATTTGTATTGGAGGTTTATTTTTATTCTGCATGTTAGCAAACTTGCCATGAGGTACAGTTTCTTAATTTCAGAGCAAGATCAATCTTACTGTTCTGAAGCAGAAATATGTAATTACTCTGGACAATGCCTCTGGGAGTATTACATATCCTGGGAGTGTTTAAATGTGCATCAAGGTCGATCCCACACCTCGAATTCAATTGATAGGCGAGGCCATGGTTTTAAATTGTAGTTGTGTGTTCATGATGGTGGTTTTCTCAAGACTACTGCGATAATGAAAAAATACTAGAAAATATAATTAATGCGGTTGCAATTACAGTTAGTGATGTGATTGCAATTGCAATGTTATCTAAAACTGCAATATTGCAGTCAGAATTGTGCCCTTGACTGAAATTTAAAAGCACGAGTGAAGTTATTATATTTAAGCTTGCTATTACCAAAATATATGATTGATATTTCAAGCCTCGTTCTTTATTTTATGAAATGAGACTTAGAATAAAATGATTTGTGTGTGTGTGTGTGTGTGTGTGTGTGTGTGTGTGTTCCGATAAACATAGGAAATAAAATCACTATTAGTTTTTTGTACCAAACACAAGCTACTGTTTCAAATGGGCTATAGGCTATGTTATAGTTATGAGATTTTAATCTTGGGCATCTTATAACATTTATGATTAAGAGTAATAAAATAATTTTATTTTAAAATTTTTAATTTTATCTTTTCAACCCAATCCATAGGAGTGTTTAAGATAGAATTCAAATGCCTAAACAGTAACCCGCTTTTTTCCCCTAAAGGATTGTTTCCAAACTCAAGATGTGACCATTCCTTCCCTTACCTTTCCTCCTTTTCTGAGTGAGTTTTCTCTTCACGTGGCCGCCTGATAATCTTGTGGTGTTGATTCAAGAAAATTAGGGGGGGAAAAAGTCCCATCTGACATACAAAATCAGCCAATGTGAATGTGCAAGGGTCCATTTCATTTGACATTAGGAAGGGTCGGTTCAGGTTCTGAACTATTCGAGGGATCAGATCACAAGAACTGTCTTATGGGGTTAAACCAACCAATTGCATCAGAGGTGGATTGATTTGGGAAGCAGAGGCATGGTGGGTCACCATTAACATTCTAGCTAATGAACATGCATTGATTTATTGCCTAATAATAATGCCTCTGCCTGTAGACAATTCATGTGCCGTGGCTCTTGCTCAGGTGGTCTGGATTTTCCTTGGAGAAGGATTTTGTCTACATTCTTTCTATCTGATCACAGGAGACATTCTTTTTATCTGGTATTCTTTGATTTACTTGTAAATAATGTCGTTTACTTCATAGAATTTCAGGCTGGTCGATGTAAGTCAATGTTACTATTCATTTACACGAAAAGGCATTGTGTGCCTCTTGCACTGCTTTTATATGTTTTGTTTTCTCCCCCACGTTCTTCTTTGCTTTTTGGTTATACTGTTGGGTGGGGACATGGCTTTCTTATATGTCAGGTATCATGGGATGGGATGCGCATTACGCACATATAATATCGTCGAAGTGTGGGGATTCCCTGTAAAGCCTAAGTCCTTTTTTGGCCGTGTCATGCAATTTAAAGCCTAATGTTTTATATGTATATATTAACAGCAGTATACATGATGCAAGTGGCAGGAAAATTCTTATGAAAATTTCCATTATAAGAATTAGCGGCTTGACTAAAGCCACATTTTTTATTTTTATATGGATGCAAGTGATGAGAAGAAAAGAAAAAGAAGTGGGATGGAGTGGTTAATAGTGGGATAAATAGTTATATTTTTTTAAAATTATTTGCATATTTATTTTAATAAATATTTTTTTATTTCATAAATACAATAGAAAAATACATATAGACTTAAAAAACATTTAAATGTAATGAGGAGACACTAAAAAATAGTTATTTGGGGAATCTCCTTTATTAATAATATAGAATAGATACATCATCTTGTGTCTTTAATTTGCTGATTTCTCATTGGCTTTAGCCTCGTGTGCTTTGTTTTGAATATATGTGACATATTCTGAATGAATGGCTGACAAGGAAAACAATGGTTGTATCTTGTAAGAATTTGAGGAATGCTAATATAGTTTTTTTTTTTTTAGTGAAAATTTAGTAGTTGTTAAATCAAATAAAGTAGTGTAAATTACTTCCTGATTATTTATTAGTTAATAATTATTTCACATTATTTTGATAAATAAATTCTTATAAAAAATCTGACTCTTTAACAAGTTTTAAGAATATTATGTTACTGTGCAGCTACCAATTTATGGTTGTCATATGCATTATTGATTTGGCCATGGTCAACTTTAACGAGAAAGAATATGGTAGCTTTTTCTTGTTCAATAATTAACCCTTTCTATATGACTATGTGTGATATTTTTGAAAGATATGATAATTTTAGAGGAAGGGATTAATCTCCTACAATGTGGTGAACTATAGTTCGAATCCTAGTTAGAAGAGATGCTTATATTTAATGTCCAATTATGCTTTGAGCAGGATTTTCTCTAATGGAGGATACCTTTCCACATTCCTCTTTCATTAATTAATCAACTCCTACTATATATATTTTAAAACTATCCAATAACTGCTACAAACTACTAACCCATTTTTATTGTCTCTTAGTTTTAGTTTATTTTTCACAAAAATAAATAAAAATTTATTTTACATGTAAATGCCTACCAATCCACTAGTGATACTATAAAAAGGTTTATAACGACAATGAATTAAAATAAATAATAAATCTAGCAAGAAGCACGTATTATAGACATGTTAACGGGACTCATTACCACTATTGGATGATGATAAGAGACTAAATATAACATGGACTTGGTGCTACAAAAGTTAAGTAACTTCAAACATTTTCTAAACTTGGTAACTTGATATCAAAAACTAGTAACTTTAGTTCGAAATATTTGTGACCTTTCCAAGATGTTGGTAACTTTTTAGGTTTTTATAATTTTAGAAAAATTAGGATTCATATGTAAATTTGTGTTAGGGATAGCTTAAGAGGACTCTTTCACACTATAGATTGATGATGTGCATCTAAATATAACATGGAATTAGTGCTACAATGACTAAGTAATTTAAAATATTTTTTGAACTAGCTTGGTAACTTGATATCAAAAGTTAGTAACTTTAGTTCAAAATATTAGCAACTTTTTGAGAATATTAGTAACTTTTTATGCTTTGGTAATTTTAGAAGTATTAGGATTCTTAAATATGTTTTTGTTAGAAAACAAGTTAAGAGAACTCTTGAGGACTATAGGTTGATGATGTAAGCCTAAATATAACATAGAATTAGTGCTATAATGGCTAAATAACTTCAAACATTTTCTTAACTTGGTTGGTGACTTGATGTGAAAAATTAGTAACTTTAGTTCAAAATATTATTAACTTTTTTAGGACATTGGTAACATTTTAGGTTTTGGAAATTATGGAAGTATTAGGATTCTTAAATATATGTGTTGTGGAACAAATTAAGAGGAATTCTTAGCACTACTAATTGATGAAGTGAGCTTAAATATAACATGGAATTAGTGCTACAATAGCTAAGCAACTTCATATTTTTCTACTCAAAGTTGGTAATATATATTGTATCAAAAATTGATAACTTTAATTCAAAATATTGGTAACCTGTCCAAGATGTTGACAACTTTTCAAGTTTTGGATGTATTAGGATTGTTAAACATATTTATGTAAGGGAACAAATTAAGAGGACTCCTTGGCACTATAGATTGATGAAGTGAACATAAATCCAACATGGAATTAGAGATACAACGGTTAAGTAACTTAATATTTTTTTGCACAAAGTTGGTAACTTGGTACCAAAAGTTAGTAACTTTGGTTCATAATGTTTAGATTTTGAAAATTTTTGTTAAGGGACAAGTTAAAAGGACTCGTTGACATTATAAATTGATGATGTGAGTCTAACAATAACATGGAATTTATGCTACGATAGCTATGTCACTTCAAATTATTCTACACTAGGTTGGTTTTTCTTTTGTGTTTTTGGGATGATGTTATTGCCAAATAGTTAATATAAGATTTTTCTAAACAAACAAATAATGCTCCAAGTGTTATTACTATAAATTTAAAATATCTACTTAGTTACTTATATATTGAGAGAGTTAGCTCTCACTCACAAAGAAGTTACTAACATGTATGAAAAACTTATAATAACTCCTTTTGCCACCAACCATAAAGGGAAAAAAATAAAATCACCGAACATGGTTGATTCATTAGTAAGTAGTTCAATTTGTTGGTAATGTAGCAAGTACTTCAATTTTTACGAATTGCTCTTGTAGACCGATTTATGTGTTTGAGAAAAAACTTTTGGATATTTGAAAATGAAAAAGAAACAAATAACTTTTGTTCATTTTCAAAATAAAAAGAAATTTTCAAAATGGACCAATGCATCAATGACTAGTAATGACTCATCAACTGCATAATATTGTCCAGTCACAAATTCAAATGCAATAAGAAATTGACCATATAAATGGGAATCAATAAATAATTACAATAAGAAAAACATTTATCTTGTCTTCAAAATTCACAAGAAAAAATTTAACCAATAAAAGTCCTCTATTCCTGCACCAAAATACAAGCTCGATATTGAAATTGTATTTGGTCATTTAACCAATAGTGTACAAAATCTAGTGGATACTATATTTGACACTATGCCAAATATTCACATGAACACTACATTGGATTGTTATATGAAGAAGATTGTTCGATATTTCAACTCAATACTTTAGTCTAATTTTTTCTTTCAACCTCAAGTGTCTTAAGGTGTAAGCAATATGAATATATGGCTTAGCTGTTTGCTTTTACTGGTACATTTTCACAGCAATTATTTCCACCACTGGGGACATCTTCTCCTACACTTGTTAACAATAACAGTTAGGATCTAAGATTAACTTGTATGTCTATATACAAATATAGTTCTTGATGTTTCAAGTATATAAGAGCCATTCAATTTTTTCTTTAAAAAAAAAAGGTCTTAACTAGAGCCAAAAGGTGCCAAAAGTAAGGAATGGAAATAAATAAATAAATTTAACATCCATATATAATAAAGAATTGGAGGTTGTAGCTAGAGAAAGAAAGAGACTGTTGGCTTCTCTCCTCTTTTCCTAAAATACAGATATACAATGAAGCATCCATTTGACTTTTTAGCATATATATATTATACTCCCTTTTTTCTTTTTTATTTTGATAGGGGAAAGAATGGGCATACAGGGGATTAAACCCCTGACCTAACACCAACAACTCCTTGGCATAAAGGATCAAGGGAGATGTCACTTGAGCTACAGTTTATAGGCACATACATATATTATACTATTCCAACCATATATGCAAGCCAATAAGTTATTTCATATAGATATTACTCATTCTATCCCTACTTAAATTTTGTTTGCTCTTCTTCTTTATGCAACACAAATCTTCAGCTTTTACTAGTGCATCAACCAAAAAATCTTAGTAGCACTTTATTGGAACTCAACTTTTGGTTCTTGCTTATAAAGGCTAACACTTCTATACTTCCATTAACATCCTTGCAGTGATCCCTAAAACATGGATCTATAGAAACATATACCATCTCATTACGCCATTTGTTTCTATTATCATAATTGCAAAAATCAAAAGCTTCTTATTGATTTGGAATTATAATATGATATTACTTAGCATGGTGGGAACCCAATAATAAAAAAGGTTTATGTTAAGAGAAATAAGAGTGGGCATGGACCCAACAAAAAGTAGGCTCACTAGTATACACCCAATATTCGAGTAGTGCACTAATATTCAAATGAATCGTGCATATATTCAAAAATGATTTAATTTGTAACAAAAAAGAGAGACGGGATAAGAGTTTGTGAATTGAGTAAAAAGAGACTAAGGAGAGGAAAAGAATGCCTCTTGAAGCTTCTTCTCACTTGTAAATACATTATTCTTGATCCCACTAATCAAGGATAGGAATACATACTGTAACACTCTCCTAAGTATAGTACTATACTTAAGTCATAGTACTACACCCTAGAGTTGTTACTGTTACCTGAGTGGACATTATCTGACAGCAACTTTAGCCGTCATCGGAACATTTGGAATTATCTGGAGATAACACGGGAATAGGAGTGAGAATTTTAAATTCTCAGTAGGATTCCTTAAGTATCATAGATAATGTAATCGTTGTCATCTCTAGTTGCTTCGATTTATTATAAAAAAGGTGATCATGTTATACAAGCTGTTTAATTTTATAGTTCGAAAAAAATATATTATCCGAAGCAAAGTTCATTTTACTCATACACTTAGCATTTGGGAGAGCCTATACAAAATCAATTTATGAATTATATTATGAATAATAAATGAAACATAATAAAATACAATAGCACCAATACTCTGGAGTCATAAAATCTGCACATGCCTTTACTTGTATTTGAATTTATGTAGATACATAAAATTTACTTTTCTTTCTTTTTCTTCCTTTTCATCATAAAATCTTTACATGCCACATTCCAGAGTATGATCGCCATGTCATATCCCATCAGAGCGTGATCGCCATATCACGATCCTTAGGAATATGGGACCTTCATTCGGTATTTACACTAGCTGGGTCATGCCATGCCTCATGTAAGTCATATCCCCTATACTCACGCTAGCTGAGTCGATGCCATGCCTCATGTGAGTGGGGTGCTTGCATATATTTTAATTTAGTCTTTAGCCTTTACTGCCCTTGGGTAGTCTGATCTAGAATTGAACTCGTCAGCTCAACTCGTGACCGTCGCCACACCGATTAACCCACGAGGGGATTCACGTGCCTCTAGTCTTGGAGGGATCTCATTTTGGCCACGTGCCTCTAATTGAAGGGATCTCTTCTGGTCACATGCCTCAAAATTGAGGTATCTCATCTGACCATGTGCCTCCAAGGTAGAGGGATCTCATAGTTTTAGCTGCCTTCACAGGGAGGGATTCAATGTGTAACTGCCTCTAAGTGAAGGGATTTACATTTTATCTTATTTAACTACCTTCACAAAAAAGAATTCAATGTACAACTGCCTCCAAGTGAAGGGATTCACATTTAATATACTTATGTCTTTTTATTATCATGCATAATCAAGCATAAATATGCTGAATATACTCATACATATGCTTCATCATTTGTTTCCATATACCTCATATCATACTTATATCATTTTTGCATATAGAATTTCCACATACATATTCATAAATTTCTTGTAATATAAACATTCCTAGTTTCATAGACTTCTGCCGTAAATTCGGCAGCATAACGGATCAGATCCGTTTCCCCATAAATAGTGCCAGTTCTCACGGACAAATCAGTCATAGCAGTATAATCAATCTAACATATCTATCAATGTAAAACTTGTAACCATCAACTCAAGCCTTATATGTTCACTAATACTTGTGAAACCATCAATTTGGTCATTTCTGCCAAGTCTATTCAGTTCTGCCTAAATTTTGTATAATCCACCTTTACTTCTATTCAACTCATTTAAATCTAAATTTTGGATATGTTATAGCTCTATGTGTCTAGTTTCCAACTCTTTTGGTCCCATCTCATTTTGATATGTGTAGTTCAAGATATTTAAATTTTGCCCCAGCCTATTCGGTCACTGGTCCAAATTATACTCTTGGAAGTAAAAATTCACTAAAAATCGAAATCAAATCCAAATCATACGAAAGTAGTGTAATATCAAAGCTAACAGGACAACCTTTCATTTACAATAGGGTGCATTCCATTTGCTTTAGTATAGCTCGAGTTATAAGTCCTGAAATCTGACCTTCTTGAGCTATCTTGTTTTGGCCTGGTTTGGACATAGGGCAACTTCCTCGAACCATTGGGAACTATTAGTATCATAACAAACTCGAAATTTCATTAAGGGATGTTCCCCTGTGTGTAAGCTTTCTAACAAAGTTGGTTTCACTCAATTTGGAGTTGTGTAGGGTGAGTTACATGCTTCCCAAGTCACACTGCCCGGATGAAAGTCCTGATTCCTAGGTCAAACTTCAAAAATTTATATCTCTCTCAATACTAATCCAATGGTCTTATATGATATATGTATGGAAAGCCCTGAATGTCTACTTTCATATAAAAATAGTTTCATCAGATTTAGCTAGCTATAGGCAGAGCCGTACACTCCGCCATCTGGACTGCCGTGAGATTCCTCACTTAGGCAGCATCCTAATCCTCTACTTCTCCTAGTTTTCTTCTTCTAACTCTAATTCCAACTCAAGATTTCGTATTAATCCAACCACAATCCATCACATACATCCAATATATCATCAAATACATGAAGAAGAATATAATTTCATACAGCCATAGTGCAAAGAATTCAAGAACAGAAATGGAATCTTACCTCTTTGGAGTGTGATTTTGCTAAGTGTTGAGCTAAGTGTTGAAGTTTGAATTGCTAGAACCTTGTTAAGCTCTAAGGAGTGATGGAGTTGGTTGGGAGAAGAAAAGAAGAAGGCAAGAACAAGAGGGAGAGGGAGGCATAAATCGGCCAAAAATAAGAAGGAGAGTCTGACTCTGACTTAAATACATGAAGGTAGATAGAATTATGAGTATTGATTGGTTGAAATTTTCTGATTGAAGTTCGGTCATATCTCCCATTTTTGTAGCTAAATTGCTCTCATCCCAAAAGTGAAACTCGCTCCCATTCTATCTGAAATCGGAACTCGCCCCGATTCTGCTTAAAGTCGGAACTCATGCCATTTATTTGACACTCGGAGATGAAATCGGATATCGAAAAACTTGTCTAGCTTATTCGAAACTCGGAAGCAAAGTCAGATGTTGGAAATCATACAGCACACAATCACATAATCTCGGAACTCCCAATTTAGACTCAAGAACACCAACAAAAATGGAAAGCTCTTGGAAATAAACTCGGATATCAGAAATCGTGTACAACTTGGAAATCAACTCAAAGGTCTGAACTTATGTCCATTCTAGTTGAGTTCAACCCTAAGGTCGGACCTCGTTACATTAAACTTGGAGGTCAGTACTTGTACCATCATGTTAAACTATCAATTCGGAGGTCGGAAACCATGTACACTATTTTGAACATGAAGTATTAGGTCGGAACTCGTGTTTATCTTGCTTGAAACTTGGAAATAAATTATGAGATCGGAAATCGTGTCCATTTTCTTGGAGACATAAAGTCAGATATTGGAATCACGTCCATGTTATTTGGACTTGAAGGTTAAGTCGGAAAATAGGAAATTATGCCAGATGAAGTCGGAAGTCAGAAATTATGCTAAAATTTAAAGATGAACACAGAAGTCGAAAATTATCCCATTTTATGTGAAATTCGAGGATGAAGTCAGAAATCATGGAAACTTGGTGAAGTCGGAACTCGGAACTCATTACGGATGTTACACATACTAGTACAAAATTTCTCATTTTGAGTTGGCTTTTCATTTTTCTCTTTTACCTTTCCTTTTTACTAATCCTATCATAGAATCTAAAAATACATGACAACTTTCTCATTTGTATGTAATAGACATTTTTTCCACATTGACATAGTCTATATAAAAAAGCATGGAATAGTTTTTGGGGAGAGAAAACATCCAACTGCATACAACTTCCACCATCTTATAAACATAAAATATAATCTCCATAGATACATCAATAAACATTTAATTTGTAAGATAGTCAGTTCTATAAGGGCAAGGTAGAAAGGTTGAGACACCTTTGCTTAACATAACATGTGTCATAGATGCATGGAAGCATAATGATACATGCCAAGAAAGGTAGTTGGTAGACTAAATAGTTACTTAAATATGAGATTTAAACACGGTGACATGCATGTATAGGGACATATAAAGTAAGCAATGACCAAAAATCAACAACTTATGGCATTGTAGTAGTAAACTGACTCAAACGTAGTGCACAAAAACATAAGATATCATACACTGCATTGACTTGAAAATTTTGCCAAACTTGTTGTCTTTACATTGTCAAAACTTCAACTCAAGTATATGTACCCAAAAATAAAATTACAACTAAAGTATTAATTAATGTTTCTATCATATGAAATTTGTGTTCCACCAAATTGATTGACTTAGTCCAATTTGCTTCTTGATTTAGTTTTTGCTACGATTTCCCACAAGAACCTTATGGCTAAATAGATTCCAAAAGCCTAAGTAATAGTAAAAAAAACTTGGCTTCTTCTATTTCACAAGACTATCCTCTTTGGCATTGTTTAAATTTTCTGGCTAGACCATTCATCCATTTCCAAATGAGTAGCCCCGAGACAGGAAAAGCAATAACTAAGGTAGACTAGACCAAAATCTAAATCTCAAAATTACCAAGAAAGAATATGGTTATATAAATTTTATTTTAATAATAGCAATGCCAAGAAACATAGGTTAAGCGGGATTAATTTTTTTTCAATTACTATTTCCTTCTAAAATCAAATATATCAAGATTATTCTTTCTTTGAGAATTAGTAGATATAAATTCCTAAACAAGAAGGAAAAAAAAAGAAAAGAAAAAATGCCATAAATGAACTGACTAACCTAGCAATGGGAGAGAGGTGAGATGGAGTAGAATCAACACTTATCGATATCAATAGGCTCAAGTGAAATTGATTCTTTATAGATGAATATGCTTGTTGCCTTTGTGGGTATCAGATGGGACAAACCACTACTAGCTTCCAAACTGGTGTGGTTGTGGGTGGGAAAAGAGCAACATCTTCTTCTATGTCGAGATGCAGATTTGTCGATGAATAAGACAAATGAGTAAAATATGGGGTTGGTTTCAGGAGTTGGGTTGAGAAGTTTGGTAAGAGAAAATTGAGTGTGTGGTGGTAGCAGGATGAGATGTGAATATCACAGTGGGAGACGTAAATAGGAATAATGTTAAGATTCAAATCACCCACCTCCGCTAATCCACCTTACACCCACTGTATAGTAATCTACCATAAGCACTCTTTTTATTGTTTTATGTCTTTTGTTACTGTGTCGACTATATGAGTCGAGAAAAGATACGTTCATATATATCATTTCTCATATGAAAAAGGTCAACATATATTAAAGTGGGGTATTATTATTATTATTATTATTCATGGTTGTGTTGTCACTCCATTTTGGTTTGATGTCATTCCTACTCAACAAATCTATTTACTAGTTTCTCTAATACACCCTTCATTATCTTTCATAGTTAACAAAAATGTTTAATTTTACAAGTTTTTATAGAACACATTAGATTAAACTTTTAAGTAATAAAAAATAATTAAATAATTTAGATGGGGCTTATATTTATTGTCATGATTATGAAAATATTTTAGAGGCTGAATTCAATCTTTACTTTATACATTTTTTAAGATACAATAATTTTTATACTTTTAAGGAGGGTCAATGGTTACTCCTATGTGTTTATTGTCATATTCCTGCTTAATGTAACTTTAATTAATTTCGTTAAAATACTCTTCTTTATTTGTTAACTAAACTAATTGTTTAAAATTATTTTTATTATAACTCAATTTTATTTAAATTCTTAAAAGTATTTTAATTTTTTTTATTATTACTCTTGATTTTTAAATTTTTGAGACAATTAAATATTTTATAAAGATATAAATTTACTTGTTTGATATAAATTTAAACCTAAAGTATAAAGTTAACGTGATTTTAAGTTTTTTCAAAAAATGATAAATTCATCTATTAAGATATTATAAACAATTCTTTTAAATTCAAAGTTTGATATGTTAATAAAATTTATTGAATTTGTTTCTTGTATATTTTTAAAATTATAATACAATATAAAATATAAAATATAAAAAATATTATATCTTAAAAAATATAAGAAGTAAGGATTGAATTCAGTCTCCAAACTATTTTATTATCATCATAATAAATATAAGTAGCATATAAATTATTTTATTTATTTTATGATAAATTCACATGTTTTGGTTTTTAAATACAATTCTTTTGAATTCAAAATTTGACATGTTAATAAAAATTTATCAAATTTTCTTCTTATATATTTTTTAAATAATATTACAACATAGAAGTATAAAAAATATGTGAAATAAATGTTAAATTCATCTTCCAAATTATTTTCATTATCATGATAATAAAAATTGGTCACATCTAAATTATTAGTTATTTTGTTACATAAAAATTTAATCTAATGCATTTCAAACAAAATTGTGAAGTTGAATATTTTTGTTAATTTTACTATGAAAGATAGTGAATGGTATAGTATATAGAACATTTAATAAATAGATTTGTCAAGTAAAAGTAGTAATAATAGATAAAAAGGAGTGGCAATGACCACTCCATACAACATAAGCCCCTAAGGCAAGTTCTTAAATGCGCCTTGCAAAGTGAGGTGTGTGATACACCTTGTGTGCATGGTAAGTGTAGCTTTGATAGGAGGCAAGTGATATCCTCTACAATGATGACGTGTGGGATTGTCAAGGGGAGCTTGTGCAGCCGGTGATGGGGACTTGAGTATTTTATTAAACAGGAAAGTGGGTCTGGGCGATGGATGTGGGTTTAGGGTCATGGGCCAGTGTCCGGGTCGCATTTTTTTTTAGAGTAAAGTGATTGTGGGCTATATATGAAATGATCTGTTACAATATGATTTTTTTTTTTGTTATTTCGTAAGTGAGATCTGTAGAAGATGTATAAGAAAATAAATAATAAATATAATAAGAATAAGATATGATTAAAATATTGACTCGTATATTGCAATAATATTCATTAAAACTTAATAATATTAGTTAAAAATGAGAATAAGAATAAGAATTAGTATGCAATGTTTGGTTTTATGTTGTTTAAAATAGTTGATTATATAAAATAATAATATTAAGTGTTGATTTTGACCGATAATAAATTTAATAAGAAGACGAATATAGGAAAAAAAGGGAACAATTTTATTGATTATATATTGGAGATGCAGAAATAAATAACCGTCGTGAAATAGTTAACAAATTATGATGGAAATTGTAAAATGTACATTATTGTTAATAATGTAGATTATATATGATTAAGAAAATATGTAATTGTTTGTGATTATAATTAATTTATTTGGATTTAGTATATAAGTTGATAGGTGAAATAAAAATTTGTGTTTGCATTGCTGAAGAAATAATAGAAAAGAAGAAATATAAATATGAATTTTGTTATTGTTAATAAGTATATTGTATTTATGTTGACATAAAATTTGAAATATATGTACTGTAGTAATACTCAATGATGAAACAAAGAGCAAATATTGATGATGATAAGATCAATGGTAAGATGGGTTATAGATAAATTTATCCAATTTTTTTAACATTATGAACACCAAGATGACACCGATGCGATTGAAGAATATAATTTTAAAAACAATGTTAATTCTACTGAATGTTAATTGAACATAATTAACTTTACAATATATTTATCAATAAAAATTCCCCATGGTTAATCTTTATTTACTTTCAATTAGGCCCCAATGTCTTGCCTTTTTACACTCTAAACTAAAAGCCAATGTCACACCAAAACGAAAGTGCGTGCGATTTCCAAATCGAAGACGATGCAGGGCAGCGTGTGAGGGATCAACGCTTGTCATAATCGATGATCTCGGAATCAATGATGAATCTGGAGTGCTGGACAATGGAGCGGCCAATGGAGTTGATCCAGTCCTCCTTTTGTCACGACCCAAACTCAGGTCGTGGCCAGATAAGTGATAAGTCTCCACGCAGTTCTTCCACCATGTAATTTTATAAAAATTTTGACAGAGTCCCCTTTGTAATTAGGATATTTCCTAATTATAAAAGGTTACTCTGTAAGGTAAACAAACACAATCTTCCATTGGTGATCTAGGTATTCTTAGAATACACCTCTCAGCACACAGTATAACAGTAAAATATATAAATACAATCGTATGTCCAAAATACATAGCTCAAGTTCTTCAGAAAACAAATCCTTTACACAACTTTAATTCCAACAAGTTGAAATATATATATATATATAATACATAACAACAACAAAAACAGAACAAGGCCGGACCCTACCTGTAGTACTATGGAGCTACATACTAAGATTACAACTGAAATAGAATTACAAATCATGACCCTTACTATTGAGGGCTTACCAAAATAAGAACCTAATGAAGCTGTGCAGAAGAGTTGGCTCCCAAGTCTAAACCTGTATCTGAAAAGGATATAATAACCACGATGTGAGTTTTGAGAAACTCAGTAAGAGATAGGATGTCCCTAACCCACATGAGACAATGTACAAACTTATAGATATTAAGGCAATACAATAATATGTATAACAAAACCAAAATAGAAATCTTAATCAAATATTATCCAAATTTTCTTTTCCAAAAATAGAGTCCATCTATTCTAGGATAATCCGTCAGGAATCACACTTAGGTGGCCTTTCTTTCGTGTGAAACCCGTAATTAGGCACGCATCACACTATATGTATGGTCGTGAATAACAGGCACGCACCACTCCCTTGAGTGGCCATGAAATCCAACATCCTAGGTGTACCCAGGGCTAACACCTACTACCATTAGCCTACAGATCCTGGCCTAGACTTTCCCAAGTCGTTCTTTTCCGTTATACAGAACATTTAATAAAGATTCTTATAAAATATACCAATATACCTTATATAAAACAATAAAATTGTAACTTCAAAGAAAATAAAGCTTTAACACTTTAATAAATAAAAAATGAACAAAAGCCCAAAGCTTTTATCCAAAAACCTTTCAAAATAAAGAAAATTTTCCAAAGTTTAATAGGAAACCAAGGTAATAAACATTGCCATATTTTTCTTTTTGAAATCAAGTCATTGTCTCATGTGAACCAGTAAAAATAGATAAGCTACCAAAATTTAAATTATATTACTAAAACATACCAAATCATTTGCATATGTGTATATATATATATATATGTAGACAAAATATATTAAAACTAAGATAAGGGTAAACTATCTACTCACAGACTTAACGCCAATAGTGAACTCCTAATCCCAAGAACTTTGAGAGCCAACGCCAGTCCTTCGATGGTATATACTATCAATAATATGGCAATTTAATTCAAGATCAGTCCCTTAGACTACAGATTACTCTACTTTACTCCCAGATATAAAAATTGCTAATTCTTCTAACCTAGGGTTCTCCAGGAACTCACTATAGAGGAAATAATTCGTAACTCATAGGAAAGGAAGAGGAAAGGAGTTTGAAGATTACCTTTTTGACGGGAAAATGGAAGAAGAAATCTTTAGGAGCCCTGGTGTCACCTTCTCCAAGCTCCAAGACCAAATGTGTTGATTTTTGAATGAGGGTATGATTTGAGATTAAAGAAAGAAATTGAGTTTAAGTGAATGGGAATGGTGTAATTTGATGGAAAGATGTGAAGGATTGGGTTTAAGAAGGAAGGGAGATATGTTTTAGAGAGATGGGAGAGAGTTTTGAGGGTAGAGAGAGAAAGAAAATCACGAAATGAGGGGAAAGGACGCGTCTCAGCTTATATATTGACCTGTGGTAATGGATTACCAAGGGCTAGTAATTGATTACCACGAAGAACTGGTAATCGATTACCACAGCCAAAGAGCTGGTAATCGATTACCAGAAACCCAGAATTGATAATCGATTACCACGCGAAAAATTGTAACCCGTGGGCATACAGAGAGGACTGTAATCGATCACAGATCCTCTGTAATCGATTAACAATTCCAAAAACTTAGTTCCCTTTTTCTACAGTCCTTTCCCAGGTCCAGGATATTGCATTAATGTCCTCTTTAACTTTACTTTCCATTAACTTTAAAACATAAATGTAAATAAGGGAATACCCCCATTTGGATTCAATATTCAAAATCCTTAGGAATCAAAATCTAACTTTTGGGTTTTTGTACAATTCTTTGAAAACTTGCGCTTTTATGAACTTGAGGGTTGAAAATGAAAGGGTTATCCATTTCCTAAAATTCGTTTAAAATTCCTCTTCAACTCATTGATGCCTAGAGAAATATTACTGGGACTTTTGATTTTAAGAAAATTCCTCAATTCTATAGCCCTCCAAGGAGGCATAGGGTTCAGACTCAGAATTTTTCAGGTTCTGGTTTCGACAGGTAACTGCACTCAGGTTGGGGTGTTACACCTTCTCTTCTCCTTCTTTGAATCGGCGATGAAGTACATTGCATCGGAGCATGTGGAAAGCTCGAACGCATAGGGCTTATTAAGTGCATCCTCTGCACCTTCCACGGTGAGGCAAGATGCCATTGGGACAAGGCTGCATGGCTGTGATGCTGGCGTGACAGCGAAGTCCTTGAATTAGAAGAGCTTCCCTTGCTTCAGCACGAACTGACAGTGCCGCCACGTCTTGATGTACTCACCCTGCTTCATGAGCTAGCCGGCACGCTCTGGGTTCGATCAGCTTCAAGTTCAACCAGAACACCAAGCAATCGTGGTCCGCCATCGATTTCTCCACTAGTTTAGAGTGTTTTAGTTTTAGTCATGTTTTTTTGTTGGGAAGGGATTACAGAATGACCAAAATAACAAACAATATAAAACTATCCATAAATTGGCTACTACTCAGCATACCTCCCATTGCCAGTTGCAGGCTACCGTGCATGCAAGGTATATCACACACCTCACTTTGCGAGGTGCATGTGAGAACGCGCCAAGTCGTAAAGATAACTCGTGGCTTGATATAGTAGATAATTTTGTTTTGTTCCTTGTGATAATAAATAAATAAATAAATAAATAAAGCATGAAATGTCAACACGAAGGGATATCTTCAAAAATGGCCTAACCCAAAAAGTAAATTGCTTGGGTAATGTCTTGTGGAAATTCTCAGGGTATGAAATAGAAAACTAAAGAAAAATACAAAATACAAGGAACAGGCTTAATACAAAATTGCCTGTCCTTGATCAAGTAAATGGGACCACTTCCTTTTATGCTCAGCAGGTCATTGATCAGAAAAAATTAATTAGTAGCCACCAAAGTCCACTTCACCTTCATGCTCACATATCTGAATCAGCATCGTAGAGATAGCACGGTAGCTATGAACATCTATTTACAATTTACCAAGGAAGACAACCTTAAGTAGACTATGATTGCACATTTAGAACACAAGGACAGCAATAAAATCAAATTTAAACAAAAAGTTTCGACAAATATGTGTTTACTTGTGCCCATGCATGTGTGCACAAGAATTTTGGTTCAATCAATACATGTATATGAAGGAAATGATACATACTTTTCTTGTGGAAATGCACCAAATGCATGTTATAAAATAACATGAAATGCAATCATTAATTTTCTATGCGTTGATGAATCGACACTAGAATTTATGTTAGTGTTATTATCACAACAGCAGGCTGAAAACCACAAAACTACACTAAACCTCTACATGCCACTGGATATTGACTTACTAGTTTCTACTTAATGGAGGCTAGCTAGCTTTGATATTTGGGGGACTCCATCTGCTGAGACACCTAATTTTCTATCGAATTATTGCCCTAAATGAAACTCTATTACTACGACAATTTTGCTTAAATATAATCCCGATTCCATGGCCAGTAGCGTAGTAAAATTTTGTTGAGTATTGTTTTCTACTTTTTTTTTTTTTTTTTGTCATGGATAGATGTAATTTATTATTTTATTTAAACATTCAGATAAATTTTAGTTCATTATGTTATAACTGTAGTCTATAAAAAAGGTCAAAAGGAATGTACAGATTAACCAGAGATCTAGGCTTGAGCAGATCATGTTATGGAACACATGATCTTAATGACTGACAGATAGAACACATGGTGGTGACACAAAAATAAATAAGTAAACAAAAATAGGGAAATCATAACTCGATCTAGTCCTCAATTTTTTAAAACTTTTCCTAATCTAGTTTTTTGGGTGGCTACAATATAATTAACCTAAAGCGTCATACAACAAACTTTTAATCAATCTTATTCAAGGTCAAATTTCCAGCAAAGTACAAAATTTTTATAGTACTAACAACATATTACATGCTTTGTTTTATACAAAGAGTACTTGGCTACAAAGCATAAAGATACAATTTTGTTTTATATTATACATGAGCATAAGGTAGGATTGTTCTCTAATCAATGAGTGACATTTTAGCTTCAGATGATGGTATGATCTACCACTAACTTACCATTTTCTTCAAATGTCATTTTGTTATTGGGTAGAGTGCAATTTGTAACATCTTTTTTTTTTTTTTTTAATAAATATTTGAGTAATCTAGTTGATTGGAACATTTTAATTAATGTGTTTAAGTTAATTGGTCGAACAATTAAAACATAAGCATTAACTTTCAGAGTAAGGCTATATTTAGTAACAACAACTTCAAAATATATTACTCTCTTTATTAAGATAAGAAATAATATCAAATAGTAATATTAGGATAGGTAAAATAATAGTAACAATAGTAACAATAATTACAAATAATAACATAATTATAATTATAAAATATTGAAAAAAAAATGAAAACTCACGAGAGTAGACATGAGATTTAGATTGAAGACTTTAGTTTTGTAGATTGGAGATCATAGCTTTGGAAAACAAACCACAAGCATTAAACGTGAAAAAAAAAATAAAAATAAAAAAAAAGAGAGAGAGCTCAAGTCAGTAGCGGAAAATATGGGTAAGGACTTTATGCATATGGTAATAAATTACTAAACATCACATATGACATTTTGGTAAACTTCAAATTCTATAAATAAGGGGGGGTGTTGGCTCATGGTGAAGAACAAAAACAAAAGACAAATTGTAAGTATAGTGAAAGAAAGAGAGGATTCACCATCAGGAATGAGAGAAAGAAAAAGAAAGAAAGAGGGAGAGGGGAGCAAAAAGAAGCGAGGATATGAGATAGGAGAGGGAAGAAGCTCCGTGTACCCACACTATTTTTGGTTGTCTACAATTATTAGAGGTAGATAATAAAATTATTTGCGAAATAAAGCCATGGCTTTATTTACTCATTGCATGTTATGTTATTCTATATTTACTATCACAATTTATTTTATGTTCCAAGTTCTTTTATTTATTAAAGTTGCTCAGCATTATTCTTGTTGCAATTCATTCTATTTATCATTCTAAGTTATTTTATTTATTATTCGATTATATTATCGCTCTTTGTTAGTGTCATTACCATATATTATATTTATTATTCCAAATTATTTCTACTAATGTTAATTTATATTATTACTGATTATCATTTTTATTGATTTTATTTATCCTTTCAAGTTAACTTAATTGATGTTCTTTTATACTATTTTTTATTATTATTATTATTATTAAGATATTGTTATACAATAATAGTTATTGTTTTAATTCTTTTGCACTTTATTTATTTTCAGTTTATAACTTTAATTATATTTTGTGCACTTTTATTCCTTTTATTTTATGCCTTGTTGTTTAATTGATTGTGATGAATTTAATTATATTATGATTTATGTTATTTGATTTCTTTTAAGTTCTACCTATCTCTTAAGATTAAGCATCTTTATATTTATTGCAAATTTATGATGGCAAATAAGAAATCTTAAAGAAGATATTTAAGATTTTGCCGCTAACTACCACGAAGGTGGAGGGATAAAATATAAGATCCTTTATGTTTTCCTGGCTTGGTTAGTGTGGCTTAAAAGTTTTGCTTTGTTGTCATAATATTAAAAGTAACACCAGAGAATGGGAATTTCCTAAGAGAAGGCCTTTAAATATGTGTGAGATAGGCAAACAAAGGAAAGTGAAAATTAAAATAAAGAGATTATATTCATATTAATGCTTGCCACTTTATGTATTATATAACATATATTTTTAAGTATTTAATGCCCATAATATTATGATCTTTTTATAAGTAATGTGATAAGATTATGATATAGTAGCTGTGTGAATTTCCGTACTAAGACATGACTGGTTTTAGATTAAGCATTATCTATTGAGAATTTTCAGTTCTCATTCTATTTCTGGTAGTTTTAGTTTAGTCAAGTAACGCCCTAGAGAAAGGTGGGCTTTTCTAGCTGCCAAAAATATGTGGAGTTGTAATTAAATAAATTATAGTTTTATTATCGGGCTTAAAAATGTTTAGCTTATGACAAGCAAAACTTCACTTCTGCTCTTGAACTCTATGCTGTATCTATGTATATTAAAGTCCAACTCTGAACTTTCTATGTAAAGTTGTGTTATTAGCTTTATTATGAATCGGTGTTATATTTTTGGTATCAGAGCTCCGATCTAGGCATAATTAGGTGTTAAGTGTAAGTTGAGCCTTTGTTATCTGCATGGTGGCTCCAATTTTTCTTTCTGCATGCCTTATAATATTCTCAATGCACTAATTATACAATATTAAGCCTAATCAATTCAATATTGGATTGTTTATGCACTTTAGGACTATATGGCATCAGAAGGACAAGGGATCCTAGAAGTGCAGAGTATACCAAATGATACTCTGTCACGGATCATTAGAGCTATTAAGGGTCTGGCTGAAGTTGTTATAGCCCAAGCAGAATCCAATAGAATGGTTCTGCAATGCATGCAGGAGACTCAAGATAGGAACCACAATAACCATGGTGAAGGAAGTGGAAACTCAGTAGGAGAAACCCTTATAGCCAATCCTTGTTACCAAGGACTCTCTGAATTTAGGAAGCCTACACCATCCTCATTCCATAGAGATTACAATCTAGTCTTAGCTAAAAAATGGGTTATGCAATTAGAGAAAATTTTTACAGTCACAGGATGTGC
The DNA here is from genome assembly GCA_031439585.1 of Pterocarpus macrocarpus. Taxonomy (NCBI): domain Eukaryota; kingdom Viridiplantae; phylum Streptophyta; class Magnoliopsida; order Fabales; family Fabaceae; genus Pterocarpus; species Pterocarpus macrocarpus. Next base: position 29,936,875 of record CM062520.1, read on the forward strand.
AGATTCACAAAAAGTGGTTTTTACCATTTATATGCTAGAAGGAGAGGCAGAACACTGGTGGACCATAGCTTATTAGAATCTAGTGGGACTAAAATTACTTAGGAAGTATTCTTAACCACTTTATTTGATAAATACTTTCTTGATAGTGTTAAGAATGAAAAAAAGAAACTAAATTCATCCAACTAAAATAGGGAAGTATGAACATAGGTCAGTATATAGCCAAATTTGATGAACTCTCCAAATTCTCCTCTTATTTGAAAAATAACCCTAATGGTCGTTGGAAGGCAACAAAATTTGAGTGGGGGGTTTAAGGCCTGAGATAAGATAGAAAGTATCCACCCTAGAAATCAAGGACTTCACCACTCTAGTGAATAAGTGTAGGATAGCAGAAAAGAGTTTCCTGGAGACGGAGTTTGAGAGAGAAAGACAGAGTTTTCTGAAAAGAAAAAAGGTGGCAGAAATGCAAAAGAAGAATAATGTTAAGAGTAAATTAAGCCCAGGGAAGGATAAGCAAATGTTAGTTAGGTAATCTCTACCTCCATGCAGTAAGTGCAAAAAATCTCATGGCTCCAAACCTTGTCTTTTTGGCCAAAACATTTGCTAGTGATGTGGGAAGCCAGGACACTATGCCAAAGATTGCAACATTGGAAAGCCACTGAACAATCCTGTGCCTAGACCACAAACTAAAGGAAGAGTATTCACTCTAAGTGGAGCAGAGGCAACTCGGTCCCCCAATATGATCAAAAGTACATGTTTTCTTAAAAACACTCTCTTGATTGCATTGTTTGACTCTAGAGCTACGAACTCCTTTATATCAATTGATTATGTGAAGAAGTTAAATATACCTTTGTTTCCCTTACCTTTTGATTTGTTAGTCTCTACTCCCACAAGGGGAAAAGTCTCTATTTCTCAAGCCTGTTTGAACTGTCACATTTTAGTTGAAGGAAAACCTTTTGTTATTGACCTTATTTTTTTTGCCTTTACCTAGTATTGATATCATAATTGGAATGGATTGGTTATCTAGTAATGACATCATTCTAGATTGTTCTCGAAGACTTGCCTATTTCCTAATGACCCACTCAATAACCAAAAGTCTTCTGATTCCATATTACTTAATGCCACCCAAATAGAGAAGTGCCTCTCAAAAGGAGCTCAAGGGTTTCTGCTTTATTCTTTAAATTCAGAGGTCGAGCAAGATATAGACAGCATACCTATAGTGAGAGAATTTCCAGAAGTGTTTCCTAAAGATATAGCAAACCTACCACCTGAAAGAGAAGTTGAGTTTTTCATCGATCTCATACTAGGAACAGGACCCTTATCCTTTGCACCTTATAGAGTGTCTCCTTTGGAGTTGATTGAAACTTAAGAAACGGATTGAGGAACTGTTAGCTAAAGGATTCATTAGGCCAAGTATGTCTCCCTAGGGTGCACCTATTCTTTTAGTTAAAAAGAAAGATAGAAGCATGATTTTATATATGGACTATAGGTAGTTGAATAAAGTCACAATCAAGAATAAGTATCCACTCTCTAGTATAGATGACCTGTTGGATCAGCTACTAGAAGCCTTGGTCTCCTCCAAAATAGATTTGAATTCAGGATACCATCGAATAAGAGTGAAACAAGAAGATATACCTAAGACAACCTTCAGGACTAGGTACGGGTATTATGAATATCTTGTGATGCTTTTTAGACTTACCAATACTCCTGCATATTCATGGATTACATAAATAAAGTCTTTAGGCCTTACCTTGACCAGTTTGTAGTAGTCTTCATAAATATCCTCATCCATTCCAAGACTAGGGAGGAGCATGAACAACACCTTAGAGTAGTGTTGCAAATCCTGAAGGAGAAGAAATTATATACCAAGTTGGCAAAATGTGAGTTTTGGTTAAGTGAGGTAAGATTCTTAGGCCATGTGATCACTTAAGAAAGGGTAGCAGTGGATCCAAATAGAATTGAAGCTGTAGTTCAGTGGAAAATACCATAGACAGTTACTGAAGTTAGAAGTTTTCTGGGATTAGCGGGTTATTATAGGAGGTTCCTTAAAGGGTTTTCTCAACTTGTTTTGCCTTTAACTAGGTTAACTAGGAAAAATCTACCTTTTGAGTAGAATTCAACTTGTGAATCTAGTTTTCAGGAGTTAAAGAATAGGCTTACTTTTACTCCAATCTTAATAATTCCTAATCCTAGTAAAAACTTTGTGCTATACTATAATGCATCTAAGAGACGATTAGCTTGCGTGCTGATGCAAAAAGGAAGAGTTGTGGCTTATGCTTCGAGGCAACTTAGGTCTCATGAAGAGAATTTCCCAACCCATGACCTAGAGCTAGCTACAGTAGTATTTGCCTTAAAAATCTGGAGACATTTATGGGGTGAAGTTTGAGGTATTTAGTGACCACAAGAGTTTGAAATATCTTTTTGATCCAAAGGAATTAAATATGAGACAAAGAAGGAGGATGGAGTTTTTAAAGGACTATGATTTTGAATTGAAATATCATGCTGGCAAGGCTAATGTGGTCGCTGATACGTTAAGTAGAAAATCTCTACATATGTCTCTAATGATGATAGAGGAACATAAGTTATTGGAGGAATTCAGAGACACGAATATTTCAGTGTCTCTAAAACCCCATTGTATATATATAGTAGTGAACTTAGAATAGAATGTGATTTGAGAGACCAGATAAGACAAGCCTAGAAAAAGTGATGAATTTCTAAAGTCTTTAAAGAGTAGGCTTCAAACAAAGCAACTTGAGTATTGTCACATCAATGACAAGGGAGCTGTGATGTATGAAGGAAGGCTATGTGTGCCCAATAATAAGGAGCTAAAGAATAAGATTTTATCTGAGGCACATTGTAGTAAGTTCACTATGCATCCTGGTGCAACCAAGATGTATCAAGGCCTTAGAAAGTTGTTTTGGTGGAATGGGATGAAGCAAGACATAACTAGTTTTGTAGCCAGATGTTTTACTTGTCAGAAGGTTAAGATAAAGCACCAAAAACCTGCAGGACTCTTACCACTTTTAGATATTCCTGAATAGAAATGGGATAGCATATCAATGGATTTTGTGGTAGGATTACCTAAGACTCCCTCAGGGTACCATGCAGCATGGGTGATAGTTGATAGATTAACTAAGTCAACCCATATCTTGCCAATAAGAATCAGTTGCCCATTGTATAAGTTAGTCCAAGTTTACATCTAGGAAATTGTAAGATTGTATCAGATACCAATAAGCATAGTTTCAAATAGGGATCCAAGATTCACCTCTAAGTTTTGGGTAGCACTACAAGAAGCCTTAGGTACTAAACTTCGTTTTAATATAGCTTACCACCTCAAACAGATGGTCAAATAGAGAGGACTATTCAAACCTTAGAGGACATGTGTAACACCCTCCCAAGTACAGTACTTTGTTAAGTCATAGTACCATACCCTAGGGTTGTAATCAATACTGAGCGGACCTTTGTCTCGACAAAGAACTTTAGCCGTCTTCGGAAACTTCTGAAACTATCTGGAGACAACACAGAAATAGGAGTGAGAATTATAAATTCTCAGTAGGATTCTCTAATTATCATACATAATATCATCACTGTCATCTCTAGTTTGCTTTGGTTTATTTTAAAAAAGGTGAACATGTTGTACAAATTGTTTAATTTTATAGTTCGAAAATATAATATCCGAAGCAAAGCTTATTTTAATCATACATTTAGCATTTGGGAGAACCCATAAAATCAAGTCAAATATGATATCATGAATAATAACTGCGGCATATTAAAACACACATAGCATCAATATGCTGGAAACATAACATCTGCACATAACTTTACTCATACTTAAATTTATGCATATACATAAAACTTGCTTTTCTTTTTTCATCTTTCTTTTTCATCATAAAATCTTTACATGCCACATTTCCAGAGTATGATCGCCATGTCATACCCCATTAGAGCGTGATCACTATGTCACGTTCCTTAGGAATATGGGATCTTCCTTTGATACTTACACTAGCTGGGTCTTGCCATGTCTCATGTAGGTTCTGTCCCTGATACTCACACTAGCTGGGTCGATGCCATACCTCATGTGAGTGGGTGCTTGCATATGCTTCAATCTTTAATCTTTAGTCTTTAGTCTTTAGCCTTTAGTCTTTAGTCTTTAGCCTTTACTGCCTTTGGGTAGCCTGGCCTTAGAGTGAGCTCGTCAGCTTTACCCGTGACTGTCGTCACCCCGACTCACCCGCAACGGGACCCACGTGCCTCTAGTCTTGGAGGGATCTCATTCTGGCCACGTGCCTCTAATTGAAGGGATCTCTTCTGGTCACATGCCTCAAAATTGAGGGATCTCATCTAACCACGTGCCTTTAATATAGAGGGATCTCATCTGACCACGTGCCTCTAAGGTAGAGGTAGCTGCCTTCACAAGGAGGGATTCAAACTGCAACTGCCTCCAAGTGAAGGGATTCACATTTTGTCATTTAACTGCCTTCACAGGGAGGGATCTCAATTAACTACCTCCGAGTAAAGGGATTTACATTTAATATGCTCATGTCTTTTCATTCTCATACATGGTCATGCATAGGCATGTTGAATGTACTCATATCATACTTAAATTCATCCTTGCATACGACCATTCCTCGTTTCTTAGACTTCTGCCGTAAATCCAGCAGCATAACGATCAGTTTTGTTTCCCCATGAATAGTGTCAGTTCTCACAGACAAACTAGCCATAGCAATATAATTAACTTAACATATCTATCAATATAAAACTTGCAATCCTCAACTCAAACCTTATATGTCCATTAACACTTGTAAAACCATCAATTTGGTCATTCTGCCAATTCTGTCCAGTTCTGCCCGAATTGTGCATAATTCACCTTTACCTTTATTCAACTCATTTAAACTTGAAATTTGGATATGTCATAGATCTATATGTCTACTTTTTAACCTCTTTGGTCCCATATCATTTTGATTTATATTACTTAAGATATTTAACTTTTGCCTCAGCCTACTCAGTCACTAGCCCGAATTACACTCCTAGAAGTATAAATTCACTAAAAATCGAAACTAAGGTCAAATCATACAAAATTGGTATCATATTGAAGCTAATAGGACAAACTTTCATTTGCAATAAGTTTCATTCCATTTGCTTTAGTATAGCTCGAGTTATAAGTCCTGAAAGTCCACCTTTCTGAACTACTCTGTTTTGGCTTGGTTTGGACATAGGGTAACTTCCTCAAACCACTGGGATCAATTGGGGTCATAAGAAACTCGGAATTTCATATTGGGATATTCCACTATGTGTAAGCTTTCTAATAAAGTTAGTTTCACACAATTTGGAGTTGTATAGGGTGAGATATACCCTCCTCAAGTCACCCTGCCCGGATGAAAGCCCTAATTCTTAGGTTAATTCTTAGGTCAAACTTCAAAAATTCATATCTCTCTCAATACTAATCTAATGACCTTATATGATACATGTATGGAAAGCCCTAAATGTCTAATTTCATCTAAAAATAGTTTCATCGGATCTAACCGGTTGTAGGCGGCGCCGTACACTCCGCCGTATGGACTGTCGTATACTTTTTCACTAAGACAGCATCCTACTTCTCCACTCCTTCTAATTTTCTCCTTCTAACCATTATTCTAAGTCTAGATCTCCTATAAATCCAATCATAATCCATCATAATACATCCAATAATTCATCAAATACATGGAGAAGAGTACAATTTCATACAATCATAGTGCAAGTAATTCAAGAATAAAAATAGAATCCTACCTCTTTAGAGTGTGATCTTGCTGAATTTGAGTTTGGATTGAATGGAGCCTTGGCAAAGCTTGGGGATTTGATAGAGTGGATTGATAGAGAAAAAGGAAGAAGAAAGCTGGAGTAAGGGGAGAGGGAGGGACGTAAATCAAATCAAATGAAGAGGAGAGTCTGATTTAAATACATGAGAATTGTGGTGTTGATTGGTTGGAGTTTAGTGGTTGAAGTTCGGCCATATCTCTTACTTTTGTGGCCAAATTGCTCTCCACGTCGTCCCACAAGCTACTCTCCACGTCGTCCCAAAAGTGGGATATGCTTCCGTTCTACCTGAAATCGGAACTCGTCTCTATTATGCTTGAAGTCGGAACTCGTGTCATTTTACTTGGGCTTGGAGCTAAAGCCGAATGTCGGAACTCGTCCCATCTTGTTTGTGACTTGAGGAAATCTTGTTTAATTTATTCAAAACTTCGAAGCAAGGTCGAATGTTAGAAGTTGAAAGCTTACAATCACATAATCTCGGAACTCCCAATTCAAACTCGGAAACACCACCAAAATGGAAGTCTCCTGGGAATAATCTCGGATATCGGAAATCGGGCATGATTGGAAATCAACTCAAAGATTTGAACTCATGTCCATTGAGTTCAATTCTAAGGCGGGAATTTGTTATATTCAACTCGGACGTTAATACTTGCATCAGTGTTAAACTATAACTTCGGATATCGGAGGCCACGTATTTTGAAAATATGAGGTACGATGTTGGAAATTAGGTACATTGGCTGAAGCTTGCAGATAAACTATGAGTTCGGAAATCGGGTACGTTGTCTTTGAGACATCAAGTCGGATATCGAGAATCACATTCATGTTGTTTGTACTTGAAGGTTAAGTCGTAAGTCGAGAAATGAGGAATGCTGGTTAAGGTTGGAAGTCAGAAATTATGCTGAAAGTTGAATACGAACGCAGAAATCGGGAATAATCCTCATTGGAGACCTAGACAAAAGTTTGGAGATCGGAAATCATGTCCCGGTATACTTTAACTCGAAGTCGGCTATTGGAACTCGAAAGCCACCCATTTAACTCGAAACTAGAACATGAAGTCGGAAATCAGGAATAATCAAAATTAGATAAAATCGAAAGTCGGATAGGACATGAAGTCGGAAATTCTGTAAGACGAACTCGGAACTCGGAAATAATCCATCTATCTGAAATTCGAAGATGGAGTCGAGAATAGGATTTGATCAAACTTGAAGGTGAAGTTGGAACTCGGAAACCTGGGATGTTACAACATGCTTAGCGCTTGTGTGTTAGAATTTCAGGGAAGTTGGGATACTCATATGCCATTAATTGAGTTTGCCTATAACAATAGTTACCATTCCAGTATATGTATAGCACCATTTGAAGCTCTGTATGGTAGAAAGTGTAGATCGCCCTTATGTTGGTCTAAGGTGGTAAAGAAAAGCTTGCTAGGATCTAATTTGGTACAACAGGCCACAGAAAAGATCAAATTCATCAAGGAAAGATTACTCATTGCTCAAAGTAGATAGAAAAGCTATGCTGATCACAGAAGGAGACCTCTAGAACTTAAAGAAGGGAACCATATTTTTCTTAAAGTCACTTCAACTGCTGGGATTGGCGGAGCTCTCAAATCCAAAAAGCTAAATCCAAAGTTTATTGGTCCATTCTAAATTCTCAAAAAAATAGGACTTGTTGCATATCAAATTGCACTTCCTCCAAATCTTTCAAACCTCCATAACATCTTCCATGTCTTTCAACTTAGAAAATATTATTTTGACCCTTCACCCATCATAGAATATGAAACGATGTAAGTAAGAGATGATTTAACTTTTGAAACTAAACCAGCACAAATCATAGATAGATTAGTCAAACACTTAAGAAAAAAAGGAAATTCCTTTGGTTAAAGTAGTTTGGAAGGGATTGTCATATGAAGAAGCAACATGGGATTTAGAAGATGAAGTCAAGAAATCCTATCCAGAGTTATACCTAGTAAGTTAGTAAATTTTGGGGACAAAAATCTTAAAAGAAAAGGAGAATTGTAACATCCTTTTTTTAAAAAAATATTTGAGTAATCTAGTTGATTGAAAAATTTTAATTAATGTGTTTAAGTTAATTGGTCGAACAATTAAAACATAAGCATTAACTTTCAAAGTAAGGCTATATTTAGTAACAATAACTTCAAAATATATTACTCTATTTATTAAGATAAGAAATAATATCAAATAGTAAAATTAGGATAGGTAAAATAATAGCAACAATAGTAACAATATTACAAATAATAACATAATTATAATTATAAAATATTGAAAAAAAAAATGAAAACTCATGAGAGTAGACGTGAGATTTAGATTGAAAACTTTAGTTTTATAGATTGAAGACCATAACTTTGGAAAACAAACCACAAGCAATAAATGTGAAAAAAAGTAAAAATAAAAATAAAAAGAGAAAGAGAGCTCAAGTCAGTAGCGGAAAATATGGGCAAGAACTTTATGCATATGGTAATAAATTACTAAACATCATATATGACGATTTGGTGAACTTCAGATTCTATAAATAAGGGGGGGTGTTGGCTTACGGTCAAGAACAAAAACAAAAGACAAATTATAAGTATAGTGAAAGAAAGAGGGGATTCACCATCATGAACGAGAGAAAGAAAAAGAAAGAAAGAGGGAGAGGGGAGGAAAAAGAAGCGAGGATATTAGACTCGTGAGGGAAGAAGCTCCATGTGCCCGCACTATTTTTGGTTGACTACAATTATTAGAGGTAGATAATAAAATTATTTACAAAGTAAAACTATGGCTTGATTCACTCATTGCATGTTATGTTATTCTATATTTACTACCACAATTTATTTTATGTTCCAAGTTCTTTTATTTATTAAAATTGCTCAGCATTATTTTTGTTGCAATTTATTCTATTTATCATTCTAAGTTATTTTATTTATTATTTGATTATATTATTGCTCTTTATTAGTATCATTAAAATATATTATATTTATTGTTCTAAGTTATTTCCACTAATGTTAATTTATATTATTACTAGTTATCATTTCTATTGATTTTATTTATCCTTTCAAGTTAATTTAATTGATGTTCTTTTATACTATTGCTTATCATCATCATCATCATCATTATTATTAAGATATTGTTTATACAATAATAGTTATTGTTTTAATTCTTTTGCACTTTATTTATTTTCGGTTTAAAACTTTAATTATATTTTGTGCACTTTTATTTGTTTTATTTTATGCCTTGTTATTTAATTTATTATGATGAATTTAATTATGTTATGGTTTATGTTATTTGAGTTCTTTTACGTTCTACATATTTCTTAAGATTAAGCATCTTTATATTTATTGCAAATTTATGATGGCAAATAGGGAATTTTAAAGAAAATACTTAAAATTTTGCCACTAACCGCCAAGAAGGCAACGGGATAAAATGTAAAATCCTTTATGTTACTTGTCTTGGTTAGTATGGTGTAAAAATCTCGCTTTGTAGTCACGATGTTAAAAGTAACACCAACGAATGAGAATTCCCCAAGAGAAGGCCTTCGAATATATGTGAGACAAGCAGACAAAGGAAAGTGAAAATTAAAATAAAGAGATTATATTCATATTAATGCTTGCCACTTTATGTATTGTATAACATATATTTTGAAGCATTTAATGCCCATAATATTATGATCTTCTTATAAGCAATGTGATGAAATTATGATACAGTAGTCGTGTGAATTTTTGTGCTAAGACACGGCTGAAATTATTATACTTCAAATGCTTTAGAACTAATCATTATTTACTGAGAATTTTCAATTCTCACTCTATTTCTAGTGATTTTAGATTAGCCAAGTAATGCTCTAGAGGAAAGTGGACTCTTCTTGCTACTAAAAATATGTGAAGTTGTAATTAAATAAATTATAGTTTTATTATCGGGCTTAAAAATGTTTTGCTTATAGTAAGCAGAACTTTACTTTTGCTCCTAAACTCTATGCTGTATCTATGTATATTAATGTCCACTTTCGAACTTTCTTTGTAAATTTGTGTTATTAGCTTTATTATGAATGGGTGTTTCACAATTTGCCTTAACTTTTGAAAGAGGGTCCTTTTCTTTCCCGTTTTCTAGTTATATTTAGGCAAGCCCCATCAAATATTCAAACAGCCGATTATTGAAACCTTCCCTTCTTTTTCATTTGTTAATTTGGAACATTATATCTTGGCAGCCTATACATCGGCTCAAATTTCACAAACAAAATGATGATTGAAGATATATCAGAAACTTATTGACATGACATGCACAAGCACATACTAACACATGAGCATGTGAGCACAGTCAGCACACAATCGAGATGGAGAGAGAGAGAGAGAGAGAGAAAGAGAAACCTGAGAATCCTTGTTTCATCCTCATCTAAGTAGCACTTTGATGTTCATACTTACTCTTCAGGCCTTGGGAGGTCCAATAGCGAAAATATATAAATTGCATTAAAATCTAAAATTGATATTAAGGTTAACATATTTATGCCTGCTCACTTTCTAGAGTGGCTTAATAGGAATCTAATAGACATTTTGTCTTCTCTGAAATTTCGAACTTCATAATATAACATGCATTTTCCTTTTCTTTTCTTTGTAGAAATGGTCCGTAATTGTGTGCTTAGACTGTTTCTTCAGTGGCTACGACCAAAATTCATGAGGAGAAAATATATTTTCCTATCTAGGAGGGCTCAGATGATCAATCCCAGTATATATTCAAGTTAGTTAGCTAAATCCTAAGGTCATCTTTGCTGATCCTACGTCAAACTCATGTTACCTAGAATCCATTTCTCTCTTCCCAGAATAATTTGTTAGAAGATAAATACTTCAGAAAAAAAAAAAAAGCGATACAAAACAATCAAGAAGGACACATCTTCCTGATTCTACCAGCCATGGTAGATTTGGTGTGATTCTTGACCAATCCAAGCTGCTCACAAGGATGCTACATAAAAAGAAAAGGTAAATGTTCTTTGCGAATATATACGATTACGATTGCTGAAACTTTAAATATAATATATAGTGGCATCATACCTTGCTACATAGGTGGAATTCCCAACTAGAGCGAAGACAAACATCAAAGGATTGACGCCCTACATATCATAAAAGAGATCTTTTTTCCCAATTAATACTGCTCCATACAACTTGACAAAAATATCTTTATTGTGATGATATGGGGGTCTGGTAATGGGAAGACATAAATCTGCCATACTCCTAACTCAAAGTTTTCACTTGAAAAATAGTAAATAAGAAATTCACACGTAAAGATTCATAGCTTTAATGGTTGGAGCCTCTAACCTCAGTGTGACCCCTTTTGATCTGCAAAATTGATGAGAATTGTTAAGTCAATATAAACAATAAGAGAAGGACGACAAATCAATCCAGCTCAAAGTATATGATCTACTAAGAAATGAAGCTTATTAGATGATTTTGAAATTTCCAAATATATATTCCAGTTCCACTTGGTAAATATCAAAATAAATATTTCGATTTTTTCATATTGTCATTGCCTAATATACAGATTGCAAAGCATTCTGTTTTTCTTTTGTTATTTACTGTAGCATACTTTTCTAAGTTCTTCATAATGCAGGCCATGCAATTGATGTGATAAATGAGTAAGATTATTACAATTCAAACCATAAAAATTCTTGTCCCATGTAACATAACACGATTAGAAGACTTTCTGACCTAAACTACTGCAAAATCACTCACATTTAAACAAATTTGAGGAAGTCTTCCACCCATGTATATAAATGCCATTGCCCAACCAAGTAAAGTCCCAATGCCACTGTGTCCTTCCACAGGCTGCTGATCACCACTAACCTGCAATTGCTGTAACCTGTAAGTATAAATGACCAAAAGGGGACTGGATATTTTCTTTTCATTGTAACATTTGAAAATCAATATAGTCTTCCATGTTGGCTAAATTGAATCTTTTCTCATCGTCATCAACAAAATTATTGCCCTCCCCCAAAATTGACTAGTGTGAACAACCACGTAGCCATCATCAGATATAACCAAACTATTTCTCATTAAGAACATTAAACTCAGAAGTTACTAACTAGTTCTGATGGCTGTCTAAAGCAATGGCAAAGGTAGTTGGGATCAAATCTCATCTTCAACAGGAAGGGGAAAGTTCAACAGAGGATGTTACCACTAATAATGTAAACCATACAAATTGACCAAACAAAAATTTTGCAGCTAATTGGGTTATTCGTACTCTCATAGGATAATCTGGCTAAATTATAAAAGCATTAAGATGGATATCCAAGCAGGGGTGATCTTTCTTCTACATGAGTAACCAAGTTGTACCTTACATTACCTGAAAAAGCTTTCGTCCAACATAAATCACAAATTCTTGTCTTGGTTTTGAGCCCATTCTTTTCTACCTGGTGACTGAAGCAGATTGAAGGCACCAAGCAAAGTTAATGATGACACCTGAACAAGAATAGATGTGATTAGAGTGCAATGCTGGCATTGTCTTGTCATAGTTATAGTTATATATATATAATACTAGAAGTAGAGGAGTCTTGATCTTTAAAACTGGTTCAGATTGTGTAATGGCAGCTGAAGAAAGCAAGGGCTCTTCTCCAGGATTGCAAATATGAGTAGTAGGTGTCATTCCTTGGGCTAAGATGGATTCTGCTGTCGGATTATAACTCTTTGATAAATATCTTGCGGACCTAATGAATTCAAAAGAAGGACTTGTAAGAACTTTTAAGTGCTTTGAAACAAAAATCCACAGCAACTTTCTCGGATCCTGAGTATAATTATGCTTGTTGTCTGTCTTCTGAACTAACTCATAAGAAATCATAGATACTGAGCAAGACCAAGAGAAAGAAGATAAAACTATGTGAAATTTCAAGATCTGGATCAGGTAAAAACTTCACAAATGAAAGCCAACTAAGTGAACGTGTTTGACAGATTCTGAAGAGATAAATCAAAAGAAACAGTAAAGAGAGTTTGGGCTCGTTGTACTTGATCATAAGAAGGAACAAGATATTCACAATCCAATTTATCTGTTGAGTATTATTACTTTCACAACTGATTTTACACAAATTCCTCACAAGCATAACTGTTATAGATTTATCACTTACTTTCTTCACTCTTTTAATCAATGCATCATATTCAAGAATTACTTTTTCTTTAAACAAACAAGGTCTTGAGGAGCTTGTGTACAATAGTTTGTGGAAGTAACATTGTCCTGATTTTAATATCCTAAATGGATACGAACCACTGAATTGCTTAGAATAGCCACACAACTCAAGTTTCCTAGTAAGTAGTAAATCAATTTCTGTACTTAACACATTATTTGTATTATTCTTTCTTTAATCTTATCTCTTGATGTCGGGAAAGGGTCATTGCCAGTTCTTGATAGCACAAAATCGACTTTTCATTACTTTGACTGACTGAAAAATTCACTGGCCATCTTAGTTTCTTTATCATACATTAAGTTTAAAGATATTTGCATTTTATAATTATAACTCTTAAATGAATTGAATTATATACCACCCTTGATAGAGGGAACCAGATATTATTTCCTGCATAACTGACCATGCTACTGAGGCTGACAAAAGAAGCTACAGCTCAACAGGGAATGTTGCATATATTTCAATTAGACAGATTAATTACCGGTAGTATAGTTCCCTTCCATCAGAAATTTTCTGAGTAAGGGCTGGAACAGGAATTGGAGAACTCAAACCAATGCGCGTATTGAAATATCATCAAACCCATTACTCTCATCAGCATCATTGGCATTTTCCATTCCAATGTTGTTTTGTCCGACATTTGTTGGTGCCTCAACGTGCCCATCCTTGGAGTGTTAGAACACACATGAAATAATATAGGAAATTAGAGTGTCCTAAAAGCATCTCAACTTGGATAGCGTATAGAGCTGTTTACACCTTAAGAATATAATTTGAGTCGAGAAATAGTATGTCCTGAATCTCTTTGTCTACCACCTAATACGATAGTATAGTCCAAAGAGATAAAGGAAAAATGCCTCTTGAGTGAGTATAAAGATGGGTGCAATTAGATTAAAAGTTAAAGCGTATTTTTAAAAAGATGTTATGATAATATAGTATTGGATACCGCCTCCAACTCCAAGTTCAACTTCCTCGCAGATTCTTTCATATTAAACTCGAGATTTCACTTTGATTCCCGACTAAACTGGGGTCCGGTATGTACAATTTTTACTGGAAAGAATTTACCCAAGCCTAGCATATTATGGATCACCTCAAATAGGATAAATTATATCACTTCTGCATGTACTGTCTGTCTAACTTACATTCTCATTCCTCAAGAAATCTTAATCTCACTAGTTACAGGAGGACAGAACTACAGTATTTCCAATCTTGAAAAGGTAAATGATCATCAACAAACACAAAACAGAATGTCCAAAATTTCAGAAGCATCATAAAGTATGAACCTGTACCTTGAGCTGTTTCTTGTATTTCAGTTGAGGATATATGTGTCCATAGCATATGGCTTGTGAACAAAGTGAAACAGTTATAATAGTATACAGCTGCGCATTAATGCAACAGGTAAAAAGGTCACTTCAACTAGCCATAGCTGGGACAGTTGGATAAAAAGAATGATTTACTATGGTAGGTATAAGAACATTTCAGTCTTCAGTAAGAGTCCTTACCACTGCCGTATACCATTGAGTCGGAAGCTGCATAAACAGGAAATAAAATCATCTGCTTAGCATGCAATTACTAATTTAAGATTCACAAATTCTGTTCTTTCAAATTATATACTGAGCTAACTTAAGCTTCAACAAGTTGGGCATGATCGAAATCTATGTGCCAGCTTGAGAAGGAATGTTAAGACTAATAACATGTGATAAATTTGTAAAACGTGTAAGCCTACTTTAGTTTTTTGAGTATCCTATGATTATTGTTCCCGGTACAATGCACAAATAGATACATCACTGCTTGGCAAAACTGTGTTAAGATCTATCAGATATCAATCTTTAGTTTATCTTTCTTTTGACAAAAAACAAGTTCAACATAAATCCGTTTTAAAAAAGGATAAAAGAATGCAAGATTCATGCTCACAACAAAAGCCATCGGCCAGAACAATAAGAAGATAATCTTGCTTTGCAAACTAATTGTCAGAGAATGTTGAGTTAGTATTACACCTGTACACTGTACTAAATCTATTTTATTAGAATAAATACATACAGGGAGCCTAATTAAACAGAAAACGTCAAGTGATTGTATCCAATTATACAGAAACTCTTCTCTCCTTCTACCTCTTGCTTTCTCTATCTATTTCTGCAGGAATGGATATTATCTCCATAAAAAATATGGAAAACTTTAAATTTCATTGAAAATGAAGTATTCATAAGTAATTTTTGTTTTCTTTTTCTAAATGAGTAGAAATAAAAGAGTGAAGAATCCAGAAGAATAACATTAACTTTTGCCAGGGTTCCACTGCTAGTAAGAGGCAATGCAATCTGTTTTATGAATTGTCATTCAAATTTCCTTTTGCTGAGGGATTTGTTGCAAAGAAAAATTTGGAATAAGACAGTTTTTCATGGTTGGTTGAGTCAATAAGAGGCTAATGATTGAAATGTTTTACATTAGAATCTTCAGTTTCAGAGTGACCAGGTCATTCTCAGACATTTCTGAAAATTCTGTGCAGAAACTACTCATTCAATTTTATTTTTTTTTTCTAAAAAGAATTTCAAATAAACTATGAACATTATATTATTAGGAATTCTTTCAGAAATTTCATTAGATTGGATCGTAAAGGAGTAACTAGAATTTTCATGGCAACCTTTGAATAAATTTCATTTTCTCTAATAGATAAATTTTAGTAATAAAATATTTTATCAGTGTTTTAGGTATGAATTGAGTTATTTGGCTATACCCTTGGATTTGGTTTAACAGTAAGGTGATATGAACGTTAACAATAAGAGAAAGTAATAGCAAATTTTAAGGTTGCTCCTAAAAGGCAGGCTAGTACACAAAAGAAACACTCACAGTAGCAGGTTCCAGCAAGCATCCAAAGACGTTGAATACATCTCTGCAAAATAAAATAAATTGTGTGAAAATATTGGACGTGAGGTAGGAATTTCATGCTGATATAGAATAAAAAAAAAAGGTAAAATATAGAGGCTGTGGAATGATAAAGATTTGAAAACATTAAACTCTGACATAGAATGCAGATGAAACACATAAAAGGAACATGCCTGAGACAATTAGTTCGGTTTGGCTACATGAATCAATCAATGTTACTGGTCTCTTTCAAATCCAAATTTTTAACAAAACCATTTAAAGTGAGGTCCATTTCAATGTCTTTTTTTTTTTTTCCTAAATTTTTCTTTGGTCTTGCTCTACTTCCTATGAACAAATATCCAAACCTTTAACTTTGTAGTAGAATTTTATTAGAGTTTCAGAAGTTCTTTGCAACCACAAATTATGCTCAAAGCTAGGGTGCACGGATACTGATACGGGGTACGAAAATTTTGTAAAAATTGGGATACGGGTACGATAATATATATATATATATATATATATATATATATATATATATATATATATATATATATATATATTTAAAAATATAAAAATTTTACAAATTTCGTAAAATAAGAATTGAAATTTCATATGATAAATAATTATTCATTCGGATGATAAACCGATACCATCACAAGCTATTTTTTGGCAGCAACAACACATAAAAAAGAAAAGTAACATGAAAGAAAAGGATAAAAAGAAAAAGGAAAAATCATGAGGCACCAAGGAAAAGGAAAAAAAATTAAAAGACAAAAAAAAAAAAATACTCAAAATAACACAATTTTAATAAATTTCGTACTCAGAACCGTACCCAGCAATACTTGAGTCATACCCAATTTTTTTTTCAAAAAAAAAAAAAATTAATACAAAACCAGACATATCCAGGCGTACCTGTACTCCAAAAGTATCCGGTATGGATACTTTTGTCAAAATAGAGTACCATACTTCATAGGCTCAAAGCATTTCTCCATCTTATCTACCTAACTTGAATTGCTTCACAACCTCTAATTCATAAGGGCATGCTCGCAACTAACTCTGCTCCTCATAGTTCTTAGGATCAGATTGGTATAGGTAAAAATGGTAGCAAACATTGGGGAATTAGTTTTTCATACAATTTTACTAATAATTCCAATTTTTAAATTTTTCTCTCCATTTTTAATTCCCGCCTACCCCTATTCCCCGACTTAATTTTTTTTGTTCAGTGAATTCTAATGTTCGGTTTATTACATCAAACTCAATGCACAAATCACCTAGTCAGCTCAAGCTTGAAGGGATTCCATTGATTACAAAGTGATGTTAAAGATTCAAAAATTCAAATAAAACCACAGAGCAGATAAATAAAAGTAATTATCAATCAGGTAATTAGGAATAAATCATATAAGAATAAGAACAATGTAACAACCCTATTACCCGATGATCCATGTCATCAAAAAAGCAACAGACAGACCCTCAGTAGATTTTTCTCTGTAGTTTGTGATTATTTGAGGTATCTCAGCAATAACCCATACAATGACACTGATTGCACCTAGTGTCGTAGAAGTTATCTGTCTGACATTACTCCTAAGCTTTTTGGCCAATCGCAGGCAATGCTGATTTCCATGACACAATGAGGTGGAGCTGGCGAAGAACCCCATTGCACCAAAAAGCCGCTATATCTACAATATCATCAACAAATGAAGAATGAATAAATAAATAAATAAAAGCCGATCAGTGATAGTGTCTTCTCCAGAAGACGCACAACACCAAAGTACCAAATGATAATAGATACAGAAGATGGCATAAGAAGTTAAAGGTATCAAACAAATAAAATAAGACAGCATATCCGGATACCAATAACACTGGAAAGAAGTAATATAATAAATAAGAAAGGAATGTCGGGCTGTCCAGTTGTCGTATTATGTATAAAACTATTAACTTTATGGATACATATATGGGCATGTTTTCTAAGTTTTGGTATTGGTTTCGAGTTTGCAGCAAGAAGGGATGAGTCGAAATCTAAAATTGAATCATTCTCCTTAAACAAGAAACTGAAAAGGAACCATCGAAACAATTGTCGACAAAAAAAGTATTTACTACATTTTTTAAAAAAAATGTACAAGATAGAAGAGGATTCGTTAAAAGAAGCACGTAGTTGGTGCATGCAAAAGGAATATACATCGATGGATACCCAGAAACAAAAGGAGCAAAGTTTTGGCGCTGCGTAAAGCTGTAACTGGAAGGTTCCGTTTCATGCGAAGAAAGAGATAGAAGAGAAGAGAGAGTGAGGAAGAGTGTGCGTATGTGTGATGTGAGTGTCTTTGGGTTGTGGAAGGAGATTTCGGCGCTGGGAATGAGAAAGAGTCTGGAAGACACACCACACTCCAAACGTTGGCTGCTTCTCCAGCTACAGCGTGAAACGGATCACTTAGCGTACCCTTCGCAGTCTCATGGAAACCTATATGCTCCATGTTCCTCGTTAACTCCAAATATTAAATATATGTGGTTTCCATCTGGCGTTTGCAAGGAGGGGAAAAAAAAAAAAGAATCTACGTATAATGCGTCATGTTTTAGATAAACTCTGATTGATAACTATTTAAATATTATATATTTAAAAAATCACTTTTATCTAAACTAATTTTGATCCAAAATCAATTCTAAAAAAATTAATTTTATTTAATCTCAAATTTCTCTATATTATCTTATTTTCTTTTCACTTTCTACCAATTATTTTTCTTATTCATTGGCTGTGGTCTTGTCTCTGCAACATTTTTTATTGTCTCAACACATTTTTATCTCTCCTTCTTTCACCTTTAACAAATTATCTTCATCACCTACTTTTATTTTTATTTTGGTTCTTGATTATATAACTCATCCTATACTCTTTCGTTGTAATACCCTGTTTAAGAAAATAAAATACCTATTTAGAATAAAACATTGATAACCAAAATATTTAAAAATTTTCATAGCTTATGCTTGGGACATTTCCTTTAATTATTTTAAAAATTTACAGTATAAAGAATTTAAAATTATATGGATGAAATTTTTAAAATGATTGTTTAAAAAAAAAAAAAACCATGAGGAATCATGGTGCACCATAAGTGATATGATGCACCCTCAACCCCTCTCCCCCTTCATTTCACATTCTGGAGCCTTCCTTGATGCCATTTCTTTCCTTTCTTCCGTTTTTCCTTTTCCTTGTCACGTTCTTTCACTTCTTCCTCTCAAATTCATCTCTCTTTTTCTCTCTCAATCTCCTCTTTCCCTTACTCACATGAGCCACCATCCGCGCTTCCCTCTCTCCGCCACACACCACCAACTGCATCTTTCTCTTCCTCGCGATCTCTTTCTCTCTCTCTCTCTCTCTGCATCGTCTCTCCCTATTGTCTCCCTAGCTCTGCCTTGCTTCCTTCCTAGTGGCTAGAAGCTGATTTTGCCCTCCCAAAGCAAGCCATAGTCTTGGGTGAGCTATTGACTTTAAACTTGTTAGTATTTTTTTTTTATTTCAAGAAGAAAGTAAGATGTGCTTGCAGTAACTATTTATTTTTGTAAATCGAAGTGAATTGCTAAACTCTAATTGTTTAGATTATTGATATAGATAATAAGATTTTGGTAGCTTAGGTTCAAATTTTGAGTCCTATTGGTAAAGGTTAATGGTAGAGTCAAGCCGAGTTGGCAAAGATTAAATTGATATCAGTTGATAGTTTTAATTTTTGGGCCGTGTGTGGAATTGTTATTATATGAATAATTAATTAGCTATAATGCTAAAGGAAACTACATATTATTCTAATTGATTTTGAAATAACTCAAAAGCAAGTGTAGTAAATAAAGAGGAATTTAAATTCTAGGTTGCGAGGTTGAAGAAAAGGATGGAGGTTAAATGTTAAATCATAATATTTATAATTAAATCGGGAGTACTCATTTATGTGTCAATTTCAGATTCCTCAGGAGATCAACCCCCAAATTCAACAGCCCCAGGATGTAGATTGGACGTTTCTTGACACTTTGTGAGTGGACAATGCTTCTATGGCATATGGTCTTCTTATGCAATTAGTTTTGATTTGATTCTAATATATATATCGATAGCTTAATTATATATGTCTAGTTAACTATGAATGTTTTGTTTAGTGATAAAATTGTCTTATGGTTTAATATATTTATCTAATTGTGGACCTTTGATTCAGTTTTGAGGAAATTTTACTAATGTTCAAGTGTTGAATGTTCTGAAAGTTTTTATTTTGGAAAAGGCTATGAAATTTATGAATGAAGGGCAAGCTCTAAATTTTGTTTGGATTACTGAATTGATTTATTGAGTAAATTATATTTTGGACTTTCAAACTTTGATGAATACTTTGTGCTTCAAAAATTTGATTTAATATTTGTTACTATTTATTACTTTGTGCTTTTTATTACTATTTATTACTTTAGTTCCTATATAAATTATGGGAGGATTTTCAGTTAGTCGGTAGCTAGTGGTCACTACGCTAGCCTTGGTGCACCTTGGTTCGAACCCAGCTAGCAAGGGTGTTGCTAGTTCGGTGTATGTGTATGAGGCCTACGCACACCACCGATTTAGTCAATTTGAAAGGGTTATCCCTTAAATGGAAATATCTCTGAATTGGAAGCCTCCCCACCTTGGTATTTACATTTGGGAAATATATTTCTTTTAAGTTATGAGATAACATAAATTCTATATATACATTTGAGGAGTATAGTTTCAAGTTATGAACAATGTTAATTCTTTATATACAAGCATAAATTTTAATGATGATTCTTTACTGATATATTATTCCAAATGATGATTCCTTACTTATATTTAATTCGTGATATTAATTCTTATTTACATGTAGTTTGCTTTATTCCTAGAGCTTGCCCTCATATGTTATAGATCCATTGCCCTTCACTGAGTCGGTTGGACTCACCCTCCTTTCCTTCCTGTTTCAGATCCTAATGCTGTACCTAATTCAGTTTGTCCAGCTTTATAGAGTGCAGACACCTTTGATAGCTCTTCTATATGTGAGGGCCTTTCGTTGACTTTGGTTGTAATATGTATATATGTTTGATGCTTTAGAATTGCTCCACAATCCACAGACAGAAACCTGCTGCATGAGATTCTGTTTGGATAGGATATGTGTATAGGAATTCATTTATTTTGTAGAACATGTTTCTTGAGTATTGTGTTGTTAGGGATGTATATATAAAAATGTGTAAGTAGATAGACATAAATATGTTGCTATTATAATGAGTGAATGCCTAATATATATGTATACATGTCAAATTGGATATACGTGCTGGTTGACTGTTGGAATAGGTCTGGCTTTTACGGGGAAGCTGGAAAAATAGAGGAAACTTGTTCGTTTGTCACAAGAAATTTGATGTTTAAGGCTTGCTGGAGGTCCGTCACCTCCAAGCGCCGGCCATGACTCAGGGCGGGTCGTGACATTCGTGGCCTACATGCCTTAAAAAGTTGTTTGTAGTCAAGAATCTTGCAGTCTTAAAAATTACTCTCTAAGATGATATGGAGTATTTCAAACAATTAGCTTACTATGTGAGTTTAATGGTTGCATGTATTATTTATTTTATGTGGTAAAAAATAATTTTATTTGTTTTAATTATATATATATATATATATATATATATAATAATTGGTTCTATTTTTTTTATCATTAGCTTGGTTTTTCAAATTGTCAAACACTCTCTACAAGTCTAAGGGGAAATGCCACATAGCATATTTAGATTCTTTGCCTTTTTCGCTTAAATAATGAGTTCATTGTGATTTTCACAGAACTTGATAATTATTAATTATAATCATTATGAATCATTATTAATTACTAATTAATATTTTATTCTTCAATCAATTATCTTTCAAATCAAGAAATACTACAAGCATCTAAAATTTCAAAAGATCTAACCGGTTAAAAATTAAGAGCAATTTATTATGAAGATTCCACATCTTGCAATAAATGGTTTTTTATTAAAATAAAATTAAAAAAATTATTCTCATAAATGCCTAGATTAATTATGCAAATGTCCTAAATGTTGTGTATCAGAAAAATCAGCCTACGTTGGGTTGATTTGCAAATTACAATCAAATCAGCTGACCTTAGGCCGATTTATATGTAATATCTAATTCATATAAATTTGCCTAGGGTAGACTGATTTGCTTGTATTTGCAAATTGTCCCATCCTAGACTGATTTTGGCTTGGGGAATTGCCTATATAAATTGGTGCTGGTAGGCTAATTTTCATTGCAAAGTTATATATATATATATATATATATATATATATATATATATATAGAGAGAGAGAGAGAGAGAGAGAGAGAGAGAGAGAGAGAGAGAGATAAAAATATCTGGTTAAAAAATTTTATATTCATAGCTATGAAATATCAATATAGTTACTAATACTTGTTATTATAATTGTGTTGCAGATCTAAAAACATGGAGCATGATTTATGTCATTTAGATTCCGACCTTGCATATTGCTAGAAGACTTAATCTGAAGGTTTTTAATTTTTTTTTGTTAGTTAGCATTAGTAGTTAGATTAGATTAGTTAGTTATAATATGAATTTGAATTTCAATCTGAATTGATATATTGCCACGTAGATTAGATTAGTTAGTTACAATTTTTTTAGTTGAATTTGAATTTGAATTGATATATTACCATCTAAATTAGATTAGATTAGTTACTTGCAATTAGTTGGTTACAATTTGTTTAGTTGAATTTGAATTTAATTACAAATTCAAAATTGAATTTGGATTTGGATTTAAATTCTAATTCTAATTCAAATATGAATTCGTAATTGAATTTGACTTTGAAATAGAATTTGAATTCAAATCCAAATTCGAATCTGAATCTAAATATGAATCTGAATCTAAATTTGTATGGTACAACTTGCTTGAGTGTTGCGGGCGAGGTATCAAGGCTTCGTATTGGCACCAAATCCATTGATGGAGAATTACTTGCAGCAAGAAGGTTTGTGGTGTGCTGTGAATATTCCGTTTTTGAAAATGATAGCGCATTGATTAGTGCACTTATCGAGTGGTGGTGCCCAGAGACATACACATTCCATTTGCTGCACGGAGAGTGTATCGTGACACTTTAAAATGTTGCATTATAGCTAGGAGTGCGTGTGGATGATAGCTAGTTAGCAGATGCACATCAAATTGGGAGACTCATCTCAACCGTGATATATGGAGCGTTTGCAGGGAGCTGCTTGGGGCGATGGCAGTGGAGAGAGATAGGCAACAATGCACCATTAAGCTTGTAACATCCCCGATTTCCGACTTCACCTTCAAGTTTGATCAAATCCCATTCCCGACTCCACCTTCGAGATGGATGGGATTATTTCTGAGTTTCGAGTTCGTCTTGCACAATTTCTGACTTCATGTCTTATACGATTTTCGATTTCATCTAATTTTGATTATTCCTTATTTCCGAATTCATGTTCTAGTTTCGAGTTAAGTGGTGGCTTTCGAGTTCTAATATCCGACTTCGAGTTAAAGTATACTGGGACATGATTTCCGATCTCCAAACTTATGTCCAGCTCTCCAATGAGGATTATTCCCGATTTTCATGTTCGTCTTCAACTTTCAACATAATTTCTGACTTCCGTCCTCAAACCTCATGTTTCAAAATAGTGTACATGGTTTCCGACCTCAGAAGTTATAGTTTAACACAATGGTTACAAGTACCGAACTCCGAGTTTAATGTAATGAGCTCCGATTTTAGAGTTGGGCCCAATGGACATGAGTTTGAATCTTTGAGTTGATTTCCAAGTCATACATGAGTTCCGATCTCCGAGTTTATTCCCAGCATTCATATTCCCGGGTTCAAATGGGAGTTCCGAGATTATATGATTATGAGCTGTATGGCTTCCGACATCCGACCTTACTTCCAAGTTTTGAATAAACCAGACAAGATTTCCTCAAGTCACAAACAAGATGGGACGAGTTCCGACATCCGGTTTCAGCTCCAAGCTCAAGTAAAACGGCATGAGTTTCGACTTCAAGCATAGTAGAGACAAGTTCCGATTTCAGGTAGAATGGAAGCGTATTCCACTTTTGGGATGACGTGGAGAGCAGTTTGTGGGACGACATGGAGAGCAATTTAGCCATAAAAGTGGAAGACATGGTCGAACTTCAACCACAAAATTCCAACCAATCAATACTACAATTCCAAACTACCCTCATGTATTTAAATCAGACTCTCATCTTCATTTTGATCTGATTTACGCCCCCCCTTCCCCTTGCTTCAGCTTTCTTCTTCCCTTTCTCTCTCAATCTACTCTATCAAATCTCCAAGCTTTGTCAAGGCTCCATTCAATCCAAATTCAAATTCAGCAAGATCACATTCCAAAGAGGTAGGATTCCATTCTGTTCTTGAATTCCTTGCACTATGGCTATATTAAATTGTACTCTTTTTTCATGTGTTTGATGATATATTGGATGTATTATGATGGATTATGATAGGATTAACATGAAATCTTGAGTTGAAATTAGAGTTAGAAGAAGAAAATTAGAAGGAATGGAGAATTAGGATGCTATCTTGGTGAGGAATTCCACTGCAGTCTGTACGGCAGAGTGTATGGCTCCGTCTACAATCGGTTAAATCTGATGAAACTATTTTTAGATGAAAGTAGACATTCAGAGCTTTCCATAAATATTCATATATATTCATTGGATTAGTATTGAGAGAGATATGAATTTTTAAAGTTTGACCTAGGAACCAGGATTTTCATCTGGGCAGGGTGACTTGAGGAGGGTATATCTCACCCTATACAACTCCAAATTGAGTGAAACTAAATTTGTTAGAAAGCTTACACATAGAGAAAATCCCAGTATGAAATTTCGAGTTTGTTATGGTCCTAATTGTTCCCAGTGATTCGGGAAAGTTGCCCTATGTCCAATCTAGGCCAAAATAGGGTAGTTCAGGAAGGTCGACTTTCAGAACTTATAACTCGAGGCATATTTAAGTAAATCAAGTGAAACTTATGGGAAATGAAATGTTGCCCTGTTAGCTTTGATATGAGATCAATTTCGTATGATTTGAGCTTAGTTTTGATTTTTAGTGAATTTATACTTTCCGGAGTGTAATTCGGGCTAGTGACTGAATAGGCTGAGGCAAAATTTAAATATCTTGAGTTATATAAATCAAAATGATATGGGACCAAAGAGGTTAGAAAGTAGACATATAAGTCTATGATATATCCAAAATTCATATTTAAATGAGTTGAATAGAGGTAAAGGTGGATTATACAAAACTCGAACAAAACTAAATAGAAATGGCAGAATGACCAAGTTGATGGTTTCACAAGTGTTAGTGAGCACAAAAAGTTTGAGTTGAGGATTGCAAGTTTTACATTAAGAGATATGTTAGATTGATTATATTGCTATGGTTGACTTGTCTGTGAACTGGCACTATTCATGGAGAGATGGAATCGATACATTATCTTTATGAGTTTACGTAAGTCTATGAGACTAGGAATATTTGAATGCAAGAATGATATAAGTATGATATGAGGTATATGAGAATAAATCATGAAGCATATATATGAATACATTCCTCATGCCTATGCATGACCATGTATGAGAATGAAAAGACGAGTATATTAAATGTGAATATATTGAATGTGGGTCCCTTCACTTGGAGGTAGTTATTTGAGATCCCTTGCTGTGAAGGTAGTTAAATGATAAAGATATGGGTCCCTTCACCTGGAGGCAGTTGCATATTGGGTCCCTCCTTGTGAAGACAGCTAAAACTTGGGTCCCTCCATGTTGGAGGCACGTGATCAGATAAGATCCCTCTATATTGAAGGCACGCGGCCAGATGAGATCCCTTCAATTAGAGGCACGTGGCCAGAATGAGATCCCTCCAACCTAGAGGTAGTGGGTCCCCTTGTGGGTGAGATGGTGTGACGACGATCACGGGTGAAGCTGACGAGTTCACTCCAAGGCCAGGCTACCTAAGGGCAGTAAAAGCACCCTAGGGACGGCGATATGTAACGCTTAGGTGTGCCAAGTAAAGGCTAAAGACTAAAGACTAAAGATTAAAGTATATGCAGACACCCCACTCACATAAGGCATGGCATCGACCCAACTAGTGTGAGCATAGGGGCCAGAACTTACATGAAGCATGGCACGACCCAACTAGTGTAAGTACCAAATGAAGATCCCATATTCCTAAGGAACGTGACATAGTGATCACGCTCTGATGGAGTATGACATGGCAATCATACTCTGGAATGTGGCACGTAAAGATTTTATGATGAAAAGGAAGATAAAGAAAGAGAAGTAAATTTTATGTATATGCTTAAATTCAAGGGCAAGTAAAGCCATAGGCAGATTTTATGTGTTCAGTATATTGATACTAATGTATTTTATTATGTTTCAGTTATTACTCATTAATATTCATGAATTGATTGATTTTGTATGGGCTCTCCCCAAACGACAAGTGTATGATAAAAATGAACTTTGCTTCGGATAACATATTTTTCGAACTGTAAAATTAAACAGTTTAAATAGCATGTTCACTTTTTTTATAATAAACTGAAGCAAACTGGAGATGACAATGATGACATTACATATGATAATTAGAGAATCCTACTGAGAATTTATAATTCTCACTCCTATTTTCCGTGTTGTCTCCAGATAGTTTTAGAAGTTTCTGAAGACGGCTGAAGTTGCTGTCAGACAAGGTCCGCTCAGGTAACAGTAACAACTCCAGAGTGTGGTGCTATGACTTAAACATAGTACTGTACTTGGGAGGGTATTACAAAGCTCACCTAGCTCAAGAGTACATTTCCTACTTTGGATGTTGATGCATCTAAGGAGACGGTTGCACGTCACACCAGTGCGTACATTCTAGAGTTGCCTGGTGGGTTCTTGATGACAGAAGCATCAGCCTCCAGGGTTAACCTAAAGTGGCTGCCTCTTCTTTATGACTTCAGGGAAAGTGAGAGGTTTAGCTGGGGCTCAGCAGTATTGGACATTGAGTCCTCAAGGTAGATATAAACTCATTTTTCCATTAGCTTGGAGGTAACTTTTCATAAAAATAGTCATTTTTTCTTCATCATTTTCCATTTATAAGGTGACTAATTCTTTTTTTTTTTAGGTGGGCAAGATTCCATTGGTCATCTAACTTGGAGTAGGGTCAGCTAACTCAGTTTAGGGTAGCAATTGACGTGAACAACGTTAACGGGGTAAGTTGCATAGAGTGATTGTATTATCGAGTTGTGGATTGTCTTATTGCTTGAGTGTGTTTTTTTGTATGAAATCTAATGCATTGTTACAATACATTGTAGTTTAGGTGGATGTCCTATCAGTATGTAGAATTTATTGGAGTGATGCTTCAATTTGTGTATGCCGAAGTTGATATTTAGGTGTCCGTGACATCCCTATTGTGCTTTGCCATTAGCAAGTGGAACTAGGTAGATTGTCTTGTTTAATAATTTAGTGGACAATAACACATACCAGACGAGTCACTCAACATTGACGGGCTACACCTTAAGGATGCACAAGACAAAGATTATTGGTGGCCTACACGCTACCGTGAACATTATGATATATGGGACACATGCAAGAACCAAGTAGTTGAGTTTCCAGCCGCGTAAGGCCTTCTTCCATCAGTCGTATACTTCAAATGGTATTCAGGTGTTGCACTCTGATTTTTGTTGACAGAGACAGCCCTAAATGACCCTAGGGTCGTCAAACTGTTAATTGACGCAGCAATCAATGCTTCACCAGCACCTTTTGTGTAGCAACCAGATCATGTTCTTGGTCAATGTCATTAGCAACAAGGAGGACGTAGTGGGACCTATACTAGCCGTCACACCTGTCATGGGGATGTGGATTCAAGGATGAGGATGATGATGATGGAGATTATGACTATGAGGAGCCTAATGACCGTCACATAGTTGAGCAGAACACTAGTGCACAATTTATGATGGGTCCTAACCACATTTTTGTACTGGATCCTAGCCACCGCTCCATGCTGAGTCCTAACCACTAGTACTCCATGAAACTCAGATCATCGTTAACCGATAAATTTATGTAGCGGACCAAACCTTGCCTAAACACAATAGGTAGCCTGTATATCATTTGAGTTATTTGCTTCCTATTTAGTTGTCCTAGCTTCCTCAACATTGCATTCTGGAACTCTAAAAGAGTGATAGATGAAGAAAGACTCATACTAATTGGATTTTGACAGTAGAATGTTGCTCTTTCTTCTGTGTTTGTGATTTCACCATTGTGGTGAACAAGCATAAAACATCCCTCAGCCATTTTTCACTCATCAACTTCTCATCCTAATAAATGAAACTGGTCTTGGCCATCTGAGTGGGGGGAGTGTTCTTTTACGAAATAGGTAAAGGGAAACTAGCCTACCCTAGGCCGATTTCTTTGTATATGTGAAATCAGTCTAGTCTAACACACTAAAATTAGGATATTTGTGTAATTAAAGATAAAATAGGGTATATATGAAGATAATAATTTTTTTATTTTATTTTGATAAAGAAAACCCCGATAAATGCATTGTTAGTACTGGCTAAAAAGTAAGGCATATTAGGTATACAAAAATTCTTCCATTTTCTAGCTATATTTTAGATATTTAAATACATACTTTGTTATGTAAATAGGTCTTCTATTATTTTAATCACATCTTTATTTTTGTAGCCTGATATTGTCATATTTTTCAACAAAAGAAAAAAAATTAAATCTCATATATGTCATTCTAGAGTTATTAATGTATAAATCATGGCAAGATATAATCAAATAAGAAGCTAATATCAACTGAGGTTTGACCTAGTGGTAAGGGGGTTAGTCCACCAAAATGTGGTAAATCACAATTCCAATCTCAACTGGGACAGTCATCCATATTTAAGTGCCTCAAAGTACTCTAACAGGATTGTGTTTAGTTGGAGGAGTATTCGAATAGGATTACTTCCTAATGCGGCTCCGTCAAGTATACTGGTTGTACAAGTAATAAAGTAGTGAGAATATATCATTCCTTCAGGGATAGTTTAAGTATCAAGGTTAATTAATTGGATATCAAGTTGAGCAACAAAAGTAATAAAAGATAATGACCAAAAGAAACACAAATTGAGCAATTCAAAGAAATAGGTAGAATAAACTATTCTAGATTAGACTCAATGACCAAAGGTGTTAGGGCTACTAACTTCACCTACTCATTAACTTTGTTATCTTGAAAATCAATTATCCAATCTCTACTTCTCTAGATTTATGGCCAGGTTCCTTAAACTAGTTACAAGTCTCTCTCAAGATCATATAATTCTCCCTTACTTAATATGATTGCCTAATCTCTTAGCACAACCTAGATTAAGGGAGGATACGATCTATGGATTCCCAACAAAGGCCACAATGTCACATTTGTCTATCTCTAGTTTTTCACTCAACCTATGGTGATGATGACACAAAGCTTTCTTCACAACTTCTCTCTCGAGTAATTGCAAAGCATCAAATCAATCAAGTAGTGATTAATACTTAAAAGCATTAGGTATAGTCATAAAACTAAATCATAAGAAATGGAAAATTGGATAACATCAAAACAAGATCCACATTGTCAAGAGTGGTTACATTAATGCCCTAACAAGAAGGACTTAGTTTATGATGAAAATAAGAACTAAAATGTAAAAGAAGGTGAAATAATAAAGAAAGAATCCATGGATGACAAAAGAAATACAGAAAACAGGGTGACACGAATATCTTCGGCTTCCATTATGGTATTAGAACCTTTAATCTTTACCTCCAGTTCTTCATCGAAATTAGGGCTGTAAAAGTGGCTGAAGTCCTCTTAAAATGGCATCCAAATCCTTTAAATATGTCCCAAGATCTTCTCCCACGAGATTGCTTCGAAAAACAGACTTTTCACATTTTATCGCAGCCATGCTTGAGGTGGAGGTTTGCACTTGAGTGCGCAATGCCACGCTCGAGCGTGGCCCTTTTACTGATACTAGACCCTCTGTTTGACCCACACTCAAGCATGAGGTCAGACGCTCGAGCGTGGTTCCAGAAAACTTGAAATTGCTCTTTTCTTGAGCTGGGTCTTTATATCTTCAATTAAAGTGATTGATAATGAGTGAAAAAGTTCCAGAAGACATATATATTCAATGCTAAGCTGTCATACATCAAAACTCTTAATATGATGCTAAGTTAATGCAAAATTACTAACTATTATGCATGTAAGTCCTAAAAACTATACAAAAAACACTAACAAATATAACTCTTATTGGAGAGTTATCACTACCAACAAGGGATATATGTTGGAAACCCAAAAAAATAAGAACTCAAACAATCAATTGAAATTAAGGGAAATAAAATTGTGTAATTGATAAATAATTGTTTTCATACCAAAAGGGCAAATTGCTATCACTAATTGATTTAATCTTTTAGTGTCAAAATGGCAAACTACTTTATCATGAGCGATCTCATAAATGATGGCTAATATCAGTTGTAACTCTAAAAATACCTATTTTGATGTTGTGTCATTTTAGCTGTGTTAATATGCAGTCTTTTATTATCTCTTTTTCAAGCTAATTACTTTCATTTCCTATAGAATTTGTTAAAGAATTATGTGGCCAATAATATAAGTAAATCACGAGCATATTTTAATCCTTAACTGATTTCTTATTGAAATAATTCATATAAAATGTGATAGTGTGGAGGCTGATACATCAAATGGTTGATGCCAAACATGTATTACACGAGCATGAGAAAGGACATAATATTTAAAACTGTGCTTATATGTCAAACTACATGAATCAAACAAACATAGAATGTCCACACCGAAAAAAGGGGTTGAAATACTAATCTCAGTAGGGGTAGTATTTCCAAGGGTTTGCCAAACACCCAAAACTTTTCAGGCATATCAAATAGGCAGTAGAATTAGAGAATATACAATGAACATCAACAACACAACAATATTTCCATGCATTTTCTAGAAATTTTAGCAAAAAAATGTTAAATATAATAGATAACAACTTTTAAAAAGGTTGGGTAATGCATTATGAATACACATGCAATTTAATGATGTAGACATGTATATGCAAATGTATTTCATTAATTTCTTTGTAACTTTGCTAGCTCTATGCTAGTATCGATAACATATCTCATTACTCGAGCCCATACTCATATCTCCGACCTAAGAATCTATGAGAGCTCTTTACTAGGACATCCCTTGTTCAAATCTGGCACATGTATGACTCTTATCCGTTGCATCTCCTCGACGGGACACGATACGATGATCATAACTGTCACTATGAGACTTTACATTCGTGAACCTCATGTCATGACATCGTGTCCTTCCTCCTGACATGGCACTCCATGGTATAGTGGCCT
Source organism: Pterocarpus macrocarpus (assembly GCA_031439585.1). Classification (NCBI taxonomy): domain Eukaryota; kingdom Viridiplantae; phylum Streptophyta; class Magnoliopsida; order Fabales; family Fabaceae; genus Pterocarpus; species Pterocarpus macrocarpus. The sequence continues at coordinate 29,968,015 of CM062520.1, forward strand.
TATGTCACAACATTGTCATCATATGACCCTGATACATCTCCTCATTGTGTTAGGGCACCATGCATCATGGAACTTTCATATCTTTTCAAAAAATATTTTCATGCACATGGATCATGTTAAAATCATATTTTCACTTGTGCATGCTAAAATCTCATTTTCATGCCTTTTCAAAATATACTCATGCTCATGCAAAAGTCCATTTTTCTCATGCTCTTTCCAACATCATATTAATACTCAGGACAGGAAAACATTCATTCCATCACAAATCAAATTCCTGTCAACTTCCATCGGTCATAATAATTTCATTCATCACATAATCCACAATGTTTGACATAAGAAGTAAGTTTCCTTCCAAGCCAATCATGTCTTTCCATAATTCCAAAATTTCATTATCAACCCAAGTCCTACCATAACTCAAGCGTCTTCAAAACATCACATAAATGTCACGACCCACCCTGAGTCGTGACCGGTGCTTGGAGGTGACGAACCTCCAGCAAGCCTTAAACAACAAGTTTTTCGTGACAAACGGACAGAGTCTCCCCTATTTTTCTAGCTTCCCCGTAAAAGCCAAACCTGTTCCAACAATTAACCAGCGCATATATCCAATTTGACATATAGACATTCATTCATTATGATAACAACATATTTATGTCTACCTACTTACACATTTTTACATATACATCCATAACAACACGGTGCTCAAGAAACATAGTTTACAAAATAAACGAGTCCCTATACACATATTCCATCCCAAAAGAATGACAAACAACAGGTTCCTGCCTGTGGATCGTGGAGCAACTCTAAGGCGGCAGTTATATTCAAAACCTCAAAATAAAAGTCTAGATAAAAGCCCTCACATATAGAGGGACTGTCAAAAGTGTCTGCACTCTATACCATTGTAGGACATGAAACAGGTACAGCACTAGAATCTGAAATAGGAAGGGAAAATAAGTAAGTCCAACTGACTCAGTAAGGGGCAATAAAACTATAGCATATAAGGACAGACTCTAACAATATATATATATATATATATATATATAATAAAAATTTTAAATTATGCAAATAAAGAATTACTATTATAAATTGTTCATATAAAAGCACTAAATCACTTCATAGAATTAGTAACATATTTTTCAAACATAAATACTAAAACAGGGAGGCTTTACATTCAAAGTTATTTCCAAATAAGGGTGAGCCATTTCAGATCTGACTAAGTCGGCAATGTGCGTAGGCCTCACACACACGCACCGAGCTAGCAACACCCCTGCTAGCTGGGTTCGAACCAAGGTGCACCAAGGCTAGCGTCAGCGACCGCTAGCTACCGATTAACTGAAAATCCTCCCGCAAGGTATATAAAAATTAAAATAATAGATATCAATAAAAACTAAAGTTACAAAAATCAAATCAGATTTCGAAGAACAAAAGTATTCATCAAAATTTAAAAATTCCAAAATGTAAGTTACTCAATAAATCAAGTTACTAATCCAAACAAAAGATTAGAGCTTGTCCTTTCGATTATACAATTCGTAATCTCTTCTAAAAACTTCTAGAACTTTCAACAATTGCTTACCAGAAAAATTTCTTCAAAACCAAAATAGACTTTCACAAATAGGTAGATATATTAAACTATATGACAATAGTACGACTAAACAAAATATGCATAATTAACTAGATATATAAAAATAAACTGTCAGTAATTGCTAAAATCAAATTAATATTAATTGTATAAAAAGAACATATGCCATAGAGGCATTGTCCACTCACAAACTGTCAGGGTACACAATCTATGTCCTCGGGCCATTCAACTTGCAAGTTGATTTCCTGGGAAATCTGAAATCATACATAAACAATTATTTTCAATTTAAACATAAATTTGGTTTAGAATCTAGTCTTTGCCCTCTATCCAACCTTTTTAATTAAATCTAATTAGGAACTACTATCAAGTATATAGTATAGGAATTTAAATTTTTTGTATGTCCTTCCTATTGAACAAAATATTTTAACCATTCTATACTATAATTCCCAAATTAAAATTTTAAATATTTCACCACTCACCCCTCCACCCTCATAAGACTCAAAAATCCAAATACCCTTCAAATTTAATTCTAACTATAAACAAAACAAAATCAGCATCTAATTTCAAAGAGGAAAACTCACTAGTGTGTGTTGGTTTTAGAAAGGAGCAAAACAAGAACCTACCCACCACAAAAAACAAAACGCGAACGGAGGGCGCAGAGAGAGAGAGACGCAGGTGAGAGAGAGACGGACGGGGAGAAAGACTGCAAGTTAGTGACGGTACGATGGAAAGGGAAGACACACGGTGGTGATGATACTTGGAGGTTGGGAGTGAGTGAGGGTGAAGAAAGAGAAACAAATGAGAGAGAGAGAGAGAGAGAGAAAGCATGGAAGTGTAATAAAGGAAAGGAAAAAATGAATGAAAGCCGTGCGTTAGTGAAAAAGACTCCAAGAAAGAGAGGAGGGGTCTAGGGTGCACCATATCACTTATGGTGCACCATGGTCCCTCAAGTGTTTTGTTTTTTTTAACAAGCATTTCAAAGATTCACCTAAACAATTTTAATTCTACTATCCTTATATTTTAAAAGTAAATAAAGAAAATGCCCAACATATAAGTTATGAATTTTTTATTTTTATTTATTTATTTATTTTTGTTCCGAATTACCAATATTTTATTCTAAATATGCATTTTATTAAAAACAGGGTATTACAATAAATTACAATATTTCACAAAGGGCAAGTTCCCATATGCAAACATGTCATAGTCCAAGCTCATCATAAAGCAAGAAGCAAGTCTAGTTTCAAGAATCAAGCACCATATTTAGGTAATCCTCAATTCAAAACATCAAGTATCTTTCAAACCCATCTGTAACATTTAGCCATTGTCATTAGCATATGACAAATCAATCCCTTTTGCTTAACACCTGTAAACTAATTAAGCTACAAACAAGTACTTTGAAACACTTAAAACTCATTCAAGGCAAAACTTCAAGATTCAAGCCTAATTATCAACAAACTATTACTCAAACTTAAATCCAACTTCACATTCCAATATTTCAAAATAACTCCACATACATAAAGCCCAATTTCATATAGCTTATTGACAATTTAAGATTTCAACTCATACGTCAAGAACTCAACATTCAAGCCTACTTTACTCAAAATTTCACTGAAACTTAACCATCATGATAGGTACTCAAAAACACTCTAAACCAAGCCCATACACATAAAAAATCATCATTTTTATACACTCCATACATCATGGCCAAATTTTGATATCTACTCAAGGGGCAAGATTCTTCGAGACTTCTAAACCTCAAGGATCATTCTCATGAAACCTCAGACTCAACTCTACACACTATCAATTATCCATAGACATATTAAAACTTAATTAAACATGAAACAAGCCAAAGAACCGTTCTTCATCTTATTCTTGTCTATGGCCGAAAATCATGGATAGGCTAGAGAAATAGGAGTCAGGGTTGAAAAAGGGGCTTGTGTCTTCTTTTATGCTATGGGTTACCTGGGGAGGTTATGTTATGGCAGCAAGTGTCGCAGCCTGCTCCAAATTACAATTTTAAAATACTTAATTACACTAAATTTGAAGTATAGTGCAACTAAGGTCGTCTCACAATGATGTTGTTGCTATCTAGTTAAGTAACAAGGGGGTATGTGCGGACATGCAGTCAATAAACTATAAAAGAAAATTAGATGAAAATAAAAACACTAGTTCAAAGAGTTCCTTAGGCATAAGGTGAATCAATCATTAATGCACAATATATCAAATACATGGAGTGCGACTAATTTAGCGAGACCTCTACTAATAACCCCACAATTCTACCTAGAGAACTCTAGGAATTCAACCAACACATAATTGATTAGATAATTGAGACCTCAACTCTAATTAACCTATGTTGATTTCTAGCCCCAATTGTATTAGCCTAGGTTTGAACCCAAACCTAATCCCTAATTCTTTAACTAATCAAGTTCATACCAATTGACTAATTAGCAATCACCCAACTAATTCCTCATTCATAAACTCACATATCAATACCATTCAATGCAAATTTACAAATAAAAGAGGGCAAAGAATCAAGAAAACAAACATGATTGAAATTCAAGCATAGGGTTATTATAAACATAATGCCCTTGGAGTCTCTTTGAACTAACTTGAAATCCTACTCTTCCATAGCAATGAAGGTCACAAAATAGAACCCAAATAAGTATATTACAAAATGAAAGGAAAAGAAAAAGAAAAGAAGAGGAGAGGAGAAGAGAAGAAAGAAAAAATGAAAAATGTTGGAGAAATGAGTCCGCTTTCACGTCTCTCTTTTCTCTCTTCTTATCAGACCTCAAATGTCAAAATTCAAAAATACCCTTGAGCCCAACTTAATCCTCTGCCTTTTAGCTTTAAGTGGACACCCAATTTGCTTAATTTGGACTTAAAATGAGAGAGTTATGGCCCAAGCTTTATAGCATATTCAGGTTGTACGTGTATTCGCGTCAGTCCATTTTAATAGCCAATAAATCCATGAAAATGTCATTATGTTGGAGAGTGGTCTTCATATGAATTGAAGCTTTATGTCTTAACTTTCAAATGGCACTAGTTTTGTCTCAATCCAATGTCTACAACTCACGTTATGGCCCAATTAGTGCACACTACTCCGGTTCCAGCGTAACTGCCCTATTCTGACTTCGTGGCCCAATTCGACCCACTAAACATCTGATTTTTTGTTGACTTCTTCATCAATGTTGTAGATCTTTCTCTCAACTTTCCTACAATATAAAATTTGTAATTTTTAGATATCTACAACTCAAGATACAGCCATAATACAAAAATAGTATAAATTTGTAATAATACTGAAAAATACAATTAAGCCCAATTAGAGTCCAAACTTATAAAATGTGTCCAATATTATTCAATTAAGCACAAAAGAGGTTCAATAAACTAAATATGAGGGTTAATCAATTTATCAAAATATTGCTTATCATGTTGCTACAAGACCCTCGTTGGTTGTTAAGTTTTCATTCAAGACTTATAAATTAAGTTGCCCTCTCTCTCTTATGCTTTCTTAATCGTAACATGTGGGGTAGGGAAGAATGGCTTGATGTGTTATTTATGTTAGGGAGTTGTTTGGGGAGATGGGGTTACTACATGCCTATTATAATTAAAGTTAAATGAAAATTAACTCCTTAGTCTCCAAGTTTTTTGTTTTCAAAGGTAAAAACTAAATATTATCATCATCATCATTTTGAAGAGTCAATAGTTGTTATTTGGGTAAGTCATCATGCTACATGACTAAGCTCCTTAATTATTAAGTTTCAATATTTAAAATTCGAAAAGAACTAAATTTAACTACTTGACCTCCAAGTAGTCTCATGGTGGCGACATGTGGCTAAATGGATGGCTAGGATTGTTTCTTATCTTTATGAAATAAGATGAATTTAATCTCACTTAAGAAATTGATCATGTATTAATCTAGTTAATTTAGCTTAATTAATTTTATTATTATAAGATTTAGGCCCAAGGCCCATTAAATTTTCTAGAGCTCATTTGGGCTTAACCCAATAAATTGAGGCCCCAAATTAGTAGCTTACTTTGTCTTAAATTTTATGATATTAACTTTCATGTTTTTCTCAATTAAATTATTAATTCTTAATCACATAAGCCTTTAATTAATCATTCGTTCTCTCAAATAAATTCTAAAATAATTAAATTCATTTTTTTATTTTAAATTAGTCTAATAATTAATCATAATTTATTATAATTTTTCTAGAGTACTTTTCTAAGCTTTTGGACTCTTTTACCCCTTAACGCTCACCACGTCAATCAATTTTATAATTATTATTTGTATTTTATTTTACCATTATATTTTAGTCATGATTTGGGCTATCTATCATGCCTATCGACTACTATTAGTTGATAGATCCCTCTCATAGTTACTTGATTTAAACCAAGATCAAGGGCTAAGATACCAACGATATTTTTGTCCTAATTTTGCTAAAATTTGCTATTAGTAATTTTTAAGGAATTTTATTTCACTATTGTTTGGTAAAGTAAGATAATATTTATTTGTAGTTCACTTGGGTCTGACTTCACCCATACTTTTGGGATAAATTTACCATTTTGCCACTACTTTTATTAGTGACATTTTTAGTTTAGAATTTCTATTTTGTTTATTTTATTACTATGAGTTGATATAGTAATTGGGGTTTAATGATTTTATTTTAACTAATCAAAGCTAATGAATTTTAATTTATTTTAGGATAATTACTCATTATATATTGTTTTAGTAGGATGCTACATAGAGCCGGTGGTATTGATGAACCACTTGCTAGCATCTTCCGGAAGATGGAATGGATCATGGTCATCATCTTCTTCTGTAGGTTCTTCTTGTCGTTCTTCACCTCCTTCTGCACCATCTTGATCTTCTTCTCAAGTTTAGCCTTATCTTGGTAGAATTACTCCTCCTGCTCCGCCAATTGCTTTTGTTGGGCTTGATGGAGTTGCCTCTTTTGCTCCTACATCCACTGAGCCTAAGCCTAAAGTTCCTCATTCAAGAATTGGACACATTGATGGACCTCATCAAAGTCAATAGACCCAACAAACAAAGCTCTACAAAAGAGTTAAGGGACACACTATCAATGTAGTATGTCCCCATGCCGTAGATGTAGTTCTTGTAAGCACCACCAACTATTTTTGACCACACCATGCCCTCATCATTAGGTGGGCAGTCAATGATGCCACTTGCATCCCCAACCTATTGGGTTTGCTGAGACTTGGCCTCCTCAAGTTATTACATGAACTCAGCCTACAATTAAATGAAGTAAATTAGACTTGCATAAGAGATATATATGAAAAATGAATCAAATAGAAATAACAAAATTTAGAAATTACACAGGTTTTCTCAGCGCGATGTTCACCCATTGCATCTTGTCAGCCTTCCTCGTGTAGGTCTCCCTAAGTTGGTGGCCTATTAAAAAATCCTGGTCTTTTTTTTTAATTCATTTGACATCATAATATATAAAATAAATGCACAAAAATTGACTAAATTAAATGTAAGTGCAATTTAATTTGTTAACTTACTATCCTTTCCTTAGTTGACTTTGCGGTGCTAGAGCAACCACAATGGAGTAAACTACCCTTAGCTGAGTGTCTACTCGCCTTAGTCTTCACTAACTTATCTATAAACTTCTCTGTGGCCCAATACTCCCACAAGACCCTCTAGTTGGCTTAGGTTAGCCACTGTAGATTGTGATCCTACCTATCATGGAACTCAAGGTATATGTCCTACAATCACTTAGCTGCTTAAGTCTTAAACGAGAACTATGCATCTTCGGCTAGATCAATAATAAAGTGGCGCTACACATAAAAAGTGGTATAGTATTATTTAAAATTATATATTGTAATATATACAAGTAATTAAAACAATAAAACTAATAAAAAAATGTCATTTTACCTTTCATTTGCAGTACTATTGGAGCTTTTCGTCATTCAAGATTTTGCTGAAACCCTCTACAAGTTTATCATACAGCCCTATGATGGTATCCTTGATCTTACACAAACTAGGCTTTGCAGGAAGCCAACAATATAATTTGCAAGTGAAAGAGCAAGCTATCAATTAATAAATAACCACAATTATTAGCAGTGACATTATTGAATTGAAATTATAATTACTTACTAGGACTTTTTATCAAGCCTTAACTGAATACACATCTCCATCGTCGAAGACTGAGTCCATGGTGGGCTCAAGTAATGGTGGTGGAGGAGGCACTCACCCTTAAGACATGGGTGGCTAAAATGAAAGACTTACACACCCAAGATTGGGTACCATGATAAATTGGGTATGTGAGTCATGAGCTAGTGACAGTGGTAGAGGCATCTGGCCTGAGTGCTAATGGCCCCTTGATGGTGGAGGAATGAAGGTAAAGGTGGAGGCTAGAGTCTCTATAGATGTGGTTGCCGGAGTAGTGGATGTAGAGGCCGAAGTCCGTGTGGAGGTGGCGGCCGAAGTAGTGGATTTGGAGGCTAGAGTGGTTGAGTGGGGAGTATTTTTCTTCTATCAACATCTACCTCTGCCTTTGCCTGCCATATCTAAATCATTAAAGGAAAAGAGTTTTATTATTACACTAAGCCTTGACAAAAATAATTCCTAATTTTTATTTTGAAAAAAAAAAAAGTACCAAAAACAAAAAAAAAATAGTCAAAAAAAAAATTATAGTCCAACCAAAAGCCAAAATCATTCAAATCCAAGTTTTAAAGTCTTCAAGGTTTTCTTGTATCTTTTAGCTAGTGAATCAATAGAGGGACTGGATCAAATGCAAGGGACAATAGCATAAACAGTTACCATGCAATGCTTAGATCTTGTATTAGGTTTTCCTCCTTATTGAATTATCCATATTGTAGTAATATATTTTACTTTGTTCCTAGTTCAAGATAAGACTATTTGTAATTACCAAGGTCTATAAAATGCTTACCACGGTGTCAAATTGCTCTTTCTTTGATTGATAAAAAAAATCAGGAATTAGATATGAAAACACAGAAGCCTATCATTAAAGATGTCATTTGAATCCCACTTTTCCCTTTTGTTGCTGGCATTGAAAGCTAATCACAATGCTTGTCACAAGCCAACCATGACCAAAAGCACAAGCCAATCACACCAAAAGCTCATCGATCAATGGCTAGTTAGCCATGAACCTTGCATCTCATAGTTATAACCTAGCCATAGGTCATAAATTTGGTGTTGTGTCATTAAACAAAGGCTAATTTGGATTATTGCTTAATGATGGTTTGTAGGATACAAGACAGAGGCGAATTGGGTTGTTAGGAGTGGCAAAGCATGTTAGATTGCCAATTTCGTGGTAGTGATGATTGGGGTCTACAACTTGAAGTTAAGACAGAGTTTGGAAATTTGGTTACTTGTATTTACTAAATTGAAGGTGTTAATTTATATATTGATGGATTGGATTTCTATATGGACGTTTAGAGGTGGATTGGAGCTTTTAGTTGTTCTATGGTAAAGCCCATAGTTATGTGGTAACCTCTATATATAGTCCTCTATCATCACTAAATTCTTCATTAGCTAGTATTACAACATTGGTATAGGATGGCCATATACATTTTGTGATGATTTGTGTTTTGAGGATTAAGAGGACATGGTTCAATGAGGAAGATTAGGTGGCCAACAAGAGTTGTCACTAGTGATTTAAGGAAGTTCCCAAAGAGCTAGAGCTCTTGTTGGAGTTATCAACATATTTTCCTGCAAATAATTATTTTTTTTAGGGGATGTTTAGTAGATGAATTGATTTTTCATTCCTAGGAATACTATTACCAGGAATGTTATTTCCAAGAATAGCTTTACCAAGCATGATATTTTTGGAGTATTTGATAGATGGAATAAATCTCAAAAATCTTATAAAATATGTCTAGGAATGAATATTCTTGTGTTTGGTTGACAACATTCCTAGGAATATTATATATTTTTGCCATAATACCCTAGAAAAAATAGCGATGGTAGCATAAATTTGGCAATCGTCAACAAAAGTCTGTTAGCCATCAGTTATGATCCATCGTGGTCGGCAGAAGTCCAGTGATGGTCGAAGGAGGAGGTCCAATGGTTGTCGATGATGGTCTGGCGACTGTCGATGGTGATCCGATGGCCATCAACAGAGGTCCAATAACCATCAATGAAGGTTTGACATTTTTCAATGAAGGTCAAGTGACCGTTGATGAAGGTTCGACAACCATTTGTGGAGGTCCATCGGCCAACAATGGCAGTTGTAGTGGTGGTCTGGCGTCTTCAATCTGATTAGTGGTGGTGGTGGTGGTTAATGATAGATGTAAATTTTATCTTTTTACTTATAGAAAAATATTCCTTTCACATGGTAATCTAACATTCCCATGGGAGATGTGGGAATTCATTCCCAAGAATGCAACTTACCCAGGGAATATTTTTTTCAAACATCATACTAAACATTGGAATCTTGCATTCCCATGATAACATTCCCTTGAATGTAAAAACATTCCATCTACCAAATGCCCCCTTAGGGACTATTTCAAAACTAATAGTCTATCATACTTCTTTATTAAGGAAACAATCAATTACTTTCTCCAATTTAATGTTATTTGCATTTTGATTCTCAAACTTTAAAAATGAGAAATATATTTTCTAAACTTTCTAAAGTGTGCAATATTGTGGTTATTCTATCCATTTTTCCATCAAACGTCAATGAAAAATTGCATGCTCTAATCATTTGAACATTTTTCATACATACCAAATTTCTTTAGGAGAGTTACCTTCTTCAACATAAGTTCAAATTCACTTTGGTCCTGAAACTTAATAAAATACGATCATTGCCGTTGATGTTTGAATTTGACTAAAAATTTAATAGAAAGACTAAAATGAATACATTGAAAAGTTTAAGAATTGTCATATATTTTTAAAATTGAGGGCTCAAAAGTGCACATAATTACCTTTAATAAGAAGGGAAAACTAAATCTTTCGTCCACACCATCCATCTAATTTTGTTAAATAAGATTCACCTATGAATCTTATTTATTCTTTTGTGCATGCTAAGTGTAGTATGTGAAATTGAGTAGATAAGACTACCACTAGAAATTTTAAATTTAGAGATGGAAAAAATCTGTCTCTAAATTGTGAAAATTCTATCGCTAAACAATTTAAAGACGAAATTTGAGACGAATTTACATCCATCACTAAAAATGGAGTCGCTAATTTTTAAGGACGGATTTTTGCTATCAATCTATAATTAGAGATAGAACAATTACACCTCTAAATTTAAATCTTCTATCACTAATATATAATGAACTTTGGTCATTTTTTTGAAAAAGAAAGCCATCAAAAATGGAATAATTTCATCACTAAATAGAATATTCCATCTCTAATTAAGGATAGAACATGTTCTGTTTCTAATTAGTGATGAAAGCAGTTCCATCTCTAATTATCGAATATAATACTTTTTTTTATGAACAAGATGGAATAAAAGATGGAATAAGGTTCTTCTTCACATCCACCTCTACACAGATTCTTGCAAATTTTCTGCGTGAATGAATGGACGTTAATTCATCCACCTTTAGCATAGTGCCTATCTTTTCTCAAACCCTCCAGAGGAATTTAGGGTTATAAAGCTCCATTGATAAATCTAGTATACGAACCTAAATAGCCATATTTTGCAAAGCTTGCCATTCTGGTTAGAATAAAGGTCTCCACCTTTGCACCAGCAAATAATGGTCCATGACCAACCATGGGCCTTCATAGAGAATGTGAGTATAATCACCCTTATTAGCAAAACGCACAATGAAGAAATCTTCATTCATGTCCAACACTCAGATTGCACCTTTTCTTACCCAAGATCATTGAATCCATCTATCCATTACCCTTAAACCTAAGCTTTTCCCTAACAGCTTCAAAATTGGCATAAGTTTCCATGGTTTGCACCATTTATCAAACTCATCAAGTGATTTTAGCACCTTTGGTTTAGGGTTAAAAGGAATGGATTCATCTGGAGCTAGCTCTACTCCTTCTTCTTCCATGATACAATCATCAATCATCGCTCTTGTAACACTCTAATAGTCGCATACTATACTTAAGTCATATTATGGAATTACTAGTTGTTACTTTTGCTCGCAAAACTATCATTACTTTTTTTTAAAGTTACTTTATACTGAAAGTAAGGGTAAATTTTTTTTTTTGAACAATAATGAAATAAACCTTTTGTAAACGATGAGCCATGAGTGCGTCGCAACATGTAATACTAAGTCGTTATCTCATATATGCGGTGAGATACAATGAATAAGGGCAATATAAAGAATAACCATTTTGGATAAACATAATATCATTGCACAATCATCATAGTTATATATAGTTAATAATAGTGCAACAAGTCATACATAATAAGTCATGGGTCCGATATCTACTATTAGCCCTACAAGATAAACCTAACCAAATGCATCAAAAAGGAAATACAATATGAACCTCAACTACCCATACATGCTATAAAGAAAATGATAACCCTATAACTATCAACAAAAAGGGTTATCCTCGTGATTAGCACCACATACAACACCCAAGTCAACCATTGAATGGGAGGTATCTGTTCCCGAAGCCACTGGGTGCATCATTTCCACATCTTCCCCCTTGGGCATGCCCACGACCATGGGAAACAGTACGAGTACTAATGAATCCACGTCCTCGAATGTGGGGTGGAGTTGGGCTAGCAGAAGAAGCAGAAGAATTTGAAGACAAGTGAATCACGGAGGGGTGAGACAACTCCAAATGATAAGATCCCATGAAGTAGGTTGAGTAAGATGACTCCGAGGGATCGGACTCCACAAAATAGGTCGATGTTAGCTGAGTGTCGGAGTTGAACTCTCCATCAATAGGATACTTCGGCAGATGAGCCCGAGGTAATGTCCTTATATAGGTCATGGGGGTGGAAAAACAGGCTCATAACTGGTGTGCAAAACTGACGGCTGTGGAACATATAGACACTCATGACTACTCAAGCTATCAGCATGAATGCATTCAATACTAGGTCGAAGTGCCAATGCATGACCGGGAACTCAATAAAGATCACCATGATGCCCAACGCCGGCATCCTCTAAAGACAACACAGAAACATAGGAGTGAAAAATACTAGATTTTTTAGTAGGATCATGACTAGATAATTACTGTGTCATCGTCATCATCCCAACCACTTCGAGTTTATTTATAAAAACGGTGAACGTGCATAGATTCAATTTTAATGATTTTGAAAACATAAGTTCCCAAAGCAGGTTTCTTTTAAACTTAACTTTATAAACTCGTCATATTACATCATGAGATCACAAAATAAGACCATGCATACCAAGGCATAGGGTAAACTTTCAAAACCATGCATATAAAGGAAAAAATGCATGCACATTCTCATAACTTCATGAACTTGACTAAGTCTTTCTTTAACTTTACTTTCACACTTAGCACGTGCTTAACATTCTTTACTTCTTCTCTTGGAATAGACTGCTATTAGACATGAGCTCATTCCATGACCGTTGTCACGCAACACAAGACCAAAGCAGACAAAGCTAATAAGGGCTTTTCATGCCTTTAAGTTGGAGGGTCCTCCATGTCACCCTTGCCTCCATCATAGAAGGTCTTTAAGTCTTAGAGGATCACCTTCCTTTACCGAAGGACCATGCCCGCTTATCTTGTCTTTGTGGATCACCTTCCCTTACTTCCCTTATCGAAGTAAACGAAGGATGATGTCCAATTAGTTCTTTTATCATAATTATATCTTACATGCATTGTAATCATTGACAAGACACATGTGGGCATGTGATGATATAACTAAGTCCATAATTTGACGGAAATTTGGCAGCATGACCGCTAGACTAGAGCTTTCCCAAAATGCCAAATATGGAAATTTCAACAAACAATCAATAATATTCATTTCATATCATCATAAAATATCTCATAAACCATCAATAATTCATCATATCCTTGAATTCATACTCAAATCAATCACGCCAATCAATAATCATATATAAGAGTGACATGCACTCATACCCTGTTTGGTATCTAGGGTCTCCTTGTTTTTTGTGTAATATCTTATGAATCATGGTAAGACTCCTCATGTTTCTCATGAGAGAATCATATCCCCTAAAGAGGATATATGTTATAAATTTTTAAGCTATAACTCCTCAAGTGAGGCTTCACTTTAAGCTTAATAGATCCTTTATGATCACATTTTAAAGAGCGCATTCTTAGATTTAAAGTTTAACACATATTGTCTCTTACTTACTCCATTATGGCTGAAGTCTATTATAGAGTTTTTAACCAAAGTTTTTCATTCAAAACTTTTTAAATTCCCTTGAGATCATGCACAAGTGATTCTTAGGTTCATGGTATGCTCAAAGGCCCTAATCATACTTCTGTTCCTAAAGGATTTTGAGATTTCTTTAGTCCCTTGGATCATGACAATACATAACTACACTCATGAACCCAACGATACCATATGTTTACTAATCATTAAGAAGTAATTTTTAACTTGTCCAAGTTACAAGATTTCAAACTTTTACAATTAGCACAAGATTTCACCTTTACTATTGTGAAGTTATCATTCTTTGTGAAAATGGTTATAAATTTTTATCTTTTATAAAGTATGAGTCTCTAAAATTATATTCTTGTTTTAAAGATTTAATCTTTATAGGAAAATGATACAAGACGCTAGCTTTATGACTACAAAGTCTTATTCTTTAAGAAACTTGACACTTTTAATCATTACAAGACCATCAAGATTCCAACTTTATAATTTAAGATTGCCTTAAAGTTTAAAAGATTCTTTTCTTGAAGAAAGTTTAATACTTTACTCATTATTTTGACTCAAGATTCAATCTTTATAACTTAGAGGTTGCAAGTTAACATTTATGACCTAAAAGTGACGTTCTTGAAGAAAACTTGAAGCTTTATGAAGTGTCTTATCTATGAGATTTAATATATGTGACATAAAGTAACAAGAACTTACTTTTTATGATTGAAAGCCTTATATCTCAAGAAAGTTTGGACCTTTACACATATTATTGTCTTCAAGGAGAAGAAAATGAAACTTTATAAAGCATGAAATATAGCGCCACCTTTATGCATCAAGAAGCAAACTTTTTAAAATTTTATGCTTTTAGAATGTTTCATAGTCTTATCAAAACCATGAAAAAGATGTAAAGGTGAAAACTTTTCCAATCATAAACTCAATATAAGAAAATAAATAAACTTTAAACAAAATACCACCGAGAGTTATCATTTTTTTTCCTTAACACACAAGAAACATCATGAACTCATGTATCAAGAAAGGAAAATGGAAGCTTTGAAGCATTCAAAGAGAGAAACTTTTCAAATAAACAAGAAACAACTCATGAATGAGATCAAGAATATACTTTGCTAAAAATGGAAAATTTTGCTCATAGAGAGCATGAGGATTTTCTCAAGTTCTCACTTGAAGATCTTGGCTATGGTGAGAGCCAACTTTCAAGCTTTCTTGAGTAAATAAAGGAAAAAGAGTGAAGATCACTACCTAGGGTGAAAGTGGCATCTTCTTTAGAGAGAAAGATAAAGAAGATGATGGCTCCCCCAAGGGTGGTGCTGGTGGTTTTGAAAGGAGAGGAAGAGAGCTCTTGAGTTCTTAATGAAATGAAAGTTGTAGTGTTTGATTCTAGTCTTCAAAGACCAAAAGATATTATCTTTGAAGGGCTTAGTGAAGAAGGTTTGGTTATGGAGGTGGAGGATGATGAAGAAGATGAAGAAGTGGTGTAGAGAGAAGTCTGAGAGTTTAGAGAGAAAATAAAAGAGTGAAAATAAAAATGAGTGTGTGCACGTATGGGTGCATGGCCATAGGTTATTATTAGGCATAGGGAGTGAGATATTTTGCTTAATTTTGAGTTAGTTAAGATTTAGAGAGGGACAAATTGGATGATGAAGGAGACAAAGTGTATACAACTTTTATAAAAAGCAACTTTGTCTCATGCTTTATGCTTTAGTGACATCATTAAATGCTTTATTGTCTAGTTGACTAAATTTGAATTTTAATAATGTAATTAAGTGCTTATACAATTTAATTAACTTGATTAAGTAAGGATTGGTAATTAACTCATGTGATCATGATTAATAAAAATTAAACTTTGATTAAACTTAATTACCCTTAATTAAACTTGATTAAATTAATTATGGATGATTAGTGTTTAATTAAGTTATTAAGAGTTTGACCTGCTTAATTGCAGATTTTTTAATCTTAATTAAGCATTATCTTGACTTTTCTTCCCATAATTACCTCATTAACCCCTTAATTAAGCCCTAATCACTTAATTTCTTATTAAGTGCACAATTACTCAGGGGTATTGAGGTAATTTAGCACGACGAGAAACTAAGGATGCTATAGCTCTCGCAATTTCATCCAGCTTCAGATTATCCACGATTTCTTGTGCTACAACCCATTTCCTTATAGGTTTTAAGTTGCGACTCAGACCAGTTGCTCCGCTTCCTCCTCCATACTTGATGTCTCCTAGTTGTCATTCTCCTCCATCTTTGCACCATTAGAGATGTTATCTTCCTCCCCCGTTTTGACTTTTTTCGTACTCCTCACCACCTAGTCCTCTTCCTCCTTCGATCGCTCCTTGGAGCTTTCACACTTACAGTCATCACTTATTGCCATTTTCTTTTTGCTCTTAACGAATACTAATACTTATCATTGTCAATTATATATTCCTCTGATTTGATAATTTTCATGTTGTCGTTGCGAGAAATTCCTATCAGTTGATTAATAATGCAACCCTATATATCATGAAATTGTACAATAGCTATAACGGTGAGAAAATCTCAAAAGATAAATAAGCAAGCCCTGTTTTTTTTTGTCTAAACTATCAATATCTAAAGCTCACTTTAACATTCTAGCTAACTCGAGCTGAATTAGCTCACTATTGGGGTAAAGCTCTCTCAATGCTAGTTTTTTTATCCACAAGACTTGAACATGAGACCTTGCTTAAGGGGACAAAGTGTTAAATCGCTTAAATCAACTAAATGTTATTTTTATTCAATTCCTAGTAAAACCTCCATTGTATTTTTTTTTTTTTTTTTTGATAAGTAGATAATGCTCAAACTCTTAATGGGGAGAAGAGCAGTACAAAATCTCACCATAAAGTGGGTGCAAAACATGGACAAACTTGGACAAAGAAACACAATCCAATAAAGGACTATCACAACCAAGACACCACCCCACCAAAACAATGACACAAACGCAACTTCTGGAATCTAAGAATAAACATGAAGACTCAATATGACAACACAGCTAAACATGTAACATCCTCCTCTGTACAATATTATGCTTAAGTCATAGTACCACACTCAGGAGTTGTTATTGTTACCTGAGCGGACCTTATCTGACAGCAACTTCAGCCATCTTTGAAACTTCTTGAACTATCTGGAGATAACACAAAAATAGGGGTGAGAATTTTAAATTCTCAGTAGGATTCACTAAGAAATTTCATACCGTGTCATCATTATTATCTCCAGCTGCTTCGATTTATTATGAAAAAAGTGGACATGTTATATAAACTATTTAAATTTTATAGTTCGAAAACATATTGTTCGAATCAGAGTCCATTTTATTCATACACTTGTCATTTGGGTCAGCCAATACAAAATAAATTCATGAATTATACTATGAACAATAAATGTAACGTATTAAAATATAATGGCAATACTGGAAACTTAAAATCTGCATATGCCTTTACTTGTACTTGAATTTATGCAGATATAAATAATTTTCTTTTCTTTCTTTGTCTTCCTTTACTTGTCATACATATTCTAGAGTATGATTACCATTTCATACTCCGTAGGGGTGTGATCACTATGTCGCACTCCTTAGGAATATATTTATCCTGCCACGTCCCAGACTATGATCGCTATATCATACTCCCTTGGGGTATGATCGCCATGTCACATCCCTTACGGTGTGGGATCATTATGCCACATTACAGAGCATGATCGTCACATCATACTCTATCGGGGTGTGATCGCCATGTCATATCCCTTAGGGTGTGGGATCATTATGCCACATTCCAGAGCATGATCGCCATGTCATACCCATCAAAGCGTGATCGCTATGTCACGTCTTTCGAAATATGGACTTATCATCATATCTTTATTATAGCTTTCATCATAATCATAAATGCATATGTATCAAAGTGTATTTCATAACCTATGCATAGGCTTTGCCGAAATTTCGGCAGCATGATGGATCAAGTCCACTTTCCCATGAATAGTGCCAAGCTATCAGTACAATCAATTAAGTATGCAATTCAATGTAAAATAGCAAGTTACAGCAACATTATTGAACATATGGTATGTCCAAATCAATAGACATATCAACAGAGTTTTCTGTTCACTCTACCCTCTTCTACCTGAATTTGTTAAGATCCACCTTTACTTCTATTCAACTCATTTAGGCCTGAATTTTGGATATGTCATAGCTCTATTGTCTAGTTCCCAACCCGTTTTGTCCCATCTCATTTTGATTTATATAACTCAAGTTATTAGTATTTTACCTCAGACTGCCCTGTATTTAGCCAGAAGTGCACTCTTATAAGTGAAAATTCACTAAAAATAGAAATCTCAGTGAAATCATATAAAATTTATATCAAATTGAATCTAACAAAGCAAGCTTTTAAATGAAATAAGTTTTATATCATTTTCATAAGTATATCTTAAGATATAAGCCCTGTAACTTGACCCTACTGGACTAACCTATTTCAGCCCAGTTTGAATTTAAGGCAAATTCATTGATGTGCTGGGAACAAATGGCAATGAATATGACTCTAAAATTTTTATGGGATATTTTCTTAAATGTTAGCTTTCAAATGGCGTTAGTTTCACTCAATTTAGAGTAGTGTAGTGTGAGTTACACCCTTCTCAACTTATACTGCCCAGATGAGAATCCAGATTTCTTGGTCAAACTTCAAAAATTCGTAACTAATTCTATAATAATCTGATGGCCTTATATTTTATATGTATGGAAAGCCCTGAATGTCTAGTTTCATATAAAAATAAATTCATCAAATTTAAATGGCTGTAGGTGGAGCCGTACACTCCACCGTACAGACCATCAGGTGAAAACCCTAACAGCTTCTTGAATCCTTCTCTATCTTCAAGTTCTTTCATCCCAATATCAATTCAATCACAACATACATTCAAAATCAACCATAATCCATCATCATCCTCCAAAGCACATCAATATCATGAGGAAATCAAGATCCCCACATAACCCCAAATCAAGAAAAACAAGAGGAGAAGTGGGATTCCTACCTTGTTTAGTTGAATTTTTGTTGATTGGGTGTCTTAGATGGAAGCAACTCTTGATGAGACTTGAAGAGGGGATGAAGATGGAGTGAAGATGAGAGTGAATAGAAGAGAAATGATGGGAGCTTCAGCAGCTAAGTTGGCCGAAAATTCAAAGAAAGAAGGAAAGAAAAAGGTGAAGATTTTGAAGCAATTTTCCTTTTGATTGATGGATTTCATTTCACATTCAAACTCAACTTGGCTGCCCTCTATCATGGCTTATTAAGGCGCCACTTGTAAGGATGTTTTGGCTAAATCTTGGCCATCTATCCCAGGGTTCTTACAGTATAATTTCTATTGATCCGGTTCCGACAGTTTGAAATATCGAAATCTTACTGATTTCCTTTAAATCGGCAAACTAGTTTGGGAAACCTTTTGTGAAAGTTTCTATGCGTCTATTTTAATTCCTTCAAGTCTAGTATCTCTAATTAATACTTAATTAACTCCTAATTAACCTTTCATTACCTTCTAGTTAATTCTATACATTTAATAAAGTCAGATAAATCGATTAATAACGTATATTAAACTTAGCATAATTCCGGACATTATACTAAATAACTTCTTATAGTCTTTTACACTACAATCTAAATTTCCTTTACTCTTATTTTTCTAATAAATTGATTAATAGCGCAAATCAATTGTACTGTTTCTTTGAGATTGTTATCTTTTCGCTTTTTCATAAATCCTTTAATATTTTCTATTTGATTTCTGTAACTAATAGCATTTTTGTAATTATGGACAAGTCTAGGGGCATCCCGCGTCATTTCACATGTGGGCACCTCTGTGATCCAATTGGCCAAGAATTTAGTTTCTACATTTCTATTGTGTGGTTTTGCTTCGTTTAAAATCCTCTTCTACTAATTCTATTGATCTAGGGACCTAATTTTCAATTTATAAAATGTTCAGGGGCAAGGTTGTAAATAACAAAAGTTTGTCCAAGGACGTTTTTATCATTTCCTATCAAATTATATGCGGATATTGCAAAATACATTGATGAAACACGGACGTCTACTCAAGAAACACATACATGGCCACGATAGAAGCACAAAGCTATTAGATCACTTTTTCTTTCCTTTACATCTCTTCCTCTTACTTTTCTTAGACTCGTCTCTCATTGAAATTCTTCCTTTCACCGAAGCCATTAAAACTTCCTCATTGTTTTCATAAAAACTCCATTGTATTTAACGCACCTAGTGACAAAGATATTTATATACTACTAATCAATAATAAATTGTAATAAAAAAATAAAATTTTAATAATTTTTTATTTAAGCTACCTGTATGTGAAACTCACTAGACTCTAAATAATTTGATTCAAGCCAAGTCACTTCATTATAAGGGTAAGACTCTTCCAATTTAGTTTTTTCTATTCATAAAACTCGAACTTAACCTTATTTAAGGAAACAAGTATTGAACTATTTAAATTAAATTTTTAAATTAATTAAGCATTGCTAAATAAAATCTGAATAAGATATATAATAGTATTCTAAGATGTACAAAATATTAAAAACTAAAATCTCTAAATATAAATAAGAAACGATACGTACCCGTAAAATAAGGAAAAATATCAAAATCTCTAAATTATAATCATCGTAAAATTTCTAAACTACCTAAATAATATCTACATTGAAATCACAAAATCATTATAATTGAAGGTAACCTAAACTATCCTATGTCGCGATAATAGTTTAAAAAAATCTTCTACTAAACTCCCCGCATGAATCTAGCATATTCTACTTTGATAAAAATATTGAACGACGTAACTTTTACAAAGAACAATGACCGTTGACATATATCTGAAAGTGCCTTGCTCATTGACACATTATATATAGAGAAGCATTCGTAATCTCGACAAGAGGACAATAGCATGTCTAACTTCTTAGGCTGCGGACCTTGGAGGTCTAGACTTCCTTATGATATGTCGGTAAGTGCTAACTCTCTTTCACATGACCAAAAACACAAAATTAATACTAATTATTGATTAATTAGCAAATGAATCAATCTATTTTGTTTGGTTTCACCTTCAACTTTTGTTTCATGGCTGTAGATTGTGGAACTTAAGGTGCATATGGATTGTGAAGGTTGCGAAAAAAAAGTTAGACGGGCAATCTCGAAATTAAATGGCAAGATCTCAACCATCCCTCTTGTTTTTCTTTTCTTTTGTGTGGAATACTCAATGGGAAGTAATCTGTAAAGGCAACATTTGATCTCAGAGTCCTTGCAGCACAACAATATGTTTATTATAATTAAACTAGCTACGACCTTCCAACCTTTCTTTTCTTGATATTTTGCTTGATTTTCATTTTCATAAAAATTGATGCTTGTATCATCACCAATATATATAGACACCTTTGTTATGGCTTTTAAAGAATATTAATTTACTCAATTTCTAGGTTCATGAAGTGTGAAATCTTGCATGCAGGTGTTGATGAAATAGAGATAGACATGGAAAAGCAGAAGGTAACAGTTATCGGGCATGTGGACAAGAGGAAGGTATTACGGACTGTGAAAAGGACAGGAAGAAAAGCTGAGTATTGGCCATTCCCTTACGACAGTGAAAACTACCCATATGCCTTCCGGTATATGCATGGTTATAACGAGAGTGATTATCGTTATTATCAATTCAGTGATGAGAACGTTCATGCACCCTGCAGCATCATGTGAATTAGTAACTGTGTGTACTACCACACATCCTAGCCATATAAGTTTTATATATATATATATATATATATATATATATATATATATATATATATATTTGGAAGGTTCGTGCGTCAAAAGAAAAAATGTTCATTTGAATCATCATAATAATTATGTATTTGCATTTGAATTACAAATTCATAATAATTACTGCTTGTTTTGAAATTATATAGAATGTCACCAGCTGTCATAACATGAACCTTAGATTAGTCTGCTGAAAAGGAAAAATAAAAAATAAAAATAAAAAGTTTATATCATGAATATCATATCATATATAACTATTGTGGGGATTTCATCGTATTTACATACAACAATCCTCACGATTAACTTACTATATCGTCTATAAATAGATGCTCTTAATTTTCAATGCTATGAATTTTTATACTCATTTTTAAATTGTTCTAATGTAATCTATATCCATATTAATTAATAATGCAGAGCCATTTTCTAGGAATTTTTGACAAGTGTCACTCAATTAGAGAATTCTAAAAAAGAATATTAAAACTTAGTAAAAATAAAAAGTTTACACCATACATTTGCATTAAATAAAATTTTAATCTTGAAATTTAATTCTTACCAACATCCCACTAGGGTATTATTACTGTTTATAATGGAATCAGCTGTTTCCATACCATCCAATCAAATTGAATCTCTTACCTAGTATCCACTACTATAAGTCATTTAGTTTCTACTCATCTTTTCAATACACTCATTCACTAATTTAAATTATTCTTACATTTTCTCAACCGGAACCATGCATCATCAAAATTAATAGAAAGTTTTTCTCCTTTAGTTTTGAACCAAAATTAAACTTGAAAATAAATTGATTGAAATCCCTTCATGCATTCTTCTCAAAACCCCAACACTCCCTTTCACTTCTCTCACATTTCTTTTCCCTCTATCTTCTTTTTAGCTGAAAAAGCTGAAAACTTCAATCGACTATTTGTTCCTCACTCTCCCAAGGGTAAGAGAGTCCACTTTCTCTGTCCCTCTTTTTTTAGCTTTTCACCATTGACTCGGGCCTACTTGTGATTGCATCCGATTCAGAAATCTTTGTGTTATGAAGGGAGAAGAGATGAGGAGTTAGCATCTCTACCTATCTCTTTTTAGTTCATTCCCAATACCCTTAGGTGATTTCTCTCACTTTTCTTCCTCATTGCCTTCTCCTTCTTATTCTTCTTCAGCTCAGTGCTCATGTAACATGTGCCTGCGGTTGCATAGATTGAGTAGATAGGTAGCAAAGTGTTTTTTTTTTTTTCGATTCATGTGAATGACCCATTATTGGGTTCTGTTTGGGTGATGTTTTTTGATTGGATTTTGGTTGTTTTTTATCCTTTGTGGTTTTCTCAGTAAATCTTGAAAACTTGTGCAAGGAGATTATGAATTCTTCAAAATTTTATTGTTAGTTAATATAGATTTGTAATTTAAGAAATTATTTATCACTCGAACTCATTCACTTTTTTTTTTCTAATCCAATGGTTAAAAATTGGTGGATCATCAATGATCAAAAACTCACCTGGCCCACTGTCACAGCCACCAGAAAAGTGTTGGAGGGTAAAATATAAGCGGAACGTAAAAATATAACTTTCAAGAATTCCCTCTTCCTCCACCTCGTGTCACTTTGAAGGCTTTCTTTTTTTATTTTTTTTCCCTCTCAAGTTACGCATAAAATTAAGTTCAACATATGAAGAATTTACTCCGTGTGCGTGGGAATGTCATCTAAACATAATTTGGGTTTGAATCAAACACTATTTTTTTCCTTTAGATTTTTTTTTTTTGCCCCCCCGGGGGGGATCGCTTGTCAACAAATTTGCCAGATCTACAGGTAGAATCTCAAGTATGCTAATTAAATTAAATCATGATAAACCACGTTACAGTGCCACATTACGTAGAAGAAATAACCAACGATCTTGTAGACCACTACGGACTCCAATCCAGATCGTAATACGGTGTTGATGCTGGAAACTCGATTCTCCCGTTTTACATGGTAGTTGCTCGTCCAGTGTAACAAAATAAAATACTTTAAGAATTCTTGTGAAAATCTAGTTAAAAGATGTTGAATTCCTGACACGAAACGTACCATCCAAAACCACCAGACAACTATCAACTTCCCAATATTACATGAAAAATAGTTTTAACAAGAGCAGTCTCTTGTGCTTTAGAAACAAGCATGGCACTTCCAAGCTCCATTCATAATAAAAATCCTTCCAGAAAAGGACAGGGCAATACCATTATTATTAATAATCCATCTCTCCAGGTACATCAATTTTACAGCCAAATATTAAGGAAGCAATCAGTTTGTTATCCTTTGATGATCACCTGTTGCAGTTGGTCAAGGTCACGCCAACCCAAGACAGTTCCACTGAAAAACAGATTATGGCCCTCGTGCATTGGTTGTCCCGGGCAGTCTTTTTGGCTGATCAGTGTTTTCAATAAACATGAAATCAGGGGAGACAGGAACATGCATATACATCATGTTCACATACTCCGGACCATGCTACAGATCAATAACTATTTAGGTGGGAGCTATGACACACAATTTATTGCGATGCATACTTGCAAATGTAGTACTTAAATTAATCTATAAGCAAATGGATAAATAAAAAAGCTAATGCTACACGAGGTCAAGGAAGATTGAGCTCCTTTAATTTACATAGGCCTCCAGGGACGTGGTTTAAAATACTTGATCAACCTGTGCTACCGGACAAATCACCGGAGAATGCACTTCCATATGAAACTGATCCTGTTTGTGAAGCGCTGCTTGCTCGAGCTTTCTGATACTGCCGTATCCGAAAAGCGTCTCGAGGAAGTGGTTGGCTTTGGACAGTTGTAGTATCATCATCCTCTTGCCCTGAACATTATAACAACAAAAATCAATCGGGCAAATTTCACTTTTGATGTCAAAGCATAAAGAAGAAAGCTGACAACACATGCACGCACTTGCTGTTAGTAAGGAGGAACCCATATCCTCCCGACTCTTTGTAATCCCCTTCACTTCATATTATTGAATTTCTTCTTTTATTTAAACCCCCCCCCCCCCGGGGCGCCCTTCCTCCACCTCTCTCTCCCACAAAATAAATAAAACAAAAATGCATGCACATTTGATGATTAATATCAAATCTATCAGATGCATTCATATCTGTAACTGAGGTAAATCCATTTGCTGCCAGTATAAAGAAAACCTCCTTCGTGGAAAAAGGAAAGAAAGAAAACCTTTTAGAGTGTGTTTGGTACAAGAGTAAAAATGGGTGTAAAAATTTAAAGCTACTCGATGATCCCATTTACCCCTATACCAAACACAGTGCAAAAATGGGCAAGTACCCATACTAGCTTAATTTTGACAAAGAATCAATAATAATAACAATGTCTAGTTGCAAGTATAATAATAATAATAAAATGATGCATAAAATGAATTTTCTGAAGCTACTTTAGACGTCAAATCAAATATCTGAGTCATCTGACCATCCAATCTCTTTGGAAATATGTATATGCAGAAAATGCTCCAAATGCCCCACAGCTCAAATACAAATACTCAAGTAGAAAACATTTGTCAAATAAGGCGAAAAAAACAGAAAATAAAAAACAAGCATAAAATATAGTCAGAATGGATGATGCACATACTGTCTAATTCTTTCCTTTTCCCATATTGTCTATTACTAGTTCGTTTCAAAGATAAGCCACTTCGAACTGGGTGAGACTTGCTTGAACCAGAAAGTTCGCTTGTAGCAGAAGCGGGACCAGATGACAATTGTGTTGGAATCCCTGCTTTCCCACTCTGCATTTGTGTTGGATTTCCTCCTGCTCCACTTTGTCCTGTTAATTGGTCACTCTGCAAACAAATTGATAGCACAATGTCCACATTTGGCGTTGGGCCTGGAAAATCCAAAACAGTTTTAATGCCATATAGATCTAAATAACCCCCAGGGATCAGTATTATTCCTGGAAACTATATAATTGTTTTCAAAACTGTGCTTTTGTCATCAATCAAAACTGATAGGTATAAAAATAAAACCATTCATTTCATCAACCTTAACCTCATACAGCCTAAGCTTTAAGGAGAGTTGGTAATTGACATGGACCACATGGTGTCCAAGCCTCTGACGGGTCATGAATTTGAACCTTTCCACCCCAATTCTTCCAAATAAAAGTTCGATTTTAGAAAGGTTAGGCGGGCCAATGCATTTTAAATGCTTCAAGCCCAGAAAAGCTCGTGTGAGCAGACAAGTTATAGAACAGGTCATAAGTCCTCACCTAACAGCTGAAGCTTTTAAGAGATTTTGTGATTGACAAAAACTATAACTTTCCTTGGTAATCCACAAGTCTGACAAACACGGACATTGTACAAGAGACTCATCCAAACTTATTCATCCTACAAAACCCTACTTGTAAAATGATACTTGAGGCAAGAAAAACTTGCTGACTTGCAGCATACAGCACTAAGCATACATAAACTAAGACAACAAAATAGCACCATGGTTGCATAAATTCTAAAAATATTGTGCTGGTGCACTGTTCAAAGTCAACAATAATATCTTTAGCAAAGCAGGCATTAAGGAAAAAGAAAGAAGAAAGAAAAGGAAGAACCAAAGAAGGAAACAAAAAAAGAATATAAGGAAAAAAGAGAATTAACATAAACTGCCAAATCATATTGACATTTCCATAGCATATTCACAGGTTGCATATAAAGGAAGCAGAAAAAGTACAATAGATAATGCACAAGAAATATTAGTACAGTATTTTCGAAAATTACCCTCAACTGCAGGTAGGTTTGCTAAGAATGCTACCAAAGCAGGTGGTGCAGCTTTCAGAATTTCATCAAATGCATTTGTTTCAGCACCTGCCACTGGCAATTGGATTAGGTAAGGTCCCAGATTAATACACTCCAGGTGATAACCTATCACTTTATACTGTTCAGTGAAGAAAATACAATAATAAGTTGTATAAAAAGGAAAGCAGAGGGAATAACTCCTTCCCTAAAGCTTCCAATTCAGAACTGTCCTTGCAATATTTGGATGATGGAAAAGTTCTCTAATGATTTTTTACCATGCATTCCTTTTAACTTGAGAATGATCTCTTAAGTGCTTGAGAGAAAAACCTCTTAATTGCACACTGATTTTATTTTATTTGATAAAGGAAGAACTTTATTAATATGAAGAGGAGAAGAATACAACGAGGTAGGAGGACAAACATCCTCCTTACAAAAACAAGAACTAGCAAAAGAAAAAAAAAAATAATCAATGAAGTAAAGCTTCCCAATCTCTCAACATATCTGAGAGAAATCACTCTAAAAAGATCATGTGATATGCTCCAAATAGAAGTCAAAGGCCTAAACTTACACCACAAGACTTGCTTGTCCAAAACTCTATTTTTAAAGGTACGAGAATTATCCTTCAACTAAATGCACCAAACTGTGGTAACTGCACATTGCCACAAAATTTTGGCTTCCTTCTACTTCCCAAACCTGGCAAAACTAGTCAATAGGAATTAATCCAATGTTCTATGGCACACTCAACACTCACCAAAAGACACCAAAACAAAGTATTCCACACAAAGTCAGCCATAGAATAGTGTAAACACAAATGTGGAACTGAATTTTAGCTTGCACCACACATAACACACATATCAGGAGAAATAAACACGACCTTTGAACCTGTAACATGTCATTGGTTAACTCTCCAAATAAAGGATTTAACCTTAGAGAGAGCTTTAGACTTCCAAATGGGTTCAGCAGGTCGGAAAGAACTTCTGTTCAAAGAATGACTTGGAATTTGAAGGTAAGATTTATAAGAAAACACTCCAGAGAGATCAAAGAGACCAAGACATTTTATCTAGGGTAAAAGAAAATTGACAGAATCGAGAAGAGCCAAAAAGATTACTAACTATGAAGACTCCCTATTGTTTAAACTTCGAAAAAATTGGAAGTCCCAAGATTTACCTCATATATACACAATCAACCCCTTAATTATAGAGATTGATACATCTATTTACAGCAAGTATTTCCTGTCCTAATTATAGAGAGAATATACAAAATCACTAACAAATATATGCTACTCTCGGACCTCAAAGAATTTGGGGAAGATGTCTGCTAATTGATCATTAGAATTCACAAAGGAAGTAGTGATTTCTCCAAGGATAGTCTTTTCTCGAATAAAACCACAGTTAACCTCTATATGCTGAGTTTACTAGTGAAAGACATGATTCAAAGGAAAAGTGCAAAGGCTACTTTTTCCTTTTTAAGAGGGTGAGTCGTGGCACAAGATTGCTGTCTTGTGAGTTGGAGGTCACGGGATCAAATTCTGGAAATAGCCTTTCTGCTTGCAAGGATAAGGTTGAGTACATCTACCCTTCTTAGACTGCACCAGGTGCGAGTCTCGTGCACTGGGTCAGTCTTTGTTTAGATGATATATTACTTGAAGAGAAGGAAAGAGTAGAAAAGAGGATAATGAATCCTTAGAAAAACCCAAAATAACAAAGCTAAATCCAAAGAAGATAAACCATGCAATAACATATGTCAATCCCTTTGTATCTAATAATGACACTCCATGAAATAAACCATAAGCAAAGGAAAGCCAAAAAAGCAATCCCATTCCAAATAAAGTTTATAGGTGAAAAGGAATCATTAAAAATGCTAGCATTCCTTTCCAAACAAATACAGCAGCATAAACCAAGGACTACCACAAGATCTTTTCATCTTTATGAGAGCCAAAACCCCTGAATTTTCTTTCTTTTTTTTTTTTTTTGATAAAAGAAGAAGAATGTTATTAAGAAGAGAAGAAGGATACAAGGAGATGGCGGACAAGACATCCTCCTTACAAGACCAAAAACAAACAAAATAAAAATATTAATGAAGCATAGCTTTCCAATCTCTGAAATGCTTGACAGGGAAATTCCTCTAAAAAGATCATGCACTTTACACCAAATAGAGGTAAAATGCCTAACTCTATCCTACAAAACTTGATTGTTTGAAAATCTATCATTAAAGATGCAAGAATTACACTCCAACCAAATACTCCAAACAATGGCATACACGGCACATTGCTCTTTAGGTTTCTCCAAATACTCCATTGTTATATTTCCAAATAGGTTTATCTAACTGTCAAAACTGTGCTGCTCATTGTGTATTTTAGGAAGTTTTATATTTTATCCTTTCTGTAATGTTATCACAGCTGTATCTTGCTATTAATATTAGGTCTATGTATTTAGAATCAATCCCATAATCATAAGGATTTGTTTCCTTAGAATTAGCTGCCCCTATTTCCTAAAATAGCCAGCATGCTCGTGTATATATAGGTCCAATGACCTCATTCAATAGCAATAAATAGAGAATATTATTCCTTCTAAATTTGAGATGGTTTCAGAGCTCCCGATCTGTGGAAGCCTCTGACCGTGCCTCTAAAACCTAAAGTTACAGCCTTCATTGCTGTGCAACCTTGCTTGTAACCCTGAGTCGCAGCAGCCTTCATTGCTGTGCGACCTTGACCCTTATCGCAACCTTCATTGCAGCGCAGTAATGGCTGAGATAGTGAATCCTGTTCTGGAAACTGGGGACAGATCCCAGACTGCTGGAGAATTGCAGAATGTTCATTCTACTTATCGATTAAATGGAAAGAATTATCTCAAATGGTCTCAACTCATTAGGACCATCTTGAAAGGAAAAGGAAAGGTCAGTCACCTAACTGATAATGCCCCTGATGAAAAGGATGCCAAGTTCAAATCATGGGATGAAGAAGACTCCATGATCATGGCATGGCTGTGGAACTCAATGGTCCCAGAAATCAGTGATACGTGCATGTTCCTTAAATTAGCAAAGGAAATTTGGGAGGCAGTAGAACAAACCTATTCTAAGGCCAAGGATGCTGCTCAAATCTATGATGTAAAGGTGAAAACTGTGGCTGCCAAACAGGGAAACAAATCAGTCATAGAATATGTCAATCAACTCAAGTCCCTATGGATGGAATTGGATCACTATCGAGTTATAAAAGCAAAGTGTTCAAAAGACTCGGCAATCCTTAAGGAGTATATTGAACAAGATAGAGTCTATGATTTTTTGGTAGGCCTGAATCCTGAATATGACCAGGTCCGAATCCAAATCCTAGGAAAAGAGAAAGTCCCAGGGCTTAATGAAGTGGTAGCCATTATCCGGAGTGAAGAAAGTACGAGGACTGATGATGGAGACCCCAACTACTGAAAGCTCAGCAATAATGGCTGAAGGAGGAACAGCCATGGTTGCTAACCAGAGGAAAAACAGGTTTCCTAATATGGAGAAAAAACATGAGGAGGTCTGGTGTACCTACTGCAACAAGCCGCGCCACACAAGGGAGAAGTGCTGGAAATTACATGGAAAACCCTCAAGCCGAGAATGGGGGCCGAAAGGAGGCCCCCCCAAAAAAGGAGGGCAAGGGCAAGCACACATTGTTAATGGACAAGGTGAAGAATCTGTCCAGCTGAATCATGACGAGATAGAAAGGGTAAGATCCTTCCTTAGTAAATTGGAGAAGCCCATAGGTACGTGCTCCTTAACATATTCTAGTAAGTTTCTGGACTTAATGTTTCCATTTTCTTTTGGACTTAATATTTTAGATACACCCTTTACCCATTACTGGATATTAGAATCTAGAGCCATTGACCATATGACCCCTCTACCCAAATACTTCTCCACATATTCTCCATGTCCTAGCAACAAGAAAATTTTCATAGCAGTTGGAACCTTTATAACTGCAGCAGGACAAGGAGAGGTCCAAATAAGCCCATCCATAACATTAAAAAATGTCCTTCATGTCCCTAAACTGTCCACCAATCTGATTTCTATACAAAAACTCACAAAAGATCTCTCATGTCACGTTGTTTTTCATAGCAACTCTTGTATACTGCAGGACAATAACTCGGGGAGGACGATTGGACATGCTAGAGAATGGAATGGCCTGTACTACGTGGAGGACCCTAATCTGCCTACCAAGAGCCACTCTCTCATATCTGAATCCACCATGACCGATAAAGAGAAAGCTCACCTATACCATTGCTGGCTGGGACACCCTTCATTTCGAGTTATAAAAGTGATTTTCCCTTCCTTGTTTAAGAATTTAAATGTGGAGAGTCTCCATTGTAAGGTGTGTGAGCTTGCTAAGCACAAGCGTGTACCTTTCCCCATTAGCAATAAGATGAGTCCTTCCCCTTTTTTTCTTGTTCATACTGATGTATGGGGCCTCACTAATGTCCCCAATATCTCAGGTGCTAAATGGTTTTTAACCTTCATAAATGATTGTACCCGGGTGACTTGGGTTTTCCTATTGAAACAGAAATCTGAAGTTAGCTACGTGTTTTTTCAGTTTGTCTCAATGATTAAAAATCAATTTGGAGTCGGTATCAAGAGAATTAGGTCTGATAATGCCAAGGAATACTTTAATCTTGTGCTCAACTCTTTTTGCCAAAAGGAAGGGATAATCCATGAGTCTTCATGTGTGAACACACCCTAACAGAATGGGGTTGTAGAAAGGAAAAATGGGCACTTATTAGATCAAACTAGAGCCCTACTTTTTCAAATCATGTTCCCAAGAATTTTGGGGGGAAGCCCTTCTTACTGCCACCTCCCTAATCAACAGGTTACCCTCTAAAATCTTAGAATCAAAAAGCCCCATGGAAGTCCTATCCTCATTCTACCCACACCTGGACCCTACAAATAAACTCTAACCTAGAATATTTAGGTGTGTATCCTTTGTGCATGTTCATAGTAATGAAAGGGGAAAATTGGACCCTAGGGCTGTCAAATGTGTATTCTTAGGGTACCCAATCACACAAAAGGGATACAAATGTTTTCACCCCCCATCAAAAAGATTTTATATGTCAAGAGACCTTCAACGAACAAGAGAGCTACTTCAAGCAGCCTCATCTTCAAGGGGAGAATGTAAGAGAGGAAGATGAGAATCTCATGCTTCCAAATATGGCATTTGGACCTAAAATTGGGATAAATAGCGCTGCTGTCCCTGAAACTGAGAGAAGAACAGAACAAGCAACTGAACCGCAGCAGGACCTGCACCTGATGATGGAAAATTTGGGAAAAATCTGGTATATTCAAAGAGAGAAAAGGCCATTCCAGAATCTATCCATGTCCAAGAATCCAACCCACCATCACTACATGAGGTAACACCTTCTAATCCCATAAACTCCAATAATTCTAATGAGTTTGTTTCTGAAAATCCAGAAGCACAGGTGGACCAAAACCTGGACCTTCCCATTGCCCTTAGAAAGGGAACGAGAACATGCACCCAACAACCACTTTACCCTCTATCAAATTTCCTATCCTTTGAAAAATTCTCTCCTACCCATAAAACCTTTCTCACAAACCTAAACTCCACACCCACACCTTCCTCTGTATCTGAAGCATTATCTAACAGAAAATGGAAACAAGCCATGGATGTGGAAATGGAGGCGTTAAACAAGAACAGGACCTGGGATCTTGTCACCTTACCAACTGGAAAAAAATCAGTAGGGTGCAAGTGGGTATATACCGTAAAGTACCGGGCTGATGGGACCATTGAACGTCACAAGGCAAGGTTAGTGGCCAAAGGATTCACTCAAACCTATGGAGTGGATTACTTGGAGACATTTGCCCCGGTTGCTAAGATGAACACGGTTCGAGTAATATTGTCCTTAGCAGCAAATCATGATTGGGACTTGCAGCAGTTTGATGTGAAGAATGCATTTCCACATGGAGATCTTGAAAAAGAAATATACATGGAGTTGCCCCCTGGTTATGGTGGATAGGTTGCTGCTGGAACTGTTTGCAAGCTAAAAAAGGCTCTATATGGGCTGAAACAATCCCCAAGAGCATGGTTTGGAAGATTCACCAAAGTCATGACAGGTCTAGGCTACAAACAGAGCCAAGGGAATCACACTTTATTTATCAAACATTCAGTTTTAGGGGGAGTAACAATTTTATTGGTGTATGTATATGATATTATAGTAACTGGGGATGACAAAAAGGAGCAGCTAAGTGTTAAGTCAATGCCTTGCCACGGAATTCGAGATCAAGACATTAGGGAGACTTAAATATTTTTTGGGAATTGAAGTGGCCCATTCCAAGAAAGGAATCTTCATATCTCAACAAAAGTATATTACTGACTTGCTTAAAGAAATAGGTAAAACAGCCTGCAGACCAGCAAGTACTCTAGTTGACCCAAATAGAAAGTTGGGAAGTGCGGAGGAGGATATTGCCGTGGACAAGGAAATGTATCAAAGACTTGTGGGTAGGCTTATTTACTTATCTCACACTAGGCCAGACATTGCTTTTGCTATAAGTCTAGTCAGCCAGTTTATGCACCAACTGAAGGAAGCACATTTACAAGTTGCCCTTAGAATTATCCAGTATTTAAAAGGGACTCCAGGAAGAGGGATTTTGTTCAAACGAAACAAGAGTGTGAGTCTTGAAGCATACACGGATGCAGATTATGCGGGGTCAGTTGTGGATAGAAGATCAACTACTGGATACTGCACCTTCCTTGGTGGAAACCTAGTGACTTGGAAGAGCAAAAAACAGAGTGTAGTAGCTAGATCGAGTGCTGAAGCAGAATTTCGAGCAATGGCCCAAGGAATATGTGAACTTCTATGGCTGAAGATCATATTGGAAGACTTGAAGATAAGGTGGGATGAACCTATGAGGTTATATTGGGATAATAAATCTGCAATTAGTATAGCCCACAACCCAGTGCAGCATGATAGAACTAAACATATCGAGGTGGACAGACATTTTATCAAGGAAAAGCTAGACAGTGGCATGATTTGCACCCCATATGTGTCCACTCAGAATCAACTTGCAGACATACTCACCAAGGGGCTGAACTGCAGTAACTTTGAAAGAATTATATCTAAGCTGGGAATGGAGAACACTTACTCACCAGTTTGAGGAGGAGTGTCAAAACTGTGCTGCTCATTGTGTATTTTAGGAAGTTTTATATTTTATCCTTTCTGTAATGTTATCACAGCTGTACCTTACTATTAATATTAGGTTTATGTATTTAGAATCAATCCCATAATCACAGGGATTTGTTTCCTTAGAATTAGCTGCCCATATTTCCTAAAATAGCCAGCATGGTCATGTATATATAGGTCCAATGACCTCATCCAATAGCAATAAACAGAGAATATTATTCCTTCTAAATTTGAGACTAACAAAAACCCTTCTCTCTGTACAGAGGAAATCAAGAACTGAAAATAAGATTTACAAGACAAAACTCTTGAGGAATCAAGAGTCCAGGTTCTTGAGTCAAGAAAAATAGAGAGATGAATAGGATCAAGCAAAGGAATAAGAGGAATAAGGGACTCCAGTTTAATAACCTTTCTACCATGCAAATTTATAAGAAAATGGAAGTTCAAAGAAAGGCTATACTGCGGTGGAAATTTTGACAAAGAGGGGCATTATGCAAAAATAACAAATGAAAAAGACGACGAAAAGCCTCACCAAGCTGGATATTCACCTTATGCACTTGACCTAACAACTACATTTTGTTTCTCAAATTTCTATGAGATAAGATTGCTCTCGAAAAGTACACAATACGGAGAAGTCAATCTCCTATCATAAGGAGATCCTACATGCAACAATTTATGCATGGCCCCAATTCTCATAAATCAACCATTTTTCAGGAGAATCCTTAGTGTTTCTCAAAATTCATACAACTGCATCCCAATATATACCACAAGGGGAGTTAAGAAATTGACTCACTATACTAGCAACAAAGGATATATTCGGTTCAGTCATTGTGTGAAATGTTGCTTGAGTGAGTTAGCACACAGCTTTATATATTTTTGTACATCCATACATCTGATATTTCAACAGTATAATAAATAGTTTAACAACTAGTTCCTAAAAGGCCTATTATTTCAAATGCTCCACTACACTCATGATGTTCCCAAAGCCACAATCATTACAACACTTGCCAACTGCTAAGGCTATTTCCAACACAACTACACTCATTACTACAATTAATACTAGGGTTATTTCCAACAGTAAAATTAAAGCAGGAGCTTATAAGTCATAAGCTTGTTACAAGTATAAGGCTTTGTCAAGATATACATAGTTGATCATTGGAATTGACAGATTCGGTGATAATTTCCTTGGAAAGAATTTTTTCTCAAATAAAATGGCAGTCTATTTCTATATGCTTAGCTTTTTCATGGATAATTGGATATGCAGAGCTGCTAGATTAACATAACAAAGCTTCATTTGTTGATATTTCCGAATTTCAACTCTTGATGCAGTTGTTTTATCCAAATTAGTTCACTAGTAGGAGAGGCCTTAGCTCTATACTCGGCTTCTGTACTTTATCGGGCAACA
Organism: Pterocarpus macrocarpus; assembly: GCA_031439585.1. Lineage (NCBI taxonomy): Eukaryota > Viridiplantae > Streptophyta > Magnoliopsida > Fabales > Fabaceae > Pterocarpus > Pterocarpus macrocarpus. Next base: position 30,002,937 of record CM062520.1, read on the forward strand.
ATTTTCTACTTCTTGCTCTTCTGTGATATATTATTTCCTCGAGAAAAAAAAAAGTGCAATATCCTGAGGTAAATCATCTATTTATGGGAGAAGCAGACCAATCTACCTCAGAATATATCCTATAACTTGAGTATTTCCTCTATTCTCATATATTAAAAGGAATTTAGGGAGTAAGAAGAGTTCTTGTTCTAGTTGACCAAGGATGTTCCATTGGATAACTGCACCTAACGGAGATTTCACATTTTTCCAAAAAAAATTTATCACCCAAAACTAAGGAAGCCGACTAGTAAAGAACTAAAAGAAAAGGTTTTTAAGGCAATATCTGCTATAGTAATCAACCTGTAGTTGTCAACTATGAGTTGTGATACATAAATTTTAAGTCAAACACCTAAAAGTATTCAAATTTCACAAAGGATGGTTTACGTACCAGGATTTTGCTTTGGATCATATATCACCATCCTTGAAGTATCCGGATAAACAACCTTTGTTGAGATAGATGACATGCTTGAAATAGATGCCTTATCTGCACTAATAGTGTACCATTTACCACATAAAAAGGAAATGCTAAGGAACCAAGAGTTAGAAAGAATATAATATCAATACCTAAAAGGGCCGTTCCATTAGGTAGAGCAGACTTCTCCAATTTGTTATTAAAATTTTTGGCAAGCCACTAAAGAGGTAGAAATGAGCATTGAATTACTATATAGGACAAAAATATGAACACACAAGTTCAGGAGAGAGAATCTGATTCTGGCAGTCTAAATGTAGTCATTGCATGTAAGCACCTTCAATAAACTATAGCTTATCAAAAATACATTGCTTCATAATCCGAAACCAAAAGAATAAGAATTTACATCTCAATGGTGTTTTCAAGAATGACACAGTTAGTTACTAAACTAAAAAGGTGGAGAGTAAAGTGTCAGTGGTTTAATAACACACCAATACAATCAGGTAAATTATTAAAATGGTATATGTAGCCAACTGGGGTTGGTTTATATCCCAAAGCTGGATCTACTTCAATTGAAAGCATAGGTTCATTTCCCACCAACAATCCCCAGGCAATCTTCAAGTGCTAGACAAACTTACAGAGTTTAATAACTTTGAAGTATAGGCATTTGGCCTCTATTTGGTGTAAAGCACATAATCTTTTTAGAGGAATTTCCCTCTTAGATATGTTAAGAGACCAGAAAGCTCTACTTCATTAATAGTTTATTCTTGTTTGTTCTTGTTCTTGTTCCTGTAAAGAGGATCTCCCATCCTATCATTTTATATTTTTCTTCTCTTTATGTCAATAAAATTCTTCTTTTATGAATAAATAAATAAATAAATAAATTTCCAGCAGTGGATTTTGTGAAAAAAATTTCAATGAGAGTTATTTTGACTTGCAACGATATAACTTGATCCCTTGCACAACCCCATGCACGCGCACGCACAAAATAGGGAAAATTAAGTTAATAGCCATGACTAGTTAGTCAGGTATTATTAGTAGCAATTCAAGTCACTTGTAAGGAAGGCAAATTGTTGAGTCTGTTTTGGCTAGGGGGTTTTACTCTGTCTCCAATGATAGATACTCTTATTCTCATAAAAATACAGATTGCAACTCCCCCTCTATGTTGAATTTTCTCACTTTTCCATTCTCATTTTCTACCTACCCAGTGGAAAAAAATAAAAACTTCGTTTATTGGTGTCATTATCCCTTCTCATTTTCTTGACTATGCAGTATGCAATATCATTCAACCTTATAATAGAAATTAATAAATTAAAGTAAATATTTTTGAATTCAAAAGTATATTTTTATCAAGCTTTCATGATTTTTTAGCTTTCATTAGACCTAGAAGTTTTGAGCTATTATTTACTTAAGAATTCCCATTAAATTACTACCAAATTTTAAAACATATACGGGAGAGGAATTGAAAAATATATATTATTCTCATTATTCACAAACAAAGTTTTAGAACATATAATACTTTATTCTTAGAAACGTAATAATTATAGTTGCTGCCACATTTAACAGTAGAAGGCAAATCGTAGCAATAGCACACTCACTCTCTCTAGGAGCTAGGTTCAAGCAACAAAAAAATTAAAGGGATGCTTTCCCAGGTTTATTCCTCAAACCAGGACTGGATTAACCAATTCCCAATTAACAATTCAATTTGCAAGAGACATGACTGGCTCTTACATTGAGATTGTGGAGAACTACACTAGTCTACAAGCCAGGCCAGTCGAGTCCAGGTTTCAGAATAGTTACTATATTAGAATGGGCATGGGCTTCAAATCTGTTGAAAGGATGCACGAGATGAGTACCAATCAGAAATGAAGATTTTATATATAATGGTCTCTTTACATTCTATCAAGCTCAAACCGATATACATCAGAACACCAATATTCCAAAGCCCATGTGATCAGTGTATCCTAATTTACCACCTTTAAATTTCTTAAATGCAATTTTTTTTGCCCTAAAATACTTTGGTCTGTAAAACCCCATAAGTGTGAACTCCCTCCAGACCTTTCCCAGCTATAAATAAGTAAAAAGAACTATTTCAGATAATATGAATAACGTTTTCCTTCTCTTTCAAATGGGATAAGTCATTTCAAATATAATATGATTTTCACAGATGCTGAAGGAGAGAAAGACCAATGGGAAATCGACACAACAGGTGCCAAGCAATAAGTTATTCAATATTCATCTTTTTATACCTCTTGCCGAGCTAAGTGATCAAGATCATTCGAGGAGCATGGCCACAGATCCATGAAACTGTACCGTGATACAACATCTTGCAAGGTACTCTCCAATGCTGCTGTCCCATCTTCACCTGCTCCACAAAGTGCTTCTTTCCTTCTTTGCTCAACCTATATATGATACACGGATAAATGATCAAAGCAGCTTACTGCCCAGTCGAAGCTAGTGCCATATGCAACTACAAGATTGCAATTTAAAAAAATAGTTTTAAAATTTAACATATGACTAACATTGTTTTAATATCATTTTCTTGCCATCCCTCAACATCTTCTTTCCCAATATTGTCACCGAAAATCAAAGTCTATCTTGTTTCATTTCTTGTTTGAAGTACACATCATTGTTATCCATAATTAAAATTACAATAAAGCATAATAACATGGAATTTTTGTTAGTTCCAGTTACGGAGCACTGACTTAGCAAATGAAAGAAAGAAAACAGGGAGTTTCATTCTTTCAGATGATCTCCAGCCCTTCACTAAAGCAATTATATGCAAATAGCACCCCTGACAGCTTATTCTCCAAAATTCATCTTATCCTAATATTTTCCATCAAGGCTGTTCTTTTAAATGATTATGGATCATGAAAAGTTAAAATTTTGATAAGCCTAATCGAGATCATGCTGCAAAGGAAACAACTAGAGATAGATGGGTAAATGCTGTATAGAAACAAAAATTACTACCTTCAGCATGCTTGCAAGATCCCCATAAGTTTGCTCAAACTGAGTGAACTTTTTCCAAATCTACAGATGATCAAACAACACATATTAAAAACAAGCTTCAACTAAATAAGTACATAAATTACGAGTAAATTTAATACAGCATCAAGCGTATTGAATATTATGGGGAAACCATCACAAATATTTCTAACTAAGAACATAATACAATATTCATTTCCAGGTTTTTTACCCTCTCTTTGGGCTTCAGCTCATGGATTTATTGAAGGAAGTTTGTTGTCCAGTTATGAAAAAAGGGAAAACTTGCTCTTTTGAACTGATGTGGCTTTTAACTTTGTTTTGTTTTTCAGCAGCTCAGATCAGCTCCTTGTATTTCCTTCTATTAATGAATTATTTTATCAAATAAAAAAATCACAGGTTTGCATAAATGAAGATGTTTAAACTTATCTACCAATGATGAGAAGTAGTATTGTCAAGATCAAATGTCAACTCATACGATCATACAATTCTATGATTTCTGCTAAGGTCTTCAGTCATGATCACAGCCATCATTGTCCATAGAAGTGGTAGGATCAGATAGTCCCACTGTACTGGCTGAGCCATCTTTTCTGGTGGTAAATTGACCAGAAAAGCACCCAAAAAAAGAAAAAACCAAGCCCACCACCAAAAATTACACAACCCTAACCCCAAACCTCTCTTCAAATATTCCCCCATTTCTATGTTTGCTCCCAGTCTGTGCGTTGGCATCGATCTCTTGGGTTGGCGGTGCATCTGTGTTGCTCATGTGAGTTGCTCTAGGTAGATGATTTCTCCCCATCTCTACCAAAGAGCAGGCCCCTCACTGCTATGTCCCCTAATATGTGTTGCATGTGTTGTTTTATTTCTGAATCAATCCGTTTCATCTATTTTTGCATTGTTCTACTGCAAATTATCTTTGGAACAAGCTTTTTGACATTTTTGGAGAGAATTGGGTTTTCCCTAAGGAGCTGCATCATTTTCTTACCAAATTCAGACGCTTTGAGATTCATAAAGCAAAGATTCTGAGGCATTTAGGGAGTCTTTGGCTGCAAAGAAATGAAGAATTTTCAAGGGAATTTCATCTTTAAACAACATTTGGCATAGGGTACTTTCTTAGCTTATATGCGGTGTTCTCCAAATAGCCTTTCTTGTGGTGTTCCTTTGGTAGATGTGTAAAGAAATTGGCATGCCCTATTAAATGGCTCAATCTTGAAGAACCTAGATGTTTTCTTTTTCTTTCTTCTTGTGAGGATATCTTATCCTCTCTCTATGTAGTCTTCCTCATTAATAAATTTCTTTTTGTATCCCAAAAATCAATGATTATTTTTGCATTTTTGCTTATATATATAGAGAGAGAGAGAGAAATAGATATAGAGAGCATATTAAGTGAGAGAAGTGATTAATTGTGAGAGTTAGATATGTAAATCTCAACCATTACATTTGATATGAATAATCAAGATCAAAACATGAAATCATGTGATTTTTTTAAATGATCATGTGACCTTTAAATAAATTTTAATCTTGACCATTCATATATGATTTAATGGCCAAGATTACTCCTACATCTTACATATAAATAACCTCTCACTTGATCTCGACAACACTAATGAGATGTTACGCATTTTCCCTTAAGAATATGGTAAATTTCTGTGCAATGTTGTAAACACCCGGCTTTTCCCTTCAAGAAGTACCAACATCATCAGTTAAAACAAAACGTCATCAAAAAAATTGATATGAAAGAAATGTAACAAAATCTAGATGTTAGAGAAATGTCCAACCAAACTAAAATTAATTTACATGGGCTACAATATAAATTCTAAAGTGTTATTTATTCCTCAAAAGCCTACCCAAGGAATTGCTAAAACAATGTGTAGCCTCTCATCCATACATGCCAACAGAAACCAAGGACAGGAGATTTACCACGTGAAGTTTTAAATTTCCACTCAATCAGCAGAATTTTGAACTTTTCTCGGTCAATAAGGAAAAGGACATCTTTTGAAGGATTTTTATAAGGTACTAACTCCGCTTTCAGGCTGACACAAATTAAAACCCTCTTAATTTGATCAGTTTAAAGCAAAGTGTGAAATGTGTTATGAAATGGATAAAAGTTAAATTATAAAATCCACTTATATTAATTCACAGGCACACAGTGATATTCTGCATTAGAAATATCAGTTTTAACAGGGTTTATCTATTAAACAAATAGATACTACCATTTAAGAAACAAGGTAAATTTGAACCCTACTCAAATTGTTGTTATACACTGCCATATGGAGGGATGGAGAACTACACTGGAATTCCACCTATTCTAGGAGTAGTTGTGTTTAAGGAAAAAGAAGAGGAAAAACCTAACCATGAGGGATAACATGAGTGACAAACACTTGGTAGCATTCAAACAATTATTTAATGTAAGGAGCACAAACGTGACTCAACTATCAAGTGCACATGAGGAGGGGCTTTTTTTTTGGTTGTAAGTCAAGCAAATACTGGTGTCCACATACTTGGTTAATATATTGTTCGAGAAAGAAATAAAATCTTGCATCATGTATCTGTTCTCAAAATGGAACAAAAGCTTGACGATGTTAACTAATTACTACTAACGGATGTGGAAGTTTTTAAAAAAAAAACAAGGAAATAGGAAATGAGGCCTACCTCAACCGATTCCTCAGGTCGAAGTGTACTTAATGACCTCTCAAATAAAGCTCGTATATTTTGGTCATCATTCAAACGTGTCAAGAAATCAGCATATCTAGAGCATCAAGAAAAAATTCTTAATAGTCCATCAATATTTTTTGAGTATGAAAAGAAATATTATTAAGAGAAATGAGGAAACGTACAACTACTGAGACGATAAGATATCCTCTAAAAATGAAGAAGAAAAAAAGGCAGTATAAAAATAAAAAAACTACTACAGTCTTCTACAAAGACAGCAACGAGAGCACAAAGCAGTAAGAGCCAAAGGAACCCAAGTCTTTTTAATTTTGAGTAGACAAAGTAACCAATATTAATGGATGTATGCCGGCAAGATCCAAATATAAAGAAAGCAAGCATCCAGAATAAATCCAGCAACCATTCCCTATCTTCCAAATTTCATAGGAGGAAAAACTGAACATACAATTCTTACGCACTTCTGGAGTCCTGGAGTTCCAGAGTCGCGTCAAACCCTGTCACTACAGATTAAGGGTGGAGGCAAGGTTCTAGACCTCAGTAGGGATGAGCTAAAACACTTGCAGACTGCTAAGATATGTTGATACTTGATATACCTTTTTTTTTTTTTTGGGATACAAATGTTTTTGTTTACTTCTATTTATTATGATAGATATGTTACAGTATTTTTACTTTAATTTAGGCAGAAAATCATTAGTCAATAATTACTAATTATTAGGTAATAATTGCGTGATCCACTATGGTTTTGAGAATCCCTCTACAGTCATCATCATGCCAATACCAACCAAAAAAATGGATAAAGGAATAACAGACAGAATACACCTCACGCCTGCAACGAATGACCAGTGTGTAGACTGCATAAGGTAATGCAGTACCATGGAATACATTTTGGATGCATGCAACCAAACCCCAAAAAAAAACAAGAACCCAGAATATGGCTGTTTCTGTAACCTAAAAAGGATGAACTTATTTAAGAGAGCAAAATAGAACAAGAGTTATCAATGTTAAAAGGGAGTAGAACTCACTCAAGGATGTAAACAGGCTCATGCATAAAGCGCTTTAGTCCTGCTTCGAAAACATTATGTGCCATCTGCATGGAAAACCCGATAAAGAAAGCATATTTATTACTTAGTCTTTAAGTGTTGAGTCTCAGTTAACTTCAAACATAGAATGCCAATGATATCAATGTTATTTTGTGAAATCCCATGTAGTGTAGAACAATCAAGAAACGCAAGTTATGACAATGTTTCCTTATTGTAAGATAATTACTTCATTATAATTACTTCTTTCCGAGACTCAGACAGGGAAAAATTACAGCAATATTTGTCAACCTGCCAACAAACTGCATTAACCATAAACAGCTGCAAATCTTTCTAACATATATTTTATACACACCTAAAACATGTACACCTGCAGGCATGTAGATCAACACAATCAACCATTTTTTTTATTAAAAAAAAAAATTCCAGGTGTACATCCAGCAGAATAGTTATTATAAAGCACATGATTTTATAATATATATATATATATATATACACACAAACACAAAAAATAAAAAATGAGGAAATAGGTAGGACCTTTGGATCTTTGTCAAGACAAAAGGCCATTGTAGCATAAGCGACATAAACATGATATGTGCAACTTGGAGATTTGCGCGCATCCAGAAAGTACTTCCGGGCTGCTTCAACGCCTTCAGTTCTTCTTAAAAAACGAATGAACTGTAGCATGAAACAGATGTCACTTCTTTTGCAACGAAAACTATCAACAAGCAATTTTTTTTGGATGGAAAAAGAACATAAAATGAACTGCACAAATCACTCCATTCTTAGTAACGGAAATTCCGGCAGAGAAGAAAATTAGAAACTTATGTTTTAACAGAACTTCCTCGAATGAACTTTCATGAGGATGAAACATGTGTGTTTGGAATCCACCAGCAAATGGGCAACTATATACTTCAGAGAATTAGACCTAGCATCTGAACAAACAAAAAATCTAAAATTGCAATGATGCCATGCAGTGATACTTTAAGAATTGTTCAATCATTTTAAAAACATAACATCAGAAGAAGAGTTACGAACAAACTTGAATATTATCCATAATCCAATTATCAAACACACTATTGAGCTATAAAAATAGGTTTGATTACTCTATAAGTCCTGTTCCACCAAAATTCAAATAGGTAGTTTAAAGATTTGTAATCAAGCTCTTATAGCGATAATACTTCTGTATTTGGGTATTTGGACCAACCTAGCATCAACAAAACACTACGTATACAGATAAGCATGGTGGTCAAGGAACCCAACTACATAATAAAATAATTATTATCACTATAAGGACCTATTTGAATTTGGGGTGAAACTATAGGACCTATAGAGTTACTAAACCTATGCAAATCAAATGGAAAATTGGTACATTCTGTCTCATTTGACACTGTGATAACAATAGGTTGGTCCAAGAGTCCAATTACAAAATTATGATAACTATAGGATCTGATTACAGATTTTTAAAGACTTATTTGAATTTTAGATGAAACTATAAGAACTTACAAAGTAATTAAACCATAAAATTAAATAAATAAATAAATAAATAACTATTTCACATACTTGAATATGTGCAAGTGCCGTTGCACTGACACCATCTCCCAAAAGGCTTTCATAGATTTTCTTTGCCGCCTGATACAAGTTAATAAAAGAAGGAAATATAAAGAGTTAAAGTTTTTTTTTTTTTTGAAAAAAAAAAAAAGAACAAAGGAAGAGAAGAAATGTGGAAACATATGTCCAACATAGCACACCTGAATTGCTCCACGAGACTCCTCCAACTCTGCATAAGCATATCGTAGCATTTCTGAATCTGTTCACAAACAAAAGGTCCGAAAGCAAAGAGATGAGACACAAAATTAAGCAAGATAAAGTCAAGTACAGTGCATTAATCCATAATTATGAGTTACTCTATGCTCAACAAAGGGTAAAAATGAAGCCTTGACAGGTATAAACTCTACACAGAGATCAAGACAAGCTAACACACGAGAATGTTTCCGCACTCAAAGGAGATCTATCAGAAAAATACAGCTGTGAATGTAATACCCTATCTCCATAACCATATAATTTCATACTTTCCAATTGTTAAGATAAAAAACTATTCATTTGCCTCAAGCCATAAGCTTTTGGGAGAGACGATTGATAATATGGTATCAGAACCTCTGTAGTGTTTGATTCTTGCCGCCCCAACTCTTCATAATAAAATCGGTTGAATTGCAATACAAGATAGGCAGGCTTGTGCATTGTCTATGCTTCAAGCCCAAAAGATTCTTGCATAAATGGGTGTGTTAAAATATAAAATCATTCATTTGCCTCTATCTAAAAGCTTAAACTTTTGGGAGATATGGTTCATGATACCAATGACATTTTTCTTTACTGTATCTAGACCTTGGGTATTTTCTCTGCAAAATTTTTTCCTTATAAAATAGTGCAAGTTAAAAACACATTGAAGAGTATAATTCTCTAAGAAGCGAGACTCAAGAAAATGTTGCGCATATGAAGATATGCGGGCACTAACAATATCAGAAAACTCAGCAGAGGAGGAGTGAAACAACGAGTGGCAGAATTGCTTAGGACTTAGATACATAAGTATGGACACCTAGCAATGCTATATACGTAATAGGAACAAACTGCAGCCAATGCATTTCAACCTAAAAAGCAAGGGCAAAATTTGAAAGAGGAGGTCAAGGTGAGCCAATTTGGACTGACAGTGACCAGAGCTGATGCCGAACACGCCCTCACGCACTGGCGACAACAAGTTGATGCTAAGGACTTGTGATAGCATGTGGCAGCTCTGATGGAGATGTGGGTCTGGGGTTGCCCAAACTGGAAGTGTAGAGACAGATTCCAATGGATGTGGTGGAAGATGATGCAAAGAACAGTCGCCAGAAAGTGAACAGTTGCTGCAAAAGTCATCAAAAAATTCGACAACAGTGGAAGAAGCAGCAGTTTGAAAGAGAAAAAGCTATCAAAGAAATGAGATGGCAGTGGTCTAAGCGATTCATGACTGAGAGAAAAGTGAAGTTGATAGAAAAAAATCTAGTGTCTTGATGGCACGGCATTGTGCTTTACAAATGGAAACAAAGTTCAGGATTTAAGGAACTCAACAATGAGATAATGATATCACAGGTCAAGGAGGATGATACCGCTCTGGTCATGATGAATTTGTATGAAATAAAAGAGAAAGAGGAGTGAAACAACATCATGTGGTTGAATTGCTTAGGACTTGGACTTAGGTACATATGTATAGACACCCAACAGCACTATATATACACAATAGGAAATTATTACAGTTTACTTTTTAAAAAACAATAATAAAAACTGAAACTATTTCCTATAACTCCTATTGTTCTAATGCCATGACTTCTAATTTTCCCTTTTTCCCTTTTTTTTTTTGATTGAAGGAGAATTTACTTAACAAGAAGGGAAGAATATTACAAAGAGAATGGAGGACAAGAAATCCTTATTACAAAAAATAACAACTAATGAAAGAAGAAATCAAAAGAGCAAATCCTTCCAATCTCTCAACATATCGGAGAGAGAAACCCCTCTAGAAAGATCATGCGCTTTGCACCATGCAGAAGCCAAACGCCTAATCCTATCCCACAAGACCTGCATGTCCGAATATCTCCGTTAAAGATGTGGGAGTTATGCTCCACCCAAATACACCAAACAGTAGCATAGACTGTATACTGCCACAAAGATTTGGCTTCCCCCCTCCTTTATAAACCAACAAAACTAGTTGGTAGAAACTAATCCAAAGTTCTAGAACACACCCAACACTCACCAAATATACCAAATAGAGCATTCTATAGAAAGTCAGCCATAGAATAATCCAAAAAGAGATGCGGAGTTGATTCTGAACTTGCACCACACATAACACACATATTGGGGACCATAGCCTTCAATGGTCTTCGAAGCTACAACATGTCGGTGGTGTTAATTCTATTAAACACAGTTGTCCAAATAAAGGATTTAACCTTCGAGGGAGCTTTGGACTTCTAAATGGGTTTTGAAAAGAAGTGCTATTTAAAGAATGGGTTAAGAATTGAAAATAAGACTCACAAGAAAATACTCCAGAGGGGTCAAGAGACCAAGACCTATTATCTAGACAGGGAGACAAATTGACAGAATTAAGAAGACCCGAAAGGATTACTAAATCTGAAGACTCTTTATCATTTAAATTTTTTATAAAGTAGAAGTCCCAAGAGCAAATGGAGTCTTGCACATTATAAAAATTCTAGATTGGGGAGTTGTGAATAGAGGATAGGCGATATAGGAACAAAAAATCTAGACAAAAAGAGGAGTCTCCTATCCAATGGTCATCCCAAAAGAAGACACGAAAGTCATTGCCTACCTTCAAGGAAAGCAAGGTCTTAAACATAGAATAACCTAGGCAAATGAATTTCCAAGGGCTAGAATGAATAGCTTGATAACTGTATTAGCATCCCACCCGTTCCTATCAAGGTCATACTTACTTCGGATAACCTGATGCCATATGGAATGCGGCTCAAGGAAATGACAACATAGTCATTTAGCTGACAAGGCAATATTTTTAGACGCCAAATTTCCGAGACCCAAACCCCCTTCATTTTTAGGATGGCAACACACCTCCCAACTCACTAAGTGATCATGACTTACATTTGAAGCCCTAAGTGATCATGACTTACATCTGAAGCCCCTAACCGAATAAAATGCCTCATAATATTTTCAATTGTATTAGCTGCTCCCACTTGTATGCAAAACAAAGATAAGAAGTAGAGAGGTATGCTAGAGACACAAGCTTGAATAAGGGTGATTCGACCAACTGAAGAAAAATAAGTCCCTTTCCAAGCATCAAGGCACTTAGAGATTTTCTCCACCATAGGATCCTAAAAAGAAATAGATCTAGGATTACCACCCAAAGAAACACCCAATAAACAAAAGGCAACTCCAAAAATTTACAACCCGCCAAAGAAGCCATAGAAGAGAGGGCTTGAGAAACCACATTAATACCAGCTAAACCACTTTTGATGATTAATCTTCAACGTAGGAGATAACTCAAATTTGTAAAGAGAAAGGGCATCCGAAAAACCTTCCTTATCATGACTTCTAATATTTCTAAATGCAATATTCCTATCATTCTCAATGACATACTAATCACATGGCACAACACATTAACCACCTACGTCAATTCTACTAGCAAAATTAAAGAAGGAAAAGTACTACAAACCGGGAAGAGCCTTCAGAGACCTTTGAAACACTTTGATTGCAGCATCTATTGAACCACCTTTTGCATGCCATGTAGCATAGTCATACCATATATCAGGATAATGGTACATATACATCAGACACTGAAGACCAATACAATGCAGTAAGAAATTCCATAAATAAAAGAATAAATGTAACCAAGTATAACACAAAGTTAACAATGTCATTACTTCCACATCTATACAACAACAGGAAGAAGAACAACCAAGCCTTATCCCATTAGGTGGGATCGGCTACATGGATCAAACCGCACCATATCCTATCATGATTCCACATCTAGACATATAAGAGAAATATTTTTCTTTCAATGAACAAACAATCTATCAGTTCAATTCAATGAAAATGCTGCTAGTGGACATAATACTCCTCAATAGTTTTATTCACTAATCTAGAAAATTTACAAAACATGGAAAGCAATTGTAATTTTAATCAAGCTAGGTTAATGATGAGGGTTGTTGTCAAAATAAATTCAATTCAACTAGACTAAGCATCCAAGTCAGAAATCTTTGTTAAGAAATCATGCTTGTGAGTTGCCTAAATGAACTTCAATATGACATATCAAAATGGGTTGAAGCTGGAGGGATGAACACCATTACTACATTATCAATGAAATTACACAAAAGGCATTGCTAGAGAAATTGCAAGTCATGTATATATATATATATATATATATATATGAATGTACAAGATACATATAAACAAATCCCAAGAATCAATAACACAATCCAACAACTCCAAGAATAATAATCAACAAATGAATAAGGTGGAATTAGCGCTCAACGTATATTCCAACAATTAGCCACCACAACTACCCAAATTAAGATTACAATGAATGTTGAGAATTGACTGTCAAAATTAGACATGTACAATGAGGAAAATATATTTGTGAGCTCATAGAAGTTATTTGATCCACAATAGTTTATAGCAGTTAAGTAATGGCTCTTGCTCCTGTTCACAGTGTTCCCTCTAGCAACTTAATATATGTTATTTATTCATAGTTAGAAAACGAACTAGCTAAAGGGCTATTGGAATGTACAAATAACATGATGATTATCAGTGACAACAGCTTAGTCTAAGTTGGCCTAGCCTAGCCTGAACTGCTTTTACTTTGCAATGATTGCATTACATCCGCATAAGGGAAAACAAAACTCTCAAACAAAACAAACGCACGCACACATTTTAATGAATCAAGTAAGAAACAAGGTCACACTTCCTTAACCCCCAAAAAGTAGCTTCTTAAAAAATAAAAAGCATTAATAAATAATACTTTTTTTCTGAAACAGCAACTGCAGCAGGAGTACAAGTGGGTAGTACTAGCAGGATAGAACTGCCCTAAGAAATATTTTGATAAGATCATAATCTTTTCTTCACATTATAGAGAAATTGATACTACAGCACTGCCAACAACAAACCCTTTTTTCACTAAATGGGGTCGGTTACAAGGAAGAAATTGATATTATTATGGGGAGAAAATGAAAAGCAACAAAATATATTTCCATATACCTGCTCATAGGTAAATATAACTCGTTTGTTGGAGGATGTAGTATCTATTCTCTGTGGATTTCCTCTGGAATGCAGAATGATTAAATTAGATAGAAAATATTAACATCACATAAATCAGTAAGAGGCTGTGAATACATGATGGTAAGAAGCAATATACATCTAGCTAACTACTACTTCAAAATGATAATTTTTGTCTAAGACCAGTTCTCCCACCAGATTAAGTTGTTAGGTGGAGGCTCACGGGTGGTTTCTCTCAGCTTCAACCTAGTTCTTCTTCTGTTCGTTACTCTAATAAAAATCAAGGAATGGAATGTAATGGAGTAGAAAATGCCACCTGTTGTTTGGTTGTTTAATGAGTACAATGAGAAAGGGGAAGGTAAATGCAAGTCATTACCTCCATGACACCCCAATTTGTTGGGACAAAGGTGTGGGCTTCAAGTAGCAAGGAAGGGCAACTTGTAACAACCCTCCCTTGCCACTCCACTCCCTCTAGATCAAAAAGGGATAGAATATGTATTATTCAGTGGCGTTCTTGATCAATGTGATCCAAGAACCCTAAACTCAACAAAGATGAGAGGTAATTCGAGAGTCCTCTCTACTCTCCCCAAGACTCACTCAATCACTAACTCTCAATCAAGTTTCTCTCTGTGGCTTCCATGCGGGCTTCCACACTTGTCTCCATCAGCAAGGGCTCCCTGGGTCGGAATTGTTTCAACCAATTATGTTACAGAATTGGCCACGTGTTCTTACACATGGAGAGTGAGTTTGTTACTCACTCTAACACACATTAACAGAGTTTGTTACTCACTCTAACACACATTAACAAGTGTGTTAGTGTTATAAAAATCATTGATTGGCCGCCACTTAACAGTTTAAACTGTTGAAAAAGTTGGTCTTTGACACATAACACTCCAGATAGTTCATTATATATACTCAAATTTTCATTTTGCAAAGGGAGTGGAATATCATATAGTTCTTTTGAGTTGGTGTTTTCCTTTTATCAATGTTCCTTTCTACTCCTTTAAGCTGCAGTTGAAGGATATTTCATTGTCCATTTGCATTCCCTTTCCTCTTCAAATAAGTTATTATTCTTTTCTCACAACATGAAAAGCAGTTTATTTTGGGAGAGAATGAGGACATGTGACACATGCTCAGTAATTTGGTCATTCCAACACTGGAAAAGGGCTTGTTTCTAGCAAGTTGGTTCTGCCTTGGACATCAAGCAATCCAAGAGCTCATTTCACGTTACTTGGAGATCAAGAAATCATGCTTAATTAAAGTAACTTGAAGAGCAAGTAATCTAATCATATTGGAAATATATTTAGATTGTGTCTAGATTTATTTTTGATTTGTTTTGACTTAATCTAGATTTGTTTAGATTTAAATTGAATCAGTTTATCTTTTAAGATTTAAATCAAATCTAATTTAATTTTGTTAGGGATAAATCTTTTAGGATAGAATTATATATTTAATTTTTAAATTTCATTTTCAAATCAAATATTTTAAATAGGATTAGATATTTTCCATTTTTAGGATTTATATATAAATAGGCAACTTGGCCTATAGACAACAGGGAATTTATTATATAGTTTATCATGGTTTGACTACCAATACAATTGTGAGGTTTTCCTCATTTTGTTTCTGTGTGATGTAGAATCTTCTATCTTTTCCTTATTATCTACATTTCCAAGGACAGGTTTCTTGAGGGTTTAGTAGGGAGGTTCTTTATTCTAAATCTTGTTTTCTATCAAAATATGTGCCTGGAGTTTCTGGATCCTTATATCCACGAAATTCCGCATCAACATGAATAGAGACAGTTTCAAGCATGCAATAAAGGTTTTAATGAAATACCTTTTCCAAGACCATTTAAATAATAAAGAATTCCAAGGTGAATTATGCATTACATATAAAAACAAAGGCTCCCATAGAATTCATTTTTTAGATAAAAAGAATAAATTTATTACTAGAAAGGAAAGATTACATAGAGAGAGGATGGGGTATCCTCACAAGAAAAAAGGAAAAGAAAATGTGTAGGTCCTAAGATATTGAGCCATGTAATAAGGCATGCCATGTAACAAGGCTCCCATCGAATTCATTAACACTTGATTTCACCTAGATATATCCTCACAAAAACTCACAACATCCGTACATCATATGCTGCTCCTGCATTCATACAGGTGAGAGCAGACAGGCACACGAAACCACACATACACACTCTCTCACACAAACCATGATGAATCATTTATAAATATGAAGGGGAAAAACCATTTTTCTCAGATATATAAGTGACCAGATAATTTAAGACTTTGCCTGCAATGCTTCAACAGTTTAATCACATATAAAGCAGCACAGATCTATGGTAAAATTTATTAGAGAATATGCACATATAATATACAAAAAATGACGAAATTAGCTGAAACACAACTAGCAGGCAGCAGCTTATATGGTTTATACCTAAATGCATCAATAGCTAATCTTAAAAGTTAAACTGCGGAAAAAGTGAAAAGGGTTCATGCTTCTCACTTTTCAAAGGATAAAAGTCTCTTCCACGCCATCCACTGCATTTCTTCCTGTCAGAAGTAATAAGCAAATTACAACTTATCATGACATGTGATTAATGCATAGTGCTCCATATAAATGTCCAGCTATCTCTGTGGACAATGTGGAAAAATATAGAAGTACTCTTTGAAATTTACATCAAACACATTTCCCAGAGTCTACAAACTACTCAGCTTAATCAGCCTCTTCAGCAAATTTTCAAAACTAAGACGTAAAATAGTTTCTTTGTTTTTTTATATAGGAAAAGGATAGAAGAGAAGAGAAGAGTACAAAAGAGGATAAGACATCTTCACAAAGAAACAAAAAACACCTAGTCCTATATGTATAAACCAAGCAACAGAGCAATCCAATCCCTTTGTAACATATTAAATACACATCCAACTAAATATCAAAGTTTACTCCATACTAAGAATTCCTTCATAGCCAACTACAGCATACAGGTCCACGATATCAATATCACAAAGCAACACAGAATAAAAAGTACATCAACTTGCAATTTGAACAGCATTTCACCAGGTAAGGCCCTCTTTCCAATATTTTCATTACCCAGATCACATTTTTTAATGATCCCCAATTTCATGTTTTAATATAGGAAGTTATCCTGAAACAGCTATTGCTGATAAGCAAAATTTGCAAAGGAGAAGAAGTTGCCTTGTATGATCCACTTGGTGGTACAGCAAGCATATTCCAATCAATTTCATCAACATACTTCTTCCGCTCCCTGTAAACTGCCCTGGTACTGTTATATTTTGGCTGATATTCAGATATCAGACCTTTAGCCTGCAAAACACATTACTATCAAATTTTGTGCCTTTAGAATATCCTTATCCAGCGCCACAGAAGAACAACCACAGACTCGAATACAAATTATCAGATGAAGCACAAATTCAAGACCAATATATTACCAACTGGCGGCTGACAGAATTTTCAAAATTTTCATAGTCCTTCCAAAGTTGTTCAATGTGATGGGTAGGAGTAACAATAGCCTTCTGATAGACTTTCCTCACAGCAGTCATCCGTTGTGATTCTTCTTGAGCATTTACTGCCTGCAATTAAATTAAACAAAGAAAAAAATATGAGAAACGGATAGTACAATATGTACCAACGATTGCACAAAACACATAAGATTAAAAAAACAAACCGGCAATGACTTCAGAAAGGATATGTACTCCATCCACACGGGGCCAGATGCTATGTCAGATCCTATTAGCACATCATTGAAAATAACTGTTAATACATCTATACCATTATATAAAGAGGATTCCCTTTTGTAACCGCTTTCGGTCTCTTCTAATTGTAATGAAACATTTTTTCAATATACTAACATGTTGATTAATTTACCTCATATTTTCAATAACTTCTAACTTCATTTTCACTGCCCCCTCATCAGTTCCCCTTCCCATGCTTCCCACATTTTCAATCACTTTTCAACTCCTATCACGCCCAAGTGATAACTGCTCTACCAGTCTTCCATTTCTCTGCTCTCACAGTTTAACCCACATCCTTCATTTGCATCTTTCTCTACATAACATTGAATGCCCCAACCACCAATGTCTATTAATTTCCAGCAGTGTTGCTAGCTATCCCCCCCCCTCCTCCCTCTCTGAGTCTGGGAGATCAGGTTATTCTCGCACTCAACCTTCTCCTTCTCTACAATTACTGCTTTTTTTAATGATGGCCACAGAGATTAAGAATTATCTAATGTTTCTTGCTTTGCCTCTTTTCATTTGGGATCATTACCAAATTACGGATGTTAATCAATGTTATATTGTCGTTTGTTTGATTAGTTTTAACCACATTGGGACTTTCAACACGTTAAAAATTGAAATATTAATAATGGGTCATGATAAATTTATGGCATTTTCTTTTTTCCTTTTTAAATGATAGTTTCGTTGTTTGCAATCTCAGATTGCAGCCAGCAAGTTATCGATCATTACTTTATCCAGTACATTTTTAGGCAATGTTAATGTTCTAATGACTGTAATTCCATTACACAAATTCTATTATCAGACAAGTATTGATTTTGAGATGTTTTGGACTTCAATGTGAACTTATTTGGAGGATGGGAAGCCGACTATCTGCCAATAAGTCACCGGAAAATGTTCAAATGAAGGGGCAACCAATCCCTCAGAAAAGCAATTGTTGTGGTTAGGTAGAACATTTTGTTTTCTATTTTCTTTTCCAGATTTTTCTTTTGGTGAAAGTGGATGCTTTGGAAGGAGTAGTCCTGCATAAATAAATTCTTACATGTATATGTATGAGGATAATGTTTTTTTTTCAAGTACTATTTTAAAGAAACATAGTTACTAGAGAGTTTTGTGTTATACATTAAGCCATTAACTACATTATAATATATAATATTGATGTTAGATTATCTATTTAATATCATGAAATTCATTGAGTAATGTAAACAAATCATAGTAGTTAATAGCGGGCGATAGCGCCGCTATAGCGCCGTTGCTATTCGGAGCAGCGGTTGGCCGCCACAGAGCTAACGTCGCGTTGCATTTTGGCGTCGCGGTCCGTCGTGATTGCTATCACAGGCCGTCGCGGACGCTATCGCAGATGTCGCGGCCGCGATTCATGTCGTCACTGAAAGGATGATTTTAACCCTGCTTTTGGACCATTCACCACCTTCTGTAGGGGTTGGGCGGTCATTTCCCCCTCCCCCAAACTAGTTCTTCATTCTGCCCTCGATGTTTAGGGCCTTTCTTCAACCTTCCACCTGCACTTCGACCTTCGGCCTGCCTCCTCTCTCAATCGGTCCTTCTCTCCGGTGAGCCTTCCACCTGCACGACAGCGATACCGGCGGCTTCGAGACCGGCAGCAACCGAGCTGCATCTTGCTGGTTCCGTTTCAGCTAAAGCAAGAGCATCTGCGTGTCCCTACCCTCCACTCCTCCTTCCTTCTTCCTTCTCCTCCTTGTTCCTCTGGTTAGACCTCCTTCTTCCTCTATCTCTCTTTGTTCTGCTTCTCTCTTTGTTTTGCTTCCTTTATCTCTCTTTCCTCCATCCTTTGTTTTTTTTTTTCTTCTTCTATTCACTATTTTTCTGTTTTTCGTTTTTTTTTTTCTTTTCAATTTTCTAGTCTGGTTGGTTTAGCAATGGCAACATCATCAACTCAAGCTTCTAGTGTTGCTCCCTCTTCTAATGGTTTGGTGAAGCCCACTGGTGACAACATAGATATGGCATGGCAGTGGAATAGTTTAAAAGACATCAATAATAGGAAGTGTGTAACTTGTGATTTTTGTGGCAAAACAACCAATGGTGGAATAACTAGAACAAAAAGACACCAAATGGGTGTGGTTGGAGATACAAAAGCTTGTGAAGGAGTCCCACCTGAAGTTAAGCAACTTCTCAAAGAAGCTCATGAGAAGAAAAATGCGGAAAAGGAAGCAAATTTTGGTGCAATTGGAGAAGATGATGATGAACAAGAAGATTTAGAAGAAATTCTACAAATTAGAAGAGGGAAAAGACCTCCATCAGCATCAAGTGGGAGTAACTCTATTCCTTCAACTATTGTTAAGCAAGCCAAGAAAGGAAAAAGCATAAAAGGTCCTTTGGATTTGATGTTTTTAAAAGATCTTGAAGCTACCATTAAATTGGGAAAGCCCCACTTTCAAACAAGCATTAATGATGCTTGTGATAAAGAAGCAAGGGCTAGAACCATTCAATACATAGCCCGATTTTTTTATATGAATGGGATTGCTTTCAATGTTGCTAGATCAAAAAGCTTTAAGTTGATGCTTGAAGCTGTTGGAAATTATGGTCCACACCTAAAAGCTCCAAGTTATCATGAATTGAGGGTTCCACTCCTTAAAAAGGAGTTAGAGCTAACAAAGGATATGTTGAAGGGTCATGAGGAGGAAAGGATAAAATATGGTTGCTCAATAATGTCGGATGGTTGGACGGATAGGAAGAATAGGACATTGATTAATTTCATGGTGAATTGTCCAGCTAGGACAATGTTTCTGAAGAGTGTTGATGCTTCTGCATACATGAAGACGGGGGAGAAAGTATATGAGCTATTGGATAATTTTGTAGAGGAGATTGGAGAACAAAATGTTGTTCAAGTGGTGACTGATAATGGAAGTAATTATGTCTTGGCTAGTAAGAAGCTATGAATTGCTCAAATTTACTATTACTTCATTTAATATTTGGCTATTCATCTAATTTTATTTAATTTGGCTCTTCTTTGGCAAACTACTTCAAGCTAAGAGGAATAATCTCTTTTGGACTCCATGTGCTGCACATTGTGTAGACTTAATGTTGGAGGACATTGGAAAGCTTCCTCGAGTTAAGAAGGCAATACAAAGAGGCATTAATCTCGTGGGCTTTATCTACAACCACACTTTGGCATTGAACACAATGAGAAAATTTACCAACAAGATGGAGTTGGTTAGGCATGGAGTGACAAGGTTTGCTACAACCTTCCTTACACTGCAAAGGTTGTACAAACAAAAGAAAAATCTTAGAAGGATGTTCACTTCAGATGAGTGGTTGAGCTCCAAGACGGCTAAAGAACCTAAGGGGAAGAAGGCAGGTGATATTGTGCTCAACACAATATTTTGGAATGATGTTGTGTACTCTATTAAACTTTTGGGGCCTCTTGTGCATGTCCTTAGGCTTGTTGATAATGAGAAAAAGCCTGCAATGGGATACATTTATGAAGCAATGGATAGGGCTAAGAAAGCCATTCAAAAGTCCTTCAAGGATAATGAAGCTAAAGTATAAGGATGTTTTTGCCATTATTGATAGGAGATGGGTCTCGCAACTTCATCATCCATTGCATGCAGCTGACTATTTCCTGAATCCTGAGTTCTACTATCCCAAGGCAACAAAGATTGAGAGTGATCATGAAGTAACGGATGGACTTTATAAGACTATTGATAGGTTGATTCCAGATGAAGACTTGGCAGAAAAGGTTACAAATGAGATTGAAATATTAAGAGAGCTAGTGGCATATTTGGAAATAGGATGGCAATAAAACAAAGGAACACAATGGCTCCTGGTAAGAAATAAGAAATGTGTACTTAATTCTTGATAAATTTAGTTTCATGATATTTCTTAGTAATAGTGATTTTCTTATTATTGAATCATAGCTGAATAGTGGAGGAAGTATAGAGCATCCACTCCTAACTTGCAACAATTTGCAGCCAAAGTGTTGAGCCTAACTTGTAGTTCAACAGGATGTGAGCGCAATTGGAACACTTTTGAGCATGTAAGTAAATGCAAATAATTTTTCTTTGCATAGTTTCATACTTCTATTTAATGATTTTAACACTAACATTTTGTCTAATTTATGACATGAATATCATAGATTCATTCTAAGATAAGGAGCAAGCTTGAGCATCAAAAGTTGCAAGACTTGGTATTCATTAAATACAATCGAACTCTTAAAGAGCGCTTTGACAGCTAAGATGAGATTGATCCTATTCTCCTAAATGATATTGATAATAGTAATGAGTGGTTGTTGGGAGAAATGGGTGTTAGCATAGAAGATGCTGAAGAAGAATTCGTTTTTGGTGATAATGGATTGACTTGGGAAGATATTTCTACTGCAATTGGGGCTGAGGAGCCTCCAAGACACACGAGGCTTGCTACAAGATTTCAAAAGAAAGTACCAAAGCATTCTGGTTCAAGAAGAGGGAAGGAGCCTATTCAAGAGGAAGAAGAATTTGATGATGAGGAAGACTCAGACGAGGGGAAAGAAGAGATCTATAAGTCTAATAGTGAAGAAAGTGATGGAGAGAACAATATGGAGGAGGATGATGATGATGATGATGAATGATTTGTAGAATGTTTTGTTAGTTTTAGAGAATAGAAACTTAGGTTTAATTAGGATTTGTTATTGCCTTTTATATTTTGTTGTCCTTATACTACTTAATGGTGCTGTTTTTTTTGGTTTTGTTGCCCTTAGAATTTGATGTTTATGCTTTGGATTGATGGTGACTGCATAATTTTAGACTATGGAATGGATTATGAATTTTTATCATTGATGTGAATGAGTTTAATTATGAATAATTTCTTATTTTTGAATATTTATGTATGTTATATAATTTGCATGATAATCATAAACATTTTTATCAAATAGCGGTCGGAACGCTATCCGCTATCCCGCTATAGCGTTTTTGGGGTTGGCCGCTACGTGCCGCTATTGGCATTTGACTACTATGAAACAAATTGATTATCTTAAAACTCTCCAATTTTGCTGCTTCCTTTTAGATATTATTCTTACATATCTTTGAACATGCAGAGTTTTATATTATTTATACAAATGAATGATATTAAATTATATAGACGATCTAAGTTTCACCATTAAATTATTCATATAATGTACAAAATTATATTAGATAAATAAATTTTGAATAAATATAGATATAGTGGCTAATAAAAATATTTTCTTATTTTGTTTTTTCAAAATTTAAACATTTAAGAAAGTTCTATATATTATATAAATATTTTTGTATTGATACCCTAAAAATTAAAAATGTAGTGCTGTCGAACCGCTAGTATGTCATAAGATTAATATTTTTAAAGGGGGGTCATCTAACTAAATATAGTAAATCTAATCTTATAGTGTGTATGATGTTTTTATTAAATTGAGTGTGGTATTTTTAGAATCTATTATCTATTATCTATTACTAATCTATTACTAATAATAAAGGGGATTAGGTGGGCTTGGTGTCCAATTTTTCTCCCTATTAAAATTATTTATTTAAGAACTGTTAATAGCTTGGCCAAGAAAAAATACTACCCCATTATGTGTGCAGTTTCTTTCTATTAAGGTGGTTCACTTCACATATAGTGCAGTTTGGCGTCCAATTTTTTCTTCCAGTTATGCCATTCTTGATGTCAAATGTTTTAAGGTGCATTTGCTGTTAAATGTATGTTCTGCCTTTACTTCATCACATTTGAAAAAATGTCATTTTTTATTATTCCAGTTACGAAAAGGTGGTGTGGACGAATTGATGACAGAGTGTTAAAACCAATTCACTGACCACCCCTCTCTCTGCTTCCCCGAGGTCCGCACCCCCTTCTCCATCAGTTTTTTTTTTCATGATTAATTTTATCAATTTAAAAAGCTTTGAATTCCTCACAATTTCCTCACGTTTGACATTAAGAAATTTGTGTAATGAATTCAAATATTCGGGGAAAAATAGGGACAGAGCTTAGTTAATTGAGATTATGGTTCATATTGAATCTTTTGATTTGATGAGTAAATTATAAACATATATAACAACCCACTCAAGAGAATCATGCCCCCATGCCTCGATTTTGTCCGCCGCTTGAAAGTTTTATGATATTATTAAGAGTTTAATTACTTTGCACTGACAGTGTAAAAGAGTTCTACACTGTCATCTAATCAAATACTTGTGTTTGTAACTTTTACACTATCATCCAATCAAATACTTGTATTTGTAAGACTTTTAATGTAGTGGGTGGTTGAGTTACATACTTTTGCTGATATGGCAATACATAATTGAATGCCTATATAAAACTTTTTTTACATTGACCATGTATACAAATTAAATCCTATTACTAATATGTGTCTCTAGGTATTTTCAGTGAACATTATTCTTCTTTGTTTTAGTTTTATGAATATTGGACTCTTTATCAAAAATAAAATAAAATAAAATAAATTTGCTTTTAATTCCTATATAATCTTTCTTTTGCTATGAAAATGACGGCTATGATCGACAAATAAGTATCAAATAAAATAAATATAGCAAAAATAAAAAAAATTAATACTTATTAATATTTTTTTCTTTTGTATTAATATCTATATCATTCTTTTGCCAGTGAACTAAGACATTGTTCAAGTCACATTTTTTCATTAATATAATTAAATATAATTATTAATTTATATTTTTTGGGTATTAATTTGATTATTAATAATTCAATATGAATGAAAATTTTTTAGAAATTAATTTCTATGCACTGACAGTATAAAATAACTTTATACTGTCAACTAATAGAATTGCAATAAAGTGTCAAATCATGATAGGTAGTTATCATAGTGAATAGTTACCTATCATGATTTGACATATTCTTGCATTTCTATTAGTTGACAACATAAAGTTATTAATACACTGTCAGGATATAAAAATTAAACTCACTTTTTTATCAATACTTCAAAAATAAAAAATACAGATAAATAGAATGTAGCTTATATGATAAAAAGATCGTAAAAATAAAAAAAGAAACACATTATATATTTATGTTTTTACAAATATAAACATAAATATTTACAAGAAGTAAGTCAATCAAAGGTATACATTATATATTCATATCTTAATTTTGTCATGGAAGACACTGGTCAGCAAGTATTTAGGCATTAGTAGTACTAGATTTCATTATATTGAAATTCAAAAATAAAAAATAAAAAATCACGTGCCTGTCAAACCGCTAGTACATACATTAATTTTATATATACACATACACACACATGACACATAATTGGAAACCCTAAACCCAAAACCACAATGCAGAGACTGTGGGTTAAACCAACACTGTTTCCATCCCAGAATACATTCTGCTATCAGAGACTCTGTGTGATTGTGGGTGAGTGTTAGTGTGCGTATTAATGAGAATGAACAGATTATAAAGAGAGAAGATATCATCACAAGAAGAAAGCAAAAGATGTAGGTCCTAAAAGATCCAGCCATGTAATATGACGAGCCAATCTCTCTGCATATCAAACAGCGAAAAACCACTAAAAATACCATTTACAAAACACATACGAAGCTAAGAGGATAATCCTATTCCTTATGTTCTGTTGCCTAGAGATGAAGTTCCCTATAAAATTCTAGCATCCCTTTCTAGCCAAAAACACCAGAGTAGCAAAACCTGAATGCTGCCACAGTATCTTAGCTTGCTTTCGAAACCCAAAGCCTCAGTTTGTATTAAGGAGAAACTGGTGAAGGTCATCAAGGCAAACCCACTTCTCCAAAATCTCAAAAAGCTTGTTCCAAAGATAATTTGTAGCAAAACAATGCAACAACCGATGAGACACAATTTCTAAACTAGAACCACACATAACTCACATTAGGAGACAAAGCGCTTTTGTAGCATGTCATTAGTTTTAATCCTGTTAAAAACAGGAGTCCAAACAAACAATTTGATCATAGGGGGATTTGGATTTCTTAATGGGTTTGTCTAGGAGAAAATTATTTTTATCAGGGGACTTAGTCAAGAATTGAAAAAGAGCCCTGTCAAAAAAAAAAAAAAAGAACTGAAAAAGAGATTTGTAAGGAAACAACCCCAAAGATTAAGAGACCAAATTATTAAATCGTTATTGGAAGAAAGATGAACAGATTCGAGAAGACACAAAGGAGACTCTAACTAACTTCTCTACCATGCAAGCTCGATAAAAATGAAAAATACAGGAGTAGTTAGATGTAGAGGGAGATCTTTTGTGGCCCCACCTTGTGTTCTTACACTAGTCGTAAACTAAATGAAAGAAAGACGTGAACAGACTAATGGCTCTATTATAGTGAAATGAAAACAGAGCGTGTTGGTTCTATTATGGTGAAACAAAAACAAAGCCAATTTATGGCTATGGTTTTGCAAATGGGTGGGTGCATTATGGTCATGGTTTGTAGAGAGAGAAAAGAATGGGTCCGGGTTGAGAAGTTAAAAAGAACATAGAGGGATGAATGGCCTTACTTGACTAAGAGAAGGGTGCCAAACACGTGGAGAGGGCAGTCACCAGAGATGGAGAAAGAAGACAGAGACGAAGACAAGAAACAGATGCGTTGCACACAGATGGAAGAACAGTTGTCGCAGGCTCAAAAGGAGGGTTGTCTAACACAGACACAGTTGCTAGAAACTCTGTTTTAACCTCTAAAGGGTAATACCCGTAAGCTATATATGAGGACAGATGAGAGCTTTCTTATCTTCAAACTGCCATTTCACTAATGGCACCACCATACCGCCATGGCACAATTCAGATGGCCGCCACCTTGGCACTACCATTACAAACGTGCTATGCAATGAAATTTGTATGGCAATTTTTAAGCATTCCCCTGCACCATTCCTGCTCCCTTTCCCCTTAATTAACTTGTGAATATCTTCAAACAATAATATCAATACCAAGGACACTAATCATGCAACACACATATTGACAAGTTTGCTAGCAGCGTGCTCTGGAGACGGATAAACATAAGCAGAATCAAATTTAGATGCCCAAGCGTTAACTAAGAAACAAAAAATCAATAAAATTAACAAATTGAATAGTCTAAAAATTTGAAAATTACTGGTGACTAGATCCACCTAATGATAGCTAACTTAACTAATTAGCAGATAATAAGCCAGCCATTTTTAAATATGTTTAATAAGAAAAATTATAAAATTACCCTAACCCAAAATATAATCAGCTTGTATCTTCATGTTAAACATACAAATTGCCATAAGACACTATCTACAGTTGGTAAAATTCATAACTTATCAAATTCCCTGGTAGCCCATGCCTAAATCTGAATTACTTTACTTCAATCCATCTCCTTAATATTGTTATTGTCATTAACAATGATGACTTCATTAAATAGGATTCCAAACAGATTGCCCACTCAGTAGAAAGAAAGATAAAAGACAACAATATTCCCTTCAATACATTCAACAACTATAGCAACCAAGCCTTTTTCGACACGGTGGGAATAGGCTACATGGATTAATTAATGCCATCAAGCTA
The DNA here is from genome assembly GCA_031439585.1 of Pterocarpus macrocarpus. NCBI lineage: Eukaryota > Viridiplantae > Streptophyta > Magnoliopsida > Fabales > Fabaceae > Pterocarpus > Pterocarpus macrocarpus. Next base: position 30,030,075 of record CM062520.1, read on the forward strand.
CATCAGAAAGCAAATTTTCAGTGAAGCCACTAAAAGCAAGGTATATTTTATTGGTTTCTCCTATTGTTCCTTAGGTGTTTCTTCCACCCCATTTAATTGACCTATCTTTTGATTCACTTTCCTCAATAAGGCCTCTATTGATCTTCTCATCAGAGTCTCTATTGGTGTTCTTCTCACATGAACAAACCACCTTAGGCAAGTTTGCATATCTTCTCTTCAATACGTGCTACTCCAATCCAACGAAAAACGAAAATATATATATACATAAAAAAAAAGGGACAAAGGGAAATAACTTACCAACATAGTTGAGCATAAAATCAAAAGCTTTTCTCGTTTCTTCTTGACCCTCCATCCCCTTTTTCTCATTGACCTTTCTAATGAAACGAATGTAACACCTCCTACAAAGAGAAAGATAACAAACCAGATGAAAGATTTAATTAAAACAAAAAAAAAAAAAAAAAAAAAAAACACACACACACACACACCCCAACAACAACAACAGCACAGTTTGCATGTACCACGAGAGACCAAAGACGCTGTTTCATCCATTTTCACAAGTAAAACAATCAAGTAAAGATTCAAAATCAGAAGTAACATAGGATAGAGAAGATGCCACAGAATATGACACAACATAAGTTTTTACTGGGAAAAATGTAACAAACAACCTAAGTGCAAAGAATTTCAGATCACCTGCCAAAAAAAAGGTCAATTTCAAGGTCTATGATTTAATTAACTAATTCTGCCACTATCAGTAAATAGTTTGTCAGACCCCCATTAGCCAGGAGAAGAAAGAAGAACTGCAGTGACTTAAGGCACATGTGCATTGAGGGAGATACTGGGAATAATATTCCCTGTGATAGTAGAACCAATGGAATAATATCTCCTAGGACAGCATATTTAGCGGGCTGAATATTCTTTATGATTAGCAAAATCAGAGTTAGTGGGAATAATACCCCCTGTGATAACAGAATACCTATATGGCATCAAAAGAAAGACAAAGCCAATGATGGTAGATGGATTCAAGAGGAGGAAGTGGACTGGAAGAGGGAAGTAAGAATCTAACGGGAGAAGTTGGGAAGGGGGCAGCAGACCCCTCAAAGAGTCGGCACTATTCGTTCTTTCTTTCCTCAGTTTTCTTCTTTTGTTCTGGGCACTAACTACCGAACCAGAGCGAAGTTTGGGAGGACCTTCTATTGTACAGACCTCTATTTGTTACTGACACCATATCAAAATCAGTAACATACTTGAGGAATTTTCAGCAGTAAATCAATAATACAGTACCTGTTTGCCAGTATCTTATCATAGCTGAATCCTTTAAAAAAGTTACCCTTGCAAGGCCATCTAAGGATAACATTTGGCACAAGCCCCCTAACGCCAGAATAAATAAAATTTACCAAAAGACACAAAAAGAAACATAAACCCATCCATGTATCCTACAAGTAAACATACCAATTAAACCTTAAATAACCCAACTAAAAATATGTTAACCAGTTTTGGTCCAGTCCAACAGATTTTCAGCTACACGATAAGTAGTAGTCTAGTAGCTGATCCTCTTTTCCATAAACCTTCCCAAGGAACCAGCTGCAGTGGCCATATGAAAACCACTAAGCCTTCCTACTTGGTGAACAACCAACAAGAAAGTATAAACTATTAAGGAGGATTTCTTATCCTCCCATCTTTTCTTGTATCATTCTTCTATTATTCTTAATAATATTCTTCTTTTATCATGGGGAAAAAAAAAAGTATACACTAATTCGTAGTAGTAAAGGCTTATTGCACATAAGGAATATATAGTCCCATCCCATGCTATACTACATATTATTGGTTGAAGGAGCCGAAAGGATAACGATACTCGCGTAAGACCACAACCTTCGAAACAACAGAGGCATACAATATATTGACACAAATTACAACAGTAGCAACATGAAACAAAGTTTAATTAACAATCCACACCAAGCACCGCATTAACAACATTAAACAAACAACATACCAGAGAGGAATCTGAAGACAATTCAACAAACATCGACTAAAAATCTGTTTGGTAGCTTCGTCGTTATTTACAGCCATATGCGCCTCCACATACTGCCTCCAAAACTTGGCCTGTACACAAACACCAAAAATAAGCATCACCAACATCAGTGCCATAATATTAGAAAGTCAAAAGTAGTTCATAACAGAACACATATTGCTTACAGGAATAAACAAGAAATTCATATAAAGCACTCAACAAGAGAACTCACAGATGTTGGAAATAACAGTAGGAGCTGCTCGTATATGGGTGTGGCCTCCGCAATAGGCAAATGCTAACAAACAGAGAAAAAAACAACAAGAATGAGCAACGGACTCTCACCACGTCTCAAAAGCGTAAAAGAATTAAAAAGAAGAAGAAGAAAAGATTTGAAAAACCTGGGCTTCATTCGCCAAAATCTCTGCGGCTTCAACGTTGTACTTGTCAGCCATTGTCTTGTCAGAGCTGCCACTGGGTTTATCCTGAAAAACAAGAAAGGGTCAAAATTTTTTTTATGCGCTTTCAATCACACGAACAAATTTGACAGCATCCAGTGGTGTAGCAGAGAGGAAGAGGAAGAGTACCATGTTTGAGGTTAGAAAAGACGACAGTGACAATCACGTGTTCATTAGACGCAGTGTGAAAAGCAATAGATAAAAGCGGCGTGAGGGAGTGCGCGTTTGGATCCGGCGCGGGGGCTGCAAAGGTGAAGAAGTGGAGGCAATAATTTGGTAGAAGTAGAGAAGGATTGAACTGAAGAAGAGGATGGAGTCATCGAGGTGGCTTTTACGGTGGTGCTTATAAGTTTTGGCCCACCGTAAACCCCGTACTTTTGACCTGATATTAGCAGTTTTTTGAACTTTTTGGTTTGACCCCAGATGCCACTTAAATTTGCGTTTGGCACCCAACTACGATATGCATTTGGGTTTTTCGGTTTGTAATTTCCAACTATTTGAGTACCATATAATATATATTATGTTCTTATAAATATTATTAATCGGTCTTATTATTAACAAAATGAAACATCTTTACTCCAAAAGTAATCAATAAATGACTTCTGTTGTAAGTAGAAAGAATAGATAAAGAGAAGAAACAAATAATTCTATTATTGATGTTCTTAAAAGTTATATATATAGAGCAAACGATGAAAGATACAAAATAAGATCAAATAATATATTCTGTCTAATCAAATCTTAACTGATCCATTTTTCAAATTCAAATAATATTTCACAATAATCTACCTTGGATGTCCCATATCTATTGTAACATCCTCCAAACACATATGCCATACTTGAGACATGGCATTGTATCTAGAGATTGCTATGATGTTGAGAAAAGCTTGAACATAGGAAAATATAATATATGGCTCTTAAATGTCATATTTTATTATTGAGTAAGAAATTAAGATCCCCCAAATATCCAATACATATAAAATAAAATAACTACAATCTAAAAGAAAAATGTTATATACAAAGCTTGAATTAGTTGCCCACTTTAGTTTCTCGAACTAAACTACTCAAATACAAGTCTTGCGCTTTATTAATGTCTCGAGATGTTTGCTCCAGACTTGAAATCCAGTCTATATACTGGAGTATTTACAGAAAAATACACATAAACAGGTAGTGAGAATTTTAGGTCCTCAGTAGATATACCATCACGACCCCGACGCGACATATACTCAATTCACTAATCATACAAGGTGTCATCATTAACATTCCAGCCACTTCGGTTTGTTATAAAAACATGGACACATACGCATAGATTTTGGTTCAATTTTAAGTTTGAAAACATATTTCTTGAAACGGGATTATTTTTAGTAATCACTTGGCATATTTCATGACAAGCATAATAACAGTAACAATATAACATTTCAATCATAATCACAATAGCATTCCAACATGATAAAATGCTTAAATATGCATATGTTAATGCACATTCTTGACATATGCACGTGCACTTGACTTTCTTATCTCTTTCTTTCTTTAACTTGCATCTTGATCTTCCATACTTAGTCCCCTAGAGGTGAATGGCCTCTCTCATCTCTAGGTAATAGCCTACTTTTCAAGATCGAGTTTATTCTTATACAGAATTGCCACTTTCACTGATACTTCCACCGGTCTATTTCCTTTAAATCTGGTCAGGGGTTAGCCCAAGTCTTAGATAGTACCACCCTAGCCGACTATGAAGTGGAGGCTCGATATGTCCTTTTGCAAATTCTTATTATCTTCTTTCATTCTTGAATATGATTATACATGCACATGCCATATGCACTTATGCACATGCTTAATATCTTACTATCAAACATTCTTGCATGCATGATTCTCCATTGCATATAACATGTAGACATTCATAACATCCATATATTTCTATTGGAAATTTGGCAGCATATCAGCTAAAACATAGAGGGTCCCAAAATATACAGTATATCCAATCAACCAATCAATCATAGTAATTGTATTCATCATAGATAATATATCAATATAACACTGTATTAGTATGATATTGCATAAACTTATGCCCTTGAATCTTCCATGGCCTATGGGATCCTTAAATTAAGACTTTCTTAAGTTATTCCATTCTCCTCAATTATATCATGTTCTTCTAAATTCTGCTAAAATTCCATTTAATTCATTTTAATCTAGAAATTTAATATGTTGTACCCCTGTTTGTCTACTTTTAAGCTTCTTTAATTTCACTAAATTTTGAGGTGTATAACTTAAGTTATTAAAGTTTTACTCAAGGCTACTCTATTTCAAAGTAGAATTGTACACTTAAACTTAGAAAATCACTAAAATTCCATCCTTCGTCAATTTCATCCAAATTTTATATTAAAATGAAGCTATTTGGATCATCTTTCAATCCTCACAAGTTTCACTCCAATTGGGCAACTAGAGCTCAGGTTATGAGTTTCTCAAGTGGGCTGCCTTATTTCAACCCGAACAGAGCATAGACCAACTTTCAAAAATTATTGGGAGAAATCTATTCATTATCTAGTTCTGAAATTTTTATAACATACTCTTCTATATATTAGCTTTCTAAAAAAACGTAATTTCACTTAACTTGAAGTTATATAGGGCAAGTTATGCCCCTTACTTCACACTCTGGTCAAGATAAAGAGTGAATTCGAACAGCCAACTTAAAAAATTTATAACTAATTCATTTTAGGTCCAATGGTCTTATTAATTTAAAATTAGTTTCACTTGAATTTGAGTTTTATAAGTTGAGTTATTAACTCCATCGTGCGGACATCGTCTAGGGTTTTCTCCAATAGCCTTCTCTATTTTGGGTTTCTTTCAATCTTTTACTATATTTTTTCAACCTAAATCAAGTTTTCCTATCTTGAATCACTAAAAATAAGTCATATCAACATCATACAAGAGCAAATCATGGATGATGCAAAGAATGCCACATCAGCCACACAACCATAAAAGACAAACAAAACTAAGGATTTGAGCTACTTACCTTAAAATCTTTGAAACCATGGAAGTGAGGAAGACAAAAGCAACATCCTAGTCTCCTTCTTCCCTCATGGCAGCAACATAGATAGTGGTGGAGAGACTTCACTTGATGTTAAATCACCAACTTGATAGAGGGATATTATAGAGGAGAAGATGATGATTAATTTTCATAAAAGGAGTAAGATGATTTGAGGCCAAGAAGGCCTTTAACCTTGAGCTTAAAGCTCATAATGATGGAGGTGAATGAAAAGAAAGGAAGATGGAGAAGAAAATAGAGAAGATGAGTAAAGGGGATAAAGGCCGAATTTTTTAGGGTGAAAAGGGAACGAATGACTTGCTTCCTTGCTAAGTTGGTTTGACTTACTTGTGAAGCTTTGTAGGTTAAATCTTATTGGTGGGTTTGTAACGTCCAAAAAAAATCTTATCGTTATTAATTGAGTTATTCGGTTTTTATCAAGTAATTATGATTAATTAGGATTTGATTTAGTATTCACTTAAATCTAATTAAGTGTGATTTAGAATGATTAGGTATAATGGAATTAGATTAGAACCATAGGAAACTTCATAAAATTTTTCTAAAACTGGTTTACCGATTTAAAGGAAATCGGTAAGATTTCGGTATTTTAAACAGTTGGAATCGGACCAATAGAAATTATGCTATGAGTACCCTAGGATGAATGGCTAAGATTTAGCCAAAACACCTCCTTATGTGGCTCCTTGATCAGACATGAAGAGTGGAAAGCCAAACCAAATTTGAAGGCAAGATGAAATCCACCAATCAAAATAAAACTTGCTTCAAAAGTCTTCACCTTTTTCTTTCATTCTCTCCTTGAATTTTCAGCCAACCTAGCTACTGAAGCTCCCATCATTTGTCTTCTATTCACTCTCATCTTCACTCCATCTTCATCCCCTCCTCAAGTCTCATCAAGAGTTGCTTCCATCTAAGACACCCAATCAACAAGAATTCAACTAAACAAGATAGGAATCCCACTTCTTCTCTTATTTTTTTTAATTTGGGGCTGTGTAGGGATCTTGATTTCCTCATGACACTGATGTGCTTTGGAGTGACGATGATGGATTATGGTTGATTTTGAATGTATGTTGTGATTAGAATTGATATTGGGATGAAAGAACTTGAAGATAGAGAAGGATTCAAGAAGCTATTAGGGTTTTCACCCGACGGTCCGTACGGCGGAGTGTACGGCTCCGTCTACAACCGTTTAAATTTGATGAATTCATTTTTTATGAAACTAGACATTCAGAAATTTCCATACATATAAAATATAAGGCCATTGGATTAGTATACAATTAGTTATGAATTTTTGAAGTTTGACCTAGAAATCTGAATTCTCATCTGGGCAGTATGAGTTGAGAATGGCGTAACTCACCCTACACAACTCTAAATTGAGTGCAACTAATGCTGTTTGAAAGCTAACATGTAAGGAAATATCCCATAAAAATTTTAGAGTCATGTTCATTGCCAATTGTTCCCAACACATCAATGAATCTATCTTAATTTCAAACCGGGCTGTAACAGGGTAGTCCAGTAGAGTCAAGTTACGGGACTTATATCTCAAGATATACTTATGCAAATGATATGCACCCTCTTTCATTTGAAAGCTTGTTCTGTTAGCTTTAATTTGATATAAATTTCATATGATTTCACATAGATTTCTATTTTTAGTGAATTTTCACTTATAAGGGTGCAATTCTAGCTAGGTATAGGGCAGTCTGAAATAAAATACAAATAACTTGAGTTATACAAATCAAAATGAGATGGGACTAAAAGGGTTGAAAACTAGACACATAGAGTTATAACATATCCAAAATTCAGACCTAAATGAATTAAAATGAATGTTTCGTGGATTTTATAATTTCGGGCAAAATTGATTGAAGTGGGCAGAAAGCCCTTTTCTATATTACCTTATGATATTGTTATATTCTTGGTATGAATATGATGATGAGTCCATATTCCGAAAGAACGTGACATGGCAATCACGCTCTGATAGGATATGACATGATGATCATACCCCGATAGAGTATGACATGGCGATCATACACTGGGACGTGGCAGGATGAACATATTCCTAAGCAGTGTGACATGGTGATCACACCCCTACGAAGTATGACATGGTGACCGTACTCTGGAATATGTATGACAAGTAAAGGAAAACAAAGAAAGAAAAGAAAATTATGTGTATATGCATAAATTCAAGTACAAGTAAAGGCATATGCAGATTTTAAGTTTCTAGTATATTGGTGTTATTATATTTTAATACATTACAGTTATTGTTCATAGTATGATTCATGACTTTATTTTATATTGGCTCTTCCAAATGACAAGTGTATGAATAAAATGGACTCTGCTTCGAACAATATGTTTTCAAACTATAAAATTAAACAGTTTATATAACATGTCCACCTTTTTCATAATAAATCGAAGTAGCTAGAGATAATAATGATGACATAGTATGAAATTTCTTAGTGAATTCTACTGAGAATTTAAAATTCTCACTTCCATTTCCGTGTTATCTCCAAATAGTTCAAGAAGTTTCGAAGACGGCTGAAGTTGCTGTCAGATAAGGTCCGCTCAGGTAACAGTAACAACTCCTAAGTGTGGTACTACGAATTAAGCATAGTATTATACGAAGGAGGACATTTGGAGTAAAAATCAAATTCTTCTAGACTTAAATCTAAGTGGCCCATGAGTATTTGTGTGGTTAGTTTTTAGCCACACATCTTAGGTTTTTAACTAATACTTATGTCTAAAGATAATATCGAACCCTTGAGGATTAATTCAAGGTACCCGGCTATCAATTCAAGTAGTCTATGTTGCTCGAGTTACTGCAATATAATTTAAATAATCTCATACTCTTATTTAAAATTGTGGGTAGAGAATTTCAATTTAAAATTTTTGCAAATATCTTAGTTATTTACCAGTACCATGATGCCCATAAAAATCTTGAAAACCAAAATTTTCGTATGGATGCCCCTCTCGACAACCATAAGGCCTTAATGACAATTCTGCTATTATAACCTAATAATTCCAAATTTGTCCTTAATTTTTCTACGGTTTACCTAATTATAGTCTTGCCCTTGCCTAGAACCCAAGTTTCCTTCTATCCCAATCTGCCCACAAAGCTCAGGATGTTACATCTATTAGGGATATGCCTCATTAAAACCTTACAAGGAAAAAAAAAAATCCATTAGGAAAAAAATCTTAGTAAATGAAAAAGAGTACAATATACTCATAGTGGGAACTGCCACGTTAAAAATCTTATTAAGTAAAACCTAGTGGAACAAAAACCTTGATTGAAGAAAAAAAAGAGTACAATATTTCTCCTTCTCTTAGGAACATCAATTAATGTCTTAGAATCAACGTATTACAATTTTGTGCACCAGTTTCTCAAAAGAAGAAGTAAGTAGTAACTTCATAAATGAATCTGCCAAATTATCACTTGAATGAATTTGTTGGAGATCAATCACTCCTTATTTTTTAAGATCATACGTGAAAAAAAGGCTTTTAAAGAAATATTTTCTTCCTTTAACTGAGCTATGTATGTTACATTATTCTCGTATAAAGTTGTGAAAGTTTCTTTGTTATAAGATAATCCAAAGTTTCTTTGTTATAAGATAATCTACATGACACTTGAACATATTGATCCATTGCCCTCCATATGTAAATAACTTGTTTAAGACCTACATTAATGTGGATATGACAAATACTTTGCATTTGTATAGCTAACTAATTGACTTGTATTCATATGAATAGCCACATATCAATTATTCCACAAGGGTATATGTTTAATTCTATTCCAATGACTTTCTATAGCCTGTTTGGAGAGGAAATATACATGCTAATACACTTATAGTGAATATTATATCAAGTCATGTATTATTAGCAAGACACATAAGTGCTCCTATGGCATTAAGATATGATACTTCAGGACCAAGAACTTCTTCATTACCTTCCCGGGGACGAAATGAGTCCCTTTCATGTCTAACAATCTTACAATCATTTGGGTACTCACATATAAAATCTCTTAAAGATTTTCTCTATGTAAGTTGATTGATGAACAAACATTTCATTTGTCAAATTCTTGATCTATAGGCCGAGGCAAAATTTTGTCTTCCCAGGACCTTTTATCTCAAACTCTTCCTTTAGATTTTCTTTGACTATGGGAACCTCTTCAGGAGTTCCGATAATATTCAAGTCATCAACATACACAGTAATTATAATAAATCCATAAATAAATCTCACAATGTAAAATAATATAATGAATTAAAACATAAATGTGATGACCTCTATAACATGATAGATCGAAACCTTTGACATTTAACTAAACAGAAACATGTATAATATATTCAAGAATATAGAAACTTAAAACATGTCATAGATAAACTATCAACTCATTATTCCATTTTTTTTTTTTGGTCATTTCACTTTCTCACAAATACTCATTTGTATCCTATATAATTTATACCTTCTAGGTGTTCGAATTATAAATCCAAAGATTTCACATTTTGCAAGTTAATCTAGCCTACAGGATTTTTTTCCATTTTGGCCAATCATTTTTAAGTTGACACTGTTTGATAGTTCTTGATTTAAAATCCTCATTTTCATGCATAATATTTAGTGCGACATTATATGCAAATATGCTGTCAATAATAATTTCTCATATGTTGCATATTTTTCTTGTAGAGACATAGTTTATTGAGATCTTATCATTTCCAGTATTGTGACTACCATCAAGTACCTGAATGCCTTTTGGCATTTTGATTATGTTAAAAGTTTTGGACTACAATAGAAATACTTACTATGTCTTTATCCTTTTTATCACAAAGAGTTTCACCCTTAGAATCATTTGCCACCATAAAATCATTCACCCTATTCTTTTTCAAGGGTTTTCATTTTTGGAGCTGATTGGTTTACAACGCTTTTGGCATGTGATTGTCCAATAGAGACATTAATTGAATTGGGGCATTTTTAGCCGGCATATAGGATCTAGTTATCCTTTCTATATTAAGAAATGCATTTAGCAACTCATTTTCCATTCTTTGCAAATCTATAATATTTTGAACTTCTAATTTATATTGCCTTGTTTGAGGATCTAAATAGTAAGAATGATGCATTTTAATTTGCTTCCTTTTCTGGCAGTCTACTTTCTCCCCCTAATGTTGGAAATATTATTTCATCAAATTGGCATTCTATAAATTGAGCCTTAAAACATCTCTCATTTGTATTTCAAGATACTTGACTATATAGAGAGAGTCATACCAATATATATTCCCAATTTTCTTTGGGGCCCTATTTTGGTGCGATAAGGTGGGGTAATTGGGATATATATCACATATCAAAAAAATTCTTAAATGAGAACTATTTGGCTGGCGGCCATAAAATAATTATAGGGGAAAGAATTGATGGCAACTTGTTGGCCTTGTATAAATAAGTGCTACAACATTTAAAATTTGGGAGATTTATTCTCATAAGCAATGGTCTAGCAAACAATTGGAGGCATTTTATAAATGATTTTAGTAGCCCATTATGTGTATAATCATAAGCAACTGAATGTTCAATATTTATATCATTGGTCATACAATAAGCATTAAAAGCCTAAGAAGCAAATTCACCAGCACAAACAAAACAAATTATTTTGATTGGATTACCTGGAAATTATGCTGTTACTCAAATTACTTGTGCAAGTAATCTCACAAAACTCTGGGTTGCAAGATAATAATAAACACATATATGATTATCTTGTAAATACATATATTAAAATCATAAAATATCAAAAAAGACCACATGGTAGATGAATTAATCCACATATATCACCTTGAATACTTTCTAGGAATTCAAAATATTCAAATCCAATCTTTGCTGGTGATGGTCTTATAATTAGTTTACATTGAGAACATGCAGCACAAGAAAACTTATTAAATTGAACAATCTTCTGGTTCTTCAACAAGTGCCCTATGAGCTTTCAACAATTTTTCACATCATTATTACTCTAGGATGTCCCAATGAATCGTGCCAAATAATAAATTAAATCACTTGGGTTAGTAAACTTCTAGTTTACTATAGCATGTGATTCAATTGTACTAATATTAGTGCAATATAGGTCAAAAGAAAGTGCAAATAATTTCTCTACTACAATTTTATTTCCCAGAGCATAAATTATAATATGGATGTACTCATTATTTTCCTCACTCTTCATCTCAATATGATATTCATTTTGGCCAATATATTTAAAAATCAATAAATTTCTTCAAGAAACAAAATCGTAGCTCTTTTAAAGCTTATAAATATTTCAAAATTCAATAAGTTTCTTCAAGAAATAAATTAGTAACTCTTTCAGAGCTTACAAATATATTTAAAACTCAAAAAGATTCTTCAAGAATAAAATAGTAGCTTTCTGGAGCCTTCAATTATCTTGGTATTACCAATAATGGTATTAACACTTGCTTCTTCCATTACTAGATGAGTAAAATATGTCTTGCTTTTAAGAATAGTGTCAATAGTTACACTATCTACAAGACATATATATGCACTATTTATCTTTATTTTTTTCTTCAAAGAAAATATAAAATATACCAATATGAAGATTTGTACATAATAATTATAATAAAGAAGAATAAATAAATAGTAAGTTCACTAAAACATGTATTCAGACGATCTTGAATAATAACAATATTTATGCACAATGGCGCTATCAATGTCATCAATTTACGTTAACAATATACAAATCTATTGAATAAAATATATAATCCTAGCTCAAGTTATAGTGTTATGAAGTTAGGTAGTTAATCACAATTAGTGCAGAGTTTTGTTCTTTGGCTAGTTAACTATTATGTCCTTCCTACCTTAATTCCCTTTGCTTAGTTCTCAGTTCCTTCCTATTACCACACTATTATAACTCAATTTGAACTATTTATAAGCCCAATTCAATTGGATTAAGTATATATGTTAAGTTGGCAGACCTAAAGGCTTAAACTAGCATAAACATGACCAATATCACTCACACTCATTTCTAACTCCTACATCAACTCCCTCATCATCACCGATCTATCAATTAACACTTCAATTTCACCATACTAGTAGCTATATGCATATTCAATTCCGCCCATAGAGTGTGACAAGGTTTCTTGAACATTAAATTCATATAAACACCATTTATGCACACACAAGCTTGGCATTGGCATCACAACATCAATCAACATCCTTATACACCCAAATAAACTCTGAAGTCATGACATATATAAGACACAAAATTTGACCAATACTGGGGCATAATTCCTAAGGGTTTTAGTTTACCTACCTTACTCCTTAATCTTGCTAGACTTGCATGCAAGATAGCTAGGTGATTTTTCCCCTCCAAAAGTCCCTAGGCCACAATTGTTGTGGGGTTGTTCTTCCTCAAAAGCTTGTTTGATCTTGATGATACTTAAGGGGATGTGAAGAAGATGAAGAAAGGAGGAATTTTCATTAAAGGCTCAAGTGAATTTGAAGACCTTAAGCTAGCCATGGAAAGGCTTGAAAGTATGGTGGTGGTGATAGGAAAATCATGGAGATGGAGAGGGTGTGGCTATTGCGGGTGTTTTGGAAGGAGATATTGATGATGTTGTGGTGGTATAAGGGGTTTGGGGTGTATTGGATGTGTAATGAGGTGTGTGTAAGGATGGCCATGCATGGAAGTGATTTAAAGACAAACATGGAGCCTTACCACCTCATAATACATGTAGAAACATTATTCATAAGGTTTTTGTTAATGCAAGGAATTCAATTGTCATGTTTAAATATCACTCAATGTTAAAATTAGACCCTTGAAATTTAATTTAAGGTGTCCGATAATTAATTTGGGTGATCCCGATTTATCCAAGGATACCCTTTGTGTGGGATAATTAGCCACACATATTAAGTTAAGGGTTGTATTAAAATTAACATTAACAAAGTAGTCTAGATACATTATGTATCTAATAGTGTCATGGGGCTCACTTACATTTTTGTAAAAGTGGCATTCTTGGCATTTTTGTTAAGTGAAGTTAGCAAATTACTATTTTGTCATTTTCTCATTGATGAGATTTCCTTTATACTTAGTGGTCATCAAAATTGGGGAAGCTACAATATTGACTTTATTTCTCATAGACATTGTGAGAATTACTCAAGTTGTGATCTGCCATAATAATCCTCACATTGAGAATTATAGGATAGTATGACACTATCGTTGAAACTATGGCACTACCATATACTTTAATGTGAAATAACGAAAATGCCCTTAGTGACTTGAATTTTTGGTAATTATAGAAATGCCCCAATAATTTTAGTAATTACACTTAGGCCCAAATTATATTTACATTTAGGTCCCTAGGGGCATATGGTAATTTCTCCTAGGGGCATCCTTGATAATTTCACACTAAAGGCATTATTTGGATAATTATATAGAAATTTCTTTTTTTTTTTTTTGGTTTTTCATAGGTATCCACCTATTGGAGACAATCCTGTTCAAGTACTATGGGACACTTAAATGTAGGCGACTCTTCCAACTGAAAGTTGAATCATGGTTTGGCACATTATGGTAGAGTAGCCCCTTACTGCTAGACCAAACCTTAGTTAGTACATAAATTTTCAGACATTTTCACTATTCTATATTGAATTGTAGCATTTTCCATAGTTAATTTTACTTACAATAAATTTTTCCATAACTAAGGACATTTTTGGTAATTTAACACCCATAATCCAAGGGCACTTCTATAATTTCACTAATGGGCATCCCCAATAATTTAGCACTAGAGATCAGTGGCATTTTGGTAATTTTACTCAAGGGTATTTCTATCTTTTCTCTTTAAGGATTAGGGGCATTTTCATAATTTTGTTCTCTAAGATTAGGGGCCTTATTGCAATTTATTAAAAGAGTAGGGCCTTTCTGTAGTTTGCTAAAAATTTAGAGATATTATTGTAGTTAACAAAACAAAAAAGCTTGGGCATTTCTGTAATTGCAAAAAATAGTAGGGACACTATTGTAATTTCATATTATGAGGCTATTATTGCTTTTATTCCACTAAAAATTTCTGTATGCTAAGTATCAGGATGTTACATTTTCTTTTGGGCAGCTTATAAAATAGATTTAGCAATGTTGCATTAAAAAAAAAGTCAAAAAATGAAGTATAGTTTTCTGCAAGTTCTATCCATTGTTTGCTTTGGCATAGAAGTTATGTTTGTCAAAATAACTATCCATGCATCAAATGCTTTTATTTTGTTTGAGTGATGCAAAAATCCATTAGTTAAAATATTCTTATAGCACGTTCATTTAAATTTTAATGCGGTGTACTTTGAATTTCTATTTTGTGATGTTAATTTTTTTTCCTCTAAAAAGCATTAATTAGTGGTAGGTTATTAACGACATGAATAAAGCATGTTATGAACTCAACGCATAATATTGATTTTTTTTTTTACACTTTTTTGAGAATAAAATATAAATAATTTAATTAATACTCCAACAATAGTTCTATATCTTATAGTTATATCTATTAAATTACATACAACTTTAATAAATAATATGATTTATTTTTTATTAATATAAATACCATAGGTTTAATGACTCAAAGAAGTTAGGAATGAGGAATCTTAGAAAGTTTTTATAACTATACTATAAGTTCTTATTAAAATTTTATTTAAGATGATGTTAACATGGCAAAAGGAATTAGTCAATCAACTATTTTCTTAAAAATATTGATACTTCAAACAGGCAATACCAAACAATAAACACATACATTACGAAGTTATTGGTTTATCTATCTTATAATTATTATTATTTCACATTAAATTTAAATTAACAAATTATATTTATATATGTTCTTATAATATTTTTTAAAATTGTCATTACAAACTATTAATAATTTAAATTATTATTAATAATTGTTTCAATTTTACAATATATATCTTATGGTTTTATCTATTAGGTTAGGTACTTTTGCTTTAATAAGCAATGTTATAGACTTTTTGATTAATAAAAATACCATGGATTTTATTTTGAAGAAGCAGTTATGGGAAATGTTAGAAGTCCTTTGCAACTTATGCTATAAGTTTTTGTTAAAATTTTATTTAGGACAATAATGCTCGAATGACAAAATAAATTTGCTCTGAAATGATGCTTTTACAAATGTTGATACTTCGAATGAGTGATACCAATACTTAAATTTATTGGCTAGAATTTGCAGATGTACAATTCTATAAGGCTTTTACAAGATATGTCATAAATTATTATAAATTATCATTAATCAATTTTGTTAATGTTACAACACTCAAACTATAGATTTACGCCTTATGGTTGTATCTAGTAGATTAGGTATTGTATGCATTAACAAGCTATGCTATTTAATGTTCAATTAATAAAAGTATCATGGATTTAATGATTTAAAGAATTAGGGGATGAAAAATTTTAGAAGTGCTTTGCAGCTTATGCTACAACTTCTTATTAAAATCTTATTTAAGACAATAAAACTCATGCCAAAACAAATTTGGTATTAAATGATTCTATTACAAATTGTAATACCTCAAATGGATGATATAAAACATATACATTGTACATGTGATGTTAAATATACACATTGCTTAGTTGATGATTTAACTATCTTACAATTATCAACAATTTATATTAAATTCAAATTAGCAATTTGTATTTAATTACTTAATCATATATTAATTTTTTGAACTTTGATAAGAAAATATAAACAATTTAAATTATTTTAGTGGCTAGAAAATACAATAGATATAATGGCTTGAAGAAATAATAGATGACGATTTTATAACTTATATCACATCCTCTAATTAAAATTTTATTTAAGGCAATGATGTTTGCATGACAAAAAATGTCATAGAATAATTTTATTACAAATTTTAATCCCTGAAACGAAAGATACAAAATATATACATTATACAAGTTGACTGTTACTATTATTACAATGTGATATATAGTTTATTTAATTCATTGTAATTCAATGCCCTTTGTTCTTATCATTATTTTATGCGATAATATATTACTGTAAAAAAATAAAACTTTTGAAATATGTTAGCTATATTAATATATTGAGTAAATTACACTCTACTTCTATTAAAATATGTTTTTATTACACAACCATCTCCTTTATTTTCAAAATATACACTCCCCTCCCATGTAAGATGAATATACCCAACACTTTAATCTATTTTTAAGTTTTTAATTAAATATTTATTATTTTATATTTATTATCTTTTTTTTAATCAAAATATCCTTTATTAGTCGATAATTGTTATACATTTTGAAATCTTTTCAACTTTAATATCTAATAATGTTGGGCTATTTTCAGCCAAGCTAGTGTTAAGTTGGGTGATAAATGTGCCTGGCTTTGAAATCGGCTAGTCTCAGATTAGCCCTCTTCAATTCCAAGAGTCAAATGATTACTCAAAAGAGGGAAATTTACTCCTTAGATATGGTTTCCAAATTACTTAATGATAAGCACTTGACTAAGACCAATTAAAAGTAACCAAGATGGAATGTAATCGGCTGAATCTAGCGATATTTGGATAAGTTACAATAGAAATCCCATGGGATCTAATTACAATTCCCAATGAAGATGATAAAGTAACAAAATACACTAAAAAAGTAAAGGAAAAATAAAGATTAAAAGGATAAGAGACTAAAAACTAAAGGCAAAGGAAAGTAAAGACAAAATAAAAAGATAAAATGTGCTGTTAACTGTGCTCCAGGATCCCTTACACTTGGTGGGTCTTCTCCTATTTATAGGCAAATGTCCTCTCCAAAGCTGTTTCCAATAACCGTTCGAAATACCATTGGCTTGGCATTTGAGCCCTTGGATCATTTCCAATACTAGGGACTTCTTGTTGATGCTACCATATGTGCTCAACCACAGCTTAAGGATCAAGTCTCTCTTAAAGAGTTAAAGCCTGAAGCCTTATCCCTCGGTTGCGAATATAGCATGTTATAACTTAACCCAGGCAAGAATTATGGTCTTGTCCATCCTCAGCTAGTCTATCTTTGGCTATGAGTCAAGAATATTTGGATTTGCCCAATTTTGGTACCAACAAATAATAATAATAATAATAATGATGATGACGACGGCGATGTAACAACATTGATGTTTGTGTGTGTATTATTATACTAATAGAACAAATTATTAATAATAATAATAATTTATGATGATTTTAATTTTTTTAGGCTAGAATATTTTATAATTAATGTCAAAATACGAATCTTAATAAAATGTTTTTTGTACTAATTTATTAAAATGAAAAATAAAATGTCAATATTATATTAAATGTCATATTTTTAAAATCATAATAAGGATTAAATAATCTTAATATTAGTATATTAATTCTCAAGAATTTATAAAAATGAAATAATTTTAATAATGTTAAATAATAATCAACTAAAATAATAATAAAAAATAAAGAAAATATTAACACTGATTAATAAATACTTTGCATAATGGGTAGTTTGGCAGATTTATATAAATATTTTAATCAATAAAATGTTTTGGACTAAAGTGTATATTTTGAAAATAGGGAGACAAATTGTGTAATAAGAGTATCTATTATTGGAGGAGAGAAGTATAATTTACTCTAGGATGCACCTTATAAAGTGAAATGCATCACACATCTCATAAGATTGATGGTCAGATGTGAAGGTGCACCAATACACTTTATGAGATTAATGATCAGATGTGAGGGTGTATTGGTGCATCCTCACATCTGACCATCAATCTTGCGAGGTGTGTGATGATTCGCCTTTACTCTAATATATTTGTCACTTTAAATCTTTAACTAAATACCCTTGCATTTGAATAATTAAGAGGCTTATATTGAAATAATGACCACCTTCTATTGGACAAATATACATTCGCATGTGTTTCCATACTAATTAGCAAGCAGTACTTCAGAAGTATCACTACCCTTTTACGGTACGGTAATCCCTCGGTTACACACATCACAACCTATACAACGAAGTCCAAAACTGCAGCAACGTTCCCTGCTGAGTTAACTAAGCAGTATCGCCTACTAATATGATAGTTTCTATTTTGCTTCTTCCTTGCCCTCATCAAGGTTCGAATTGTCTTGGACTTGTTCGTTATGCTCATTTTGCTGAGTTCTTTGTTCTGGAACAAGCTGGCCAACCTTTGGATACTTTTCAATGAATTTATATTCCCAATCCTCTAAAATTGCAAGCTCTGACTCGTCCAAACCTTCAAGGTTCCCATTAATATCTTCAGGTTTAAAAGTCAGGAGAGCTAGGGCTCTACTGCATTCCTTTCCAGCAAACATTGCATAAGGTCCACCGCGGCCATAAAAGTGCCTGCATGCATACATGGTCAACCAAAGTCTGATGTTCGTTGAGGGAAAATAGTTCATCATACAAAGAACTAGGAAGCATTTCAGATACAAGTAAACAAGAGCATTGCAAAACACAAGTTACTGACTCTATAAGCATGCTTGGCAAGAGTTAAAACGGAAGGAATGAAGAGGAAGGATGAAAAATTGAAAACACCTACTAACCACATCATAAATATATGTGGGCTTCAAGAACTAATGAATCAAATCATAAAATTTGTCACAAATTGAGTCAATTCAACTCAAACCTAACGACACATCCAAAGCCCAAAGGTGCTTAATTAAGAAATCATCCACAACATAGTTGTCAATCGCATGCGATACGGTGGAGCAAAGCGGAGCGGACGGTGGATACAACAGAGCTGCCGGAGCATCGCATTTCTTCATCGCGGCAAATCGTGGTGGTTATTGCGGACTGTTGGGCCGCTATTTGATGTTGACAGCCAAACACCGGTTCTACCCCTGTTTTTGGACCGTTCTATGCATTCTGAGGGGGACAGCAAGGTCATTTCGAACCTTCCCCCCCATTTTCTTTTTTTTTTTTTTTTTATAGAAAAAGAAATATTATTAAAAGAGAAGAGAATGTACAAAAGAGAATAAGAAATCCTCATAATAGTGCAAAATATACATCTTAGACCTAAAGGGATAGACCATATAACAAAGCATGCCAATCCCTTTGAATATCAATTAGAGGAACACCTTTAAACAGACCATAAGCTCTACACCAAAGGGAGGCTAAAAAAGTAATTATATCCCAAAAAAAATCAATAGATGAAAAGGAATCATTAAAAATCCTAGCATTCCTTTTCAACCAAATACACCAAAACACAGTAAAAACTGAAGACTGCCACATAATCTTTGCTTCTTTACGTGAGCTAAAGCCTCTGAATCTAACAAGTAAGAAGCTATTTGGCAAGTCCATCGTAGGCAAACCCAAGATTCACTTGATGAAAACAAAAGCCTATTCCAATAGATCTTTGCCAAGGACAATGCAAAAAGATGAGCCACTAAGTCTAAGCCACACATTATGCACATGTTAGGGGACAAAGCAATGAGCAGCCTGCGTTTTTGGAGCATGTCATTAGTGTTAATCCTGTTAAGAATAGCGGTCCAAACAAAAGCTTTGACCTTTAAGGGAGATTTAGATTTCCAAATAAGCTTATCAAAAAGAAATCTTCCCCCCCCTATTTTCTTCGATCTGAACGTTGGTTTGGAATTATTTTCTCTGTTCTCTTCCTCTCTAATCCATCTGTCTATCTCACCCCTCACCCCTCTTGCTCGGCAATCCTCCAACCTCCGATGGCGGCAAGATCGGTGACTGCAAGACCTGTGGCGACGGCGACGCTTTGTCCTTCTTGCATTCTCTTTGTTATGTTTTCTTCTATCTTCCTCGGTTGGGTCCTTTATTTCTCCTCTTCTATCTTCTTCTACTCTCTTTTTTCTTTTTTTTTTTCCCTACATTCACTTGCTTTTCCCTCTCTTTTTTTTTTTTGTTTTTTGTTTTCTCTTTGAACAATGGCATGTTTTGTTTTGTTGTTCTGTTTTAGCAATGATGATGATGATTGATTTATTGGAATGTTTTGTTAGTTTTAGAGAGTAGAGACTTAGGCTTAATTAGGATTTGGTGTTGTCTTTTATATTTTGCTGCCCTTATGCTACATGTTGGTGCTATTTTTTTTGTTTTACTGCCCTTAGGACTTGATGTTTATGTATTGGATTGATGGTGATTGCGTGTTTTTAGACTATAGAATGGATTATGAATTTTCATCATTGATGTGAATGAGTTTAATTTTAGATGATTTCTTATTTTTGAACATTTATATATGTTATATGAATTGCATGATAATTGTATATTTTTTATCAAATAGCCGGGCGAATCTTATCCGCTTATCGCCGCAGCGTTTTGGGGACGCTACCACTGGCGTCACTATCCGCATTTGACAACTATGATCCACAAGAAGTATTAAGAATGATCAAATTTTGAAAATGCAAATTGCATGGTGAAACTAGAATGCTATGTCATCATTTCCGTGCAAGTTCAGATCATTCATACAGAAAAAGAATAACACAGATTTTACACACTTTTAAGATTTAACAGGATATTCCCAATACAATAAAATCTCCTTGGCTTTGCTATGCCAAATACAAACAGAAGGATCAGCTCCTGAATTGGGAAGTCTCCACGCTGTACAGAAGACTATGAGCCAGGTTAATTCGTGTAACCAACCAACTGACTCAGCAGAGGGTTGGTTATTGGAACTTGAATTTAGTTATTAGCTGTTATTTCTATTCAGTAATTTCTGTTATGAGCTTCACACATATATCATGATAGGTTAGTGTGTGAAAAAGTGAATCAGAGACAACAAATACTTTAGAACAATGTATCATGCAAGCATTTTGCAAAATAGAATTCTGAGAGGAGTTTCTTCTTACTCGAAAAGAAGGCTTAAATTCTAAATATTTGGTTCCTTTGAAAAGAGATTTCTTCCATGGTAGAATGTACTCAATCAGCTCATCTTGAGGAGTTAGTGCGGGAGACACAGCATACATAAGCATCAACGGACACTTGTGTCACACAGTTGGAAGTTTCAGTGCAGAACTGCAAAGAATCCATTCAAAATTTGGAGGCAATGATGCATAACTGGATGCAGTCCCAAACGACTTCACAAAGAGAACGCAAGAGAGACGAGGGTTTTAGTGACAAATAATTTGGCTTGGCTTTAAGATAAAGAACTCTTTAAGCTATATGTAATATCTAGAGAACAGAGAATTAAGCTTGAAAGCTTTCACATCATCAGGCAAGCCTAAGCATGGTAGAAGTGGATTTTCTAAGAATGGGTTTCTGCAGTCCAGGGACGGGTCTTTGGAGGCTTTGAGGGTGAGATTTAGTGCTAGTATGTCAGCAGATCCCAAGGCTGCATTGAAGTAGTTGAAGCAAACTGTTTATATCGAGGATTATCAGGCTCAGTTTAAGAAGTTATCCACCAATTTAAGTATATTAACTGAGGAGTGGTTAGCATCTTTATTGCTGGTCTTAAGGATTATCTGAAATGTGAAGCTAAGCCAGCACAACCAGAGACTTATTTTCATGCGATATCCTTAGCTAAACTTCATGAGCAGAAACACAGTACCCTACAAATGACCTTAAAAACCAACTTATCATAAACCATCCATACCCTCAAACACCTGGGTTCCTTTCTCTCCTACCTAAATTGGACTGTCCACAGCCATTAAACAGTCATATCAGACCTTACTGCCTAAGCCTATACCCAGGCATGACTCTAGGAGCTCCACTGTTGATGCCATTGATACCTTTTGAATCAATGGATTGCATTACAACTGCAGCTCAAGGCTCGTTTACTCAAGGCTCAGAAAAGAATGAAGCTGGTAGCAGACTAGAATTGCTTGCATAAGGAATGTCATGCAGGTATATGAGTTTTAGTCAGGCTGCAGCAATATAGGCAGCAATCTCTAGCCAAGAGGCTCAATTGCAAGGGGGCTAGGCGATATTATTATGGCCCTCACCAAATTACTGCCAGAATAGGCTCAGTGGCTTATCAGTTGATTCTCCATCTTGCCTGCAGAATTCATGCAGTATTTCATGTTTCCTTGCTTAAGGTATACAACAGTATGCGTCCTACTGAAGTACCACCACTGCCTCATTCTGATAGGAACCTGGTCATGGAGCAGTAATTGAAAGAGAAAATGCTTGTATATTGATAGCAGAACAGAACCAATCCAGTGGGGATTAGCCTGCTGATACAAGAAATAATAAAAGAAAATAGTCTCTGAGCACTATAGCAGCTCAGCCTCTCCCAAGTCTAGTCCCAATATTTGCCTAACTTTCCCATATTCCCTTCCTTTTTATGTGCTACCCACACCCACAGACACACGCATTCTATTACTACACTCACCTCATAGCACATACAGTACAACTCATGCCTCTCACATTCTTTCTCACTCATACTTCAGCAATTACAAATAAGGCCCATTATGCTTGGCCCAATTCCCCCTGGTTCCTATCATATTCCCTCTATACCTCCCACTCCATCAGCGACTGTGGACCACTGAGGGATCATCAGTGATGGTCAATCTAAATAGCGATTCTGGTGTAATGGGATAGAGAGGCTTGTGAGCATGCTACTTGTGATGATTGGGCTACCTTAATTCAGGTTTTTACTTTTTACCACCACTCACCTTGGGGAAAAGGTGGTTTTGAACATGGGGATATTGATACCAACAGATGGATCAGTTCTTGAATTAGGAAGCCTCCACCCTAGCCTGAAGACCAAGAGCAGGTTAATCCAAGTAACCCCCTGCTGACTCTGCATCGGGTTGGTTATGGGAACTTGAATTTAGTTACCAGCTTTTATTTCTGTTATGAGATTGGCATCTATGTCATGATTCATCATTATGTGAATAAGTGACCGAGAGTCTATAAATACTACGAGAACAATGTACCCTGCAAGCATTCTGTGAAACAGAATTCTGAGAGAAGTTTCTTCTTTCTCGAAAAGAAGGCTTAATATCTGAGTTGGTTCAAGTCAATAACGTTGAGCAGTGACCAAACCCCTACCTTAAGTCTTAACCCTTTGAGCCATAAATTCATCATCATATACTCAGGAAAGTTCCCACTAGGTCGCACTAAACAAGAAGTCACAAGACACACGTCGCAGCAAATGCTACTTATTTTAAAATCCTCTCAATAAACGTTGAAAACTAAACTTACAAAAATTCAAGACTAGGGAAAAGTGTACAAATTATAAAACAAAAAGGAAAATGGAAAAAGTGGAGAGGACCTGGCAGTGGAGACGTCATAGATCTGGCCTTTGATTGCCATCAAGAGGGGCTTAGTGGGGTCGGAGCCATTGTAGGGTCGTAATTCCTGCTCGGTGATTTCGCCCAACTGAACCGGTTCGGGTGAGGGTTCGGGGTCGTCGAACCGGCGATTGGTTCGGGCAGAAACGACGGGCGGTTTGTTGTAGTCTTCGGGGGACACAAACATGCTGCTGACGGTCCTGTAAACGAAGACCATCATGGCAAGGATGGTGAAGAACGCCGTTGGAGATAGACCCGTGTACCAGGTTATCTCCTCCATCACGGTTGAGTATAAACCCATTTTCTGAATCGCGCTCTCTCTCTCTCTTTGTTTCCTTCTATAGTTCTCGGTAATGGTGGAGGAAAAAGGAGAAGGTGAGAATGAAGAGGCAGAGTGGCGGGTGCGGTAGGTGAAGGGCAGCATGATATAGTGTCGACACCGACTCACCTTACCAACCCACCTTGTTTTCGCCTTTCTCATCTCATTGACTGCTCACTGCTCTGTTTTCATTTTCCAAAAATAATCAATAGTTTTTCCCCCCTAATGAAAAATAATCGAGAGCGAGAATTTATAAAAAAAAAAAAAGTTGCTATAATGATGGGAAAGATCTAAATTATGATTTCTGTAAAACTTTATGATAAAATTTTTTTGACAGGAAAAGACTTTTTATTTTATTTGTTTGAAAATAACTGATGTTTTACACCTGGGTAATGCGGGTAATTAATAAATATTTTGTTCATAATTTTGTTCGATATATGTAACTAAAAAAATTTGAGAAATGATATGGGGACGCATTTTTGTGACTCATCCGCGATTGATACGACCTTATCTATGAGTGGATGGCGAGCAATGAGCAAAACGACAAAAACCGTATAAACATACATAACGCTAAGATGGTAAATCAATGAGATGAATAGTAAAAAATTCGAAAATTGAAGAAATTAACTTAAAACCTGTCGCGCCAAACCCTTGCTTCGAGCCCTCAACGTCCGCGGCAAACTCCCCTCACCCGTTATTCCACCCCCCACGTTCGTCCATTCCCCACGTTCGTCTACCCCAAACACCTTTTCCCTACCCAGGAATTACTTCCCCTTCTACAAGGATAGAATTTCTTCATCATATAGTGGCTACTCATCCCATGCCAACACTATTCTTGTATGATCACCCATTCGTCTGTGTCAGGTACAATCACAAACCCTTGTCATTCTCTTAATATATAACTCATTGTCTGTGTGGAACTCTAAATTGTCTTTTGAATCTAAAGTTAATTTTTTGGGGCATTTGTAAATGAAGGTCTTGAAACTATGATGAGTAGTAAGATTGAGGTTTATTTTAGTGTTGTTGTGTAGGTGTTTGCAGTTGTGCTCGTATGAGTTTAGGCTTGGAATATTGAGCAGGAAAAAAAATCATTATAGAGTAGTTTGATCTGAAAGAGTTAATAGACTCTAGTAAATTTTTAGAAAATGCTGGTAAGTTTGCTTATTATGCTGGTAAATACATTTAAAACGCCGGTAAATACGTTTATAAGGAACTTACTAGCATCTTAAGAACTCTTTAAAATATGATAACTTATTGATTTAAGTCCCCAAAGTGAATAATTGTTCCAAAATTTGACAAGAGTTATAAATTTAGCAAAGTATAGAAACTTACTTAGCAGCATTTTGTTAAAACTTACTAGTATTTTTAAGGAACTTACCAGCATTTATAAGGAACTTACTAGCCCCTATGTGAAACTTACTAGCGTCTTAAGAGCTCTTTAAAATGTGATAACTTATTGATTTAAGTCCCAAAGTAAATAATTGTTGCAAAATTTGACAAGAGTTATAAATCTAGCAAAGTGTGCGTTTATAAGGAATTTACCAGCGTTTTGCTAAAACTTACCAACCCCTATGTGAAACTTACAAGCATCTTAAGAACTCTTTAAAATGTGATATCTTATTAATTTTAGTCCTCATAGTCAATAATTGTTGCAAAATTTGACAAGAGTTATAAATCTAGCAAAGTATAGAAACTTACTTAGTAGTATTTTGTTAAAACTTAGCAGCGTTTATAAGGAACTTATTAGCGTTTTGCTAAAACTTACCAGCCCCTCTATGAAACTTGGCAGCATCTTAAAAACTCTTTAAAATGTGATAACTTATTGATTTTAGTCCTCATAGTCAATAATTGTTGCAAAATTTGACAAGAGTTATAAATCTAGCAAAGTATAGAACTTTACTTACCAGCATTTTGTTGAAACTTACCAATGTTTTTAAGGAACTTACCAGCATTTTGCTAGTACTTACCAGCCCCTCTGTGAAACTTACCAGCGTCATAAGAACTCTTTAAAATGTGATAACTTATTGATTTTAGTCCTCATAGTCAATAATTGTTACAAAATTTGACAAGAGTTATAAATTTAGCAAAATATAAAAACTTATTTACCAGCGTTTTGCTAAAACTTACCAACTCCTCTGTAAAACTTATCAGCGTCTTAAGAACTCTTTAAAATGTGATAACTTATTGATTTAAGTCTCCATACTCAATAATTGTTACAAAATTTAACAAGGAGAAAAAAATTTACAAAGTAGAGATACTTACCATCGTTTTGCTAAAAATTACCAGCATTTTGTGAAAACTTACTAGTGTTTATTAGGAATTTACCGGCGTCTTTGAAACTCTTAAATTTTTTATTGAAGGGGCAAATGAGTTAAAAAAAATTTCATTTCTGCATAGGTTAAGAGATACATGAGTAGTTCATAGTATATTGGGGAGATATTGATTAGCTTTCAAATATTGTACTCTCTAATAGTACTGGAACTGAGCATAAGCAAGGATGCATGTTACAATTCAAATTTTCAATTAAATTTCATTGGAGATGCACTTTTTATAATTTAAAAACTGAGAAAGAGATGAAATATGATCTCATCTGTGTACTTTGTAGGTACTGCAACCTAAATTTGATCTGATAAAGTATTACAAATCAAAATGCCATAGAGGAAAGCTACGAAACGTAGTCGAGGACAAGGTATGTTATTCTATGATAACCAAATTTTTCTTTAATTCTTTTTTTTTTCATAGTAAATGTTTGTAAGCGAGGTTGATGATGCTGACCTATAACAAAATCGCATGGAAAAGAACTGGTTATTGTTCCAGAAGTTAAGGAAGGTGAGAGTGACTTATTTATGTAACAGTTGAATTTTATTAATCATGTTGCCCTTTTTTTTTGGTTTAGGGATCAATTCTATGTGTAATTCTACTGATCTTGGCAGTTCTTCAGTTGACAATTTTTCAGGATACGAGAAAAAGCAGCGGACGAAAAAACCAGGGAAGGTATGTATCCGAGTAACAACTAATTGAATGTTACTAGTACATTGGAAATGAATGACTGAGTTAGCTATGTGCCTCTATTTCGGTTTTAATAAGAGATCCACACAGCAAATTTGTATTTTAATTCTCTATTTCATTATTGATTAGAATTTTTTTATTCTCTTTCATCCATATCATCCATAGTAATATTTGAGGACTGATGTATTATTTGTAATGTTTGTGAAATGCAGGCTGTGTTCCTCACTTGATGCTCGCCCAGTTGATTGCATGGGTTGCATGCAAAGTTGACTGAAGAGCAAGCTAGCGCAGTCTTCGACATGGGATTCAGAGGTTTGTTGGACCCCAGATGCCATTCCCTCAACCGTATTTTATGCTTGGAGCTGGTGAAGTCTTTTGACTTCCGACATCAAATGATGTTTGTTAAAGGGCGCGCTATCCCCATAACCTATCATGATATAGGTTTGGCGTTAGGGCTACCAGATAAGGGTTTTTTTTTCTATGAATTAAACCTCTATTCCTTTTTTTCCTTTTGGGTATTTATGGTGAATTTATTCCTATATGGATGTAATGATTGTTTTATTTTACTTGTCAATAGTTAAAATTTATTCATGTGCCAATTCTAATACTTTAGATGTAATAGGGTTGCCTGTTCCAAAGTCTGTCAATGATGATCAACAATTGCTATTAACAACTTTCAAAGGCATCAAATACAGTCAGTTAGAACAGATGATTATTGACGGGAAAGCTGATGACCAGTTTAGACGAGCATATATGCTATATGCACTGTCATGTTTCCTGTGCCCGACATCAGAGATGGCACCCAATTCAAAGTTTTTAGGGGCCATTGTTGATGTGCAAAATTCGCACAAATACAACTGGAGCGAATTCGTCTTTTCCCATCTTGTAAGGGACATCAAAGCATACAAGAGTAAGAAAGGGAGGACAGGGAGCATTGGCGACTGCCTCCTTTGCCTAATGGTATGTTGATCAAAGGTTTCTTTGGATGAATTGAGTATGGCTTATTCATGTAGACATCTTAATAAATGATTTGTCATTGCACAGATCCTGTATTTCCATGCTCTACCATTGGACATTGTCCCACCAAATATGGATCTTCCATTGATTAAACATTGGGATGATAAGAGGGTGCATTCACGGATTCAAGCGGAAAAGGAAAGTGCACAGGTATAGTGGGGTTAGAACCATTTAGATTAAATCTAGGACTGATGTTTATATGCATTTAGGAAATTTATCTATTTATGCCATTACCAAGTATACTAGAATCAAGCTGTACATTATTGTTATGTAATAGGGACTACTAAACCACGACAATGATGAAGATGATATTTTCGGGGAGCTTCAACTGCATAAAGTGTACAAGAGTCAGGTATATACCAAAGTACTTGGTGCACTTGACCTATTGGATTTGTTTGTATATTTGCAACTAACTAACTAACTCAGTTATAAATAAATCGGCATATGTAGTTCGTGCAGCAAAAGGTTTGGGAAATGCTTACTATTTAGAAGTCAATGGATGATCGTATCGTGGCTGGTGAGTTTGATGCAGCGCGAAGCATGCCTGAACAACCATTTCCCAAAACTCCAAGTGTCAGAGAATCAGATAGCAGCATGGATGCCGACAATGATGAGATTACCGCTACGGATGAGGAAGAAGAACAAAATGAGAGTGTTGATGACATTATCCATGATGGTCCTGTTCTGACACCTTTGGATGAGGAAGAAAAGGAACATTTAGAGAATCGTAATTACATTATCCATGACTTACCTATTCTGACCCCTATGGATGAGAAAGAAAAAGAACAAAATGAGAATAGTAGTGACATTATCCATGACGGGGCTGTTCTGACCAATATGGACGAGGAACAAGATGAAGAAAATGAGAATGGTAATGGCATTATCCATGAGGGGCCTGTTCTGTGCATTGAGGGAGGTGATAGAGAAGAATTGGGACAAAAATTAGATGATTACGGAGGTGACAGATCAAATTTGATAAAAAAATTATATGACTACTACATTGGGGTGCAAATTGGTCCTCCAAGCGAGTAGGGCCTTTTGTTAAAAAAAAACCCACTCATTTGCAAGCACTTAATTGTAAAGTTCAATATTTGACTATATACTTTTGGTTCTTTTCAGGGTCTTATTCTGGATTAAAGACATATTTTTACCTCGTTATGGGGCAAGGACATTGGTGCCTAGACAGTGGTGCAGCAATCATGTACTAATCAAGTCCAATGCAAAAATTTTCATATTATTTGTTTAATTTCCCCAAACTGAACCTCCTGACCTTATATTCTCTTGTCATGCCCAGCTTGTTTCATTTGCAAGTTCTGTCTTCAATATGGATAATGTGCGAAGGGGGAGGTCTCAATATTGTTTGTCTTCATACTTCGTGGTGAGATTAACTTACTTACTTAAGTTCAATGCTGGAATTAAAATCGTTATCCAGAGTAGTTTTGTTAATTTTTTTTTTTCATGTAAACATAGGATGAGCTTATAAAAAAGTTGGAAGACTTCAAGAAAGGCAAATTGCAGCTGCCGTTGGATATACTGGACCATTTTCCGCTATTTGATTCTAACATCGGCAGTTGCAATGAGGTATTTAAATTTGATCAGTGTCACATGTTAAATTTGTTGGGGGGAAGAAGACATGAAAGTGGAAGGAGGAGGACTTAGAACTCCCAAATCTATGCTGAGCTCGCTAAGCCATTTATTTTCCTCTATTTCCCTTTAATCTATATCTCCCATACATATTATTAATGATTGCATTGTCATGGGCTTACACAAAACTTTTATTATTGTTGCAGATCATTGCGTTGGAAATATTTAGTGAACATTGGTGGTGTTATGCATTGAAGAAGGATAAAAGGACATTGTATGTGCTGGATTCTCTGCCGCGGTCTCATAGGGGTGATAAGATTAAGCTTGACCAGCTGGTGGTATGACAAATTCAATATATTGCTTGGTAATCAATTTCTGTCGTATATTGAGTTGTACGTTGACTGTTACTGCTATTTCAAACTTGCAAGCTTACCAATTTAAGCTTATAATGCCCATGTTGGACCATACATTCAAATCTCTTGCCAATGAGATACAGATTAAGAATGTCAAGGTGCCATCACAATATAATGGGTAAGTGGTGATTAAGCGGATTTTGTGAATTTTTATCTGATATTCGTCCATGCCAATGGTGGGTTTTGTGTGTTTCTCGTGAAGGAATGACTGTGGTGCCTACACCATCAAATATATGGAGATGTGGGATGGTGTTACAACATATGAAGAAGGCCTTACTGTGCCTTCTTGGACCGAGGTCAGTTTTCTATTCTCTCATTAGTTTTCTATTCTCTTATCAGTATTAAATTACTATAACGTTGTGATCAGTTTTATTATGTCCACAGACTGATGCTGATGGCATTCAACGTGAGTTATTAACCGGTTGGGTCCTCGATGATAGAAACGAGGAAAGGGAAGAAGTGTTATGGGCTGCGAAACTTGATGTACTGCTTTCGACTTCTGCTCAATCCATTCAAACTCCGAATGTAGAGGATCTTGGCACCAGGGAAGACAATGCAGAGATTGATGAAGTTAATGTGGCAGGTTTGTGCCTAAATTTATGAACAAAGGCTGCTTATGTGGATAATTATGATTTAATATAAACTATAATCTTAATTTTATGACATTGCTTGCATAGAAGTTGGAGATCAAGGTCATACAGCTGATACCTTACCCATGCCATTATCAAATGTTGCAACGAGGGTTAAGAAGTTTTCGAGAAAGCAGAAAATTGGGCCACAGGGAAGAACACCGTACATGGCAAGGCATGTGAGGGGAAAGAAAAAATAGGTGCACATGGATGTCATCCTTTTGTAGAGGGTGCTTTTGAAGATGGATGATTTTGCTGTCAATGCTGGCTGGCCTTGACTTGAGTCTATGCAGAATTTGAGATATTGGAGCATATGTGGAAGAGTTGTGTACTTGGTGAGTTTTTAGAAATTCAACCAATGCAAAATATAAATTACTGGATTCGAAAACCAATTTTCCAATTATCTTATTAAGATCTATTAGGCTGATGATATGTTATGCAACTCAATATGTTATGTGATTTTGGTCCTGGGAAAAATATTTTTTGCTTGTATAAGACATTTTTTACAGTGGTGGCTATTCTTGAATTGGCATTGATATTTGTTGCTTGTCTCCAGGGTCCCCATCTCTGGATGATGAGGATGTGAAGAAGGTGGAGGCCAAGAACTCTCTAGAGGACAAGTAGAAGGAGTTGGAGGGGTTGTTCAACCCAATCATTGCCAAGATATCCCAAGGTGCTAGTGGGGATATGCCAAAGGGGGTGCAGATGAGATCCCTAGTTGTGGCTATGGAAAATCATACTCTGGTGACACTAGTGCAGGGCCTAGGATTGAAGAAATTGACTAAAAATGGCAGGCAGGGAAATTCTCTGGTGCCATTAGTGCAGGGCCTAATAGTAACATCTTATAGGTTAATGTCATGTGGTATCAAAAATATTATGGAAGAATAAATTTGACAGATGTAAATGATAAACTTTCTCTATTAACGATAGTCTATTTTTTGCTCATTGGTAAAATTCTTTATGGAAGCTGGTATGTTTAAGGCAAACGTTGGTAAATATTGGGAATGTGCTGGTAAGTTTCTTAGTGTCTCTTTGGATGCTGGTAAATTCTTCACAAACGCTGGTAAGTTTTAGGTAAACGTTGGTAAATTTAAGAGAAGCGCTAGTAAGTTTCTTTTAGGCGCTGGTAAGTTTCTTTTCGCTGACATTTTCTTAGGTAAACGTTGGTAAGTTTTAGGTAAACGTTGGTAAATTTAAGAGAAGCGCTAGTAAGTTTCTTTTAGGCGCTGGTAAGTTTCTTTTCGCTGACATTTTCCTAACTTTAATTTTTTTCTCTGCATTCTTTTAAACTTCTACCCAATATAAACCATGGGTCACCTGAATGACAAGCACATATATCACTAAGCCAAGAAAATCAGATTTTAGTGTCCCTTTGGACGCTGGTAAAATTCTTCACAAATGCTGGTAAGTTTTAGGTAAACGCTGGTAAATTTAAGAAAGGCGCTGGTAAGTTTCTTTTAGGCGCTAGTAAGTTTTTTTTTTTGCTGACATTTTCCTAACTTTATTTTTTTCTTTATTCTTTTAAACTTCTACCCAATATAAACCATGGGCCACCTGAATGACAAGCAAATATATCACTAAGCCGAGAAAATAAGATTTCAGTGTCCCTTTGGACGCTAGTAAAATTCTTTACAAACGTTAGTAAGTTTTAGGTAAACGCTGGTAAATTTAAGAGAGGTGCTAGTAAGTTTCTTTTAGGTGCCGGTAAGTTTCTTTTCACTGACATTTTCCTAACTTTGATTTTTTTCTCTGCATTGTTTTAAACTTCTACCCAATATAAATCATGGGGCACTTGAATGACAAGCAAATATATCACTAAGCCAAGAAAATTAGATTTCAGTGTCCCTTTCGACGCTAGTGAAATTCTTCACAAACGTTGGTAAGTTTTAGGTAAACGCTGGTAAATTTAAGAGAGACGCTAGTAAGTTTCTTTTAGGCGCTGCTAAGTTTTTTTTTTTTTGTTGACATTTTCCTAACTTTATTTTTTTTCTTCATTATTTTAAACTTCTACCCAATATAAACCATGGGGCACTTGAATGACAAGCAAATATATCACTAAGCCAAGAAAATAAGATTTCAGTGTCCCTTTGGGCGCTGGTAAAATTCTCTACAAAAGCTGGTAAGTTTTAGGTAAATGCTAGTAAATTAAACCAAGGCACTGGTAAGTTTAGTTTATCTTTTCAAATTTTGTAACAAATTTTGACCATGGGACCAACTGAATGGATAAATCTAATAGATCACTAAGCATGGAAGATGCAACCATCATTCTGTACAACCAAAACTTGAAAAAAGAAAAGGTCTTTATCTATTATAAGCCTCCAAACCCATACAATTGACTAATGTGTATCTAATAATAATTACACCTATACAAAAAGTAATAGTTTCATTCTCCTAATACAACAATCACAATAGTAATCTATTCTATGTGTGAGAACTAAATTGTTGGCATGGATATCCAGTTGTCTGATTGGGTCCTCCGAACTCCATTGGGAATGTCATTTTGTTTCTATTAATCAGTATATCTATGAAGGAACAATCTTCTACTACCTGGATGAAATGGTACAATCAATAAAAGTATCAAACAAAATTGACAAAATTTGTCATTGTTTACATGCTTGTACACATGGGTTAACATCCTAATTAAAGGCTTCATGTAGTGAGACTAATCCACCCGACTGCAGGTTGCCCAATTCTGCATCCAAACAGTTATCTTCTAAATTGGGCACTGCATTATTTTGATTCAGATGTACACACCTTGACTGTTGCTCAACAATAAAGAACAACAACAATAAACTGTGCTTAATATAGAAAATGCAACCATGGCATGCAAATTGCAACATGAATAAACTAGCACCATGACTAAATTAGAACAATTATTCAAATTAAACATTAAGCTCGGTGTGTAAACACACCAGGAAGCTTTCATTATTCAACCCTTCAGGACATTGAATCTCGACTGATGACTCAAGACAAAAGTTTGTTCCACCATGTTGACCAATACCAAAATCAATGGATTCCTGCATGTTTAGACAGCAAATAATGAGAAAACCTCTTGTCTTCATTTGTAACAATCTGGGAAACACATAAATTACATAATAAAGTATACACAAACCTCAATAACAATATTTTCAAGTCTTTGAGTGCTGCTTTTTTAGATTTTCTACCAAGTTTTTCAACTTGACCCAATTTCCTCTTTGAAGGTGGCCTCCCTTTCCGTGTCATGCGCAAGGGACTTCAGATCTCATTCACTTGATTTTCACAATTAGTGCACAAGTTGCTCACAATCTCCTCACCTCTAGGACTCCCACTAAAATTGTGAAGTAACAAGGATGGCATAGCCTGGAAATTGGCTATAAATCCACCAAGTGTACGGTGGAGGGCATTAGTTGCATCTTTAGAATCTGCAACAACTTCCGCAACATCATAGAAATGCTTGCATAGCTTGTCAAATATCTCCATTCTAGGTTTCAACTCAGTCACAGCATAACTGCTCTTTATGTAAGAATGCTTTCGTCTAACCTTCTTGCTCCATCTTGCCAAAATGTACTTACATGGCAATTGGTTAACTCTTTCAAGAGTGAGCACATTAAGCGAATGCCTACAAATAATACCTCTGAACTCAAATAGCAAGCATTGGCAGCTAAAGTCATGGCTGTCACGATTAAATATAACCTCATATGTCATCTCCTTTGCTCTGTCTCCCACAACAATCTCCTCTAACACATGATAAATAGCAATTATCCCATCTACATTCTCAAGAGATGTGCCATAATTCATTTTCTCTTTGAATTCTGCTTGAACTTCACGAAATTTTGCATGAGTATACTTAGCTTGGAACTGCTTTTCAACAGTGGAATTCGATCTGCAGGGAATTGAGGTATTCATTGACTAAAAATTAGCTTCAAATTCCTTTTCTACCCTGCTTTTTAGCGCATTGTCATATTGCTTGACAAGTTGTTGTGAACTCATTGTTGTGTTGACATATCCATCAAAGAATGCATGTATACTCTCACTTCATTGAGTTGTCAACATCCCTGCCCAAAAGTTCTTCTTCAAATAAATTGGAACCCACCTATGCCGCTCCTTATACAGTCCACTCAATCATTCATTTTCTTCAAGCTCAAATTCATTTAGTAAGGAACACCATTTGTATTCAAATTCTTCCTTTGTTATGGTTTCATAAACGGCAGCCTTAAATGCATACTTTATCTTATTGTATTCTTCATATGCTCTAAACTTCTCCAGGATTTTTTTCATTATATGCCATAAGCACCATCTATGACGAGTATTAGGCATAACTTTTTCAATCACCTTTTGCATAGCACTACATTGATCAGTCACAATGCCACTAGGTGCCTTTCCAGACATGCACCTTATCCAACACTCAAACGGCCAAACAAATGACTCAGTATCTTCTAATGAGAGTAGACCACACCCTAGCAAACATGTTTGTCCATCGTGATTAACGCCAACAAATGCAGCAAACGGCATATCGTACTTATTTGTGAGATATGTTGTGTCAAAAGTCACAACATCTCCGAAGGCTTCATATGTTGCCCTACTTCTAGCATCAGCCCAAAACACATTTCTCATGCGAAACTCATCATCCAGGTCTATGTCGTAAACAAAGTTACAATTATGTTCCTTCATAGTACGAAAGTGGCTTAGCAAGGCTTTTGCATCTCCTTCCTTTCCAATTGCCCATCTTTCCTTGCGAATATAATTCCTCAAATCTCGTTCACCAAATGGCAAATTCTCATACCCTCCCACAGCTCCAGCAAGAGATTGGAATTTTTTGTTAATCCTTACACCTGCATAATCATTCACTTGGATTGTCCTCTTCGCACGCAAGCTAATGCTGTTGTTCATTTTGAAAAACCTTGACTTTGAAGGACTGACATCATGACTGTGATAAAGAACAACTTTCTTGATATATCAAACTCCACTTTCTCCCCTGCTTACTGTAATTTTTGCATCACATTATGCACTACTAGTTGGCAATGTCTTCATTGTTGATGATATATTCGGTGCACGACTCCTACCCGTGTGCAAGCTAGAACCAAATAACGCAGCTACCCATCAGGTCCAGTTTTCGAATTTCTTATCTTCCATTGAAAATTTGTAAAGCATACGACTTGTAAAATGATTTAACTTCTTCTACTAAATCAAATGCTATCCTTACAGTTGGCTCCTCTAGTATACAGCTTATATTTGACCTATCAATATCACAGTTGGGATCAACATCAGTAGGCATTCCTTGATTGCTTGATTCCTCCATCAACCTCAACAATAAAATGTTACCACACCTACAAAAAAGAGGGACAAAAAAACACTAATACATTGGCAGAAGCATAAGCACATTAAGACAATAATAAATTAACAAAAGATTGCATGCTATACTATACAGAATAAACTGACTCTGACTCATGGCTGAGAAATAAGGAAAAAATAAATAAATAAAGGTTCATTCAAGCTAAACCATGATATCTCGTACTGGTTTGGTCCAAATTTTCTGGTTTTCAATTTTAATTAGTACTATAGCTTTATGTCTTTAAACATATTGGAATTGATAATAATGGCACTTGACCAATGGTTAAATTTAAACTAAATTTGATGATGTATCGGACATTGGGAGATGTTAAATTTAAATTTAGGTACTGCTCAATAACTATTAAAAAATTGAAAAAGAAAAAAAATATTCTTATGAATAGCAAACTAAAGAAACTTACCAGCATGTTGGAAATATATTAACCACCGTTCGTAAAGAATTTGCTAGAATCATTTGATATCTTTAAAATCTAATTTTATGACGAAAAAAATTTAATGATATGTTAAACTTATTGACTAAGGTACCTAAATGAACAACTTTATTAGATCACTAAATATTATTCTTCATAAAATTAGATTTTAAAGATATCATATGATGCAGGTAAATTCTTAGGAAACGCTAGTAAGTTTTGGCAAAACGCTCGTAAGTATATCCAACACACTGGTAATTTTCTCTATTTTGGTATTCCATTAATAAGGTAAGTATATCACTAAATCTTGTTCTTCATAAAATCAGATTTTCAATATTGCATAAGAAGCTAGTAAATTCTTAGGAAACGCTGGAAGTTTGTGCAAAAACGCTGGTAAATTCTTTGGAAATGCTAGTAAGTTATAGCAAAACGCTGGTAAGTATATTACATACGCTGATGACTTACGAGCGTATTGCACATACTTACCAGCATACTATAAGGAACTTACCAGCATTTTGCTAGAACTTACCAGCGTTTCCTAGCAAGTTACATGCGTGTTGTGCAACCTTTAAACTTATATGAACATAACTGCAAACACCTACACTACAACAAAACTCAAAAAATCATTAAAGACAAAGAGAAGACAATGAGTTCCAACGCCTTCCTTTATAAAACTCCCCACAAAAAAATAAAATTCAGATTTGAAAGTCAATATCAAGTTCAGCATAGACAATGAGTTAAAGGCAAAGACATAGGTTGTTCTTATCATACCAGGGATTGAGGACTGCAGACTCCCTCTATGGCTACCAGCTGACTTGAAATCGGGTAGCTATTGATAGAGGATGGAGAAGTAAGAAAGGGTACAAGGGAGACGAAGGGCAGAGGTAAGTAAGAGGCCAAAGGTAAGTAAGAAATCACTGCTATGAGCTAGTTTTGGAGAGGATGTTGGGGGAGCTGGACGAGAGGGAAGTAGTTTCTGGGGTTTTGTGTTTCTATTTTGGTTTTCAACTTTTTTTACTTCCTTTTTCGCAGTAACTTCACCCTCATATGTTTATATGATTTTTGTCATTTTGCCGTATGAGTCGAGGGGTGAGTCGCAAAAATGCGTCCCCGTATCATTTCTAAAATTTTTTTAATTTATACATCATAAATATTAATAGTAACAATATAACGTGAAAAAAAATTTAAAAAGAAAATTAGCAGCTTCATAAACATCTACTATATGGTATACTCTATACCCAGGTAGCAATTTAATCTCAATTATTACAAACTTCATAATTTGATGCATGAAAAAGTTTATAATGGACTACATTTTTTTTTAATAAACAAAAAGTTTAAGTGGGTTCAGCACTGATTATTCTACCAAGACTAGGGCACAGGCTTACAGAGCATTGCAATGGACTTACATGATCACCTACTAACGATATCCTTGTATCGGCAATAGAAATTGAACTTGCATTATTGTAAGATATAAAACTATTCATTACCAAATCTGTCAACTCTTATCGACGTTACAAGTTATTTTTTGGAAATTAGTTATCTTCTTTTAAAAGATAATGAGTTTATTCTTCCTTCGTAATTAATAAATCATCATTGTAAGAAACTAATTTTATCATAGTAAACAAATGATGTTGTGAGAATTAATATCATTAAAAAAATCAATTTTACATAGTGTTCAACCGATTTTTTGTCGATAAACAAATAATTGAAGATAACCTTGCTTCTCGATCTCAATTCGGGGAATAGAAGTAGTTCCTCTTATGGATTCTCAAGATTTTTAAATAATAAGCAAAAGAAGCAAATAAAATAGAATAACTACAGATAATGAAGAAACAAATTTAAGTAAAATGGAAAAGAAAATGAATGAAACTTGAAATTGAAATGTAAGAAGTATATGAACTAGAATTAAAAGAAAAAAGAAACTGGAAAGAGATGAACTAAATGCAATGAAAAAGAAATTAAACTTGAAAGAAGATAAAGAGAAAATAAAATAGGATGGAGTACTTGATTTTCCCTTGTATATCCTTTGATGTTAGAGTGATGAGAGGATGTGTAAGGTATTTCTCAAAAATATCTCCCCACTTATTCTAGTCCTACAAGTCTTATTTATAGACAAAAAAATCTCTAGAAACTAGGCCCATTATCCCACATTCTCCAACTTCAATCTCAAACCATATTCAAATCCACATTCATTTTTTAATCCCACATTCTAAGTTGTACGTGGGTCCTTCCAATGCCTGGCTTCTAAAATAGGTGCATGACTTCACGTTTAAAAGCTTTTACCATGATCCACGATCTCGTTACTACCCATGTCTATTTATCACTTTGACTCCAGGTGCTTCAACATTTTGCTTTAATTCAATATGCACTCATTCGTCGACATTTCAACACTTGGCTTCGTTGGATAATGAGATGTCACTTATTGCTTCGACACTTATAGTTTGCTAACATTCTTAGCCCTCTCTTACCATGTTCATTATTCTTCATCTCAATAATGCCACAATGCAGGAAATTCCCAAATCGACCTAATCTTCTATCAATGTAGTCGATTACACAAGTGGCCATGTAGATGTTCCCTTTGCTTCATATTGAAATCACTTTGACCAATATCATCTTTGACCCCACATGTCCAAGATTTCAAGCGATCTTACTTCCTTTGCTAAGCACTTTGACTTGGATATTGCCATGCTTGTCGAAGTGGCTTTCTTTTTAGAATAACTTTTTATTAAATGTCAAATACCAATCATATCCATGGCTTTCCAATGCTCATGCTTTTTGCCACATCCACATAAGGCAATATATGACCCAAACTTTGCTTTTATTTTCACACTAAGATTTGTTGAAGAGATTACATCCTTAACACATAATATTCAATTCCATTAAAAGACTTGAGAAAATAGATTGAAACTGAATTAAATTTTGTAAAACATTGCTGAGAAAATATTATATATAATATAGAAATACTATGCCTTTAAAACCTTTTAAAATCTTTAATTTCTCTCTTGAAATATTTTACTCTTTGTTTCGAACCATATCTAAAGACATTTAGGAGAAAGAATATAGTCAAACTTATCTAGACTCGTTGAGCTTATCCAATAAGTCAAAGGTCAATTGTCTAAGTACCACTGGTAGATATAATAATACTCTTG
Organism: Pterocarpus macrocarpus; assembly: GCA_031439585.1. NCBI lineage: Eukaryota > Viridiplantae > Streptophyta > Magnoliopsida > Fabales > Fabaceae > Pterocarpus > Pterocarpus macrocarpus. The sequence continues at coordinate 30,069,598 of CM062520.1, forward strand.
AAAATGGTCGAGCACTTCTAGCTTTAGCCTAGCTTATTCAAATGTGTCTGACCATTCTGGTTGGCTAAGATTTTCTACAAAATTTGGACCTTTCCCATTATCCCATGTAGCAAAATCAATAATCCTAAGATTTAGGGAGAACTTAATAAGATTTTCGCTTATCAATTGAGAAAAAAGGTAGGGGCTTCAACCTTTAAATATGAACTCATTCCAAAGAGATGTGTTATTTGTACATAGCTCACCTCGTACTCCAGGCCGACATACCACCTATCCACCATTGGATGGGTGTAGGACCCAGTCTAAGTGGGGGCCATACACCCATCCAATAGTAGATGGGTGGTATGTCGACCTGGAGTATGAGGTGGGCTATGTCAAAATATCATTTCTCCATTCCAAAAGCCAAAGGTAACTCATTGCTTCTAATTTGAATTGCTCCTTTTATCTTTCACTTATGACTTGAAAAACAAAGTGTCTTTGCAGGTCCCTATTGGAGCTGCTTCACCACTAGTAAAGGCAACATTCAACCACCATCCTCTCGATAGGAACATTTGATGCCCATTGTGTGGTCAAAGGAAAAGGTCCCATCCACAATGGCGAGAATTAGGTGCCAAAATACCAATGTTACCAACAACAATCCTATGAACAGCAACCATGCTACCCCTAACACCATGCTATTTAGAAAATACAAGAGCATAGCCTAGAAAGTGGAGGCTAGACCTGAGGCTTTGGCTTGCTCTCAAGAATAGTTACATCCAAGTTGTGGGGTCAACCACCAACATGAAGGTGATAATGCCTTCCAAATATCTTATCTGATACCAGAGAAGACAAGTGGGTTGAAATGGTGTCCTCAACCATACCTATCTCAACTACTCATCCATTTTATGAATTCATTATGTTCATTCCTCTACTAGATAATTTCATATCATCTACCATGACATAGCTTTATGACCAACCTTGAGAAGCACCTCAAGGGATACCAAGTCATCCAATGATTTTCTCACCCGCTTCAACCAAAAAGCCATTCAAATTCAATAACTTAGCCCAAACATTGCCATATATTCTATACTATCTGAGCTTAGGCTTGGACATTTTGCTTATGTAATAGCTCTAATTTTGCTTGTGGACCTAGAAGACCTCAGAGCTTGGTTGACTAGATACATCAACATGGAGGAGATATGTGTGACTAGGAGCACTATTGCTCCACCTAGAGAAGAAAAACCCTTTGGCACTAAGCTTAGACCCAGTGGATCAAGATCCAATGTCAAGGCTACGTATGGGAAACAAAAAGAAGATATCAAAGGTGGTCATGTAGAGGTAGGAAATCCTTTAATCTCACACAGTTCGTGTAGGCTGTAACACCCTACTAATTCCATATTATACTTAAGTCGTATTTTGGTATTTTATTATTTGTTATATTGGCTTTGTGGAAGTATATAACTATTGGGAAAATAAGTTAAGTGAAAATAGCAGGTAATATTTTTTTTTTCCATTCATTTACTTAAAATAAGCTTTTGGAAAACATGAGCCTTTGCACATACACATTGGATATATAGCGTTGCATCATACATAATCGTATAGCGTAATGAAGAAATAAAGCGAAAAATATAAATAAGAAACACAGCTCATGCATAAACATCACACACACACACACAGAGTTTGGTATCCAAAACAACGGGCTAAGATCCATAGGTATCATAGGTTCTATGACAGGGCCCTATGCTTTGCCAACAAAACAACTGCAATAAACTAGACACATCAAATACACAAAGCATCCCCATATAAACATCGTATGCCAAAGGAAGTGGTACCAAATATACAAAAGAGAGCCACATATACATCATAAGTGGGAGCACGCAAAACAGAAAAACACCCTACACCCTAGCTATGTGCTAAACCCACACCCTCAAGCCTAAGAGGAAACAAACCACTCCCCTAAGAGGAAACAATATTTTTCTTTTTTGAGATAGTAACTTAAGATTTATGAATATATACCCATCTTAAGAAAAATATTCATATGTCATTCATTAATTTGAGAATTAGAGATATAAAGAAGTGGACTCAAATTTTGTTAAACTAAAAATTGTCAGATGCAACATTATTAGTAATATTCAATTATAATTAACATATCAACTATTGTGTTAAAAATAAGAGTAAAATACAACCCTCTCCCTTGAGAGCTAATATTATTACACTTCACTCCCCTTTATGTTTTAAACATATACTCTCATCTCCTAAAAATTAGGATAAGCTACATTTTAATCAATTTTCAAGTTTTCCATTAATTTTTCATTATCTCATTATTTTGTTTGGGGCCGAAATACCCTTTATTGATAATTATATGTATTAATTTTTTCAAATAAAATATGTATTGCTGATAATAATATAAAATATTGATTTATCTATATATAAAATTTAAATTTTAAATTATTACATATTAAGAGAACAAATTATTATTAATAATTATTATTATTTTTCAAAAATAAAAATTACATATTTCTTCAACTATTAATTCTAAAGTATTAATTTATAAAAAAATAAAAATTATTTGTTAATATCATATATAAAGATTAATCACAAAAAAGATAATGATTTTTTTTGTGAGTTTACTATAAAAAATATATATTAATATTCTAAAATTAATAGCTAAGAAAATAAGCACTTTTTATTTTTGAAAAATTATTATTATAAATTATTGTTAGTATTGATAATTTGTTCTTTTTATATAGTAATAATTTAATTTTTAAATTAAACTTTATATATAAATATTTTATATTATTATAAGCCACATGTATCTTTTATTTTGTAAAGAATATTAAATATTTAAAATGTATAACTATTATTAAAGGGTATTTTCGTTAAAAATAAAATAATAAGCATAATATAATGGAAAGTTAATAGAAAACTCGAAAATAGATTAAAGTATAGCTCATCTTAATTTTTTAGGGAAGAGGGGTGTGTGTTTGGAAATAAAGGAGAGGTGAATGTAATAATATTATTTTTCAAGGGAGGAGATTGTATTTTATTCTAATTTTTTTAGGGGAGGGAAGTGTATGTTTTAGTAATAGAGAGGAGAGGAGTATAATAATGCATTCTCTTAAAAAAGAGAGTTGTATTTTACTCTAAAAATAAAGTTAAAGATAAAGATATGGATGACCCATAAAGTTAAGGTTTTGAGAATAGGATATTACATAGCAATTATGCTTTAGATTTTTTTCATCTCTTATCTTTATTTTTTTCTTTTTGAATGGATCCCTTATTTTTATTGTTATTATTTTTTAAATTTAGTCCCTTATATTACCAAATGTCTGCCTATATGATTTCTAGTAACTTTTCTATCACATAACTTATGAAATATACTGACATGACACAATTAAAGTTACATCTACGCCTATGCCATGTCATCACAATTTGTATCATGTCAATATTTCCGTTGGTTATGTAATGAAAAAGTGACTAGAGATCAAATTGGTAAACGATTTGTATCATAAAAAAACCAAATTAAAAAAAAAGATAACATACCACATGAAGAAAAATAAATAAAGATAAGGAATGAAAAAGAAAAGCCTTTTTCTTTCTTTTTCTTTTTTCTTTTTAAATGTATGTACATCTACATTTTTTTCTCAAACTAGTACACTTGAACAACCAGAACATTAGTGGTGGGATGCTCGACCTTTGAGAGTGCATTCATCTTTTTCGTATTACTTCCGATCTACTTTTCTATTACTTTAACTGTATACAAGAGAATTCAAAATTAAGGTCTAATTATGACACAATTATTAAAGTACTCTTATTTAATTTTTTTATATCTAATCAATTTCTTCTATTAATAACTTCCATTATATTTTTTGGTTAATGTTGTGTGCTTTTCTTTTTTTTTTTTCTTTTAGAATATTTGTACTTAAAATTATGTAAAGAATAAAATTATAAAATTAATAATAAATGTTTTATTATCATTGATTTCTGAGAATAACACTTGACAGATAAAATAAATTAGAAATTTTTACACAAAGTAACAGAGTTTCCTATTTTAAAAATTTGCTTAAGAACCTATCCAACTTACTGGCCGATCTGGTCATAGCAGTGTCCAAAGAGCTAAACTAAAACTTCAATAGTAATTAATATGTGTAGGGAAACTAGGCATCGTCGCTCGGTTTGGAACGTGGAGATGCAGACATCACTATTAAGCACGCTCTCCTCTCGAATATCAAGACCATCCGTTTTGATCTTTCTCGAGAAGTCTCGCTCAAAATTTTTCCAAACCGCCGTCAACTATTTGAGAAATACTTACCTAGTATGAGAATAATGATGCTCCCAGTCAATCATTAAGTGTATTTTGTATAAAATTGTGTATTAGTAGTGAGTATCATATAAAAAACACTTATATAATTAATCTGGAAATACAATTATGTGGTGCTCCTGGACTATGTAACTATTTCTATCAACTATTTGCCTTATATATATAGGTATTCACGTCACCTCTGTACATGCACTTAGCTAAGTGTTTCTTGTTCGTTTTATCTTCCATGGCCACCAAAATTGAATCAAACGAAGACCTTCTGAGGGAGATTCTTCTTCGCTTGCCAGTGAAGCCCCTTCTCAGATTCAAATGCGTGTCCAAACGTTGGCTCGCTCTCATCTTCGATCTACGATTCTGCCATTCACACACTCTTCGCCAATGCCGCACCAATCACACTACTAGAAAATTGTCTAAAATGAGACAAATCGGTCGCAAAGAGTGTTTGCGACTGATTTTGTTGATCGCATTTAGGTAGGTTGCAAATATATTTACAATCGAATTTTTCGATCGCAAATTTTTGTGACCGATTATGTGCCATGCCTAATTTGGGCACTTGTTGACTTTTTTGCAACTGAATTTTCGGTTGCAAGCTGATTTTTTCGTCACAAATTTGCGACCGATTTTTCGGTTACAAATTCCGAATTTTGCAACCGGTTTTTCCGTCACAAATTTATAACTGAAAAAATCAGTCGCAAATTCCGAATTTTGCGACCGATTTTTCCGTGGCAAATTTGTGATCGAAAAATCAGTCACAAATTCCAATTTCGAGACTAATTTTCAGTTGATAAATTCAGAATTTGCATCGGTCGCAAATTCCAATTTCGAGACTAATTTTCTGTTGATAATTTTGGAATTTGTAATCGATTTTTTGGTTGCAAATATGTAGTTCGCATTGTCATATGTTTACAGTTGCAAAATCGATCGCAAATTTTAAAACAGAAAAAAAAAATGGAAAATCAGAATCTTATCAAATCCAAATTTGATACACTTGAATTTTACAAAAGCCCAGAAAATAGCATCCAATAGTCTATAAGCAAAATCAGTTAACATTATATATAACTAAAAGTTAGTACCTAAAGTTTAGTACATATAAATAAAGATTTAAGTAACTAATATATAATCCAAACTACAAATAATAAGAAATATAAATTATCTAACTTACACATCACTGTCAACTACGTATATCCTAAACACAATATACATAAACTATCACAATATAAAACTACAACAACATACATTGTAGACCAAATTATAAGGTTCTTCTCAATAAAACTTTGGAAGATAAATTTTTAGCATACTTCTAACTAGTTCTCATTTCCATGGTTCTTCAATTCTTTCTATAGAGTCTTCAACTTTCATTGATTCTTCATCAACTTCTGTTATATTTTTAACCTTCTTCATTGAGTTTTCAACTATTTCTATAGAGTCTTCAATTGTTGAATTTTCCACTAAATCAATTGAGTCTTTAACTTGCTCAATTGAATCTTCCACGATCTCTATATGATCTTCAAGTCTATCCATTTAATCTTCAACAAATTAAGCAGATATTTAATAATCATTAATTTTATATTTATTTAGTATAAATTAACTTTATATCAATATAATCAAACTGCCAACAATATAACCAATATAATCAACCAACAACACCAAACTATCAATAACATCAAAAAATCAATTTCACAATCTCAACCAACCAATATAATCAACCAGCAACACCAAAACTACCATTATTTAAAAAAAATATAGATTTGAAAATTTAAGAAAAAAAAAGAACAATAATATAAACTCAAACTCAACCAATAACATAAAAAAAATCAATTTCATAACCTTAACCAACCAATATAATCAACCAACACCAAAACTACCATTATTTTAAAAAAAAACAGATCTAAAATTTAAGAAACAAAAAAAAAAAGAACAACAACATAAACTTAAACTCAACCAATAACATCAAAAAATCAACCAACAACCTTAATCAACCAATATAATCAACCAACAATACCAAAACTACCATTATTTTCTAAAAAAACAAATATGCCAATAACAAAAAAAAAAAAGAGGAACTAAGGAAAGGATGGAAGATAACTAGGATGGAAAAGCGGCGGTGGCGCAAGTGGACAGCAGTAGTGGTGGCAGTAGCGGCGGTGGGTGGACAGCGGAAGCAAGAAGGGAGAAGAAAGGGGTGGAGTGGTGGAGATAGTAGAGAGAGGTGGGGGAAGGGGAGAGGTTAGGGAAGAAGAAGGAAGAAGAAAAAGGGAAAAAATAGTTCTGATTTGGGGATTTTGGATTTTAAAGATGTCGGAATTTGCGACCGATTTAGTCTTATATCTTTTTGTGTATGTTGCAAAATTGGTTGCAAAATCGGTTGCAAATTCTAAGATTTTGCATTTATCCATAAATTCTCTATATTGAAAAATCGGTTCCAAAACTTGAAATTTGCGACCGATTTTGCGCGGTCGCAAAACTTGAAATTTGCGACTGATTTTGCCACCGATTTTGCCTTCACACATAATTTCTCTACATTGAAAAATCGATCGCAAATTCAAAGTTTCGCGACCGATTTTGTGTTCAGACTCAATTAATATATACTTATAAATCGATCACAAAATCGATCGCAAATTCTTAATTTTGCCACCGATTTTGCGACCTAAACTAACTAATTACTTTTATATCGTTGGCCTTACATATCGGTCACAAAATCAGTCGCAAAATTTAGTTTTGCAACCGATTTTGCGACCGAATTTTGTCAAAATTTTTTTGCTTCCATTTACAAAATTGGTTGCAAAATTAAGAATTTGTGACCGATTTTGCGATCGACTTTTTTAGCATGAATTTGTTCCTATTTTACTCAAATTGGTTGCAAAAGCCTTTTTTTTCGCTACCGATTTGTCGCATTTCCGTTAAATTCTACTAGTGTCGCCCCCCTTTCCTTCTGCCTTATTACTTGCCACCAGACCTTCGTCATGCCGCTGCCCCATTTTCCCTTTGACAAGTTCTGCTGTTAACTAGAACTCCAAGCACTTTCGCTATCTGAAAGTTCCTGGCATGAGCATTACCATAATGTAGTCGTGCAATGGCTTGCTACTTCTCGAAGGACAACCATTGCAGAAGCGCAATCTTCTACAAAACGCTAGACACTTTGTATACGACCCAAACACCAACCAATTTGTTGTTCTTTCTTTTCCTAACAAACAATTTGGAGCTGCAGTACTCGCCCTGTTTTTGTGTTTTGAACCATTGAAGTCACCGCATTACAAAGTCATCTCGATCAGATTCAAGAATTTTTCATCTTTCCTTGATATCATGACCTATGCCTTGGAAACATCTTCTCAGAATGTTGACATTGAACATGTTATTAATGTGTATTCATCAGAGACTGGATCTTGGACCAAATGTGGGGTTTGTTTCACGGCCCCAGATCATCGTTCTACGGTTTATAGCAATGGTGTTATATATTGGTACACCGATGCTGTGAACTTTAAGTACTTTGATGTTGAAAATCAATGCTTTAAGGCATTTCCAATGCCATCGGGAAATGATGATAAAAAGGTTAGGTATTTTGGTGAGTTGGTGGTCATTTACATTTGGTTGTAGAATCGCCTCAAAATCTCGAGTTTGATATTTTGGAGCTGAAGGAAGATCGTTAGGAGCGGTCAGTGAGATTCCATGTGAATCTTAATCCCTTGCGAGCTCCATTCGGTCATTTGAACTTGGATATTGCACACATGGTAGGATTATTTTACATGTTTTGCATTGTTCGACAAGAAAAGGAAGAGGAGTCTATGCTTGTGTTCTTCATGGATGGCAGAGTTGTAACACCGTAATAAATCCATACTACGCTTAAGTCGTATTACTGCATTTTATTAGTTGTTACTTATGCTCGTGGAAAACTAAACTTCATTTGGAATTAAGTTATGCGGAAAATATGGTAAGTTTTTTTTTTTTGAAATACGTCGTCGCTTTGCAGCGTTTTGAAAAGTAAAGTCTTGAGCGAGAAAACAGATAGAGAAAGAGCGTGTCGCATAAAATATATACTCCAATATCATAAAACAAGAGAAAGGTAAACAAATAATAAATCACAAATACATTGCATTAACTAACTAACCATTACATTCATATTGGTTCATAATATATATATATACATACATATATATCAGCATTACATCGAAGAAGGCTTATGGTCATGCCATGATCCAAAAACTAGATACAAACTTAAATTGACATCGGTTGTCACAAAAAGGAATGTATGAAGATGCAGAGCTACGGCAACTACAAGTCCACATCGGCATTGTCTGACATCCCACGTCATACGCCCGCTCACAGTGTGGGGGATCCATGCTCCACTCCACCGGATGCGTCGTCGAGATCTGGTGACTATACGGAAGAATAACTAGGGTGAGAAATGGGATTTCTCAGTAGGACTCGAACCCGACACGAAAGTGTCATCGTTATCATCCCAGCCACTTCGGTTTTATTAATGAAAATAGTGAGCATTCATAAGGTTCCGTTCTTAGGTTTTCGAAAACATGAATATCCAAAGCGGATTCGATTTTAACATACTCTCTAATCATTTATATCATAACATATATGGGCATAAGTATAATTACATAAAACATGCATGGCTATGCTATAGCTTCTCTGAACTTCTTTCCTTCAAGGGTTTGGACCGAAGTCCCTTTTCTTTTCTTAACTTGACTTTATCTTAAGTCTTATCTTTTCACCCACTAAACATAAGTGGCAATGAGCTCATACCGTGGCCGTCGCCACCATAACTTTTTGGTACTTACACTAGCTGGGTCATGCCATGCCTCATGTAAGCCCTATCCCCTATACTCACACTAGCTGGGTTATGTCATGCCTCATGTGAGTCGTGGGTGAGGGGAGCTTAAGTTAGGTCACCTTCCCTTTTGAAGGATCACACACTTAATTAAATCTCTTCTTATTAAAGCTTATGATGCAAAATTATTCTAATTCTTTTCCACATTTAGGCGTTACGTATCGCCGTCCCCAAATGTGATTCCTTTATCACATATTAATAAGCATCATATCATCAACATATCATTAGCATAATCATCATCATATCATATCATCATCATATCATTGGCATAATCATCATCATACCATATCATCATATGTACATATAGAGGCATACCCATCACACAAAGTCTTATGAGCTTAGCTTAATAAATTTGGTGCAAGCTGTTAATTGAGGTTGCCTCTTGTATAAATTCTTTTATTAGGCATAAGGCCAATTTCATCCATTATCCTTGTTGAAACTTTTAAGTTGAATTATGAGGGTTTTTCCAATGCCTAGAGTAAAGGTCTTAATGTCTTAAAGCTTATTTCTCATTAACCTTTAAAACTTATCCATAACAGTTTTACTTTTACAGTGAGGTAGTAACTTCAAAAATTCACCATAATTTCACCTTTTACTCTTTTGCCTCGAATTTTGGTATGATTGTACTTCTCTGAGTCTATTTTTAAACAAAATAAGCTCCACTAAAAAATTCATTTTGTAGTTTGAGTTATGCACATTTTATTCTGACTGTTCAGACTTGAAAGCTTAACTCGGGTCAGTGGCTTGTTAACTCCACTAGGAGTTCCTCACATAGAATCTGACAAAACTGTTTTATGGGAGTCTTCCTCTATGTCTTAGCTTTCTAACAAACTTGGTCCCACTCAAAAATGTTCTGTATAACTTGAGTTATGCACGTTTTATTACATACTGCCCGAACATAAACACATCTGAGGACAGCACACTTTGAAAATTCATATCTCTCTGGTTTTAAGGCCAAATTTCACGTATTTTATATGTATAAAAAGCTCTATGAGTCTATTTTCATTTAAAATTAGTTTCGCTACATTTGGAGTTATATTGAAAGAGTTATTGGTCATGCCATACAGACTGCTAGAATTTTCTAGCTTCCACGGTTTTGGTTTCAATGAGTTTTCTTGTAAAAACATTAAAGCTTTTCCTCAAGTGATCACTTTTCTCTTCCAACCCACTTTTAATCTTTGAGATCTTGATATTAACTCAATGTTTTAACTTCTAAAAATTTGGTTCAATAACAATAGACGCACCAACCAAAAATTTCATGCCAAAGAGAAGGACACAACACATGAAAACTCATCATATCAACAAGCATGGTCATGAAGCCTTGGAAACAAGTCCTAAAACCACCTAGCTATGGAGAGCTTAGGAGTTTAAGGGCTTGAAGAACACATAAAAGAGGAAGGTTGGAGTCACTACCAAATGAGTTTCTTGAGGAGTAGAAAGAGTTGATGGGTTGGAGATGACCTTTCTCCTCCTTGAGCTTGATAATGGGGCTAAGTGAGTGTTTGTTTTGCTTCCTCAAGAACCAAAGAGGGTGGTCCTTGAAGGGCTTGTGAGGGTGGTGAAAGGAAAGAGAGTTGAATAAGATGAGAAAGACAGAAGAAGAACAAGAATGGTTGGAAGAATCAAAAGAGCTAGGATGAAGTTTAGAGAGAAGTGGGAGCTTGGGCTTGTAGTGAGAGGATGAAAACTTGCAAATGAGGAGAGTGAGGAGGCTAGTTGGCGTAAGAAATGGGGTGAGGGGGCTGATGGCTTTTGCTTCTCTAATAAGTAAGAGGGAGTGGGTGAGTTTTACTTCTTTTTCGAGCAAGAAAGCTAGGAACTTTAGGGTAAAATAGTAGGTTGTGTTTTCCTTGAGTCTTGGTGTTTGGGTAAGGACCATTTTGTGTTTTCTCAAATGGTTAAAAGCATGACTACTCTTGGGATTGGCTTGGGTGGATATGATCACTCCAAATGTCACAATCTTGATGGAGGAGAGTACATCTCTTGGCTTGACTCAAGGAATACTACTAATATAGACTCTTGATCTAATGGTGCATGATGAGAAGGCAAATGGGTGGTTGGATTTTGCTCTTGTTCTTGGCCAAAATTTGGTGCATCAATTAGGAGAAAATTTTTTAAATCTTCAAAACTATTAGAATTACCTAAATTGTTAATCAATTTGATTAGTTAAATTGCTCTTTAACCGATTTCGGTTAATTACACCTTTAAGACGTTTTTTCGCTAAAAGAATTGATCTTATGAATTGTGTAATTAAGGTGTAAGAATTAATCTATCTCAATTGGTAAGGTAAAACAATTGTCTTATACTTAATTAATAAGATTGGATTAGCTTAATTATATTTCTATGTTACGAATTAATGAGGCTCGAATAATTAGGTTTTAATTAAAATATTTAGTCATTTTGATTTAATTATTGACTTGACTCAATTCACTAAGCTCTTACTCATCGAGATTAGTCGATTAATTCTCAATTAATCGTTAACCTCTTTAATTAGTCAAGATCACTGAATTAATTAACTTAGATAAAAATTGGGGATGTTACGAGAGGTATGGCTAACAATCTTGTGGATCATTCTTTTAGAGAGCTAAGTAGATTTGGTCCTTTTCTGAAGGGAGGGTCGCGGGAGGGTCGCGCTTCGATGTATTTCACTATCACGAGAACCTTTCCTGGGTTGGTCCTTCCAATGCTAACTACTGCAGGTCCACGTCATTTTCATTTTAGCCATATTGAGACTGTTTAAGTTGTGCCGCTCTCTATGTCTGATTTATAATTATTTTTTTCGTTCTATGTATAAGATATCATTTATGTTTTTCGCATAAATTTATTGTGTAACTTCTTTTTTGTGCTTTTTGTAGCTGCGAGTATGCAATGTTGGTTTGCTGTTGTTCGTATCATTTCTAGGGCTGGTTTATCGCTCATCTTATTTTTAATCTTACTAGTTGTTAATTCTTTTATCCTTTATTTAGAATGAACTTCAAATTTGTAATTTTGAAAAACGACGTTTGACTTGTTAGTTTTTTTATAATTAAAAATTTCTGATATGTTCTCTGATAATGATTAATTGGACCTAATAGTAGTTGCTGATTGTTGGTGATGATCAGATTGGAATACTGATTAGAGCTTATTATTGAACACTTGAAGTAATTAATTGTTTAGTCTATAAATGTTGCCTCTATATTTTTTTGACTTATTTTTATGTTGTCGTATCCTATCTATTATATGCAAATTTAATTTTCATCTAGTATTTAATATATTATTTTAAAAGGTCACTATTTGCTTACTTGATCTTCTATATTTGTTAATGTTCGAGGTTGTGATTTTGATCGAAAAAGAAGTTCATAATAGATTGCATGCCTGCTACTTTTTAAATAAGAATCTATCCAATAAATCCAGTTTTTTTTATTAGTGTTCTTTTTGTCGGTCCCTAATTTTTGTTGCATTAGAAACAATTGATTTTGGCCTAAATTCTTCTGTACACAAATTTGTTTCCATAGAAGGATTAAATTTTTTTTGAAGAATTAAGAATACTTTTGTGAGGTCGCTTGACTGCTTTGATATATATATGAACTGTCCCAATGCTTTGTTTCTTTGCGTTTTGTTTGATTAGTTCCTTCTGTGATAAAAATATTTTAAATACTATATATATTTGAGTTCTGAATGGATAAATAAGTCTTTTTAAAAAATAATTAATTCTTCTGTTTTTGTTTTCTTTATTAAGATGATTCTTTATTCATTTTTGACCAGCTCTAATCCTAATCAGTAATTCGGCGAGGCATATGTATACTTATGTTTTAAGGTGGTTGCTCTAGTACTGATTTAAAAGTATCATGAAGATAGTCGTTATATAAATGACACGTGGATGGTCTATAATGCAGTTAATCTCATACGTCCACCAAAGGTACTTTTTTGAAGACTCTATCAAGCACCACGAGTTCCGACCTCCAAGTTTCGAGCTCAAAGTTAGATCTTACACTAACAAATATCAATGTATGAAATCGGGTTTCGAATTTCGAGTTCGGTGTTACATTGATAAAAGCATATAGACACCCAATTCCGAATTTCGAGTTTCAAGTTGGGTGTTACATCGATAAAAATATATAAAAAAATTTATGATATATTATATTTTATCAATTATATGGTATATTCACTACATCTATTATTTACTCATTTAATAAAATAATATCTTCGTGGTGCTAAGCAGCCGCCATGTTTTAAAGTTGTGATTTTCAGATGCCGCACGAGTTTTGATGGTAGTATCGTTTTTGGTTGGCCGAAGCTAGCTGGACAAGAAAACAACATCTGTTACGGTTCTCCTTTTAGTTTTTTTTTTTTTTTTCCGGTCTCTCCTTTTAGTTTGTTATGTCATGTTTTGAACACTTTAAGCCGTTTATTTTACTTCTTGACCCTTGTTATTGACATTTTGGTTGAAGATGTAATCGAATATCAAATCTAAGGTTTGCTTTCATTGCTTTGTACTTCTTAATTTTGGTAATTTTATAGCTATATATTTACTTTTTCCCTGCATTTGGCTATTTATAGCACTGAAAGCAGTATGGACTGATTGGGCTCAGCTTTTGTTTGTTTTTTCGTTTCAATGATATAGTAGCGACTGTTTGGAGTTAATTTTTTTTTTCTTTTTGAAAAACAAAGATGGAAATGTTTGCTCGAACTTTGAGGGGTATGTCTTAAGAACATGAAACCATTGTTTTTTGTCAAAATTTTGGGACTGAAAAATGGAAGCATTAAAATGGCTCACCTCGAATCTTCTAAGCCCGACCCAATTATTAAGTTAAACGAGTTCGGCCAACACTATAGACAATGTTAACAGGCAGGTATTAAGCTGAGACATCTCGTTTAAAGCTACTTTATGGGCTTATATATAGGCTAATTTTTTTTTTTTAAGTTTTATGTAAATAAAATTCTTATACAATATTACATTCCACGTATAATCAAATGAAACTTCAAACCTTGAGTTCAACATATTAATATCAAATTACATGAATTCAAAATAAACTAAAAATTCAACTTCAAATTTAAAAACGAAGTTCAATAAATTAAGTAATAAAAAATTTAAGTTCAACAAGGCACAATTAAAAATATTTAAAGTCAAAATAAATTATACATAAAAATACAAATTCAAAGTCTCAGTCAAAATTTAAAACATTACATAATCATATTGCAATGTTTAGTTTATTTAAGTTGCAGGTTAAATAAACTGGACTGAAGATAAATTAATTTAAATGAGTCAAAATTAATTAAATAAATTTAATTAATTAAAATTGATATAAGTGCAGACGATGATGCAATCATAAAATCAGGGTCTTTTGGGAAAGTATTAATCCAATTTGATCAATTTAATCAATTTTACAATCAAGGGGATGTATCTGTACGTAGGGTTCCAAAAAGGAAAAGTGTTAGGTATTGTCATGCAAAACCTTAGGCAAGAGAAATATAATTTTTCCGAAATATCATAAATATATTATGTATGAAATTTTTAAATATTATAAACAAAAATATTAAATAAAGATTTCAAAAAAGCTTACTAACTTATGCTCTCAAGTTGATCTTAAATGGGTCAAATTGGGAAAGTAATAATCCAATTTTGTAATTATTTATTTAATGCGAGATAAGTAACTTAAGATATAACAGTATATACTCATCTTAAGAGCCTAAGGAGAAATCGAAAGGAAAGAAATTAATTTTCTTTGTTTGGATGTGGAAGGAAAATTGAGAGAAAAGAATAAATAGTATAAAAGTATATGTGGGACCCATAATATTTGTTTCCTCTCGGAAGTGGGTGAAAAAAGGAAGGAAAATTGATTCAAAATCATTATTTTCAATATTACCCACACATTAATATTGTTATTTTAAATAATTTTGAATAATTTTTTTATTAGTATTGGCTTGATTTAATAGGTTGATATTATTTTAAACTTGTTACATTAAAAATAGTTAATTTTTTTGTTTGATATTAATTAATATAATTATTAAACATAAATTAAAAATATAAAAGTGAAAATATAGTTCTATACAACTGTTAATTAAGGGTATTTGTGTAATATTGATATAAAAATAAAGAAATCAGAGCAATAATAGATAGAGTAGATATAAATGTGAATGCTTTTACATAAAAATAGAATGCTAATTTTTATTATATTTATTTATATATATTATTTTGATAGATAAATTTATGATAAAATTACATTAACTTTTATATTTCCATTAATTTTTTACGTGGCATTACTAGAAAGATGTGAAAAATTGGCAGACATTACCAACAGAAAAAAAACTATCAATATTATTGACGGCGATTCCAATGGAGAATGAACTAATATGGATTTTAGATCTAAATTCACTTACCCGTATACGACGATGATAATCTTATTAAATTTTTTCACAACATTACCGACAACTAGACTGTTAGTATCTATTAATTTTTTTTAAAAATTTTTAAGAGTAATTGCTTACCAATGATACTACCGTTGGTAAATTTCATATTTAATTTATACTTTTCTTGAATAAAATTTACCAATGGCTAATTTGTTAGTAAGCTTCTTATTTAATCTAATTTGTCCTTGAATAATTTTTACCGAAGGGTATGTCGTTGGTAACTTTGCGTCAATGAGTGCTGTTTGGTTTGCTAACATTGATCACTTACTAACGGCTTATCGACGGTATTGACTGAATATCCATCAGTAATTGCTTTAAGTGAAACAATGCATTTCACTTTTAATTTACAAGTAGATTTTCCGTTCTCCATCCTTCCCCATTTTTGCATCTCCATTCTCTCTCTTTCCTCTTTCTTCTCTTTCCTCTCCACCACCAATTTAGCCATCCTTCCATTCACCACCACTAGAGCTCCATTGCCATCATCAGACACCACCATTATATTCCAAGTATTCTCTAGAACATTTTAATCAGTTTTTTTTTTTTTTTGTGGCCTTTTTTTGCATTCCTTATCTTTACTCAATGTTGTCACTTGAGAACTTTATGTTAACTAAATGTGTTTCTTCTTTTCTTTATTAGGGAGCACATTTGGAGCATTAAGAGCATCTCTTTTAACCAGTAAGTTGCATTCAGTTTGCTTGTAAGTAAATTTTAATTTCGTAATAAAGTTAGAGTGTTGGAGACTTATAATTTATAGGATAGAGTTGTTGGAAAACAAGATTGCATAACTAGGTAAAGGCTTAGTGTTTCTTCTCGATTGTCTGACTTGTGTGTTGTGCCTAGATGTTTGATTAATCTTGGTGGAGGCTCTTAATTTATGAGGAGACATTGCTCAATTTTTTTAAAATAATTTATTATTTAAAATTTTTACTTGATTTGTTATCGATTGAGTTGTTGAATATTAAAACTTGTTGTTTGAAATTTAAAAATTTTATAATTATTCTTATTGTTAATAATTTGGTAATTTGAAAGTAATTTGTTTATTGAATTTTGTAATTATGCTTGTTGGTAATAATTTTATAATTTGATATTAACTTTTGATAATTTAGGGATAATAATTTGTTAATAAACTTTAATAATTAATCTCATTAGCTAATTTTAAATTTGTTAATAATTTGATAATATCTTAAAATTTTGTAATTGTTCTTATGAATTTGTTTCTTGTTATATCTTGTAATAGTTAGATATATAGTATTTTGTTTTTTAATTTTGATTAGTGACTTATATTAATTTCATATGTTTGTATTTCAGATATGACAAGCAAAGGCAGAGACAGACCAAAGAAGGATGCCCACCCAATTCCTCCACCCGATAGTCCACCTCCACCACTCACTTCACCTGACAAATGGCCGATATGTCGCCGCCACCACCATTACCCTGATCACAGATCCAAGAGTTCATCATGATACCAAACCTTAGGTTTATTGCACAGTAGCTGGCTCCTCAACTATAGCCTCAACCCCAGCCCTCTAGCGACCCCATATCTACCCCTACACAAGCTGGACCCCAAAGCAGAGTAGGCAACTTATTGGGACAGCTACAGGGTCACACAATGAGAAAAGTTCATCTTATATGGGACGGGAAGGATTGGTAAGTAATTGTGTGTGTGTGTGTGTGTGTGTATGTGTTTTTTTTTTTTTTTTAATTCAATGTTAATATAATTGTCCCTTATTTCATTTAAATGTTCATGTGATCCCATTTTTTTTTTCTTTTATTGGCATAGTTAGCTCCCTCTGAAGCCTAAAGAAGATCATGAAGGTGATACAGGAGAAGTACATGGGTCCGTATCCAACATTCTCGAAGATTCTTTCGAAGATGAAGGATATGTGGTATAAGGAGTAGAAGGTAAAAACACTTAGTTTAATTTGTTTTAAGTTTAATTTTACTGTGTTACTCCCGTATGCATGACTTAAATGACTAATATATTTCTTTTGTTTGTGCAATAAAACTTTATAATCGACCTTGCTGAGGAGCTTGTCATGAGGAGTGCGCGGGACACATGGGCAAGCAAGTGCCTATGAGAGATGTATCACGACATCCGGTGGGGTGTGCTAGGCAGCTACCATTGGTGGTTAATGGAAGAGCACCTATGGGAGTTACAGAGGTATTGGGAGACAAACACTTTTAAGATAAAGGCCCAAAAGGCAAAGATGAGCTAAGCTTCCATTACGGGTGGGTCTCTTTACACTAGTGGCTCCACCACCGTTGAGGGCACCAAGATATAGATAGTAAGTAATTTAAATTGTATTTAGTTTTACATTCACTTTATGTATTAAATTATTTATGATTATGTAATGTTAATTTGAAATGTAGACGAAGGACTTGAATAGGACCTGCCCTTGGTGAGCTATTCAAAAAGACCCACACTATAACATCCACTGGAATTTTTTTTTTTATTGTTTTTTGCCTAGTTGTTCGATTTTTATCGAATAATCGAGGTTAATTAAAATTCGAATAAATATTTATTTGGGATCAATTAATTAGCAATTAATTGAGTTTAGATATGAGGGGATTAGGTTAGAAGTATAGAAGATTTCATAGAAATTTTCAAAAACCAATTTACCGATTTAAAGGAAATCGGTAAGATTATGGTATTTTAAATTGTCGGAACCGAATCAATGGAATTATATACCCAAAATCCTATGACTCAAAGGCTGAATACTCAGCCATTTAAGCCTCTATGGGTGGCGCCACCAAGGCCACAAGGAGAAGGAAGCATGGCTAAAATTTAATCACAAAATTTCAACCAATCAAAACCCACAATTCCAACTATCCTTTAATTACTTGAATCATAATCTTTCTCCCTTATTCCCTATTGACTTCGCCCCCTCCTCTCCTCTTCTAGCCTTCTTCTTCTCTTCTCCCTTCAATCTACTCCAATAACCTTCAAGTCTTGATAAGGTTCCACCCACCAAACTCCAAAATCTAACAAGATCACATACAAGGAGGTAGAGATTCAACTTTGTTCTTGTCTTATTGGGTATGGGTGGTTGATTGGGGTTTTTGTTTTTCTCATATCTTGATATGGTGTTGGATGTATATGATGGTTATTGGCTGGTTTGATAGTTGTTTTGTGTTTAAAATCAATTAAGAACAGAAAAGGATGAGAATAGAAAGAAGTGAGGGGCTGGAAGGCCAAAATCCCTCAGTAGTCCATACGGCAGAGTGTACGGATCTGCCTACAGCCATTTAAATTTGATGAAATTATTTTTATGTGAAACTAGACATTTAGGGCTTTCCATACATATATAATATAAGGCCATTGGATTAGTATTGAGAGAGATGAATTTTGGAAATTTGACCTAGGTTTTTGAGTTTGATTTTGGGCAGACTAGGTTGTTCAGGACAAAACTTGCCCTATACAACTTGGAATTGAATAAAACTAACTTTGTTAAAAATCTTACATATAGGAGAATATCCCATAAAAATCTCAAAGTTAGATACGATCCTGTTTGTTCCCAGTGGTTCGAGGAAGTTACCCTATGTCCAAATTGGGCCAAAACAGGGCAGTTTAGAAAGGTCAAATTTCAGGGCTTATAACTCGAGATCTACTAAAGAAAATGAAATGGAACTTATTGCAAATGAAATCTTGTTTTGTTAGCTTTAATATGATACTAATTTTGTATAATTTGAGCTGGTTTTCGATTTTTAGTAGATTTTTACTTTTAAGTGTGTAATTTTGGCTAGCTACATGGTAGGCCGAGATAAAACTTAAATAACTTGAGCTACATTTATCAAAATTAGATGGGACCAAAGAGGTTAGAAAATAGACACACAACACTGAGACAGCAACTATGTTTTAAATGCAACAATTGTTTCTATGAGATTGATGATTGAATTGTGAATGAAATGTTATGATTTCTCTGAAAAATTGTTTTTCCTGAGCACTGGCACTACTCATGGGGAAGCGGACATGTTCTATTATGCTGCCGAAATTTCAGCAAAGTCTATGCAAGAGTTATAATATACATTCAGATGCATGTGCATTTTCAAGAAATTCATAAAGGTTATGTTATGATGAAAGTTCCATAATACTTGGGCCAGTCCCAAATTAAAGTTAAGGGGAATAGATCGATGGGAAGGTCGGAGAAAGTAAACCCAACATTCCTATATAGAAACTAGCTCGATCCTAAAAAGCAGACTATTACCCAAGAGTCTGAATAGCCAATAACTCCCAGGGGACCAAGTAACGGAAAAGTTTATGATGGTGAGTTTAAGAATGAGTTTATGCATGGTTGCATTAAATGGTCATTATAATTCGTTTACAATTTAACTGTTATGTTTACTTATTGCTATATGTTCATTTATTCTGCTCATTATTTTGTGTAACACTATTTAGTAGGTTATTCTGTTGCTATGCTGTCTTAAGTAAAATTGAACATTGCCTCGGACCAGACATTTTCTTAAACTTATTAAATGTGGATAGTTCAATTTGATGCATGTTTTTTTTTATAATTAAATAAAAACTGAGGCAATTGAGAATGAATGTGACGTCAGTTTAATATTGTACTCGAATCCTACTGAGAATTTCCTTAAATTCTCACCCCCGCTCTGTGTTTCTACATTATTCTTAGACTCTGGCGATAGACTCGACAGCTACCCTATTTATAGAGATCCCTGACCTGCAGCTCCACCATGACCCCATAGTGGACTCGTTGTACATAGCCGGCTCTTGCCATTTCTGCCTCTACCTTTTTAACAATAGGAATTTTGTTGTTCCTTTATTTCACCCTGCTTTCGACCCTATCGCTCCGTATTTTGCGATCCTATTGCATGTAGCACATCCTCCTCCAGCACCTCCAGCACCCGCAGCACCTGCAGCTCCTGCCAGCCCTCCACCAAAGTCACCCCCACAGGTGGTTCTAGACATTCCTCTCAGCTCCAAGAGCGATCCTTTTGAGGCTACCGGTTGATCATCCTCCTCTTTGGGACCTAGTGTTGACTACTCCTCAGCAGGGCCTGATATGGCCAATGGCTACATGACCGAGTAGGTCCCGGCTGCGGGTTATATTGTACAGTATGGCCCTCTTTTGGCAGTGTGCAGCATTGAGCCACAGACTTAGCCATAGATACATCAGCTAGTTTG
This sequence comes from Pterocarpus macrocarpus, assembly GCA_031439585.1. NCBI lineage: Eukaryota > Viridiplantae > Streptophyta > Magnoliopsida > Fabales > Fabaceae > Pterocarpus > Pterocarpus macrocarpus. The sequence continues at coordinate 30,090,265 of CM062520.1, forward strand.
AAATGTCCTCTGAGGATCTCGTAGGACCGTTTTGATTGACACGGGCCTTATATCTTTTTGGCATACTGGCTCTACTTACGTATCCTCTTTTAATGCTGCATATAAACTAAAGCGTTGGCTTCCAATATATATATATATATATATGTATGTATGTATACAACTGGTGATATATTACCTATTTTTACCTTTTCTGTTGTGCTTTTTGTCAAATTTTGTTACATACGGCAATGCTAATCACCTTTATTATGTACAGCGCACCGTTTCTTCTATTTACATATATCGATGTGATCTCTGCGCCCCAAGATGTGGTTCGTCAAATATATAAATATACAGATCAAAGAAAAAGAGATTATAATACAATGAATATAGTTATAAATGAAACACTAACACGGTAACGTAATCTACTTAGTTTCATGCTATAACTTAAGCATAATATTAAATTGGTAGGGTGTTACACACACCCAGAAGGAGGGCAAGTCACGGTAGGTCGACCAACACTCGGAGGCCACATATGTAAGAATCCTAAACTTTATTTAATTTTTCATTATAGTTTTATACACTATGATGACTTATTAATTTGTTTATTTTCATCGCAAAATGGATACATCTAATGACTTGAGGAGGCACGGGGCTAGCACTTGCAGTAGGAGGTGATGATTGTTCTTCTATTAGTGAGGATGAAATCTAGTCAGAGGTGGTAGGCAGCTTTTACAAGGGCCGCATATACGGGATAGGCACTTACTACTTAGGTGGTAGTATATGATTGGATCATGTGCTATTGAGGATCACAAGGTTTAGGACCATGTGCATGCATTGAGTTCTCAACTCCAGAACTACTCACAATGGTTCTAAGAGGCTGAGACATGTCATAAGAAGGAGATGAAGAAGCTGAAGAAGAAGAACATGAAGATGTGGAGGAGCGTGCAGGCATTCATGCACCAGGTGCAAGAGGACACTTCATTTGATGTTCTTCTTCCGCATGTGCCATTGGAGGAGTCTTTTGATAGCTCCACCTTCTCCTTCTCCTCCTTCAACTCAAACAATTGCACTGCTCATGTTGTCAATCCCGATGCCGACCCCTTGGACCCTGAATATCACTAAGGCTATTATATATTTTTTTTATTTTAAAAAAATTGAATTGTATATTTGATTGTTTTTGGTAATTTTTATATTAATTTGAACACTTTTATTATTATTGTATAGTGATTATATTTTTTATTTATAATTTTGAATGAAAAATTATAAATAACTAAAAAATTAATTAAAAATTAAATAAATTAAAAAGGATGAATATTAAATTAAAAAAATTTTAAAAAATTATATTCATTGGTTACTGATGAGTGCCCGTTGATAATTTAATAAAATATACTTTTAAAAACTTTTTAAGTAAAATTTTTCAACAGTACAACGTCGGTAATGTAAAAAGTGCTATTGGTATTTATTACCAAATTGACGAGATTTAATACTAATTTTTCAAATATTTACCGATAGAGTTAATTATCTGTTGGCAACCTCATCGTTTTTTTATTGATGGACAATATTCCCATCAGTATATTTCTTACTGACACATGTTTTATTATTGTCTAGTTTCTATTGATATATCCATTGGTAAATATTATCCAGTCGGTAATGTCGTTGGTTTTCAACGTGTTTCTAATAGTGTGATTCCTTATCTATAAGGATAAAATTATCATTTGGTATCATTATATTTTTCTTTCTTTTCACTTTTCCACACAAACAAACAAAAGAAAACACTTATTTTGCGATTTTCATTCCTCTCATTTTCCTTTCATCCAAATGTACTTGTGGAAAATAAAAATCCACTCATTTTCTTTACTCTCATCTTCTTTCCTCTGTCTTTTTTCTTGCTCTACCAAACATAATATAAGAAAAATATGTATATGTCATTACTTGATTTGAAAATTAGAAAATGTATAATATAAGAAAGTGGACACAAATGTGTCCAACTAAGGTTGTTAATGCAATATTGCCAATAACATTCAATGATTATCATATTAGTTATTATTGTATTTTTAATAAAGTTAAAGATGAAGATTGTAACACCTTAATAAGACCACACTATGCTTAAGTCGCATTGCAGTATTTATTAGTTGTTACGGTTGAACTAGCGGAACTTTTTTAACTTCAAAGTAGCCAAGTAATGAAAATAGGGTATAAATTTTCCTTTTGAACATAATTATAACACAGAGCCTTTTACGCGTACATAATTACTATTTGAATAACATTGTTGCATAATAATCCATCAGGCATAACTGTGCATAGTTATATATATTGGAGTGTACGTATTCATATAATAAGTTACCAAGAACCCCAGTCATTGCCCAGGTAAGTTGAAATAGTACAAACTATACAAAAGGAATACAATTATCCTAAAAAAGTCAGTACTAATCCTTATCTATCAGTCAATCACTATCCAAACATATACAATTAAACTGTGGCACCAAAATATACAGTTATAAGGGCTCTAAGAGGCTTTGTCTGTAACCTAAATTGTTTCTAATTATGTTTACTAGAATATAATTTCTTTAATTTTGTTTTTTGACAAGATTTTAACTATGTAATTATATTATTCATTATTTTATTTCTCTTTTTAATTTATTATCTGCAGTAAGTTAATACATTTTTTTGCCAATTCTTTATTTACAATTTATTGCTTCTCAATGATTTAATCTAATTTAAATATATTTTTGTTCCTTAATAATTTGCATAGATTATATATCTAATTTGTTATGTAGAGTTATAAATGCAACAGAATTGGGGATCTTAAAAAGATATGGATGATTCAACCAAATATTATGGAGCATTGAATATTACACAACAACAATTTTTTCTTAATATAAGTGCATGAACACTTTTCTCAAGCATAATACACCTGAAAAGTTGAAAGCTTGAGACTTGAGTGGTCGTGGGACACTCCAGCTTTGATAATGCAACCATGTGTTATGAAAATAAAAGCTAAAAGACAGAAAAGTTAAAAGATAAGATAAATTAATTGGGTAAACATTTTCTTCTCTGCTTCATTCATATCAAGGGACTACATTTATAATAGTGTAAAGTATTCTAGATCCGTCTATCCTTACATATGTCTTACTCACATACAATACACATGTCATAATCATGCAGTCACTCTAAAATATTTCTATTAGTTATTCTTTCCTATCATTACCATGCCCATGCCCATGACATCAACCTTGCCCTCAAGGTTGCTAAAAAGAAAACAAAGACATAAATAACAATTTTAGGTACCTAAAAATTATTAATCCTAAGTAACTAATTATTTGTAATTTTTTTTTTTCTTCTATCAAGTATGTGTAAAAATTTCCACTAGGATCTCGTTGTTTGATTGCTGATAAAATATTAGCTTGGCCCCTTAAACAACGAAGGAAAAATTTCCAAAGCCTTGTCATCAAATTGGGCTTGGCCGACCAATGTCAATGAAGCAACCTTCGTTTCAGGCTTTTGGAAGTGGCCTAGTAACCCAAACTTAATTTTTGGACTAGGATGGGTATGATCCAACAAATCTTGACTCATCTTTGAAAGTGGAGGCACAAATGTTGCCCTAGCCACCCACCCACTTTGGCATGGTTTCCCTAGTTCCATTCTTCATGTCACCACTCAACCCCATTGTTAAGAAAATCAGACCGGATGAATCGGCTGGTCAAAACGGTTGGACTAGGAACTGGCCACTAAGCCGGTTCGGTCATCCTCTTTGAACCGTTAGTCTAAAAAATCGGTGATAAACCGGACAGAATCGAAAAAAATCACCGACTGGTTATACCGATTCTATTAATTTGATTTTTTTTGTTCATTTTTTGGGGAAAAAAAAAGGCAGAAGAAGGAAGAAGAACACAGCCACCGCCATTTAACCATCCGATGTTCGTCCTCCACGCCACCATTCGACCACTGATCGACTTTAACCTCATCGCGATGCTAGAAGGTGTAGCACAAACAGACCACCAGCGAGAGGGATTGATCCAACCGGGGTTTGTTTGCAAATGGCAAGAGGGATTGATAGTACATTCCTACAAAACCAAAAAAAAAAAAAATTTCAGAAAAACAACAACAGCAACAACAAATCAATAGAAATTTTTAGTAGTGAAAATAAGAAAATCAACGAAATCAGAGATAGACAGAGAAAGGGAGAGAGAGGTGAAGGACCTGCTTGTGCAAGCGGAAAAGCATCCTGTAGTTGTTGAGGATGGAGGGGGCGTGGAGGCCAAGGAGAAGGCAGAGCCGCAAAGGTCACAAATGTAGAGAAGAGTAAAAAAGAAAGTGAGTAATAGTGGGGAAAAGGTAAGAAAAATGGGAAGGGGAACTTGGATGCTTGTCAAGTGTGTGAATGTGATGTGTGATGGGAAAAGGACGTGACCAGTACAAAGGATTTGACAAGGTTAAAGAAAAGCGGGGAAGAGTCATGAAGGAGAAAAATAAAAGGGAGAGTTTAATGTGTCACACCATTTAAGGTATTGGGTAGTCTTTACTTAATTTGTTTTATTTTTATTTGATTATTGTTAATGAGTATATATATTTATAATTAAATATATAATTTATTATATTCCAGTCGAACCTCGGTTGAACCAGTTGGATCTCTGAACCTTTGAACCAATACCTGATCGGTTCAATGCCCGGTCCGATTTACTTAACCTTGCTCAACCTTTCTCCTGTAGAAACACCAATTATGCCCCTCTTCATTGTGCTGACACCAAGCGTTGTCGACACTTGCTTCTGCCTAAGAAGACACCCTACCTTCTACTGCTTGTGATCTCCTTGGGATGGCTGCCTATTTCTAACCCTCCACCAATATGCTGTGATAGTGTTGTTGCTGCCTACGGCTTGGTCGATGATGTTCTGCCTTTACCCTTCACTCCATAGCTGCTAGTGCTCCCTTTGTCTCTACATGCGCTACCATTGTTATCATAGGTTGTTGTCTTCACTGCAACAAGATTTGCTGCCTCGCCCATCGTGATAGATCTACCATGGGGGATCTTATTGCCTCCATCCTTTGCACTTGCAGTTCCTTATACCCTGTAATCACCTATAACCTCTCCAATTTCTCACTCTTCATAATCCACAAGATTTGAACTTTGATCTTCATTGATTGTCATTGAGCCTTCTTAACTTGGTGATTCTTGATCTATGGTTAATTTATGAGCTATTGAGGATTTTTTATGTGTTGATCTGTTGATGTTGGTTTGGTGTTGTTAAGCTGATATTCTAGAATCTTGATGAGTTGTGGTCCATGTTAGGGCTACTAGTCCATCTTGTTTGGACTTTAGGATGGTGAGCTTGGCATCAATTTTATGCAATTGATTTTGCAAATAAGCAATGGTAGCTTCAAGGTTGTTTGAAGGATAGATTTGTGGTGTTGTGGTAGTGGAACAGGGGGTCTCCACCACTGACCAGCGGAGGTGTTGTTGACACCAGAACTAGGAAATGACACTATGCTGGATGTGGGATGTAGAGGTGCTAGGGATTGATAGAAGAATCTCAGATTATGCTCTAATGGAGTGAGGAATTAGTGGTGAGTGGGAGTCAGAAAGGGTTTAATTGGTACGGAGAAAAAAGGGGGAAACATGATAATGAGTTTGAATCGAATTGTTATGAAAATTAAAGCTAAAAGATAGAAAAGTTAAAAGATAAGATAAATAAATTGGCTAAATATTTTTTTCTTTGGTTCACTTATATCAAAGGATTACATTTATAATAGTGTAAAGGATTCTAAATTCTTCTATCTCTACATGTGTTATACGTACACACAATATACATATCATCATCAAATAGTCACTCTAGAACATTCGTATTAGTTATTCTTCTCTATCACCATTCATCTTTAATATTTTTTATGTGTTTTTAATTTATCTTAACAGTTTTGTTTAAGAACCCATTTTATAGGTAACCAATAATATTATGGGGACTTTGTTAGGACGAGCTAATCATATCACAATAGTCGTGCCCAAAGAGCTAAATTGAAAATTCATTAGTAATTAATTCAATGTAGGTGAACCAGTTGGAATGTTGAGAAACATAAATAAATCATTATTATAAGCACGCTCTCCTCTCGAATATCTACCATCTTTCTCGAGAAGTCACGTACAACATTTTCCAAGCGACCATCAACTATTTATCTTATATAGATATAGGTATCTCATGCCAATTCTGTACATGCACTTGGTGTGTGTTCCTTGCTTGTTTTGCTTTCCATTTCCATGGCCACTGAAGTTGTATCAAACGAAGACCTTTTGAGGGAGATCCTTCTTTGCTTGCCAGTAAGACCCCTTCCTCAAATTCAAATGCATGTCCAAGCATTGGCTTGTTCTCATCTCCGAACCACGATTTTGCCACTCTCACATTCTTCGCCAATACCTCACCTCTCGCCTTTTCCCTTCTACCCTTTTGCTCGCCACCACAACTTCATCATTGCGCTACCCAAGTTTCCCTTTGACAAGTTCTGATGGTGACTCAAATTCCAACTTTCGTTATGTGAAAGTTCCTAGCATGAGCATTAACCATAATGCAGTCATGCAATAGCTTGCTACTTCTTGAAGGATAACCATTGTAAAAGAGAAACCATCCACAAAATGCAAGATACTTTGTACACAACCCAACCACCAACCAATTTGTTGCTCTTTCTTTTCCTAGCAAACAATTTAGAGCTTTGGTGCTTGCTATGTTTTTGTCTTTTGAGCCATTAAAGCCACCGCATTACAAAGTCATTACAATCAGATTCAAGACTCTTTCATATTTCTTTGATGTGTTGGCATAGTAGATAAGAACATCTTAGGATTTTGCCCCTGAACATGTTATTGATGTGTATTCCTCAGAGACTGGATCTTGGAGTGAATCGAGAGTTTGTTTCATAGTCTCAAGTCCTTGTTCTTCGGTTACTGCAATGGTGCTATTTGTTGGTACAATAATGCTGTAAACTCTAAGTACTTTGATGTTGAAAATCAATGCTTTAAAACATTTCCAATGCCTTTAGGAAGTAATGTTAGTAAACTTATGTATTTTAGTGAGTCTGGTGGACATTTACAGTTGATCTTAGAATCACCTCAAAAGCTGGAGTTTGATGTTTTAGAGTTGAAGGAAGATTGTTTTGAGTGGTTGGTGAGGTTTCATGTGAATCTCAATCCCATGCAAGTTGTATTCCGTCATGTGGATTTGAATAACACCCAGATGGAAGGACGATTACTCTATTTTATTTGCATTGTTCGCCAAGAATAGGAAGAGCAGTCTATACTTGTGCTTTTCATAGATGGTCGAGTTATGGCTTACAATCTTGTGGATTATTCTTTCAGAGAGGTCGGTAGATTTGGTCCTTGTTAGGGAACTATAACTATTGTTAGTTACAATCTGTTAGAAATCAGTTAGAGTTTGCTATGTTTAGCTTGTATCTCACTCAGGGTATATAAACCTCTCATATGTGTAATATTCATTTAGAATACAATACTTTCATCTTTAGACTCATCATTCTCTCTTTCTCTCAATTTTCCTTGACCTTACACAATCTAATAGTCCTTTCTTGAGGATAAGGTTGCAGTTTGATGTATTTCACTATTATGAGAACCTCTCCTGGGTTGGTCCTTTCAATGGTTACTAATGCGAGTCTTGCTTCCAAATTAGTACGTGGCACGTCATTTTTATTTTTTCTATGTTAAGAACGTAAAGCTTATTGGGCCTTAGAGCTCAACGCAAAAAGAGCTCAACAAGGGTCCTTCTAAAAGAGCTTTTCCTAGACAAATTCAAAAGGAGTCAACGCCTTGGAAACATTGGATTGTTTGAGGTAGTTATCGAAAATCAAGGGATCCTGTGAAAGTAGGAGAACATGGGATCATCGAGGAAGAGGAGGAAATTTGAACTTCAATAAAAAGAGGGCTCGTAAGAGCTAAAGGTAAATAACTAATCCTATTTCACTTGCACCTAAGTGGAAGAGGGTTTTGACTTGAGCGTTAGAGTCCTTTGTAGGTCCCCTACCGAAGGTCCGAATAAGAGCTCGGACTTGCACAGGACATCACTGGACGACCTTTAGAACAAGTCAGAACATTGGCACCCACCATGGGGTTGAAGTTAACCCCACGAATAAGTGAATGGTCACCAAAAGAAGTCAAAGTGTTAACATGGCTAAGCACGCCAACAACCAATATAACCCAAATAATGGTATTGAAGCGAACAATATCCCATTGCCTCCTATCCTAGAAGGGTTATACCGAATGATCCATCAATTTCAAGATCAGAACAGGAAACTATTAGCTCAAATGGCAATGATGAATCCAGAAAATGCCAGAAGAGAAAATGTGGCCAACAGTCACCAAAACAATGGTGACCCCACTAAAGATGAGGAGGAGAACAACACCCGAAACAATCATAAAAGGGATGAGATGTATCAGAAGACCACGACACAGGGTCTACCAATATATTCTGGGCCATCCTCAGAATTCATTATGTTCATGGCTCTTCCGGACAATTTCAAGTTCCCGACGACATTGAGATCGTATAATGGAACTGGAGACCTTCAAGTGTTTGTGACCATGCTCAAATCCATGATGCTGGTGTATGGAGCCACCGATCCATTCCTTTGCCAAACATGCGTATGTTCTTGGAGAAAACAACCCTATTGTGGTTTTCTTTACTACCCACAAGGTCGATCCACAACTTTGCTAAGCTTTCATAAGCATTTGTGAACCGCTTCTCCTCAAGCCGAGTATACAAGAAGACCTTGGATTCTTTGAACCCGATATGACAAGGCACTCGGGAACCATTAAGAGAGTACCTCGATTGGTTTAATGCTATGGCCATGCAAGTCTAGAACCTCGATCCTACTGTGGAGCTACACTCCAATAAAAGAGGACTGCAAGCTGGTTCGTTTCCTAATTCCTTAGCAACTTCTCCAAAGGACTATGGCCAAATTAAGAGAAAGAGCAGTCGGATACATTCACATAGAGGAGGTTTGGGAGATAAGGAAAGCAGAAGCTTGGATGGAAAATGGAAAGACTGAGGACTCAAGGCAAAGTCAAAAACCAAAAGAAAAGAATCTAGAAGAAAGCCGAGTCTAATCCAAGAGAGGGGCTGAGATGAAGGGAGGCACAATTTTTATTGCCCTGGATTGCGCTATGATGAGTACACACCTTTTAATGCATAAAAAGGGATCATTCTTAAAGAGGCGTATAATTCTTGGATCATCAGATTACTACCGAATGCTAATAAGCAGCAAATTCCCCTTGGAGCGGACAAAAGCAAGTGGCGTAAATTCCATAGAAATTATGGCCACATCCTGGAAGATTGTACCATTCTGAAGGACTAGATCGAATGTCTAGTAACACAAGGATTGCTGGACAAATATATTCCTTAGAGAAGAAGGAGTCGAAGTTGAGCCAAAGATGTAGGGAAAAGATGGTGAAGGAGTTGAAGTTAAGGAAGGAAGGCCCTAGAGACAAGTTGTGAAGAATAACCTAGAAATTAACAATCACAAGAGATATGAGGAGTAATAGATTGTATTGCTGGAGGATTCACATGAGAAGGAGAAAACAAGCTTGGCTAGAAAAAGACGTCTCCAAGCTATAATGGTGGTAGAAAATACACCACCGTAACCACTGAAGACACCAAACTCCGTAATCTTGTTCTCTAACCTTGATTTTAGAGGAATTGATCAGAATCTACATGATCTTGTGGTTATTCATGTGGTTGCAAGAAAGTACATAATTCGAAAGGTATTGGTTGACCAAGGGAGCTCAGCCGATATTCTCGATGCTTGCATCTTGCAGAAAATACAGATACTCGAGTCCAACCTCTGCATATATAATGGATACTTAGTGGGCTTCTCTGGAGAACAAGTCAACATCCTTGGGGTTATCAAACTAAGGACAACCTTTGGAATCGAGCCAAACATCAAAACAATTGATGGTCGATACTTGATGATTGATTCTCAAGCCCTGTATCACATGATCCTTGGAAGACCATCCCTGAACACCCTCGGAATTGTAGTGTCAACTCCCTATTTGGCACTAAAGTTCCCAGTCTCAACTAAGAAACTCGGAGTTATGCACGCCGAGTAGAAGGAAGCCTGGCGGTGCTATAATGAGTCATTAAGAAAGAAGCATAAGCGAGCAAGGGCTGAAAAAACATAGGAGGTATACATGGTGAAATTGACAAGAGTAATAAGTATTTGATCCACAATAAGAAGGAAGAGTGAGATTAGAACCAAATGATGAGCTTGGAAAAGTTCAGATTAGAACTATTGCCGAGAAGTTCATTTTCATTGGGCGTGGACTAGTAGAAACCATAAAGGCTGAGTTGACAAGCTTGTTGAAAATGGACTTAGATCTTTTCACATAGGCACCAGAGGACATGCCAAGAATTGACCCGAGGGTCGTTTGTCATAAATTAGCTATAGATCCAAAGGTCTGACTTGTGGCACAGAAGAAAAGGAAACTCGAATAGGAGAAATAGAAAGTAACAATGTAGGAAATAGGAAAGTTGTTAAAAGCTGGATTCATCAAAGAAATCCACTTCACCACTTGGCTAGCTAATGTAGCCATGGTCCCCATGTCCTTAGGAAAGTGGAGAATGTGTGTGGACTTCACAAATTTAAATAAAGTCTGCCCAAAGGATGCATATTTGCCACTGAGCATTGACAAATTGGTAGATGGAGCCTTGAAAGCGAAGTTCCTCAACTCCATAGATGCTTATTCTGGCTACAACCAAAATAGGATGCATCTCCTTGATGAGGAAAAGATGACCTAGATATAAAAAGAAAAAAAATGCAAATTGCTACTATAAAGTCCTGCCATTTCCATTGAAGAATGCTGGAACCACTTATCAGAGGCTGACAAACAAAGTCTTTGCCAATCAGATAGGGAGGATCATGGAAGTATATGTAGATGACATGGTTGCCAAGACCATGGGAGAAAGAGATCATTGCAAGGACTTGTCGGAAATTTTTGGCCAAATAAGAAAGTTTAGCATGCGTTTGAATTCTGAGAAATGTGCATTTGGAATCCAAGGAGGAAAATTCCTCGATTCCTTATTAACCAACAGAAGAATTGAAGCAAACTTGGAGAAGTGCCAAGCCATATTAGAAATGAGGAACCTGAGCACCCTAAAGGAAGTACAATAGTTGACTAGGCATATAGTCGCCTTCTCCATGTTCTTGGCTAGATCTGTAGAAAGAGCACACCATTTCTTCAGCTTTTAAGGAAGCAAGCAGACTTTGAATGGACAGAAAAGTGTGAAAGAGCCTTTCTAAACTTGAAGAAATTTTTAGTGGAATCCTTAGTTTTGAGTAAGCCGACAAAAGGGGAGCCACTCTATCTATACTTATCAGTAATTAAGAAAGCTATAAGTTCAGTACTAGTAAGAGAGGATAAAAAATAGCAAAAAGTTGTGTACTATGTTAACAAAGCACTATAAGGAGTAGAGGTTAGGTACCAGAAGATTGAGAAGTTAGCATTCACTTTGGTCATAACTGCTCAGAGATGGCAACCCTATTTCCAAGGTCATCACATTATCATCATGACCGAGCACCCCATTAGGCAAGTTATGAGAAAGCCGGATCTGGCTGGAAGAATGATAGCATGGTCCGTGGATCTCTTTGAATTCAACTTGAAGTATAGACCTTGGGGCCTAATTAAGGCCCAAGTATTGGCCGATTTTATCATAGAACTATCCCCCTCCATGTTCGATGACGAGCAAGAATAGAAGTAGACATTGTACGTAGATGGATCATCAAATGACAAAGGAAGTCGGGCAAGAGTAATTTTAGAAAATGCAAATGGAGTATCTATCGAACTGTCTATGTGATTTATGTTCCAAACCAACAACAACCAAACTGAATACGAGGCCTTGATAGTCAGTTTAAAACAGGCTAAAGAGTTAATAGTCCAAAGGCTAGCAATTAAAGGAGACTCTTAACTAGTGATCGGCAAAATCAAAGAAATCATGGGGGAATTTAAAGAATATACTATGGAGTATATTCCTTTAGAACAAAACACTCGAGCTGACCTATTCTCAAAACTGGCTAGCACTAGAGCAGTGTTGAACAATAGATCAGTTATTTAGAAGGTAATTAAAGAACTGAACATACCTGAAGTATCCCCCATCATTGCATGCTCTGTGGAACAAGGGCAAAGTTGGCAACAACCCATCCTGGAGTATTTGACGATCGGGAAGTACTCGAGAAAGAAAAGGAAGCTAAGAGAATAAGGAGAACAACATATTTCTACACTAGAGTGATAGGAGAGTTTTATCGTTGAGGATATTCCTAGCCTTTATTGAAATGCCTCTATGGAAAACATGCACAGATGATCATAGCAGAAATGCATGATGGTTTATGTGGAAATCATGTTGGAAGCCGTGCTTTAGCGGCTACGATACTTCAGGCCAGTTACTTTTGACCCACAATAAAAAGAGCTATTTGGAATTTGTGTGAAGATGTGACAAACGTTAGAGGTTCAGAGAATTGAAGCATACATCATCAGAGCAATTGCATTGCTTAGAAACTAGTTAGCTATTCCACAAGTGGGGAATAGATATCCTTGGCCCTTTTCCACTTGCACTTGGGCAGTTGAACTGGTGGTGGCTATTGACTACTTCACCAAATAGATCAAGGTCAAGCCATTGCTCACAATTACCACAAAGAAGGTGAGGAAGTTTGTGTGGAAGAGGACAATCTACAGATATGGAGTGCCCAATTACTTGGCCAGTGACAATGGAACACAATTCATAGATCGGAGATTAGAAGACTTTTGTAGAGAGCTGGAATGCAATTCACAATATCATTACTAAATCTAACTTGTTATGCACAAATGCAATTCTCCTTTATGATAAAGATATTTCAAGTATAATATATTCGAGTTCTGAATGGTTAAATATACCTTTTTTGTTTTGTACTTTTCTTTTCTTTTAATTGAGAGGATTCTTTATTTATTCATTTAATTTTTTGACCAGGTCTAATCAGTATTTAGGCGAGGCATATATATACTTATGGTCAAATTTGATGATTTTCAGATGCGCATGAGAATTGATAGGTATGATCGTTGCTGGTTGACTGAAGCTATCTGGACATGAAAACAATTTCTGTTATGGCTCCTTTTTATTTATTTATTTATTTATTTTTGACGTGGAAAGATAACATTTTATTAGGCTACAAGCTAGCATTTTATTATAAGTTCGTTCCTTATCAACTATGCTAATCTTCATTAGCTGATTTTTGAGCTCTTTGAGAATTTTAATTTACTTTTTGACCCTTGTTATTGACATTTTGATTGAAGATGTAATCGTTTATCAATTCTAATGTTTGCTTCAATTGTTACATACTTTTTTCCATTTTGATAATTTAATCGCTATTTAATTTTTCGCTGCCTTTGGCTATTTATAGTGGGGATAAATGTGTTGGTAATGGTATTCAGCAAAAATTTAGCACCATGTGCAGTATGAACTGAATATAGTGCGGACTCCGTCTTTTATTGATTTTTTTTAATAAAAGAAAATATTATCCCTTGTTTGGTTTGAATATTTTTTATTCCCATCTGGAAAACAGAATAGAAAGATGAAAATGTATTTGTTCGAAATTTAATTAAAACAACCATTATTTGCACTTTTGTTTGTCATAATTTTGGAAGCAAAAAATAGAAACATGAAAATGCGTTAAGATTATCAAATGAGTCGACTCTTTCATGCCGGACTCGTTGACTGACCTTTAAAGCTAACTTGTGAGCCTAATAGACTAAATATTTTTTTTATAGTTTTTTCAAAATAAAATTCTATAATTATATTACATCCAAATCTAAGAATGAAGACAGCAAACATGAAACAAGGCTACAAGGGTTTGAAAACGTTAGAATTGATAAAAAAAAATGCCAAAAATATATTATTAATCTAAAAATTGTAGATAATGGAATATAGTTTTCAAACTCTTAACCTAATTAAAAGGCAGACATATCTACCCCTTTGCCCAATCCCATGTTGGTACGCTGAAGCGATATCTAATCAAGTTAATTTACAACCCAAACCAAGTCCATTGTCCAAACCAACTTAAATATTTGTAATTAGGTTGAGTTGATAAGGTTAAATCAATCTGAACCAATATGCGTCCGTACATGGAACTACCGATTTTATCGACCTAAAACTAATGTATATATTGCAATAGCTTGCTCCACAAGAAAATATACGGATCAATTCGTTCACGGCAACAATAGAAACAAATCCGTTTGGAGTTATATAAATATCTGGGGTTGAATATAGAATCAATCAATAACATTTTTGTTCATACTTTACTAGGAAAACAATTCTCAACGAAAAATATATTACAATTGGATGAAAAATTAAAATCACTAATACAAGAACGCCTTAACATTATCTTTATCCATGCCACAATAAGTTGGCTCACCAACAGCCTCACGACGACACATGATTTTGAATTCGGAAAATCTCCTATTAGTGAGGTATCTACGAGTAGTGGCCCCAAACCAGGACAATCGTACCTTCGCCTAAATTTTATGCACCGACCAAACAAACATTATCTATATCCATCAACAAGGAATCTGGTTTTACGGACAAACTGATAGTACTCTTCCTGTCCGTAGAGTTCCCTGCGATACCAAACAGCGCAACATCATAAATATTAAAAAACAAGAAACAAATGTATGCCGTGTGTTGCTCTAGCCCAGAAACCAAAAACAGGTCTGTTTCCATCCTTTCCCAGCTGCTACCAGCTACTAAGGACGATTTTAGGTGAATCTTGGTAAGAACTAGGAATTTGGAGTGCGTTCTGTTTTCTAGCATGTTCAAGGGTTTTAACCTCAGCGAGAACTGATAGGTTTATGGAAATGTGTTGTTTTTGCTACCATTGGTATCTTAGGTTTGAAGAGCAATTCTCAGTTTTTCAAAAAAATATACTTTTCTGCAGGTTTACTGTAGGACAGCATGTTTTCATGGCCTCTCTGTGGTGTTCAGAACTTAATTTTCAAGGGAGTTTTCTTAGTAGAGATTCAGCGGAGTTGAGAATCTCCATGTCTAATTATGTCATTTTATGTTTTCCTTTCCTTTATTATTATTATTATTATTATTAGTATTAATAGTAGTAGTAGTTCAAAGGCCCTATGTGGGGAGGAGGGTGGCTAAAGGATTCAATCCTAGCGATCAAGTAGTCTCCAAGGGAATTTGCTGTCATAGACTCTTTATTAATTTGTTTTCAAATGACACTTGTTGTAAAGTCACTGAAAACATGTATCTATTGAACCCAAAAAATATGGTTCAAAAGCCAACACCAAACATATATAACAAGCATGAGGGCAAGCAATAAAGAAAAAATGAACTTACGCTAGATCTGCCATGGACTCTGATTTGATCACAGCCTTCCCTTCAGGGAGTTCTAGGCAAGAATAATGCATTATCATTTCCTTTAATGTATGCTTGGTGCTTTTCAAATCATTATCCCACAAGATGCACTGAAATCAAAAGTAGAATTTAGTAGTTAGTACCATAACATGCACAAACGCAACATCAACCACCAATATGAGAGTATGCAAAAACATTCATCTAAAATGGAAACATCACAAGGCCAATAGAATAACAAGCCTGTCTGAGTTTAAAAACTACATATTCATAAGACTTTCACTCTTCTCAAGATAAATAATAGAAAGGTCCTAAGTGTGTGTCTTGCAGTAAATGCAGAACAAAGAAACAATATTACCTTCCGTACATACTCTCTTTTCACATCTTCGTAAGGAAGCTTTCCTTCAGGCAAAAATATTGAAGTATTCCAGAGTGCCCCTCTAGCAACCATCACCGATGAGGCACCTGATGCAAAACCAGAGTTGATTAGAAATTAAATACGAACAACACGCAGCAAGTCTATCATAATAAAAAATAAGCACAACTGTTATTGCATATTCAATAAAAAGTAATAATCAAGACAAAAAGAGAAATTCCTCCAGAAAATGCAATAAAAAATGATAATTTTCTTGAGGCTAAAAATGATATCCAAATGCTTACTTAGCCTAACTTTTGTTGCACGTTATTTCTATGAACCTTAAGGTTATTTCTGTAGGGGCCCAAGCATGGCATCTAATAAACAGCCTGATAAGGCTAAGCCACATGATGCATACATAAAGTTGACCCCACACTCACGCGCACCAAAAAAAGTCCTCCAAAGAAAAAAAAAAATAAAAGAAAAGGGATCCACTTACTCCAACAATAAATCTTGTATACTTAACCCCATTGACTAACTTTTTACAAACATTAAATTTCATCAATTTAACCATTGCTCATGTAATACTTTTAAGAGTAATTGGATGTTAATAAATATATAATTAAGAGTCGACAGTTACTTATATTTTCAAAAATATATTATTCATCAAAATAAAATGGAATGATGAAGTATCAAATCATTTTTAAATTGTACAGAATTTCAAGGACTTGATCTACTTAGTGACTACTTTAATTCAACAATTGGATTAATGAAATCCAAAGGTCCATAAAATGTTGTTCAATGGAGTAGATATGCCAAGATTTACTCTTGGAGTAAATGAATCCCACCCACAAATAAAATATACAAAGTTGCAGGGTTTCTAAAGCACAACGGCAGGAGGTTGATCAGAAACAATCCTACAAAAATTAGTTCAGTCTCTTTGGTATTTACTTTCGTAGCCATTCTAGAAGCTTCTAAGAACTTCCTTGGAGTTGTTTTATTGAGTTTTGCCTTAAATATGTTTTTCATCCCTAAAAATATATCACCTTTTGGCTTTGGCCCCTGTTAAATTTTGTGTTTGGTTCGGGTTCTTGATTTTCTTAAAACTAAGTAAATTTGGCCCCTGCCTTTATCAGGCAACTGCTAAACAATGATGTGGCATGGAGATCCAAGTCACCTTGCCATGTATCCTATATGTTACATGTGGCATTAATGTCTCGCCTCTCCTCTCTCTCTATCTTTTGCAAATTGCCCTAACCCCGGCATTCTTCTTATCCTCTCTTGTCCTAATTGCAGGGCCAAAAATCTAGCCTTGTAACCCAGAAATCCCAACCCAACAACCTTCGACCTGGTTCTCATCATCCCACCAATTCATCACACGCACCAGTAAAGCCTCCAACCTTTTGATTAACCACAAAAGCTCACCCAAAAAAACTAATGCACGGTGCACCATTCTTCAAGCCATTATGGAATCCTCAACAAGAAACTCCATAAACAACACCCACTACCTCCACCAACAAAAGTGATTGTACCCAAACCTCCAACACGAACACAAGTATCCCCTTCCCTAAATCACCATAACCACAAACACCTGAACACCTGAACTCCTAGCAAAAATTCCTCCAACACCCAGAAATTCCTTAGGTCTATGCCTCTTTTACTCCCACATAACCCAATTCAGACCAGTTCCCAAACCAGAAAATCGGAAGCCAAACTTCATTTCTGAACCATCAAGAATCTGAGCACAGAACACCATTGGATACTCCCCAAACTTCCACTATCAATTAATGTTAACCAGCCAAAACCCAAACTTCACTCTCTCACAGCAGAGCCACCAACCATCAACAGTGAATACAAACAGCCTTCACCTCAAACCAAAAGTTCTGACAAATAGCAGCAGCAAGCCTCCGTTGAAGCCACAAGCCACCTGTGCAGATCCCCTGCATCAATTCCTCACTGCTTGCAGAACAGCAACAGAGCCAACAGCATAACACTTGATGCACGCCACCACCAGCAACACTCATCCTTCCAAGCTCGCATTACCCATGGTCATCTCAGCAAGCTTCTGGACCAGACCATCTTGGAGCACCACCAGTCAGCAAGTGGCAGGCCCATGCGATGTGCATCAAATCACTCAGATTTTATGTGAAGCAGGCAAAACTTTTAGAACAAAGAATTACAGGAGAAAATCTGGGTAGATTTGCTATCAACACTCGGCAAAATTAGGGCTCCAAATAGGGGGAAATGGGAAAGGAATGTAAATAGAAAGATGAGGGAGAGAAGGGAGAAGGAAGACAGAACTGGAGACGAGATAAAAAGAAGCAGGTCCCATAAGCTGACTCACTTTATGGTTGGATACATTTAACGCTATGTGGCTCCACATAGATGATGAAGGACAAATGGCAAAAGTAACTTGGATCTCTGTCTGCCACATCATTTAACAGATGCCTAATAACAGCAGGGACCGAGTTTACTCAACTACAAAAAACCAGGGACACAACCCAAACCAAACTAAAAATTTAATGACGGCCAAAACCAAAAAGCGGTATATTTTATGAAGACTAAAAATATATTTATGCCTAGATCTTTTGTTTCTCACATTTAATATAGAGTTTATGAATAGAAGAATATCTAAATCTCCATATTATGAAATCACTCTCAATTTCCAGTCCGCATTATCAAAGTGTTGTCATAGGCATGCTAAATATTACTTGGAGCTTTCCGCTAGAGAGAGATGAGTTCAATAACACAAATGGGACACTTGATCCAATGTAACTGCAGGCAAATGCTAAGTCTAAGGGTATGTTTAATCATTTCTACAGAATTGAAGGGGATCTATTATGGCCTCAGTACAGCTTGAAATATGCAGCTTGTGTCTACGAGTGTCATTGCGGTAAAAAAGTGTTAGCATTGGTTTATCTCAGTTACCAAGAGAATGAGTTGCATCTTGTCAGTGTGTTTTTATTGCAACATGTAGAGAACTCATTAACAAGGACAGAGAGATTACGTTTCAACAAAAATACAGATAAGGCAACTCAGCTTGCTCACATTTATGATAAAAATAAAATACGAGTACTGTTTCACTTCACATGTCCACAATTCCAATAAAAAATAACTTAAATATCAGTCAAAGTCTTGAAGAATTCATTTCAGCTACCTGTAGCAGATTTAATGCGTTGGAAATCGTCATACTCAAAGACATCACCATTTGCTATAACTGGAATAGATAAAGCTGACACAACATCAGCAATTTCACTCCACTTAGCAGGATCTCTGGGCCTATCTGCGACTTTTCTGTAAATAGATTAGAAGGAAAAATAAGGCATGTTTTAATGCAACAAAGATAAATAAATTATATAATGCTTGAGGCGTGTGTGCTTGTAAGTACATGTGCCACTATGTTATTTTTTTTAAGTTTTTAAGCATCACAATTTCCCCGATGTTAAATAAGCCCGAAGTTGCATGTGTAATATCATGGAATTGTTAGGTTTTGTACATAAATGTATGTTTCAAGAATGTTGAGCTAGTTACCCTCTTAAAGAATATGTTTTTGCCAAGAACCAGGGTCTAAGTCTATTCATGGAAAGTGGCAAATATGGAAAGACTAATGAAAAGAGCATCAAAGAAAATGGCATCCCTCTAACAGTTAGTTGTCCAGGTCTCCACTCCAGATCAAGTAGGGGAAGCGACATGATGTGTAGGTAGGCACAACATAGTGGACATTCTGCAAGTAAAAGGAACATATACATCTTTCCTTCCTGATAACACACCCCCAAACCTTTAAAAAAACCTTTTTCTATCTGCCGTTCTTTCACTTTGACTTCTTTTGGATTAAAATGTGGCAAGGTGGTTTGTTTTCCAGATCCTAATTGTTGGAAAAATTCATTCATCACAACTGGATCAAGAAAGAAATTATCCTGCTTTGACTGATATAAGAACAGTCAACTCTTCCTATGCCATGCAATTTTGCCAAACATTACATAGCATCCCAAGCCCAGATAAAAAAGGTGGGTTGTGTCAGGTTAGGTTAGGTAATCAGCAAACAATGCAAAACTTGGTCGAATCTTTTATGACAAGGGTCGACAATACAATTGTGAAAGATCCTAATGGTTTAACTGATCTATATAGCTAACTAGATAATTCTGGTTTTTTGGTTGTTGACTGATTTGAGAATGAGCACCATAAGAAATTGAACAGTCAGATTGAGGTGCCCAAAGAAATCAGAATGGTTCAGGAAAAAAAAGACGAGTTGGAGATTACCTTCCATGGACAGCAAGAGCAGAAACACCAGTTTTCTCAATTCGCCTGGCTAGTTCCACTGTATCATGGGGAGATTTTAGAAGTCGAATCTTACATGTTACTGGTGTGCTCAAATTCCTCCTTAATGTTGTCAAGATCTGGATTTTTAATGAGAATGGGTTTCAAAAAAATTGCAGAATTACAATCAGAATAACTACAGATTATAAGACTTACATCATGAATAAGATCTGGCTTTGATAACAGAGCAGCACCCATCCCACCACTCACAGAAAATGACTTTGGGCAACCCATGTTAACATCTATTGCAGCAACATCATTAGACCTGCAACCGATCCCCATCCCACCCCGTGAAACATAAATAAACATAGGAACGTTGGTACACAAATGAAAACTTACTTCAGCTTAGAATTTTATAACCATTCAGATGATATATTTGGCATAACAATCACGACAATGATTAAGGCTGTGAACACAATGACATTTCCATATATGTACTGATATACAAACATACAGAGCCAACAACAACAATAACTACCAAGCATTATCCTACTATGTGGGTTTGGCTTCTACATGGAATAATTGACACCACTGGACAACTGACCATATAACAAAAGCCAGAATATAATAAATAGATAAAAAAACTGTACAACCAAGTAACCAACAATAAACAATTATTGCACTTAGAAATGTAAAAGAAAAATTGAACCCAAAAAAAAAAAAAAATCAACTTCAATAGAAAGACTAAAAAAGCCAACGATATAATTAACTTACACTAACTGAGCAGCAGTTAGGGCCCTCACAGCATCAGATGTGCCTATTTGAAATACAACCCTATTTCTTTCTTGATCACATGTTCTAAAAACAACATTTTCTGTCCCCTTCTCCACAAAATCAGTGGATCCAATGAGTTCTGACCAAGAAAGATAAAGGGTTTCTTAGAAAACCAAAATTGAATAACAGTGAGGAACATGGCTGGATATCCCCAAATCTCCTGCTCAACCTCTTAATAGTTTAGTTGTAGCCACAATAAAAATCAATAAATAAAACACTGACATTTATTATCAAGAGACAACACAATATCGTTATATGAATAAGTATAAAAATGAAAATATAAAAGAGAATATAAAAGAGAAATGCAATATTAGAAGATCAGTTATCCTCCTAAAAAATCAAAAATAGAAAAATAACCTAACTCCACCTAGTGAAAAAGGGCTTGGTTGTTGTTATTGTATTTGTAATTAGTTATTGAATATTAATTAAAAAAAAAAAGCTCTATCCCGACCAAAAAAATAAAAAACATGCTCTATGTAATAACAAGAGCATTGCCAGTCCTAAATGTATGATAAAAACAAAAATTCTCTTCAGGTGGAATGGGAACTGCAGAAACCTCACTTTCATCATCAAATCTCCAATTGTCATAATGATTTGCTTGCGCATAATGTATGTCCTCATTCTTCCTTTCCCTTACAAACCAAATAACTACCAAAAGTACTATTATCAAATTATGACATGCTACAACCTTTCAGATTCAATTATGCGATGTTTATGCGTTTAAACAAATTTATGCTTCTGCAGTTCTGCCTTATTCTTAATTTTTTTGAAACTTTCCAGGCCTTGTTCAAACAACATAGTTGTACCCACAAAAAAAAAAAAAAAAAAATACAACTCTCAACTATCAAAATTTTGATGGTCTAAAATCACGAAAAGATGTATAATTTAGAGATAAAAGGAACCAATTAAAGCAACGAAGACCAATTTGTGCACCATTGACTCGGCGCTCGCACTTGAGCATCTTATGATCAATGATTTCCTCGCAGTAAGTGATATCTGCACCATATTGAGCAGCTAGTAATCTAAATGGGAGAGTGCCCTACCAAAAAATTAAAATAAAATTAGAGTAACGATTTTACCATTGTGTGTTTCACCAGGAAGCAAAAAATTAATTTACGAGAAGGAAAGAAAAAATGTTTGTTGATTGAACGAAGACGTGAGAGACAAGGAAGGGAAACTCACGACGCGAACCATAGGAGCAAGAACCAGTTTGTTGTCGTACTCCATCCTCGTCGGATGGTACTTTGACAACTCCTGACTTCAGCACCTTCCACGTCGCTCGGAACTCTTCGGAGGGGGGAGGGAGACATGAACTGCGGATAAAAATAAAATAGAGAGTTTCAGTTTTTTTTTTTCTTTTGGGTCTGGACAAACTGAAGGAGTTCAAAAGCTAGGAAGATACAAAAGCCCAGCCCATATTATAATCGCTACTATATGTATATATATTAATATAATATTTTATAACCATAAACTGAGAAGTGCTGTCATTTCGTCTTAAAAACCTGCTAAAAAAGGTAATTTTTTAATTTTATTACCCATTATTGATACCATTCTTCCACCATTACTCTATATGTACTTCATTGTCTTGTTAACATAAATTAACATAATTTTTGTTTTATGAACTATAGTGTTGTCCCTTTGTTTTTTTATTTGATTTGTACACATTCAAAATTTCCTGAATAAGCTCTGGTGGCTGTGGCCCATTGAGCCCCACTAATTTGCTAT
This sequence comes from Pterocarpus macrocarpus, assembly GCA_031439585.1. Classification (NCBI taxonomy): domain Eukaryota; kingdom Viridiplantae; phylum Streptophyta; class Magnoliopsida; order Fabales; family Fabaceae; genus Pterocarpus; species Pterocarpus macrocarpus. The sequence goes on from CM062520.1 coordinate 30,112,784, forward strand.
TCACCTATGCTGAAAGAATGGTCAGATTGTAAATTACAATATTGTCCCTTTTAATTTTTTTTTCATTTTTTAACCCTTATATATTTTTTAAACACTCAAATATTTTTCATAAAAATATTTTTTAACACTCAAGTATATTTTTTTCTAATAATTATTTTATCATTATCAATTAACTATAACTATAATTTCACAAAAGTATATTTTTTTTTAAACCAGTTTATATCATTACATTCAATTTGTAAATTTCATTTATTTTTTCATATCTTAAAGATTATTGAATACATATAATTAATTATTATTAGAGTAAACGAAATCTCTTTAACATTATTTGCAATACAAAATATTTCTATGTTGTATCTATGATTTTATATTACAAAAACTATTTTTTCCTTTACTAAATATTACGCTTCACATATAATAGCTGTCATATTATTTGCAATACTTTTTTTTCTATACTAAATATTACGCTTCCTGAAACTTGGGTAGTTGTGACTCATTGAGCCTAACTAATGTCTTGGCCACCTATGCTCGCGTGCTTCATTTGTACACTATATTGGAGCTATCCACTTCAACGAGTTATTCGTGATTTGTTGTGCCACTACATTCTGCCAATGGCTATTCGATTTGGGTTTAGTAGATTTGATTATTGGTTTTATTGCTTAGTTGCATGTAATCTGGTGATAGACTCTTCATTTACTTCTTTATTGATTATTATTGCGTATAAATTGTCATTGATTCTTCAAAATTTTCTCTTCTCACTGCCTTCTCTTCTGATTCTTCATTTTCTCACCATACTTGAACTCTCTGTTACTCTTGATTTTACTGTTGTTTTTTTGCTTCTATAGCTGCTCGAATCGATCCATTAGATAAAATTTCCCCCATGAAGGAGTGTTGGCGCGTTAAGGTGAGAGTGGTTAGGCTTTGGCATGTTCCAGGTTTCAATAACTCTGATGTAATCAACTCAATAGAGATGGTTTTTTTGGATTAGTTTGTAAATTCTCCGTTCATTAATCTTCTTTTCCAAATGTGCAAATATTTTCACAAATTTTTTTTTAATTTATAAATATGATTCTAACACTTAAAACTATTTAAATATAAAAAATTGATTTGACTAATTTTATTTTCATCTCTATCTTTATACAAGTTGGCTTCTTTGCTGTTTATGGAACAGTTACTGCAATTAATAATACCTCGGATTGGTGGTATGCTGCTTGCAAGTGTAACAAAGCAGCTACCCCTGATTCTGGAATGTATTATTGTGAGCGATGTTATTCCCATGTTGTTAATGTTACTCCAAGGTAATTGTATAAGTTGTAGTTCCTAACATTTTGTTATTTAGTTGCATTGCTCATTCTTTACAACGATAAGAATAAAACAAGTAAAACTCAAGTATTGTTCTTTATTATATCTGTAGCTACAGGATAAAAGTTTCAGTGAAAGATGACACTGGTAATTCTACTTTTGTTATATTTGATCGAGATGGTCAAATGCTTCTGAGCAAAAGTTGCTCTGATTTCCTTGGGAGCAACCATAATGTAAGCAACAGTTTCACTTAATATCCTATTAGATTTAAAAAAAAAAAATCTTCTTTTTTAAATTTCCTTCTAGAATATTATTACAATGTGACTTATTGTTGTTAATTGAACAGAATGGTGGTTCACAATCTTATCCTTCCGAGTTTGATGAATTATTGGTTCACAAATCCTTCCTCTTTAAAATAGAGGTTAGGGGAAGACAAAATTCCCACTTTGAACCTTCTTTTAGAGTTCTGAGGGTGTGCACTGATGAGGATATTATCTCTAAGTTTAGAGATATATGTGTTCCATTGAAAAATTCTACTGTTGAGGTTACTGAAAAATTAAACTCTCCTGAAGATGACTTTGTTGGAGCCATAGCTATGAGAGAAACTGAAAATTAGAATCTGCTGAGGATGAGTTTCTTAGAGGCTCAATTATAAAGACTATTGAACAATTGAAGGATACAAAAGATGTCAGTAATTCTTTTTTTTTTTTTTTTTCTCTTTTAAGTTAACTCTGTATTTAGATTTTTTATTTTTTGTTTTTAGTAACTGAGCTTATTGCTACATTGTTTAATTTATATTAGATGTTCACTTAAATTCACAAACTTGCCTACATAGGTTGGCTTCTATTTGGTGTTTACCATTGTCAACAGTATTAACCATAGTTCAGATTGGTGGTTTGCTGCCTGTAAGTGTGGCAACCCAGTCACTGTTGCTGATCATCGTTACTTTTGCAATTACTGTGATCATCATGTTCTGATTGTCATTCCTAGGTTGACTTTTTATTTTCAATGTATTTGCTTTAGTTTAATTGCCATTTTTCTTTTCCTTCACCACTTATTTTATTGTTTTCAGGTATAGAATCAAGTTTAGAGTAATTGATGACAGTGACAGTGCAACATTTGTAATGCTGGATCAAGTTGCTCATCCAATGTTGGGCAAATCATGCTCCTATATGTTGGAAACCTTTGAGACTACTGTAAGTGAGATTTAATAAGATTTGCTAATTTCTTTCTTTAATAGCCACATTTTTATTCTGCAGTTATTTGTTATACAACTACTCAATTATAACTTATATATGTACGCTGAAAGTTTCATTGTTCAACCCAGGGAATTCAATGGCATCTTTATTGAAAAGTCATTCATTTTTAAAGTTGAGATTAAGGAACCTGCGACAAAACAAATTGAACCAGCTTTTAACATAATTGAGGCCTGCCAAGTTTCCAAAATCATAGCCATATTCAAGGATTTGTTGGTTCACAATGCAAATTCTGAGGTATGAATTTACTACTATTTTGAAATTAATGAATGCCTAAATTTTAAAGATTTCTTTTTAATAGTTTGAATTAAGTATTGTAGCCTGACCTCACTGCTGGAGTGTCACTTGGGGATAATCCACTGAGCCTTGAGTTTCAAGATGCGCAATCATCAAGTATTGCTAAGGTAAAATCATTAGCAACTTTTTTTTTCCTTTTTATAACTTACATTCTACTGATCTCAACAGAAATCTACTATTTTTGTCTTCTAATTCCAATTGTTTTGCTTATAGGATTTTATGAATGAATTTGCTGAAAGAGATTGCCTCCCATTTTTGCAATGTGACAATGAAGCTCCTAACTTAACTCCTACAAAACGAACCTCTGATGAGTTTGCAAGAGTCAATGATGGTAATCTCTCCAAAGATGAAGGGTGTCAAGGTTGAGAAGGAATGATCGTCCTTCTATTTTAGTTTTAGTTTTTTCATTTTTGTTGCCTGGAATCTTATGTAATGTTTCTGTTCATGGTACTATGATTTTGGTTTTTGGAAGTGTTTTGTTATGGTCGTTGTTTGAATCTAAACAATTTAGATGTTGCACCTAGGTGAATGGGTGCATTAATTATCTAATTTTCTGCTATAGTAATTATAATAAAATGGACGCAGGTGAATCTGTTTGCTATTTCATTTGTCCATTTCCGATTCTTTGAAGCATATCTGAAGTTGCCGGTAGGTCGAATTCTAACTTTCCATGTTAGACATCACTTTGGATTTTTCTTTATACCTTATTCAACACAATCAAGGTGTTATCAAGAACACAAATTTAATAGAAATTTTTTATTAATGCAGATAAAAAAAATCATTAACAAAAGCCTGCAAAAAAGTACTTTGACCACAACGTTTCTTTTAAAATACTTTAGGTGACAAGTTAATGAATTAACAAGGTTTATAAATTGTAATGGATATCGTAAAGATAACAAGGTATTAAAGTGCGAAGTCAACATCATATCAGAAACAAAGTGCCAAGTCAACGTGGTATCATCTCATATATTAATCAGTAAAATTTATACTAAATTTTTTAGAAAGACATCCAGTGTAAATCATAAGATGATAAATTAAAAACAAAAAAGTTTGGGACCAGTTTACAAAATTTTTTTAACTCTCAAATATTTTTTAAACACTCAAATATTTTTCACAAAAATATTTTTTAACACTCAAGTATATTTTTTCCTAATTCATAAATATTTTATTATTCTCTATTAACTATAACTATAATTTCACAAAAGTATTTTTTTTTAAGATCAGCTTATATCATACATTTAATTTGTAAATTTCATTTATTTTTTCATATCTAAAAGATTATTATGGCACATCTAATATTTGTTGAATTAATTAATTATTTAACAAGCTATATATATAGTCAAATTTCAATACTACGTAACCAGATGTATCATCAAATTGCGCATACAACATATATTTACTATTTATATTCTCTATAAATATTAAACATGTTGACAACACTATTATTTCTAAAAAGATAGGAATACATATAACAAATTATTATTAGAGTAAATGAAATCTCTTTAACGTTATTTGCAATACAAAATATTTCTATGTTGTATCTATGATTTTATATTACAAAAACTATTTTTTTTTTTTTTTACTAAATATCATGCTTCATCTATTAGTCACCTATTTACATGTTTATAATTTTCATTTATAAATGTTCTTATTATCAATTACTTTTATTGTAAATTTTTTTTCATTAACTGCTTTCTATTACAGGCAAGTTGTCAACCTCAAACTAGGACATCAAAGATACAGTGTAGATAAATTATCAACTGTAACACAAGTTATTTTGAACATTGTGTAAATTATGATAGTTTTATTCATTTTAGAATCTAATACAATGACATTTCATCATTGTTATCATTGCATAAATTATCATTTAAATTATTTTATTTTATTTATACTTTTTTTTCTCCCGTGCATCGCACGGGTCACCATACTAGTTTTACAAAAATAAGGTCCAATACGCTAGCTACCTCAACACCTCTTCCTTTTCTCCCTCTCTCTTCAACAATTGCACAGCTTCTTGGCTTGATATTGGAGAACTGCCTGTGGAGGAGTTCACCTCCTATTGGTCTAGTGACACCCTCTTTTTTTTATTTGTTTCTTTTATTAGCTGTTTTTGATACCCTACCTCCCCATTGAGCAGTAGTTTGTGTGATTTTTTTTGTCTAATGTGCTTTTATTGACAATAGTTGCATATGGAATTATGAGAAATGATATGAATATGCTATTTTTGTTTTGTTTTCTCATGATTGCCATTGTATATGTAGCATTAGAGGATAGCGTTAAGACATAATAAACCAACAACACTCTTTGGTAGTGGATGTGTGAGGATTTTGTTTTATCCTTTTTAGCTTCTGTGTGTTTAGCACACTTGTGTTGAGGTGATGTGTTGCAAGTTCTTGTTCATCTTTGAGATGCACCATGCATGTGACAAATGCTACGATGATAAAGAATATGCTTATCAAGGCTAAAGGAAGAAAAAAAAAGGTGAAGCTTCAGCTAGCTAAGAATGATTCAATTTGGGTATTAAATGAAATATTAGACATAGGAGAAAATTCAGAGAGTTCCTGCAGAGCAAGATTGTCTATGTGTATCTTTATTTCTAAATTGGATTGTTTGGTTAGTGAAAGCTTGCATGAAATTAGGTATGGGTTGTTCTTCTTGTTTTAATGTATTTTAACCCGATGACCATAGGTAGCATCTCGGATTTGTAGCTAGCAAGTTGTATTAGGCTCCCAACTGTAGACTTCAAGTTATTGGCCTTCTTGTAATTTCCCATTTGTATGTTGGGTTTGTCTATCAATAAAATTCAATGCTTTCGGCCAAAAAATAAAAAGGTCCTAACTAGGGGCACGCGAGGCTATAGATTGGGTGGTTATGTTGGAGCCTTTGCATCAGTGCATAGATTGGAGTCGTAGGTTCGACTCCCACAAGGGTCAGTGACCCCCTCCCCCTCCCCCTCCCCCCAGGTGCATAGGTAGGTATGCGAGTCAGCCTCGTTCACTTAGCTTGGTCCGCAACAAACCAAGTCGGGGTTGGCCCGCAATGTATATGGGTTGTTATTATATAAGGCCCGGGTCTGCACTACAGATAATAATTTTTTTATTACTTTTTTTTCCCTTTTTACCTTGTTTTGTCAAAAATGTAGGTGTTGGGACTTAAACTTAGGTCCATGTGACTATAACACCAAAGTCTTACCACTAAGCAAAAGCCATAGGTTGTGTTATAATACTCAATTAAATTAAATATATTATATTCTGCTATCCTAAAATAAGAATACATGGATTAGCGGACCAGCCCACTAACCGCGGGTTTAGCCCGTGAGTTAAGCGGAGCAAGCCAAAAAAATTCCCGAATTAATGGGCTAGGAAAATACTTAGTTTTAACCCATATAGATTGTAAGTTAAATGGACCAAATAGGGATTACAGCCCATATGCCTAGCTCTACCCGGGTGCGTTGAGTTGACCAAAAAAACAAAAAGTCCTAACTCAGAGTGATCCAATCCAAACCAATATTTTATGGTTTGAATTAGATTGGTTTAATAGTCTTTTCATAAAAGAAAATCTTAAATATAGAATATTATAAATAAAAAGTAACTTGAATCAATAAAATAAATAAATAAAAAATAAAAGTGACTCATATAATATGCATAAAATGATATTTACATGATAATGACATATAAATATAGAAAATTATGTGATAAATTAAAATTATTATAACTAAAAGTACAAACTTAAAAATAAAAAATTCAATAAAAAAACTTAATAATAAAAAATTATATTATATAGTATTATTCGATTTGGATTGAATTGGATCAGTTTCAAAAATTAAATCCAAAATCAAATCCAATTTAAGCAGTTTGTGAAAAAAAAAAAAGATCTAATCCAATCTAAACTTTTATGGTTTTGATCGTTTTTAATTTAGATTGAATTGGTTTAGCGATTTTGACTAGATTGAATTGAATTTGAACACCCCTGATAGTAGTCACTATATTTAGAGTAGAGATGTCATAGAACCAATTTTTAGGAATGTAGATAATTAATGACTAATTTAACTATGAAAAACATACAGAACCATGTCAAAACTTGCAAAGGATATGTGTTTTTTCTCCACACGTTATAGCCAAAGTTGGAGAAGGAATGTGGGATCTTGCAGTTGTAGTCTATGACAAGGACAAATCTACTCTGGCTGTAGTAAGTTGGAAGAGCTATGACTTCCATGATTTCCAACTAATAGAAGAAATAGGCTTGAAGATGGGCCTCTTTTTCTCAAAAAAGTTATCATCCATGAAGATTGAACTCGAAAAAGATTGCCTCCCAGTGATTCAGGCCCTTGATAATGGGCTTTTTTACTGTTTTAAAATTAGAAAAAACATTATTTATGTATATAAGCCTTTCAATATTATTTTCCAAATTATCCTTTTTTTGGGGATTGTAGTAAATCCAATTCAAGTTAGATCGAATTCATTATGGGGCAAATTTAATACTGGATGCATGGAGTTCAATCTAACTTAACTCGAGTTTAATACTATTCATATGAATAGTATTGAATTTGATCTAAGTTAGATCTAATTTCTGAGTTGCCATTAAATTAGTTTAGGGTATGTTAGCAAGGTGTCCAATGATAAAATCATTGCTAGAAAATATGAATTATCCTTTTACTTGTTGTGATGTTTTTAGTCTCTTCGAAGGAGTTGTGATGAACATGAGACCATGAGCAAGAGGGAGACTTTCAAATTTTAAATAGAGAAGGTGGTTTGGATCTTAGTAATAAAGAGATAGAGGGGCTTTGCCCAGAGAGTCAATAGATAGAGGAGAAGTACAAATTGAAAAATCTTTGAATATTTGAATGGAAATATCCTTTCTAAACATATGATCTGACCTTTTTTGTTTTGGTCTTGTGATAGGAGTTAGGAAACACCAAATTGCTCATTAAACATCTCATAATTCATCACTAACACAAATCATCGCCACCTACACTCTCTTCTCTCATTCTCGCCACTACTATCATCCACTAACACCGCCGCCTTCTTCACCTTCTTCCTGGCTTTGCATGATGGCCTTCCACTTTCTAAACGGCCTTATTCTTTTTATAAAAATTAATCCACACACGCTCCTCTGCACATCCATACAAGAATATTTTGTGCTTTTTTTTTATAACTACTAGTTGTTTGACTAGTGCGATGCATGGGGTGATAAGAAAAATAATTTGAAATGTAATATAATAAATATTTATTTGGTTTCAAAATAACGATAAAAAACCAAAACAAACATAAATTAAGAAAATAATAAACTAATTCTGGTAATGATATAAAATTTTGTAAATAAATGAAATTATCACTATATAAAACAAAAGTAAATAAATACATGGAATTAATAGTTATTTAATCATCACAATTAAATTAAGTGTATTATTGAAAAAAAAAATCTAATACTACTTTGATATTAGGAATAGATAGATATTATGAAACACTAAAATATTTGAAACTTGACAGATGTGTTGAAATGAATAGAGTAGTAAAAAATATTTGATAACGACTTTTTATAAAATAAATAGTTAATAATTAGCAATAATGTTTATGATTAAAAGCAAATATTACAAAGAATTTTTATATGCAAGCTTTGTTTCAAGTTTTGATCTTCATATATCATCCTGCATTATAATAAAAATAGATATTAGTAATGAAGTTTGAAAAAACTTGATAATAAAATGTAATAAATTTTTATTTAATAAATTAAATAAAAAACTTAAAATGAAAATTCATACCTGAGATTTAAATCTTTTGAGATACCTCTGGGTAAGCAACATTTTGGGTTATGTTGCAGGGGTTTCCATTGTCATATAAAATTAATATTTTTAAACCATTTTTTGACTTCACTCTTGAGATAGCCACATAAAGTTGTCCATCCATGAGTGAAAACAGGTTTGGGTAGAAACAATCCAACAAATGACAAAGATTGACCTTGACTTTTATTAATAGTCATAGCAAAGTAGAGAGTGATCAAGAATTGTCTTCTTTGAAACTTTAGAGGCATGCCTGGATCAGAAGGTATTAAATTCATTCGAGGTATGTAAACCTTTTCTCCAAGTTTATTTAGCCTGTAACAACAATTGCTCCAATGACATTATTTCCCACTTTTTTAACAATTAACCTTGTTCCATTACACAATCCAGAAGATTGATCGATGTTCCTCAAAAGCATAATTGGGACTCCCTTTTTTAAAACTAATTTGTGATTTGGAATTCCAGAACACTTTATTTCATTTAAGAACTCAGCAGTTATCCAATTTGCTTCAATGCCAACATTTTCATCTAGTAGGCAATATGAATCAGAACTCAGATACTCCTTTTCTTCACAGGAATTTCAGATAGAACAAATTCGTTCATCATTTCAACTACTTCAAGAGTAGGTGCTAACAATGCTCTATCCTCAAAAAGGGCATAATTTTTCAAATTATCCAATAAATTTGGATAAGTGAAATCAACAATACTCTTTACAGGGGAAGTTGATTCTAAAATTAAAAATTCCGTTGGAATTTCAACTTCTACAATTCCGTCATTATCCATTCTTAGCTTTCCATCTCCAATTTTAATTATCCACTTAGCAAACAATTTCAATTCTTGTTCTATAGAGAGGGAACTTGTTGCTTGTAATCTCATATTTTTTTTCAGTTTAAGAACCTTGCAATAAGGCCACAAATTTGATGAGTTTATGGTAGCATTTACAATGTACTCTCTTGAAGCTCTTGGAATAACTGGAAGTATCTGACAAAAGTCTCCTCCAAGAACAACGGTTTTTCCACCAAATGGTTTGTCTCTAGAGTTGCTAGTTGAGAACCTCATAATATCTCGCAATGTACGATCCGACGCCTTGAAAGCAAACTTATTTATCATGCATGCTTCATCCCATATAATAAGACTCGCTTGTTGAAGGAGTTATGCTTTCGGACTTCCTTGCTTGATAGTACATGTTGACAACTCAGTAAGTGTTAAAGGAATTGAAAATCGAGAATGAGTTGTCCTCCCACCAGGTAAAAGCAATGAAGCTATGCCACTGGATCTAATAGCGGCAGACAATGTTCTCCAAATGAATGTTTTTCCTGTTCCTCCATAATCATACACAAAATAAAAGCCTCCTTTCCCAGTGGTTACTGCATCCATTATATTGTCATAAATTATTTTCTGATTTTCATTCATTGATGATAGGTATGTTTGAAGATCAACAAACAATTGTTCTTTGTCATAGTTCAGCTCTTCAGCCAAGAAATGATTTTGAAATTGACTGAGTGGAGAATCACTTGGGAATGGCATGGACTGAAACTCTTTCAAAGATCTTCCATTTGAATTAAGTAATTTTTCAACTTTAATCAAACACAAATTCTTCAACTCTAAACTTGAGATTGAAATATCTGTGAATAACAAAATATTTTGATGACATATATAAAAATTTATAATGTTTATAAACTATACAATATTTGTATAAAAATTTGGAAATATAATATTTAAATTGCTAATAAAAAATTTAAATTATAAACAAAACGTACCAGGATTCCTTAATATTCTTCTTCAGTCATGTATAATTCCATCTGCAAAAAGTTCCCATGCATGCTCCCAAACAAATTCTGGCCTGCTCATTGTGTTTGTGACTAATAATGTTACAAAGAGTTTCCTTAGCTGATTTGCAGATGTAACTCAACAGCTTCCTTTATACCTTCAATAAATTCATTGTCGTCTACTAGTAACCCCAATGCATGACAAGCTTCTTCGAAAAAGTTGTGTACAAAATTGTCAACTGTCCTTAAACTTTGATAACTCGTACATCCTTTCTGAATAGTTAAAAGCAATCTTATGTAGTACAATTCACCAGTTCCTGGGGGAATGCATTGAAGCCTGCCTATTGAATGTCCCTATTTCCTAGGGAACCATTATTGCTTTTCTTTGTTGTAAACAAAACGGCTTGGAAACTCAACATAAGTTAAATCTTTTCCTTCACTGTAAGACTTGTTTGCAACCATCCAAGCTTCAAACGTTGTCTTTTTTTCTTTATTCTTTTGAACAACATCGTCAATTCAATCACTATCTTTAAAACACAACCAATTGTTGATTTGGAAGATGAAAGCTTAATCCCTGAACAGGAGGCCACCTATGATGTATATCAAATGCAAGAATCCTCCAGACAGCTTCACATGCAGACAGATAGTGACAATCATAGTAGTTTTTTTATTTCATCAACTACTTCTTGATTAACAGGACCACTTGTTGTTTGTGTCACAACAGCATTAACTCTATCTAGGCCTTTATTGACGTACTTGAAGAGATACTTGATAGAATTTGACTTGTTACAATATTCAATATTGATATGAGCTTGATACTTCATCAATAACTTTGGATTGTAGGGAACAACAAATCTGTTGTCCAACTCAATGTCCTTCCTCATAGTGGTTACTCCTGTATTTCTTCTTTTGTATATAGGATAATCATCTTCATCAAATGTTGTGCTTTCTGCAAACTTCTTTGGGAAAAATTTGGAGCATTTTCCTTAATTCATACATGGTGATATTGGATTAGCCATGCCGCAAGGACCGTGTAACATCCACCGAAATTTTTATCGTTTTTCGCCTAATTGTTCGGGTTTTTATTAAATAATTGAAGTTAATTAAAATTCGACTAAATATTTATTTAGGATCAATGGATTAGCAATTAATTGAGTTTAGATATGAGGGAATTAGGTTAGAAGTATAGAAGATGTCATAGAAATTTTCTTAAACCAATTTACCGATTTAAAAGAAATCGGTAAGATTACGGTATTTTAAACTGTCGGAACCGAACCAATAGAATTATATGCCCAAAACCCTATGACTCAAAGGCTGAATACTCAGCCATTTAAGCCTCTAAGGGTGGCGTCACAAAGGCCACAAATGAAGAGAGTTGGCTGAAATTTGGCCTCAAGTTCTCAACCAATCAAATTGCACATTTCCAACTACCCTCTTTATGTTTAAATCAAATTTTCTCCTTTCATCCCATGCTAACTTGCGCCTCCCTCTCCTCTGATTTCAGCCTTCTTCTTCTCTTTTCCACTCACCCAACTCCATCAAACCTTCAAGCTTGACAAGGTTCCATCAAACCAAACTCCAAAATCTAGCAAAATCACATATAAGGGGGTAGAGGTTCAATTTTATTCTTATTATTCTGGTTGTTGTTGGCTGATTGTGACTTTATTTTCTCACTTCTTGATATGATGATTGAATGAATATAATGATCTTTGACTAGTTTGTTGGCTGTTTTTGATGTTAAAATCGATTAAGAAGTAAGGAACGGTGAAAGTAGGAAGATGTGAGGGGCTGGAAAACCAAAATCCCTCGGCAGTCCGTATGGCAGAGTATACAGCTCTGTTTACTGCCATTTAAATTTGATGAAACTATTTTTATATGAAATTAGACATTCAAGGATTTCCATACATATATAATATAAGGCCATTGGGTTAGTATTGAAAGAGATATGAATTTTGGAAGTTTTACCTAGGGTTTTGAGTTTGATTCTGGGCAGACTGGGTTATTTGGGGTAAAACTTGCCCTATACGACTTGGAATTGAATGAAACCCACTTTGTTAAAAAGCTTACATATACAAGAATATCCCATAAAAATTTCAGAGTTAGATAAGGTCCTGTATGCTCCCAGTGGCTTGAGAAAGTTACCCTATGTCCAAATTGGGCCAAAACAGGGCAGTTCAAGAAGGTTAAATTTCGAGGCTTATAACTTGAGTTCTACTAAAGCAAATGAAATGGAACTTTTGTAAATAAAATCTTGTCCTGTTAACTTTAATATGAGACTAATTTCATATGATTTCAACCAGTTTTCGATTTTTAGTGGATTTTTACTTTTAAGTGTGTAATTTTGGCCAACTACAGGGCAGGCCGAGATAAAACTTAAATAACTTGAGCTGTATTTATCAAAATTAGATGGGACCAAAGAGGTTAGAAAATAGACACATAACACTCTAACATATACAAAATTGAGGTCCAGATGAGTTAAATAGAAATTGTGGCCTGATTTACAAAAACCAGGTTGAATGCAAGTATAGAGACAGCAACCATGTTTTAATTGCAGTAATTGTGCCATGAATTTGATGTTTGAAATATGAACAAAATGTTATGATTTCTCTGAAAATTGGTTTCCTGAGTACTGGCATTATTCATGAGGAAGTGGACTTGATCCGTTATGCTGCCGAATTTTTGGCAGAATTTTATGAAATTATGATAGTTTTCGTTATGAATATTTATGATATGAACATGAAATTCTATATGCAAGGATATATGAAAGTAAATGGTGAAGCATATGTATGAGTGCATTCAACATGTCTATGCATGATTATGTATGAGAATGAAAGGATATGACTATATTAAATGTGGATCCCTTCAGCTGGGGGCAATTATGAGATCCTTTCTTTTGAAGGTAGTTAAATAAGATAAAATTGGGTTCCTTCACTTGAAGGCAGTTAATTGGGTCCCTTCCTATGAAGGCAGTATAAAACTATGAGATCCCTCTACCTTGGAGGCACATGGTCAAGTGAGATCCCTCTACATTGAAGGTAAGTGGTCAGTTGATATCCCTCTATTCTTGAGGTACGTGACCAAGAGAGATCCCTTCAATTTAGAGGCACGTGGCCAAAATGAGATCCCTCCAAGACTAGAGGCACATGGATCCCCTTGTAGGTTAGCTCTGTGTGACGACGGTTATGAGTTGAGCTCACTCCTAGATCAGACTACCCAAGGGCAGTAAAGACTAAAAATTAAAACATATACAAGCACCCTAGGGATGGCGATACGTAATGCCCAGGTGTGCCAAGAAAAGAAAGTAAAGAAAGTTAAAGAAAAATACCAGTGCATTTGCATGAATTCAAGTATGAGTATTTGCATAATTATATCCCATGTTTTATTGATGCAGAGACTATTCTATCTATTTATGCTGTGATTATTATTCTAAATATGAAATATTGCCCATGTGACTCAAGTGCATGAGTAAAATGAACTCTGCTTCAGACAATATATTTTCAAACTATAAAACTGAACAGTTTATTTAACATGCTTACATTTTTCATAATAAACCGAAATAGCTGGAGATAATAACGATGACACAGCATATGGTAGTTTAATGAATCCTACTGAGAATTTATAATTCTCACTCCTATGTTTATTTTTGTGTTATCTCCAGATAGTTCAAAAGTTCCGAAGAAGGTCCTCCGAGGCGGAGTTGACTAGTAAGATTGAAGGTGGCCGAAGGTTGCTGCCAGACAAGGTCCAATTAAGTGACAGTAACAACTTTTAGGTGGGGTATTATGACTTAAGCATAGTACCATACTTGAGAGGGTGTTACAGACCATGCATCATTAATTTAGTAACAGCATCAAATAATTGAGGATATTTTCGCTTATCTTGTAGCTCAGCAAATATCACACGATCAATAGATTTAGGTGTCTGAAGTTTATCATCTAGATGCAAACGTAATAGAATATGCGCATGAGGCAACCCTTTCTTTTGAAACTCAATTGTATACATATCTTAAAAAAAAAAAAAGAATCACTTTACGTAAATATAATATATGCTTGACAATAATTAAACTTATCTATTAATTATAATATTTTAAAAATTTCAAATAACTTAAAAACAATAAATGAAAGTATTACCTGCTATAACTTTCCCAAAAGTACATCCCTTTTTGAAGTCAATTATTATTTGATCTAACTTCATTTTGAAGACTCTGCATGCAATATCTGGTCGGATCTTCTGCTCTAATATTCCTTTCATTGACAAATCTTTCTATTTCTGGCCATTGGGGATTGGAAATAATGGTAATAAATAAATCAGGATATCCATATCTGTTACAAACAGCCATTGCATCCTGACAGTTGTTGAACATGTATCTTATTCCCCCAGTAAAAGTGGAAGGTAGAATAATGCGCATTCCTGAGGTCACTGGATCTATTTCACCTTTGATAACAGCATCCTCTAAGCCACTTAAAATATCGGACATGATCACATTTTGATTTAATCTCACCCATTGGATTCTTTGTGCTTCAATCATCGTGTAGGCATCAACCAAGAACTGTTGGAACAATCTTCGAGTGCCTAAGATATTTCCATGCTCTAATTGTCTCTCTTGTATCCTGAACGCAATAAACTCCCTCAACGATACTCTAACTCTCTTGAATGTAGTGCTATTCATGATAGAATCTCTTATAGGGATGTCTTCCCGATATCCATCTTCTCCGAATGGAAACAACAATGGGTATTGGAGAGGAATAAAAGCAGTGCGAGTCTCATGAATTCTTTGTAAATGGCCATCAATTTTTTTGACAATGATACTCTTCCTTTATCAGAAGCATCAAAGTCCCCAACTATTAGAGTAGCAACTTCATCGGCAGATGGAATATTATAGTTTCTTGCATCTCGAGATCTACTCCGGAACAGCCTCAAACAAATATTAGAAAAGGGTTCTTGATTTATAAAATCTCTAACCCTTCTAAAAGTTTGTGCCAAAACATTGTTCTAATCAATCATGTCTCTCAATTCCTCTATTAAAGTTGTGTCCAAATTTGAAGATTATTGTCCATTACTAAAAAGAAATAACAATTTGATTAAATATACTTGATTGGAAATTTTAATATACGAATGGATTTTGAAAATAAGTTGGTAGTTAAAAAATTAATAAATGAAAAAAAAAAGTTATAAATGAATATGTACCTGAAATGAGTCATTCTATTTGATATCTCATTTTGAGTATCATATATATAAAGCTAGGAAAATTTTGGTAGACAGCCTTCAACTGGTAATAAAGAGTATATTTTATGAAAATTTTGCCCATTTAGAATAAATTGTGGAGCTGCTCGGCCGTTGTTCAAAGAGGTGTCAACTTTCCCTCCAATAGAAGTGAATGAAAACATGCTATTATATTGTCTGATATTTTGGAAAAAATGAGCACTTCTTGTATCGATGCCATTTAGCAAATTAAACAGTAAATCCGGGGGTCTTTTCAAAAGTGGGAGTTGGATCTTTCCTTTCATACAACAAATAGAAAAAGCTAGATCTGTAGATCTTCTATACTTTTTTGATCTTTCTTCATACCATATAGAAGCACCACAAAAATCACATTGCAATGAAAAATCTCCAAAATCCAAGTATTCTATCAAAAAAGAATTTTCCACAATTAATGTTTTTCACGATAATAATTTGACAAAATATAATGATTATACATGTTATTTAAATTCACCTTCTTTCTCAGATTGTTCGAATAGAGGATTGTCAAACAATAATTCTGTCAAAGCTTCATCAGTTGATGGTGCTGGTGGAGTACTATCTATTTATAATGAATAGGAAATAAACAATAAATCAGACTTTAGCGTAGTATCTAATATTCATGCTATTTTCATATGCAATTGTAAAAGAAGGCATATAAATAATAATTATTTTCTTGCCTTCAACTTCAAACATAGCACGTGATATAACAGATGAAATAATAGATCTTCTTTGAATCTTGTGCTTCCCGACGTTCATTGAACCTATATTAGAGTCATAGTTCGGCCTCTTTGAAGAACTTGCAACTGACATTGGCATATGTAAATTAATTTTTTTGTTAATATAGATTTAAACAAAAGTGCACCTAATTTTTCATGGAAAACGGTAATACAATTGTTTTTATTAGTTAGCTAAAAATAAGTTTTACATGGAAAACATGTGAATACTTTAATTTAAATTCAGAAGAAATATCATTTGTCAAATCTGATAATGGGGTTCTTGAATTTGATGATGTCATTGACATTGAATGTGTCAATCTTGACGACAAACCTCTTGTATCTGTATGAAATATTATCAAATTAATGACTTGAAAAGGAGAATAAAAAACCAGTTTATAGAAACATGTAGTTAGATCAAATGCATTAATAATGTATTAATGTATTAATAAATAATATAATATTTTTTGAATTACCTCTAATAGTTGGAGTAAAAGGTAATGGTGTTGCTTGTGTTCCTTGTAATCTAGCAACAACATGAGCATTTTCATTTTGACCTGCAAATAGTATATTTTGAATTGGTAAATATTTTTGGAGCAAATAAATGTTAAAAACAGGAAAATTTACAAAGATGAAAATTAAGATGAAAATTTATTAAAAAAAGAGAATTTAGAATGAAAATAATATAAATGAAGAATAATAAATAGATGAAATTATCACTGTATAAAACAAAAAGTAAATAAACACATATAATTAATGGTTATTTAATCATCACAATTACATATCCTTTCCAAATTTAAAGATATATATGTTATAAGTAATAAAAAATCATGAATAGCCTTAACCTATGCCATCTCAATTACACCTGCTTTTAGTAAATTCTAATATCCAATTTAAAAATATATGTTATAAGTAATAAAAAATTATGAGTATATAATTTCCTTTTAAAACACAACACTTTAGTAGTACCACTACATTGCAAAGACGATATAATCACAAACACAATTTTAACCAAAAAAAAAAAAAAAGAGGATGTGTATAGTTCATTAATTAACTTTTTTACATAATTTAAAATTGAAATTTAATCGTAGTGCCATTACATCGTAAAGCAAAAGTAAAATGAATAACCTTAATCTATGCCATCTTAATTACATCTAGTTTTAGTAAATTATAATATCCAATTTAAAAATATATGTTATAAGTAATAAAAAATTATGAGTATATAATTTTCTTTTCAAACACAATACTTTAGTAATACCACTACATTGCAAAGATGACATGATCACAAACACGATTTTAACCAAAAAAAAAAAAGAAAAAAGAGAGGATGTGTATATTTTATTAATTAACTTTTTGACATAATTTAAAATTGAAATTTAATCGTAGTGCCATTACATCATAAAACAAAAGTAAAATGAATTGGCCTTTTTTTTTAGTTAAATATATGTAATAACAATAGCAATATCTATATGTAATCTAAGCCTTTATATAGTTTACAACATAATTAAATTTACAATACAATTAAATTGGTGTGTAGAAAAAGCGATCATGTATCATTTGTAATTTCATATTAAAAACATATAAAATGTATAAAATTGCATTATATTCCCCTAAAAAAAAGAATTAGATTATATTAATAGATAATTAATAACTTATATAATAACCGTAGTATATCATAGCATGATTTACGGGATTTTGCTTGTTTGGGGGATTAATCTGTTGCACAATTTCTAGAGGGGAATATGATATTGTTGGTGATATTATTTAAAAGGGAATTGAATTGGAAAATGCAAATCAATTAGGTTGATTGCAAAGTTAAAAGGAGAATTTGACCATGATCCGATCTTCATAGGGAGAAAGCGATTTCTGATAGAGACTATAATTACTTGGCTAAATTTATTCTTGTAATTTGTATGTTCTCGTAAGAAAAAACTTGATAACATAAACTAAAAAATTGACAATAGCAACAGTAAAAGGAAGAAAAAGAATATAAGAACAAACATGCATATAGATAACATAATGCACTATCTTAGGACAGTTTAGAAATATAACATATATAAAAGCATGTCATGGAACATATCACAGATAAACATAAGGGTTAACATGTACTATTATATAAAAAAAAAGAGAACATAAATGATGTATAGAAAAAAGAATTGAATGTAATTGATGAGAATAATAATTACTGTATTATATAAAATTCTATAAGCCATTTAGCCGCCAATTCTTGCGTATGTTCATGTAGAACAAAATATAAGATGACTAAAAGTTAGTTATCATTGTTCAACTCTTTTCTTTGTTATAAAACATTGCCTTCAGCCATTCAGAGACAATTTCCATCATGCGATAGAAGAAAGAAATGCAGATATGTCCTAACATGTAGAAACAACTAATTGTCTGAAGGTTATGAATTTAAAATAAAACAATAAGAAAGTAAAACACGACATTCTTCTCAAATGTCCAATAATTATAAAATACCTACAACTATCATCATAATATGTATATCATATTTAAAAGAGGATGTATAACATGAAATATTGAGAAAAGGATAGTACTATTTATGTAGTCTAAGTCAGGAGCAGAGTAAGAGTTGGTATGTGTGGGTTAGATTCAGAAAGTATTCAATGTGTTAGAATGGCTGCCGGCTTGCTAGTGTGGGCATTGAGCTCCACCAATGAGTTGCAGGTTGCCAAAAGGAAGGGGAAGGAGCAAACATATGTGTCCTCTAAATATTCTTAGCAATATGTATACAACAACATTACATAGAAGAAGAAAATATTGTACTTGCATTTTTTCTGTTACGTTTTTGTTGTATTTGTATCTTTCTTTGTAACTGAGCTTGTTTGGGATCAGGAAAGAAAGGAATCTTATTGTTGTCCATGCCCTTCTGAGTTTGAGAGTAAAAGATGTAATTGTTGAATAATAAAAGAGAAGAAGTGAATAGTTTTATTATATCATAAGCCTTCTACCTTCTTTATAGTAAATTAAAATATCTAATTTATAAAAATATATCTGATAATTAATAAAAAATATATCTCATATCTCATATTTGAATATTGTTCTTTAAATCAAATATTTGATTTAAAAGAAAGATAAAAAAAAATCATTGATTGGTGATCTTATCACACATTTCAAATTTTAATCTTTAAACTAAAAGTCTAATTTAATTAAAAAATAAAAAATGTCGATCGAAAATCATATCTCATGTTTTAAATTTCAATTTCAATTAGAATCTTTAAAATAAATATCTAATTTAATTATTTTTGGAAAAAAAATCATCCATTGATTACTAATTTTTATTAAATTGGAAAGTATAAAAATTAAATTTAGAATGTTGATTAATTGTAATGAAATATCTCAGTTCAAATTTCAAATATCAATATTTAAAACAAATATTTGATTTAAAAGAAAAAAAAATCACTTTGACTATGTTTAAAATTTTCTTTAAATTTGAAATTGACATTCAATCAAATCTGAATATCTTTAATTGATAAATCTCATTTAATTCATAACATACACCATCCTTGAGATATAACTCCACATTTTAAATTGCTAGTTTAAGAAAGGCTATATGTAACTCGACGGTTCAAAGCTTAAATAAAAGACTAAATTGACTAAATATTCTATTTATGGTATAATTCATTAAATTTAGAATTAAATTATTATTTAATTATAATTAAAGTAAAACATGTACAACTAATTTACATCCCAATTAAAACAGCAAAATTCAATTCAATTTGTAAAATAATTATTTAATCACTACCACTTGCACAAAATTATGTAACCCATTATGAATAAAAGAGAATAAGTGAATAGTTTTATTGTATCAGAAGCTTTCTACCTTCTTTATAGTAAATTAAAATATCTAATTTATAAAAATATATCTTATAATTAATAAAAAAACATATCTCTTATCTCATATTTGAAATATTATTCTTTAAATCAAATATTTGATTTAAAAGAAAGATAAAAAAAAAATCATTGATTGGTGATCTTATCACACATTTCAAATTTTAAACTAAAAGTCTAGTTTAATTAAAAAATTAAAAAAGTGTGGATTGAAAATCATATCTCATGTTTTAAATTTCAATTTCAATTAGAATCTTTAAAATAAATATCTGATTTAATTATTTTTGGAAAAAAAAATCCATTGATTACTAATTTTTATTAAATTGGAAAGTATAAAAATTAAATTTAGAATATTGATTAATTGTAACAAAAATCACTCTAATATAATAATGTAATTGTTTTTAATTGACTGTCATATCTCAGTTCAAACTTCAAATATCAATATTTAAAACAAATATTTGATTTAAAAGAAAAAAAATTAAAAAATGACTTTGACTATGTTTTAAATTTTCTTTGAATTTGAAATTGACATTCAATCAAATCTAAATATCTTTAATTGATAAGTCTCATTTAATTGATAAATCATCAATTTTCACCACATTTTGTGCAACTAGTAGTGATTAAATAATTATTTTAAAAATTGAATCGAATTTTGCTGTTTTAATTGGGATGTAAATTAGTTGTACGTGTTTTACTTTAATTATAATTAAATATTAATTTAATTCTAAATTTAATGAATTATGTCATTAATAGAAGAAAGAAATGTGGTGAAAACTGACAATTTTTAAAAATTCGCTTTTAACACACTTTAAATTTTATGAAGAAAGAAATGCAGGTATGCCTAAACATGTAGAAACAACTAATTATATGAGAGAGATGAATTTAAAATAAAACAATAATAAAGTAAAATATGACATTCTTCTCAATTGTCTAATAATTATAAAGTACCTACAACCATCATAACACAAGTAACTTGTACCTCAACATCATAACTAAGAAATAACAACTTGAAGATGATTGAAACCATAATCGAGAGATGAATTGTCTACAACCATAATAACATAGACTATGATTGATAGACATTTATTAACCCAAAAAAGCAAAAAAAAAAAAAAAGACACGACATGGTCCTAATTAGAACTCAGCAACAATTTCACTCCTTCTCAACCTTAACATGTTTCATCTTGTTAGTTGACATCTTTCCTTCTGGTGTTTTCTGCATTTCATTGGGCACTCTTTTTGCAGGAGTTAAAAATGGAGTTCCACTTTCAGATTGACACAGTTAGGATCCATCCACTTCATTGAATTGGCTCATCAAGTCCTGCATAACAAAGGAAAAAAGTTTTTAAATGGAGTCTAGGTGAAAAAATAAGAACAGAAGAGTATTGTATACAGAGAACAAAAATAATACTAATCCAACATGTTAAAAAAATAACACCTTAGCATAGGAGGAAGACTGGACATCCTTGAGATCTAAACCCAAAGACTTTTTGCCAAGGAATATGCCAGTTGTCAAGTCAGTCTGTAATGCAATTGACTTATTTAAATGAAATGAAACTAACAAAATAGAAATTTACCAAGCACTATGTGTATGTTGAAGTTTATAAAGCAAATTAATTCAAACCTAAGCATTAAAGAACAAAGGATTAAGATCCTTGAACTTAGTGATAATGGAATCATTAAAACAAACATCAATGACATCATATGATGGTTCCAACTTGTTGAAATAACTTTGCTTAACCTCAACCTTAAAAATGATGATTTATCAATCAATATATGTTGAAATTCTGAGGGTTGGGCTAGGTCAACACCATCCTATTTTAAAAAATTTAATATAGTCATTAGTTGAGATATTATCATCTAGCAACATGTAATAACATGTAACATTAATATCATAAAAAGAATTTATAGTTTAGTTTTCATGAAACCTACATTTTCAGTAGATTTCAAAATCTCAGTATAGGACTTATGCAGCAATAGGCATCCAAGCTTTTCAAATATCACAAAGGTAGCACTATCCCAGGGATCAATAACTCTAGCCTTAATTCTATACCTGTTTAGAATGTAATACAAATCAATATAAACCAATGCCCAAAGTAATGACTTAAAGGAAAACAAATGACTACTCAAAGATTAAATAGAATAGAGATTAACCTTGGAATCACATTCACCACATGCTTTTCACACTTCTTACAATAGTACAACCCAGACTCAAAAACCACTCAGTGCCACATCTACATGTGGCAATAAACCAATCAGGTCCACCATCCACACCCTTAATTGTAGCATAGACAGCATAATCACCATCCTTAAAGAAAACACCAAAAAGAAATTGCATTAATATTTGAATTTTCTCATAGTGAATTCAAAAATCGATAGTTAAATTAGAAACTGGTCTAATTAAACTAAAGTATTATAAATAGCATAGGAAATAAGGAACTAACCTCTCTATAGTCTTTTAATTCTTCAATTGTCTTTCAGGGTGTAATCTTGAGGAAGTCATCCTCAGGTGAATAATAATGACCAAGTTTTTCAGCAATTGGTTTTTCAGCAATTGGTTTTTCAGAACAAAGAAATGAGTCCAAAAATATAGATATGATTAAAAGATCATAGCACATCTTTGAAACTTTAAATGAGGGTTCAAGATGACTTTTGAAACCTGTCTTAACCTCAACTTTGAAGAGGAACTTCTTCCCAATCAGATACTCAGGAAACACTTTTGGATGGTCAATGTTATCACTCTGGTGCTACAATTTCATATAAAAAGGAAAAATAACAGTTCAGTTGAAACAACAACAAATTTTAGGATAAGAATTATACAGATTCATTGTATCAGATTAATATATAATCATGCACCACATGAGATAGGTTTTTTATGTTCAATAGAATTTCTAATTACATAAATATCATCAATCCAAGTACATAAGATTGTTGATGATTTTACATGATAAACTAATCATTGTAAAAACATGAAACACATAGCAGAAGAGTAAAATTTACATTTTTTTTACCCTTTTTTTTGTAAGTAGATGATGTAAAGTTTTTAACCTAACTCTAGTAATAAAAGTAAAACAGTGCAACCAAACAACTAGGAATAACAATTAAAAATTAAGGGAGAAATTATAACATACTATGAGTTTTTTTCCAGCAAATCGGAACATGACATCTTTAGAACAAAATAAGCCTCACAATCAAATAACACAAACAAAGTAGACCTTGAATTGTCCATGACAGATAGCTTAATTCGGTACCTACTCCAATAAAGAGATAAAAATTAAGAATTTAGCAGTCAAAAGATATGATAAAATAAAAAAGCTTTAATTTAGGATTTTAAGTAAAATATTTATAGCATCAACCAAGGAGTGACATTCATAACGTGACAGGAGCACTGATCACAATAATACATCCCAAAGTCTGGGGTAACAGCCTTATTGCACTTGCAGGCTATATACCACCAATCTGAACCATTGGTGATAGCAACAACAGTAGCATAAACTATATAGAAAGCATCCTTTAAATAAAAATTGAAGTTAATAAATGATCAATGAATTAATAAATCATTAATAATGAAAAAATTAAAGGTATACAGATTAAATAAATAATCAATGTTAATAATTATAATATAGATATAAAAACACACACATATAAAAATAAATAAACTAACCTCTTTGCAGTCTTTTAGATCTCCAATCATCTTTGGAGGTGTTGAATTGAGGAAATCATCTTCAAAGGAGTAAGTTGGAGCATCACATAGCAGAGAAACGGGATGAGAAATTTCAGATGATCCAGCAACCACACTTGAAAAAAGAAGAGATGTCATTGTCTTATGATAAGATAAGTGAACGATTATAAAATTCAAATTAGAAAAAGTATTATGTAAAAAATGCAAGCAAATTATGTATATCTACAAACCTGTTTTTAAATGCATTAGCCTCATCTATATCTGGGTTAAATAGGAGCCTAGGACCATGCATAACATTTTGCAGAACAATTTTTCCTACACAAAGAAGAAAGTAGAAGTTTATATACATTATATATTTGAATGAAAATATTTAACCTACAAATTTAAAGTGACTGAGGAAGCTAAAGAAGGTCGTAAAAAGGGGAAATAAAAAAAAATTGTAAAAATAACTAAGGTAAAAAACTAAGTACATTTAAGAACTATACCCTTAAATGTCTTCACTTTAGCAAACTGTATTACAACCACAACCTGTTGAGTACCATAACTTGCTGTGAAGTTTTTAACCTTGTCAACAAAATCCCCAAAAAGGGCAACCTCCAATTTCATACTAACCCAAAAAAAAAAAAGGAAATATGAATAATTATACACATTTGACAACAAAATTTTTCAAATAAAAAATGAAGAGGATTAAAGAACTAAAAGAGAAAACCTTTCCACTTCCACCTGGATCACTATCATTCTTGTTTTGTTCCCATCCTTATTATACTCCTTTTCATTACCCACAGCAGTTAACATGCCCATAGTATCTAAGTATTTAAAAAAAGAATAATAAAGATTAAATAAATGAGAGGTATGGTATTATAAATTATTAGAACTCGATAAAAAACAAAGTTGAATTTCAGAAATTACCTACTAAATATGGGAATTGAGAATCTGAGTTCAATATCTCATCAAAGGTTACAAACTTGCAACCATATAGAGGAATAACATCATTGTTAGATTCCTTAATAGTAGTCCTCAACTGGAAGTTCAAACGAAACTCATGTCTGGTAGTGCGGAAATAACCAGTATTTCCACCTACCCCAAAGTATGCAATAATATAAACTTGCCCTTCATTCAATTGGGATTTAAACTTATAAACTAAAGTCTTGCGGACTGAAGCGTGCATAGTACATCCCTATAGGTAACAAAATTAGAAATGTTTAGAGGTAAAATAGCATGCTTTAAGGACAAATAGCAAAAACAAAGCTTGTGACAGACTTACAAACTCATCCATGAAAACCATTTCAATGGAGTTTATGCTTTGTGGATTGTTGAAGCTTGGGAGAGTCCATAGTCGTATGACTCAACCTTTAACTCTCCAGCACTCCCTAATGGGAGTAATTTTTTTCCAAAAGATCGATGCGATTTGCCATTGTAGTGAATGAGCAAAGAAAAAGTATGACAATCAAAGTTGGGGATGAAAGTTAAAACGAAAAGAACAAAAGCTATTGAAGAGAAATTTAGGCAAATTGGCAAGAATCAAATGAAGAAAAGTGGATAAAATTTACACTTGATTTGATCATTTGTGCAAGATCAGGAACCGTATCATGCCAAGAGAGGAGAAGGGAGAGCGATGTGGTATTGTGTAATTCCAACAGCAAATCATGGGATTTGAGATTCTCAAATGATTTTTCCAGATCCAATATTAACTTCAAATTTTTCCAGATCCAATATCGCACGAACAACAAACCATGATTTGATCTTGTGCAAGATCGAAAACAGTATCATGCCGAGAAAGGAGAAGGGAGAGCAATGTGATGGTCTTGTAATTCCAACAGCAAATCATGGGATTTGAAATCATCAAATGATTGTAGCAAAACATGGGATTTGAAATCCCAAAATTATTTTTTCTAAAATACAGACTTGACAGCATTCTAAGACAATAGAAGAAAGACAACCATGTGCAGGATAAATAAATAGAGGGGAAAATGGAAATACCAGAAGAGACAGAGATTGCAGAAGGAGTTAAGGCGAAAGATTTGAGATCTAAATGGGAAATAGAGTGAAGGGATGAGGACAGAAAGCACATACCTCAATAGGCATTGAATTGGAAGAAAAGAAAAGGATTCTATGTCTAGTTTCTAATCTACACTAACACTGACTATGACTCACCTCAATAGACGTTTAGAATACTCACCATACGAAACTCAGAACTCGTAATCCAGTGTCCATACATTGATATGTGCAAAGCCTAATTTTGAAATCGAAACTCGAAACTCATAGAGTATTGAGAGTTCACTTTCTTTTTACCTACTATAGGCAGTCACTTTATTATAATTAATTTATTGATACCAAGTTTCGAGCTCCGATATAGTCCAACTCTACAACTTTTGAGTTCCAAGTTTAAAATCAGGCTTTGCACTGACAAATATTAATGTATGGACACTGAGTTCCGAGTTTCGAATCTAATGGTAGAGAATGATAGAATAAGTTTCTAATATACACTAACACTGACTATTGTAACACCCTAGTAGTTCCATTCTATGCTTAAGTCATATTGTGGAATTACTAGTTGCTACTTTTGCTCGCGAAACTATCATTACCTTTTAGAAATTACTTTATACCGAAAATAGGGGTAAAATTTTTTCTACAAAACAAGTAAACCATTTTTGAAATCGAGAGCCATGAGCGCATCGTGAACATATAAAGTAACACCGCTATCCCATACATATATCGCATTTAACAAGCATAGAGACCATAAGAGTAACCACAATTCTTAGAATAATGTAACATTCATTCCACGGCCAACCATGATAATACAATAAGAGTCGTACTAGTTCATACATAAGATAATAATGGATCCGATATTCATCGCCGACCTACACAAAAGCCTACCAATACATAATAAAAGGAGATACATCGTAGAATCCTACTACCTAAGCATGCCACATAAATGTATCGATAACCCTATAATTCTACTACCAAAAGGGGACTATCCTCGTGCTCGCCCGCATGCGCCGCACATCAAGCATCCTGGGCGGGAGGAAACTGTCTATATCCACCAGGAGAAGTACTACCACGCCTCCTCCTCTCGAGCACGCCCTCGCTTCGACGGGCACATACTGGTACGAATGAACCCACGCCCGCGAACCGGGGGAGAAAATGGGCTAGCAGATGAAGCAGAAGAATCAGAAGATAGACGACCATCAAGGTCGCGATTTAACCCGAACTATGAGAACCCCCATAATGAGTCGGATAGGGGCTCTGACGGATCGGCCTCACATGGAAGTTTCTCGATAAGACGGCCCGAGGGATCTAATCCAGTGAAACAGCTGAGTCAAACGGGTATCCGAGCCGGCCATCATCATCGCGGGGTATCTCGCGCTGGTAGTGGCGAATGTCATCTATAGTAACCTCGCCAAATGGTCTGATGCGGCTCGGAAATGGGCTCATCACGGAGTCCTGAATCGCGATCGTGGAAGATGTAGACCATCGCTGGTCTGCCGACAAGACCGTATGGCGCTCAAAGACGTCAAAGCGCCAACGCCACATCGGAACTCAATGTATATCACCACCGTGTCTACAGTCGACATCCTCTCAAGACGACACGGAAAACGAGGGAATGAGAAATACTAAATTTCTCAGAGGATCGCGCTAGACAAACACAAAGTGTCATCAAGTATCGCCCCACCACTTCGGGTTTAATTACAAAAACAAAGGGATGATATAAGTTCAATTTTTAATGGTTTTGAAAACTTAAACCCTGCCGGCGTTTTTAAACTTAACATCATAAACACATCATCATGACTAACATCCGCATTCAAACATAGAATAACATCCATAATACAAATGGGCCATATACTTTCATGCAAAGACACGCATCATCACGATGTAACCATGGTCATACTAGACTTTACTTTCATTTTTAGCACGTGCTTAACATTCTTTACTTTCCTTTGAAATAGACTGCTTTTGAACATGAGCTCATTCCTGACTGTCAGCACAGTAAAGACTAACCAAATCACTGCCGATATTGGTTACCTCTAAGTTGGAGGGTCCTCCAAAACACCCTTGCCTCCCTCATGAGGTTCCTTGTGGATCGCCGCCTCACTTCCTTATCAAGTGATTGAAGCGGTCACGTCCCATTGATTCTTTTTCTTATCTTTATACTTTACATGCATAACTCTCTGACTAGACGCATGCAATGATACGACTAAGTCTATAATTTTGACTAAATTCTAAGAAAGATAACGGCTAGACCGAGCTTCCCAAATGCCAATCATCAAAGATTCAACCAATAGTTCATCATACCTATATCATATCATCACACTTATCATTCAATCATGAGACAAAGCTCAATCAATCTCATCATTCATCATGCCAAGTGGCATCACACATCTATACCCTAAAGGGGGTTTATAAAGCTGTGTTGTTCTTGTGAAGAATATTATGAATCATCATATGATTTCCTATGATAGAATCACATAGTTAGATATGTGTTTATAGTCTTTAGTTACTTGGTCCTTGGATGAAAGTATGCTTTACTTAAGTACATGTCTTATGAAACACTTGTTCAAGCTAATTAAATTATGTGATTGTTTCCTTTCCTCGAGATATGACTTAGTGATTCCTAGGTTCATGGTTTGCTTAGGTCCTAATCATACTCTGCTCCTAAGGAGTTCGAGATCCCTCTAATCCTTGGGTCATGACAACGCATAACCACATCATGAACCCAACAACACCAATGTTCACTAATCACTAAGGGTGACTTTTAACTTAGTCAAGTTGCAAAGTTTTAAACTTTACTAATAACATACCAAGGTTTTGCCTTAAACATTATTAAAGTTGTCATTCTTTATAAAGTAGTCATAAAGTCTTATTCTTTATGAAAGTAAGTGCCTTGACATTAAGCTCTTATCTTAAGATTGATCTTTTATGAAATAATGATACAAGCTACTAGCTTTTTGAATAAAAGTCTTGTTCTTTATAAAAGTTAACACCTTTGCATTAGTTGGGCCTGTCAAAGTCTAAACTTTATGAATGAAATGTTATAGAACAACATTTTTATAACTTAATGATCTCATTCTTGAATAAAGTTTGAAACTTTGTGAAAGGTCTTTCTTCTTAAGGTTTGATTTCTAAAGCCCAAAGTGACAAGATATCGCTTTTTCTAACTCAAAAGTTTAGACTTTCACATGTATTCTTGTCTTCAAAACAAAACAAAATAAAACTTTATGGAAGCTAAAAGTTGCGCCACTTTGAAGAAATCATGAAGCAAACTTTTAAAGTCTAAAACTTTGAGAAGGTTCATAGTCTTATCAAATCATGGAAACATAGAAAGGTGAAGCATTTCTAATCATTCACTCATCATAAAGAGAAAGGAACAACTTTAAGCTAGAGATCAATAAGAACATAGGTTTCAAAAGAAGAAACTTAAGAACACATGAAGAACATTAAGAACATATTTTACTAAAAGAGGAAACTTAAGAACACATGTAAGAATATCAGAACATATTTTTCTAAAAGAGGAAACTTAAGAACACAATGAAGAACATCAAGAACACATTTTTCCAAAAGAGGAAACTTAAGAACACATGAAGAACATCCAGAACACATTTTTCTAAAAGAGGAAACTTAAGAACACATGAAGAACATGAAGGATCTTCTCTCAAGTTTTCACTTAGAGATCTTGGTCATGAAAGACCCAAGCTCCAAGCTTTCTTGAGCAAACAAATGAAAAGATGAAGATCACTACCTTCTTGAAGATGGCGCAAAAACAAGAGAAATGGAAGAAGAAGATGATGACTCCTCTTGATGATTTGAAGGTGGCGGCTTGGTAAGAAGGAAGGAGAAGCTCTTGAAATATTGTGGAAATGGAGGTTGTAGTAGCTTGATCTTGTCTCCAAAGACCCAAAGACGAGGTCTTTGGGCTAAGCGAAGTGGTTTAAGTGGTGGTGGTGGAGAAAGGAAGAGACGAAGATGAAGGTTGTTTAGAGAGAAGTTAGAGAATTTGGCCAAGAGAGAATGAAATAATGAAAATGAAACGAATTTATGAGGGAGAGAGAGAAAGTGGCGCCCACTTTAAGGAGGGAGGATGAGATATTTTTGCTTCACTTTGTGTTATCTTGTGTTAATTAGTGATTAAGGGGACAAATGGGATGATGGGAGACAAAGCATGGTCAAACTCTTACATAAAGTAGCTTCTCACTGCCATGCTTTTGGCGACATCACTTTCTACTTTATCGTTGACTAAATTTGAATTTAATCATGTGATTAAGTGCTCATACAACTTAATTAAGGTGATTAAGCAAGAATTAGTGATTAACACACAAGAACATGATTAATAAAAATTAATCTCACGATTAAGCTTAATTAACCTTAATTAAACTCGAGTAAGCTAATTAAGGGCGATTAGTGCTTAAGTAAGTTATAGGGGCTCTAACTTGCTTAATTAGAGATTATCTAACCTCGATTAGGCATTCTCTTGACCCTTCTCGTCCGAGTCAACCCCTTAATTAAGCCCTAATCTCGAAATTCCTCATTAAGTGCCTAATTACTCAGCATACTACTGCATTTGAAGAGACTACTTAAATTAAGGATGCATACAACTATGACTCACCTCAATAGGCGTTTAGAATGCTCACCATATGGAACTCAGAACTCGGAACTCGGAACTCGGTGTCTATATGTTTTTGTTAATGTGAGACCCAACTCGGAACTCGTAACCTAGTATCCATACATTGATATGTACAAAGCCTAATTTTGAACTCAGAACTTGGAACTCATAGAGTATTGAGAGTTCACCTTCTATTTTACCTGCTATAGGCAGTCACTTTATTATCATTAATTTATTGATACTGAGTTTTGAGCTCCAATATAGTCCAACTCTATGACTTCCGAATTCCAAGTTAAAAATCAGGCTATGCACTAACAAATATTAATATATAGACACCGGGTTCTGAGTTTCGAATATAATGGTAGAGAATGATAGAATAAGTTTAATATATGATATTAGAATACTGTAGTTTATAACTTGGAACTTGGAAATTGGTGTATATATATTTTCGTTAATGTGAGACCCAACCCAGAACTCGGAACCCAGTGTCCATATATTGATATGTGCAAAGACTAATTTTGAACTCGGAACTCGAAACACGGTAAAAAGAATATTCAATGTTCATAATTGAATGTGAGCATTCTATAATTTACCATAAGTTAATTGTAAACCGTGTAAGATCTCTCACATCAATTACATGTCCTTTTCTAATTTAAAAATATATGTTATAAATAATAAAAAATCATGAGTATATATTTTACTTTTTAAAGATTTACCATTATATCGTAAAGATGATCATACAGCAAAAGTAAAATTAATTGGTTTTTTTTTTTTTGAGTTAAAATATTTTTTATATGTCTCAAATAAAAAGATAAAGAGATATTTTAGTAAAGTATCATTTAAGGAGATTAATTGAAAGAGAGAATCAAGGTAATATATTACTACTAATTAATTTATTAACTTATTTAAATTTTTAATTTTTAATAAATAAAAAATAAATTGCAGACTCATGAGAAAATGACATGTGGATTGACTTTCCTTGTAATGAGTCTGGAATATTAGAAGTAGTAGATAGCATATTGTATTATATTTTATATTTTTAATTATATAAATATTTAAATAATTAAATAAAATAATTTAAAGGGTAATTAAAATAAATAATAATTAAGAATAATAAATAATTAAACAAAATCAAAATGAATAATTAAAAAAATTTAATTTTACCAACATATTTTTTGTCAATAATAAGTTGCAAATCCAAAATTAAAATTTTATTATTTATCTTTTGTCATTAAAATTTAACATAACTTTTGGTAATTATATTAATTTTAACAAAAAATTTGTCGAATTTTCCACATATTTATCAATGAAAATTTTAAAAAATTGGTTGATAAATTCTCCACAAATTATTGACAGATTAATAAAATCTGTCGGTAATTATTACCGACGCTGTTTTTGTCGACAGAATTTTTCCGTCATAGTATTAATTAGTAAAATTATATCCGTCCATAATTCTAACAAATCCGTAGATAAATCTGTCAATGTTGAGTGTGTTTCTAATAGTGATTGGATTTGTTTTTACCGGTTCAATATATAGCTGATTATTCCTGAGATTGAAAATAAAAATTATTAAAAAAAGATTTAGAAGGAGAGAAAATTACTTCACTCTCAAGCCAGAACAAGTCACATGCGTTAGCGCAAAATTTATAGTAAGACATATACATCGTTTATCAAAGCAAATTGTTGTCAACAAGAAATATATATTACATTTTTTTGGTGCAACGATACGTACGTATAAATATATATTTCAAGGCATAATAATCAAGATTTAAGTGATGAGGGATTACAAGTCAAGTGTCAACACCTTTTTTTTTTTTGTATATCAAAGATAATATATTTTAACCCCTGATCTCATGTATACTATCCAAATCCATTATCACTAGGACTGCTTATAGTAGCTTCAAGTGTCAACACTTGTTATTTAAGGCAAAAACATTTTCAAATTATGTTACTCTTATTGTACCAAAAAAATTATGCTACTCCTAGATCTTTTTTTTTTTTGTTTTTACTCGGATCTAAATAGATTATAGACGCCGTATTTGTCGAATAATCATTAGATAAATATTTTGTGCATCAAATTGAAGTATCCATCTAAGCAAAATTTGAGTCGTAAAAGAAACATTAGCTGTCGTATTTTAAAATTTTAAAACAAAAGATGTAATGATAAATGATTAAAAAAAGTGTGCGAGTCTAAATATGTAAACAACATGAACTATTTAAGAATTGGAGCAATTTTATCACCCAAAAGGCATATAATCTAATTTAAACCATAGTCATTTTCTCATTATAAGAAGCAAATCGATAGAATTGCATTATCAAAAGCTAATGATACATCTTCAGCTAGATACTTTTATTTTTTTGGTCAACTTTTAAGCTAGACACTTGTTCAATTTCCATTTGATTCATGGGTCTCCACCACAGCCCATCAGTTAACGCGATTTTGTGCTATCTCCACCTGTAACATCCAAATATAACTTCTAATATGCTTCACCTGAACATGGAAAATCAAATTTCAAATTGGTGAAGTAAACAACATACACAGCCAAAAAAAGGCATATAGTCTAGTCATTTACCTGCTTGTAAGCACTATGGTTTGCACAAATGTTCCGAACAACATCCCAATCCAAACACCCTATAAAAGAGATGTATATACACAATTGATGACGGAACATATTTTAATCAAGACATGGTAAGCGAGCGTAAAAGATGAGAATTTTTGTTTGGTAGGTTGAGAATGTTTTTAATGCATGTTTTAGACACCCATCTCGGTGTTTTAGAATCATGTGATGAGGTGGCAGATCAACCGTGAGAAGAAAAATGGCATAAAAAAGCAAGAAAGAAAATCAAAGTAAAGGATTGATTACTCTTAAAACAGTGAAACAAACTGGTCTTGGAGATGAAGAGAAGGAGATCCAAAAAAAGATGTTGAGCCCATCTCTGAGGATTTGTTTGGTTGGATAGAAAATGGAAGAAAGGAGAGGGAAATGAAAAAAATTGGAAGGAAGAAGATTAATTTACTTTGTTCAATTGTAGAAGAAAATATGCAAGGTAAGAATAAACAATATAAAATAGTTTGTGGGACTCAAAAAAGTTTTTCCTCCCAGAAGCGGACGGAAAATCAGGGGAGAAATGGACGAGCATATCATATTCCAATAATACCCAAAATTGAAAGGCATAGGTATCACTGTCCACTACCACAATACTTTGTGTCCCAAATTGTATATATATATATATATATATATAGGACTTATTTTTAAATAATATTTTTGAAATATCAAATTGATTTAAAATAATATTTTTATTTTAAATAATTTTGATTAGTTTATTTTTATTAATATTGGTTTGATCTAATAAATTGATATTATTTTAAATTTGTTAAATTAAAAATAGTTAATTTTTTTATTTAATTTTAATTAATATAAATTAAAAATATAGATGTAAATGATTTTATATAAATATGGAAGGCCAATTTTTATTATATTTATTCATATTATTTTGATAGATAAATTTATGATAAATTGTATTAACTTTTATGTTTTTACTAATTTTTTATAAGACTCCATGTATGTTTGGAATAATCTTTTATAATGATATAAGGATAAAATTATTATTTGGCATCCTTATCTTTTTCTTTTCTCTCACTTTTTCACACAAATAAACAAAAAAAAATTCTTTTTCTATTTTCTTTTCTCTCAATTTTCTTTCATCCAAACATACTTGTGAAAAAAATAAAAATTTACTCAATTTCTTTCCTCTCATTTTCTTCTCTTTTTCTTTCCTTTGCCAAGCACACCATAAACGTGTGTAGGAGTTGCTACTTTTTTTGTTTTTTTTTTAATCACAATGAATTTGATCCTCTAGGACTTTGGGGGAATTGTATAGGAGCAGGGGTGGAGAAAATTGTTGATGTGAGATTGAGAATGCTTATAGATGATAAATAGGTGAATTTCTTGGGTTTGATTGAGTTCAAACACTCAGTTGATCATAAACACAAATTGAGGAGTTGTGGGGGAGGGGAGAGGGATCATAAATAATGTCATGTGCAAGATAAGGGCGGCAGTGGTGGCTTACTATATGTGTGAGATGAATTTTTAGTCTTGGAGAAAATATATCAGTGAAGGTTTTTAGATGAAGGGGTGGTGCTTCAATTTCCTTCTCACACAATTTGACAGTTTACAATCTAAATGAGGCCAGAACATAGAGAAAAATTCTATGCATTGATATGATGTTGATGTTGATATGATTTTGTAGAAGCTTTTAGGAGTAAAGTAGGTGCAATAACATCTCTTGCGTACGGCGAGTTATTCAAGCTTATTTTCTTGATTCTAGGGATTCCTATTTTAGTGGGTCAATGCTTATTGTTTTGTTTTGTTTTTTTGTTATTTAAATTGGTACTACATTTGGAGTTTGATCTTAGAGAAAGAGGAAGCTTATATGCTGCTAGAATTATTATTCTACCTTTCTGAATATGGGAAAAAATCACTTTATCCTTTTGACTTATAAGTCATGTGCACTTTACTTCTAGAATTTTGTAAACATGAAAATCGACCCCTAACATTTTCTAACTATGCAAATCAACCATTTTATTAACTTTTTCATCTATTGTTAACGAAAATGACATACGTTCAAGAAAGTATAGGGGTTAGGTTGCATGTTTTTTAGTTTAAGGACTATAGTGCACATGATCCAAAGTGTAAGGCGATATTACACTTATTTTTCATTAACAATGAATGAAAATTTAACCGAAGAACTAAAGAGCATATTCAGAAAAGGTTAAAGATCAATTTGATCCCTTTCAAAAGTCTGTGAATAAAGTGCACATGACTTATAATTTAGAGAGTAAAGTAAGTTTTCCCCTAAAATTATTTAGTGCAATGAAGAAGTCTTCATTTCTTGGCCTAATGTTAATGGTCTGGATGTTTGCTTCTAATTAGCTGATTATAGCGGTCTTTAAATGCCCTTGAAATGGGTGTGTGCATAGATAATTCAAAAGGAGGCAGGAATTTCTACTTCAAAGTTGGGTTCTATATGTCATTTACTCTAATCTATGATATAGAGATTTTATGCTACAAGGGATAGAGCAAAAATTATCATGCAACTTGAGGTATTGAATGAATTAATGTTTTCTAGTCCCCAATTACTTTTGTTAGGAATGGTCTTGGGTGTCTGTGTCTTTTTTTTTTGGTTATGTTTTGATGGCTCCTCTCTTTGTTGAGAACTTTATGAGCCTTTTTTATTTATTTAAAAAAAACAAGGATTTCAATTACATAATTAGTAAATCAGTACCATAATTGAAATTTCTACTTATTTATATATAAGTTTTCAAATATGTAAATGAGTGTGTATAAAAATTATGTTTAAATAAGACCATCGACAAAAGACATATTAAATATCTTTACTTGCAAATTGAAAACGATGCCAATCACTATACCAACAGGAACACCAATTAGGTAATAACAACTTATGGTTACATATGCTACAATGCTTTGCCACCCAGCTCCGATAGAAACCCCTGTTAATGAGATTGTTGTATATTAATTCTCTCTCAGCAATAGAATATGATATGTGAATAACACTTAAACAATAAAAGAGATAATTAGAATGCGAAATTGTTGAATTTACATGAATTTAAAAAAGAAAAATTAAAAAATGTAATCTTGCCTAAATTCTTAAAAAATGTATGTACGTATGGAATATATATGTATATGATTTATCATTTATGTTTCATTATGTGAAATATGCATTAAATGTAACTGAGATTTAACTTTTAAAAACAATATAAAAATATTAAAAACTACATTTTGGAGGAAATTGTAAAATAGGTGATTGCAATTTGCAATTGTTGCTTTGTTGCAGTTGCAAAGATTTTTGAAACCATGACATCTTTGTATACCACAACTTAAAATAATGAATGCTAAGATTATCCACTCTAGAAGAAAACAAAAATTGTAGAGATTACCAGAAAGCACAGGTTGGATACTGTTTAATAGCATGGAGACTGCAAGCAAAGTTGATAAATTCCCAGCTGCTTCGGCCACATCTGGATTTGGAGTGAAAATGTGTGCCAATCTTCTCCTAAGGAAAAGGAAGACGAAGAAAAATATGAACCCAATGGTGAATGTTGTGCCAACTGCCATCACAATGGAGAATTTTGCAGCCCTTGAACTCCCTCTTCCAAGCTCATTGGCCACCCGAACACTGCAAATTATTCGGTGCTCCAAATCATTCTACTACCTTGTGAAGGAAATTATTGCTGTAAAGTATGATAGAAGAAAATCCCAAAATAACATTTAGAAGGATGATATTTTACTTTGAAGAATTTACAATTAAGTAAAGCCCAGGTATTGTTCTAACTTCTAAAAAATTACTAATAATAAATCTTGGTAAAGTATTTGCTACGATATATTTACACTGAAACATCACATTATTTTTAAACAAGACCTCTAAAGTTTGTTTCTGCATTGTCCACATTTTGAGTGAAGAAAAATAAAAGAGATTGTGACCATAAAGTACCTAGCGGCAGCAAAGAAACCGAGGGCTAGCATCATTTCCCATCCCTTGATGTTGAGGCTACAAAAAGAATGATATTTGAAGCAGTCAATCAGAAGATTAACATCTATATAAAGAAGTAAGGATTATATCTCTTAAATCTTAATACAGACCTCCAGACTATAAAAAGAACCATAGATTTATGCTAGTTGGTGCATTTTATTATGCTCCGAGTTAATCATGATGCCTCATGCACCTTGTAGGTGTCTTACATTCGAACCATCAAACCACCCATGCACCTAAATTGTAGTGGTACATCCTAATAGTCCATCAAAACTATCGTCTCCCCCATGGCAATTCCTCTCACTAGCATGAAGAACCCGAACACATGGAACAACAGCAGTGCAACCACAACGCCAAGACACCCTCGGTCAGATCTAGCGCTCTAGTTATAATAGACTTGAGGCAGAGGATCAGTTTGTTGGCAGCAATGGGTGGGAGGCCGAGGTTCTAGTCATCACGCTCGTCGACGGAGGTGGAGACGCTTGGACTAGCTCGGCATCTGCGAGATCAACGTGGAGGAGTAGCGGCGAGCTCCTTTGTCCGCCGCTGGGGGCTTGCAGGCGTCGACGCAGCATCTTCAGAGTTTCACCTTGTCAACAATGGGGAGGGGGAGCTAGTGACAGGACTTGAGGATGGTGATTGTAATGTCCCGATATCTCCAAATTTCTGTCCGGGTCTCAAATAAGAGGAGCACGAGGTCCTACATCCGACTTCACCTTCGGATTTTAGGTAAAATGGGATAAATTCCGACTTCCAAATTGGTCTGCGAAATTCCCGACTTCATCTGGTATTAACTTCCTGATTTCCGACTTAACTTTGGACTGACGTGATTCCCGATATCCGACTTTATGTTTCAAGGAAAATATACCCGGTTTCCGATCTCATCAAACACACTGTATATAAAATACCGACTTTCGGGTTTAAGTACTTGGGTTTGATATTGTGATTTTGAATTCCCGAGTTTTGACCTTAAGCATCCTCATTCCGACTTCGGACTTGACCCAAGTTGATGCTTTAAAACAATGTTACAAGTACGGAATTCCGAGTTTAATGTAACGAGTTTTGGCCTTGGAGTTGAACTCAATTAGAATGGACACGAGTTGATATCTTTATGATGATTTCCAAGTCATACACGAGTTCCGATCTCCGAGCTTACTCCCAGGAGCCTTCCATTTCTGCTGGGGTTCCCGAGTTTGAATTGGGAGTTCCAAGATTAGGTGATTGTGAGCTGTATGACTTCCGACATCCGACCTCGCTTCCAAGTTTCGAATAAATCAGACAAGATTTCCTCAAGTCACAAACAAAATGGGACGAGTTCCAACATATGATTTCAGCTCCAAGCTCAAGTAAAATGGCATGAGTTCCGACTTCAAGCATAATAGAAACGAGTTCCGATTTCAGGTAGAACGGAAGCGTATCCCACTTTTGGGATGACGTGGAGAATAACTTGTGGGACGACGTGGAGAGCAATTTGGCCACAAAAGTGAGAGACATGGCCGAACTTCAACCACAAAACTCCAACCAATCACCACCACAACTCTCATGTATTTAAGTCAGACTTCCCTCCTCTTCCCAGCTGATTTACGCCTCTCTTTCCCTCTTGCTCCAGCCTTCTTCTTCCTTTCTCCCCCTCAATCTACTCTATCAAATCTCCAAGCTTTATCAAGGTTCATCAATCCAAACTCAAATTCAGCAAAATCACACTCCAAAGAGGTAGGAGTCTACTTCTATTCTTGAATTCCTTGCACTATGGTTGTATTAAATTGTACTCTTCTTCATATATTGGATGATATATTGGATGTATATGATGGATTATGATAGGATTAATAGGAAATCTTTAGTTGAAATTATGGTTAGAAGGAGAAAATTAGATGGAGAGAAGAATCAGGATGCTGTCTTGGTGAAGAGTCCTCGGCAGTCCGTACGGCGGAGTGTACGGCTCCGCCTATAACCATTTAAATATGATGAAACTATTTTTAGATGAAATTAGACATTTAGGGCTTTCCATACACATATCATATAAGGTTATTGGATTAGTATTGAGAGAGATATGAATTTTTGAAGATTGACCTAGGAATCAAAACTTTCATCCGGGTAGGGTGACTTGAGGAGGGTATATCTCACCCTATACAACTCCAAATTCAGTGAAATGAACTTTGTTAGAAAGCTTACATATAGGAGAACATCTAATATGAAATTCCGAGTTTGTTATGGTCCCAGTTGTTCCCAGTGATTCGAGGAAGTTGCCCTATGTTCAATCCAGGCCAAAACAGAGTAGTTCAAGAAGGTCGACTTTCAGGACTTATAACTCGAGATATACTTAAGCAAATCCAGCGAAACTTATTGCAAATGAAATATTTTCCTGTTAGTTTTGATATGGCACCAATTTCGTATGATTTGAGGTTAGGTTCAATTTTTAGTGAATTTATGCTTTCAGGAGTGTAATTTGGGCCAGTGACTGAACAGGCTGAGGCAAAATTTGAATATCTTGAGTTATATAAATCAAAATGATATGGGACCAAAGAGGTTAGAAAGTAGCCATATAGACCTATGACATATCCAAAATTCAGTTTTAAATGAGTTTAATAGAGGTAAAGTTGAATTATACAAAATTCGTGCAGAATTGAATAAGATTGGCAGAATGGCCAAATTGATAGTTTCACAAGTGTTAGTGAGCACATAAGGTTTGAGTTGAGAATTACAAGATTTACCTTAACAGATATGCTGGATTGATTATATTGCTATGACTGAATTGTCTGTGAACTGGCACTATTCATGGGGAGACGGAACTGATCCGTTATGCTACCGGATTTACGGCAAAAATCTAAGAAACTAGGAATGCTTAGAGGCAAGGATGAATTTAAGAATGATATGAATTATGACGTGTATGAAAATAAATGATGAAGCATATGTAAGAGCACATTCAGCATGCCTATGCATGACCATGTATTAGAATGAAAAGCCATGAGTATATTAATGTGAATCCCTTCACTCGGAGGCAGTTAATTGAGATCCCTCCCTGTGAAGGCAGTTAAATAAGATAAGATGTGGGTCCTTTCACTTGGAGGCAGTTGCACTTTGAATCCCTCCTTGTGAAGGCAGCTAAAACTATGAGATCCCTCTACCTTGGAGGCACATGGTCAGATGAGATCCCTCTATATTGAAGGCACGTGGTCAGATGAGATCCCTCAATTTTGAGGCACGAGACCAGAAGAGATCCCTTCAATTAGAGGCACGTGGCCATAATGAGATCCCTCCAAGACTAGAGGCACGTGAGTCCCCTTGTGGGTGAGTCGGTGTGACGACGGTCACGGGTGAAGCTGACGAGCTCACTCCAAGGCCAGGCTACCCAAGGACAGTAAAGGCTAAAGACTAAAGACTAAAGACTAAAGACTAAAGCATATGCAAGCACCCCCTCACATGAGACATGGCATCGACCCAGCTAGTGTGCGTATCGGGGACAGAATTTACATGAGGCCTGGCATGACCTAGCTAGTGCAAGTACCCAATGAAGATCCCATATTCCTAAGGAACGTGACATGGCGATCTTGCTCTGATGGGGTATGACATGGCGATCATACTCTGGAATGTGGCACGTAAAGATTTTATGATGAAAAGAAAGATGAAGAAAGGAAAGTAAATTTTATGTATATGCATAAATTTAAATACGAGTAAAGTTATGTGCAGATGTTATATTCCCAGCATATTGATGCTATGTGTGTTTTAATATGCTGCAGTTATTATTCATGATATCATATTTGAATTGATTTTTATGGATTCCTCCCAAATGCCAAGTGTATGATTAAAATAAGCTTTGCTTTGAACATTATATTTTCGAACTATAAAATTAAATAGTTTGTATAGCATGTTCACCTTTTTCAAAATAAACCGAAGCAAATTGGAGATGACGGCGGTGACATTATGTATTATAATTAGAGAATCCTACTGAGAATTTATAATTCTCACTCCTATTTTCGTGTTGTCTCCAGATAGTTTCAGAAGTTTTCGAAGACGGCTGAAGTTGCTGTCAGACAAGGCCCGCTCAAGTAACAGTGACAACTCCAGGGTATGGTACTATGACTTAAGCATAGTACTGTACTTGGGAGGGTGTTACATTAATGGTATTAGAGCAGTTCGATCCTCCCCGGACCTAAGGATTTGGACTGACTACGTTTCCAGTGCACTCTGGAATCTTTAGAAAATGTCATGTGATGAATCTTATCTGTTCAGATAAGATATAGGAATTAGATATGCATGACCGCCTAGCTGTGAATGTTATTAGTTGCTATCACACTTAACTTATTGTTGTGCCTGATCAACTCAATATTTTGTTGCGTGTGATTAGGAACTAATGGCTTCTAGGGGGCGTGGTAGGCCACGAACTGTACCCACTCCAGGAGATCCTGCTAATTTTATGGATACGATGCGTGAAATGGCTCATGCCATACGGGAGCAAGCCGCTGCAGCTCATCAAATGATGGACCAGTTGGGTAGGCGCCTCGAGGCCAGCCATGTAGGAAATCCACATGGCCTAGGATTAGACCTGGAATATCTCAAGTTCATGGAACTCAGAGAAGCAAACCCCCTAGCTTTAGAGGAGCTTTCAACCCTGACAAGGCTGACGAATGGATTAAGGCGATGGAAAAGGTTTTCTCTGTTTTGGATTGTACAGATCGCCAGAAAGTAGCATTTGCCACTTATATGCTCGAAGCAGGCGCAGAATTCTGGTGGAATGGTGCGAAACTACTATTAGAAGAATCCCAGACGGAGATCACTTAGATTGTGCTCAAGGATGCTTTTTACCAGAAATACTTTCCTCCATCAGTTCGGAATGCCAAGGAGTTGGAATTTATGCAACTCCGCCAGGGAAGCAATAGCATGTCAAAGTACATCGCTAAGTTTGAGGAGTTATGTAAGTTTTCCACGATCTATCAGCGGAATCTAGATGAGACGTGGAAGTGTGTCAAATTTGAAGGCGGATTGAGGGAAGATATCCTCACCACAATAGGCCCTATGGAGATCAGGGATTTTCCTACCTTGGTAAACAAGTGCAGACTTGTGGAAAATTATAACAAGAAATTGGAGAATTCCCAGTCTGATACTCATGGAAAGAGGCCTGCATCTGAAAACTAGGAACTTGAATATGCCTTACCACCAAAGAAGCTGCGTCAATTTAATGGACGTGGGGATAAACCAGTTCAGGGACCAAGCGCAGAGCAAGCATGCTATAAGTGTGGAAAGTATCATGGAGGAAGGCCTTGTTTGGCTGGACAGAATGTATGTTTCAAGTGCGGCAAGCCAGGATATATGATTAGAGAATGCTCTGAAAACCAACCACCGACTCCTAAACCGCAATGTTCAGGGAGAGTCTTCACTGTAAACGCGGAGGAGGCGACACCCCAGACGAGTCATCGCGAGGATTAGAGATAACCTAGGACAAGGATCCTCTTTTTGTTAACTACGTTATGTTAAATTATATAACTAGGTCTACTGTATTTTCTTTGACTATGTTTGTTCAGCTTCAGTATGCTTGTGTGTGACCTTTTCTTCAAACTTTTATGATAACAAATAGTTGGTTTTCTAATTAAATTTTGAGGACAAAATTTTTTTAAGGAGGGTGGTAATGTAACGTCCCGATTTTCGATTTAATATTCGATTTCCAATCTCCGAATTTATGTCCGGGTCTCAAATAAGAGGAGCACGAGGTCCTACATCCGACTTCACCTTCGGATTTTAGGTAAAATGGGATAAATTCCGACTTCCAAGTTGGTCTGCGAAATTCCCGACTTCATCTAGTATTAACTTTCTAATTTCCGACTTAACTTTGGACTGACGTGATTCCCGATATCCGACTTCATGTTTCAAGGAAAAT
The DNA here is from genome assembly GCA_031439585.1 of Pterocarpus macrocarpus. Lineage (NCBI taxonomy): Eukaryota > Viridiplantae > Streptophyta > Magnoliopsida > Fabales > Fabaceae > Pterocarpus > Pterocarpus macrocarpus. The sequence goes on from CM062520.1 coordinate 30,155,694, forward strand.
ATACCCGATTTTCGATCTCATCAAACACACTGTATATAAAATACCGACTTCCGGGTTTAAGTACTTGGGTTTGATATTGTGATTCCGAATTCCAGAGTTTCGACCTTAAGCATCCTCATTTCGACTTCGAACTTGACCTAAGTTGATGCTTTAAAACAATGTTACAAGTACCGAACTCCGAGTTTAATGTAACGAGTTTCGGCCTTGGAGTTGAACACAATTAGAATGGACACGAGTTGATATCTTTAAGATGATTTCCAAGTCATACACGAGTTCCGATCTCCGAGCTTACTCCCAGGAGCCTTCCATTTTTGCTAGGGTTCCCGAGTTTGAATTGGGAGTTCCGAGATTAGGTGATTGTGAGCTGTATGACTTTTGACATCCGACCTCGCTTCCAAGTTTCAAATAAATCAGACAAGATTTCCTCAAGTCACAAACAAAATGGAACGAGTTCCGACATACAACTTAAGCTCCAAGCTCAGGTAAAATGGCACGAGTTCTGACTTCAAGCATAATAGAGACGAGTTCCGATTTCAGGTAGAATGGAAGCGTATCCCACTTTTGGGACGACGTGGAGAACAACTTGTGGGACGATGTGGAGAGCAATTTGGCCACAAAAGTGAGAGACATGGCCGAACTTCAACCACAAAACTCCAACCAATCACCACCACAACTCTCATGTATTTAAGTCAGACTCCCCTCCTCTTCCCAGCTGATTTACGCCACTCTTTCCCTCTTGTTCCAGCCTTCTTCTTCCTTTCTCCCTCTTAATCTACTCTATCAAATCTCCAAGCTTTATCAAGGTTCATCAATCCAAACTCAAATTCAGCAAAATCACACTCCAAAGAGGTAGGATTCTACTTCTATTCTTGAATTCCTTGCACTATGGTTGTATTAAATTGTACTCTTCTTCATATATTGGATGATATATTGGATGTATATGATGGATTATGATAGGATTAATAGGAAATCTTGAGTTGAAATTATGGTTAGAAGGAGAAAATTTGAAGGAGAGAAGAATCAGGATGCTGTCTTAGTGAAGAGTCCTCGGCAGTCTGTACGGCGGAGTGTACGGCTCCGCCTATAACCATTTAAATCTGATGAAACTATTTTTAGATGAAAGTAGACATTCAGGATTTTCCATACACATATCATATAAGGTTATTGGATTAGTATTGAGAAAGATATGAATTTTTGAAGTTTGACCTAGGAATCAAGACTTTCATCCGAACAGGGTGACTTGAGGAGGGTATATCTCACCCTATACAACTCCAAATTCAGTGAAACGAACTTTGTTAGAAAGCTTACATATAGGGGAACATCCAATATGAAATTCCGAGTTTGTTATGGTCCTAGTTGTTCCCAGTGATTCGAGGAAGTTTCCCTATGTCCAATCTAGGCCAAAACAGAGTAGTTCAAGAAGGTCAATTTTCAGGACTTATAGCTTGAGGTATACTTAAGCAAATCAAGCAAAACTTATTGCAAATGAAAGGTTTTCCTGTTAGCTTTGATATGGCACCAATTTCGTATGATTTGAGGTTAGTTTATATTTTTAGTGAATTTATACTTCCAGGAGTGTAATCCGGGCTAGTAACTGAACAGGCTGAGGCAAAATTTGAATATCTTGAGTTATATAAATCAAAATGATATGAGACTAAAGAGGTTAGAAAGTAGACATATAGACCTATGACATATCCAAAATTCAGTTTTAAATGAGTTTAATAGAGGTAAAGGTGAATTATACAAAATTCGAGCAGAACTGAGTAAGATTGGTAGAATGGCCAAATTGATAGTTTCACAAGTGTTAGTGAGCACATAAGGTTTGGGTTGAGGATTACAAGATTTACCTTAACAGATATGTTGGATTGATTATATTGCTATGACTGAATTGTCTGTGAACTGGCACTATTCATGGGGAGAAGAAACTGATCCATTATGCTGCCGGATTTACGGCAGAAATCTAAGAAACTAGGAATGCTTAGAGGCAAGGATGAATTTAAGAATGATATGAATTATGACGTGTATGAAAATAAATGATGAAGCATATGTAAGAGCACATTCAGCATGCCTATGCATGACCATATATTAGAATGAAAAGCCATGAATATATTAATGTGAATCCCTTCACTCGGAGGCAGTTAATTGAGATCCCTCTTTGTGAAGGCAGTTAGATAAGATAAGATGTGGGTCCCTTCACTTGGAGGCAGTTGCACTTTGAATCCCTCCTTGTGAAGGCAGCTGAAACTATGAGATCCCTCTACCTTGGAGGCACGTGGTCAGATGAGATCTCTCTATATTGAAGGCACGTGGTCAGATGAGATCCTTTAATTTTGAGGCACGTGACCAGAAGAGATCCCTTCAATTAGAGGCACGTGGCCATAATGAGATCCCTCCAAGACTAGAGGCACGTGGGTCCCCTTGTGGGTGAGTCGGTGTGACGACGATCACGGGTGAAGCTGACGAGCTCACTCCAAGGCCAGGCTACCCAAGGACAGTAAAGGCTAAAGACTAAAGACTAAAGACTAAAGCATATGCAAGCACCCCGTCATATGAGGCATGGCATCGACCTAGCTAGTGTGAGTATTGGGGACAGAACTTACATGAGGCCTGGCATGACCTAGCTAGTGTAAGTACCCAATGAAGATCCCATATTCCTAAGAAACGTGACATGGTGATCTCGCTCTGATGGGATATGACATGGCAATCATACTTTGAAATGTGGCACGTAAAAATTTTATGATGAAAAAAAAGATGAAGAAAGGAAAGTAAATTTTATGTATATGCATAAATTTAAATACGAGTAAAGTTATGTGCAGATGTTATGTTCCTAGCATATTGATGCTATGTGTGTTTTAATATGCTGCAGTTATTATTCATGATATCATATTTGAATTGATTTTTATGTATTCCTCCCAAATGCCAAGTGTATGATTAAAATAAGCTTTGCTTCGAACAGTATATTTTCGAACTATAAAATTAAACAGTTTGTACAATATGTTCACCTTTTTCAAAATAAACCGAAGCAAATTGGAGATGATGGCGGTGACATTATGTATTATAATTAGAGAATCCTACTGAGAATTTATAATTCTCACTCCTATTTCTGTGTTGTCTCCAGATAGTTTCAGAAGTTTCAAGGCGGTGAAGTTCTTTGTCGAGACAAGGCCAGCTCAAATGTGATAACAACTCCAGGGTATGGTACTATGACTTAAGCATAGTACTGTACTTGGGAGGGTGTTACAGTGATGGCATCGGAGAGGCTAGAGAGCGTGACTTGAGTGAGGAAGTCCTCCGTCGGCGGCTGTGACGGGAAGTGGGGCAGGGGAGGAGGTAGCAAAGTGAGGGGGAAGAGAGATTAGAAAAAATATTATAGTACAATTAGAAGAAAAGATTATTTATGATTTTAACAACTCAAAGGTGTTTTAAACACTGTCTTTAAGCTAGTGCATCAGGATAGAGCCCCTGTTAGTCATATATCTATTATGTCACATTAATCTTATGAGTCGTACCAAGAAAAAAAAAAAAATCTCTTGAGTCCCCATTTTAAAAATTGATTGTAGAACACTAAATTATGACTACTGTACGAACTATGAAGCTATAAACATCATTTAAAATTGAACATTAGAAGAAAAAAAAAAACTAAAACTTTCAGACAAAAATATTATACAAAACTGTTTTTCTTGTTCTTGTTGATCAAAACCCTTGAACTTAATTACTAATTACTTGGCATCTTTGTTTTTTTCACACTAATAATGAGTAGAGATGACATTTTGAGATGATTAGGGGTGTGTTTGGTTTAATATTTCGGAGAAAGTCTTTTAAAAAAAGACTTTTCAAAATTTTTTTTAAAAGAATGATTTTTATTTGATTTGAATATGTTAAAAGTAAGTTTAGAAAAATGATTTTTATTTGGATAAGATAAAGTAAAATTACTTTTGGTTGTTGATACAAAAATAATAATAAGATTCTTTTTTAAAATATCATTTTCTAGAATAAAAAGTAACTTCAAGGATATTTCTCTCAAAAAGCCTTTTGAAATTTTAAAAAACCTTACAAAAAAATGTCTTTATATACCCAAATATATTAATTACTATATATTTTTATTTTCATTCTAATAAAGTCCTAATCAATTATGATTTGTACATGAACTTAGAAAATGATGATGAAAAATGCTTAATGCTTGTTTGGTTTTTGTTTTTGTTTTTCCTGTTTTTACTTTTAATTACAAAAATGTCACTTTATTTTTAGTTTGTTTTCTTCTTTAAAAATTTTATGAAGGAGATATTAAAAACAGAAAATGAATACAGAATATAAGATTTCCTTGTTTTCATTATTTCTTTCACTGAATCTTGAAAATAGGAAATGAATTAAAAATAAGATGGCATTTTCATAATTAAAATTAAAAACAAGAGATAAAATCAGAAACCAAAAGTCCCTAATTTCTTACCACATCATGGTTCCGGACGAGATGGAAAGCTTGACAACAGGCCAGAGATCTTTGAGGGCCAATAATGAGAATCCCTTCCATGTCTCAGGGCATTTATGCATGATAAACATGAGCTGGCCCAAATTGGGTATCCAGTATGCAAAAATCGTTGATGCCATTGCACCATTGAGCCCAAAATTGAATTTAACAATAAAAAGCCATGACAGAAAAAAGATGAAGAACAGGCAATAATGATATTCTTGCTCTGTGCTTGTAGTAACATTCGGCAGGTGAATGAGACAATGAAAGCAAACATGGTACTTATGGACCAAAGAGAAACGCTCCCTGCTACTCGTGCAATATTTCCATCTCGTCCTAGAGCCTCTAAAATTGGGGCAGTAAAGATGTAAATAGGAAGGAGAAACACTGAGGTTAAGGACAAGACTACCCTGGATCTTTGCAAGTACACTCCAAGCATGTCATACTGTTTTGCCCCATAAGCTTGCCCACAAAGAGTCTCTGAAGCACTTGCCATGCCAATCTGCAATTTTCAATATTTGCAACCGTTATTTTATAGTGTGGACTCCATATGCATTATAAGTAAACTTAATTAGGTGAAGTAAAGGTAGAATTGTTCGAGAACATTTACCAATAAACTAATTGAGAGCCTAACTAGGACAGTCATAACAATGGCATAAGCAGGAAGTTCAGTGGAGCCAACATGCCCACTGAAGGCTTGACTAACCACAGTGATGCCAAATGTTGCAATCCTTGTGAATATGGCACGGCCTGCTACCACCCACAACTTCTTGGATTCTTTCCATACCCTTTTCCTTAGCAGTTCTTCCTCTTCATCACTGTTATCTAAATTGGTTTGCTTCTGCACAAGTTTCTCCTTTAGCTTGTTTTCCATTGTCATTTTTGCCATGGAGCTGCCAATTTTATTGACATAAAGAAAGATAGTTCATATATTGCAATAGCATAAAAAATGGTCATGTATGTACATAAATAAGCCAATGCAATGGCCATTCAGGACCTACGACCGTGATTCAGAAAAAGAAGAATTGAGATCTAAGAACTCACTTATGGAATGGGGGACCTAGGACCTTTTAAGACCATTTGCTTTTCTTCCTAATTACAATGTCTTTTCTCTATATTAAACATTTGTGGATCACATGATCCTTTATGCATGCTATGCTGTATTGCTCACAACATTACCTTTTTCTCCATATTCATAGAGACATAGGCTAGCTTTTCCTTAACCAGAGTCCATTATTTTCCTGTGAGAGCATGAGCATCCTTTTTATTTTTTAACGAAAAAAGAAAGTGATTATTTTAATGATGAAAAACCCCTCATTCTCCTTAATTTGTGGCAATTATATGAAATCTCTCTAATAAAACTTCCACCGTGTAGCATTTTTTTTTTTTTTTTGTAGAATCCCACACCAATTAGATAAAGAGGTCTTGGGTGTTATATATATAGATTTGCAAACCTTCACTCTTAAGCTAACTTTTGTGGTAGAATTAGATGGGTGCATATCATATGGTATCAGAGCATACATTTACACTGATTAATAGGCCATTGTCCCAATTCTTGTACGTGGACACACAGTCTAAAAGGATCAGGAATGATGCTTTCAATAGTGGGAAAGGTGAAAGTATTCCTAATATCACAGACTAGTATCACCTCATAATTCGCTAGAAAATCTGCCACCATTAAATATTTTCTTATTTCATTGGAATTTTCTAAGCTTGCATCCAGGGAATTTACGTATGTAGTTGATTGGAATAAATTACATAAAGTTAAGTTGCAATTTATTTAAAAAGAAAAGGTAAGAAAAGGACATTTAGAATGTATGCACGCAAAGGTTTGAAGGTGAAGCACACTGAAGGCAACAAAATCCCATGCTTTTAATTCTTGGGTGGAGTAAATAAAGTTCCAAATTTAGAATTGAAAGTTGGATTGACCAAATTTATTGGGCCGTAGATCTCGATGCAAAAGGAATTTAACAAGGACGTTTTTAGAAGGAATTCTCCTTAGGTGAACTAAACAGAGTCAACACCCTAGAGTAGCTAACTCGTTAAGGTTAGTTACTGAGTATGGGGGAATTCCATGAGAATAGAAAATTGGAAGTTATCGAGAAATGGGGGAAGAGTCAAACTTGGATATAAGAGGGGGCTCAGCAGAAGTCGAAGATAAGCAACTGATCCCTTGAATGGAATGAAGTTTTAACTTAAATGTCGGAGTCTCTTACAGGTCCCTCACTAGAGGAGTATTCGAAGAGCTCAGACTTACACCAAACAATATCGGATGACCTTAGGAAATAGGACAGAGCAAAGTCAATTGATAGATAATATTTAATAAATATTGATGCTCAAATGGATCAATCTTGATAGTAGACTAGCCATCTCGTATTTCTACAATACTAGTTGCAGTACCCATATCTGAGAAAAAATAAAGAATTTTAAAATGTCATTATAAAAAATTTATCTTCTATTAATATTATATAACTCTTTACTTATCATACAAACCTTACTTGAAAAATAGAGTGTAAGTTATGTATAATATTAAATACAAAAAAAATGTCCAAATAAAAAAAATGTAAATAACTTAAATTTAATTTTGATATACTATTAGAGTAAAGTATTTCTCATAGTCAATTAATTATATGTTACGATATGCGTGACTTTTAAGATAATTGTTATACAAGTCAATTATTTTTTCCATCATAACAAAACATGATTAGATAACTGTATAAAACAAAAGCAGTAGAAAAACTATCTCATCCAATTAAGATTAAAGAATTATGAAAATCATCACAAGTAGAAATAGGAACAAAAGGAAAAATGGTTTTCGCATTTAAGTATTTGTACAATTGGTGTAAGATAAAATTCATAACATAGAGTATTATTTTGAAAAATTTACTTAGTACATCAAAATCAAATATAATAACTTATCCTCAAAATATAAAATTAGAAATTATAATATGTATTTGCATTTAATTTTGATAAATTGTCAGTGAAAAAATATTTTATACAGATATCCAATCATGTATTATTACATCAATAAAAGTGTTTGACTCTCATATTCACTATCTTAAAAAGTCTAATATATGATAGTATATGATTGAATGACAATGTAAAACTTTTTTATATTGACAGTCTATCAAAATTTATCTCTATGTAATTAATGCAAACAACCATATTTTTTATATAGCTCAAGGAATAAGATTCAATACAGGCCCCAAATATTCTTTAATTGGAAAATTAAAAATTTAGAGGATGCTAAAATTAGTAGAATTAATAGTACTGAGCCAAAATCTATATTACAAAACCATAACATGAAAATCTATATCATTTCCTTGTCTCAAAAAATTGCCTATATATAAGTGAAAGGAGAGAAAAAAAAAATACTGAAAAATGTTGTTGTAACAAAAAATAAGTCAAATGTCCTGTCATCTTGGAATAAGAAAAGTATGAAAGTTAAAAATTAAGAAATAATAAGGAATTATCAATGATGAGAAATGAAAGAGAAAGATTTCTTTAAAAAAAAAAATGACTCGAAAGGAAAAAAAAACACTGATGAAAAGAAAATGAAATGTATTTGATATGTTATGGAAAAAAAAAATAAAAAATATAACGACTTTCCGTTGTCAAACTATCAAATTACTAATTGCTTTCCTATAATACAATGAACCTGGAGAGAATCTGAGCAGGAAAACTATCTACATAGAATGTAGACAGTTTTAACTTTTAAATAGATTATATCTTTCCTATAATATGATGAAGTTGGAGAGAAAATTTGAGTAGGAAAACTATTTGCATGGAATGTAGACAATTTTAACTTTTAATAGATTATATAGACAAGGCTATGTCCTTTATTCCCATTTAAGTAAAAAACCAGATAAACATGAAATTTTAAATTGAAAAAAAGTTACAAATTTATAAATCAACAAGAACTCCCGATTTTAAATAATAGAAATGGTTTTTTTTTTTTTTTTCATATAGCCCTTGACACCCAAATTGATATGTAGTAAATAAGTGTGACTTTCAATATATGGTGATTTATGTAGTAATTGATATGTAGTGATTGAAGTATAATCGATATTAACTAATAATTGATATACGTTGTTATTCAAACTAAAATATCACTTCATCACTTATATAGCTAAATTTACACTAATTTAAACTACCATCATCATATGTCAATTTTAGAGTCTAAAATCACCATATTCAAAATAATAGAACTGTCTAAGTTATACATCCACAACTGTTATGTTGTTGCTATGTTTTTAACTGGTTGGTTTTTCATTTAGCAGAGACAATGTCATTCCTCCGGCTTTCAAACCCCGGAATAAACTGCATATAAATTTTCCTTTTGTACCATCCATATGATAGAAGAAGATGAAGAAGAATGAGGAGATGTAAGAAGAAAAACTATGCAAACTTATTGAAGTCAGTTGTCACAATCCACCCTGAGTCGTGACCGGCGCTTGGAGGTGATGTACCTCCAGTAAGCCTTAAACATTAAATTTTCTGTGACAACCGGACAGAGTATCCCCTATATTTCCAGCTTCCCCGTAAAAGCCAGACATGCTCCAATAATCAACCAGCACATATATCCAATTTGAGGCTCTTAGAGCACCTCCAAGTAAATTGCACATATCCGAATATTAGGCATTCATTCCTTATAATAGTAAAATATTTACGTCTATCTACTCATGCATATGCACATATAAATATATACATCTTTGGCTACTACAAATACCCAAAAACATAGTTTACAAGGTAAACAAGTTCCTATACACATATCCCATCCAAAACGAATGTCAAGCAGCAGGATCCTGTCTGTGGATCGTGGAGCAACTCTAAGGCAGCAGTTATATTCAAAATATCAAAATAAAGGCTAGAAAAAAAGCCTTCACATATAGAGGGGCTATGCAAAAGTGTCTGCACCCTACACCACTAGAAGACCCAAAGCATGTACAACAGTAGAATCTGAAATAGGAAGAGAAAATAAGACTCAATGAGGGGCAATAGTGCTATAGCATATGAGGACAAGTTCTAAAATAAAATAAATTGCATATAATTAAAGAGTTAATATCAAAACTAAGTATAACTAAGAATTTAACATATAACTATGCAATATGTGAAGAATAAATATTATTTCACAATTTGAATGACAATTCTCACAATAAATAGAATTAATGTTATCTTATAATTTCAAAAATACATCTCTTAAATGTGAATGTCAAAGCAGGGAGGTTTCTAATTCTGAGAATATCCAAATGAGAGTTAATCCCTTCATATTTGACTGAGTCGGTAGTTTATATTGGCCTCACACACACTCACCGATCTAGCAACACCCCTGCTAGTTGGGTTCGAATCAAGGTGCACCAAGGCTAGCGTCAGCAACCGCTGGCTACCATTGAATTGAGAATCCTCCCACAAAGTATATAAAGACTGAAGTAATAGATATTAATAAAACTTCGAAAATAAAGGTATAAATATTCAACAGAGTTTTCGAAGATGAAAATCCCAAGTAAAATTTTCCAACTCAAAATAAGGTTCTCAAAAACTCAGTTTAATAATTTAAACACTATTCTAGAGCTTGTCCTAATGTTTATAAAATTTGTAATCTTTTTCTTTAAAAGAAAACTTTTGAAACATTCAATAATTACATACTAATAAAATTTCCGCAATTTCAACATAGACATCCATGAATAGATATATATATCAAACTATAAACAGAATATTCAACTAAATATATAAACTAAATTACCAATATATATACTAAAACTAAATCAATATTAATTGCATAAAGAAAACCATATGCCATAGAGGCATTGTCCACTCACAAAATATCAGGGAACGTCCGACTTATATCCGGCGAGCTACTGAACTCGTAGGTTGGTCTCCTAGGGGATCTGAAATCATACATAAGTGGTTATTTACAATTTAAATATAAATTTGGTTCCACTTAGAACAATCTGTCATCTACCAATTTCTATCCTCACTCCCACATAATCACCCTATTAGTTTAACTAACAACTAGCAAGTTAATCTAATTTATTTCTAAAGTTAGTAATATCTAATTTATTAACTCACAACTCTTTTAATCTTCTCAATTTAAAAGTAAAGTTTCCAAGTCCTATTCACTCTTTACAATAAACTCACCCCAGAATCCCTCTATTCACCATCAAAATTACAAAGTTATAGACTAGTAACGTACCAGGAAGGCTGTGAATTTGGAAAGAGCAAAACCATCCTAGCCACTTAAAGCCAGAATAGCCAAAAATTGAAAGAGAGAGAGAGACTGGTGAGGGAGAGATGCAAACAGAAGGAAAACACGAAAGAAGGGGTTCTGTGGTGGTGGAGGTGGCGCAAATAGACCATGTGGTGGTGGGGTGAGTGAGAGGAATGAGATGGAGAGAGCAAGAGAGAGGAACGGTTGTGAGAGAGTAAGAAAGAAAGACATAACAGAGGGGAAGGAAAACGAAAAAAGAGAATAAAGATACGAAGCTGAGAAGCTTCTGGCGGTGAAATCAAATAAAAGGGGGGCCTACGGTATGCCATAGGAGTTATGGTGCACCGTGGTCTCCCCTTCCTCTTTTTTTTTTTTTTTTTTAATAAAAGCTAATACTTCAAAAATTTTATCTAACAATTTTAATTCTTGTATTACTATATTAGGAAATACCCAAAAAGGTAAACTGTGAAAATTTTTAAAAACTTTCTGATTACTGACGTGCTATTCTAATTAAACATTTATTCTAAATCGGGTATTACATTCTCCCCCCTTAAAAAAATTCGGTCCCCAAATTTGGAAGGAGCATTACCTTGAGATAGGAATAGATGGGGATAAGAAGCACGCATAGAATCCTCCGTCTCCCAAGTTGCTTCCTCTATGGAGTGATTCCTCCAAATTACTTTAACTAGAGGTATTTCTTTTGAACGAAGTTTCTTCACTTGTTTATCAACAATGGCCATTGGCTATTCTTCATACGTCAAGTTCTCATCTAACTGGATAGCGGATGAGGATAGAACATGTGAAGGATCTGGCAAATACTTGCGAAGCATAGACACATGAAATACTGGATGTATCATTGAGAGTTCAGGTGATAATGCCAAATGATATGCAACGGGACCCACTCTTTCCAATATTTCAAAAGGTCCGATATAACGAGGACTAAGTTTCCCCCGTTTGCTGAACCTCATAACCCCTTTCATAGGAGAAACTCGCAGAAACACATGCTCGCCCACCATGAATTCCAAATCCTTTCTCCTACGGTCCACATACGCCTTTTGTCTGCTCTGAGTTGCTAACAATCTTTTCCTAATCAATCGAACCTTGTCCATGGCATCTTAGACCAAATCTGGCCCAACAAGTTTTGCCTCTCTAAGTTCAAACCACCCAATGGGTGACTTGCAACGTCTCCCATATAAAGCTTCAAACAGAGCCATTTGAATACTGGTTTGATAACTATTATTGTAAGAAAACTCAATCAAAGGTAGATAATTACTCCAACTCCCACCAAACTCTAAGATACATGCCCTTAGCATATCTTCTAAAATCTGAATGGTTCGCTTTGATTGTCCATCCATTTGTGGGTGGAAAGCTGTACTAAGATCCAAACGGGTCCCCAAGGCTTGTTGAAAGGCTTTCCAAAAATGTGAAGTAAATTGAGGGCCACGATCAGATATGATAGATATTGGAATACCATGAAGTCTGAGGATCTCATCAATGTACAACTGAGCATATTGAGCAGCATTGAACGTTGTTTTCACTGGAAAGAAGTGAGCTGACTTAGTTATCCGATCGACAATTACCCAAATAACATCATATCCTTTAGGGGTACGCGATAACCCTATCACAAAGTCCATAGTAATTCTTTCCCATTTCCACTCCGAAATTTCAATTTGCTGGTGTAAACTAGCAGGTGTTTGATGCTCTGCTTTCACCTGTTGGCAGACAAGATAGTGAGAAACAAACTCAGTTATATCTCTTTTCATGCCTTCCGACCAATATAGTTGATTCAGATCTTGATACATTTTAGTGGCACCTAGGTGCACGGAGTATTTGGAATTGTGGGCTTCTTCTAGGATTGTTTCCTTCAAGTCCCCAATAGTGGGTACACAAAGTCGATCACCAACTCACAATACCCTTTCATTATCAATTTTGAAACTAGCACCCTTTCCACTCTTAACCTCAGTTATTACTTTGGTCATCTTGGGATCCTTTTTCTAAGCTTCTTGAATTTGTACATTAAGTGAAAATTGGGCCTTCACATGAGCCAGAAACACCCTTGACTCTCCAAGGTCAAAATGCACCATTCCTAACTCCAGTTTGTGAATATCTTCCACCAATGGTCTCTTAACAGGAGCTATATGAGCCAAACTGCCCATTGATTTCCTGCTTAAAGCGTCTGCCACCACATTGGCCTTCCCAAGATGATACAATATGGTGCAATCATAATCCTTAAGCAGCTCTAACCATCGCCGCTGCCTAAGATTCAAGTCTTTTTGCTGAAAGATATATTTCAAACTCTTGTGGTTTGTATAAATTTCACAGGTTTCCCCATAAAGATGATGCCTCCAGATCTTCAGAGCAAAGACCATCGCAGCCATTTCTAAATCATGGGTGGGGTAGTTTTGCTCATACCTCTTCAATTGTCTCGAGGCATAAGCAATCACCCGGCCATGCTGTATCAGAACACACCCAAGCCCTACTCTTGAGGCATCACAAAATACTGAGAACCCTCCTGAACTTGAAGGTAATACAAGAATTGGGGCTGAGGTCAAACAATCCTTAAGTTTCTGGAAACTAGCGTCACATTCGTTTGACTATTCATACCGCATATTTTTTTGAGTGAGTCTAGTCAACGGAGTAGCAATCTTGGAAAAATCCTTAACAAATCGACAATAGTACCCAGCAAGTCCCAAGAAATTGTGAATCTTGGTCACAGAAGTAGGTCTTGGCCATTGTTGGATGGCTTCAACCTTCTTGGGATCCACCATGATTCCTTCACTAGACACAACATGCCCGAAGAATGCCACCTTCTTTAACCAGAATTCACATTCTGAGAATTTATCATATAATTGGTGATTTCTGAGAGTCTGCAGAGTGATTCCCAAATGATGTTCATGCTCTTCTCGACTTTTGGAATACACCAATATATCATCAATCAAAACAATAACAAAGCGATCTAGAAAAGGCTTGAACACCCGATTCATCAGATCCATGAAACCGGTTGGAGCATTCGTTAACCCAAAGGGCATTACTAGAAATTCATAATGCCCATAGCGGGTTCGAAAAGTAGTCTTAGGAATGCTGATTCTTTAATCTTCAATTGATAATAACCTGAGCGAAGATCGATCTTAGAAAAACATTGTCACGACCCAACCCGGGCCATGACCGGCGCATAGGGACAAGTCCCCATGCAAGCCTTTCACCACATAAATTTTATAAAAATTTCGACAGAGTCCCCTTTGTAATCCGGATATTTCCCAATTACAAAAGGATACCCTGCAAGATAAATAAACACAATATTTCATTGGGGATCCAGGTATTCTTAGAATACACCCCTCAGCACACAATATAACAGTAAAATATATAAATACAATCGTATGTCCAAAAATATATAGTTCAAGTTCTTTAGAAAACAAATCCTTTAAACAACTTTAATTCCAACGAGTTGAAATATACATATACATGTATGACTGAATATACAACAACAACAAAAACAAAACAAGGTCGGACCCTGCCTGTAGTGCTATGGAGCTACATACTAAGATTACAACAGAAAGAAAATTACAAATCACGGCCCTTACTAGCTAGGCTCACCAAAATAAGAACCTAATGAAGCTGAGCAAAGGAGTCGGCTCCCAAGCCTGAACTTGTATCTGAAAAGGGATATAATAACCACGGGGTGAGTTTTGAGAAACTCAGTGAGAGATAGAATGTCCCTAACCCACATGAGACAATGTACAAATTTATAGATATTAAGGTAATACTATAATATGTATAACGAAACCAAAGTAGAAATCTTAATCAAATATTATCCAAGTTTTCTTTTCCAAAATAGAGTTCATCTATTCCAGGATAAATCCGTCAGGAAGCACACTTAGGTGGCCATTCCTTCGTGTGAATCCCGTAATCAGGCACGCACCACTCCTCCTGTGGCCGTGAATAACAGGCACGCACCACACTATGTGTGTGGCCATGAATAACAGGCACGCACCACTCTCTTGAGTGGCCATGAAATCCAACATTCTAGGTGCACCCAGGGCTAACACCTACTGCCGTTAGCCTACAGATCCTGGTCTAGACTTTCCCAAGTCATTCTTTTCCATAAATAGAACATTTAATAAATATTCTTATAAAACATACCAATATAACTTATAATAAACAATAAAATTGTAACTTCTAAGAAAATAAAGCTTTAACACTTTAATAAATCAAAACGAACAAAATTCCAAAGCTTTTATCCAAAAACCTTTCAAAATAAAGAAATATTTTCCAATACGAAACCAAGGTAATAAACCTTTGCCACATTTCTCATTTTGAAATCAAGTCATTGTCTCATGTGAACCAGTAAGAATAAATAAGCTACCAAAACTTAAAGTATATTGCTAAGACATACTAACTCATTTGCATATGCATATATATAGACAAAAATACGTTAAAACTACGATAGGGATGAACTATCTACTCACAGACTTAACGCTAACAACGAACTCCTAATCCCATGAACTTTGAAAGCCAAAGCCAGTCCTCCAATGGTATATACTATCAATAATACGGAAATTTAATTCAAGATTAGTCACTTAGACTATCGATTAATCTACTTTACTCCCAGATATGAAAATTGCTAATTCTTCTAACCTAGGGTTCTCCAGGAACTCACTATAGAAGAAATAATCTATAATTCATAGGAAAGGAAGAGGAAAGGAGTTGAAGGATTACCTTTTAGAAGGGGAAAGGAAGAAGAAAGATTTGAGAGCCTTGGTGTCACCTCCTCCAAGCTCCAAGACCAAATGTGTTGATTTTGGATGAGGGTATGATTTGAGATTAAAGAAAGAAATTGAGTTTGACTGAATGGGAATGGTGTAATTTGATGGAAAGATGTGAAGGATTGGGTTTAAGAAGGAAGAAAGATGTTTTAGAGAGAAGGGAGAGAGTTTTGAGGGTAGAGAGAGAAAGGAAATTCGAAAATGAAGGGAAGGGACGCGTCTCGGCTTATATATTGACCTTTGGTAATCGATTACCAAGGGCTGGTAATCGATTACCACGAAGAACTAGTAATCGATTGCCAATGCTGGTAATCGATTACCACCAACCCAGAATTGGTAATCGATTACCAAATATGGTAATCGATTACAACGCGGAAAATTTCAACCTGTGGGCATACAGAGAGGACTGTAATCGATTACAGATCCCCTGTAATCGATTACCAACTCCAAAAACTTGGTTCCCTCCTTCTGCAGTCATTTCCCAGGTCCAGAATATTGCACATGTAAATAAGGGAATACCCCCCCATTTGGATTCAATAAAAATATCTAAAAATTCAAAATCCTTAGGAATTAGAATCCAACTTTTGGGTTTTAGTACAATTCTCTGAAAACTTGCGTTTTTATAAACTTGGGGGTTGAAAACGAAGAGGTTATCCATTCCCTAAAATTCATTAAAAATCCTTCTTCAACTCATTGATGCTTAGTGAACCATTACCGGGACTTTTGATCTTAAGAAAATGCCTTAAACCTATAGCCCTCCAAGGAAGCATAGGGTTCAGACTCAGAATTTTTTCAGGTTCCGGTTTCGACAGGTAACTGCACTCAGGCTGGGGTGTTACAAACATGCTGCTCCTTGCAACTGATCAAAAAGATCGTCAATTCTAGGAAGAGGATACTTGTTATGTACCGTCAACCGGTTAAGTTGTCGGTAGTCAATACATAACCTCAGAGATCCATCCTTCTTCTTCACAAATAGCACTGGAGCACCCCAAGGCAAAGTGCTAGGACGAATAAAACCTTTGTCTAACAATTCTTGTAGTTGTTCCTTTAGTTCTGCTGGAGCTATACGATAAGGAGGTATAGTTACAGGTTGAGCGTCAGGCACAAGATCAATACAGAATTTGATCTCCTTATCTGGGGGCATCCCCGGCAATTCATCAGGAAATACATCCAAAAATTCTTTGACTACCGGAATCTGTGTAATGGAGGGCACTTCAAGTGAAATATCTCGCACTGTAGCCAAATATCCCAAATGCCCCCATTTTAAGAGGTGCATAGCTCTTAAAGAAGAGATAAGTTTAGATGTGGAGGTACTAACTTTGCCTCTAAACTCAAAAGGTGTTTCGCTTGGCATAGCAAATCGCACTATTTTCTGATGGCAATCGATGGTGGCATGACAAGAGGCCAACCAGTCCATTCCCAAGATAACATCAAAGTTAACTAAATCTAGAACAATCAAATCTACCTTGGAGTCTTTGCCATTTATGGTCACTAGATATGATCTATACACAGAAGTGACTAAGAGAGATTCTCCCATCGGAGTGCCGACCCAAAATGGTTGGTCCAGAGATTCAGGCAGTCCTCCAAATCAAGAAGCAAAGTATATCGACACATAGGAATGTGTAGATCTAGGATCGATCAAAGCATGCGCATCAAAGGAACAGACAGATAGAATACCTGCTACCACTGCATTAGATGCTTGAGCATCCTGGCAAGTCAATGCATAAACCCTTGGCTATCCTCTACCAGTTGAACCAGATCCTCTGCCTCGGGCACCTCTACCTTTGCTTCCTCTACCTGCTGATCCGATAGCATCACCTGGGGATTGATTGGCAAGAGGTGATGATAAAGGAGCAACAGGCTGAACTAATCCTCAGCCTTGACCTTTAGGTACTTAAGGACAATACTTCCTCAAATGTCCAGTCTGATCAGACTGAAAACAAGCTCCTGTGATTCGATGGCACAATCCAGAATGCATCTTTCAACATGTCTGACATAATGAGACAGAAGGAGCTGAATGCCCCGAACTCCGAAGATTGGATTGAAATATACTCCCAACTTGAGAGCCTAATGTAGGAGCACTTATAGGAGATGGTTTAGAGGATGTGACCCTTCTCGGAGGAATGTGCTGTGTACCCTGATGGTTAGGTGCTCTACTAAAACTAGCACGAGTAGAATAAGTGTAACATCCCGATCTCCGAGTTCCGAATTCACCCTCAGGTTTGATCAATTCCAACTTTCGACTTCATCTTTGAATTTCACGTAATATGATAACTTCCTATTTCCGAGTTAGGCCCTATGGCTTCTGACTTCATCTGGGTTGTTTCCACGACTTCCGAGTTTTACTTTCAAGTCCGAACAACATGGAGTGATTCCTGATTTCCGATTTCATGTCTTGTCCAATTTTCGATTTCATCTAATTTTGATTATTCCTCATGTTCTAGTATTGAGTTAAATGGGTGGCTTCCGAGTTTCAATACCCGACTTCGAGTTAAAGTATACTGGGAAATGATTTTTGATCTCCAAACTAATGTCCAGGTCCCCAATGAAGACCATTCACGAATTCCGCGTTCGTCTTGCATAATTCCCGACTTCCGACTTGACTCTTGACGTGATTACCGATATCCGACTTACTTGGTTTCCGATCTCATCAAGTACACTGTATATACATACCAACTTCCGAGTTTAAGTACTTGGGTTTGGTAATGTGATTTCGAATTCCCGAGTTCCGACCGTAAGCATCCTCATTCCGACTTCGGACTTGACCCAAGTTGATGCTTTAAAACAATGATACAAATGCCAACGTCCGATTTTGATATAACGAGTTCCCGCCTTAGAGTCAGACTCAATGGATATGAGTTCGAATCCTTGAGTTGGTTTCCAAGTCACAAATGAGTTCCAATATCCGATCTTATTCTCTGGAGCTTTCCATCTCTGCTGGCGTTCCCGAGTTTGAATGGGGAGTTCCGAGATTATATGATTACAAGCTTGAAGACTTCCAACCTCCAACCTTACGTCCAAGTCTCGAAATAAACCAGACAAGATTTCCTCAAGTCACAAACAAGAGGGACGAGTTTCGACATCCGGCTTCAGCCTAAGCTCAGGCACATTTCACGAGTTCCGATTTCAGGTAGACCGGAAGCGTAACTCACTTTTGGGACGACATGGAGAGCAATTTAGCCACAAAAGTGAGAGACATGGCCGAACTTCAGCCACAGAACTCCAACCAATCAACACCACAACTTTCATGTATTTGAATCAGACTCTACTCTCTATTTTGGTCTGATTTACGTTCCTTTCCTCTTGCTCCAGCCTTCTTCTTCTTCCCTTCCTTTCTCAATCCAACTCCATCAAATCTCCAAGCTTGGTCGAGGTTCCATCAATCCCAAACTTAACCTCAGCAAGATCATACTCTAAAGAGGTAGGATTCCATTCTGTTCTTGAATTACTTGCACTGTGATTGCATGAAATTATACTCTTCTTCATGTATTTGATGAACTATTGGATGTATTATGATGGATTATGATTGGATTAATAGGAGATCTTGAGTTAGAATTGTGATTAGAAGGAGAAAATTTGAAGGAATGGAGGAGTAGGATGCTATCTTGGTGAGGAATTCCATGGCAGTCTGTACGACAGAGTGTACGGTGCCACCTACAACTGATTAAATCTAATGAAACCATTTTTAGATAAAAGTAGACATCCAGGGCTTTCCATACATATATCATATAAGGTCATTGGATTAGTATTGAGAGAGATATGAATTTTTGAAGTTTTACCTAGGATTTAGGATTTTCATCCGGGCAGGATGACTTGAGGAGGGTATATCTCGCCCTATATAACTCCAAATTGAGTGAAACCAATTTTGTTCGAAAGCTTACACATAGGGTAACAGCCCAATATAAAATTCTGAGTTTGTTATGATCCCAATTGTTCCCAGTGATTCGGGGAAGTTGCCCCATGTCCAATCTAGGCCAAAACAGAGTAGTTTAGGAAGGTCGACTTTCGAGACTTATAAATTGAGGTATACTTAAGCAAATGGAATGAAACTTGTAGCAAATGAAAGGTTGTCCTATTAGTTTCAATATGAGACCAATTTTGTATGATTTGAGCTTAGTTTCGATTTTTAGTGAATTTATACCTCCAAGAGTGTAATTCGGGCTAGTGACTGAACAAGCTGAGGCAAAAGTTAAATATCTTGAGTTATGTAGATCAAAATGGTATGGGACTAAAGAGGTTAGAAAGTAGACACATAGAGCTATGATACATCCAAATTTCAGATTTAAATGAGTTGAATAGAGATAAAGGTGGATTATACAAAACCCGGGCAGAACTGAGTAAGATTGGCAGAATGGCCAAATTGATAATTTTACAAGTATTAGTGCACATATAAGGTTTGAGTGAGGATTGCCAGTTTTACATTGACCTATATATATGAATATATTGATTATATTGTTATGACTGAACTGTCTGTGAGAATCGGCACTATTCATGGGGAGACGGAACTGATCCGTTATGCTGCCAAATTTACGGTAGAAGCCTAGGAGACTATGAATGTATATATATAGAGATGAATTTAAGTATGATATGAGTTATGAAGTATATGAAAATGAATGAGGAAGCATATGTATGTGTACATTCAGTATGCGTATGCATGACCATGTTTACATGCAAGGATGAATTCGAATATGATGAGTTATCAAGGATGAATTAAAGTATGAAATGGTATATAGAAACTCTATATTCAAGAATGACATAAGTATGAGATGAGGTATATGAAAGTAAATGACAAAACATGAGTATAATGAATGTAAATCCCTTTACTCGGAGGCAGTTAAATGAGGTTCCTCCCTATGAAGGCAGTTAAATGATAAAATATGAATCCCTTCACCTGGAGGCAGTTGCACACTGAATCCCTCCCGGTGAAGGCAGTTAACAGATAAAGATATGAATCCCTTCACTTGGAGGCAGTTGCACTTTGAATCCCTCCCTGTGAAGGCAGCTACCCTCGACCTTGGAGGCACGTGGTCAGATGAGATCCCTCTATGTTGAAGGCACGTGATTAGATGAGATCCCTCAATTTTGAGGCCCGTGACCAGAAGAGATCCCTTCAATTAGAGGCACATGACCAGAATGAGATACCTCAAAGACTAAAGGCACATGGGTCCCCTTGCGGGTGAGTCGGTGTGACGACAGTCACGGGTGAAGCTGACGAGCTCATTCCAAGGCCAAGCTACCCAAGGGCAGTAACAACACCCTAGGGACAGCGATACGTAACGCCTAGGTGTGCCAAGTAAAAGCTAAAGAATAAAGACTAAAGACTAAAGACTAAGGCATATGCAAGCACCCCGCTCATATGAGGTATGACATTGACCCAGCTAGTGTGAGTACAGGGGACAGAACTTACACGAGGCATGGCATGACCCAGCTAGTGTAAGTACCAAAGGAAGATCCCATATTCCTAAGGAACGTGACATGGCGATCACGCTCTGATGGGGTATGACATGGCGATCATACTCTGGAATGTGACACGTAAAGATTTTATGATGAAAAGAGAGATGAAGAAAGAAAAGCAAATTTTATGTATATGCATAAATTCAAGTACAGATAAAGTTATGTGCAAATGCTATGTGTAGTTTAATATGTTGCAGTTATTATCCATGATATCATTAAGGAATTGATTTTTATGGGTTTTTCCTAAATGACCAATCTATGAGTAAAACCGAACCTTTGCTTCAGACATTATATTTTCGAATTATAAAATTAAACAGTTTGTAAGGTATGTTCACCTTTTTCTTAATAAACCGAAGCAAACTAGAGATAACAACGATGACATTACTTATGATACTTGGAGAATCCTACTGGGAATTTATAATTCTCACTTCTATTTCCCTATTGTCTCCAGATAGTTTCAGAAGTTTCCGAAGATGGCTGAAGTTGCTGTCAAGCAAGGTCCGCTCAGGTAATAGTATAAACTCCAGGGTGTGGTACTATGACTTAAGCATAGTACTGTACTTGGGAGGGTGTTACAATAAGAACCCCGAGTCTTCGTTTTCTTGGTCACCTCCCTAGCAGCCTTCCTATCTGCCTTGCTAGATTCAATTTCTAAGGCAGCATTCATAGCTTCTACATAAGTAAGCTTCCCAATCTGAGGTGATAATGTTGTAAAATATGGATCATCAACCCCCTAATAAATTTGGTAGCTCTCATATGCTCATTATCTACTAAATGTAAGGCATGATGTGACAGCTGAGTAAATTTTTTGTCATACTCTGTGATAGTCATCCCATGAGTCTGCGTCAGTCTCTCAAACTCTGTGGCAAGTCTTACTCTTGTGTTCACAGGAAGAAATCTTGTCACAAAAGCTTCGGTGAATTCTTCCCAAGTCATAGGCTGTGATCCAGTTGGTCTTTCCTATAGCACATTTTTGTACCACTGTTCAGCTACACCTTCCAACTGATAGGCTGCAAGTTCAATAGCTCTTGTAGTAGAACATCTCGAAGCTCTAATGGTTTTGCCCACCTTGTCTATAAATAATTATGGATCCTCCGTCACTAGATTAACCGAAAATGTCGGTGGCTTCAAGTTGAGAAACTCTTGCATAGACACCTGTACGCCAGAAAAAGGTGGAACTCGTCTCTGAGCATGTGGATCAGCCCCTGCTCGAGGCTGTGGCCCCATGACCCCCACTAATGTTTCAACTGCTTTCTGCAATCTGCCCATTCTAGCAATTACTTCAGCCATACCCCCTTTAGGGGCTTCAGGGGTTGGCTCTGTTACTCGTCTGGCCGTTCTACCATGACCTCTACCTTTATCTCTACCTCTACCTCTGGTTTTGCCTCTACCTCTGCCCCTATCCCCAGGCATAGGGGATGAGGCTCTATCTGATCTCGCGTCTGAGGGCTCATTTTCCTTAGTCCACTGCCTCCGGGATTGCACCCTAGGTGGCATCTCCATCTATTCAAGAGAGAAATATTTTCAATGAAAAAAAAGATCATAAGAATTCAAATTCTCAAAGAAAATCAAAGGCATTCATAAAAGAATTTTCTAAAGCCTCTGGTAGCATTGCATTTTGTGAAAATGGGCCAGCAACCATTTACACAATTGCAATACTACTAAAGAGCATTTGCTCCACCAACCACAGATAGTTCTAACCTGGCTCTGATACCACTTTTGTCACAACCCACCCTGAGTCGTGACCGGCGCTTGGAGGTGACGTACCTCCAGCAAGCCTTAAACATTAAATTTTTCGTGACAACCGGACAGAGTCTCCCCTATATTTCCAACTTCCCCGTAAAAGCTAGACCTGTTCCAATAATCAACCAGCACATATATCCAATTTGAGGCTCTCAGAGCACCTCCGAGTAAATTGCACATATCCAAATATTAGGCATTCATTCCTTATAATAGTAAAATATTTACGTCTACCTACTCATGCATATTCACATATAAATATATACATCTTTGGCTACTACAAATACCCAGAAACATAGTTTACAAGGTAAACAAGTTCCTATACACATATCCCATCCAAAAAGAATGTCAAGCAGCAAGATCCTATCTGTAAATCATGGAGCAACTCTAAGGTGGCAGTTATATTCAAAACATCAAAATAAAGGCTAGAAAAAAAAGCCCTCACATATAGAGGGGTTGTCCAAAAGTGTTTGTACCTACATCACTGGAAGACCCAAAGCATGTACAATAGTAGAATCTGAAATAGGAAGAGAAAATAAGCGAGTCTAACTGACTCAATGAGGGGCAATGGTGCTATAGCATATGAGGACAAGCTCTAAAATAAAATAAATTGCATATAATTAAAGAGTTAATATCAAAACTAAGTATAACTAAGAATTTAACATATAACTATGCAATATGTGAAGAATAAATATTATTTCACAATTTGAATGACAATTCTCACAATAAATAGAATTAATGTTATTTTACAATTTCGAAAATACATCTCTTGAATGTGAATGTCAAAGCAGGGAGGTTTCTAATTATGAGAATATCCAAATGAGGGTTAATCCCTTCATATTTGACTGAGTCAGCGGCATATGTTGGCCTCACACACACTCACCGAGCTAGCAACACCTCTGCTAGCTGGGTTTGAACCAAGATGCACTAAGGCTAGCGTCAGCGACCGCTAGCTACTGTTGAATTGAGAATCCTCCCACAAAGTATATAAAGACTGAAGTAATAGATATTAATAAAACTTCGAAAATAAAGGTATAAATATTCAATAGAGTTTTCGAAGATGAAAATCCCAAGTAAAATTTTCCAACTCAAAATTAGGTTCTCAACAACTCAGTTTAATAATTTAAACACTATTCCGGAGCTTGTCCTAACGTTTATAAAATTTGTAATCTCTTTCTTTAAAAGAAAACTTTTGAAACATTCAATAATTACATACTAATAAAATTTCCTCAATTTCAACACAGACATCCATGAATAGATATATATATCAAACTATAAACAGAATATTCATAATTAACTAAATATATCAACTAAATTACTAATGTATATACTAAAACCAAATCAATATTAATTGCATAAAGAAAACCATATGCCATAGAGGCATTATCCACTTACAAAATATCAGGGAACGTCCGACTTATGTCTTGGGGGCTGTTGAACTTGTACGTTGGTCTTCTGGGGGATCTGAAATCAAACATAAGTGGTTATTTACAATTTAAATATAAATTTGGTTCCACTTAGAACAATCTGTCATCTACCAATTTCTATCCTCACTCCCACATAATCACCCTATTAGTTTAACTAACAATTAGCAAGTCAATCTAATTTACTTCTAAAGTCAGTAATATCTAATTTATTAACTCACAACTCTTTTAATCTTCTCAATTTAAAAGTAAAGTTTCCAAGTCCTATTCACTCTTTACAATAACTCACCCCATAATCCCTCTATTCACCATCAAAATTACAAACTCATAGACTAGTAGCTTACCAAGAAGGCTGTGAATTTGGAAAGAGCAAAAGCACCTTAGCCACTTAAAGCCAGAATAGCCAAAAATTGAAAAAGAGAGAGACTGGTGAGGGAGAGATGCAAATAGAAGGAAAATGCGAAAGAAGGGGTTCTGTGGTGGTGGAGGTGGCGCAAATAGACGATGTGGTGGTGGGGTGAGTGAGAGGAATGAGACGGAGAGAGCAAGAGAGAGGAACGGTTTTGAGAGAGCAAGGGAGAAAGACGTAACAGGGGGGAAGGAAAATGAAAAAAGAGAATGAAGATATGAAGCTGAGAAGTTTCTGGCAGTGAAACCAAATAAAAGTGGGGCCTACAGTGTGCCATAGGAGTTATGATACATCGTGGTCTCCCCTTCCTTTTTTTTTTTAAATAAAAGCTAATACTTCAAAAATTTTATCTAACAATTTTAATTCTTGTATCACTATATTAGGAAATACCCAAAAACGTAAACTATGAAAATTTTTAAAAACTTTCTTATTACTAACATGTTATTCTAATTAAACATTTATTTTGGACCGGGTATTACATCAGCTTAGTTTACCTTTATTTTCTATATTCTGCCAACCTTCTTACAGCAACCAGTCGAAACAAGTATTATTTGATGATTCACTGATACCTATACCAATTCAGAAATCAACAAACTATTAAGCCTCTCACTTTTGCACCATAGTATATAAACCAAGATATAGTGGAAGAACTTATACGACAAGCACAGCAAGCAAAAGGAAATCAAGAAAGAAAGCAGAGTATTCATACTTGCCTGATCTTAAACACACTCAAAGGAACAAACACCAAAATATGCATAAAGTTATAATGTTTTACAGGCAGATGAGAACACTGACATGTTATGAAACGTTATGCAAACAATTTAAATTAAAGTTGCTTAATGGTAATAAGATTGTGTATATGTATATAAATCTTCACCACGGTCAAAATTAAAAATTACTAAATTATATGCCTACTTAAGAAAGTCAAATATAAAGAATTGTTAATCATTATATCTTTATATAAAAATCACAATTTTACATTCTATTCTGGACCAAAAAAAAAAAAAAACTAAAATTCATCATAAAATAATTTTGGCTTGATGGTAATTTAGTTATTTAAAAGTTTACAAAAATGAATGAAGAAATAAAATATTAATTAAACTTTAATGATGAAAGAGAATTTGAATCTTTTTATTAAATAAAAAGGACAAATGTAAACATTTTTTTAAAAAAGTAAACAATTACTTATTTTCATTTTGAAAATAATTAATTCTGCAAAAAAATATTTATATACGTATTTACTAATTTATATAAAATAATTGAAGTTGAATAGGATATAATAAAGGAGTTTAATTTATATGCACTATCAATGTTAAAAAGTGATTGACTCTCACATTCATTACTTCAGAAAGAAAACTACTTTTACCTATATGGCATCACATGATTGAATGTCAGTGAAAAATATTTTTATATTATCAGTATATACAAATTAAACTTATAATAAAGTAATATAATGGTGAATGTGTCTAACTATGATTCTAGGAACATTTATAATTATAATTAGAAAACATTTATAATTTTTCAAAGACATTAGATAGTTAAAAATTTTTCAATACATAAAATTTGAATATTAACTATTTAATTTCTTTTTTTTTATATGGAACTATTTAATAATTAATGAAGAAAGAAAATTTCAGTGAAAAATAAAATAAAATAAAATAATTTATCAATGAATGAAAAATCATAAATTGGAAAAAATAATAATATATTTTATATTTCAATATAATTGAAATTGAAATTATATTTTTTAACTATTTTATTTTAATAGATATTATAAATAATTTATCCTTGCATTTAAATTTTATGTGAAAATAATTAATAAAGGATATGAATGTTAACTTTTAATATATAACTCATTCAGTTCTTAACAAACAATGAGTAAATATAAAAATTCAATTTTGCTTATATTCAAATGCAGAAAACGATAACATTTTAATATATGGAACAATAATATTAGAGTTATTCTATTCAAGTTGCCACATCACATTTTTTCTTAAATTTTTATTACTTTTAATTCTTCTTTCTTATAATTTCATTTTTCATTTTGACTTTTCATTATTCCTCCACAATCCATATAGTTCTTTACTCTTCATCTTTTAAATCTTTTAAATTTTTTAATTTCCAATTTTTTTGTAAGATTATATTGACAGAGAAGATGAACTCCTCCCCCACTTGAATTCTACATTGTTCTCAATATAACACATGAAAAGATAAATTCGTCAACAAATCTAGGACAAGTAAAATAAAGGAGAGAGAGAAACATCCATATTAAGTGTAGTTATGATCTTACAAGTAGACCTTCTCCACAATGGCTTAGGAACTCCTTCATAAAATGGCTTGAGATGATGGCAATTAACTTTGAAAACCTTGTTGGTGGCTTCGCTTGTAATCTCCTCTGCACCATAAGAAAACACTTTAGTCACTACAAAAGGGCCTAGCCATCTAGAATAGAGCTGACCAGAAATGAGCTTGAGGTAGGAATTATAGAGGAGGAACTTTTGGCCAATAAAGAACTCTTTCCCTGCTAACATCTTGTCATGTAAAAATTTGGTCTTTTCTTTGTAAAGTCAAGAGTTCTCATAGGCCTCCATATGGAACTCCTCAAGTTTTTGGAGTTGGAGTTTCCTTTGGGATCCAGCTTGGTTGAAGTCAAGGTTACACTACTTCTTCACTACTTAATAAGCTTTGTGCACAATTTCCACTATGGCATAGTTTTCTGTAGACTATCTGATAGGGAGACACCCTTAAAGGGGTCTTGAAGGTAGTCTTGTATGCTCATAGTGCATCCTCAAGTCTCTTGCTCTAACCTTTTCTATTAGGCTAGCAATTTTCTTTAAAGCTGTGCTACAACACCTTATTAACTTCATCTTGGCCATTTGTTCGTGGATAGTACAGTATTGCGATCTTATGTGTCACACTATATTTTTTTAACAAAGCCTTCCATATTCTCTAAATGGGAGCCTTAATCATTGATGATGGCTTTTGGGACTTTGAACCTATAAAAATGTGAGACCTAACAAAGTCTATAATAACACAAGAAAGTCAAAATGGCATTAGCCTCTACCTACTTAGACACATAATCAACAATCAAAAGAATGTAAACAAAACTAAAGGAACTAGGAAAGAGACCCATGAAATCAATGCCCCTAACATCAAATACCTTTTATCTCAATAGGGGTTGTTGCAATATCTCATTCCTATAGTAAATTTTACCTATCCATTGGCATTATTCACAACTTACAATAGTTGTAGGCATCATGAAACAAGATGCGCTAGTAAAATCAAGAATCGTCCAAAACTTTCATGGTAGTATGTTGGGGTCCAAAGTGATCACCACTAGCAAAAGAATGACAAAATTGTAAGAAAGAGTGAATTTCAAAATTATGTACACAATGCTTAAGAACTTTGTCATTGCACATTTGCCACAAATAAGGGTCATCCTAGAAATAATGCGTCACCTCACACCTAAGCTTATCTATCTAATGCTTTGTAAAATAAGTGGGCAATTTAGATGCAACTAGATAATTTACAAGTCAGCATACCAAGGGTCCTTACCTCGCAATTGTAATAGCTGCTCATCTGGAAAGGTCTCTCAAACAAAAAGAAGATCTACTGTCTATTAAGTCCTGCTAAGTAGATCAGCAACTAAATTCTTAGCTCTGCTTTTATCTTTTTCAACGTCAAACTCCTGCAAGAGCAACATCCATTGAATGAGTTTAGTCTTAACATCTAATTTTTTGAGAAAGAAATTCAGTGCTACATGGTTAGAGAAAATTGTAACATCCACCGTTTTTCGCCTAATTATTCAGTTTTATCGAATAATTGAGAATAACTAAAATTCAATCAAGCAATTATTTAGACTCAATTGATTAACAATCACTTGAGTTTAGATAAGAGAGAATTAAGTTAGAATATAAGAGATTTCATAAACATTTTATTGAAAACCGATTTACCAATTTAAAGGAAATCGGTAACTTTACGGTATTTTAAACTGTCGGAACCGAGCCAATACAATTTTAACTCATCAACCCTACCTTGAGTGGCTGATAACTCAGCCACTTAATCCCTCAAGTTGGCGCCACCTTGGCCACAAGAAAGGAGGCAAGCTTGGCTGAATTTCAGCCAAGCCTTTTGGACCAATCAAGATGCAAGAAGGAAGCCACCTATACACCATCAAGTGGTCAGATTTTCTGCTGCCTTTATCACCAAATCAGACCCTCATTCACGCCACTTTTCTGCCTCCTTTCAGCTCTCTTTCTCTCTTCTTTACACTCACAACTTCAGCCAACAACAAGCCACTTCAAGCCTTGCTCATCCAAACCTTCAAATTCTAGCAAAAACACTTGGATCAAAGGTAGGAATTCTGATTTCTTGCATCAAATCCATGCACTTGGCTGGCTGGGCTGGAATTATTCTCATCCTATTTGATGTGTTAAATGAATGTTTATGATGATATATGATTGGTTTTGGGCTGTTTGATTGATTAAAACCGAAGTGGAAGCAAGAAACCATGAAAATAGAAAGAGCTGATGGGTTAGAGAATCAAAACCCTCGGCAGTCCATACGGCGGAGTGTACGGCTCCGACTACAACTGATCAAATTGGATGAAACCATTTTTAGATGAAACTAGACATCTAGGGCTTTCCATAGATATATCATATAAGGCTTTTGGATTAGAAATGAGAGAGTTATGAATTCTTGAATTTCAACCTAGGGTTCTGACTCTGAATCTGGGCAGACTAGTTTGTTTAGGATAGAACTCGACCCATACTACTTGAAATTGAGTGCAACTAACTTTTTTAGAGAGCTTACACATATTAGAATGTCCCATAAAAATTTCATAATTAGATAAGGTCCCAATTGCTCCCAGTGCCCCAAGCAATTTGCCCTATGTCCACACCGGGCTAGAACAGGGCAGTTTAGGAGGGTCAGAATGCGAGGCTTATAACTCGAGCCCTACTAAGACAAATGAAATGGAACTTCTTGCAAATGAAACTTTGTTCTATTAGCTTTAATAAGAGACCAATTTCGTATGATTTGAGTCAGTTTTCGATTTTTAGTGGATTTTTACTTTTAGTTGCCTGATTCTGGCAAGCCACTGGGCATGCCGGGATAAAATCTAGATATCTTGAGTTAGAGAAACCAAAATTAGATGGGACCAAAAAGGTTAGAAAGTAGACACATAACACTTTAACATGCTTAAATTTGAGGTCCAAATGAGTTAAATAGAAATTATGGTTTGAATTATCAAAACCGGGTTGGTTGAACATGCTGAGGCAGGAATTCTGCTTTGATTAATTTGATATTGATATGAGTTTAATGTTGAAGTATAAATGTGATATTGTGTTCTTTGTGATAAAATGATGTACTGGTTGGCTGTCACTATTCACGGGGAAGCGGACACGTTCTGTTATGCCGCCAAAATTTCGGTAGAATCCATGCACAAGTTATGAATTCCATGATCTTACATGTGCATTTCAAGAAATGTTATGAAAGTGTATTAAGAATCATGTTATTAAGAAAGTTCCATGCTACTTGGGCCAGCACCGGATAAGAAGTTAAGGGGAATAGATCGGTGGGAACGTCGGGGAAAGTAAACCCGGCACTTCCCGTATAGGAACGAGCTCGATCCTGATAAGCAGACTATTACCCAGAAGTCTAAATGGCCAAGAACTCCCAGGGGACCAAGAGATGGAAAAATGATGAAAGGAAATGAAAAGTTTATGAAGGAAAGTTCAAGAATAAGTTTTGCATAATTACATGAATGCATGATTTCATGGCATGGTTATTTCAAAATGTTTACAGTTTGTCTGTTATATTTATGTACTACTGTATGTTTATTTGCTATGCTCGTTATTCTATGTTTTACTGTTAGTAGCCTATTCTGTTTCTTATGCTGTTTAAAGCAAAACTGAACCTTGCCTCGGACGAGATATTTTATTGAACTCATTAAAATGGATATTTCAGTTTGAACATATGTTTTTATAATTAAATAAAACCCGAGGCAACTGAGAATGTATGTGACGTCAGACAATCACTATGCACCAACCCTACTGAGAATTTCTTGAAATTCTCACCCCGTGCTATATTTTCCGCATCATTCTCGTACATCAAGTAGAGGCTCAATGACCACTCCTTTTATTGAGATCCCAGTCCTGTAGCTTCACCAGGTTTCCATGTTGGACTCGTTGGACGCAGTCAGCTCTTGCTAGTTCCGTCTCTGCTTTCTAGCAATAGGCATTTTGCTGTATCTTTACTTCATCTGCTTCTAATATATATATGTATAGACTGAAGCATTGGCTTCCAGCCTACATATGTACATATACAGTTGGTAATATGCCACTTATTCATATCTTTTCTGTTGTGTTATATTAAATTGTATTATGTTGTATAATGCTATTCATATCTATTATATAGCAGTGTGCCGCTTCGACTGTTTGTAATACAAATCACGAAATTTAAGCAGAACATTAACAACGTAACACAGTCTACTTAATTGAATGCTATGACTTAAGCATAACATTAAATTAGTAGGGTGTTACAAAAATAGTCACTTTAGCAACTAACAAATAAGAGCAAATGTTATCTCCTATGCAAAATAATTGATTTCTTTGTGATTAAAGGTCATGTAGTTTGATCCTTGGAGACTAGAGGATGATGTGCCAGAAAAACTCTTCTTTATGCTTAATCAAGTGATTTTTGGTTTTAACTTATTTGAATTGTCAAACCTTCATATTTTAAGCTGAATTTTGGATGTGATATAGTTAACATCTTCCTATACATAAATATCAAATTTTGGGGCTTGTACTAGCTTAATCAAAGGTCTCAAATTGGAGCTTTAAGTATGTAGCTATGTTAAAATTCAGAAGGGAGAGGTTTCCTGCCCAAGTGATCTTGTCTGGCTTAAGCAAGATTCCTTCTGGTAAAAGGATACCTGCTGTTTCTACCAAAACAAATTTTAAATTTTGTGATTTTAGGAAAAGATTTAATTTGTATGCACTATCAGTGTTAAAAACTTTTATACAGATATCCAATCATATTTTGTTATATCAGTAAAAGTATTTAACTTAACCACCTACTACTTTAAATGTGTGTTTGTAAGTTGAAATTTTGGTGGGGAAGGGAGAGAAAGGTAACCTCAACTCACAAACACACCTTAAAAGTCTTAGAAATAAAAGCATATGATTAGATGACAATGTAAAACTCTTTTACATTATTAGTGTATCAAAATTAATTTTTTAGAAAATGTGGAACTATAGCAAAAGTTAGCAACAATTTGCTGAAACAGTTGTTAATCTCTGTGTGAAGTTAATCTTTGTTCTTTAATTAATTTCCTTATCAAACCTTCATATTGTGCATTGATTTTTGGATAGGTTGTAGCTAACATCTTGATATAACTATCTATAAAATTTTGTAATTTTCTGATATGTGGAACTGTGTCAAAACTTGTGAACAACTTGCTGTACTGAAATTGGACTGTATAGAAGGATCATTTCGGTTTTTAATTTAATTGACCTAATAAATCATGATATTTTAGTTGATTTTTGAATATGATGTATCTAACGCACATAGGTATTTGGATGTAAATATTTGTGAATTTATGATAAGTAGAACTATTCCAAAGTATATGAACAATTTGTTGTATGAAAAATAGATCCTGTAAGAAGCTCACCTTGGTTCTTAGTTTAGTTGACATTTGAGCTAATTTTTGGGTATATTGAAGTTGCAATATAAATAGGGTTGTCTCAAATGCACCTTATATAGAAAGTAAGATGTATCGTGCACCTTTTCACAATTCTTCCTCCATCGAAGCATTGGACCACCAACCGCTCTGTGACTGCCCATGCCTCATCGATGCCGACACCGGCGCCACCCTTACCCACATCGATGTCCATCACGCCAACTACCGCATCATAGCTGACATCCAACACATCAGCATCCGCCAGGACGACGTTGTCATGTTCTTTGTAATCTAGAAGCGGTGCTGCTTCCCTTGTGGCATGCCTCCACCATGTTTCATCGTAATTGGAGACTAGCATGTGCTCATCGGCGTAGAAAGGGAAGATCTCGATGGCGGCATTGGCGGTGGTTGCAACAGCAATAAGGGGAGTGGTTGAGAACCGGATGAGCGTGGAGCCATTCAGGAAGCGCAATGGAGGTGCGAAGGGTAACACCATGGAGGCACAGGAGAGGCTTGACGCGTGGATGAGGGATTCAGTGGTGGAGATCGTGAAGAATCTGAAGGAAGTGCCGCTTCTGGTGTAGGTTTTCTCGAAGAGGAAGGGGCATGGGCCGCAACAGTGGCGACAAGTAGGCTGCGACAGTGGCAACGAGGGGGCTGCAATGATGGCCATGAAGGTGGCTGTGAGATGATGGTATGGTGGGCTGTGGCAGCTGGGTGGCTATGCAGATGGTGGTGGTGGTTGTCGAGGGGAGGAAGGAGAAAAAGAGTAGGTCATTTAGCCATATTCACTATTGCATTTACCCATATTCATAGTTCATTTAGCCATATTCTAATCTTCCTTTAGCTACATTTTCTGAATGTGGGTAATAAAATAGTGCACCTACACCAGCAGGTGTATCACACACCATACTTGATGAGTTGCATTGCAGAACAACCCTATAAATAGATTTAACTGTAAACTTTTATAGTTTTATGAAATTTGGAGCTATGTCAAAAAGTAGGTGCAAGTTGCTGAATTTTATGTTCATATAATACTCGAAAAGAATCTTTATCGATGGTATGCATGACTTTGCTTGGAATTGAGCTTTAGCTTAAGCATGCAAGTTTAATTATGGATTGACATGGGTTAATTGGTTCTTTTATGAGTTATCTTGAATCAAGTTATGATATGAGTTTGATCTATGTTGATGATAAAATGTTGAATCATTCATGTAGGTGCCTTCCTTTTGCATATCATGAGCATGAACATGATTTGGAAAATGCCAAGTTTTACCTACTATGAGCATTAATATGATCATGAAAAGCATGAAAAGAGATTTTTGGCATGCATTAATGAAAGATAAAGTCATGATTGTGACATTTCCCATATGCATGGCTTGATGGTTGACAATTTGTGGCATGTCCCATTGTATGGTTTGATGACCAGTAATAAGAAAAGTGGATGTTCTGGCTATAACCATAGTTGTGTGGAGGATGACCATGTTGATGCATGGGCCATAGGCCATAGTTTGATGACTGTGATTAGATTTGGTTTTGGATTAGGGGACATCCCGGTAGAGAGCTCTCATTAAACCATGATTTGATGACCACCTAGCTTTCCCTCTAAATAGAGACAAGAAAAGTGGAAAGACAAAGAAAGCAAAGGAAAAGTGCATCATGAACATCTTTGCATTTCTGCATTTGGCATAAGTTCTTTTATTATCTACTTGCATGACCATTTGATTGATTGCTTCATGAACCACTTGCTTGATGCTTCTATCATTGCTATATTACCTAGATGTTGTTGTTAATTGTCTGAATTGTTGATATAAGCTACCTGTTGAAAACCTAGGAGATTTTGGGGTGTTTGGCAAACCTTTTTTTTTTTGGTGTTTCCATGTACATGATAGGATAACAAGAATTAGGTCCATTATTAAAATGAAGAGAAAAAGAAAGAAAATGTATGGCCTAAACTAGGAGATGTTATTGGCACTTACTAGTTAATTGTCAATTATGGAATTAAGCAAAAAAAAGGGGACTAAATTAATAATTAATTGGTGAGGTATTACACATAAACTATGCTTCAAAATAGAAAATGCAAAAAAGCTAACCAAATGAATAAAGAAAAGGTTCAAATATTTAAGATTAGCTCCTCAATGGCAATGGAACATTGTTTTTAGTTTCTTTTACATCTTTCCAAATCATGTTTTTGTTATGGCCTATCGGAGACTTCAGTTCAATTGATTATGAAATGGATGCTTCCTTCTTAAATGACATCTAAAATATATAGATGTATGTTACATAATTTCTATGTTCACTTCCATTGCAACAATGTTTAAAAATATTGTAAATCAAGGTGTATATCAACTATATTTTGGGCCCATTTTGTGTTTTTAATGCTTGTGTGAAAGTGAAGACCTTATTTGTCTAGGATTTGTGGTAAACTGCTACTTCAATGCAATGATAACTGATTGTCCACTAAGTATGTTGACGAGAAAATGTAGCATATGAAATCAAATAGTGGTTTTTGTTTGTTATTGATTTGTAGCATACTACTTCTTTATTAGCTTCTTTTTTTTATTGTTTTTCATGCTAATGGTAGAGAGAAAGGAGGAGAGAAGGGAGTGTGAAATGAAGAAATGAGGGGAAGATAAGATAGGTGTTGACGGAGGTAGGGAATTTTTTTTTTTTTTTGTTATGCATAGTAACTTGAAAATTTTAAAACTTATTTGGAGGTAACGAAGGCAAATGTAATTTTAAAATATAGAAAGGGACAAGTGTATGTTCAATGAACCTCGGGGAGTCCATGTAATTTCTCTAATAATTAACTAGTAGGGTGTTGCTCTTTTACTTACCAAATAATTATTAAAGGTTCCACTTTGTTCTTTACGCTAGCTTGTTATTTCTTTTAAAAGTGAATTAGCAGAAGCTAATGTTACCTTTCCATTGAATAAACTCATTTAAGTGACTCTAGTTGGTAGGCAGGATGAAAAGATATAAAATTTCTACAACCACACGTATCCATTCATAACGTTATCATTTAGAGTTAAGGAAATATATGCAATTATCCAAGCCAAAAGCCAAAGCATACTTAGAGTCGTCACTCTAAATCCTAAGTCGTACATTATCTATACATGTGTGAGCTTTCTAGAGTCCTTCATCATTCAGCAATGAAGAACGCATGGGCACAATAGTTGAGCATCACAAGTAGGACACATTCTCGATCCTGTGCAATCTCAAGCTGATGTCCAAATCCCTGAAGACGAGTACTCTAACCCTAAGTCTCCTCTGAAAACACCAAGAAAATAAGGGTGAGAGACATACTCTTAGTAAGGGAGATGTTTCCAAGGATATGCTGCAACTGCCCAAAATCCTCCAAGGCAAAAATAACAAATATGTAGAATAATATGCCTACCTACTAGCTAAAACATATAACAAGAAGGTGCATGTAGATACATGTGCCTTTTCTTTTGAGGCCATATCATCAGAGTCGTCTCCTCATGGATTTCTCATATTCTCATCACATTAAAGGCCATGCCCATATAGTGTTTGAGGGTCATTGTAACATCCTGCCAAAATCATAAATTAACACACAATTAATTTGAGATAATCTAAGTTTAAGTAATAATTATAAAGTATTTTAGGTTAATTAATTCCTTAATGAGACGTAACAATAATTCTAAATAAAGAAATAAACTCAAAAATTTACTAAAGATCCTTGATAGGTTTCAATAAAAAATTTCTTGCTAGTTTAACCCTAAATGTGGTATATGCAATGACTTCCTACTCAGAGCATCGGCCACAATGTTTGCCTTGCTTGGATGGTAGTTCAACTTGAAATCGTAGTCTTTTAGGAATTCCATCCATCTCCTTTGCCTCATATTTAGCTCCTTTTGATCAAAGAGATACTTTAAACTCTTGTGATTTGAGAACACTTTGAATTTTACCTCGTACAGATGGTGTCTCCAAATCTTCAAGGCGAACACCACAGTAGCTAGTTCTAAGTCATGAGTTAGGTAATTCACCTCATGAGGCTTTAACTATCTGGAGGCATAGGCGACTACATTCCGATCTTGCATTAATACACATCCTAAACCTTTTCCTGAAGCATAACAGTAAACTTTGAAGGGTCCATTGGGGTCCGGCAGTACTAACACGGGAGTAGTGGTTAGCTTCTCTTTTAACTCCTGGAAACTTTGTTCACACTCTACCATCCATTTAAAAGGAATGTCCTTTCTAGTTAATTTAGTGAGGGGTAGGGCCATTTGAGAGAAACCTCTTATGAACCTTCGATAATACGCTGCCAACCCTAGAAAACTCCTGATTTCTATCACTGAAATTGGCCTTTCCTACTTCATTACTATTTCCACCTTGCTTGGGTCTACTGAAATCCCTCCTTGCGATACCACATGCCCCAAAAACTTCACTTCTTTTAACCAGAACTCACATTTGGATAGTTTGGCATAGAGTTTCCTTTCTCTCAGAATACCCAACACTATTCTGAGGTGTTCTGCATGTTCTACCTCCGTCTTCGAATAGGTGAGAATATCATCTATGAAGATGACCATAAACTTGTCCAGATACAGCCTAAAGATTTAGTTCATATAATCCATGAACATTGCAGAGGCATTAGTTAACCCAAAGGACATCTCGATGTATTCATAATGTCCATAATGAGTTCTAAAAGTCATCTTAGGGATGTCCTCATTTCTGACCCAGATTTATTGGTATTCGGGCCTAAGGTCAATCTTGGAAAATACCATTGCTCCTTGCAACTAATCCATGAGATCATCGATTCTCGACAAAGGATATTTGTTCTTCATTGTCACTTTGTTCAATTGCCGATAATCCAATAGCCTCATACTGCCATCTTTCTTCTTCACAAACAAGACAGGGGCTCCCCATGATGATGCACTCGGTCTGATGAAGCGCTTTCCTAGTAGTTCCTCTATCTGCTTTTTCAAATCAGCTAACTCCAAAGGTGACATTCAATAGAGTGCTATTGATATTGGCCTCGTCCTAGGCACTAATTCAATAGAGAATTCTATCTCTCTTTCCGGGGGAAACTCTGGTATATCCTTAGGGAACACATTTGGAAATTCCCTCATTACAGGTATCTCGGCTAAAAGTTGCTCTAGGTCCGTTTCACTTGCCGAGAGAAGAATGTATTCCTGACTTTCAACCTTACAGCATTTAGACATGAGGGAGTTCAAGTATAAGCACATTGAGATTATGGGCTTAGCAGAGAGAGTAGAGGGAAACACTATGGATTTCTTGGAACAGTTCAACATTACACAATTAGCTGAGAGCCAATCCATGCCTAAGATTTCATCTAATCTGGACAAGGGAAGATAGATCAAATCAGCTGTGAAGGGTTTATTTTTAATTTGAAAAGAACATTTGACACAAATTTGGCTAGTCCTAATGGTTTACCAGTGGGAGTAGAAACAAGCAAGTCATAAGGTAATTCAGATGTCAACAATCCTAGTTTAGCTACACAATTGTGAGAAACAAAAGAATGCAGCACTTGAATCATACAATACAGTTAAAGTATTTCCATTTATTTTACACTCACCGCAGATTAGATCTTCAGATTAGGTTATCTCCTCAGCATTTAGAGTAAAGACTATCCCTTAGTACTAGGGCCTATGGGTAGGTTGTGGCTCTTACTTGGACAGTTTCTAGCCATGTGCTCCGGCACCCCGCAAGCGAAACACACATTTTGCCCTGCTAGGCAGGGCCTTCCCCCATGCCTCTTCCCACACTTAGGGCATTCTGACTTCGCGAATGTCCCTTGCAGCTGTTTGCCTTTGAACCTTCCTACTTGCTGCGGCTTCCTTGATTGTTGGGGCTGATGCATAAATTTCTGACTTGGGGGTGCCGGTTTCTTTTTGTAAGCCTTAAACTTGGCTACAGTAAGCTTTCGGTTACAATCCTCCACTAGCCTACTCTTGTTCACTAGCGTGGCATAATTACGGTTTTCAATTGGCCCCATGGATGCTAAGATATCTTCTCTTAGCCCTCCTTCAAACTTGATGCACTTCCAATTTTCATCGGGATTGTGCTAGTAGATAGTCAAGAATTTGAAAAGCTCCTCAAACTTAGCGACATACTCAAAGACACTCATGTTCCCTTGCTGAAGCTTCACGAACTCTAGCTCTTTGGCATTCGTCACTAATGTCGGGAAGTATTTCTCATAGAATGGGCACTTGAAGACCTCCTAAGTAATGAGAGTTTGGGCCTCCTCTAGCAATCTTTTAGCACCTGTCCACCAAAATTCTGCATTTGCTTCAAGCATGTAGGTAGCAAAGGCCACCTTTTGTGGATTAGTGTAGGGTAGAACTGAGAAAATCTTCTCGATTACTTTCACCCACTTGTCAGCTTTGTCGAGGTTGAAGGTTCTGCAAAAACTTGGTGGATTTGCCTTTTTAAATTTAGAGAACTTCTGATACTCTGCATCCACCCTAGCTCCTCTAGCATTCATCTAGGATTCACTTCGAGTTGCCTTTCTGACCTCTCCATCATGCGGTTCGTAGCAGTTGCTTGATCCCTCATGGAAAAAGCCATCGCTCGAAAAGTTCACATTATGCCAGCCTCCTCTTCACGCCTGCCAATAGCCATTAGGTCCTGGTCACACAAAACAAGAGATATTGAGTTGATCAGGCTCAACATTGAGCTAAGTGTGACAACAACTAATTGTATCCACAACAAGTAGTCATGCATATAAAATTTCTATATCTTATCCCAAGCAGATAAGACTTAATGCATGACATTAAATATTTTTAGAGCATGCTAGAAGCGTAGTCAGTCCAGTCCTTAGGCTCTATCAGGAGGAACTACTCTGATACCAGAATGTAACGTCCTAATAAGACCACACTATGCTTAAGTTGTATTGTGGTATTTATTAGCCGTTACAACTAAACTAACGGAATATTTGTATATATAAAATATGTTAATTGATGAAAAATAGCATAACTTTTTTTTTTCAAAATAATACTGTTTAAAAACTGAGTCTTATAGCGCATAGAAGCGATATTATTTTTATGATGTACGATACTAGAATCTATGATTTTAATTTGTATCATAATACTGCATATATATATATATATATATATATATATATATATATATTGATGTGAACTGATTGTGATGGCGGTAAGCCATTTGGAATGGAAATTATTGAATGATTTTTGTGGCCAATAAGGCTAAAGAATGAAAGCCAAGGTATGCCTTTCTATTTTTGACTTTTGGAATTTTGATGATTCTTGCCTTGAGTACTTCACTTATGCCTTATGATGATGATTATTATTTTCATGATGATGGATGTGTTGGAACTATGAGATGATGAATTATTATTGATGTTATGACTATGACTCGGAAATTCTGGCTGTTTATTAGTGTTTTTAAATTTTTGAATTTCTCCTGGTACAGTTGTTATGCTGCCAGATTTTTGCCAGAAAAGTTTCTTTTTATGTGTTGCATCATAATATATAAGCACATGAGAATTAGAGAAAGTTGTGCCAAGAATCATGAACTCTATTTAAATAATACTACGTGTTAAAGTAATGCACAAATTCTCTAATTAAGACTAGGAAATGATCCTTCGGTAAGGGAAGGTGATCTGACAAGATAATCAGGCGTGATTCTTTGGTAAGGGAAGATGACACCTAAGATACCCCTCTACTTTGGAGGTAGCAGCAGAACACCCCTCTAATTGTAGAGGTAGACCCCCTTGTCAACTAGAGTCTAATTCAGATAGTACTGTATGACGACGGTCATGAAGTGAACTCATATCCTA
Source organism: Pterocarpus macrocarpus (assembly GCA_031439585.1). Classification (NCBI taxonomy): domain Eukaryota; kingdom Viridiplantae; phylum Streptophyta; class Magnoliopsida; order Fabales; family Fabaceae; genus Pterocarpus; species Pterocarpus macrocarpus. The sequence continues at coordinate 30,195,618 of CM062520.1, forward strand.
GGATAATCTATCCAAGGGTAGTAATAAGTAAGAGCTTAGGTTAAAGATAGCCCCAAGGCTAAAGAAATAAAGAGTAGTCACAAGGACTAAATGAGTAATAAGCATAAGCATGTATCACAAGTCTTGCATAGCATTCTTTACATGTTAGCATTTGAGTTATGTTTCCATGTGCTTGTGATATTACTATATTTTAGAGTCTTAATCTAAGTGAATGAATAAAAATTGATTCACTTTGGAATTAAGTTTTCAAAAGCTATTAAAGGGAACTTTTATTCTGTCTATGCTTGTTCACTGGTTTTATTAAATAAACCGAAGTGGCTTAGGCGATGATGATGTAAGTTGAGTGTTTAATTAGGAGTCCTTACTGAGAAATGATTTATTTCTTATCCCTATGTGTTCCCATGTCATCCTCAAACAAAGTAGATGGCAACCGCGGTGATCTTCATGGAGGTGCCTGAGTGGTCATGGCACTATGACCCTGCCCTAGACTTGCTAGTTCTAGTAGCTCATAGTAGCTTGAGGTTGTACATTTTCTTCTGCCGCCCATTCAACATCCCAATAATTAGCTGGCACTTTGATCTTCGCCGTCCGTATGCTGATTTCCCCCTTCGTCTCGCTCATCCACCGTATTTTCTGGAGCCTGCTCCCTCTGCCTCTTCGATGGAGACTAACCCTTCTGAGGGAAGTTCACCTCATCCGTTGGTACATGTTGCTGAGTTCGGTTCTTTTTTTACGGGTACTGAGGTTCTGCCGGAGATGTTGTTAAAGGAGGATCCTGAGGAGCCTGTGTTGGAGAACGGGTTCCATACTCCGTTGGTTGGGGTTTTAGCGTGGGCTAGTCTTTTTGTTATATATATGTATGTATATATGTATGTATGTATGGATCTTGAGTTGGAAGCTAATGAGTGCATGTTTGTGTTGGAATGCTCGAACTATGGCTTAAAAACTGTATATTTTGGGTGCCACAGCATATTAGGCATGCTTGGTAGTGGTCATGTGATTATGATAGAAACTTTTATTCTGAGTTGTACATCCTTAAGGATGACTGTACATATTTTGTTTAGCTTGGCATAGAGGCTTGCTAAGTTGACTTACTTGAGTACTTTTGAGATATAGTTGGGTAATTATGCACACCCAGTACTTATTTCTATAAATATATGAATGCACAGTTATCTATGTAAATTCTATAGTTCCTCCATTATACAGTTTTATGATACAAACTAAAATCACGGACTCTAGTATCGTACATCATAACAATAATATCGATTCTATGTGCTATAAGGCTCAGTTTTTAAAGAATATTATTTTAAAAAAAAAGTTATGCTATTTTCATCAATTAACATATTTTATATATACAAATGTTCCGCTAGTTTAGCTGTAACGGCTAATAAATACTGCAATACAACTTAAGCGTAGTGTGGTTTTATTAGGGCGTCACAACTTAGTTGTCCTAAAGTATGAAGTTAAGCAGACTAGGTAAGGACTTCCAACAAAAAGCCCAATATAACCTCTGGTTCAAGTTCGAAAATGACGTTAGTCAAACTACTGTCCTTTGTTCATACTTTGTTCATCCTTTGTTCTTTGTTCATATGTCAAGCCATCAACATCCTTCAATAGTGCCATTAACTTCTTTCCTTTTTCAACTACCTTCTTCTCATGCTTGAAGCAAGAAACAAGTTCACATAAATTTTCAGGTTGTTGTTCATAAACATTTCCAACCTTTTCAACTCATAAGTTAATGTCTCAATCACATCTGAGCCCTTGTTAGCTCTATTTCTTTTCTTCTTTTCTTGGGCAAATGGAAAACCTATACCACCTTGACTTGTGGTGTAACACCCTACCAACTTATGTTATGCTTAAGTCATAGCATGAAATTGGATAGGTTGCGTTACCGTCCTAGTTCTTCGTCTATAGCTGTATTCATTATATTATATTTTCTTTTTCTTTGACATATGTAAATATATATATATATATATATATATATATATATATATATATATATATATATAATGAAAATACCTACGAAACGGCGCGCTATATAAAAAAAACGTGATCAGTATTGTAGAATGTAACAGAATTGAACAAAAAGTACTACAGAAAAGAACACAGATAGAATACCATTAGTCGTATACATACATATGTGAGTTGGAAGCCAACGCTTCCGTTTATATATATAGGTTCAAAAGTGGGTAAAATAAAGAAACAGCAAAACTCCTATTGTTGAAAAGGTAGAGACAGAAATAGCAGGAGCCAGTTATGTACAACGAGTCCACTGTTGGATCATCGTGTGGCTGCAGGTCTGGAAATCTCAATAAGTAGAGTGGCTATCAAATCCATCGCCAGCATCTGAGAATGATGCGGAAATACAAAGCGAGGTGAGAATTTAAAGAAATTCTTAGTAGGGTTCGCATACGGCATTCAACTGATGTCACATTCATTCTCAGTTGCCTCGGTTTTTATTTAATTGTAAAAACATGGGATCAAACTGACTATCCATATTCAATAAGTTTAAGAAAACGTTTGGTCCGAGGCAAGGTTTAGTTTTACTTAAGACAGCATAGGGAACAGAACAAACTACTGACAATATTACACATGATAATGAGCAGAATAAATGAACATACAGCAGTAAGTAAATATAACTGACAACTATAAACAACTTGTGATAACTATTTAGTTTAATCATGCACTTAATGCAATCATGCAAAACTTATTCTTGAACCTTTCTTCATAAACTTTTCCATTCTTCGTAAACTTTTCCATTACTTGGTCCCCTAGGAGTTCTTAGCCATTTTAGACTCCTGGGTAATAGTCTGCTTTTCAGGATCGAGCTTGTTCCTATACAGGAATGCCGGGTTCTAACCTCCCCACTGATCTATTCCCCTTAACTTTAGTCCGGGGCTGGCCCAAGTATCATGAAACTTTCATCGTAACATAATCTTTAGGTTCCTCATAACATGACTTTCATAGCTTTCTTGAAAATGCACATGCATCTACATGTATATCATAACTCATGCATATACTTTACTAAAATTTCAGCAGCATAACGGAATGTGTCCGCTTCCTCATAAATAGTGCCAATACTCAACATATCAACTTATCAAAGAAATCATATCATTCCATTCATAATGCAACATTAACTTCATAGAAGCATTAGTTACATCAGGACAAAGGTACTGCCTTAGCTCAATCATTCAACCCGATTTTTGTAAATTAGGCCATAATCTCTACTTAACTCATCTGGACCTCAATTTTCAATATGTTAAAGTGTTATGTGTCTATTTTCTAACCTCTTTGGTGCCATCCAATTTTGATAATCATAACTCAAGTTATTTAGGTTTTATCCCGGCCTGCCCTGTGGCTAGCCAAAATTGCACACTCAAAAGTAAAAATCTACCAAAAATCGAAAACTAGCTCAAATCATATAAAATTGGTCTTATATTAAATCTAATAGGACAATCTTTCATATGCAAAAAGTTCCATTTCATTTGCCTTAGTAGGGCTCGAGTTATAAGCCATGAAATTTGACCTTCTTGAACTGCCCTGTTTTGGCCTAGTTTGGACATAGGGTAATTTCTTCAAATCACTGGAAACAAATGAGATAGTAACAAACTCGGAATTTCTTTGTAGGATGTTCTCCTATGTATAAGCTTTCTAACAAAATTGGTTTTACTCAATTTGGAGTTGTGTAGGGTGAGTTACACCCTTTTCAACTCACACTGCCCGGATGAAGGTCTTAATTCCTAGGTTAAATTTCAAAAATTCATATCTCTCTGAATATTAATCCAATGGCCTTATATGATATATGTATGGAAAGCCCTGAATGTCTATTTTTATAGAAAAATAGTCTCATCGATTTAACTAGCTGTAGGCGGAGCCGTACACTCCGCCATACGGATTGCCGAAGGAAATTGGTCTTTCTCTCCTCACCCTTTCCTATTCCTTAATCAAATTTAAACACAAAACAGCCAAAGATTATCATTTTCATTTACTAATTACATCAAGAAGTAAGGAAATAAATTCAAAAGCGACCATCCACAATCAGAATAACAAGAACTAAATTGAACCTCCACCTCTTGTTATGTGATTAAGCTTGAGTTTGGAAATAGAACTTGGTTGAACTTGAAGGTTGGATGGAGTTGGGTGAGTGGAGAAGAGAAAAAGAGAGCTGAACAAGGGAGAAGGCAGCATAGAAATGGGGCTGAAGGAGAGAAAGAAATGAGTTATATAAGCTTGAGGTGGTAGTTGGCTTTGTGAGTTTTGATTGGTTGAAATTTTGTGGGTAAAGTTCAGCCATGTCTCCCTCTTTTGTGACAAAATTGCTCTCTACGTTGCCTAAAAAGTGGAACTCACTTCCATTGTATCTGAAAATGACATCGAAACTCATACTCTCCTTAAAGTCGGAACTCGTCCAAATCTATTCGAAATTTGGAGATGAAATTGGAACTCGGAAATATTGTCTGGTTTATTCGAAACTTGAAAGCAAAGTCGGATGTCGGAAATCATACAGCATCCCAATCATCTTAAAATCGAAGTCAGGACAAGAATGTGAAACCAAACACTTAAACCCAGAAGTCGGGGACATTATGTAAACTTGAATCGATTCTAAGCATAACACCGGAGATCGGGAATCAAAACATTAATCTTATGTACCAGGAAATCGGAACTTATAGAGTCTCGACACTCCAAATTCAATCTCGGAAGTCTGTTATAGGCAAACTCGGGAACATCAATAGAAATGAAAAGCTGTTGGGAATAAACTCGGAGATCGTAACTCGTGTAAATTTTGGGTCTAACTTGGAGACCAATTCAGAGATCTGATCTCGTGTCCATTTCTGGTTGAGCTCAACTCGGACGTCGGATTTCATGTCCATGCTAACTCGAGCCTAAGGTCGGAAATCGTGAATTACGTATATGAGGTCGAAAATCGGAAAATCCTAGCCAGTCCATTTGAGACTTGAGATGAAGTCGGAGGTCAGGAATCTAACATTTTGCTAATTAGGTCAGAGATCAGAAATCGCGGACGTTACATGTGGTCTCAGTTTGAGGCATCTAAGAGTATAATAAATATAATAAAGTCATTTTTCTTATGAAAACAACAACAATGGAGAAACAAAAATTATTGTTAATGAAAACAGCAACATACGTATGTATACCTGAGAATTAGCCTCATATTCAGCTTCTATTTCATCCATATTTGCACCTATGCTTTCATTCGCTTGCAGTTCATTCAACTATGTTTCAAATTTAGTCTCCATAGCAGCAACTACTTTAGCCGAATCTTCTACATTGCCCCCATGGGCACTATCCTTCCCAAAAGCAACTCCTAACTCTTCAAAATATGGGAATGGCTTGTTGTAAAAGCCAGCAACATTAGGATGTGACTAAAATAAAAAGGAATCAAGTAAACAAATTTTGTAAAAGAGCTAAAACATATAAACTTGTATTGAAGAAAGTAGATATTTTACCTTTACCCATTCCTTGATAAAGACAAGATGGATGATTGTAGTGGAGAGGGAAATTTACAAGGAATAGGTAAAGGTAAAATCTCTACTTTCTTCGGTACAAGTTTATATGTTTTAGCTCTTTTACAAAATTTGTTTAGTTGGTTTCTTTTTTTATTTTAGTCACATCCTAATGTTGCTAACCTTTACAATAAGCCATTCCCACATTTTGAAGAATTAGGAGTAGTTTTTGGAAAAAATAAGGCCTATGGGGACAATGCAGAAGATCTGGCTATAGCAATTGCTGTGATGGAGGCTGAATTTGAAACACAACTGAATGATCTGCAAGTGAATGAAACCATAGGTGCAAATGTGGATGAAATAGATGCTGAATATGAGGCTGATTCTCAACTATACATACATATGTTGCTATTTTCATTGACAATAATTTTTGTTTCTCCATTATTGTTGTTTTCAAAAGAAAAATGACTTTATTATATTTATTATACTCTTAGACACCTCAAACTGAGACCTCAAGTTAGGGTGGTATAGATTCTCCATCTGCCCAAGAAAAGAAGAAAAGAAAAAGAGCTAACAATGAGTTGGATGTGATTGAGACATTAACTTATGCAGTTGAAAATGTTGGAAATGTTTATGAGCAACAATGTGAAAATTTATGTGAACTTGTTTCTTGCTTCAAGCATGAGAATAAGGTAGCTAGAAAAAGGAAGAAGCTAATGGCACTATTGAAGGATGTTGATGGCTTGACATATGAACAAAGGATGAAGGCTATCATTATCATTACAAAGGACAACAATTTGACTGACATCATTTTCGAACTTGAACCGAAGGATATATTGGGCTTTGTGTTGGAACTCTTTAACCAGTTTGCTTAACTTCATACTTTAGGACAACTAAGTGGCTTATATTAATACTTTTTGTGTATGAATTGGTAGCCCTTATAGTGTGTTTGAATAGGTAGTACTTTGAATAGGTATTACAGACAGGCTAAGCTTTTTGGCATAGATAACATTTTCTAATGATTATGGAACTTTCTGTAGAGTTGTAAGGTTATATGCTAATTATGGAACTTACTTTTGAATGGATGTTGTAGACAAACTAATCTTGTTAAGGTTTGTTGGATTGCTTGACTTAGTAAATTATGGATTGGATCTCTACAATTTGTTGACTTATTTTCATTGCATATATTTTGTGAACAATCGATTTTCATGTAATTTTGATGCTGCTATATATTAAAGATTGTGTGCAATAATAGTCACTACACTTAAATTAAGCTCCTTTCCATTGATAACATATTTAGACCTCTTTATTTATTTGTTTATTTTTTGGATAGCATAATTATGTGGATTAGTATCTTGTTGTTTTCTTTTTTTTTTTTAGGAGTATTTATATAGATTGTTCAATGTGTTTGGTTGTTAATTTGAGTTAGAATTGTTAATTTTTGAGTTAAAAGTATTTAATATTTTAGTTAAAATTGTTAATTTTTGGGTTAGAAGTGTTCATTTTTTAGTTAAAGTGTTAATTTTTAAGATAAAAGTGTTAATTTTTTATTTAGAATTGCTAATTTGAGTTAGAATTGTTAATTTTTTAGTTAAAGTGTTAATTTTTGGGTTGGAATTATTAATCTAAGTTAAAATTGTTAAATTTTTGGTTAAAAGTGTTAATTATTGAGTTAAAATTGTTAGGGGTATTTTTGAAAAATTATACAATATTACCGGGAATATTAGTGTCAACGAAATACAGGAATATTCACTCCCAAACATATTATAAGATTTCTGGGATTTTAATTTGCCTAGCAAATGCTCTAAAATGTCATATCAGGGAAAGCTATTCCTAAGAATAATATTCCAGAAAATAACATTCCTAGAAATAAAAATTCATTCTGTATACCAAACGCCGCCTAAGGGTTTGACAATATAGCTTAGTAATGCAAGATTGTTCCTTGGAAGTGAAAATGTTGCTAGAAGGATGAAAATGTCTCCTTTTTTTCGTTTCTTGGCATATGAGAACGTAAGGCTTCTAGGAGGTCCAGGGAAGGTACGAAGAATCTTGTTGAGAGTTCTGGGAGAAGGTAAGAAGAATTTTACAGTGTGGATGAATATTTTGGTTCTAAGCATTTGCCAAATACAAAAATGAGCCAAATATAAGGTCAGTGATGGAGAATGGTAAAAAAAAAAAGAGTTATAATTGGAAGTACCAATTTGCAAAATAGTAATGTGATAGGCCATTTATGAGTACAAGGTTAGGATAGATTATTAGGTGTTTATGAGCACTAAGTAGGATTGTATTTTGACACTTGTAAAGTGAACATTTCAAATTTGGTTGTAGTTAGTGGTGGGTCCTACTACTACATGCTGAAATATCACTCTACAAATAGTTAAAGCACAATCCTATTTGCTACATAAAATACAAAACTTTTTTTTTTTGCTTTGAATTTTTAACATAAAATGCATAAAATGAAGGTGAAGGTTGTCAAGAGAGGGGGGTTAGATCGTGACTATTAAAACTTTCTCAAGTCTTACAACTTGGATAGCGGAAGCATTTATGTTAGATTCAAAAAGTTACCTTTCTGAAGTTAGAAAACAAATTAGGTAGTTAAGAGACAAGTAACAGAAATGAAGAAGATAGAGTTAAGAAAATGCTTAACATAAAGATTTATCCTGATTTGGCGAAACCACTTGCCTATGTCCAATTCCTAGCAAACTAGTTGAGATTTTTATAAACTTGAGTATTGTTGTACAAACTTCTCCAAACTTACAAACGAGTAGTCTTGTCCTAGCCTCTCCAAGTTAAACACACAAGTAGTATTGTCTTGACCTCTTCAAGCTAATCAACAACTACTAACGGGTCAAGTTAGAATATTTTATACGGAGGTTTGTGTTTAATAACACTTACACTCTAACACCCAAGGTGTATATTGTAACACCCTCCTAAGCACAGTACTATGCTTAAGTCATAGTACCACACCCTGGAGATGTTACGGTTACCTGAGCGGACCTCATCTGACAGCAACTTCAGCTGCGCTACTCTGATTCCTCTATAACTTTCTGGAGACAACACGGAAATAGGAGTGAGAATTATAAAATTCTCAGTAGGATTCTCTAATTTCCATATATAGTGTCATCGTGATCATCTCCAGTTTGCTTCGGTTTATTATGAAAAAGATGAACATGTTATATAAATTGTTTGATTTTACAGTTTGAAAAATACACTATCCGAAGCAAAGTATATTTTATTCATTCACTGGTCAGTTGGCGAGCCAACACAGTCAATTCATAAATTATATTATGAATAATATAACTGGAACTTAAATGGAGTATAATAGCATAAAATTCCTGGAAACATAACCTCTACTCATAACTTCACTTGTACTTGAATTTATACATATACATAAAATTTACTTTTCTTCCATTCGGCACACCTAGGCGTTACGTATCGCCGTCCCTAGGGTGCTTGCATCTGTCTGCACTTGAGCGTTACGTATCGCCGTCCTCAAGTGCAGCATCATACCATATTCCAGAGTATGATCGCCATGTCATACCCCATCAGAGCGTGATCGCCATGTCACGTTCCTTAGGAATATGGGATCCTCATGCTATATTCCAGAGTATGATCACCATGTCATACCCCGTCGGAGCGTGATCGCCATGTCATGTTCCTTAGGAATATGGGATCTTATTCGGTACTTACACTAGCTGGGTCATGCCATGCCTCATGTAAGTTCTGTCCACTATACTCACACTAGCTGGGTCGATGCCATGCCTCATGTGAGTGGGGTACCTGCATAAGCTTTAATCTTTAATCTTTAGTCTTAAATCTTTAGCTTTTACTGCCCTTAGGTAGCCTGGCCTTGGAGTGAGCTTGTCAGCTCAACTCGTGATCGTCGTCACACCGACTCACCCACAAGGGAATTCACATTTAATATACTTATGTCTTTTCACTCTTATACATGATCATGCATAGGCATGCTGAATGTACTTATATATATATATATATATATATATATATATATATATATATATATATACCTCATATCATACTGCTTCTTGATTTATTCTCATATATCTCATATCACACTCATATCATTCTTGCATATAAATATCTCTAGTTGCATGGACTTCTGCCGTAAATCCGGCAGCATAACGGATCATATCCGTTTCCCCATGAATAGTGTCAGTTCCCATGGACAAATCAATCATAGCAACATAATCAATCTAACACATATATACATACCACTGCAAAACTGGCAATCCTCACTTAAACCTTATATGTGCACTAACCCTTGTAAAATTATCAACTTGGCCATTCTGCCAATCTTGCTCAGTTTTGCCCAGATTTTGTATAACCCACCTTTATTTCTATTCGACTCATTTAAATCTGAAATTTGGATATATCATAGCTCTATGTGTCTACTTTCTAACCTCTTTAGTCCCATATCATTTTGATTTATAAAACTCAAGATATTCAACTTTTACCTCAGCCTGTCAGCCACTAGCCCGAATTACACTCTTGGAAGTATAAATTCATTAAAAATCGAAACTAGGCTCAAATCATACGAAATTGGTCTCATATTGAAGATAACAGGACAACCTTTCATTTTCCACAAGTTTTGTTCCATTTGCTATCGTATAGCTCGAGTTAATAGTCCTAAAAATTGACCTTCCTGAACTACCTTGTTTTGGCTTGGTTTGGACATAGAGTAACTTCCTCGAATTACTGGGAACAATTGGGACCATAACAAACTCAGAATCTCATATTGGGATGTTCCTCTATGTGTAAGCTTTCTAACAAAGTTGGTTTCACTCAATTTGGAGTTGTATAGGGTGAGTTATGTCCTCCTCAAGTCACCCTGCCCGGATGAAAGTCCTGAACCCTAGGTCAAACTTCAAAAATTCATATATCTCTCAATACTAATCCAATAACCTTATATGATATATGTATGGAAAGCCCTGAATGTCTACTTTCATCTAAAAATAGTTTCATCAGATTTTACCAATTGTAGGTGGAGCCGTACTCTCCGCCGTATGGACTGCCGTGGAATCTCCACCAAGACAGCACCCTCATCCATCCATTTCTCTTAGTTTTCTTCTTCTAATCCTAATTGCCACTCAAGATTTCATATTAATCCCATATTAATCCAATCATACACATCCAATATATCATCAAATAATCATAAAAAGAAATCTTTCATGCATCCTTAGTTTAGAGAAATCAAGGTTAGAGATTGAATCCTACCTCTTTGGAGTGTGATCTTGCTGAATTTGAATCTGAGCTGAAGGAAGCCTTGATAAAGCTTGGAGGTTTGAGAGAGTAGATTGAGAGAGGAGAGGAAGAAGAAGAAGGCTGGGAAGGGGAACGTAAATCAGACAAAATGAAGAGAAGAGTCTGATTTAAATACATGAAAGTTGTGGGGTTGATTGGTTGGGATTTTGTGGTTGAAATTCGGCCATGTCTCTCACTTTTGTGGCCAAATTGCTCTCCACGTCGCCTAAAAGTGGAACTCGCTTCCACTGTATTATGAAATCGGAAATCGTCTCTTTCCTGCTTAAAGTCAGAGCTCGTGATATTTCACACCGCTTGAAGCCAAAGCCGTATGTCGGAACTCGTAACATGTTGTTGGTGACTTGAGGAAATCTGGTTTACTTTCAGTCTTGGAATCAAGGTCGGAGGTCGGAAGTCTTGCAGCTAACAATCATAAAATCTCAGAACTCCCCATTTGAACTTGGGAATGTCAATGATGGATGTATACTCGGATATTGGAACTTGTTATAAAACTCGGAGTTCGGTACTTGTACCATGGTGTTAACTATTACTTCTGAGGTCGGAAACCATGTACACCATTTTGAAGCACGAGGTATGATATCAGAAATCGGGAACCTCATCCGAAACTTGAAGCTACATTATGAGACTAGAAATCGGACACATCAAGTCGGATATTGGAACTTTGAAGCCTCTTATTACGAAGTCAGAAATCAGGAACAATCAAACTTAGACGAAATCGGAAGTCGGTACTTTACATACAGTGTGTTTGATGAGATCGAAACCGGGTATATTTTCCTTGAAACATAAGTCGGATATCGGGAATCACGTCAGCCCAAAGTTAAGTTGGAAATCGGGATGTTAATACCAGATGAAGTCGGGAATTTTGCAGACCAACTCGGAAATCGGAAAATCAAGCCAGTCCATCATTAAGTCGGAAATCGGGAATTCCAATAAGGTATGAGGTCGGAAATAGGGTCTATCGACTTGAGACGTGAAGTCCGGAATAGGATGAAATCGGAAATCAGTAGGACATGATGAACTCGGAACTTGGAAATAATCTTCTATCTGAACTTCAAAGATGAAGTCGGAAATGGGAATTGATCATCCTGAGGGCGAAGTCGGAACTCGAAAATCGGATGTTACATATATCTCGAAAAAGTACAAGGTGGAGTGACTTCTCGCAAATCTCTCAAAGAGAATGTTTGCTAATGATAAACAAGAGAAGATTTAGGTTTTAGAAGCTTCAAAAAGATGTTTCTGATTGATCAAAAAGATTAGAATGTAGAAAGCCTTTGATTTTCAAAGTGAGTAGTTCCATCACTTCTTCTTCGTCTTCAAGACTTTTATAGGCTTCAAAATATAGTTGTTGAGTCTTCAAGTCTTGAGCCTTGAGCTTTTAGATTCATCGGTCTTAAATTCAAGAAAGAGGTTGATAGCTTTTTTTCTCAGTAAACAAGTATAGTACAAAGAAGGGAACTAGCTGTTTTGAGTTAACTAGCTTTTCAGTGTGCATCTTGTGGATCTCTGTCTTATCACGTTTGACCTTTAGAAAGTATCTATGAATTGTGCAAGCAAGTTTTGAATGAGGTCTTCTCCACTTAGAGGAACATTCTAGAGGTTAGCCTTCTACTCAAGCTTTCTTAATAGATCATCTTTCTGAGCAACTTGTGTGCCTTTTGGTGACTTGCTAGCTTTTTAGGACATAAATACATCCTTCTGATATTTTAAATTATTTTCTTATGAAAAATATGATCATTGTGAACACAAGTAATGTTCTCATGGTGATCTTAGCTTCAGCAAAATAATATTTTGGAGTTTGAAAGAAGGTTTTCCAAGCTAATTCCTATTATTGCGTGAGAACTATCTTTCTCGATCTTGAGTTAGAGTGATCTGTGTTATTTATAACAAACACTCAATCAAACCTTTAGTTCTCACAAAAGATTTTCATAAGAGTATTGGTTTGTTATATATCAAAACCCTCAAAAAGGTATTTCTAAGACCATTTAGTGGCTTTTGAAGGGTGTTGGAGCTTACATAAAATACAATGCAAAGCAATATGACTTACTAATAATGAATATCCAAGACATATAAAATATGTAAAAACACATAATCACATAAGCACGCAAACTTAAAGCTAAATATTGCTCTCAATTTTGCAAACTAAAAGTAGGAAATATAGGCAAGGCAAGAATACTCCCCTATGAAATTGGAGAGCAAGACTTGCCTGCTGCTCATGTAATACCCTAGTATGAGGGCAGTAATAAGCTCTAAGATTTAAGAGGACAATGTGGATAAGCCCCCTCACCTATATAAATCTCGGGATAATTTCTAGTGGTTTAAGAATTCAGGGACAAATTCTTTTGAGGGGGGAAGAATGTAATACCCTAGTATGAGGGCAGTGATTTGTCAATATCGGATCTTGAAAATTCTGAATCTGAGCCCTATGCCACCTTAGAGGGCTATAAGACTGAGGCATTTTCTTAAGATCAAAAGTCCCGGTAATGGTTCCCTCAGCATTAATAAGTTGAAGAGGGATTTTTAATGAATTTTTGGGAATGGGTAAACCCTTCGATTTCAGCCCTCATGTTTATTAAAATACGAGTTTTCGGAGAGCTGAACTAAACCCAAAAGTTGGATTTTGAATCTTAAGGATTTTGAATTTTTGGATATTTTTATGGAATCCAAATAGCAGGGTTATTTCCTTATTGACATTTATGTTTTAAAGTTATTAACTTTAAGTTAAGAAATGTAAATAAGTGTATGATACTCATGTTTCCAAGTTGTGAGTCTGTTCTGAGGTGTTCTGTAACATCCACCAGACTTTTCTTATCATTTTTGCCTAGTTATTCGATTTTTATCGAACAATTAACATTAATTAAAATACGACTAAATACTTATTTCGGATCAATTAATTAGAAATTAATTGAGTTTATATATGAGGGAATTAGGTTAGAAGTATATAAGATTTCATAGGAATTTTTCTTAAACCGATTTACCGATTCAAAGAAAATCGGTAAGATTACAGTATTTTAAACTGTTGGACCTGAACCAATGAAATGTTATACCCAAAACCCTATGTTTAGTGGCTGAAAATTTAGCCACACACCCATCTAGATGTGGTGCAAGGCAGCCACAAATTTTCAAGGCTTGTTGGCTCATTTGTGAGCTAAGTGAAGCATCAACCAATAAGAGACCAATTTCTCAACTACCCTCATTTACTAACATCAGATTTTCCCCCTTGGCTTCATTCATGTTACGCCCAAGAGAAGGAAAGGAAAGGACAACAACCAGCTGCTCCCTCCCATCTTGTGCTGGAACTTCCATCATCTTGATTTGTGCAATCTACAACCCACATCTAACAAGACTACACCTAGAGGAGGTAGGATTCTTCAATTTCTTCTATTAGTGATGCTATTGTGACTGAATAGAATTCCTATTCTTTCCCTTAGATTGATGATATATGGTGTTTATATGAATTCTTATGGCTGGATTAATGTATAAATGTTGAGTTTGGATGAGAACTTGGGTGAGAAATCAAAAGGGATGCAAAGCAGAAGTTGAAACCTTACAGCATCCGTACTAGCGGAGTGTACGGCCCTACCTATAGCCATTTAAACTCTATGAATCTATTTTTATGTGAAACTAGACATTTAGGGCTTTCCATACATATATAATATAAGGCCATTGGATTAGTAAAGAGGAAGTTATGAATTTTTGAAGTTTGACCTAGAAATCAGAACTTTCATCCGAGCAGTATGAGTTGAGAAGGGCATAACTCACCCTATACAACTCCAAATTGAGTGAAACTAACTTTGTTAGAAAGCTTACACATAGGAGAATATCATAAAAATTTCAGAGTTAGATAAGGTCTTGTTTGCTCCCAATGGCTCGAGAAAGTTGCCTTTTGTCCAAACCAGGTCAAAATAGGGCAGTGCATGAAGGTCAAGTTTCAAGGCTTATATCTCAAATAAACTCATTCAAATAATATGCAATTTCTTTCATTTGAAAGCTTGCCCTGTTAGCTTTACAGGGATATAAGTTTCGTATGATTTCACCCAAATTTCTATTTTTGGTGAATTTTCTCTTATAAGAGTGTAATTCGGGCGAGAGACATGTGTGAAAACTAGATCAAGTTTAATCTATGTCGAAACTCGGGACATAGTGATCTTAAGGTTGAACTCGGGAACTAGTAGACAGAGAGCTAGGTCGAGTATGCCTGAGATGGAACTCGAAACTTAGTGGATAGAAACTAGATCGAGTATGATTCATGTCGGAACTCAGAGCTTAGAATAGAAAAATAGATCGTGTATGGTTAGTGTAGAGACTTGGAACTTAGGAAACACAGTCATAAAAGTCTTGGAAGACCAATTGAGGCTTAATATCGGATATCGGAAGTCGGTACCATAGTATGAACCCTTATACCCGCACCTCGGAAAGTCAGGAATTAGACGCTTTAAACTCTTATACACGTAGTTCCAAAACTCGGTCCAGAGGCAATCTCGGAGATCGATTTTAGGCATGACCTCGGAAGTCGGGAATAAAGACATTCATAATCCCAGAAGTTGGAAATCAAGATATTGACCTTGTGTACATGACTTGCATAATCTCAAAACTCAGGGGTCCGTCATAAGCTCGAGTTTGAGAACATCATTAGAAATTAAAAGCTTGCAAGATAGATTAAGACTTAGGATTTTAAAACTTCCACCTATGGATATTGTTACATTCTTGGTATGATTATAATGTTCTATCTCGAGTTTGCTATTTGCTTAAAGTTTCCTAGTTGCCTAGCGCTATTCATGGGAAAGCAGACATGATCCGTTATACTGCCGAGTTTTCGGTAGAATAGTAAAGAAGCTACGAGCATTTTATATGTTATAAATATGTATGAGGAAATTCTATATGCAAGAATGATTTAAGTATGATATGAAGTATATGAAAATAAATAATGAAGCATATGAATGAGTACATTCAGCATGTCCATGCATGATTATGTATGAGAATGAAATAATATGAACATATTAAATGTGAATCCCTTCACCTGGAGGCAGTTATGAGATCCCTCCTTGTGAAGGCAATTAAATAAGATAAAATGTGAATCCCTTCACTTGGAGGCAGTTGCATATTGAATCCCTGTCTGTGAAGGCAGTATAAAATTATGAGATCCCTCTACCTTGGAGGCACGTGGTCAGACGAGATCCCTCTACATTGAAGGCAAGTGGTCAGCTGAGATCTCTCTATTCTTGAGGCACGTGACCAGGAGAGATCCCTTCAATTTAGAGGCACATGACCAAAATGAGATCCCTCAAGACTAGAGGCACGTGAATCCCCTTGTAGGTTAGTTTTGTGTGATGACAGTCACGAGTTGAGCTCACTCCTAGATCAGACTACCCAAGGGCAGTAAAGATTAAAGATTAAAACATATGCAAGCACTCCACTCAGATGAGGCATAGCATCGACCCAGCTAGTGTGAGTATCGGGGATAGGGCTTACATGAGGCATGGCATGACTCAGCTAGTGTAAGTACCATAAATTTATGATGATGAGTCCATATTCCTAAGGAACGTGACATGGCGATCACGCTCTGATAGGGTATAACATGGCAATCATACTCTGGAATATGGCATGATGATCCCACACCCTAAGGAATGTGACATGGCGATCACATTTCGATGGAGTATGACATGGCGATCATACTCTAGGACATGGTAGGAAGAACATATTCCTAAGGAGTATGACATGGTGATCACACCCCGATGGAGTATGACATGGCGATCGTACTCTAGAATATGTGTAACAAGTAAAGGAGGATAAAGGAAGAAAAGAAAATTATATGTATCTGCATGAATTCAAATACAAGTAAAGGCGTGTGCAGATTTTATGTGTTCAATATGTTGGTGCTATTGTTTTTTAATACATTTCAAATTATTATTCATAGTACAATTCATGAATTGACTTTGTATTGGCTCACCCAAATGGCAAGTGTACGAATAAAATGAACCTTGCTTCTAACAGTATGTTTTCGAACTATAAAATTGAACAGTTTGTATAACATGTTCACCTTTTTCATAATAAATCGAAGCAACTGGAGATGACAACGATGACATTATGTATAGTAGTTAAAGAATTCTATTGAGAATTTAAGATTCTCACTCCTATTTCCGTGTTATCTCCATATAGCTTAAAAGTTCCAAAGACGGCTAAAGTTGCTGTCAGAAGAGGTCCGCTCAAGCAATAGTAACAAGTCCTGAGTATGGTACTATGACTTAAGTATAGTACTATATTTCGGGAGTATGTTACATGTTCTGATGCTGCATTTTTCCCTATAGTAATCGATTACAAGGGGCTTGTAATCGATTACCAGTGGCTAATGATAATCGAAGATAAAGTTTTCTTTACTTGTAATTGATTACATATGGTTGAATGGGTTCTTAGGTTCCTGATACTCTGTGGTAATTAATTACACAGTCTTGTAATCGATTACAATTTCTGGATTCTTGGTAATCGATTACAATTGTAATCCATTACCATCTGCCTATATAACGTTCTAGGCCATTCTCATGATTTTTCTCTCTCCTCCACTCGAAAATGTCTCTATCTCTCTCTCTAAACTCACCCCATCTTCATCCTAATCCTTCCTTATCAACTTCTTTCACTAAATCCACTACAAAACACAGATTAAACACTTCAATCTACCGAAAATAACCATCAATCCGTCTAACTCTCTCTCTACCTCCACCATGGATGAGCTTGGAGCTTGGGGAGGAAGAACTCGAAAATCCACCACCATTCTTGCTCCCATTGGCTTCCCAATGATAAATCCTATCATCCTTCCTCCTTCCTTTTCCAAGAAATTCGAATCTATGCTCGGATTGAAGTTGTTCTTGAACCCTAAGCTAGGAATTAGGGGATTTTATGTTTTAGGGGTGGTTAGAGTTAATTCCTCATGTCAAGAACTAATGGTTAGTAAATCTATCGGAATTGTAGTACTAGGTGACTCCAATGACCGCTATATGAGCCCCGGAGCTCCGTAGGATCAAATTTCACCTTTGGGCTGGTGAACTATGAGTAGATAATTTATCCTTATCTTAGTTTCCAATATATTTCGTATATGCATATATATATGTGTGTGTGTGCAAATGAATTGGTATATCTTAGAATCTTGATTTAAACTTGGTACCCTATTTATTCAAAATTTACCACATGAGACAATGACTGGATTTTCAAAAAGCATAGTAATTATTGTATTAAACTTTGGAAAATGAATCTTGTTTTGAAAGGATTTGATATACTTAATGGTCTATAGCTTGGTATGGATTTGGTCCGCATCTGAATTGTGAATGACAAAGTAAGAGATGAAATGAAAAGTTTTCTGAACAAAGCTTTATTTTCTTTGAGGATAAGATTTTATGTTTTATTTATGATATATTGGTATGTTTTATGAGAATCATTTGTATATATTATGTATAATGAAAAGGAAAGACTTGGGAAGTCTAGACGAGGATCTGCCTGCTAACGGTAGTAGACGTTAGCCTTGGTGTGCCTTAGATTATGGATTTCAGCCATTCAAGGGAATGGAGCGTGCCTGATATTCACGGCCATACATATAGTGTGGTGCGTGCCTGATATTCACAGCCACTCTAATAGTGGTGCGTGCCTGTTTACGAGATTCACACGAAGGAAGGGCCACCTAAGTGTGATTCCTACCTGATTATTCTAGAATAGATGGACTCTATTTTTGGAAAAGGAGATTTGGATACGTTTGATTAAGATTTCTAATTTGGTTTTATTATATATATTATTGTATTACCTTAAAATCTATAAGTTTGCACATTGTCTTATATGGGTCAGGGACATCCTATCTCTCACTGAGTTTTATAAACTCACTCAATTGTTTCCTCTTCTTTTTCAGTTTTAGGTGCCCAAGTAGAAGCTACTCCTTTGGTCCTTGTTAATGAATTCTGAATAATGTGGGTGAGCCCTTCTTTGTTCAAGCGCATTTTTGTAAATTATTTAAGTTTGGAAAATTCTTAGATTGTTATAGCTCCATGGTACTACAGGTAAGGTCCAGACTTGTCCTAATTGTTGTTGTTATTGTATTTTATTTATGTTATCAAAACTATTGGATTTCCTAAAGGATTGGAATAATATGTTTGACTGAAAGTTGTTTAAAAGGATTCAATTTTCTAAAGAATTAAAGTTATGTATTTTGGATGAATAAATGTAATTATGTATTCTACTTTTATACTGTGTGCTGTGGGGTGCATTCTAAGAATGCCTGGATCCCCAATGGATTTTGTGTTTGTGTTTCTGTTGTACAGGGAGAGGATCTGTATTTGGGAATAGTCTTGAATTCAGAGGAGATTTTGCCCAAAATTTTAAGAAATTGTGTGATCAAAGCTAGCTAGGGGACCTGTAACATCCCCGATTTTTGTCTAAGCTAATTAGCTTAGTGATCCTGGCTAATTAGAGAGGTTAACGATTAATTGAGAATTAATCGATTAATCTCGAGAGCAAGAGCTTAGTAAATTAAAGGCAAGTCAACAAGATAAGTAAAAGTCAACAATTGAAACATAATGCATTAAAAGTTACAATTAAAAGCTTAATTGCCCAATCCTCATCAATCCATGATTTAGAACATAAAAGCAAGGTGGTCTAATCTAATTAACTAAGAGTATATAAGTATCACATCTTAATCACAGTAACCTTCACATCTTCTTACAAAATTAATGAGGAAAATCCTTTTTAATTAAAATGTGCTAATGAGTAATTTAAACCAAGTGAATTAATAAACATTTAGACAATTACAACAATTATAAAGATGTAGAAACTTCCCTTTAATTATGGTTTGAAAGTTTGGTCAAAGTAAGAGCCATATCCAACCATCCATTTACCTTCTCATCATACACCACAAGATCAAGAGTCCACATTAGTAGATCCCTTAAGTCATGACAAGAGTTGTACTCTCCTTCATCAAGATTGTGACACTTAGAGTGATCACAACCATCCAAATGCCAATCCTAAGATAAATCATGCTCTTAACCACTAGAAAAGAAACACTACAAGCCTTTACCCAATTGCCAAGACTCAAAGAAAACACAACACTCCCTTTTGCCCTATGGTTTTTCCCACTCTCTAGCTTGTTGTAAGAAGCAAAGTCACCTCACTCCCTCTCTCATTTTTGCGCCACATTCAGCCACTCTTCCCCCCCTCATTTCATTTTTCCATTCCTCTCACAAAGAACACAAAGCTCTCTCCTCTCTCCAAGTCTTATACTCTCTCCTTCTTCCAAGCTTCATTGTTTTTCTTCCAACCCTCATACTACTCCCTACTCATCTCCATTTACCATTCTCACAAGCCCTTCAAGGACCACCCTCTTTGGTTCTTGGAGAAACAAAACAAACACTCACCAAGCCCCAAAATCAAGCTCAAGGAGAAGGAGGCCATCTCCAACCATCTTCATCTTCCAAGCCTTCAAAAAGGAACTTTTTGGTAGTGACTCTATCCTTCTCCTCCATGTACTTTTCAAGTTTTAGAACCCCTAAGCTCTTCATAGCTAGGTGGTTTTAAAGCTTGCTTCAAGGTCTCATGACCACATTTTTTCTCTATGAGTTCCTTGTCTTTTTGAAAGTGTTGTTTTGAAATGAGATTATGTGGCATGTTGGTTTTATGTATCTTGCTTTATTTTGGTTCAAAATACTGATTTGGTGACTAAAACTTTGAGTATGATGATGAGTTAAAACATGAAAGTGGTGATTTGAAGTCATATAACAATTTCTCCATAAGCTTGAAGTGAAAAACTTAAAAACTAGTGAATCTGGAATTCTGGCAGTCTGTAAAGTGTGCGGTATGTTTATTGCTACAAAACTCAAAATGCAACGAAACTAATTTTCTGTGAAAGTAAACTCAAAGTGCTTTCCATACATATAAAATATGTGAGATTTGGCCTTAAAACGAGAGAGATATGATTTTTCAAAGTTTGCTGTTCCTGGATGGGTTTCTGTCCGGGCAGTAGGTAATAAAACATGCATAACTCAAGTTATACATAACATTTTTGAGTGGGACCAAGTTTGTTAGAAAGATAAGACATAGAGGAACACTCCCATAAAACAGTTTTGTCAGATTCCATGTGAGGAACTCCCAGTGAAGTGGACAAGCCACTGACCCGAGATGAACTTTCAATCCTGAACAGTCAGAATAAAATGTGTATAACTCAAGCTACAAAATGAATTTTTAAGTGGGGTTTTTTTGTTTAAAAATAGACTCAGAGAAGTACACCCACACAAAAATTCGAAATAAAAGAGTAAAAGATGAAATTATGGTGAATTTTCAAAGTTACTGCCCCACTGTAAAAGTAAAACTGGTTATGGTAAAAGTTAAAGAATAAGGAGAAATAAGTTTTAAGACATGAATACCCTTATATTAAGCATTGGAAAAACCTTCCTAATTCAACTTAAAAGTGTCAAAAAGGATAACAGATAAAATTGGCACTAAGCCTAATAAAAGAAGTTTACACAAGAGGCAATCTCAATTAAAAGCTTGCACCAAATTTACTAAGCTAAGCTCATAAAACTTTGCTTGAGAATATGCCTATGTTTATGTGAAAGCATGATGCTATGATGATGATGAGTAATGATGATGATATGATATGATGATGATGATTATGATATGATATGATGATGATCATGATGATGATGATTTGATATGATGATGATCATGATAGTGTTATGATGATGATAAGGATGATAATGATATGATGACGATATTATGATGAATCATGATGATATGAATATGATATGTTGATAACATGATGCTTAATGATAAACACGAAAAGACTAATAAATATGAACACCCTGGGGACGGTGATACGTAACGCCCAGAGATGATTAATAAAGGAACCACATTTGGGGACGGCGATACGTAACGCCTAAATGTGGAAGAGAATTAGAATAACTTTGCATCATAAGCTTTAATAAGAAAAAGATGAACTAAGGGTATGATCCTTTAAAAGGGAAGGTGACCTAATTTAAGCTCCCCTTACCCACGACTCACTAAGGCATGGCATGACCCAGCTAGTGTGAGTATAGGGGATAGGTCTTACATGAGGCATGGCATGACCCAGCTAGTGTAAGTACCGAAATTCTATGGTGGCGACGGCTACGGTATGAGCTCATTACCACTTAAGTTTAGTGGGTGAAAAGATAAAGTTAAGTTAAGAAAAGAAAAGGGACCTCGGTCTAAACCCTAACAAGGGAAGAAGTTAAGAAAAACTTATAGCACAGTCATGTATTTTTATATGATTATACTTGTGCCCATGTATGTTATGATGTAAATGATTAGAGATTATGTTAAAATTGAATCCACTTCGGATATTCATGTTTTCGAAAACCTAAGAATGGAACCTTATGATGTTCACTATTTTCATTAATAAAATCGAATTGGCTGGGACGATGACGATGACACTTTCGTGTCGGGTTCGAGTCCTACTGAGAAATTCCATTTCTCACCCTAGTGTCCGTATCGTCACCAGATCTCGACGGCGCATCCGGTGGAGTGGAGCGTGGATCCACAACACTGTGAGCGGACGTGTGACATGGGATGCAAGACGAAGCTATTTTGGGACTTGTAGCGACCATCGCTTTGCATTTTTGCATATTTCTTATGAGTTAGGCTTTGCCATTTAAATTTATACTTAGTATCTAGTATTTGGATCATGGCTCAACCATGAGTCTCCCTTGTTGTAATGCTGAAATGTATGTATATATATATTATGAACCCATATGAATGTAATGGTTAGTTATTTAATGCAATATATTTGTGAATTATTATTTGTTTACCTTATCCTTGTTTTATGATATTGGAGTATATATTTGATGTGACACGCTCTTTCTCTAGCCATCTTCTCGCTCAAGGCTTTACTTTTCAAAACGCTGCTAAGCGACAACGTATTTCAAAGAAAAATTTTACCGTATTTTTCGCGTAATTTAATTTCAAATGAAGTTTAGTTTTCCACGAGCATAAGTAACAACTAATAAAATGTCGTAATACGACTTAAGCGTAGTATGGGTTTATTAGGGTGTTACAGGACCCGTTCCCTATGCGCCGGTCACGACCTGGGTTGGGTCATGACAGCTCAACACCAACTTCACTACATGGTGGTAGTGGAAGTGTGAGAGATGGAACCTAGTGTTTATTGTCCTATTTTACTAAGAAAAGAACATCATGAGGTAAAATCAAAAGAAAACTAACTGGCGATGATAATTGAGAGAGAAAAATACAAAACACTTGAAAAATAAAATATTAAAGAAAGTAAAGAAAGTGAAAATTTTCCAATGCTTGCTAACAAATAATAAAACAAAATAACAATGAAATTTAGGTTGCCTCCTAGGAAGCACTTACTTTATAGTTAGCAGCTTGATTTCTCCATTGATCATGTAGGATATCACAAGTGTGGAGGTAGTGGTTTAAGTTCATGTGCGAGTGGCTCTTTAATTGATGGCTTGGTTGCCCTTGATTTGTCAATTGGTTTATCCAATAGCTCAAATTGAATTTTGGGCCATGAAACATGTGGCAATGCATTGAGCTAATGAACATAGTCAACAATTGCATCATTATCTTGTGCATCAACTACGAAGGTCAAGGTGACTTGAAAGAGATCAATCGAATAGCTTCTTAACAATGTATCTTATGTAACACTATCTATAGCACTAATTACAAAACAGACATTAGAATCATTAGGGAATTTCATAACCTTCAAAAACATTGAAAATTACCTTTTTTTCTTGGACACTCATGGAGTTCTCCTTTCTAAACATCATGCAAGTTCCACTTGTAACTAAGAATAGTCTCCTAAGTATGATTAGGATTTCTCTATCTTCTTCCATGACCAAGATAATGAAAATGGCTGGGAATATGAATTTGTCAAACATGACAAGCACATTCTCAATAATACCTCATAAATACATTTAAGAATGATCTGCCAATTGTAAGGTGACTATGGTGGGCTTGACTTTCCCTAAACCAAGTTTCCCATATATGGAAAGATTCATTAGATTTACAATAGCCCCTAGATCAGATAGTGCTCACACGAAGAATTTACTCATAATAGCGCACAATATTATAAAGCTATCTAGGTCCATGAGTTTCATAGGAAGCTTCTTTGTAGTATAACACTGCACTTGTAACATCCACCGGATTTTTCTTATCATTTTTCGTCTAATTGTTCGATTTTTATCGAATAATTAATATTAATTAAAATTCGACTAAATATTTATTTATGATCAATTAATTAGCAATTAATTGAGTTTAGATATGAGGGAATTAGGTTAGAAGTATAGGAGATTCCATAGAAATTTTCTTGAAACCGATTTACCGATTTAAAGGAAATCAGCAAGATTACGGTATTTTAAACTGCCGGAACCGAGTTAACCAAATTATGCACCTATGACTCTAAAATGAGTGGCTAAAATTTAGCCACTCTCACCATGATTTGAGCGTCTAGCTGCTGCCCCAAAAATGGTGGAGTTTGGCTTCATTTTAGCCACCCATTTGACATCCAATCAAATGCTAACTCAAGCTTTATGGAAAGAATAAAAAACTTCCCTTTTGACTCTTCTTTGGACGTCCCCCATTCTGCCCCTTTTCTCCATTCATTTTTCTTTCAAAGCATTCCTTCTTCTCTTCATCTCAAGCTCCATAAACTCTTGAATCCCAAAACACAAATTAGCTAGGCTAACTACTTCAAAATCAAGGTAGGATTCACTCCCTCTATTTGGTTTCTTGTTAATTGGTGGCTGTTGGTGTAACATCCACCGAAATTTTCTTATTGTTTTTCGCCTAATTGTTTGGTTTTTATCGAATAATTAAGATTAATTACAATTTGACAAAATAATTATTTAGGATTAATTGATTAGCAATTAATTGAGTTTAGGTATAAGTTAATTAAGTTAGAAGTATAGAAGATTTCATAAAATTTTCTTGAAACCGATTTACCGATTTAAAGGAAATCGGTAAGATTACGGTATTTTAAACTGTCGGAACCGAATCAATAGAATTTCAACTCATTAACCCTACTTTAAGTGGCTAAGAACTCAGCTACTTAATCCCTCAAAGTGGCGCAAAGAAGGCCATAATGAGTGAGGAGGGCTGGCTGAATTTCAGCCTTGTGTGTTTGAACCAATCAAAGCCACCCATTCCAATTACCACCTCCTCCATGTCTTTAAAACACAATTCCTTTCTCTCCTTCAGCAAATTTTGTGCCACTTTCTTCTCTCCCTTGCTCAGCTCTCTTCTTCTCTTCTTCCCTCACTCAACTCCATCAAACCATCAAGTCCGACCAAGTTTTGTTCATCCAAGCTCCAAAATCAAGCCAAATCACAAAATAACAATAGGTAAAGGTTTAGTTCTTGTCTTGATTTTCTGATTTGGGTGGCTGAATGGTGGTTTATTTTCTCAATTTTTGATGTATTGATTGAATGATTATCATGATATATGGCTGGTTTATTGGCTGTTTGTGAGGTCAAATTCGAATTGGAAGCAAGAAAGGATGAAATTAGGAAGAGCTGAGGGACAGGAGAACCAAAAACCCTTGGCAGTCCGTACGGCGGAGTGTACGGCTCCGCCTATAGCCAATTAAATTTGATGAAACCATTTTTAGATGAAACTAGACATCTAGGGCTTTCCATACATATATATATAAGGCCATTGGATTATTATTGAGGGAGATATGAATTTTTGAAGTTCAACCTAGGTTTTTGATTTTGATTCTAGGTAGACTGGATTGTTCAGGGTAAATCTCGCCCTATACTACTTGGAATTGAATGAAACTAACTTTGTTAGAAAGCTTACACATAGGAAAAAGTCCCATAAAAATTTCGGAGATAGATAAGATCCCGTTTACTCCCAGTGATCCAAGAAAGTTGCCATATGTCCAAACTAGGCAAAAATAGGGCAGTTTAGGAAGGTCAGATTTCGGGGCTTATAACTCGAGCCCTACTAAGTCAAATGAAATGGAACTTTTTCTAAATGAAAGATTGTCCTGTCAGCTTTAATATGAGAGAAAAATTCGTATGATTTGAGCTAGTTTTCGATTTTTAGTAGATTTTTAATTTTAAGTGTGAAATTCTAGCCAGCCACAGGGTAGGCCAGGATAAAACCTAAATAACTTGAGTTATACTTATCAAAATTAGATGGGACTAAAGAGGTTAGAAAATAGAAAAATAACACTTTAACATATCCAAAATTGAGGTCCAAATGAGTTAAATAGAAATTATGGCTTGATTTACAAAAATCGGGTTGAATTATTATGTTGAGGCTATAACTCTGCCTTAATAGGACTAATGCTTCTATGAGTTCAATGATGAATTATGCATGCAATATTGTGACTTCTATGAGAAATTGGTGTTCTGATGTACTAGCACTATTCATGAAAAAGCGGACACGTTCCGTTATGCTGCCAAAATTTCGGTAAGATCTGTACATGAGTTATGATATACATGTGTATTTACAAGAAAATTATGAAAGCTATGTTATGATGAACATAAGGAATATGTTATGATGAAAGTTCCCTGATGGAAAGTAATGGAAAAAGTTTATGAAGAAAGGTTGAAGAATAAGATTTGCATGATTACATTAAATACATGATTACATTGAACAGTCATTACAAGATGTTTACAATTTGTCTGTTATATTTACTTACTGTTGTATGTTCATTTATTCTGCTCATTACTTTGTGTTTTACTATTAGTAGTCTATTCTGTTTCTTATGCTACCTTAAGTAAAACTGAATCTTGCCTCAGACCAGACGTTTTCTTAAACTTATTAAAAATAGTTCTGTTTGAACTCATGTTTTCATAATTAAATAAAAACCGAGGCAACTGAGAATGAATGTGACGTCAGCTAAACAACGTACACGAGCCCTACTGAGAATTTCTTTAAATTCTCACCTTATTTTGCATTTCCACATCATTCTCAGACGTTGGTGATGGACTCGACGGCCACTCTGTTTATTGAGCTCCCTGACCTGCAGCTTCACCAAGATCCCGAGATGCACTCGTTGTACTTAGCTGGCTCCCGCTATTTCCGGGCCTACTTTTTAGCACCAGAAATTTGGCTATTCCTTTAGTTCACTCTGCTTTTGAAACATATATATAAACTGAAGCACTGGCTTCCGACTTATATATTTAAAAATACAACTAATGCTATATTACATGTCATCATTCTCTTTTGTAGTACTTTTATTAAATTCTATTACATTTTAAATTATTAATCACATTTATTATATACAGTGTACCATTCCATAGGCATATTCATCACACATATATATATATATATATATATATATATATATATATATATATATATATATGAGAAAAAGATGAATATAAAATAATAAATACAACTTTAGATAGAGAACTAACACGGTAACACAACCTATACAATTTCATGCTATGACTTAAGCATAATATTAAGTTGGTAGAGTGTTACAGTTGGAGACTCATCCATATTCATGTATTTGATGTCATATTGAGTCTATGTATATGTTTATGGCTGGATTATTGGATGTTTAGTGGATTATGATGGATTGATTGATTAAAGAATCAAAGAAGGAGGCAACCAGAGTGAGTTAGCCAAAAGAAATCCCTCGGTAGTCCGTACGGCGGAGTATATGGCTCCGCCTACCGCTGTTTAAATTCAATGAAACTATTTCTATATAAAACTAGACATTCAGGATTTTCCATACATATATCATATAAGGCCATTGGATTAGTATTAAGAGAGATATGAATTTTGGAAGTTTGACCTAGGTTTTTGAGTTTGATTTTGGGCAGACTAGGTTGTTCAGGGCAAAACTTGCCCTAAACTACTTGGAATTGAATGAAACTAACTTTTTAGAAAGCTTACACATAGGAGAATATCCCATAAAAATTTCAGAGTTAGATAAGGTCTCATTTGCTCCCAGTGGTTTGAGAAAGTTGCCCTATGTCCAAATTGGGTCAAAATAGGGCAGTTCATGAAGGTTAAATTTCGGGGCTTATAACTCGAGCCCTACTAAGGAGAATGGAATAGAACTTTTTGCAAATGAAATTTTGTCCTGATAGCTTTAACATGAGACCAATTTCGTATGATTTGAACTAGTTTTTGATTTTTAGTGAATTTTTACTTTTAAGTGTGTAATTTTAGCCAACTTCAGGGCAGGCCGGGATAAAACTTAAATAACTTGAGCTATAATTATCAAAATTAGATGGGACTAAAGAAGTTATAAAATAGACATATAACACTCTAACATATCAAAAATTGAGGTCCAGATGAGTTAAATAGAAATTTTAGCTTGAATTACAAAAATCGGGTTGAATAGATCTGCTGGGACAGCAACTATGTGTTAAATTCAAAGATTGTTCTTATGAGATTGATGATTGAAATATGAATGAAGCATTATGATTTCTCTGAACAATTGATTTTTTAAGTACTGGCACTATTCATGGGGAAGCGGACACATTCCATTATGCTGCCGAATTTTCGGTAAAATCATAGGAAGTTATAATAGCTTGTGTTATGAAGATTTAAGTTATGAACATGCAATTCTATATGCAAGGATATAGGAAAGTAAATGATGCAGCATATGTATGAGTGCAATTAGCATGTCTATGCATGATTATGTATGAGAATGAAAGGATATGAATATATTAAATGTGGATCCCTTCACCTGAAGGCAGTTATGAGATCCCTCCTTGTGAAGGCAGTTAAATAGGATAAGATGTGGGTCCCTTCACTTGGAGGCAGTTGCACATTGAATCCCTCTCTGTGAAGGAAGTATAAAACTATGAGATCCCTCTACCTTGGAGGTACGTGGTCAGATGAGATCCCTCTACATTGAAGGCACGTGGTCAGATGAGATCCCTCTATTCTTGAGGCACGTGACTAGAAAAGATCTCTTCAATTTAGAGGCATATGGCTAAAATGAGATCCCTCCAAGACTAAAGGCACGTGAATGCCCTTGTAAGTCAGTTCTATGTGACGACGGTCACGAGTTAAGCTCACTCCTAGATCAAACTACACAAGGGCAGTAAAGGCTAAAGAAAAGAAAGCAAAGAAAGTTAAAGGAAAATATCAGTGCATTTGCATGAATTTAAGTATGAGTATTTGCATAATTATATCCCATGTTTTATTGATACTGAAACTATTCTATCTACTTATGCTGTGATTATTATTCCGAATATGAAATATTGCCAACATGACTCAAGTGCGTGAATAAAATGAATTCTGCTTTGGACAATATATTTTTCAAACTATAAAACTGAACAGTCTAGTTAACATACTCACATTTTGCATAATAAACCGAAGCAGCTGGAGATAATGACGATGGCACAGCATATGTTAGTTTAATGAATCCTACTGAGAATTTATAATTCTCATTCCTATGTTTATTTTCCGTGTTATTTCCAGATAATTCAAAAGTTCAGAAGAAGGTCCTCCGAGGCGGAGTTGACTAGTAAGATTAACAGTGGCCGAAGGTTGCTACCAGACAAGGTCCGATTAAGTGACAGTAACAACTCCTAGGTGAAGTATTATGACTTAAGCATAGTACCATACTTGGGAGGGTGTTACAGCACTCCTTGGTAAGATCCACTTCATCTTCCTGGGAAAAATGTTTTTCACAAACTTGACTTATTTAGGCATTTACTTCAAAGCTTTGGCAAAAGGTATGTTAATATAGAGCCTTTTTTAAAGACTACAAGAAATCTATGAAATTGTTTATCCAACTTTCGTTGATGAAGACAATGAAGAAATGGAGCTAGGGTGAGCTATTCTTTTTCTTCCTTTTTGAGCTCTTGATCTTGCATATGGTCTTCTTTTACTCCATCAATCGGCTTCTTTATAGCTTCTTGCACTATCGATAGGCCTTTTACTTCTTGTTCCACTTTGAATAGTTATTAGCTTGCGATGCTTTTTTGTATCTCCTCTTGGTTGGTTTTTATATCACTAGGGTGTTTGTCTTGAGTTTGCATATTGAGTGAACTAGCCATTTGACCCAACTAAGTCTCAATATCTCTAACTAAAATTGTATGGCTTTAAATAAAAGCATCATTCTTTGCCATGTATCATAAGATGACCTCTTTGAATAGTGCCTTCTTTTCTTGTGTTGGTGATCTTGCTTGAGATTGGAAACCAAGAAGAATTGATTTGTAAGCTTTATGTCCTTGAGTGTTGTTCCTGGAGAAATTTGGGTGATTCTTCCTACCTGGATTATAAATTATAAGTGTTGGCATGTAGGGGTTATTCTATTGTCTTTGTTGATTACTAACATAATTCACAACTTCGATAGTAAGAGGACATTGCTCCGTTGAATGTCTTTCACCGCATACATATATATATA
The DNA here is from genome assembly GCA_031439585.1 of Pterocarpus macrocarpus. Classification (NCBI taxonomy): domain Eukaryota; kingdom Viridiplantae; phylum Streptophyta; class Magnoliopsida; order Fabales; family Fabaceae; genus Pterocarpus; species Pterocarpus macrocarpus. The sequence continues at coordinate 30,225,714 of CM062520.1, forward strand.
CACACGAAATCTGTCTAATTCTGCTTTTGATATACTATTTGGGCAATATGAACTTTTTGTGGTTATTATTTTTATTTTTTGTGTTAATATTTCTCTTATTATCTCAATTGCTTATGGTTATTTAGCTTGACTTTTTTTTAATGATAAGCATTTGTGACATTTATATATTATTTGAAGAATTTAATTTAAATGCCCTGATAGTGTAAAATAGTTTTACACTGTCAACCAATAAAAATAGTAGAAAGTACAAACTCATACAAATAACCACCCATTACAACGGGGGACCTACCATGATTTTTCATTTTCTAGCATTTCTATTGACTAATAATGTAAAATTGTTTTACATTATTAGTGCATTCCAATTAAACCCTTATTTAAATGGTTTTCTTATATTTTTAATGTAGATAATTTGTTTATTGTTATGTTGTGTGATTGGAAAAATAATTATTTCACATTTTACTAGGATTCTTCCCCTAACTTATCCACTTCAAGTACCTAGCAATCAGTTGCCAAATACGAATTTTTTTTTAGTTGGCTTGCGTTCGGCTCCATCTTAGATTGCCCAATACAATATTGTTTTTAAAAGTGTGTTTTAACTTAATGTATTTAAAATTTTTTATCATCAAATTTATTTTTCTTAATGTAGGTTTTTACTTCCATAGGTTGCCAACAAGATTGTGTTAACTTTTTGGCCTCAAACCAATATTATTTTACTTTGGTGGATGAATTTAGAATTATCTATCATCATTGGTTATCTTGAAGGCAGAGTACACTAGCAAAATGCCCTTTAACCTATTAGTGGTTCAACTTTGTGAACGATATGCACATGTAATCTCTTCATTTTGTGGATTTTCATGATATGTCAAAAGAGAATCAATGTGGAGTAGATATTCAAGAAATAAGGCCTATCTTTATTTGTCTTTTCAATTGGATTGTGTATAATTCTATTATGAATGTGATATTCATTTCGTTATTCTAAATACATAGGTATTGTTTTGTTAATATAATGATATGCTTAATTATATTTTCTTATATTTATTATTGGTTATATAGTTGATATACAATGCAATATAATCTTTTGAAGGATATTATGGTTATAAAAAAAAATATTATGCTATATATTGGGGATTTCTCGTGTGTGTGTATATATATATATATATATATATATATATATATATATATATGGAAAGTGAGTATGGGCATCAATGAAAATAAATCAATGTTGAAATGGAAAAACAATATTTATTGAATTTAAAAGGGGAAAAAGTCATAAAATGAGATAAAAACAAAGAGAGAGAGAGAGAGAGAGAGAGAGAGAGAATATTTATCTTTTCTCTTTTTTGGGGTTCGTTGTTTAGAATGACATTAATGAAATAAATCAATGTTGAAATGGACAAAAATAATTATTAAAGTCAAAAGGAAAAATTATAAAATGAGATAGTAAAAATGAATTTAATTACTACAGGCAACGAAAGTCAATAATTTTTGCAAAACATAAATGCATTGCTTTATTTAATAATGTGAGGGCTCACACTTTTTACATGATATTGCTAAACAATGGCCAAGCTCGATTATATTGTCTTCGGTCTTTCTATCATTCTAGCATTCACACTTTTCTTCTTGTGTGATGCTGATGGTGACAGTCCAGATTTCCACATTGTGTATATGGGCTCATTGCCTGAAAGAAAATATTCTTCCACCTCTCACCATCTTAACATGTTGCAACAAGTTATTGATGGCAGTGATGCAATAAATTCCTTAGTTTGTAGCTTCAAGAGGACATTCAATGGTTTTGCTGCTATGCTCACTACTCAACAAATCGAGAAGTTGACTCAAATGGAAGGTGTAATCTGAGTTTTCCCTAGCCAACTCTTCAAATGCATACGACAAGATCTTGGGATTTCCTTACTCAGTGAAACAACACAAAACTACTGAGTGATTTGGTTGTTGGAGTTATTGACACTAGTATTTGGCCAGAATCAGATAGCTTCAATGATCAAGCCATCAAGGTTTTGACCTTGTTCCAAAAAGGTTAGAGGGTATCTGTTCAGGTGGTAAGAACTTTACTTACAACAAGAAGATCATTGGAGCAACATTTTATGTAGAAGAGTCAACAAGAGACAATGATGCTCACAGAAGCCATACAACATCAACAACCGTAATAAATAATGTTAACAATGTGGGCTTTTATGGACTTGCTTAAGGCATTGCAAGAGGAGGGGTTCCCTCAGCAAGAATTGCTACATACAAAGTTTGCACTTCCAAAGGATGCGATGAACATAGTATCTTGGCTACTTTTGATGATGCAATTGTTGATAAAGTTGACGTCATTTCAATTTCAGTCGAGAGATTACGTCAATTTCCCTTTGAAAAAGATTTCATTGCAATTGGTTTATTTCATGCTATGACAAGAGAGATACTTACAGTGAACTCTGCTGGAAATGGTGGCCCTAAACCAAGTTTAGTTTCAAGTGTAGCACCATGGATACTAACTATAGCATCAAACACCATAGATAGTCAAATCATTGACAAGGTAGTTCTTAGGAATGGAAAAACATTAATTGGGAATTTGGTAAATTCTTTTGCTTCCAATGGAACAAAATTTCCCATAGCTTTGCACAATGGTGATTCAGAAGAGTGTCCAAAAGCTAAAGTTGAAGATTTTGACTATTTAGATAGTAATTTGCTGAAAGAAAAGATAGTTTTATGTACTTACCTTGGTGGACAAGATGCAACGAAAACTTATGGCGCAATTAGTGCAATCATAGATTATGTTGGTGAAGGTTACGTATCCTATGTTACTCCATTACCTTCACTGACATTGTATTTCATAGATTTTGCTCTTGTTAAATCTTATACAAATTCAACAAAAATCCACAAGTTGAAATATAAAAGAGTGAGATTATTCAAGATCATACTGCTCCTAGAGTGGCAGAGTTTTCTTCTCGTGGACAAAATATCTTAGCTTCCAGAAATTTTGAAACCAGATATAAGTGCTCCAGGTGTACATATATTGGTTACATATTCACCAATTTCTCCACCATCAAATAATCCTCAAGATAAAAGATCTATCAAATACAACATACTAAGTGAAACATCTATGTCTCTGTCCCCATATTTCTAGACTAGCTACATATTTGAAAACTATTCACTTGAATTGGTCTCCAGCAACCATTAAATCTGCTATTATGACTTCAGCACAACCCATGAGTAGTTCTAAGTATCATGTTGGAGAATATGCTTACAAATCTGGGCAAGTTAATCCTATTCAAACTGTTGGTCCTGGACTAGTTTATGACATTACAAAGGAAGACTACATACAAATGTTGTGTAACTTGGGTTATGATAATGACAAAATTAGACTGATATCTGGCTAACACAATCCATGCTTTGGAGCTGCAGACAGATCATTAGTGAGAAATCTAAATTATCCTGCACTTGCAATTCAGTTTCAACCCATGGTGCATTTTAGTGTTAGGTTTAGTAGGACAGTTGTAACATCCCCATATAACGTAATAAGAAATAATAACAACAAACTTTTGTTGCTGACCACCTTGCCCCTAAACTTTTCAGAAAATGACATTTAGGTCCCTATGTCAATAGAATTAGCAGAATAAGGTTTTAAACGAAGCAGAACCACGCAGCGAAAACATACAAACCTAAACCCCGACCGATTGAGCCACGGAGGTACCCATATGTGAAATGACATGGGATGCCCCTAGACTTATCCATAATTACGAAAATGCCATTGGCCTTGAAAAATAGAAACAGAAGGCCCCAAAATGTGTAAAACGTTTAATGTACACTGTTAATCGATTTACTCGATTTTATTGAGCTTGTAGGGTTAATTAAAAAGTTAATTAGAGGTTAACTAGGAGTTGATTAGAAGTTAAATTAAAGAAATTAGGATTATAGAAACTTATAAAAACCTCACAAAATTCTTTTATCGTTTTTCGTTCAATTGTTCGATTTTTATCGAATAATTGAGATTAATTAACATTCGGTTAAATAATTATTTAGGATCAATTGATTAGCAATTAATTGAGATTAGGTACAAGTTAATTAGGTTAGAAATATAGAAGATTTCATATGAATTTTCATGAAACCGATTTACCGATTTAAAAGGAATCGGTAAGTTTATGGTATTTCAAACTATCGGAACCGAACCAATAGAATTACAAGTTTTAAACCCTAGAATCTAAGGCTGATTACTCAGCCACTTTGCCACATAAAAGTGGCACAACAAGGGCCACAATACATGGAGAGTCTTGGCTGAATTTCAGCCATACATGCTCCACCAATCACAAGCCAAGAAACCACCAATATATACTCCTTCAATCAGATTTTTTTTGCTTCTTCTTCACCCATTCTGACTGCGGCCTTTCTCCTTTCCTCTACTCCAGCTCTCTCCTTCTCCTCTTCACTCACAGAACTCCATCAAACTCTCAAGATCAATTAAGTTTTGCTCACCCAAGCCCCAAAAATCAAGCAAAATCACATATAACAAAGATAGTTCGAGAAGATTCTAAGACGGCTAAAGTTACTGTCAAGTAAGGTCCGTCAGGTAAAAATAACAACTCTAGAGTGGGGTACTATGACTTCAGTATAGTACTATATAGAGAAGGACGTTACAACAGTAACAAATGTTGGCTTAGCCAATTCAAATTACAGTGCAACTATCACAACAAATCCAAAAATCAACATTATAGTGACACCAAAGTTTTTGTACTTTAAATGATTGAATGAAAACAATCTTTTCTAGTCACGGTTGTTGGTAAAATACCTAGTCAAACTGTACTCACCTCACCACTAGTATGGTCAGATGGGACCTATAATGTGAGGAGCCCAATTGTTGTAAACATAACCCCTTAGAATATATAGCAAATCTAACTGTATTATGACTTTTGAATTCTAATAAGCTGCAATTTATCTATTTTTGAAAGTTGAAACCATATGCCTAGAGCAAATAAGTTTTGATTTTAAAAAATATAATCTACATATCACAAAACGAATCTCCTTATGAAATGGTTTAAATATCATCAGTAGAATGAATTTATATATTCTTATTATATATTATACAAATGTTAGTTAGTATTATAATGTTAAAAATTATTTTAAATAAAATTATTATGTATTGTTTAAGTATAGCTCTACTATTTAAAAAAATCATTATCCATTTTTTCCTTCAGCAATTATAACAATTAAAGCCGCAATAGTATAACAGATCATCATATCCTTTTCGAAAATAAGGAGTAAGCCATATGAAATGGAAAGTAATTACGCAAACTAGCTCACCACTTCAAGTAACTACCATAGGTTGGACATTTGGCTACACCACTACTTTTCATAAAGTCATGCTTCTATCCATATTTGATGAACAAGCAAGAAAATTTGTATGTGAAACAATGTTTTAAGATGGGATTTTGTGGTTTGATTTGTTTTGATTCTCATAGAAATATGAAAGAGTTTCAATTAAATGTTAATTTTATGAAGGAAATTGCAGAACGACATAGCTAAAATGATGGCATAATAGAGGAAGATGGGATTTCCTGCATTTCATTATCTTTATTTTATCCCATTCTCAAGTAGAGGCTTGGCATCTATAGAGCTAAAAAGTACAATAAGAAATCATTTTCTTAAAAGTGACAATCGTAATACTGCCTTTTGTAGATGTATTGGGTACAATGAAGATATTAGATATAAAATGACAACCATGGGCATGAATACTTCTTCTTAAGGCAATTCTTGGTGTTGTGGCTTTGTAGCAAGAAACATGCGTGTGTCAAAGTACAAAGGGATAGGCTGTCAATGCCCTTTGCTTGCTTTGCAACTATGGAACTCAGCCTTAACTCCCTCATGTGGTCAGTGCTCAAGATCACTAGTGGATGCCCTCACTCTATCTCTAAACAATGTTCCTTTCGTTCTAGTTATGTTTTGGTGTTTAGTGATATTGGTGCTGTCATGCATACATTAATATTTTTTTCCTTGAAGCTTATCTTTGAGGGCACCGGGATATCTAAAAACAATCCATCTAAAACATTAGGCATTTGGCACGTATGTTTGTGAGAAATAGGGTTTTACATTGTGAATGCGGATGCAATTGTGATTGCGATTGTGTGTATTATAGCTATCGCAATGTACATTGCAATTGTTGCGATGTGACATTTTTCCTATTAGCAACTTAAAAATGAGCCCCGTTGTGGTTCTGATGCTATTACGTTATAGTCAATTTTTGTGAATGGGTGTCACATCGCAATTGTAGTGTGATGTAGTTGCACCCAATATTGTGGCTACATCATGTGATGCTATCCGCAATTTGAATTCATGGTGAGCAAGAAAGGGCATTGAGCGTTGGGCACATGCACTATGCTTTAGAGGTTTAGCACCATTAGGGTTCCTTAGCAACATTATTCCTTTGATATAGTTTTACTCCAAAACATTATGTCTTTGTTGAGCATACTACAATCCTTATGCATTTCTAAGAATTGTGCTCATTTCAATCTTGCTGTATTTCATCGAAGAAGACTTTTAACTCTTTATTATCTAAATCTTCACTTTCTTTGCAAACCTTGTGTGTCCTGCACTTGAAGGTACTATGACCAACAAAGCCTTATCTAAGTTCTGGGCATTCTAGGTCCCAAGATTGTTCCTATGGACACTTCCTTACATATGCTACTAAACACATTTCCTCACGTGCCAAGGGCATTTTACTGCTTTCTTTTATTACTCTCTCTCTCTCTCTCTCTCTCTCTCTTTTGGGGGGGGTTTAAAACCTGGTTAGAGGATTTAAAAGTACTCATGGGTAGGGCAACCACTATAAGTTTTGAGTGCACCTTTTTCGCTTTGATGTGGAATTCTTACTATCAATTTGTTTAAGGTGTAGGGAACTTTGACATAGCTTTTTGTACTTTTGGCTTTATCCTCAAACTTTGGTGTAATGGCTTGTTCTCAGACCATGCCAGATGAATGTTGTGGCGGGAGGCAACAAATTTTATTTAAAAATTTCATGAATTAGTTGCCACAAATTTTTTTGAGATATTTGAACAAGGGTAGCACGAAAAAGTGCTTGTGCTTTGGAGGACTAGAACTAGTTTTGGAAGGTTAAGCAAATGTAGATATGATTGGTGATTTAGACGATAGAAAATCTATATTTGGATTGTTATTTACTTTTGCATGGGCAACTGTGTCCTGTAATCAAAATTGCAAAAGTGTGTTATTTTATTTACTACTGAAGCAGAATATGTTGCTTTGACCAAATTAGGAAAGAAATGCTTTAGTTGAAAAGATATATTCAACAATTGAAAATGCAGTCGAATAGGTTTGTTATCCATTACAACAATTAAAACACTTTGGATTTAAGTAGGAATGCGATTTACCACTCGCGTATGAAGCATATTGATATCAGATATCATTGGCTATTTTAAGCAATAGAACAACAATAGTTCAAGCTTGAAAAGATTCAACATCGATAAAACCCTTGTGATATGGTGACAAAAGTTGTGGTGCGTGAGAAACTTCAACTTTGTGTTGAGTTTATTAGCATGATCCCAAATGATCGTTTCCAAGATTATTTCCTCATTGGCTAACGTGGGAAAGTTGGGTGGTCCAGCCGTGGTCATAATCAAAGGGAAAAAGGGCAAGTAGACATGGCATTTGTCACCATTAGTAAATATTGATTGGTGGTATAGAAAAATTTTGCTAGATGCATGGAGTAATTTGTTTCATGGCCTAAAATGGAAGTAGGCCGATGGACAGAAAAGAAATTTTGTACCGCGAGTCGAAAACATTGCATTAAACCTTAGAGGTGGATTTGCTCATTCTAGAGCAGAATGAAGAAAGGCAGTAAGAGCAAGAGGCATAGAAGGGTGCTAGTCTCTAAGAGTGACAAGAAAAATTAAAAGTATGAGTAAATTCTAAAGTGTATAGGATGTGGGTAAATATATACTAGGAATATTTTTGTTATCATCTCCATTACTCATTGGTACTACAACTACCATAAAATTATAGTATTTGAATAGGAGTTCTCATTGAAAATTAATATATTTTACTCTTGTATGAGAAAATGTGTAAAGGATATACTATAATTATTTTAAATATAGTAGAATATGCTTTCAAAGTTTGTCCTGTGGTTTCACGCTGCATTAAACCTTAGTAGAATATAGTATTTGAGTAGTTTTTCACATTAAAATTTGATGTTCATTTTCTATATATTTTGCACATATTTATTATCATTGCGCTGCATGAGTTGATAGATTTAGTTTTATTAGATTGACTTTGATGTTCATTGGTACCCCGCGACTTCATTTAATTTATGTTGAGAATTGATCCCTAAGCCCAACAAAATGATGCTGCAGCAACATGCAATTATTTCATCTCGATAGCTCTACAAATCCAAGAAATGCTGCGGTAACTAAAGAATCGCATGAAGTATACAAAGAATTCTAGTGAAGAACACAATAAGAATCAGGTGGTGTGACATGTTTCTAGCTCGTATTGTGATATATCACCTATTGAAACGGGTTGAACAAATTGTATACGAAAGAAATCCGCACTATATATCACCAACTACAAATGGGATTGCCTAAATTCTCTTTCCTACCATGAATCTTCTGGTTTGAACGTTACGATGTCAGCATCAAAAAGTAAAAATATGTTCTCACAAATCTAAAGGCAGAACATTATAATATTTTTCATATCCCAAGGCTAAATGAGATGCACAACTACAAATAACAATATTATCTTTCTCACCAAAAATTACTTGGGGCAGGTATTGACTTTAGCCCTTTCTCAGTACTAGGAGACCGAGAAAACCTCCTAGACCTGTTTAGCTGCAATTTGATAGCAGGAACCTTACGTGCAACAACCTGCCAAATCATTTGGACAGCATCACCCTCCTTAGATGGGAATTGAAACTCAAAGAAATGTTCCACTTCTTTCAACTTTTCCCACATTCGGGTCCACTCTTCTTTGCCAATACCCCTGATGAAATTTATTAGATATTTTTCCTTGATAGCATCTCTAGTACGAACGAATATGCAGAACTCAGAGTAATCAAGGACATCCTCGTATGGCAGCTCAATTTCATCACTGATGATGACAGGGACACAGTGACTAGCAATTGCATCAAACAGGCGGTTCGATGAAGGGGTGTCACCAGCTATGTTCAGGCAGAATTTTGAAGAACGCATGCCTTCGGTAGCTTTCTTGATTCCACCTTTCTGAACGCTTCCAAATGAAAAGTGTACATCCTTTTCATCTTTTAAGAGATAAAATAGTTCTTGCCGAGCATAGCCTCCCTAATCATAAGGAGAAAAGCAATAAAGTCAAGCACAATGATTTTCAAAGCAAATATATATTACAAGCAGAGGAAGCATTTGCAAAACATTGAACTCTTTTCCACCGAACATGCTTCTAAGAGTGAAGTGATCAATTCTTATCACCAGACGTGCTTCTAAAAGTGACGTTAATTCCATTTTAATGAATCATATAGGCACAGGATTCTCTAGATTCTATAAGCAAAATAAACTTGCCATGGGAATAGACAGAGTTACCATTGACATGAACACAGAACACCTACAAAGAAAGATCAAAATCTTTCTAAATTCTCATGGAAATGGTTCATTTGTGCAGTAACTATGACGATAATTGGGAAAAGAAAAATCTCGACAAAACTAAGTGTAACAAGCTTGAATAAAATCGATTCTTTTCTTGGAATGTTCACAAAGCAAACACGATGGCACAATAGGATAAGTCTTTAAACATTCGAAGGGCTTCTACTATCGTCAGCACTTACTAAAAGAAGCTCAGCATGTGACAAATGTTGCCTCAGACTCAGAGAAACAAGGCAATTTTTAGGGATTAGGAAAATAGCTCCGCACAAGACGAACTCAAAGAATAATGAAAAAATAATGAGAAATCAAAAGATAATAGCGTCAAGCATGTATTGCAGTTCAGAATCAAAAATCAAGATAGGGCTAAGTTTACATCAATAAGCATGAAAATTTCCAAAAAGATAAAAATATGAAACTACCACTTATCCCCTAAACCTATGAGATATTGATTTTTGTTCTGGGAAATATTTCCAAAAAATCTGTACAATTGACCTTGTGTACATAATTCAACCCGAGGAAATAATTGACAACTGAAATCAAACTACAAGAGATATGATGCCAAACAATAATTCCTGATAACTTCAGGAAAGAATCAAGTGCATTTTGGTTTCACATGGAAATAAATCCCGCAATGGAGAAGGTTTACAAGCAAAAAATACATTGAATTTTTACTTATTTCAATGAACTCACAACTCTAATCTTTTAATTCTTCCTTGCAGCTCACTGCATCAAACAGTGGAAAAAAATTATTCAACTATGATGATCAAAACATCATTATTTTTTCTTAAACAAAGAGTCAGCTCTTCTGGACATTGATATTGCATCACAGCAATGTGTATATAAACATAGGCAAGAAAAAGCATGGCTCCAATGGAGAAAGAAAAGCTTCTTAGGAAAATTCCATGTTGCTGTACTAAACATAGGCAAGAATATGATGGTTTAACGGACATGTTGCAAGTACCGAGAAGCAACCTAACATCAACTAGGGCACACAGGAACTCAGATTAGAAATTCGCCAATGCCAGCAACCTTGAACCACATAAATCCTCTTATTTAGCTTTTCTCACCAGGCTTCCTACATTATACCATGACTGAATAGCCTTGAGGGAACACCAGTAGTAATGTAACAGACTTCCGCGAAAGGGCATCAAATCATCAAAGATAACTCATATATGATTCCTATGCAGTGGCTGGATAAGAATATGAAGCCCATTAGTCTTAGGGAGGGTTTCCCAAGCCAATTGACCCCATTACACATTGTTTAACTGTAGTAGAGTAGAAAAAGCAAGCAACCCAATAACTAAAAATTATATTCACTCAAAAGTTAAATGAAGCAACGAAACCAAGATATTAAGGAGAAAGAGGGCCATACATCTTTTCTATATATTGCTCCTTGGAAGTACAGTAAAGTTGGACGGCTATCAAAGGTGGAGGTATCATTGACATAGGAACTGATCACATGTTTATAAGGAGCAATCACATCCTTTTCAACATTAGCTATGTTTGGAGGATACCTCCCAAAGTCAGAAAGTATGAATGTAGCAGGCCACAACTTCACTCTTGCATCCAACATGCTGTTGGGATGGTGGGCTAAAATCAAATGGTCCTTTCCCCCTGATCTCTTCCATTCCTCTTGAGCTGTCAGATGCTTCACTAGCTCTTCTTGCAGTATCTTGTTCCTGCTCTTCTTTTCATGTGGATTAGTTTTTGAGTACCGATTATAGCTCAGAGATGAAAAGAATGGCACAAATATAATATCAGCTTCGCTAGAGTTTCGAACTCGTATAGCAGTGGTGGCCTTGGCCTTGGAGGCCTGAGGAATTTCTGAAGCAAGAAGATCCAATGTGAGCCAAAACTCTATGCTATGCTGCAAATTCAAGCCTCCAGGATAACCAGGTATTGCAGCTCTAATATCAGGCCAAACACTACTCCCACTGGCTTTCCAATCCAAGAGTCCAAAATGGAACTCAGAAGGTAAATCATACATGAAAACCTTCAGAACAACTTTGTCATTTCTGCTGCATTTCCCGTCATCATTTGTTTCAGGTTTTTCCCTCTCATGGGGCTTTTTGGTCTCGCCGGCATCTTCTACATCTTCGCTATTCACAAGGATTGCTCGGTTCCCAAATGAGGATTCGATATTTTGGTTCTGCATGTGAGACTTAGAACCATCAGAGGTAGAGAAAAGCTTCGAATTGGGCAACAGGTTGTGGTCAATGAAATGAGGACGACTAGTGGAACGCAACACAAACAACCAAGACATGAGAAACAGGATAGATGTCATTGTGAAGAAGAAAAACAATGACTTTCTAGAAACAACCTTAAGGGAAGAGACATCTCTCTCAGCCATTGTAATACTAGTCCAAGAGTTAATTCAACACGTCATACAACCCTTCACTTGTCTATTTGAAACAACCATAACCATGGCTGGAGAGAGAAAAATGTGCAAAGACAAAGAAACAAGGTCTTTTAATAATCCAAGAAACTCATTTCCCCGGAGGAATACGAAAAGATTAGGATGATGACATTGCAAAGAAGAAAATAGTGGCGCAACCCATCATTCATGGACATGTGTGATCAATGATATTGTGCCAGTGTGTAGAGAAAACCCAGATGACAAGAGAAACAAGGATTCAAAAAAAATACAGAACAGAGTATAGAACTGAACCAATAGATCTTATTGTGACACTTTCAGAGCACTCAATATCCACGTTGCCTATCAGGTCACTAGAAGAGCAACAGGGAGAAGGAAAAAAAAAATGTCAACGGAGATTAAAGTGCATTGCAAAGGATGTTGTTAACTTAGTGTAGTAGCTGTGGTTGTTGAAAGAAGAGAAAGACGTATTTGCTTTCCGTGTCTTCGTTGTGTATGTGTGCTATGATACGAGTTGGAATGGAATGGAGGAAGGGAGCGCGGGAATCGGGTCCAACTGTTGAACCGGGCTTCTGTGATTGCAGCTCCACTATTTTTGAGTCTATTTGATTGGAACTCTCTGCATTGTCTCCGCTTCCTCTGCTTCTTTCTCTCTCTTCAATTTAACAATCACTATCACTATATAGTATATATAGTAATCACAAATATCCTATTAGATTATTTAACTGAAAGTAAAGAGGGCATTCCTATTTCCTATTAAATTACCTAAATCGCTGATAAACACTGTAATATGTTGATCCATCATTGAGACGCAGAGTTGGTTATCTGGTATTATGCATTATGCAACCATCCAGATTCATCCCGTCTCACTAGTGGTTTCCTAGGTTAATAAATGGTAATGGATTTTTCAAATGAGGCTTACTTATTTTATTTTTTATTGAGATGGGAGCTCAATTTAAATATTAGTAGTTGTTATGTTATGTGGGGTCGACATTATTTGGGAAGGTAACAAACACCATTTGACTATTTGATTCGACATTCCTAATTTAAATAACTATTTTAAACATGTTCCCATAAAAATAAAAATAAAAAGAAGAAGATAAATACCATTTTAAATTGTAATAACACCCGAGAGTCTTCTATTTACACACTCCTATTCTGGCCAGCCTTATTACTAACAAAAGTAAATATCATTGGACTTATATATGTTTTTGTCTAAATACCCTCTTTTATTCACCCTTCACTAAACCCCATCATCTATTAGTAAACTACTGCGAAAATAATCCAGCCAGCACTACCATTTCCATCACTGGCTTTCTCAATCAAAAGGACCATTTTTAAGCCACTAGAAGTTACCATGTAATAGGCCCAAGGCTCACCACCATCCCTCAATGGACCACCATAACATCCATGTCGCTCGCTGTCACTTACCACAGCCCAAATAGTGAACAACCAGTGGACATCACCGCACAACAACAACGCAAGTCCCTAACCTCCCGTAAATCCACTTATACTCTCCCACCAAGAAAATCTTCTTCCTCCTGCAACCTCTGCTGCCTCCATCGCTCCTCTTCCCGCTACAACCTTTCGACCTCTGATCCCTTTCCCGGGTTCGGGTCTCCAAGCTTGTAGCCTACACCTTCGACCCGAGCGACAAGTCCCTTATGACGTTGGGTTGCACAGAGCATCACGTTATCCTTACAACAAGTTCCATAACCCAGATGGGACTATTCAACTGGGTTTGTCCGCTAACATGTGGCTCGCTTGGATTGCAGTTTGTAGGGATTAAAAGGACTTTGGATATGTAAAGTTTTTTTTCAAATTTATTTTTGAAATTTTAAAAAATTTTTGAAAAAAATATATTTGAAATTATTTTTTATTTAAAAAAATATTTTTTAGAAGTAATTTTATTATTATTTTCATGTTAATGTACAATCAAAAATAATTTTTATTTTATTTTATTTTAATAAAATTTATTATTTTAAATTTATTTTTAATATATTTAAATTAAATATAAATTAATTTTTTAAAATGATATTTTTAAAAAAAATTTTTTAAAAATAATTATCTCAAAAGTTAAATTAATACTTTCTTATTTTAGAAAAACATCGCATTTAATTTAAATTTAATTCCTCTATCACTAAAAACAATTAAGTTAGTTAGAGAAAAAAAACTCAAAGACCCAAATTTATGTAAAGTTTTAAAATTTGTCGTTAATAATATTTTATTTTAAATTGAGTATTACATATATATTATTAAATTGATAATAACTATAAGAACAATAAATTATCACTAGTATAATTTACATGTTTGGTATTGCTCATTTAATATATCAGTATTTATAAAAAGTTATTTTATAACTAATTTTGTTGTTATGTTAGTATCATTATTTTAAATAATATTTCAATAAAAATTGATATATCAGTTGTAAGGGTCTTTCAATTTTTCTCAGTCTATGATTCTTTGAGCCATTTACTTCATGATATTTTAAAGTGACTTTAAAGAAAAAAAATTTTAAGTAAGCATTTTATTTCATAACTTGTTATTCAAAGTATAATTCACTTAATAAAGACATATGCTTGTAATTGTTTAAGTAAGGAGAAGACAACTCATATAAAAAAATAATTGTTTTTTGTCTACCATTTACCCAACCTCTAGTAAAGAAATTTTTCTAAAGAAAAACTATAAAATATTATTTCACACAACAATTCATTATTAAACATATAATTTAGTTATAAGGATGTTCATTTTAATTTTTTTTTTGGGTACATTAATAATAATAAGCTTTAAACCTAGAACGTCATATTAACTATCCAAACTTCTCACTACTAGATCAATCCTAATGGCCTAAAAGCATTTCACATAACTCATTATTGAAAAAATAATTTTTTTATAAGAATACTACAAAACAATTTTCAAGTGAGGATTGAACTTAGAAAAAAATTATTTCATTTTCTTCTCCCTCCATATTCTTTGGCCTCATATTAAAGTAGTTTTAAATAGTAAATATAAAATTTAGCTTCATATGATAACTTAGTGGCTTTTGTATCATATCAACCTTTTAAGTTACATAAATAATCGGGGATAGTTGTTTACAATTAATCAAGAATATTTTTATATTATATTATATTATATTTTGAAAATTGAAAAATATTTAACATATATATATACACACACAAACTTTATTGAAAAATTAAACTTATTTATCCAAAAAAATTAAGTTACACGTTTGAAAATTAAAGTGCAATTTACATTAATTAAGCTCTTAAATTAAAATAAACCAATTATGTTAGTTGAAGTAATTATATTTTAATTTTGATTGAAAAGGTGTTACAGGAAGTAGTAGAGGTAATGAATGTAGTATATACAAACTTTATTGAAAAATTAAACTTATTTATCCAAAAAAATTAAGTTACCCATTTAAAAAATTAAAGTGAAATTATATTAATTAAGCTCTTAAATTAAAATAAACCAATTATGTTAATTGAAGTAATTATATTTTAATAAAAAATTAAGTTACACATTTAAAAAATGAAAGTGAAATTATATTAATTAAGCTCTTAAATTAAAATAAACCAATTATATTAATTGAAGTAATTATATTTTAATTTTGATTGAAAAGGTGTTACAGGAAGTAGTAGAGGTAATGAATGTAGTATATACAAACTTTATTGAAAAATTAAACTTATTTATTCAAAAAAAATTAAGTTACACATTTAAAAAATTAAAGTGAAATTATATTAATTAAGCTCTTAAATTAAAATAAACCAATTATGTTAGTTGAAGTAATTATATTTTAATTTTGATTGAAAAGGTGTTACAGGTAGTAGTATAGGTAATAAATGTAGTGATAAAAATTTCAAAAAAATACGTGGGATAAAAAATAAATAGGTGGTAGCATTTTTAATCAATGGAAAAACAGATAATATATTTCAATAAAATTTTCATAAGAGAAAAGATTTTCAAAATAGTGGAAAAACAAATGTATAGAAAAGTGACATATGAAAAACTTTTTTTATTAACACTTCTCAATTATTAAAAGTATAAATTTAACCTTAAAACAAAATGCTAGTGCACATTTATCTGCTTAGGTGGGCCACGAAAAAGGAAATACCTTTGTGGTAATAAAATAGTGAAACAATAAAATTTTGTTTTCAATGCTTTTTTAACGAAATTCTGAAAACAAGAACTAAATTGACAATAATGTGTCATTATTAATTTTCAAAACAGTTAAAAACAAAAGATATTTTTTAAAATTAAATAAATCCTTAATTATTAGCAGTCTTAAGGAGAGAAATAAAACAATAAATCGTTCCTAATTCAAGGTACAATGTCTATATATTTATTTAATATGTGTTTTTAATTTTAAAGTGCCTCTTTAACTTAATTCATCATAATTTTTTTTTCTCATAAACTATAAATATTCAATATACTAACAAAAATTGGATCTAGCAGAAGGTACTAGAACTCCAAGTAGTGAATTACAATTCCAACCTTAATTGTGAGAGGTGTCTATATTTAGTGTTAATTGTGTTTTAAATAAGATTGCCTCTAATAAAAAATATATATAAAAAAGTAAAATAAAAAATTTATAAATATTCTTCTAAATTTCAATGTTCCCTAATTTATATTGAAGAATTGAAAGCTGACCCTTCAAATAAATTATTTTACTTAAGTATTTTGTCCTTTTATTCCGAATGACAAATTACATATCTAATAACAATTTTGGAGTAAAGTAATTATCACGGGCCGCCATTGCAAGAATAGCCAATGAAGGTGTTTACTGTTGTAAAAGATTAAATATATTTAGATGACAACAATTACTTTCTATATGAATGTAACTTATTTATCACTACATTCAACTTTTGTTAGTTAAAAGAAAAGCAGCTCTAAAATACATATTAGGAGGGCATAAGCACAGCGTCGCTTCCAACGGCTAGAACGACAAATATAATGGTGGGGTTGTTGAACTACTTCGTTTCGATTAGCTACCCAATCCATTGGATACAACGCCCATAATGAGAAAATTGATAAGTTAAACTGAATAATCGATGCTGATGTTGGGCTGGGCTATGACAACGAGATTAGCGGAAGGAGGCCGATAAAACTATTGCATACACTCATCGTATTAATTAAATTATGTTTATTTTTGTTTATAAGTTGATATTTTAGCTTTAATTACTGGTAAAATATGCCATTAGATTACATATTTTATGACTTTTTATTTTTAAATTAAAAAATTATAGTTAAAAGAGTAAAAATATAAATTTAAATAAAGCTGAAATGTCATCTTACAACTGGAATTAACACAATTCTACGTGATGTTATAAGACATATCAAACAATTTCTCAGAATGCCTACTTTTGACGTCCAACAAACATGATGAGTGCCAAATAAAAATCAATGATTTGATTTTTCTAAGTTGTTAGGTATACTTTAAAAGGCAAAGTGTATAATCATAATTTTTGATAAAAAAAGTTGAGGAATACAAGCCTCTACATAAGAGATCATATATCTGTGATAATTTATTCTCGTAATTTTTTATCTGCAATTAATATTTATATACCTTATCCTTTAAAGTGCATCTTACACATTAAAAAAGTCAAATTTTAAAAAATTGAATAAGTCTCTTTTAAAATGTGTTTATCTATAAAGAGATACTTATTTTCTCCAAATATATTCACTTTAAAAGATTTTTTTTTTTTTCAAAATTAGTTAACCATCGCATTAACAAAGATGAGTATTACTTCAGCATTTATTTCTTTTTTTTTTTTTTTTGAGGATTTGTTTAAGTATTTTATTGGCTAAATGTTGACTTCATTTAGTAAATGATTCTAAAGATTTGAACGGCTAACAACATTTTCACCCATGACAGATATAATGGACACATTCCACTTGTCCTTGAGATATGAGAAAGGTAATATAGTCATGCCATTTTTTTCTTTCAAATTTTTTTTTTTGATAGATAGAGAAAGCTCAACACTCTCACAACTTTGTTCACCAAGAGAAGGACAGATCCACCCTTTGATAAACTGGCTAACACAAGTAACAATAAGACTTTTAGCTGAACTAAAAGATAGCTATCTCTCAGGGCGCCATCTACAGCGCTCTTGTCGTTCAAGGATCATGGTGTATATTGTAATATGATGGTAAGATTGTGAGATATATTAATATATGAATCATCTATAATATATTATAGTAATATTTAATATTATAAAAATTTAAAAATATGATTAAATATATTTTAAAAAATTAATTATTATATATTGACAGTGTAAAATTATATTGATAATATAAAATTATTTTATACTATTAGTATAATTTTATATTATCAGTGTATAAAAATTAATTTCTAAAAATTATAAAAATTTTATCAATATAATTTTACTCTATCAATATAATTTTATACTGTCTGTCAGTATAATGTTATATTGATAGTATAAAATTATTTTATATTATTAGCATAATTTTATATTATCAGTATATAAAAATTAATTTCTAAAATATATGTAATTATATTTTGAATTTTTTTAAAATTAATATATTACTACAATATATCATAAATGATTAGTATATCAACACACCTCACAAATCACTACTATCTGATGTGCTACAGTCACAATGTGCTTCACAAGATGCACTAAGCACCTCGGACCGCAAAGCGCATTGCACACGACGCGCTCTCTCGATACTTTCATCAAAACATAGAACAGAACCCCAAACCTCACCAATCTTACAAAGGTTTGAGGGAGACCAAGCATGAGGGGCCAGACCAAAGCACTCAAGCCACACCCTCCTTGTGAAACCCCAATCAGAAAGTGACCAAGCTCTAATCTCAAAAAGCCACGGAGAACAAGCTTTAACCCACCAAAAACCAAAGCATCATTCAAATCATCCGAAAAGACAAAAGTAACCAGAACATGGTTTGCACCCAACTCTCTTACATGGATTACACCCTTCCAAACCAAAGGCAAAATGGAAGATAACTCGTTAAAATTAATTTGAATATATGATTCACCAATAAGACTTCTCTTAAGCCATTCAATTTTCTCCTTGCAAACCTCACCATACACCATGTTGACACTAACATCATCAATCCGCCCATTGGCTTTGCGAAACTTTGGTACCTCCTCACTCTTTTCCTCTAAGCAGGCAAACCGCTCCTGTCTCTCTATCTCAGGGAAAACTAAACCTGCGCCCTTCGACTTTCTCTGCATCTCCCAAATCTGCTAGGAAAGGATCTTCCATTCATCGAACCCTCTCACCATCTAGGTATCGCTCTAAAAACCAGCAACTTTTTTTTTTTCGATTTTCGAGTACTTTTCCATCCAACTCCTGTATTGCCTTTTGTACTTCAGCAAGGCGACAATATCTCACAAAAGGAAACAAAGCAGTAGAGCCGTATCTTATTTTCCTCGACACATAGCCGTCCACAATCTCACTAAAAGTTCCGAACAAAAGATGGAGCCATCTCTTTGACACAGACCTCGGTAGCCCATCAACAAACGCTGAATGGAAGACCCTATTACCGAGACGCTCCATCTTTACCCTTTCTCTCACTCGTTATCTCAAGAGTTGATGTTGGCCTTCCTACATGAAGAAGATTATTCCTACGTTTGATGCTAAACATTGTGTCTTCCTATTTTTTTGTTTTCTTCTAGGCATTTTAAGAACGATAAAGATAAGAATAGTTTATATCTTTCTTTTTGTCATAAAAGTAATAATAAAAGAGAATAGAGAAAGAAGAGGAAGAGAGAATTCTATTATTGATATTCTTAAGGGAGTTATCATATATGGAGCAGCTAAAGGTTTATTTATAGCCAAAGGGTGAGAGATACAATATATGATCAAATAACTAATTCTATCCAATCAAATCTTAACTAAATCAGCATAAAGATATAGATATCCACATTTACATTCAAATAATATTTTATAACACTCCCCCTTGGATGTCTATTAGGGATATGCCTCATTAAAACCTTACTAAGAAAAAACCCATTGGAAAAAAATTCTTAGTGAAGGGAAAAGAGCACAATATCATCATAATGGGAACTGCCTCGTTAAAAACCTTATCAAGGAAAATTCAGTGGGACAAAAACCTTAATAAAGGAAAAAAGAGTACAAAGAGTACAGTATTTCTCCCCCCTTTTCAGAGCATCATTTAAGGTCTTGGAATTGACGTATTCTGATATTGTGTATTAGTTTCTCAAAGGAAGAAGTAGATAGTGACTTAATAAATAAGTCTATGCATGCTGTATTATTCTTGTATAAAGTTGTGGGAGTTTCTTCCTTGTAAGATTATCCACATGACACTTGAATATATTGATTCATTGCTTTCCATATGTAAATAACTTGTTTAAGACCTGCATTAATGCGGATCTAACAAATATCTTGCATCTGCATAGTCAACTAATTGTAACTTGGATTCATATGAATAACCACAGATTAATCGTTCTATGGAGGTATATATTTAATTCCATTCCAATGTCTCTAGTTAATTTGGAAAGGAATATGCATGCTAATACACTTATAGTGAATATTATATCAAGTCATGTATTATTAGCAAGATATATAAGTGCTCTTATAATATTAAGATATGGTACTTCAGGACCAAGAACTTCATTACCTTCCCGAGGACAAAACGAGCCTCTTTCCACATCCAACGATCTTATAATCATTGGGATACTTAATGGATGTAATTTATCTATACAAAATCTCTTAAGATTTTTTTCTGTGTAAATTAATTGACAAACAAATATTTCATTCATCAAATGCTCGATCTACAGGCCAAGGCAAAATTTTTTCCTCTAAGGACTTTTTATCACAAACTCTTCTTGTTGATTTTCTATGACTATGGAAACTTCTTTAGGAGTCCCAATAATATTTAAGTCATCAAAATATAGAGCAATTATAATGAATCCAAATGCAGATTTCATTATATAAACATAGGGGTAAATAGTATCATTGTTAAAACCCTTCTTGATCAAATACTCATTGAGATGGTTATACTACATCCGTCCAGATTGCTTTAGACCATATAAAGATCTTTGCAACTTGATTGAATAGATTTCTTAGAAACGTTCATTAAACATTAATATCTTTAATCCTTCAGGGATTTTCATGTAAATATCAATTTCTAATGACCCATATAGAGAGGCTGTAGTAATATCCATTTTTAGCTTATTATGTGCGGATAACCTTATCGAATATCGAAACGTAATTGCATCCACTATTGGGGAATACGTTTCACCATAATCTATACTAGGTCTTTGTGACAAACCTTGCGTGACGAGTCGAGCTTTATAGTGTACAATCTCGTTTTTCTCATTTTGTTTTCTCACAAATACCCATTTGTATCCCATAGGTTTTACATCTTCTGGTGTTTGGACTATAGGTCCAAAGACTTCACGTTTTACAAGTGAGTCTAATCTAGTTTGCAGGGCTTCTTTCCATTTTGGCCAATCATCTCTACGACGATTCTTGGCTCAAGATCCTCATTTTTCATGCATAATATTTAGCGCTACATTATATGCAAATATATTATCGACAATAATTTCTTGTCGGTTCCATATTTTTCTTGTAAAGACATAGTTTATTGAGATCTCATCATCTTGACGACTTTTCAGGTACCTGAACATCTTCTGGTGTTTCAATTATGTCAAAAATTTGGACTATAGAAAGAGTCCTTACTATGTCTCTGTCCTCTTCTATGGGAAGTGTATCACTATTAGAATAATTTGCCTCCATAAAATCACTTGCCCCGTTTCTTTCCTAAGGATTTTCATTTATGGAACCAATTGGTCTACCACGCTTCTGGCGTGTGATTGTCCAACATGGACATTAATTGAATTGGGGCATTTTTAACTAACATATAGGATCTAGTTATCCTTTTCGTATCTAGAAATACATCTGGCAACTCATGCCATTCTTTGCAAATACTTTGAGCTTCTAATTCTCATTACCTTATTTGAGGATCTTAAATAAA
Organism: Pterocarpus macrocarpus; assembly: GCA_031439585.1. Classification (NCBI taxonomy): domain Eukaryota; kingdom Viridiplantae; phylum Streptophyta; class Magnoliopsida; order Fabales; family Fabaceae; genus Pterocarpus; species Pterocarpus macrocarpus. The sequence continues at coordinate 30,247,684 of CM062520.1, forward strand.
GTAAGAATAACACTTTCCAATTTATTTCCTTTTTTTAGCTATTTACTCCTTCCCCCTAATGTTGGAAACATTATCAAATTGACATTCTAGAAACTAGGCCTTAAAGACATCTCTCATTTGTATTTCAAGAAACTAGATTATGAAGAGAGAGAGTCATATCCAACATATATTCCCAATTTTCTTTGGGGTCCTATTTTGGTGCAATAATGTGGGGCAAACATATATCGCACATCCAAAAATTTTTAAATGGGAAATATTTGGCTCCTGGCCAAAAGCTATAGGCGAAAGAATTGATGGCAAATTGTTTGCCTTATATAAATAAGTGCTGCAGCATATAAGATAACATGCACTCAAGTAAATTTTGGGAGATTGGTTCTCATAAGCATTGGTCTAGCAACCAATTGGAGGCATTTTATAAATGGTTCTAGCAACCCATTATGTATATGAACATAAGCAACTAGATGTTCAACATTTATATCACCGACCATACAATAAGCACTAAAAGCTTGAAAAGTAAATTCACTAGCATCATCAAGATGAATTATTTTGATTGGATTATTCAGAAATTGTTCTCTTTATTGAATAACTTGCGCAAGTAATCTCGCAAACTCCAGGTTGCGAGATAATAATAAGCACACTTGTGACTATTTCATAGATGCATCTATTAAAATCATAAAATATTTGAAAAGTCTACATGGTGGATGAACTAGTCCACATATATCATCTTGAATTCCTTCTAGGAATTTAGGCGATTCAAATCCAATCTTTGCTAGTGATAGCCTTATAAGTAGTTTAATTTGAGAATACACAGCACAAGAAAACTTATTAGATTGAAGAATCTTCTGGTTCTTCACATCATTATTGCTCCCAGATATCCTAACCAATCATGCCAAATGATAAATTAAATCATTTGGATTAGTAAACTTCTTGTTTACTATAATATGTACTCAATTGTACTAAATTCGTGCAATATAGATTGAAAGAAAGTATAAGTAATCTCTTTACTACAACTTTCTTTCTCGGGGCCCAAATTATAATATGGAGGTACTTATTCCCTCACTCTTCATCTCAATATGATATTTATTTTGGCAAATATCTTTAAAACTCAATAAATTTCTTCAAGAAACAAAATTGTAGCTCTTCCGGAGCTTATGTATATATTAAAACTTAACAAGTTTCTTTAGGAAACAAAATAATAGTTCTTTCAGAGCTTACTAATATATTAAATTCAATAAGTTTCTTCAGGAAACAAAATAGTAGCTTTTTCGGAGCTTACAAATATATTAAAACTCAATAAAAGTTTATTCAAGAAATAAAATAATAGCTCTTTTGGAGCCTTCAATCATCTAATAATGGTATTAACATATATCTTGCTTTTAAGATGCATACTTGCACTATCCACAAGACAGATATTTATACTATTTATCTTAATTATTTTCTTTAAAAAAGTATATCAATATGAAAATTTGTACATGATAATTATAATAAAATAAATAAATAAATATTGAGTGCACTTGTACATGAATATTCACATAACATTGAATAATAACAAAATGTGTGTACATATATACAATGGCACTATCAACATTATCAATTTACATTAATTGACATAAATTTAAATCTCAAGTTATATTAATGTAAATCAATGATTTTTGTTCCTCCATATCTCAAAATCCTTGAAATTTTAAAACTTGGATTTAAAAACACTTATCAACAATAGGAGGTTATCAACGAATTAGATTTAAAAAAAAAAGTAACAATTTGAAATCCATAAAAATGTAAACTTGAATTTAAAAGCATATTAACACTTTAAAAATTTAAATATAGTAACTCTAATCGATACTTGATAAAGATAAAGCAAAATGTCTCCAAGTACGACATGTATGTGACCAATGTACTTTGATATCATAATGATAGCATTTACTTTCTTCTGACTCAATCATGATTTTGATTGGAACCATGGCCTTTGCCACTACTGAGGCTATAATTTGTCACATTCACTTCAGGGAATGGGGTAGAGCCAATTGGGCGGATTTTATGTTTTTTCATTATTTCTTTCAGCCACAATAAGGTATGAAATTAATTCAAAATATTTTGTAAAACCTTTTACTTGATATTGCTACTGCAGGAGCATATTCGAGGCAAGAAAAGTAGAGAATGTCTTTTTTTTCTAACATATCTCTATTAGTAATATCTCCCCCTATAATTTAAATTGGTAGATAATTCTATAATATTGCGGGTTTGTATTTACTAATAGATTTAAAATCTTGTAAACTAGATTTAAAATCTTGCAACCTGCAAATAAATCCAATTCATATATCTACTTCAGGCAGCTCTAAAGATCAACATGATCTTTTAGAATAAAATATAAAAATATTAATCCTTCGTGAAGATGACAATGAAGGAAAATCAATGCTTTTGTGGAATCCTTCTAGGATGCAACGTTTCCTTATTTTAATGGTATTTTCAAGATCCATTGAATCTAAATAGATTTTGCGCAATCCTTACCGGGATGCGATGACATTTTCTTATTTAATGGTGCCTCCATGACCTATTGGATCAAAATAGATTTTATACAATCCTGCTTGGATGCAATATTTCAGTCTTTACTGGTGTCTCCAAGACCCATTAAATCAAGATCGATTTTGTGCTATCCTTCAGGGATGCAACATTTCATTGTTTAATGGTGCCTTCAAGGTCCATTGTGTAACACCTTACCAGACAAAATACTATGCTTAAGTCATAATAAATTATCCGATAGGTGATTACGTGTAATACTGCTTTAATTCTATTTTCTGTGTTAGTATGATTTACTCGAGTAAGAATATTTGATCGCATAACAAAATTTCCTGCGTGACGGCAGAATAAATACTAATTAATCAGTATGCTGTAAATAACATATCATAAATAAAAATATAATAAGAACAGAATAACTGCAAACGACATTATAGACATGTACATAGATATCTGAGTTTAAAGTTTGTCAAAAAGTACAAGGTGTCAAAATGAGACCGCTAATACAAAATGAAACGGCCAGTTTCTATGAACAACATCCCAAGTGGTCCCCATGGGACATTTCATGTACATCTTCTAATATCTATCCATCTACCCATGACCCAGACTACCAAAAAAGGGCCATTCTATACATCTACTACCACTATGGTACGCCCACTATCTAACCAAAATCCGAAGAAAGAAACCCATTCGCCATGGGTGCATTTGCAGGAGGGTGGCTCGTGCTGGGAGTAGAGGATGAGGAGGAACTCGCTGCCTCCGATGGGTCCTCCTCTGATGTCGAGGCAGAAAGCATCAGATGTGGTGGTGAAGCAGGAGGAGCCATAGGAGCGGGGTCAGGCTTTGGTCTTCAGTCTTTGCGCAGAGGAGGAGGTGGAAACGGATGGGCCATATGAAGTGGAATGGTAATGTACGGGACTGCGGGATCAAACAGTAGGTGCATCAAAGGTACGGTGAAGTCTCTCTAGAAAAAGAAATATAAATGAAACTGGCACCTGCCAGATATATATACAGAGTCTAGAAATGGGTCGAGGTGTATGTGAAGCTCGGGGAACTCAATGAAGAGAACTCCTATCGCAGTGTGCTCCATAGTCTGAGAATGACGCGGAATATATAACATGGTGAGAAATGAATATTTCTCAGTAGAAAATCCTAACTTCTATACATCTGTCATCGCTGTCATTCCCAGTTGTTTCGATCGTGCAAAATTTTCAAATAGTACGGTAAAATGATAATATTTAACTTAAATACTCATTTGTAAAGCATACACCGAAACAAGTTCAATTTTAATTAACAGATATACTAATGTACTCAAATAGTAATCACAGCAGAACAATAGCATGTTATGAATAATAAACAGAGATCTAGAACAAACAATAGAAAAGTATTACACTGTACATATGCATATGCAATGAGAAGATGCATTTTATTCTTGGAGGCTTTCGCCTTTTATAACTTATTTCCATCCTTGGTCCCCTGGGAGTCATTGGCCATATACTCTTGGGTAATAGTCCGCTTTTCAAGACCGAGCTCGTTCCTATACAGGATGGCCGAGTTTACTTTCCCCGACCTTCCCACTTATCTATTCCCCTTAATTTATTCCGAGGCTGGCCCTAGTGATGTGAACTTCTTTATAAATGTCATGGAATGAATGCACATCTAACTTGTCTCTTTACTTCTGAAGTACTCAAGTTGTCATGAATTTCATAACTTATGAATTTCTTACTGAGGTTTCGGTAACATAACGGATCGAATCCGCTTCCCCGTGAATAGTGCCAGGTAACCAGTACATTTATACAACTTACAATTTCAGTATAGAGCAACAATTATACATATACATTCATAACATCATTCAACAATTTCAATCATACATGTACATTCATAATAACAATCAGCAATTTCAATTTAAACATCAATAGAGTTTTCAGCTTAAACCCCTCTGTTCTGTCCGGATTTGGTGTGCCTCATTTCTCATTCAATTCTGTTCATTTAAATCTAATTTTTGGATATGTCATAGTCTCATATGTCTAGATTCTAACCTTTTTGGTCCCATCTCATTTTGAGTTGTATAACTTTAGATGTAAGCATTTTATTTCAGCATGTTCTGTTCTTAGCCAAAATTGAGTTCCTATAGAAGAAAATTCACTAAAAATCGAAAACTAGATGGAATCATGCGAATTTTATATCAAAATGAAGTTAATACAACAAGCTTTAAAATGTCATTTGCCTAAGTAGATGTTGAGTTATGAGTCTCGAAATATTACCCTACTGGGCTGTCCTGTCCTAGGCCAATTTAAACCTAAGCCAACTTCATTGATATGCTGGAAACAAATGACAACGAATTAAATTATGAAATTTTTATGGGATGTTCTCTCATGTGTTAGCTTTCAAAAAACTTTAGTTGCACTCAGTTTGAGGTTGTATAGGGTGAGTTACACCCTTCTCAACCCATGCTGCCCGGATGAGAACCCAAATTTCTAGGTCTAACTTCAAAAATTCATAACTAATTCTATACTAATCCAATGGCCTATTATGATATATGTATGGAAAGCCCTGAATGTCTAGTTTCATTTAAAAATGGTTTCATCAAATTTAAACAGTGGTAGGCGGAGCCGTACCCTCCTCCGTACGGACTGCCGAGGGAAATCCTATCCTACTTCTAGGTTTGTCTCCTCCCTTCAAGCTATTTGCCCCCAAATCCAATTTTAATAACAACACACATGCAAAATCAATCATAAAACATCATCATCACTCTATAAAACATCCAAATCTTAGATTAAGCATACTCCTCATACAGCCCCAAATCAGAGAGAATAAAAGAAGAAGTAGGATTTCCTACCTTGTCTTGAGTAGTTTAGGCTGATTTTGTGTTCTTGGTGCAAGTAGTTTATGATGAGGCTTGAAGAAGAGATGAAAATGGAGTGAAGGAGAGAATGAGGAGAAGAAGAATGAAGAGAGCTCAGCTGGGAGAAGTGGCCGAATTTTTGGATGAGGATGCAAGGAGAAAAGTGAAGATACTTCAAGGTGGCTTGAATTTGATTGGTGGACCTTTCTTGGTCATGAAATCTGATTTACTTCTCCTCATCCATGGCTGTCTAGGCGCCACTTGGGGGAGTATTTGGCTGAATCTTGTCCATTGATTCTAGGGCACTCATGGTTTAATTTCTACTGGTCCGGTTCCGACAGTTTGAAATACCGAAATCCTACCGATTTCCTTTAAATCGGTAAATCGGTTTGAAATTGTTCTGTGAAGTTTTCTATGCTCCTAATCTAATTCTATCTAGCCTAATCCTTTTAAATTACACTTGATTGGCTTTAAGTAAATGTTTAATCAAGTTTTGATTAAACTCATTTATTTGATAGAACCAAACAATTTAGTTGTTAACGATAAAATTTTTCGGACGTTACACATTGAATCAAGATGAATTTTATGCAATCCTGCTCAGATGCAATGTTAATTGCTTAATGGTGTCTTTAGAACCCATTGAATCAATATAAATTTTAGCATCTATAATTCAAGACAAATATGTCTTTCACGAAACAATAAAAAGCACAAATTCATGATCGAAAGAGCTTGACATGGTTAGAGTGTCTTACCTCAAGCGTTCACTTTGTTAAAGTATCTTATCTTAGGCTTTCACAATAATGGTAGAGTCTGGTGCTGATAACGTGTTATAAAAGTAATAGTAAAAGAGAATAGAGAAAGAGGAAGAAGAGAGAATTCTATTATTGATATTCTCAAGGGAGTTATCATATATGGAGCACCCAAAGGGCTATTTATAGCCAAAGGGTGAGAGATACAATATATGATCAAATAACTGATTCTATCTAATCAAATCTAAATTGAATCAGGATAAAGATATAGACATCCACATTTTGATTCAAATAATATTTCATAACACTTTTATCTTTATTATCATATATATCTTTTTTCCCAATGGCGAGGCTTGATCTAGTAGCCAGTATCAAAACAAGGTTACTGTAACATCCCCATATAATGTAATAGGAAATAATAAAAACGTCATTGGGCAAACTCTTATTATTCACAACCTTGCCCCTGAACTTTTTAGAAAATGACATTTAGGTCTCTAGATCAATGAAATCAGCAGAATAAGGTTTTAAGCGAAGCAGAAGCACGTAGTGAAAATGTAGAAACCTAAACCTCAGCCGATTGAGCCACGGAGGTATCCATATGTGAAATGACATGGGATGCCCTTAGACTTGCTCATAATTACAAAAATGCCATTAGCCATGAAAAATAGAAAACAGAAAGGCCCTCAACTTGTAGAACGTTTAATTTACACTGTTAATCGATTTATTCGATTTTATTGAATCTTTAAGATTAATTAGAAATTAATTAAAGGTTAATTAAGAGTTAATTAGATGTTAATTAGAGATATTAGAATTAGAAATAATTAGAATAGAAACATAGGAAACCTCACAAAATTCTTCAAGATCCTTTGGCCAATTTGAAGGAAAATGGCTGAGATTTGGTATTTTTAAACCACCAGAATCGGACCAATAGAATTCTAGACTAGAAACCCAAGAAAGGGTGGCTAAAATTCAGCCACCATTCCCCTACAAAGTGGCGCCACTTGCTACCACAAGAAAGGGGAAGTTTGGCTCAATAACCACCAACCAATCCTTGGCCAATCACAAGCCTTCTCTTATGTTTTAAGACACCAAGACCACCTTCAACTCCATCATTTTCGTACTCCCCCTTCAGCTGGCTTCTTTCCCTTCATTCTTCTTCCTCCTCACTTCCTCTTCCTCAAATCTCCAAGCTCCACCCACTTCTTCCACCAAAAAACTCAAATCTAGCTACTTTTTACATCAATTTCAGGTAGAGGTTCAAATCTTGTCTTGCTATTCTGATTATGGGTGGCTGTTGGTGACTTTATTTTCTCAATTCTTGATGAGATAATTGAATGATTATGATGTTATTTGGCTGGTTTGTTGGCTGTTGTTGATGTTAAATTCGTTTAGGAGGTAAGAAAAAGTGAAAGAATGCAGATGTGAGAAGCTGGAAACCTAGAATCCCTCGGCAGTCCGTACAGCGGAGTGTACGGCTTTGCCTAACGCCATTTAAATTCGATGAAACTATTTTTATATGAAACTAGACATCTAGGGATTTCCATACATATATCATATAAGGCCATTGGATTAGTATTGAGTGAGATATGAATTTTTGAAGTTCGACCTAGGTTTTTAACTTTAATTCTAGGCAGACTGGGTTGTTCAGGGTAGAACTCGACCTATACTACTTGGAATTGAGTGAAACCAACTTTTCTAGAAAGATAACACATAGGAGAATTTCCCATAAAAATTTCAGAATTAGATAAGGTCCCGTTTGTTCCCAGTTATCCAAGAAAGTTGCCCTATGTCCAAACCGAGCCAAAACAGGGCAGTTCAGGAAGGTCAGATTTTGGGGCTTATAACTCGAGCCCTATTGAGTCAAGTGGAATGAAACTTTTTGCAAATGAAAGGTCATATGATTTGGACTTGTTTTCGATTTATAGTAGATTTTTACTTTTAGGTGTGCAATTCTGGCCAACTGCAGGATAGGCCGGGATAAAATCTAAATAACTTGAGTTATAGTTATCAAAATTAGATGGGACTAAAGAGGTTAGAAAATAGACACATGAAACTTTAACATATCCAAAATTCAGGTCTAAATGAGCTAAAATGAATTTATGGCTTGAGTTACAAAAATCGGGCAGAAGAGGTATAATGGGCAGAATAGACATAAGGATCCAATCCCTACATAATTGACATTATTGTGATATATAAGGGTCCAATCCCTACATGATTGACATTAATGAGACATGTTTGTTACTCTATGTTGAACTTTTGCTTGATTGGTTTTACTGGTAGCCTAGTATTATTCACGGGGAAATGGATCTAATCCGTTATGCTGCCAAATTTTCGGTAGAATTGTAAGAAGATTATGAACACTTGTATATTATGAATAGATATGTAGAAAACATGTATGCAAGGATATATGAACGTAAGCGATAAAGCATATGCAAGCACCCCACTCACATGAGGCATGGCATCGACCCAGCTAGTGTGAGCACAGGGGACAAAACTTACATGAGGCATGGCATAACCCAACTAGTGTAAGTACCGAATAAAGATCCCACATTCCTAAGGAATGTGACATGGCGATCATGCTCTGATGGGGTATGACATGGCGATCATACTCTGGAATGTAGCATGATGATCCCACACCCTAAGGAATGTGACATGGCGATCACATTTTGATGGAGTATGACATGGCGATCATACTCCGGGACGTGGCAGGAAGAATATATTCCTAAGAAATGTGACATGGCATCACATCCCGATGGGGTATGACATGGCGATCATACTCTGGAATATGGCATGATAAGCAGAAAATAAAGAAAGATGAAGAAAGAGAAGTAAATGTTATCTATATGCATAAAATTCAAGTACAATTAAAGTTATGTGCAGATTTTATGTGTTCAATATATTTATGCTATTGTATTTTATTATATTTCAGTTATTATTCATGGTATAATTCATGAATCAACATTGTATGGGCTCTTCCAAGAGTATGACTAAAATAAACTTTGCTTCGGACAATATATTTTCAAACTATAAAATTGAACAATCTATTTAACATGCTCACATTTTTTCATAATAAACCGAAGCAGCTGGAGATAATAACGATAACACAGCATATGGTAGTTTACTGAATCCTACTGAGAATTTATAATTCTCACTCCTATATTTATTTCTGTGTTATCTCCAGATAGTTCAAAAGTCTCGAAGAAGGTCCTCCGTGGGGAAGTTGACTAGTAAGATTGAAGATGGCCGAAGGTTGCTGCCAGTCGAGGTCTAAGTAAGTGATAGTTGTAACATCCCGATTTCCGAGTTCCGACTTAGCCCTCAGGATTGATCAATTTCAATTTCCAACTTCATCTTCGAATTCCAGACAGATGAGATTATTTCCCAGTCCTGAGTTCGTCTTGACTTCTGGTGTCCAATTTCTGACTTCATCTTATTTTGATCATCCCTGATTTCCGACTTCATATTCTAATTTTGAGCTAAATGGGTGACTTCCGAGTTCCAATATCCGACTTCGAGTTAAAGTATACTGGGACATGATTTCCGATCTCCAAACTTATGTTCAAGTCTCAATGAGATTATTCACGATTTCCGTGTTCGTCAGATCTTAACCTTCCGACTTCATCTGGATTGTTTTCCACGACTTCCGAGTTTAACCTTCAAGTCCGAACAACATGGAGTGATTCCTGATTTCCGACTTCATGTTTCAAGGAAATATATCCAGTTTCCGATCTCGTCAAGTACACTGTATATAAAATACAGACTTCCGGGTTTAAGAACTTGGTTTTGATAATGTGATTTCGAATTCCCGAGTTCCAACCTTAAGCATCCTCATCCCGACTTTGGACTTGACCCAAGTTGATGCTTTAAAATAATGATACAAGTGCCAATGTCCGATTTTGATGTAATGAGTTCCGATATCCGATCTTATTCCCTGGAGCTTTCCATCTCTGCTGGCGTTCCCGAGTTTGAATGGGGAGTTTCGAGATTATATGATTGCAAGCTAGAAGACTTCCGACCTCCGACCTTACGTCTAAGTCTTGAAATAAAGCAGACAAGATTTCCTTAAGCCACAAGCAAGAAGGACGAGTTCCGACATCCGGCTTCAGCTCCAAGCTCAAGTAAAATGGCACGAGTTCCGACTTAAAGCATAATAGAGACGAGTTCCGATTCAATTGGACGGAAGCATATCCCACTTTTGGAACGACGTGGAGAACAATTTGGCCACAACAGTGGGAGACATGGCCGAACTTCAATCACAAAATTTCAACCAATCAACACTCATAACCCCAACTACCCCCATGTATTTAAGTCAGTCTCTCTCCCTCATTTCTGACTGATCTACGCCTCCTTCTCTCCCTCTTGTTCCAGCCTCCTTCTTTCCCTTCTCTCAATCAACTTCATTACTCCTTCAAGCTTAGCAAGGTTCTAACACTCCAAGTTTCAGCACTTAGTTCAAATCATACTCCAAAGAGGTAGGATTCTACTTCTATTCTTGAATTATTTGCCCTATGGCTGTATGATCTTGTATTCTTCTTCATGTATTTGATGAGTTAATAGATGTATTATGATGGATTATGATTGAATTGACATGAAATATTGAGTTGGAATTAAGGTTAGAAGAAGAAAACTAGGAGAAGTGAAAGTTGGAATGCTGTCTAGTTGAGGAATTCCACGGCAGTCCATACGGCGGAGTGTACGGCGCTGCCTACAATTGCTTAAATCTGATGAAACTATTTTTAGATGAAAGTAGACATTCAGAGATTTCCATAGATACATAATATAAGGCCATTGGATTAGTAGTGAGATAGATATGAATTTTTGAATGTTAACCTAGGAACCAGGACTTTCATCCGGGCAGGGTGACTTGAGGAGGGTATAACTCGCCCTACGCGACTCCAAATTGAGTGAAACTAACTTTGTCAGAAAGCTTACACATAGGGGAACATTCCAATATGAAATTCCGAGTTTGTTATGGTCCCAATTGTCCCCAGCGATTCGAGGAAGTTACCCTATGTCCAAACCAAGCCAAAATAGAGTAGTTCAGAAAGGTCGAGTTTCAGGACTTATAACTTGAGCTATACTAAAGCAAATGGAATGAAAATTGTGGCAAATGAAAGGTTGTCCTGTTAGCTTCAATATGAGACCAATTTCGTATGATTTGAGCTTAGTTTCAATTTTTAGTGAATTTATACTTCCAGGAGTGTAATTCAGGCTAGTGACTGAACAAGCTGAGGTAAAATTTAAATATCCTAAGTTGTGTAGATCAAAATGATATGGGACGAAAGAGGTTAGAAAGTAGACACATAGAGCTATGATATAACCAAAACTCAAATTTAAATGAGTTGAATAGAGATAAAGTTGGATTATACAAAATCCGGGCAGAACGGAGTATGATTAGCAGAATGGTCAAATTGATAATTTTATAAGTGTTAGTGCACATATAAGGTTTGAGTTGAGGATTGTCAGTTTGACATTGATATATATGTGTTAGATTGATTATGTTGCTATGATTGGTTTGTCTGTGAGAACTAGCACTATTCATGAGAAAACGGAACTGATCCGTTATGCTGCCAAATTTACGGCAGAAGTCTATGACACTAGGAATGTTTGTATGCAAGAGTGATATAAGCGTGATATGAGGTATATGAAGGTAAATGATGTAGTATATGTATGAGTACCGGTACAATGGTAAAGAGGCTACGAGCCTTTATACGTTATGAATACGTACATAAAGATCATATGTGCAATGATATAGGGAAGTAAGTGATGAAGTATATGTATGAGTACATTCAGCACGTCTATGCATGACCATGTACGAGAATGAAAAGATATGAATATATTGAATGTGAATCCCTTCACTTGGAGGTAGTTACACTTTGAATCCCTCCTTGTGAAGGCAGTTAAAAGATAAAGATGTGAATCCCTTTACTTGGAGGCAGTTGCACTTTGAATCCCTCCCTGTGAAGGCAGCTACCCTCTACCTTGGAGGCACGTGGTCAGATGAGATCCCTCTATATTGAAGGCACGTGGTCAGATGAGATCCCTCAATTTTGAGGCATGTGACCAGAAGAGATCCCTTCAATTAGAGGCATGTGATGTAACATCCCGATTTCCGAGATCCGACTTTGCCCTCAGGACTGATCAATTTCAATTCCCGACTTCATCTTCGAATTCTACACAAAGTGGGATAAATTCTGAGTTCCGAGTTCGTCTTATGTAAGTACATGATTTCTGACTTCATCCTATGATATTCTCCAATTTTCGAGTTCGTCTCACATATGTCCACGACTTCTGACTTAATCTGGACTATTTCTACAACTTCCGAGTTTAACATTCGAGTCCGAACAACGTGTGTGATTTCCGATGTCCGATTTCACATCAGAGGAAAACGGACCCATTTCCGATCTCATAACTTATCTCCAAGTTTCAAGTAAAATACATGCGAGCTCCGACTTCATGTTTCAAGGACAAATATACCCGGTTTCCAATCTCATCAACCACACTTTATATAAATCCCGACTTCCAAGTTTAAGTACTTGGGTTTGGCCATGTGATTCGAATTCCCGAGTTCCGATCTCCTATTTTACATCCAGCATTGACATTCTCGAGTTCAAATAGGGAGTTCCGAGATTTTATGATTGTCGGCTACATGACTTATGACTTACGACTTCCGACTTTGATTCCAAAACTCAAAGTAAACAATATTTCCTCAAGTCACAAACAACGTGGTACGAGTTCCTACATCCGGCTTCGGCTTCAAGCAATGTAAAATAGCACGGGCTCCGACTTTAGGCAAAAAAGAGACGAGTTCCGATTTCAGAATGCAGTGGAAACGAGTATCACTTTTAGGCGATGTGGAGAGCAATTTGGCCACAAAAGTGAGAGACATGGCCGAACTTCAACCACAAAACTTCAGCTAATCAACACCACAACTTTCATCTATTTAAGTCAGACTTCTCTCTTCATTCCCAACTGATTTACGTCTCCTTCCCCTCTTTGCTCTAGCCTTCGTCTTCCCTTCCTCTCTCAAATCCAACTCCATCAAATCTCCAAGCTTTGGCAAAGTTCCATCAATCCAAACTCAAATTTAGCAAAGTCATACTCCAAAGAGGTAGGATTCAATCTCTAGTCTTAATTTCTCTAGACTGAGGATACATGAAAGATTCCTTTTTATGGTTATTTGATGATATATTGGATGTGTATGATTGGATTAATATGGGATTAATATGAAATCTTGAGTGGGAATTAGGATTAGAAGAAGAAAACTAAGAGAAATGGATGGATTAGGATGCTATCTTGGTGAAGATTTCACGGCAGTCCGTACGGCGGAGTGTACGGCTCCGCCTACAATCGGTCGAATCCGATAAAACCATTTTTAGATGAAAGTAGACATTCAGGGCTTTTCATATATATATATATATAAGGTTATTGGATTAGTATTGAAGGAGATACGAATTTTTGAAGTTTGACCTAAGGTTCAGGATTTTCATCCGGGCAGGGTGACATGAGGAGGGTATAACTCACCCTATACAACTCCAAATTGAGTGAAACCAAAGTTGTTAGAAAGCTTACACATAGGGGAACATCCCAGTATGAGATTCCGAGTTTGTCATGGTCCCAATTGTTCCCAGTAATACAAGGAAGTTACTCTATGTCCAAACCAAGTCAAAACAGGGTAGCTTAGGAAGGTCGACTTTCAGGACTTATAACTCGAGGTATATTTAAGCAAATGGAGTGAACCTTGTGGCAAATGAAAGGTGGTCCTGTTAGCTTCAATATGAGACCAATTACGTATGGTTTGAGCCTAGTTTCGATTTTTAGTGAATTTATAATTCCAGGAGTGTAATTCGGGCTCGAGACTGAACAGGCTGAGGTAAAAGTTAAATATCAGGAGTTATATAAATCAAAATGGTATGGGACCAAAGAGGTTAGAAAGTAGACATATAGAGCTATGATATATCCAAATTTCAGATCTAAATGAGTTGAATAGAAATAAAAGTGGATCATATGAAATTCGGGCAGAATTGAATGGAAGGTAGCAGAATGGCCAAAGTGATAGTTTCACAAAGTGACCCAATTGAAGATCTCACAAGTATTATGGAAACATAAAAAGTTTGAGTTGAGAATTGCCAGTTTGACATTGATATATATGTGTGTTAAGTTGATTTATGTTGCTATGACTGGTTTGTCCGTGGGAACTGGCACTATTCACGGGGAAACGAATATGATCTATTATGCTGCCGATTTTACGGCAGAAGTTTATGAACTTAGGGACATTTATATGCAAGAATGATATAAGGGTGATATGAGATATATGAGACTAAATCAAAAAGCAGCATGATATGAGGTATATGAGAAATACTGATGAAGCATATGTACGAGTACATTTAGCATGACTATGCTTGACAACGCATGAGAATGAAAAGATATAAGTATATTAAATGTGAATATAAAGATGTGAATCCCCTTGTGGGTGAGTCGGTGTGACAATGGTCACGAGTTGAGCTGACAAGCTCACTCCAAGGCCAGGCTACCCAAGGGCAGTAAAGGTTAAAGAGTAAAGACTTAAAGACCAAAGAATTAAGTATATGCCCCACTCACATCAGGCATGGCATCGACCCAGCTAGTGTGAGTATATGGGGGGTAGGACTTACATGAGGCATGGCATGACCCAGCTAGTGTAAGTACCGAATGAAGGTCCTATATTCCTAAGGAACGTGACATGGCGATCACGCTCTGACGGCGTATGACATGGCGATCATACTCTGGAATATAGCATGAAGACCGCATATTCCTAAGGAACGTGACATGGCGATCACGCTCCGACGGGGTATGACATGGCGATCATACTCTGGAATGTGGCATGCAAAGATATGATGATGAGTCTATATTCCTAAGGAACGTGACATGGCGATCACGCTCTGACGGGGTATGACATGGCGATCATACTCTGGGATATAGCATGAGGATACCATATTCCTAAGGAACGTGGTATGGCGATCACGCTCTGATGGGGTATGACATGGCGATCATACTCTGGGATGTGGTATGATGCTGCACTTGAGGATGGCGATACGTAACGCTCAAGTGTAGACAAATGCAAGCACCCTAGGGACGGCGATACATAACGCCTAGGTGTGTCGAATGAAAGAAAAGTAAAATTTTATGTATATGTATGAATTCAAGTGCAAGTTAAGCTATGTACAGAGGTTATATTCCCAGTAGATTAATGCTATGTGCATTTTATATGTTGAAGTTAATATCCATGGTATTATTCATGAATTAATCTTGTGTAGACTTCCCCAAATGACCAGTATATGAGTAAAAATGAACTTTGCTTCGGATAAGACATTTTTTTTGAAATGTAAAATTAAACAGTTTATGCAGCATGTTCACCTTTTTCATAATAAACCGAAGCAAACTGGAGATGACAACGATGACATTACATGTGTATCATAGAGAATCCTACTGAGAATTTATAATTCTCACTTCTATTTTTCTGTGTTGTCTCCAGAAAGTTCAAGAGGTATCAGAGTAGCACAAATGAAGTTCTTTGTCAGATAAGGTCCGTTCAGGTAATCGTAACAACTCCAGGGTGTGGTACTATGACTTAAGCATAGTACTGTACTTGGGAGGGTGTTACATTTTGGTATCAGAGCAGTTCGATCCTCCCCGGACCTGAGGATTTGGACTGACTACGTTTCCAGTGCACTCTGGAATTCTTAGAAAATGTCATGTGACAAATCTTATCTATTTAGACAAGATATAGGGAACTAGATATGCATGACCGCCTAACTGCGATTATTGTTAGTTGCTGTCACACTTAACTTATTGTTGAGCCTGATCAACTCAATGCTTTGTTGTGTGTGACTAGGAACTAATGGCTTCCAGAGGGCGTGGTAGGCCACGAACTGTACCCACTCCAGAAGATCCTACTAATTTTATGGATATGATGCGTGAAATAGCTCATGCCATGCGGGAGCAGGCCGCTGCAACTCATCAAATGATGGACCAGTTGGGTAGGCGGCCTGAGGCTGGTCATGGGGGAAATCCACATGGCCTAGGAGTAGACCTGGATTACCTTAAATTTGCTGAGTTCAGAAAAGCAAATCTGCCCAGTTTCCGAGGAGCTTTCGACCCAGATAAAGCCAAGGAATGGGTCAAAGCAATGGAGAAGATCTTTTACAGATTGGCACAGACCGATCAACGTAAAGTGGCCTTTGCCACTTATATGTTGGAGGCAGACGCCTTGAAGTTTTGGTGGAACAGCAAAAAGGTTGCGGCGTAACCCCAAGTTGGTATCACCTGGGACATGTTCAAAGAGGCATTCTATCAGAAATATTTCCCTGCATCGGTGCAAAACGCTAAGGAATTGGAGTTTATTAAGCTTCAACAAGGAAACATGAGTGTTTCAAAATACATTGCTAAGTTCGAAGAACTCTGTAAATTTTCCACCATCTATCAGCGGAGCCCAGATGAGGCATGGAAATGTGTCAAATTTGAAGGTGGATTAAGGGAAGATATCCTTGCAGCAATTGGCCCTATGGAGATCAGGGATTTTCCTACTTTGGTAAACAAGTGCAGACTTGTGGAAAACTATAATAAGAAATTGGAGATTGTCCAATCTGACGTTTACGGAAAAAGGCCAGCACTTGAGAACCAGAAAATCGAATATGCCTCACCACCAAAGAAGTAATTTCATATTAGTGAATATGAGGGCAAGCAGCTACAAGAATCGATAGTCAAACAATGATGTTCGAAGTGTGGGAAGAATCACGGAAATAAGCCTTGCCTGGTTAGACGATATGTGTGTTTCAAATGTGGCAAGTCAGGACATATGATCCGAGAATGTCCCGATAACCAACCACTGACTCCTAAACCACAATGTTTGGGAAGGGTTGTCACTATAAATACAAAGGAGGCACCACCCCAAAGGAGCCATAGCGAGAATTAGGAATAAACCAGAAGAAGGAATTGGCTAATTTAGTTTTAGTCAATCCTATTATGCTAAGTGGTTTTACATCTACTATGTGCTTGTATGTGAACCTTACTTATACTGTTATAGTTATAACAAATTTTGATGAAATTTGTCTAAATATACGTTATATCAGAGTAAAGGCGTGGTTATTCATGGTACGAAAATGAAGTAAAGCTATACGAATAACCCGGAAGCATCCTTTAAAGTAAAGGCAGGATATTTCCTACTAACCAGAAGATTAGGGTGGCACATGAAGCAAGCTTGGTATTCCTTATCCGTTAAGGGAAAAGGAGGTATCAGAAGATTGGGTTACACCAGGACTCTATCAATCTTAGTCATTATAAGCATCACCTGATGCGACTATTTTCAACATTTGTAAAGAGATACAGTTATCGGGAGAAGAAATGTAAGGTGTAAAGATCGTCAATGGACATCATTATAAATGCTATCAGTGGGGAAACTTGAGAAGGAGCGTAGTCAAATTCAAGTAAGAATAACAAGGAGTCAGAGTGTGCAACAGATCCCGATAGGACGAGATAGCAGTCTTATCGGAGGCCATAACGAGCCAAGACCAAGATAAGCTTCTACACAAATAGTAGGACACTACAAGAGAGAGAGAAAGAGACAAGACTATTAATTTTCCTCTCACATTGGGTAGTCACACATGGGGACAAAATATTGCTATAAATCGTAAAAAGGTTTAGCAATGAAAATGATATAGAATTTGACCACTAAGGTTGATACGCATTGTATGGAGGCTAACCGCTGAGGAGGACAATAACCTTGGGAACCGCAAGACCTCTTAAGCTAGCATTAAAAGACTCGAAGGCTAGAATTCAACACATCTAATAAGGAACCCCCGTGTTTTTAAGATAAAGGGGATAGGCAAGGTAGGATTCTTGCAAATCAATGTGGAAGCAAAGCTGTTATTCCCTCCTTCCCCCATCTAGTTGGTCCTGTTTGAGGAAATAAACCCATGAGGAGCATTAATAGTTTTCGTAGAAAAGACAATCTGACACCTTTCTAGCACGCGTTGAGATACGAAATAAAGCTTATAAAGAAGAAGAAATTCTAAGACAAAGCTCCTACCTATAATTCCAAAGGAGAATTTTTGAGTCTCTATAAGGGTCGTGCCTCTGAACTAGTAGTATAGTCAATCGAGAAATGCCGAAAATAGTTGGACTCTACTTATGACCTGTGGTATCTGATAACTCGGGCTGAGCCGCAACTTTAAGAAGATTTCACAAGGAAATTTTACAGCATAATCTTATGACTTGTTAGTCATATGTTAACGGTAGCAGAGCAAGGGAGCATGCCCTAAGTTATTCGGGAGCTAGTAGACAGAAGTAAGCAACCATGCTAAATGACATGATTAGAAAGTTATTGTAAAGGATAATTATAGGTCAAGGTCAGCATTCAAAATCTAAGGAAAAGTGTGACCCTACAAGTGGGATTTACCAGAAAAAGCTTCTCCATATGATCGAGGGTGATCACGTAAATAGGAATTCTTAAATTAGTGAAACTAGCTTCCCAGCACCGAATATGGTTACTATGACTACCACATAGCGAAGTTAACTATTGCTATAAGTGATAACTGCAGAACTCACAAAGCTGCCCGAAGTGATAAAGGGGGTAATTATCCTATAAAGGAACTCAGGATTGGGTCAGAAATGTTATATGTAGGGTGTTATTGAGGTAAATACTTTAATATTGTCATCGTAATCATGACCTGTTGACGTCGGACATGGGGACAGCTGGTATACGCACAACAAAAAGTTTAAATGGCTACTACTACGCAAAGTAATTGGGCACAAAAATAAGGAAAATGAGAATAGTCTCCACCAAATTGGATGCTGGTTCAGGGCGTCATACAAACTAGACAAACCCGAGGTGTAACATCCTCCGAAATTCTTTTATCGTTTTCCGTTCAATTGTTCGGTTTTTATCAAATAATTGAGATTAACCAAGATTCGGTTAAACCATTATTTAGACTCAATTAATTAGCAATAACTTGAGTTTAGATAAGAGAGAATTAAGTTAGGAGTATAGGAGATTTCATAAGAATTTTCACGAAACCGATTTACCGATTTAAAGGAAATCGGTAACTTTACGGTATTTTAAACTGTCGGAACCGGACCAATAGAATTTCAACCCATTAACCCTACTTTAAGTGGCTGAGAACTCAGCCACTTAAGCCCTCAAAATGGCGCAAAGAAGGCCACACAAAGGCAAGAGGGCTGGCTGATTTTCAGCCATGCAAAGCCAACCAATCAAAAGCCAAGACAATTCAACACCAACCACTCAAATTGCAATCAGATTTTCAGCTCCTTTTCACCCAAATTCTGACCCTCATTCACGCCACTTTTCCTCTTCTCCTTCAGCTCTCTTTCTCTCTTACTCACACACCCAAAAACTCAAGCCAAATCCAGCCTTATTCATCCACACTTCAAGAATCCAGCAAAAACACTTGGATCAAAGGTAGGAATTCTGATTTCTTGCATCAAATCCATGCACTTGGCTGGCTGGGCTGGAATTATTTTCATCCTATTTGATGTGTTAAATGAATGTTTATGATGATATATGATTGATTTTGGGCTGTTTGATTGATTAAAACCGAAGTGGAAGCAAGAAACCATGAAAATAGAAATAGCTGATGGGTTAGAGAATCAAAACCCTCGGCAGTCCGTACGGCGGAGTGTACGGCTCCGCCTACAACAGATCAAATTGGATGAAACCATTTTTAGATGAAACTAGACATCTAGGGCTTTCCATAGATATATCATATAAGGCTTTTGAATTAGAAATGAGAGAGTTATGAATTTTTGAATTTCAACCTAGGGTTCTGACTCTGAATCTGGGCAGGCTAGATTGTTTAGGATAGAACTCGACCCATACTACTTGAAAATGAGTGCAACAAACTTTGTTAGAGAGCTTACACATAGTAGAATGTCCCATAAAAATTTCATAATTAGATAAGGTCCCAATTGCTCCCAGTGCCCCAATCAATTTGCCCTATGTCCACACCAGGCTAGAACAGGGCAGTTTAGGAAGGTCAGAATGCGAGGCTTATAACTCGAGCCCTACTAAGCCAAATGAAATGGAACTTATTGTAAATGAAACTTTGTTCTGTTAGCTTTAATAAGAGACCAATTTCGTATGATTTGAGTCAGTTTTCGATTTTTAGTGGATTTTTACTTTTAGTTGCCTGATTCTGGCAAGCCACTGGGCATGTCGGGATAAAATCTAGATATCTTGAGTTAGAGAAACCAAAATTAGATGGGACTAAAAAGATTAGAAAATAGACACATAACAATTTAACATGCTTAAATTTGAGGTCTAAATGATTTAAATAGAAATTATGATTTGAATTATCAAAACCGGGTTGGTTGAACATGCTGAGGCAGGAATTCTGCTTTGATTAATTTGATATTGATATGAGTTTAATGTTGAAGTATAAATGTGATATTGTGTTCTTTGTGATAAAATGATGTACTGGTTGGCTGGCACTATTCATGGGGAAGCGGACACGTTCTGTTATGCCGCCAAAATTTCGGTAGAATCCATGCACAAGTTATGAATTCCATGATCTTACATGTGCATTTCAAGAAATGTTATGAAAGTGTATTAAGAATCATGTTATTAAGAAAGTTCCATGCTACTTGGGCCAGCCCCGGATAAGAAGTTAAGGGGAATAGATCGGTGGGAACGTCGGGGAAAGTAAACCCGGCAATTCCTGTATAGGAACGAGCTCGATCCTGATAAGCAGACTATTACCCAGGAGTCTAAATGGCCAAGAACTCCCAGGGGACCAAGAGATGGAAAAATGATGAAAGGAAATGAAAAGTTTATGAAGGAAAGTTCAAGAATAAGTTTTGCATAATTACATGAATGCATGATTTCATGGCATGGTTATTTCAGAATGTTTACAGCTTTATGCATTATATTTACGTACTCTTGTATGTTTATTTGCTATGCTCGTTATTCTATGTTTCTTTGTTAGTAGCCTATTACATTTCTTATCTTTGTCTAAAGTAAAAGCTGAACCTTCTCGGACCAAATATTTTATTGAACTCATTAAAATGGATATTTCAGTTTGAACACATGTTTTTATAATTAAATAAAACCCGAGGCAACTGAGAATGTATGTGACGTCAGACAATCACTATGCACCAACCCTACTGAGAATTTCTTGGAATTCTCACCCCGTGCTATATTTTCCGCATCATTCTCAGACGCTGGCGAAGGGCTCAACGACCACTCCTTTTATTGAGATCCCAGTCCTGTAGCTTCATCAGGTTTTCGACTTGGACTCGTTGGACGCAGTCGGCTCCTGCTAGTTCCGTCTCTGCTTTCTAGCAATAGGGATTTTGCTGTATCTTTATTTCATCTGCTTCTAATATATATATGTATAGACTGAAGCATTGGCTTCCAGCCTACATATGTACATATACAGTTGATAATATACCACTTATTCGTATCTTTTATGTTGTGTTATATTAAACTTCATTACGTTGTATAATGCTATTCATATCTATTATATAACAGCGCGCCGTTTCAACTGTTTTGTGATACTAATCACGAGGTTCAAGCAGAATGTTAACACGGTAACACAGACTACCTAATTTCATGCTATGACTTAAGCATAATATTAAATTAGTAGGGTGTTACACAAGGCACGAACATACTTCTTATGGATCCTTTGTACTTACTGAAACAGCACCTCGTAGCTATCCGCAAGAAACACCGCGAGAAGGAATGCCTCTGTAGGATAACAGATTTCTCCTCAACCATTCTTAGCCACGGAATTTTGAGGACAAAATTCTTTTAAGGAGGGTAGTAATGTAACGTCCCGATTTCCGAGATCCGACTTCGCCCTCAGGACTGATCAATTTCAATTCCCGACTTCATCTTCAAATTCTACACAAAGTGGGATAAATTCCGAGTTCCGAGTTCGTCTTATGTAAGTACATGATTTCCGACTTCATCCTATGATATTCTCCGATTTCCGAGTTCGTCTCACATATGTCCACGACTTCCGACTTAATCTGGACTATTTCTATAACTTCCGAGTTTAACATTCGAGTCCGAACAACGTGTGTGATTTCCGATGTCCGATTTCACATCAGAGGAAAACGGACCCATTTCCGATCTCATAACTTATCTCTAAGTTTCAAGTAAAATACATGCGAGCTCCGACTTTATGTTTCAAGGACAAATATACCCGATTTCCGAACTCATCAACCACACTTTATATAAATCTCGACTTCCAAGTTTAAGTACTTGGGTTTGGCCATGTGATTCGAATTCCCGAGTTCCGATCTCCTATTTTACATCCAGCATTGACATTCCCGAGTTCAAATAGGGAGTTCCGAGATTTTATGATTGTCGGCTACATGACTTACGACTTACGACTTCCGACTTTGATTCCAAAACTCAAAGTAAACAATATTTCCTCAAGTCACAAACAACGTGGTACGAGTTCCTACATCCGGCTTCGGCTTCAAGCAGTGTAAAATAGCACAGGCTCCGACTTTTGGCAGAAAAGAGACGAGTTCCGATTTCAGAATGCAGTGGAAACGAGTATCACTTTTAGGCGACGTGGAGAGCAATTTGGCCACAAAAGTGAGAGACATGGCCGAACTTCAACCACAAAACTTCAGCCAATCAACACCACAACTTTCATCTATTTAAGTTAGACTTCTCTCTTCATTCCCAACTGATTTACGTCTCCCTCCCCTCTTTGCTCCAGCCTTCGTCTTCCCTTCCTCTCTCAAATCCAACTCCATCAAATCTCCAAGCTTTGGCAAAGTTCCATCAATCCAAACTCAAATTCAGCAAAGTCATACTCCAAAGAGATAGGATTCAATCTCTAGTCTTAATTTCTCTAGACTGAGGATGCATAAAAGATTCCTTTTTATGGTTATTTGATGATATATTGGATGTGTATGATTGGATTAATATGGGATTAATATGAAATCTTGAGTGGGAATTAGGATTAGAAGAAGAAAACTAAGAGAAATGGATGGATTAGGATGCTGTCTTGGTGAAGATTCCACGATAGTCCGTATGGCTGAGTGTACGGCTCCGCCTACAATCGGTCAAATCCGATAAAACCATTTTTAGATGAAAGTAGACATTCAGGGCTTTTCATAGATATATCATATAAGGTTATTGGATTAGTATTGAAGGAGATACGAATTTTTGAAGTTTGACCTAGGTTCAGGATTTTCATCCGGGCAGGGTGACATGAGGAGGGTATAACTCACCCTATACAACTCCAAATTGAGTGAAACTAAAGTTGTTAGAAAGCTTACACATAGGGGAACATCACAGTATGAGATTTCGAGTTTTTTATGGTCCCAATTGTTCCCAGTAATCCAAGGAAGTTACTCTATGTCCAAACCGAGCCAAAACAGGGTAGATTAGGAAGGTCAACTTTCAGGACTTATAACTCGAGGTATACTTAAGCAAATGGAGTGAAACTTGTGGCAAATGAAAGGTGGTCCTGTTAGCTTCAATATGAGACCAATTGCGTATGGTTTGAGCCTAGTTTTGATTTTTAGTGAATTTATAATTCTAGGAGTGTAATTTGGGCTAGAGACTGAACAGGCTGAGGTAAAAGTTAAATATCAGGAGTTATATAAATCAAAATGGTATGGGACTAAAGAGGTTAGAAAGTAGACATATAGAGCTATGATATATCCAAATTTCAGATGTAAATGAGTTGAATAGAAATAAAAGTGGATCATATGAAATTCGGGCAGAACCGAATGGAAGGTAGTAGAATGGCCAAAGTTATAGTTTCACAAAGTGACCCAATTGAAGATCTCACAAGTATTATGGAAACATAAAAAGTTTGAGTTGAGAATTGCCAGTTTGACATTGATATATATGTGTGTTAAGTTGATTTATGTTGCTATGACTGGTTTGTCAGTGGGAACTGGCACTATTCATGGGGAAACGAATATGATCTGACGGGGTATGACATGGCGATCATACTCTAGGATATAGCATGAGGATACCATATTCCTAAGGAACGTGGCATGGTGATCATGCTCTGATGGGGTATGACATGGCGATCATACTCTGGGATGTGGTATGATGCTGCA
Organism: Pterocarpus macrocarpus; assembly: GCA_031439585.1. NCBI lineage: Eukaryota > Viridiplantae > Streptophyta > Magnoliopsida > Fabales > Fabaceae > Pterocarpus > Pterocarpus macrocarpus. Next base: position 30,271,879 of record CM062520.1, read on the forward strand.
CTTGAGGACGGCGATACGTAATGCTCAAGTGTAGACAGATGCAAGCACCCTAGGGACAGCGATACGTAACGCCTAGGTGTGTCGAATGAAAGAAAAGTAAAATTTTATGTATATGTATGAATTCAAGTGCAAGTTAAGCTATGTACAGAGGTTATATTCCAAGTAGATTAATGCTATATGCGTTTTATATGTTGAAGTTAATATCCATGGTATTATTCATGAATTAATTTTGTGTAGACTTCCCCAAATGACCAGTATATGAGTAAAAATGAACTTTGCTTCGGATAAGACATTTTTTTTAAATGTAAAATTAAACAGTTTGTGCAGCATGTTCACCTTTTTCATAATAAACCGAAGCAAACTGGAGATGACAACGATGACATTACATGTGTATCATAGAGAATCCTACTAAGAATTTATAATTCTCACTCCTATTTTTCCGTGTTGTTTCCAGAAAGTTCAAGAGGTATCAGAGTAACGCTTGTGAAGTTCTTTGTCAGATAAGGTCCGTTCAGGTAACCGTAACAACTCCAGGGTGTGGTACAATGACTTAAGCATAGTACTGTACTTGGGAGGGTGTTACATGTGACTAGAATGAGATCCCTCCAAGACTAGAGGCACGTGGGTCCCCTTGCGGGTGAGTCGGTGTGACGACGGTCACGGGTGGAGCTGACGAGCTCACTCCAAGGCCAGGCTACCCAAGGGCAGTAAAAGCACCCTAGGGACGGTGATACGTAATGTCTAGGTGTGCCAAGTAAAAGCTAAAAAGTAAAGTTTAAAGACTAAAGATTAAGGTATATGCAAGCACCACACTCGCATGAGGCATGGCATCGACCCAGCTAGTGTGAGTACAGGGGACAGAACTTACATGAGGCATGGCATGACCTAGCTAGTATAAGTACCAAAGGAAGATCCCACATTCCTAAGGAACGTGACATGGAGATCACGCTCTGATGGGGTATGACATGGCGATCATACTCTGGAATGTGGCACGTAAAGATTTTATGATGAAAAGAGAGATGAAGAAAGAAAAGCAAATATTATATATATGCATGAATTCAAGTAGAGATAAAGTTATGTGCAAATGCTATGTGTATTTTAATATGTTGCACTTGTTACCTATGATATCGTTTAGGAACTGATTTTTATGGGTTTTTCCCATAAATCTTATGTTTTTGCATAAGTTCAAATACACGAAAAGGTAGGTGCAGAAGTTATGTATCCAGTGTATTGAGGCTATTGTGCTTTACTATGTTGCAGTTATTATTCATACTATAATTTATGAATTGGTGTTGTATGGGCTCTCCCAGATGACAAGTCTATGAGTAAAACTGAACCTTTGCTTCAGACATTGTATTTTCGAACTGTAAAATTAAACAGTCTACATAGCCTGTTCACCTTTTTCATAATAAACCGAAGCAAACTGGAGATAACAACGATGACATTATTATTGATACTTAGAGAATCCTATTGAGAATTTATAATTCTCACTCCTATTTCCGTGTTGTCTCCAGATAGTTTCAGAAGTTTCCGAAGACGGCTGAAGCTGTTATCAGATAAGGTCCGTTCAGGTAACAGTAGCAACTCCAAGATGTGGCACTATGACTTAAGCATAGTACTGTACTGAGAAGAGTGTTACAACAGTAACAACTCCTGGGTGAGGTATTATGACTTAAGCATAGTATCATACTTGGGAGGGTGTTACAGTTACTTCTTTGAAACTTAATAAATTAGCTACACCTTTTTACCTATTCAAACTCCTCACTATGATTAATGGTGTTTCGCACAAAAAGACCTACATAATTCCTTTTGAAATTTTGAAAGGGCATAAACCAAATATAAAATATTTTAGAGTTTGTGTTTGCATGCTGTCATTAAGTTGACAACCCCTAAAGAACTAAAAAAAAACTGAATTTGATGCTCAACCTTCTACTTGATTGTTTATTGCTTATTCTTTGAATTGTCCAACTTATACAATTTTTTTTTAATGAATTTAACTTTGATGTATGATAGTATTATAAATCTTCTTTACATTATCATCCAATCAAATCCTTCTATATTCATAACTTTTGAGAGCCAAACATATTTACTAATATAACAATATATAATTACTTAACAATATAAAAATATTTTATACTGTTAGTGCATTAAAATTAAACTCTTTTTTTTTATTATTATTGATCACAATATTATATCTCAATAGAATAATAGTAACTTTCATAAAATATATTTTCTTTTAAATAAAAAAATAGTGGAATTACATATTAATATTAGCTGCATATTTAAAAATTTAAATAAGTTATAATATTTCATAAGGTCTAACATAAGTTCTTTTACACAAAATATAACTACAAACATTTTACATAATTCACATCATATAAGTCATGCAGCTAGTAGCATCATGCTTCAGTCCCAAAATTACATACCAGTATCATAAAGACATGCCTTGATTCAAAATAGGATTCGAGGCACTACATGTTACATTCCAAGTTAGTAGTTAGCAAAAGGGATGGGTTTGTCAACTAATGAGCCCCATGTAGGGGTCAAAAGGTAGTAAATATAGATAATATTAAATGTTGTCTTCTACATTCTGCTACTCTGGGGAAGTTACAAGCTTGATAACATGGCTATCAAGTGTACCCAATTGTAGGTGACTTCCAAGTAGATTATGATAATTGCAGTGGTTGCTAATATAGAAATGCTCAGCGAACAATGAGAAATAGTATCAATAGATAACAAAGAACAAATTTTTAATTCTTTTGAAAACTCCATTATTTTCAGTTATAATATTATTATAGAAAATTCCCTTTCCTCTTTTATTCTATTAAGCCCGATTTAAAACATGCCCTTTTTAAATTTTCCAAAGCTAAAAAAAATTTACCAAAACAATTTCAAAAGAACCTTTTTTCTCTAGTTTCCTAAACATTCTTTTGACAATTCATATCTCATGTCTCATGTGTAATTCTTCTATGAGCTCATCTTGATTAACGTTGTCCCCTTAACTCTATTATTGTCTAATACAAATGAAGAGAGCAAGTATGACTCTTGTTAACACCATTAAATACTTGAAAAGGTTTTTCACTTAGTCTATTCTTTTAGATCTCCCTAAGTTTTTAACTCTGTTCCCAACAAGTGAGTTCCAACATTCTCAAAAACTTTACCTATGTGAAGTCAATTTCTTGCAGGACGAAAGCAAGCTTGGTGGAGCAGCTTTCCACTTGAGTTGGAAAGGGGGAGAAGTATACTGTGTTGGGTCTTGCACTTGATGAAGGCACACAAAAGTTTTTTTTTTTTTTGTTTTAAAAAGAAGAATGAAGGGCTTCTATTGAGGGAGAAGTATATTGTGTTGGGTCTTGCACTTGATGGATGAGAATGTTAGAATTTCAATTGTGAAGGCAAAGTTCTAGCAAGTGGTATCAAAGTCGATGGTTTGGATCAGCTTGATTGAGTATTAGAGGAATGGTGGTTGTTAGATCTAGGTGTGGGATCCCTTGTGTCAAAAGTCTTCTTGGTAGTATAGAGGCTAGGTGGTGTGTTTTATGAATACTAGCAGTACAAGTGAAAAGAGCAAGTGTAACTCTTGTTAACACCATTGAATACCAAGGATATTGCAAGAAGAATGTTTGTGTAGAGTAGTTGTTGCAGCACGCTCTTGTGAGCAATCTTGGAGTCATTGTAATTGCTTTGAGGGTGTGGTTTTTGTAGAGTTTTTGCCACACTATTTACTGGTAGGACTTTGGCTTAATCGGAGGATTTGTTGGTATTTAAGCCAAAGTCATACATTGAGTGGGAGTAAAAACCTCATAGGAGGTTTGGCCTATAAAAAAGGCCTTTAGTTTTTTTGGTTTAGACAACATCCAAGATAATGGTATTAGGCTATTAGGTTAGGAGTTATCAATTTGTGTGAGTTGTCCATATGATGTAATTTTTTGTAAGGATGGTTTGCAACTTTAGTCATGCAAAAGTTGTGCATAGTGAACAATTTTGATATTCCTTATAAGGGTCATGGATGTAGGTTGAGATTATTGAACCACATTAAAGTATTGTGTATTGTCTCCTTTATGTTAGATTTTCTTCTTGCATTGTTGCCTATAGTATTTTTGTATCAAGTATAGTCTACATACCTAACACCTATGTACCACCATTTTTGTACTTACTTGAGCAGTCCCTTTGGAAAAGGAGACCTACACTAATATCAAGACTTCAGGTAAGAATATTTGGTGCCCAATGTAGGGCCCAATAAATCCTACCTACCCCACTATGGCTATAACCTGCAGTGAAAACACCAATAATGCTCCACTAGATCACATTGAAAACAACTAGAATTAGACTCCACAAAAATGGATCACTTTCTTTGTATGGTGAAACAACTTTAAGATTAGAAACAAAAAGATATTAGCCCCACTTGAAGCAGTAGCTCATGTTTAGGAAGCCTAGAGCCAAGAGCATGAGGGAGGAGAAGATGACAATGCCTTCCACACTATGCAACCAAATGAGCACGGAAAAACTAGCATTAACATTGGACCAACTTTTGCATTCTAGACCTTTCTTTGAGTTCATTATGTTGCTAACTTTACTTGATAGCTTTAAACAGCAACCCACTTTGGAACCATAAGATTGTATAGGTGGCCCTCAAGAACATGTCATTATGTTTAATTCTATGATGTTTTTTAACAGTGCTACTGACCTTATTTTGTGCCAAACTTTCCTTATTTTCTTCAAAATATCGACCCTTTTGTGGTTTTCTGCTTTTCCTACAGGGTACATACATGATTTTCTCGAGCTCTTTGAGGCCTTCTTGAACTACTTCCCATCTAGCCAAATATACTAAAAGATGCCTGCTACTTTGAACCATACAAATAAGGCCTAATGAACTTTTGAAGGACTAACTGTAACACCCCCAACTCTAGGGATAGCCTGGCATAGAGGGAAGTTAATCCCGAGGTATGGAAGCCAGTCTCAAGATAGGGGTAGAATAGAAAATAGCAAGATTATAGTGACGGGTGGCAAAACTGTAAATAATGGATTACAGTTATCAATAGGGGCATTAGAAAAAAATCCTGATTTTGAGAATATGTGGACCCCAGGATATTGAAAGCTAAACAATATATATGTAACAAACTTATAAAGAATGTTTTATACACATGATTTTGAATAAAAGTATGGGGTTACTCACACCCTAAGTTCGATAAATTGAGTAGCTTAGAAGAAGCCACACAACTTAAGTGTTAAGAACAGTTTACTAGAACATTAGAAATTGACTTGGCAGGGATCTATAATACAAGATGACCTAAATATCCTCCTTAAAACCCTAGATTATGTGGGTGAGAATTAGCCACACTAGTCATCTTTTAAGAAAAAAGGATGACCACACAATAAAATTTAAGGGAAATTAATTTTAATTTCAAATACAATTTTATAAAATGTTAAAAAAAAAAAAAGAGAAGATGAGCACTTTGTGCTTATCATTTTTTCTTTCCCCCTTCAAGAAGATGAACCCCTCTCCCTCCATAGCACCTCCATTTTGACTTCAACCCACCTAAGACCTTGTATTCTACGTTCTTCCACTCATACTATCTAACACTTTAGCTTATTCACCACCAAGAAACTCACACATAATCTAAAAGCACCCCCTTTTTGGACTATATATTTTAGCCATACAAGGAATATAAGAGAGCTATTTGGTGGTTGTTTGGTTTGGAGAGTTTAAAGCATCAAGAAGTTGAGTTGATAGTGTTGGCTAGCATGGAGACAAGGTAGGCTCCTAGAACTTGTTTGTATGCTAGGATTTTCTTGATTCACTTGGCTTCCTTTATTTTGAGGCTAGTATGATGTTGATAAGACTTTTTCTAGTGATCTAAGGCTAGTAAAACTTGATTGGTGTTGAGAAATAGGCTCGAAAATCAATATACCCCAAAACAGAAAATTGCAGCAGGGGAATCCGGGGACAGTATGTACCACGAAGGACATGTGTTAAGCTATAGAACTCAACTTGAGATGAAACTAATTTTAAATGAAATTGGACTCAAAAGGCAATCTAACCATATAAAATATAGGCCCATTGGACTTAGGATTAGAAAGTTATGATTTTCTAAAATAGGTTGTTAGTTAACACCCATAGTCCTAACCAGTGCATGATGTAATGGGCATAACTCGCCTTACGCAACTTCAATTTCAGTGCAACTATCTTTTTAGAAAGCTAACACATAAGACGATCATGCCTATCAAATTTTAGACTTAGACTCTTAGTGGATTCTTCCCAGAAAATTAGTGAAGTTACCTTATGCTGCGTGAAGATCAACATAAGGTAGCCCTAATGTGGAGCTCATAACTCAAGCTCTACGAACTGAAATTGAGTAGAACTTGTAGGATTTGAAAGAGGGTTCATAATGTATTTCCTAGTAGAATTTTGGAGTAAAAGAATTTAAGATAAATTTTTGGTAATCTTTTAGTTTTAAATGTGCAAGTTTGCCCTAAAACAAGGTAGCAATAAGTAAAACTTTAATAACTTAAGTTATACATATCAAAATTGAGTGAAACTAAAGAGATTTGAAAGTAGATTAATAAAGATATATTCCAGTAAAATTTGAGACTAAAATGAATTAAAATTAGATTTGGTGCAATTTGTAAATTTTAGATAGATCTTAAGAATTGAATTATCTTGTGACTTGAGTGGCTTAGAAGTCCAAAACTATATAGGGACTAAATTGAATGAGAATTTATGCAATTATATACTAGAATGATGCATATTAATGTACTAGCCATGTATTGAAATTTCTAAGTATAAGTCTTTTATGCATTTGTGATTAATTGATGTTATATTGAGATGTTTATGATAATGTTAGGTATATATTCTCAAGTATGCTATCCTATGTGCCCTTTTCATTAAGAACGTCATGCATGCAAACATATTTTGAAAACAAAGTTATGAAGGTATGAAGGTTATGCAAAGATTCATGTAGTATCTTCATGCATGACCTATACAAGAAATACATATGAGCATATGAATCATGAAAGTATATGTGAACAAATAAAATGAGAGTTTCTTTACTTGGATGTAGTTGTGAGATCCCACCCTGTGAAGAGTCCCCTAATTTGGAGGCAGTTGCACAATGAGTCCCTCCATTTAAAGGCAGCCAAAACTATGAGATCCCTCTATATTACAGGTAGTTGCATAATGAGTATTTCCAATTTAGAGGCACGTGGATCCCCTTATAGGTTAGTACTGTGTGATGACGGTTATGAGATGAGCTCATTTCCTAGATCAAGCCACCCAAGGGCAGTAAATATTAAAGACATATGCATACGCCCTCGAGACGACAATACATAACACCTAGACGTGTTAAGTAAAGAAAGTTAAGAAAGCCAAGAAAGACAAGTGCACTTTCCTGATTATATAAGGTGCATCTGCATGTGCACAAATTATATTCTTTTTGTTACTATTATGAATCTATTCTCTTAATTGTCAAGTGTGTGAATAAAATTAACCTGCTTTGGAAAGATATTTCTGAACATTATAAAATGAAATCTATAGTTAATATGGCATGATCACTTTTTTTTAATAAATCGAAGTAGTTGTGGATGATGACGATAACACTATATGCGGTAGTCTGGGATGTTCTACTAAGAATTTATAATTCTCACCCCTATGTGTGTTCCTGTATTGTCTATAGATAGCTTGGGAGATCTTGATGATGGCCATCTTGGATGAAGTTGATCAAGATTGGATGGACATCTGAAATTTTGCTGCTAGACAAGGTCTGTTTATTTACTAGTAATAACTCCTAAGTGCGATAATATGACTTAAGCATGGTATTATGCTTAGAAGGGTGTTATACTACCTTACACGATTCAATGTGGAAACCATACAAATAAAAAAGTTCAACCCTAAAATAGAGCTTCATCTAACACCCTCCCAAGTATGGTACTATGCTTAAGTCATAATACCTCACCTAGGAGTTGTTACTGTCACTTAATCGGACCTTGTCTGGTAGCAACTTTCGGCCACCTTCAATCTTACTAGTCAACTCCGCCTTGGAGGACCTTCTTCGGAACTTTTGAACTATCTGGAGATAACACGGAAATAAACATAGGAGTGAGAATTATAAATTCTCAAAAGGATTCATTAAACTACCATATGCTGTGTCATCATTATTATTTCCAGCTACTTCAGTTTATTATGAAAAATGTGAACACATTAAATAGACTGTTCAGTTTTATAGTTTGAAAATATATTGTCCGAAGCAGAGTTTATTTTATTCACGCACTTGAGTCACATTGGCAATATTTCACATTTAGAAAAATAACCATAGCATAAGTAGAACAGTCTCAACATCAATAAAACATGGGATATAATTATACAAATACTTATACTTGAATTCATGCAAATGCACTAGTATTTTTCTTTAACTTTCTTTGCTTTCTTTTCTTGGCACACCTAGGCGTTACGTATCGTCGTCCTTAGGGTGCTTGCATATGGTTTAATCTTTAGTCTTTACTGCCCTTGGGTAGTCTGATCTAGGAGTGAGCTCAACTCCTGACCTTCGTCACACAGTACTGACCCGCAAGGGGACCCATATGCCTCTAGTCTTGGAGGGATCTCATTTTGGTCACGTGTCTCTAAATTGAAGGGATCTCTCCTGGTCATGTGCCTCAAGAATAGAGGGATCTCAGCTGACCACTTGCCTTCAATATAGAGGGATCTCATCTGACCACGTGCCTCCAAGGTAGAGGGATCTCATAGTTCTATATTGCCTTCACAGGGAAGGACCCAATTAATTGCCTCCAAGTGAAGGGACCCAAGCTTATCTTATTTAACTGCCTTCACAAGGAAGGATCTCATAACTACCTCCAAGTAAATGGATCCATATTTAATATGTTCATATCCTTTCATTCTCATGCATAATCATACATAGACATGCTAAATGCACTCATACATATGCTTCATCATTTACTTTCATATATCCTTGCATGTAGAATTTCATGTTCATATCATGAATATTCATAACAGAAACTATCATAATTTCATAAAATTCTGCCGAAAATTCGGCAGCATATCGGATCAAGTCCACTTTCCCATGAATAGTGCCAGTACTCAGGAAAACAATTTTTCAGAGGATTCATAACACTTCATTAACAATTCAAACATCAAATTCATGGGCACAATTGTTGCATTTAAAACATGGTTGCTGCCTCAACACTTTCATTCAACCCGATTTTTTTAAATTAGGCCATAATTTCTATTTAACTCATCTGGAGCTAAATTTTGGATATGTTAGAGTGTTATGTGTCTATTTTCTAACCTCTTTCATCACATCTAATTTTGATAAATATAGCTCAAGTTATTTATGTTTTACCTCGGCCTACCCTGTAGCTAGCTAGAATTACACACTTAAAAGTAAAAATACACTAAAAATCGAAAACAAGTTCAAATCATACAAAATTGGTATCATATTAAATCTAACAGGATAAGCTTTCATTTGCAAAAAGTTCCATTTCATTTGCTTTAGTAGAGCTTGATTTATAAGCCCTGAAATTTAACCTTTCTGAACTGCCCTGTTTTGGCCCGGTTTGGACATAGGGCAACTTCCTCGAACCATTGGGAGCAAACGGGACCATATCTGACTCTAAAATTTTGATGGGTATTCTCCGTGTAAGATTTCTGAAAAAGTTAGTTTCATTCAATTCCAAGTTGTTTAGGGTAAGTTTTGCCCTGAACAACCTAGTCTGCCCAGAATCAAACTCAAAAACCTAGGTCAAACTTCTAAAATTCATATCTCTCTCAATACTAATCCAATGGCCTTATATTATACATGTATGGAAAGCCCTAAATGTCTAGTTTCACATAAAAATAGTTTCATCAAAATTAAACGGCTGTAGGCATATCCGTACACTCCGCTGTACGAACCGCCATAGGTTCTTCACCTAGACAGCATCCTAATTCTCCACTTCTTCTAATTTTCTCCTTCTAACTTTAATTCTAACTCAAAATTTCATGTTAATCCAACCATATACCATCAAATACATCCAATACATCATCAAATAAATGAAGAAAAGTGAAACTTCATGCAGCCACAGCTCAGAAAAATCAAGAACAAAAATTGAATCTTACCTCCAATCGATGTAAAAACTAGCTAGAATTGAGCTTTTGGTGGAGGAAGTGGATGAGGCTTGGAGTTTTGAGGAAGATGAAGTGAAAATTGGAGAAGGAAGAATGAGAAATGGCCAGCTGAAGAGGGAACACGAAAATGCGGGAGTTATAAATGAGGTTTTGTAAAGCATTGGTAGTTGGAAGCTTGTGTTTTGATTGGTTGTTATTTATGTGGTGAGTGTTTGGCCACTTTTCCCCACTAATTGGCAGCAAATTGGCACCCTACATAAGGGGAGGAGTGACTAAATCTTAGCCACTCTTGTTAGGGTGTTTTGGGGGGTTAGTTCTACTGATTTGGTTCCCGCAGTTTAAAATATCGAATTTTTTTTTAATTGATTTCCTTCAACTCGGCAAATCATTACTAAATAGTTTTGTGAGAGTTCCTGTGTATCTATCTTAACCTAAGCTTAATTATTCTAATTAACACTTAATTAGCTTCTAATTAACCTCTAATTAACTTCTAATTAATCCTACTTATCTGATAAAATCAAATAAATCGATTAATAACGTAAATTAATCGTTTTACCAATTTAGGGCTATTCTGTTTTTTGTTTTTCGTGGCTAATGGCATTTTTCGTAATTTTAAACAAGTCTGGGGCATCCCACATCATTTCATATGTGGACACCTCCGTGGCCCAATTGGCTAAGAATTTAGTTTCTATGTTTCCGCTACGTGATTCTACTTCGTTTAAAACCTTTTTTGCTCATTCAATTGATATAAGGACCTAAATATCATTTTCGAAAATGTTTAGGGGCAAGGCTATAAATAATAAAAGTTTGCCCAAGGATGTTTTCATTAATTTATATGGGGATGTTACACTTTATACCATTATACATGGGCTAAAACCAGACATTTGTAGATGCCTTAGTAATCAAACCCCTACAGAGTATAAACGATTTCAAAACCAAAGCCGTAAGATACATAAGCAAGGAGGAGATGAGAGAAGCCTAGCCAGCAAAACCTTGAGAAGGGACTGCAAAGCCACCCAATGATTATTCTTAATAGAATAAGAGATGAAACAGAAAAGGGAAGCTCTAACAAACAAGACAAATGAGAACATGGAAGAAATAACAATAGACGGAGGTTATTCTAACATCCCTAGTTGAGGTATGATGACTACACCCCTTTCAACACCAACTAAGGAATGATCTTTTGATAAACCTACAATTCTCAGATTATCAAATTACTTCCCAACATTGAAAGTAATAAATGCAGTTGAGCATAAATAGGAGCAAGAGGTTTGATTACCATCACATTTATGGACACACAACTAAAGAGTACATTATTTTGAAAGATCGAATTGAACGATTAATTTGGCAAGGACATTTCGATTAGTATGTCAACCCAAGAAGGAGAAGCAGGAGCCAATATTGCTAGAAGGACAAGGGGCACCAACGAAGTTGAAGTATAAGTTGACTCAAAAAGGATGATGATAAAATAAAAGAAACTCAGTCAGATCAACCAGCTGGTCAAAAAAGAAGAATAATTAGTCACATTACTGGAGGATTTGTAGGAAGAAGTGAAATAAGTTTATTTTGGAAGAAACATCTCAGAGTTATTATGTTGATCGAAAAAGCAACCGTCCTTGAAAAGTCAAATATGCCAACATCGATAGTTTATTTCTCAACTTCTAACTTTAAAGGTATTGATCAAAACTTGAATAATCCTATTGTAATCATTGTAATTCCCAATAATTATATTGTCAGGAAGGTCTTGATTGATGATAGCTCTAAAATACACTCATTTATTGGTATGATTTGAAATCTGAGTTAATTTTGTATAGATTTAGTGAGTTTTTAGCCAAAAATATATGAAAATTTGATATCTTGTATTTATTGAGCTATTAATATGAATTTCATGAATATTTGGTTATTTAATAAGTTTTATGACTGAGTTTTGGTAATCTTACAAGGCACAAAAGATATGGTCATTATTGGAGTATCTTGGAGCCAACTCAAACTATTTTTGGAGAGTGCTGATAAAGAAAAATTCGTATCTCTCTCTACAGGGATCAGATTGAAATGATTCAAGATGTTCTGGAAAGATAAAGAGAATATCTTCAACTTTGCTGTTGATCACAAATTCTAGTTCTCAAAGATTCTAGTTGAAAATCTCATTGTAAGATAAAAGAGCAAATCTATCTAGATGTTGTCTAACCTGACCTTCGCCTAGTATTTCGCCGATATCTTGAGTTACATAGGTCAGATTGATGCGGTTCTTCTAGCGTTTGAAAGCTAACAAAATTCTCTACAAAATTCACAAACCAAGGCTAATTCAAACTATAGTAACCATTATGGAGCTTGCAAATTGACGGTCTAGATTGAATCCTATACCAAATTGGGCTTCTCAGGCCTAATTGAGCTATCTAAAACTGTAAATTGGACCATAATAGGTGGAAAAATAATTACTTTGGCCCTAAGCACTCACTAAAGGAGCTTCATGAAGATTTCTTGATGATTTAAATCCAAATCTTCAGGAGATAATGAAGGGTCTTATCTTGTTTTATCTTTTCCTTGATAATTGGAATTCAAATCTTGGAAAGATGATTTAAGATATGATCTTGTCTTATCTTTCACAACAAAACCTAGTCATCAAGAAGTCTATATATCCAACTTTTCGAAAAGAAAGAAATAACTTGGGTCTCTTGACCTAGCTAAAAGAGGCGCACAAAGGAGCTCTTGGAGAAATAGAAGACTTACAACTGTTGAACTATATATTTTTTTCTCTTTGCTTTTCTTTTTCTCACGTTTAGAATGTTTATTTTATTCATGAGTGGCTAAACTCTTGTTTTCTAGGGTGATAATGTAATCTTGATTGATGATGATGTATTGAACCTTTATTTAATGTATTTTCTCCTCCCATTAATGCTTTTATTTCTGTGCTTAATACATTTTATGGACATGGGCCTCCTATAGATTGATTCTAGTGTTGTATAGACTATGAGGAATTTGGGCACATGCTTTGAACATTGTACAAAATTTGTTATTCACCTATTTGTCTATGAATTGGATAAAGTTGTCATGGGGCATTAGTCAAAGGGGTATCAAAGAGCATTAATTTCTCTTACTTTATAATTCAATGTCTTGGAAGTTCGGTTGTCTTTTAAGGTTTAAAATAGCATTAGTATATGAGAGGAATTCGCTAATAGTCATTATAAGATCCACCAATTAGACAATTAGATTAAGTTAGGCATAGAAGGTCAATACTCATCAGACATCTAGATGAAATCGGATCGCTAATGTTCTCTATCTCTTGCAAATTCTTATCTTCATATTCTTCTTTTTGATTGCATCTTTATTACTTTGCCATTATTATTGTTAATTGCGATACGTTACCTCTTTTAGTAAGCGTAAATAGCATCCAAATTAGGAGACTTGATACTTCTAATTTAATTGTCTTGAGATTGACAGTCTACTCACTAGCTTATTACTTAATTGGTCCGGTGCACTTGTTGGTATTGGGTTAAGAAAACAAAACTACCTATCGGTGGACCAAGGAATCCGCTAGATATTTTGTACTTATCATCATTCAAGAAGATTTGACTGAGTCTTTTCTTAGACCATAAGATGTAATCGATTTCTCAAGAGAAAGGGTGGATATCCAACTTTATATTCAGCTATGAAATATAGCGGGGTTAAAGCAATTGACTTGTAGTTCCTTGTGATCAACTGTCAAAGCACTTATCATATGATCCTCATATGACCATAGTTGAATGCTTTGGGGAACATTATTTCAACAACCTATTTGGGCCTCAAATTTTCAATCTCAGAAATAGAGGTTGTAGTTGTGCATGCCAACCAAAAGGAAGCCCATATTTGGTACAATGAATGCTTTTGACAAAGATCAACTTAGAAAAAAGAGAAGCAAGTCCACTCAATTTACCATTGGAATTATTAGCAATAGTCAAGGATAACACAACCCCTTTAGATGTAGGAGGTCATTTAGATCAGGAAGAGCATGGAGCAGGCCACTTATGTATGAGCTATACTCATGCTAAATTCAAAGAATAATTGAAGCATCTCCTTTATGAAAATTCTAACTTATTCACATGGACACTTAATGATATGCTCGGAATTGATCCCTAATGATTTAGAGGTTGGCCATTAACCACAAAAGCTAAGCATGTGGCCTAAAAGAAAAAGAAGCTTAGAATTGAGCGGCAACAAGCATCACTAAAAAAGTTTAAAAAGCTTTTAGAGGTGTGGTTCATAAAGGAAATTGATTTATTGACTTGGTTTACTAATGTCATTTTTGTTAGAAAAACCTCTAAAAAATAAAGAATGTTTGTCAATTATACCGACTTAAATAGAGCACGACCAAAGAGCTTGTACCATCTTTTAGCATCAATAAGTTGGTTGACAATGCCCGGGGTACCAATATTTAAGCTTCATGGATGCTTACTCAAGTTATAATCCAATCCAAATAGATCCAGGTTTATCATTGAGTTAGTGAACTTCTATTACAAAGTGATGTCATTTGACTTAAAGAACCTAAGAGTTTCAAACCAACATTTAGTAAACAAGGTATTTGTAGAGTAGATCAATAGAAACATTGAAATGTTTGTGTTCAGGCTATTTTTGGCTATGGGCGAATTAGTATGCTAGGCATGCCAGACTTTAAAATTGGTCTAGTAGAGCCCTTGATTCCAAAAGTCAAATGATTACTCCAAGGAGGGAAATTTGCTCCTTGGATATGGGTTCCTAAGTTACTCAAAGAAAGCATTTGGCTAAGATCAAATGCAAGTATAAAACTAACAAGTGAGATGTAGATGTAATGCAATCAGTAGAATTTGCATTGACCTTTTGAGCAATTACAATAAGGATCCCTCTTAAGCTTCCATGGATAATTTGTGTGGAAAGCTTAATGAGAAAAATTGGTACAAATTAAAGGCTAAAAGACTAAAACTAAATTGCATGAAACTAAAGGAAAGGGTAAAAGTACAAGTAAAGTAAAGTAAAATGCCATAAGTCTAGATTTGTGTGTTTTGGATCCTTTGCAATGGTTGAGTCTTGCTCTATTTATAAGTAAGGCCTCTACTATAATTGCCCTTTGATAACTGCCATAATTATAACACCTTACCAGATAAAATACTATGCTTAAGTCATAATATATTACTTGATAAGTTATTACGTGAGGTTACCTGCTTACGTTACATTCTGATTCAATAATAATTATCCCTAGAATGTTAATTGTTTAATTTGTCGGTGAGTTCTGTATCCGAAATAATAAATCAATAAATAAAGAAAATCTACCATTAAATAAGCGGAACTATCATTTGCATCATATATATATGTACAATAGATGTCGCTTTCCAAGTTTTTCAAAAGTACATAACTGGTACAGGGTATAACAATGAGGCCGCTAAAACAAAATAACACCGGCCTATTGCTACAATCAGAACCCAATCTGGTCCCCATGGGACATTTTATGTACCAACTATCTACATATAACATCCACTAACCTACCGCCTATGGCCCAAAAATGCCAAAAGAGGGCTATCCTATACATATCCTACTACTGCGCTGCACAGGCACTCTAGATGGATTCCGAGGAAAAGAATCCATTCGTCATATCGGCGTCAGCGGGAGTGTAGTCCACGCTCGGGGCGGAAGACGAGGAAGATGAGCTCGTCGGCTCCAACGGATCCTCCTCAGATAGTGAGGCAAAGGGGATCTGCTACGGTGGTGAAGCTGGCAGAGCCATGGGAGCTGCTGCTACCACTACTGGTGCTGCTGCGGGTGGAGGTGGGAATGGATGTGCCATGTGGAGAGGGATAGTAATATAAGGGACGGCAAGGTCGAATAACGGATGTATGAGGGGTACAGCAAAGTCTCTTTGAAAGAAGAAATAAAGGCGAAATTGACATCTACCGGATATATACACAGAGTCTAAGAACGGATCGAGGTGAATATAGAGCTCAGGAAACTCAATAAATAGAACTCTCATGGCCGCATTCTCCATGATCTGAGAATGACGCGAAAAATACAGTAGGGTGAGAAATAAAAATTTTCCAGTAGAAATCCTAATTCTATACACTTTTGTCATCGTTGTCATTCCTAGTTGTTTCGGTTTTTACTTAAGTGGAAGTAGTACACTAAGGCAATGATATTCAATCTTATTTTGTAATATGAAAAGTATAACCCGAAACAAGTTTCATTTTAAATTAGAGCAGTAAAAGGACATTTATACCCAACATGTCAACATAACTAAAATAATAGTCATAGTTAAATAGTATATAATATGAGAAACACCAATAACTGTAAAGGTAGTTAGAAATCTACAAACACAGTATATATTTATATATTGAAAATGCACTTTGTCTCTAAGAGCTTTCAACTCTTGTAACTTATAATTTCCATTTTTGGTCGCCTGGGAGTCATTGGCCATATACTCCTAGGTAATAGTTCGCTTTTTACGACCGAGCTCGTTCTTATACAGGATTGTCGGGTTTACTTTCCCCGACCTTCCCACTTATCTATTCCCCTTAAACTTATTCAGGGGCTGGCCCAAGTAATATGGAATCCTTTGTAATATTCATGTATTGCATGCACAACTAACTTTATTCTTGCAAACATCATGTGTTCATGCAAATTGTAGCCCACACAACATATGAATTTCTTGCCCAAATTTCGACAGCATAACGGATTGCGTCCGCTTCCCCATGAATAGTGCCAGACTACCAATAAAAGCATTAAAACTTGCAATTCAATATAGAATAGAAATTATATATCCATAATATCATTCATCAAATTTAATTCAAATATCAATAGGGTTTTCTGTTTACTTCCTCCTATTCTGCCCGATTTTGGTACAATCCACCCTTAGTCCAATTCAACTCATTTATATGTCATAGCCCTATGTGTCTAGTTTCCAACTCTTTTAGTCCCATCTCATTTTGATTTGTATAACTCAAGTTATTAGTAATTTATCTCAAATTGCCTTGTTCCTAGCTAGAATTGCACCATTATAAGTGAAAATTCAATAAAACTAGAAATCTAGGTGAAATCATACGAATTTTATATCAAATTAAAGCTAACAGAACAAGATTTCAAATGAAATAAGTTTCATATCATTTGCATAAATATATCTTGAGATATAAGCCCCGTAACTTGACCCTACTGGACTACTCTGTTCTAGCCCAGTTTGAACTTAAGGCAAATTCATTGATGTGCTGAGAACAAATGGCAATGAATCTGACTCTAAAATTTTTATGGGATATTTTCTTATATGTTAGCTTTCAAACAGAGTTAGTTGCACTCAATTTAGAGTTGTGTAGGGTGAGTTACACCTTTCTCAACTTATACTGCCCAGATGAGAATCTAGATTTCTAGGATAAACTTCAAAAATTCATAACTAATTCTATACTAATCCAATGGCCTTATATTTTATATATATGGAAAGCCCTAGATGTATAGTTTCATATAAAAATATATTCATCAAATTTAAATGGTTGTAGGCGGAGCCGTACACTCCACCGTACGGACCACCGAGGAAAACCCTAACAGCTTCTTGAGTTTTTCATCTATTCTTCAAATTCTTTTATACCAATTCCAATTCTAATCACAACACACATGCAAAATTAATCATAAACCATCATCATCACTCCAAATCACATCAGTATTATGAGGAAAATAAGATCCCCACATAGCCCCAAATCAAAGAAAATAAAAAGAGAAGTTGGATTCCTATCTTGTCTACTTGAATTCTTGGTAGTTTGGTGTCTTAGATTGATGAAACTCTTGATGAGACTTGAAGAGAGGTTGAAGATGGAGTAGAGATGAGTGTGAATGGAAGAGAAATGAAGGGGAGTCAACCCCTTATGTTGGCCGAAATTCACAAGGGCAAAGAAGGAATAGAACACAAACTTGTGAAGTAAGGATTCATGTGATTGGTGGATGTGTGTTGGGGTTTCAACTTGATTTTGTGGCTGTCATCTTTGGCTAAAAATGGCACCACATGTAGGGGTGTCTTGGCTAAATCCTAGCCATTCATCCTAGGGTACTCATAATATAAGTTCTATTGATCTGGTTCCGACAGTTTAAAATACCGAAATCTTACCGATTTCTCTCAAATTGGTAAATCGATTTTAGAAAAAAAAATCTCCTGAAGTTTTCTATGGTTCTAATCTAATTTCACTATGCCTAATCATTTTAAATCACACTTAATTAGATTCAAGTGAATACTAAATCAAATCCTAATTAATCACAATTATTCAATAAAAAATCGAACAACTCGGTTAATAACAATAAGATTTTCTTTCGGACGTTACAACGACTATGTGGTTGTACCCTTGGATGGCTTGTTCTTCAAGGCTATGTTGTGGAGAGGCTGACACGTGTTTGTATAATCTATATTTGCATCCCAAGCACTGTAATTAGAAACTTTCCTCCAAAAATCTTCTTAGGCTCTTTTAGATCCACCATCTTGTATTCCAAATTTGTTTCTCATCCTAGTCAACTAGTTATTTGAACTAGTATTCAGTTGATTAGTGCTTGGGCTATGCCCTCGACAACGATCTTCTTTGGCCACGCTAGTTTATAGCTTGGATAATGCTAGGGGTAGATTTAAAACTACTCTCAACTAAGTTTTGTCCTAGGCCAAAGGCACTTACCAATTTTTTGATGTCAACATATTACGCCCTTGCATTAAGCTAGCCGATTTTACTGCTAAGGCTAATTTAATATAATGGCTCAATTTTATTGCTCGCCTATCCAAATAACCATTAGCTATTTACCCACTACAGTAATAGCTAGTTGTCGATTTTTATGGCAAGTATAAAATCTAGCTAGTAGACATGCATTCTTCTACTTTTACCTTCCACTAGCTTCTATTACATTCAGATTCTGCTTACATCAAGCATTCTTTCTTGGTCAATATGTTTTTTGCTTCTTTTGACTTAGCAAACCCTAATATTTCTGGAGATCATGAACCTTTGTTACATGAGTTCTCTTCCTTTTTTTTTTCTTCTTCATCCTCTTCCATTGAGTTATTACCAGAGAAAACAATTGCTTCTTTGTCTAAAGTCTCTAACCCTTCTACCCTTAGAATCTTTAATGAAGAGAACTAGAAGTTCATTCTCAATCCTACCTTTCATTCTCTGGACCATGGGATGGCCAAGGCTAACTCCTTTATTTCCCCATCTGGGTATGAACTACCATTGGTTGCCCCATGGTTTCATATCCACAAATGTCCTTCTAAGCAATCAGCATGGTTGAGTCCTTCTAACCTATACATTCAATGGCTCAACAAAGTGGCCAATGAGAAAGGAGGAGAGTGGAAACAACTAGGGATCTATGACATGATTGTCCTTTTGAAAAAGGAAATCCGCCAAAATTTTAGGCTACTTTACACTTCCTCAATTTTTGGAATATGTCAGTAAATGCTTTTTGCTTGCCATTTAGCATGATGAGTCCTATGCTACTCAATGTAGTGGCCATTGTCGGCTTACCAGTGGACTGAGACGAAGTGCCTTACCACTATGACGTCCTTGGCACTGACTTAGGTTTCTAAGTCAATAAGAAGAGAAACACATATTCCACTTGCATCAAGCCTTTAATAGGGGAAGTGGCCCTATAGGCGAGATAGAGCACCAGGCTTTCCTCTTGTTTTGGATTTGCTGATTTTTTGTTTGCACCAATTTAGTAGTTGTGGTAGTAGAATTCACTCCTTATGTATAGGTCATTCTTAGCTGGAGCTACCTTAATATCGACACCCTTTTTCTCTCACTGTTCTACAAAGGCTGCTTTGCCATGGTATCTTGGATGTCGAAACTCAGCTAATTCTAGAGGATCCTACATTAGTAGCACCTGCAACTCAACTAATCCCCACTATTGTAGAAAAGGAGGAGAAAGATATAGCAGTACCTACAGAAGAGCTGGATAGATATATCCTTTCCCTTTTGGCTGACTTAACTTATTTCCTATCACAAAGCATTTAGAGGCCGTATATGAGCATCTCAATAGGACCTTCCCCATAGATCCTATGGTATCTGGTCAGCTACAGAATTCCTTTCTAAGGGTTGCTACGTTGGTAGATTCTTCAGTGGCTCTTAAGGTCAAAGAAGCTTGCCAACACCTGGTAGTGAAGTTGGATATGCTAACATTCAACTGCAAAGTGTATGAGGAACACATGTTTTCCAACCTCAAGAGTTTGAATTAGCTATCAGAGCTGCAATCCTAAAAGGATAAGCTCAGGAATCAACTCTACATTCTGGATCTTAACTAAAAGTCGAAGCAGTAGAGACAGTTATGAGTGTAGAGCTATATCAGTGAAATTCATTTAGAAATGGCTCAACTCTAGGCAGAGCTCGATCAGTTGCAAGCAGAATTATCCACTATTATATTTGATCTCAAGGTTGATTCCAAGAAGAAACTTTAGCTATATAACTAGGCCAAAGCTCTAGATGGGGAGATCCACATCCTCAAGGAAAAGGAGTCAATTCTATAACATGAAATGGAAAGTGGAGCTTAGGGCCTGATAGAAGTATAATTGTACTGTGTAGAGTATAGGAGCCTAACGGCCTTAGCTGAGAAGAAGGCTGCTGATGCTATTATGGCTTTGGTGATGACTGATATAATCACTACCTCCTTTCTCTAGAATAAGCACAAGTGGAAGCCTTAGCTATTAAGCCAATTGCTAGTTTGCTCGAGCCTATCCTTACTCTACAAGAGACTCTGAGAATCAGGAGGGAAGAGCAGCCTAGAGATATATAGCTTAAGGAGACTAGCCGCTCTGCAGAAGGCACCATAGTTGGGGGCCAATCTAATGATCCTCTTGAAACTCAACCTTAGTAGCTTAAGTTTTCATTTTATTTTAACCATTTTGTATTTCTTTTAGCTACTGGATTGGCTTGTGGTTGACACATTGATCTTCTTTAATATTAATGGCTTCCCCCATCGTAGGGAAGTACTTTTTTAAATACTTACCATTAATACTTCTTGTCAATTCTTCTTGTAACGTCTGCGATTTCTGACTTCCAACCTCATCAGTAAAGGTTAGAAAGTTCCCGATTTTCGATTTCATTAATGCTCAAATGGACTGGCTGGATTTTTCCAATTTTCGACCTTATGCACGTAATACATGATTTTCGACCTTAGGTGAATTAGAATGTACACGAAATACGACGTTCGAGTTGATCTCAACCAGAAATGGATGCGAGCTCAGGTCTCTGAATTGGTCTCCAAGTTCGACCAAATTTACACGAGTTCCGATATCCGAGTTTATTACCAAGAGCTCTTCATTTCCATTGATGCCCCCAAGTTTGTCTATAACAGACTTCCGAGCTTAAATTTGGAGTTCCGAGATTCTATAAGTTCCGATTTCCTGGAATATAGGATTAATGATTTGAATCCCGATCTTCAGTGTCATGCTTAAAATCGATTCAAGTTTACTAATGTCCCCGACTTCCAAATTTAAGTGTTTGCTTTCACATCCGACTTTGCTTTCGAGTTTCGAACAAACCAGACAATAATTTCGAGTTCCGATTTCATCTACATGAGTTCCGACCTTAAGAAGACTACGAGTTCTGATGTCATTTTTCAGAATATAAGGGAAATGAGTTCCACTTTTAGGCGACGTGGGGAGCAATTTTGTCACACAAAGAGGACGACGTGGAGAGCAATTTTGTCACAAAAGAGGACGACATGGAGAGCATTCTGGTCACAAAAAGAAGGAAAGGTTGGCTGAAATTCAGCCCTGTGTTTTGGGGCCAATCAAAACCTTCCAAGTTGACTACCACTTATGCCTATATAACATGCTCTCTTCCTCTCATTCAGACCCCTTCTATGTTACCTCTCCTCACTTCAGCTCTCTTTTCTCTTCACTCACCCACTCCTCCAACCTTCAAATTCAACCAAGCTCTATTTCCAAACTCAAGCCTAATAACAAAAGGTAAAGGTTCTCTTCTTGCTTGATTTTCTAATTCTTGGATGATTGGTGATGGTTAAATTCCTTAATTTTGATATATTGATTGAATGATTATGATGAATTATGGCTGGCTTATTGGCTGTTTGATAGATTAAAGCTGAATTGGAAACAAGAAAGGATGAAGATAGGAAAAGTTGGGAGGCTGGAAAACCCAAAACCCTCGGCAGTCCGTACGGCGGAGTGTACGGCTCTGCCTCTCGTCATTTAAAATTGATGAAACCATTTTTATGTGAAACTAGACATCTAGGGCTTTCTATACATATATCATATAAGACCATTGGATTAATATTGAGAGAGATATGAATTTTTGAAGTTTAACCTAGAAATCAGGACACTTACTCAAGCAGTATGGGTTGAAAAGGGTGTAACTCACCCTATACAACTCCAAATTGAGTGAAACTAATTTTGTTAATTGAGTGAAACTAATTTTGTTGGAAATCTTACACAAAGGAGAACATCATAGAAATAAATTCTGAGTTTTTTATCATCTCAGTTGTTCCCAGTGATTCGAAGAAGTTACCCTATGTCTAAACCAGGCCAAAATAGGGCAGTTCAGGAAGGTTAAGTTTTGGGGTTTATAACTCAAGCCCTACTAAGGCAATTGAAATGGAACTTTTTGTATATGAAAGTTCATCCTGTTAGCTTTGATAAGAGACTAGATTCGTGTAAATTGAGCTAGTTTTCGATTTTTAGTAGATTTTACTTTTGAGTGGGTAATTCTAGCCAACCACAGGGCAGGCCGGGATAAACCTGAATAACTTGAGTTATGGTTATCAAAACTAGATGGGACTAAAGAGGTTAGAAAATAGACACATAACACTTTAACATATCCAAAATTGAGGTCCAAATGAGTTAAGTAGAAATTATGGCATGATTTACAAAAAACTGGGTTGAATGATTTATGTTGAAATTGTAACTCTACCTTAAGGAGACTAATACTTCTATGAGTTCCATGATGAATTGTGCATGCAATATTATAATTTCTATGAGAAATTGGTATTTTGATGTACTGGCACTATTCATGGAGAAGTAGACACGTTCCGTTATGTTGCCAAAATTGCGGTAAAGTATATGCATGAGTTATGATTTACATGTAGATACATGAGCATTTTCAAGAAGGTTATGAAAGTCATGTTATGAGAAATATAAAGATTATGCTATGATGAGAGTTCCATAATACTTGGGCTAGCCCCGGAATAAAGTTAACGGGAATAGATCGGTGGGAAATCGGGGAAAGAAAACTCAGCATTCCTGTGTAGGAACGAGCTCGATCCTGAAAAGCAGACTATTACCTAGGAGTCTAAAATGGCCAAGAACTCCTAGGGGACCAAGTGATGGAAAATGATGGAAAGTAATGGAAAAGTTTTTGAAGAAAGGTTCAAGAGCAAGCTTTGCATGATTGCATTAAATGCATAATTACATTGAATAGTTATTATAAGTCATTTACATTTCAATTGTTACATTCATGTATTACTATATGTTCATTATTGTTGATACTAGTTTATTCTGTTTCCTATATTGTCGAAAGTAAAACTGGATCCTACTTTGGACTAGACATTTTTCCCAACCTTATTGAATATGAATAGTTAAGTTTAATCTCATGTTTTTTATAATTAAATAAAACCCGAGACAGCTGAGAATGAACGTGACGTTAGTTAAATGTCATGCACGACCCTACTGAGAATTTCTTTAAATTCTCACCTCATTCTGTATTTCCTGCATCATTCTCAGACACTGGTGATGGACTCCACGGCCACCCTTTTCATTGAGATCCCAGATTTGTAGCTTCACCACGATCCAGTATTAGACTCTCTGTATATAGCTGGTTCTTGTAACTTTCGCCTTTACCTATTTAGCAATAGGAACTTTGCTGTCCCTCTACATCATCCTGCGTTCGATCCTGCGACTCCTTACATCACCATCCCACTACACATGGCACACCCACCTCCGACTCCACAAAGACTCGCAGCTCTTGTTGACCCAAAGACTGCAGTCGCCCCTGCAGATAGTCCCAGATATGCCCATCAGCTCCGAGAATGACCCCTCTGAGGCCACCAGCTCATCATCCTCCTCCTCCTCAGGACCCAGTACTAACTACTCACTAGCCGGGCTAAGTATGGCCAACGGCTATCTGACTGAGTAGGTCAGCCATAGGCGGTGTTGTACAACGTGATCCTCTTTTGGCAGCATGCAGCTTTGGGTCATAGACCTAGTGGTAGGTTTTGAAATGTCCTCTGGGGACCACCTAGGATCATGTTGACTAACACGGGCCTTACATCTTTTTGGTTTATGGCCCCACTTATGTATCCTGTTGTGAGACTTGTACATAAACTGAAACAGTGGTTTCTTATATATATATATATATATATATATATATATATATATATATATATATATATATATATATATATATATATATATATACAGTTGATGGCATATGTGTTATTCATTCTTATCTTTTCTATTATGATAAATTAAACTCTGTCACGTTCATTATACAGCGTTCCATTTCTTCCGTTACACAAAAAAAAAGAGAGAGCGAGAATGACACGGATAAATGAAACGTAAGCAGAGCAATAACACGGTAACACATTCTACTTAATTTTATGCTATGACTTAAGCATAACGTTAAATGGGTAGGGTGTTACACTTCTCCTTCTAGAGTAGCTAGCTTATAAACACCTCCATAAATAACTTGAGTAATAATAAAAAGTCTTTTCCAATTAGGTGACTGTAACATCCTTAATTTCATGTCGTGCTAAATTACCTCAGTAACCCTGAGTAATTGGCACTTAATGAGAAATTATGAGATTAAGGCTTAATTAAGAGATCAACAAAGAGTTTATGAGTTAACTCTGATGAGAAAAGTCAAGAGAACACTTAATTGAGATTAGATAGTCTCTAATTAAGTAAGTCAGACCCTTAATAGCTTAATTAAGTATTAATCACCCTTAATTAGCTTAATCGAGTTTAATTAAAGATAATTAAGCTTAATTACAAGATTAATTTTTGTTAATCATGTTCTTGTGTGTTAATCACTAATCCTTGCTTAATCACGTTAATTAAGTTGCAAGAGCACTTAATCACATCATTAAATTCAAATTTAGTCAACTAGACAATAAAGTAAAAGGTGATATCATAAAAGCATAAAGCATTAGACAAGAGTGCTTTATGTAAGAGTTTGACGATGTTTTGTCTCCCCATTATTCACTTTGTCTCCTTAATCACTAATTAATACATGATAACACAAAATGAAGCAAAATATCTTCTCCCCACCCTCATAGAAGTTACGGCCTTTCTCTCCCTCTCACACCAATTCATTTTCATTTTCACACTTCTCATCCTCTCTCTAAGACTCTCATCCTCTCACTTCTCCCTAAAATTCTCTTCTTCTTCTTCATCTTTTTCTTCCTTTTTCCACCCCCACCATAACCAAAACTCTCACTTAGCCCATCAAAGACCACATCTTTTGGTCTTTGGAGACAAGATCTAAACACTACAAGCTTCATTTTCAAGAGATCTTAAGAGTTCTCTCACCTTCCAAGATCAAACCGCCACCATCTTCAAGGAAGGAACCACCATAATCTTCTTCTTCTTCTTCTCTTATTGTAGCGCCATTTTTTAAGGTAGTGATCTTCACTCTTTTACTTTGCTCAAGAAAGCTTGAAGCTTGGTTCTTCTCATGACCAAGATCTTCAAGTGAGAACTTGAGAAGATCTCTCATGCTCTTCATGAGCAAAAATTTCTATTTTTGGTAAAATATGTTCAAGTTCTTCTTCAAGTGTTCTTGATATTTGTACTTTTGGTAAAATATATTCATGCTCTTCTTCACAAGTGTTCTTGACCCTTGAAAGTTTCTCACTCTAAAGGCTTTGAAGTTCCCATTTTCTATTCTTGATGCATGAAATCTTGATGTTCTTGGTGGTATTTTGTTTAAAGTTTGTTCCTTTTTTATGATGAGCTTACGATTAGAAAAGTTTCATCTTTGCATATTTTTCATAGTTTGATAAGACTATGAACATCCTAGAAGCTTAAAACTTTAAAAAGGTTTGCTTCTTGATGCTTAAAAAGTGGCGCTATTTTATGGGTTTCATAAGGTTCCATTTTCTTCTCCTTGAAGACAAGACTACATGTAAAAGTCTAATCTTTTTCGAATATGAAGACTTTTTTAAGTTATAAAAATAACATCTTGTCACTTTGTGTCTTAAAAATCAAATCTTAGAGACAAGACCTTTCATAAAGTTTCAAACTTTAGTCAAAAATGAAATCTTTAAGTCATAAAGATAAAGACTTTATAACTCTAAAGTTAATGTCTTATATCCCTAGTTCATAAAGTAGGAATCTTTTAGACTTTAAGATAACTTTAAATCATAAAGTTGAGACTTTGATGATCTTAGAATAATTAAAAGTGTCAACTTTCATAAAGAACAAGACTTTTCAGTTCAAAAGCTAGTATCTTGTATCATTATTTCATAAAGATTCAATCTTTAAGGCAAGAGTATAATTTTAGAGGCACTTATTTTCATAAAGGATAAAACTTTATGACTACCTTATAAAGAATGATAACTTTTATAATACTTAAGATAAGATCTTATTATGATAGCGATAAAAGCTTGAAACTTTGTAACTTGTATAAGTTAAAAATCACCCTTGGTGATCAGTGAACATGGTGTTGTTGGGTTCATGAATGTAGTTATGTGTTATCATAACCCAAGGATTAGAAGGATCTCGATCTCCTTGGGAACAGAAGTATGATTAGGGCTTCTGAGCATACCATGAACCTAGGAATCTCTAAGTGCACTATCTCAAGGAAAGGAAACAATCACCAAATGTAACTAATTTGAACAAGTGTTTCATAAGACATGAACTCAAGTAAAGAATAATTTCACATAAGAACTAGGTAACTAAAAGACCACATACATATATTTTAACCATGTGATTCTCTCATGGGTAACCATGGGAAAATCATATGACGATTCATAAGATTCTTCACAAAGAATAACACAACTTTGAACCCCTTTATGGTATAAATGTATGATGCCGTTTGGCATGATGAATGACAAGTTTGATTAAGCTTTATCTCATGATTGAATGATTAGTGTGATGATATGATATAGATATGATGGACTGTTGGTTGAAAGTTGTATGATTGGCATTTTGGGGAAGCTCTGGTCTAGCCGTTATGCTGTTGGATTTTCGTCAAAATTATGGACTTAGTTATATCATTGCATGTGTCTAGGCAAAGAAGTATTATGCATGTAAAGTATAATGATAAGAAAAGAAATCATGGGACATGACCCCTTGATCACTTCAGGGAAGTGAGAGACAGTGATCCACAAAGAGGAAGGCAAGGGTGACGTGGAGGACCCTCAAACTTAGGGGTAACCAATATCGGCTTAGTCTGATTTGGTTTAATACTGTGTGACAATGGTCATGGAATGAGCTCATGTCCAAAAGCAGACTATTTCAAAGGAAAAGTAAAGAATGTTAAGTACGTACTAAAAATGAAAGTAACGTCAAAGTAGAACCATGGTCAAATTGATGAGTTGCATAGTCATGCATGTTTCTACATTTCTTATGTGTATTATGAATGTTTATACCATGCTCTCACATGTATATGCTCTTATATGGTAGCTTTGAGTTTCTTTATATTATGTTTATATAGGAAAGATTAAAAGAAACCCACTTCAGGAACCTATGTTTTTAAACCCTTTAAAAATAGAACTTATGCATGCTCACTATCTTCATAATTAAACCCCAAGTGGCTGGGACGACGACGATGACACATTAATGGTCTAGTCGGGATCCTACTGAGAAATCTTGTATTTCTCACTCCTATGTTTCTGTGTTGTCTTTAGACGGAGCTAATGACATCCATGGAAGCACTGGTGACGGTTCTTGACTGGATAAGATGAGGAGCTACCATGTTTCTTCTCCTAGCTAAGGAAGATCGAGATAGTAGCATAGTATTTTCATTTTCTTAATAGCCCTAGTTAGGCAGTTTATGTGTAATTAAGAGTATGTAGGAAGTCATGCTACTTAATTTGACCTATTACATATGTGATACTTATTAAGTGTAATGATGACTCTTGAGTATCTATGATTACATTCTTGGCTTATGGTATTATGTTATGTTGTTTCAATTTTATCATACGTCTTATTAGTAACTCAGCGATATGAGGAACAACGTCCATGTGTATACAAGTAAGTAAGTGCTTAAAGGCTCAGTTTTCAAGCATAAAGGTTTTACAAAAAAAAATTACATGTTATTTTCGTATATTACGCTAATTTCAACGATAAGAACTTCCGCTAGTTAAGAGTAACAACTAGTGATGCCATAAAATGACTTAAGCATTATATGGTATTATTAGGGTGTTACAGTGACCACTTGCTAAAATTGGTGGTTCTAGTTCTAATAGGCAATATAACCTTCCAGACTAGATCTCCTTCGGCAAAGCATTTTAGTCTAAAATTTTTATTATACAACTTTGACAGCTTTGCCTTGTTGGCTTGGATATTTTCTAAGGCCATCAATTTATCTTCATCAGCTGATTCCAGCTCTTAGAATAAAGCTTGAGAATATTCCTCTGGTTGTAGCTTATGTTGTTTTGCTACCCTAAATGAATTCACAACTAGTTCCAAAGGTAGCACAACATCTTGCCTATATGTCAGCCGATAAGGAGTCAAATCAATCACATTACTCTTAGAATTCTTGTAGGCCCATAGGACCTTAGACAATTCCTCATGCTATCTTCTTGGTTTATCTTTCACTACCTTCTTGATCATGTTGATTAGAACTTTATTAGTAGCCTCTACTTGTCCATTGGCTTGAGAGTAACAAGGAGAGGAGTGAACTAGACGAAAGCCAAATTATTAGGCAAAAGCTTTCATCTTTTCCTCTTTAATCATAGTACCCTGATCTATAGTTATAGTTTTAGGGACTCCAAACTAATATATAATTTGAATTTAAATGAGCCTAATCACATTGGCTTGGGTCATATTGACTAACAACTAAGTCTTTACCCATTTAGTAAAATAGTCAGTGGCCATTATAATGAATACATAATGTTTAGATGATAGAGGATGAATCTTACCAATTAAATCGGTGGCCTAACCTTTGAGTGGCCAAAGTTTCACAATTGCATGTAATTTCTTGGCTGGCACTCTTTGGAATGGTCCATGCATTTGGCAAGCCTCGCATCATTTGCATAAGTAACAAAATCGGCTATGATGGTAGCCAATAATATCCATATCTATGGATTAACCATCTTATCTTTGGGCCTAACTTGTGTGCTCCACAAATGCCCTCATGCACTTCATGCATAATTCTCTTTGCTTCAACATCATTTTCACACTTTAGTAATAGTCCTTCTTGAATCCTTTTGAATAACTTATCATATACCAATACATACTTTAAAGCCTTCTGCTTTAGCTTGTATTCGATCTTAGAAGAAGGGTTGCTCAAATATTGCTTAAGCTCTTATCTAACTTTATTTCCATCTAGCTGTGTTTTGGCAATCTCTAGATTATTAACCTTATCAATCCCTAGTTGAAACCTAAAGGCTTGTTATGCTAGCACATTAGCAGTTTCGTTATTGTTTTGAGGGACATGGGATGTAGTTACCTTGGCAAACTATTGTAGTAAATGTAACATCCTCCTGAAATACAGTATTATGCTTAAGCCATAGTATCATACTCAGGAGCTGTTATTATTACCTGAGTGAACCTTTTCTAACAGCAACTTCAGCCGTCTTCGAAACTTCTCGAGCTATCTGGAGATAACACGGAAATAGGAGTGAGAATTTTGAATTTTCAGTAGGATTCACTAAGAAATTTCATGCCGTGTTATCGTTATTATCTCTAGTTACTTCGGTTTATTAAAAAAAAAAAGTGAACATGTTATACAAACGGTTCCGTTTTATAGTTTGAAAACGTATAGTCCGAAACAGAGTTAACTTTATTCATGCACTTGTTAAACAGAGTAAGGATTCAAGCATGAGTGCAATAATATTTCATAATAATAATAATAATAATATTGATAACAAAAGCCTACTTGCAATGTCATAATGATGATAATAACCAACATTATTTGTGTGTATGCACCGTTCATCATCAAATCATGCATATGCTTTTGTGTTTCATTTGCTTTCTTTACTTGACACACCTAGGCATTACGTATTGCCGTCCCTACGATATCTGCATACATATGTCCTTGCCTTTAATCTTTGTTACCCTTGGGTAGCCTGATCTAGGAGCGAGTTCAACTCATGACCATCGTCACACAGTACTAACTTGCAAGGGGACCCACATGCCTCTAGGTCGGAAGGACTCAATTGGCCAACTACCTCTAAATAGAGGGACCCAAAAGTTTTAGCTGCCTTCACAGGAAGGGACCTAATGTGCAACTGCCTCCGAGTGAAGGGACCCACATCTTTATCTTTTAACTGTCTTCACCTGGAGGGACCCAAATAAATGCCTTCAAGTGAAGGGATCCCATATATTCTTCCTTCATTCATATGCAAATATGCATGCTCTCATAAGTAATTCATGATCATATCACCATAATATATTCATAATTGTATAGCTATTTATATTATAAATTTCTCGTAAAATAAATGCTCATAGTTTCATCGATTTCTGCTGAAAATTCGATAGTATAACGGATTGAGTCCGCTTCCTCATGAATAGTGCCAATACTCAGACAATCAATTATCTAGAAAAATCACAACAGTGCATTCACATATCAATATCAATCTCGTAGAAATAATAGTTGCACTTGAATTTTAGTTGTTGCCTATTTATCTTCACTCTACCCGATTTTTGTAAAATAAGCCATACTTTCTATTTAATTCATTTAGACCTAAATTTTGGATATGTTGGAGTGTTGTGTGTCTATTTTCTAACCTCTTTGGTCTCATCTAATTTGGATAAATGTAGCCCAAGTTATTAGGGTTCAATCTCGGCCTGCCCTGTAGCTAGCCAGAATTGTACACCTAAAAGTAAAAATTCACTAAAAATCGAAAACTAGTTGAAATCATATGAAATTTGTATCATATTAAAGCTAACAGGAAAAGCTTTCATTTTCAATAAGTCCCATTTCATTTGCTTGAGTAGAGTTTGAGTTATAAGCTCCAAAATTTCACCCTTCTAGACTGCCCTATTTTAGCCCGGTTTGGACTTAGGGCAACTTCCTTGAACTACTAGGAGCAATTGGGGTTGAATATAACTCTGAAATTTTTGTGAGGGAAAGAATTTATAGGGGCTGCTTGTTCTATTCTCGGAGTCAAGAAGGAAGATGAACCCACTTTATTAGCTCCATAGAGGTGTGAGCAACCAGATCCCCTTACGATAACACACTTAGGCATGAAGACTGAAGCTCCCATTATGTCGGGTCTTACTGACTCCAATTGAACTCTTCTGCGATGGTCTAAAGCCTTTACGGGCGGCTATCCATCTTCAACCATCATTACTGTGCTGCGAAGGGTCAATCGCCTGAATCAAGGCTAGAGGTTGACCCCTAAGATGGATAATGCTCCATAGGGGTGTTTTCCTATATGTTAGCTTTCTAACAAAGTTCTTTTCACTCAATTCCAAGTTGTATAGGGTAAGTTTTTCCCTGAACAATCTTATCTGCCCAGAATTAAACTCAAAAACTTAGGTCAAATTTCCAAAATTCATATCTCCTTCAATACTAATCCAATGGCCTTATAATTTATATTGTTGAAAATCCCTAGATATCTAGTTTCACATAAAAATAGTTTCATTGAATGTAAACGACTGTAGGCAGAGCCGTACACTCCATCGTACGAACCACCGCAGGGTTTCTCAACTTAACAGATTTTATTTTATGGCTCTTTGTGCTTTCTCATGCTAACTTCAATTCTAACTCAAAGTTTCTTGTTAAACCAACCATACACCACCAGCTACACCAAAAATATTATCAAAAAAATGAAGAAAATTAAAACTTCATACAGCCATAATTTATGAAAATCAAGAACAAGATGGAATCCTACCTCAAAACTTGGGTTGTAGTCGAAAGGAAGCAAAGTTTGGTGAAGGGATGGAAGTGGGATTAAGAAATGAGGATGAGGAGATGAAGAAGAAGAAGATAAAAGGAGAGAAAGAGGGCTGCTAAAGGGAGCACAAAAAATGGGACGAGAAAGAAGGAAAAATCTGATTTGATGGTGGTGGTAGTTAGCTCCTTTGATTCCTAGTGGTTGCTACCTCAATTGGCTCATAAGTGAGCTAACAATGCTTATTTTGTTGTGGCATGAATGATGCCACTTGAGGGGTGAAGTGGCTGAATTCTTAGCCACAAAACCTTAGGGTTTTGATGTGTAATTTTATTGATTTAGTTCCGACAGTTTAAAATATCGAATCTCTACCGATTTCCTTCAAACCGCCAAAATATTACTAAATAGTTTTGTAAGAGTTTCTATATGTCTATTTTAATTCTTCTTAATCCTAATCTCTCTAATTAACTTCTAATCAACTCCTAGTTAACCTTTAATTAACTTTTAATTAACTTTAGAAACTCAATAAAATCGAATAAATCGATCAATGGTGTAACTTAAATGTTTTGTAAATTTAGGGCCTTTTGTTTTCTGTTTTCCATGGCTAGTGGCATTTTCATAATTTTAAACAAGCCTAGGGCATCCCACGTAATTTCACATGTGGACACCTCTGTGGGCCAATTGGCCAAGAATTGGGTTTCTATGTTTCTGCTATGTTGTTCTGCTCATTTAAAACCTTATTTTGCTAATTCAATTGATATAAGGACCTAAATGTCATTTTTAAAAATATTCAGGGGCAAGGCTGTAAATAATAAAAGTTTGCCCAAGGATGTTTTCATTATTTCCTATAAAATTATATGGGGATGTTACAATAAAGAACAAGCTAACTCCATGAATTCCATCAACACTAGATTATTGCATTTATACTCCCTAATCAACCGCTTAACTACAACTTGGGAATCTCCCAGAATCTTGATCACCTTGGCTTCCATAGTCAAGAGCAACTTCAATCCAAGAATCAAAGCTTGGTACTCAATTTGATTATTGGAGCATTGTAAGTCTAATGAATGCATATATTTGCTTTCCATTCCATTAGGGCCAGTAATCATGATTCTAGCCCTTGTTCCTTTTTGGTTTTTAGATCCGTCGAATGCCAACACCCAGGTTTCTAACTGCACATACCCTTGGCAATTATCCAATGGATCCTATAATCCATATAAGGGTGGTTTGCTAGAAAATTGGCTAGAGCTTGCCCTTTGACAACTCTTAAAGGGACATAATTCAAGGTAAAAATGTTAAGCTTTATAGCCCATTTCATAAGTCTCCCTTGTAAGATTGGCCGGTTTAGCAAATACTTGATAATGTCTATCTTGCACATTACCAAAACTTCCCTTGGCAATAGAAAGTACTCCAGCTAGGTACATGCATGGAACAATGAGAGGCACAATTTATCAATTGGGGTGTACCTTGCCTCAGCATCATTAAGTAAAGAGCTCGAATAATACACTACTCTCTTAATGATGTCTTCAGCATCTGGAGCTAACAGGCTACCATTGGAATCATCAATGCCCAATATATATAATTTTAGAGGCCTACTGAGAGTTGGAGGTGTAATTAACAGAGGATTTGCAAGGCATTCTTTGATTTGGTCATAGGCCATTTATTGCTTCTCAACCCAGATGAAATCCTAGGCTACTTTTAATCTCAATAGAGGTGAGAAAGCTTTCATTTTTCCAGCCAAGTTTGCTATAAACCTCCTCAGAAAGTTAACTTTGCTAATTAGGCTTTG
This sequence comes from Pterocarpus macrocarpus, assembly GCA_031439585.1. NCBI lineage: Eukaryota > Viridiplantae > Streptophyta > Magnoliopsida > Fabales > Fabaceae > Pterocarpus > Pterocarpus macrocarpus. The sequence continues at coordinate 30,305,757 of CM062520.1, forward strand.
TAATTCTTTCTTATTCCTAGGAGGTCTTACTTCCAACACAACCTTTGCTTTATTTTTGTCTACTTCAATTCCTTGACTGTGCACTAGGAAGCCTAGAAGTTGCCAACCGAAACTCCAAAAGCACACTTAGCCAGATTCATTTTCAAGGAATGGTGTCACATTCTCATGAAAGACTTTTCTAAATTGGCCAAGTGTTGCTAGAAGTTGGCTAACTTAACTACCACATCATTGACATACACTTCCATATTTTTGCCTATTAAATTGTGGAATATGAGATTCATTGCCCTTTGATAGGTTGTCCCTGCATTCTTTAGTCTAAATGGCATGAAAACCTATTCAAATATCCAAAATAGAAATCGATTGACAAAGATTTTGTAGGATAGGCTTCTAAAAATAGTTGCTGAATAGTCTTGAGTTGGACAGCCTGTATTCAAAAATTAAAATATGGAGCCACAATGATCGAAATTGAGCGAGACCATTTTTCCTTGATAGTTTGACAGTAGATAAGCCCCATAAAAAATATAGAGCCATCTAAGATGAATGGAGAAAGTTATGAATTTTTGAAGTTTTTGTTTTAACAGATAGCACAAACAAGACCAATTTTTTTTCGAAAGCTTATTTAAGGTAGTTATAGAGTGGAAAGTTTGAAAGGCAAAAAAATTTTGGTGGGGTCTTTGGAATTTCTTGAATTTCTTGAATTTTACTATAGAATATAAAAGCTATAATGCACACCTTATATATTAGATACTATAACTTGAGATACCCTCAATGGATTTGAATGGGACCAATTCGTTTGAAAAGATGAGTTAAAAACGAATTAGGCTATACATTTTCATAATGAAAGGAGTTAAGGTTGAATTATGGTGAATTTTTGAATTTGTCGATCCTGTGAGTAAGAGGTGAGGGTAGCATATTAATCAAAGACACATAACTTAAGTTTAGGGGTTTGAAATGACATGGGACCAAAGCCTAGTGAATTTTACACACAGAGGTGATTCCCCATGAACCATTGAATAAAATGATGAATGTTTTCTTATTTACCTGAATTTATGAAAACTAAACAACATGCTGGAAATTTAAATAAAGACTAGGAATATACATAAAGGCTTGAAATCCTATACCTTAAAATGTCAATGTGCTTACCCTACTTTATTTTGATGAATGTTCAAATGAGATCGTATGTTGCTCATATTTGAAATCAAATGTGATATATGATATATCATGAATTTGTGTAGTTGAGACTATGAGTAACTAATTTGATGATATGATGTTATATGTGAACACCAAGAGTGCTATCCTCACCATGAGGAATGGTAGGCTTTTGTACACGAGAGATAAGTTAAGAGTCTTATACTTTTGAATTGTTAAGGCTAAAGCCAAAAGTATGGGGCTATGACCCAAAGTTTCCCCTACTACATATTAGGATTATACACCCAAGGAATTAGCTCATCTCCTATTTATGGAAACAGTGATTCCCAAAGTTCTTCAGCAACGGTCATAAGGCAAGTAAGAATTCTTGATTTGGGTTCCTCAGCGGGCTGGGATGTGCTAGTAAGTAGCTGTTTTAGGAAAAATAGAAAGAAAGAAAATACGTGCTAAGTAAAATTCTCAACATAAATGATATGTTATGATTTTATATGGTCTTATTTCTTATTGGATATTTTTGATTATATATTTGTTCTATAAATTGAAAGTTATTATTTAAAATTAATCTACTTCGTGGAATATGTTTTGAACTTAAAAATGAACCTATGCTTATATATGTATGTGTCCATGATTTTTGTTATAAACTGAAGTGGCTAGAATAAATACGATGACACTAGCTTTGAAATGCTTTTGTTTTACCTACTAAGAATCTCAAACTCACATTCTATGTATTGTATTTTCCGTTTTATTTCATATCAAGGTAATGGCTCTAGTAACTATGTATGTTGAGCCTATGACCTGTGTATGGACCGTTGACATTGGACGTTCCTTGCTCACTATTGTAGGAACCTTTAGGGTTAGGGCATATACATATTCTTTAATCACCAATTTTATCTATATGTAAATAGTAAGTCTTTTTATCTTGAGCATTAGTATAGAGTATCACCCTGAGTATTAGACTCATGACTCGGAGATGTCCTCATCTACGGTAACCTCAAATCCTACCACCATGACTTTGGATTTGATGGAGACTGACCTAATAGAGGAGTCATCAGATTATATGGAGACCAACCCATCTAAAGGCACTAAAGATTTTGTGGAAAGGTCTTTAAAAGGATTCATACTCTGCCTAGCTCTCCGTATTATAGTGTTATGAAATATGATAAAGGGCTTATGTGTTAGCAGTATATGCTACAAGAACCTCAGCATTTTGTGTAACACCCTAATAGTCTCATACTATGCTTAAGTCATATTATGGAATTACTAATTGTTACTTTTGCTCGCGAAACTAACTTTACTGCTTGAAATTACTTTATACTGAAAATAAGGGTAAAATTTTTTTGAACAATAATGAAATAAACCTTTTGAAAGCCATGAGAGGGTCATGAGCGTGTAATATCGAATGCAATTATCTCATACGTGCGGTGCGACAAAATAAATAAGGGCATCATAAAGAACAACCATCTTAGATAAACATAATATCATTCCATAACCATCATAGATATAGTTAATAGTAGCGCAACATATCTTACATAATAGATCATGGGTCCGATATCTACTGTTGGCACTACAAGATAAACCTAACCAGATACATCATAAAAGGAAATACAATATGAACCTCAACCACCCATACATGCCATTAAGAAAATGATAACCCTATAACTACCAACAAAAAGGGCTATCCTCATGACCAGCTCAGCATGTGCCATCCACGTCAACCATTGAATGTAAGGTATCCGTTTCTAAGCCCATTGGGTGCATCATCTCAATGTCCTCCTCCCCGAGCACACCTACATCCGCAGGGTATGGCACGGGTGCAAATGAATCCACGACCATGAACCGGGGGTGGTGAATGACTAGGAGTCGTAGAAAATGAAGACGAATTAGAAGTTAGGCAAATCACCAAAGGGTGGGAGGGCTCGAACATATTGGACTCCACAGCATAAGTCAGGTAAGTCGACTCCGAGGGATCAGACTCCACCAAATACGTTAGTGTCAGGCAGGTGTCAGAGTCAAAACTATCTATCGATAGGGTACCTCGTGTAATACCCTACCAATTTAATGTTATGCTTAAGTCATAGCATTAAATTAAGTAGATTGTGTTATCGTGTTGATACTCTGCTTATGTTTCGTTTATCATATATATATATATATATCGGAAGCCGACACTTCAATTTATATACAAATTTCAAAACAGGATACATAAGTGGGGCCGGTGTATCAAAAAGACATAAGGCCCGTGTCAATCAAAACGATCCTATGGGGTCCTCAGAGAACATTTCAAACCTACTGCTAAGTCTATGACCCAAAGTTGCATACTGCCAAAAGAGGGCCATGCTGTACAACGTCGTCATCTACGGCTAACCTACTCAGTCAGATAGCCGTTGACCATGCCAGGCCTGGCTAGAGAGTAGTCTGCATTGGGTCCCAAGGAGGACGATGATGAGCTGGGGGCCTCCGAAGGGCCGCTCTCGGAGCTAAGCGGAATGTCGAGTACCACTTACGAGGGTGACTCTGGCGCAAGGTCAGCAGGAGCTGCAGGTGCTGTGGGTGCGGGAGGTGCTGGAGGAGGGTGTGCCACATGCAAAGGAACTGCAAAGTAAGGGGCAGCAGGGTAGAAAGCAGGATGAAATAAAGGAATAACAAAATTCCTATTACTAAGAAAGTAAAGGCGGAAATGGCAGGAGCCGGCTATATACAGTGAGTCCATTACGGGATCGTGGTGGAGCTACGGGTTTGGAATCTCAATAAAGAGAGTGGCCGTGAAGTCTATCGTTAATGTCTGAGAATGATGCGGAAATGCAAAACAAGGTGAGAATTTAAAGAAATTCTCAGTAGGGCTCGCATACGGTATTTAACTGACGTCACATTCATTCTCAGTTGCCTCAGTTTTTATTTAATTATAAAAACATGAGATCAAGCTTAACCATCTATGTTTAATAAGGTTGAGAAAATGTCTGATCCGAGACAAGATTTAGTTTTACTTAAGACAATGTAAGAAATAGAATAAATTACTAATAATAATACATAGAATAATGAGCAGAATAAATAAATATACAATAGTACGTAAATATAACAGACAAACTATAAACAACTTGTAACGACTATTCAATGTAATCATGCATTCAATATAATCATGCAAAACTCATTCTTGAACCTTTCTTCATAAACTTTTCCATTACTTGGTCCCCTGGGATTTCTTGGCCATTTAGACTCCTAGGTAATAGTCTACTTTTCAGGATCGAGCTCGTTCCTATACAGGAATGCCGGGTTTACTTTCCCCGACCTCCCCACCGATCTATTCCCCTTAACTTTATTCTGGGACTGGCCCATGTATTATGGAACTTTCATCATAACATAACCTTTATGCTCATCATATCATAATCTTTATGAATTTCTTGAAAATGCACATGTATCTTATAACTTATGCATAGGTCTTATTGAAATTTCGGCGGCATAACAGAACTTATCCACTTCTCCATGAATAGTGCCAATATTCAGTATACCAACTTATCAAAGAAATCATGTCATTCCGTTCATAATTCAACATTAAACTCATAGGAACATTAGTTATATTAAGACAGGGTTACTGCCTCAGCACAATCATTCAACCCGATTTTTGTAAATCAAGACAAAATTTCTATTTAAGTCATCTGGATCTGAATTTTGGATATGTTAAAGTGTTATGTGTCTATTTTCTAACCTCTTTGGTCCCATCTAATTTTGATAGATATAGCTCAAATTTTTTAGGTTTTATCCCTACGCCTGTCATTCGTAATTACACACTTAAAAGTAAAAATCTACTAAAAATCGAAAACTGATTCAAATCATATTGGTCTCATATTAAAGCTAACAGGACAACCTTTCACTTTCAAGAAGTTAAATTCCATTTACCTTAGTAGGGCTAGAGTTATAAGCCTCGAAATTTGACCTTCCTAAACTGCCCTGTTTTGGCCTAGTTTGGACATAGGGCAACTTTCTCTGACCACTGGGAGCAAACGGGATCTTCTCTAACTCTAAAATTTTTATGGAATATTCTTCTATGTGTAAAATTTCTAAAAAAGTTAGTTTCATTCAATTCCAATTAGCATAGGGCGAGTTTTTCCCTGAACAACCCAGTTTGCCCAGAATTAAGCTCAAAAACCTAAGTCAAACTTCCAAAATTCATATCTCACTCAATACTAATCCAATGGCCTTATATGATATATGTATGGAAAGCCCTGAATGTCTAGTTTCATATAAAAATTGTTTCATCAAATTTAAATAGTGGTAGGCAGAGCCGTACATTCCGCTGTATGAACTACAGAGGGTTTTTGGTTCTCCAGTCGCTTAGCTCTTCCTATTTTCATCCTTTCTTGCTTCCTAATCGATTTTAACATCACAAATAGCCAACAAACCAGCCTAATATCATCATAATTATTCAATAATCACATCAAGAATTGAGAAAATAAAGCCACCACCAGCCACCCACAACCAGAATAGTAAGACAAGAATTAACCCTCTACCTTTTGTTATGTGATTTGGCTTGATTTTCGAGTTTGGATCAATAAAACTTGGTTGAGCTTGAAGGTTTGATAGAGTTGGGTGAGTAAAGAAGAGAAGAAGAGAGCTGAAACAAGGGAGAAAGGGGGCGCAGAATTTGAGCTGAAGGAAAAGGAAGGAGTATGTTATAAAAGCTTTGAGGTGGTAGGTAAAATCTTGCAATTTGATTGGCCTAAAATATAAGGCTAAATTTCAGCCAACTTTCCTTATTTTTGTCACCTTTGTGGCACCACTTTCATGGGTTAAGTGGCTGAGTTCTCAGCCACTTAAGGTAGGGTTGTTGAGTGTAAAATCCTATTAGTTCGGTTCCGACAGTTTAAAATATTGTAATCTTACCGATTTCCTTTAAATTGGTAAATCGATTTCGAGAAAATTTTTATTAAACCTTCTATACTTCTAACCTAATTCCCTCATATCTAAACTCAATTAGTTGCTAATTAATTGATGCTAAATAAAAATTTAGTAGGATTTCATTAATTTCGATTATTCGATAAAAATCGAACAATTAGACGAAAAACGATAAGAAAATTTCGGTGGATGTTACATTACCACCCTCCTAAAAAAAAAATTGTGTCCTCAAAATTTAGTACCTGAGAATTAAGGATACTCTTTCTTCATGTCTGATTCCAGTTCCCAAGTATAGTCTTCAGCATCTCTTTTTCCCCATGCTACCTTTACTAGCTACACGGTTTTGTTTCGAAGTTGCCTGCTACTTCTGTCTACGATCCGTGCCGGTGATACATGGAAAGTTAGGTCCTCTTTCAACTGTATTGATTCGGGTTCTAGAAAATGTGTAGGTCAGGTTGATATCTTCTAAGTTGAGAAACATGGAAAACATCGTCAAGATTTGACAAATGTGGAGGTAAAGCGATTCGGTACGCAACTGCTCCGATTCGCTTCAAGATTTGGAAGGGACCAATAAAGCGAGGATTTAGCTTCTTGACCTTAATGGCTTTACCTATCCCTGTTGTAGGAGTAACCTTCAGAAATACGTGGTCTCCTTCTTGAAATTCCAGAGGTTTTCTCCTGGTATCCGCATAACTCTTCTAACGACTTTGAGCGGCAAGCATCTTACTTCGTATTCTCTTGATCTGCTCAGTGGTCTGCTCAACTAAATCAGGCCCCAATAAACTCGATTCTCCTTTTTTGTACCAACACAGTGGAGATTGGCACTTCCATCCATACAACACTTCGTAAGGAGCCATGCCGATGCTAGCGTGATAACTATTGTTGTATGCGAATTCGGCTAGCAGTAAGTATCGATCCCAATTACCACGCGGCTCCAATATATAGGCTCGTAGCATATTTTCCAAGGTTTGAATTGTCCTCTCTGTTTGACCATCCGTTTATGGGTGATATGCAGTGCTTAGGCACAACTTAGCACCAAATGCCTTTTTGTAAGGCTCCCCAAAACCGTGAAGTAAACCTTGGGTCTCAATCAGAGATGATGGTTGAAGGGGTCTCATGCAACCTTATAATCTCTTGAATGTACAGCTGAGCTAATTTTTCCAACGGATAATTTGCTCGAATAGGTAGAAAGTGAGTAGATTTGGTTAATCTATCCACGATGACCCATATGGCACATAGCCTGTTGGCATTCTTGGTAATCCCATTACAAAATCCATGGACATACTCTCTTACTTCCACTTAGGGATTTCCAAAGGTTGTAGCATCGCGGAGGGTTTCTGATGTTCCATTTTCACCTTCTGACAAACCAAGCACTTGCTCATGAAGCTTGCCACGTCTGACTTCATGCCTGGCCACCAAAACATTTTCTTGAGGTCTTGATACATTTTAGTAATGTCAAGATATACAGTAAATTATCCTTTATGTGCTTCCTCTAAGATTCTCCTCCGGAGATCATTCCCCTCGGGTACACACACCCTGTCACAGTGTCACCATATACTCTCTTTATCTAGAGCAAAATCCGTTAATTTCCCTGATTGCACAAGGTGAATTATATGTTGAAAATTAGCATCTTGCTGTTGTGCTTGCTGAATCTATTCCTTAAAGCTACTGGCTATCTTAATTTGGTGTAACTGAAGGGTCTTGGGAGTTATAAGGATTTCCAAATTAAGATTTCGGAAGCTGTCAATAAGCTCCATCTCTTTAATCTTCATTCACGTTACAGTTAGAGATTTCCTACTCAAAGCATCGGCCACAATATTGGCCTTGCCTGGGTGATATTTCAATTCAAATTCATAGTCCTTAAGAAGTTCCATCCAACTCCGCTGCCTCATATTTAATTCCTTTTGATCAAAAAGGTACTTCAAACTCTTATGATCAGAAAAGACCTCGAACCTCACTCCATAGAGATGATGTCTCCATATCTTCAGGGCAAACACTACTGCATTAACACGCACCCTAATCCTTGTATGGAAGCATCACAATAGATCTCAAATGGTCCACAAGGGTCTGGCAAGGCTAACACTGGTGTCGTAGTCAACCTCCTCTTCAAGTCTTGAAAACTCTTTTCACACTCCGGCGTCCATTCGAATGGAACATTCTTCCTAGTTAGCTTAGTCGATGGCAAAGCTATTCAAGAAAAATCCTTAACGAATCGCCTGTAATATCCAGCTAAGCCCAGAAAACTCCTAACTTCAGTGACTATGGTCGGCCTTTCCCAATTTAGTACTACTTCTACTTTACTGGGGTCTATGGAGATTCCTCCGTAGGATACTACATGGCAGAGGAATTTTACTTCTTTCATCCAAAATTCATATTTGGATAACTTAGCATAAAGTTTCCTTTCTCTTAAAATTTGCAGAACCAGCCGCAAGTATTTCGCATGCTCTCGCTCCATCTTCGAGTAGACAAGTATGTCATCGATGAAAACCATTACAAACTTGTCCAGATGTGGGCGGAATATCCGATTCATGTAATCCATGAATACTGCTGGTGCATTTGTCAGTCCAAATGACATCATGGTATACTCATAGAGTCCGTAACGAGTTCGAAAGGCTGTCTTAGGGATATCTTGTTCACAAACTAGAATTTGATGATATCCAGAACGCAAATCGATCTTGGAAAATACTGTTGCACCTTGTAGCTGATCTATGAGATCATCAATCCTTGGCAGTGGATATTTATTCTTAATCGTTACTTTATTTAGCTGTCTATAGTCCATGTATAAGCGCATGCTTCCTTCCTTCTTTTTAACCAACAAGATTGGAGCTCCCCACAGCGATGCGCTTGGCCGTATGAATTACTTTTCCAAAAGCTCTTCGATCTATCCCTTTAATTCTGTCAGCTCCAAGGGTGACATTCGATATGGAGCTATAGATATTGGTCCCGTACCTGGAACCAACTCGATGGTGAACTCAATTTCTCTCTTAGGAGGGAATTTAGGAATATCTTCTAGAAAAACATCAGGATATTCCTTAACAACTGGGATCTCCTATAGTTTCTATTCAACTTCCGCCACATTAGCTGACAAGAGGATGTATCCTTGACTCTTTGACCCACTATAGTTTATTAATAAAGAGTTTAGATACAAATGTGTTGAGGCTTGGGATTCAGAAGACGAGACAGAGGGGAATACCAACGTCTTATCGGAGCAATTGAGCATGAGGCGATTGGCGGAAAGCCAGTCCATGCCCAAAATTAGGTCAAGTCCAAACAGAGGAAGACAAATCAAATTAGCTGCAAAGGTCCTACCCTCAATTCGAAGAGGTACATTAATGCATATTTGACTAGTTTTAACAGGTTCATTGGTAGGAGTAGAAACCAGTAGATCATAAGGCAATTCAGAAATTGGTAATCGCAAAACAGCCACATAGTCATGAGAAATAAATGAGTGGGAGGCACTTGAATCATAAAGTACAGTTAGAGTCTCACCATCCACTTCACATGTACCTTGGATTAGTCCCTCGGAATTGTCAGCTTCTTCTGCATTCATCGTAAAACCCATCCCTAATGTTGTGGTCGAGGCAGCTGTGGTCGATTCCTGGTTGGACACTCATAACTTTTGTGGCCTAGCTTGCTACACCCATAGCAGATATTCTGGCATGTCAAACATGGCCGGTCGCCATGATTCTTTCCATATTTTGTGCAGGTTGGAATTGGAAGGGGCCTTTGGGGCTGCTTGCCTTTGTTACCTGTCGGTGGGAATCTCCTTTGCTGTTGTAAGTTGGGCTTAAATCTTGGGCCCTGCGGGGCCAACCCCTTCTTGAAACTACCACCAGATGCCTTGGCTGAAGCCAATTTCAAATTGCAATCTTCCACAAGTCGGCATTATTTACCAGTGTAGGGAAATCTCTAATCTCCATTGGCCCTATTATGTAAGAATATCTTCAGAACCTCCTTCGAATTTGATGCACTTCCAAGCTTCATCTGGGTTCCTCTGATAAATTGTAGAAAATTTACATAGCTCTTTAAATCTAGCAATGTATTCAGATATCATTTGGTTCCCTTGACGAAGCTGCATAAATTCGAGTTCCTTGGCATTTCGAACCAAGGCATGAAAGTACTTTTGGTAGAATACATCTCTAAACACCATCTAGGTGACTACCATATGAGATTCTTCAAATAGTCTTCGTACGTCGTTCTACCAAAACTCTGTGTCTGCTTCGAGCATGTAGGTAGCAAACGTCACCTTCTAATGATCTGAGCAATCCAGGACAGAGAAAATTTTCTCCATTGCTTTGATCTATTTATCGGCTTTATCGGGATCATACGACCCTCGAAAGCTGGGCGGATTTGCCTTCCTGAACTCAGCAAACTTAAAGTAGTCCAGGTCAGCTCCTGGGCCATGTGGGTTTCCTCCACAGCTTGCCTCAGGTCGCCTGCCTAATTGATCCATCATCTGGTGAGCTGCTACGGCCTATTCTTGCATCGGATGAGCCATTTCTCGTACTGTGTCCATAAGGTCAGCGGGATCCCCTTGAGCAGGTTCTGTGCGTGGCCTACCTCGCCTTCTAGAAGCCATTAAATTCTGAGCACACAAAACAAAAGTTATTAAGTTGATCAAGCTCAACACTAAGTCTAATGTGTTAATAAATAACAGCTCACACGGTCAGGCACTTCTTATACATGCACACCTATATCTCAACCATATAGGCAAGATCTAGTGCATATCATTAGCTAAAAATACAGAATATGTGCGAAGCATAGTCAGTCCAATCCTCAGGCCTTAGCTAGGATGAACTGCTCTAATACCAAAAATGTAACACCTTACCAATTTAATGTTATGGTTAAGTCATAGCATGAAATTAAGTAGATTATGTTTCCGTGTTGATACTCTGCTTATGTTTTGTTTATCATATCACTCTTTTTTTTTTTTTTTGTAACAGAAGAAATGGAGTGCTGTATATCATGAACGTGACAGAGTTTAATATATCACAACAGAAAAGATAAGAATAAATAACATATATACCATCAACTGTATATGTGCATATATATATATATATATATATATATCGGAAGCTGACGCTTCAGTTTATATACAAATTTTAAAATAGGATACATAAGTAGGGTCGGTGTACCAAAAAGACATAAGGCCCGTGTCAGTCAAAACGATCCTATGGGGTACTCAGAGGACATTTCAAACCTACTGCTAAGTCTATGAAAAAAGCTGCATATTGCCAAAAGAGGGCTATGTCAGCATAACGTCATCTCATGACCTACTCAGCAGATAGTCATGCCAGTCTTACCGAGAATAGTCTCAGACCGGGTCCTGAGGAAGAGGAGGATGAGCTGGGGGCCTCCGAAGGGTCGCTCTCGGAGCTAAGCGGAATGTCGGGTACCATCTGCGGGGGTGACTCTGGCACAGGGTTAGCAGGAGCTGCCGGTCCTGCAGGTGCGGGAGCTGCTGGAGGAGGGTGTGCCACATGCAAAGGAACCACAAAGTAAGGGGTAGAGGGTCGAAAGCGGGATGAAATAAAGGAATAGCAAAATTCCTATTATAGTGAGTCCACTGCGGGATCATGGTGGCGCTGCAGGTCTGGAATCTCAATAAAGAGAGTGGCCATCGAGTCCATCGTCAGCATCTGAGAATGATGCGGAAATGCAAAATGAGGTGAGAATTTGAAGAAATTCTCAGTAGGGCTCGCGTATTGTATTTAACTAACGTCACATTGATTCTCAATTGCCTCAGTTTTTATTTAATTATAAAAACATGAGATCAAGCTTAACCATCTATATTTACTAAGGTTGAGAAAATGTTTAATCCGAGGCAAGATTCAACTTTACTTAAGACAGTATAAGAAATAGAATAAATTACTAATAACAATATACAGAATAATGAGCAGAATAAATAAACATACAGCAGTATGTAAATATAACAAACAAACTATAAACAACTTGTAACGACTATCCAATGTAATCATGCATTCAATGTAATCGTGCAAAACTCATTTTTGAACCTTTCTTCATAAACTTTTCCATTACTTGGTCCTTTGGGAGTTCTTGGCCATTTAGACTCCTGGATAATAGTCTGCTTTTCAGGATCGAGCTTGCTCCTATACAGGAATGTTGGGTTTACTTTCCTCAACCTCCCCACCGATCTATTCCCCTTAACTTTACTTCGGAGCTAGCCCAAGTATTATGGAACTTTCATCATAACATAACCTTTATGCTCATCATATCATCATCTTTATGAATTTCTTGAAAATGCACATATATCTTATAACTCATGCATAGGTCTTACCGAAATTTTGGTGGCATAACGGAATGTGTCCGCTTCCCTATGAATAGTGCCAATACTCAATATGCCAACTTATCAAAGAAATCATGTCATTCCATTCATAATCCAACATTAAACTCATAGGAACATTAGTTACATTAAGACAGGGTTACTGCCTCAACACAATCATTCAACCCGGCTTTTGTAAATCAAGCCAAAATTTCTATTTAACTCATCTGGACTTGAATTTTGGATATGTTAAAGTGTTATATGTCTATTTTCTAACCTCTTTCGTTCCATCTAATTTTGATAATATAGCTAAAGTTATTTAGGTTTTATCTTGGCCTACCATGCTACTGGCCAGAATTACACACTTAAAAGTAAAAATCCACTAAAAATCGAGAACTGAATCAAATTATACGAAATTGGTCTCATATTAAAGTTAACAGGACAACCTTCCATTTTCAAAAGTTCTATTCTATTTTCCTTAGTAGGGCTCAAGTTATAAGCCCCGAAATTTGACCTTCCTAAAATGCCCTGTTTTGGCCTGGTTTGGACATAGGGCAAATTTCTCGGACCACTGGGAGCAAACAGGACCTTATCTAACTCTGAAATTTTTATGGGATATTCTCCTATGTATAAACTTTCTAAAAAAGTTAGTTTCATTCAATTTCAAGTAGTATAGGGTGAGTTTACCCTGAACAACCCAGTCTGCCCAGAATCAAACTCCAAAACCTATGTCAAACTTCCAAAATTCATATCTTTCTCAATACTAATCCAATGGCCTTATATGATATATGTATAGAAATCCTTGAATGTCTAGTTTCATATAAAAGTGGTTTCATCAAATTTAAACAGTGGTAGGCAGAGCTGCACTCTCATTGCATTTGACCGGCCGAGGGTTTTTGGTTCTCCAGCCCCTCAGCTTTTCCTATTTTCATCCTTTCTTACTTCGTAATCGATTTTAACATCACAAATAGCCAACAAATCAGCCTAATATTATCATAATCATTCAATCATCAGATCAAGAATTGAGAAAATAAAGCCACCACCAGCCACCCATGACAAGAATAGCAAGACAAGAATTAAACCTTTACCTCTTGTTATGTGATTTGGCTTGATTTTGGAGTTTGGATCAATAAAACTTGGTTGAGCTTGAAGGTTTGATAGAGTTAGGTAAGTGGAGAAGAGAAGAAGAGACCTGAAATAAGGGAGAAAGAGGGCGCAGAATTTGGGCTGAAGGAAAAGGAAGGAATATGTTATAAAAGCTTTGAGGTGGTAGGTAAAATCTTGCAATTTGATTGGCCTAAAATATAAGGCTGAATTTCAACCAACTTTCCTCATTTTTGTGGCCTTTGTGGTGCCACTTTCATGGGTTAAGTGGCTAAGTTCTCAGCCACTTAAATTAGTGTTATTGAGTGTAAAATTCTCTTAATTCGGTTCTGACAGTTTAAAATACTGTAATCTTATCGATTTCCTTTAAATTAGTAAATCGGTTTCGAGAAAATTTTTATGAAACCTTCTATACTTCTAACCTAATTCCCTTATATCTAAACTCAATTAGTTGCTAATTAATTGACCCTAAATAAAAATTTAGTAGGAATTAATTAATTTCGATTATTCGATAAAAACCGAACAATTGGACGAAAAACAATAAGAAAATTCCGGTGGATGTTATACCTTAGAGGGTGAAAATGTGGATGGATATCATCTAAGCTGATGTTAGCATATGGCTAATGGGGGCGGAAAAATGGGCTCATAACTGGTGCATAGAATTGGTGACTGTAGAACATTTGGACCCCCATTACTGCTTGGGCAGTCAACACGGATGCATTCAGCATCGGGTCGAAATGCCAATACATCATCAGAAACTCAATGAAGATGACCACACTGCCCGACGCCGGTATCCTCTGAAGACAACACGGAAACATGGAAGTAAGAAATACGAGATTTCTCAGTAGGATCATGACTAGACAATTACTGTGTCATCATCATCGTGTCAGCCACTTCAGATTTATTTATAAAAATGGTGAATATGCATAGATTCAATTTTAATGATTTTGAAAACATAGTTTCTAAAGCAGTTTTCTTTTAGGTTTAATCTCATAAACATGGCATAAGCAACATAAGGACATAGAATAGAATCATATGAACTAAGCATAACATCAATAGTCATGACCATGTGTATGAGGAAATAAAGATGCATGCACTATCATGTGACCATATGGACTTGACCAGAGTCTTTCATTAACTTTACTTTCATTCTTAGCACGTGCTTAACATTCCTTACTTTCCTTTGGAATAGACTGCAATTGGACATGAGCTCATTCCATGACTGTCGGCATACAATACTAATCTAAAATCAGACTAAGCTGACAAAGGGATTTACATGTCTCTAAGTTGGAAGGTCTTACTTTTTGCCCCTTGCGTCCACAATAGAGGGTCTTTAACTCTTAGTGAATAATCTTCCCCTAAGAAGGATCATGTCCAAACATTTCTTTCATTCTCATAACATGATACTTGGCATTGCATCATTCATTTTCAATGCATTGTTTCTTAAGAATAAGCTAATATGCACAAGAAATATTTCTACGTCCACATTTTTTGCAGAAATCCGGCAGTATAATGACTAGACCGAAGCTTTCCCAAAATTTGCCAAACCAAAAATATCCATTTCATATCACCATATCAAGCATCAATAATTCTCAATTATGAGTAGAATTCTTGATAAGGCTTATCATAGATTATGCTTAACAGCATCATACATTCATATCTTAATAAATGTCTATGGTTGCATTTTCCCTTTGCAAGAAGTCTTATGAATCATCATGCGACTCTTCCTGCTTGCACATGAGAGAACCACATAGTTCAGTACGAACGTGTGTTGTAAACTTTTAGTTACTTGATTCTTGAGTGAAGTCACCTTTTGCCTTAGGGATTCATTTCTACCACATAATTTCATAACGTTCTTATGTATAGATCTTATGGAGTAGTGTGTTAATGTTAACAAAGTTTGACACTTATTTTTCTTTTCCTCTTTAAGGTGGCCGAAGCCTATATGGTGTTTTAGCCCACATTTTACATTCCAATCTTTTTAGTTTCCTTGAGATAGCACGCTAGTGATTTTTAGGTTCATGGTATGCTTAAAGACCCTAATTATACTTCTGTTCCCAAAGATTTTGAGATCCCTCTAATCCCTTGGGTCATGACAATGCATAACCATGCTCATGAAGCCAACAACACCATGTGTTTGCTAGTCATCAAGACAAAATCTGTATTCCAACAAATTACAAGATTCAATCTTATTTAAATAAAATGAGAAGATTTTACCTTTATGATTATAAAGTTTTATTCTTTAATAAAGTATGAATCTTTGCATTATATTTATGTCTCTAAGATTCAACCTTTATGAAATAATAATTCAATATGCTAACTTTATGATTCAAAAGTCTTATTCTTTAAGAAAGTTGAAACTTTTAATTATATTATACCTTCAAGATTCCCACTTTATGACTTAAAGTTGCTCTAAGACTTAAAAGATTCATTCTTGAAGAAAGTTAAACACTTTAGTCAATATTTTTAACTTAACATTCAATCTTTATGAGATAAATTTGCAAGTTTACATTTTTATGAGCAAAAGTTACATTCTTAAAGAAAGTTTAAAACTTTATGAAGTGTCTTGTCTTCAAGATTCAATATTTGTGACATAAAGTGACAAGTTCTTATTTTTATGACTAGAAAGCTTTTTATCTTAGGAAAGTTTGGATCTTTACACATATTCTTGTCTTCAAGAAAAACAAATGAAACTTTATGAAACATATGAGACATAGCGCCACTTTTAGTGCATCAAGAAGCAAACTTTTTAAAATTTTATGCTTTAGAATGTTCTTGGTTACATCAAGAATCATAAAGAAGGTGTAAAAGAGGATATTTCAACTATAAACTCCTCATAAAGAAAGAAACCAACTTTAAGCATAAACACCACCAAGAAAGCATATTTCCTTTTAAACAACTCACAAAAATATCAAAACACATGCATCGTATGAGAAAAGTAATAACTTTTGATTTATTAAAGAAGAGAAATACACAAGATCTCATGAAACAACTCAAAGAATCAAACTTTACTAAAAATGGAAACTTTGCTCATGAAGAGCATAGAGTTCTTTCTCAAGTTGTCACTTGAAGTTCTTGGCTAATGTAAGAGCCAAGCTTCAAGCATTTTGAGTAAGAAATGAAAAATCAATACCTAGTGTTGAAAATAGTGCCTTCTTGAATGAGAAAATGAAGAAGATGATGGCTCCTCCAAATGGTGAAGGTGGCGATTTTGAGTGGAGAGGACGAGAGCTCTTGAGTTCTTGAAGAAATGGAGCTTATAGTGTTTAATTCTTGTCTTTAACTCTTGGTGAAGAAGGTTTGGTTATGGTGATGAAGAATTATGAAGAAGATGAAGAAGAAATATAGAGAGAAGTTAGAGAGTTTGTCAGTTAGAGATAGAATAAGATGTTGTAAAAATGAAATGAATGTGTGTGCATGTGTGTGTGCAGGCCGTAGCCTATTATGGGCAAGGAGGGAGATATTTTGCTTAATTAATTTTGAGTTAATTAAGGTTTAGGGGGACAAATTGGATGATGAAGAAGATAAAGTGTGGTCAACTTTTACAAAAAGTAATTTTGTCTCATGCTTTATATTTTAGTGATATCACTAAATGCTTTATTGTTTAGTTGACTAAATTTGAATCAACTTAATTAACTTGATTAAGCAATGATTAGTCATTAACTTACAAGAATATGACTAACAAAAATTAAACTTTTAATTGAGATTAATTACCCTTAATTAAACTCAATTAAACTAATTATGGGTAATTAGTGTCTGATTAAGTAATTAGGAGTTTGACTTGATTAATTAGAGATTCTCCAATCTTAATTAAGCATTCTCACAGCTTTTCTCTTCAAAATTCCTCATAAACGCTTTAATTATACCTTAATCCTTTAATTTTTCATTAAGCGCCAATTATTCAGGGTTACTGAGATAATTTGATATGAAAGAAAATTGAGGATGTTACATTTTGGCTATGAATTAAGTACAATAACTAAGGATGGTGTTGTGATCACATACCTATTGTTACGTTAATATATAAAATGTATTTTCAGGCATTTTAAATTATATATCTTAAAAGACTTTCATACATACACGCAAAGATTTTGGTTTTTAAAACTTGGGACAATTTAACATTGTGCTTACATTGTTTAAAGGTAGTTTGCCATTGAGTGGTTTGCGGTGAAGGGTCGTTTGTGGCTATTTGGTAGATCGTGAGGAGAGTGATGGTGGCATCACTCAAAGGTGAGGCACGATGAGGATGGTGGTTTCGTAGCTGATTCAGGTGATGGTGGAGGTCACAACTACATAGGCTGAGGTGAAGGTGTTCGTTGACAGTGAGGAAGATGGAAGCCATGGTTGTTGAAGTTAGTGTGAGAGGTTGAGGGTGGTGGTTGATGAGTGTAAAATATGCACTTGTTTATTGCTAGATTTGACATAGTTTTATGCATTAAATGTAGAGATTTTAGCCTATTTTAGCCCATTTTATAGAATAATTGGGCCTTCATAGATTGTCAACATTTATTATTGATTTGGTGAATATTTGGCAATTTTCTAGGTATCATGCTTAATTTTATTTAATTTTGCATGGAAGGAATTTATGACCATTTATCTTTGGACCAAATCTAAAAAATTTTGAGAAAGTGTTGACAAAGAGAAATTTGCATCTCTCTTTATAGAGGTCAGATTGAAATTATTTAACATTTTTTGAAAAGATTATGAGGACATCTCCAACTTTGCTATTGACAACAGTTTCTAACTCTAAAAGATTCTTGGTAAAAATCCCATTGCAAGATCAAAGAGCAATTCTCTCTTGAAGCTATCCAACCTAACATTTGCTAAGTATTTTGCCAATATCATGCAAACTTGTTCCCCATAAAATCCTCCACAAGTGTGCTAGATTGTGTTTGCTCCAATTTTTCCACCACTAAATCGCATTTTTCTTATAGTATTTGACATCTATAACCATAATACCATTATAAAATTTCAATAAGTTGAGCTACATGATATTTAAAAATATTTTCAAGAAATCAGTCCTATAATTCTCTTAATTGCTTATTAAGGTGCAAATAGAAAGAATTAAAATACCTATTCTTTCATCCATTTTAAATTTTTAAAATACCCTTTTAAGCCATTTTGAGTAATGCTAAATATTAATCTTTTTCAAAATTTTTGAAAATTTCATTTATCCTTTTATCCGAAGATTGCTCTGGATTCAAAATGGAAAATTTGAGAAGTTTATTTTATATTTTTAAATTTTCTAATGAAATTAACATTTACTTTTCTAAGTAATTAAGATGATTATTTAACTAGTTCTTTAAAAGGATTTATATTTTTGTCATGTAATTAAGAAAATTATTAGACTAATTATTAAGGAAGACTTTGAATGCAACGTTGAGCTCACACAACTTTAAAGTAAATATAGTTAAAATAAAATACTACTAAAATAAAAGTTTGGAGTGTAACGTCTGAAAAATTTTAATCATTTTTAATCGAGTTGTTCGGTTTTTAACAATTAATTGGGATTAATTAGAATTAGATCAAGTATTTACTCAAAGCCAATTAAGTAACATTTAGATTAATTAACCTTGAGGAAATTAGATTAAAATCATAGGAAACCACCTAGGAATTTTCTAAAATCGATTTACCGATTTAAGAGAAATCGGTAAGATTTCGGTATTTTAAATTATCGGAACCGGATCAGTAGAAATTATACTGTGAGAACCCTAGGATGGATGGTCAAGATTCGGCCAACACACCCTGGTAGTGGCGCCACAATCAGCCTTCAAGAAGGCAGCCAAATCAAATTGGAGAAGGAAAACACATCCACCAATCACATGTAATCTTGCTCCAAAAGTTTCCAATTATTTCCTTCCAACTCCTTGATTATTTTCGGATTTTATAACCTATTGAACCCTCATTATTTCTCTTCTATATCAACTCATCTTCACTCCATCTCCATCTACTCTTCAAGCTTCATCAAGATTCCTTTAATCCAAAGCACCAATCTAGCTTAACAACACCTAGAAGAGGTAGGAATTCAATCTAGCTTCTTGTTTTCTTTAAATTAGGCTGATTAGGACTCCACTTTCTTCTCACTTTCTTGCATGATTCTGATATTATCTTTGAGTGATGATGATGAATTAAGATTGGTTTAAGGTATATATGTGAGTTTGAATTGAAGATTGGATGGTTTAATTTAAGGAGAACATGAATTCAAGAAGAATCCAAGAAGCTGTTAGGGTTTTTTCCTCGATGGTCTGTATAGAGGAGTGTATAGCTCTGCCTACAGCCATTTAAATTCAATTAATCTATTTTTATATGAAGCTAGACTTTCAGGGCTTTCCATACATATAAAATATAAGGCCATTGGATTAGTATAGAAGTAGTTATGAATTTTTGAAGTTTGACCTAGAAATCTGGATTCTCATCTGGGCAGTATGAGTTGAGAATAGTGTAACTCACCCTACACAACTCTAAATTGAGTGAAACTAATGTTGTTTGAAATCTAACATATAAAGGAACATCCCATAAAAATTTCAGAGTCAGATTCTTTGCCAATTATTCCCAGCACATCAATGAACTTACCTTAAGTTCAAACTAGCTTGGAATAGGGTAGTCTAGTAGGTCAAGTTACGGGGCTTATATCTCAATATATACTCATGAAAATGATATGAAACTTATTTCATTTGAAATCTTGTTCTGTTATCTTTAATTTGATATAAATTTTGTATAATTTCACCTAGATTTCTATTTTTAATGAATTTTCACTTATGAGAGTGCACTTCTGGCTAAGTACAGGGCAGTTTGAGGTAAAATGCTAATAACTTGAGCTATACAAATCAAAATGACATGGGACTAAAAGGGTTGGAAACTAGATACATAGCACTATAACATATTCAAAATTTAGGTCCAACTGAATTGAATAGAAATTATGGTGAACTTTACAAAAATCGGGCATAATTGATATAACAGGCATAATTGAACATAAGGATCCAATCCCTACATAATTGACATTATTGTGATATATAAAGGTCCAATCCCTACATGATTGATATTATTGTGATATGTTTGTTACTCTATGTTGAAATTTTGCTTAATTGGTTTTACTGGTAGCTTGACACTATTCACGTGAAAGCAGACTCGATCCGTTATGCTGCTGAATTTTCCGGCAAAAATTAGTGATAGTTCTACATGTTGGTGTGTTAATATTGTTATGCGACATGTATGAATACTAAGCAAGTATTTTTATTTGAGAATAAGGTACGAAGCCTATGTATTTATGATTTCATGATCAAAGATATGATGTTGAATCCATATTCCGAAGGAAAGTGACATGGCAATCACGCTCTGATGGGGTATGACATAACGATCATACTTTGGATTGTGGCATAATGATTCCACCCCCTAAGGAATGTGACATGGTGATCACACCCCGAGAGAGTATGACATAGTGATCATACTCTGGGACGTGGCAGGATGAATATATTTTGGCTAGGTGATATGGATTTATCATACCCCTATGAAAGATGACACGATCGTACTCTAGAATACGTATGACAAGGAAGACAAAGAAAGAAAAGAGAATTATGTATACCTACATAAATTCAAGTACAAGTAAAGGTAGATGCAGATTTCAAGTTTCTAGTATATTGGTGTTATTATATTTTAATACATTACAGGTATTATTCATAGTATGATTCATGACTTTATCGTATATTGGCTCTCCCAAATGACAAGTGCATGAATAAAATGGACTCTGTTTCGAACAATATGTTTTCGAACTATAAAATTAAACAGTTTATATAATATGTTCACCTTTTTTATAATAAATCGAAGCGGTTGGAGATAATAATGATGACATCGTATGAAATTTCTTAGTGAATCCTACTGAGAATTTAAAATTCTCACTCTTATTTTCGTGTTATCTCCAGATAATTCAAGAAGTTTCAAAGATAGTTGAAGTTGCTGTCAGATAAACTCCACTCAGGGAATAGTAACAATTCCAGGGTGTAGTACTATGACTTAAGCATGGTACTGTACATAGGAGAATGTTACATGGAGAGTAAAAGCTCACTTGAGTCCCTGAAATTGTAGGCACACTTCATTTTAATCCCTGAAATTAAGATATTAACTATTTAGTCCCTAAATTTACAAATTATGTATCACTTTAGTCCCCGAAATTGCAAATTCAAGAACTAAATAATTAATTTATTAAATCAGGGACTAAAGGAAGTGCACCTATGATTTTAGGAACTAAAATGAACCTTTGCTCAAAGTTTGAAATGCTTATGTAGCACTGCTAAAATTTTATTAAATTGATTTTACTAAATCAATCAAAATCATTTATCAGAACCATACTAGTTTGTGTCAAGCCGTAAAAATTCTCCAGCTGCTCAACCATCTAAAAACTGGAATTGAAAGCTTTATCTTTTATCTAAAAAAATATAAATTCTAAGATTAATTGGCTTAAATATACACTAAGTTGATCCCTTTTTCAACAGCTCAAAGTTGCTTAACATATATATATATATATATATATATATATATATATATATATATATATATATATATATATATATATATATAAAGCTTAAAATATAATAGACACACTTTGCATATTTTTGTTTTTATAATTTTAGTTTTAATTTTTTCTATTATATTTTTCATATCAATTATGCCAATGTACAAATTTTTTATAACATTATAATAATGTATCAATATATCATTATTTTGTTTTCAGTCTTGCCAACGAATGCTTTTTCAACCCATTATTTCATCCGTCTATGAGATTAATCATTGGTCGACGATAAAATAGCGCAAGGATTATGAAGTCACTTACAAATATTGTCTTCTAAAGATTTGAACTAACATATCAACATAGAGTTAGTCGAAATGGTAAATGCTTTAGTTTCTTAATCAGATGTCACAATTTTGAGTCCTAATAATAAAAAAAAAATTTTATTGAAAGATCTTTATCCTTTTTAAGGACCAACATTTTGTGGGTTGCAAATAATTGCTTACGCATGAAATAATTAGCATTCAATATGCTCTATCAAATACATCAAATTATTTAAAATTATTAAATGTATTTTATGATTTTAACACAATAAAATGATTCATTTTTATTTATTATTTTCTATTTTTAATTTTTTAAAACTTTAAGAGCACGCGTTAACAATTTTTCTATTTAAATAATAAACTCATTAAGTAATAATTATAATAATAATTAAGCTTTTCTAAATGACTTGATAATAAATACTGATAGCATAAAAAGTTTATATTTTCAATTTATCAAAATTAAATCTAATAAGAAATCTCTCTTCCTTCTCATTCTCTAATTAGTAAATATAAAAGAAGAAAGAAAAAAATACAATCTGCATATTCTGGTGTAGTTAATTAGTTCAACTAGTTTGATTCTTATTTTCGTTAAGCAAAACCTTGGGTCCAAGTGTTGTGAATAAAAAAAAAACACTAATGTTGGGAGAGAGTTTTATCCACTTAATGTATCAACTTGGTTTAAGTTTGATTAATTGAAGTCTAGTAGACTCCAGATATTAGTGGTTTGAATTTTAAAAAAGTGGCAAAATTGGAATCAATGCAAAAACAATTATTGAATCCCAAAAAAATAGTAAAAATTTTTATATCCTATTAAAAAATATTTTAATATTATATTAATTAAATTGAAATAAAAGAATTAAATGCGCGTTTTAAATGAGTTGAACTAATAAAGATATTTCACAATCTTAGAAAAATTAAAGTATAAAATAAAAATTAAATTATTTAATATATTCAAAATTTGACCATAATAAAAATTTCCTTTAAATAATTAAATAATTTAAAAGTTAATTTTCTTTTCCATTTGAAAAATATTAAAACTTTTCATATATATAAAAAAAGCAGAAAGGGGATATCTAATAATGGTATAAACTTGAAAGAAATGAAGCATAGGTGGGGATGATGTTGTATCATTCATGGAAATGTTTTAGAAGAAATTGTAAATTCCCATTGTTCTCTCTTTCTCTCTCTCCCTCCGTACTCTCTTTCTCTCTCTCTCTATATTTCCTTTTCTTTTTGAAAAACGGAAAAACTTTCAATACCAAACAAACATATTCCGGGATTTTTTCCCAAATCCGGAAAAGCAAAGTAGAATAAAGAGAAAAAGAATATAGAAATTAATTTCTGGAAAATATTATTTATATCACTTTTTAATATATCTTTAAAGAGATAATATGAATTATCTTTTAAACATTAGTTTAGAAAAAAAATTGAGACTGATTATCCATTAATATTTAAGGAAAAATTCATAATATTCCTTCAAAAATATCATAAAAAAATGATATAAATAACACTACTCTTAATAACACCGCACCCAAAACGCAAGCATTGTTCAGTGACAACCCACACGAGTGGATCTTTGTATGCACACGCTCATGGTTCATGCAGGAGTGAGAAACCCCCACACTTTGTTTAATACTATTTTCCTAGAGAGTGTCTTAAAACAAGGGACCTCGGTGATCTCATCATCGCCACACAAGATAGAACCAGGTGAATTAGAATCATGTGGGCTCTACTATTTTCTCACCTTTTTGTTATTGTTCTAGCCCCTGATACTCCCTTTTTCACACACACACACGCACACTCTCTTGGCTTCAAGTCTCAACAAGAAAGGATGTAGAATCCCATTTTTGATTACTTGGTCTCTTCTATAAAAACGTTGTTCTTGTTTCTTATGATTTTTGTAACTCAAACCCATACAGTGCTTCTCCTATTTTTCTCCCTCTCTCTTCTGCAACTCGGTGTCACCCACTGACTCACTCACTGATGGCTGTAAGAGAGAGGGAACATACAATGCCATCAAAGCTCTTTATTGCCTCTTGATTTTCATATACAAGCTTTTTTTTTTTTGTTCACTGTTTTTGTTGATAATTCCGTCCCTTCCTTTTAGTCCTTCTAGCATTGGGCAAGAACCCATTTTAGATTTTCAAAGTTGAAACATTTTTGGCTGCTATTCCTTGTCTTGAGTCACCATGAGTTCACAATAATTCCATAGTGCTGGACTGCTGGTCATGTTGTTTGTTTAGACCTGAATGTTCTCCCTTCAGCTCCTGCTCCTTCTTCTCTTCTAGGTCCCCACCCTCTTTTGCCGAACAATTTTGGGGTGATGGGTAGTGTTGGTGACATAGATCTTGAATGGTCTGATATGGACTTTCAGATTTTGAGCCCCTCAATGCTCCATCCCCAGGAAAGCATGTTAACAAGGAGAAGCAATGATGAAGGAGATAATGGCTATGCTGGGGTTGAGAACAGGAGCATGTCTTTGAAGCTGGGTAAGGAAGTTGAAGTTAAGAGTCCTCCTGCTGCAGGAAAAACTGAGCATATTAAGTTTTGTAATAGAGGTCACTGGAAGGCAGCTGAAGATGCCAAACTCAAAGAGCTTGTCGCTCAATTTGGTCCTCAAAATTGGAACTTGATCGCACAGCATATTGAAGGAAGATCAGGTAACCAGAACCCATTTCCAGGAAAATGGAAAAATTTTTAAGTGAAATCTAGTACAATTTTATATATTTTAATAGTTCTTTTTTTTTAATTATATTATTTTGAAGTTCTTGGTGTGACATGATAATTCATGTGAGGTAATTTATTGATTTTCCATTTTGTGAAGCACATTGTTTTGAAGGAATGAATCCACCGGATTTTTTCTCTTGTGTTGTGGTCTAATTGTAGGCAAAAGCTGCAGATTGAGATGGTTTAATCAATTAGACCCTAGAATTAACAAAAGGGCTTTCACCGAGGAAGAAGAGCAAAGGCTCTTAGCAGCTCATAGATTGTACGGTAACAAATGGGCTATGATTTCAAGACTCTTCCCTGGTAGGACAGACAATGCTGTCAAGAACCATTGGCATGTGATCATGGCTAGAAGACAGAGGGAGCAGTCAAGTGGCTATAGAAAGAGAAATCCCACACTTAATCAAAGCATTCCAAATGGTTTAACTTTTACTATATCAAACAATGCAGCCAGTGGATCAACCATCTCAAGCAACATAGATGAATCTGCCTCTACCTACGCTAACCTCACCCCCACTCCCTCCTCAACTGGACCAATGCCCATGCCTTTCAACAACCGAATTCTAGTTCAGAATCACCATGCCCGTGGATCAACAATGGGTAATTATGATTTGGGGATTGGTACTTTGAAGCCTATATGAATTTTAGTGTCTTGCATTTTTTCTTCTTTCTTCTAGTGTCTTAATTTGTGTTGTGTCTTATTAGTTTAATTACATTTGTTGGGTTGCAGGTTTATCCGGAGAAAAGAGGGTAACAACAAGGGATTTCGGCTTTGACAAGTTTTTTGGTGCTTGGAATCGTTTGCATGAGCCTGGAACAACGGAAAAGCCAATTAGTGTGTTGGACAAATCCAATTATTCTAATTCGAACTCCGAAGTTTCAGTATCTGAGTTAGTCGCCACCAACATGGTCAATATCTCAATTCCCATGGAAACTAAAAACGTGAGGGCTAAGGCTAACATGGCATTCATTGACTTTCTTGGAGTAGGAGATACATAGACAAATTGTTGGTGATATAATAATCTTCTCCGGAACAAACAAAGGCTGAAGAGAAAGAGGTGTTGGAAATAGTGGCTAGTAGGCACTATGGCGTTGGCGGTATTTTATGATGCAGAGGAATGGGTTTATTGATGTAGGTTCTATATGTAGTCATTGTGTACAATTAATTCTATAAAAGGCGAAAATGTTACTGAAGTGCAAGGTGAAATAAATAGGGAAATAATGAAACAAAAAAATTGAAATAGAGCTAGAAAGAGGAGGAAAGAAATTGTATTATGATCATGATCATTGTTAAATTATCGATTTAATTCTTAAATTCTTACTTGTTTACAATCTTATTATATAAGAATGATTTAACTCGCATATAAACTTTTTTATATTTTAATAAATTCCTACAAGTTGAAGTAAACTCCAACAAATTCGATAACTCTTTAGCAAGTTTACAAGTTTAAATCTACACTTGGTTTTGAATCAGTTTGCAAGTGATTTATCTTAAAAAAATTGACAAAAACTCTCAAACAATTATCATATATATAATATTGAAATACTATTTTCTCTAAAATTTTTATGCAAAATTTGTTTTCTACTTACATTGTATGATTATAGAGTTTTTAGGAAAAAAATTGTTTCTCACTCACATTGTTTGATTAGAGGTTACAAAGTTTTCACTGAAAATTTGTTTCACTCACATACAAAGTTTATTTATAGGTCATTCTAATTAAGAATAACATCATAAATGTACTATTAAAAAATTACTACATTAAAATTGTCATGTAAAAATTATTTCCTTCTCACATTACATGATTGATAGTTCTAAAAGAAAATAGTTTAAAAACTGCCATATAATTATTTTCTTTTTATAATTTATTATAGCATATTTACCAAAAATGAAAACATAAAGGACAAGAAAATAATAAAAGAAAGAAAAATAGACGAATTATATGATTTTAATATTTAATAAGTTTCCTATTTTAATCAAAATAAAAATAAAAAAGATTTCTTTTGATATATTTAAATATTTTTTATAAAAAGTTTACCAATGAAACTTGCATCTTTATTTTTTAATATGAATGTAAGTTCAAATAAATTTTATAGACAATAATAAAGTATATTGATTGGAAATAAAATAGCTCCATATTTGATTGAGTTTCTTCATAGTTGACATAAGTCTATGTCATCAAAAGGGAGAGGGCTGATGCAATAACATTAATTATCACATAAGTAATAAAAGTAGAAAGAATTGATTGTAGGATCCGTATGTATACATTGTGAAACTAAGGCTATGTTTGGATTGATGGAAAAGGGTGGAGTGGGATGGAAAGGAATGGAATTATTAAAACTTCCCTTGTTTGGATACAAAATAAATGGATGGAATGGAGTGGGATAGGATGGAATCCATTTCAGGCAGCCTCATTATATCAACCCATTTAACTTTCCCCCCAATTTGGGAGGAATGGGATGGAATCCCACTCCACTCCATTCTACTCCACTCTATCTTATTCTATTCTATTCCATTCCACTACTTACCACTAATCTAAATATAGCCTAAGAGACTTGTTATGAAAAACAAAGATAAAACATACAAAAAAAATGGTAAAATTTTAGGATTAATGATCAATATTACCATTGCACATAACTACTTAATAAATTCCCTAGTAAACAGTTACAAATTGAAGTAATAAAATATTTTTTTTATTCTTATAACTGATATTTACTACTTCATGAATCATTATATTTTTTACCATTAAAATTTTAAGTACAGCATGATAGTATAACAGTTACAAACTACAATCAATTTTACCTACATATATGTTTAATTAAAGTTTACGATTTAAATTTAACGAGATTTTACAAATTTATCTAAGCTCTCGAGTTTGTCAATCTTAATTATAACTCATGAGTAGTTATGAGCCTAAGAAATATCATAATAATTTTCAAACTCATGGTTTTGAACTGATCCAACATCATCAATAAATAGTAGCAGGGCTTTGTTACTCTGTGATGTACTTTAGCATTTTGCAATTCAAGCAAAGTCGAAGACTTGGGTAATATGTTGATGAGGCCATAGCAAAAGTGGTGAATTGCAGCCTCATAATACATGCACTAGGGTTTGATCCCCACACTTCCCCACCCCCAAAATATTCCCACTCCCTTGACCCAAAAAAAAAAAGACTTGGGCAATCTGTTTCAATTAACCAATTGGGTGCTTTTGGGTGACACTTTTTTACTATGCAATATCATTGCACCGGGGTTGGTGCATGCTCTCTAGGCCATGCCTTTCGTATTTGTTGTTTGATAAGGTATTATGTGATGGATTATTATTTGTGAACTGCCATAAATTAGATTTTAAGTTTTAATTTTAAAACTCAAATTAATGGGATGCCAAATGTTTGGGCATGTTTTTTAGCACAATTTTATGATCTATATCGTTATTGGGCTTAATGATGTAAAATGATATGATATAGGCATTGTGTATCGGTCTTGCTGTAATAGAGGGCTTGACCCATATTTTGTTGACACAAGAAGAGACCCCTTATCCTCGCCCTATGTATATAGGTGCCTATTACCTCATTGAGACAGTATGCACATTCGGCTATAATAGGAAAAGGAGAAGTTTCTGCCCCTCTCTAGCTTTCTTTTCTCTTGGCTCTCTCGCTCTCGACTTTTTAGATCTAAAGAACAAAACCAAGAACAATTGTAAATTCCTTATCTTTCTCAATCACTCCAGGTAATATTTGAACTCAATCTTGCTCATGATTAGAGACTATTTACATGCTTTAATCAGAATTAAACTAGAATTTAAAGGGATTAAATTCCAACATTACATGCACCAGCAATCAATGTACTGCCAACCTTGTCCTATTGACCATGAAAAACGTTGCAATAGAGTTTATTATGATTGCTAAGCGTTAATTCTAGGAATGTGCTATTGTATGCACTAGCGGTAAATATGCAAGCTTTTTATTTTATTTTATTTTATGTAATATTTTTTAACTTTTATTTTTAATAATGGACGCATTTAGATGTGCTTTTTGGAGAAAAAGGTATATTTTTGATAAATAAATACTTTTGAAAATTATTTTACTTTTTTATACATAAATTATTTTACTTGTTTGATTGTTCTTATCAAAAAAAGTATAATAAAAAAATCAGGTTTACGTGTTTTTTGTTTTTTTTAAAGCAAGTAGGGAGTTGCTGCTAATTTTTAGAAGTAATTGAAGAAAGAGAAACATATTTATTGAGTATGGAGTCAATTTAGTTTCCAAAAATATTCTTGCATTTTTTCAAAATCAAAACGTATACCCTATTTTCCCTCTTAAATGAATTTATAGTGCATTTATTAAAACAAAATTTATATATTATCTTTAAATTAATTTTTTTATTGATTGTACATTATACTTTATTTCTAATTAAAAATAAAGAATATAAAGTAATTATGAAATTTTGAATATGTACCACGCACAAAAAATACCTTTTTATCCAAACAAAATTTTTGAGAAATGACTTTTCATGACTTAAATTGTAATTTTATAAGAAAAAATAATTTTGTACCTATCACATCCTTGATTGGATTGGATCCATGGGCCTGTTTGCCAAGGTAGCTTGAATGAGGCCCAATAAGCTTACCAATTGTCAAATGATGCTCATGAATATTAGATCTCGGACCCAAATAAAAAAAAAACAAATATCAGATCCAACAATTAAAGTAATTAAGTATTACTAGGTATTAGGTCATTAATGAGGAATTGATCATCCTCCAATTTATCTGTACTATACTTAAAGAAAGAATGAAGGGGATTTGCATATGTTGAATAATAAGGAAAGATCTTGCGCCATTCTGTTACAATATACCATTCACTATTTTAAGGATTTATCACTCAGAGGTAACATCTATCTATCTAGTGTTAACCTAATACCAGCTTTAACTCTGTCTAACATGAGTGTTAGAATGTCTTTGTAGCTCCTTACCGGAGCCACTCCCAGCTTGGAGGGGATGACTTGCATCACTTGGTCCTTCAGGTAAGAACATTTGGTGCTGATCGCGCAGCCGAGTAAATCTTACCTGCCCCACCATGGTTGTAATATCGCCGTTATTCTTAACTTAATATAATAGAAATTTTGAATTATTTATAGTGTGAAAATTTCTCAAGCAGTGTTATGCTATGATGATTCTTACATTTAGAACTATAGGACAGTGTAACACTGCCACTGAAATTACAGCATTGCCATATACTAAAAAAATTAGGAAAAGACGAAAATGCACCTTAGTGTAAACTTTTGTTATTTATAGAAGTGTGTAACATCCCAATTTCTTTGCACTAAATTATTTCACTTTACCTCCACAACGAGTTCCGAGTTCCGAGTTCATTAGTTTTATGATTTCCGACTTCGTACTCGAATTCCACATGAAATGGAACAATTTCCGATTTCCGAGTTTGTCTTCATGTCAATATTCCGACTTCCGACCTTATCCCAGCATGTTTCTCATTCCCAACTTCATGTCCTATCCAACTTCTGAATTGGTCTGCAAAATTCCGACTTCATGGCCTTTCCGATTTCCGACTTAATGTTCTAGCTTCGAGTTAACTGGAGTGGCTTCCGAGTTCCAATATTCGAGTTAAAGTATAGTGGGTATAATTTCCGACCTCCGATTTCAACTTGAAATTCCTCATTTCCCGACTTCCGACTTGGACTTCAAGTCCGAACAACATGACGTAATTTCACGATATCCGACTTCATGTCTCAAAGAAAATTTACCCGAGTTCCGATCTAACCTTAATAGTGTACATGGTTTCCGACCTCAGAAGTTATAGTTTAACACAATGGTGCAAGTCTGACTTAGAGTAAAATGTCACGAGGTCCCGCATTAAAGTGGAATTCAGTTAGAAAGGGCTCGAGTTCGGATATTTGAGCTGGTTTCCAAATCATCCACGAGTTCCGATTTCATCTCATGAAGTGCACGATTTCCGATGTCATCTTCAGAATATACTGGAAACGAGTCCTACTGTTAGAGCGACGTGGAGAGCAAATTGTCACAAAAGAGGGGAAGGTTGGCAGAATTTCAGCCTTGTGTTTTAAGGCCAATCAGAACCCTCCAAGTTGACTACCACTCATGCCTATATAACACCTTCTTCTCCCCTCATTCAAACCCATTTTCTGCGCGCTCTCTTCTCCCTCACTTCAGCTTTCTTTTCCCTTCTCCATTCACCCAACTCTATCACTCCTTCAAGCTTGGCTAGGTCCTAATGATTCAAGTTTCAACACTTAACTCAAGATCACACTCCAAAGAGGTAGGATTCTACTTCTCTTCTTGAATTATTTGCCCTAAGGCTGTATGAACTTGTATTCTCCTTCATGTATTTGATGAGTTAATAGCTGAATTATGATAGGATTATGATAGGATTAATAGGAAATCTTGAGTTGAAATTATGGTTAGAAGAGAAAATTAGAAGGAGAGAAGCATCAGGATGCTGTCTTGGTGAGGAATCCCACGGCAGTCCGTACGACGGAGTGTACAGCGTCGCCTACAATCGGTCAAATCCGATGAAACCATTTTTAGATGAAAGTAGACATTCAGGGCTTTTCATGGATATATCATATAAGGTTATTGGATTAGTATTGAGAGAGATATGAATTTTTGAAGTTTGACCTAGGGTTCAGGACTTTCTTCCGGGCAGGGTGACTTGAGGAGGACATAACTCACCCTATACAACTCCAAATTGAGTGAAACTAACTTTGTTAGAAAGCTTACACATAGGGGAACATCCCAATATGAGATTCCGAGTTTGTTATGGTCCCAGTTGCTCCCAG
Organism: Pterocarpus macrocarpus; assembly: GCA_031439585.1. Taxonomy (NCBI): domain Eukaryota; kingdom Viridiplantae; phylum Streptophyta; class Magnoliopsida; order Fabales; family Fabaceae; genus Pterocarpus; species Pterocarpus macrocarpus. Next base: position 30,337,540 of record CM062520.1, read on the forward strand.
TAATTCGAGGAAGTTACTCTATGTCCAAACTAGGCCAAAACAGAGTAGTTCAGGAAGGTCAACTTTTAGGACTTATAACTCGAGGTATACTTACGCAAATGGAATGAAACTTGTGGCAAATGAAAGGTTGTCCTGTTAGCTTCAATATGAGACCAATTTTGTATGATTTGAGCTTAGTTTCGATTTTTAGTGAATTTATACTTCTAGGAGTGTAATTTGGGCTAGTGACTGAACAGGTTGAGGTAAGATTTGAATATCTTGAGTTATATGGATCAAAATGATATGGGACCAAAGAGGTTAGAAAGTAGACATATAGAGCTATGACATATCAAAATTTCAGATTTAAATGAGTTGAATAGAAATAGAGGTGGGTCATATGAAATTCGGACAGATCTGAATAGATGGGCAAAAGTGACCCAATTGATGATTTCACAAGTGTTAGTTAAACATATAAGGTATGAGTTGAGAATTGCTAGTTTGACATTGATATATATGTGTGTTAAATTGATTATATTGCTATGATTGAATTGTCTGTGAGAACTGGCACTATTCATGGGGAAACAGAGCTGATCCGTTATGCTGCCGAATTTACGGCAGAAGTCTAGGAAACTAGGAAATGTGTACAAGCAAAGATGAATTTTAGGCATGATATGAGTTATGAGAGCTTATGCAATGAGAGATTATACCTTGAATATATTACATTCACATGTTATGTTCATGTATGCCATGCATGCAAGCATAATTAGAATATGATATGAGAAATAAGACATGAGGCATATTCATGTATGCACAAAGCATCTGTACGCATGATAAGATATGGAAAGGAAAGATGATAAGAACTTTCAAGAGGGACGTACTAAGCTACCACACCAGGCATGGCATAGACCCAGCTAGCGTGGGCCAGAGCGGTACTATCTAAGACTTGGGCCAGCCCTCGACTAGATTAGTGGGAATAGACCGGTGTGAGGGTCGGGGAAAGTAAACCCGTCACTCATGTATAGGTACGAGCTCGGACCTGAAAAGCAGGCTATTGCCCAGGGGTGAGAAAGGCCATTCACCTCCGAGGGACCAAGCACAGAAAAGTAAGATCAAGTTGCAAGCTAAAGAAAAATTTGAATTAAGTCAAGTGCACTTGCATACAGTCAAGCATAAGCATCTATGAGCGCATCCTTATTTATCTCATCAAGTCATATTATTATTATCATGATTCTGGTCGAAGCATATCATACTAATCATATTTCTATGTCTGTAATATAATATGGTAAGTGATGGTTAAAATATAACCCGCTTCGAGAAGGGTATTTTCAACTTAAAATTGAACCACTATTTATTTATATATGCTCATATTTTCATAATAAACCGAAGCGGCTGGAATGTTTATGATGACATCATAAGTTTTGTTCAAATTTACCTACTGAGAACCCTAGGTTCTTCTTTTCCGTAAGCGGCTTGTATGTTCTTCTTTTCCGTAAACATTCCAGTACCTAAGTTGGACATCCAGTGCAAGACGGAATGCAGGGCCGCTCATTGAGCACGACTCAGGCTCTAGCCAGATCAAGAGACCTTCGAAGCTAGCTAATGATTAGTCGGAAGTACACACTGTTTACTCTGTCAGTCACAATTTGCTTTTAAAGTGTAATTATTTTATTCTCTATGTATTAGAGTTTAGTAGTTAGTAATAAAGTGGACAATAAAAGGGCCATGTATTATATTTTCCCTATTTTAAAGAATTTTTTAGCACTGTGACAACCTTTTTATGTAATTCTATGACTCGAGCATGGCTTATATGATAGAGGGTGTTACAAAGTGTCCTAGAATTTTTAATAATTACACTTAGGCCATAAAAAGTTATTTCTAGTTTGACCCCAAAACTTCTTAAAAATGATATTTAGGTCCTTGCATCGAGTAAAATTAGCAGAATAGGAGTTTAAGCAGAGCAAAATAACATAACGGAGTCGTAGAAACCTAAATCTCAACCAATTAAGCCACGAAGGTATCCAAGGGTGAAATGACATGGGATGCCCCTAGACTTGCCCAAAATTACGAAAATGCCATTAATTATAGAAAATAGATAGAAAACACTAAAGGGCTTACAGAAGGCCAAAAACTACCTGAAAGATCCTGAAAATTTTCAAAAAAATTATAAATACATTTTTAATATATTTTTGAAGATAAATACCAATTTTTAGCAAGTTTGAGCAATATTTGTGCAATTACATAAAAATAACATCAACGAGGTGCAAAACAGGCCCTAGAAACCTTGTAAGACCACTTTAACTTGCAGTGCGATAAAGAATTAGTAGAGTTCCGGGCTTGGGTTTTATGGACCACGTGATTGGGCCTCTAAATGGGCCTTGGCATCTGTTGAATTGGACCTTGCAGTTTTTGAAACAATTATGGGTCTAATTATGTAACGTCCGATTTCGTACTTCCGATCTCATTTAATGTTGAAAATTCCGATTTCCGAGTTTGTCTATAAATTCCTACTTAGATCTCGTTTGCAGAATTCCGAGTTTGTCTTTGACTTTCAAATAAATTCCGAATTCCAACATTAGTATTAGCTTCGATTTCCGATTTCGTTTCCAAGGCTTAAGAAAAAGGACTGATTGCATTTTCCGTTTTCCGACTTCATTCTCGAGTTGGGACGAACATGATATCCGATTTCCGACCTTAGTTGATTCAAGATGGACACGAATACGACTTCCGAGTTTATCTGAATTGGATTTCCGAGTTCAACCAAGAATTTTCACGAGTTCCGATATCAAGATAGAATGCCGAGATCCTATGATTTCGACTTAGGGTTCGAGTGTTTTGGTTTTACATTCTGGCCCCTGACCTTCGATTTAAAGGTGATTGTACCTTACGAATTCCGAGTTCCGACTTTACTCTCCAATCTTGAATAAAACAAGATTATTATTACGATTTCCTACTTGACAATGCATGAATTCCGACTTTAGGAAGCACACGAGTTCCGATGTCAAGGTCAGATTCGCTGGAAGCGAGTTTCACTTCTCTGGCGACGTGGAGAGCAATTTTAACACAAAAGAGGGAGACATGGTTGAACCTTGCCCACAAAAATTTCATCCAATCAAAGCCACTCATTCTAACTACCACTTCGAAGCTTTGTCTATATATATGTGTTCTCCTCCTGCCTCTTCAGCTCATTTTTTTCTTACGTTGCTTCTCTTCATCAGCTCAGCTCCCTTTCCTCTTCTCAACTCTCCCACTCTAACCAGCCTTCAAGTTCAGCCCAGCTCTACTATTCAAACTCAAAGCAAGAGGTAGAGGTTTTTATTCCTGTTCTGGTTTTTCTGATTTTGAATGATTATCGGTAGTTCAATTCTTCAATTCTGATATATTGACTGAATGATTCATAGTGAACTGTGGCTGGTTTATTCACTGTTTGTGAAATTAAAGTTGAAATGGGAAACAAGAAAGGATGCAGATATGGAGGAGTTGAGAGTCTGGGAAACTCAAAACCCTCGGCAGTCAGTACGGCGGAGTGTACGGCTCTGCCTCCCGCCGTTCAAACTCAATGAAACCATTTTTATACAAAACTAGACATCTAGGGCTTTCTACACATATATCATATAAGACCATTGGAGCAATATTGAGAGAGATATGAATTTTTGAAGTCTGACCTAGGCACCAGGACATCCACCCAGGCAGTATGGGTTGAAAAGGGTGTAACTCACCCTATACAACTCCAAATTGAGTGAAACTAATTTTGTTGGAAAGCTTACACATAGGAGAACATCCTACCCAGAAATTCCGAGTTTGTTACTATCCTATTTGTTCCCAGTGATTTGAAGAAGTTAACCTATGTCCAAACCGAGCCAAAACAGAGCAGTTCAGGAAGGTTAAGTTTCGGGGCTTATAACTCGAGCCCTACTAGGTCAAATGGAATGGGACTTTTTGCAAATGAAAGATGGTTCTATCAGCTTTAATATGAGACCGATTTCGTATCATTTGAGCCAGTTTTCGATTTTTAGTAGATTTTTACTTTTGAGTGGACAATTCTGGCTAGCTACTGGGCAGGCCGGGATAAAACCTGAATAACCTGAGCTATAGATATCAAAATTAGATGGGACCAAAAAGGTTAGAAACTAGACATATAAGGCTACAACATATCCGAAAATCAGGTTTAAAGGAGTTACATTGAAATAAAGGTGGGCTATACCATAACCGGGCAGAATCAGTTAAAAGTTCTATTGAAGCTTGTTGAAGCTATGAATGAATTTATGAATGTATGTGCATAATTGCTGCTCTATATTGAAATTGCAAATTGTGTAACTGTATTGGTTGGCTGGCACTATTCATGGGGAAGCGGACACGTTCCGTTATGCCGCCAAAATTGCGGTAGAGTATATGAATAAGTTATGATATATATATATATATGATGTACATATAGATGCATGTGCATTTTCAAGCAAGCCATGAAAGTTATGTTATGAGAAACCCAAAGAATATGTTATGATGAAAGTTCCATGATACTTGGGCCAGCCCCGGATAAAAAGTTAAGGGGAATAGATCGGTGGGGACGCCGGGGAAAGTAAACCCGGCCATCCCTGTATAGGAACGAGCTCGATCCTGATAAGCAGACTATTACCCAGGAGTCTAAAATGGCCAAGAACTCCCAGGGGACCAAGTAATGGAAAATGATGAAAGTCATGGAAAAGTTGATGAGTAATGAAGAAAGTATACGCGCAAAGGAAAGTTCAAGAGCAAGTTTTGCATGATTGCATTAAGTACATGATTACATGTTATTTACAGTTTATCATGTTTTACTTACAGCATATGTTCATTTATTCTGCCAATTATACTGTGTATCATTGATAATAGTTGAATCTGTTTCTTATGCTGGCTAAAGTAAAAACTGGATCCTGCCTCGGACCAGACATTTTCTCAACCTTATCAATTATGAATAGTTAAGTTTAATCTCATGATTTTATAATTAAATAAAACCCGAGGCAGCTGAGAATGAACGCGACGTCAGTTAAACGTCATGCACGACCCTACTGAGAATTTTCTTAAATTCTCACCTCGCTTTGCATTTCCGTCTCATTCTCAGACGTGGACGATGGACGCGACAGCTACCCTCTTCGTTGAGGTGCCCGACTTGCAGATTCACCATGACCCGGCAGTAGGCTCGCTGTACATAGCCGGCTCTTGCCAGTTCCGTCTTTATCTTTTTAGTGATAGGAACTTTGCCGTCCCTTTGCACCATCCAGCTTTTGATCCTGCCACCCCTTACTTTGCGGTTCCACTACATGTGGCACACCCTCCGCCAAAGACCCTGCACTGTAGTACGTAGCTCACGCCGATCCTGCCCTGATTCACCTCCGCAGTAGTACCCGACATCCCACTCACCCGAGAGCGACTGCTTAGAGGCCACCGGCTCATCATCCTCCTCCTGACCCGGATGGACTACTCACCAGTAGCCGGTGTATGGCCAACCTACCGATCGAGTAGATCAGCCATAGGCAGTATTGTATAGCATGACCCTCTTTTGGCAGTATGCAGCCTTGGGTCATAGACCTAGTGGTAGGTTTCTTTTTTTGAAATGTCCTTTGAGGACCATATAGGATCAGGTTGACTTACATAGGCCTTATGTCTTTTGGTACACGGCCCTCCTCGTTTTGATACATTGTATATAAACTAAAGCAGAGGCTTCTGCTATGTACATAAATATATATATAAGCACGTATTCAGTAATGTTATTGTATTATTTTCATCTTTACGATATTCAGTTGAATTCGTTTCACTTTTAGCATAGCATAGTATTAACACAGTAACACAATCTACTTAATTTTATGCTATGACTTAAGCATAACATTAAATTAGTAGGGTGTTACAAATTACAGCAAAGAAGCCATAATTACTTCATAAAACTTAAAATAAATAAAATAAAACCCTAAGGACACGCCAACCAAACTCTAACCTACCCCAAACCTCTCAGTTCAGTTTTAACCAGAATATGAAAAGGGTTAGTTAGATTTTAACTAAGAGTCACTATCAAATTGCTTTGTAATAATTAGTTTTTACCAAAATCTATGACTCTTTGACCTAGATCAGGTTTTGAAGGATTTTCTCCCCTCGAACTTGATGAAGCTACATAGATACACATGGTTATGTAGCAGGAGTTTATTTATTCAATCTATAGGCAATTAATTATGTTAATTAACTCAAAATAGGCATAATTAAGGTAAAAATTCACAAAAATACTAAAAATTGTAGAAAATTTTCTAAAAATTCTGAGCTATCATCTAACACATATTTAAACATGGATTTGATGATATATTAAAGAAATTTAATTGTTTGCTAATTATTTTGTTAATTAAAGCCCAAATTGTCTAATCTAGTTTTAAGTAAAATTACTAATTATGCACTAATTAAGCCTTAAACCACTTTAATCTTTTCTTAAACCTTAATCAACACATAAGATGAATATTATAGTGTATCTAAATCAATTTAATTGTTGGTTAAATTAATTAATTATTGGTGGCATAATTAACCAATTAAACTACCTACATTAAGTCAAAACTAATCCTATGATTAGCACTAACTAAATCAGCCTTTTTTCTATAAATATACCCTCACTAATTTACCTCCATAACCTTTAGACACACTTCACTTCTACCCAAACTCTTCCCTTCAGCCGTAGCCCCCTCCTTCATCTTCTACATCCATTTTCTCTTAAAAACTTCACTAAAACTCCATCAAAACACCTCCAAATTCTCATCCTCACCCTTAAACACCATCAATCCTCACCCTCAAAGCTCATATCCAAGCCTTCAAAAGGAAGCAAAAACTTGAGCTAAGCTTCTACTCAGCCTTGGTGTAGATCGAGTTTCATCTTCATATAACAAGTATAGTTTTCTTTTTCACTCTTTAGCTTCCATGCATGTGCACTATGTGATTATTTGTGTTATTTGAAGCTTTTAAATATATTTTCCAGAATATACACTCAATTTTGAAGCTTTTAAATGTTCATGAAAGATTGATGTTTCTATAGTTTTCTTTAATGATTTGGAGTCTTGTTCATGTACACTTGTGTTTCAATGCATTAGAACATGTTTTCTTGTATGATTATGAATTAAATCTTCTTGTTCATGGCTGAACATGTCTTGGCCATGTTAAAGTTCCATGAGAACTCTTGTGACTTACATAAACTTAATGATTCCCTTCATAGTTATATAGCCTAGGTGATGTATTTTTGTGTTCATGAGCTTATATACATTTTTCTTTGTGTTTCTTGAATTGTAACTCTTGTTTCCCATGTATGATGCCCACGGCCCTTTTAGAGTTTATAAGGGAAATATATGATTTGATGAGTATTGATTCATGTGAACATGTTCTTTTGATTTCTCATGAGGTATATGCTTGAGTTTACGTGGATTATTATCATTTGAGCTTAAATTCTTTCCTTGATTCTCCATGAAGCCCGTGGGCAAGCTATAGGCTGAGAGTGTTCATTGAGTTTTATGTGTGATTAAGAACTTGAAATGAATAGATTACATTATTAACATGTTGGTTTTGCTCCATAGAAACTTGATGGCTTAATGGATATACGTATATTGTAACATCCTCCCAAGTACAGTATTATGCTTAAGTCATAGTACCACACTCGAGAGTTGTTACCATTGCTTTAACAGACCTAGTATGATAGCGCTCTTCGACTGTCTTCAATATCTTTGGTCAACTCTAGGTGGCTGCCTTTGATATGTCCTGAGCTATCTAGAGATAACACAAAAATGTACATAGGAGTGAGAATTATAAATTCTCAATAGGATTTACTAAGAAATTACATGCCGTGTCATCGTTATTATCTCCAGCTGCTTTGGTTTATTATAAAAAGGTGAGCATGTTATATAAATATATTTAGTTTTATAGTTTGAAACCATATTGTCCAAAGCAGAGTTCATTTTATTTAAGCACTTGATAAACAGAGCAAGAATTAAAGCATAAGCATAGCAGATTATTAGTGATTTCATAATAATAACAGTAGCAACTTGTGCATGTGCAATGGCTCATCATGAATATCATGCGAATGCAATTATACTTTCTTTTCTTCCTTTACTTGATACACCTAGGTGTTATGTGTCGCAATCCCTAGGGTGTCTGCATGCATATATCTTTGTCTTTAATCTTTACTGCCCTTGGGTAGTCTGACCTAGGAGTGAGTTCAACTCGTGACTGTAAACTAACCTACAAGGGGATCCACATGGCTCTTGTCTTGGAGGGATCTCATTTTGGTCACATGCCTCCAAGGTAGAGGGATCTCATATCGTTAACTACCTTTACAAGGAGGGAACCATTAACTGCCTCTAAGTGAAGGGATCTCATCTTATCTTTCATGTGCTTTTCATAGTTCATATGCTCATATTTTCATGTATGAGAGGTTCATGTACATTTTTCATATCTGGATTTCAAACATTTATGCTTGCATGATATGCCTCCATGGACATAACATATAAACATGTTTATCATTCACATTTTCTTGCCAAAATTTCAGCAGTATAACGGATCGAGTCTACCTTCCTGTGAATAGTGCCAGCTCACACAGACATTCGGTCACAATAGCAATGTTAACATCATACATTAGTCCCTCAGTAATATTATAGGTTTACAACTATCAAGTTCTAATTAAATTTCATTCATGCAATAGAGTAGCCAAGTACTCAAATAACAATTCTGCCTATAACACCCAAATCTGCTCAAATTTATAAATCATGCCATAAATTTTGCTTAACTCCTTTGGACCTGAATTTTGGATATAATAAAATGCTATATGTCTAGTTTCTAACCGCTATGGTCCTATTTGATTTTGATAAGTATAGCTCCAGTTATTGAGGATTTACCTCGACTTGCCCTGTAGTTGGTCAGATTTGCACCTTCAAAAGTAAAAATCCACCAAAATCAAAATCTACTTGGATTCGTACCAAACCTATGTCGTTTTAAAGCTTATTGATTCAATTTTTATATCCAATAAGTATCATGTCATTTGAGTAAATAAAGCTCAAGTTATAACCTTGTAAAGTTGGCTAATCTAAACTGCCCTGCTCTAGTCTAGTCAGGACATGGGGCAACTTTACGAATTTACTGGGAGCAACAGGTGTTGAATTTGGTTCTGAAATTTTTATGGCATATTAACTTTCTAAAAAAATTGGTTACACTCAATTTGAAGAAGCATAAGGCGAGTTATGCCCTTCGAAATCCAGTCTACTTAGAATCAGAGTCAGAATCCTAGGGTTAACTTCAAAAATTCATATCTCATTCAATATTAATTCAATGGCCTTATACTTTATATGGTTGCAAAGACCTAGATGTCTAGTTTCAATAAAAATAGTTTCATTAAATTTCGGTGGCGGTAGGCGGAGCCATACACTCCACCGTACAGACAATCGAGGGTTTGCACTTCTACCCATTTATGGTTCAGCTGTCCTTTAGGTTTTTCACCAAAATACCAACCCAAACCAAACATCTAGGGGCTATTTCAGCCAGAACACACCATATAACCATCATATAATATCATAATAGAGAGGGAAGTAAAAGAAACTAATCAACTAACAAGCCTCATAATCAAGCAAATACAAGAAATCTTACCTTTGATTGAAGAGAATACTAGCTAGATTGATGGTTTGGGTGTAAGATGGGCTTGGAGGGTGAAAGTGGAGTGAAAATGAAGTGAAGGAGAAAAAGAAAAGAGAGCGAAGGCTATAGAATGGGGGTTGAAACAAAGGGGAATTAGGAGACATTATTTGGGTTTTATTAAATTGGGTGGTTGGAGGTTTGGCTTGTGATTGGTGGTGGGGTCTTGTGGTGAGAATTTGGCCACTTTCACCCCACAAATAGGCAGCAGATTGGCACTGCACAAAGGGGGAAGAGTTTTGGCCACTCATGTTAGGGTTTTAGGTGTAAAATTCTATTGGTTCGGTTCTGACAGTTTAAAATATCGAAATTCTACCAATTTATTTCAAATCGGCAAAACAGTTTAAAAAAAATTTTATGAGCTTTTCTATGTTTCTATGTTAATTGTTTCTAATCCTAATTGTAACATCCCCACTTTCATAAACAGAACGTAATGGAAACTTTGAATTATTTCCCTTAGGCAGTGTGAGAATTTCTCAGGCAGCGCTATGCCATGACGATCCTCACACTTGGAATTATAGGGTAGTGTAACACTGCCGTTGAAAATATGGCACTGCCATATGTTAAAACTTAGGAAATGATAAAAGTGCCCCTGTAAACTTTTGTTAATTGCAGTGATGCCCAGAATTTTTAGAAATTATATTTTGACCCTAAAGACTTATTTCCACAATAACCTTAGAACTTTTCATAAAATAACCTTTATGTCCCTATATCTGTAGAATTAGCAGAATGAGATTTTAAACAGAGCAAAATCACGTGGTGGAACCGTAGAAGTTTAAATCTCTGTTGATTGGACCATGGAGGCAGCCTAGTGTAAAATGATGTGGGGCGCCCCTGGACTTGCTCAAAATTATGAATATGCCATTAGCTACGGAAAATAGAAAACAAAAAGGCTTCGAATTTGCGAAAATATCTAATTTACGTTATTAATCTATTATTCGGTTTCAATAGTTATGTAAGGGTAATTAGAAGTTAATTAAATATTAATTAGAAGTGAATTAGATATTAATTAGAGAGATTGGGATCAAGACCAATAGAATAGATATTCAATAAATCTTGTTGGATTTTTAGTAACGTTTTGCCAGTTTGGAGGAAATCGGTAAAGATTCGGTAAATTGTATCGCAAGAACCGAGTCAGTAGAAGTTTGCACTGGGAAAGCCCTAGATTGAATGAGTATGGTGCAGCCACCTATCCCTATATGTGGCACCACCATGAGCCATGGATTAAAGAAATTCAACAATTTACTAACCACAAGATTCGCCAACCAACATACCTAGGTCACTTTCATTCCTTAAAGTCAAAACCAACATAATCCCTTCTTCTTCCTCATTTTTGCCCTCCACCAGCTGCAGCCTCCTTCCATTTCTTCTTCTTTTTCTTCCTTTCCTTCCTTACCTTCATGACCAAGAGCTTCAAGCTCAAGATTGGAAGCCTTCTTGACCTCAAATCTTCTTGCTTCTTTTATAAAAATTGATCCTTACCTCCTTCTCTACAAAACCCCTCTAACAATTTCATGATTAAGCATCAAATAGAGCCTCGCCACATTCATATGAGCTGCTACCATGGTGAAGGAAGAAGGCTAGGAGTTGGTTCTTGGCCTCCTTGCTTCCATAGTTTCAAGGATTTCAAGGTAGGTAGCTCAAATCCTTAGTTATTTGATGTATCATGTGACTATGTGGTTACTGTGTTCTTCTTATGCCATGCTTGCATGATAGTGGTTTGATGTTTTTCTAGTGATTTGAGAGGAAGAAATTTAGTTTAAGTTGAGGAATTTATCAAAAACTCAAAAAGGAGCTAAGCAGAATCTATTTTTGTGAGAAAACCCTACGGCGTCCGTACCGGCAGAGTGTACAAATCCGCCTATAGCCATAGAGAGTGGATGAATCCATTTTTATATAAAACTAGACATCCAAGGCTTTCCTTACATATAAATTATAAGCCATTGGATTAGTATAGAATTAGTTACGAATTTTTGAAATTTGACCTAGAAATCTGGATTCTCATCTGGGCAATATGAATTGGGAAGGGTGTAACTCACCCTACACAACTCTAAATTGAGTGAAACTAACGTTGTTTGAAAGCTGACATGTAAAGAAACATCCCATAAAAATTTTAATGTCAGATTCATTGCCAATTGTTCCCAGCATGTTAATGAAGTTGACTTAAGTTCAAACCAGGCTGGAATAGGGTAGTCCAATAGGGTCAAGTTACACGGCTTATACCTTGAAATATATTCATTTAAATGATATGAAACTTCATTCATTTAAAAGCTTATTTTGTTAACTTTAATTTGATATAAATTTCATATGATTTCACTCATATTTCTATTTTTAGTGAATTTTCACTTATAAGTGTGCATTTTTGTCTAAGTACAGGGCAGTCTGAGGTAAAATACTAATAACTTGAGTTATACAAATCAAAATGAGATAGGACTAGAAGGGTTGGAAACTAGACACATAGAGCTATGACATATCCAAAATTTAGGTTTAAATGAGTTGAATTGTACTAAAGGTGGATTATACAAAATTCAGGCAGAATAGGATGAAGTAAGTAGAAAACTCTATTGAGGTTTGTATTGAATTTGGTGAATGATATTGTGAATATATAATCGCTGCCCCATATTGATTTGTATGTTTGAATGATTTTACTAGTAGTCTGGCACTATTCATAGGGAAGTGGACTCAATCCGTTATGCTGCCAAATTTTCAGCAGGAGTTTATGAGAACTTATGCCATGGGTGATTATACTTTGGATATACTTACATTTACATGTCACGTTCATGTATGTCATGCATGCAAGCATAATTAGAATATGATATGAGAAATAAGGTGTGAGACATATCCATGAATGCACAAAGCATCCGCATGCACGAAAAGATCTGGAAAGGAGAAAGATAATAAGAACTTGTAAGAGGGACGTACTAAGCTACCATGTGAGGCCTGGCATAGACCCAGCTAGCGTGGACCAGAGCAGTACTATCTACGACTTGGGCCAGCCCTCGACCAGATTTAATGGGAATAGACTGGTGTGAGGTTCGGGGAAAGTAAACCCATCACTCATATATAGGTACAAGCTCGGACCTGAAAAGCAGGCTATTACCGAAGGGTGAGAGAGGCCATTCACCTTCGGGAGACCAAGTACAGAAGAGCAAGATCAAGTTGCAAGTTAAAGAAAGTTATGAATTAAGTCAAGTGCACTTGCATACAATTAAGTATGAGCATCTATATGTGCATCTTCAATTATCTCGTTAAGTCATAATGCCATTATGATTCTTGTTGAAGCATATTATACTATCCATATTTCTATGTCTGTCATGTGATATGGCAAGTGGTTGATAAAATATAACCCACTTTGAGAAAGGTGTTTTCAACTTAAAATTAAACCACTATTTGTTTATATGTGCTCATATTTTCATAATAAACCGAAGCAGCTGGAATGTTTATGATGACACTATAAGATTGGTTTGAGTTTACCTACTAAGAACCTTAGGTTCTCACTGCCTGCTTGTATGTTTTTCTTTTCCATAAACATTCCAGCACCGAAGTTGGAAATCAAGTGCGAGGCGGAGTACAGGGCCATTCATTGAGCAAGACTCGGGCGTAAGCCAGACTAAGAGACTATTGAAGCTAGCTAACGACTAGTCAGAAACAAATGCTATGTATTATGTCAGTCACAATTTCTTTTAAAGTGTAATTATTTTATTCTCTATGTATCAGAGACGACGAAATTTATGAACTATTAGTTAGTAATAAAGTGAGCAGTTAAAGGGCCATGTATTATATTTTCCATATTTTAAAGATTTCTTAGCACAGTGACAACCTTTTAATATAACTGCATGACTCGAGCATGGCTTATATGATAGAGGTTGTTACATTTTTTGTATCAGAGTAGTTCGTCCTGTATAGGCCCGTGGATGGACTGATTATGCTTCTAATGCATACTCTGAGAATCTAAATGCACCATGCTTTAGGTCCTCGCATGAAAAGGGCATAGAAATATTTTGCATGGTAGCCTTATTGTGAGTGTTGTGGACTATCTGTTGCATTTGACTGAATGTTGAGCCTGCCAAACTCGGGCAGAACAGGGAAGAATAAACTGAAACCTTATTGATGCTTGATTTGAAATTGTTGAATGATGCTATAAATGTATATATATATTTGCTGGTCTATACTGAAATTATTAGTTGTGCAATTGTACTAGTTGTTTGGCACTATTCATGGGGAAGCGGACTCGATCCGTTATGCTACCAAAATTTTGGTAAGAAGTTCATATGTTGTGAAAATTTATGATGGCTTGAGTACATTATATTTAAAGAATCAAGCTAGATGTGCATTCATTTCATGATATTATAAAGGATTCCACATCACTTGGGCCAGCCCCCGAATAAATTAAGGGGAATAGATCAGTGGGAAGGTCGGGGAAAGTAAACCCGGCCATCTTGTATAGGAACGAGCTCGGTCCTGAAAAGTGGACTATTACCCAGGAGTATATGGCCAATGACTCCCAGGGGACCAAGGATGGAAATAAGTTCTAATAGGCGAAAGCCTCCAAGAATAAGATGCATTTTCTAATTGCACATGCATATGTATAGTGTAATGTTTCTCTATTGATTATTCTAGATCCCTGTTTATTATTCTTAACATGCTATTGTTCCATCATGATTACTGTTTGAGTACATTAGTGTATCTGTTAACTAAAATTGAATTGTTTCGGTGTATGCTTTACAAACAAGTATTTAAGTTGAATATTATCGTTTTATGATACTATTTGAAAAATATTGCACGACCGAAACAACTGGGAATGACAGCGATGACAGATGTATAGAAGCTAGGAATTTCTACTGAGAAATATTCATTTCTCACCCTATTGTATGTTCCGCGTCATTCTCAGACCATGGAGCACGCAGCGACCGAGGTGCTATTCATTGAGTTCCCTGAGCTGCATATACACCTTGACCCATTTTTGGATTCTGTATATATCTTCGGCCGATGTTAGTTCCGCCTCTACTTCTTTTTCCAGCGAGATTTCGCCGTTCCGCTTATGCACCCTCTCTTTGATCCTGCCGTCCAATACATTGCCATACCTCTCCACATGGCCCATCCATTTCCACCACCACCACCAGCAGCACCAACAGCTCCAGTTCCCATGGCCCCTCCTGCTTCACCATCGCAGCCGATGTCGTCAGCCTCGATCTCAGAGGAGGATCCGTTTGAGGCGGCTAGTTCTTCTTTATCATCCTCTGCTCCCAGTGTTGGACACCCTCCAGCGGACGCTGCCATGGCAAATGGGTTCCTTTCAGCAGATTCTGTTTAGATAGTGTGCATACTATAGTAGGGTTAGATGTACAGAATGACCCTCTTTTGGCAGTCTGGGTCATGGGTGGATGGGTAGATGTTAGGAGATCTACATGAAATGTCCCGTGGGGACCACTTGGGGTGCTGTTCATAGAAACTAGCCGTTTCGTTTTGTATTAGCGGCCTCATTTTGTCACCTTGTATCATTTTGACAAACTTTAAAATCAGATATCTATGTATACGTTTATGATGCCCTTTTGCAGTAGTTCTGTCCTTATTGTATTTTTATTTATGTTACATTATTTACAGTATACCGATTAAATAGTATTTATTCCACCGTCACGCAGGAAATTTTGTTATGCAATTAAGTATTCTTATGCGAATAATTAATACTAATACATAAAATAGGATTTAACCAATATTACACGTCATCACTTATCAGATAATTTATTATGACTTAAGCATAGTACTTTATCTGGTAAGATGTTACATGAAACACCCAGCAGGCTTATTAGGAACCTTCTATACCTAATTATTAGGGATAAAACTCCTAGAAAAGTAGCAATGGCAATAGGAGGCAGATGATTGAGCGAGTTAAGGGGTGCAGAGAATTAGGGCTTCGATCAAAGGAATTTTGTCGAGCAATTTACTATGGAGCTATTAGATTAGGTCATAATGAAGAAGGATCGTTTCTTAAGTGTTACAGGGCAGTCGAAAATTTAAGTTATTAAGAGCAAGATCTTAGTTGGAGACGAGCTGAGTAAGAATCTTCTTTACCTGATAGGGCTTGTTTCAAGCTTTATTACGATTATCCAATCTAGACTATCTTTTCTAGCTTGAATCTAGGGGATTCTTCTACCTAGTTTTATAACTTTAACACTCAATAGGAGTAAGGTGATTACCCACTAATGAGGTTATCTTATGTGGCTATCTTATGTGGCATGGATAATGCCCTTATTTTCTTCATTGATGAGATTACCCTGAAGGTATCTTGCCAACAAATTCAGTCAATGCTTTTTATTTTGGATTGTGGTAATACCACATTATAAAGACTTGATCCTTCATTAAGAAACTTGTAGAGTGGACAAATGAAGCAGAGAATCAATGAAAGAAGCTAAGGGCAGAAGCTTCGGTTAGGTATACGGGAGATCTTTTTAAGTCCTCGTCTAGAGAATGGAGTGGTTTCTTCTTCAAGGGTATTGGGAACTAACCTTGTAGCGATTGCAAATTGGAAGGATACTAAGTGGAATCTTAGCTTCGAAAAGGAAATAGTTGAGCAAACTGTAAAGAAACCCATCTAATTGTACATTGAGTCAAGATAGAGATATGGTTATACACGGTATGGAAAGCAGACGAAGTCATGAGTGTAACAAGAAAGAGAGGCAATATATCTCCTATTAACCTGAAGTAGGAACACTTTCAGACTAGAGGTAGCATACGAACCAAGTGTAATTTTTCCTACCTTTCAGGGATAAAGAAAGTGCTAGAAAATCTAGTCATGTTCAAATTCTATCAACCTCAGCCACCACAGAAACTGGATAATAGAATCATCTTCAACATATTATTAATAGAGGAATGAGGCTATTCAGAGAAGAAAGCCAAAGTCGAACAATCGCCTTTAGGTACCATTATATATGCTATGGGTGGAGTAACTCGATAAGGAATGTATTCAGATTCAGGCGAGAGTAATAAAGACTTAAAGTATGCAACTAATCCTGATAGACCAAGGGAACAATACCAAGGTAGCTTCTAACGAATGAAAATAGACAAGTTTCTACAGCAATAATAGAACACAGTAGGAAAAGAGGAAGTTTGGATTTCTGACTGGCCCACTAAAAAGAGAAAAGCTATCTAGTATGAGATTACGGTGTAGATAAGATTGTGTATGAAATACTAAGCAGGGTTGCCTTGGCACCGGTTATAAGTGCAACAGACCCAATGCACCCTAAGTAAGACCGGATGATGCACTAATATAAGATAAAAAAGGATTTGGAAATGTGCCCCATGAGGGGCAAGGTTACGATGTCAGAATTAGAGGCGGTCAGAAGAGTCTCTATACCTTGGGACAGATTAAATGTGATCATCACTAATGCACTAGGTTCCATCAGAGTTTCGTAGTTAAGCGTGCTCGAACGAGAGTAATATTAAGATAGGTGACCATCGAGGAAGTCCTCATATTGTAACTTCAATGGGGAAGCAAGGTCATCATTCCCATCTCTTACAGCAAATGGATTACATCCTAGGGGCAAGATATTATGAATAGCTAGAAGGCTTAGCAATTAGGGTAATATGAGATTTAGCCACTAAAACCAACACACATCTATATATTGTATTAGGACAAACCCCCAATGAGATTGGTAACATTGGTGCCCACAAAAGTGGGAGGTGGACATCAACATAATAGTCGAGGAATCTCTATGTTGACCAATTGAAGAAAAAAAAAGAGTGGCAGGAACTTCGGCTGTCCCACAATCCTTTCCTTAGATGAAGCTGATCATATTTTGAGGGAACAAGTATCGGAACAATCATTAAGAAGTTCAACAAGAATGGCACGAGATCCAATTAGCAAATAATGAGAAATGGAATAAAGTCCGCAAGAGCATGGAGAGATTTCGAAGCAACGACTATAGTTATAGTTTAGAAGGAAGCTCTAGCCTTACACCTAAAACCTAACAGGAGGGGATTCATCACTGAAGAGGATTAGGTAAGCGAGAGTTTGGATATGACTTGATCAATTTCCTGAAAAACTTTGGCAAAGCCACTATGACCACTATTTGCTGAAGTTGATTGCTGCTATAGCTGATAGTTTTCGTAATGGCAGAACTTCTTCAGTTGGTATTTAGGGCCCAAGGCACAAGTATTAGAAAGTTTACCGGAAAACATAACACACAAGTAGTCAGACACATGACAAGGAGGATGAGGAATTTACTTGATGAACTTGATGATGGATCAGAACGTCAGCGAAACAAAGTATATTTTGGTAAGGCACGACAACTCTCTGCATATATATTGGAAAGGCATCTTGTAAGACAATATGGTAAGGAAACTCTGTAGCTTAAAAAAAAAAAAAGGATTTGACTTTTAACCTTGGTTTTCACATTAAATTGCCTGTATCTCAATAACTAGGAATCAAGAGTCATGAGTTTTAGAACTTAATCCATATAGTGGGAGCAACCTGAAATTTTCCTAGAAGCATTAGGCAAGAGGCAAATTTTACCAAAAAGAAGGAGTTTTAAGATAAGGCTCCTAGTTATAATTTTGAGAAAAGGCCTAAGCCTATGTTTCTAAAGAATCGTATCGGAGGCGAATTTACTATTGAACTGAGGGTAGCTGAGCGAATAAGAATCTTGGGAAAGGATATACGAACCTCCTTGACCCAGGCATTATCATTACTACATATTGATGTCAATTACTATGATAACTGCTGATTTTTGCAAATGCAAATCTTCATGAGTTGAATATCTGAGGTCTCATGTACAAGTGGCAGAAGATTTAGCATCTACCACAAAGCAGGAGTAGTGGAATATAGAGCCAGGGAGATGAGTAAAAGTCTCCAATAAATTGAACAATGATTCAGAGCGTCATAGAGAAAAGGCAAGCTTGGACACTAACATAACCCTTATGAATCCTTTGTACGTATTAAGACACTACCTCATAGCTACCGGCAAGTAATCTCAAGACAAGATACAAACTCGAAAAGAGGAGTATCCCTATAAGTTACAAGGATTTTTCCTTGACCCTTCTTAATCCTAGAATTTTGAGAATAAAATTCTTTTCAAGGTGGGTAGAATGTAACATCCCCACTTTCGTCAACAGAACGTAATGGAAACTTTGAATTATTTCCCTTAGGCAGTGTGAGAATTTCTCAGGCAGCGCTATGCCATGACGATCCTCACACTAGGAATTATAGGATAGTGTAACATTGTCGTTGAAAATATGGCACTGCCATATGTTAAAAATTAGAAAATAACAAAAGTGCCCCTATAAACTTTTGTTAATTACAGTGATGCCCAGAATTTTTAGAAATTATATTTTGATCCCAAAGACTTATTCTCACAATAATCCTAGCACTTTTCATAAAATGACCTTTATATCCTCACATCTGTAGAATTAGCAGAATGGGATTTTAAACATAGCAGAATCACATGGTGGAACCGTAGAAGTTTAACTCTCTGCCGATTGGACCATGGAGGCAGCCTAGTGTGTGCCCCTGGACTTGCTCAAAATTATGGATATGCCATTAGCTATGGAAAATAGAAAACAAAAAGGCTTCGAATATGTGAAAATGTCTAATTTATGCCGTTAATCTATTTATTCGGTTTCAATAGTTATGTAAGGGCAATTAGGAGTTAATTAAATATTAATTAGAAGTTAATTAGATATTAATTAGAGAGATGAGGCTCAAGATCAATAGAATAGATATTCAAGAAATCTTATTGGATTTTTAGTAACATTTTGCCAGTTTGGAGGAAATTGGTAAAAATTCGGTAAATTGTATCGCTAGAACCGAGTCAGTAAAAGTTTGCACTGGGAAAGCCCTAGATTGAATGAGTATGGTGCAGCCACCTATCCCTATATGTGGCGCCACCATGAGCCATGGATTAAAGAAATTCAACAATTTACTAACCATAAGATTCGCCAACCAACATACCTAGGTCACTTTCATTCCTTAAAGTCAAAACCAACATAATCCCTTCTCCTTCCTCATTTTCGCCCTCCACCAGCTGTAGCTTCCTTCCATTTCTTCTTCTTCTTCTTCTTCTTTTCTTTCTTTACCTTCATGACCAAGAGCTTCAAGCTCAAGATTGGAAGCCTTCTTGACCTCAAATCCTCTTGCTCCTTTTATGAAAATTGATCCTCACCTCTTTCTCTACAAAACCCCTCTAACAATTTCATGATTAAGCATCAAATAAAGCCTCACCACATTCATATGAGCTGCTGCCATGCTGAAGGAAGATGGCTAGGAGTTGGTTCTTGGCCTCCTTGCTTCCATAGTTTCAAGGATTTCAAGGTAGGTAGCTCAAATCCTTGGTTATTTGATGTATCATGTGACTATGTGGTTACTGTGTTCCTCTTATACCATGCTTGCATGATGGTGTTTTGATGTTTTTCAAGTGATTTGAGATGAAGAAATTTAGTTTAAGTTGAGGAATTTATCAAAAACTCAAAAAGGAGCTAAGCAGAATCTGTTTTTGTGAGAAAACCCTACAACGTATCTACCGGCGGAGTGTATGAATCTGCCTACAGCTGTAGAAAGTGGATGGATCTATTTTTATATGAAACGAAACATCCAGGGCTTTCCATACATATAAATTATAAGGCCATTGGATTAGTATAGAATTAGTTATGAAATTTTGAAGTTTGACCTAGAAATCTAGATTCTCATCTGGGTAGTATGAATTAGGAAGGGTGTAACTCACCCTACACAACTCTAAATTGTGTGAAACTAATGCTGTTTGAAAGCTAACATGTAAGGAAACATTTCATAAAAATTTTAGAGTCAGATTTGTTGCCAATTGTTCCCAGTACACCAATAAAGTTGACTTAAGTTCAAACTGGGCTGGAATAGGATAGTCCAGTAGGGTCAAGTTACAGGGCTTATATCTTGAAATATACTCATGTAAATGATATGAAACTTCTTTCATTAAAAGCTTGTTTTGTAGCTCTAATTTGATATAAATTTCGTATGATTTCACCTAGATTTCTATTTTTAGTGAATTTTCACTTATAAGGGTGCATTTCTAGCTAAGTACAGGGCAGTCTGAGGTAAAATACTAATAACTTGAGTTATACAAATCAAAATGAGATGGGAATAAAAGGGTTGGAAACTAGACATATAGAGCTATGACATATCCAAAATTCAGGTTTGAATGAGTTGAATTATAGTAAAGGTGGATTATACAAAATTCGGGCAAAATAGGATGAAGTACCCAAAAAACTCTATTGAGGTTTGTATTGAATTTGATGAATGATATTGTGAATATCTAATCGCTGTCCCGTATTGATTTGCATGTTTGAATGATTTTACTAGTAGTTTGGCACTATTCATGGGGAAGCAGACTCAATCCATTATGCTGCCGAATTTTCGGCAGGAGTTTATGAGAACTTATGCCATGGGTGATTATACTTTGGATATACTTACATTTACATGTCATGTTCATGTATGTCATGCATGCAAGCATAATTAGAATATGATATGAGAAATAAGGTGTGAGACATATCTATGAATGCACAAAGTATCCGCATGCATGAAAAGATATGGAAAGGAAAAAGATAATAAGAACTTGTAAGAGGGACGTACTAAGCTACCATGTGAGGCCTGGCATAGACCCAGCTAGTGTGGACTAGAGCGGTACTGTCTAAGACTTGGGCCAACCCTCGACCAGATTTAATGGGAATTGATCGGTCTGAGGGTCGGGAAAAGTAAACCCGTCACTCATGTATATGTACGAGCTTGGACCTGAAAAGCAGGCTATTACCTAGGGGTGAGGGAGGCCATTTACCTCCGGGGCATCTATATGTCAAGTGCACTTGCATACAATCAAGTATGAGCATCTATATGTGTATCTTCAATTATCTTGTTAAGTCATAATGCTATTATGATTCTTGTTGAAGCATATATACTATTCGTATTTCTATGTCTATCGTATGATATGGCAAGTGGTTGATAAAATATAACTCGCTTCGACAAAGGTGTTTTCAACTTAAAATTGAACCACTATTTGTTTATATGTGCTCATATTTTCATAATAAACCGAAGCGGCTAGATAAGATTGGTTTGAGTTTACCTACTGAGAACCTTAGGTTCTCACTGCCTGCTTGTATGTTTTTCTTTTCCGTAAACATTCCAGCACCCAAGTTGGAAATCAAGTGCGAGGTGGAGTATAGGGCCATTCATTGAGCAAGACTCGGGCGTAAGCCAGACCAAGAGACTATTGAAGCTAGCTAACGACTAGTCAGAAGCAAATGCTGTGTATTATGTTAGTCACATTTTCTTTTAAAGTGTAATTATTTTATTCTCTATGTATCAGAGACAACGAAGTTTATGAACTATTAGTCAGTAATAAAGTGAGCAATTAAAGGGCAATGTATTATATTTTCCATATTTTAAAGATTTCTTAGCACAATGACAACCTTTTAATATGACTCCATGACTCGAGCATAACTTATATGATAGAGGTTGTTACACTAATCTCTCTAATTAACATCTAATTAGCTCCTAATTAATCCTTAATTAACTTCTATTTAACCTTATGCATTAAAATCGAATAAATCGATTAATAACGCAAATCGGTAAAACGTTCCTAGTAACCATCTAAAATTTTCTACACAACTATTTCAAATTCTTCATTCATTAATCTTTTTATAATTCATTCCTAATTACCTTCACACATTTAATAAAATTGAGTAAATCGGTTTGTAGCGCAATTTGAGCGTTCAAAAAAAATTCAGACATTACATATATGATGTAGAACTTGTGATTTTCATTGAGATATGGTTGCTGCCCTGTTTTGTGTGCAGTTTTCTAGCTTGTTTTATTACATATGTGTAAAATTGTTATTTTGATGCCACATAGCCTATGGTTTAATGCTATGTGCCTATATGATGATTTTACATGAATATGGTGCATGAAACTTGTGCTTTAATTACTTAAGTTATGTGGGCTGTTCTATTTTGGCTGCACTTTAACCTATATGATTCTATCTATCTTAAGTACTTAAATGGTTAGTTTTGGTGACTTAGATGATGAACTTTCAATTGTTCAAGGTTTTGAATTAATAAATGAAGAATATATCCTTATTTTCTTACTTTATACACTTAATGCACATGAACATGATCAATTATATATTCTGCCCCTTTGAGCCGTGAATCTTCTACATGAATTTGAAAGTGTTTTCATGTTCTTCAATGTTGGTTTGATTCTTAAGAATCTATATTAACATGTTATGAGCTTATGTGTCAAGTTTCTTGTATTTAGAGCTGATTTCACAAATTAAAAGTTTAACTTCAAATCTGCCCTCTTTTGGGGCAGCAAGTTATACATGTTTATTTCACTCATTATAGTGCTTTATACATTTGGTTTGATGTCTTATATTATGTATTTTCACTTAATAAAGCTTTGTGCACAAGTTTGAGAAGTTTTGAAGCAAAATACCTTGTTTTATGCCATGTACATGTTTTTGGCTATATACTTCTTTTTTAACATGGAAGTTGTTCTAATTATTTTGATATATTGAAATGTTTTCAAACCTTTGAGCATGTTTGAATTAGTATAGTTTATGTGGTAGTTTCTTTTGGGATCATTAAGACTTAATAAGATACTAGAAGTCACTTAAAACTTAATAAAATGAACTATGACCTATGCTTGGAGTCTATGACTTTATATACCTTGACCTATGTTATTGGGCCTTATATGTGTAACACCCTAATAACCCCATACTACACTTAAGTCATATTATGGAATTACTAGTTATTACTTTTACTTGTGGAAACTAACTTGCTATTTGAAATTACTTTATTATAAAAAATTGGGGCAATTTTTTTTTTTGAACAATGAAATAAACCTTTTGTGAAACACAAGAGCCATGAGTGTATCGTGAGCATATAATATCAAATGTCCTTACTTACATACATGTAGTGTGTTAAAATAAATAGGAGCAATATAATAGACATCCATATTAAGTAGTCATAATATCCATTTCACAGCCATCATAGTTAAATATAGTTATAAGTAGCATGACATGTCTACATAAAAAGTCATGGGTCTGATATCTAATATCAGCCCTACGAAATAAGGCTAACAAGATACAATACAAACAAAATACATCATAAACATGGGCCATCCATACATGCCATGAGAATGATAACCCTAGAACTACAAACCAAAAAGAGTTACCCTTGCATCCAAGCTCAGCAAGTGCCATCCAAACCATCCTCACCCTCAGAACGGAACAAATCCAATCCCAAAACCACTGGGTGCACATCTTCATGTCATTCTCCTTGAGCACGCCCACACCCATGGGGCACAGCTCTGGTACGAATGAACCCTCAACCACGGCCCGGGGGTGCTACCTGGCTAGCAGCAAAAGAAAAAGAATCCAAGGTCAAGTGAATCAAGGAAGGATAATGACGGCTTCAAAGGGTTGGACTCCATAGAGTATGTCAATGTCAGGCGGGTGTAGGAGTCAGACTCTCCATCAGTGGGATACATCAAAGTGTGAAAAGGTGGAAACATGTCATCGAATGTAATGTCTTCATACAGCTCATGCGGGCAAAAAAATGGGCTCATGACAGGTACACGAAACTGATGGCTATAAAACATGTAGACCCTCATGTAGACTCAAACAGTTAGCATGAATGCATTCAACACTGGGTCAAAAGTGCCAATGCATGATTGGAAACTAAATGAAGATCACCATAGCGCCTGATGGCATCCTCTGAAGACAACACAGAAACATGGGAGTGAGAAATACAAGATTTCTCAGTAGGATCTTGACTAGACAGTTAATGTGTCATTGTCATCATCCCAGCCACTTCGAGTTTAATTATGAAAAGGTAAACATGCATGGATTCAATTTTAAGGGTTTTGAAAACGTAAATTCCTAAAGCGGGGTTCTTTTAAATTTTAATCTTATAAGCATAATAAAGCAACATGAGGCCATAAAATAGATACATACATACTAAAGCATAACATAAACATTCATGACCATGCATATGAGAAAGTAAAGATGCACATTCATGTAACTTCATGGACTTGATCAAAGTCTTTTTTTTTAATTTTACTTTTATACTTAGCACATGCTTGACAATCATTACTTTACATACCCTTGGACAAACTGCTATTGGACATGAGTTCATTCTGTGACGGTCATCATACAATTCCTATCTAAAACCAGACTAAGTTGACAAGGGTTCCTTTAAATTGGAGAGATATGGGCCCGTCCAAGATAGACGGGACTCTTAATAGGTCACCTTCTCTTTTGAAGGATCACACCCACTTATCTTGTCTTTGTGGATCACCTTCCCTTTTAAAGGACCATGTCCAATTATTTCATTTCTTATATTACATCTTACAATTTCATATGCATTGTACTTCAAAGACAAGACACATGTAGGCATGCAATGGATATGTCAGAGTCCACAATTTTGATGAAAATTCGGCAACATAACGGCTGGATAGAGCTTCCCCAAAAATTGTCAAGCATGAAAAATTCAACCAATAACCAATCATATTTATTCCATATCATCATATCAAGCATCAACAATCGTTTAATCACGAGTCAATATTCAAACAACTTTCCAAACCTCATGCTTAAATAACATCATACACTCATATCCTAAAAGGTAGCTATGGTTGCATTGTTCTTTGTGAGAAGTCTTATGAGTCATCATATGAGTCCCTATGTTTACTTACGAGAAAATAATATAGCTTAAAATAAATGTTTTATAGGCTTTTGGCCACTTGATTCTTAAGTAAAGTTATACTTTGATTATGGGTTTTCATGCTCTTTCCTTTTCTTTAACTCAAGAGAAATGTCCATTCATTATTAAACCTTTGTTATTCCAAATTTAGGTATTAAGCATTTTTCCTTCCCATTTTCTTCTCTTATGGCCGAAACATCCAAAGGGTGTTTAGCCAAAGTCTTGTTTTTTAATCTTTTAGTTCTTTTGAGATGGTATGCTGATGATTCCTAGGTTCAAGGTATGATTAGAGGACCTAATCATATTTTTGTTCCCAAAAGATTTCGAGATCCCTCTAGTCCTTTGGGTCATGGCAATGCATAGCCATACTCATGAACCCAACAATACCATGTGCTTACCATCATCAAGAAGTGATTTTTATTACAAATAAAGTTACAAGATTCAAACTTTATTAAATAAAATTGCAAGATACCACCTTTGTGATTAAGAAGTTTTATTCTTGATTAAAGTGCAAACTTTTAATCGTACTTATGTCTTCAAGATCTAACCTTTATAAAGTAAAGATACAAGAATCTATCTTTATGGCTAAAAAGTCTTATTCTTTAAGAAGGTTTAAATCTTTATCTTTTAGGGGGTCTTCTAGATTTAATCTTTATTACATAAAGTTGCAAGTTTTCAATTTTTATGGCTAAAAAGTTTCATTTTGGTGAAAGTTTAAAACTTTATGCAGTGTCTTGTCTTCAAGAAAAATAAAATGAACCTTTAATAGAGTGTATGCTATTAATGCCACTTTTTGGACTTCAAGAAACAAACTTTTTAAAGTTTTATTCTTTAGAATGTTCTTGGTCACATCAAAATCATATGAAGATATAAAAAGAGAATCTTTTCAATAATAAACTCTTCATATTAACAAGAACAAACTTTAAGCAAGATACCTTCAAGAAAGTAGTTTTTCTTTTCAACAACTTACAAGAGCACCAAGAACACATGCATCAAAAGAAAAATGAAAGCTTTTAGAGCATTCAAGAAGAGAAACTTGTAATAAACACATAAGATCTCATGAACAAGGTTCAGGAAGCAAACTTTTCCAAAAAGGGAAAATTTTCTCAAGAAGAAAATGGAGCTTTTCTCAAGTTGTCACTTGAAGCTCTTGGCCATGGTGGAAGCCAAAGCTTCAAGCTTTCTTGAGCAACAAAAGGAAAAGTAGAAGATCACTACCTAGGGTGTATTGTAGCACCTTTTTAAAGGGGAAAAAGAAGGTGAAGATGACTCCTCCAAGTGATGGTGTTGGCGGCCCCTAGAGAAGAAGTTGAGAGCTCTTGTGTTCTTGAGAAAATGGAGCTTATAGTGTTTAAATCTTGTCTCCAAAGATTAAAAAGTGTGATCTTGGAGGGGTTTATGAGAAGGTATGGTTATGGTGTTAGAGGAGTACGAAGGATAAAGAGAATGAGAAGTTGAAAATTAAAATAAGTCTCTATGTGTGTGTGTGTGTGTGTGTATGTGTTATGCATAGCTCGCAGCATTCAAAGGGGTTTTAGGGAGATATTTTGTGTCATTTTATATTAATTAAGGTTTAGGGGAATAAATTGGATGATAAAGGAAACAAAACTAGTACTTACTCTTACAAAAATGATCTTGTCTTTTACTTTATGCTTTAGTGACATCATCAATGCTTTATTGTCTAGTTGACTTAATTTGAATTATAATTATATGATTAAGTGCTTTTGCAACTTAATTAACTTAATTAAGCAAGGATTAGTGATTAACTCATATTGTTGTGATTAATAAAAATTAAAATTTTAATTAACCTTAATTACCCTTAATTAAACTAAATTAAGCTAATTATGAATGATTAGGGTTTAATTAAACCCTTGAGAGTTTGACTTGCTTAGATCAAAGATTCTTTAATCTTAATTAGTCATTCTCTTGATGTTCCTTGTAACATCCCCATATAACGTAATAGGAAATGATAAAAACATCCTTGGGCAAACTTTTATTATTTACAGTCTTGCCCCTGTACTTTTTAAAAAATGACATTTAGGTCCCTAGATCAATAGAATTAGTAGAATAAGGTTTTAAACGAAGCAGAATCATATAGCAAAAACATAAAAACCTAAACCTCGGCTGATTGAGCCACAGAGGTATCCATATGTGAAATGACATGGGATGCCCCTAGATTTGCCCATAATTACGAAAATGCCATTAGTTATGGAAACCACACAGAAAATATTAAAGGATTTATGGAAAAGCGAAAATATAACAATTCCAAAGAAACGATGCAATTGATTTGCGCTGCTAATCAATTTATTGGAAAAATAAGAGTAATTAGGGATAAATTACAAATACTAGAGCTAAAGAAAATTTAGATTGTTATGTAAAAGACTATGAGAAATTATTCAATATAACGTTCGGAATTATAATACATTTAAATTATGATATTAATCTATTAATCTGACTTTATTGACTGTGTAGAATTAATTAGAAGTTAATTAAATATTGATTAGGAGTTAATTAATTGCTAATTAAAGAGATTAGACTTGAGAAGATTAGAATAGAGATATAGAAAATCTTACAAATTTACTTAGTAATGTTTTACCGATTTGAGGGAAATCGGCAAAGATTCGGTATTTTAAACTGCCGAAACCGAATCAATAGAATTACACATAAAAAACCCTAGGATAAGTGGCTGAAATTCAGCCACATTTCCCACCAAAGTGGCAACAAGTTTCTGCCAAAGAATGGGGAAAAGTGGCTCAACAATCACCACAAACCCAACAACCAATCATGTGCCAAACTCTCAACTACTATATGTCATTAAATCTCACAATTCCTCATTTTCCCCTCCTTATTTTCATGCATCAAGAGGGCTGAGCTCTCTCCCTCATATTGCTTCCCCTTTTCATCCTCTTCATCTTACTTCTTCATCCTACACCATTTCCCACACTTAAGGCTTCCATCTTCCAAGCTCAAAACTTAATTTTGAGGTAGGATTCTTCAATTTCTTCTATCATTGGTACTATTGTGGCTGAGTAGAATTCTTATTCTTTCCATTTGATTGGTGATATATGGTGTTTATATGAATTCTTATGGCTGGATTAATGTATGAATGTTGAGTTTGGATGAGAACTTGGGTGAGAATTTAAAAAGGGATGCAAAACAGAAACTGAAACCATTGAAAACCTTTCGGCGTCCGTACTGGCGGAGTGTACGGCTCTGCCTATCACCGTTTAAATTTGATGAAACTATTTTTAATGAAAGTAGACATTCAGGGCTTTCCATAGATATATAATATAAGGCCGTTGGATTAGTATTGAGGGAGATATGAATTTTTGAAGTTTACCCTAGGATTCTGACCCTGATTCCGGGCAGACTGGATTTCGAGGGGCATAACTTGCCCTACTCCTTCAAATTGAGTGAAACTAATTTTTTTAGAAAGTTAAGACATAGAGTAACATGCCATAAAAATTTTAGACTTAAATCGATCCCTGTTATTCCCAATAATTTGAGAAAGTTGCCCTAAGTCGAAACAGGGCAGTTCAGAAAGGTCAAATTTCGGGGCTTATAACTTGAGCTTTACTAAAGCAAATGAAATGGAACTTATTGAAAATGAAAGTTTGTCCTGTTAGCTTTAATATGACATCAATTTCGTAGGATTTGCACTAGCTTTCAATTTTTAGTGGAATTTTACTTTTAAGTGTGTAATTTTGGCCAACTACAGGGCAGGCTATGATAAAACTTAAATTCTTGAGCAACATTTATCAAAATTAGATGGGACGAAAGAGGTTATAAAATAGACACATAACACTTCAACATATCTAAAATTCAGGTCTAAATGAGTTAAAATAAATTTAAGGCTTAATTTCTAAAAATGGGCAGAGTTGAGGAATATGAGTAGGATTTCTAAAATTCAAGGATTTGGCACCTTAATGCATATATGAGTTCAACTAAAGTCTAAGTGTTGAAATTCCATGTTGGTGCTTGAAAGATTAATGCATTATATTTGATCTCTTACTGTGATTGACTGTCTACTGAAATTGGCACTATTCATGGGGAAATGAATCTGATCCGTTATGCTGCCGAATTTTCAGTGGAATTGTAAGGAGGTTATGAGCATTTATATGTTATGAATATGTATGTTGAAGGAAATCATGTAAGCAAGGATATATGAAAGTAAGCGATGAAGCATATGCATGATTATGTATGAGAATGAAAGGATATGAACATATTAAATGTGGATCCCTTCACCTGGAGGTAGTTATGAGATCCCTCCTTGTGAAGGCAGTTAAATAAGACAAGATTGGGTCCCTTCACTTGGAGGCAGTTATTTAGGTCCCTCCAGATGAAGGCAGTTAAAAGATAAAGATGTGGGTCTCTTCACTCAGAAGCAATTACACATTAGGTCCCTCCCTGTAAAGGCAGCTAAAACTTTTAGGTCCCTCTATGTTGGAGGCAAATGGCCATCTGAGTCCCTTCGACCTAGAGGCACGTGGGTCCCCTTGCAGGTCAGTACTGTGTGAAGACAGTCACGAGTTGAGCTCACTCTTAGATCAGACTATCCAAGGGTAGTAAAGACTAAAGATCAAAACATATGCAAGCACCCTAGGGATGGTGATATGTAACGCCTAGGTGTGCCAAGAAAAGAAAGCAAAGCAAGTTAAAGAAAAATATCAGTGCATTTGCATGAATTCAAGTATGAGTATTTGCATAATTATATTCCGTGTTTTATTGATGCTGAGATTGTTCTATCTACTTATGCTATGATTATTATTCCAAATAGGAAATATTGCCAATGTGACTCAAGTGCGTGAATAAAATGAACTCTGCTTCGAACAATATATTTTCAAACTATAAAACTGAACAGTCTATTTAACATGCTCACATTTTTCATAAGAAACCGAAGCAGCTGGAGATAATAACGATGACACAGTAGATGGTAGTTTAATGAATCCTACTGAGAATTTATAATTCTCACTTCTATGTTTATTTCTGTATTATCTCCAGATAGTTTAGAAGTTCCGAAGAAGGTCCTCCGAGGCGGTGTTGACTAGTACGATTTAAGGTGGCCGAAGGTTGCTGCCAGAAGGTCCGACTAAGTGACAATAACAATTCCTAGGTGGGGTATTATGACTTAAGCATAGTACCATACTTGGAAGGATGTTATATTCCTCTTCATAATTACCCTTTTGCCCTTTAATTAAACTCTACTCTTTAGTTTCTCATTAAGTGCCTAATTACTCAGGATCATTGAGGTAATTTAGCATAAGGTAAAACAAAGGATGTTATAATATGAATTTATATGGCCTATTATGAATACTTGATACTTGCTTGGACTTATTTAGGACTTTTTACCTATAGATTGGAGTTGTAACGTCCCCTAAACATATAAACCATGCTCGAGTCATGGAATTGTATCTAGGGGTTGTTGCTGATGCTGTAGGTCACTCTTTAAGCGAGAATAGGTAATACATGGCCCTTAGACATGCGTTCTTATTGCTAATTAAAAACTCATAACCACTATCGCGGATACATATCAAAACATAATTACAATTGAAGAGGAGTTTATCTAACTAAAAGTAATATTCTCGTCTTAGTTTATAGTCCGCACATCATGGTTGTGGCCACCCATAGTTGCTTCTTGAACTGGACTCAAGGTTCAAATCTCGAATCTTATTGCTTCCCCAACACCATCGGCTATGGACCTGGGATCTATTCTCCACATTGGAATATTTATAGAAATAACAGACAAGTAGGTTGTGAGAACCTGAGGTTCCTAGTAGGTACAGACATAAAGTGGCATCATAAACATTCTAGACACTTCGATTTATTAATAAAACGTGAGTACATGCTAACACAGGTTCAATTTTAAGTTGAAAATCGTCCGTCTCGAAGCGGATTATAGTTTAGCAAACACTTAGCATATTCTATGGCAGACATAGAAACAAGAATAATAAAATATACTTCAACAAGAATCATAATAACATCATGACATAATAAGGTATTTAAAGATGCATATGTAGATGTTTATCCTTGAATTTATGCAAGTGCACTCTACTTTACTCATCTCTTTCTTTAACTTCCTTTCCTTGGCACACCTTGGTGTTACGTATTATCGTATCTAGGATGCAACTTGTCCTTAGTACTTGGTCCTCCGGAGCTGAATGGCTTTTCTCACCCCTGGGTAATAGCTTGTTTCTTAGGTCTGAGCTCGTACCTATACATGAGTGACGGGTTTACTTTCCTCGACCTTCACACTGGTCTATTCCCTTTAAATCTAGTCAGGGGCCGGCCCAAGCCTTAGATAGTACTGCTTTGGCCCATTGTGAGATTGAGGCTCGATACATCCCTTTGGAGGTTCTTATCATCTCTTTTATCCTTGTACATTGTCATGCATGTATATGCTATATGCATTCATAAACATGTCTCATATTTTACCTTTATCATGGCTCATATACTCATGAATGACAATGCTTGAAAAATAGGAAACCATGGTGTACAAATGTATAACTTATATATTTGCTACCAGAATTTTGATAGTATAATGGATCGGATCCACTTCCCCATAAATAGTGCCATTCAGACAAAAAAAACTAGTCACCATAATATAGCCAGTACAATGTACCAATCATTCAACATTGATACCATTTTCACGATCTTCGAACTTGAGCTAAGTCCATATTTGCACTAGTGTATAAAATCCTTTAGATTAGAAATTTTGTCAACTATATTCAATTCTACCTGAATTTGTAACTTAAGCCATAAATTATATTTAACTCATTTAGACCTAAATTTTGGATACATTAAATTTTTATTTGTCTAATTTTTAACCTCTTTAGTCCTATTAAGTTTTGATAGATAGATTTAAGCTCTGAAAAGTAAAAATTCACTAAAAATGGAAAACTAGCTAAAACTATATGAAAGTTACTTGATTTTAAATCTAACTGAAAATTTTTTATTTCCAACAAGTTTTATCTCATTTGAGTAAGTAGAACTCAAATTATGAGCTCATGAAGTTGGCTAATCTAAACTGCCCTATTCTAGCTCAGGTAGGATATGAGGAAAATTCAACAATTTACTGGGAGCAGTGAGGACTGAATTTGATTCTGAAATTTTTATCGGATATTTCCCTATGTGTAAGATTTCTAACAAAATTTGTTTCACTCATTTTCAAGTTGTATAGGGTGAGTTAGACCCTTCACAACCTATACTACTCGGAACAGAACATAGGATTCCTAGGTAAATTTCAAAAAATCATATCTCTCTCAATATTAATCCAATGACCTTATAATTTATATGGTTAGAAAGCCCTAGATGTCTAGTTTCAATAAAAATTGGTTTATCAAGTTTTGGTGGCTATAGGTAGAGCTATACACTCCGCCAATATGGACGTCGTAAGGTGCTCCAATTGTTTTAAGTTCTGTTTGAGCTTTCCTTTGGGTTTTTGCTTAACTCCTCAACCCAAGCCAAACTTCTTCATTTTAAATCACTAGGAAAACATCATCCCATTATCCTACAAGCATGAGCCAAGCATAGAATGAAAAGAACCCAGCAGCTATATCATCAAACCACACGTCAAATAACCAAGGATTTGAGCTACCTACCTCAAAATTCTCGAAACCATGGAAGCAAGGAAGTCAAGAGCCAACTCCTAGCCTTCTTCCTTCACCACGGCAGCAGCATGAAGGATTGTGGAGGGACTCCATGATAAGCAATATTTTGATACATTAAATAACCCTCATATTTAGTTTATTGAATCTCTTTTGTGCTTAATTGAATAATATTGGACACATTTTATAAGTTTGGACTCTAATTGGGCTTAATTGTATTTTTCAGCATTATTACAAATTTATACTATTTTTGTATTATGGCTATATCTTGAGTTGTAGATATCTAAAAATTACAATTTTTATATTGTAGGAAATCTGAGAGAAAGATCTACAACATTGATGGAGAAGTCAACAACAAATTCGGATGTCTAGTGGGTCGAATTGGCCACGAAGTCAGAATAGGGCTGTTACGCTGAACCGGAGTAGTGAACACTAATTGGGTCATAACATGAGTTGTAGACATTGGATTGAGGCAAAACTAGTACCATTTGAAAGCTAAGACATAGAGCTTCAATTCATATGCAGATCACTCTCCAAAATAATGACATCTTCATGGATTTATTGGCTGTTAAAATGGACTGATGCGAATACATGTACAACCTGAACATACTATAAAGATTGGGCCATAACTCTCTCATTTTAAGTCCAAATTAAGCAAATTGGGTGTCCACTTAAAGCTAAGAGGCAGAGGATTAAGTTGAGCTCTAGGGTATCTTTGAATTTTGACATTTGAGGTCTGATAAGAAGAGATAAAAGAGAGACGCGAAAGGGGACTCATCTCTCCAACATTTTTTTCATTTTTTCTTTCTTCTCTTCTCCTCTCCTCTTCTTTTCTTTTTCTTTTCCTTTCATTTTGTAAGATACTTGTTTTGGGTTCTATTTTATAACCTTCATTGCTATGGAGGAGTAGGATTTTAAGCTAGTTCAAGGAGACTCCAAGGGCATTATGATTGTAATCTTGAAACCCTATGCTTGAATTTCAATCATGTTTGTTTTCTTAATTCTTTGCCCTCTTTTATTTGTAAATTTGCATTGAATGATATTGATATGTGAGTTTATGAATGAGGAATTAGTTGGGTGATTGCTAATTGGTCAATTGGTATGAGCTTGATTAGTTAAAAAATTAGGAATTGGGTTTGGGTTCAAACCTAGGCTAATACAATCGGGGCTGGAAATCAACATAGGTTAATTAGAGTTGAGGTCTCAATTATCTAATCAATTATATGTTGGTTGAATTCCTAGAGTTCTCTAGGTAGAATTGTGGGGTTGTTAGTAGAGGTCTCTCTAATAGCTCAAATTAGTCGCACTCCATGTGTCTGATATATTGTGCGTTAATGATTGATTCACCTTATGCCTAAGGAACTCTTTGAACTAGTGTTTTTATTTTCATCTAATTTTCTTTTATAGCTTATTGACTACATGTTTGCACATACCCCCTTGTTACTTAACTAGATAGGAAGAACATCCTTGTGAGATGATCTTGGTTGCACTATACTTCAAAATTAGTGTAATTAAGTATTTTAAAATTGCAATTTGGAGCAGGCTGTGACACTTGCTGCCAAATTTTGGCGCCGCTGCCGGGGATGTTGGTGCTATTTGGCTTGTAAATACCTGCAAACACTTGCACATACTTGCACTTGCTTTATTTTTCACGATTTTGGTTGTTTTTTGGTGTTTTTAGGCTAATTTTGGGTGCTGTCCTGTTTTGTTCATATGCAAATTACCTTGAAACTTTTTAATCCAAAGGTTTTCGGCATTCTAAGCAAGACTCACTACACAGTAAGCCCCACCCTATTTTTGCCAAATTCAATGGTTTTGACCACTTTTTCTATTTATTTTGATTTTTCTTGCATTTTTTAATATTTTCTTTTATGTCTTCCCTTTTTGTTTCTTGTTTATATAACCCAAAACATCTTTTGCAGTATTTTTCTTAGTTGTTTTAAGCCATTTTAGAGTAGTTTTTAGTTTCTTCTTCCATTTAGTTTACTCATTTCTACTTCTCTAACATGTTCACTAACTTATCTTTTAGTTCCCAAACATATGGTTGTTGGAATGTTGCAGGAACTGGAGCGGTTGTTGAGGATTCTTACCAAAGAATGGAATAGCAACTGGATGAGATAAAGTACCTAATAGAGCAATATGCCATGAGGAATCACATCCAGCAACCACAACAGGGATATGACCCAAGTTCTAGTATGTACCAGTCTAACTGGTATGATGGAGTTGATCAGGGATATGGGGGTGTTTCGTTACAGCAACCCCCATATTTTCAGCAGCAGTTCCAACCTTCACTCCACTTCATTCAACAGCACTTGCATCTACTCCAGGAGTCATATGAGCAACCACAGCTTGAGTTACCACCTGCATCTCATCAGGCCGGTCCACTAGCCACCTCACTTGAGCCCTCTCTAGAAGATCTTGTGAACCAGTTGATGGAGAGTAATCTCCAATGGCAGCAGAGGATTGATGAAACCATTCAAGACTTGCAAACACAATTGAGCCAGGTAACTTCTACATTGAGCAAATTGCAAGCTCATGAGGGGAATATGCCAGATGTGCAATCACATGAGCTAGCTGAGGGGATTGGTGAGAGTCAAGATGTAGCTGGGCTACTAGATGAGATACCACAGGAGACATTGATTGAGGAGATATCTCATGATCTTATTGGTGCTAAGAAAATGAATATGTCTACATGCATGGATATTTTCACTTCTTTAGAAGACCCTATGAGTGACCTCTCAGCAGAATTCCCTGAGCTAAATGCTGTTAACACTTTTGCTGGATTCACATGTACTGACTGTGAGGGTGAGTATATCTGCCCTGTATGTGCAGAGATTAAGGCATGTCTGAGGGGAGATCCTCTAATGATAGAAAATGGCGAAGTTGTAGCTGATATTCAAAGAATTGAGCTATTGGAGGAACAAGTTGAAGAAACCACCAAGCCTCTCCCTTCCACTGTCCTTCTACCTGCAATTGAGACATACTCAAGTAGTTTAGAGTATGCACCTACAACTTTCTTGGGGCAGTTTGAATATGCCAACTTGGAGAATGATGCACAACTCCAAACCATTTGTGACATGACAACTGGCTTACTTCATCCGGGTGCACGAAGGTGGTTGGATTATGCCTACATGAAAAATAAATCTTGCCCCCAAGCTGCTTGTTTCATCATTGTAGAGGTGCTACCTGGGGGGATGCTAAGGCCATTAACACTGATCTATCAAGACACCAATAGTAAGGATGGCAATGAATTCAAGATCACCTTATGGGATCCTGGAGGAGGCAAAAGATGCAAACCTTGGTGGGGATTCCTGGACCAGTTCAAGCATAAGCCACCATGAGGGAGTTCTCACCACTTTTTACCTTTTTAAATTTTTGTCTTGCATTTTTAATTTTTTGCCTTGAATTTTAATTTTAGAATAAAATATGTTTAGTATTAGTTTTCATATGCTAGTTATGTTGTTTAGTTGGATGTTCCCCTATGGTGATTCTTTAGTTGTTAGCTTTAGGCAGTAGACATTCATGGCTTGAGGTTTCAACATGCTTGACTTTTCATCTCATTCTTTATGTTTTGCATGCTTGGTAGCTTGATCTTCAATTGCTTGGATTAAGTATGTTGGACATGACCCATGTGAGCTTTTGAGCCATATTTGGATGGCTATGTTACATGCCATTCTTTTCTTTCTTGTGTGGTTTGTTCCCTCATAGGATTTGTCACTCTAGAACTTGCTTTGATTCTTTTTGAGGCTGCACTATTCATATGCATACATGAATATGATTGAGGCATTCATTTTGTGATTAGCCACTTAACCAAATAGCTACCCTTGTATTTTTACCCTTGCTTAGCCCCTTTGAGCCTTTTTACCTATTCTTTGTTTTTAGCATATTACAAGCCTCAAGCGAAAAACCATGATTCTATCTAGCCTTAGGGATTAGGAAACCATTGGTTACCATTAGCAATGTGCATTCACATAAGTGTAGGGGTTTGCATGAGGACATACAAGACTTTAAGTGTGGGGCTGCAAAGTGGTGAAAAGAGAAAAAGGAAAGAAATGAAAATATTAAAAAAAAAAAGAAGAAAAAGAAGCAAAGAAAATGTAAAAAAGAAAAGCAAATAGAAAAAGAAAAAGTCAATAAATTGGGACAATTTTGATAAAAAAGAAAGTAAAGAAGTGGGATAAAAAAGAGTTGTTTGTTGCATTCTTAGATTTGAGGAGGGCCCTCACATTTGTGACCTCATATCTTTGCCAATGTTCTTCTATTCTCTTTGGTTTTTACCTTGCATATCCTTACTATTTCCTTACCCTTACCTTGGCCTTATTACAACTTTGAATAAAGTCCTCTTGATTTGTGTGTGCATGTGTTTGAGTGGTGGAGAATTAGATGATAAGCAAGCTTATGGTAGTGCTTTTCCTTTTGAGGTGATTTGAGTGGTATAATTGAGTCTTAAACACTTAAGAGTAAGAGTGCTAAACACATTATCTTGTGAGATCCTCCATGCTTGATCCATACTTTTTGGAGTAATTTTTGCCTTGCTTGCACCTTTGTAGAGATGTGTCTTGATTTTTGAATTTCTTGATGCCTTGGATGTGCTTTTTGCCTATATGCTTGACACTCTTGAGGATCTGCTGGGAATTTATTTTTCATAGTATTTGGTCATTTTTTGTTTTTAAGACTTTTGTGTTTGTTTTAGATTCTAATGTTTCATTTTCGGCACCTTTGAGCATATTTTGGATATTGCATGAGGACATGCAAAAAGCTAAGTGTGGGGGAATTTGATAAACAATATTTTGATACATTGATTAACCCTCATATTTAGTTTATTGAACTTCTTTTGTGCTTAATTGAATAATATTGCACACATTTTATAAGTTTGGACTCTAATTGGGCTTAATTGTATTTTTCAGCATTATTACAAATTTATATTGTTTTTGTATTATGGTTGTATCTTGAGTTGTAGATATCTAAAAATTATAAATTTTATATTGTAGGAAAGCTAAGAGAAAGATCTACAACATTGATGAAGAAGTCAACAACAAATTCGGATGTCTAGTGGGTCGAATTGGGCCACGAAGTCAGAACAGGGCTGTTACACTGGAACCGGAGTACTGTGCACTAATTGGGCCATAACGTGAGTTGTAGACATTGGATTGAGGCAAAAATAGTGCCATTTGAAAGCTAAGACATAAAGCTTCAATTCATATGAAGACCACTCTCCAAAATACTGATATGTTCATGGATTTATTGGCTGTTGAAATGGACTGACGCGAATACATGTACAACCTAAACATGCTATAAAGATTGGGCCATAACTCTCTCATTTTAAGTCCAAATTAAGCAAATTGGGTGTCCAATTAAAGCTAAGAGGTAGAGGATTAAGTTCGGCTCAAGGGTATTTTTGAATTTTGACATTTGAGGTCTGATAAGAAGAGAGAAAAGAGAGACGCGAAAGGGGACTCATCTCTCCAACATTTTTTTCATTTTTTCTTTTTTCTCTTCTCCTCTCTTCTTCTTTTCTTTTTCTTTTCCTTTCATTTTGTAAGATACTTGTTTTGGGTTCTATTTTGTAACCTTCATTGCTATGGAGGAGTAGGATTTCAAGCTAGTTCAAGGAGACTCCAAGGGCATTATGGTTGTAATCTTGAAATCCTATGCTTGAATTTCAATCATGTTTGTTTTCTTAATTCTTCGCCCTCTGTTATCTGTAAATTTGCATTGAACGATGTTGATATGTGAGTTTATGAATGAGGAATTAGTTGGGTGATTGCTAATTGGTCAATTGATATGAGCTTGATTAGTTAAAGAATTAGGAATTGGGTTTGGGTTCAAACCTAGGCTAATACAATTGGGGCTAGAAATCAACATAGGTTAATTAGAGTTGAGGTCTTAATTATCTAATCAATTATATGTTGGTTGAATTCCTAGAGTTCTCTAGGTAGAATTGTGGGGTTGTTAGTAGAGGTCTCTCTAATAGCTCAAATTTGTCGCACTCCATGTGTTTGATATATTGTGCGTTAATGATTGATTCACCTTATGCCTAAGGAACTCTTTGAACTAGTGTTTTTATTTTCATCTAGTTTTCTTTTATAGCTTATTGACTGTATGTTTGCACATACCCCATTGTTACTTAACTAGATAGCAAGAACATCCTTGTGAGACGACCTTGGTTGTATTATACTTCAAATTTAGTGTAATTAAGTATTTTAAAATTGTAATTTGGAGTAGGCTGCGACACTTGCTACCAAATTTTGGCGTCGCTGCCGGGGATGTTGATGCTATTTGACTTGTAAATACCTGCAAGCACTTGCACATACTTGCACTTGCTTTATTTTTCATGATTTTGGTTGTTTTTTGGTGTTTGTAGGCTAATTTTGGATGATATCCTATTTTGTTCATATGCAAATTAACTTGAAACTTTTTAGTCCAAAAATTTTCGGCATTCTAAGCAAGATTCACTGCATCACAGTGAACCTCACCTATTTTTGCCAAATTCAATCGTTTTGACCACTTTTTTTATTTATTTTGTTTTTTCTTACATTTTTTAATATTTTCTTTTATGTCTTCCCTTTTTGTTTCTTGTTTATATAACCCAAAACATCTTTTGCAGTATTTTCTTAGTTGTTTTAAGCCATTTTAGAGTAGTTTTTCGTTTCTTCTTCCATTTAGTTTACTCATTTCTACTTTTCTAACATGTTCACTAACTCATCTTTTAGTTCCCAGACATATGGTTGTTGGAATATTGCAGGAACTGGAGCGGTTGTTGAGGATTCTTGCCAAAGAATGGAACAGCAACTGGATGAGATAAAGTACCTAATAGAGCAATATGCCATGAGGAATCACATCCAGCAACCACAACAGGGATATGACCCAAGTTCCGGTATGTACCAGTCTGATTGGTATGATGGAGTTGATTAGGGATATGGGGGTGTTCCATTACAGCAACCCCCATATTTTCAGCAACAGTTCCAATCTTCACTCCCCTTCATTCAACAGTACTTGCATCTACTCCAGGAGTCATATGAGCAACCACAGCTTGAGTTACCACCTGCATATCATCAGGCAGGTCCACTAGCCACCTCACTTGAGCCCTTTCTAGAAGATCTTGTGAACCAGTTGATAGAGAGTAATCTCCAATGGTAGTAGAGGATTGATGAAACCATTCAAGACTTGCAAACATAATTGAGCCAGGTAACTTCTACATTGAGCAAATTGCAAGCTCATGAGGGGAATATGCCAGATGTGCAATCACATAAGCTAGGTGAGGGGATTGGTGAGAGTCAAGATGTAGCTAGGCCACTAGATGAGATACCACAGGAGACATTGGTTGAGGAGATATACTAAAGCAAATGAAATGGAACTTATTGAAAATGAAAGCTTGGCCTATTAGCTTTAATATGACATCAATTTCGTAGGATTTGCACTAGCTTTCGATTTTTAGTGGAATTTTACTTTTAAGTGTGTAATTTTGGCCAACTACAGAGCAGGCTAGGATAAAACTTAAATAACTTGAGGAACATTTATCAAAATTAGATGGGACCAAAGAGATTATAAAATAGACACA
Source organism: Pterocarpus macrocarpus (assembly GCA_031439585.1). Classification (NCBI taxonomy): domain Eukaryota; kingdom Viridiplantae; phylum Streptophyta; class Magnoliopsida; order Fabales; family Fabaceae; genus Pterocarpus; species Pterocarpus macrocarpus. Next base: position 30,378,073 of record CM062520.1, read on the forward strand.
TAACACTTCAACATATCCAAAATTCAGGTCTAAATGAGTTAAAATAAATTTAAGGCTTAATTTCTAAAAATGGGTAGAGTTGAGGAATATGAGTAGGATTTCTAAAATTAAAGGATTTGGCACCTTAATGCATATATAAGTTCAACTAAAGTCTAAGTGATGCAATTCCATGTTGGTGCTTGAAAGATTAATGCATTATATTTGATCTCTTACTATGACTGACTGTCTACTGAAATTGTCACTATTCATGGGGAAATGAATCTGATCCGTTATGCTGCCGAATTTTCAGTGGAATTGTAAGGAGCTATGAGCATTTATATGTTATGAATATGTATGTTGAAGGAAATCATGTAAGCAAGGATATATGAAAGTAAGCGATAAAGCATATGCATGAGTGTATTCAGCATGTCTATGCATGATTATGTATGAGAATGAAAGGATATGAACATATTAAATGTGGATCCCTTCACCTGGAGGCAGTTATGAGATCCCTCCTTGTGAAGGCAGTTAAATAAGACAAGATTACGTCCCTTCACTTGGAGGCAGTTATTTAGGTCCTTTCAGGTGAAGGCAATTAAAAGATAAAGATATGGGTCCCTTCGCTCAGAAGCAGCTGCACATTGGGTCCCTCCCTGTGAAGGCAGCTAAAACTTTTGGGTCCTTCTATGTTGGAGGTAGATGGCCAACTGAGTCCCTCTGACCTAGAGGCACGTGGGTCCCCTTGCAGGTCAGTACTGTGTGACGATGGTCACGAGTTGAGCTCACTCCTAGATCAGACTATCCAAGGGTAGTAAAGACTAAAGATCAAAACATATGCAAGCACCCTAGGGACGGCGATACGTAACGCCTAGGTGTGCCAAGAAAAGAAAGCAAAGCAAGTTAAAGAAAAACACCAGTGCATTTGCATGAATTCAAGTATAAGTATTTGCATAATTATATTCTATGTTTTATTGATGCTGAGACTGTTCTATCTACTTATGCTGTGATTATTATTCCAAATAGGAAATATTGCCAATGTGACTCAAGTGCGTGAATAAAATGAACTCTGCTTCGGACAATATATTTTCAAACTATAAAACTGAACAGTCTATTTAACATGCTTACATTTTTCATAAGAAACTGAAGTAGCTGGAGATAATAACGATGACAAAGCATATGGTAGTTTAATGACTCCTATTGAGAATTTATAATTCTCACTTCTATGTTTATTTCCGTGTTATCTCCAGATAGTTCAGAAGTTTCGAAGAAGGTCCTCCGAGGTGGAGTTGACTAGTACGATTGAAGGTGGCCAAAGATTACTACTAGAAGGTCTGACTAAGTGACAATAACAACTCCTAGGTGGGGTATTATGACTTAAGCATAGTACTATACTTGGAAGGATGTTATATTCCTCTTCATAATTACCCTTTTGCCCTTTAATTAAACTTCTACTCTTTAGTTTCTCATTAAGTGCCTAATTACTTAGGGTCATTGAGGTAATTTAGCACAAGGTAAAACTAAGGATGTTATAATATGAATTTATATGGCCTATTATGAATACTTGATACTTGCTTGGACTTATTTAGGACTTTTTACCTACAGATTGGAGTTGTAACGTCCCCTAAACATATAAACCATGCTCGAGTCATGGAATTGTATCTAGGGGTTGTTGCTGATGCTGTAGGTCACTCTTTAAGCGAGAATAGGTAATATATGGCCCTTAAACATGTGTTCTTATTGCTAATTAAAAACTCACAACCACTATCGCTGATACATATCAAAACATAATTACAATTGAAAAGGAGTTTATCTAACTACAAGTAAAATTCTCGTCTTAGTTTATAGTCCACACATCATGCTTATGGCTGCCCATAGTAGCTTCTTGAACTGGACTAAAGGTTCAAATCTCGAATCTTATCGCTTCCCTAACACCATCAGCTGTGGACCTGGGATTTATTCTCCACATTGGAATATTTACAGAAATAACAGACAAGTAGGATGTGAGAACCTGAGGTTCCTAATAGGTACAGACATAAAGTGGCATCATAAACATTCTAGACACTTCGATTTATTAATAAAACGTGAGTACCTGCTAACACAGGTTCAATTTTAAGTTGAAAATCATCCGTCTCGAAGCGGATTATAGTTTAGCAAACACTTAGCATATTCTATGGCAGACATAGAAACAAGAATAATAAAATATACTTCAACAAGAATCATAATAACATCATGACATAATAAGGTATTTAAAGATGCATATGTAGATGTTTATCCTTGAATTTATGCAAGTGCACTCTACTTTACTCATCTCCTTCTTTAACTTCCTTTCCTTGGCACACCTTGGTGTTTCGTATTATCGTATCTAGGATGCAACTTGTCCTTAGTACTTGGTGCCCTAGAGCTGAATGGCTTTTCTCACCCCTGGGTAATAGCTTGTTTCTTAGGTCTGAGCTCGTACCTATACATGAGTGATGTGTTTACTTTCCTTGACCCTCACACTGGTCTATTCCCTTTAAATCTGGTCAGGGGCTGGCCCAAGCCTTAGACAGTACTGCTTTGGCCCATTGTGAGATGGAGGCTCGATACATCCCTTTGGAAGTTCTTATCATCTCTTTTATCCTTGTACATTGTCATGCATGTATATGCTATATGCATTCATAAACATGTCTCATATTTTACCTTTATCATGGCTCATATACTCATGAATGACAATGCTTGAAAAATAGGAAATCATGGTGTACAAATGTATAACTTATATATTTGCTACTGGAATTTTGGTAGTATAACGGATCGGATCCACTTCCCCATAAATAGTGTCATTTAGACAAAAAAACTAGTCACCATAATATAGCTAGTACAATGTACCAATCATTCAACATTGATACCATTTTCACGATCTTCGAACTTGAGCCAAGTCCATATTTGCACTAGTGTATAAAATCCTTTAGATTAGAAATTTTGTCAACTATATTCAATTCTACCCGAATTTGTAAATTAAGCCATAAATTATATTTAACTCATTTAGATCTAAATTTTGGATACATTAAATTTTTATTTTCTAATTTTTAACCTCTTTAGTCCTATTAAGTTTTGATAGACAGATTTAAGCTCTGAAAAGTAAAAATTCACTAAAAATGGAAAACTAGCTAAAACTATATGAAAGTTACTTGATTTTAAAGCTAACTGAAAATTTTTTATTTCCAACAAGTTTCATCTCGTTTGAGTAAGTAGAACTCAAATTATGAGCTCATGAATTTGGCTAATCTAAACTGCCTTGTTCTAGCCCAGTGAGGATATAAGGAAAATTCAACAATTTACTAGGAGCAGTGAGGACTGAATTAGATTCTGAAATTTTTATCGGATATTTCCCTATGTGTAAGATTTCTAACAAAATTTGTTTCACTTATTTTCAAGTTGTATAGGGTGAGTTAGACCCTTCACAACCCATACTACCCGGAACAGAACATTGGATTCCTAGGTAAACTTCAAAAAATCATATCTCTCTCAATATTAATCCAATGACCTTATAATTTATATGGTTAGAAAGCCCTAGATGTCTAGTTTCAATAAAAATTGGTTTATCAAGTTTTGGTGGCTGTAGGCAGAGCTGTACACTCCGCCAGTATGGACGCCGTAAGGTGCTCCAATTGTTTTAAGTTCTGTTTGAGCTTTCCTTTGGGTTTTTGCTCTCCTCAACCCAAGCCAAACTTCTTCATTTTAAATCACTAGGAAAACATCATACCATTATCATACAAGCATGAGCCAAGCATAGAATTAAAAGAACCCAGCAGCTATATCATCAAACCACACGTCAAATAACCAAGGATTTGATCTACCTACCTCAAAATTCTTGAAACCATGGAAGCAAGGAAGTCAAGAGCCAACTCCTAGCCTTCTTCCTTCACCACGGCAGCAGCATGAAGGATTATGGAGGGACTCCACATGATGTCAATCCATTAAATTAGTAGAGGGGTATTTTGGAGGAGGCAATATGGGTCAATTTTTGTAAAAGAAGTGAATGGTTTTGAGGCCAAGAAGGCCATGAATCATGAGCTTGAAGCTCATGGCCATGGAGGCAAGGAAAAGGAGGAAGGCCGAAAGCTGGTCAAAATTGTGGGAGGACTTGAAGGGAATTTTTCAAGTCTTAAACCATGAAGAATGCATGTGATTAGAGGAAGCTTGGTTGGTGGTTACTTGGCCAAGTTTCTCCATTCATTGGGTAGCCATTTGGTGCCATTCATAAGGGTAGGAGTAGCTGAATTTCAGCCACTCTAATGAGAGTTGTTAGTGTAAAATTTTACTGATTCGGTTTTGGTAGTATAAAATACCAAATCTTTACCGATTTTCTTTAAATTGGCAAAATATTTTTGGATAACGTTGTGAGATTTTCTATATCTGCGTTCTAATTGTTCTTAAGCCTAACCTCTCTAATCAACATCTAATTAACTCCTCATTAACCTTTGATTAGCTTCTAATTAACCTTGTTTATTCAATAAAATCGAATAAAGCGATTAACAACGTAAATTAAACGTTTTTGCTCATTCAGAGTCTTTCTATTTTTTGTTTTTTGTACCTAATGGCATTTCCATAATTTTGAGCAAGTCCAGGGGCACCCCATGTCATTTCATACCTGACTGCCTCCGTGGCTCAATCGATAAAGATTTAAACTTCTACGGTTTTAACACGTGATTTTGCTCCGTTTAAAACCCTATTCTGCTAATTCTACAGATGTGGGGATATAAAAGTCATTTTATAAGAAGTTCTAGGGTTATTGTGGGAATAACTCTTTGGGGTCAAAATATAATTTCTAAAAATTTTGGGCTTCACTGCAAATAACAAAAGTTTACAGGGGCACTTTTATCATTTCCTAATTTTGAAAATATGGCAATGCCATATTTTCAATGGCAATGTTACACTATCCTATAATTCTGAGTGTGAGGATCATCATGGCGTAGCCCTGCTTGAGAAATTCTCACATTGCCTAAGGGAAATAATTCAAAATTTCCATTACATTATGTTTACAAAAGTGGGGATGTTACAGGAGTGCCTATACTTGGATATTGAATTATGGACTTTTGACCTTGGATTTTGGGCTATATACATAGACATTAGACTTAATCACACTTTTAATCATACTAATGATAACTCCCGATGAGTTATTTTTGTTCTGTTTTATTTAGATTTAGGCTTTGGTTACATAAATTTATTTGAGTGTTTTAGTTGTTTTTAGTTGTTTTCTTTGATTTAGGTTCTTTTCTAGTTTGTTTGTCATTTTCTCATATTTTGGTTAGTTATTTATGTTTACATTGTGTTTAAATTAGGTACAAACACTCAAGTGGAAGAGGAGTTCAATTGGAGGCTTAAGCAGTACATTTGGCTGGATTTCAAGACCATGTCACAAGAGAAAATTCATATCTAATTCTCTGGAAGTCAACTTGACATTATTTAGGACTCTTTGGAAAGATGAGAAGGAGATCTCCAACTTTGTTCTTGAGCACTTTTCGGGATTCTCAAGTCTTCTAGTAGAAAAAGACAAAACAAGATTGAAGTTGTATTTTGTCTCTGATGCTATCAACGCTGACTAGTCATCAGTATTTTACCCATATATTGAGCTACAAAACTCCAATTGAGGTGGTTCTTATTGCGTTGAAAAGCTTGCTCAAAGATATACAATTTCCATTTCTACCTCCAAGGGCAAATTCCAACTATTCCAATCGCTATTAAGCCTGGAAGTGAGCAAAAAAGGCAAATCTGTAGAGTTGTTGTTTTAGATGCACACTCGAGCATGAAACCCCACGCTCGAGCATAGATTGCGCTCCAGCATGCGACCCCACGATTGAGCGCAGCCCGAAACAGAGAGAACAATTTTATGGTGCAGTGGAGCACGCTTGAGCATGAATAGCATGCTCGAGCGCGGCTGCGATAAATGTGGAAAGTCTATTTTTCGAAGCAATCTTGCGGGAGAAGATCTTGGGACACTATTTAAAGGATTTGGACTACCTTTTTGACACCTTTTGACATTCTAAACACTGGAGGCAACCCTAGAAGAGAGGCTTGAAGATTCGAAGGGCATTGTGGAGAGTTTTGTGAAGAGTTGGAAATATCCTTCATCCTCAAGACATTAGAATCCTTGTTGTTCTTCATGGCTACTCTTTCTTTTGTTCTTTCTTTTACTTTTTTTTGTTGTTTATGATTCCATCATGAACTAAACTGTGTTTTAGGGCATTGATGGATCCAACTATATGATGATGTTACTCATGGATTGATTTTATTTATGTTTTTATCTTGATTATTAAGTGTTTATGATTGTTCCTAATGCTTTTGAGTTATTGGCCACCATTCAACTGATTTGTTAGTTTGCAATAACTAGAGATAGGGTTTGTAAACAAAGCTTCTTATCATAAATACCTTGAGTTGAGCGAAAGCTAGAGATAGATAAATGCAACTCATGTGGTTATCTTAGGAATCCATAAAGCTTCAACCTTTTCCTAAATTAGTTTGTAACTAAGAGATTAGGCAACCTTTTTTTGACCTTGAGAAAGGTTTGGAATTAGTTTAGGGAATCCGACCATTAATGAATTGAGGTAAAAACTAGATACTTGAGATCCATGGTAATTAAGTCCATAGTTAGGTGAAGTCAGTTAGCCCTAGTGTCCATCCTAGTGATTTAAGTTGTCTTTAAGTGCTATTTTGTTCTCTTGTTCTATTTGATTTATTTTAGTTTTCTCTACTCATTCCATTCTTCTAGTCCAAATAGTCATTCTTGTTAGTTACTCGGTAATTGATCTATCCTCGTGGGAATGATACTTTTCTCATCACTTTATTACTTGTACGATCTGGTATACTTGCCGAAGCCGCATCAACTAGTAAACCTCAATCATGAAGATTTAAGTTCAAGATCCCATTAGAAATGTCATGTGAACTAACTAGTTCCTTGCTTGAAGTGGTTTCCTAAGCTTTGGTTTAAGAAGAAGTGCTTTCGTGAACTATTCTTTAAGGTTTGTGTTTTTTTTTTTTTTTGAAACATTGTCTTGCATAAGAATGTGTCTACTTTTACTAATATGATTTTCAAATTTTAAACATGAAAGTTTAGTTAAATTATGTGTTAATATATGTACTCTTGTGGTATGAATTTTTATTGACAAATATCCTATGTTTAAAAGCCTTGAAGTTATACATGTTATGGTAAATAGAATAACTTACCATGAATTGAGTGTGATATGGAATTGGTGAAGCATGCAAATGAGTATCGTTATGATCTTGACTCAGAAATTGATAACATGTGCTTTGCTTGTTATCTAATGGCATTATGAATTTGAATACGAGATTTGTGTGCACTACATGATATGAATAAAATTATGTGTGTGCACTTTGTGAATGGCTGTCATATGAAAATTAAAGAATAAGCAGTGTGTGGGCCCCATTGTGTAGGGGACAAGCAATGCGTTTCACTAAATGACACCTTGGGCCCAGCCATGCTAGCGGATCAGGACTTGGTGATCACTAAGTCTTGCAATGGACTAAAACGACACCTTAGGCCCCGCCAAGATAGGGAATAAGGACTTGGCAATCACAAATTTGACTACGAGATGCCCTAGCAATGAGAGCTCTTACAGATCTGGATATTTGATGCAGACCCTATAGACTTCAATTATCAGAAAAGGAAACAGGAAGCAATAAAAAGGATCGACAGTATACTTGCTATTATATCTGTTTATTACTTGATTATATTACTACTTTACTGCTTTTATTATGATGTACTTCCATCTTGCTTGACACTAAGAAATGGCTGGGAATGATAATTTATCTTATTAACTGCTTGTGATTTATTATATATCATTTCGTTGCTAAATGTTCTAATATTTTAACAGTGAATTGATTGATTGTATATTATGCATATTGCTATATTCCCGCCTTCATTCTTAGTGTTTTTAGGTTGATGCAGGAGTCCCCTGGGAACACCATCTTACTAGGAGACTTTTCTCACTCCCTTTTTCTTTAGTATTTCTAGATGGCGCGAATCATTCTCAACATTGAGATGGACATGGCCTTTAAGCCACATTTGTTGAATACTAGGATTTTACTTCACATTGTGGATAGAGTCCTTACCGTTACTATCGTTAATGACTAAGACTTTAAATATGCTTTGACATAGCATAAGACACCGGTTTTGGCATCTTCATCTGACATGTATTACTTTAGAGTTTTGATGGGACTTGGTTTGGGTGGGGATGATTTTTAGTAGTTTAGGCGTCCCGTCTCCTTTTTATATTTTGGATATGTATTATGGACTTATAAAACTTATGTTGTAGTATTAGTGATATATGTTTTCAGCATATCGAGGTTATCTTTAACTGTGAGAATTTTTGACTAGTATGTGGTAGTTTTCTTTCCGCCGTGTAATTAATTAATTAATGTCTGAAGTTGGAAATAGCAATCGGCAAAAAAAATTTTACTCGCGAAAATTCATGGTAGTAAGTTAAGTAATATTCTACTGGCTAATTATTATTTAGTTAAATTAATGGATACGACAATAGTTAGATAGTAGGGTGTTACAATGGTAGACACATGCAACCAAATTAACATTGCCACGATTAACAGTGCTACTAGCAATGTCAGCCGCAACATTAACATAGTTGGCATTGCCAATTGAGGTAACTCCTCCCCAACCAATGATGCTGGTGCCATAATAGTAAATAGCCCATCAGTAAAAGAGCTTCAAAGCCTCGCCAAGGAGTTGAGAGAATAGAATCAAAGAATGGTGGCTTAGTCAAGGACCTCACTAAGGCTTGGGACTACCCGGAAACTAACTCTAGCTAGCGTGATCATGGACACATTGATAATAGGATTGAGGCAAAAGGGACCATCCATCGTTATTTCCTCACCACTAGCCTCATCTTCTTTCCTTTGCATGGCCTAGAAGATCACCTCAAATCCTTTCACTCCTTTTACAAAAATTGTTCCTCATCACTTCCTCTACACATCCATCTAAGTTTCAAGAAGATAAAATAAAAACTTGGAGCCATAGAGAGCTAGGACAATTATGACATTGAGGAGCTACAAGAGGGAAGATTTTCTTGAGCTTGAACACTAGTTGTGGTAGAATTAAGAACCAACAAGTGGGTAGCAAAATATTTGGCTTTAAATTGCACCTTGAGGTTTGCCACTTTCAAGCTTAAAAACCCTTAAAATTTTCAATTTTGATGCTTAAATATCTTGCATGTGATAATGTCTTGTGAATTTAGATGGATATCTAGTTTTTCGTGTAGTTAAGTGAGTAGAAAATTGATTAAAACCCATGATCATGGAAAGCTAGAATAATGATGGTTAAGATTGTATTTTTCATGGCTATAAGTAGGTTTCTAATCAAATTATGGTCATATTTGGAATGGGGAAACTTGTTGGTGAAGTAGTGATTGAATTTAACTAATTTCTAATTAACTAGTATTCTAGAGAAAATGACAAAAGGAAGAAAATGAGATAAAAGCTAAGATTAGGACCACTATTAGCTTAAGGATGGAAAAATTGGTGTGTGGCAAGTGAGCAACGATTTACAGCCAAAGAGATTAATCAACAAACCATTTGTAGTAAAAACTCAATGAATAGATTATGCAGAATTTCCTTGTCGGCAGCCTATGTTGCAGAATGAATTCTAGAGTTAGAAAATCCAGAATTTAGTGGAAAGAATTTTAAATGTTAAGTTTTAGGTCCATTCAAATTAAAACATGAATTTAGGATTTTCTAGAAGTTGACTTTTGCCATAGAGCCTTAAACATGACAACACATGACCTCTAACAATAGAAAAGTTAGGGAGCTCAAATAAGATTGGAATTAATTTTAGATCAACATTTAATTATAAAGAAAGTTGCTCGTAAAATGTGGGTTCATTGGAGTTAAGATAAGTTAGTTATGATTTTTTGAAGCTAGCTATTTCTATAGAATGCAAAATTGCATAGTCTATGTTGCATATTACAAAACACGAGCACTACACATCAAAATTGTGTAGGACCAAGTTTTTTAGAGAGCTAATTCATAGACGAATGAAGATTGGAAAGTTTCAGACCCAAAGACTTTATAATAAATTCCCAGTAAATTAGAGTAGTTCACTATTTTCTATAGAAAATAAAATAGAACATCTTGTGTTTTAGACCCTATAAGCTGAGTTAGGCTACACTAAATCAAATTAGGCCAAAGATATTTTGTAAGGTTACTACACTGAAAAGTTTTAGGCTTAAAGGATTTTTGGTGAATTTCTAATGTTAACAGACACTATAGGACTCAAACTAGAATAACCTGTCTTAAAACATGCATAACTTGAGTTGAGGAGCCTCAATCCTCATGGGGCTAGCTCCAAATGAGAGTATACATGTAGGATTACCTTATTCCTAAATTCCATAAGAAATTACTAAAGTTTGCATATTTACTTATGACTTTCATGTGAGTTCAAAATGTTGAAGTTTAACGAAAACATGAGGCTAAGTGTGAAGAATGTGAGTACATGAATAAGTAATATGAATGAATATGTTTTGAGTGTTCTATTATTTCCCTTGATGTGGATGATGAGTATGGTTTGATGAAATTGCACATTTCATGCTTATGAACTTGACTGTTGATGTTTGAAAGGCAGTTAGATTATGAAGGTGGAAGTAGCATGAGAAAAGGGGTTGAATCATGCTTATTAGAAATTTTTCTGTACCTGAAACTTTTGAAAAATCTTTCTCAAGTCTTTGGACTTGAAATGCAGAAGTGTTTTAATTGAGAAAGAGAAGCTATTATTTTTATAATAACTTAGTCAGGCAACAAACAAAATAAGCACACAAAAAAATACACAAAGTATGAAAATTGTAAAGAAAGATAAGGATAGAAGATCACACAAGAGGCTTTTATACTGGTTTGGCCAAACCACATGCCTATGTCTAGTCCCTAACAACTTAGTTGAGATTTTATAAATCCGAGTATTCTTTGCCCATGCGTCTCTGAGCTTGGCAATATATTAGTTCTTCCTAACCTCTCCAAGCTAACCAAATGAGTAGTCTTTATAAGCCTCTACAAGCTAACAATCAGTAGTATTTTATCCTAGCCTCTCCAAGCTCATAAAGACCACTATCGGGTTAGGTTAAAATAAAAAGATTGAATGGTTTGTGTTTGGACAATACTCACACTAAATCACTCGAAGGTGTATGAAACACTTAAGTACAATGTGCAATGACTTCTCAATACTCTCAATAAAAGTATATTGGCTAATACAAAACAAATGAGAAGATTTTCTTCAAGTAACTTTCTGGATATTCAGAAGGTTGACAAGAATGAAAGTTTGATAGATAGTCAATGCATAGAGTTCTTAATGTGTAACACTCTCCAAACACATACGTCATGCTCAAAATAAGAAAATACAATATATGGCCCTTAAGACTTTACTTCATATTTCATTACCGAATAAGGGTTTGTAATCCCAATATCTGATACAAATAAAGTAATATAATTACAATTCAAAAGAAAACTCAACTTAATCCATATATAGACTCTGTCTTCAATTTGCGTTCGACTCTTCTCTTGAGCTTTGAATGTATCCCAAAAGATTAAGCTATAGACTTGGAATCTATTCTATGTACTAGAATGTTTACGAAAAACAAACAAACAGGTAATGAGAATCTAAAGCTCTAAGTAGGCATACTCAATCAATTACTCATAAAAGGTGTCATCATAAAACATTCCAACCACTTTGATTTATTATGAAAAAATGGATTCATACACATAGGCACAGGTTTAATTTTAAGTTTGAAAACATATTTCTCGAAGCGGGATTATTTTTAGTGCTTACTTGGCATACCTTGTCACAAGTATAGTAATAGTAATAATATAGTATTTCAAAACATAATCATAACAACAATATAGCATAACGAGATATTTAAAATGCCAAAGTACATTTTTATATATTACTCATAAAGTTGCAATTCGCCATTTTTGCTATGGCCTCATCAATATATTACCCCAGCCTTCGACTTTGCTTGAATTGCAAAATGCCAAAGTGCATCACAGAGTAACAAAGCCTTGCTACTATTTACTAATGATGTTGGATCAGTCCAAAATCATGAGTTTGAAAATTATTATAATATTTCTTAGGTTCATAACTACTCATAAGTTATAATTAAGATTGACAAACTTGAGAGCTTAGGTAAATTTGTAAAATATCAGTAAACTCGAATCGTAAACTTTAGTTATAGACTCATAAGAGCTTACATATATTAAAAGAAAAAGTATAATTTAAAAAAATGTATCTTGGTAGCTAAACATATATGTATGTAAAATTGAATTTTGTTTGTAATTATTATACTATCATGCTCTACTTAAAATTTTAATGGTAAAAAAATATAATGATTCATGAAGTAGTAACATATCAGTTATAAGAATCGAAAAATATTTTATTACTTTAATTTGTAATGGTTTATTAGGGAATTTATTAAGATGTAATGTATAATGGTAATATTGATCATTAATCCTAAAATTTTACCATTTTTTCATATGTTTTATCTTTGTTTTTCATAACAAGTCGCTTAGTTTCTGAATCTATACATCCAGAGCGTACAATCAATTCTTTCTACTTTTTATGAATTTATGTGATAATTAAAGTTATTGAATCAACCCTCCCCCTTTGATGACATAGACTTATGTCAACTATGAAGAGTACTCTATCAAATATGGAGCTATTTTAATTCCAATCAACATATTTTATCATTGTTTACAAAATTTATTTGAATTTATAATCATATTAAAAAATAAAGATGCAAGTTTCATTGTTAAACTTCTTATTAAAAATATTTAAATATATCAAAAGAAATCTTTTTATTTTTATTTCAATTAAAATAGGAAACTTATTAAATATTAAAAATCATATAATTCGTCTATTTTTCTTTCTTTTCTTATTTTCTTGTCCTATTATGTTTTCATTTTTGGTAAATATGCCAGAAAATAATTATATGGGGGTTTTTTAACTATTTTCTTTCAGAGCTATTAATCATGTAATGTGAGAAGGAAATGATTTTTACATGACAATTTTAATCGGGTAATTTTTTAATAGTGCACCACCTCAATTTAGCCATGCCTACAATTAACATTATTAGAGATTAATCAACACAATTAAATAACTAATTGTTAGATAACTTATAGATATGCAAGAAGATAATAACGTAATGTTAAATATAGGGTGTTGTGGTTATAAATTTTCTTTGTAATAAAATAATAATATTTTATCCAACAAGAGAAAATCTTCTGCCAGCAATTCCTTGTAACACACGAAACTAACCCGGTAGAGATATATAATATAAGAGAACCTAAATATCCTCTTTAACAACCCTAGAATGTGTGGCTAGGAATTAGCCACACTAGTCATTCTTGAGGAAAAAAGATGACCACACAACTCAATTTAAGGAAATTTAATTTTCCCTTCAAATCCAATATCTATTAAATCCCAAAAATTTGAAGAAGATGAGCACCTTCTCTCTTTTCTCTCTTGAAGTTTTGGCCCTCATCCTCCCACTGCTCTACATCCATTTTTTATCTCTAATATACCCGAGTTCTTGCACTTTACTTGTTTCCACTCATACCATCCAATCCTTTTACTTATTCAACTCTAAGGAACTCACATAAAAGCCAAAAACTGCCTCCCTTGGGATACATAATTTAAACCATATAGGAGCAAAAAGGAGGCTGGTGGTTATTTTGGAATCTTGAGGAAGTTAAGAGGCCCAAAGGTGCAAAAATTAAAGGGTTTAAAGCTTTGAAAGTAAGGTAGGCTCCTAAACTACCTTATATGTGGTTATATAGCTAGATGATATAGGGTTTTGCATTCTTTTGTTTCTCATATTTCTTGGCTAGGAGTGATGTTCTTTAGGCTCATACTATTGAGTTAGAACTAGAAAAACTCAAGGTAATGAAAGAAAGAAGCTAGGAACTCAAAGATCTTCTTAAATACCAAATAGGAAAATAGGGCAACTCTAGATAGTACTAGGCATGTTAGCTATATCTTGAGTTAGCAACCTTCAATTGAAGTGAAACTAATTTTATATGAAACCTAACTCATAGTAGAGTATACCCATAAAATTTGAAGTCCATTGGAATTAAGATATATAAGTTATCAATTTTCCAAAAAGCTTTAGGTAGAGTGACATGGATTTGAGTAAGATGTGTTCTAATGGGCATAACTTGTGCTATAGACTTCAAATTGAGTGCAACCATCTTTGTTAGAAAACTAACACATAGAAGAACAAGCGTGTAAAATTTTAGAACTAAACTCTTAGTGTGTTGCTCCCAGTAATTCCACGAAGTTACCTCATGCTCTATGAGTACTAAAACAAGATAGCCCCAATATAGAGCTTATATCTTATGCTCTGCTTAACTAAATTGAATGGGACTTAGTTTGTTTGAAAGAGGGTTCAAGTGAGTATAAGCACATAAATTTCAGAGCAAGATGATAAGAAATGGATTTTTAGTGATTTTTCCCATTTTTGATGTCCGACTTTTCCCCAAAACAAGACCAGGTTTCGAGTTTTGAGTCCATAAAGGGAGAGAAAGTTTGAGTGAGGTTAGAATGCTCACCTTGGAAAAGTGAATGTTGATGTTCACCCACTTTAACTATTGTGATTGAGTTCTAGGGTCCGGGATCGAGGATCCTGTGTTCAAGGTCAATGTTGTGTGTTGGGAGCGCAGTAGTATAGGTGGGATGGAGGAGGGTTGAGTTGAGGTTCTTTGGGTTCCATCCTGCCATAAGTAGGGATGCCTGCACATTTTGAGTTATGAGTTCCTAGCTCGACCCTAAATTGACTTACCATGTTTCCAAGTTCCGTGTTAAACATTGTCCCACGTTTCCGAGTTCATGGAGAGAATGAAGTGAGTTTTAAAGTGTAGCACAAGTATGAGAAACTATGTAATTATGTGTTAGATTGACATTAAATTGATGTTATATTGGAATTGTTATTTCTGTGACTAGCTCGTTAATTGTTGTCTTAAATTTTAGGGAATCTCCTAGTATAGTTGTCATGCTATGGTAATTCCTAGCCACACATTCTAGGGTTGTCAAGGAGAATATTTAGGTTCTCTTATATTATATATCCTTACCGGGTCAGTTTCTTATGTTACAAGGAACTGCTGGCAAAAAATTCCTAGCCACATATTCTAGGGTTGTTAAGGAGCATATTAGTTTTCCTTTAGTTTACCTCTAAAAGATAATTCTCATGAGATCTAGTAAAGTATAAGATGTAATTATGTTAGATTAGGTGAGAATACAGTTACATGAAGAATATATAGTATGGACATAAGAATTTCACAATTTAATTAAGTGACATGCCGGGCCTCCACTAAGCAGTGGGCTAGGATGACATGATCACCTATGATGGAATATGCCTACTAACGATAGCAATACATCACGCTCAGGTAGGTATAAGTTATTATTTTGGGGACAGGGGAGTGTAATGCCTAGTCGTGTAAAGAGGCCTACTAAGTATGATGATACATAATGCTTAGGTAAGCATAAGTTATTAGTTTGGGGACGGCGGAGCGTAACACCTAGATATGTGAAGAGGGTCGTATCTTGAGGACAGCGATATGTAATACTCAGGCATGCGAAAAGACTCTACTTGGAGGTAGTAATGAGATCCCTCCATTGGGAGGCAATTATGATATCCCTACAATAGGAGGCAGTTAACCAAAAGATGAGATCCCTCCAATTAGAGGCACATCTAGGACTACACTCTGAGGACGACAGTACATAGCGCTCAAGTGTAGGGATATGTTGACACCCTAGGGATGGTGAGATGTAACGCCTAGGTGTATTATGCAAAGAAAATTAAAAATAAGTAAAAAGGACAAGGATATACAAGTCAAGGAATGTTATTTTGTTTTCATAAGTATCTTTACCTTATTTTTGAATCATGCTAAGAAAGGTTTATTAATTGTTAAATTATTAGGATTAGATGTGTAATAAAAGAAACTCACTTCGAAAGGTCATGTTTTCAAACATTTAAAATGAATCTTGTTTATGGTATGCCCATTGTTTTACAATAAATCGAAGTGGTTGAGGCGACAATGATGACTGTGTATTTGCTAGTTAGGACTAACTACTGAGAATTTAATCATCCCCTATGTGTTCTTGTGTCATCTCTAGATAGCGCAGGGGATCCTTGAAGACAAGTTCCTCGACTGTTCTGACCAAGACCACTCAGCAGTGAACGATCAAAGTCAAGCCTATGTATTATTGTAATAAGTGACTATTATCCTAGTTGTAGCTCTTAATAGAGCTCTTTTGTATTTTTGGACATGTCATTAATACTAAAACTTTGGCATGTATGATAGTAAATGTGACTATGGCGTGGATTTTAGTATGTTTTAAGTAACGTTTTCACTTTTTCCAATTTGCTTATTATATTTTAGTTTGTACGACAAATACTCTTTTGCTAATCCTATGTGAACACAATATTTGAATTAACAAGGTCGAATAATGAATTGGTATCAACTCCTAAATGTGACGGTATGACTTAAGCATGAGTTGTATTTAGGAAGGTGTTACATTTTAGTATCAGAGCAGTTCATTCTAACTAGACCTGGGGATGGACTGATTATGCTTTTGAAGAAAACACCATGAGTCTAGGAAAGTCATGCTTTAGGTCCTTGCATGACAAGGACATTGGAATTTGTGCATGGTAGCCTTGTTGTGTATGTAGCAACTTATTTGTCAAACTTAACTGCATATTGAGACTGCTCACCTCAATATAACATTTTGTGTAGGTAGGAATCTGTGGCGTCTAGCGGGCTTATTAGGTATAACGGAATTTTGTGCGTAAAATTCTTTTAAAAGATGGATAGTATTGTAACACTTGGATTTAGCCATTGTCTATAATTAACATTATTAGAGATTAATCAACACTATTAAATAACTAATGGTTAGATAAATTATAGATATGCAAAAAGATAATATGGAAATATTAACTATAGGGTGTTGTGGTTATAAATTTTCTCTATAATAAAATAATAATATTTTACCCAACAAGACAAAAGCTTCTACTAGCAATTCCTTGTAACACGAGAAACTGACCTGGTCGGGATCTATAATACAAGAAAACCTAAATATCCTCGTTAACAACCATAGAATGTGTGGCTAGGAATTAGCCACACTAGTCATTCTTGAGAAAAAAGGAAGACCACATAACTCAAAATAACAAAATTTAATTTTCCCTTCAAATCCAATATCTCTTAAATCCCAAAAATTTAAAGAAGATGAGCACCTTCTCTCTTTTCTCCCTTAAAGTTTCGGCCACCATCCTTCCACCTCTCTATATTCATTTTTGATCTCTAATCTACCTAAGTTCTTACACCTTGCTTGTTTCCACTCACACTATTCAATTCCTTTACTTATTCAACCCCAAGAAACTCACATACAAGCCAAAAACTCCTTCCCTTAGGGTACATAATTTTAGCCATATAGGAGTGAAAAGGAGGCTGGTGGTTATTTTGGAGTCTTGAGGAAGTTAAGAGCCCCAAAGGAGCAAAACTTGAAGGGTTTAAAGCTTTCGAAATGAGGTAGGCTCCTAAATTATTTTTTATGTGGTTATATAGCTAGATGATATAAGGTTTTGCATTCTTTTGTTTCTCATATTTCTCGGCTAGAAGTGATGTTCTTTAGGTATATATTATTGAGTTAGAACTACTGAAACTCAAGGTAATGAAAGAAACAAGCGAGGAACTCAAAGATCTTCATAAATACCAAACAGGAAAATTGGGTAGCTATGGATAGTACCAGGTTCATGAGCCATATCTTGAGTTAGGGAACTTCAATTGAAGTGAAACCAATTTTAGATGAAATCTAGCTCATAGGAGAGTATATCCATGAACAATGATCCTTCAAGTCCTTACTACCTTCATCCGAATAAGAATCCTGCTTTTGTTTTGGTATCTTCCCTACTCATTGAACAAAACTACCATTCTTGGAGTCAATCTCTGAAAATGGCTCTCATATCATTCTCGGATGTACCCTCTTAATAGGGAATCTAACTCTAACACTCACTTGACCCCAACATACTCAATTGAGTCTAATTCTTCAAAGCCCTCATACCCTTTTTGTGATCCAACTGACTTCAAAATCTTTTTCTTCTGCAACAAGCAAGGCACCATCCCCAGGCTATAGACAAGGGTTTATTCACACCCGAGCCCTGCCCCATGGACGTGGGTGAGCCCGTGGTGGAGGACGAGGTGATGATGGCCCCAGAGGATTCAAGAACGGATTCGTTCTGTTTTGAGGATGATGATGATGATTTGGGATGGCACATGTTGAGCTTGGACACGAGGATAGCCCCTTTTTGTTTATAGTTCTTATTTTATGGCATGTATGGATGGTAGAGATCCACTATGTATTTCCTTTAGTATTTGAACCTTTGTTAAGGATGGATGTTTTGTAGGGCCGACAGTAGATATCGATCCTGTGGTTACTTGTGTGGAACATATTGCTACAATTTACTTATATATCTACATATGATGGTTGTGGAATGACTATTATGGTTGATTTGAATTGGATGTTACTTTTATTGCCTTTATTTATTATCTTGAGTATGCATGGATTATTGTTCGATTTATATATGGTTGCGATATACTCATGGCTCTTGTTTTCCCAAAAAGGTTTATTTCTGCAATTAATCAAAAAAAAAATTTTTACCTCTATTTTTGTAATAAAGTAATTTCTAAAAGTAAGTTAAGTTACGCAAGCAAAAGTAACAACTAATAATTTCCATAATACGACTTAAGCATAATATAGGATTATTAGGGTGTTACAATAATACCTATGTATTATATCTAGATAACCTTTTAAATCAGAATGTAAAATGCTTAGCATCCTTTATGGATGAGAAGTGGATGTGGCACACAAAACTTGGTCATGCTCATATAAGATTAATTTATGAGATTTCTCAAAAAGAGCTTGTCAAGGGTTTATCCAAGATTAGTTTTGACAATGACTTAACTCATGAGTTCTACCAAAGGGGGTAAAAAACTAAGTTCTTTCCACAGTAAGAATGTAGTGTCAACTAGTAGAGCACTTGAGCTTTTACATCTTGATCATTTTGGACCAACTAGAACTGCCAGTCTAGGGGTTAAGAAATATAGTCTAGACATTGTAGATGACTTTTCAAGATTCACATGGGTGATATTCCTAGTCCATAAAGATGAAGCTTATGAGGCCTTCAAAGTATTTTAAAAAAGAGTTCAAAATGAAAATGGTTTTTATATTTCATCCATCATATCTAATCATGGTGGAGAATTTGAAAATCATATTTTTGAAATTTTTTTCAATGAAAATGGCATTTCTCACAATTTTTCTTCTCCTAGAACTTCTCAACAAAATAGGGTTGTTGAAAGGAAGGACACATCTTTACAAGAATTTGCCAGAACGCTTTTAGAAAGTGATTTATCAAAAAGATTTTGGGCTGAAGCAGTCAATAGTACTTGCTATATTTAAAACCATACTTTCTTAAGGCCAATAATTAAGAAGACCCCCTATGAATTATGGGCAGAAAGGAAACTCAACATTTCTTATTTCCATTTGAATGCTTTATTCTTAACACAAAGGACAAGTTGTCAAAGTTTGATCCTAAGTCTGATCCTAGTGTATTCTTAGGATATTCTTCTATGTCTAAAGCTTATAGGGTATACAACAAGAGGACTCAGGCTATGGAGGAGACCATACATATATCATTTAAGGAGAAGAAGGATATAGATTAAAATGTTTGTGACTTGGAAGAAAACATAGAAAATCTGTCTCTGAACAATGATTCTTAGAATCAGCAATCCCTTCAAATAACCACAAGAGACAACAATGATGATATAACTACTAGTTTTGAACCTCTATACCCTCAGCATGTTTCTGATGATATTCTAGAAGATTCAGAAGAATCACCCATTAGGAGAAGATATACTGGTGCAAGAGATTTGAGAGCTATTTCTCAAAATCAAATAATTGGTGAACTTTCTCAAGGAATCAAAACCACATCCTCCTTCATATCAGAATCAATGATGGCTTTGATTTCAAAAATCCAACATGAATGTATTGATGAAGCACTTCAAGATCAAAGCTGGATAGAAGCCATGCAAGAAGAGCTGAATTAGTTTGAAAAGAGCATGGTTTAGACACTAGTTCCTTTGCCTAAAGGACATTCTGTCATCAGCACAAGATGGGTATTTAGAAACAAGGTTGATGAAAGTGGAAAGGTGATAAGAAACAAAGCACGGCTAGTGGCTCAAGGATACAATAAACAAGAAGGAATTGACTATGATGAGACATTTGCTCCAGTTGTAAGATTGGAAACCATTAGAATGCTGCTTGCCTTTGTAGCATACAAAGGTTTTATTCTTTTTCAAATGGATGTTAAATCTACATTCTTAAATGGTTTCATTTCTGAAGAAGTATATGTTAAACAACCTCCTAATTTTGAAAATGAAACATTTCCTCATCATATTTTTAAGCTTTCAAAAGCCTTATATGGTCTGAAACAAGCTCCAAGAGCTTGGTATGAAAGACTCGGCTATTTTCTGCTTTAAAATGGTTTTAAAAGAGGAAATTTTGATATAACTTTGTTTATCACGATGAGAAAGATGATTTTCTTATTGTTCAAATTTATGTAAATGATATCATCTTTGGTGTTGCTAATCAAAATTTATGCAAGAATTTCTCTGAACTTGTGCAGGGAGAATTAGAGATGAACATGATGAGAAAGCTCAAATACGTTCTAGGCTTGCAAATAAAACAACAAAAAGATAGGATCCTTATTTATCAAGAAAAATATGCCAAGAATCTGCTCAAAAGGTTTTATATGGACAAAGTTAACAGCATTAGCACTTTCATGCATCCTTCTCAAGTTCTGGAAGCTGATGAAGATTGAGATAAAGTTTTTGATAAACTTTATTAAGGTATGATTGGATCACTACTTTACCTTACAGCTAGTAGACTTGACATTCAATTAAGTGTGGGTATTTGAGCTAGATTTCAATCTAACCCAAAGCAATAACACTTAAATGCTATCAAGAGAACTTTGAGATATTTAGTGGATACTACTAATCTTAGTCTCTGGTACAAGAAAGGCACTTGCTATGATGTTATATGTTAATGTATCGCTGACTTTGTTGGAGCCAGAGTTGAAAGAAAAAGCACAAGTGGTTGCTATTATTTTCTTGGAAAATCCTTGATAACATGGTCAAATAAGAAGCAGAACACAATTTCTCTTTCAACTGATGAAGTTGAATATGTATATGTAGCAAATTGCTATGCTCAGATTTTATGGATTAAGCATCAATTAGAGGATTTCAATTTGAGGTATACCAAAATCCCTATTTTGTGTGATAATACGTGCTATTAATCTTGCCAAAAATCTTATTCAGCATTCTAGATCAAAGCATATAGACATTAAGCATCATTTTATAAGAGATCACATTCAGAAAGAAGATATTGAGCTATGTTTTGTAAATACAGAAGATCAAATAGCTGATATATCTACAAAACCTCTAGCTGAAGATCACTTCTGTTATATTAAGAACCTTTTGAATATGATTAGCTTCTAATCATGCATTCATATCATATGGATCCTACTGCCTAAGCAAAGGCTTAAAGCTGAGATTGCGACGTCCAAGTGTGTTTCTCTTCTGAAGAAGTCATCTCAAGAAAGGTATTTAGAAGATGTTCCGAAAAATCAATTTAGAATGATATGAAAAATATGTTCAAAATGTTGTTTCAGAAAGGGTAAAATCAGAAAGGTCTTCAGGCTTTGATTTCAGAAAAAAAGATCTCAATCAGAAAGATGACTCAAGCTTCTGATTAGAAAATTAAATGTAAATAGTCAAGGCAGTTTTTGGAACATGGGTTATTTTTGTAACTTTCCACTATGCCACGTCTCAGTGAAGCAAGAAAGCCAAAAGCTTTTCTCACTCAAAAACATCATCGTTTTGGCCTTGAAACCTTGAAACCTTTCACGTTACCTTAACTCTTGGTTATTTTCTTTAACTACTGAACACTTTACTCACTATAAAAAACTTTTTCTCTCCTAAGTTATTGAAACCTTCTCTACTGTTCATCTTACCTTAAAGTTTCGAACTTTCAAACACTCTCTACCTTCACCCTCAATATCAAACCAAACATATTCCTTATTTCTTCAAGCTCCTACCTTTCACTTTCTCAAAAATGGTAGGCAAGGGTGACCAAAGCATTCCTTACATCTTCAAAGATGATGAGATGCAAGCAAACTTCCAGAATAACTTCTTTCGGCAGCCTATTGCCAAAGGAAGGAGTTTCTATTTGGAGAACTTCAATATACTTCCTAAAATCTTTGATGTCTTCGAGTTCCAAAAGTGGAATGACTTCTTGAGGATCTCCAAGGACATTTACATGGGTGATTCCTGCATTTTACAACACCCTCGTTCCTTTTGACGAAGATGACACCTTACTTCGAAGCACTGTTGGAAGCTTCGAGTTGCAAGTCCTACCTTCTGATATAACCCAAATCACCAATACATCGAATAACAATATCCTATGCTGGGCTGGAGAAAGGTGATAGGAAAACCTCAGTGCGATAGAAGAAGAAGTCATAGAAATCGTCACAAAAAAAAAAAAAAGAAGTATGCATGCATGCTTCTTCCTAAGTGTATGCACTTATGTTATGCTCCCCCTCAGCTTGAGCTTTCTTAAATATTTTCTTCTTCTCCCCTTTTGACATCATAAAAAAGAAGAATGATGTGGGATCATGGAAGTGCCACCACTGATTGCCCTTTGCTTTATGAATGATCCTTAGAATCTACAGAATAAGGTTTTCCATTTTGTCCATATGGTGATCCAGTCTCTGCTGGTGGGCTTGATGTTTAGCTTGGTTTGCCAATAATGTGTGTTGATTGGCAAGGAGCAAATTCATTTGAATGTCAGCAGCATTGGGAAACACTTCAGCAGATGAAGGCTCTTCAGAAGGCAACTTTTCAGTGTGCTGAGAGTTGTTTGCTGAGTGTTGTTGGGGCTCAGAAATAACAGGAGAGGCTTTCCTGACAAATCTTGGTGTAGAAGTGAGCAGCTAACTCGAATGCTGAGCTCAGTAAAATTACAATAAAACCGAATTACAAAAAAAACCTTGCAGTAAAGGATGCAATCCAAATCATCTCCCAGTGATAATAATGTTATATGATCAGGAATTTGGGGGGGTTTGTTTATCAAATAAAAACGCAACTCTTTAAAATGGAAGTAAACAGAAATTGGAACTTGTAACATCCACCGGGATTTTCTTATCATTTTTCATCCAATTGTTCGATTTTATCGAATAATTAAGATTAATTAAAATTCAAATAAATAATTATTTAGGATTAATTGATTAGCAATTAATTGAATTTAGATATGAGGGAATTAGGTTAGAAGTATAGAAGATTTCATAAAAATTTTCTTAAAACCGATTTACCGATTTAAAGGAAATCGGTAAGATTACGGTATTTTAAACTGTCGGAACCGAACCAATAGAATTTTACATCCAATAACCCTACATTAAGTGGCTAAGAACTCAGCCACTTAACACATGAAAGTGGCGCAAGAAAGGCCACAAGGAAGGAGGGAGTTGGCTGAAATTTGGCCACAAAGCTCCATCTAATCAAAACCCTCCATTCCAACTACCTCACCAACACTTTTCTAACACATTTCTTTCTCTGTGTTCAGCTCAATTTTGCGCCCCCTTCTCCCTTACTTTAGCCCTCTTCTTCTCTTCTCCACACACCCAACTCCATCAAACCTTCAAGCTCAACAAGGTTTTGTTAATCCAAACTCCAAAATCAAGCCAAATCACATACAAAGAGGTAGAGGTTTAATTCTTGCCTTGCTATTCTGATTGCGGATGGCTAGTGGTGGCTTTATTTTCTCAATTCTTGATGTGATGATTGAATGAATATGATGATATTTGGCTGGTTTGTTGGTTGTTTGTGATGTTAAAATCGATTAGGAAGCAAGAAAGGATGAAAGTAGGAACAGGAGAGGAGCTAGAAAACTAAAAACCCTCGGCAGTCCGTACGGCGGAGTGTACAGCTCCGTCTACCGCCATTTAAATTTGATGATACCATTTTTATATGAACCTAGACATTCAGGGATTTCCATACATGTATCATATAAGGCCATTGGATTAGTATTGAGAGAGATATGAATTTTGGAAATTTGACCTAGGTTTTTGAGTTTGATTTTGGGCAGACTGAGTTGTTCAGGGCAAAAGCTGGCCTATACTAGTTGGAATTGAATGAAACTAACTTTGTTAGAAAGCTTACACATAGGAGAATATACCATAAAAATTTCAAAGTTAGATAATGAACTGTTTGTTCCTAGTGGTTTGAGAAATTTTCCCTATGTCCAAACCGGGCCAAAACAGGGTAATTCAGGAAGGTCAAATTTCAGGGCTTATAACTTGAGCTCTACTAAGGCAAATGGAATGAAACTTTTTGCAACTGAAAGATTGTCATGTTAGCTTTAATATGAGACCAATTTAGTATGATTTGAACTAGGTTTCAATTTTTAGTGGATTTTTACTTTTAAGTATGTAATTCTAGCTAGCTATAGGGCAGGCCAGGATAAAACTTAAATAACTTGAGCTATATTTATCAAAATTAGGTGGGACTAAAGAGTTTAGAAAATAAACACATAACACTTTAACATATCCAAAATTGAGATCCAGATGAGTTAAATAGGAATTATGGCCTGATTTACAAAAACTCAGTTGAATGTAAGTATTGAGACAGCAACTATGTTTTATTTGCAATAATTGTGCCATGAATTTGATATTTGAAATATGAATGAAATGTGATGATTTCTATGAGAAATTGGCATTCTGAGTACTGGCACTATTCATGGGGAAGCGGACATGTTCCGTTATGCCGCCAAAATTTCGGTAAAGTCTATGCATGAATGATGATATACATTTAGATACATGTGCATTTTCAAGAAAGTCATGAAAGTTATGTTATGATGAACCTAAAGACTATGCTATATTGAAAGTTCCATGAAACTTGGGCCAGCCCCGGATTAAAGTTAAGGGGAATAGATTAGTAGGAATGTCGGGAAAAGCAAACCCGGCATTCTTGTATAGGAACGAGCTCGATCCTGAAAAGTAGACTATTACCCAGGAGTCTAAATGGCCAAGAACTCCCAGGGGACCAAGTAATGGAAAAATTTGTGAAGAAAGGTTCAAGAATGAGTTTTGCATGATTGCATTGAATGCATGATTACATTGAATAGTTATTACAAGTTGTTTACAGTTTATCTATTATATTTACTTATTGCTGTATGTTCATTTATTCTACTCATTATTCTGAGTGCCATTACTTAATAGTTTGTTCTGTTTCTTATGCTATCTTAAGTAAAACTGAACCTTGTCTCGAATTAGACATTTTCTTAAACTTATTAAATATGGATAGTTCAGTTTGAACCCATGTTTTTATAATTAAATAAAAATCAAGGCAACTGAGAATGAATGTGACATCAGTTGAACACCATACGTGAACCCTACTGAGAATTTCTTGAAATTCTCACCTCGTTTTGCATTTCCGCATCATTCTCAGACACTGGTGATAGACTCAACGGCCACTCTTTTCATTGAGATTCCAGACCTGCAGCTTCATCATGATCCCATAGTGGACTCACTGTACATAGCCGATTCCTGCCATTTCTGTGTTTACCTTTTTAGTAATAGGAATTTTGCCGTCTCTTTATTTTATCCTGCTTTTGACCCTGCTGCCCCATACTTTGCGATCCCATTGCATGTGGCACACCCTCCTCCAGCACCTCCAGCACCTGTAGCTCCTACTGACCCTATGCCAGAGTCACCCCCGCAGGTGGTACCAGACATTCCGCTCAGCTCCGAGAGTGACTCTTCTGAGGCCACCAGCTCATCATCCTCCTCCTCGGGACCCAGTGCAGACTACTCTCCAGCCGGACCTGGCATGGCCAATGGCTATCTGACTGAGTAGGTCAGCCGTAGATGACATTGTATAACATGGCCCTTTTTCTGGCAGTATGCAGCTTTGGGCCATAGACTTAGCAGTAGGTTTGAAATGTCCTCTGACGATCCCATAGGAACATTTTGACTGACACAGGCCTTCTGTCTTTTGGTACACCGGCCTCGCTTATGTATCCTATTTTGAATTTGTACATAAACTGAAGTGTCGGCATCCAACCTATATATATGCATGTATACAGTTGATGGTATATTACTTATTCTCATCTTTTCTATTGTGTTTTATTAAACTCTGTCACGTTCTGCCATATTAACACGTTCTTTATATACAGCGTGCCATTTCTTCTATTTACAAAAAAAAAAAGAGATGTGATACGAATCATGAAATGTAAGCAGAGTATCAACACGGCAACACAATCTACTTAATTTCATGCTATGACTTAAGCATAACATTAAATTGGTAGGGTGTTACAGAACTCCAATCCAAGAACCAAGAAAAACAGTGGCTAATCTATCATCGAATTCTAAAAATAAGCATTCAAACCCAATCAATGACTGACATCAAACCCGAAAGAAACCTTAATTCGGATACGACATTGCACACAAAAACCTTCATGCATCGAATTAACAGATAAATGATTAAATTCAGAAACCTCTAGAACCTAACCAATTCGTGTTAATTTTCAAGCACCAATGTAATCAATCTCAAATTCAAACTTGAAAATGATTCTACTCATGCAAGTGCATTACAACATTAATCAACCGAATAATATGCAAGCAATTAAGCAATCAATTATAATCAACCACAATTTCGAATCAAAGACCTTCAAACCCGAAATTGGATTAATAACAATGAAATAAAAGGGAGTAGAAAACCATTTTGAATTGATGAAAGTTCGGTTGTGCCAATCCTCAAGATAGCCAATGCTTCTTTGAATCCTTGGATTAGGTAGAAGTGTAACATCCCCATATAACATTATAGGAAAAAATAAAAACATCCTTGAGCAAACTTTTATTATTTACAGCCTTGCTCTTGAACATTTTTGAAAATGATATTTAGGTCTTTATATCAACTGAATTAGCAGAATAAGGTTTTAAACGAAGTAGAATCACGTAGCGAAAACGTAGAAACCTAAACCTCGGCTGATTGAGCCACAGAGGTATCCATATGTGAAATGACAAGGGATGCCCCTAGATTTGCCCATAATTACAAAAATGCCATTAGTCATGAAAAACAGAAAACAGAAAGGCCTCAATTTGCAAAACATTTAATTTATACCTTTAATTGATTAATTCGATTTTAATGGATAAGTAAAGTTAATTAGAAATTAATTAGAGATTAATTAGGATTTAATTAAGTGTTAATTATAAGGATTAAGTTTAGAGAAGATTAAGATAGATACATAGAAATTCTTACAAAACTATTCAATAATGATTTGCCAGTTTGAAGGAAATCGATAAAGATTCGGTATTTTAAATTGCCGGAGCCGAATCAGTAGAATTATGCACCAAAAACCTTAACATGAGTGGCCAAGATTTAGCCACTCCTTCCCCCCATACAAGGTGCCAATTTCCTACCAATTAGTGGGGGAAAGTAGCCAAACACTCATCACATAAACACCAATCAATCAAAACTCAAGTTTGCAACTACCAATGCTTCACAAAACCTTATTTATTCCCTCTAACTCTCTCATTTTCGTGCTTCCTCTTCAGCTGGCCATTTCTCACTCTTCCTCAAAACTTCAAGCCTTATCCACTTCCTCCACTAAGAGCTCAATTGTAGCTAGTTTCTACATAAATTTGAGGTAGGATTCAACCTCTTTTCTGAATTTTCTTGTGAACTCATTTGGATGCATGTATTTATGTTATTATGAGCCTATACGAAGGTTTATGGCTGGATTTTTGTGTTTTAAATTGAGTTTTGGATGATTATCTAGTGAAGAGAAGCAAACAGAATAGATTAGGTTAAGGAAACCTACGACGGTCTGTATGGCGGAGTGTACAGCTCCACATATAGCCATTTAAATTTGATGAACCTATTTTTATATGAAACTAGACATTTAGGGCTTTCCATACATATATAATATAAGGCCATTGGATTAGTATTGAGAGAGATATGAATTTTGGAAGTTTGACCTAGGTTTTTGAGTTTGATTCTAGGCAAACTGGGTTTTTCAGGGCAAAACTTGCCCTATACGACTTGGAATTGAATGAACTAACTTTGTAGAAAGCTTACACATAAAGAATATCCCATAAAAATTTCAAAGTTAGATAAGGTCCCATTTGCTCCTAGTGGCTCGAGAAAAACTGGGCCAAAATAGGGCAGTTCAGGAAGGTCAAATTTTGGGGCTTATAACTCAAGATCTACTAAAGAAAATGAAATGGAACTTGTTGAAAATGAAAGCTTGTTCTGTTAGCTTTAATATGACACCAATTTCGTATGATTTGAATTGATTTTCGATTTTTAGTGGAATTTTACTTTTAAGTATGTAATTCTAGCCAACTACAGGGCAGGCCTGTATAAAACTTAAATAACTTGAGCTACATTTATCAAAATTAGATGGGACCAAAGAGGTTAGAAAATAGACACATAACACTTCAACATATCCAAAATTCATGTCTAAATGAGTTAAAATGAATTTAAGGCTTAATTTCTAAAAACGGGTAGAGTTGAAGAATATGAGCAGGATTTCCAAAAATTAAAGGATTTGGCACCTTAATGCATATATGAGTTCAACTAAAGTCTAAGTGTTGCAATTCCATATTGGTGCTTGAAAGATTAATGCATTATATTTGATCTCTAACTGTGACTGACT
The DNA here is from genome assembly GCA_031439585.1 of Pterocarpus macrocarpus. Taxonomy (NCBI): domain Eukaryota; kingdom Viridiplantae; phylum Streptophyta; class Magnoliopsida; order Fabales; family Fabaceae; genus Pterocarpus; species Pterocarpus macrocarpus. The sequence goes on from CM062520.1 coordinate 30,406,862, forward strand.
GTCTGCTGAAAATGGTATTATTCATGGGGAAACGGATCTGATCCGTTATGCTGCCGAATTTTCGGTAAAATTGTAAGGGAGTTATGAGCATTTATATGTTATGAATATGTATGTGGAAATCATGTATACAAGAATGTATGAAAGTAAGCGATGAAGCATATGCATGAGTGCATTCAGCATGTCTATGCATGATTATGTATGAGAATGAAAGGATATGAATATATTAAATGTGGATCCCTTCACTTCGAGGCAGTTATGAGATCCCTTCTTGTGAAGGCAGTTAAATAAGATAAGATTGGTTCCCTTCACTTGGAGGCAGTTATTTGGGTCCATCCAGGTGAAGACAGTTAAAAGACAAAGATGTGGGTCCCTTCACTCAGAGCAGTTGCACATTAGGTCCCTCCCTATAAAAGCAGCTAAAACTTTTGGGTCCCTCTATGTTGGAGGCAGATGGCCAACTGAGTCCCTTCAACCTAGAGGCATGTAGGTCCCCTTGTGGGTCAGTACTGTGTGACGATAGTCACGAGTTGAGCTTACTCCTAGATCAGACTACCCAAGGGCAGTAAAGACTAAAGATTAAAACATATGCAAGCACCCAAAGGACGACGATACGTAACGCCTAGGTGTGCCAAGAAAAGGAAGCAAAGAAAGTTAAAGAAAAATACCAGTGCATTTGCATGAATTCAAGTATGAGTATTTACATAATTATATCCCATGTTTTATTGATGCTGAGACTGTTCTATCTACTTATGCTGTGATTATTATTCCAAATATGAAATATTGCCAATGTGACTCAAGTGCGTGAACAAAATGAACTCTGCTTCGAATAATATATTTTCAAACTATAAAACTGAATAGTCTAATTAACATGGCACATTTTTCATAATAAATCGAAGCAGCTGGAGATAATAATGATGGCACAACATATGGTACTTTAAGGAATCCTACTGAGAATTTATAATTCTCACTCCTATATTTATTTCCGTGTTATCTCCAGATAGTTTAGAAGTTCCTAAGAAGGTCCTCCGAGGCAGAGTTGACTAGTAAGATTGAAGGTGGCCGAAGGTTGCTGCCAGACAAGATCCGATTAAGTGATAGTAACAACTCCTAGGTGAGGTATTATGACTTAAGCATAGTACCATACTTGGGAGGGTGTTACAAGAAGTTTACTCCTCCATGTATAGAGGAGAATGAAAGTTTAGAGTTGGGGGTGCGTGATAGAAGAGAAGAAGAGAGAAAAACCAAAAAACTCCTTGTTCCAAAATCTGTATAACTTTTTACAATATTCTGCCTCCTCTTAACTTGGCCAATTACAGAATCAAAACACCTAAACTGATTCCATAACAGTCATTGCATTAATCCCCTGTCTCTAAGATGAATCTGGACACCTTATTTGCTAAATTCTGAATTATATACAAAAAGTTACACAAAAAACATGTAATGAAGTTCCTTAATTCCATCAGTAATGTTCTTATACTATTTCAGCTATGAAAACGGTTCCATTTGGATTTGAGGTCTGAAGGAGAATTGTAGCCTTGGATGTCAACTTCAAAACGCCACTAGAGTGGGCTTAATCGGGCTTCTGTGGACCGAGATATGGTCTCCACAATGCATGCTGCTCAGGATCTATGGCTACAGTCAAGACTCTACTTCCAGGCCCAATTTCAGCTCCAATACTTCCGATTTTTGTAACGTCCGAAAAATTTTATCGTTAACGACTAAGTTGTTCGATTTTTATCAAATAAGTGGATTTAATCAAAAACTTGATTAAACATTTACGTAAAACCAATTAAGTGTGATTTAACAAGATTAGGCTTGATGGAATTAGATTAGGAGCATAGAAGACCCCACAGAAAATTTTCAAACCAGTTTACCAATTTGAGAGAAATCGGTAAGATTTCGGTATTTTAAACTGTCGGAACTGGACCAATAGAAATTTTTCTATGAGTGCCCTATGATCAATGGCTAAGATTTAGCCAAGCAACCCCCTCAAGTGCCTTGATCAGCCCTTGATGATAGGAAACCAAGCTAAATTGGAAAAGGGAGTGAAATCCACCAATCACATGCATCTAGCTTCCAAAAATCTCCACCTTTTCTTTCCTTCCCTTCTTGTTATTTTCAGCCATCCCCTTTAGTTGCTGAAGCTCTTCTCTTTCTCTTCCCTTTACTCTCATTTCCACTCCATTCTCCTCCATTTTCAAGTCTCATCACAAGTTGCTTTCATCAAAGACACAAAATCCACTCAAATTCAACTAGATAAGGTAGGAAATCCTACTTCTGTTCTCACTTTCTCTGGTTTGGGGCTAAATGGTGATCATGTATAACCTGAGATATTGATGTTATGTAGAGTGATGATGATGGTTTATAACTAATTTCACATGTATATTGTGATTAAAATTGGAATTGATAGCAAATAGCTTGAAGAAGGGAGACAAATCAAGAAACTGTTAGGGTTTTTCCTCGGTGGTCCATACGGTAGAGTGTACGGTTCCGCCTACAGCCGATTAAATTTGATGAATCTAATTTTATATAAAACTATACATTCAGGGCTTTCCATACATATAAAATATAAGGCCATTGGATTAGTATAGAATTAGTTATGAATTTTTGAATTTTGACCTAGGAATTTGGGTTCTTATCCGGGCAATATGAGTTGAAAAGGGTGTAACTCACCCTACACAACTCCAAATTGAGTGAAACTTTTGAAAGCTAACATATAAGAGAACATCTCATAAAAATTTCAGAGCCAGATTCATTGTCATTTGTTCCTAGCATACCAATGAAGTTGACTTAAGTTTAAACCGGGCTGGAACAGGGTAGTACAGTAGGGTCAAGTTTCAGGACTCATAACTCAAAATATACTTAGGCAAATGACATGAAACTTAATTCATTTGAAAGCATGTTCTGTTACTTTAATTTGATATAAAATTTGTATGATTTCACCTAGTTTTCTATTTTTAGTGAATTTTCTTTTATAAGAACCCAATTCTGGCTAAGAATAGGGTAGGCTGAGGTAAAATATTTATGTCTTGAGTTATACAACTCAAAATGGGATGGGACTAAAAGGGTTAGAAACTAGACACATAAGGATATGACATATCCAAAAATTAGATTCAAATGAATTGAATTGCAATAAGGGTGGAGAATACCAATTTCGGGCAGAACAGGAAAGAATAAACTGAAAACCCCATTGATGCTTGAATTGAAATTGATCAATGATACTATGAATATATATGATTGCTGGTCTATATTTGATGAGGACACAAAGGCCCAAGCCCAAATCCAGACTCAAGCCCAAAAAGAAGCCCAAGATCCAATACAAGGCCTAGGAGGACCCATGACAAGAGCTAGAGCAAAGAAGGCCCAAGAAGCTGTCAAACATGCGATTATCTCTTTGTTGGAAGCCCAAACAAAATTTGAAGCTCAATTTCCAAATGAAGCCCAACACATGAATCTGAGGGTTTACACATGCGTAGCCCACTTGGAATGAGAGGAAAAGAGCCCAAAGAGTCAATTTGAATTAGCAAGACTTTAGTTGTTTATTTTATTTTCCTATTGTTATGCTGTGATAAAAAAAAAAGGAAATACAAATTATCTGTAGTAGGAATAGAACCCAAACACTTGAGGCTGAATGTCTCCTCAACCACTGGAACATATCAGTAATGCTTATGCTAAGGGGTTTTGCTTTTAGTTTTGTTAAGTCTTAGGGGCAAACTCTTAAACTGATTTGTATTAAAACATTTGGAGATCAATAGATAGCAGAACACGTATGTTTCAGAAATTGTGAGTTTTTCTCTGCTAGGGTTCTTCCTTGCATCATTTGATCTTATCAAGAATTCTCCAATTCTTGTGGCGATCCTTCTTGGCTTATCAAACTAGGTTTGTGGCGCCATCTTATCTTGTATCTTTTTCATCAATTTCGCGTCAATTTTCCCAGAATTCGTCTCAATTATCTCTTGCTCATAACTCGACTTATACGTATTGTTTTTCGATGATTCTTGAGTCTAAATTGAGTTTGAGCGTCATCTTTCTTCTCGTTTTGAATCGTTCAATTCCGAGGTCTATAAAGTGAGATACAAAACCATTTTAACAAGACGTCTGGAGCCCTATTTTCTGCGCAAACTTGTTTTTGATTTGATCATATTTCTTGTGTCCAAGTCCTAGATAGATCCTAATTCAAGGGGCTTAAGGTAAAAACTCATCATTTGGTATCAGAGCGAGTCACTAGGGCTAGTTGTGGAAGTGAATTCAGAGGAAAAAGGGGCTGTTTGGGTGATCACAGAAATTTGATTGCTTGAAGGCTGCAAGGAGGCATTACATTGGCTGGCAAGTAGGTACTCATAAAACCCTAATTTTAATTGCTTGTTTGAAGCCTAATTTGAAGGAATTCAAATTCTGAATTGGAGTTGTTTGGAGGTTAATTTGGTGCTGAAATTTACATCAAGTGTGGCTGGGATTTGTTGAGCACTGTTAGTGATTTGAAGGATAAAATTCTGCATTCATATTTAAAAAAAAAAAAAAAAGGGAAAAGAAGGAAAACAGAATTGAAGTTAAAAAAAAAAAAAGGAGTAAAGTGGCTGAAGTTGACATGGGAAACTTGAATTGGTAAAAAAAATAAAGAAATTGAGTTCTTGAGCTATCTTGAAATTCTGGATTTAGAGGGCTTGGAATTTCTTTAACTAAGTTTCTTTGATCTATTTCTTGTTTCTAAGTTGATATCCTTGTTCCTTTGGTTGTTAATTTTTTGTTTGTAGTAATTTGTGTTCCTTTGTTCTTCTTAGTTGAAGTTTATACCTTTGCTATCTTAAACTTGTGAGTTTGTTTTCTTGTCATTTTCTTAAGTTGTGCCTTGTGTCTTGTCTCATATTTGTTTTCCATAGAGTCCGTGTTGATCTTTCTTGTCTTGTGTTTGCTGCCCTTAAGTGATTCTTGATAATTGATTGTTTGATCTAGTAAGAACCTTGAGCTAGAGGAAGAGTGGAAAAAGGCAAGAGAGTTACATTACATAAAAGCCAATTTTGAGTGCAACAAACACGAGTGATACATCTTTAAGAGTGTAAACAGGTGAGACGTGTGGTGAGGTCCTATTGCTTTCACTATTGTTTTCTTTTTACTTGAATTATGGCAGGAACAGGTGGTGATGGCAACCCTCATCCTGAGGGAAACAACAGATTGTTAGTGGAGGCTATTACAGCTCAAATGGAAAGGATGATGAGGGAGCATACAGAGGAGTTATATGAGAGAATTGACCGGCTAGAAAATCAAGGACATCATGATGATGAGGGAGGTAGAAGGAGGCTTACTGGAAGGAGGAGAGAAAATGAGGAAGAACCAAGAGGAAACCGAGATGAGGGAGTAAGAGTTACCATTCCACCATTTAGGGGTAAAAGTGATCCTGAAGCTTATGTAGAGTGGGAGATGAAGGTAGAACAAATTTTTCCTTGTCATACCCTGATCAAGAGAGAAAAATTAAATTGGCTACCTTAGAGTTCACAGATTATGCCTTGGTGTGGTGGGATCAATTTCAAAAGGAAAGAAGGAGGTATGGAGAGCCTATGTTGCAAACTTGGGAGGAGTTGAAAAGAGTCTTGAGAAGGAGATATGTGCCATCTCATTACCACAGGGAGTTACATAATAGGCTACAAAGACTTACCCAAGGTAATAGGAGTGTGGATGAGTATTATAAGGAGCTAGAGATAGCCATGATCCGAGCCAATGTTGAGGAGGAAAGGGAGTCTACTATGGCAAGGTTTCTTAATGGGTTGAATGAAGAAATAAGGGATGTGGTGGAGCTTCAAAATTATGTTGAGATTGAGGACCTAGTTCATCAAGCCATGAAAGTGGAGCAACAATTAAAAAGAAAAAGTGTGAGGAAGAGTGCTTCAAACTATGATAACTCTAGATGGAAGGAGAGGTTTAAGAAGGAGGGAACTTCATCTAGTAGGACCCCAAGGGCAGCATCACAACCAACCCAAAACAAGGACAAAGAAGTGGCCATCAAGTCTCGGTCTAGAGATATAAAGTGTTTTAAGTGTTTGGGTAGAGGACACATAGCTTCTGAGTGTCCTACTAAGAAAGTTATGGTGTTAAAAGATGATGGGGAAATCACAAGTGAGAGTTCTCATTCTGAACCATCTAGTGAGGAAGAGAGTGAGGAAGAGGAGGAGGTTCTTGAGGGAGATTTGTTCATTGTGAGGAGGATGCTAGGAGGGATAGCTAAAGAAGATGAGGGAAGCCAAAGAGAGAACATTTTCCATACTAGATGCCTTATCCAAGGGAAGTTGTGTTCTTTGATCATAGATGGAGGGAGTTGCACAAATGTGGCTAGTGCTAGGATGGTGACAAAGATGAATTTGGAGACCAAACCCCACCCTAGACCTTATAAGTTACAATGGTTAAGTGAACAAGGTGAGATGAAGGTGGATAAGCAAGTAGAAATTGAGTTTTCCATTGGAAGGTATGTGGATAAGATCATTTGTGATGTAGTTCCTATGGAGACTAGTCATTTGTTGCTTGGGAGACCATGGCAATTTGATAAGAAAGTTCACCATGATGGACACACCAACAAGTACACCTTTGTGCATAATGACCGCAAGGTCACTCTTGTTTCATTGTCTCCTAGAGAGGTTTGTGAGGATCAAAATACAATGAGAAAGAAAAGAGAGCAAGAGAGAAAAGAAAGAAAAGAAAATGAAAAAGAGGGTGAAAAGAGTGGCCGAGAGCTAAAAGAGAAAAAGAAAGAAAAGAAAGAGAGAAAAGAAAGTAGAGAAAAGAAAGAGAGGAAAAATGCTCTGTTTGTGAAAAGTGGAGAGGTGAGGAGAGTCCTTTTGGCAAGAAAATCCATGTATATTCTATATAGTAAGGAAGTCACTTCACCTACTCATAATTCTGTTTCTAACCTTGATCTACCAAGTGGTGTTCAATCTATTTTGCAGGACTTTCAAGATGTATTTCTGAAGAGATACCATCAGGACTTCCACCATTGAGAGGCATTGAACATCAGATTGATTTGGTTCCAGGAGCTGTGTTGCCTAATAGGCCAGCATACAGGAGTAATCCCCAGGAGACCCAGGAAATTCAAAGGCAAGTTGCTGACTTGATTAGCAAAGGTTGGGTTGAGGAGAGCTTGAGCCCTTGTGCTGTACCTGTTATATTAGTGCCCAAAAAGGATGGAAGCTGGAGGATGTGTTCTGATTGCAGAGCCATCAACAACATCACCATCAAGTACAGACATCCCATTCCCAGGTTAGATGATCTTCTTGATGAGCTGTATGGTTCTTGTTATTTCTCTAAGATTGATTTGAAAAGTGGATATAATCAGTTAGGATTAGAGAAGGTGATGAGTGGAAACCAGCTTTTAAAACCAAGTATGGCTTGTATGAGTGGAAAGTAATGCCATTTGGTTTGACAAATGCCCCTAGTACCTTCATGAGATTGATGAACCATGTTTTGAGAGAGTTTTTGGGGAAATTTGTGGTTGTTTACTTTGATGATATTCTTGTATATAGTAAAAATTTGGATGAGCATTTGCATCATTTGAAATCATTTTGCATGTGCTTAGAAAAGAAAGATTGTATGCTAATTTGGAAAAGTGCACGTTTTGTAAGGACCATGTTGTGTTCTTAGGATTTGTGGTTAATTCTAGTGGAGTGCATGTAGATAAAGAGATAATAAAAGCAATCCAAGAATGGCCAACTCCTAAAAGTGTGAGTGAGATAAGAAGTTTCCATGGGCTTGCTAGTTTCTATAGGAGGTTTGTTAAGGATTTTAGTACCATTGCTGCACCTCTAAATGAGCTAGTCAAGAAGCATGTGCAATTTAAATGGGGAGAGAAACAAGAGAAAGCATTTGCTGCCCTAAAAGAGAAATTAACACATGCACCCATACTTGCTTTGCCTAACTTTGCAAAATCCTTTGAATTGGAGTGTGATGCATCTGGGGTAGGCATAGGAGCTGTTTTAATGCAAGAAGGACATCCCATTGCATATTTTAGTGAAAAATTGAATGGGGCTGCCCTTAACTACCCTACATATGATAAGGAATTGTATGCTTTAGTTAGGGCTTTGCAAACTTGGCAACATTATCTTACGCCTAAAGAATTTATCATTCATAGTGATCATGAATCCTTGAAGTATTTGAAAAGGCGGGAAAGTTGAATAAAAGGCATGCTAAGTGGGTGGAATTCCTTGAACAATTCCCATATATGATCAAGCACAAGAAAGGTAAGTCCAATGTGGTAGCTGATGCTTTGTCACGCAGTATGCTTTATTGTCTACTCTTGAAACTAAGTTTCTTGGTTTTGAGTGCATTAAGGAATTATATGAGCATGATGCTGATTTTTCTCATATTTATCAAACATGTTCTCATACTGCATTTGATGGGTATTTTAAGCATGATGGTTATTTAATAAAGGATAAGAGACTTTGTGTGCCTAAGAGTTCAATTAGGGAAATGCTTGTTCAGGAGGCACATGAAGGGGGTTTAATGGGGCACTTTGGGGTGCAAAAGACATATGACATCTTGCATGACCATTTCTACTGGCCTCACATGAAGCATGATGTACATAAGTTGTGTGATAAGTGTCTTGTTTGTAAAAAGGCTAAGTCTAAGGTCATGCCACACGGTTTGTACACTCCATTGCCTATTCCTGAACACTTTTGGATTGATATTTCTATGGATTTTGTTTTAGGTTTACCTCGGTCCAAGGGAGGAAAGGACTCAATTTTTGTGGTGGTTGACAGGTTTTCTAAAATGACTCACTTTATACCTTGCAAGAAGGTGGATGATGCATGTCATGTAGCTGACTTATTCTTCAAAGAGGTGGTAAGATTACATGGTTTGCCTAGGAGTATTGTGAGTGATCGAGACTCTAAATTCCTTAGTCATTTTTGGAGGACCTTGTGGGGAAAGATTGGCACTAAACTTTTGTTTTCAACTACATGCCATCCCCAAACTGATGGGCAAACAGAGGTGGTAAATAGAACTCTTTCTACTCTTCTTAGAGCTATTATTAAGAAAAATCTTAGAACTTGGGAAGAATGTTTGCCACATGTTGAGTTTGCTTATAATAGGGCAGTACATAGTACTACTCAGCTTTCACCATTTGAAATTGTTTATGGTTTTAATCCTTTGACTCCTTTGGATTTATTGCCTTTACCTAACATTTCTCAATTGAGAGATAAGTCTAGCCAGGAAAAAGCTGATTATGTCAAGAAGTTGCATGAGAAGATCAAGGCCCAAATTGAGAAGAAAATGGAAGGGTATGCTAAACATGCAAACAAAGGAAGGAGGAAGGTAACTTTTGAACCAGGTGACTGGGTATGGGTACACTTCAGGAAGGAAAGATTTCCATCTCGACGAAAGTCTAAGCTGATGCCAAGGGGAGATGGACCTTTCCAAGTATTGGCCAAGATCAACGATAATGTCTATAAGATTGATTTACCAGGTGAGTATGGTGTGAGTGCTACTTTTAATGTGGCTAACTTGTCCCTCTATGATGCAGGCGATGACTTACAAGATTTGAGGACAAATGCTTCTCAAGAAGGAGGGAATGATGAGGACACAAAGGCCCAAGCCCAAATCCAGACTCAAGCCCAAAAAGAAGCCCAAGATCCAATACAAGGCCTAGGAGGACCCATGACAAGAGCTAGAGCAAAGAAGGCCCAAGAAGCTGTCAAACATGCGATTATCTCTTTGTTGGAAGCCCAAACAAAATTTGAAGCTCAATTTCCAAATGAAGCCCAACACATGAATCTGAGGGTTTACACATGCGTAGCCCACTTGGAATGAGAGGAAAAGAGCCCAAAGAGTCAATTTGAATTAGCAAGACTTTAGTTGTTTATTTTATTTTCCTATTGTTATGCTGTGATAAAAAAAAAAGGAAATACAAATTATCTGTAGTAGGAATAGAACCCAAACACTTGAGGCTGAATGTCTCCTCAACCACTGGAACATATCAGTAATGCTTATGCTAAGGGGTTTTGCTTTTAGTTTTGTTAAGTCTTAGAGGCAAACTCTTAAACTGATTTGTATTAAAACATTTGGAGATCAATAGATAGCAGAACACGTATGTTTCAGAAATTGTGAGTTTTTCTCTGCTAGGGTTCTTCCTTGCATCATTTGATCTTATCAAGAATTCTCCAATTCTTGTGGCGATCCTTCTTGGCTTATCAAACTAGGTTTGTGGCGCCATCTTATCTTGTATCTTTTTCATCAATTTCGCGTCAATTTTCCCAGAATTTGTCTCAATTATCTCTTGCTCATAACTCGACTTATACGTATTGTTTTTCGATGATTCTTGAGTCTAAATTGAGTTTCAGAACGTCATCTTTCTTCTCGTTTTTGAATCGTTCAATTCCGAGGTCTGTAGAGTGAGATACGAAACCGTTTTAACAAGACGTCTGGAGCCCTATTTTCTGCGCAAACTTGTTTTTGATTTGATCATATTTCTTGTGTCCAAGTCCTAGATAGATCCTAATTCGAGGGGCTTAAGGTAAAAACTCATCAATATTGAATTGCAAGTTTGTACCATTGTATTGGTTGTTTGGCACTATTCATGGGGAAGCAAACTCGATCCGTTATGTCGCCGAAATTTTAGCAAGAAATTCATATGTTGTGTAAATTACAATAGCATGAACACATGATATTTGAAAGAATCAAGTTAGATATGCATTCAATTCATAATATTGTAAAGGATTCCATATTTCTTGGGCCAGCCCCTGAATGAATTTAAGGGGAATAGATCAGTGGAAAGGTCAGGAAAAGTAAACCCGGCAATCCTGTATAGGAACGAGCTCGGTCTTGAAAAGTGGACTATTACCCAGGAGTATATGGCCAATAACTCCCAGGGGACCAAGGATGGAAATAAGATTTAAGAGGCGAGAGCCTTCAAGGATAAGATGCATTTTCCAATTTCACATTAATATGTGCAATATGATACTCCTTAATTGATTGTTCTAGATACCTGTTTATTATTCTTGATATGCTGTTGTTCTATTAAAGTTACTATTTTAATTGCATTAGTATGTCTGTTAACTAAAATTGAATTTGTTTCGGTGTATGTTTTATAAATAAATATTTGAGTTAAATATTACTATTGTGCCATACTAATTTGAACTATGGAAAGACCGAAACAACTGGGAATGACAACGATGACAGATGTGTAGAAATTAGGAATTCCTACTGAGAAATTTTTATTTCTCACCCTACTGTATATTTTCGCGTCATTCTCAGACTATGGAGAACGCAGCAACCGGAATTCTGTTCATTGAGTTCCCTGAGCTCCATATCCACATCGACCTGATCCTGGATTCTGTATATATATCCGGTAGGTGTCAGTTCCGTCTTTATTTCTTTTTCCAAAAAGATTTTGCCGTACCGCTTATGCATCCACTTTTTGCCCATGCTGTCCCTTATATTGCCATTCCGCTTCACATGGCCCATCCATTTCCACCTCCACTAGCAGCAGCAGCACCAGCAGCGGCAACAGCTCCAGCTCCTATGGCCCCTCCTGCTTCACCACCGCAGCAGATGCTCTCAGCCTCGATGTTAGAGGAGGATCCGTCTGAGGCGGCAAGTTCCTCTTCCTCGTCCTCTGCTCCTAGCGTGGGCCACCCTCCTGCAGACGCCACCATGGCAAACGGATTTATTTCTTAGGATTCTATTTAGATAGTGGGCATGCTGTAGCAGTAGTAGATGTACAGAATAGCCCTCTTTTGACAGTCTGGGTCATAGACAGATGGGTAAAAATTAGGAATTGTACATGAAATGTCCCATGGGAACCATCTTGGGTACTGTTCTTAGGGACTGGCTGTTTTATTTTGTGTTAGCGGCCTCATATTTTTTTACCCTGTATCATTTTAACAAACTTTGAAAGCAGACGTCTATGTATATATTTAAGATGTATTTTGTAGTAGTTCTGTCTTTATTACAATTTTATTTATGTTACGCTATTTACAATATACCAATTAACTAGTATTTATTCCGCCGTCAAGCAAAAAATATTATTCCGCAAATAGTCATCTTTATGTGGGTAATTAATAATGATACAGAAAACAGAATTTAATCAGTTTACTAACGTAATCACTTATCAGATAATTTACTATGACTAAAGCATAGTACTTGTCTGGTAAGGTGTTACAATTTTGCCTCTGACCTCTGCATAAGAGTTGTAGGCCTATCTCTCAGATTTTCTACAAACTAAAGATCATGATCAAATGAGCCCTACAACTCAAGATATGGCCCAAAAACCAAAGCAGTGTCAGAATTAGTCTAATGCTAGAAAAATTAAATCAAATCCAAACAACGCAAAATGGTCCAATTCAAAACCATTTGGCACAAAAAAGGATTAATGGGCTAGGAATGAGGGAAAATAAGTATATAAAAATTCAATTGATCAGCAGCAACAAAGTTTGAGCTATAATAAGGGTGGCAAGAGTTTCTTGAGATTTAGAGGCAGCAACTAGATGGGGCATTGCAGTGCTCAACAAAAAAGGCTGAGATTCAATAATAGCTACTTCAGTTTCTAGTTATGCTTTCAGAACAAGAGTTCTGTCATGTTCTGATCTTTCTGGAGCAGATTATGTTTGTAGTGAAGGCTATGCTGGTCTTCTTAATGGTCCTTCAAAAGGTAGAACCACTGTCCTCATTTTAGAAGGTGGATTGACTTCTTCAATGACAATGAAGTCTTGCTCCACTTCCAAAGAAGTTGATGAGCTCCTTATTCTTCTGACTGACCCACCAACTCCAGAAGCTTTATCTCTTTGCCTTTGAAGCCATGCTTCATTTCTCAGTCTGTCTTGAGCAGCTTCCAGCATAGCTCTCTTGACATAGGCTTTCTTTTTCTTCCCCTTTCTGATAATCTCAATGTCCTCATTTGTTTTTAAAGCTTCTGCTTCAAGTTGTTCTTTTGGAGGAGCTTGAGGAGGCTGTTCCCTAATGATAATCCCCTTAGTTCTAGGGGCTTGTGAAGCAGATGTTGCAGGAGCAACAAAGATTCATGGGTCAGGCCGCAATGGTGAGTCATCGACTTTTGCCTTTGGAGGAGAAGGATTCAGCAATTCTCAGGACTCTTCTTTTGCTGATTCTTCTTTCCTCAAGAATAGGTGAGAGATCTCTCTCATTCCTTTTTTTCGATCTTCTGTCTTCAGAAGGTTTAGAAACATCCTTCTAAAGGTTGGTTGATTTTCTTTTCTCCTTCTTCTCCTTTTCCTTCTCCTTCTTCTTCTCTTCTTCTTCCTTTTTCTTCTTTTTCTTTTCTCCCTTCTCAAGACGTTAGGATTTTAGACCGATAGCAAAGAAGGTCTTCATAATGGTGGTAGGGCATTTTTCATCCTTCCTTTGTCCGTCAACAAGAAGTTGGGCTCTTTGGAAGACACGTGTTAGGAGCATGCCATAGGGCAAGACTGCATGACTCCTTCTAGCATCATCCATAATAAAGAGCATGTAATCTAGGATTAACTTGACCAGATTAATCCTTCTTCAAGTCATGAGGCAAAACATGACTATATGATCTACTTCAGTCATGACATTAGTGTTTCCTATCCTTGGAAGCACTGTGTGTTGGACAACAGAATCGATTGCTCTGACATTTAAGATGAAAAAGGAAGTGCGAATATTTCTTACTTGCATGTTTCTTCTTCCAATAAGGACTTTGAGACATCTTCTTCTGTGGCTTCAAGTTTCTCCCAGCATCTTGAACCATCTCTGCATAAAACCCTTTCATTTGGAGTGTTGGTGATGTGAGCGAGATCAGAAGGAAGTATTTGGATCTCGAAGCTTCCTATGCTGCTCCTTAAGGATGTATTGTCTTCATCAACAGGGGCGAGGTACTGTAGAAGATGGCAACAATTCTAGTGTAGGCATTTTCAAAAATATTCAAGAAATTGTTCCATCCTTGGAACTCGAACACTTCCGTAATCTGGGGGAAGGCTGAGAAGTTCTCCAATTCAAAACTTCTTCCAAAAGCAATAGGTCGTATGAATAACTGCTTATGAAATCTAGTCTGCATTTCATTGTCATCAAACATGCAAGGCACACTATAGTCTCCTTTCTTACTCATGATGCACAGATCAGATAGGTAACTAGATGTGAAGGACAGAGTGTGTTAGGGCAAGGTGTATGAAAAATGTGAAGGTTAGAAGGTTTTGGAATGGAGAAGATGAAGAACAGTGAAAGTTTTTTCTCTGAGACTTGAAAGATGAAATGGTTGATGTGATGTGTAATGGTTAATGCGGGAGACCAACGGTTAGAGTGTGTGAGAAGATTTAGAGTAAAACATTGCCATTTTTAAAGTAGACGTGCCTTTTGGAGTTTCCCGCTTAATTAGGTAATGGTCATCGTGTGATAGTGGGTGATCATCCAAGCGACACATGTATCAAAATCGTATCTTTTAACCAAGACCTTCATTCTTCAAAGTCGATAACTATCTTTTTGGAGGAATGAGAAAGCAGTCCCATGAGAAGACTAATTCAACTTTCTGAAGCTATTATTTTTCTCATTTTATCTCCATTGTTTTATGAAGTAATCTTTCTGAATGGTGAGAGAGCACATTCTGAATAGACTCTACAAGTTTCTCATGATGTGACTTTTCTGAAGCAAACTTAGACGAAGAATAACAATGTTCCAGAAAGAAAACCCCATTGAAATATGGCAATCTCAGCTTTTACTTTGGCTCAAGAGAGAGAGAAAGAGAGGGAGAGAAAGGGAGAGTTTAGATGCAACACATGTGAATAATCAAAAGTTGATCAAGTTCAGAAGGTTCCTTATTTTGCATAATCGATCTTCTGCTAAGGGTTTTGTAAAAATGTCAGCAATTTGACTTTCAGTACTAATAAACCTTAGCTCAATGTCACCTTTCTGATCATGATCTCTTATGAAATGATGCTTTATATCAATGTGCTTAGATCTAGAGTGCTGAATGGGATTCTTGGTGAGGTTTATAGCACTTGTCACACAAGATAGGAACTTTGGTATACCTCAAGTTGAAGTCCTCTAATTGTTGTTTGATCCACAGAATCTGGGTACTACAATTTGCAGCAGATACATATTCTGCTTTTGTAGTTGAAAGAGCAATAGTGTTCTGTTTCTTGCTTGACCATGTTATCAAAGATTTTCCAAGAAAGCAATGGCAACCACTAGTGCTTTTTCGTTCCATTCTATTTAATGACACACTTTCTATTTCCATTTCCAAATCAATAACCTTCTGATTTAGGTCATTTTTCTTTTCTTTAAAGCTTATGTGGATAGTTTCTTCTACAGATTGAGACCTTTTGTTGAACACCATGTAAGCTTTTGACAAAGAAGAATATCCTAGAAAAATTCCTAGATCAGATTTAGAATCAAACTTTGACAGTTTGTCCTTGGTGTTTAGTATAAAACATTTGGATCCAAAAATATGAAAATAGAAAATGTTCGATTTTCTTCCTTTCCATAATTCATAAGGAGTTTTCTTGAGGATTAGTCTTAAGAAAATACAATTTTGATTATAGCAGGCAGTGTTAATAGCTTCTGCCCAAAAACCTTTTGATAAGCCGCTTTCATGAAGCATTGTTCGGGCTATTTCTTGCAGAGATCTATTCTTCCTTTCCACTACCTCATTTTGCTGAGTTCTGGGAGAAGAGAAATTATGAGAAATA
Source organism: Pterocarpus macrocarpus (assembly GCA_031439585.1). Classification (NCBI taxonomy): domain Eukaryota; kingdom Viridiplantae; phylum Streptophyta; class Magnoliopsida; order Fabales; family Fabaceae; genus Pterocarpus; species Pterocarpus macrocarpus. The sequence goes on from CM062520.1 coordinate 30,422,497, forward strand.
TCATTTTCTTCACAAAAGTTTTCAAAAGCATGATTTTCAAATTCTCCACCATGATCTGATATGATGGAAGTTATGCAAAAACCTTTTTCATTTTGAATTCTTTTTGAAAAGGATCTAAAAACCTCAAAGGCATCATCCTTATGAATTAGGAACATAACCCATGTAAATCTTGAAAAATCATCCATAATGACTAAACCATATCTCTTACCTCCTAGACTGGCAGTTCTAGTTAATCCAAAGAAATCAAGATGTAAAAGCTCAAGTGGTCTAGTAGTAGAAACTACATTTTTGCTAAGGAAAGAACTTTTGGTTTGTTTGCCTTTGAGACAAAATTCACAAGAGGAATCATTTTCAAAATCAATTTTTGGCAAACCTATGACCAGTTCTTTCTGAGAGATCTTAGAGATCAATTTCATGTTAGCATGACCAATCTTTTTGTGCCACAGCCACTTTTCATCCAAAAAAGAAGCTAAGCATTTCACATTCCGATCTAAGAGATCATCTAGATACAACACATATGTATTGTTATGCCTCTTGGCAGTAAGAATAATCTCGTTATTTGTAGAATCTTTAATAATACAGTGAGAGGATTCAAACACAACTTTGCAGCCTTGGTCACAAAATTGACTAATGCTCAAGAGATTATGAGTTAGTCCCTCTACTAACATGAAATTATTTATCAGGTTGGAATTTTTCTTACCAATATTACCTATACCGATGACTTTGGATTTGATTCCGTCGGCAAATTTGACCATTCCACCATCCTTGGGTTTGAGATTTCTGAACCAGGATTTATTTCCAGTCATGTGTCTGGAGCATCCACTGTCTAGATACCACTTCTTTTCCTTTTGATGAATTGATTTAAGGCATACATATATCAGAAGCAATTTTGACTTTAGGTACCTATATTTTCTTGGGTCCTTTTGGGTTAGCAGGTTTCTTGGCCTTTTTCACTATTTGTCGTTTTGCTCTCCTTCTGGAGAAGCATTTATCAGAAGTGCAACCCTTTTTGAAGTAGTAAATACAATTTAGAATTAAGCTTGAAATTTTCTCAGATGATTTTTCATCATCTTCCTTCTCATAGCCTATACCGATTTTATTAAGGTAAGGTTTCTGACCGCCAAGCATTAGGTCTAGATGTTTTGAGCCATAAACCATTTTCTCAAGATCAGATTTGAGAAGTTTGACTAATTTGTGAAGCTCAAAAACATCAGAGGATGTCCTATCTTGAGTTTAAGAAACTTTGTCTTTTTGGGCTGCTACTTCCTTCTGAAGAGCAAAACTTTCATTCTGTAATTCATTTTTTTTATGCCCAACCTTCTCATTCTCAGTCTTAAGTTTTTCAAACTCTAAAGACAATTTTTGAAAATCTTTTCTAAGAGATTCACAATAGAAGTAAGAGACTTGGAATCATCCAAGAGTTCATTATAAGCTTTTTGAAGGTTTTCAAAAGTAAGTTTAGGTTCAGAGTCACATACCTCAGTTTCTTTATCTGAAATAATATCAGCCATGAAATAGAGGTTGGCAACAATCTCTTCTTCCCCTTGAGATTCACCATTTTCTTGCTCTCCATCTAGATCTTCCCATGTAGCCATCATAGCCATTTTCTTTGGAGTCTTTTTCTTTCCAGCTTTCTTTAGTCTGGGACATTCTAATTTGATGTGCCCCGATTCCTTGCACTCAAAGCATATTGCTTCATCTGTTTTGACTTTGCTCTTCTTGTTCTTTTTTGGAGCAAAGTTCTTCTTTTTCCTTCTAAGCCACACTTTTGAGATTCTTCTAGCCAGGTGAGCTATTTCATCATTTTCATCATCAAAATCAGGATCAAAGGAACTTTCATCTTCCTCATCTGATTCTTCTGAGGCCTTTATGGCTTTGGAGGAGCTGAATCTCTTTTAAGTAGTCTTAAGGGCAATGGACTTTCCCTTCTTGTTGGATTCCTTATAAATTTCTTTCAGTTCAATCTCATGAGTCTTTAAGGATCCAATGAGATCATCCAAGCTGAGTATGTTCAAATCTTTAGCTTCTTAGATGGCAGTAACTTTAGGAAGCCAGGCCTTTGAAAGACTCCTTAAGATCTTTCTTACCATTTTTGCATTTGAGTACCTTTTACTCAAAGCTTTCAGCTGATTTATGATTGCATAAATCTGGTAGTCATTTCGTCAATATTCTCATGTGCGAGCATATTGAACATTTCATATTTATGAACAAGCATGCTGATTTTTGTTTCTTTAACTTGATCAATTCCTTCATGAAGTACTTAAAGTCTATCCCAGATTTCTTTGGCAGAATCACAGGATATAATTTTGTCATATTCACTTTTGCTCAAGGCACATGTGAGTAAGTATTTTGTCTTGTCATTCATTTGAACCTTCGCTTTGTGCTGATCAGTCGATTCATTTCTAGGAATGATTCTTACTACTACTAGTGGAGGATGTTTTAGATCAGCTACTACTTATGGTGCTGGTTGTTCCGCAATAGGTACATAGTCACCATTCTCTAGTATCTCCCACATATCTAGACTTGTGGACTCAATGAAGAGTCTCATTCTATCCTTCTAGTATGGATAGTCTTCACCATTAAAATAAGGAGGATGATTTATGGAGTGACCTTCTACGATGTGATGAATTTGTTTAGGCTATCTGATGGGATCTTTAACCTCTGCAACTGTTAGGAAGCTAAACCCCAGAGTTAGGCTCTGATGCTAATTGTTGGAAAAGATAACACGAGAGGGGGGGTTAAATCGTGTTGTCTCAGACTTAAAAGTAACCTGAAAATTTGAAGTTTAAAAAAATTTATCTTAAGTCCTTGACTTGGATTGTGGAAGCTTTGTGTTAGTTAAAGAAGGCTTATATGATTATATTTGTTTAAAAAGATGAATAGATTCAAATAGATCACGTAGAGAGAATAACTAATTCGATCAAGTTAAAAGATAAGTGGGAATAAAGAAACCACACAAGAAGTTTTTATACTTGTTCGGCCAAACCACTTGCCTACTTCCAGTCCCCAATACTTTGTTGAGATTTTATATAAACCTGAGTATTCTTTGTTCAAGCTTCTCCAAGCTTCTTACACAAGAGTAATGTTTCTTCAAGCCTCTCCAAGCTTTTTCTCAAGTATTCTTTATCCAAGCTTCTCCAAGCTTTTTCTAACCTCTACTGGGTTTGTGTACAAGTTTTGAGATTTAAAAAAAAAAAAAAAGGTTTTGTGAACACACACTCTGACTCTCTTTTCAGAGGATAAAAAAATTGTGTTTCGGTGTAAATGACTTCTCTAAATTCTCAAAAAAGAATCTTATCAAATACAAAGCAGAGGAAAAGATTTTGTTTAACAAAAGTTATAATGAGTAACTTTCTGGTGGTTCATAAGGTTGAGAAAGTTGACTATGAAGCTCTACAAGCAAAGAAGATATTCAGTTCTTCTAACATTCTTTCAACGACATCCAGCCTTTTATAGACATTCAAATATATTCATTAGAGCTTTCAGTTCTTAACTCTTGAAGTTCTCTTTGAACTACTGGTCTAAGATTGGATAGAGAAATAACAGTTTTTTCTTTCCTCATTCTTTGAAGCTTGTGCAGAGATAGGAAAGTAGCCATTTGTTGCTATACCAATTGTGCAGACTTGTTAGCATTTCTTTTGCCTCTTGTCAAATCATCTTTTTGTCTTTTTGAATTTCTTTTTGAAATGCTCTGAGGAAGCTTTGAAGGTATGACAAATATGAGAAGTATGTTTCTGGTAATATCCCTTCTGGATAGGATCATCGTTCTGGACAAAGTCATTATTATGAATTGGCACGTCTTAGCTTTCTGGGCTCGTCTTTCCTTTCTAAAGTGTAACTCCAACCTTCTGAAATTCTTCTATTCTAATTCTACACAAAATAGCTCGAGAGACACAAAGTATATATTCCACATAGAGTATATTATAGTATAAAGTTATGGATAAAGATGCTTTGAAGGCTTTTTGAGCACTAAAGCTATTTGTTGAATTTCATTCTTATAGAAAAATTTGTTATTTGAATTAGCCTTTTCTTGATAAAAAAGATTTGCTTGTATTCTGATTTGGTTTTCATCAAAACCTTTTAAAAAACAATTCGATTCATAGCATCAAAATAGCTTCTAATAGGCATTAGAGCTAACAGATAGGCTTTTTTATTTATAGTTATAGGGTTATCATTTTATTGTATGGCATGCCTAGGCAATAGATATTTCGGATGTACTTTTCTTTTGATGTATTTGGTTAGGTTGCTTTGGTAGGGCCGACCACAGATATTGGACCCATTATCTCTCTATGTATGACCCTTGGTATTACTATTATTATCTTAACTTTGATGGCCATGGAATGAATGTTATGTTTACCTAAGATATTTGTTATTCATGTCACTTCCATTTAATTTATTCGCACTGTATGTATGAGATAGCGATGTTTATATTATACGTTCACGATACCCTTATGGCTCTTAGTTTACGAAACAATCTATTTGTTATTATTCAAAAAAAAATTAATCCTATTCTCATACAAAAGTATTTTCAAATGGTAATGTTAGCTCCACGAGAAAAAGTAACAACTAGTAATTCCATGATATGACTTAAGCATAGAATGGGACTATTAGGATGTTACATTTTGGTATCAAAGTAGTTCTTCCTTAAAGAGCCTAGGGATGGACTGACTATCCTTCTAAGCATATGTGTTAGTTAAGTCATGCTTTTAGTCTCATCTGTATGATGCAACGTAGGGATTAGACATGCATGATCGCCTATTCTGAATGTGGTTGGTTGCTAGTTCACTCAGCATAAATGTTAAGCCTGATCAACTCAATGTCTTCTATTTTGTGTACTAGGAACTAATGGCATCAGGGAGACATGGTAAGCCCCGTAACGAACCGAAAGGTCCCAAGCAAGTCATGGGAACACTCTGTGAAATGGCTACTGCCCATCGTATGATAGAACGAATAGAGCAAAAGGATGAAGAGAATCTCGAAGGGCACAACAGAAGAGCTGAGGTTGACCTTGAATACCTTAAGTTTGCTGAGTTCAAGAAGGCAAATCCACCGAACTTTAGAGGGATATACAACCCCGATCAAGCTGATGAATAAATTAAGGCCATTAAGAAGATTTTCACGGTGTTGGCTTGCATCGAGGAGTAGAAGGTAGCCTTTGCTACCTACATGTTGGAAGTTGATGCTAAGATTTGGTAGGTGGCCACCAAGAGGCTATTGGAAGGTGCCCAAGCCCACATCACCTAGGAGATTTTCAAGTCACACTTCTATGAGAAGTATTTTCCCACATCCGTGAGGAATGCAAGGAGTTGAAGTTCATGAGTCTACGTCAAGGGATGATGAATGTTGTTGAGTATACTACCAAGTTCGAGGAGCTATGCAAGTTCTTGATAATTTATCAAGGGAACCTTGATGAGAGTTGGAAGTGTGTCAAGTTTGAAGGGGGATTACATGAGGAGATATTGGTGTTTGTAGGACCCATGGAGATCCATGACTATGCCGCACTAGTCAGCAAGTGTCATTTGGTGGAGGATTGCAACTGCAAGCTGTCTGTGGCAAGGTCCGAAGCTTACAAGAAGAAGTTGGTGCTACAAGGGCAGAAGTTCAAGCACCAACCCCTGAAGAAGCCATTTCAAGGTGGAGCCTTCAAAGGAAAGCAACCCCAGAAACCTACTGGGAATCCACCTAAACCTGCGAATGTTCAAGCTTGTCCTAAGTGTGGCAGATACCATGGAGGATGCCCTTATTTAGCTGGCCAGAATACGTGTTTCCGATGCGGAAAGACCAGACACATGGCTAGAGATTGCACAGTCAAGTTGATGACCCCTGCCAACAAGCCCCAACACCAAGGAAAGGTCTTTGCCCTCAATGCTGAGGAGGCTACTAAATCTGATGATTTGATCCAAGGTAAGTGCAAGGTTAACAATAGAACCTTAATTGTGCTATATGATTCTGGAGCTACACACTCCTTTATTTCTCTTGATTGTGTAGAAAGATTGGGATTGTCTGTGTCTAGATTACCTTACATGGTAATTATTTCTACACCTGCTGGGAAATTAGTTAAGACTTGTCAGTGTTGTTTGATTGATTTGATTCTAGGCATGGATTGGCTTTCAGCTAACCATGCTATGATAATTTATTTTCAGAAATCTATTGTGCTTCCTTTTATACCTATTAAGCCTGTTGAACCTATTAGTTTGTTCTTGAATTCTATTAAGATAGGAAGTAGTGAGTCTGGTGATCAGGGATATGTTCTCCTTATGGCAAGTGAAGTGGAGCTCGAGCAAGTATTGGATGAGATCCCTATAGTCAGGGAATACCCATATGTGTTTCCTGATGATATATCCAAGTTTCCTCCGAAAAGGGAAATCAAGTTTTCTATAGAATTAGTATCGGGAACGGGGCCAATCTCTATAGCACCCTATAGGATGTCCCCAATAGAGTTGTCAGAGTTGAAGGGACAATTGGAAGAGTTGTTAGAGAAGAGATTTGTAGGACCTAGTGCCTCACTTTGGGGAGCCCAGGTGTTGTTTGTGAAAAAGAAAGATAGGAGCATGAGGCTATGTGTGGATTATAGGCAATTGAACAAAGTGACTATTAAGAACAAGTACCCTTTGCCTAGAATAGATGACATCATGGACCAACTACGAGGTGCAACTGTGCTCTTTAAGATTGATCTGAGATCTGGATATCATCATATAAGAGTGATAGAGGGGGATATACCCAAGATGGCTTTTAGGACAAGGTACGGGCATTACGAGTTTACGGTGATGTCGTTTGGTTTGACTAATGCCCCTGTTGTTTTTATGGATTATATAAACAGAATTTTTAGACTGTACCTAGATAAGTTTGAAGTTATTTGCATAGATGATATCTCATCTATTCAAGAACAAAAGAGGAACATGAAGAATATTTGAGGGTTGTCTTGGGAATCTTGAGGGAAAGGAAGCTTTATGCGAAGTTATCTAAGTGTGAGTTCTAGATAGAGGAAGTAAAGTTCTTAGGACATGTGGTGTCACAAGGAGGTATCGCTGTGGACCCTAGTAAGATTGAGGCTGTGATGAATTGGGAGAGACCAATCTCAGTAACAGAGATAAGGAGTTTCTTGGTTTAGCCGGTTACTACCATAGGTTTATAAAAGGATTTTCCCATATATTCTTGCCCTTAACCAAGCTAATGAGGAAGGATGCCCTATTTGTGTGGACTATGGATTGTGAGAAAAGCTTTCAACAAGTAAAAGGAAAGTTAACCTTAACCCCAATATTAGCATTGCCTAACCCAAGTGGACCATTTGAGGTTTACTGTGATGCCTCTGGAAGAGGTTTAGGTTGTATCTTGATGCAAAATAGGAATGTGGTGGCTTATGCCTCTAGGCAGTTGAAGCTTCACAAAGTAAACTACCCAACCCATGACCTAGAGTTAGCAGCTATAGTGTTTGCCCTGAAGATATGGAGGCATTACCTATATGGTGTGAGGTTTGATGTGTTTTCTGATTACAAGAATTTGAAGTATCTCTTTGATCAAAAGGAGTTGAATATGAGGCAAAGGAAATGGATGGAATTTTTGAAGGATTATGAGTTTGGGTTAAACTATCATCCAGGGAAAACCAATGTGGTGGCCGACGCCTTAAGTCGAAAATCTTTGCACGTGTCATGGATGATGGTCAAGAAGGATGAGCTAATAAGGAGCTTTAGAGACCTTAACCTCAGAGTGGTGTTAACCCCCCATAGCTTATGGTTGAATCAGTTTAGGGTGATAAACAATTTCAAGAGTCAAATTACTCAAGCCCAAAGTAAGGAAAAGGATTTCCTGAAAACCCTAACATTGGTGAAAAAAAGTAAAGTTGAAAGGTTTTGCTCGAGGTACAGATGGACTATGGAGGTTCGAAAGAAGAGTTTGCATACCCGTGGGTGGTGACCTTCGAAGAAGAATTTTGGAAGAGGCTCACAAGAGCCATTTCACCATACACTTCGGTGTGACAAAGATGTATTAGGACGTTAAAAAGATGTCTGGTGGCCGAGATTGAAGAGGGACATTGCGGAAAATATACTAAAATATAACAAGCAAATTGGAAAAAGTGAAAACTGTAATTAAAACATACTAAAATCCACACCATAGTCACATTTACTATCATACATGCCAAAGTTTTACTATTAATGACATGTCCAAAAATATAAAAGAGCTCTACTAAGAGCTACAACTAGGATACTAGTCACTTATTACAATAATACATAGGCTTGACTTCGATCATCCACTGCCTAGCCGGTCTTGTTCAGAACAGTCGAGGAACTTGTCTTCAAGGGTCCCCTGCGCTATCTAGAGATAACACAGGAACACATAGGGGCTGGGAATGTTAAATTCTTAGTAGACAGTCCTAGCCAACAAATACATGGTCACCGTCGTCACACCAGCCACTTTGATTTATTGTAAAAAAATGAGCATACCATAAACAAGATTCATTTCAAATGTTTGAAAACATGATCTTTCGAAGTGAGTTTTTTTATCACATATTTAATCCTAATGATTTAACAATTAATAAACTTTACTTAGCATGGCTCAAAAATAAGGTAAAGATACTTATGAAGACAAAATAATATTCCTTGACTTGTATATCCCTGTCCTTTTTACTTATCTTTAATTTTCTTTGCATAGCACACCTAGGCATTATGTCTCACCATCTCTAGGGTTTCAACATATACCTATACTTGAGCGTTATGTACTATCGTCCTCAGAGTGTAGTCTTAGATATGCATCTAATTGGAGAGATCTCATCTTTTGGTTAACTGCCTTGTATTATAAGGATCTCATAATTGCCAAGGGATCTCATCACTGCCTCCAAGTGGAGTCATTTCGCATGCCTGAGCATTACATATCACCGTCCTCAAGATGCGACCCTCTTTACATATCAAGGCATTATGCTCTGCTGTCCGCAAACTAATAACTTATGCTTACCTAAGCATTATGTATCGACATCCTTAATAGGCCTCTTTACATGGCTGGGCGTTATGCTCCCCTGTCCCCAAAATAATAACTTATGCCTGCTTGAGCATTATGTATCACTATCATTATATTCCATCATAGGTGATCATGTTGTTCTAGCCCACTACTTAGTAGAGGCCCGGCATGTCACTTAATTAAATTGTGCAATTCTTATGTCCATACTATATATTCTTCATGAAACTATATTCTCATATAATCTAACATAATTACATCTTATACTTTTACTAGATTTCATGAGAATTATCTTTCAGAGGTAAACTAAAGGAAAACTAATATCTTCCTTAATAACCCTAGAATGTGTGGCTAGGAATTTTCTACCAGCAGTTCCTTGTAACACAAGCAACTGACCCGGTAGAGATATATAACATAAGAGAACCTAAATATCCTCCTTAATAACCCTAGAATATGTGGCCAAGAATTACCGCAGCACGACGATTGTACTAGGAGGTTCCCTAAAATTTAAGACAACAATTAACCAGCTAGTCACAGAAATAACAATTCCAATATAACATCAATTTAATGTTAATCTAACACATAATTACATAGTTTCTCATACTTGTGCTACACTTTAAAACTCAACTTCACTCTCTCCATAAACTCGGAACTTGGAAACCTAGGACAATGTTTAACTCAGAACTCAGAAATATGGTAAGTCAATTTAGGGTCGAGCTAGGAACTTATAACTCAAAACGTGCAGGAATCCCTACTCATGGCAGGATGGAACCCAAAGAACCTCAACTCAACCCTCCTCCATCCCACCTATACTACCGCGCTCCTAGCACACAACCTTGATCTCGAACCCAGGACCCTCGATCCCGAACCCCAGAACTCAATCACGATAGTTAAAGTGGGTGAACATCAACATTCACTTTTCCAGGGTGAGCATTCTAACCTCACTCAAACTTTCTCTCCCTCTATGGACTCAGAACTCGAAAGCTGGTCTTGTTTTGGGGAAAATTTGAACATCAAAAATGGGAAAAATCACTTAAAATCCATTTCTTATCATCTTGCTTTAAAATTTATGTGCTTGTACTCACTTAAACCCTCTTTTAAACAAACTAAGCCCTATTCAATTTAGTTAAGCAGAGCTTAAGATATAAGCTCTATATTGGGGCTATCCTATTTTAGTACTCATAGAGCGTAGGGAAGCTTCACGGAATTACTGAGAGCAACTCACTAGGAGTTTAGTTCTAAAAATTTACACACTCGTTCTTCTATGTGTTAGTTTTCTAACAAAGATAGTTCACTGAATTTGAAGTCTATAGGGCAAGTTATGCCTATTAGAACACATCCTACTCAAATCCATCTCACTCTACCTATAGCTTTTTGTTACCCTATAATTACTTGATAAAGAATAATAACTTTTATAATATTCAAGATAAGATCTTGTTATGTTAATGATAAAACCTTGAAACTTTGCAACTTGGATAAGTTAAAAATCACCCTTGGTGATTAGTGAACATGGTATTGTTGGGTTCATGAGTGTGGTTATGCGTTGCCATGACCCAAGGACTAGAGGGATCTCGAAATTTTTGGGAACAGAAATATGATTAAGGCCTCTAAGCATACCATGAACCTAGGATTCATTAAGTGTGCTATCTCAAGAAAAGAAAATAATTACCTAACTTAGTTAATTTGAACAAGTGTTCCATAAGACATGCTCACAAGTAAAGAGTAATTTCACATAAGGACTAAGTAACAAAAAGACTGCATACACATTTATTTTAACTATGTAATTCTCTCATGGGTAACTACGAGAAATCATATGATAGCTCATAAGACTTTCCAAAAAGAATAACACAACTATGAACCCTTTAGGGTATGAATGTATAATGCCATTCGGCATGATGAATGATAAGTTTGATTGAGCATTGTCTCATGATTAAGTGATTGGTGTGATGATATGATATGGATATAATGGACTATTGGTTGAAAGTTTTATGATTGGCATTTTGGGGAAGCTCCGGTCTAACTATCATGCTATCGGAGTTTCATCAAAATTATGGACTTAGTCATATCATAGCATACATCTAGTCAAAGAAGTACTATGCATATAAAGTATAATGACAATAAAAGAGAGAATGTCATATGACCCTTCAATCACTTCGGTAAGGGAAGTGAAAGACAGTGATCCACAAAGACTCAAGAAACCTCTATGGAGGAAGCAGGGTGACATTGAGGACCCTCCAACTTAGAAGTAACCATTATCAGCTTAGTCTAATTCGGTTAGTACTGCGTGACGATGGTCACGGATTGAGCTTATGTCCAAAAGCAATCTATTTCAAAGGAAAAGTAAAGAATGTTACGCACGTGCTAAGAATGAAAGTAAAGTTAAAATGAAACCATGGTTAAGTCTATGAGGTTGCATATCAGTGCATGTATCTGTATTGCCCATATGCATTATGAATGTTTATTCTAATTTTCATATATATGCTTACTTATGATGATGTGATTATGATGTTAAGTTTAAAAGTAACCCGCTTCGGGAATTAAGTTTTCAAAATCATTAAAATTGAACTTATACATATCCACTATTTTTATAATTAGACCCGAAGCGGCTACGACGATAACAATGACACATTGTTTGTCTAGTCGCGATCCTACTAAGAAACCTAGTATTTCTCACTCCTATGTTTTCATGTCGTCTTTAGAGGATGCCGGCGTCGAGCACAGTGGTGATCTTCATTTGGTTCCCGGTTTGGCGTTGGCGCTTTGACCTAGTGCTGAATGCCTTGATGATATCTACGAGCACAGCTATGAGGTACCTTTTAGGTTCCAGTCATGAGCCCATTCTTCCGTCCACATCAGCCGCATGGCGAGATTACCATGGATGACATCTACCCCTACTTTTAGCCGCCAAGGTACCTTACTGACGATGAGTCTGACTTGGATACCTATCTAACTCTGGCCATTTCATTGGATTTTGATCATTTGGAGCCGCCCTATCCGAGCTATCATGTGGAGACTAACCTATCCGAACCCTCCTACCCGTCCATGATTTGTCTGATGTCTAATTCATCATTTTCTTCAGTAGATCTTCATCACGCATCACCCCTGGTTCATGGTCGCGGGTTCATTCGTACCGGTGCTATGCCCCATGGATGTGGATGTGCTTGAGGAGAAGGATGTGGTAATGTTGCTCCCGATGGTTTCAGGAACGGTTTCCTTCCACCCAATGAATGATGTGGTGATTGCATGTGGAGCCAAGCACGATGATAGCCCTTTTTGTTTGTAGTTATAAGGTTATTATTTTATTGTATGGCATGCCTAGGCAGTAGATATTTCGGACATACTTTTCTTTTGATATATTTGGTTAGGTTGCTTTGGTAGGGCCGACAGTAGATATCGGGCCCATTATCTCTTTATGTATGACTCTTGGTATTATTATTATTATCTTTACTATGATGGCTTCGGAATAAATGTTATGTTTACCTAGGATATTTGTTATGCATGTCACTTCTATTTAATTTATTCACCTTGTATGTATGAGATAGCGATGTTTATATTATACGTTCACGATGCGCTCATGGCTCTTGATTTTCGAAACAGTTTACTTGTTATTGTTTAAAAAAAATTTACCCCTATTTTCATATAAAAGTATTTTCAAATGGTAATGTTAGTTCCACGAGCAAAAGTAACAACTAGTAATTCCACGATATGACTTAAGCATAGAATGGGACTATTAGGGGTGTTACAGTGACTTTGTCTCCATTTACTAGTAGGCCGATAATGGCTGCTACATCGAGCAGCATAGGGATTATCATGCCAAATGGCAAGATGAAAGCATTCATGGCTATGTTCCAGAAGTTGAGGAAGTTGTACAATAGCCCAAAGTTTGAAAGGATCTCCTTCGTAAAGAGAAGGATCATCTCATAGATCCTTATCTTCTTCCATTCTTTTCCCTTCTCAGTGACCATCTTGTCGAGCCATTAAATATAAAAGTCTGAAGGATTGGGCTAAGCAGTGAGCTTAGAAGGACATTTACGAATATGGAATTAGGACACTGCCAACGGCAATTCATATCCAAATGGGGAAACAAAGGAGTCTGCCTCAATTGTACCATGGTCTAAATCATGAAGGGTGGAATGAATCTTCGGTTTTCCTCATCGAAAATGTTAAGAGTAGAAGGGTTAGATATTTTGGATAAGGAAGCCATCTCTTTTGCTAGCAAAAGCTCAATGGATGAGGATAAAGAAAAAGAAAGGGATGATTAACAGGCAGAAGGTTCACGGCTAAGAATAGGATTTGTAGACTCAGAGGAGGCAGAAGACATGGTTAGTGTGGAAAATGGCTTGCTTGAGGCAAAGTAGTAGTTGATAAAAGCTTAAAGAAGGTAAAAGTAGAGCAAAGAATGCCTACTAGCTAGATTTTATACTTGCCAAGTAAATAGTCAACTAGCCGTTACTGTAGCAGGTAAATAGCTAACGGTTATTTGGATAAGCAGATAGTAAAATTCGAGTTGTTGCATTAAACTAGTCTCAGCGGTAAAATCAGCTAGCCTAATGCAGGGGGTAATATGTTAGCACCAAAAACAATTCTTAAGTGCCCTCAATCGAGGATAAAACTTAGCAAAGAGTGGTTTTAACTTTACTTCTAGCACTAGTCGAGCCATAAGCTGGTGTGGCCAAAGAAGATAATTGTCGAGGCCATAGGATAAGCACTAATCAATTGAATACAAGTTCAAATGATTGGTTAGCTAAGACGAGAAACAAACTAGAAATACAAGACGGTGGATCTGAAATGGCCTAAAAGGACTCTTAGAAGAAGGTTTCTAAGTCCAATGCTTAGGATGCAAAAATAGATTATGGAAACATGTGTCAGCCTCTCCACAACATAGTCTTGAAGGACAAGCCATTCAGGGTATAGCACATAGCTGGGGCAATTATCAAAGGGCAGTTATTGAAGAGGTCTTGCTTACAAATAGAGCAAGACTCAACTATTGCAAGGGATCCACACCTCAAATCCAAAACTCTATCATTTTTACTTTATTGTACTTTACTCCCTTTCCTTTAGTTTCATGCAATTTAGTTTCAGCCTTTTAGTCTTTTAGCGTTTTACTTTTACTAACCTTTTTCATTAAGCTTTCCACACGGATTGTCCATGGGAGCATAAGAGAGATCCTCATTGTAATTGGTTGGAAGTTTAATAAAAGTTCTGTCGATTGCATTACATCTCCATTCTATTCTTGGTTCTGGATTTTGTTCTTGAATTGATCTTACACAAGTGCTTTCTATGAGTAACTTAGGAACCCATATTGAAGGAGCAGATTTCCCTTTTTGGAGTAATCATTTGACTCTTGAAATCAAGGGCTTTGGCTAGCTGATTTCATAGTCTAGCCCGCTTAGCATACAAACCTTGTAGCCTAAAATAGCCCGAACAACATCAAACTCCAAAAATACATAAGATGCTTATTGAAGTTTGATAAGAATTTAAAAGGGTTAACATATTCTATATATAACTGATATCAATTATACTGGTTAGTAGTAGTTTAGTGTATATATAGGCCTAAAATGCCTATTATAACTCGTTAGTTAATTGTATCTCTTTGGGTGAACTCAGTTCATTGTGTGGAATTTTCTCTCCTTGACTTAAAGGAAGGAGATTTGTTAAAAAAGAAAAAGAAAAAGAAAAGGAAATAATTTTATGTATTTGTTAGTTTCATGTACTTGCTCCTACTAGTTGGTTGTAATTAGGAGCAGAAAAAAAAATTTGTTGTTTTTGTTTTCTTCTCAACCTTGGGGGCAAGGTTGATTTGAAAGGGGGATATTGTTATATACTAATAATTAGTTAGTTGGGTATTAGTGAGTAAAAATAGTATGCAATACAATTTGTAATGGATAATTGATTGATTAATAAAGAAAGAAATTCTTGTGGAGCTTGAGACTTGCTCGAAATGTCTTATCCTAATTGATGCTTTCATTGAGAGGCTATATTCATGCAAGAGGAAGATGCAAGATTGGCTCAAATGGAAATGGAGCTTTGCAAGGGGAAGGAAGAGCATTTAGCATCTCAAGAATGCATTGAAGCTCAATTAGCCAAACTATTAGGTAGTGTTTGGAATGATTAAAATTAGGATTTGATTTGATTTATAAGTTAAATCTTATATTTGGAATGATTATATAAAATAGGATTTGAATTGATTTAGAAATCAATTCTTATGTTTAAAATGTATTAGATAGTGTTTGGAATGGTAAAAAAGGAATTGATTTGATTTGATTTATACTTAAACTTTAAAATCAAATCAATTCTCATCAAATTCTTTCAATTTTGATAAGATTTAAAATACAAAGCAACTAAATCTATATGATTTGACAATTGAAATCATTACTTATTTTTGAAACATCCAAACACAAAAATTGATTTACAAATCAAAAATCATTCTTATTTTTTCTCATTCCAATCACACTCTTAGTGATGCTCAAAAAATCTTATCAAATAACTCTCACCATTAGCAAAAAAATTACTTGTTTTAACTTATAGGATAATTTACATTAACATAAGTCTAACATTATATCCATAACTAACATAATGTTCTTTCATAAAGCATGCTAACCAAGGGTCACACAACTAATAGAACCATCAACTTCCATTAACTACAAATTAACTATTTCTATTATTTTTTTACTCTACACAATTTCAATCAATCTCTCTACTGATGATGCAAATTGATAGATATTAAAAATTTAGAGTAAACTCCTAAATTAAGCTCTAACAATATACTTAGTGAACAGATAGATCCCTAACAAAAATAAATTGGTCTTGAGGTCCCTAATAATTGCAAAAATTAGACACTTTAGTTCCTAGCTCATTTGCAAGTGGTAAAGAATATGATGTGTAGATTGCATGCTAACTGGGACATCTGAACCCTATCCTGAGGTACTAACACCCCCTAAACATGCAACTGAGAAAAAAAAGATAAAAAAAGACAAACTCATTGTTTTACTCAATGAGCCCTAAACCAAATATTTCAAAATTCCCGAGCTCTATCTCCTTTCTAATACCGTGACTAAAACAATGTTGAGAAAGAATATTAGTGAGTAGTTTGGTGCTTGATAAATTAACATCTAATGAAATAGTGATGTTATACTAATAGTACATGTTCCTTAGTTTTTCTACATATTATACTGAGACTAAGACTGCTTAAGCATTTATACTGAGACTGATATTATACATAGAACAAGTGTCTTAGTCAAGAACAAACATAAATATTAAGATGTTCTAGTCAGTATATAGCCTACACATCATACTCTTTACTAGTTATAAGTGAGTCAGCGGCTAAAGTGTCTAATTTTTAAAATTGTCAGGGACCTCAGGATCAATCTATTCCCTAAAAATATTGTCAGGGACTAATTTGGAGGTGTTGTATTAAAAATTTTATGTCAATATCAGTATGTGTTGCCACGATTTAAGGATATAAAAAAAGGATGAAGCATGATGTTAAACCACAAGAAAAAAGAAAAACAACACATCAAATGTGTCGCAGTGATATATGGAGCAAATTGAAGGGTTTCAAACATATTGCTGTCATGTTGCGATGGTTTTGTCACAAACATGGTTAAGGGAAGTGACTCGACATGTGGTCCCTATCGTAGTTTCTTATGGTCGAAATGTCATGGATTTTTTTCAATGCACTTAGAGAAATCTTGTTTGAAGAATAGTGAAGGAATTGAAAGAATAGATGTTGAGACAACTTTGTGCATGATTAAGGTTCAGTTATGCCAAGATCAATGAGGACGCGTGGCATTGGCTATGAGATGACAAGTCACTAAGATAACTATCGGGGATGCATGGCTTCTCAAGCTAAAAAACTGTCTAAGACATGTGTTTGCTATTCGTAGAATCTAGTCGCCTATATATATGAGTTTGATCAATGTAATAAGGGTTGGAATTTTTACTCAAAAATACTCACATACTCTTCTAAAGTCTCCATGACAAACAAAAGTCCAGAGTTCACTGAGTAATTCTTTTTTACCCTTATTCATCATTTTTATTTTGTAGGATTCGTTATTCATGATTACATTCCCAGTCTACTTTCAACTATATTGAAATAAATTTGTTATCCATTTTGCATACATATTTGAGCATTGTTTATTGTCTTGATTTGGACACACTCTTTGCCTTGAGAACTCACTTAGAGAAGTCACTTCTACTCCCCGAATTGAGATCGAGAAGCAAGATTCTATCAATTTTATTTGTTTACTAACAATAAATCATAGAAAACAAATTGGCATGCATGGGTGGGACCAAGTGAAAAGAAAAAGAGTAGTGTGAAAATAATCCCATTTCACACATGCAATTGCATAGTGGTACCATTGTGTCCAATATGTCAAGAGCATCTTCGTCCTTGATAGGGGCACGAATGAGAAAAAAAGCACCAATGCTTGAAATATAGAGCCAGTAATGGCTCATGTAATCAAAATGCTGAGAATAACACAATGCCACCACGCACAAGCATCTTTGCCATTTCGAGTGCAATCGCGTAACCCTTTTATAGCTTATCACTAGGGTATACTCCTTCGGGGTTTGTTCCTCAAGTTTTGAGTCAAGCAAACATACGAACAATGCCAAACATTCTACAAAATAACCTCTTATATCAATATTTGCCATCAATGACTAGTTTGCCACAACTAGGCATTTATTCCCAACCTCTAGGAACTAATGTGACACCAATGAATTTGGCGATAGTGGGTAGTATTACATCAACTAACCCTCTAACCACCATGCGACAACAAGATATAGGACCTATATTCCCAACAATGTCTCATAACCATACAGTTAGATCCCTTGCAAACACCATCAAATCCTTAGTAGTCTTTCGTCAATGATTGACGAAAGTCATCACGGTCTGGCCAACTTGCTTACATAACAAAGCTACTATCTTAAACCCTTTGATAACGACCAATAATGCTCGATTCAAGCAATTGGCTAGGCAAGTAGGTCACATTGCTAAAGTTATCAACCTAGATGAAAATCCATAAGAATTTAATGATGCACACATGGAAAATGCTCCAAGTTTCAAAAACCCAGAGAATCTTGAAGCCAATATAAGAATGGTTCGACAAGGGCAAAATGCTGAACATGTCCTACATAGGGTCCAGAACAATATAGGGGGCATTAAAATCAAAACATCAGTAGGGCAGTCGAGTAAGTCCTCAATAGATTCAGGTTCAATGTCGAGTTTGCTAACCAACCATTCTTTGCATCTGCCTTTCCCGATTATATCGAGCAAGCTGAGATGCCCAGAGATAGGAAAATCCCTAAATTACTCACCAAGTTTTTTGGTGAAAATGGTGAATCGATAGTTAAGCATATCGCTTGATACACCATTGAAATCAGCAAGGTAACATCAAGTAAACACCTGAAGATGGGATTCTTTCCCTTATCTTCGATGAAAAATGCCTTCACTTGGTTCTCTAATTTGAGGCCTAATTTGATCATCACTTGGGCTCAATTAGAAGCTAGTTTCCATAATCAGTTCTTTAGGGAAGAGATGAAAGTAAGCCTCACTGATATATTCGCAATTTGATGATTCAAGAGTTAAGTACCATTTTAGTACCTAAAATTGTATGCATGCTTCGCTTTAGTCCCAGAAATTTGGAAATTAACTCTTTAGTCCTTGAAGTTGCATTCCATCGGTCACTTTAGTCCCTGGTTAGTCAACCATCAGTCAACTGTTACAGTTTTGTTTATGTGTCATGTTAAGTGACACGTCAGCACGCCACATGGCAAAACATCTGACGTGACATGCCACATGGTGAAGCACTATGTCAACCTTTGATAGCCATGTGGCATGCTGACATGTCATCAATTTTAAATTGGTTCAAATTAGTCCCTCAAATTTCTAAAATGTGTCAAATTAGTCCCTAAAATTTCTAAATGTGTCAAATTAGTCCCTGAAATTTCCAAATATATCAAAATAGTCCTTGAAATTTTTTAAATGTGTCAAAATAGTCCAAAATTCTTAAATTTCTCCTCTTCCCCTTTACAAGCTCTAAATCTTTAATCTTCCATAAACCCACCAATTTTTTTCCCATTTTCACACCCTACCTAGACTAGATTGTCCCCATATAGAATAATAGAAAGAGAATATATAGAAATGAAATAATGAAATATAATAAATAATTTTAATGTTGCTCATCCTAATTTAAGATTCAAGAATGTCTCTAGACTTAACGAATACTTATAGGCATACTTAAGTAAAAAATATAAATTTAACATGTTTTATAAAAAAATAAATAAATAAAATATTAATTTTTCAATAAAAATTAATAAAGAATAGATTATAAAGGCAAAAGTAATAGAACACAAAAAGAAAATTTTTAACATATTCAAAATATTAAACATATCGAGTTATTGTCTATATATAGACTAATTAGTCATCATTCACTCACTAAGAGTTGATTCACTTGATTGATCTTTTACTCATATTTTATTATAAGTTGGGTTTAATTTGTTATTACCTTATTAATTAGTTATTTGTAAGTACTTATATAGATAGACACTTAATGAATTTGAACATATTCTTTACGGTAAAATTAGGTTAAGCATTTTTCTTACCTTAAATTATAGTTTTTTTAATTTAAAAAAAGAAAAATAAAATGAGAAAAATTGATTTCGGTTTTGACTAGGCCACATTGATGTAATTTTTATGACAAATGTATCAATTAACTGCATGTTTGAAAATAGTTGTTCCAAGTAAAATAATCGTTCTTTAAAATTGTAGTTTTAGCAAAAAAATTGTGATGCATCGATTGCATTGAAGTTTTAAATTATGATATCATCTAATTACCAAATCATTCACCATTTTCTGGTGACGTGTTTTAGAAAATTTTTGATTATAAATTATTTTGAATTTTAAATTAGTTAATCCTAAACTTTAAATCTTAAATTAAACGGGACCAAATAAATATTTTGAATGTTAATTAAATCTATTTAAATGTTAAGTTTGAATTTAATAATTGTCGATAATTTTGTAATTTACCAATCTTAATCTATTTAAATTTACTTGTCACTTTAATAAGATGCACAAACTTATATATGGGGAGGATCTAGTCTAGGTAGGGTGTGAAAATGGGAAAGAAATTAGTGGGTTTAAGGGAGATTAAAGATTTAGAGCTTGTGAAGGAAAAGAGGAGAAATTTAGGAATTTTGGACTATTTTGACACATTTTAGAAATTTCAGAGACTAATTTGAACCAATTTAAAATTGATGACACATCAGCATGCCACATGGCATGCCATGTTAGATGTTGTGCCACATGGTGTGCTGACGTGTCACTTAACATAACACATAAAAAATCGTAACAGTTAACTGACGGTTGATTAACCAGGGACTAAAGAGTTAATTTCCAAATTTCAGAGACTAAAGTGAAGCACGCATACAATTTCAGGGACTAAAGTGGTACTTAATTCATGATTCAATGGAGAATCCGTCGACAACTATCTCGCTCGATTTCGAACTGCTCAAAATCGTTGCTACAACCCAATCCCAGAAGCCGAGGTAGTGCAAATGGCCATAAACGACCTCTATTATGACGTAAGAAAGAAACTAGTGAACCAACGATTCCTAGATTTGTCTTAACTAGCTGATAAGGTTAGATAGGTCAAGCAACTTATGAAAGAAAAAGAGATAATGCGAAGACAAAATTCTATTCGAAAAGCAAAAGTTGCTATTGTCTACTATGTTGAATCAAATGAAGTGGAGAGCGACCCCGAAAGTAGAGAAGTACATGTGGCTAAACTCAAATCAAGGCCACCTTACATATGTACTTCATTAAAACCTGTTAAAGGAAAAGAAAAGGGCTAATAGGTCAAAATCCTATTCATTTGACATAACCAATGCTGAACAAATCTTTGACGTGCTATTTAAAGATAAACAGATTATAATTCCTAATGGAAAGAAATTGCCTCCTTTAAATGAATTGAAAGGTCAAAAGTTTTACAAATTCCATCAAATGACAGGCCACACAACTAATAATTGTGTTCGTTTTAGGGATTTAATACAAAAGGCCATCAACGAAAGCCGATTAAGATTCAAGAAAAGGGAGGCCACTATGAAAGTTGATACTGATCCTTTCGAAGTCAGCTCGAGTTTCACTCAACCTATGTTTATTTCGGTGAACATCGCTGGGGTTAAGACCAAATCAGTCAATAACATTAGCCATCAGAAATGGGCTAATGAGGTCAAGCTTGACCACTTTAAGGCAGTTGGAAAGCCCATTTTCCCAGTCCCTGGAGAATTTTTGCTTGATTTTCTATCGAGGCAACGTGATACTAATGGAGATGTATCATGTATACAATAGAGATGCTATGAGAACTTCAAGAAAAGGAAACTTGAGAGAAAGATAGTAGAGAAGGAAGTTGAAAAAGATTAGCTCAAGAGGAAAGTTTCAGGAAAGCAAAAGAAATTTGACTTTGGACCTTTCAATGCAAAGTATGTGAAAGTTGAGACTAGTCCTATCAAGCAGTAGATAAAAACCATTGTGATGGTCGAAAGGACGCTCGAGGGGCTTATGTCGAAGACTAGGGTCCCGCCATCCAATATTGCCAACAATCATGGATACAAAACGTGAGACATGACAAACCAAGACCTTCCCGAAGAAGGAATAAATGGAGAAGAAAGAACAAGATATAGCACTGCAATGCAAATCATCGGGAGGGGCAAACTTTTACCACCCAAGCCCAAATCCATATGTATGGAGGAGGGTAACGCCGCCTACGACACAAGTCGCTCCAAGACCAAATGTACCAATAAACAACGTAAATCCAAGAAAGGTTCGACCTGTAGTGAAATACCCTGAGTATAACTAGCTAAATTCTGATCAAGAATTCTCTACTTCTCAGAATTCGAGTGCACCTAATAAGGTTTAGGTTTCCGCAGAGTCGAAAGAAGTTCAAAGTGCACACTTGAAGTCTTTCACCGAGAGCGGGGATAACAAAAGATCGGGTCACCACGGGCCAAACTTCAATGAGGAAATGGTTACCATCAATTTCAAGATCGGTTTCGATGATGACCTAAGTGCCATATTTGCAATTGGCATGGGATTCGTTGGAACAGCTTCAATCACCCTTATTAAATTCATCTATGGTTTGGACGAATTCGAGGGGGAATTTGAAGGTAATTTGGAGGCTATATTGAATACAACCTTTGTGGGGGTCACTTCCATTCTGCCTACTGAGTATGGTGAAGCCCAAGAGGTCGAGGGATTCGAAGGAGATTATGTAGATGCAGTTGTAGGGGGTGAATGTATGATGCTAGACCAGGACATCTGCAGTGATAGGTGTTCAAGCGCCCCAATGAGGTAATAAAAGCTCATCTTCACCTTCTTCACATTAAGGCCCTGATAGAAGGAAAATTGATAAATAGGGTCTTAATCGACAAAGGTGTCGCGATTAGCTTGCTGCTGAAAAGTATGCTTGAAAGATTTGGTAAAGGGAATAAAGATTTGGTAATAACCAATGTGGTTGTTATTGACTATAATAGGAAGTACTTTGTGGCAAAGGGGGTAGTCATACCAAATATACATGTCAAAACCGTCGATCGATCTACAATGTTCATGGTTATGCCCTCTAAGGCCAGTTACAATGCATTGTTGGGACATGATTGGATTCATAGGGTCGGAGCCATCCCATCAATGTTGCATCAGAAGCTGATACTTTAGAACGAGGAAAAGAAGATAGAAGAAGTTGTCACCGATGACAGTTATTTTTATACCGAGAACTTCCATGTGGATTTCAAATTTTACGATGAGAAAGTTAAGCCTCTCAAGGTTGATACTGATTTTGACGCATCTAGGGTCGAAGGATTCATTATTGGATGAGATGGCTTGTATCGCGTGCCCAAGGTCGGGGCAGAATCGACCTCAAACGATCTGTAATTTATGGATTTAGAAAGGCAGATGGCTCAACTGTCGACTTATATGGTCGAACAGATGAAGTGCACCCTCGATGGTGTTAACTTGGATTGTATTTATGAAATGATTTGAATATTCTTATATTGCTTCTAATGATCTTTGTAGTAAGAACAAAAAGATTGATGCATAGGATCCTTTAGGAGAAGTCGACCAAGCGAAGGAGGGGACAAGCAACCTACTTATGTAATATCCTGTTTAAAAATAAATGCCTATTTAAAATAAAATGTTCGTAACCGAAATTTTTTAAAATTTTTTTATAGCGTATGCCTTAGGTATTTTCTTTAATTACTTTAGAAATATAGTGATAAAGAATTAAAAATTTTTAGATAATAAATTTTAGAGGTAATTGTTAAAAAAAAAAAAAAAAAAGCACGAGGGACCATGGTGCACCATAAGTGACTTGGTCACCATAGAACCCTCTCTTTCCTCTTTTCTCCGTCCAGAATCTTCCCTGAAGCATTTCCTTCCTTCCTTTCCTCCGTTTTCTTATTTTCTCTTCTTCGCTTGATATGCTCTCTCTCTCTCTATTCTCGTTCTCTCTTGCTCTCCCTCTTGAAATTTTTCTCTCACTCTCGCGTCTCTACTTCACTCTACTAGCCACTATCTGCACCGCCCTCTCCCCACCTCCAGCACCATAAAACCTTTTCCCTCCGTGTTTCTCTCTGTTTTTCTCTCTCTCATCAGTTTCTCTCTCCTTCTCGATTCACTTTCCGCCGTGGGTGCAAGGGACTCCGGTCCTTGCTCCTGAACCCAACTTCTACTGCAGTGGTAAGCTATTTTCTCTCTTTATGTCTTGTTTCTCAATATTTTTGGAAGGTTAATGGATATGGATATCGATTGTTACTCTATGGGTGCTGGAAAAATTGAGATAACTAATGTGAAATTAATCCTTAATTGGTAGTGTTAATTTTGGGGTAGAGTAGTGAGTAAATAAATAGTTGGAAACTTAACCCTTTGAAATTATGATTAGAATTATTTAAGTGACTTAGCCATTAAAAGTGTAATAGGAAAATAGGCTACTAGATTCTCACATATGTAAATTTAAATTCTTATGTTTTACAGTTGATATTTAATGAAGTTTATTATGGTAGACATGATAGTAGTTTTTAATTAAATTTAATTTATAAAGGTTAGACAGAGGGTCAAGGGCTAGTTTCTAAACCAAATTTATGTCTAAATTGGAAATAATCACTTATATATGATTTCAGATTCCCCGGAAATCAACCCACAAGTTCAGCAACCCTGGGACGTAGATTGGACATTCCTTGATGTTTTGTGAGTGGACAATGTCTCTATGACATATGATTTTATGCAATTAATATTAGTTTGATTTTACCATAATTATCGTAAGCTTACTTTTATATATCTAGTTAGCTATGAATACTTTGTTTAGTGATATAATTGTCTTATAGATTAATATATTATCTCATCTTGGACCTCTGATTCAGTTTTGAGGAAATTTTACCAATGTTCAAGTATTGAATGTTCGAAAAGCTATTTGGAAAAGACGATGAACTTTATAAATGAAAGGACAAGCTCTAGTCTTTGTTTGGATTACTGAATTGATTTATTGAGAAAAATTACATTCTGAACTTTCAAACTTTGATGAATACTCTGTGCTTTGAAAATTTGATTTAATATTTGTTACTTAGCTTTTATTAATATTTATTACTTTAGTTCCTATATATTTTGTGGGAGGATTTTCAGTTAATCGGTAGCTAGCGGTCGCTGACGCTAGCCTTGGTGCACCTTGGTTCGGACCCAGCTAGCAGGGGTGTTGCTAGCTCGGTGTGTGTGTGTCAGGCCTACGCACATCGTCGACTTAGTCAGATCTGAAGGGACTAACCCTTATTTGGAAATTTCTCAGAATTGGAAGCCTCCCTACCTTGCTATTTGTGTTTAAGAAATATGTTTTGTGATTCTAAAATAAGCTAAATTTTACATATATCTATATGTATAGTTTATAATTTTGATTCTTTATTTATATATTAGTTAAATGATGATTCATTATTTACACTTAGTTCATAATACTAATTCTTTATTTAAGCATAATTTGTTTTACTTTTGGAGCTTGTCCTCATGTTATAATTTCATTGCCCTTCACTGAGTTAGTTGGACTCACTCCCTCTTTTATTTTTTTTTTCTATTTCAGACTCCAGCCTCTCCCTGACTTGATTCCTCCAACTTCTTAGACTTGCTCCACGATCCACAGGCGGAATCTTGCGACTTGATAATTTATTTTATAACGTGTATATAGGGCTTATGGGTTTTTGAGAATTCGCTTTATTTAGCGAATAGGATGTAATAAATGAGTAGAAATATATATATATATATATATCTGAATTACTAGAATGTGCTTTGAGCCTCAAATTGTGTATTTGTTGATTGGTTTACTGGTAAAAGTCTGGTTGATTTGGGATAGCTAAAAAAAGTAGGGGAAACTCTGCCCGAATTTTAGTAAAAATAATCAAGGTAGGCTTGCTAGAGGTCATTACCTCTAAGCGCCGGTCACGGCTCCGGGGTGGGTCGTGACAACTTATATCAGCCAGTTGCTGTCGCACAACTTTAAAGAAAAGCTGGTAGAAATGTTGAGGAAATTTAAAGACTGCTTTGCATGGGAGTATGATGAAATGTCAGGCTGAAGTTGAGAGCTGGTGGGACATCGACTTCCATTGAAGCCTCGTGTTTGACCTGTGAAGTAGGCCCCTCGAAGGTTCACACCAAAGGTACTTTCTAAGATAAAAGAGGAAATTGAGAAGCTACTAAAGGCCAACTTTATTCAAAAGGCCAGGTATGTTGACTAGGTTTCTAATATAATTCATGTCATGAAAAAAAAATGGTAAACTTCATGTTTGCACTAATTTCAGAGATTTAAATAGTGCTACCCCTAAGGATGAGTATCATATGTATGTCACTGATATGTTAGTCGACTCTACTTCAGGTAATGAGATACTTAGCTTTATGGATGGGTACTCTGGTTATAATCAAATTTTTATTGCAGAGGATGATGTGTCGAAGATAGCATTTTGATGTCTAGGGGTTCTTAGTACCAATGAATAGGTCGTTATGCCTTTTGGACTTAAGAATGCTGGGGCGACATATCAAAGAGCCGTGACTGCCATCTTTCATGAGTTGATTGGCAAATTTATGGAGGTATACATCGACGATGTCGTAGTGAAATCCCACAAAAGGATACCCATCTTGAGCACTTGAGGAAAGCATTCTAGAGAATGAGAAAGCACAGTTTAAAAATGAATTCGCTGAAATGTGCTTTTAGTGTTGCGGTAGGTAATTTCTTGGGTTTCATTATGCATAAGAAAGGGATTGTGACCAACCAAAATAAGGCCAAAGCTATTGTCAAAGCGTCTGCCCCAACCAACAAAATGTAGCTACAATCTTTCCTTGGGAAGGTTAACTTTTTGCAACAATTCATTTCTAATTTGTCAGGAAGGACTTGAATCTTTGCCCCATTGGTGAAGTTAAAGAAAGAGGAAGATTTCACTTGGCGCAAAGAACCTCAAGAAGCTTTTGAAGAAATAAAAAAATACTTGACAAATACCCCTGTCATGGCAACACCAATCATGGGTTGACCCTTAAAGTTGTACATTGTAGCCTCGGATTCGATAATTGGAAGTATGCTCGCCCAAGATGATGATGAAGGAAATGAAAAGGTTGTGTATTATTTAAGTCAAGTGCTTAATGCTGTCAAAACTAGGTATAGCTTAATAGATATGTTATGCCTTTCCTTATATTTTGCATGTACTAAGCTTAAGAGTTATATGATATCTAGAGATATACATGTAATTTCCAATACATATATAATAAAATACATGTTGTCTTACCCTATTCTAAGGGGTCGCATTGGCAAGTGAATGTTAGCACTAATTGAGTTTCCACTTCAATATGTTCCTGCTAAGGCAGTGATAGGCCAAGTTTTGGCCGACTTTTTGGTAGACCATTTGTGAATAGATGTCAAGAATCTTGAAATAAACTATGTTGAGATAAAGCCATGGAAGCATTATTTTGATAGATCTCGGCTTCAAAAAGGTGTTGGGATCGGTTTACTATTAGTCTCTCCTTGTGGGAAGCCAACACCTTTCATGCTCGAGATTCTGTATGAATGCTCAAATAATGAGGCGGGGTACAAATCCCTGATCATGGGTTTAGAATTATTAATTCCTCGAGGTGTCAAAAATGTCGAGATTATTGGTGACTTGCAATTAATAGTCAAACAAATGACAAGAGAATATCAATGTATAAGTGAAACTCATGCCAAATATTTTGCCATCGCTGCAAGGTTGTTGAGCGAATTTGATAACTTTTCTTTGTGACGTGTGTCGCAGGAAATGACTGAAGCGAATGAGCTCACTCAAATAGCTTCAAAGTATAAGGTTTCTCCTTGTGTGCTTGATTCATTAGTTCGACTAGAGAAAATTTTTATACCAATTGATGAGAGAGAAGTAAATTTGATGGACATTCTCGAACCGACCGATTGGAGGAGGCCCATCGTGGATATTTAAGGAATCCTAATGAGCCTCTCGAAAGGAAAATAAGGTATTGAGTGGCAGGCTATGTTATCTTGGGTGATACCTTATTTAAGAAATCCATCGATGGTAAACTATTAACTTACTTGGATGAGTCAAAAGCGTATGTCACTCTAGGTGAATTCCATGAGAGATTTTGCAAGGCTCATCAAGCAAGGGACAAAATGAAATGGATATTACAATGATAAAAGGTGTACTGGCCAACGATGGCAAAAGATTGTGTCAAATATGCAAGATCTTGTGCAGATTGTCAAAAGCATGGCAACTTGTAGCATGTGCCTGTGGCTAAGCTATATACAATAGTCAAGATGTGGCCTTTTCGAGGATGGGCTTTAAACTTAATTGGACAAATTAAACCCTCATCGTCGAAAGCAAACAAGTTCATACTGGTGACTATTGACTATTTTACCAAATAGGTCGAAACCATTCCATAAACAGAAGTAACACAAAAAGAAATTATCAATTTTATTGAAGAGAAACTTATTTATTGGTTCGGGATACCAGAATCTTTGACCAAGGTACGATGTTTACTGGAAGGAGGGTTGTCGATTATGCAGCTACTCGAAGAATCAAAATGATAACATCGATGCCTTATTATACGCAAGCTAATGGTCAGGTTGAAGTGGTGAATAAAACCATCATCGCATTAATTAAAAAGCATGTGCGACATCAACCACTAAGTTGGCATTACACACCGAGCCAAGTTTTATGGGCCTATCGATGTTCACCTAGAGGTTTGTCGAGTACCATACCTTATAAACTCGTGTTTGGACATGATGCGGTATTGCTTGTTGAAGTGAATTGGCAAACCATTCGTGTGGCAAAATAATGTGAATTGCCCGTGGAAGACTATTGGAATGCCTTGTTTTGAAGAATTGAATGAATTGGAGCAAGTGAGAATCAATGCGCTGGAAAATGTAGTGCAATAGAAAGAATCCATGTCGCGTTATTATAATCGTCGAGTAAGAAATAAAACATTCCAACTAGGCGATTTTGTATGGAAAACTATCTTGCCATTTGAAAAGAAGTCTAGGACTTATGGGAAATGGTCCCAAACATGGGGGGTCCCTTTCAAATCATAAAATTCTTCTCAGACAATGCATATGGTTTGGTTGATGTCACAAGTGGACCATAAATAAGATTGATAAACGGCAAATACTTAAAGGTTTATAAACCGTCGATGCATGAGGTGAAAATACCCACATAAATAAATGCGTGAATATATGTTAAAAATAAAAATCCAATCAAAAATGTGAAGTGGCGAGTGCCGATGAAGCAAGGGAAAATTGTCCAGAAAATAGGTCCAAACGATAAAATGCTTGACGCAATGAGCCAATATATATATATAAGGGCATACTCTGGTGAAGATGGATTTTTCCATCTTCACGTGAAGATACACGTGGTTGCAACAAATTGGTGACATGTGGCAGAGGTGTATTGATGCACCAATCACCTATGATGTATTGTAGTAATATCTAATTTTAAGAAAATTTAAAAATATAATTAAATATATTTTAAAAATTAATTATTATACACTGACAGTATAAAATTATACTGATAATATAAAATAATTTTACATTGTCAGTGTAATCAAAAAATTTTATCAGTGTAATTTTAATTATTATACACTGACAGTATAAAATTATACTGATAATATAAAATAATTTTACACTGTCAGTGTAATCAAAAATTTTTATCAGTGTAATTTCACGTAAAATTATACCGGCAATATAAACTAATTTTACACTGTCAGTGTAATCAAAAAATTTTATCAGTATAATTTTAATTATCATACACTGACAATGTAAAATTACATCGGCGATATAAAATAATTTTATCTTGTCAGTGTAATCAAAAAATTTTATCAATATATTCAGTGTAAAATTATTTTATATTATCAGTGTAATTTTACATTGTCAGTGTATGACAATTAAAATTATACTGATAAAATTTTTTGATTACACTGACAGTGTAAAATTAGTTTATATTGCCAGTATAATTTTATGTGAAATTACACTGATAAAATTTTTTGATTCTGACAGTGTAAAATTATTTTATACTGCCAGTGTAATTTTACACTGTCAATGTATAATAATTAAAATTACACTGATAAAATTTTTTGATTACACTGACAATGTAAAATTATTTTATATTATCAGTATAATTTTATACTATCAGTGTATGATAATTAATTTTTAAAATATATTTAATTATATTTTTAAATTTTCTTAAAATTAGATATTACTACAATACATCATAGATGATTGGTGTATCAATACACTATTGCCACATGTCACCAATTTATTGCAACCACGTCATATCTTCACGTGAAGATGGAAAACTCCATCTTCACCAGAGTATGGCCCATCTATAATGGATTCTTTTTTGACTTGCTAGAATGGTCCTATTTTTTAGGCATGGAAAAAATGGGTGAGCCTATTCAGCTTCTTCAGAATTCAGTAGAGGCCCAACAAAACTAAAAATAGAGGAGCCTACAGAAAAAGGTAGCATTACCTGATTGGAAAGAGAGGTGGGAACCACCAGGTTTGGTGCTACCTGCGTGCCTTTCACCACCTTCGGAGTTTCAATGGAAGCCACAAGAGTAAGGTTCTTCGTAGCCTCTGAGTGGGAAGGCGTGCTTTTGGGGGTTTGAGAAGCCATGGTTGTAGTAGTGAAAGGTCTGGACGACGAATGATTACGGCTAAGGAGGAAAGGTGGTGGAAGAGTGATGCCGGAATGTGGGAGCTAGAGGGACAATGGCAGGAGATTCAAAAGGAGGGGATGAAGAAGATTGGAGGTATTCATAGTATGTTAGCTTAAAGATAAGAAAAAGTTTGATGTGACAATAATGTTCCTCGAGAATGTGACGATGATAGTGGGGAGTTTACGAGATAGTTGGGGAAAAAAGGTGCCGAAGGCGCGAGAAATTTAATATTTTAATAAGTAAATTTAAACTCTAAAGCTTGCGCTCGAAGCTAAAGGAATGTACAAGATCAAGGACCAAAATAATTCGAACCCTCTCCTCTCCATCCAATCGTCGATGAACGAATCATGGGGGCATCATGTTGTATCAAAAATTTTATGTCAATATCAGTATTTCTCGACACGATTCGAGGATATAAAAAAGGGATGGAGCATGATGTCGAACCGCAAGGAAAAAAATGAGTCGAATGTGTCATGGAGATTTATGGAACGAATTGAGGGTTTTCAGCATATTGTTGTCATGCCGCAACGGTTTTGTCGCAAACATGGTTAAGGGAAGCAGCTCGATCGACATGCGATCCCTGTCACAGTTTCTTATGGTCGAAACGTTAGGTGTTTTTTTCAAGGCACTTAGAGAAATATTGTTTGAAGAATGGTGATGGGCTTGAAAGCGTAGATGTCAACACGACTTCGTGCACGGTTAAGGTTCGGATACGCCAAGATCAATGAAGATGCATAGCATTGGCTGAGACGACAAGTCACTAAGATAACTGTCAGGGGCAAGTGACTTCTCAAGATAAATAACTGTTGAAGACATGTGTTTGTTGTTCATAGAATCTAGTCGCCGATATATACGAGTTTGATCAAAGTAACATGTGCTGAAATTTTTACTCAAAAATACTCGTTTATTCTTTTAAAGTCTCTATGATAAACAAGAGTTTAAAATTTATTAAGTAATTTTTTTTTACCCTCTTTCTTCATTTTTATTTCATAGGATTAGTTCTTCATGCTTACATTTCCGGTAGACTTTCAATTATATTGAAATAAAGTTGTTATCCATTTAGCATACATATTCGAGCATTTGTTTATTGTTTTGATTTTGACACTCTTTGCTTTGATAACTCACTTAAAGAAATTGCTTTTACTCCTGGAATTGAGATTGAGAAGCAAGATTTTATCGATTTTATTTGTTTACCTGACAAAAAATCACAGAAAACAGGGGTTTTACTTGAAAATTTATTTTTCTTGTTGGATATCATAGAATGAATTCTGTTTAGCATGAAAAAAATTGTGAAGCACAAAATAAAACAATTATTTTATTGGTTAATCAGGTCCTCCACAAATAGTAAATTGTAGTTGCTCAGATAATTCTGGCAATACAAAAGAAGGGGTGGGTGAAGCGATCGAATCCACAAGCTTCGCAGTTTATACAGAAACAAAGTAATCCCAGCTGGATTTCAGAGAAAAATTGTTCCAATCTCAACTTAGACCCTTGAAATTAATCATGAGCACCATTGAAAAAATCGAGACATGCATATATTGGAATTCTCGACATGGATGACTGACCTGTTTCCTGGTCAACAAAATCTATAATCCACATACCGATTATAATAATGACCTCAAAAAATGACATCTAGAACACAGAATCTAACTTATGGAAGAAAATATATAATTTAATTGACATGCCAACCAATAAAACTTGTGTATCTCACATGGTATTTCTAAGTTAGTGTGCCTCCTAATGTTCTGAGATTATTATAAACTTCAAAAGAATCCAAGAAATTTGTTACAAACATCCGTCTGATTTGCATTGGTTATATTGGTCGGTGTGGGGACCAAGCTGCAGAATTATTCTTTGCACTTTGGTATCTCGTTCCAGTTCTAGTCAGGAATCCACGTACTGGCCATGCACTCCCATCAAAATCTTGGACTTGTTTTAAGTGTTTGACAAATTAAAAATCGTTTCTTCTAATAACTATGACACGACATGCCATATCAAGCTACGAGTTGTATTAGAATTGAAGGCACCTGAGGTTCCTCTTACAGTCTTCATCATCAGTGGACATAAAATATTTGAAAATGCAAAATGAAGATTTTACACAAAATATTGTGCGGGCAATGAAGATTCTCTGGTGTAATCTTCTGTGAATTTGAATAAGCATTGACGTAAATAGATAATGAATCTAATTAGTTTATTTTGTATTCCGATAAAAATGTGTTCTACATATATAGGACTCCTTAATCTGGACGAAAGTGAACCACGCATGGTAGCAAGGGTCATTTAGTGGTATAACTTATTTTGGCTATCCACTCCATTCTGCATGTATTATCTTATATATGTCTTCGATTGAATAAGTTCTATTCTATTATATGAGCAATGTTTATTATTTGTTTCAACTTTTTTAAAAAATAATTTTGAAACTTAAATTTTATATATAGTTAAAAAAGTTAAAAACTAATTTTTTTCAAAAGTTACTTTTTTTAGTTTCTAAAAAAAAATTGAAAACAAATTATTTTGATAATCTGATTAATTTTAAAAGATTATCCAAACATACAAAATGTAATTTTTTTTTTATGAAAAAAGTAATTTTGTATTAAAAAAATTCCAAACAAACACATTCTAAATGAACAAAAGCTCAATACTCTAAAATAAAGGAGAGGAGCAATACAAAAGAAACACAATAAGAGCCTAAAGATGACATCAAAACACCATACAGCATGGGATAACTAGCAACACAACTACCCACACCCACACCTATTGAGACTTGATTCAAACATCAAAATATTAGTAGCTGTTTTTTCAATGGTTTAAAGCCTCAATTCTTAAGATAGACCACCAAATTGTTGTAAAATCGAGCACTGGAATCCTTTCAAGATGGAAGCGTTAGCTAATATTCTTTATCACTTAGTTTCCACTACAAGGGTGGAGTATTGACTGATGGATATTTCTAGGATAAAAAATTCTCTAAACTGAAGATTCATTGATCATGGTCTCTTCTTAACGTCAGCCTTCCCCTATTTTGCTCCTTGAGGAAATAATAGATGGGAAAAAGATAGACAATACAAGTCAAATGGAGTTAGATATGTTTCCAACCAGCCTCCAATTCGAATATTCTGTTTCACTTTCGTTTATTAATTTCCCGACGTTCCTGCCTTGATCGTCTTTCTATAATCTCCTTAAAGATAAAAAGTAATACTTTCATGTGATCTTGTTCTTTATTACAATTTTCATTAGATGGACTTCCACAAAGGGAACAGTCTATTATAGATAATATTACTTGTTAATTAACATCACAAATGTTTGAACTAAAAAATTCACTAACAGTTTTTGAAAGAGAAATATTATTTATACATTAAAAATTAAATATCTCAAGAACATCTTAAAGAGAGAGGATACAAAATTTTGATTTTTTTCTTTCAAACACTTATCACCGTCTAGAGTTTCGTGTCTATGTTGCTTTAACATGTCCATGATATCTCTACTTTTCAATATATTTAAAATTTATTCTAACAAAAC
Source organism: Pterocarpus macrocarpus (assembly GCA_031439585.1). Classification (NCBI taxonomy): domain Eukaryota; kingdom Viridiplantae; phylum Streptophyta; class Magnoliopsida; order Fabales; family Fabaceae; genus Pterocarpus; species Pterocarpus macrocarpus. The sequence continues at coordinate 30,456,170 of CM062520.1, forward strand.
AGTACTATTGTTGGCATCAAAGCTCAAATCTTTAGATATCATTGGGATATATGGAGAATCATGTATTGATAACTTATTATTTCAGTTGCATTATTGGTATATCTATTTATGAAAAAATATGGAGAATCAAATAGTAATAACTTAATATTTTAGTTATCTTTTTTTGGTGATGTAATATTTTAGTTATCTAAATGTGAATTTAAGAAAAAGATTTCACATTTATTATTAGTTATTTTATCACATTCATCATATTCACAAAAAAATGTGACTAATTTCTCTAGTTATTTATACATTCATTCTCAAATGTCTAAATGATATTTAAAATTATGGGTGTAAAAATCATTTACCCAAATTAAATTCTCTAACTGTATACCCAAATTAAGGAAGAAGCCATCGAACGCTTCGTGTTTGCACGCTCGAGAATTCTAAGTGCGAATCTCAGATTCATCCGATACAACATCTGGCCCTAAATAAAAATAAAAATAAAAACAAAAACAAAGAGTTTTTCCACGCTGCTAACGCCCGAGCTTTCAGCAACACTGCTCTTAATTTAATCACGAATCATATTGAGATGCATGCTGAAGATCTGACCGAGCAATGCATGGAAGATACATTACATAGCTTACTTTCTTCAATTAATATCAAAAGTTTTAGAAGTGTGTGCTAAAACCAAGATAAGAAAGTACAGTATATATAATTGCTAAGGTAGATATGGATATGGACTTCTATAATCACATAGTCTCTAGTATTCGAACCACAAATGAAGGATTACGAAATTAAAAAAAAAAATGGAAAGAAAAGAAAAGAAATGAAAAAGAGGAGCAGACAAAGGCAAAACACAGGTAAAGCATGTAACGGAAGCTTCCATTGGTGATATATTGCTAGTGGCTGATCGGTTCAAACTTGTGGTTGCTTTGAAACCTGTACGCAAATTTCAATAATCTTGATCACGAAAAATTGATTTAGTATTTAGAGAGAGAAAGAGCAGTCTCTCCGAATAATATTTCATAAGGAAAGAAAAAGAGAGTGGAATTAATTGTCAAAGCAAAGAATAGCTATAGAATCAATTCATTAATTTGCAAATAAGCAAAGTGCTAACCAGAAAGTAGCTTTCACCATGCTGCAAGCTCTGCATCGAGAAACCAAACTCATTGGTGGGAACTGACACTCCAGAGGAATGAACTAACACTACATCTTCACCAAACATTGTTTTGATGTCCATTGGGCCCCTTGGAACTTCTGTTGCAACCCCATTGATAAAAACTGTGATGAATCCGGAAATACTAGTTCCCTCAAATCCTATCCCCAGTTAATGAAAACAAAAATTAGAATATCCACGATGATTGATCTTACGAAGTACGAGAGATATATTGTGTATGTTTCTATAAAAATTCAAGTCACAATGTAAAGCAAAGCAAAGCAAGTTGATTCACTTTCAGAAATTTCTTTGGCTATCATCAATTCCTGAATTTGAAGGCCAATTACAGAAGTAAGCCAAACATTTGCAGTACTAAAAGAAAAATTATTGAACTCCATATCACCGCCACCACGGCAAGTTTATTTACTAACACCTCATTAGTAAGACTAAGAGGTGAATTGTACAATAATGAACATGATAGACATTATAGATTCCTTTCAACCATGCATAAACAAGAAGGGAGAAAACCAATTTTGCAAATTGAGAACGAGGGGGTGAAAATTGAAAATTCTAGGGTTTGGAAATCTTCTAAAGAAATTTAATTTGGAGTCGGAAGAAACCCAGAAAAGAAGTAAGGCTATAAAAAAGGGAGGAACAGAAACTGCAACCGGAAAGTGACCTTTTGCGTTTACGGATAGCAAGACTTTTTCATGCTATTCAACCCGCTGGCACTGTCAAATCAAGAAAAAGATTGTCACTTTATTCTATAGCCCCCATTAACCTAATCAGCCGAAAAAGAAGAAACTCTTACACAGAAAAAGACATTAAAGTAATGACACTGGAATAACAATTTCAGATTCCAGTACGCTTTTTGAGTCTCAAGCTGGCCTTAAAAAGTGGTTTTGTCTGGAAGCAAAGCTAAACAGCACCTCCGATGGGGAATTCAAATAAGAACACTGTGTGTGAAGAATTGATATAATAATAATGAAATAAAAGAAAAGAATTTGGTAAGTTCTTCAAAGATAAAGGCTCAAAAGAATCTGAGAAAAACAGCACAACCATGCAATAATTACCAGAGTTGTAGTTCAAATTTGCAGCATCAGAAGGGTACAAAACCGATGGTGCAGGTGCAGCTGAAGAGCTGTGATCAATTTGAGGGAAACCCACTTGAGCAGAGGCTGATGAGAAGAAGCCACCCAAGCCTTCTTGGCCACCAAGAGCAGCACATGACGAAGAGGAGCCAGGGAGATAAGAAGGCGAAAAGCCGGTGAAAGAAGAGGAAGCACCAAACCCCATGGCTGCTGCAGCAGCAGCAGATGATGAGCTGGTCTGTTGATGATGATATGGATTTGCACCGCCAGCCTGAGCCTGCAGCTGGTTTTTCTGCTCAAGGCTGGCCTGCATCTGCCGTTGGCGGCGGCGGGACCGGGAGCGGCGGTTCTGGAACCAGTAGAAGACGTTGGCGTCACCTACTGCCCCAAATTTCTCAAGAAGCTTTCTTATTCTGACGGTTTCCTCTTTTGGAGGATTCACCATGCCACTGTTGAATATGGACTCGAGTATTAGGATTTGTTCTGGTTTTGGTGTCCATCTTGACCTCACAGGCTCGCTTCTCTCGGAGCCATTGCTTGGACTTTTGGGGTCCTGCTGGCCCTGATCTTCCATTCCAATGTCGAAGAAATAAGAAAATGTTTCTGAAGCTGATGAAACCTAGGTAAAATAATATAAAGGGGATATATAAATTAAAAGTACATGGGATACAATAACACTGCCTTTGGAGCGTTTATATAAAGAGGTGGAGAGAATGTTGAAACAGTGAAATTACGCATCAATCCTTCATCCCCACCGTCATGCCTTGCCCTTGTTGAGCCTTGTGCATCGAATGAAGGCAAGCTAAGAAGTACATAGGACTCTAGAATACTATTACTGTCTCATTCCCGGATAGCTCGTTGAGTTTGAAATGACTAAATGTTTGTATGGTTTAATTAACATGTTTGACAAATATGATTTTTTGATTCAAAAATATTTTTGGTATCCTATAAGTTCCATGCGTTTATTTACTTCAAACTCAATGCGACAGTTCTATTACAATGTGTTCTTTAGTTCCTTTTCATATACCATCTGCAAATTAGTCACCTTAGATGTGACATTGCTAGATATCTTTTAATATAACATGTTTCTCATCACCATGAGTTTTCAAGTAGTCCTCATTTCACAGTACAAAAAGTGCTTTCAACTTAAAATGAATTCATAATTTAGGAGGTTATTGTAGTGTTTATGGAAAATATATTTCGTCCACGACTGTTTGAATCTTAGATTACCAATTAGGGAAATTAGTTTTTCTAAACCTATTAGGCTGTTGCGAATTTACAATAAAAGCTCGTATGAGAACACTCTTAGCAGTAAAAAAAAAGGATAAATATATATGTGTGTGAGAGATATTATCATGTCATGTCAGCAAACTTACTGTAATGTTCTTTTTTATATATATTATTACCTTCTTTGGGCGACAGATATCATTGCCATTTTAAAGGCAACCCAGAATTCCAGAAGGCTCGTATTCACACAGAAATTGCGTTACTCCATTATTAAAGACAGTCTTCATATTTGGTCATAGAGTCGTTGCCTTGAACAAGGATTAAACCTTCTCTTTTTCAATTTTTTTTTGTTTAAGTTAATGTTTAAGAGCAAAAGAGAGTTTTGTTTAAATAAGTCAAGTTCAAATGCTACATTAATTCAATTGCAGTATAACTGTTGACTGTTTTCAAATTCGGCTTTAGATTTTTCTTGAACTAATTATTTTATATGCTATATAAGTCAAATAAAATGCCTTTCTACATTGTTATTTAAGTTATATTATTTGAATATAGTAATTTAGACACCACAATTTAATCAATTTGGTAATTACAATTTAAATAAGTTTATATTTTAATTATATAAATATTAAATGGATATATTACCTTCAATAATAAATATATGGTATAATCACAATTCAAATAAATTTAAATTTTAGTTATACAAATGTATGTCTAATCGACATATTAGCTTTATGAATAATGTACATCCATCATCATATTTAATATTTATATAATTAAAATTCACTTATTTAAATTTGGATCACTAAATATTGATGGGAAATCTAAGACACTATCTACAAATAATATTTCTATTGGTTTTTATACTGCTGCTAAAGCCGCCAAATATGGTTTAGATGAGCCTTTTTTATAGATATTTTGGACACATATATGCACTTAATTAATAACTTAAGCAGTAAGGTGGGAGGATGTCTAGTCGAACGTCATAACTTCAATTCCTATAACTTTATAATTAAAATAAGTATCTCTGCATGTATTTAAATATGAATGAACTTATATATTTGATATTTATCATCATGGCACTGGCCTAGTGACGAAGGTGGACTGTGGACACATGAACGGTTGAAACCAATTATTTTTACCAAGAAACTTAGTAGGTAGGATAACAAGTTACGGAATCTCTCGCTATTTACCTCTTTTTAACGGCCATTTGAAGAATGCAAAGACAAAAGGGCAACAATGTAATATTATCCTTCAACCCAATAGTATTATTATTATGATTATTTTTTATCGTACGTATCAATAATTTGTTATTTGAAAAAAAAATTGGTAAATTTTTTTTTCACATTTAAGACCAAATGTGGGAAAGTATCGAAAGAAACTTTTCTCCAGTTTTATCCTTTTCTAAAGGTCCACTTGAGACGTCAATCTTCTCTTTGAATAGAATATTTGTAAATGTAAATAGGGTATTTCTTATTTCATATATGGGATGGTGTGAAGGCAGTAAAAAAATATCTACAAATATTTGCATTCTTATTAACTTCGATTGTTATACTTCTCTTACTATCTTTTAAGTTTTTGAAGTAGTTAACTTTTGACATTAACCAATGGAAGAATTAAATATTAAACCATGAGCTAATTAACAAGGCCATTCTATTTATCGTAATGAAACGAATAAACGTGTTTTGAATTGTAATAATTTCATTGTCGAGCTCAATTTTCTTTAATTATGATCGATTATTATGCTTTACATAGAATGTTTAATTGATTAGATAATTTTGTTGGACTAATTATTTCAGTTTGTATTTCAAATGTACAAGAGGATAAATCCAATTTTTTTATTAATTTAGGTCGTATATATTTTTACATTTCCTCCTAAGTTGTATTCAAATCGCTGAATTGGTACTAATAAGAGTTGAGTGTAGTAATAAATGAGCTTTATTTGGGAACTATGATTTAAACTCTAAGAAAGATAATTATTAGAAAAATCTTTTAATTATAACAATGTGCCAAAGTTGAGATATCTTATAAAAAAAAAAAAAAATTGAATTAGCAGATTGGCAATTGCAATGTACGTACGGTGGCCAATATTTATGTTTTGTGTGGTTTATATATTGAAATTATTGATTGATTCCAGAGTCCTCGCACAGCACTTGTTTTCATTAACAATAGTATATTTAGGTCTTCAGGTGGTAATTAATGAATAAGTGGAGCCCAAAACTTGGCGGAAGACACTGGATTATATCTCAAATAAAATTATCTCCAACTGAGAATACCGGCTAGAAATCAAAAACTTGGCGAAAGAGTGGTTCAATGAAGAACTTACTGTGTGTAGGGTGGGCAAGGATCCGAGAAATTATGGTCAGTGTTGGTAACTTCTCTCTCTCTCTCTCTTTTAACTTTCTATTCTTCCAGCCCCCGCCCTCTGTCTTTTTGGTAAAAAAGGAATGCATCATTTTTCTCACCCCTTTGCTTATTTGATTCGCTTTTCTCAATATAAGCACTTGTTTTCTATGTACCACTTGCCCAAGATATGAATTAAATTTACCGTTCTCAAAGGATGCGGTAATGCTCAAATGCCAAAAGAAGAAGGGTACACATGAATGACAAGGTGTGTGAATCCAGAAATGGACAAAATAAATGGGGAAACTAGCTAGGGTTTTGGCAAGCAAGTGCATGTGATGATATGCTTGGAAAGCTGGGTCGCAGTGAAGGAGGAAGGCAAAAACTATCTAAGAAACTAATAGAAAATCGGGAACGTTCCAAAGGGTTGGTCAAGAAACCGTGCAATAATTTATTAGTGGTGACGCTAAGCAAACACAGGGTTACAGTACGCTCTGCCTCTGCATCCCGGCCCTTTCTCTGTGCCCTTTTTATAATAAACGAAAGGAGGGTAAGGGGTGGTAGCTGTTGGCTTAAAACTCGAACGCTAGGCTGCCACCTTTTCCCTGTATTTGTCCGTGCATTCTGCAACGCGAAATTGTTATTTAATATAGTTTGTGTGAAACGATACACTCTTACTTCTTCCTCACACACACACGGGTCTCTTGCTAGTATCTACATTTGTGGCTTGTGCCATTAAATTAATGGTTTCCGTTTGAGTGTTGAAGGGGTACAGCTTTTGTTGTATTTAGTGTATGAATGTAGGCAATGGCTTGACGCTGATCAATTTCATCCAACAAAAAGCAATAACCTTTCTTATATACCCAAACTCAAAAGTCCTATATCTTTTACTTCATTTAAATATGGAGGTATAGATGTAACTGAGCATGATTTGATGGTAAAAGTCGAGTAATTTCTCCAAACTCTAAGAGTTAAGCTTTTGGCGTAGCATATCATCCTTGTACCAAAAATTATATTTTAAAACCAATAATTTATAACAAAAGTGGCACTATACATAGAGGCATCTTTGGTGCACCTCGGACAAACCACATTTACAAAATGTGGTTAAATGCATTCAGTGCCAAATGCATTCAGCCACACTTCTCTGAAAATGCTCCTAAATGATTATGTATTTAGCCACATTTTGAAAATGTGGTTAAATGGCTGTAACCAAAACTTACCTAGTGCAACATAGCATCAACCACCTTGTAACAATGGATGCACACACACCACTTTGATCTAATGGTTGAAATGATATGGAATACCTATACAACCTGACATGGTGCTATATATTAACTCATTCTATCTCTTGCTCTCCTTTACCATAGCCGAATAAACATAGCTGCCTCTGCTAGTCGCACAATCGTTTTTGCCATCACAACTTGTTAGCCGCCGGAGCACCTCCTAGCCATAGCATCCTACCACGCCTACCTTCCTTTCATAGTTGGGACCTTCACTTAGTTGCAACTTGTCATTGCCAAAAACCACCACTAAGCTGCAGCCTAGAGCTAGACAACTCCACCACCACTGCAAGCCTCAAATTGTGGCCCTTACCACTTGCTTGCCACATTGTCACATGTGACCATCCCCATTGCTTGTGTTCCCATGCTTGCACCACTTCCCGCACACCATTCTGCAATGTCTTTTTATATTATGCCACCTTCATTTGTGTATCATGGTAGCAAAACATAGCTCAATGGTAAAAAAAGGTGGAGTGGGTTTCTCCATTAAGAGTTTCTATATTTATTAATTTTTCCCTATTGGATATCTAAATCTTGAAGAACAAAAAGGAGGGAATGAGAAGCTTCTTCTTCTAGCATGCATGGTGCCACAGCATCTGTCCAAATCTTTTACATGAAAAGAGGATGATAGGGTCATGATCAACAATTGCAATTGGACATTCTGAGGTGGCCTTTGTCATTGATCACTATCTTCATTTAAGATAGGTGGAGTGGGAGAAGATAAACTATGAGAATTGAGAATTTACGGTATATCATAAGTTATTGGTGTATTGATATACTATTCAATCATGTCCATTTGATCATGCAATGTCTAGTGCACCATATTTAAGCAGTTATACCACAACACGCTCCTAGTTTTAGTTGAGGGGAGTACATGATGGATTAACAATTTGATCTTTCACTAAACTTTTTTTTTTGGTTTTCCACATGTATTCTCCCACTAGAAGCAATCTTATTTGAGCATTTGAGATCTCATATGGGATATGGCTTTTCCAACACCAGCTACTCCATACTTAAAACTTGAACCCAAAATAGTTGATTAAGTGGAGGGAGCATCTACCACTCCAACCGACTATGTGTTGGTATTCTTCATTGAACTATTTATTCTTCTTTTTCTATAGTTGGTAGAATTTTCACTAAAAATCCTAGTTTAAATGCTAAGTTAATTAATAAAATGTAAGAATTCTAAAGCCTATCATTTTATTAGTTGGTTGGATAATTTATAATTTTCTTTGTATCTATGTTTACTAGTATTTCTGATATAGAAATTCTATTTGTACATTGTGTGCCTTAAGACACTTCTCGAGAATCATGTGATGGGTTAACAAAATCATTTTTAAAAAAATTGAAAATGTATGTAAGAGGATTTAATGATGGATTGCTAAAGTATGTTCAAAGAAACAAAGCCATGGCTATGTTTATATAACATAGCTCTGTAAGCTCCAATGTCCATTTGAAACTGTTTCATAACTTAAGACGTTTCACGCTTTAAGGTTTTGATGTATATCAAATCAAGCTTTAAGTCAATATTTTGAATCGCAATCGATTTGTTTGTTCTTGAACGCATTCATCAATGAGTAAATTTATCTACTTCGAAGTTAAATGATTGTTATACTTAATCAAAGCATCTATATCCATGGTACGTCACGAAAACATGATTATATTGGAAAAACCACTTTGTATTCTATATGTTTATTTACTTAGGAATAAGAAAGAAAGTTCAGAAGAATGTGATACATCATCAGAAAGGAAAAAAATGTGTCGTGAAAAAGATCACAGTACATTCAGAAGGATACTCAGTCCAGAAAGGTGATGATCAGAAACTTACTACTCATGAAGTATGTCATCTTGAAAGCTTCTTCCATATGCTCCAGTGAAAAATTCAAAAAGTCAAACATGATTTGACGTAACACAAAAGAAGCGCTAACAAGTCTAAAAGGTGGCTGAAGACTTCAAACGGCTACTTTTCCTCTTGTGTGCCATCTCAACTTGTTGAAGAAGAAAGTTGTATATTCTCTTTCCAATCATAGACCATTGGATCAAAGTAGCACAAGGCTCAAGATCTACAAGCTCCAACGGTAATATCTAGAAGTCTATATAAAGCTGGAATACGAAAAAAAAAAGAGAGACGCTCCTCATATATTTCCTAAGCTGCAATAGTTTCAATCTTCAACCTTCTTAACTTTCAAATCCTCCAGAAAGTTACTCATTGTAACTTCTGTTTTAAAATCTTCTCTAACATTCTCATTTTGAGAATTTAGAGAAATCTCACGTATTATACGCATTTGATCAATACTTTGTAAAGAGCTTTTAGTGTGAGTGTAAACACAAACCTTTTATCAAATCGCTTGTAACCAGACCCAATAGTGGTCAAGATGAATTTGGAGAAGCAAGGATAAGTACTACTCAGTTATAAAGCTTAGAGAGGCTAGAGAAAGACTACTCATCTGTAAGAGCTTGGAGAGGCTTAGAAAAAGAACACTCGTGGTATAAAAATGTCAATGAAGAGTTAGGGATTGGACATAGGCATTTGTTTGGTCGAACTAGGATAAACTTTGCCGTGTTATTTCTCTATCTCTTTCATCTTATTAACTGTCTTCACTTAATCTATAACTCTATGTGTCTATAGCAATTCTTCTTAAACAAAATTTCCGATAGCAAAACAATTTTGATTTATAACAAAATCTCTTTCGCATTCCAAGTTTTAGATATAAGAAAGTTGTTTTAGCCTAATTTTTACAGGTATAGTTTTTTATGTATAACACAATTCAACCCTGTTTCTCGTGTTATCATTTCCAACAAGCTCTTTTTCGTAAATGTGTGTTTCAATGTATCATTTGCTAAAGAGAATTGAAGTTGTTTCTTATTCGTCAGAGGGCTGCCTTACAAAATTGCCTTTATCCTGTTCTTGTTGATTTCAATTCTCTACTTTGTTTTGTATTAAAATTTTCAAAAAATTACCTATAGCCATGCCAAAGGCATTTAGTATGTTATTTATTTTTAGACCTTGCTTTATCATCCACATGTTGGACTTAAACTATATTATCAATGTTGATCTCCATGAACTTGCCAATCTTTGATAAAACGCTCTAGCATTTTTAAGCCTAAAGGGTGTAGCTACATACCTACTTGTAATTGCCAATGGCACTTGGACATCTAAAAGTTGTTTTTGACACATCATTCTCAGCCATATGTATATTTGATTATAATTGACAAAGACACATCAAATCCTAAATGTATATTTGGGTAAACTGGCTGCTTTTCATTCTCAAACAGATCCATTTTTGACTCCTCATTAACCTTCTGTACATCATCTCTAACATTGATGTCAACTATATTAATGGTCACTATGATTGTCTCAACATATTTAAAATTGATCTTAGATGGGCTTGTATCAACCTTCATCATTGGCTGTGTTTTCTCCTCAAACTTGAAGCATCCTTCTTTGATTCCTTTCTGGATAAGATCCCTCAAATAGACACAATTATTGGTCGATTAACTAGATATAATATTTGTAATTTTTTGACATTTTATACTCAGGGGTTTTTGTCCCACAAGGACCTTTTATTAGTTGTTGTTAGAAATCATCTTCTCTTTTCCTTTGACAAGGCTATATATGGTTGTCTCGATTGCAATTCAATGACATGTTACATCATTTTCCTCTTCTTCTATGTTTAAGTTAATGCAGTCGACAAAAATCAGCATATGCTAGTTTTTCTCTCCTAAAGTTTTTTATTGTTCTCTTTTTCTAGGTTTAGTTATTCAATTTGCCTGACTTTCTCAACTAGTTGAGGTAAGTCTAGGAATTGTTGATTGACTAACTTTTCCTAATACTATAGTCGAAAGCTATCTTAACCATTTTAGCCTCAAAAATGGGGGTAAAACATCAACCTTCCATCTATCAAAACCTGGCAAGATAAATAGTTGATGGACTCCCTTACAATCTGATCATGTTGAACAGGTAAGTTAAACTCACTTTCATTTTCCCTTTAAAGAAATGTTCGTGAAAACTTCTCTCCGATTGCACCCATGAATTTATGGAATTTAGTCGTAAGTTTGAAAACCAAGTGAAAGTATTTTTTATGAGTAAACATGGATAGAACCTTATTTTGAGATATTCATTTGCCATGACATGCTTTATTTCAACGATATATCAAGCTATATGCTTGACTATCGATTCCCCACTACCCTGAGAAAACATAGTCAGTAAATTAGGGATCTTCCATCTTCTAGGTAGCTTGACTTCTTGGATATAACCAAGGAAAGCTAACACAAAATAAGTTCGATTCGCATACCAAAATGATTTTGTATTTGCTTGACAACTTTGCTAATGTGTTGATTCCCCAATGATATTTTGTCTAATACAATTAAGTACATTCTTAGCATTTTGATCTTGACCAACTATATGAACTCCGTGAGGAGGTTTATGGGGAATATTAGCCACAGGTAGAAGTGGAGCATTGGCTATTTGTTGAACAATAGGTTGTCCAGACTTTCACCCATATTGACCACTTCTGTGATTCGACCCAATTATCTAGCTAAATTGTCGTACGTAGTGTTAGTCGATTCAATCAAGGGGGTTATTACAATAGCTATATGTTGAGTTAACATATTAACCAAATCATAATGTCTTTTTTCAATTTGTTGACGGAATTTACTAAGCACTTGACAATATTTCTAGGGGTGTTGGGAGTTATAGTCCTTGGCATGTTTGGGAAAAGTGGTCATATACTAAGCCTTTCATTGACAAAAACACCCCTCTATATGACGTTGTAAGCAAGATTATGGATTGCGCCACCTAAGACCATTATAGTTGAAACTGCTATCTGGGGTCCTAATTCTTGGCATAAATGGGACTTGTGACCCAAATTGGGGCAAATCAGCCATTACAAAATTGGTCTAGACAAGATTATACTTTGTAGGGAGTGTCCCCATAAATCATTGTGATATCACTGAAGGGGAATACCCTAGGGGTAACCCATATATGGGTATGGTATTCGACCAATTAGGTTGATTTTCTCCTTTTCTCCCTATTTGTGTAGTAGTTTGTGTAATAGGACGAAGTGAGATATTATAAGCTTGGAAAATTTTTCTCCACTGCCTTCCTCGGTGGCATTAGTATTCTCAATCTAGATTGGCAATGAAACTCTCAACATGTTGGGCACAACAATGCCACTTCTCAAGAGCACATGATATGGAATTGCCATGAAAATATTTAAACACAACTATTATTGTGCGTGTCAATTTGTTTATTGGTATTTTTGTCAAACATGTGTTTGACTACCGATAGATCCATTATTCTTCAAAGGACTTTGTTGCCAACTCCATTTAAATCAATCATTTCCAAATCGACAATTGCCATTAGTTGACGCTCATGGACTCATAACATGCTTTTGCTTTATATGACCTTCCCTATTTTGTCACATTCCTGTCGTGTCAAAGAAGATTATGTCAAATTCAATAGTAACAACTGAAAGCCTTTGTTATCTCTGGATGATTATTCCTTCGACTTCCATACTTCTTGTCCTGGTCTTACTTTTTATCGACCCCTTCAAAACATGTTGATAACAATTACTTCTTCAGCTTCCTAGACATGGAAATTTCCGCTAACAATCTAATATTGTGCACGAGTTTGGAAACACGTATTAAATATGTGTTTATCAAAGTTCTAAAAATTGGACTGGACATTAAACCAAACAAGATACTAATTCAGAGGTTCAATATTTTAACCGATTCAATCAGAGGTTCAATCGGAATGTAATAATATATATATATATATATATATATATATATATATATATATATATATATATATATATATATAATTAATTAATTAATTAATAACATGTTATGAGATAAATAAAAATGATTAAAAAAATTTTATATGATAAAAATAGTTTTAAAAATCAAAATTACTATATTAAGTCATATTAACATAACTAATACAAGTAAAATATTAAGTCTCACATTGCTTAAATTTTGATTTTTTTTATTCTTAAAGTTACTATAAAATATTAAAGAAGTCTCACATTGCTTAGAATAAAGGTTTTTTACTTTTGAGACTTTTATAAATAGTACTCATATATCAATTTTTCTTATATTTATCACCTCTAAGCTCTTTTTTAAAGAGTAAGAGATGTAGTAATTTTTTGTTTAACCAATCAAAATGTATTTTTGGTTATTTTTCATCATAATTAAGAGTTAACTTCACCATTTATGATAAAAAAAATAATTTTGCACTTCTTAAAAAAAAAACCGGCCAACCGACAAAATCGGTCCGGCTTGGCCGATTTGCCGGTTTTTGGCCAGTTCACTCTGTTCAATACCAATTTATAGTCCAAGCGATCTTTTAGTTATACTCGGACTGAATACCTGGCTAGTTCCTAGTTCAACTGGTTAGACTGGTCGGTCTGATCCGGTTTTCAGAACACTGGTGTTTATATTCTTCTCCCCATCCTCGTCTCTATATGCAAGTCTATATAACGCATGCTTTCCATTTCTTTCCATTTTTTTCTATTATGAAGAAAATTTGCAAGACAAATTTATATTAAATTATTAGCTTAAAATCTCTGAACAGTATATACACTAGAAACAACCCATGCATTTCTGATGTTGCGTATAGTAAGATTGAGTGCCACTGACAATATCCTTCATTTTACTTCTATAGATTTTATAAATTTACATAAAGAAAATAAATTAAAAGAAAAATTTTGATTTGAATATATTATAACTGTAAATTGGAAATTATGATCCAATGATTGATATATTTAATAAAAAATTTCATACTGCAAAATATCTTACCATTTATCTTTTCTCTTATTTTTGTTCTTAATACCTTCATAGAGTGGCCACTCATTGTTTAATTTTTGTTTTATGTAGTAGATTGGGGAATTGCTATATAAAAATGGCCACTATAAAATTTGCCATTACTTTGGTAGATTCTAAGGATAGTATATGCGATCATATGAAGACGAATTCTTGTGCTTAAACTTTAGGCTAAGTTTGGTAAAATTAGCGGATTAGTTTATTTAATTTTTCTTAAGAGAATAACTTTATCGAGGAATTGAAGCTGAGTTTGATTTGGTGAAAAAATCACATGCAAGCTCCCAATCACATGTAAACAGAGGCACGAACCCCTTAAGCAATTCAACTAATGGCCTTTTTTGCAAGCTTCAATTTTCTCTTAATCTTAATAATTGGTTGGGAAGATGTTAGAGAAAGTAATTGGAACCATCCCAAAGGTCAAATTCCCTTAGGTGATAGAATAAAATTTATACTTGATTTATGTGAAAGTCTCTTTATAGGGCTTGAAATAAAGTCTTGCTTAGTTTAGCCTACATAAAAAAGGTAAATAAACAAAGGCAAATAAAAAATATCATTTTATGAATGAGTCACACTAATACGAATTGCACCCTTAAGTAAAACTTTGTACAATTACCATAAGATAATCTATAATAGTGTTAAATACAAAGATTGAGATTGAAAGAGAAGAATAAGTGGGAAAAGGAGAGAAATTGAGAGAGAATATGAGAGATAGAGTGTATGAGTATGTTGTGTAATTTTTCAATTGATTTTGAAAATGTTACAAAGAACTCTTTATAACCAAGCAAATTCTATTATACGGGCTTCCAATCTATTACTTCTAATAATGATGATGATGATGATGATGACAACAATAATAATAGTAATGACTATGATGATGACGATGATAAAAGATAATATAAACAGAGATGAGTAATTCGGTGGGAGCTCATTGGATTAAAAAAAAAAAAAGATGTATGAAGTTAGTTAACATGAGATAAAAAGATAGGTGTAGGTCAAAGGAAAAAGAAAAAATGAAAAATACGCACCTAATACTAACAAGGCTGCATTGCTACAAAGCTAAAGTTTAGGTCATAAATAAAATCAATGTTTATAACATTGAATAGATAAATGAAGTGGTGACAATTAAATTTATTTTTAATTTTGCATATATAAAATGATAAATTAATGATTTTTATTTTTTTCAACAACTAATAATTATTTATAATAAAATAATATGGTATTTTTCAAATTCTAATTTCGGTTATAAAATTCAGTCCTATTTTTTCAATCGAATAAAAATCAATCCCATAAACTAGTCCAATTTAACAACTTATATTGGTTGAAAAGCTAAATCTAGTAAACTAATGGTCCAAGCCCAAGGACCCCCTACTAATTCCATTAGATTTACACTTTTCCCTAGTTTCTTTCAAACACACGGTGCAACCAACAAGAAGGCATAAGGAGTCTTCGATCTTCTTCCACAAGAGATAAGGCCATGAATCTGCCACACAAGCAAACCACTAAGATGACACAATTACAAAGACGCCATGAGTACACCAAGGTGTTCGGTGCATCTAATGCTAGTAGCCCCATGGGTATAACTCTCATCTGATCTAAGATTAAGAGAACAACTTGCTCCAAGGTAAATAAAGCTCTTACCAAATTGCATCCTCTAATTTTGTTCGGCTACATGCGAAAAAAAATTGTTTAAACTGATGATTCACCAATCTTTGCTAGTTTTTAATTAATTAATTCATTTCTTCTCTTATTTTCTTCATCATCGGTTTTGACATTTGAATGGACCAGACACAAGATCATTTCAGTGGTTTTCTGGGTGAATCATCCAATCTAATCTAACTTTTGTTATCATTGAATAAAACGTTGTAGAGGAGGAAAACATACACATACAAATATTACAATAAAAACATACTATTAGAAGGATAGCACATACGTAGAGTGCAAACGGAGAGAGAAGAAAGTAGCATTGCATTGCTTAGGTTTTTGATATTTTTTTCTAGGTAACATTGTATTGTTTCATTTCCATTTTTATGTTTGTTTTATTTTTCACTGGCTTTTATCAATTTGTGAATACATACTCCTTACTTCCATCACGAATGATGCCTTTTACTGTGATACCATACTAACTAACTATTATCGCATCATTTATTTTACCTTATTTTACTTTGATAATAATTAGCCTAGCAAAATATTACTAACTTACTACCTTAATTTTATGCAGGTAAATTTTTTTCCACCGATTGCTATTACTAGTTTCATTCTTTAATTATTAAATTTTGCACGACAGAGATAATACTATTGTATGCTAGTCGATAATTTCCACAATTAAGGCAACTATCATCTATAGAAAGTATACATAACTACTAGTATTATGTCATAAGGTTGCGGTACATAATACATAACCAAAGTATAGAAAGGGGACATCCTATACTACTAACCATCCCCACCGGACCCAAGTATAGCCTATAGAACTACAAAATATAAAATGGGAGACAAAATGGGGCATCCTACAGTTACATCATGACATATTAAAGTCTAGTCATTGATAACGGTAATAGTAAGAACTTCATCCATAACATGTAATAGGATCCTATTATTAGGCAAATCTAGCTCGAAGGCCACGTCTATCTCAATATTTAGGATGATTTGTGCCATCTAGAAACATCAAAGAAAAATGGGTAAGAGAAATCTCCTAGTACGGTAGTGTTGCTAGGGTAGTCTTGCTTCATCCCAAAAATGCTAAGAATAAAGTGGAAGTGCAACAATATGCATATCACATAATAATTCGAGTCACACATAAAATTATTAGAACATTTAGCACCAAATGACACATAAATAAGTCACAAGCAATTGATAAGATAAATTATCACCTAGCCATTTATTAGTGTCAAGCAAGATGGAAGTGTATGATAATAATAATAGAAGTAAAGTAGTAATATAATTAGAGAAAATAATCATGAAATTAGCAAGTATATTGTTAATCCTTTTTTTACTACTTCTAATTCCTTTCTGATGGTTGAAGTCTATAGGGTTTGCATCATATATCTAGATCTAGAGAGCTCTCATTGCTAAGGTATCCCCTAGTTAGATTAATGATTGTCAAGTCTTTGTCTGCTAGTATGACGGGGCTCGTGCATCACTTTAACTATACCAAGTATTGTTCGGTACAAGACAGGGCCCAAGATGTCACATAATGACCACCAAGTCCTTGTTCGCTATTAGATGGGGTTTGAGGTGTCATTTATCATTTATTTTCAGATAGCAACCATTTCACATAGTTCAGACATTTAAACTTATTTTCAATGCATAATGCACATAAATTTCATATTCATCTCATAATACCATCAACCAAAAAACTCCCATTTCATCATAAAGCACATGTTATCACTTTCTAATTCAGATCATAACCATATTCATGTGCACATTTCATATCTTGCTCAATCTATTGCCACTCACTATAACATGAATGATTCTAAAGCATTTAAACATAAGGCATCTTTCACTAATAGCTCATATGACAAGTGCACATATAATAGCACATATTTCAAGCCAACAATTCCATGCTCATGTTCGGATCATGCTTAGAATAAAGGTAGACTCAATCTTATGAGATTAAAGGCTGCAAACACAGATTAAACAAAACCTTAACTTTCAAATAACAAAACCATTGATCCTTAAACCTAAGTTTTAGAAAAATCACTTTAAGCCAGGAACTATCTAGCTTACAAGAAATTTCTAGTGGGACCTTAGCTTAAATCTTTATGTTTAAAGTTTATTAATGTGATTAGAAGTGTATTTTAAGTGTCTTTTAGAAGCTTATTAAGTCTTAATAGTCCCAAAAGAAACTATCACATAAACCAAGCTAATTCAAACATGCTGAAAGGTTTGAAAATACTTCATCATAGCAAAGTAAATAAGATAATTTCCATGATTCAAAGAGCCACATGGCCAAATGCACATAAATGGCTAAAAGAAGTCTTTTTGTTTCATAACTTCTTAAACTTGTGCCCAAAGCTTCATCAAGCAAAAATACATGATTTAAGACATCAAATCAAGTTTACAAAACACTTAAAAGAGTGAAAAATGAATGAAAATCTTGCTGCCCAAAACAAAGCAGATTTGAAAATACACCTATAACACATGAATTCAATTCTAAGATTCAAGAAACTTAGCAAACAAGCTCATAATATAGACTCCCAAACTTCAAACCACCACTTTAAGAACAATAGAAGACTTCAAATTCTTGCTACAACTACACAGTTTTCACTAGGTTAGAATTTAGAACAAAGCTCACTCATATGTTTCAAGTGCATAAATTAAGAAAATAAGCATGTATCTTTCATATGTCAACTCTGATAAATTGGAATTTTATATACTTATTTTTCATCATATCTAGCTCATTTACCTTCTTTTGTGCATATTTGAATTCACTTGGACCATTTCCTATTTAATTGGACCTTGGTTGGACTTTGATCTACTTTTCCTGCACTAGCCTTATTCTGACATTGTTTTGGTTTTTGGGCTATAACTTGAGTTATACACCTCACTTTGGCATGATTCTTGTTTGTAGGAAAGCTAAGAGCTAGACCGACAACTGTTATGAAGAGGTCAGAGGCTAGTTTGGGAGTTTTCAAACTGGATTTGGGCCTTCAAGTGGACTCTAGAGATGGAGTCGCAAACCTGAGCAATGTGCACTAATTGGGCTATATTTTGGGCTACAAGAATCCAATTGAGGCAAAATTGGTGCCATTGGAAAGCTAACTTCTAGGCCTACAACTTTTTTTCAGATCTCTAGTGCAAATAATGACATTTTCTGGGCCAAAAATGCGGTTGAAGTTCACTAACGAATCCAGTGAAGTTGAATTAGTGTATTTAGCATAAGTTTCCTTTCACAAGTCCAATTAATGTAAATGAGGAGTTTACTTGTAGCCTTAGAAGAGAGGATTAATGTAATTAGTCAATTAATGTGTTAATCATAGGTATATATAGGAGGGAACCCGAATTAGGAGGGGACTTTTGACTAATTTGATTAGAATTTGAAAATAGAATTTCTCTTTTTCTCTCTTCCTCTCTTTCTTTCTTTCTTTCTCTCTCTCTCTCTCTCTCTCTCTCTCTCTCTCTCTTTCTCTCTCTCTCTCGTGCGTTTTCCTCCATTAATGGAGGAGTAATTCTCCTCTGATTCAAGACATCAAGAAGCAATTAAACTCTTGAGGATTGGTGCATCATTTGGATGCAAAACATCAATTCAATTTCATCTCCCCCTTTCTCCTTCTTAATCTAGTGCATGAATTGAAGTTTTGCATTCTTGAATGTTGATTAGGAATGTAATCATGTCATATATGATTTGGTTGATGTATGTGATTTGATTGTTGAAGGAGTGTGAATTATGTTCAGATCTAAATATATGATTAGCTGCATTGGAGTTTGAAACTAATTCAATTCAATTCGGTTTTTGAGGTTTCTGAATCAAATTGATTGTGTAATTAGTTGAATTCATGGTGGTTGCCATGTGAATACTAGACTTAGATTGAAGTTTCATTTAGGTCTAAATCTAATCACCGAATTGGAGTGTTGCATATAGTTAGAATCCAATGATGGAGTGTTAATTGTGTTTATCCTGTGTCTTGGATTAGATCTCTTCATTCAGTTTCATTGCTCATTAATTCTGTTTTGTTTTGCTTTATACATTTTGCATTTCAACTATTTGATGAAACAAATCCCCTGAAATTTCTTATCAATGGTGTATTCATCTTAGGAAACGATCCGAGTTGTCTACTATACTATAGTTGGTATTCGGTTTAATTTGCTCATGTTATGACGCTCGAGTCAATAAGGTTTATCAAGTAAAAATTCATCATCTAAGATACAAGACCAACACTTTAGATGCTTAAAGTAGATTAAATAAAAGAGTTAAGGTGATGCCCAAAACAGGCAGCCTTCAAAGTTTACTCTAAACACATATTTAGTGCATGAAACTTAAATGTAATCGACATATAAGCACATAGCATCAATATATAGGTTTTTTGCACACTTTAATATCATAAGAAACACTTGCTTCAAAATAGGGTAGCATAGATGCTTCTAATGAAAATAACAAATTCCATGATATAAATTTCAACTATCAAAGAATCAAGCTTCCATAAGGAAAATTTAATATGTTAAGACTTTGATTCATCATCTATAAGCCTTGAAACATACAAATGAGAACACAAAGAGTAATCACTGCCCTTGGTGAAGGCCATGAGGCTTAAGAGGTTAAAATCAAGGGTTATTAAGCTTAAACTACTCCAAACTCATGGTAACACATGTCTTTACACATAAAGTTTGATCAAAAGAAAATAGAAGCAATATCAAAATTTATAAAAATCAATCTTTCAACCTCAACCCTTGGTAAACCCGTGAAATTCATAAGGTTCAAGAAGAGATTTTTCAAGCTTTCAAGTTCATATAACATTAAAGCATGGTTATTCATATTATAAGTGTAACATCTACCACGAGTTCCGAGTTCGTCTTCGAATTTCAACATAATTTCCGACTTCCGACTTCATTTGGCATAATTTCCCTACTTCCGACTTAACCTTCAAGTCCAAACAACATGGAGATATTCCTGATATCCAACTTTATGTCTCAAAGAAAACGGACCCTATTTCCGATCTAATAATTTATTTCCAAGTTTCAGGCAAGATGTACATGAGTTCTGACTTCATACTTCATGTTTCAAAATAGTGTACATGGTTTTCGACCTCCGAATTGATAGTTTAACACAATTGTACAAGTACCGACCTCCGAGTTTATTCCCAGAGGTTTCCATTTCCGTTGGTACTCCCGAGTTTGAATTGGTAGTTCCAAGATTATGTAATTGTGTGCTGTATAATTTCAGACATCCGACTTTGCTTCCAAGTGTCAAATAAACCAGATAATATTTCCGATATCCGATTTCATCTCCGAGTGTCAAATAAATGGCACAAGTTTTGACTTTAAACAGAATCGAGATGAGTTTCGATTTCAGATAGGATGGAAGCGAGTTTCACTTTTGGGGTGACGTGGAGAGTAATTTAGTCATAAGAGTAGGAGACATGGCTGAACTTCAATCACAAAATTTCAACCAATCAATACTCACAATTCCAACTACCCTCGTGTATTTAAGTCAGATCTCCCTCTCACTTCTGGCTGACTTGCGCTTCCCTCTCCTTCTTGTTCCAGCCTTCTTCTTCTCTTCCCTTCTCAACCTACTCCATCAAATCTCCAAGCTTTGTCAAGGTTCCATTAACCCAAACCCAAATTCAGCAAGATCACACCTAAAGGAGGTAGGATTCAAACTCTGTCCTTAATTTCTCTAAACTGTGGCTGCATGAGATTTTACTCTTCTTCATATATTTGATTATATATTGGATGTATATGATGTATTATGGTTGGATTAATATGAAATCTTGAGTTGGAATTAAAGTTAGAAGAAGAAAACTAGGAGAAGTGGAGGATTAGGATGCTGTCTAGGTGAAAAGTCCACGGCAGCCCATACGGCGGGGTGTACGGCGCTGCCTATAGCTGGTTAAATCTGATGGAAATATTTTTATATGAAAGTAGACATTCAGGGCTTTCTATACATATATAATATAAGGCCATTGGATTAGTATTGAGAGAGATATGAATTTTTGAAGTTTAACCTAGGAATCAGGACCTTCATCTAGGCAGTGTGACTTGAGAAGGGTGTAACTCACCCTACACAACTCCAAATTGAGTGAAACTAACTTTGTTAGAAAGCTTACACATAGAGAAACATTTCATAATAAATTCCTAGTTTGTTACAATCCCATTTGTTCACAGTGGTTCGAGGAAGTTGCCCTATGTCCAAAATAGGCCAAAACAGGGTAGTTTAGGAAGGTTGAATTCTAGGACTTATAACTCAAGCTCTACTAAAGTAAATGAAATGAAACTTATTGCAGATGAAAGCTTGTCCTGTTAGCTATGATATGACACCAATTTTGTATAATTTGGACTTGTTTTCGATTTTTAGTAGATTTTTACTTTTAGGTGTGTAATTCTGGCTAGCCATAGGGCAGGCCGGGTTAAAACGTAAATAACTTGAGTTATATTTATCCAAACTAGATGGGACCAAAGAGGTTAGAAAATATACACATAACACTTTGACATATCCGAAATTCAGGTCCAAATGAGTTAAAATGAATGTAAGGCTTAATTTCTAAAAACGGGCAGAGTTGAAGAATATGAGCAGGATTTCCAAAGTTAAAGGATTTGGCACCTTAATTCACATATGAGTTCAAGTAAAGTCTAAGTGTTGCAATTCCATGTTGGTGCTTGAAAGATTAATGCATTATATTTGATCTCTTACTGTGACTGATTGTTTGCTGAAACTGGTACTATTTATGGGGAAGCGGACTCGATCCGTTATACTACCAAATTTTCGGTAGAAGTCTATGAATATTTATATTACAAGAAATTTATGATATGAACAGCTGTACAATTATGAATATATTACGATGACATGATCATGAATCATTCTTATGAGCGTATGCATATCTGCATATGAATAAAGGAAGAACATATGAGATCCCTTCACTTGGAGGCAGTTATTTGGGTCCCTCCCTATGAAGGCAGTTAAAAGATATAATGAAGGTCCCATATTCCTAAGGGACATGACATGATGATCACGCTTTGATGGGGTATGACATGGCGATCATACTCTAGAATATGGCATGATAAGTACCTCCTAAGGAACGTGACATGACGATCACGCTCTGATAGGGTATGACATGGCGATCATACTCTAGAGTGAGGCATATAAAGATTCTATGATGGAAGGTATGATGATGAGTCCATATTCCGAAAGACGTGACATGACGATCACGCTCTAATGGGGTATGACATAGCGATCATACTCTAGAATGTGGCATAATGATCCCATACCCTAAGGGATATGACATGGCGATCACACTTGATGGAGTATGACATGGCGATCATACTCTGGGACGTGGTAGGAAGAGCAGATTCCTAAGGAGTGTGACATGGTGATCACACCCCGATGGAGTATGACATGGTGATCATACTCTGGAATATGTATGACAAGTAAGGGAAGATGAGTAGTGCTGCACTTGAGGATGGCGATATGTGCAGATGTTATGTCTCCTGTATATTGATGCTATCGTATTTTAATATGTTGCAGTTATTATTCATAGTATAATTCATAAATTTGTTTTGTATGGGCTCTCCCAAATGCCAAGTGTATGAGTAAAATGAACTTTACTTCGGATAATATATTTTCGAAATATAAAATTTAACAGTTTACATAATATGTTCACCTTTTTCAAAATAAACCGAAGAAACTAGAGACGACAACGAAACAGTATGTATGATAGTTAATGAATCCTACTGAGAATTTATAATTCTCACTCCCATATTTCTTTCCGTGTTATCTCCAGATAGTTCGGAAGTTCTGAAGGAGGTCCTCCGAGACGGAGTTGACTAGTAATATTGAAGGTGGCCGAAGGTTGCTGCTAGACAAGGTCCAATTAAGTGACAGTAATAATTCCAGAGTGTGGTACTATGACTTAAGCATAGTACTGCATTTTGGGAGGATGTTACAATAAGCACAAAGAGTAACATAAGTATCATCATCAACCTTTCAAAAATCATATAGTTTCATAGAAACCCCAACATGGCTGTGGCCTACGTGTTCAAGAACATGAAGGTTTAATTCACAAAAATGCAAGAAAACATGTCTTTAGGCATCAAAACACAAGAACACAAGATTAAAACTTCAAATTCTTAAAAGAAACCACTAGAATCCAATCCTTTCACAAACTATTAGAAACTTAAAAAATGAACATATATTCTAAACAATAAGATTTAAAGCTTCAAATAACACAAATAATCACATAGAACACATGCATGACTTCTAAAGAATGAAAAAAGAAACTCCTACTTGATTTATGGAGCTTGAACTGGAATTGCACCAAAGCTAAGGCAGCAACTAGCTCGAGTTTTTGCTCCTATTTAGAAGCTAGAAAGTGAGCTTCAAGGATGAGGGATGATAATGTTTGAGAGTTGTGAAGATAGGTGAAGGTTTGAAAGTGTTTTAATGGAGATTTCTTAGAGATTTTAGATGAAAATAGTGGATGTAATATCTCGAGCTTTGAGAGTAGACCTGGATAGAAGGAAGCTCGAGTTAAGGCAACAAAAAACTATAAATAGGTGGTCGTAGAAAAAGGAAGGGCAAAATTATAATTTGATAAACTGTAGTAAAAGTAGGAATGAAGTTGTAATTTAGGGTTTATGGCTGATGAAAAGGGCAATCATAGAAATATCATGATTCCAGGGTTATGTGGGCCCTACGACCCTAATAAAAACTAAAATACATGTAATAGTTCTATAATCGATATTTTCTACACTTAATTTTACATAAAAGTGTAAGGCTACTCACACTACATATATAATATCTCGGGTAACTTAGAATACCCGAATTGATAGTTGGATACTTTGAATTAATGCTCAAGGATCCTATATTGTCTGTGGGTATGAGTATCAATCAAAAACCCTCTTGATGACTAAAGATGAGCCAGTCAAATTTAAGCCTAGGATATTTTAATTCTTGCTACAAACTGGTCAATGAGATTTAACCCACAAAGCTTAATTTACAAGCCAAAATTTTCCACCAATCATAAGCCTTCATACGTCATTTTAACTTATGAAGAAAGAAGCTCATTTTCGCCCCATATTGCCCAAAAATTTGCCCTCCACCTTCACCATTTCACCATCTCCATTTTTGTTTCTTTCACCACCTCCATGGCTATGAGCTTCAAGCTCATAGTTAGTGGCATTCTTGGCCTCAAATCTTCTTGCTCCTTTTATGAAAATTGATCTTCATTCTCTTTTCTACAAAAAGTTTCTATCAATTTGACTATTTAACATCAAGTGGAGTCTCCCACCCCTATATGCGTCACTACCATGAAGGGTAAAGAAGGCTACGAGTTGTTATTGGCCTCCTTACTTCCATGGTTTCAAGGATTTTGATGTAGGTAGCTCAAATCCTTGCCTATTTGATGTGCTATGTAGTTTTGTGGCTAATGTGACTCTTTTGTGCTATCATTGATTTATGCTTGTATGATGATATTATGACTTGTTTCTAGTGATTTAAGATAGAAAAATTTTTGTTTAGATTGAAGGATAGATCAAGAGAACAAGATAGTGTTGGATGGGATAGCACGAGAAAGGGGGTTGAATCATGCTTTCAAGATACTTTGTAATCTGAAAAAAAAAAAAAAACTTTAATAAAACAAATTTATCTCAAGTTCAAAACTTGGATTGCGAAAGTGACTATGTTAGTTTATAAAACAGTTTAGTTTGTATAAAGTGGAAATAGTTATGTTTCGGATAAAGTTTAAACAAAAATGAACTTATATGATAAAACTAAGTAACAGGATAAGAGATAGAAAAATCACACGAGGAATTTTTATATTGGTTCTCTAAACCACTTGCCTACTTCTAGTCCCTAACTCTTTGTTGAGATTTTATAATCCACAAGTATTTATGTCCAAGCTTCTTACACTTGAGTAGTCTTTTTCCAATCCTGTCCAAGCTTTACAAATGAGTAGTATTTTCCTAACCTCTCTAGCTCACACTAACCACTACTGGGTCCAAATACAATTTTTTACAAATAATGTGGTTTCTTGCTTCTTGGTCAAATACTCACACTAACTCTCTTGACAGAGAATAAATAATAAAGCTCAGTATGTGTGACTTCTCTAAATTCTCAAAGAGAGAATATTATCTAATACAAAACAATAGAGAAGATTTTCTTTTTGTCAAAAGTTACAATGAGTAACTTTTTGGTGCTTTTAAATAGTTGAGAAGGATGAAAGAAGAAAGCTCTTTTTACATAATAAACATACAATAATCTAACACTTCTTTCTTTGACTTCCAGCCTTATATAGACTTTGAAATATGACCATTAAAGCTTGTAGGCCTTGATCTTTGTCAATCTTTTTGGTTTGTTAGCCTACGAATGGACAGAGAAGAAATAGCCTTCCTTTTTCCTTTTATATAGAAGTAGAAAAGCAGATTGTTGTTCATTTGCCAACTATTCAGACTTATCAGCACCCCTTCTGCATCTTATCAAATTACCTTTTTGACTTTTTGAATTTGTCTATGAAGTGTATAGAGAAAGCTTTGAAGGTGTAACATTTCATGAGAAGCCTCTGGAGATTTCCCTTCTGGACGAGGTCATCTTTCTGGTTGAATAGTGTTTATTCTTGAGGCACAATCTTCTGGTGTTGCAGTTTCATCCTTCTAAATTTTTCTTTCTGTTTCTTTTGAGAAAACTCAAGAAGTATACAAAGCATATATTCCATATGAAGTATTTCAAGTAAAAGAATGATGGACAATATAGCTTTGTTGATTCTCAACCAGATAATGCATACAATTATGATCTTTAATTTTTCACGAAAGAAAATATTTCTAGATACAAATCATTTACATACAAAAAAGATTAACTTAAACTCTAATTTGGTATGCATCAAAACCTTAAAACTCATTTTGGTTCACAACCATAGAGTGGTTTCTAAAGGGCATTGGAGCTAACAATCTCCCCCCTTTTTTGATGATGGCAAATCAGTATTTAAGAAAGGTCTTTGTTAAAAAAGATAAAGAGCACGATTTTTTATTTAGAGTAAGTAACTTTCTAAAGAGAGTAGTAATACTCATAATATTGAAAGATTGAATCCTTTTTTCAAAAATGGAGAGTTTTGATTATATTCTAAGTAATAGCGCATGGGATTCTTATGTCATGTAAAATCATCATTAAAGCTTAATAAAGCATCTAAACATATAAAAACAACAATTGAGATAGTTCAAATCAGATGCGAATAATCAAAAAGATTATATAGCAAAAATATATCCATATTGATTCCACAATCTTGTAGTAGAGTAAGCTCAATGTAGTTAAGGAATTTTCATTTCAATCGGTTAGGATATCAGAGCAAATATCATAGCATTTAATAACTCACATATCAGATTATTTAATAGCTCATACACAGTATAGTTGCTGTAAAATTTGATCAAGAGATATGAGAGCATAATTCATAGAAAGATCAATATAAATGAACATAAATGTAATTGATCTGTAGGCTATGAAAAAAAATTGTTCAAACATATGTAAATAGAGAAATGTTCTTGGAATGAAAATGATAAAGAAATGTTTTTGGGATGTAAAGAACTGAGTGTAAAAATGAGTCCTAAGACTAATGTAACTAATGTATGCAAGCTCCCCTTCAGCTTAAGCTTTTCTGAATTATCTTCTCCCACTTTGACATCATCAACAAAATGAGAATATGGGATCATGGAAAAGCCATCACTGATTGCCTTTTCCTTTTTGAAGAGTCTTCAGAATCTGCAGTAGAAGATGCTCAATCGTATCCATTCTTCGGTCTAACCTTTGCTAATGGGCTTGAAGTTCAGCCTGATTGGCCATGATAGTATGATGATTGGCCAAGAGAGGATCCATCTATACTTCAGTAACATTTAGAAGAATTTTGGCAGATGAAGTGTTTCAATAAGCACTTTTTCAGTGTGCTGGTTGTGACTAGCTGAGGATCGTGGATGCTCAGAAGCAGTAGGAGTAGCTGTTCTATCATATATAGGTGCTGAGGTGAGTAGCAGCAATGTCTGTGCAATGATAGGAGTAGCAGAGAATTCTTAAGATGGTATGGCAATGGTTGGTTGGGCATTAGAGTGCTTTGAGGTGTAATATCAAATTTAGCAACAGCAGGTTCAATTTCTAGTTTTGCTACCAGAGCAAGTGTTCTTTCAGGCTCAAGTCTTTCTGGTGCAAGCTCAGCTGGTTGAACCAGTGATATTTCTTGATTCAATGGAATCAATGATAGGCTTGATGGTTGAATGGCAGGCTATACTGATCTTCTTGTAGACTCCTCTAAGGGTAAAAAAACCTTTCTCATTTTAGAGGGTGTATTGACATCTTCAATAATAATGTAGTCTTGTTCTACCTCCAAAGAAGCAGATGAGCTTCTTGTGCCTCTGGTTAAGCCACCAACTCTAGTAGCTTTGTCCTTTTGCCTTTGTAGCCATGCCTCTGTTCTCAATCTATCTTGAGCTGCTTTAAGAAAAGCTTTTCTGATAGGAGATGAGGTAGAATTACTAGAAGGTAGCACGGGGGCATTCTTTAAGGGCTTCTTCCCTTTCCTTCTGATTTCAGGATTCTCATTTTTATCTGAAGCTTCAGCTTTAGGTTGCTCAAGTTGCTCTTGAGGAGGTTGTTCCCTGATTGTAATTCCTCTTTCTCTTGGTCTGAAGGGTCTTGTTACAAATTTTGCAGGTGCAGCAGCATTCATTAGTTGTGCAACAATGGCTAAAGTGTCATCTTTTGCACTAGAGAATAAGTCTTTAGCAAGCTTCAGTAATCTCCTTTTACTAACTCTCCTTTCCTCAGAGATAGGGGAATGACTCATCTCATGCCTCCTTTCTGTTCAGATTTCTTGAGAAGGTTTGGATTTTGCCTTTTGAAGTAGAGCTTGTCTTCTCTTTGGCTTCTTCTTATCTTCTTTCTTCTTTTTCTTTTTCTCTTCTTATTGCTTCTTTTTTTCTTCCCTTTTCTTTTTTCTCCTTTTCTCCTTTGTCAGTGCTTGTAGGTTTCAAACCCATGGTAGTGAAGGTCTTCATGGTGGTGGCAAGGTATTTTTCATCCTTCCTGCGACCATCTATAGCAAGCTATGCTCTTGAAAAGGTCCATGTAAGGAGCATGCCATAGGGCAAAGCAGCATGGCTTTTCCTTGAATCATCAATAGTTGCATGTCTTGTCTGCGAGTGAGAACTTCAGAGACTTCCTCTTCTAAGACTTCGAGTTGTTCCCACCATTTTGTACCACCTAGACACAGAGCACCTTCATTTTGAGTGTTGGTGATATGAACAAGATCAGAAGGAAGCTTTTAATGATGCTCCTAACAGATGTGCTGTCTTCATCAACTGAGGCAAGAGTATTGTATAATGTAGTAACCACTCCAATGTACACATCTTCTAAAATCCTCAGAAAATCGTTGCATCCTTGGAACTCAAACTTCTATAATATGAGGAAGAGATAAGAAGTTTTCTATCTCAAAGCTTCTTCCGAGCGTAATAAGCCAGATGAAGAACTGCTTGTGAAATCTAGTTTGCATTTCATCGTCATCAAACATGTAAGGGACGTTGTAATCTCCCTTCTTTGTCATGATGATTGAAAGTTGAATGGTGAAAGAGGGAAGGTGTTTAGGCTAGGTGTATAAGGGATAAGCGAAAGTAGGAAGGTTTGTGAGCGAAGAAGATGAACAGTGAGAGGTTTGCTCAGTGACTTGGTGTAACACCCTACTAATTTAATGTTATGCTTAAGTCATAGCATGAAATTAAGTAGATTGTGTTACGGTGTTAATACACTGCCTACGTTTCCTTCATCCGTATCTTTATTTATTTATCTATTTATTTGAAGGAATGGAACGCTGTATAAAGAACGTGACAGGGTTTAATTCATCACAATAGAAAGACAAGAACAATTTACACTTATGCTGTCAACTATATATATATATATAAAGAGCCACTGTTTCAGCTTATGTACAAGTTTCAAAATAGGATACGTGAGTGGGGCCGTGTACCAAAAAGACATAAAGCCCATGTCAGTCAACCTGATCCTATGTGGTCCTCAGAGGACATTTCAAAAAAAACTACCACTAGTCTATGACCCAAAGCTGCATGCTGCCAAAAGAGGGTCATGCTATACAATACTGCCTGTGGCTGACCTACTCAGTTAGGTAGCCGTTAGCCATATCAGGCCCGGCTGGCGAGTAGTCGATCGGTCCCGAGGAGGAAGATCTTGGTGGAGGCCTCTGAAGGGTCGCTATCGAAGCTGAGCGGGATGTCAGGTACAATCTGCGGAGGTGACTCTGGTGCAGGGTCGGCAGGGGCTGCAAGTGCTGCGGGTGCAGGAGGTGCTAGGGGAGGGTATGCTGCGTATAACGGAACCGCAAAGTACGGGGTAGCAGGATCAAAAGCGGGATGGTGCAAAGGGACGGCAAAGCTCCTATCACTAAAAGGGTAAAGACGGAACTGGCAAGAGCCGGCTATATACAGCGAGCCTACTGCAGGGTCATGGTGCAGCTGCAAATCTGGCACCTCAATGAAGAGGGTAGCTGTTTTGTCCATCGTCCACGTCTGAGAATGAGGCGGAAATGCAAAATGAGGTGAGAATTTAAGGAAATTCTCAGTAGGGTCGTGCATGGCGTTTAACTGACGTCGCTTTCATTCTCAGTTGCCTCGGGTTTCATTTAATTATGAAAACATGAGATCAAATTTAACCATTCATATTTAATAAGGTTAAGAAAATATCTGGTCCGAGGCAAGGTCCAGTTTTACTTTAAATGGCATAAGGAACCGTCTAAACTACTAACAGTAATATACAGAATAATGAGCAGAATAAGTGAACACATGCTGTAAGTAAGCATAATAGTTAAACTGTAAATAACTTGTAATCATGCACTTAATGCAATCATGCAAAACTTGCTCTTGAACTTTCCTTCATAAACTTTTCCTTTGCTCATATACTTTCTTCATTACTCATAAACTTTTCCATTACTTGGTCCCCTAGGAGTTCTTGGCCATTTTAGACTCCTAAGTGATAGTCTGCTTTTCAGGATCGAGTTCGTTCCTATACAGGGATTACCGGGTTTACTTTCCCTGACGTCCCCACCGATCTATTCCCCTTAACTTTTTATCCGGGGCTGGCTCAAGTATCATGAAACTTTCATCATAACATATTCTTTGGGTTCATCATAACATAACTTTCATAGCTTGCTTGAAAATGCACACGCATCTATATGTATATCATAACTTATTTATATACTCTACCGCAATTTTGGCCGCATAACGGAACGTGTCCGCTTTCTCATGAATAGTGCCAATATTCAGAGCTAGTTTCTCATAGAAATCATCATAGTTCATTCATATTTCAAACATCCATTCATGGCATAATTATTGAAATCAAAACATAGTTGCTGTCTCAATACTTGCATTTGACCCGATTTTTGTAAATTAGGCCATAATTTTTGTTTAACTCATTTGGACCTCAATTTTGGATATGTTAAAGTGTTATGTGTCTATTTTCTAGCCTCTTTGGTCCCATCTAATTTCGATAACTATAACTCAGATTATTCAGGTTTTATCCCGGCCTGCCCAGCAGCTAGCTAGAATTGCACACTTAAAAGTAAAAATCTACTAAAAATCGAAAACTGGTTCAGAGGATACGAAATCGGTCTCATATTAAAGCTGATAGAACCATCTTTCATTTGCAAAAAGTCCCATTCCATTTGACTTAGTAGGGCTCAAGTTATAAGCCCCGAAACTTAACCTTCCTGATCTGCTCTGTTTTGGCCCGGTTTGGACATAGGTTAACTTCTTCAAATCACTGGGAACAAATAGGATGGTAACAAACTCGGAATTTCTGGGTAGGATGTTCTCCTATGTGTAAGCTTCCAACAAAATTAGTTTCACTCAATTTGGAGTTGTATAGGGTGAGTTACACCCTTTTCAACCCATACTGCCCGGGTGGATGTCCTAATTCCTAGGTTGAACTTCAAAAATTCATATCTCCCTCAACATTACTCCAACAGTCTTATGTGATATATGTGTAGAAAGCCTTAGATGTCTAGTTTTACATAAAAATAGTTTCATTAATTTTAAATGGCGGGAGGCGGAGCCGTACACTCCGCCGTACTGACTATTGAGGGTTTTGAGTTTCCCAGCCTCTCAACTCCTCCATATCTGCATCCTTTCTTGTTTCCAATTCAACTTTAATTTCACAAACAGTCCATAAACTAGCCACAGTTCATTATGAATCACTCAGTCAATATATCAGAATTGAAGAATTAAACCACCGATAATCATTCAAAATCAGAAAAACCAAAACAGGAATTTAAACCTCTACCTCTTGCTTTGAGTTTGGAAATAAAGCTGGGCTGAACTTGAAGGCTGGATAGAGTGGGAGAGTTGAGAAGAGGAAAGAGAGCTGAAGTGAGGAAGGGAAAGCAACGTAAGAAATGAGCTGAAGAGGCAGGAGGAGGATATATATAGACAAGGCTCCGAAGTGGTAGTTAGAATGAGTGGCCTTGATTGGGTGAAATTTTGTGGGCAAAGTTCAGCATGTTTCTCTCTTCTATGTCAAATTTGCTTTCCACATCGCCAGAAAAGTGAGACTCGCTTCCAGCGTATCTGAACATGACGTCGGAACTCGAACCCTTCTTAAGGTCGGAATTCGTGCCTATCTATTCAGATAAAGTCGGAACTCGGGAATATTATCGGGTTTATTCAAAACTTGAAAGCAAAGCCTGATGTGAAGCCAAGCACTTAAAGTCGTAAGTCGGGAATATAGTCTTTATCTCGGAAATCGGGAGGATAGAGAATTGAGAAGCTCCTGCTAATAAACTCGAGATCGGAACTCAACACTTAATCTCGGAAATTGGAAAAATCATAGAAATGAAAAAGCTCTTGGCAATAGCCTCGAATTCGGAAGTCGTGAAAATTTTGGCCGAACTTGGAGACCAATTCAGATAAACTCGGAAATCGGATATCGTATACATGATAATTCACCATAAGGTCGGAAATAGGAAAATCCAAGCCATTCCATTTGAGCATAGTAAGATCAGAAATCGGGATTTATTACTGATGAGGTCGGAATTCTTACATGCTTACACGAAGTCGGAAATCGTAAAATTCAAGACAATCCGTTTGAGCACTCCTAAGGTCGGAAATCGTGTATTACGTGCATAAGGTCATAATTCGGAAAATACAGCCAGTCTTTTTCAAGGCCTGGAGATGAAGTCAGAAATCGGAACTATGACATCGTATTACTAATGTCGGAAGTCGGAATTTGTCTGAAAGTTAAAGACAAACTCGGAAGTTGGAAATTTCAAACCTTAAGTGACGATATCAGAAGACGGAAATCGGGTTGTTACACTTGGGAAGGGAAAGGCTGATGTCATAGATGAGGATTATTTTTTGGGAAAACTAATGGTTAGAGAAAGTGAACGATTTCAAATGAATTGCTATCATTTCAGGATAAGTGAGTTTTTTAGTTTTCCCCCTTTTTGAGATCATGGCAATCGTGCAATAGTAGAGGTAACCAAAATGACGCATGTCACAAGACAGTTTTATTTCTCTAGAAACCAGACATTGATGAGAACCATGATCATCTTTCTAGAGAGATATGTCAATTTGAGCCCATGAGAAAATCTATTTCTTGAATACATCATTCTGAAGCTATTTTTCTCAATCTCATGTTTACCCAGTTCTGAAGTACTCTAATCTCAACTTGAACTTGACTTTAATCTTTCTCAACTAAGTGTAATACCAGTTCTGAAATTACTTTCTGAATGATATGAGGAAACACTCTGAGCTGGTTCTTCGAATCCTTTCTTGAAGTGATCTTTCTAAGCCACATATTTGAGTTGAAGAACTTTGTCCAGAGAGCAAATCCAATTTGTATGCAGCAATCTTAGCGTTTATTTTTTGGTTAAGAGAGGGAGGTACCAAATGCAATGAATATGAATGATTTAAAAACTAATCGTGTTCAGAAGGTTCCTTATATGACAGAAACTTTAGCTAAGGGTTTTGTGAAGATGTCAGCAATCTGACTTTCAGTATTAATAAATCTTAGCTCAGTATCTCTTTTCTGAACATGATCTCCTATGAAATGATGCTTGATGTCAATATGCTTAGATCCAGAATGCTAAATAGGATTCTTTGTGAGATTAGTTGCACTAGTATTGTCGCATAGGATAGAGATTTTGGTATACCTCAAATTGAAATCTTCTAGTTGTTGCTTAATCCACAAAATTTGAGCACTGCAATTTGCAGCACATACATATTCAACCTCTGCAGTAGAAAGAGCAATAGTGTTCTGCTTTTTGTTAACCATGTTATCAATGATTTTCCAAGAAAGCAATAGTAACCACTAGTACTTTTTATTTTAACTCTATCTCCAACAAAATCAGGATCACAGTAGCCTGTAATAGTGCAAACAATACCTTTCTCATATCAGAGACCAAGATTAGTAATACCAACTAGATATTTTATAATTCTCTTGACAGCATTCAAGTGTGATTGTTTGGGATTTGATTGAAATCTAGTACAAATTCCCACACTTAATTGCAAATCGAATCTTCTACTAGCAGTAAGATACAGTAGATTTCCAATCATACCTCTATAAAGAGTTTCAGAAACTTGTTCACCATCTTCATCAGCTTCTAGAATTTGAGAAGGATGTATGGGAGTACTAATGCTCTTAGCCTTGTCCATATCAAACTTTTTGAGAAAATCCTTAGCATATTTTTCTTGATGAATTAGGATTACATCCTTCTGTTATTTGATTTGTAGCCCAAGAAAGAAGTTGAGTTCTCCCATCATGCACATCTCAAATTCTCCTTGCATAAGCTTAGAAAAATTCTTGCACAAATTTTGATTAGTTGCTCCAAAAATGATATCATCAACATAAATCTAAACAATCAGAAAATTATTTTTGTCACGAAGAATAAACAATGTAGCATCAACTTTTTCTTTCACAAAACCATTTTTGATTAGAAACAAGCTGAGTCTATCATACCAAGCTTTGGAAGCTTGCTTTAAACAATATAAGGCTTTTGAAAGCTTAAAGATATGATGAGGAAAATTTTCATTTCCAAAACCAGGAGCTTGATTGGCATAAACTTCCTCAGATATGAAACTATCTAAAAAGCCATTTGAAATAACATAAAACCTTTACATGAGGCATAAGCAAGTAGCATTCTGATTGCTTCCAATCTTGCTATGGGACCAAAAGTTTCATCATAGTTAATTTCTTCTGCTAATTGTAACCTTGTGCTGCTAATCTTGTTTTGTTTCTGATGACTTTTCCATTTTCATCAACCTTGTTTCTGAACATCCATTTTGTCCCAATAACAGATTGTCCCTTTGGTAAAGGGACAAGGGTCCAAACTTTGCTCTTCTTAAACTGATATTACTCCTTTTTCATTGATTCGATCTAGTTTTGATCTGTCAAGACTTCATCAATACTTTCTGGTTGAATTCCAGATATAAAAGCAAGATTTGATTTGCTTCTGAGAAAAGATCTTGTTTTGATTCCTTGATAAGATTCATCAATAATTTGGTTTTGAAAGACAGCTCTCAAGTCTCTCATTCCAGTGTATCTTCGCTTCAGAGGAGTACCTTCTGGTTCTTCAGAATTATCATCAGAAGCAGGTCAATGAGAGGAAAGTTCAGAAACATCATCATCACCATTACTAGTGGCAATTAGAAGGTTCTGCAACTTAGGGGAGTTGTCATTTAATGACATGTTTTCCATTTCTTCTTCCAAATCTGCAACCTTCTGATTCAATTCATTCTTCTTTCCCATGAAGCTTGTATAAATGGATTCTTCCATAGCTTGAGTTTTCTTGTTGAACACCTTGTAAGCTCTTGAAACAAAAAAGTATCCTAGGAAAACTCCAGGATCAGATTTAGGATCAAACTTTGAAAGTTTATCCTTGGTGTTAAGTATAAAACATTCTGATCCAAAGATATGAAAATAAGAAATGTTGGGTTTTTTTCCCTTCCATAGTTCATAGGGAGTTTTCTTGAGAATAGACCTTAAGAAAATATGATTTTGAATATAGCAGGTAGTGTTAACAGCTTCTACCCAAAAACTTTTTGATAAACCAATTTTAAGAAGCATAGTTTTGGCCATTTCTTGCTATGATTTATTCTTCCTTTCCACTACTCCATTCTACTGGGGAGTTCTAGGAGAAGAAAAATTATGAGAAATGTCATTTTCATTACAAAAGTTTTCGAAAGAGTGATTTTCAAATTCTCCTCCATGATTTGATCTGATGGAAGTAATGCAAAACCTTTTTCATTTTGAATTCTTTTTGAGAAAGATTTGAAGGCCTCACAAGCTTCATCCTTATGGATCAGGAATATAACCCATCTGAATCTTGAAAAATCATCCATAATTATTAGACAATATTTCTTACCACCAAGACTAGCAGTTCTAGTTAGTCCAAAGAGATCAAGATGTAAAAGCTCGAGTGGTCTAGTAGTTGAAACTATATTTTTACTATGGAAAGAACTTTTGGTTCGTTTGCCTCTGAGATAGAACTCACAAGAAGAGTCATTTTCAAAATTGATTTTAGGAAAACCTTTTACTAGCTCTTTCTGAGAAATCTCATAAATCAGTTTCATATGAGCATGATCAAACATCCTATGCCATAGCCAATTTTTGTCCACAAAGGAAGCTAAGCATTTTACATTTTGATCTAGAAGGTTATCTAGAAGGTTATCTAGATATAATACATAAGTATTATTATGCCTTCTGGCAGTAAGAATAATTTTATCAGTTGTGAAATCCTTAATTTATATACACTACAAAGGTTTAAACACAACTTTGTAGGCTTAGTTATAGAATTGACTAATGCTTAGAAGGTTGTGAGTTAACCCTTCTACTAACATAACATCAGTTATTAAGTTGGAATTGTTCTTACCAACACTATCTATAACAATGACTTTGGATTTGATTCCATTGACAAATTTCACTATTCCACCATCCTTGGGTCTGAGGTTTTTGAACCAGGATTTATTTCCAGTCATGTGTTTTGAGTATCCACTATCCAGATACCACTTTTTTTTCCTTTTGGTGTATTGATTTAAGACACACCTACATCAGAGTAAATTTTAACTTTAGGTACCCATATCTTCTTGGGTCCTTTTGTATTAGTAGAGTTTTTGGGCTTTTTCACTTTCTGTTTGGCTTTCCTTTCGGAGAAGCATTTTTCATAAGAGTGTCTCTTTTTAAAACAGTATATACATGTAGAAATATGATATGAGGAAGCTTTGAATGATTGCTCGTCATTTTGCTTCTCAAAGCCACTAGTGATTAGCTACAATTTCTTCTTCACTCTGTGATTCTGCATTTTCTTGTTCTTCGTCCAGATCCTCCCATGTAGCCCTCATAGCTTTCTTCTTTGTAGTATTCTTTTTCAAGGCTTTTTTCAGCATAGGACATTCAGATCTGACATGTCCTAGTTCCTTGCACTCAAAGCAGATGATCTCATCTTGCTTGGCTTTGTCCTTTTTATCTCTCTTGGGAACAAGGTTCTTCTCCTTCCTCTAGATCCAAGCTTTTGAGATCTTCCTCGCTAGGTAAGCAATTTCATAACCATCATCATCATTATCAGAGGAATCCTTTTCTTCTTTTTTAGATTCTTCTGAGGCTTTCAAGGCTTTGAAAGATTGAGTCCTTTTCTGAATGGACTTCAGAGCAATAGATTTTCCTTTTTTGACAGCCTTATTAGCGACTTCATTTAGCTCTCTCATAAGTCTTTAATGACCCAATGAGAGCATCTAAGCTAAGCATATTCAAGCCCTTAGCTTCTTGAAATGCCGTGACTTTTGGACACCAAGCCTTTGAAAGACTGCTCAAAATCTTTCTCACCAAATCTGCATTGGTGTACCTTTTGCCTAACGCCTTTAGCTAATTTATGATATGCATAAATCTAGTTGTCATTTCATCAATGTTATCATGTTCTAGCATTTTGAACATTTCATATTGATGAACTAACATGCTGATCTTGGTTTCTTTGACCTGGTCCATACCTTCATGCAGCACTTGAAGTCTATCCCAGATTTTCTTAACTAAATCACAAGATATGATCTTGTCATATTCACTTTTGCTCAAGGAACATGTGAGAAGGTACTTTGCCTTAACATTCATTTGAACTTGGTTTTGTGTTGATCAATTTATTCATTTCTAGGGATGGTTCTGGCTACAACAGGAGGAGGTTGCTATGGATCAGCAACTACTTGAGGTATTAGTTGCTCAACTGTGGGTGTATAGTCATCATTTTCTTAATCTCCCATATATCCAAACTTGTAGAATCGATGAAGAGTCTTATTCTATCCTTCCAATATGGATAATCTTTGCCATTAAAGTAAGGAGGGCAATTTATGGAGTGACCTTCTACAATATAATTTATCTGTTGAGCCATTTGGTAGGATCTTTAACCTCTACAACCGTTAGGAAGCTTAACCCCAGAGTTAGGCTCTGATGCCAATTGTTTTATGGGATAGCACAAGAAGGGGGGCTGAATTGTAGTTTCAAGATACTTTGTAATTTGAAAAAAAAACTTTAATAAAACAAATTTATCTCAAGTTCAAGACTTGGATTGCGGAAGCGATTATGTTAGTTTATAAAACAGTTTACTATGTATAAAGTGGAAATAGATTTTGTTTCGGATAAAGTTTAAATAGAAATGAACTTATGTGATAAAACTAAGTAACAGGATAAGAGATAGAAAAATCACACAAGGAATTTTTATACTGGTTCGGCAAAACCACTAGCCTACTTCCAATCCCCAACTCTTTGTTGATTTTTTATAATCCATGAGTATTCTTTGTCCAAATTTCTCCAATCTTCTTACACTTGAGTAATCTTTTTCCAAGCCTTTCCAAGCCTTTCCAAACTTTACAAATGAGTAGTGTTTTCCTAGCCTCTCCAAGCTCACACTGACCACTACTGGGTCCAAATACAATTTTTTACAAATAATGTGGTTTCTTGCTCAAACATTCACACTAATTCTCTTGACAGAGAATAAACAATAAAGCTCGGTGTGTGTGACTTCTCTAAATTCTCAAAGAGAGAATATTATCTAATACAGAACAATAGAGAAGATTTTTTTTTTGTCAAAAGTTACAATGAGTAACTTTGTAGTGCTTTTAAACAGTTGAGAAGGATGAAAGAATGAAGCTCATTTTACATAAGAAACATACAATAGTCTAACACTTCTTTCTTCGACTTCCAACCTTATATAGACTTTGAAATATGACCGTTAAAGCTCGCAAGGCTTGATCTTTGTGAATCTTTTTGGTCTGTTGGTCTTCGACTGGACAGAGAAGAAATAACCTTCCTTTTTTCTTTTACATATAAATGGAAAAGTAGTCGTTTATTGGGTTGCCAATTATTCAGACTTGTTAGCACCTCTTTTGCCTCTTATCAAATCACCTTTTTGACTTTTTGTAGTTGACTATGAACTGTATAAAGTAAGCTTTGAAGGTGTAACACTTCATGAGAAGCATGTCTCTAGAGATTTCCCTTCTAGACAAGGTCCATATTTCTAGTTGAACAATGTTTGCTCTTGAGGCACAATTTTCCCTTCTAGTGTTGCAGTTTCATCCTTCTGAACTTTTCTTTCTGTTTCTTTTGATAAAACTCAAGAAGTATACAAACCATATATTCCATATCAAGTATTTCAAGTAAAAGAACGATGGACAACACAGCTTTGTTGATTCCCAAGCAGATAATGCATACGATTATGATCTTTTTCACGAAAGAAAATATTTCTAGATACAAATCATTCACATACAAAAAGATTAGCTTAAAATCTGATTTGGTATGCATCAAAACCTTAAAACTCATTTTGGTTCACAACCATAGAGCAGTTTCTGAAGGGCATTGGAGCTAACAGATAGAACCAAAATAGAGAATATGTGATACAGGAGCCTTAGGCATCATCCATATGGCGAACTTTATAACTCACCCTACAGAACTCAAATTCAAATGAAACTAATTTTAGATGAAACTAGACTTCAAGAGAAATCTAGATATAAATTACAAGACCATTAGATTTAAAATAAACCAGTTATGAGTTTTACAAGTTGGCTATTGAAATTCACTCTTTATTCTAACCAGAGTGTGATGTGGGGGGCATAACTCACCCTATACGACTTAAAATTAAATGAAAATAATTTTTTTAGAAATCTAATAATTGGAAATTATGTCATAAAAATTTCAGGATTAGATAATATGTATATTTCCCCTAGTAATTCTTGAAAACTGACCTATAAAGAGTTCTAGTGAAAATAGGATAGCCCATTTGAGGAGCTCATAACTTAAGCACTACTCACCCAAATGGAGTGAAACTTATGAGGATTGAAAAGGGTTCAAATAGCTACATAATGATATAATTTCAGATGGAAATGATGAAAAATGGAATTTTAGTAATTTTCTAAATTTAAGTGTGCAAGTCTATCCTAAAATAGGGCAACATAGAGTAAAACTTTAATACATCAAGTTATACATATCAAAATTTAGTGAAACTAAAGAGGTTTAAAAATAGACCAATAGGACTACAACATATTAAATTTCCATATTAAAATGAAGAAAAATGAAATTTTAGTGCAATTTAGAAGTATAGGGTAGAATTAAGGAAAATGAGATAACTTGACAACTTTAAGGTTAGATGTCCTAGCAAGTCATAAAGGGATAAGAGTTGAATTATATACGCAACTCTTATCAATTTGAGGTGATATTGGTATATTGTTATTGGTGAATTCTTAATATTGGAACTAGCTGACTGTTTGTATATTGGGATGCTTATATGTTTCAGCCGTTATGCTGCTGAATTTCCAGCAGAAATATAATAATGTTATGATTATTTATGTGTTATGCACATGAAACTCATGCATGCAAGAATTATTGAAAGTAAGATATGAAACATATGCATATAGTATTTGAAAGCATCATCACGTTCAAGAATGAAGAAAGATAATAAAACTTACAAAAGGACGTATCGAGCCTCCACCTCGTAGTGGGCCAGGGCAGTATTGTCTAAGAACTTGAGCTAGCCTTAACCAGACTTAAGAGGAATAGACCATTGCAAAGATTAGGGAAAGTAAACCTATCACTCATGTATAAGTATGAGCTCGAACCTGAGAAACAAGCTGTTACCCAGAGGTGAGAGAGGCCATTGTCCTCTAGGGGACCAAGTACAGAAGATCAAGTTGCAAGTTAAAGAAAGAGATAAGAAAGTCAAGTGCACTTGCATAAGTCGAGAAGGTGCACTAGCATATGTATATTTGAACATATTATTATGTTGTAGTATTATGATAATTTCTTATTGAAATTCTATATTGTTATTGCCATTATGCTTGATATGAATCATGCCAAGTGATTCTTAAAAGTAATCCCGCTTCAAGAAATATGTTTTCAAACTTAAAATTGAACCAGTGCCTATATGCAAGTGTTCACGATTTTATAATAAACTGAAGTGGTTGGAATGTTTATAATGACACCATGTATATTTAGTGGGTTGAGTTTACCTACTGGGAACTTTAGGTTCTCATTACCTGTTGTATGTTTCTGTAAATATTCCAGTACATAGATTGGACTTCAAGCCTGCAGTAGATGTCTTGGGGCATTAACCAAGCACAAGACCCGGATTCGAGTCTAATTTGGGAAACTAAAGTGGGCGAGCAATTCAAGTTTTGTATATGACATTAGTTAAGCTTCTTTTAAATTGTAATTATTTTATCTTATGTGTATCGAATATTTGAGGATTTAATTCCTTACTCAGTAATGAAACATGAAGTTTAAAGGCCATTATAATATATTTTCTTATTTTATAGTCTTCCACAGTATCGTAACAACCTCTAGATACAACTCCATCACTCGAGCATGATGTATGTGTTTGGAGGGTGTTACAGTGGAAGCTGAGGGTGATGAAGGTTTTGGCCAAGGCAAGGGACTAAGGCTGAGTTTCTAAAGTGTGGGGGTGTGTTTCTATTTATACAAAAAGGGGTGATCAGTTGGTTAGTTAATTAAGTGATAAGTTTAGCTTAATTAGGTAATTTAATTAGTTGATTATGTCATCTTTAGTTAATTGTTTTAGAAACTAATCAAAATTGATTTAGTGTAATATTACTACTCATCTTATATGCCTAATAGTGATTTAGAAAGTATGGTTTGAGCAAAAATTAACATTTTTGCTTAAGACTGGATTAGACAATTTAACCTTTAATTAACAAATTATTTTGCAAACAATTAAATTTCTCTAATCTATCATCAAAACCATGTTTATATATGTGAAATATGCTATCATTTAATTTTTCAGAATTTATTTTGCAATTTATAGGATTTTTAGAGCTTTTTTTACCTTAATTGAGTTTATTTTTGGGTTAATTAGCATATATAATTATCTAAGATTAATAATTAAAAAAATTAAAGTTTTCTCCATTAGCCCATGTGCTTGTCCATGCCATTTCATGTGGGACATGAAGCTTTAGTAAAAGATTTGAGTCAAAAGGTACTTTAATTTAGTAAAAGGTTAATTAATGTAAAGTAATTGGTTGTTGACATTTTGGTTACATTTTAACTAATTTTTATTCTCATTCAGTTAAAACTAAACTAGGGAGTTGCCATCTAGTTAGAATTCAGTAATGGGGTCTTAGGCTTTAGGGTTTCAGTTTTTGTTTGATTTACTTATGTTTTATGATGAATTTTGCCTTTTAGTGTAGTTTTAATTTTTTGGGGTCTTTCGTATAGTTTTTGGCCTTTCGTAAGCTCTATAGTGTTTTATGTAGAAGTTTATATTATATCTTTTGTTTTCTGTAATTAATGGCATTTCTGTAATTATTGGCAAGTCTAGGGGCGTCCTATGTCATTTAACACTGGGGTATCTCCGTGGGCCAATCAATAGAGATTTGGGTTTCCATGGCTTTGTTATGTCACTCGGCTCTACTTACATACCTTTTTTGCTAATTCTAATGGTGCAGGGACCTAAATATAGTGTTTTAAAAGTTTTGGGGTCTAAATATAAATAATTCTTGGGGTCTAAGTGTAATTACAAAAAATATTAGGGCAATTATGTAAATAATAAAAGTTTGCACTATAGGGGCATTTTTATCTTTTTTTAATTTTTAGTATATCGTAGCACTGTATTTTTAATGACAACGTCACACTATCTTATAGTTCTCAGCATAAAGATCGTTATGGCAGGTGTTGCTTGAGAAATTCTCACACTCTCTAAATGAAATAAATTAAAATTTCTATTATGCTATATTAAGAAAAACGAGGATATTACATTTACTCCTAATCATCCATCATTAGTGGTGGTTTATGGCTTTTTGACTATTTCTAATATTAATCTAGTGAACTTTTCTTTTCTTTTCTTTTCTTTTTATTTTTTGCTATATGAATGAGCTTAATTTTATCCACACAAAATTTCATAAGTAAACCTCTAATAATGATAAAATAAGTTTTGAAGAAAGAATAATCGAAATTTATTGTGATGACAAAATATTTTGATTTTCCTAAGAGTGATAAAAATTTCTTTAATTTGGCCAAGTGTGTGTAGGCTCTAGAAAGTCTCCAATAAAAGTTTTCTTTCCATATTTTGTCATTGTTCTCTTGATTTATTTAACAAACATATCTCATCCAAAAATCGGGTATCAATCAACTAAACGGGCCAACAAAAAAAAAATTAGGAGAGGATTGAGGTCTCAATCAATTAAACTCTTAACAAGCTTGAGACTATAAATATTGGATCATGCCAAGTATGTTGGCTTAATCTACTCCCCACAGAGAAATAAGATAATTAATAAAAATTAATTTGAAACAATTTTGCCTAGTCCCAATGTCTTGATACAAGTAAATTTGAAATTTAGTTTTCTTGCTCATTTTTTTATGATAAACTATCTTTTGCGAGACTAATTTCAAATATTTTTTTAGAAAAATAAATTATCTTTTCCTGAAATTCATTTTCTATATTTTTGGTCTCTTTCCTTTTGAGAAAACCATTCATTTAGTAATATTTTCGTGAAAAAGTAATATTTTTTTTCACACTTAACATATTTGGCCATCAGTCTTATCCTTTCATATAGTACATATGCTTGGCAAAATTAGACATTTGAAAATTCAAAAAATATTTTAATTAATAAAAGAGTCAACACAACAAATTAATGAATGAACAACTTTAGATTCAACAAGTAACTATTTTTTTAATGGACAATCTAAGGGTGCTAACATATTCCATATCCATAACCAACTCTCCAACTTAATCTTAGGAATGTTGTCCTATTTTTAGGTATCAAAATACTATTCTTTAACATCTTCCCAACCAATTATTATGATCAAGAGAAAATCAAAGATTGTAAAAGAGGCCATCGGTTGAATTGCTTAAGTGTTTTGTGCATCTGTTTACATGTGATTGGGAACTTGCATTTGATTTTCTGCACCAAAGCAAACTTTTAGCTTCTATTTTGTTTAGTCAAGTAAATTGCCACAAGATCTCTAAGTTTCATCAAATTTGTTTTAGTTGCATGTTGGCGTGAATGATCATTCATAAATGCGAAAAAAGATGGGTGCTTTGTGGTTCTAGACTACTATTATTAATTGATTGTGTTAATTTAAAAGGTTGTGAAAAAGCAGAGGATAAATCAAGGAATGAAGTATCAATAGCGCTAAGTGATTGGCAATCTACTACTCGAGTATTTTTCTAATTTAGTACTCGAATCTATACCTAAGTACTCAAGTACATTTCTGATTCAGCTGTGCTTTATTGAGTATAAACAACATGAACTTAATACATGATATACTAAGCACAAAGTACCTGAGCCATTCAAATGTGATGGGTAGCAATTAGTCATTTCAGGACTTGAAAATTTTCTAAGACTAAACCCTATGCTTCCTTAAAGAACTATATGATAGGAGCATTTTCTTGAAATCAAAAGTGTCGGTAATTATTCCCTAAAAAAAAAAACTTAAAGATTAACTTTAATGAAATATATAGATTTACCCCTCATTTTTAGCCTGAAAGCTTTAAAAAACTCAAATTTTCCCAAAATAGAACTAAAACCCAAAATTTGAATTTTGATTCTTAAGGAGTTTGATTTTTTTTATTTTTTTATTGAATCTAAACAAAGGATATTTCATTTTTTATATTTATGTTTTAAAGTTAATGGAGTTTTAACTTAAAAATAAAGAAATATAACACCACTCGTTCTTCTTATAATATG
This sequence comes from Pterocarpus macrocarpus, assembly GCA_031439585.1. Taxonomy (NCBI): domain Eukaryota; kingdom Viridiplantae; phylum Streptophyta; class Magnoliopsida; order Fabales; family Fabaceae; genus Pterocarpus; species Pterocarpus macrocarpus. The sequence goes on from CM062520.1 coordinate 30,500,932, forward strand.
GAGACCAATCGACCTCCCGCTTCACAAAATACACAAGACGATCACATCTTTCTCTCTCTTTTGCTCTCCTTTCTTCTTCATCCTTCATCACTTTCTTGCCTCACTCCTCTACTTCTCACCATCGCACCTTCGCTATTGGCCCCCGCTGCTTGCACGCCATTGCATTGGAGGTAGATTTATCACTATTGGCATCGATTTTGATGTTCTTCAAGTTAAGGTTGGTATTTTGAGGAACATCCAGTGGTACCCACCACTTTCCTTTCCCTTCTTTGATCTCCCAAAGATATTCCTAAGGCTAACACCCCTTTCTGTTTCATGGTTTTAGCTAAATATCACCATGGGTGTTGGATTTGAGTAATTAGTGTTGGAACCTAAGGTTCAAATTGGGGATTTTGTTATTTGAAGCTATTTTGAGTTGATCCATGGCTCTAAATGTCAATTTGTGCCTATCTAATGTTGTTTATGACATTAGGTACATTAGAAGATCATCCTATTGACTTCGTGGTGCCATAGCTTTGGATCACTTGCACTGTTGAGAGTGGATAATTTAAGCTATAATACAATTTGCTTGTTTAATTACATTTGATATGTCATAATTCTAATTGTCTGTATGGAAGTTCCATAAGTATGGTATGGTTCCCAAATATATTGGATTATGCACTATTTGTGATTGTTACTAAGTTGTTGAAATCTAGTATAATACATGATTTGACCTTGATATTTTCTTGCAATCTGGTTTGAGTGCTATCATACATTATATGGGATCTGTTGTGACAAATGGAAGTGTTAGGAACTATTGCACAAGATTATAATTTGGTAAGATTGTTATGGACTTAATAAATGTTTAAGAACAAGCTAAAACTATTATAATATGAGCCGAATGTGATATGGCAACATGAAAGATGGATTTTGCCTTGGTATTCTTGAACCTCTAATAGCATAGTGATTACACTACTGCCTATTAGCTTAGGGAATGAGAAGGCTAACTCATAGTGTTAAACCCATAGAAATAATTGAGCTTGGTGGAATTGACCTTATGATACTTTAGCGCTTTAGTATATGGTTTATAGAAAGGCTTCTTTTCATGGTTGCTCATTTTATTATAGCTTATTTTATGCTTTTCATGGTTTATTTGCTTGTTTTTCATGGTTTTGAGTCCCGCAGCTTGTTAAAGAATAGGAGCTGCCATCTTTTTGGTGAACCTAACACACCTCAACTTCTACAATTCTGCCACGTGATTCAGCTTCGTTTAAAGCCCTACTCCGCTAACTTTCTAGATATGGGGACATAAATATCATTTTCTAAAAAGTTTTAAGATCGTTAGGGAAATAACCATGTGGAGTCAAAGTGTAATTTCTAGAAGTTCTGGGTAACCTTGCAAATAACAAAAGTTCATAAGGGTATTTTCATAGTTTTCTAATTTTTAACATATGGTAGTCCTATATTTTCAATGGCAGTGTTACGCTACCTTATAGTTCTAAGTGTGAGGATTGTCAGGGTGTAGCACTATTTAAGAAATTCTCACACTACCTAAGAGAAATAATTTAAAGTTTCTATTATACTCCATTTAAGAAAGTGGGGAATGTTACAATCTACCCTCCTTAAAAGAATTTTGTCCTCAAAATTCCATGGCTAAGAATGGTTGGCACCCAAGCTTGTCTAGTTTCTATGACGCCCTGAACCAACATCCAGTTTATTGGAAACTTTCCTCATCTTCTTTACTTTGTATTCAACTACTTTTGCTTAGTAGTAGTCGTTAAACTTTCTACTATTTGTACTCGAGACTCCAAATATCAATTCATCAAGATTCACGATTTTTAAAGACCACCAGTTGTCGCCATGTTCGACGTCAGCATGTCATGATTACAACGGTGATATTGAAGTATACATTGCGTTGATAACACCCTGATCCATTACTGAGTTCCTCGAAAAAGGTACTTGCCTTCTTTATCGCTTCGAGTAGCTTTATGATTTCTACCGTTATCACTTATAGCAATGGTCAACTTCAATATGTGGCAGTTATAGTGACTATATTCGATGCTGGGAAGCTGGTTTCGCTATTCCTAGAATTGCTACTTACTTGATCACCCTTGATCAAACAATGAATCTCTCTGTTAAGTCCTACTTGTATGGTTACAGTCTTCCTTAGATCTTGAATGGTGATTGTGATATACAATTACCTTTCACAACAAATCTCTAATCATGCTGCTTAGCATGGTTGCCTACTCTTATCTACTAACTCCCAAATGATTTAGGGCATGCTCGTTCCTCTGCGATCGACATATGGCTAAGGAGTCATAAGATTATGCTAGGAAATTTCCTTGTGAAATTTTCTTAAAGTTGCGATTTAGCCAAAGTTATCGGATACCAGAGGTCATGAGTGGAGCTCTAACTTGTCTAATGATGATTGTCCTTTGTTACTCGACTTTTGAGAAATTCTTGTACTAATTATCAGGAAGCACGTTGCATTTACATTGCGTCTACAGCATAGGTGTCTCTATCCCTGGGTTAGTTGGGAAATTCTCTCCTAGTCTTTATTTAGAGTTATTAGAGTAAAATTCCATGAATCTAGCTATTCTCGGCACTCTTGATTGACTCTACTACTAGTTCAGATGCATGAACCTTATGAAGGCTTAAAGTTCTCTTTGGATATATAGCTAGGAGCTTCGCCTTAGAATTCCTTCTTCTTTATAAGCTTTATTTTGTATCCCAATGTGTGTTAAAAAGGTCTCAGATTGCCTCCTTTACAGAAACTCTTAGCGCTCCTCATGAGTTCATTTCCTCAAAACATGATCAACTCAATGAGCGAAAGAGGAAATGGCAATTTTGCCTCCTTATTGATTTGCAAGGATCCTACTGTTGCCTATCCTTTTCATCCTAATAACAGGGAGATTCCTCGTCTGCTGTGTTGATATCCATCTTCCCTGGGTCTTTTAATACTAACTTAAGAAGTCTTGTGGTTACCGAAGTTGTCGTCTTCATCGATGGTAGTCAAATTTTATATTACTCTCGTTACTAAGCCTTTTTGCTATTCACTGCAATATCTCATACCCAGGGTGTGACTACCCAATGTAAGAAAAGGAAATGATAGTCTCATTTTCCTGTTGGGATTACAACCCTAGGACTTCCTAGAAGGTCACCCATCTCAGTATTACTCTCACCTAAGCACATTTAACCATAGGGTTTTGATGGGATCCGGTACGTTATCGCTACTATGTGCGTATCTAATCTAGCTTCGAGTATGGAAGCTTAATGGAATGCCCTCGATCTTGTGTTGTAACCTTAACCAACATGGGACATATTTCCAAATCCTTTGATTTTATATTGATGTATCACCCAGTCCTACTTAGGGTGCATTGGGTTAGTTGCACTCATTATTGTTGTCAAGACAACCCAATTCGTTACCTCCTAGAAACTCTTGTTTGCGCCATAATTTCATACAGGGTAACAGGCCACTCGGAACCAAAACTGCCTTTATCTCTCTTCTTGTAATGTTCTATTATTTATGCAGAAGCTTATCCTGGTCCCTGCCCATTAAGGCCTCCTATTCTACTACTATCTTGATCTATCGGGATCCGTTGCACACTCTAAGTCCTTGTTATTCTTGCCTGAATTTGAATACATTCCTCCTTGAGTTACCCCACTCATAGCATTTGCAATGATATCTGAAGCTGACCATTATACCTTGCATTTCTTCTCCATATAACTACATCTCTTTACTAATAACATCTTTGAAGATAGTCCCATCATGTGGTGCTTATGATGACTAAGGTTGATGGAGTTTCAATGTAACCCGATCTTTCGATACCTCATTTTCCCTTAATGGATAAGAAACACCAAGCTTATTTCACGAACCACCCTAAGCAAAAAGTGTCCTACTTCCAGTTGTAGGAAATATCCTGGCTCTGCTTCAAAGGATGCTTTCGGGTTTATTCGTATAACTTCACTTCCTCTCTGTACCGTGATTAACCATATCTCTACCCTGATAAAATGTATAGTTAGATGAATTTCTTCAAAGTTTGTTAACATTTTCCCTTGAAGCTAAGGTCTTGCTTAATGCTCCTCAGTTTTTGCAATCGCTTGAAGAAGAAAATCATTTTGTCCTCTCAATGGATTCTTGGAAAGGTTTTCCGTATATCTAATTGAAGCTTCTGCTCTTAATTCCCTTTACTAAAATTCTGCCCTATCTACCCATGCTCCTAATTCTCAATGAAGGATCAATTTTTTATAATGTGGCATTACCATAATCTAGAATAAAAACCATTGATTGAATTTGCCAGTGAAGAACCTTCGAGGAAATCTTACTTACGGAGAAAATAAGGGTACCATCTGTGTCACTCAAGATAACCTCATTAGTGAATAATTACCTTACTCTTATCGAGCATTTAGTCTACTAAACTAAGCAAGGGAATTCCCTAGATTCAATCAAGAGAAGATAACCTAGATAAAGCAGTTGCAAATGAAGCTTAAAATAAGCCTCATCAGAGTGAAGAAGTTTCCTACTTTACTCGTCGCTAGCTAAGATCCTGTCCTTGATGACTAAAATTTTCAACTGCCCGGTAATACTTGAGAAATGATCCTTCTTCGCTATGACCAGGTTTCCTATGTCCATAGCAAACCATCTGACACAATTCCTTTGGTCAAAACCCCAATTCTCTGCACCTCTTAACTTGCTCAGTCATTTGCCTCTTATTGCCATTGCTACTTTCTGGGAATCTCGTCCCTAATAATTATGTTTAGAAGGCTCCTAATAAGCCTGCAGGGTGTCATAGGCTTCTGTTTACATCAAACCTTGTATTGAGGTAATCAGGCTCAATATTTAGTTAAGTGCAACAGATAGTCCATAACACTCATAGCAAGGCTAACATGCATAATTATCAATGTCCTCATCATACAAGGACCTAAAGCATGGTTTATCTAGATTCTCAGAGTATGCTTCGGAAGAATAGTCAGTCCATCTATGGGTTTATACAGGATGAACTGCTTTGATACCAATAAATATAACACCCTCTATCATATAAGATATGCTCGAGTCATATAGTTATACTGAGAGATTGCTACTATGCTATGAATTATTTAAACGCGAAAAATATATTGTATGGCCCTTTAACTGTACACATTGTTGCTAATTCAAGGTACACAAGTTTCACATCATTGTTACGTATAGAATAAAAAAATTTGAAATTTTAAGAGAAATGGTCGCTACTATCATATGCAGAACTTGCTGCGGGACTGCAATTGTCACTTTTAATGTGCATTATCCACTCACAGAAGACTCCCAGACTGGACTCATAATCGAGTCGTGTATGAAGTATGCCCCAGGACTTCGCCTCGTGCTTGGAGCTTAATCTAAGAACTAGAATGTTTATGGGAGCAACAATAATGTAGGGAGTGAGAATCTAAGATTCCCAGTAGGCACAGACATAAGGTGATGTCATAAAACATTCCAGCCGCTTCGGTTCGTTATAAAAACATGAATCCATATTAGGACAGGTTCAATTTTTTTAAGTTTGAAATCACCTTTCTCGAAGTAGATTATATTTTAGCAAACATTTAGCATATTTCAAGACAAATAACGTAATAATAATAGCATAATACATCATTCATAATCTTAGAGCATTACAAAGTCATGAGATGCTTCCATATGCACATGAACTTCACTTGATGCAAGTGCACTTGGCTTTGTGTTTCTTTTTTTAACTTGCAACTTAATCTTGCTCTTTTGTATTTGGTCCCTTGGAAGTGAATGACCTCTCTCACCTCTAGGTAATAGCCTGTTTTTCAAGGCCGAGCTCGTTCCTATACAGGATTATCGGGTTTACTTTTCCCGACGTTCCCACCGACTTATTCCCCTTAAATTTGTTCAGCGGCTGGCCCAAGTCTTAGACAATACTGCTCTAGCCTCACGCTAGCTGGGTCTATGCCATGCCTCACGCGGTAGCTCGGTACATCTTTCTTGCAAGTTCTCATAATTTTTTTCCTTCTTTGGACATGATCATATATGCATATGCTATATGCATACATCCATGCACTTCATATCATACTTAAATCATTTTCATAGGTATAACACTTGCACTTGACTTCAAGTTTGTGCCTATGTACCCCAATTTTAACCAGTTTTGGAAATTCACCATAATTCCTATGTAATTCCGTTGAACTTGAATTTTTTATATGGGGAGCTTTTTGTGTCTATTTTCTAACCTCTTTGGTCCCATTTAATTTTGATAACTATAACTTAAGTTATTAGGGTTTTACCTCCGCCTGCCCTGTAGCTTACCAGATTTGCACCTTCAAAAGTAAAAATCCACCAAAAATCGAATTCTACTTGGATTCCTATAAAACCTATGTTGTTTTAAAACTTATTGAATCAATTTTTATATCAATCTAGATCCACTTCGTTTGCCTAAGGAGAACTTAAGTTGTGAGCTCACGAAGTATGAGATTGGACTGCCCTGTCTCTGTTCCACCAAATCAAGGGATAAATTCAAGAATTTTCTAGGAGAGACAGGGACTGAATTTAACTTTGAAATATTTATGGGATATTTGTCTATATGTAAGAATTCTAAAAAAATTATTTGCGCTCAATTTTGAGTTGTTTAGAGCCTTCATAACCCGTACTACCCAGAATAGAAGACGGGATTCCTAGGTAAAATTCAAAAAATCACATCTCCTTCAATGCCAATCCAATGGATCTATAATTTATATGGTTAGAAAGTGCTTGAAGTCTACCCTCATCTAAAAATAGTTTCATTCAATTTTTGTGGGCAGATGATGGTCTGTACATCATGATAGTACGGATAGTGTAGGTTTTCCTAGAATTTCTAATTCTATTTTTGGGAGTTTAAGTGGTTTCCTCTTTATGCTTTGAGTTAAACCCAACAAAACCCTATCAAATCCATTCCAAATCACCCATACACATATCATATCAGTTTCACGAACAAAGAATAATTTCACATCAATCACCAACCTAAGAAAATCAACTAAAACTATAGAATCCTACCTCAATTTAGTGAATCTAGTAGCAAGAATTGGAAATCTTGAAGTATGGAAGTGATTAGAACTTGAAAGCAAAATGAGATGAGATGAGGGAGAGGAAGAAAAGAGGCAGAGGGAGATGCTATACGTGGTGCAGAAAGTGGGGGAGAAAGAAGGAAAAATCTGGTTTAATGGTGGTGGTAGGTAGGTTTCTTGATTTCTATTGGTTGTAGGCTTAAGTGGCTAGTGTTTGGCCACTTTCCTTCACAAATTGGGTAGCAAATTGGCGTCTTACATGGGGGGATGAGTGGCTAAATCTTGGCCACTCATGTTAGGGTTTTTGGTGTGTAATTCTACTGATTTGGCTTCGGTAGTTTAAAATACCGAATCTTTACCGATTTCCTTCAAACCGGCAAATCATTATTGAATAGTTTTGTAAGAATTCCTATGTATCTATCTTAATCTTCCCTAAGCTTAATCCTTCTAACTAACACTTAATTAAATCCTAATTAAACTCTAATTAATTTCTAACTAATCTTACTTATCTGATAAAATCGAATAAATCTGTTAACGACATGTATTAAACATATAGTAAATTTCGAGCGTTATACTAAATAATTTCTCATAATCTCTTACATGACCTAAATTTCCCTTAGCTCTAATATTTATAATTCACTCCTAATTACTCTTACTTTTCTAATATTGATTAACAGTGCCAATCAATCCGTTCCTTTGGAGTTGTTACGTTTTTAGCTTTTTCGTGATTCCTTTAGTATTTTCTGTCTGGTTTTCGTAACTAATGGCACTTCCATAATTTTGAGCAAGTCTAAGGGTATCCCATGTCATTTCATACCCGAATACATCCGTGGCTCAATCGGCTGAGATTTAAACTTCTAAGGTTCTGCCACGTGATTATGCTTCGTTTAAAGCCCTACTCCACTAACTTTCCAGATGCGGGGACATAAATATCATTTTCTAAAAAGTTTCGGGGTCATTAGGGAAATAACCATGTGGAGTTAAAGTGTAATTTCTAGAAGTCCTAGGCAACCTTGCAAATAACAAAAGTTCACAAGGGTATTTTTGTAGTTTTCTAATTTTTAACATATGGCAGTGCCATATTCTCAATGGCAGTGCCATATTCTCAATGGCAGTATTACGCTACCCTGTAGTTCTAACTATGAGGATTGTCATCAGGGTATAGCACTACTCGAGAATTCTCACATTGCCTAAGGGAAATAATTTAATGTTTATATTATACCCTATTTAAGAAAGTGGGGGGTGTTACACCATGGCCCAATATTCAACCAAGAAAAAGATAAATAATTTAGCAACAAAAGAGTAGATATATGACATTCAACACTTTTAGCCAAAACAAGTAAATATGGTCATGGGACTTCAAAGGTCAGGAACCAAACAACCTAGCCATGGAGAAGGCTTAGTTCTTCTAGCTCTTGAAATAAAAGGGAAGGGTTAGGAATCACTACCCCAAGAAGCTTTGGCAAGTGCTTAAAAAGTTTGAGAAGTTGAAAATGGCTTCCTCTAAGAAGCTTGAAGCTATGGCCACTAAGAGGAGAGCAAGGAAGATTTGTGCTAGCTCTTAAGTGAATGATGGCTTAATGTCTTAGATATTGTCTCCAAGAACCAAAAGGTGTGGCCCTTAGAGTGGTAGTGGTGATAGAGTTTGGGTATAAAAGAGAGAAAATGAAGAAGGATGAGGATGGAGGATAGGTTTCCTTTGAGGAATTTAGAAAGCATTTGAGTGTTAGAGAGAAAAGTGAAAATGAAAAATGAAGAGAGTGTGTTTGTGTTGTTGCAGCCGTCGAGTGTGTTTGGCTTTGGGGGGGTTCTCCTGCAAATTTTTGGATTAGGACATTAACTAAAGGACTTGAGAGTTGTGGTTGTTCTTTGGTTAAATGTTAGTGTAAAACTCTTGAACGAATCCAAGCGTTGAAGAACTCCTTGGGTTAAGATCTTGAGGCCATAGTTCTTTATTAATGCATATTTTAGTTTCTTATCCTTTTCTTCCGATTTCTAAATTAGTTGATTATGCGTTTAATTGGTTAATTTTGAAATTATTAAGTGAATGTAGGAAATCTGTGTTGGATAACTCAATGATTTAGCTCAAACACTGGTCCAATGCACTTCATTGGATTATATGTTAGTTCATGCCAGGTGTTTGACCATATTCTGGATGATAATCTAATAGAAAGTCAAGGGTTTAAATTGAGATTCAAATTCAATCCTCATAACTACTGAATTACACTTATTTTGTTGATCATTGATTAGATAGGTTTTGGATTAATTCTTTTAAATCTGTGTTAAACTCCTTATTAATTATTCACTAACTATTGATTAAAAATGGTTCAAAGTCCATGGAAAAATGATTTAGGTTACACTTTTACAACAAGAATTTTGTGAGCCCAATTTTAATTTGGCAGAGTTCAGCAGCTCTATTAGCTACCGCTATTATTGAGAAAAAGATTGGTGTCTGGTGATCTACTAGTGAGAGTGCAGCTCCTAGATAATGGAGTTTGATGCTAGGTAGCCATCATGAAATCACTATTATTGCCACGAGATTCACCACCATTAGAGAGTGAGATTAATGGAGATTTGGTATTTGAGAAAAATTGAGAAAAGTTATACTGATTTAGGGAGATGGTGTAACTGAATGTGTTTAATGAGATGAGAGAGGAAGATAATATAGCTGTTGACATGAAGGGGAAAGAGAGAAGATGAGAACCCTAGGGTAAGTGAATAAAGAGAAGGGAAGGCAATAATTGACCCAATAGTGCAGCCTAATACACATGATGGAGATTTTTCTGATAAAAAAAGAGGCACAAGTCAATAGGTTGACCTACCCTAACCCATCTCAACCTGCGGGTTATGTGGGGCAGGTTAGGCGAATTGATTTTTTCTTATGGGTTTAGACATTGCCAAAAATGACAGGTTGTAACATCCCCACTTTCGTAAACAGAGCGTAATGGAAACTTTGAATTATTTCTCTTAGGCAGTGTGAGAATTTCTTAGGCAGCGTTATGCCATAACGATTTTCACACTCAGAATTATAGGGTAGTGTAACACTGCCGTTGAAAATATAGCACTGCCATATGTTAAAAATTAGGAAATGACAAAAGTGCCCCTGTAAACTTTTGTTAATTGTAGTGATGCCCAAAATTTTTAGAAATTATATTTTGATCCCAAAGAATTATTTCCACAATAACCCTTAAACTTTTTATAAAATGACTTTTATGTCCCCACATCTGTAGAATTAGCAGAATGGGATTTTAAATGAAGCAGAATCACGTGGTGAAACCGTAGAAGTTTAAATCTCTACCGATTGGGCCATGGAGGCAGTCGAGTGTGAAATGACGTGGGGTATCGCTGGACTTGTTCAAATTTACGAAAATGCCATTAGTTACAGAAGATAGAAAACAAAAAGGCTCCGAATTTGCAAAATTGTCTAATTTACGCCGTTAATCTATTTATTCGGTTCCGATAGTTATGTAAGGGCAATTAGAAATTAATTAAGTATTGATAAGGAGTTAATTAGATGTTAATTAGAGGGATGAGGCTTAGGAACAATTAGAATAGAGATATAGAAAATTCTCTCAGAGCCATTTAGTAAAGTTTTGCCGATTTGAAGAAAATCGGCGAAGATTCGGTATTTTAAACCGCCAGAACCGAATCAGTAAAATTTCAAACTAACACCACTAGTTTGAGTGGCTGAAAAGTGAGCCACTTCTACCACGATGGATGGTGCCAATTGGCTTCCAAGTGAGGGGAGAGCGTAACATCTAAAAAATTTTATCATTATTAACTGAGTTGTTCAGTTTTCATCGGATAATTGGGATTAATTAGGATTCGGTTAAGCATTCACTTAAAGCCAATTAAGTGTGGTTGAAAAGGATTAGGCTTGATGGAATTAGATTAGGAGCATAGGAAGCCCCATAGAAAATTTTCAAACCGGTTTACCGATTTAAGAGAAATCGGTAAGATTTCGGTATCTTAAATTGTCGAAACTGGACCAATAGAAATTTTTCTATGAGTGCCCTAAGATCAATGGCAAGGATTTAGTTAAACCACCCCCTCATGTGGTGCCTTGATCAGCCATTGAGGGAGGGAAGCTAAACCAAATTTGATGATGAAATTGAATCCACCAATCAAAGCAAAGTGCCTACAAAAATCTCTACCATTCCCTTCCTTCTCTTCTTATCATTTTCGGCCTCCCCACTACTAGTCTCATTTTCCCCCTTTCCTTCACCTTTTTCCACTTCCTCTCATCCTCAAGCTCAAACTCCAACCATCAACTTCACTACAAGATCAAGTTTCACCAAGATTTCACACCACCAAGGTAGGAATTCCAACTTCTTTTCTTGTTTTCTTTGAATTTGGCTGATTGGAACTCCACTTTCTTCCCAATTTCATGCAAGATTCTGATGTTATCTTGAGTGATGATGATGAATTAAGGTTGGTTTAAGGTGTATATGTGAGTTTGAATTGAAGATTGGATGGATTGATTAAAGAAAAACATGAATCCAAGAAGAATTCAAGAAGCTATTAGGGTTTTTCTCTCGACTGTCCGTACGGCGGAGTGTATGGCTCTGTCTACAGCTGATTAAATTTGATAAAACTATTTTTATATGAAACTAGACATTCAGGGCTTTCCATACATATAAAATATAATGCCATTGGATTAATATAGAATTAGTTATGAATTTTTGAAGTTTGACCTAGAAATCTAGATTCTCATCTGTGCAGTATGAGTTGAGAAGGGTATAACTCACACTACACAACTCCAAATTGATTGTAACTAATTCTTTTTGAAAGCTAACATGTAAGGAAGCATCCCATAAAACTTTTAGAGTCAGATTCATTGCCATTTGTTCCTAGCGCATCAATGAATTTGACTTAAGTTCAAACTGGGGTAGAATAGGGTAGTCCAGTAGGGTTAAGTTTCGAGGCTTATATCTTAAAATATACTCATGCAAATGAGATGAAAATTATTTCATTCGAAAGCTTGTCATGTTAGCTTTAATTTGGTATAAATTTAGTATGATTTCACCTAGTTTTCTATTTTTAGTGAATTTTTACTTCTAAAAGTGCAATTCTGGCTAGTTGTAGGGCAGACAGAAGTAAACTTTGAATAACATGAGATACATAAATCAAAATGAGATGGGATTAAAAGGGTTGGAAACTAGACACATAGAACTATATCATATACAAAATTTAGGTCCAACTAAATTGAATAGAAATTATGGTGAATTTTACAAAATCGGGTAGAATTGAGTAGAATGAGCAGGAAACCTAAGTTATACATATTTATGTTGACATGTTATATGATTCATATTATTATTGTAAAACTTGATGCTCTATGTTGGTTTTACTGCTTGATTGATTGTATTGGTAGCCTAGCACTATTCACAGGGAAGCGGACTCAATCCGTTATGCTGCCGAATTTTTGGCAGGAATTTATGAGAACTTATGCTATGGGTGATTATGCCTTGAATATATTTATATTTATATGTCATGTTCATGTATGTCATGCATGCAAGCATAATTAGAATATGATATGAGAAGTAAGGTAAGAGACATATCCATAAATGCTCAAAGCATCCGTATGCATGATAAGATATGGAAAGAAAAGGATAATAAGAACTTGCAAGAGGGACATACCAAGTTACCACGTGAGGCATGGCATAGACCCAGCTAGCGTGGGCCAGAGCGGTACTGTCTAAGACTTGGGCCAGCCCTCGACCAGATTTAAGGCGAATAGACCGGTGTGAGGGTCAGGGAAAGTAAACCCGTCACTCATGTATAGGTACAAGCTCGAACATGAAAAGCAGGCTATTACCCAGGGGTGAGAGAGGCCATTCACCTCCGGGGGACCAAGTACAGAAAAGAGCAAGATCAAGTTGCAAGTTAAAGAAAGAGATGAATTAAGTCAAGTGCACTTGCATACAATCAAGTACAAACATCTACATGTGCATTCTAATTATCTCATTATGTCATGATGTTATTATGATTCTTATTGAAGTATATTACACTATTCGTATTTCTATGTCTGTCATATAATATGCCAAGTGGCTGATAAAAATATAACCCGCTTCGAGAAAGATGTTTTCAACTTAAAATTGAACCACTACTTGCGTGTATATGCTCACATTTTCATAAGAAACCAAAGCAGCTGAAATGTTTATGATGGTACTGTATAAGTAATAGTTTGAGTTTACCTACCGAGAACCTTAGGTTCTCACTGCCTGCTTGTATGTTTTTCTTTTCTGTAAACATTCTAGCACCTAAGTTGGAAAGCAAGTGCGAGGTGGAGTACTGCGACGTTCACTGAGCAAGACTAGGGCGCAAACCAGACCAAGCTAGTTAACTCGCGCAGCGGGAGCAAATGCTGTGTATTGTGTTAGTCACAATTTTTTTTAAATTGTAATTATTTTATTCTCTATGTATTAGAAATGACGAAGTTTACAAACTATTAGTCAGTAGTAAAGTGTGCAGTTAAAGGGCCATTTATTATATTTTTCATCTTTTAAAGGTTTCTTAGCATGGTGACAACCCTATAATATAACTCCATGACTCGAGCATGGCTTATATAATAAAGGGTGTTACATTTTTTAGTATCAGAGTAGTTCGTACTATACAGGCTCATGGATGGACTGATTATGCTTATGATGCATACTCTGAGAATCTAGAAAAACCATGCTTTAGGTCCTCGTGTGAAGAGGACATAGATATACTATGCATGGTAGCCTTGTTGTGAGTGTTGTGGACTACCTGTTGCATTTGATTGAGTATTGAGCCTGATCACCTCAATATAAGGTTTTGTGTAAACAGAAGCCTAAAACACCCAGCAGGCTTATTAGGAGCCTTCTATACATGATTATTAGGGATAAGACTCCTAAAAAGTAGCGATGGCATAAAGGGGTAGACAGTTGAGCAAGTTAAGGAGTGCAAAGAATTGGGGATTCAATTAAAGGAATTGTGTCGAACGGTTTGCTATGGACACTGTAAACCTAGTCATATAAAAAAAAAAAAGGTTGTTTGTAAAATGTTATCGAGTAGCCAAAGATTTCCCATCATCAAGGGCAGGATCTTAATTAGAGACGAGCTAAGTAAGAATCTTTTTCACCCTAATGGGCTTGTTTCAAGCTACCTTGTGATTACTTGATCCAGGCTATCTTCTCTAGATTGAATCTAGGGGATTCTTCTACCTGGTTTTGTAACTTTAATACTCAACAGGAGTAAGGTGATTACCCGTTGATGAGGTTATCTTGTGTGGCATGGATAGTGCCTTTATTTTCTTCATAGATGATATTACCCCAAAGGTACCTCGCCAACAAATTCAGTCAATAGTTTTTATTTTGGATTGTGGTAATACCACATTATAAAGACCTAATCCTTCATTAAGAAATTTGTAGAGTGGACGAATGAAGGAGAGAATTGGCGAAAGAAGCTAAGGGTATATACTTCGGTTAGGTATACGGGAGACCTTTTTAAGTCCCCGTCCAGAGGATGGAGTGGTTTCTTCCTCAAGGGTACTGAGAGCTAACCTTGTAGCGATTGCAAATTGGAAGAGTACTAAGTGAAATTTTGGCTTCGAAAGGGAAACAGTTGCACAAACTGTAAAGAGACCCATCTAACTGCACATTGAATCAAGATAGAGATACGGTTATACACGGTATGGAAAGCAAATGAAGTTATAAGTGAACCAAGAGAGCGAGGCAGTATATCTCCTACTAACTTGAAGTAGGAACACTTTTAGACTAGAGGTAGCATACGAACCAAGTGTAATTTTTCTACCTTTCAGGGATAAAGGAAGTGCTAGAAAATTTAGTCATGTTCAAATTCTATCAACCTCAGCCACCACAGAAACTGGAGGACATAATCATCTTCAACATGTTATTAGTAGAGGAATGAGGCTATTTAGAGAAAAAAGGCAAAGTTGAACAATTGCCTATAGGTACCATTATATATGCTATGGGTGGAGTACCTCGATAAGGAATGTATTCAAATTCAGGCGAGAGTAATAAAGACTTAAAGTATGCAATTAATCTCGATAGACCAAGGGAGCAACAACAAGGTAGGTTCTGACAAATGCAAATAGACAAGTTTCTGTAGGAATAATAGAACATAGTAGGAATGAGGTAGGAGAAGAAGAAGTTTGGATTTCTGACTGGCTTAAAGGGAAAGCTACCTAGTATGAGATTATGGTGCAAATAAAATTTTGTACGAAATACCAAGCAGGGTTACCTTGCCACCAGTCATAAGTGCAACAGACCTAATGCATCCTAAGCAAGACCAGATGATGCACCAATATAAGATCAAAAAGGATTTGGAAGCGTGCCCCATGAGGGGCAAGGTTACGATGTCGGAATTAGAGGTAGTCAGAAGAGTCTCCATACCTTGGGCCAGATTAAATGCGATTATCACTAACGCGCTAGGTTACATCAAAGTTCCGTAGTTAAGCGTGCTCGGACGAGAGTAATATTATGATGGGTGACCTTCTGGAAAGTCCTCATATTGTAACTTCAACAGGGAAGCAAGACCATCATTCCCATATCTCATAGCAAATGCATTACATCCTAGGGCAAGATATTATGAAGAATAGCCAGAAGGCTTAGCAGTTAGGGTAATATGAGATTTAGCCATTAAAACTAACACACATCTATATATTGTATTAGGACAAAACCCCAATGAGATTGGTAACATTGGTGCCCACAAAAGTGAGAGGCAGACATCAACACAATAGTCGAGAAATCTCCATGCTAATCAATTGAAGAAAGTAGAAAAGTGGCAAGAACTTCTGTTGTCCCATAATCCTTTCCTTACGTGAAGCTGATCATATTTTGAAGGGAACAAGAATCGCAACAATCACTGAGAAGTTTAACAAGAATGACACGAGATCTGATTTACAAATAATGAGAAATGGAATAAAGTCCACGAGAAAAGGAGAGATTTCAAAGCAAGGACCATAGTTATAGTTTAGAAGGGAGCTCTAGCCTTACACCTGAAACTTAACAGGAAGGGATTCATCACCGATCAAAGAAGATCAGGTAGGTGAGAGTTTGGATATGGCTTGATTAATTTCCCAAAAAACTCCGGCAAAGCCACTATGAGCACTATTTGTTGAAGCTGATTGCTACTGTAGTTGATAGTTTTCAAAATGGCAGAACTTCTTCAGTTGGTATTTAGGGCCCAAGGCATAAGTATTAGAAAGTTTACCGGAAAACATAGCGCATAAGTAGTCAGACACATGACAAGGAGGATGAGGAATTTACTCGATGAACTTGATGATGGATCAGAACGTCAGCAAAATAAAGTATATTTTGGCACCCATATAATTTACGACAACTCTCTGCATAGATATTGGAAAGGCATCTTATAAGGCAATATGATAAGGAAACTCTCCAGCTTTGATAAAAGGATCTGATTTTTAACCTTGGTTTTCACATTAAATTGCCTATATCTCAAGAACTAGGAATCAAGAAGGATATCAGACTAATAGAAAGAGTCATGAACCTTAGAACTTAATCCATATAGTGGGAACTCCTAGTTATAATTTTGAGGAAAAGCCTAATCCTATGTTTCCCGTATCGAAGGCGAATTTATTATTGAACTAAGGGTAGCTGAGCGAATAAGAATCTTGGGAAGGAATATACGGACCTCCTTGACATAGGCATTATCATTACTACATATTGATGTCAATTATTTCGATAGCTGCTAATCCTTGTAATTGCAAATCTTCATGAGTTGAATATCTGGGGTCTCATATACAAGTGGCAGAAGATTTAGCAACTACCACAAAGTAGGAGTAGCGGAATATAGAGCAAGGGAGATGAGTAAGAGTCTCCAATAAACTGAACAATGATTCAGAGCATCATAGAGACAAGGCAAGCTTGGACACCAACATAATCCTTATGAATCCTTTGTACGTATTAAGACACTACCTCATAGCTACCGGCAAGTAATCTCAAGACAAGATGCAAGCTAGAAAAGAGGAGTATCCCTATAAGTCAAAAGGATTTTTTCTTGACCCTTCTTAATCCTAGAATTTTGAGGACAAAATTCCTTTTAAGGTGGATAGAATGTAACATCCCCACTTTCGTAAACAGAGCATAATGGAAACTTTGAATTATTTCTCTTAGGCAGTGTGAGAATTTCTCAGGCAGCGTTACGCCATAACGATTTTTACATTCAAAATTACAGGGTAGTGCAACACTGCCATTGAAAATATAGCATTACCATATGTTAAAAATTAAGAAATGACAAAAGTGCCCCTGTAAACTTTTATTAATTGTAGTGATGCCCAAAATTTTTAGAAATTATATTTTGACCCCAAAGAATTATTTCCACAATAAACCTTGAACTTTTTATAAAATGACTTTTATGTCCCCACATCTGTAGAATTAGCAGAATGGGGTTTTAAATGAAGCAGAATCATGTGGTGAAATCGTAGAAGTTTAAATCTCTGCTGATTGGGCCATGGAGGCAGTCGGGTGTGAAATGACGTGGGGTATCGCTGGACTTGCTCAAATTTACGGAAATGCCATTAGTTACAGAAGATAGAAAACAAAAAGGCTCCGAATTTGCAAAATTGTCTAATTTATGCCGTTAATCTATTTATTCGGTTCCGATAGTTATGTAAGGGCAATTAGAAGTTAATTAAGTATTGATAAGGAGTTAATTAGATGTTAATTAGAGGGATGAGGCTTAGGAACAATTAGAATAGAGATATAGAAAATTCTCTCAGAGCCATTTAGTAAAGTTTTGCCGATTTGAAGAAAATCGGCGAAGATTCGGTATTTTAAACCGCCAGAACCGAATCAGTAGAATTTCAAACTAACACCACTAGTTTGAGTGGCTGAAAAGTGAGCCACTTCTACCCCGATTGATGGCGCCAATTGGCTTCCAAGTGAGGGGAGAGCGTAACATCCAAAAAATTTTATCGTTATTAACTGAGTTGTTCCTTTTCATCGGATAATTGGGATTAATTAGGATTCAGTTAAGCATTCACTTAAAGCCAATTAAGTGTGGTTGAAAAGGATTAGGCTTGATGGAATTATATTAGGAGCATAGGAAGCCCCACAGAAAATTTTCAAATTGGTTTACCGATTTAAGAGAAATCAGTAAGATTTCGGTATCTTAAACTGTCAGAACTGGACCAATAGAAATTTTTCTACGAGTGCCCTAAGATCAATGGCTAGGATTTAGCCAAACCACCCCCTCATGTGGCGCCTTGATCAGCCATTGAGGGAGGGAAGCTAAACCAAATTTGATGATGAAATTGAATCCACCAATCAAAGCAAAGTGCCTACAAAAATCTCTACCTTTCCCTTCCTTCTCTTTTTATCATTTTCGGCCTCCCCACTACCAGCCTCATTTTCCCACTTTCCTTCACCTTCTTCCACTTCCTCTCATCCCCAAGCTCAAACTCCAACCATCAACTTCACTACAAGATCAAGTTCCACCAAGATTTCACACCACCAAGGTAGGAATTCCAACTTCTTTTCTTGTTTTCTTTGAATTAGGCTGATTGGAACTCCACTTTCTTACCAATTTCTTGCAAGATTCTAATATTATCTTGAGTGATGAGGACAAATTAAGGTTGGTTTAAGGTGTATATGTGAGTTTGAATTGAAGATTGGATGGATTGATTAGAGAAAACCATGAATCCAAGAAGAATTCAAGAAGCTGTTAGGGTTTTTCCCTCGACTGTCCCTACGGCAGAGGGTACAGCTCTGCCTACAGCTGATTAAATTTGATGAAACTATTTTTATATGAAACTAGACATTCAGGGATTTCCATACATATAAAATTTAATGCCATTGAAATAATATAGTATTAGTTATGAATTTTTGAAGTTTGACCTAGAAATCTGGATTCTCATCTGGGCAGTATGAGTTGAGAAGGATATAACTCACCCTACACAACTCCAAATTGAGTGCAACGAATTCTTTTTGAAAGCTAACATGTAAGGAAGCATGCCATAAAAATTTCAGAGCCAGATTTGTTGCACATCAATGAAGTTGACTTAAGTTCAAACTGGGGTGGAATAGGGTAGTCCAGTAGGGTCAAGTTTCGGGGCTTATATCTCAAAATATACTCATGCAAATGAGATGAAAATTATTTCATTCGAAAGCTTGTCCTGTTAGCTTTAATTTGATAAATTTCATATGATTTCACCTTGTTTTCTATTTTTAGTGAATTTTTACTTCTAAGAGTGCAATTATGGCTAGTTATAGGGCAGACAGAAGTAAACTTTGAATAACTTGAGCTACATAAATCAAAATGAGATGGGACTAAAAGGTTTGGAAACTAGACACATAGAACTATAATATATTCAAAATTTAGGTCCAACTGAATTGAATAGAAATTATAGTGAATTTTACAAAATCAGGCAGAATTGAGTAGAATGAGCAGGAAACCTAAGTTATATATATTTATGTTGACATGTTATATGATTGATATTATTATTGTAAAACTTGATGCTCCATGTTGGTTTTACTGCTTGATTGATTGTATTGGTAGCCTGGCACTATTCACGAGGAAACGGACTCAATTCGTTTTGTTGCCGAATTTTCGGCAGGAATTTATGAGAACTTATGCTATGGGTGATTATGTCTTGAATATATTTATATTTATATGTCATGTTCATATATGTCATGCATGCAAGCATAATTAGAATATGATATGAGAAGTAAGGTAAGAGACATATCCATAAATGCTCAAAGCGTCCGCATGCATGATAAGATATGGAAAGAAAAGGATAATAAGAACTTGCAAGAGGGACATACCAAGCTACCACGTGAGGCATGGCATAGACCCAGCTAGCGTGGGCCAGAGCGGTACTGTCTAAGACTTGGGCCAGCCCTCGACCAGATTTAAGGGGAATAAACGGGTGTGAGGGTCGGGCAAAGTAAACCCGTCACTCATGTATAGGTACGAGCTCGAACCTGGAAAGCAGGCTATTACCTAGGGGTGAGAGAGGCCATTCACCTCTGGGGGACCAAGTACAGAAAAGAGCAAGATCAAGTTGCAAGTTAAAGAAAGAGATGAATTAAGTCAAGTGCACTTGCATACAATCAAGTACAAACATCTACATGTGCATTCTAATTATCTCATTATGTCATGATATTAGTATGATTCTTACTGAAGTATATTACACTATTTGTATTTCTATGTCTGTCATATAATATGCCAAGTGGTTGATAAAATTATAACCCAGTTCTAGAAAGATGTTTTCAACTTAAAATTGAACCACTGCTTGCATATATGTGCTCATATTTTCATAAGAAACCAAAGCGGCTGGAACGTTTATGATGGTATTGTATGAGTAATAGTTTGAGTTTACCTACTGAGAACCTTAGGTTCTCACTACCTGCTTGTATATTTTTCTTTTCCGTAAACATTCCAGCACCGAAGTTGGAAAGCAAGTGCAAGGTGGAGTACTGGATCGTTCACTGAGCAAGACTTGGGCACAAACCAGACCAAGCTAGTTAACGTCACGCAGCGGAAGCAAATGCTGTGTATTGTGTTAGTCATAATTTTTTAAAAATTGTAATTATTTTATTCTCTATATATTAGAAACGATGAAGTTTACAAACTATTAGTTAGTAGTAAAGTGTGCAGTTAAAGGGTCATTTATTATATTTTTCATCTTTTAAAGATTTCTTAGCACAGTGACAGCCCTATAATATAACTCCATGACTCGAGCATGGCTTATATAATAAAGGGTGTTACACAGGTCAGGCATGTTGACCAGACAGGTTGAACCTATATTGCCATCTCCAAAGCCAAGCAATGTAAGGATATTCTAAAGTTGAAATTTGTGATGTCATGACCCAACCAAGTTCGGGACTAATGCACCGGGGACACTCCTTTAGCAAGCCTACCATGCAACATTTTTCCAAAAAAAAGGCTAAGTCTTTTTTGTATTTGGGACAATTTCCAAATACGGATCTTCTCCTTGCATAAACAGCACATACACACATAATCATTGAGGATCCAAGCATTCTCAAAATGCACCCCATAGCATGCAATACAACAACATGGGCGTATAAGTACATCCATTCATCTAGAACCAATAAATAAGCATAAATTCTATCATCCAAGGTAGCAAGATTATAAGTAGTTATGTTTACATATCAAATACAACTTCCATACAAATCATCCAAATTCTAATACATTCTTAACATAAGCAATGGTCGAACCTTGCTTGTAGCACTATGGAGCATCATTACAATTCTAAAGAGTTCAACAAAAGAGTTTTGTTTCAAAAGGTGACCTTGGACAAGAAGTGTAACATCCCGCCAAAACCATAAATTAACACACAATTAATTTGAGATAATCTAAAATTAAGTAATAATTATAAATTATCTTAGATTAATTAATTCCTTAATGAGCCATAACAATAATTCTAAATAGAAAAATAAACTCAAAAAACTTTAGTATAGATCCCTAAAAGGTTTTAATAAAATTCTTCTTGTCAGTTTAACCCTAAATAAGGTAAATAGGCACTAGAAAATTTATTGGAACTTTTCTAGATAATTAAGGAATTATCAGATGAATTATTAATGCCCAAAACTCAATAAAAATTTAGAAATAATAGAAATAATTTCTGAAAAATTATGAAAAATGTTTTGGAGGTTAATTAGGATTATATTAGCTTACAAAATAAAAATTAGAATTTTTAGAGCTTGTTTGAATTTTCTATGAATTTTGGGTTTTAATTAGTAAATTTTAGGATTAAGAAAAATAATTTAAAAATAGGTAAATAATCGAGAAAAATCCTAAAAATTTATATGCATGCTTAAAATAGTTAGAAGGACTAAATATAATTTTTTGGGCAATTAAAAGTTAGGGCATGTTAATTAACTAAATCTAGCTTAATTATCATAAGTTAAATAGCTAGAATTTTAAGAAAAATGACCAAATAAAATACTAGACTCATAAATTCAGAAATTTCCTCAACCCTTGATCTTGGACACTTGTCTAAACTAGGTTTGAACTTAGGAACCAAGTTTGGGAAGAAAATAATTAAAAAGGACAATGAATAGTATAGTTGTTGGAAGTGTTAGAAATTGTGAGATTGTGTGTGTTAAGAGCAAAGCTCTCATCCCCCTCAGCAAAAGCAACATGACAGCAACAAGGAGAAGGAGAGGAAGCAAGTGTGTTTGTGTGTGTAAGTGTCTATCTAGTCCTTCTTCTTCATCCTCAGGTAGAAGGACACAATTGTGAGTCATACACTTGAGTGGCCTTTGTTGTTCCACCTTCTTGTTTTCCTTCAAGCTTTGAGTTCATCATCATCACCATCCCCACATCATTTTTGAGTTTTCTTCATCATCCTTCAAGGTAGGGGGTTTTCTTTTTTAACTCTTCCAAGGACCTTATAATTTTTTATTGATTCTAATCCTTATTCTTGTTGATGTCGGTTTTGATTATCTTTGGCTCAACTCCTTCTTGTGGCTGTGGCTGGAGCTTGCTTATTGGGGAAGTTTGTTCTATTTTTTGTCATATTTGAGAGTGTAAATTGATGTAAATTTGGTGAGGAGGAGTGTTGGTTTGTAAGTTCATAAGGGGTTATTTGGTGATAGTCTCATGATAAGGCTAAACTATCTTTGTTAAGGGTAGGATTTTAGGTTGATGTGCTTCTTGCCCTTACTTGTTTGATTTCCCATACTTTGCACCTAGTATGTGTATGCATGAATATGCTTGGCTTGTGTGTGCTTGATGGTGTTTAGACGCTTATTCCTTGCTCTTTTGATATGATATGCTATTGGAACTTAACCTATTTCTTTGGATTAATATGATTATACGATTTTTCCATAATAGTATTATCACTATTTTGACATAAAAAATTTTATATGTGAAGACAACATATTGATGAGCCTACCCGTACATTTTCATAATTTTTAGTGGAGGTTTACTGTCTTTAAAAATTCTTGATAAATCTGCCTTCCTCTAAAACACAAGATGTATTTCTAGAAACAACAAAATTTATCAATTTGTGAATATAGTAATTCTGCAAATTTTGACTTTAAATTTTTATAGCATGTAAATGACATATGAAAATATGATTGGGAATTTTTTTGGGATTTTTATAAATGTTTAACTATATCAAATAAATTTTTAAAACTAAAACTGCCTAGCTGAAAAAGAGAATCTGACCTATCTAGGTTTTAAGATTTTATTACCACACCTATTCTTAAGAGATTCATAGAAAATTTTTATAGAACACTCTTAATATCCCAAAGGACCAACTAGCAATTTTTTTATGAATTTTAGAGATAGTTTACTATTTTAATTATAATTATCTTCTAGACTGACTATTGTGTGGGTTTACTATTTCTTTAACCCAAGTATGAAAATTCATGCCTTTTTTATTTAGTTTGGCCCATAAAGTGTTTCTAAACCCATGAAAGTTAAACCAATTTGCTACTTCTCAATGCCTTATTTATTTTGTATGGGCTTATATGTGCAGCATAAATCTACATGAATATTCATGACCATATGTGTGTATCCAAATGCATGTGAACCAATTTTCATATGTTGTGTGAAGCATAAGTTATTGATGGATGAGCATCTATGTGAAATGCATAATATTAAAGACCTCAAGGCATGGCATGGTGAATGTGTGAATCATGCATGAATAAATAAAGTTTTATGAAAGTATGGTGAATATCTTGGCCCCACCTTGAAGTGGACAAGTGGGACATTCACTACATGAATAAATAAAGTATGGTGAATGTCTTGGTCCCACCTCATAGCGGATCGGTGGGACATTCACCACTCTATTTGGAGTGGATGGCTCAACTTAGTCATGGGGCCAGTGTTCATAGTTTTGATCTAGGATTAGGGGACGCCCTGGTAGAGAGCTCTCGACAGATCATGGCAGGAGATAAGTAGAGACCACTAGCTTTCTTCCTACTGAGCAAAGGAAAAAGGAAAGAAGAAAGATCAGTATAGCAAAGGGAAGTGCATTAACATGCATGCAGGTCTAGGTGGGTGTGGTTGCCGCCTTGCTACATGCCTGTTCATCAGTTCTGATGGTGTATGGGCCCATTAGCTTTGATGCTAGATGTCCATTAGCCCTAACGGGAGGACTTGCCTTATACATTTCTACTATTCATCTTTATAATGCATTTGCCTATTTTTATGTCTCATGTTTATTATTGTGCATATTATCTATTTATTTTTACTCACATAATAATTAATTGTATGTGCTACAACTATATGATGTCTGTTATTTTTATGTTTAATCTACTTGTACAAACTTAGGAATTTTTGGTGCCCGGCATACCCCTGGAAGCACTGCCCCTACTGAGATTTAATTCTCATTATGATTTTTCTTGGTGCTTTCAGGCATCCAGAGTGATAGCTGAAGCATGATATTCTTAGAGGTCATAGTGCATTAAGAGGCATGATATTTATAGACTTGCTATTTAGATCTTTACAATGTATTTGTTTAATGGGCATGACAATAGAGTTGTATTGGTTTGTCTTAATTAGCTTAGAGATTGAATTCATGGACTATATGTATTTATTAGGAGGTATGTAGTCACTTGTCATTTATTTAGTCGAAAAAGGTTAAAGTAATAAATCTAGTAATCTCATCGAAGAAAAAAAGGGTAGAAAAACAACAAGAAAATTAACATTAAATTAGCCAAATAAATAAATTTGGTAAATTAACAATTAAACTGGTAGGGTGTTACAAGAAGGGCTCACCAAAATGTGACTGCTTAACTACTAGGAGGTAGGAAGATCAAATCCATGTTTAGTGCCTATATCTGAAAAGAGAAGAATGGAGATGAGGTGAATTTTGCAACTTAGTGAACAATAGGACATCCATAACCCACATAGGATAATGTGCATAAACATAAATACATATATAGACAAATAAAAAACTTTAACACCAAAAGATGGTTATTTCAAAATAACTACACTAATAATATACTAACAAGTTCTTAAAATGGGTGGGAAGCTATCTAATTCAGGATAGTTCATCAAGATCACACTTAGGTGGCCATCCCTTCGTGTGACCTTGTAACACCCTAATAATCTTATATCACATTTAAGTCATATTATGGCAAATTACTAGTTATTACTTATGCTTGTGGAAACTTAAACTTTCTTTTAAATTAGATTAAGTGAAAAATAGGGTAGAATATTTTGTTTGAAATAAAACTCATTTTAAATTCATTAATGTCGTATGCGTCATCTAACATAATTGTGAATAGTAATGTCATAATCGCGCTCATGGATAGAACAACACAGCCATACACATCACATAATAGATAACATAGCCATAAGTAGCATACATGATAATAAGGACTAGTTGAGGGCTCAACTAGTTGTCATAAGTCTAGTACATAAATCTATAAAGATAAAACTACATATCTAAATAGAAATAGAAATAACATTGATAGAGTTTGACATCCAACTCAAATACAACCCACAAAATAGTATCATGATCAACAGTAGTTGCAGGAAGTGGCTCCTAAATGCCTCACCCTTGACATCCGCCAGTATGATGCAAGATTGGAGTGCAAATCATGCGTGAACCAGCTCTACGTACCAACATAGGACTATTAGTAGTAAAGGAATCTACAGATGGATCCTCCTCAAAAGGATCCACACCCATGTCACGTGAGGCTTGGTGATAGTTGGGCATGGATGATGAATCTGGCCGAGAAGCGGGAGTAGTAGAAGAGCTTATCTCAATCAATGGTATTGGCAGTGCAAGCTCCAAGGGCTCCAAAAATGGGAAGGCAGGGGACATAATCTCAAACTTTAGCCACCTGGGAGGAAGCTAAGGGGGCTCATCTACAGCTGGTGTGGGAACCTCCAAGCTTGGGACATTGAAGGCAAGAGCAATAGGGGTAGCTAGTGGTGCATTTGATGCAATGGGTGTAGCTAAGTTGGTGTAATCTCTCCAATTATCAATATATACTAAGTGGCAGGTAACCATGGTAGTCACTATCACGATTGCCATCTTATCATGGTCGTAGTATTATTCATTGACGAGCGGGTATGCTTGGGACATCACTAGGTGCTGGGGCTCCATCCTATAACGGTCGAAAAATTCTATCCTTAACAACTGAGTTTTCGGTTTTTATCGAATAAGTGGGTTTAATTAGAATCTGATTAAACACTTACTTAAAGCCAATTAAGGGTGAGTTGAAAAGATTAGGCTTGATGGAATTAGGTTAGGAGTATAAAAGACCTCACAGAAAAATTTCAAACCGATTTACCGATTTAAGAGAAATCGGTAAGATTTCGGAATTTTAAATTGTCGGAACCGGATCAGTAGAAATTATACCAGGAGTGCCCTAGAATCAACGGCTAAGATTTAGCCAAATAATCCATCCAAGTGGCGCTTAAGGCAGCCCTTGATGGTGGAAGCTAAATCAAATTCTATAAAGAAGTTACATCCACCAATCACATGCATTCAACATTCAATTATTTCACCTTTTTCTCTCTTTTTCGCATCCAAAATTTTGACCAGCCAGCCAGCCCTTTCTAGTGTTGAATCCCTTCTCTTTCTCTTCTCTTCACTCTCATCTCCACTCCGTTTCCATCTCTTCTTCAAGTCTCATCCCAAGTTACTACCATCAAAGGCACAAAATCAACACAAATTGTATTAGACAAGATAGGAAATCCTACTTCTCTTCTTGATTTCTCTGATTTGGGGCTGCATGGTGAGCATGTTCAATCTGAAATATTGATGTTATATAGGGTGATAATGATGGTTTATGACTATTTTTGCATGTATGTTGTGATTAAAATTGGAATTGAGAGCAAATAGCTTGAAGGAGAGAGACAAATCTGGAAGCTGTTAGGGTTTTTCCTCGGCGGTCCGTACGGCGGAGTGTACGGCTCCACCTACCGTCGTTTAAATTTGATGAAACAATTTTTAAATGAAACTGGACATCCAGGGATTTCCATAGATATAAAATATAAAGCTATTGGATCAGTATAGAATTAGTTATGAATTTTTGAAGTTAGACCTAGCAATTTGGGTTCTTACCTAGGCAGCATGAGTTGAGAAGGGTGTAACTCACCCTATACAACTCCAAATTGAGTGAAACTAAAGTTGTTTGAAAGCTAACATATAAGAGAACATTTCATAAAAATTTCTGTATTTAATTCGTTGCCATTTGTTCCCAGCACATCAATGAAGTTGGCTTAGGTTTAAACTAGCCCAGAACAGGGCAGTCCAGTAGGGTGATATTTCGGGACTCATAACTCAAAAGATACTTAGGAAAATGACATGAAACTTAACTCATTTTAAATCTTGTTGTGTTATATTTAGTTTGATATAAAATTCGCATGATTTCACCTATTTTTCGATTTTTAGTGAATTTTCTTTTATAGGAACCCAATTCTGGTTAAGAACAGGGCATGCTGAGGTAAAATGTTCATATCTTGAGCTATACAACTCAAAATGAGATGGGACTAAAAGGGTTAGAAACTAGACACATAAGGCTACAACATATCCAAAAATTAGGTTTAAATGAGTTAAATTGAAATAAAGGTGGGATATACCATAATCGGGCAGGATAAGACAGAATGGACTAAAAGCCCTATTGATGCTTTATTGAAACTAATGAATGAATCTATGAATGTATATGCATAGTTGCTGGTTTATATTGAATTGTAAGTTTGTACAATTGTACTGGTTGTCTGGCACTATTCATGGGGAAGCGGACTCGATCCGTTATGCTGCCAAAATTTCGGTAAGAGATTCATATGTGGTGCAATTCAAAGTAGCATGAGTATATGATATATGAAGACTCAAGATAGATGTGCATTCAATTCATAATATTGTAAAGGATTCCATATCACTTGGGCCAGCCCTAGAATAAATTAAGGGGAATAGATCAGTTGGAAGGTTGGGGAAAGTAAACCCAGCAATCCTATATAGGAACGAGCTCGGTCCTGAAAAGCGGACTATTACCCAGGAGTATATGGCCAATGACTCCCAGGGAACCAAGGATGGAAATAAGTTCTAATAGGCGAAAGCCTTCAAGAAATAAGATGCATTCATAATTGCACATTCATATGCACAGTGTAATGCTTATTAATTGACTGTCCTAGATACCTGTTTATTTATCGTAACATGCTATTGCTCCTTTACAATTACTGTTTGATTGCCTCAGTGCTTCTGTTAATTAAAAATTGAGCTTGTTTCGGTGTATGTTTTTCAATAAGTATTTAAGTTAAATATCATTTTGTGTTGTACCACTGGAAATTATTGAAAGACCGAAACAACTGGGAATGACAGCGATGACAGATGTGTAGAACTAGGAATTCCTACTGAGAAATTTTTATTTATCACCCTATTGTATATTCCGCGTCATTATCAGACCATGGAGCATGTAGCGACCGGAGTGTTATTCATCGAGTTCCCTGAGCTACATATACATCTTGATCCATTTTTGGATTCTGTATATATATCCGGCCGATGTTAGTTACATCTCTACTTCTTCTTCCAGAGGGACTTCGCCGTCCTGCTTATGCACCCTCTTTTTGATCCTGCTGTCCCCTACATTGCCATACCTCTTCACATGATCCATCCATTTCCACCAGTAGCTCCAGCTCCCATGGCTCCTCCTACTTCACCACTACAGCTGATGCTCTCTGCCTCGATGTCAGAGGAGGACGCATCTGAGGTAACGAGTTCCACCTCATCCTCTACTCCTAGCGCCGGCCATCCCCCTGCAGATGCACCCATGGCAAATGGGCTTCTCTCTTCAGACTCCGGTTAGGTAACGGATATGCCGTAGTGATAGTAGATGTACAGGACGGCCCTCTTTTGGCAGTCTGGGCCATGGATAGATGAGTATAGATTAGGAGTAGTATATGAAATGTCCCATGGGGACCACCCAGGGTAGTGTTCTTAGGGACCGGCCATTTTATTTTGTGCTAGCGGCCTCATATTTTCTTTTACCCTGTATCATTTTGTCAAACTTTGAAAGCAAATGTTTATGTATATATTTAAAATATATGTTGCAGTAGTTCCGTCTTTATTGCACTTTTATTTATGTTATGTTGTTTACAGTATACTAATTAACTAGTATTTATTCCGCTGTCCAGCCAAAAATATTATTATGCGATTAGTCACCTTTATATGACTGATTAGTAATGATATAGAAAATATAATTTAATTAATTCACTATACGTAATCACTTATTAGATAATTTATTATGACTTAAGCATAGTACTTGTCTGGTAAGGTGTTACACATCCTCCTTTGAAGACAACATGAAATATGAATGTGAGAAATAATATTTCTCAGTAGGAACTCTAACCCGATAGTTGAGTGTCAATGCTATCATCCCAGTCACTTCAGGTTTATAAACAAAATAATGAGCATGCATATAGCTCAATTATTAGGGTTTTGAAAACGTAATTAGCCAAAGTGGATTCCTTTTAAACATGTTTACCTATCATGATGTAAGCATTATCATAAGCATAGAGCGAGAAACATAGATGGAAGCATCATGCGTAAATATCATTGAAATTTTCTTTCTTTCTTGCTCGTTTGTATTTTCTTATGTGTTTCTGCATAAGAACTTCAATCATGCATCCACAATCTTCTTTACTTTACTTAGGCATATGTTGCGGCATGAGAACTTCGATCATGCAATCTCATACTCACCACCCTTGACATGAAGTGGTAATGAGCTGATACCATGACTGTCGCCACATTTCAATCCTGAAACTTCAACAGAAGTAGGGGTTAGTGTGGGTCATACCCTTAATTCTTTCTTTTTCTTATCAATACAAATATGCATAATATATTCTTTTACTTAGCAAATGAATCTCTATGTATCATGCATAGTAATCATTCTAAGGCCATAATTCTGACGGAAATTCAGCAACATAATGGCTAGACTGGAACTTTCCCAAAAATTTGCCAAGTAACAGTTCACATAGCAACATCACCATTCATAATTATTCAATCATCCATAATCAACCAGTTCCCTGAATCCAAACACGCAACCCTAACCATACATCTAGGGTTTCATGTATTCTTTGGTGCAAAGTCTTATAAATGCTTATGAGGTATCTCATGATTTCTCATAAAAAAAATCTCTTACCCTCAAGTGGGTTTGTCTTTTAAGCTTTTCTTACTCTACTTCTTAGATTAACTTTCCAAACCTCAATATTACTAACTTCAACCTTTTTAACTCTTGCGTTTGTCTTTTAAATCATTTAAGCCAAATTAAACAAGATTTATTACTCAAATATGGTGGTATGACCGAATTCAAACTTGAGGAAATTTTAAGCCTTTTAGATTGTTTTTCTTCTTGTAAAGTGGTTTGATTTACTAACTAGGTGTTTAGAAGCTTGTTCTAATCCCTTAATTAATTAAAGCATTTATTCTTACTATCTTCTTGAAATGACTGAAACCTTAAAGGTGGTTTTCTTGAGATTTTTAACTTCTTTTACCTTAAGTAAAATTAGTGTATCACTTAGTTATGCAATTTGAACCTTAGATACCTTGTTTTTAAGAATAAAAGTCTTTTCTCCTTGGTTTTCTTATCAAGGTCATGGCCTTGTATGAATTTAGGGTTTCATTTTCTTTCTTTTTTCTTCATGTAAGGTTGCTAGATGTCTTAATTAGGTATTTTAAAGCTTAAATCTTAATAGTTTATAAACTTGAAACATTAATTTCTATTTTCTTTAGAAATGGCCAACCATTTAAGCTTGGTTTTGCTATCTTTTATTTGTCTTCCTTATCACCAAGTTGCTTAGATTTTTATATTGTGACACTATTCATGGTATGCATGTGTTCCTAGTTTATGGCAAGCCAATAGCCCTAATTATTCACTCCAAGAGGCTACAAGGACTTCACCTTGTTCCCTAGGATTATGACAATTTTTGTCTAAGTCATAAATCTGATGAATAACATTTATTTTCCCTCAAGCAACCATTTTTATTTTCTTTTCCACTTTAAAACTTGTAGATTTAGTCTTTTAGTGATTCATAGCACTTAAATCCAAGCTTAGCTAAAATTATAGGCTTTTACTTTTCAAGTTGATTCATAGTGATGAATTTTTTAAAAAGTTTGCTCCTTTGGTCACAAAACTTAAAACTTCAAGGAACAACACCAAGAATAAGATAACAGAACCATGATCTCACATAAAGCATGTTAATTGCCGAAAACTCAAGTAAAGGAGAGAAGATTATTTCATCAAACAAGAGAATGGACATGTGATTTCCAACATTTTTCAAGTCAAAGATAAGGAGTATGGTTATGAGACCTCAAGATCCAGAGCCAAAACAAGCTAAACATGGAGAAAGCTTAGGTGTTCTGGTCCTTGCTATAAGGAAGAAGTGAGTTAGAGATCACTACCACTAGAAGCTTTGAAAGTGCTTGAAGAGTTGAAAAGATGAAGATGGCCTCCTCCCTTGGAGCTTGAAGGCTACGGCTACAAGGAAGAAAAAGGAAGAGGTTTTGTGTTGCCTTTGACAAATGGAGCTAAGTTTGTGTTTTGTAGTTTCCCCAAGAACCAAAAGAGGTGGATCTTGGAAAATGATGGTGGAGGTTATGGAAGAAAGGAAGCAAGGGTGAGAGTGTTTCCTTTGAGAGAGGTTTTGAGTTTTGAGAGAGAATAGAAAAATGAAAGTGAGGGGTGTGTGTGTTGTTCTTCGCTGTGGGGGTATCCATGGGTTTTGGGGAATATTTTGAATTTTTGGATAAGGGGGATTAACCAAAGGGTTTAGGAGATACATTTGTTCCTTGGTTAAATGGTTTGGTCAAACAAATGTGGTTAAGTGTGCTTTAAGGATTAATACCACAAATAGAAGATTCTTCCTTATACGATGTTAGAGTGTTTGAATCAACTTATTATATATATTTGACAAAGTAAGACAATTGTCAAGTTTGTACTTGCCTTGGGATTTTAAGTTGTCATAAAATATCTTTCTTAATCTACGTTATAATTACATGTGATTAATCGTTAATTACATGAGCATTCACTAATTATGGATTAATAATAATCTCATATCTTTTAATTAGTCTTGTTTTAACCTTAATTATGTTTTGTTAATTATGTTTCTCAATTCTAATTAGTAAGGTTCATTTAGTGATTAAACTTCAATTACTTTCTCTAATGTTTCTTGCTTTGCCTTTTTTTTTTTTTTTTTTAAGTTTGACCCCTTTGTGTTAACTATTGATTTTCTATTGATATTTTGTTGACTTGACTTTTATTGACTTTTTGACTTTTTTTTTTTTTACTTTTTAACTTTTTGCCGACTTTTGACTTTTGCCATTTATGATTAGTGTTTAATTAGCCATCTATTAATCCAATCTCTCGGGATTACCGAGCTAATTAGACTATGTGAATTTGGAGATGTTACAGACCCCATATTCATCACACACTACTCACGGTGCACCAAGGCTAACGTCTATTGTTGTTAGCATGCAGATCCTATCATAGACTTTTTTCAAAAATCCTTTTTACTGGTTCATAATTATAGTCAAAATCTATTTCTGAAGGTATGAATCAAAATTATAAATGAAGAATCCAGAATATATGCCATATAAATCCCATGCCATGTACTCTTGATGTTTTTCTAAGAAATACCAACATGTAAACCATTATCCTTACTTCATAGAAATCAATTCATTGTCCCATGTGATAGTATCTGAACATAACAAAAATAAGAGGAGGGATTAACTTCATGAGACATGCATTTCCATAGCATATAAAATCACCTTACACAAACATGAAGTAATTAAGTTAGAAAACATGCTATAGATGTACTATCTACTCACAGATTTAACCAAAAGGTGTAATTCCACCTCTACGGAGTTCCGGGTTCACTAGATCAGTCTTTCGGAGAATCTAGCACTAATAATATAGCCATAACAGCATACATGAGCTAAAATTCACATATATCAACTCAACAATCAAACTCCCATAATTCATAAGCCTAAGGTTCTCAAAGATTCACAAAGGACTCACTATTGTGAAAGAATCAGGATCCTAGGGAATGAACAAGAAATATATGTAGAAATTACCCTTTGAATGAAAAAGGAAGGAGGAATGGCTTAGGTGTCTTGATATCACCTCCTCAAGCTTTAGATTCCAACAATGGTGATGTTGAAGAAAGGAAGTGAAGATTTGAGTAGAAGATTAATGTTATGTAAGGGAGAAAGTCAGTAATTTGAGGTGGATTTGATGGAAAGATTTGAGTTAGGGGTGAAGGATGAAGAAGAATTGGATTTTATAGAGAATAGAGAGAGTTTGAAGGGTAAAGAGAGAAAGAAAACTCGAAAATGAGAAGAGAGAGTGCATTCGAGGCCTTATGTAGTGCCCTGGTAATCGATTGCCATATGTAGGAATCAATTACCACCAACCTATATTGTGGTAATTGACTCCCATTTTGGTAATTGATTATCACCTTCAAAATTTCGCCTTATGTAGGCTCAGGGAGTTAGTAACAATTCCAGGCTCTTCGTAATCGATTCCCAACTTCAAAATTTTGGTCTTCTCACTCTGAAACTCATCTAAGGCTAGGATATTACAAGTGAACTTAATCTTCCTAGTCTTATTTAACAATACTGTTCTAATTCTTATGTTACCTCCCATACTACTCCTACTCTATTAAACCTACACAATTTTCTCCTATTCCCTACATCACACTTGCTTTGCCCTTGTTATTCATAATTAACTATGGTCATCTCTTACAGTTCATACACATCCTCCCATTTTCACATCAAGTCTTTCTAGATCCACCTCAATCTCTACTTGGAGATTCATATAGCTAGGTCAAGCCTCATCAACAACCTTATTGGAAGAAACTTTAGCTTCATCAACTAGGAATAAAATACAAGATATATATCAATCGAAGCGCTGTTGGATTGTAGATGGTATAGGAATGTGCATTTAGATTAATTTAAATTATAAAAAAATGTTATTAAAACATTTTTGTAACGTAGACTATATACAACACTTGTAAAAATGTTATTAAAAAGTTTTAACAAAAATATTACGACTTACCCTTAAGGCCTAGGATGGCAAAGGCCTAAGGGCTCTAAATGAAAGGCACAATCTAGAAAATGGTCCAAACTGCACTAACTGATAAGCTACAAAAGTGAAGCTCAAGGGATCTTAAGTTATCCCAAAAGTGGTTACTCACCTCTTCCTAGCTTCAAGACAAATGGAGCTACATTCCCCAAAAGTGGGAACCTCCACCTCTAGCTAGTTTTTATAAATACTCAGCTGAGAGCTTTGGTAAGTCACCTAATCCTACATACTAGTACCTCTTGACTCTTGTTGATTTAAGCATGTAAGTCCTTGCCGGTTTAACACCCTACTAATTTAATGTTATGCTTAAGCCATAGCATGAAATTAAGTAGGTTGTGTTACCGTGTTAATACTCCGCGTACGTTTCCTTTTCCGTATCACCCCTTTTTTTTTGTAACAGAAGAAACGGAGTGCTGTATAATGAACATGACAGAGTTTAATACATCACAACAGAAAAGACAAGAACCAATAACATATATGCCATCATCTGTATATATATATATAGAGGAAGCCACTGCTTCAATTTTTGTACAAATTTCAAATTAGGATACAGAAGTGGGGCCGGTGTACCAAAAAGACATAAGGCCCGTATCAGTCAAAATGATCCTATGGGGTCCTCAAAGGACATTTCAAACCTACTGCTAAACCAGCTGCTAAGTCTATGACCCAAACATGTGTACTGTCAAAAGAGGGTCATGCTGTACAACGCCAACTGTGTACTATAAGTTGAGCATGACTCGATTGGCAGAAAGCCAGTCCATGCCCAGAATTATGTCTAGTCCAGAGAAAGGGAGGCAAATCAAATTGGCTGCAAAGTTTCTACCCTCAATTTGAAGAGGAAAATTGATGCAAATTTGACTAGTTCTAACAGGTTCATTGGTAGGAGTAGAAACCAGTAAATCATAAGGCAACTCAGATATCGGTAATCACAAAACAGCTACACAATCATGAGAAATAAATGAGCGGGAGGCACCCGAATCATAGAGTACAGTTAGAGTCTCACTGTCCACTTCACAGGTACCTTAAATTAGTCCCTCGAACTTATCAGCTTCCTCTGCATCCATCGTAAAAACCCGTCCTTGACATTGTGGTCAAGACGGCTGTGGTGGATTTCTGGTCGGACACTCATAAATTTTGTGGCCTGACTTGCCACATCCATAACAGACATTCTGGCCTACCAAACATGGCCGATCGCCATGATTCCTACCACACTTCGTGCAAGTTGGATTCGGAAGAGGCCTTTGAGGCTGTTTGCCTTTGTTGCCCACCGGTTGAAATCTTCTCTATTGTTGAAAGTTGGGCTTAAATTTGGGGCCCTGCGGTACTAACCCCTTCATGTAACCACCACCAGATGCCTTAGTTACAGCCAGCTTCAAATTGCAATCTTCCACAAGTCAGCATTTATTTACCAACGTGGGGAAATCTCTAATCTCCATTGGCCTGATTGCGGTGAGAATATCTTCTCGTAACCCACCTTCAAACTTGATGCACTTCCAGGCTTCATCTGGGTTCCTCTGATAAATTGTAGAGAATTTGCACAGCTCTTCAAATCTGGCAATATATTCGGATACTGTCCGATTTCCTTGACGTAGCTGCATAAACTCGAGTTCCTTAGCATTTCGAACCGAAGCAGGAAAGTACTTTCGTAGAACACATCTCTAAACACCATCCAAGTGACTACAGTCTGAGATTCTTCAAATAGTCTTCGTATGCCGTTCCACCAAAACTCAGCGTCTGCCTCAAGCATATAGGTGGCAAAAGTCACCTTCTGATGATCTGAGCAATCTAGGATAGAGAAAATCTTCTCCAAAGCTTTGACCCATTCGTCGGCTTTATCAGGGTCATACGCCCCTCGGAAGCTGGGCTGATTCGCCTTTCTGAACTCAGCAAATTTAAGGTAATCCAGGTCGGCTCCTGGACCATGAGGGTTTCCTTCACAGCT
Source organism: Pterocarpus macrocarpus (assembly GCA_031439585.1). Lineage (NCBI taxonomy): Eukaryota > Viridiplantae > Streptophyta > Magnoliopsida > Fabales > Fabaceae > Pterocarpus > Pterocarpus macrocarpus. Next base: position 30,536,899 of record CM062520.1, read on the forward strand.
TGCCGCAGGTCGTCTGCCTAGCTGATCCATCATCTGGTGAGCTGTTGCGGCCTGTTCCTGCATCGCCTGAGCCATTTCTCGCACCGTGTCCAGAAGGTTAGCAGGATCCTCTTGAGTAGGTTCTGTGCACGGTCTACCTCGCCTTCCAGAAGCCATTAAGTTCTGAGCACACAAAACAAAAGTTATTGAGTTGATCAGGCTCAACACTAAGTCTAATGTGCTACTAAATAACAGCTCACGCGGTCAGGCACTTTTCACACATGCACATTTATATCTCAACCATACAGACGAGATTTAGTGCATGTTATCAACTATAAATACAGAATATGGGCTAAGCATAGTCAGTCCAATCCTTAGGACTTAGCTAGGACGAATTGCTCTGATACCAAAAATGTAAAACCCTACTAATTTAATGTTATACTTAAGTCATAGCATGAAATTAAGTAGATTGTGTTACCGTGTTAATACTCCGCTTACGTTTCCTTTTCTATATCATCCCATTTTTTTTTTGTAATAGAAGAAACGGAGTGTTGTATAATGAACGTGACAGAGTTTAATACATCACAACAGAAAAGACAAGAACCAATAACATATATGCCGTCATCTGTATATATATATATATATATATATATATATAGGAAGCCACTGCTTCAGTTTTTGTACAAATTTCAAAATAAGATACAGAAGTGGGGCCAGTGTACCAAAAAGACTTAAGGCCTGTATCAGTCAAAATGATCCTATGGGATCTTCAAATGACATTTCAAACCTACTGCTAAACCTGTTGCTAAGTCTACGACCCAAACATGTGTACTGTCAAAAGAGGGTCATGCTGTAGAATGCCACCTGTTGCTGACCTACTCAATCAGATAGCCGTTGGCCATGCCAAGCCCGGCCGGTGAGTAGTCTGCACTGGGTCCTGAGGAGGAGGATGCTGAGCTGGTGGCCTCTAAAGGATCGCTCTCAGAGCTGAGCGGGATGTCAGGTACCACCTGTGGAGGTGACTCTGGTGCAAGGTCAGCAGGTGTTGCGGGTGCAGGAGGTGTTGGGGGAGGGTGTGCCGCGTGTAAAGGAACCGCAAAGTAAGGGGCAGCAGGATCAAAAGCAGGATGGAGTAAAGGGATGGCAAAGTTCCTATCACTGAAAAGGTAAAGATGAAAATGGCAAGAGCCGGCTATATACAGTGAGCCCACTGCGGGGTCATGGTGGAGCTGCAAGTCTGGAATCTCAATGAAGAGGGTAGCCATCAAGTCCATCGTCCACATCTGAGAATGAGCCAAAAATGCAAAACGAGGTGAGAATTTTGAAGAAATTCCTAGTAGGGTTTGCGTATGGTGTTTAACTGACCTCGCGTTCATTCTCAGTTGCCTCGATTTTTATGTAATTATGAAAACATGAGTTCAAACAAAACTATTTTTAATAAGTTTAAGAAAACGTCTGGCCCAAGGCAAGATTCAGTTTTACTTAAGGTAGCATAAGAAACAGAGTAGATTACTAATAGTAAAACATAGAATAAAGAGCAGGATAAATGAATATACAGCAGTAAGTAAATATAACAGATAAACTGTAAACATCTTATAATGACTGTTCAATGAAATCATGCACTTGATGTAATCATGCAAATCTTATTCTTGAACCTTTCTTCATAAACTTTTCCATTCCTCATAAACTTTTCCATTATTTGGTCCCCTGGGAGTTCTTGGCCATTTTAGACCCCTGGCTAATAGTCTGTTTTTCAGGATCGAGCTCGTTCCTATACAGGAATGCTGGGTTTACTTTCCCCGACCTCCCCACCGATCTATTCCCCTTAACTTTATTCAGGGGCTGGCCCAAGTTTCATGGAACTTTCATCATAACATAGTCTTTAGGTTCATCATAACATAACTTTCATAACTTTCTTGAAAATGCACATGTATTTACATGTATATCATAACTCATGCATAGGTCTTACCGAAATTTCGGCGGCATAACAGAACATGTCCACTTCCCCATCAATAGTGCCAGTACATTAAATGCCAATTTCTCATATAAGTCACAATATTGCATGCATAATTCATCATTGAACTCATTGAAGCATTAGTCCCATTAAGGCAGAGCTACAGCCTCAACATAATCATTCAACCCGATTTTTGTAAATCAAGCCATAACTTCTATTTTACTCATTTGGACCTCAATTTTGGATGTGTTAAATTTTTATGTGTCTACTCTCTAACCTCTTTAGTCCCATCTAATTTTGATAAGTGTAGCTCAAGTTATTGAGGTTTTATCTCGGCCTACCCTGTGGCTAGCTAGAATCGAACACCTAAAAGTAAAACTCCACTAAAAATCAAAAACTGATTCAAACCATACGAAATTGATCTCATATTGAAGCTAACAGGACAAACTTTCATTTTCAAAAATTTCCATTCCATTTGGCTTAGTGGGGCTGGAGTTATAAGCCCCGAAATCTAACCTTCCTGAACTGTCCTATTCTTGCCTGGTTTGGACATAGGGCAATTTCTTCAAATCACTGTGAACAATTACGATGGTAACAACCTCGTAATTTCATTGTATGATGTTCTCCTATGTGTAAGCTTTCTAACAAAATTGGTTTCACTCAATTTGGAGTTGTGTAGGGTGAGTTACACCCTTTTCAACTCACACTGCCTGGGTGAATGTCCTGATTCCTAGGTTAAACTTCAAAAATTTATATCTCTCTCAATATTAATCCAATGGCCTTATATGATATATGTATAGAAATCCTTAGATATCTAGTTTCACATAAAAATGGTTTCATCAATTTTAAACGGTGGTAGGCAGAGCCATACCCTCTGCCGTACGGACTGTCGAGGATCTTAGGTTTTCCAGTTTCTTAACTCTTCCTACCTTCATCCTTTCTTGCTTCCAATTCAGTTTTAATCTCACAAATAGCCAATAAACCAGCCATATATCATCATAATCAATCAATCAATCAACACATCAAAGATTGAGAAAATAAGCCACCACCAGTCATCCAAAAATCAGAAAATCAAGCAAGAAATAAACCTCTACCTCTTGTTATGTGATTAGGCTTGGGTTTGGAAATGCAACTTAGTTGAACTTGAAGGTTGGATGAAGTTGGGCGAGTAGAGAAGAGAAAAGAGAGCTGAACAAGGGAGAGGGCAACGTAGAAATGGGGTTGAAGGAGAGAAAGAATGAGTTATATAAGCTTGAGGTGGTAGTTGGCTTTGTAAGCTTTGATTGGCTGAAATTTTTGTGGGCAAAGTTCAGCCATGTCTCCCCCTTTTGTGACAAAATTGCTCTCCACGTCACCTAAAAGTGGAACTCGCTTCCATTGTATTTGAAAATGACATCGGAACTCGTGCTCTCCTTAAAGTCGGAACTCGTGCGCATTTCGAATTTTGGAGATTAAATCAGAATTCAGAAATATTGTCTGGTTTATTCGAAACTTGAAAGCAAAGTCGGATTTCGGAAATTCTTAGTATGACGTCGGAAATCGGGATGTTACATTACCACTCTCCTTAAAAAAATTTTGTCCTCAAAATTTAGTACTTGAGAATAGTTCAGGATACTCCCTCCTCATGTTTGATTCCAGTTCCCAAGTGTAGTCTTCAGTATCTTCCTTTCCCCATGCTACCTTTACTAGCTGCACGGTTTTGTTTCGAAGTTGTCTGCTGCTTCTGTCTACAATCCGTGCTGGCTGTACATGAAAAGTCAAGTCCTCCTTTAACTGTATTGATTCAGGTTCTAGAAGGTGTATAGGATCAGGGTGATACTTCCTGAGTTGGGAAACATGGAAAACATCATGAAGGTTTGATAAATGTGGAGGCGAAGCAATTCAATATGCAACCGATCCGATTCGCTTTAAGATTTGGAAGGGACCAATAAAGCGAGGATTTAACTTCTTAACCTTAATAGCTCTACCTATCCCCGTTGTAGGTGTAACCTTCAAAAATATATGATCTCCTTCCTGAAATTCTAGAGGTTTCCTCCTAGTATCCGCGTAACTCTTCTGACGACTTTGAGCAGCAAGCATTTTACTTCGAATTCTTCTGATCTGCTCAGTGATCTGCTCAACTAATTCAGGCTCCAATAGAGTTGATTCTCCTGTTTCATACCAACATAGGGGAGATTGGCACTTCTGCCCATACAATGCTTCGTAAGGAGCCATGCCGATGCTAGCGTGATGACTATTATTGTATGCAAATTCGGCCAGCGGCAAGTATCGATCCCAATTCCCGCGTTGCTCCATTATATAGGCTCGTAACATATCTTCCAAGATTTGAATTGTCCTTTCTATTTGACCATCCGTTTGCGGATGATATGCAGTGCTTAGGCACAACTTAGCACCAAACGCCTTTTGTAAGGCTCCCCAAAATCGTGAGGTAAACCTTGGATCCCGATCGGAGACGATAGTTGAAGGGGTCCCATGTAGCCTAATAATCTCTACAATTGAGCTAATTGTTCCAATAGATAATTTACTCGAATGGGTAAAAAGTGAGCAGATTTGGTTAATCTATCCACAATGACCCATATGGCACCATATCCGGTTGGTGTTCTTGGTAATCCCATTACAAAATCCATGGAGATACTCTCCCATTTCCACTGAGGGATTTCCAAGGGTTACAACATACCAAAGGGTTTTTGATGTTCGGCTTTCACCTTCTGACAAGTCAAGCACTTGCTTATGAAGCTTGCCATGTCTGACTTCATGCCTAGCCACCAAAACATTTTCTTGAGGTCCTGATACATTTTGGTAATGCCAGGATGTACAGTGAATTCACCCTTATGTGCTTCTTCCAAGATTTTCCTCCGGAGATCATTTACCTCAGGCACACACACCCTGTCGTGACACCGCCATATGCCCTCTTTATCTTGGGCAAAATCCGTCAGTTTCCTTGATTGCACAAGATGAATTGTATGTTGAAAATTAGCATCCTGCTGCTGTGCCTGCTGAATCCGTTCCTTAAAGCTACTGGCTATCTTAATTTGATGTAGTTGAAGGGTCTTGGGGGTCATGAGGATTCCCAAATTAAGATTTCGAAAGCTTTCAATAAGTTCCGTCTCCTTAATCATCATCCAGGCTACAGTTAGAGATTTCCTACTCAAAGCATCTGCCATAACATTTGCCTTGCCTGGGTGGTATTTCAATTCAAAGTCGTAGTCCTTAAGAAATTCCATCCACCTTCGCTGCCTTATATTTAATTCCTTTTGATCAAAGAGATATTTCAAACTCTTATGATCAGAAAAGACCTCGAACCTTACACCATACAGGTGATGTCTCCATATCTTCAAAGCAAATACTACTGCTACTAATTCAAGGTCATGAGTAGGATAATTCCTTTCGTGTGGCTTTAATTGTCAAGAGGCATAAGCGACTACATTTCTGGCTTGCATCAACACACATCCTAATCCTTGCTTGGACGCATCACAGTAGACCTCAAATGGTCCGCGAGGGTCTGGTAAGGCCAACACTGGTGTCGTAGTCAATCTTCTCTTCAAGTCTTGAAAACTCTGTTCACACTCTGGCATCCATTCAAATGGAGCATTCTTCCTGGTTAGCTTGGTCAAGGGCAAGGCTATACGAGAGAAATCCCTAATGAATCGCCTATAATATCCAGCTAAGCCCAGAAAACTCCTGACTTCAATTACTGTGGTCGGCCTTTCCCAATTTAGAACTGCTTCTATTTTGCTGGGATCTACCGAGATTCCTCCATAGGACACTACATGGCCGAGAAATTTCACTTCTTTCATCTAAATTCACATTTGGATAACTTAGCATAGAGTCTCTTTTCTCTTAAAATTTGTAGAACCATTCGCAAGTGTTCCGCGTGCTCTCGCTCCGTTTTCGAGTAGACAAGTATGTCGTCGATGAACACCACTACAAACTTGTCCAAATATAGGCGGAATATTTGATTCATGTAATCCATGAATACTACTGGTGCGTTGGTCAGTCCAAACGACATCATAGTATACTCGTAGTGCCCATAACGAGTTCGAAAAGCTGTCTTAGGGATATCTTGTTCCCGAACTCGAATTTGATGATATCCGGAACGCAAATCGATCTTGGAAAAATCCATTGCACCTTGTAGCTGGTCCATAAGATCATCAATCCTTAGCAGTGGATATTTATTCTTAATCATCACTTTATTCAGCTGCCTATAATCCACGCATAGGCGCATGCTTCCATCCTTCTTTTTGACCAACAAGACTAGAGCTCCCCATGTGATGCGCTTGGCCGTATGAATCTTTTTTTCCAAAAGCTCTTCAATTTGTCTCTTTAGTTCTGTCAGCTCCAAAGGTGACATTCAATATGGAGCTATAGATATTGGTCCTGCACCTGGAACTAACTCGATGGTGAACTCTATCTCTCTCTCAGGAGGGAATTCAGGAATATCTTCTGGAAAACATCAGGATATTCCTTAACAACCGGGATCTCCTCTAGTTTCTGCTCAACTTCCGTCACATTACCTGACAAGAGGATGTATCCTTGACTCTTCGACCCACTATAGTTTACTAATAAAGAGTTCAAATAGAAGAGTGTTGAGGTTTGGGATTCAAAAGATGAGACAGAGGGGAATACCACCATCTTATCAGAACAATTGAGCATGACTCGATTGGTAGAAAGCCAGTCCATGCCCAGAATTATGTCCAGTCCAGAGAGAGGGAGGCAAATCAATTGGCTGCAAGGGCTCTATCCTCAATTTGAAGAGGAACATTGATGCAAATTTGACCAGTTCTGATAGGTTCATTAGTAGGAGTAGAAACTAGTAAATCATAAGGCAACTCAGAGATCGATGATGGCAAAACAGCCACACAATCATGAGAAATAAATGAGTGGGAGGCACCCGAATCATAGAGTACAGTTAGAGTCTCACCGTTCACTTCACAGGTACCTTGAATTAGTCCCTCGGACTTATCAGCTTCCTCTGCATCCATTGTAACAACCCGTCCTTGACGTTGTGGTTGAGATGGCTGTGGTGGATTTCTGGTCGGACACTCATAAATTTTGTGGCCTGGCTTGCCATATCTATAACAGACATTCTAGCCTACCAAACACGGCCGATCGCCATGATTCCTACCACACTTCGTGTAAGTTGGATTCGGAAGATGCCTTTGAGGCTGCTTGCCTTTGTTGCCCACCGGTTGAAATCTTCTCTGTTGTTGAAAGTTGGGCTTAAATCTGGGGCCTTGCGGTGCTAACCCCTTCCTGTAACCACCACCAGATGCCTTAGCTGCAGCCAGTTTCAAATTGCAATCTTCCACAAGTCGGCATTTATTCACCAACATGGGGAAATCTCTAATCTCCATTGGCCCGATTGCGGTGAGAATATCTTCTCGTAACCCTCCTTCAAACTTGATGCACTTCCAGGCTTCATCTGGGTTCCTCTGATAAATTGTAGAGAATTTGCATAGCTCTTCAAATCTGGCAATATATTCGGATACTGTCCGATTTCCTTGACGCAGCTGCATAAACTCGAGTTCCTTAGCATTTTGAACCGAAGTAGGAAAGTAGGTAGAACACATCTCTAAACACCATCCAAGTGACTACGGTCTGAGATTCTTCAAACAGTCTTCGTACGCCGTTCCACCAAAACTCGGCGTCTGCCTCGAGCATATAGGTGGCAAAAGTCACCTTTTGATGATCTGAACAATTTAGGACAGAGAAAATCTTCTCCAAAGCTTTGACCCATTCGTCAGCTTTATCAAGGTTATACGCCCCTCGGAAGCTGGGCGGATTCGCCTTTCTGAACTCAGCAAATTTAAGGTAATCCAGGTCGGCTCCTGGACCATGAGGGTTTCCTTCACAGCTTGTCGCAGGTCGCCTGCCTAGCTGATCCATCATCTGGTGAGCTGCTGTGGCCTGTTCTCGCATCGCCTGAGCCATTTCTCGTACCGTGTCCAGAAGGTTAGCAGGATCCTCTTGAGCAGGTTCTGTGCGCGGTCTACCTCGCCTTCCGGAAGCCATTAAGTTCTGAGCACACAAAACAAAAGTTATTGAGTTGATCAGGCTCAACACTAAGTCTAATGTGCTAGTAAATAGCAGCTCACACGGTCAGGCACTTTTCACACATGCACATTTATATCTCAACCATACAGATGAGATTTAGTGCATGTTATCAACTATAAATACAGAATATGCGCGAAGCATAGTCAGTCCAATCCTCAGGACTTAGCTAGGACGAACTGCTTTGATACCAAAAATGAAACACCCTACTAATTTAATGTTATGCTTAAGTCATAGCATGAAATTAAGTAGATTGTGTTATCGTGTTAATACTCCGATTACATTTCCTTTTCTGTATCACCCCTTTTTTTTTGTAATAGAAGAAACGGAGCGCTGTATAATGAATGTGACAGAGTTTAATACATCACAATAGAAAAGACAAGAACCAATAACATATATGTCGTCATCTGTATATGTTTGTATATATATATACATATACATACATACATATATATATATATATAGGAAGCCACTGCTTCAGTTTTTGTACAAATTTCAAAATAGGATACAGAAGTGGAGCCAATGTACCAAAAAGACATAAGGCCCGTATCAGTCAAAATGATCCTATGTGGTCCTTAGAGGACATTTCAAACCTACTGCTAAACCTGCTGCTAAGTCTATGACCCAAACATGTGTACTGTCAAAAGAGGGTCATGCTGTAGAACACCACCTATGGCTGACCTACTCAGTTAGATAGCCGTTGGCCATGCCAGGCCCGGCTGGTGAGTAGTCTGCACCGGGTCCTGAGGAGGAGGATGCTGAGCTGGTGGCCTCTGAAGGGTCGCTCTCGGAGTTGAGCGGGATGTCAGGTACCACCTACGGAGGTGACTCTGGTGCAAGGTCAGCAGGGGCTGCAGGTGCTGCGGGTGCAGGAGGTGTTGGGGGAGGGTGTGCCGCGTGTAAAGGGACCGTAAAGTAAGGGGCAGCATGATCAAAAGCAGGATAGAGTAAAGGGACGGCAAAGTACCTATCACTGAAAAGGTAAAGACGAAAATGGCAAGAGCCGGCTATATACAGTGAGCCCACTGCGGGGTCGTGGTGGAGCTGCAAGTCTGGAATCTCAATGAAGAGGGTAGCTGTCGAGTCCATCGTCCACATCTGAGAATGAGGCGGAAATGCAAAACGAGGTGAGAATTTTGAAGAAACTCCCAGTAGGTTTCACGTATGGTGTTTAACCGACCTCGTGTTCATTCTCAGTTGCCTCAGTTTTTATATAATTATGAAAACATGAGTTCAAACAAAACTATTTTTAATAAGTTTAAGAAAACGTCTGGCCCGAGGCAAGATTCAGTTTTACTTAAGGTAGCATAAGAAACAGGGTAGATTACTAATAGTAAAATATAGAATAAAGAGCAGGATAAATGAACATACAGTAGTAAGTAAATATAACAGATAAATTGTAAACATCTTATAATGATTGTTCAATGAAATCATGCACTTGATGTAATCATGCAAATCTTATTCTTGAACCTTTCTTCATAAACTTTTCTATTCCTCATAAACTTTTCCATTACTTGGTCCCCTAGGAGTTCTTGGTCATTTTAGACCCCTGGGTAATAGTCTGCTTTTCAGGATCGAGCTCGTTCCTATACAGGAATGCCGGGTGTAACACCTTACCAGACAAAGTACTATGCTTAAGTCATAATAATCTATCTGATAAGAGATTACGTGTAATACTAATTAAATTTCTCTTTCTGTATTAGTATTAATTTCTCACATAAGACTGCCTGATCTCATAACAAAATTTTTCTGCGGGATGGCAGAATAAAATACAAATCAATCGGTAAACTGTAAATAACTTAACATAAATAAAAATACAATAAGAACAGAATAACTGCAAATGGCGTCATAGATATGTACATAGATATCTGATTTTAAAGTTTATCAAAAGGTACAAGGTGTCAAAATGAGGCCGCTAATACAAAATGAAACGGCCAGTATCTATGAACAGCACCCTAACTGGTCTCCATGGGACATTTCAAGTACATTCCTAATATCTACCCATCCAACCATGACCCAAACTGCCAAAAAAGGGTCATTCTATACACCTACTACCACTGTGGTACGCCCACTATCTAACCAGAATTTGAAGAAAGAAACCCATTCTCCATGGGTGCATCTGCGGGAGGGTGGCCCGTGCTGGGAGCAGAGGATGAGGAGGAACTCACTGCCTCTGATGGGTCCTCCTCTGGTGTCGAGGCGGAAAGCATCGGATGTGGTGGTGAAGTAGGAGGAGCCATAGGAGCAGGGGCTACTGCTGGTGCTGCTGCTGCAGGAGGAGGTGGGAACGGATGGGCCATATGAAGTGGGATGGCAATGTATGGGACAATGGGTGCATCAAGGGTACTACGAAGTCCCTCTGGAAGAAGAAATATAAACAAAACTTGCATCTACCCGATATATATATAGAATCTAGAAAAGAGTCGATGTGGATGTGAAGCTCAGGAAACTCAATGAATAGAACCCCCGTCGCCGCGTGCTCCATGGTCTGAGAATGACCCGGAATATATAATTTGGTGAGAAATGAATATTTCTCAGTAGAAAATCCTAACTTCTATACATCTGTCATCGCTGTCATTCCCAGTTGTTTCGGTCGTGCAAGATTTTTAGATAGTACGATAAAATGATAATATTTAACTTAAATACTCATTTGTAAAGCATACACCGAAACAAGTTCAATTTTAATTAACAGGTATACTAATGTACTCAAATAGTAATCACAGCGGAACAATAGCATGTTATAAATAATAAACAGAGATCTAGAACAATCAATAGAAAAGTATTACACTGTACATATGCATGTGCAATGAGAAGATGCATCTTATTCTTGGAGGCTTTCGCCTGTTATAATTTATTTCCATCCTTGGTCCCTTGGGAGTCATTGGCCATATACTCCTGGGTAATAGTCCGCTTTTTAGGACCGAGCTCGTTCCTATACAGGATGGCCGGGTTTACTTTCCTCGACCTTCCCACTGATCAATTCCCCTTAATTTATTCTGGGGCTGGCCCAAGTGATGTTGAATTCTTTATAATGTCATGAAATGAGTGCACATCTAACTTGTCTCTTTACATATGATATACTCAAGTTGTCATAAATTTCATAACTTATGGATTTCTTACCAAAATTTCGGCGGCATAACGGATCGAGTCCACTTTCCCGTGAATAGTGCCAGACAATCAATACAACTACACAACTAATAATTTCAGTATAAACTAGCAAATATGCATAAACACTTATAACATCATTCAACAATTGCAAATCAAGCAGTAAGAAGGTTCCAGCTTGTCCTTCCCTGTTCTGCCCGAGTTTGGCATGCTCCAATTTTTATTCAATTCAACTCATTAAATTCTCATTTTTGGATATGTTATAGCCTTATATGTCTACTTTCTACTCTTTTTGGTCCCATCTCGTTTTGAGTTGTATAACTCTAGATATAAACATTTTATCTCAGCCTGTCCTGTTCATAGCAAGAATTGGGTTCCTATAGAAGAAAATTCACTAAAAATTGAAAACTAGATGAAATCATGCGAATTTTATATCAAAATGAAGCTCACACAACAAACTTTGAAATGAGTTGTTTCATGTCATTTGCCTAAGTGGATTTTGAGTTACGAGTCTCGAAACATTACCCTGTTGAGCTGTCCTGTTCTAGGCTAGTTTTAACCTAAGCCAACTTCATTGATGTGCTGGAAACAAATGACAATGAATTAAATTCTGAAATTTTTATGGGATGTTCACTTATGTGTTAGCTTTCAAACATCTTTAGTTGCACTCAATTTGAGATTGTATAGGGTGAGATACACCTTTCTCAACCCATGCTGCCCGGGTGAGAACTCAGATTTCTAGGTCTAACTTCAAAATTTTATAACTAATTCTATACTAATCCAATGACCTATTATGATACATTTATGGAAAGCCCTAGATGTGTAGTTTAATTTAAAAATGGTTTCATCCGATTTAAACGGCGGGAGGCGGAACTGTACACTCCGCCGTACGGACCGCCGAGGGAAAACCCTAACAGCTTCTAGATTTGATTGCCTTCTTCAAGCTCTTTGCCCTCAATTTGAATTTTAATCACAACAAACATGCAAAATCAGTCATAAAACATCATCATCACTCTATAAAACATCCAAATCTCAGATTAAGCATGCTCCTCATACAGCCCCAATTCAGAGAAAGTAAAAGAAGAAGTAGGATTTCCAACCTTGTCTTGAGTGATTTAGGCTGATTTTGTGTCTTGGATGGTGGTGGCTTGGGATGAGGCTTGAAGATGGATGAGAATGGAGTAGAAATGAGAACAAGGAGAAGAGAAAGAGAGAAGCTTCAGCTGCTGGAAGAGGTCGAAAATTCTAATGGAAAAAGAGAGAAAAAAGTGAGATATTTGAATCTATTTTGGTTTTGATTGGTGGATCCAAGTCTAGTATTGATTTTGGTTGAGCTTCCCACCATCAAGGGCTCCCAAGGCACCACTTGGGTGGATTGTTTGGCTAAATCTTAGCCATTGATTCTAGGGCACTTATAGAAAAATTCTACTGGTTCGGTTCCGACAGTTGGAAATACCGAAATCCTACCGATTTCCTTTAAATCGGTAAATCGGTTTGAAATTGTTCTGTGAAGTTTTCTATGTTCCTAATCTAATTCTATCTAGCCTAATCCTTCTAAATCACACTTAATTGGCTTCGAGTAAATGTTTAATCAAGTTCTGATTAAACTCACTTATTTGATTAAAAATCGAATAATTCAGTTGTTAACGATAAATTTTTCGGTCGTTACACCGGGTTTATTTTCCCCGACCTCCCCACTGATCTATTCCCCTTAACTTTATTCCGGGGCTAGCTCAAGTTTCATGGAACTTTCATCATAACATAGTCTTTAGGTTCATCATAACATAACTTTCATAACTTTCTTGAAAATGCACATGTATTTACATGTATATCATAACTCATGCATAGATCTTACCGAAATTTCAGCGGCATAACGGAACGTGTTCGCTTCCCCATGAATAGTGCTAGTATATTAAAACGCCAATTTCTCATATAAGTCACAATATTGCATGCATAATTCATCATTGACCTCATAGAAGCATTAGTCCCATTAAGGTAGAGTTACAGCCTTAACATAATCATTCAACCTGATTTTTGTAAATCAAGTCATAACTTCTATTTAACTCATTTGGACCTCAATTTTGGATATATTAAAGTTTTATATGTCTATTCTCTAACCTATTTAGTCCCATCTAATTTTGAAAAGTGTAACTCAAGTTATTGAGATTTTATCCTGGCTTGCCCTGTGATTGGCTAGAATCGGACACCTAAAAGTAAAAATCGACTAAAAATCAAAAACTGATTCAAACCATATGAAATTGGTCTCATATTGAAGCTAACAGGACAAACTTTCATTTGCAAAAAGTTGCATTCCATTTGGCTTAGTGGGGCTCAAGTTATAAGCCCCGAAATCTAACCTTCCTGAACTACCCTGTTCTGGCCTAGTTTGGACATAGGACAACTTCTTCGAATCACTGGGAACAATTGAGATAGTAACAACCTTGGAATTTCTTTGTATGATGTTCTCCTATGTGTAAGCTTTCTAGCAAAATTAGTTTCACTCAATTTGGAGTTGTGCAAGATGAGTTACACCCTTTTCAACTCACACTGCCCGGGCGAATGTCCTGATTCCTAGGTCAAATTTCAAAAATTTATATCTCTCTCAATATTAATCCAATGGCCTTATATGATATATGTATAGAAATCCCTAGATGTCTAGTTCCACATAAAAATGGTTTCATCAATTTTAAATGACGGTAGGCGGAGCTATACCCTCTGCCGTACGGACTGCTGAGGATCTTAGGTTTTTCAATTTCTCAGCTCTTCCTACCTTCATCTTTTCTTGCTTCCAATTCGGTTTTAATCTCACAAACAGCCAATAAACCAGCCATATATCATCATAATCAATCAATCAACACATCAAAGATTGAGAAAATAAGCCACCACCAGCCATCCAAAAATCAGAAAATCAAGCAAGAAATAAACCTCTACCTCTTGTTATGTGATTAGGCTTGAGTTTGGAAATGCAACTTGGTTGAACTTGAAGGTTGGATGAAGTTGGGTGAGTGGAGAAGAGAAAAGAGATCTGAACAAAGGAGAGGGCAACATAGAAATGGGGCTGATGGAGAGAAAGAATGAGTTATATAAGCTTGAGGTGGTAGTTGGCTTTGTAAGCTTTGATTGGCTGAAATTTTTGTGGGCAAAGTTCAGCCATGTCTCCCTCTTTTGTGACAAAATTGCTCTCCACATCACCTAAAAGTGGAACTCACTTCCATTGTATCTGAAAATGACATCGAAACTCATGCTCTTCTTAAAGTCAGAACTTGTGCGCATTTCGAATTTTGGAGATTAAATCGAAACTCGGAAATATTGTTTGGTTTATTCGAAACTTGAAAGCAAAGTTGGATTTCGGAAATTCTTGGTATGAGGTCAGAAATCGGGAGGTTACAGTCGGCACACCACCCACCATTAGAACAATGAGATCAAGCTAGCTTATGTTCCCAAATTCCACTCCCACTGGTCAAGCATGTTTTCCAGGTACCCCATAGTCCATCTTTTTACTTCTAAACGAACACATTTTTATATTTTTAGCAACATTTTTTAAATGATATAATTTTGATAAATGCTGTTAAAAATTAAATATGTAGTAGTCTATCATTGCTATAACATTCTTTTTGTTTGTGCATGATTGTTTTTAGTTGTCACTATCTAAAGATGCAGAAGGAACAACTAAATTACTTAAGTTAAATTGTTGAACATCCTAATCTTAGAGCATAGCTTGTAGTTGTTAAGTTTTGTGAACAATTAGCCCCTTATGGCGAAGCTATTGGTCTACTTGCAGGAGTGTGTAAAATGATGGCAACTAGAACTAATAGCATTCTAATTAGCTTCGTCAGGAGGTGTGACATGTTGATGATTATTTAATTTGAAAATAGTTGGAATGATATATTTAGGGTAAAATTGCACTTTTTGTGCGTGGGCTTTTGTGGAAGTTTAATAAACTAATGAAAACTAGTTTATTGTTTAGCTCTGGTCATGTTTTATGACATCTGAGATAATTGTCAAGCAATTTGTTAATCTTTCTATACCGAAGAAGTTGAGGAACAATAGGGGAAAGATAAGGAATGCTTGTCATTATCCTACTATGAGCAAAAGTAATCTTATATCCAACAAGTTTAATATTTTATATAACTATCTACAAAGTCATATTCAATAAATAAGATTTATAATAATTATGCAAAATATTTTATATTCACATGTTATTATAATTAAACTCTTCAAAGTTGCTTCTTCTTTTTTTTTTTTTTATATTCATTTCATACACACACTTAATTCTAATAAAAAAAATATAACTTAAAATAATCAATATATGATTTACACTTCAGAAATAAATCAGTAACTCCGAAAGGTCCCATTGACGTCTAATGCTGTGGTGCATTCATTTGGGAGAATGACGAAATCCAAGAGCATTTCACATATTGTATATATGACTCAAAGTTCCACTGTTTTACATACTTTTTTTATGGCATATGGCATGGAATACGCTTTTTATTAAATACCTTATGGAAATATTTTATAAGGAAGTATTATTATTTTGATCCTTAAAAGATTAATTTGCTGATAAATTAGTCATTAAAAAATATTTTCTTAGTATGTGGTACTCCTAGATGAGCCAGATTATCGACACAAATATGTTGAGGATGAGCTATGTAGCATAATTATAAGTACATCAAGCATTTTCATACATAAACATATGAGCTTATAGATGATTATAATTCCATACTACTTGGGTCAGCCTCTGAACAGGTTAAGGGGAATAGACCGATATAAGCATCGAAGAAAGTAAATCCGACAATCACATATAGGAACAAACTCGGTCCTGAAAAGCAAACTATTATTCAAGAGTGGGAAAGGCCATCCACTTCTAGGAGACCAAATACATATGTTTATATTACAAGTTAAATAAAGAACTAGAAAGACAAATGCATTTGCATGATTTAGTTTAGGTGTAACTACATATGCATGTTTCATTATTTTATTGTACTGTATGGCTATCATTTTTATTATTGAAGATTATGCTATTATTGCTATTATACATACCTTGGAAGGTGCCAAGTCATTGTTAAAAGCAACCCGCTTCAAAAAATACATTTTCAAACATAAAATTTAACTTGTGCCTATGTGTGTTTGTCCACGTTTTCATAATAAATTGAAGCGGCTAAAATACTTATGATGACACCTTATATGCTTAGTGGATGGAGTGTACCTACTAGGAATTTTAAATTCTTACTACCTGTTTGTATGTCTCTGTAAAATTTCCAGTACAAAGAAACAAGCCTTCAAGTTGCGGCAAAATTTTGGGACTTCTATGAATCGTGGGATGTGGGTTTGAGTCTAGCACCTAGAACTCTAACTCGAGTGCCAAGGTAGGCTGCCAAGTAATGAAATGAAGAATGTAGAACAAGAAATATTCCGTGTGTATAAATAGTTGGATTTGAACAATTGTTTTTAAATTATATTGCCATCACACAATTTGGATTGTAAATCCTTATTTATCAATGGAATATTATACTATAAGCTTTATTGCTAATAGGCTTTATTAGTATTAATAACAAGTATTTTAGAGACTAATTTGTGAGCATACTAATTATTGAGGTATCATGGACTAATAAAATATCTTTTATGGACTAAGTTATTAACATTTTAATTTTTTAAGTGTCAAAATGGTAGTTTTTCCAAAATTAAAGTAATCTTATTTACACCTTTGTTTGCAATATTTTATAATATTATTTTCGGAAAGTATATTTCGTTATAAAGTTTTTTTGTTTGCATAATTTGGCCCCTGCCCCTGTCCGGTCTCTTTAGTTACCTATACAGTATTTCTATTCCGCTCGCATTGAAACGCCGTGAAATTAGTATTTTTTTTTTTAATCTTTTGCATGTTCCCCCATTCTTATTATCAAGTGATTCTCAAAAACAAAAACAAGGCATTGACTTTGATGCAATGTTTTTTTCAATATTGTAGTGAGCTATTTCGTGTATAAGTTACACTGCCAAATAAAAAATTACAATTTTGATACTAAAAGTTATGATGTTAGAAACATTTATTACATCCATACCATATCTTGTTCAAAAACGATATTTGTATACAACTCTTGAAGATACATTGAGACACTCTGTGAATAGAGGTGAATTTTCAAATAGTTTTTATTACATATTTCTAGATGCTTTTTTAACCTAGATATTAAACAGTGTTTTGATGGATATCAACTTATAAAGATGTACAAATAACATTCATTCCTCTATCTTATTACATCATTTTGCATCCCTTTCTAATGTTCTATTTTCATTTCTTTCTCATTCACGTGTTGGATAAAATTGTATAATACAATCTTTATACTAGCTAAAGTGATGGTCCAAAATCAAACGAAAAGCAATCTAAAGGAGGTCGCTGAAAGAGAGAATTGCGTGTTCAATTGTTCAGCCCCTTCTCTTTTCTCTGTTTACTACAGTACTACACTATTCAGGCAAAGAACTCGCTGATGATTGGGCAATCAAATGCGGAATATGCTTAATACATGTGCCCAAAAAGAAAAGCAAAAGATGTTAGATGGTGTCGAGCAAATTAATCATATCCTAAATTAGAAAAACCCAGTTTCTTAAGCGAATTAGAAAGAATATATAGAATCACGCTTTTTCTTGGTTTGGTGGGTACTAGTGATGAGAGTTTGGTAGGTTGCCACTTCTTTTCGTTCTACAAGGTTTTCTAGCACTTGATTTGTTGTTTTGCCAAAAGTGGAAAGCTGCCTGCTGTACATGTCTCTTCATTGTTTGCTATGAACCATTGGAATCTCCATCCATTGTTGGGGTGTGGACCGTGAACTGTGAACTGCGAATGACAGGTTCTCGTGCTTCTCGTACTGCATTACAAACTTCAAGCTGTAAACTACTAAGCTACAAAATAGGCTTTTGGCCACTACCTCATTCCATGCAGGTCATTGCCATCCATCATATCCTCACCGGTACTTGGTACTGCCAACATGTTCAGGCGAATGTTCTAATAAAATAAAGAGTAGATTGTATTTTTTTTGTGAAAATAAAATTACATTTATAATTTGTTTTCAATAATAATAATAATAATAATATCAATGAACATGAGTAGATTGACGGACTACTAATATACATGCAATGTTGCTTTTAAATTAAATCGTCAAAATTCAAGGGATTGATGAGCATTCTAGGTTCGGTTAGAAAGTTTGTTTAACTTTTATGGCCAATTGTTAAATGCTTCTTGCAACTTTTTGAGTTACATGCTCCTAGTTAAAATCAAATTAAAAAAATGATAAAATTATTATTTTGCCCTCATTAATAATCCCAAAATCACTATCTTACCCTCACAAAAAACCATTCCTCCCTCCCCTCTTACAACCTTTCACCTAGTGTGTCCCCTCCCTCCATTTCTCTACATCTACTTATTCTTCTTCTTCACCATCATAGTGGCTGACACCCACTTGTCTTTTTTTCTCTCTTTTTCTTCTTCTTGATCTTTGTTTTTATGCCTCTTGTTCTCGCCATGACTGATGCTTATCATGGTATTCCTTTTTCTTCTTCTTTTGATGGTATACTTGATGCTATCAAATGTTTCGATTTTGTATTGTGGGGTGGGTGCAAACAACCATCTCAGTTTTGGATGGTATGGTGAATGGGACTTGCATTACTATTCCATCTTAGGTGAACAAGTTGAGTTAGGACTTATTGGATAAAAAATTCCTTTTTTTTGGGATCTTAGATCTAAATTTGAGTAGCATGGCCAGGGTTAAAGCCGTCAAAATGGGCCGTAACCCATAAGCCAACCCGGCTCGATCCACCAAAATGGTGGGTTGAGCTAGCAAAATTTCAGTTCATATAAAAGTGGGTCAATTTGACCCAACTCGTATAACCCACGAGTTAAGTGGGTTTGGGCTGAGTTGGAAGTAGGTTGGCCCTTTTTTTTTTTACAATTTTTTTTTTAAATACAGTTAGCACTAATAAGAAATGATGAATAATACTAACAAGTAATAACTACACTCTATGATGTATAGTGTATAGTATCTTATGAAGTTGCTTAATTGTTATATTTGACTAATCTTAACCACTATATGATAAGATTATAGGTTATTAATTGTTACTACCTTGGTGAAGCTTTGCTTGTTATTTTGAATTTTGTATGTTTGTTCTCTTTGTTTTGCATAATTTCTTTTATTTTTTGTACAACCAAAGTTTCTGATACTAATGTATATACAATTTGTTTAATTTTTTTAACCTTTTTTGGTAATTTTTAATTAATTTTAAGATTTTTTTTTTATTTCTTTCTTATTTTTTTATTTTTTTTTAATCTTTTGGTGAGCCATCCCGTTCAACCCACCGACTCGAGTGGGTTGAGCCGGGTTGATATTTTTATGACTCACCAGAAAAGTGAGCCACCCCATATAACTAGTTTTGGCTCGTGACCCATGGTGGGCCAATCCCGTGAGCTAGGTTGGCCCACTTTGACAGCTCTAGCTAGGGTGAAACTGACGAGGGGGGACTAGGGACTGATGAGGGGTGCACAAGGGAAGGAGAAGAAAGGACGTCAAACCAGCCAGCGATGAAGGGGTCGCAATGGCACCATGTCGCTAGGTGAAGGTGGTGGTCAGAGGGGTAAGGGTGCGATGGCCAATAATGGTGGGGTGGGGTTTGGCAGCCAATGGCTGTGAGGGTTGTAGGGGTTCTTTCTATACAAGGACAAAATAGGTAGAATGATTTTTTTTTAATAGTAAAATATAAATATAAATTATTATTGAATTATTTTTTATAATAAAAATATTTGATCTCAACTATTAACTATGATTTTAATGGTTAAGATTCATGCACTGTTATAGTCATTAACTTACAAGGACCATTGTAGAATTTATAACATCCGACCAAATTTAATACTATGCTTAAGTCATAATATTACACTTGGTAGTTTGTTACGTAATACTAATTTTAGCTTAACCTTACCTTTGGATTATTAATTTAGCGGTGTTTATTTGTAATTGAATACGGACAACTGGTTACATTTTATTTATGTGATAGGTAGTGCACAAGTATGTCGCAATATAAAATTAAAGTAAATGAAACAAGTAGAAATGAAATTCATCACTATACATCTGATACATACATAACCATAGTCTCATGTATTCGTGTTTATACAAGTGTTGGATACATAATGTTGGACCTTAAACAAAAAGAACTAAATCCATATCTATGAAAAAGCATCCATATAGTGGTCCTTAGAAGGACATTTCAGCTAACATTAGTACATGAGAAACAAAAGAAACCAAAAACAAAAGTAACCATGCTGTGGCCCAAGGTCATAAAAGGTATCAAAAGAGGGCCACTCTATACACTGCTAGAGTCCCTGGTGTCCAACATGTACTATGAGATGAACTGCTAAAGGAGGAATCCATTCGACATGAGGCTGACAGGTTCGTGGTCAACTAGTGCGAAGCCATCATCATCAGGAGCTAGGAAGAGGAGGATGAGTCCATCATCACTGACGGATCGCTATCTGAAGACTCTGACTATATAGGAGAGGCTGGTGCAGCAGGTGACTAAGCCTGATGTGGTGGTACAGGCTCAGAGTGAGCCATATATAAGGGTACTCCTAGAAATGGAGTAGCTGGATCAAAAAAGGGGCTAAGGATAGGTGTAACAAAATCCCGCTATGCTAGAAGAATATGTACAGGCGTACTCAAGAAGTAGCAATCAAGTATAGGGAATCCATAAACGGATTGTAATGCCAGGGCCACTTGGGCACCTCAGCGAAAAAAGACTATCGACACCATCGTCACTGTCTGAGAATGACATGAACATATAATAGGATGAGAATTTAGAAAATTCTCAATAGGATTCTCTATCTAGTACATACTGACATCGTAATCATTTTCAATTTGCTTCAGTTTAGTTTATTTAAGTAAAAGTCCAACTAATAAAGCAAATGCCTCAATTTATAAGTGTTAAAAATGTGGTCCAAAGAAAAGTTATATTTTACTCATAAAATTAATAAACAGAGAAGCACACATATGATAAAGAAGATAAAAAATTACAGAGAACAATTCGCAAATATGATTAAACTATAATTAACCATATGACATGCATAATTAAGTGCAAAGTAAAATCTAATGCATATGCACTTAACTTCTCATCTTTCTTTGCTCATATCATAGCTTTCCATACCTGGTCCCCTAGGAGTTTCAGGCCATATAACTCTTGGGTAATAGTCTACTTCTCAAGATTGAGTTCGTTCCTATACAGGACAGCCGTATTTACTTTCCCTGACTCTCCCACTAATCTATTCCCCTTAATTTCATTATAGGGTTGACCCAAGTGATATGGAATCCTTATCTGTCTCATCCCATCATATACTTATGTCTATCAAATATATATATATATATATATATATAAATATATATATATATATATATATATATATATATATATATTCTATCAAAAATTCGGTAGCATAACAACTTAAAATCCGCTTCCCCAAAAATGCAACAAGCATATTTCCATCCAACTAGTCAAGATATCAAAAGTATCATAACATTACATTAACATTTCAGTAGCCAAAATAGAGAATTGCATCATTTAAATTTCAATCAAAGGTCATTCATACAATAAAAGTGGCCAATCACCTAACTTAGCTATTTGTACCTAAATGTCCTAATTCTACCCTGTTTTAGAAATTATGCCATAATTTCATCTCAACTCATTTAACTGTAAAATTTGGATATGGTGTGATTTGTCTATTTTTTGTCCTCTTTGGTCGTACTAAGTTTTGATGAGTATAAATTGAGTTATTAAGATTTGACCTAAGGCTGCCCTACTACTGGGCAGAATTGAGAACCTAAATGTAAAAATTCACTAAAAATAAAATACTTATTAGTTTTATTCGAAATTTATATCTACTTAAAGCTAATTAAACCATCTTTGTTTGGGTGAGTAGAACTCAAGTTATGAGCTCTCAAATTTGGCTAAAACGGTCTGCCCTGTTTTAGTCTAGACAAGACATAAGACAACTTTGAAGAATTTTTGGGAGTAAACTCTCTAGGATTTGAATCTGAAATTTTTCTGGCACAAACATCTATATGGTAGCTTTCTAACAAAATTAGTTGCCCTCAATTTGAAGTTGTATAGGGTGAGCTATACTCTTCACAACCTATACTGATTAGAGTAGTGAATAGAATTCTTGGGTTGACTTCAAAAATTCATAACTTTTTTCATTTCAGGTCCAATGAGCTTATATTTATATGGTTGGAAAGCTCCAAATGTTTAGTTTTACTAAAAATAGTTTAATCAAATTTTGAGGTCTCTAGGTGAAGCTGTACACTTTGCCGTACGGATAGTTTCTAGGGTTTGTAACTCTGGCCATTCTATTTGATTCTTTTCTTAAGTTTTACTCAATTTCTCAACCGAAACCAAGAGTTTCTAATTTTAATCAACCATAACAACTCATATAATCATCATGTATCATCATATCAAAGAGAGAACTAGAAACCCTAATTAGCCACAAAGACACTAATAACAAGAAAAGTTTATGAATCCTACCTTAAGCTTAGGTTTGAGTTAGCAAAGTGAAAGCTTTGGGAGGAGGAATTTGTGTAGGATAAAGAAGAGAGGATGAGAGGATGAGATGAAGAAGAGAAAGAGAGAGAAAGAGAGAGAGGTCTGAAGATGGAGGGCTGAAAGTATGACGGAAAGATTGGAAAATTTTGGTTTGAAAGGCATCATTACACAAGATGACTCACTCAAATATAATTGGTGGAGCTTTTTGTGTTGTTGAAACTTGATTGGCTTCCCTTCTTATGGCTGAAATTGCGCCAGCCAAAGGGGAGGGAGTGGTTAAATTTTAACCACTCAATTTAGTGTTTCAACTAATATTCATGTGATCCCATAGTGTAATTTTCTATTGACCTAGTTTTTGTGTTACAAAATACCGAAATTAAACCGATTTTCCTCAAATTAGCATGACATTGCTAATAATTTTTTTTTCATAAAATTTTCTATATTGTAAAACTAAATATTAAATATCCACATTTCAATTCTAATTAAGTGCATCTCCTTAACGCAACGAAATAAATTAGTAAACGGCATTAATCAAATGCATTGTGTTTCGAGATGTTACAGAATTTGCTTAACTTTTATATTGATTTTAATTATTATTGAATTAATATATATATATTATTGAATTATTTTTTATAATAAAAATATTTAATCTCAACTATTAACTATGATTTTAATGGTTGAGATTCAAGCATTATTATAGTCATTAACTTACAAGGACCATTGTAGAATTTGCTTACCTTTTATATTGATTTCGAGTCTAAATCACTTCTAAAGTTTATTTAACACTGACTAATTTAATTTCTAGGTTATTCAACTATAAAATCAGTAAAAAATTTTAATGCCAATTTTTTTATTTATCAGACTTAAAATTAATTTTTTTCAATAAATAATGAGACTCAAGACTTTCAAAGAGAGGAGCCGAAAGAGATACAAAAGGATAACACCCACAAGCTAGATCTAACACCCCAATACACCCCCGAAATAAATCGACTAAATGCAAAACAACCTACACTACTCATCATGAAAATACAGTAAACAACTCGATCCTAATTAAAACCTTGAGATAAAAACAAGACACACACAACCAAAGCTATCGACTATTTTTGCTTTGTGTTTCCCACACCCTCTTTTGCATTTATAATTGCTCTGGTTATTTTCCTCTTTCTTTGACTTTAGATTCTAAAGCAATGTTTCGATAAGCTCGTCATCGCTCTTAGCGTACACTCCAATGTATTTACCCAACTCCATGTAATCTTTGCCTCATTATATAAAGCTCTCTTGGTATCCTTCCTTCGCTTCAAAAAATTCTTCTTAGTCACAACCCGCTTCTTCTTTTTTGGCCCCATTGCTTTCCTTCCTTTTTAATCCTGCTTTTCTCTCAAATGTTCACCAGAAAGTTTCACATTTTGGAGCATAAGGTCCATATAACAATCATCCAATCCCATCTCCTTTTCACTATTTGTCAAAAGACCCTCATTCTCTGAAACAGATCTAAGAGTTTTGTGGATTAAAATGGAATAACACTGGTATACGTAACTGTAACTTTACAGATGAGTACTATGGTAATGAATCACACTTTGGTAATTGAGAGTGCTGACACAATGAAACAATAATGCTGACAACAATGAAACGATAACTATGAAATCACATAAGAATCAGTATCAAAAGACAATTCAAGTGGAAGTTCTTGGTGCTCACGGATGTCGTGAATTGAGGTTCACACCAAGAAGATCGAAGGATATCGATTTGAAGTATCAGAGGAAGTTTCAGACGAAGGAAGAAGAAAGAGTTCAGAGAGAGGTTCATACCACCAGCATAATCCGCTAACAAGCATATCCCTCTAGTTTTGTGTTTCTCCTCCTGACTCTAGTGCTCTGCCTCATGCCCCCAATTCTCGGATCTGTTGCCATCTGTCCATGTGGTGTAACTAACTCTCTTTGGTATCGTTGCCATCTTTGTATTTCTTGCCCCCACTCTTGGTCCTTGTTGGTCATCCTTGGCTTAAATGTTACATTACCCCCTCCATCAATAACCACCTTGTCCTCAAGGTGAAATTGAGGATATGACTTCTGTAACTCCGGAATATCCTCCCAGGTAGCTTCAGTAGGTTCTGTCATTTCCCATTGGACCAAAACTTGAGGAACTTTAAGTGATCCTCGGATAATGAACCGAGAGTCTAGGACCTTAAGGGGCTGGACTATGGGGCCAAGCTCCGATGTAGTCAACGGCAAGGGTAAGTATTGCTGGTATGGGTCTCCTTGAAACTTTTTCAACAATGACACATGGAAAACTGGGTGAATTCTTGCTGTCTCTGGTAATTTCAGCTTGTAAGCCACTTTGCCTATCTGAGCTAGCACCTCAAATGGTCCGAAATACTTCAAACCCAGCTTTTGATTCTTCCTCAGGGAAACTGAATGCTGCCTGTAAGGCTGCAGTTTTACTAAGGCATGATCTCCCACTTCCAGCTGTAATTCTTTTCTCCTCTTATCCGCCTGATTCTTCATATAGCACTGAGCCTTCAGCAAATTCTGTTTCAGCCTATTTAAGACTTCATCTCTTTCCCTCAGAGTTTCTTGCACCGAAATAGGATCCTTTGCATTACTATCGTATTTGATAATAGAGGGGGAATCCCTCCCGAATAAGGCTTTAAAAGGGGACATACCGATACTATGATGGAAGGAAGAATTATACCAGAATTGAGCCCAAGGTAATAGGCTATACCAGGTCCTAGGATTGTCATGAGAGAAACATCTTAAGTACATTTCCAAGGTCTTATTCAGCACTTCACTCTGCCCGTCTGTTTGAGGGTGATAAGAGGAACTCATGGCTAGGGTCGTTCCTTGAGACTTAAACAAATGCTGCCAAAATGAGCTGATAAAAACACGATCTCGATCAGAGACAATGGATTTTGGAATGCCATGAAGTTTAACAATATTGTTGATAAAGGCTTCTGCTACACTTTTGCTGGTGAAGTCTGACTTAAGGGCAATAAAATGACCAAACTTAGATAATCTGTCCACTACTACCATAACAGTGGAATAGCCATGAGAAGAAGGCAGATTGGTGATGAAGTCCATAGCAATGTCCTCCCAAACTTGCTGCGGAATTGGTAGAGGTTGTAGCAGTCCCACCAGTAATGTTTGGTCTGTTTTCGCTTGTTGACAAATTCTGCATTCTCGCACAAACTTTCGAATATCATGTTGCATCTTTGGCCAATGAAACTGTGCACAAATCCTGGCAATTGTTTTCGTAATGCCTGCATGACCCCCTGTTTTGGAGCTATGAAACTCATGTAAAACCTGATTAATCAGTTCTGTAAGTGGGGGAATTGCAATTCTACCTTTCCATAACACTAATCCATTCTTGATGTCATAATTAGGATCGGTCATTGTATTTGTTGCACACTTGTTATATATTTGCTTCAGTTCCTCATCGTGTTGTGTCATTTCAGCCACTTTCTGTAACCAATTGCTAGATGGTTCAGACCAAGCCATCATCAAGCTTCTAGACAAAGCATCTGCAGGAATGTTTTCCTTTCCTGGTTTATACTGGATTGTGAAATCATACCCCAGAAATTTTGGTAACCACTGTTGTTGTTCTGGTGTTTGTAAGTTTTGTTCTAACAATTCTTTTAAGCTCTTCTGGTCTGTCTTAATGGTGAACCTGTGTCCCAACAAATAGTGTCGAAATTTGGCTAAAGCTTCTGTTATAGCATAGAATTCTTTGGTGTAGGCAGATTGTTTTTGCATGCGAGGGGATAATTTCTTGGAGAAATAGGCAATAGGATGTTGGCCTTGACTCAAAACAGCTCCAATCCCTGAACCTGAAGCATCAGTTTCTAAAATAAATGGTTCCTGAAAATTCGGAATTGCTAAGACGGGGGCTGTTGTCATAGCATCTTTGAGTCGTTGAAAAGCTATATCAGCTGTTGCACTCCATGTAAAGGAATCTTTCTTGAGCAGGTCAGTTAAAGGGGAGGCTATGCTAGCATACCCTTTCACAAATCTTCTGTAATAACCCGTGAGACCCAAGAATGCTCTAAGTTGTTTGAGATTCGCAGGTTTGGGCCATCCTTTGACTGCAGCCAGTTTGGTCATGTCCATTGCCACCCCTGAGCCTGATAGGGTATGGCCCAAATAATCAATCTGTTGCACTCCAAAAGAACATTTTGACAGTTTAGCATAAAGCTGTTGATGCTGCAGAATTTTTAAAACAGTCTCCAGATGGCTTAAGTGTTCCTTCCATGTGGGGCTATAGACCAAAATATCATCGAAAAATACTAACACAAACTTCCTCAAAATATCTTGAAAAACCTCATTCATTAGGCTTTGAAATGTGGCTGGAGCGTTTGTAAGGCCGAATGGCATTACTAACCATTCATAATGGCCATGATGTGTTCGAAAAGCTGTCTTATGTCTATCTTCTTGATGTACCAATATCTGATGGTATCCAGATCTTAAGTCCAGCTTCAAAAAGAATGAAGCACCGAAGAGTTCATCAATGAGTTCGTCAACTGTGGGTATAGGAAAGCTGTCTTTAATGGTGATAGCATTGAGAGCTCTATAATCAGTGCAAAACCGCCAAGATCCATCTTTCTTTTTGACCAAAATAATGGGCGATGAAAATGGGCTTTTGCTTGGCTGGATAATGCCTTCTTTCAACATATCTGTCACCATTTTCTCAATTTCTTCCTTCTGGCTGTGGGGGTAGCGGTACGGCTTCACCTTCACCGGATTTGACCCCTCGAGTAATGGAATTAAATGATCATGTGCACGGGGAGGAGGTAGGCCTGTAGGAGTGTTGAAAACAGAACTATAGGTATGAAGTAAGAGTGCTAGCTCAGGTTCCATGTCAGTGGGCAAATCTAATAAAGAAATCTGCTGTTGTTGATCTTCTATTAATTGCATATTATAAATTTCACCAATAGAATTAGTGTGCACCAATCTTCTGATGTGATGCAATTGAGCTTGAGAAGGAAAATGGTCTAAATCACCCTGTAACTTTGTCAACTTTCCATTATGTAGGAATTTCAGGTTCAAAGCATCATAATCTGCTAAATGAGGTCCTATAGTTTTCAACCATCTAGCACCCAGGATCAAATCAGCCCCTGAAATTAGTAACAAATAAACTGGTAGCTGCAGTGTGGTTCCTTGGGTCGAAACATTCAGATGCTGGATGCACCCTTCGGCTGTCATATAATTCCCATTTCCCACCATCACCTTAAACATAGGAGCAGGCTCTATGGGAAGTTTCAAGAATTTAGCCACTCTAGGCTGAAGGAAATTATCTGAGCTGCCCCCATCTACTAGAACTTTAATGGGGAGCTTATCGACAAAAGCTGTGAATCGAATAGTGCCAACCCCAGTGCCTCCTTTCAACGCATTTAGAGATAAGTGGTGATCTTCACACCTTGGTTCTGCTACTGGTTCTTGCTGTTCAGAATTGACAAATTGTATACTGTTGGTACTATCCATAGCTTCCTCTTCAGATTGTAGCAACAAGTATTGTCTATTTGGGCACTTGTGGTTGAAAGAGAACTTGTCATCACAAAAATAACACAAGCCTTTTTCTCTTCTCAATTGCATTTCAGCAGGGCTAATTTTTCTAATATTTGGGTTTCGGAGTGGTGGTTGTTGGGGTGTCGGTAGCAATGGTGGTAGAGGTTGTTTTAGTGCTGGTTTGGGTGATATAGTAGATGGTATGTAGTGAGAAGTGTTGGATGTGTAGTATTTTGGCGTGTAGGTGGAGTGTTGAGTTCTTTGTGTGGGTGTATATCTGTCCTCATACAGTTTGGCTAAGGCTACTGCCCGCAGCAATGAGTTAGGAGATTGAGCAACTACATCCCTTCTAATCTCAGTTTGCAATCCACTCAAAAAACAATTGAGTAAGGCCTCAGATGGAAGGCCAAATGATCTATTAGCTAGAGACATGAATTTAAGGTAGTAATCAGAAACTGACCCAGTTTGTTGCAGCTTAAACAGCTCTGCCATCGGACAATCAAAGGGAGACGGTCCAAATTGAGATTCCAGCGCCCGGGTGAGGTCATGCCACGAATTAATTGCAGATAAACGCTGCAACATTTGAAACCAAGGAATCACGTCCTTTTCGAAGTGAATAGCAGCTATGTCTACCCGATCTTCATCTGGAGTGTGATGATAGTTAAAAAATTTCTTGGCCTTGAAGATCCATTCTAACACGGGAGTATGACCATCGAAGTGAGGAAAACCGAGAGCTATATCTTTCACCTGGAAGGACGTCTGCAACGGATTCGATATTGGAGAGGATGTGTTCGACGATGAAACTCCATGAGGCTGAGAGTGGTTTTGCATGAATAATTCAATTGCTGATTGTAGCTGATCCATTCTTTCCCTTACATCTGCCTGGACCTGGTTCGTGTGGGCACGTTGCTCTTGATCCCGTAATTCCATGAGGTCAATCAACCTTCGAATCTCCGTATCTTGACTCTCTATCTTAGCACCGTGGTTCTTAATCTCAGCTTGTAACTCCTTCATTCTAGTATTCTCAGCCATGAAGCTCAATGGAAGCACCAATGAAACAGATCTAAGAGTTTTGTGGATTAAAATGGAATAACACTGGTATACATAACTGTAACTTTACAGATGAGTACTATGGTAATGAATCACACTTTGGTAATTGAGAGTGCTGACACAATGAAACAATAATGCTGACAACAATGAAACGATAACTATGAAATCACATAAGAATCAGTATCAAAAGACAATTCAAGTGGAAGTTGCTGAGCTGCTACGGATGTCAGGAATTGAGGTTCACACCTGAAGAAGATCAGAAGGATATCAGTACCAGGAAGTATCAGAGGAAGTTTCAGACGAAGGAAGAAGAAAGAGTTCAGAGAGAGGTTCATACCACCAGCATAATCCGCTAACAAGCATATCCCTCTAGTTTTGTGTTTCTCCTCCTGACTCTAGTGCTCTGCCTCATGCCCCCAATTCTCGGATCTGTTGCCATCTGTCCATGTGGTGTAACTAACTCTCTGAGTCATCGTTGCCATCTTTGTATTTCTTGCCCCCACTCTTGGTCCTTGTTGGTCATCCTTGGCTTAAATGTTACATTCTCTTCCTCTTGTCCTTGATCAATAATAGCCTCCGTTGGTTTTCAGGGGCTGCATCAATGAACTAGGCTGAAAGCACATTAGTAATGTCACGTTCTATTTCAGATTTGCCCAAAAGACAATACTCAAAACCCGGGGGAACACTGGGAGAGAGTGATGCATTATTATCCAATGTCACCAGCACCTCTTCCGTTCTTATGTCATCCACAGGAGTAGTCGTCCTAACCTCATCATAACCGAAAATTAAAGACTTGTCACCATTGTGCACCTTATTATAAACATAAAACCAATTCTGCTTTCACCGCTTCCCCCGAGTAAATTATCTTAGGACTTAGATAGACCACAACCGTTTGTATAGGGACCATATTGTAGTGGTTTTAAGCCACCCCGACCTTTGAGTTTCTCCCCACTACCATCCATCACTACTAGAACCAGATAGTCGTCCCAACACTCCACTAATTGCATAGTCTCATGTTGAAGCATCATACAATGGGTTGGCACAACAAATTTCCTTCACATATACATCACACCTCACATCACCCATTGATAAGAAAACGCATCCGTTAGCGTGTGTTTGGATGGAGGAAAGAAATTGGAAGAAAGTAAGTTAAGAGAAAAGAAGTCGAGTGGAAAGAAATAGAGTGGATTTGTATTTTCCATAGATATATTTGGATGAAAAAAAAATGAGAGAGAAGGAAAATGATTTTCCTTATTTGTTTGTGTAGAAAAGTGAAATAAAAGAAAGAGTTAATACTGTCAAATGATTTTACCCTTATATTGTTAGAAAAAGTATTTCAACTATATTAATTAATATCAAATAAAGAATTTCACTATTTTTAATTTAACAATTTAAAATAATATCAACCTATTAAATCAAACTAATATTAATAAAAATTAATTTTTCAAAATTATATAAAATAAAATTAATAATTTTAGCTAATCTAATATTTCAAAAATATTACTTATGAATATGTTTGATCAATTAAATAATACCAAAAAAACTATTTAGCTATTATTTAATACCCTATTTAAAATAAAATATCTACTTAAAATAAAATATTGATAACCGAAAAATTTTAAAATTTTATATAATTTGTACTTTGGATATGTTTTGTATTTTTTTTAATAATATTGTGATAGAGGAATTAAAATTGTTTATATAAAATTTTTAGAAATATTGATTTATTAAAAAAAAAAAGATAGGAGGGACCATGCAACACCTTCAATGATGTTGCACACTCTAATCCTCTCCTTATCAAAATAACTCATCTCACGTCTCTCTCATACACGCAATGCAAAAGGGCAAAAATGGAAAAGTAAAAAATGCATCCCTTCCCCTCTGTTTTTCCGTTCGCTTCAAGCAAAAAAAGGTGTACTATTTACGTGGGTCCCATAGACAAAAAAACACACTATTTAACTTTCCCCACTCACATTTTATCTCAACCAAACAACCTAAATTAATCTTCTTCCACCCCATTTCCTTCCCTTCCCTTTCCTTCCACCCTAATTCCCTCCAACCAAACATACCCTTAATAAAAGATCTAAAGTAAGTCTCAATAAGAATCCTTACAGAAGAAAAACATTACTTCATAATGGTTTTTTCATCAAAATCTAATACTACACCCCAATTTTCACCAATCTTATGAAGGTTTGGGATCGACCAAGCTTGGGGTGACAACCCATTGCATTCTAGATAGACCTTTCTAGGAAAACTCCAATATTACATATTCCAAGGCTTGATGTCAAAGAAAATTGAAGATACTTGTAACGTCCCATTTCCGATTTCCGACTTCGTCAGTGAATTTTTAAAAGATTTCCGATTTTCGATCTTAGTAAGGCTCAAATGAATTGGCTTGGATTTTACGATTTCCGACCTTATGTAAGTATGTACGAATTCCGACCTAGTCATTCCGATTTCTGATTTCATTAGCTGAAATGGAGTGGCTGATGCTTCCGAGTTCCGATATTAGGATTTTTGACTTAACACAAAATCCAACATCCGGTTTGATCTCAACCAGAAATGGACGCGAGATCAGATCTCTGAAATTATCTCCAAGACCGACTCAAAATTTCACTAGTTCCGATCTCGAGTTTAATACCAAGAGCTCTCATTTCTCTATCTTCCCAAGTTCCGAGATCGAGGTCCTATAAAGTCCCGATTTCCTGGTATACGGATTAATGTTGTGAATTCCGATCTCCAGTGTTATGATTAGAATTGATTCGAGTTTACCTAATTTCCCGACTTCTGACTTTAAGTGCTTGGCTTCACACCCGACTTTGCTTTCAAGCTTCGAGTAAACTGGACAATATTTTCCGATTTCCGACTTCATCTCCAAGATGTGCACGAGTTCCG
The DNA here is from genome assembly GCA_031439585.1 of Pterocarpus macrocarpus. NCBI lineage: Eukaryota > Viridiplantae > Streptophyta > Magnoliopsida > Fabales > Fabaceae > Pterocarpus > Pterocarpus macrocarpus. Next base: position 30,568,999 of record CM062520.1, read on the forward strand.
ACTTTAAAAATACGAGTTTCGATTTAATTTTCAGAATATACTGGAAACTAGTCTCACTTTAGGCGACGTAGAGAGCAATTCTGCCACACAAAGAGTACGACGTGGAGAGCATTTTGGTCACAAAAGGAGAGCAAGGTTGGCTGAAACTCAGCCTTGTGTTTTGAGGCCAATCAAAATCTTTCAAGTTAACCAACACTCATGCCTATATAACATATTCTCCTCCTCTCATTCAGACTCTCCTCTCACATTGCCTTTTTCTCCGCTTCAGCTCTCTTTTCTTTTCTTCACTCACCCAACTCCACCCAACTTTGAAATTCAACCAAGTTCCAGCTGCAAACTCAAGCCAAATCATTCATAGTAAGAGGTAAAGGTTTTAGCTCTTGTCTTGATTTTCTGATTCTTGGATGATTATTGGTAGTTTAATTCTTTAATTCTAATATATTGAATGAATGATCATGATGAATTATGGCTAGTTTATTGGTTGTTTGTGAGATTAAAATTGAATTAGAAACAAGAAAGGATGAAGATAGGAAGAGTTGTGAGGCTAGAAAACTAAAAACCCTCGGCAGTCCGTACGACAGAGTATACGGCTCTGCCTGCCGCCGTTTAAAATTGATGAAACCATTTTTATGTAAAACTAGACATCTAGAGCTTTCCATACACATATCATATAAGATCATTGGATTAATATTGAGAGAGATATGAATTTTTTAAGTTTGACCTAGGAATCAAGACCTTCACCCGGGCAGTATGGGTTGAAAAGGATGTAACTCACCCTATACAACTCCAAATTAAGTGAAACTAATTTTGTTGGAAAGCTTACACATAGCAGAACATCCTACCCAGAAATTCCAAGTCTGTTACCATTCTATTTGTTCCCAGTGATTTGAAGAAATTACCCTATGTCCAAACCAAGCCAAAATAGAGTAGTTCAGGAAGGTTAAGTGTCAGGGCTCATAACTTGAGCCCTACTAAGGTAAATGAAATGGAACTTTTTGCAAATAAAAGCTTGTCATGTTAGCTTTGATAAGAGACCAATTTTGTATGGTTTAAGTCAGTTTTCAATTTTTAGTGGATTTTTACTTTTAGGTGTCTGTTTCTAGCTAGCCACTGGGCAGGCTGGAATAAAATCTAAATATCTTGAGCTATAGACATTAGAATTAGATGGGACCAAAGAGGTTAAAAAATAGACATATAAAACTTTAACATACCCAAATTTGAGGTCCAAATGAACTAAATAAAAATTATGGCATGATTTACAAAAAATCAGGTTGAATGATTTATGTGATTGGTCAGAATGGCCAAGATTGACTAATGCTTCTATGAGTATCTATGATGAATTGAGTGAGGATTGCTATTTTACATTTTTATAAGAAATTGGATTATATTGTTATGACTTGGTACTGTTCATGGGGAAGCGGACACGTCTGTTATGCCGCCAAAATTACAAGTATAGAGACTATGAGTTATGAGATATACAAAATGTAGATGTACATGAGCATTTTCACAATTAGATTATGTATGAAAGTTACATCATGAGATAAGTATGATAAAGATATATAAGAATAAACTATGAAGCTCCATAATACTTGCAAGAGTGACATAATAAAAAGACATATGAGAATAGATTGATGGGGACATATATATGAACACATCCCGCATGTTTATGCTGGAGTATGCATGAGAATGAAAGAATGTAAATATATTGAATGTGGATCCCTTCACTTTGAGTCTAAAATGGAGAACTCCTCCTGTGAACCAAGTAATAGAAAAAGTTTATGAAGAATGAGAAAGTTTATGAAGAAAGGCTCAAGAGTAAGTTTCCATGATTGCATGAAATACATAATCACATTGAATGGTCATTACAAGCCATTTACAGCTTGTTTATTAAATTCATTTACTACTGTATGCTCATTATTCTGTTATTGTTTATATTAATTTATTCTGTCCCTTATGTTGTCTTAAGTAAAACCCAAGCATAGCACCTAGGGACCTTTTTCTCAACCTTGTTAAATATGAATAGTTAAGTTCAATCTCATGTTTTTATAATTAAATAAAACCCCACTCACATGAGAATGAACGACGCCAACTAGTGTGAGCATGGTGGCAAACTTACATGAGGCATGGCATGACCAGCTAGTGTAAGTCTTCAAGATCCCATATTCCTAAGGCGTGACATGGCGATTACGCTCATGGGGTATGACATGGCGATCATACTGAATGTGGCACGTAAAGATTTTATTATGAAAAGAGAGATTGAAGAAAGAAAAGCAAATTTTTGTATATGCATAAATTCAAGACCCAGTTATGTGCAAATGCTATGTGTAGTTTAATATGTTGCAATTATTATCCATGATATCATTCAGGAATTGATTTTTATGGGTTTTCCTCTCTATGAGTAAATCACTTTGCTTCGAACATTATATTTTCGAACTATAAAATTAAACAGTTTGTAAAGTATGTTCACCTTTTTCATAATAAACCGAAGCAAACTAGAGATGACAATGATGTCATTATGTATGATGATTAGAGAATCCTACTGGGAATTTATGATTCTCACTCCTATTTTCCGTGTATGTCTGATAGTCATATACATATATACATCGTCCAAATACAAAAAATAATAAATACATGACTTAAGCAGTAAGAGGGTGTTACATTATGAAGGTTTGGGATTGACCAAGCATGGGGTGACAACCCATTGCATTCTAGATAGGCCTTTCTAGGAAAACTCCAATATTACATATTCTAAGGCTTGATGTTAAAGAAAATTGAAGATACTGGTTCCAAACCCATATCTAAAGCTAAGTTTGTGGCCCCTATAAAGACAAATGAGATTAGAACCATGAATAAACTAAGCTCTCTAATATCACTTATACCACTCCACACATCCCTGAGCTTGCTTGAAAGGGTTGAGAATTCCATTGTGGTAAAAAATTCACGTACCAATCTCTTTTCTAACCAAGCCACACTCTCAGCATAGACCTCACCTTTTATCATAATTATGTTATCCTGCTCATCCTACATGAAGTAGGAGGATTTATACCCTAGAACTCTAGCCTTCAGAGTCGAAGTGCAGGACAAACATCCCCTCTTATTCTTGACACTTTATCATTACCCTCAAGTTCATGCTAGACCTTCCATGTCTTCATCTTGTGCCTAACCCTTCTTAGTTTTCCCTCAAGTCTTCTTGCTCTAGCCTCAGATAATGCCATACTCAAACCTTCAGACTTCATGCCTTGTAGCTCTGGACAAGCTTTCAAAGCTTCTTCTTTCACTCAAAACCTCACAAAAGCAAAGGGAGAAGATGATTCCCGCCTTACTTTTCTTGATACAAACACATTTATAACCACATCAAACTTACCAAAGAGTTGAAGAAGCCAATTTTTAGATATTGACCTAGGGAGACAAGCCACGAATAGAGAATAGCTCCCTTGATCCCATGGACTAAACTTGAGAGTTACGTTCTTAGAAGGCAAAACCCTACCCTCACTATGACTTTTTATTCTCAATCCTCTCTCTCTTAGTTACTCTTCATGGGAGTAGGGCTCCTCACATTGAAAATAATAAATATCAAATTACTTGAACTAATTAGATTTTAATTTCTTTTTTATAAATGATTTTTCTTTAACTAAATTGGAAGATATATTAGCTAATCGATATGGGCTACACTTCCTTTTTTTTTTTGTGAGAAAGAAAAATGTATTCATAAACAATCTTAACAATACTTACAAAATGAAAAATAATATATTAGATCCAAATTTAATAAGAAACAAATATATTCAATATTCTAAACTAACCAATGATTGGTGGCTCTACTACTTGTCCAAATACTATCAATGTGTAAGCATTTTTCACATCGGAGACCAACACAAAAAGTGCTACAGTTTGAATAATGTATTACAACTCTGTTCAAAATGGATATGAAGATCTTTGTCATTTGTAAGATCATCAAAATAGAAATGTCCATAAAGGAAAACCAAAGCATCTACAAAGGGGAACAAACACCACAAAGAGGATAACAAAAAACACCCATAAAGAGGATAACAAAAACAAAACAAATGACACAAAATGCTAACAACAAAAAGAAAAAAAAAAAAAAGAAAAGAAAAAGATGGCAGCTGCTTAACAACACTCACACAAGAAAAGACTAAAAAGAGAAGAGAGAAAAAGAAAGATTAGGAATATTACTCATTATTTGTTTAACTATTTTGTTATGATATGGGCTACACTTCGTAACTACAACATCAATGGGAAAATAATATTTCCTTATAAGGGTTAAAGACCCGTATCACTATTTATGCCTTGTGGACAGAGTCGATTAGAAGTATTTGCTGTGTTACCATTTAATATAGGAATACAAAGTATATTCGTAAAAGGAATCACTTGGAAGCATGTGGTATTTAGGTTTTAATAATTTGCACGATGAGAATTACAATATTTGAACAAAACAATGTAAAATTTACGAGTTAGTATTATTTTTAACAAAATATACAAAATACGTAATAATAATCTTCTCTCTATTGGATAGAGTTACTTACGTGAAAGTTAAAAAATATTACTCAACAAAGTTCTATTCGGTTTCAGCTTTTATTTCTTCTTTTCATTTTTGTTTTCATATTTCTGGATTTTGTGAAGCAATTAGTAAAAGTAGGAAATGAAAACAGATTTTTTTTTATTTTTATTATTTTCTTTACAAAATTCTGAAAATATGAAATAGATTGAAAATAAGGTGACAATTTTGTAATTAAAATTAAAAGCAAAAAATGATAACAAAAAATAAAAACAGAAACCAAATAGATAAGTTGCAACTTTTTTTTTTTTTTTATGGGAGATAAGTTGGAACTTTAGAAAAGTTGCAAGTTTATGAGACGAAGAAAAATATAAAAAAGCTCTTGCAAGTCCTGTATGAGTGAATACTTTGTTATTTTTTCTGTAACATTCATTGTATGATTCCATTTAGCATAAGACGTCTATACTGTTAAAATGTTGGCTTAATACTGGAACTTTTAAATTTTAGAATTTAATTTTGATATATTTAACGTAACTTTTCAACGTTATCAGCAAACCATCACCTACTACTTAATAACTAAAAATCTTTAACTTTCAATCACTGCTTGGCTAAGAAATCTGTCTTTCAGAATAATATGTAAATATAAAATAAATTTAATTTTGATACAATATTGTCAATATAAAAAAATTGTATACATTGCTTTGAGGTTGGCAAACTTAATTTGAATGAACTTGATTTTGCAAAATTGATTTTGATTGAAAGTCTGAAGTAAAGTGATTTACATTTTAGTACTTTTACTTGAAAAATGATTTTGATTGAATTAATATTGTTTCGATAGTATTGGTCAAAATTACTTTAATATGTATAGTTACTAAACAGGGTATAAATATAAAAAAGATAAATAAAATATAAGAAAACAAACCATTTGACATTTGAAGGATAAAATAGTAATATCTTGCTTGCAAAAACATAAAGTGCAGAGTCTCCAACTAAGAAGCAACAAATTTTTTCTTCAACCTAAACTAGGGTTATAGGTGATAATCATGTTGAACTAATGCCACCATAAAATATCCCAAAAATGTGCAACATTTAATGAACAATAGACTTGTGTTTGAGGCCATGAACGAAAAGACAAACATGCTGGTATTACTATATCAGCAAAAATATTTGACTCAGTCACTTACTATCTTAAAAATCTTATAAATAGAAGCATATAATTAGATGATAGTGTAAAACTATTTTATACTGAAAATGTATCAAAATTACATATCATATTGTTAGATTTCAATGTTATTAAAATTTGCTCTAATAGTTGAAGAGATATAAACTATGGCTTGGTTATAAATTTTGGGGTTTGTAGAATAATGTGGTGATTTGCCAATAGGTGAAGTAGCACCTCCCTTCGTCCATGTGGAAGGGATTTGTTAGTATTGAACAGAAGTTCTATCTTCATTTATCCATCCTCTTCTCCATTTCCCCTACTCCATTTGCAGTTCCCTAGAACCTTAAAAAAGAAAAGAAAAGAATAATGTGGTGATCTATTAATAATGTTTGAGTTAGGATAATTACTTGTAAAATTTAAGCATAGCTAAAAGGATGCCATTGTACTTGGTATAAGGTTATTCGATTGAAGTCCATGGCGATTGATCCAAGGTAGGCTAGCTATATCAATAGCTAAGGCCTCTTTTCTAACCTCAGCACATAAGTAATTAGTTTTTCATCAAGAAAATTACACTGATATATGCTTTGTTAATAAAGATGTGTTACTTAATAATAATGGTTGGATCAATAAAAATTATATTTTATAGAAAGTTCTTTTTTGATTTATAATAAGGGTTGAAACCCATATTTTATAGAAAGTTATATTAAATGATATAACCATATTTAAAGTTAGGGAAAAAAGCTCTTTACCCCACTAAATTATAGGTTATATGCACTTTATCCTCTATATTATAGAAATGTGCAAATCGATTCCTAAACCTTCTTGAATATGCAAATCGACACTTTTGTTAATTTTGCATCTATTGTTAATGGAAATAGCACATATTCAGGAAAATTTAGGGTATCCAGTTGCACGTTATTTTTTAGTTTAGAGACCAAGGGTATATGTTTGGATTAATGGTAATTAATGGAGTGGAGTAGAGTAGAGCCAAAGTGAGTGAAATGAAATAGAATGAAGTGGAGTAATTATTCCACTCAATTGTTTGGATAAAATGGGATTCCATTCCAAAACCCCCGTATTGGGAGGAATAAAATATGGGTGTTTTGGTGGAATAGGATGGAAACTATTCCCCTACTAACCACTCAACTCTATTATAAATTTATTAATAAAAGAAATGGAAGCTACTAGATTCCCTTGGACTCCATTCCACTCCACCTTAAACCACTAATCCAAACATAGCCTAAAGTCACATGGCCCAAAGTTTAAGAGGATATAGTGCATTTATTTTTCATTAACAATAAATGAAAATTTAACAAAAGGACAAAAGTGCATATTCAAAATAGTTCAGGAATCAATTTGAACTTTTTGAAAATGCAGGGGGTGAAGTGCATATGACCTATAGTTGAGAGGAGTAAAATGTTTTTTTTCCCTTAAAGTTATTATAGTGTAATTAACTTGATCATATATATAAAGATATTGGATGTCTGCAATTACATCTACAATCAAAACAATGAGCAAATATAATAACCCAAAATTCACAAATGAAATGTTAACAAAATTAGTTTTTTCATTTTTTAATAAAAATTTTGAATATATTTATAATAAAAAAGCTTTAAAATAATTAATAACACGTGTATATATATATCTTTCATTATATTCCATTGTCACATAGAACTTCTTTTTTATTTCCAAAGCTCGTGACATTAACTTTGGAAATTAAAGCTTAACAAAGAGATAGGAAAATTTGGTGGACTCTCTGGCCATGTGTTAGATGGTTCAATCCTAACATGATGAGTGAAAGAATTAGCCACTTTATCATAAACCTATTTTTATATCTCCTTCTAGAAGGGTGTTTTTGCATCCTATGTCCCCAAGCGAACAAGAGAACCTTCCTCTTTGTAATAAGCCCTACTTTGAAAGGATCTACAATAAGGCCTGAAGTTTGACTGCATTTTTATAGCAATAAAGGCACCTTGGGAGTCTTAGATCACAACCCCAATCCCTACTAAGCTTGTATCTTTGAAAATGGCAACATCAAGATTAACCTTCATAAGAGGATCATTTAGTCTTAGAGCGAGCTCACTGGAAAGCTTCAAGAGAGATTTTGGACATTTCAGTAGATGTTATGACGATCGTAGGGCCTTTCCCTACCATCTAGAGTTTCGCTCAAACCAAATAGTATACCATGTATTAAAGTATGCCTTTCTTTTGCACTCATACTCAATAATATCACCTCTAACTCTTTTAACTAGGCTTCCTTAGATCATGTGCAATCCTGATGAGTGTAAAATATAAGTCACTTACTACTAGATTTGTCATGATTTTGTACTTAATTTGTAGAGATTTTGGCAAACTCTATAAGACATTTGGACTTTTTGTAGATTTCTTCAGTTTAAAATTGATTTGATGAATATTTGGAGATTTTTTCTGTCTTATAGCTTATTTTGCTCAATTTTGTAAGGAAGGAATTAATGGCAATTAATTGGAGTATTTCAAGACCAAATTTAAGCTATTTAGGGAAAGTTCTGATAAAGAAAAATTCGTATCTCTTTCTATAAGGATCAGAATTTTGATGATTCAAGATGTTCTTGGAAGATCAAGAGAAGATCTCCAACTTTTTTCTTGATCACAAATTATAGTTCTTAATGATTCTTGCTGAAAATTGGTTAAGGAGCAAATCTATCTTGATGTTGTCTAGCTTGACCTTTGCCTAGCATTTTGTCAATATCTTGAGTTAGAAAAGTTTGATCAACATGATTCTTATGATGTTCAAAAGCTAATTCAATGATCTACAATTGTTGTTTCTACATCCAAAGACTAATTCCAACTTTATAGAGTGCTATAGAGCTCACAAGTTAACGATTTAGATTGAGTCATGCACCAGAATGTGAATTAGGCTTCTCTAGCCCAATTATGATGTAACCCAAGGCTAATTGGACTCTTTTCTCATCCTTTCATGTTCAAAATTTATTATACCTGATGAAATAGACATGGTCTTAACCTAATTCATCAGCTAAGAAAGGAGGAGTGATTTAACCTAAGGGCTTTTTAAACTCTTACACATTAAATTCTAATTTGGTTGGAGAGAGAAGGCACAAACTAAGGAAAGGAGGAGTAGCACAAGCTAGGGATCTTAAAAGAGGAATCCTTTTTTTCTTGGAGGAGAGAAGATTGGTTACAAAGGTTCATCTTTACCTCTTCTACGATCTTCCTATATCATGTTTAGAATGTCTTTTACTCTTTTTAGATTCCATGTTTTGATCATGAGTGGCTAAACTCTCGTTTTGCTAGGGTGAAGATGTAGTTTAAAAGGATGCTAATGTATTGAACCTTTGTTATGTTTAATGAGTTTCTTTTTCTCTAATTGATGCTTTTTCATTTATGCTTAATGTTATTTATGGAATTGGTGACCCTTAGATTGATTCTAGAGCTATGTAGATTGAGAAGAATCTAGGTACACACTTGGAACATGATATGAAAATAGTCATTCACCTGTTTGTCTATGAATAATGCAGGGTTATTGTGGGATATTATGAAGGGGAATCATAGATCATTCATGTCTCTACCTTAGGAGTCGAAATACCTTAAGGAACTAAATGAATTAGTATGTAAGACTAATTAGGAAAGGATAACTTCCTATCAATTAGATAATTAGATTCAATTAAGCACAGAAGGTCAATACTTATCAAAATCATGGATGAAATCGAAACCCTAGCTTTGTCCTGCCTTGAAATTCAAATCCTCATTTTCTTAATCTTTGTTTACTTATATTTTTCTCTTTGATTTACTGCATCTTACAGAGTTACAATATTCTACACTTTTTTGTGAGTTTAAATAATGTTTTTGTTAATGAATTTGTAGTTAGCTAATGTAATTCTCATGGGAATGATACTCTGCTCACTATTTTATTACTGGATTTGCCCAATGCACTTGCCAATGACTATTCTAGTCCATCAATAAGGTTAAGGAGAAGAAAAGTGAGGGTGAGACAGATACTATCAAGCTTCTAATGGCACATTACTCTAAATTATCTCAGCATATCTCAACTTTGACTAAATAATTCAATGGTCAATTGGTCAATGCAATTACAATGCAACCTCTGGAGCAGGTGAATGTTGTGAAAGACCCTTCCTTTCTTCAAGATACTAACAATTAAGTAAAGTTGTTCAGAAGGATGGAAACTTTGCAATCAATTGTTGAGAAATATATGACACACACACACACTTCAAAAGCTATTCAAGCATGGAAGTGCGAATAGATAAAATTCATGACAGAATAGTTGAAGAAAAGACAGGCTCTAAGGCAAACTATGAAACCATCACACTAAGGATGGCAAGTCTTATGAACATCCAAGAATGAAAAGAAATTAGATGAGCATGAATGGCCTAAATTTCAGTCTAAGGAAGAGCCATAGTTAAATGAAGAATCTGAGAAAGGTCCTTCTATAGAGAAGTAGCCAAAATGAAAAAATAAGAAAGAATCAAAATTAGACAAGCCATATATGCCTTCACCTTATGATCGAGTTCCTTATCCTCAATTGCTCAAGAAAGAAAAACATGATAGGCAATTAGAGAAGTTCTTAGATGTGTTCAGGAAATTGGAAATTAATATCCTTTTTTTCAGAAGCACTTGAACAAATACTAGCATATGCTAAATTCATGAAGGAGCTTCTTGATAATTGAATTTTTAATACTATTTTTTACTCTCACATATAGCATCATATCCCTCTTTTTTGCCTAATTGTATGTCAATTGCATTATATTTGGATGTGGTTATTCATTTATACTTTACTTAGAACTATTGCATAATTGTGCCATATACCTTTCTTTTGCATTTTGATTATACATTTAATTCGAGGTCTCTAATAATTGTGTCATTATTTTGTAGGAGGGCTAAAGTGTCATTGCATAACTTTTATGAAGGGCCTAAGGACAATTTCACAATTTTGGAAATTGGAAGTGGAACAAGGGATCTTCGGTTAGTATCTTTTGGTTATTTATCATTTATAAATCCTATTTCGGTGTACTAAAGAGGGCAACCCAAAATTGTAACCCATAACTCATTAACCCATGATCCATTAGTTTAGTTTTCATAAGGCAAGTTTGTAGAAAAGTGTCTATTTTCTTGGGGAGAATACACATACTCTCCTTTATTATTTTCTCCTTTTCTTTTTAAGGTCCTCTATTAATAGAGAGGTGAAATTTAAGCTAGTTCAAGAAATATTGGAGTTGTGATTTGTATTCTTGAAGCCATGGGTAAATTTTGAACATTAGTTTATTGATGTATATGATTCTCTGCATTCTCTTCTTTTCTATTTGTGAAAAAAAGTGCATAATTATGGTTTTACTTTGCAACTAAAATGTCTTTAAATCCATATTTGTTCATTAATGAAATGAATGTGGGTTTAATTTGGGAGTTGAAGGGATTAGTGTTTAGATTTGAATGCTAGGTTAATGCATACTATGATTCATAGGCTAGCACAAATTTATTGGTATTGAGATTCTAATTTTGAATTAATTGTGTTGCCAATCAAATCTTTGAAGATATCCTTGTGAGAGTATCTTTCAAATTGGTAGGATTTTGAATTTGAAAGGATCAACTTCATCTACACATAGACTATTTGCATTTTAGTGTTAATGATAGAATATGCCACAATTTCCTTTGAACCTTTAACTAGTGCCATTTTATTACTTGAATTTCATTTTTAATTGCTATGTTTAAATTTAGTTTTTGATGTTCAAAACCCCCTAATTTTCTGATAGGATAGCACTAAAATTCTAGCTAAGGAGATGACTTGGCTTGTGCCTTATGTTAAGTCCTTTCAAACCAATTTTGATAATTTACACAAGCTCGACACTTGTGTCACTTCCCATAAAGAAAAGGAGACAAAAAATAACAAAAGGGTGATACTGGTAGTAGAGTGTAGTGCAATCATTCAAAAGAAACTCCATCTAAAGCTCAGAGATCTAGGAAGCTTCATAATTCCTTATACCATTGGCCCTTTGATTTTTGGAAGTGATTTAGAAGTCAGTATCAACTTAATGGCTCTCTCCATCTACAAACAATTAGGAATAGGCAAAATTAAGGTAACAACCATGTCTCACCTACTAGCAGATCATTAGTTAAACATCCTATTGGCATAGTGGAAGATCTCCTGGTAAAGGTAGATAAGTTTGTTTTACTATGGACTTTGTTATATTAAACATGGATGCATATTTGAGGTTTCGATCACTCTAGGAAGACCTTTACTCACAACTGGGAAAGCCTTCACAGATGTTTAGAATAGAGAGTTAATGATAAGAGTGATGGATGAAAAAGTGACCATTAACATCCACGAGGGTATGAAACATCTATGGAAGAAAGAAGAATGTCAGAGCATAGATATGATTAACTTTCTAGTCCAAGATGAACTCAACCAAGGAGCCATCTGCCCTATTGGAATATTCTTGGGCACATTTTGAAAACTTGAAAAAAGGAAGAGCAGGAGAACACTGAAGATACAAATGACACAGAGCCATTGCTTGAATATGTTAATGTAAATTTGGAGTGTAATGTAGTGGAGAAAGGAAACACAGATGTTGAAGCATGACCACAATTAGAGTTGAAGCCCTTGTCTCCAACCTTCAAGTATGCCTTCCTTAGAAAGACAACAAAACTTTTCTAGTCATAATCAATAATGAGTTGAACCTAAGTGAAGAAGAGAAGTTGCTTCATATTTTGAAGGAACATAAGTCAGCAATAGGTTGGAGAACTAAAGATTTGAAGAGGATAAGCCCTGCCATTTGCATGCACTGAATCCTCATGGAAGAGAATACAAAACCATCATCCAACCTCAAAGGAGGTTAAGTCCATCTATGAAAGAAATGTGAAGAAAGAAGTCATGAAGATTTATAATGCAGGTATCATATACTCAATCTCTAATCGCTCATGGGTCAATCTAGTTCAGGCGGCGCCAAAGAAAGGCAAGATAAGTGTAGTCACTAATGCCAATAATGAGCTTATTCCAACTAGAACCGTGATCGAGTGGAGAATATGAATATATTACAGGAGACTTAATAATGCCACCAAGAAGGGTCATTTCTCTCTTTCATTCATTGATCAGATGTTAGAAAGGCTAGTCAGCCATGCTTATTACTATTTCCCATATGGATATTTCAGGTACAATGAAATTGTTGTTGCACTAGAAGACTAGGAGAAAACGACTTTCATTTGCCGCTATAAGGTGTCTATGCATAGAAGGATGTCATTCGGGCTATGTAATGCACTCACCACTTTCCAAAGGAGTATACCTTACATTTTCTCTGACTTGATGCATTTAGTTCCTCTTTCGATTCATGTTTGACTAATCTTTCTTTCGTATTAAAAAGATGTTAGGAAGCTAACTTGGTCTTGAACTGGGAAAAGTGTCATTTTATGGTGCAAGAAAGTATTGTCCTTGGGCATCAAATATCTACAAGAGGCACTGAGGTGGATAAGGCAAAAGCGGATGTTATCGAAAGAATTCCTCCTCCTATCAATATCAAGGGAATTAGGAGTTTTCTCAGATATGTCAAGTTTTATCGGAGGTTTATCAAGGACTTCTCTAAGGTCTCTAAGCCTTTTTACAATCTTTTGAATAAGGATGTGCCTTTTGTGTGTAATAATAAGTGCTTGCATGCCTTTGAATTATTGAAAGAAAAACTTGTGTCTGAACCTGTTATTATTGCATAATAACTAAAGGAGTTATTAGCAATGGTTTCTACTTTTGACAAGTCTAGGTCTTATTTGAACGACTCTAAAGTAATTGTTTACGTTGACTGTACTAACATAAAATATTTGCTAAATAAATAGGATGCCAAGCCCTAGTTGATCAGGTGGATTCCACTGTTACAAGAATTTGATCTATAGATCAAGGATTGAAGGAACAGAGAATCAAGTGGTAGATCACCTTCCAAACTTAAGTATGAAGGGGATGAGGGAAACTAGAAGCTTCCAATCAAAGAACAATTCCCTGATGAGTAAATAATGGCTCTATACACTTATGTCAACGGACTACCATGGTTTGCCAAATATGCCAACCACTACAAGGCATATGGGATAATACCAAAGGAGATGAATTGGTAACAAAAGAAGAAATTCTTGTTTGAGATAAAAGTTTATATGTGGGATGAACCCTACCTCTTTAAAAGGTGCCCAGATGGAATTATGATAAGGTGTTATTCCAAATAAAGAATTTAAAAAGATCTTGTGGCACTGTCATGGTTCTAATTATGATGTTCACTATAGTGGAAAGACAATAACTATAAAAGTATTTCAAAGTAGTTTCTACTAGCCCATTCTTTTTAAGGATGCCTGGAAGTTTATAGTGAATTGCCAGAGATGCTCGTTATTTGGGAACCTTTCAAGAAAGCATGAGATGCACCAAAATGGTATTCTAAAGGTTGAGTTATTTGATATTTGGGGGGGATAGACTTCATGGTCCCTTTCCTTACATTATCCAATAATAAATATATTTTAGTTGGGTAGACTATGACTCTAAATGGGCAGAAGCCATATTGACACCCATAAATGACTCCAAAGTGATAATTGCATTCTTAAAGAAGATCTTCGCAAGGTTTAGAGTACCTAGAGCTTTGTGTAACACCCCACCAATTCGATGTTATGCTTAAATCATAGCATGTAATTGAGTAGACTGCGTTACTGTGTTAGTACTCCATTTACTATTTACTTATTATATCATACCCTCTTTTTCTCATATATATATATTGACGAAATACACTTCGAGAGGCAGAAATCATATAGATATATGTAAACGGAAGAGACGACGCGCTGTATAAAATAAAGCACAATAGAAAAGATAAAGAAAGGTAATATATCATCAGTTGTATACATATATATATGTTGGAAGCCAACATTTCAATTTATATACAGGTTCAAAAGATGATATATAAGTGGGGCCGGTGTACCAAAAAGACATAAGGCCCATATCAGTCAAAACGGTCCTACGAGGTCCTTAGAGGACATTTCAAACTAGCTGATATACCTATGGCTAAGTCTATGGCCCAATGCTACACACTGTCAAAAGAGGGCCATACTGTACAATATAACTCGCGATCGGGACCTACTCAGTCATGTAGCCGTTCGCTATACTGGGCCCGGCTGGGGAGTAGTCAGTACTCGGTCCCGAAGAAGAGGATGATGAGCTGGTAGTCTCGGAAGGATCGCTCTCAGAACTGAGCATAATATCTGGAACCACCTGTGGAGGTGACTCTAGTGGAGGAGGGCGGGGATTGCGGGTGCTACACGGTCTTTGGAGAGTCTTTGGAGGGGTGTGCTACATGCAACGAGACTGCAAAATATGGAGCGACAGAGTCAAAAGCAGGGTGAAATAAAGGAACAACAAAATTCCTATTGCTAAATGTAACATCTTACTAGACAAAGTACTATGCTTAAGTCATAATAAATTATCTGATAAGTGATTACATGTAATACTGGTAAAATTCTATTTTATGTATTAGTATTAATTACTCGCATAAGAATACTTAATCGCATAATAAAATTTTCTGCATAACGGCGGGATAAATGCTATTTAATCAGTATACTGTAAATAACGTAATATAAATAAAAATACAATAAGGACAGAACTACTGCAAAAGGCATCATAAACGTAAACATAGATATCTGATTTTAAAGTTTGTCAAAATGATACAAGGTGACAAAATGAGCCGCTAATACAAAACGAAATGGCCAGTTTCTATGAACAGCACCCCAAGTGGTCCCCATGGGATATTTCATGTACATCTCCTAACATCTACCCATCCACCCATGACCCAAACTGCCAAAAGAGGGTCATTCTGTACATCTAAGCCTACTATAGTATGCACGCTATCTAAACAGAATCTGTTGATAGGAACCCATTTGCCATGGCAGCGTCTGCTGGAGGGTGTCCGGCACTGGGAGAAGAGGATGAGGAAGAAGAACTAGCCGCCTCAGATGGATCCTCCTCCGAGGTCGAGGCTGACGACATTGGCTGCGGTGGTGAAGCAGGAGGGGCCATGGGAACTGGAGCTGCTGGTCTTCTTTGCTATTCTTCTTTGGTGGTGGAAATGGATGGGCCATGTGGAGAGGTATGGCAATGTATGGGACAACAGGATCAAAGAGAGGGTGCATAAGCGGGACGGCGAAATCTCGCTGGAAAAAGAAGTAGAGGCGGAACTGACATCGGCCAGAGATATATATAGAATCCAAAAACAGGTCAAGGTGTATATGTAGCTCAGGGAACTCAATGAATAGCACCCCGGTCGCTACGTGCTCCATGGTCTGAGAATGATGCGGAACATACAATAGGGTGAGAAATGAATATTTCTCAGTAGAAATTCCTAGCTTCTATACATCTGTCATCGCTATCATTCCTAGTTGTTTCGATCGTACAATATTTTTCAAATAGTATCATAAAACGATAATATTCAACTTAAATACTTATTTGTAAAGCATACACCGAAACAAACCCAGTTTTAGTTAACAGATACACAAATGTACTCAAACAGTAATCACGGAGGAACAATAGCATGTTAAGAAAGATAAACAGGGATCTAGAACAATCAATAAGGAAATATTACACTATACATATACATGTGCAATTAGAAAATGCATCTTATTCTTGGAGGCTTTCACCTATTAGAACTTATTTCCATCCTTGGTCCCCTGGGAGTCATTGGCCATATAGTCCTGGGTAATAGTCCGCTTTTCAGAACCGAGCTCGTTCCTATACAGGATTGCTGGGTTTACTTTCCCCGACTTCCCACTGATCTATTCCCCTTGATCTATTCCGAGGCTGGCCCAAGTAAAATGGAATCCTTTATAATATCATGAATTGAATGCACATGTAACTTGATTCTTTAAGTGTCATGTATTCATGCCATTTCACTTCACACAACACATAAATCTTTTACCGAATTTTCTACAGAATAACGGATTGAGTCCGCTTCCCCATGAATAGTGCCAGACAACCAGTACAATTATACAAACTTATAATTCAATATAAACCAGCAATTATACATATGCATTCATAAATTCATTCATTAGTTTCAACTCAGCATTGATATGGTCTCAGTTTACTCTTCCCTGTCCTGCCCGAGTTTTGTATGCTTCACCCTTATTTTAATTCAACTTATTTAAAGCTAATTTTTGATATGTTTTAGCCTTATATGTATAGTTTCTAACCCCTTTGGTCCCATCTCATTTTAAGCTATATAGCTCAAGATATAACCATTTTACCTCAGCATGCCCTATTCTTAACTAGAATTGGGTTCCTATAAAAGAAAATTCACTAAAAATCGAAAACTAGGTGAAATCATGCAAATTTTATATCAAACTAAAGCTAACATAACAAGCTTTAAAATGAGTTAAGTTTCATGTCATTTACCTAAGTAGATTTTGAGTTATAAGTCTCAAAACATTACCCTACTGGGCTGTCCTATTCTAGGCCAGTTTAAACCTAAGCCAACTTCATTGATATGCTGGGAACAAATGACAACGAATTAAATTCTGAAATTTTTATGGGATGTTCTCTCATGTGTTAGCTTTCAAAAAATTTTAGTTTCACTGAATTTGAGGTTGTATAGGGTGAGTTACACCCTTCTCAACCCATGCTGCATGGGTGAGAACCCAAATTTCTAGGTCTAACTTTAAAAATTCATAACTAATTCTATACTAACCCAATGGCCTCATATTTTATATGTATAGAAAGCCCTGGATGTCTAGTTTCATTTAAAAATGGTTTCATCAAATTTAAACAGCAATAGGTGGAGCTTTACACTCCGCCGTATGGACCACCGAGGAAAACCCTAACAGCTTCTAGATTTGTCTTCCTCCTTCAAGCTATTTACCCTCAATTCCAATTCCAAATCAAAGAAAACAAGAGGAGAAGTAGGATTTCCTACCTTGTCTTATAAAATTTGTGCTGATTTTGTGTCTTTGATGGTAGTGACTTGGGATGAGACTTGAAGATGGATGAGAATGAAGTAGAAATGAGAGCAAAGAGGAGAGAAAGAAAAGAGCTTCAGCAGCTGGAGGAGGGCGACCGAAATTCATAAAAGGGAGAGGAAAGAAAAGTAGAGATATTTGGGTGTTGATGCATGTGATTGGTGGATGTAACTTCTTCATGAAATTTGATTTAGCTTCCACCATCAAGGGCTGCCTTAGGCGCCACTTGGATGGATTATTTGGCTAAATCTTAGCCATTGATCCTAGGGCACTCATGGCATGATTTCTACTGATCTGGTTCCGACAGTTTAAAATTCCAAAATCTTACCGATTTCTCTTAAATTGGTAAATCGGTTTGAAAATTTTTCTGTGAGATTTTCTACACTCCTAACCTAATTCCATCAAGCTTAATCCTTTCAATTCACCCTTAATTGGCTTTAAGTAAGTGTTTAATCAGATTCCGATTAAACCCACTTATTCGATAAAAACTGAATAACTCGGTTATTAAGGATAGGATTTCTCGGATGTTACACTAAAAAGGTAGAGATGGAAAATGGTAGGAGCCGGCAATGTACAACGAGTCCACTATGGGGTCATGGTGGAGATGCAGGTTAGGGATCTCTATAAATAGGGTAGCTATCGAGTCTATCACTAGAGTCTGAGAATGATGTGGAAATACAAAGCGAGGTGAGAATTTAAAAAAATTCTCAGTAGGATTCAAGTATGGTATTAAACTAATGTCACATTCATTCTCAGTTGCCTCGGTCTTTATTTAATTATAAAAACATGGCATCAAATTGAACCATCCATATTTAAAAAGTTTAAGAAATGTCTGGTCCAAGGCAATGTTCAATTTTACTTAAGATAGCATAAGAAACAGAATAAATTACTAAATAGTGTTACATAGAATAATGAGCAGAATAAATGAACATACAGCAGTAAGTAAACATAACAGTCAAACTATAAACAACTTATAATGACTATTCAATGCGACCATGCAAAAACTCATTCTTAAACTTATCATCATAAACTTTTTCGTTACTTGGCCCCCTAGGAGTTCTTGGCTATTCGACTCTTGGGTAATAGTCTATTTTTCAGGATCGAGCTCGTTCCTATATAGGAATGCCGGGTTTACTTTCCCCGACCTTCCCACCAATCTATTCCCCTTAACTTTAGTCTGGGGCTGGCCCAAGTATTATGAAACTTTCATTATAACATAACCTTTATGAAATTCTTGCAAATGCACATGGATCTTAATGTATATTATAACTCATGCATAGGCTTTACTGAAATTTTGGTGGCATAATGGAACGTGTCCGCTTCCCCATGAATAGTGCCAGTACTAAAAAAACCAATGCTTCAGATAAATCATAACATTTCATTCACAATTTAATCATCAATCTCATAGGAACAATTGTTGCATTTAAAACATGGTTGCTGTCTCAGCACATTCATTCAACCCGATTTTTGTAAATCAAGCCAAAATTTCTATTTAACTCATATGGACCTAAATTTTGGATATGTTAGAGTATTATGTATCTATTTTCTAGCCTCTTTGGTCCCATCTAATTTTGATAAATATAGTTCAAGTTATTTAAGTTTTATCTCGGCCTGCCCTGTAGCCGGCCAGAATTATACACTTAAAAGTAATAATCCACTAAAAATCGAAAACCAGTTCAAATCATATGAAATTGGTATTTTAAATCTAACAAGACCAACTTTCATTTTCAAGAAGTTCCATTTCATTTACTTTAGTATAGCTTGAGTTATAAGCCCCGAAATTTGACCTTTCTGAACTGCCCTGTTTTGGCTCAATTTGACATAGGGCAACTTCCTCGATCCATGAAACAAACCGGAGCGTATATAACTCTAAAATTTTTATGGGATATTCTCCTATGTGTAAGATTTCTAAAAAAGTTGGTTTCATTCAATTCTAAGTTGTATAGGGCAAGTTTTGCCCTGAACAACCTAGTCTGTCTAGAATCAAACTCAAAAACCTAGGTCAAACTTCCAAAATTCATATCTCTCTCAATACTAATCCAACGGCCTTATATTATATATTTATGGAAAGCCCTGAATGTCTAGTTTCACATAAAAATAGTTTCATCAAATTTAAACAACTGTAGGTGGAGCCGTACACTCTACCGTACAAACTGCCGAGAGATTTTGGTCTTCCAGCCCCTCACTTCTTTCTTTTCTCATCCTTTTCTACTTCTTAATTGATTCTAAACACAAAACAGCCATCAAACTAGCCAATAATCATCATATACATCCAACACCATGTCAAGAAATGAGAAAACAAAATTCCCAATCAGCCATCCATACCCAAATTAGTGGATAGGTTAAGGTCTCCAATAGAGAATTGAAACAAATACTGGAGAAGACAGTCAATACCTTTCGAAAGGATTGGTCAAGAAAAATAGATAATGTACTCTAGGCATATCATTTTGCCTTCAAGATCCAACATGGCATGTCACCTTATCAGTTGATCTATGTGAAGTCCTATCATCTCCTAGTAGAAATTGAGTACAAGGCATACTAGGCCCTAAAATATCTTAACTTTGATATAAAATTATAGAGTAAAGAGAATATTCTAGTTGAATAAACTAGATGAATTCAGAAATGATGCATATGAAAACTCCTAAATCTACAAAGAAAAGACTAAGCATTGGCATAAAAGGAAGATTATGAAGAAGAAGTTTCAGCCAGGACAACAAGTGTTGGTATATAATTCAAGGCTCAAGTTGTTTCCAAGAAAATTGAAATCTAGATGGTTAGGGCCATAGATAGTTAAGAAGTGTTTCCATATGGTACTTTCCTCTCAATGATCCAACTTTGGGAAGAAAATTTAAGATAAGTGACCATCAAGTGAAGTTATTTTTGAAGGGAGAAGTGAATTGGGAGATCTCCACCATTTGGTTATTAGATATAACCTAAAGAGCCTAAAAGTCTAGCTAAGGACTATAAACAAAGCGCTTCTTAGGAGGCAGCCAAGCTTTCTTTCCTTTATTCTTTTAGTTTTAGTATATGCCTTTAATTTTTATATTTAGTTGCATGTGCTTTGAGACCTCAGGAATTACTAGAGCAATGAGTTTCTACGTAGGAATGAAGAGATGGAATTTGAACAATGGCAATGGAACTTTGGAATAAGGGAGTAATTCTTGAACTTGTACTTTCTTTGTGATGAATTATGTAATAAATCTATAGAGCCATGCCTTAGAATTAAGTTTGGGATTAATCTATATGTGATTGGTGCTTGAATTGTGTGTTTGAGTGTTTAGAGTTAAGGAGATCATGTTTTTGTGCTCTTAGACAACTTTTGGGGTGATGAGCATTGAGTATTGCCCAAACAGTGTATCACATGGCCCCTATGTTATAGACATGGGATCTTATCAAAATTCCCTGATTTCATGATGAAACAATATATCACAGCCCTTTGATGTTGCTTACACGAGGTTGCGTCAAATTTCAAGGAAGTCTAAATAGTGTATCACATGACCCCCCGAGTTGCTAATACAAGGCCGTGTTGAGTCGCAAGAAGGAGCATATTTCGTTATTTTAGATAATAATCTTATCTTTGTCATATGATTATCTCCAAAACTCTTATCATTCTCCTTCTATACCCTAAACCCCTCTCCATCACCAAATTCCTCATCTTTCTCTCCACTCTTGCTAATCTTTCTTCCTCTCCACCCAACATTATTCTTCCTCCAGCATCATAATACCTTCATGGCTCTAGTAAGAATTAACCTTTCTTCAAGGTCCATTAGGAACATGAGATTGGCATAAGCAATCATGCTTGCAAGATCACAAACTTCTGTCCACAACCTAAAGATAGAGCTATTACTTGCCCATGAAGTAATTCAAACAGTCTATCTAGATGAAGGTGTTCTATAGGAGTTACACTTGATGCATGAAGTGACAAGTTTTGCAAAGGCCATAGGATAGGAAAAGTTTCCAGGAATAAAGTATTTAACTTATAGTGATTTAACTTATGATTTCTTCAAAAATTATTGTTGCTTCATATACTTGGGTTTTAGCGGTGATAATGAATACATAATCTTCCAAGTTTGGGGTCGTAATTTCAAGATCACATAGCTATAGTTGAATGAGTTATTTGGTTTCTACAACATGGATTATAGTATTTTCCTTGATGGATATAGGAGTCTAGATGCTTGGAGGCAGTTGACTAACAACTCAGATGATTATGATCAAAAGAGTCCAGCTATATATAAGGTTACTAAACCTGATCTTTGTACTCTCCATATGATTATGGTGAACACTATCTTTGGTAGATGTGTAGACATGCATATGGTTAAGCCACTTGAGCTATTCCTCTTATGGTTCATGGAGAATGGTCATAAAGTCAACACCAAATATTTCTTGTCCAGACACTTGGTGCATGTTATTTTATTTGAGGTCAGAAGCTATCTATATAGGAGGGTTACTCACAACCATAATCAAAGCAGTTGATCCTGATTTCAATTTTCATCTTCTCTCCATTATTCAAAGGAAGACTTAAATTGATTTTCATACTTTGGAGGAGATGCAAAACTGTCCGAGGGGTTAGAATGGTTTTGTTGTTACTGGGATTAATGCTCAGCCATCACTTAGTAATGCCACTATCCCTCCCGAAGATGCGCCATTGGTAGTTGCTCATGATGAGGAAGATTCAAAGGCGAGAGTCATGACAAGGATTGGCAACTTTGAGCAAACACTGACAGTTTAGTTAGAGGACATTGAAAGTTCCTTGTTGGAACTGCATCAAGAATTTAGACAGGGTATCTTGGACGCGCATGGGGAGCGACTTTGCTTAAAGTTAGTGAGTTTAGTTTGGGTTGTTTTGGTGGTATGAGGATATTGCCATATTTTTAAGTTTGGGGTGGTACTGTAACACCTTACTAATACCATACTATGCTTAAGTCATTTTATGGCATTACTAGTTATTACTCTTAACTAGTGGAAGTTCTTATCTTTGAAATTAGCGTAATATACGAAAAAAGAATGTAAATTTTTTTTTTTTTCTGTAAAACGTTTATGCTTGAAACTGAGCCTTTAAATGCTTACTTACTCGTATACATATGAACGTTGTTCTTCATATCGCTGAGTTACTAATAAGACATATGACAAAATGGAAACAACATAACATAATACCTTAAGCCAAGAATGCAATCAGAGATAATCAAGGTCATTATTACACTTGATAAGTATCACATACGTAATATGTCAAATTAAGTAGTATGACTTCCTACATGCTCTTAATTACACATGAACTGCCCAACTAGGGCTCTTAAGAAAATGAAAATACTATGCTACTCTCTCGATCCTCCTTAGCAAGGTGAAGAAACATGGCAGCTCCTCGTCTTATCCAGTCAGGTATTATCAGTAGTGCTACGACTAATGCTATCAGCTCCATCTGAAGACGACACGGAAACGTAGCGCGACTAGACAAACACTACGTCATCGTTATCGCCCCAGCCACTTCAGGTTTAATTATGAAAATAGTGAGCATGCATAAGTTCTATTTTTGAAGGGTTTGAAAACATAGGTTCTCAAAGCGAGTTTCTTTTAATCTTTTCCATATAAACATAATATAAAGAAACTCAAAACTACATATAAGATCATATACATGTGAGAACATGGTATAAACATTTATAATGAGCATGAGAAATATAGAAACATGCATGACTACGCAACTCATCAATTTGAACATGGTTCTACTTTGACTTTACTTTCACTTTTAGCACGTGTTTAACATTCTTTACTTTTCTTTGAAATAGACTGCTTTTGGACATGAGCTCATTCCATGACCGTTGTCACGCAGTACTAAACCAAATCAGACTAAGCCGATATTGGTTACCCCTAAGTTGGAGGGTCCTCCATGTCACCCTTGCCTCCCTCATAGAGGTTCCTTGTGGATCATCGTCTCTCACTTCCCGGAACTGATCGAGGGGTCATGTCCTATTCTTTCATTTCTTATTATTATACTTTACATGCATAGTTCTTCTTTGACTAGACACATGTAATGATATGACTAAGTCCATAATTTTGACGGAAATCCAGCAGCATAACAGCTAGGCCGGAGCTTCCCCAAAATGCCAGTCATAAACTTTCAACCAACGGTTTATCATATCTACATCATATCACCACACTCATCATTCAATCATGAGGCAAAGCTCAATCAAACTTGTCATTCAACATGCCGAATGGCATCGTACATTTATACCCTAAAGGGGGTTCATGGTTGTGTTATTCTTTGTGAAGAATCTTATGAATAATCATATGATTTCTCATGGTTACCCATGAGAGAATCACATAGTTAAGATATGTGTATGTGATCTTTCAGTTACTTAGTTCTCATACGAAATTATTCTTTACTTAAGTATATGTCTTATGGAACACTTGTGCAAATTAATTAAGTTAGGTGATAGTTTCCTTTTCTTGAGATAGTGCACTTAGTGATTCCTAGGTTCATATATACTCAGAGGCCCTAATCATACTTCTGTTCCCAAGGAGTTCGAGATCCCTTGAATCCTTGGGTCATGACAACGCATAACCACATCATGAACCCAACAACACCAGGTTCACTAAATACTAAGGGTGATTTTTAACTTAACCAAGTTAAAAGGTTTCAAGCTTTCATTACTAATCTAACAAGATCTTATATTAAATATTATAAAAGTTATCATTCTTATAAAGTAGTCATAAAGTTTTATTCTTTATGAAAGTAAGTGCCTTTAACATTAAGCTCTTATCTTAAAGATTAGATCTTCATGAAATAATGATACAAGTTACTAGCCTTTTAACTAAAAAGTCTTATTCTTTCTGAAAGTTGACTCTTTTAATTATTCTAAGACCATCAAGGTCTCAACTTTATGACTTAAAGTTGTCTCTACATTCAAAAGGTTCCTATTTTATCAACTAGTGATATGAAACATTAACTTTAAGGTTAAAAAGTCTTGATCTTTATAAAAGTTAACACCTTTTAGCATTGTTTTGGTTCAAGATCTAAACTTTATGAATTAAATATTACAAAACAACACTTTTATGACTTAAAGGCCTCATTCTTGATTAAAGTTTGAAACTTTATGAAAGGTCTTTTCTTTAAGGTTTGATTTCTAAGACATAATGTGACAAGATATCATTTTTCTAACTCAAAAAGGCTTATTATACCAAAAAGCTTGGACTTTTACATGTATTCTTGTCTTCAAAACAAAACAAAATAAGACTTTTATGAAGGCACTAAACTTGTGCCACTTTTTATGCTTCAAGAAGGAAACTTTTTAAAGTTTTAAGCTTTTGGAATATTTATGGTGTTATCAAATCATGAAAAACATAAAAAGATAAGGCTTTTCCAATCATCAACTTATCACAAGGAAAGGAACAACTTTAAACAAGATGCCATCAAGAATACTCAATAATAAGAACATATTTTCCGAAAGTAGAAATATCAAGAACACTTGAAGAACAATAAGAACATATTTTGCCGAAAGTAGAAACGTCAAGAACACTTGAAGAACATCAATAACATATTTTGCTAAAAAGGGAAACTCAAGAACACTTGAAGAACATCAAGAACATATTTTTCCAAAAGTAGAAACATCAAGAACACTTGAAGAACAACAAGAACATTTGAAGAACATCAAGAACATATTTTGCTAAAAAGGGAAACTCAAGAACACTTGAAGAACAACAAGAACATATTTTGCCAAAAGTAGAAACATCAAGAGCACTTGAAGAACATCAAGAACATATTTTGCTAAAAAAGGAAACTCAAGAACACTTGAAGAACAACAAGAACATATTTTTCCAAAAGTAGAAACATCAAGAACACTTGAAGAACATCAAGAACATATTTTGCTAAAAGTAGAAACTTTTGCTATTGAAGAGCATGAAGGATCTTCTCAAGTTTTCACTTAAAGATCTTAGTCATGAAAGAACCAAGCTCCAAGCTTTCTTGAGCAAACAAAAAGAAAAAGAAGAAGATCACTACCTTCACTTTGAAGATGGCGCTACAACAAGAGAAGAAGAAGAAGAAGAAGATGATGGCTCCTCTTGATGATGATGGTGGCGGTTTTGGATGAACCAAGGGAGAACTCTTAAGTTCGCTTGAAAATGATATTGGTAGTGTTTAGATCTTGTCTTCAAAGACCCAAAGATGAGGTCCTTGAAGGGCTAAGTGAGAGATTTTGGTTATGGTGGGGGTGGAGAAAGGAAGAAGAGGATGAAGAAGAAAAAGGGAATTTTAGAGAGAAGTGAGAGGATGAGAGTCTTAGAGAGAGAATGAGAAGTGTGAAAATGAAAATGAATGGGTGTGAGAGGGAGAGGGAGGCCATAACTTTCTAACGGTGGGGGGAGATATTTTTGCTTCATTTTGTGCTAATTAGTGATTAAGGAGACAAAGTGGATGATAGGGGAATAAAACATGGTCAAACTCTTACATAAAGCACTCTTGTCTAATGCTTTATGCTTTTATGACATCACCTTTTATTTTATTATCTAGTTGACTAAATTTGAATTTAATGATGTGATTAAGTGCTCATACAACTTAATTAAGATGATTAAGCAAGGATTAGTGATTAATACACAAGAACATGATTAATAAAAATTAATCTTGCGATTAAGCTTAATTAACCTTAATTAAATTCGATTAAGCTAATTAAGGGCGATTAGTGCTTAATTAAGCTATAGAGGTTTTGACTTACTTAATTAGAGATTATCTAATCTCGATTAAGCATTTTCTTGACTCTTCTCATCCGAGTTAACCCCTTAATTAAGCCTTAATCTCATAATTTCTCATTAAGTGCCTAATTACTCAAGATTACTGAGGTAATTTAGCACGACATGAAATTGACGATGTTACAGGTACCCTACGGGTTCTTATTTCTTTTTCTTTGCGTGTTAGGATTAGTTTTTAGAAATGTTTTTTATTTCTATTTTGTCTAATGTTGGCTTGATTTTTTTTGGGATTAGTGTTCAGTCTGTCTAGTCAACTTAAGTGCCTCGCTGAGTTTCATGATTTTTGTAAAAGATGCATATAGTTGTCGGCCATACAAAAATATTTTCCTTTTATTTGACTTTATTTTTCTCATTTATTTATTTTGTTTTCATTTATTATTTTATTATTTTCTTCAAGTTATAGTGTCATCTAGTTGCATCCTAATCATGTCAAATTTAAGCAAAATAAATTTTGAGAAATTAGAAGAAAAAGCTGCGTGTGAGGACTGAGTAGAAGAACCAAGAAAGTTTGAGTTAGGTGATGGTTAATTTGGCATATAAGTTCATGATAGCTGTGCATGTTTAGTTTAGGGAAATTGACCTCACCTTGCATCATTGAGTGACATTTGCTTAAGTTTTGTGAGTGCTTAAAGAAGGCCTATGTGAGCTTAGATAGTTGTTAGATGTCACGTCAATTCCTAGAACTATTTTACTATTCCCTGTTGAGTTGAAATCCTAATATGCACTTAGAAGGAGAAGAACTAGGCATTCTTTTTCTTTTAACCCATCATGGCCTTAGACCTACCATTCATTATTATATCCCTTGAACCCCTTTTTCAGCTTTCTACCCATTTTCCTTTATTGACCCACATCTTACCTAGCCATCCTAGTCATTGGCCCAAACACTAATCCACTTTTTTACCTTTAGGAGAGAAAATTGAGCATAGAAGTGAACATTCATTTAGGAATTGAAAATACAAAAATGTCATAGGAAGAGGAAGCAAGAAAAAAAATAGTAGCAAGAGAAATTCCATCCAAGTCATGTAAAGATCATAAGTTTGACATGGAAAAGGGAAAAAAAAAAAGAGAAAAAGGTTATGAATTACAAAATCAATAGAAAAAAGAAAAGATGCTAATAGTGCGAAATGGAGAAGATGTCCCCCCTAACATAGAGCTTCATTAGATCCTTTTGTGAGTTTTGATTTTCCTCATCAAGATTCTCTCACACTTTGCATATCCCTTTACTTTTTTGTTCATTTAGCCATTCACCCTTAGCCATGTTACAAGCCAAGAAAGACCTTTTGATCCTTCAAAAGTGTGCACTATATTAGTGGAGATAGAGGTAGTGGAGTTGCCTATGAGTCTTAGGACATTTAATCATCATCATCATCATCATCACATACATGTGTCATGGGGTTGATAGCAATTGCTTGGCATGCATAGTCTCATCTGAGTGTTTACTTGATTCATGATTTAGGTCACAGATAGTACTTTGGTGTAAATTGTTGTCCTTTGCTAAATGATTATGCTTGATTGGACTATTGAATGCCTTGAACTCTAGTGGTTGATGCATGATGATTTCTCTTGAGGTTTTTCCAAACCACACATTGCTTGATTTTGTAAAGAAAATACACCCCTTGGTTCAACTTTGACTTCTTCATTGCTTGAGGACAAGCAATGTTTTAAGTTTGGAGTTGTAATGAATGTAAAATATACACTTATTTATTGCTAGATTTGACATGATTTTATGCTTAATTTATAGAGATTTTAGCTAATTCTATAGGACATTTGCACTTTATGTAGATTTCTTGCATCTAGTGTTGATTTGATGAATAATTCATGATTTTATAGGTCTTATGACTAATTTTGCTCAATTTTGCAAGGAAGGAATTAATGGCAATTATTCAAGATAAAATCTAAGCTATTTTGGGAAAATGTTCATAAACAAAAATTTCTATCTCTACAAGGATTGGATTTGTACGATTCAAGATATTCCAGAAAGATTATCTCCAACTTTGTTGTTGACCACATATCCCAAATCTTAGAGTTTCTTGATGAAAATTGAGTTGCAAGATCGAGGAGCAAATTTGTTCTAATGTTATTTGTAACGTCCGAAAATTTTCAGAATGTTTAATTTACCCAGTTGATCGATTTATTCGGTTTTATCGGATAAGTAAGATTTAGTTGAAATCTAATTAAGGTTAATTAGATAATAATTAGAGAGAGTTTACTTGAGGAATTTGAATAAATGCATAGAAAAAAAAAATTCAGGACTATTTAGTAACCATTTGCCGGTTTGAGAGAAATCGGTAAAGATTTGATACTTCGAATTATAAGAATTGAATTAGTAAAAATTATACTATGAGGACCGTAGTTTGGAAGGCTAAGATTCAGTCATCCAACCCCTTTAAATGGCTCAATCTTAGCCCTTAAAATGGGCAGCCACATCAAATTGAAACAAATAAAGAAATCCACCAATGAGGGAAGAAGAGTCACTTTCATCGATTAAATCATCAAACTCAAAAAAATCTCATTTCTTCTCCTTTACTCCTACGATTGGAAATTGGAAGGCACCATACCCTTACTTTCTTCTTCATTTTCTTACCTCCTTCACTCCCCTTCACAATCTCTTCAAGTCACACTCATACAAAACTCACTCTCTTGACTCAAAGCTTGGCCTCAAGGGAGGATTTCAAATTCTGTTCTTGTTTCTCATGGATTGTAGCTGTATGGGATTTCATCTTTGTTTATTTCTATCATGCTATATTGGGTGCAGATAATGGTTTATGGTTGGTTTAACTTGGGTCTTTGAGTTAGAATTGAAGTTGGAAGAAGAAAATTAGGGAATAGGAAGAAGCAGAATGCTGTTTGGAGTGAAACCCTTCGGCGTCCGTACATATGGCATGTACAGACCAAAATCTATCCATCAAAACTTGATGAACTTATTTTTATATGAAACTAGATATTCAGGGCTTTCCAACCATATAAAATATAAGGCCATTGGATTAGTATTGAATGAGTTATGAATTTTTAAAGTTTACATAAGAATTCTATGTTCTCTCCTGAGCAGTATGAGTTTCAAAGGGTGTAACTCACCTCGCATAACTCGAAATTGAGTGCAACAAATTGTATTATAAAGATTACACATAGAGAAACATCCCATAAAAATTTCAAAGTTATATTTGATCCCAATTGGTCCAAATAATTCTATGAAATTGCCCTAAATCCAAACTAAACTAGAACAGGGTAGCCCAGATTTGTCAATTTCAAGAGCTTATAACTCAAGCTCCACTTATGGAAATGAGATGAAACTTGTTGAAAATAAAAGCTTGTCTTATTAGATTTAATTTGGTATAAGTTTTGTATGATTTCACTAAGATTCCTATTTTTAGTAAATTTTTACTTTCAAGGGTCCATTTTTGACTAGTTGTAGGGTAGACCGAGGTAAATTTCAAATAGCTTGAGCTACTTATATCAAAATGAGATAGGACCAAAAGGGTTGAAAACTAAACAAAAAGAACTCTAACCTATCTAAATGAATTAAATAGAAATTATGCTGGAATTTACAAAATCAGGTAGAATTGAGTAAAGGTAGCAGAAAACCCAATTTATGTTGGAATTTCATATTGTTGATATAAATGCTAAAGGCTTAAGGCTTTATATTGGTATTGTTGTCTGATTAATCTTTCTGGTAACTTGGCACTATTCGTGGCGAAGCGGATTCGATCCATTATGCTACCAAAATCCCGACAGAGATTTTACATAATCTGTGAAGTATATATTTGTGCATGTGATATTCAAGGTAAATTAGTTTTATTCATGAAATTTATGAGGGTTATAAATGATTCCATATTACTTAGGCCAACTCCTGAATAAAGTTAAGAGGAATAGATCAGTGTAAAAGTCGGGGAAAGTAAACCCGGCCATCTTGTATAGGAACGAGCTCGGAAGAAGCAGGCTATTACCCGGGAGTATTATGACCAAAAACTCTGAGAGGACCAAGTGTGGAAAAATATAAGTCACATGAGTTGAAAGATCCCTAAAGCTAAGTGCATTTCCATTTTTGCATATATACGCTCTGTTTGCTAAATTCTAAGTTAATTGCAAGGTTATCTGTATATTCCTTGTGTTGTATTACTGTTTACATTTTGGTTATTGCCCTAACTATGTTAGAATACGTGTCTAGTTATATTTCTTGTTATATTAAGAAAAACTAAGTTTTGTTTCGGGTTATGTTTTCCATAATATTAATTGAATAGAATATTATAGATATGTTATGCCTTTTTAAATTAAGTAAAACCAAAACAACGGGGAATGATGACGATATCATATTAGCGTAGTATTGGATTCCTACTGAGAATTTCTTTAAATTCTCACCCTACTATATATTGTCGCATCATTCTCAGATCATGGAGCACACGACAACAGGCGTTCTTTTCCCTGAGTTTCCTGATCTGCACTTTCACCTCGACCTTGTTTTGGACTCTGTATATATTGCTAGTAGTTGCCGTTTCCATTTTTATTTCTTCTTTAGTAGAGATTTTGTTGCTCCACTCACTCACCCATTGTTTGATCCTACCGCACCCTACGTCGTTATTTCGATATATATGGCACACCCCTTCCCACCAGCAATAGCAGCTCCAGCCGCACCATCGGTGGCATCAACCTAGCAGGTCCCGTCTATTTCCCTTGATGATGATGATGACCCGTCAGAGGCTACGAGTTCATCTTCTTCATCCTCTGTACCAGGTGACGATTATGCTCCAGCGAACGCCAGCATGCTGAATGGGTTTCTTTCTTCAAAATCCATTTAGAGGAGTATCTAGCCCAGCAGGTAGTGGTGTATAGTGTGGCCCTCTTTTGGCATTTTTGGGCCATAGGCTTAGTTTTGTAGTACACAGAATGTCCCATGGGGACTAGATAGGGTTCTATTTTGTAGAGATTATTTTGTTCTGGCGACCTCATCTTTATACCCTGTACTGTTTTATGTTTTTTTTAGCAAACTCTAATAATGGATATCTACATGTATATATATGATGTAGTTTTCTGTAGTTCTGTCTGTTCCATGGATTTTTTTTTTCTGTTATGACATTAAATCCATTTGTTCATTCTACGACCAAAATAAATAAATAAATGAACAGCTAATTCTTCTATGGGTAAATAACATTGAATTGAAACAAAATAAACAAATACCCACATGTGATACTTATCAGGTGACATATTATGACTTAAGCATAGTATTTTGTCCGGTAAGTTATTACATTGTCTAGCCTAACCTTGTCTAATATTTTGCCAGTATCTTGAGCTATAGAAGACCAATTGAGTGGTTCTTGCAACATTGGAAATATAATTCAAAGACCCACAATTGTTATTTCTACTTCCAATGGCTAATTTCAAATGTAAGAGGGCTATAGAGCTTACAAATTAATGCCACATTGAACCTTGCACCAGAACACGAATTGAGCTTTTCTAACCCAATTGTGATGCAACCTAAGGCTAGACGCATTTCTCACCCTCTCATGTGTGAATATGATTGAACCCATCTGAAAATTTGCTTCTTCAATTTCTTTCTTAGTAGATGAAAGAGAGAGTCAATTTTTGAAATCTTCAAAAACAAATTTATCAATATATGCAATTACTTCCTCAACATTATTCAAATGACCAGTTTATGTAAAAGGAGAGAGAGAGAGAGAGAGAGAATAATCATTTATTACCTCCTCAATTTGTTTATATTCTTGTCTCCACTCATCATTAGAATCTTTTAGTCTTTTGATTCTATTGTTCTATCTTCGTACGGATACTCTTTCATGAAAAAACTTTGAATTTAAATCTCCTTCTTGAAGCCATTTATCCTTAACCTTTGCCTCTACATTACCTCTTCGCTTAGTAGCACTTCACACAATTCTTTTCTAAGGTCTCTCAATTCTTCCACTACAGTCACTGTCATAGGTGCTGAATGGAGTGCAACAAGACCCTTCTAGAGATGTTCTATTTGCTTTTCCACTTGCCCAAAAGAGTTTTTATTCCATTACTTCTAAACATCATTTATATCAACTATTCTATTTGGAAGACCTCTTCTTTTCAATCCTCTAGGCCTTCCTCCTCATAATCATCGGCTGTTGCCCCAACACCCCTCACCTATAACAAAAGTTAGACTATCGCTCATATTGTATTTCAAACCACTAGTCTAGCTTCCTTGAGATAACTTTAGTAGCATGCCTCTCTATAGCGGCTTTTTAACATTAATCTAGACCATAATATGCAAATAAACTCCTATTACACTCCTGGATTCGTCCAGATTTGTACCTAGATAAGCACCTATTAATTGCATTGCCTATTATTTTCCCTATATCTTATGTCATAGCTTTAATGAGAGACTCCATCACCCTCAACCAAAAAACCTTTTCGGTGAATATCACATCCAATGGCCTTTTAACTCCTCATATTATTTGAGAATCAGGAGTTGTTTATCATCAAAAGACCAACATTGTCCTTCCAACACCAGTTAATAATTTCGTTTTGAGAACAACTCAAATAAGATTAGGTTCTCCCCCATCTTTCTAAACTCTGTACCAGTGTTTTAAATTGCGGTTGCGGCTGCAGATGCGGTTGTTGCGATTGCGGGCATTGCGGCTATCACAATGCATATTGCGGCCATTGCAGTGTGATTTCTTTTTAAGTTTGTCGTTTGAAACTAAGCTCGTTGCGGTCCGTTGCGGCTCTGATGCGGTTACGTTGTGGTCAATTTACGTGAATAGGTGAAATACCGCAATTGCCTTGTGAGGCCGCATCACGTGATGTAGTCCGCAATTTAAAACAATGCTAGTCCATACCTTTCAATCGATGCCATACTTTGTGCATGATGCGACCTAGGGCTATTATGTTGAATCATCTGAACGATAGGAGAGAACCAAGTATAAAAAACTTTTCGTAACCTATGACGAGCCTCCCGCTTTTTCTTCGACTGTGATCACCGTGATTTCACTGTTGAACAAGTTCAAGTTGAGATATCTTTTGACAAGCACCTTAGCCATCCTTTCCTTACTTAGCCATTTTCCTATCCTCCCTCGAGCTTCCTACGCCAACAGTCTCCTACACTTCGAGATGATGGGGAGAGTCCCTCTCAAAGCCTTGAGACCTACACTTCCACTACTTAGTGTAAGAGCCGCCACACGCAAACCATAATACATAGGAAGACCTATGATTTTTTTAACACATCAAACTTTTATTTTCTTTCCCATAAAAGAATGAAATTTCTATTTTTTTGATAGAACAAATAATTACATTTCGTTTTGGAAGCACCTAACTAAAATCATCCATAAAAATCGCATTGCCCTTTTGTTTATTTTTGTAGTTTTCCATAGTAATTCAAGTGACAATTATTTTATCTGGAAGTTTAATCCCTAAGTCAAATTTAACATAATTTTCACCATTGATAATCATAGGTTAACATACTAATCAATGACAATCGCACTGCTTCTGTTGACATTTTTTTTTAATGGGATTGACATGTTTTCTTTTTGCTTCAAAACATTCTTCTTTATGCATCATTTTTTTTTTTTCAATAAGTAAAGAATTCTCAAACCCTCCAGAGAAGAGGAGGAAGACAAGGGATCCTGAAGGATCAATTCAAACAAAATAAACAAAAAGACTCCTAAAAGACACCATGGACACATCGCCCCCATGGCTCACACACGAGCAACAATCCAACACTACTGGGAACACGATCCCATTGACCAGAGCTACAATCCAACACTATTGGGAGCACATTCCAAATGACAAAAGCACCATCCAGTACACAAGAAAATAAACAGAGTCCACACTCAAAAGGCCCGGGAAAACCCATCTTAAAGTCTATGATTTTGCTTCCTTCAAGATTTTTAATTTTCCCCTTCCTCTCTTGAGCTTTTCTTGCTCGGGATCAATACCCTTTACGACGCCACCTTTGGCTAAGGTCGCTAAAATCTCGTCCTCATTGTCAACATATGAACCAAGACTCATGCGTAAAGCCCAAGTCTTCCATGCTTCATCCAAAGCATCAGTCTCTAAATCCTCAAGATCGAAGCCATCTTGAACTCCAGCAGAATTTCCCTAATTATAGTCATGCTGCACTTGGACAAAGACCATTTCTTTTTCCTTGAAGCTCTAAGATTCTTATACTTTCTTCCTTTCTTCTTAGCACGAAGTACTGCATGAGAAAGATCCTCTTCATCTGAAGACAAATCTTGACCATCACCTGATTTTAGAGGCCTCAAAGTATTTTAGACTAGTTGCAAAAATGCCTACCATTAGACTTCCATTATCTATTGCTACTGCCAAGCAATGGCATTTGCAACAACTTGATGCTAACAATGCTTTTTTATATGGGGACCTCCATGAGGAAGTTTATATGAAACTACCTCAAGGCTTTACTTCCCAAAACCAAATGAAGTACTTTTGCTTATGAAATCATTGTATGGCTTAAAACAAGCCAGTAGACAATGGTTCTCCAAGCTATCTCAAGCTCTATTGTCTTGTCAATATCAATAATCACCCTCTGACCATTCCCTTTTCCTTAAGTCCTCTGGCTCATCTTTCACAGCATTACTTATATATGTGGATGATGTCATCTTAACAAGGAATGACCTTCATGAGATCAGAAGGATCAAGAAGTTCCTTGAAAACAAATTTAAAATCAAGGACCTGGGCAATTTAAAACTTTTCCTTGGCCTTGAAATGAAATGACTAGATCAAATTCTAGCATTATCCCTTTGCCAACAAAATATACCTTAGAATTTATCAATGATGGTGGTTTACTTGGTTGCAAACCTCCAGCCACACCTATAATAATTCTTTCAAACTTTCCAAAATTGATGGTGATCCTTTTGCAGATATTTCCTCCTATCAAAGATTCATTGGAAGGCTTATGTACCTCACTACAACAAGGCCTAATATCTCCTATGCGGTTAACCAATAGAGTTAGTTCTTATCTTATCCTACCATCACTCATCATCAAGTTGCACTAAGAGTCCATAGATACATCAAAGGCACTCCTAGACTTGGCCTATTTTTTCCTTCATGCTCAGACTTGAAGCTGAAAGCCTACAGTGACTCAGATTGGGTAGGCTACCCTAATACCAGAAGATTAGTAACTAGTTTCTGCATCTACCTTGGAGAAGCTCTCATCAGCTAGAAGTCCAAGAAATAAAACACCATCTCTCAATCTCCATGTGAAGCAGAATACTAAGCCCTTGCTACCACTACATGTGAACTACAATGGTTGAGATATTTTCTGCATGATCTCAACATTGAAACACCTGAATCTGCATCCATCTACTGTGACAACAATTCGGCTATCCACATTGCTCGAAATCCCTCATTCCATGAGCCTACACTAAGCATATTAAACTAGACTGCCACCTTGTTAGAGAAAAACTTCAAGCTGGTTTAATTCATCTTCTACCCATTTTCTCATCATTACAATTAGCAGATGTTCTCACCAAGCCTCTACCCCCTTCAAATTTCACCAACATTATCTCCAAGCTTAGCCTCCTCAACATCTTTCAACCAAGTTCTGATAATCAAGCTTGCGCCGAGGGGGTATCACATGATAAAATTCATGAGGAAAAACAACCTAGTGTAACCAACAGCTAAGTTAGTTATCCAATATGTCATGTTCTGTAATTAGTGATGTTAGTTAGTCCCATGCTAGTGACTTGCATCTATAAATATGTAATCCAGCAATATTCAATGAAGTTAAGTTTCACTTTTTGCAAATTACAATTTTGTTATAGCATATAAACTATGTTACTAAAGAGTTTTGTCGGCAATTTTTATACTTTAGTAATATTTTTAAATGTTGCTAAATCTCAATTATGTTGTAGTATCAATTTACACTGTAACATCATAAATTTGATACTCAGATTTTAATTTTTTTTTATCCCAAATTTTAACTTTTCTACCACAAATAATAACTGTTAACAAGCATTATACTGTAATAATATCTTTTTGTAGAAATAATACCAAAGTAAACACATGGAATCGATTGAGCCACCTAAATACAAAATTAAACTTGTGCATACGTACTCACATCTGATCAAAAGTTAATTTTAGAAATATTCACAACATTTTATAAGTTTCTATATGAATTCTAAGTAATTATTATTAGTATTATTTTTGTTATTCATAGATTTGTAAGAAATATATTATTTTTTAATTTTAAAAAGTAAAGATAATATAAAGACTTTTATTGAGGTTCTGAAAATTGGATTCGGCATTGAACCGAACACGATACTAGCTCAAAGGTTCATAAGTTTAACTAATTGAATCCAAGGTTCAACTAGGATGTAATAAAATATATATTTATATATAAATATATACATATGATCAATTATATGCTATTAGATAAATAAAAATTATTAAATAATAGAAATAAAGTGTTGGAATATAGAGCACTCAAAGCCTACATTGTGTAGACTTTAAACTTGCTACTCTTAAAATTAATATAAAGTACTTAAATTTCACATTGCTTAAACTAAATTTTTTTTACTCTTAAGACAATTATAAATACTTATGTATTACATTTCTTTATATTTTTTCCTCTTTTTTTTACATAAAAAGAAAAAAAAATAAAAGATCTAATAGTCCTTGACTTGACCAATCTAGATGTAATTTTTTTGCCATCTTTCACCATAATAGGAGTGTTAATCTCACCATTGATGTTTCTAATTTTGATTCATCAATTTATTTTTTTTCAAAGCAAGTAAAATGCCATCATTTTGCCTCCCTTTTTTTTCCTTTTTTTCGTCAAACCGAACAAAACAACATCGTTTTGCTTCTTTATTTCAAAAAAAGGAGGTCAATCAAGTAAATTGATATTGGTCTAACTCGTTCACTGATTTTTGGCAAGTTCAAATGGTTCTCAATTGATTCTTGAAAATTTGATTTTTAGAGAAAGACCCGATCGACCAGACAACTGATTTCCAATCGAATCGGTGAAATTAGCTAGTCCAATCCAATTTTCAAAATGATGTTATTAGCCCACGTAAGGCGCCTATTGAATGGTATGCCTTATAACTTATTTAAATAGCTACATAGGGATTTTTCTTTTGGTGGCGTAGGAAAACAAACAAAAAGAAGAAATGGAAAAAACAGAAGCAACAGCTAAAGCCGCTGGAACATCATACCCTCACTATCATCATGCAAGAAGGTTAACACATCCTGAGGTGGGCTCTGTAACATCCTCCCGAAATACAGTACTATGCTTAAGTTATAGTACACTACTCGAGAGTTATTACTATTACCCGAACGGACCTTTTCTGACAGCAACTTCAGCCATCTTCGAAACTTCTTGAGCTATCTGGAGATAATACGGAAATAGGAGTGAGAATTATAAATTCTCAGTAGGATTCAATTAACTATCACATACCGTGTCATCATTATTATCTCCAACTGCTTCAGTTTATTATGTAAAAGGTGAACATGTTAATAGACTTTTAAGTTTTATAGTTCGAAAATGTATTATCCGAAGCAGAGTTCATTTTATTCATACACTTGTTAATCAAAGGAAGAATCTAAACATAAATACAGTAGAATAATTAATGTCTGCATATAGATACAATTAGTCTCTTAATAAGCAGGGAAAAGAATTGAAGCATAAGCATAGCAGATCAAAGAACAACTAAATAATATGAATTTATGAGTGCAACAATACATTTGATGCAAGTGATTATTTCTCCTGTTAACTTTCTTTACTTTCGTTACTTGGCACACCTAGGCGTTACGTATCGCCGTCATTAGGGTGCTTACTGGGGTTTACACTTGAGCATTGCATATCACCATCCTCAAGTGCATCTTTTATTTGTATCTAGCCTTTCTTTAATCTTTACTGCCTTTGGGTAGCTTGATCTAGGAGTGAGCTCACCTATGACTGTCATCACACAATACTGACCCACAAAGGGTCCCACATGCCTCTAGTCTTGAAGGGATCTCATTTTGGCCACGTGCCTCTAAGTTGAAGGGATTTCTCTTGGTCACGTGCCTCAAGAATAGAGAGATCTCAGCTGACCACTTACCTCCAATGTAGAGAGATCTCATCTGACCATGTGCCTCCAAGGTAGAGGGATCTCATAGTTTTATACTGCCTTCACAGGGAGGGACCCAATTAACTGCCTCCAAGTGAAGGGACAAAATCTTATCTTATTTAACTGCCTTCACAAGAAGGGATCTCCTAACTACCTCCAGGTGAAGCGATCCACATATGTTCATATCCTTTCATTCTCATACATAATCATGCATAGACATGTTGAATGCACTCATACATATGCTTCATCATTTACTTTCATATATCCTTGCATACATGATTTCCACATATATATTCTTAACATATAAACGCTCATAACCTCCTTACAATTTTACCGAAAATTCGGCAGCATGACAGATCAGATCCATGTCCCCATGAATAGTGCCAATTTCAACAGACAGCCATTTATAGTAACAGATCAAGTATAATACATTAATCTTTCAAACATCGACATAGAATTGCAACACTTAGACTTTAATTGAACTCCTATATGCGTTAGGGTATCAAATCCTTTAATCTTGGAAATCCTGCTCATATTCTTGAACTCTGATTGATATTGTAAATTCAGCCATAAATTATACTTAACTCATTTTGATCTGAATTTTGGATATGTTAAATTGTTATATGTCTAGTTTCTAATTTCTTTGTCCCATCAAGTTTTGATATATATAACTCAAGTTATTAATATTTAACCTAAGTCTGCCCTATTACTAGGCAGATTTGGACACTTAGATGTAAAAATCTACTAAAAATAGAAATCCTAATGGATTTGTGTGAAGCTTATATCGTTTTAAAGCTAACTGACCCAAATTTCATTTGCAATAATTTTCATCTCATTTTACTAAGTATAGCTCGAGTTACAAGCTACTAAAGTTGGGTGTTTTAGGCTGCCCTATTCCAGCCTAATTTG
Organism: Pterocarpus macrocarpus; assembly: GCA_031439585.1. NCBI lineage: Eukaryota > Viridiplantae > Streptophyta > Magnoliopsida > Fabales > Fabaceae > Pterocarpus > Pterocarpus macrocarpus. The sequence goes on from CM062520.1 coordinate 30,608,327, forward strand.
GACTTAGGGAAACTTCATTTAATTACTGGGAGCTATTGGAATAGAATTTGACTCTGAAATTTTTATGGGACGTTTATCTATGTCTTAGCTTTCTAATAAAATTAGTTTCACTCAATTTGAAGGAGTATAAGGCAAGATATACCCCTCGAAATCCAGTCTGCTCAGAATCAGGGTTAGAATCCTAGGATAAACTTCAAAAATTTATATCTCTCTCAATACTAATCCAATGGCCTTATAATTTATATGATTGGAAATCCCTAGATGTCTAGTTTTACATAAAATTAGTTTCATTAATTTTAATTGGCTGTAGGCGGAGCCGTACACTCCGCCATACAGACCGCAGTAGGTTTCCTTAGTCTAATCCATTTTGTTTGCTTGTCATCACTAGATAATCATCTAAAACTCAATTTAAACACAATAATCCAGCCATAAACCTTCATATAGGCTCATAATAACATCATATACATGCCTCTAAATGAGTTCATAGTAGCTCCAATTGACAAGAAAATTCAAAGAAGAGGTTGAATCCTACCTCAAATTGATGTAGAAACTAGCTAGATTTGAGTTTTTGGTGAAAGAAGTGGGTGGAGCTTAGAGCTTTGAGGAAGAGGAAGTGAGAAGGAAGAAAAATAGAGGTAAAGAAGCCAGCTAAAGGGGCCAGCACGAAAATGAAGGGATTTTGGAGCTTTTAGAAAGCAAGGTAGTTAGGTTTGTGGTCATTGATTTGTGGAGGGTTAGATGGTTGTGGTTTGGCCAAGTTTTCCTCTCCTTATGGCTGCAAGTGGTGCTGCCCACATAAGGTAAGTGTGGCTGAATTTCAACCACTTAAACTAGGATTGTTAGTATAGAATTTTATTGATTTGGTTCTAACAGTTTAAAATACTGAATCTTTACCGATTTCCTTCAAATCGGTAAATCATTACTAAATAGTTTTATGAGAGTTCTTATGTATCTATTTTAATCTAAGTTTAATTCTTCTAATTAACTTCTAATTAATCTTACTTATCCGATAAAATCTAATAAATCAATTAGCGGCATAAATTAATCGTTTTACCAATTCAGGGTCATTCTGTTTTCTTTTTTTTTTTTGTGACTAATGACATTTTGTAATTTTGGGCAAGTCTAGGGGCATCCCACGTCATTTCATATGTGGACACCTTTGTGGCCCAATTGGCCAAGAATTGGGTTTCTACGTTTTCGCTACGTGATTCTGCTTCGTTTAAAACCTTATTCTGCTAATTCAATTGATATAAGGACCTAAATGTCATTTTTAAAAATGTTCAGGGGCAAGGTTGTAAATAATAAAAGTTTGCCTAAGGACGTTTTCATTATTTCCTATAACGTTATATAGGGATGTTATAGGCTCTCCTAATGCTTCAAATGCTCAAGCTGGAGACCACCAATTCTTGCCATTTTGTCAGCACATTGGTTTGCTTCATGCCAAGCATGAGACACTCGCACCAACCAATTCCTTTCAAGCAACACACGGATATCTTCAAGCATAGCAGCGCAAAAATGAAAATGCTACCAAGAATTATTATTAATCAACCCTACTGCTTGTTGAAAATCAGATTCACACCACACCTTCCTATAACCAGTATCCCAAGCTTTCAACAGGCCATACTTGATTCCTTGAAGCTCCACAAACAGCACTAAATTAGCTTCCAAAGAGCTAGAGAAACTGCCCAACCATTTGCCATTTTCATCCCTTAGTAAGCCAACAAAGCCAACCTTATGAATTGAATCCATCTTGCTACCATCAATATTTAACTTGACCTCACCTATATTTGGTTTACCCTACTTCACCCAATTCCACCTATGCGCAAGCGGATGATCAGTAACCATCCGCACCTCTAAAGATCATCAAGGGAGATCCTTATCATGCTTAAAACATGATGAAGTGTCCAGCTGTTAGATGAGAATAACCACTAGTTCCGCTACCTCCAACACCACCAAATGCCCACCATGAAAGTTGGATTAAAATGATCCCTCAAATGCCTCTTGATCCATGAACCAATATCAAGTTCAAAGAAATGGGGTGAGTTAAAACCAAGAGTACCCCAGACCTTCTTCGAATCTTTGCAAACACGCAGGGTATGGATAATATCCTTAATAGCCATGAAACATCTAGAGCACATATTAGAACTGGATAAATTTCCCTCAAAACGAAAAGAGGCAATTGGCAAGGCTTGGTGCAAAATCAACCACACAAATAAATTGTAATGCCCGGGTCAAGAGTCACACGAATTGTGACACTTTGTTCTGTCGGACCCTGTGAAAGCTCTAAGTTTGGACCCTATGCCCCCTTGGAGGGCTATAGGTTTGGGACATTTTCATGGGATCAAAAGTCCCGGTAATTATTCCTTAGATATCAAAGAATTGAAGAGCGATTTTTAATGGATTTTTGGAAGTTATTAACCCTTTCATTTTCAAGCTTGAAGTTTAAGAAAATGTAAGGTTTCGGAATGTTTGTACTAAAATCCAAAAGTTGGATTTTGATTCTTAAGGAGTTTGATTTTTCCAATATTTTTATTGGATTCAAATGGGGGATATTCTCTTATTTACATTTATGTTTTAAAGTTAATGGAGACTAAAATAAATGAGGACATTAACTTAAAATAGAAATGTAAATAAGTATATGATGATGTTTGAGAAGTGTTGGAAGAGGAAAAAAAAAAAAAAGAAGCAGGGACTGAGGGCCTAGGCGCCCAAGGCCAGCGCCCAGGCGCTGTCTGTGCTGCAGTAGTGGTGCAACAGTGGACTGGCGCCAGGCGGCAGTCACCTTGAGCGCCCGCTGGACAAAATTTAAAAGAAAGATCTCGTCCCTTCTTCTTCATTCTTCCTCAACTCTTCTCTCTCTTCTTTCTATCTCTTCTCTCTTTCTCTCCTCATGGATGCCATGACTCTTTCACCATTTTCTAATCAAATCCTCCACAAATCCCTCTTCATCATCATCATCATCATCAATCTTCTTCTTCCTTGAAGCTCTCTCTCTCTCATCTCTTTTAGAGAGAGAAACGAAGGTGGAGGAGACCCAAGTCCTCCATCAAGTTTCTTCCTTCTTTTGCAATCCAAGGTAACTCTCTGAGCTCAAATCTTCTTCTATTTCATGGGTAGCGAAGGATTTTATTGGAGGATTAAGTTTAAGGTTGAGGTTTGGGAACCTAGGGTTCCAAATTGGGGGTTTTGCCCTTTGGGGCTAATCCTAGTATATTGTTGTAATAGTTAAGTGGTGGAAGTCTAACATATGTATTTGTCATGCTAGATACTCTCCGGAATCTCTTGGTGGCTCTAAGACTTTGTAGAGTTTGGCTCCTTTCTTTCCAAACTTGATAAATGAGTGATAGTATACCTATAGCTTAATTCTTATCTTTAATTTCCTAAGTACATGCCTAAAATGTATTTTAGTGAAGTTTTATGAAATAGTTAATTCAATGTGTTATACTCTATATTTATAGAACTCTTGAAGTAATGATGTTAGTTATGTACATGTGTATATATATTTAAGTGGGATAAGCTCTTATAGAAATTGATTTCGACATTGAGTAATTTGATAGAAAAAGACAAAGTTTCATGTGTATAGAAATTGCAATGTTTTAAAGTTATTACGTTGAATGATTCAATGGAATGAGATAATTTAGATCCAATGTTTTGAGAAAGAACTTTAGATTACTTAAAGCTTGAAAGATTTGAAGGTATTATGCCTTGAACCTATGGTTAATAGCACGCTTAAATTACACATAAATTGATATAAAGAAGAATTTTAATGACAAGAACTTAGAAAAGATGAACTTTCATGTTTTTAGAAATTGTGATGTTTTAAAGCTAGTTTAAAGCTAGAGATGTTTGAAAGAAAGAAAATGTGTTTCAAAGGAGTTTTAACCAAGGGCTCACATGAGGCATGGCGAAGACCCAGTAAGTGTGAGTGCCTTTTTGAGAGGAGGAAAGCAGAATGTAACTGTTTGTTAATGGCAGCAGCATTAGCCTTGGTGCACCTCGAATAACCCAGCTAGCAGGGTGATTGCTAGCCCGGCATGTCGGCCAACATGTCGGAATATATATAGACACGCACAGGCGTGAAGTTATCTTTTACTGCTGGAGTTAGGCCACAGGGCCACCCAGTCAGGCAGCTATTTCTGAAATAGGATCCTCCCTTAAGCTTTATGATGATTTTAAAACAAGTATTTACTTTTTATGTTATAAGAAAGTATCTCTATCTCTAAGCCTAGATCTTATATCCTTATTATGCATATGATTTGTCACATCTAATTGTAAAAGCGTTATGTATATATATATGGATGTTTTAAGGACAGATTATACTTCAGGTATGTTTTGCTAGAAAGTTTATAGTATGTTAACATATAGACAAAGCCTTTCCTTAAGAGATGATGTATAAGTTTTTGAAACAACTTATGAGTTATACTTTTGCTAAAAGTTATTGTTTAAGCTTGTTCCACTGTCGTTATAGATATATTATCCCTCACTGAGTCTGCATGACTCACTCTTTTCTCTCTCTCTCTATATTTTTAGACAGATGCGAGATTGTGCTCGAGCTTTGTAGCTAATTAGAAGTTCCAGCATCTAAGTTTAATTGTAAAAATCCCTAGAAGTGCTCTATTAACCTACAGGCAGGGTCCTCCCTGTGTTGGGTCTTATGTTGCTATATGTAAATTGTTTTGAATTGTAATTAGTTTAATCTAAATGATTATGTATTTAAGCTTCTTGAATAGTTATGTAAACATTTTTTTAGTGATTATGTTTTAAATTCCTATATTGTGTGCTGTGGGGTGCATTCGGAGAATGCCTGGATCCCCAATGATTTTGTGTGTTTGGATTGTTGTGCAGGTGGAGGATCCGTATTTGGGAATAGTCCTAAATACAAGGGAGACTCTGCCCAAATTTTTTTAGAAAAGGTCTAGTGTAGGCTTGCTAGGGGACGTGTCCCCTATGCGCCGGTCACGTCCTGAGTAGGGTCGTGACATAAATGAAACTTTCTGGGCCTTTTAGATTCCACACCTACTTCCACGAATGATCAATCACCTGATTCACCATCCTAGCCAATAACCACTTATATTCATTCATTGTAGTATACACCCCAGATTCAGCCAAATTCCACACCCAAGTTGGCTCACACACACACCCAAAGTTGTAAGATTCATGGAGACCACAGATGCCTGAACCTGGTCAAGAAGAGTTGTTGCAATAGTATCAAAATGCCAGTTCTTGTCCCACCAAAAGTCTCTAATCTTAAGGTCAATGTCAGATATATGAACAAAGTCAACTTGATTACAAACCAAACCATCTTCATGTCAATCCTCATACCATAAAGATAAATGCCCCGATCCCAGCTGAAAATGAAATCCTTCCCTAAGAACCTGCAAAGCTTTCAAAATGCTATGCCAAATGTAGGAAGAATTAGCATTTAAACCAACTCTAAAGATAGACTTTCCCTTCAAGTACTTAGCAGCCAAATTTCGAACCCAGAACTTATCCTAGTTATTAGCAAGATTCCAAACAAGCTTACCCAAAAGAGAGGTATTAATCTGTCTAGTCTTTCTAACTCCAAGACCACCCAAAATTGTCTAGAACGCTTATCAATTTCATTACAGACACCTTGAAGGAGCCACATAGTCTACATTGGATAAATTGGGAGGGATGACAACACTTATTTTACAAGGCATAATCTTCCAATCTTATTCAACAAAGCCTTTTTTCAAGAAGCCCGACGGGACACAATTTTATCCAAAACAGGGTTAAAAATAGACTTTTTCACAGGTCATGCTACAATGCACCTCTTTCTAAATGGTGCTTGAAGCACTTTACAAGCGTCTTGAATCTAAATCATTGGAATACTGTGAACCTAAATAATAGTATAGCATTGTAATAGTCCCCAAAAGTTGCCACTTACTTTCTTTCTTTCTCTCACAATTCCCTCTCCTGCAAACCTCCACCCAAACCACTTTCTTTCTTTTCTTCCACCCTCCTACTTGCCATCACCACTTCTTCCCCCACCATTGGCAACCACCATCACCCATCACCGCTAGCATGCCACTCGCCAGAGACCGTGCCACCGTTGACCACCATTGCACCACACAAACCACCCCATGCTTCCTCTTCTTCTTCTCTCATATCCTCCCAACCATAACCCACCACCACAGATCACCCAGCAATGCGATAGATGCAGATGAGAAAATCCCCATCTTCTTCTCTTTCCAATAACTTCCCAACAAATAAGAACAAAAGAAGAAGGTCCTTTGTCTAGTTTGAAACTTCTACCTCTCAGATTTAGGGATCCTTTTGGGTTGAAAACGTTTCAATTTTTACTTCTCTTTTACTAGATTAGATGGAAATGTAAGCGAGTTTGCTAGTTTTCTTCACAATCTATATTTTGTTTGATGTGTTTGATTTGGAAATGCTATTTGTTGGATTTTGCGGGGTTGGACATGGAGTCTAACATGCCATGATGTTAGTGGAGGGGAAGAAGAAGCAAGAGGGATGATGTGCTGGTGGGGGTCATGGGTCGAGGTGTTGGGTGGCTAAGCAGTGGTGGCGAGCTCACTGGCGATAGAGGCGGTATATGTTGGTGTGGGTGCTGGTGGTGCAAGTCTTGGATGGGCGCAGTAGGAGTAGGGAAGGGGAGGTAGAAAGAAAAAAAATATAGTATACCGTATCTATTTAGTTTCACGAATACACCTTTATATCTCACCATCAGATGATAAAATGCATAATGCACTATAAAAAAACTCAATGCATTGCAAACAAACCCCTTTTTCACTCTACCTTTGATAATAGGAACTCCCAAATATTTTCCAATACCATTAGTGAATCTAATAGAAGTAAACCTGCTGAGAGATTTCCATTTTCGGGAAGAAAGATTCTTAGAAGCCATAGCTCTAGATTTTTCAAAGTTAATCCGAAGGCCAAATATATTACAAAACTGATTCAAAGTATCAATCACATATCTAACTTGAGACTTCTTCCCATTACAGAAAAGCAAAACATCATCAGCAAATAAGAGATGAGAAATATTAGGGCTACCTTTGGCTATAGAAATCAGCTTCCAAAGACCACTTTCCACCTTCTTCTGAATCATTGTAGACAATTTCTCCATACATAGCACAAAAAGATACATTTTAAATAGGCTTTTAAATATATTTTTAGGATAAGTTAAACACTAAAAAATGCCACCAAATTTTAAATAGAGACTTACATTTAATAAATAGATTATATTTATCCACATATGATTGATTGGAATGGTATAGAGTTTTAACCCTTAATTAGTGATCTTGAATTCAAGTCTTGATAATAAAAAAATCTATTTAGGAGAAACCATTTCTTTGATAGATTCTTTAGTTCCTTAAATCGGACAATAATTGGTTGACCAGAAGGTCAATAGAATACCGGTGATCAAAGATAAAAAATACTCAAACCATCTATAAAGAAACCAGGTGAGACCTGTTTAAAGTAAAATCTAACCTATTACCATCCTTGAAGGAGATATACGTACTTTGCATAAGCAAGGAAACAGGTTGTTTAGTAGAACATCAAACGTCCACAAAGGCTATATGTAAAACTTGAGCTATTGCCAATCAAGCTCATTGACAGCTGACAAAACATGATTATTACATTTCATTCTTAAAGAATTACGCAGTGCAAATTCAATTACATAGTTGGCAACTTGAACATTAGATGTTTCATGGTAAGTTAAAATAAATGCTGCACCAAAAAATTAAAGTAAATGATATATAATACAATGAACCCAGATGAAATGAAATCTTATGAGTTTGGTTTTATTTTTTATCATTTTTTAATTTTATTATTATCTCTCTTGACATTTTTTAAAAATATAATAAGTGACAGCATTGAAGTTATGACAATATTTTAATTTTTTGAATAGAAAGTAATTGAAATATTTAATAAATAAAATTATTTAATATTATTTTTGATCCACTTTATCTGTCACTTTAATCTTATATACAAGAATTATGAAATTCAAAATTAATACTTAATTATGAATATTATTTACTAAAGTACTCTTTATTTAATTTTTACCACCTACTTAATTCATATTAAACTTAACAAAAGTATGTTGTGCTTAAAGTATGTGGAGAATAAAATTGAAAAACTAATAATAAATTTTTTATTGATATATGAGAATGCCAAATAAAATGAATAAAAAATTTTTACTTAAAGAGACAGATAAAGTAAACTGAAGGTAGTATTTTTTAATTCTTGTTCAACTATTGTTTGGGCACCAAAATTTATTTCACAGAAGAAGTTATAATGAGAATGACGCAGCCAAACTAATGGTGATCGTAAATTTAGGGAGTTTGTTTTTCAACTCTTGTGAGGAATTTCAGGAAGAACATAGTTCACACGGATTAAAAATTAAATATATAGCAAAACCGCATTTATGGTATGCCGTCATCATTTTGGACTTACACCATAGCCTACTCAGCCACATCCTATTCACATTTCCCCCATTCTTTTCCTCTGAATCCTCTATTGTTATCTGATGTCATCCCCGTCACCAAACCAGCATAATACTGTTTTATTTTCTATCCTTATGATTAGTTAGTGAAGATAAGTTAGGAGGACTATATAATTAGAATTATTCTAGAGGATTTAAACATCTTAATGTTTACCACAGAGGTAGAAGAAGCTAGAAGAATGCCATTAAACCAGCAGAAGAAAATATTCCTTAGTTTTGTTCTATTGAAGGGATTTAGTCCTTGTTCGCTAACTAGTGAAAAATGATCAGGGGCCAAATGCCACCTTGATTGTTGACGGAAGTAGAAAGCATTATACCAGTATTTTGCTACACAGAATAAAAATGCTGTATACAAATTGCAACCATCAAATTAATCTAAAATTTCGTAAGAAATATTACATTGGTGCACTGATAGACAAGCCCCAATCTAGAAAACGTAGCTCGCTGAATATATTTGTAGTGTATATCCTCTTCTAGGTAGATTATTTTAATTTTAATTTGACAGTACTTTTATCGGAAGGACAAAATTTAAAATAGAACGACAAAATCTGAATCAGGTTTTTTACTAAGGATATTTTAAATTCGAGTTCCAATAAAAGTTTTATGTAAAATGAAACGCAAATCAAACACTTAGTCCGTGACTAAGTTGAATGTCAAATATGAATTAATTTTCAAAGGCAGAACTGAGATGTCTCTGAAATCAAATTGTGGAATTGCAACTATATAACTGACAATGAACAAGGAAAAAAACGATCAATGGGATGAGACGAACAATTTGCATATTCTCTCAAAGAGTGGTCCGTGATATAAAATGTAAGCAATCAAGCACATTTAGAATGTTACTTTTTGGTAACAACACACACTAATATTATACTAAGCTTTTTCAACGGAGATGCAACTTTGCAAAAAAAAAAAAAAGTAATAACATATTAACATATGAAGTCGGATGGCAGATATGTTAGTCCCGCATATGTTTCGGAGGATGTGATGGTCCGGCCATTTAAATCGTTAGATCTAACTCATTAAAATCTCACGGTAGAGATCGAACCCGCATTATGTGTTTGAATATTACAGATTAGTTTTGAAGTTTTTGAAGCCAGAGGGGGCTCATACTCATTGGCAGCATCCTCCTCCGCTGCACCTTGTTCGGCCTCGAGACACTTTCCCTCCTCTCGCACACTCAACCTTCTTCATCATCTTCCTCATCTCGGTCGGATCCATCATCGCCTCCACACTCTTCGGCAACGTCGCCACCGTCCTCGCCTACACTACATTTTGGTTTGTTCCTCGATGAGCAACATTCCTCCACAGCACCGCCTCAATGCCGATGTTTCCACCACTCCAACCTTGTCTTCACACTCAACCGCCACTCTACTGCTTCCAACCAACGGAGCTCGTGAGCCATCCACTGCTGCAAAGACTGCATCACCACCGTGTCATAGCGGAGCCTCCTTACCTTGTTGCATTTGTTCTAATATATTATTTGTTCCCATTTCCTTAAATATTGTTATTTATTGGCACTAACAGCGTAAATTGAACTGAAAATTAGCACCTTAGAAGAGTTGGTGGCTGATCACATTATAAACTTTGGGCAAAACTTAATCCAAAATGTTTGACATTAGTTCTGGTCGTACACCACGATGATAGTTGAACTCCATAGTATTTGTTCTTCCATTGTGAACTTCATCAGAAAGATGCTCACTAACTGCAACCAAATTGTTAACAGAATGGGTTAAAGGAAAATGAAATGTTTTTCAATGCAATCACAACGAGCAAGAATTAGAGGTCCTTATCCTTAAACAAGCTGGTTAAGGCATTCAGTTTGGGCAGTTATGGACAAAAGGAGTTTGATTTTCATTTCAATCACCATAGGTTGCATTGACACCAAAGTTTAAATAATAATAACAATAATGATAACAACAACGCGTCTTAAACATTGGTAATTTACTGTTCAGCTTAATGCTTAATGAACAGAAAGCATTAGAAGATGAAGTTCAAAATAAAGAAAACAAAATTGTAACATAACACAAATGCAGACCTTGAGAAGTATATTGAAATCTTGAACGAGCAGCACTCATTGAGAGAGGTGCGGTGGCCAGCATCAGGGAGGAGAGTGGCAAGGTGTGTGACTCTGTTTGCAAATAAAATACAAAAGGTCTTAACATGTAATTTTAAATAAAAAGAGGTGGGGTTAAATTTGTAATTATATTAAAGGACTATCAGAAAGTCCTAAACAAATGGCGGACCGTGTTAACACCCACCATGAAGTCGACGGCTAAAAAAATAAAAAACTTATATAAATCTTTTTACAACTTGATAAAAAATGTTCTAGAGATCTTTTAAAAACGCATAACCTCGAAAAACTAGTTGCAATTAAAAGTCGGAAGCATACATTCTTTTTTTGTTCCTTTTAACATAAAGTAAAAATTATATGAGAAGTGCTATTGGGTACGAAACAAAATTGGTGAAAGTGATACAAAAACACAGTTGGCCAATCATGGGGAGGTTTGGATTGTGGAGAAGGAAGAGAAAAATGCAATTACCATGTAGAACGCAAAACAATAGCACTGTAAGTGCGTCTTCGTACGTCGTTTCACGAAAGAAACTTCGTGTATTTAGTATTTTCCAAATTATATACATGATAAAAAAAAATCTCATGCCACAGCAAGTTTGTAATTTATTCGAAGATAATTATAAGCACACTTTCCCATATTGTTTTTTCAATACAGCTTGGCTTGATTATAGTAATTCAACAATATCGATAAAAATTTGTATTCATCTTGAAGGCTCCGTTATTTTCTAGTAAACAATATACATTCTATAGAGGAAAATTAAAAGCCCTGCAGTTCTTTCTAATCTCTCCTTCATTTCCAACCCAAACATCAACCCTTGACAATTTTATCATGGCATTTGCAAAGCTTTGCATCAAGCTATCATCATCTGCCGCAAAACGCGAGACTAAGTCTCTTGAGAATGGGTCCAAAGCGAGTTGCTGATCGATGTTAAGTATGCCTCTCCTCACAAGTATTTGGTTGTAAAATTGATTGTCAAATGCAAAAGGCGTGTTTAGGTCCAAAAACACAGCGGGGTCATTCATCGCTGGCCTACTGGATGATCCACATATCTGCACCAACCTGGCATCCAAATTAGGATCCATTGTAGGATCCATGCTTCCTCTAAAGCTGGAAAGCCTGTCCCGAAAGGAGCTACAGTGAGCAAAACCAACCGAGTGTCCTCCTCCCACAAGGGTCACCATTTCAGCTAAAGAAAACCCCTTTGCAGTGAAAAATTGCAGAGCCTGAGGCACTGAAAGTGATGGTGAAGGAAGATTCACTTCATCGGCGTTTGATACTAGCCCATCTCTTCTTCCCGTGGGGACATTGTAGCTGGGTCCTCCTGCCAGAGCCACTGCATCTCTGGCGGCAAGTGTTACGATATCTGCACAAGAAACTGTTAAAGGACAAGCTTGTTCTAAGATGCTTTTCGCCTCATCAATGATATCGAATCCTCGGACGGTTCGGTTTGGTCCTGCATTTTTCTCTGATGTCCTATTCCTGGTTGGATCTATTAATAAGGAGGCGTCACAACCCTGAAACGAAAATGCTCAAAGAAGAATAACTGAGAGAATGTGTAAGCATTAATCAGAAAGAAACTAACAATCCCAACTATTACATAAAATGTATCAGTAAATATGAAATGAAAAGGTGCAATTAGCTGGAAGGTTTACTCTGACAAAGCAATCATGAAAGTGCATGCGTAGCAAGGCGGCGGTTATGGATCGATCCTGACTGAAACGCCTCTGCACGACTTCACGCACAATGGCCTCTGCTCTTGGACACGTAAAGCTGTAGAAGCCAAACCTGAGATCAGCAAAGACGAAGGGAAGGACACAGAAGAAGATTACGATGGTGATCTTCATTTTGAGTGTGGCACTCCAACTTCTGTTTCCTTCCTCTTTGTTTTAGACAGAAAGGCCAACAGCTTATTTTCGAAATCAATCACTGGTTTGGTTAAAATTACGGGATAAGTACTTTTTAAAAAATAGAAGTAGAAGTAGAAGTAGAAATACAAGTATAAATAGAAATTTATTTTATGTTTAAATATAATGTTATAAGTTTTTTTTAATCAAAATTAGAAGTTATTAAGAGCCCGTTTGGATTAGTTTTTTTTTAAGAATAATGTAGTTCTATAAATTTTTATGGGTATTTGAATGCAACTTTTAAAAAAAGTGCTTCAATTAAAAAAAGTTAATTTTTCACTTTTTTTAAAAGTTAGGAATACCTAGCTTCTAAAAAAAGTAGAAGTAGAAGTAATTTTTAATAAAATTATTTTTTAAAAATATCATTTATCTTTAATTAAAATTATAATATATATTCTTCCTTTCTTATTCCTTATCAAACTTTACTTTTTTTTCCTCTTTCTGAATGTTTTTTTGTAATTTGGCTATTTAAAAAAAGTACTTTTATTCTTTTATATCCAAACAGATTTATAAGTACTTTTAATATTTAAAAGTACTTCTCATATATTTATCCAAATGTAAAATAACTTTTTCTAAAAATTAAAGCTCTACTAAAAAAATTTAGAAAAAAAAAGTCTTTTTTTTTAAAACTTATCCAAACAAGCTCTAAATTGTTTAGATGTGATAAATATAGAAATACTTTATTTGATAAAATTACAATTAAGGATATGAAGAGAGAAAGGATAAGAGCGAAAAGAGAGTGGTAGTTTTTAAAAGTTTTAAGGATAAAATTATAATTGACTGGGAAGAAAATGGTTGCGAATTTTAAGGAGCAACATTCTATCTCTTCTATTGTTTCTACTTCTAGGAGAAGTAGCTCCCTATCTGTTTCTCAAAAAAGTAGAAAACTAATTATTTTCTGCTTTTGCTTTTTTTTAAAAGCACAAACAAATAACATTAAAAGTTTTATAAGTATATTTTTTTGAAAATTTTTTTTTAAAAAAAAGTACTTCTTTTTATACCAGAAGTACAAACAAAAGCACCAAATATATCATTATGGATTATTTTTGTAATTTTAGTTTATCCATATTAATTACTATATTAATTTCTTCTCTCACCTCATTAATATTTTCTAGCTCTACTATTTCTCTCTCCTTCACTTCCATCTTTCCTTCCTTTATCTCCACCACCACGAATCTCTACCTTCACCTCTTCCAATGCATGCCACCCTTTCTCCACTTGCACCAAATTATTATTAATAGTTACAAAATTATTCGCCACTATTTTCTTAACACCATAACTGACATGACTTCAAAAAAAGGTGCAAAGAATTTATTTCTTTTGCTTCAATTTATCTGTCTATTTGAATAATTTAGTTTATTCTTAAACCAATATATTTGAATTGATTTAAGAATGAACTAAATTATCCAAATGGACAAATAAATTGAAATGGAAGGAGTACCTATTAACATTGAAAAGTATAGAATTCTGGGCAAGTGGTTTTCTGGCTTTGGCATTAAAATTTCATCTAGCCTTTTGATTTGCAAAATGATGTTTCCAGATCAACAAAATCCGCCACGAAACATGTATTCAAACAATACTATTATGAAGGATTTGATTTCAACATATAATTTTTGTTTAAAAAATTAGTAATTATTAGTAAAAATCAATTTGGTACAAGGTGGAACAATGAGTGGCATGGGAGGAGGAGGTGGTGGGGGTGGTATGAATGAGGAGGAATAGAAGAACCAAAAGAGAGAGAGAAATGGAAGGAAAAAAATATTAATAATGTGAGAGAAAAAATCAAGATATTAATTAATACAAATGATATAAAATTACATAATTTGGTAGAAAATTTTTGTATTTTTACAAATAACCCTTGCAAGTGATGCACAAGATCAATGTAGTAGAAAGCAAATATAAAGGTGTCATTGCAGTGATAAAGGACTAGTAAAGTTGTTGAATAGATAGTAAAACCAAATACATGTTATAAATGTTTCAAGTTATGAAAGTAATAGTAAAAGAGAATAGAGAAAGAAGAGGAAGAGAGAATTCTATTATTGATATTCTCAAGGGAGTTGTCATACATGGAGCACCCAAAAGGCAATTTATAGCCAAAAGGTGAAAGATATAATATATGATTAAATAACTGATTCTATCTAATTAAATTTTAATTGAATCAGGATAAAGATATAGACGTCAACATTCAAATTCAAATAATATTTCATAACACTCCCCCTTAAATGTCCATTAGGGACATGCCTCATTAAAACCTTGCCAAGAAAAAATCCATTAGGAAAAAAATCTTAGTGAAGGAAAAAGATACAATATCCTCACAATGGGAACTTATCAAGGAAAACCCAGTAGAATAAAAACCTTGATTAAGGAAAAAAGAGTACAGTACTTCTCCCCCGCTTCAGAGCATCATTTAAGGTCTTGGAATTGACGCATTTAGATTTTGTGTACTAGTTTCTCAAAGGAAGAAGTAGGTAGTGACTTGATAAATAAGTCTATGCATGCTGCATTGTCCTCGTATAAAGTTGTAGGAGTTTCTTCCTTATAAGATTATCCACACGATACTTGAATATATTGATCCATTGATTTCTACATGTAAATAACTTGTTTGAGATCTGCATTATTGTGGATCTAACAAATATCCTGCATCTGCATAGCCAACTAATTGTAACTTGGATTCATATGAATAACCACATATCAATCATTCCACGGAGGTATATGTTTAATTCCATTCCAATGCCTCTCTAGCTAGTTTGGAAAGGAATATACATGCTAACATACTTATAGTGAATATTATATCAAGTCATGTATTATTAGTAAGATATATAAGTGCTCTTATGATATTAAGATATAGTACTTCAAGACCAAGAATTTCATTACCTTCTCGAGGATGAAATGAGCCCTTTTTCATATGCAATGATCTTATAATCATTGGAGGTACTTAATGGATATAATTTGTCTATATAAAATCTCTTAAAGATTTTTTCTAAGTAAATTGATTGACTAATAAACATTTCACTTGTCAAATACTCGATCTATAGGCCGAGGCAAAATTTTATCATTCAAGGACTTTTTATCACAAACTTTTCTTATAGATTTTCTATGACTATGGGAACTTCTTCAGGAGTCCCAATAATATTTAAGTCATTAATATATACAGCAATTATAATGAATCCAAATGCAGATTTCTTTATATAAACTCAAGGGCAAATAGCATCATTCTTAAACCCCTTCTTGATCAAATACTCATTGAGATAGCTATACCACATCCATCTAGATTGCTTTAGACCATATAAAGATCTTTGCAACTTGATTGAATAGATTCCTTGGGAACATTCATTAGACGTTGATATCTCTAATCCTTAAGGGATTTTCATGTAAATATCAGTACCTAATCAACCATATAGATAGGTCGTGACAACATCCATTTTAACTTATTATGTGCATATAAGCTTATCAAATATCAATTGCATCCACTATTGAGGAATACATTTCACCATAATCTATATCAGGTTTTTGTGACAAATCTTGCGCTACAAGCCGAGCTTTATAGCATACAATATCATTTTTCTCATGTCATTTTCTCACAAATACCCATTTATATCCCATAGGTTTTACACTTTCTAGTGTTTGGACTATAGGTCCAAAGACTTCACATTTTGCAAGCGAGTCTAATTTAGCTTGTAAGGCTTCTTTCTATTTTAGCCAATCATCTTTATAATGATTATTGGCTTAAGATCCTCATCTTTATGCATAATATTTAGCGCTACATTATATGCAAATATATTGTCGACAATAATTTCTCGTCGGTTCCATATTTTTCTTGTAGAGACATAGTTTATTGAGATCTCATTATCTTGACTACTTTCGAGTACCTGAACATCTTTTAGCGTTCTAATTATGTCAGAAATTTGGACTACAGGAGTCCTTACTATGTCTCCGTACTCTTCTACAGGAAGAGTATCACTATTAGAATCATTTGCCTCCATAAAATCGCTTGCCTTATTTTTTTTTTTCAAGGATTTTCATTTATGGAACCAATTGGTCTACCTTCTAGCATGTGATTGTCCAATAGGGACATTAATTGAATTGGGACATTTTTAATTAGCTGACATATAGGATCTATCCTTTTCACATTAGGAAATGCATCTGGCAACTCATGTCATTCTTTGCAAATATATAATACTTTGAACTTCTAGTTCTCATTACCTTATTTAAAGTAAGAATAATGCATTCCAATTTATTTCCTTTTTCAGCTATTTACTCCTTCCCCCTAATGTTGGAAACATTATCAAATTGACATTCTAAGAATTGAGCCTTAAAGATATCTCTCATTTGTATTTTCAAAAATTTGATTAAGAGAAAGAGAGTCATATTCAACATATATTCCCAATTTTCTTTGGGGTCCAATTTTGGTGCAATAAAGTGGGGAAAACATATATTGCATATTCAAAAATTCTTAAACAGGAAATATTTGACTGCTGGCCAAAAGCTAACTATAAGGAAAAGAATTGATGGCAAATTGTTTACCTTATATAAATAGGTGCTGCAGCATGTAAAATAACATGCACTCAAGTAAAATTTGGGAGATTGGTTCTCATAAGCATTGGTCTAGCAACCAACTGGAGGCATTTCATAAATGATTCTAGCAACCCATTATGTATATGGATATAAGCAACTAGATGTTTAACATTTATATCACCGGCCATACAATAAGCATTAAAAGCTTGAAAAGTAAATTCACTAGCATCATTAAGATGAATTATTTTGATTGGATTATCTAGAAATTGTGCTCTTAATTGAATAACTTGCTCAAGTAATCTCGCAAACTCCAAGTTGCGAGATAATAATAAGCACGCATGTGACTATTTCATAGATGCATTTATTAAAATTATAAAATATTTGAAAAGTCTACATGGTGGATGATCTAGTCCACATATATCACCTTAAATTCCTTCTAGGAATTTAGGAGATTCAAATCCAATCTTTGCTAGTGATGGCCTTATAATTAGTTTACATTGAGAACATGCAGCACAAGAAAACTTATAAGATTGAAGAATCTTCTGGTTCTTCAATAAGTGCCCACATGAGTTTTTAATAATTTTTCACATTATTATTACTCCCAAATGTCCTAATCAATCATGCCAAATGACAAATTAAATCATTTGGGTTAGTAAATTTCTGGTTTACTATAAAATATATTCAATTGTATTAATATTAGTTAGTAAACTTCTGGTTTATTATAACATGTACTCGATTGTACTAATATTAGTATAATATAGATCAAAAGAAAGTACAAGTAATTTGTTTACTACAACTTTCTTTTTTGAAGCACAAGTTATAATAAAGAGGTACTCATTACTTCCCTTACACTTCATCTCAATATGATATTCATTTTAGCGAATATCTTTAAAATTCAATAAATTTCTTTAAGAAATAAAATTGTAACTCTTCCGAAGTTTACGAATATATTAAAACTCAATAAGTTTCTTCATGAAACAAAATAATAACTCTTCTAGAGCTTACGAGTATATTTAAACTCAATAAATTTCTTCAGGAAACAAAATAGTAACCTTTCTGGAAGTTATGAATATATTTAAGACTCAAAAAAAATTATTCAAGAAATAAAATAATAACTCTTCTGGAGCCTTCAATTATCTAATAATTGTATTAAAATATATCTTGCTTTTAAAAATAGTGTGCATACTTGCACTATCCACAAGACAGATATTTATACTATTTATCTTGATTATTTTCTTTTAAAAAGTATATCAATATGGAAATTTGTACATAATAATTATAATAAAAAAGGATAAATATTGAGTGCACTTATACATGAGTATTCACATAACATTGAATAATAACAAAATATATATACATATATGCAATAGTACTATCAACATTATCAATTTACGTTAATTAACGTAAATTTAAATCTCAAGTTGTGTTCAAGTAAATCAATGACTTTTGTTCCTCCATATCTCAAAACCCTTGAAATTTTAAAACTTGGATTTAAAAACACTTATCAACAATAGGAGGTTATCAATGACTTAGATTTAAAAAGAAAAGTAACAATTTGAAATTTGTAAAAATGTAAACTTGAATTTAAAAGCATATTAACAATTTAAAAATTCAAATATAGTAACTCCAATTGATACTTGATAAAGATCAAGCAAAATGTCTCCATGTACGACAGGCACGTGACTAATGTACTTTGATGCCATAATGATAGTATTTATTTTCTTCTAACTCAATTATGATTTTGATTGAAGCCATGACCTTTGCCACTGCTAGGGCTATAATTTGTTGCATTCACTTTAGGGAATGGAGTAGAGGCAACTGGGCGAGTTTTATGTTTTTTTATGGGCAATTCATTATTTCGTTCAGCCATAATAAAGCATGAAATTAATTCAAAATTTTTTCTAAAGCCCTTTACTCAATGTTGCTACTGCATGAGTATATTCGAGGCATGAAAGTGGAGAATGTCTTTTTTCTAACATATCTCTATTAGTAATATCTCCCCCTATAATTTAAATTGAGAGATAATTCTATAATATTGTCATGTTATAGTTACTAATAGATTTAAAATCTTGCAACCCGCAAATAAATCAAATTCATATATCTGCTTCAGGCAGCTCTAAAGATCGATAGGATCTTTTAGAATAAAATATAAAAATATTAATCCTTCACAAAAGTGACAACGAAGGAAAATAAATGCTTTTATGCAATCCTTCTAGGATGCAACATTTCCTTATTTTAACAGTATCTTCAAAATCCATTGAATCAAGATAGATTTTGCGCAATCCTGCTAGGATATGATATTTCCTTCTTTAATGGTGTCTTCAAGACCCATTGAATCAAGATCAATTTTGTGCTATCTTTCTGGGATGCAACATTTCATTGTTTAATGGTGCCTTCAAGGCCCATTGAACAAGATGAATTTTATATGATCCGACTGGGATGCAACGTACGTTCATTGTTTAATAATGTCTTCAGGATCCATTGAGTCAATATGAATTTTAGCATATACAAGTCAAGACAAATATTTCTTCTTCAAAATATCAAGGACCACAAATTTAAAATTGAAAAAAGCTAGATACGATTAAAGTGTCTTACCTTAAGTCTTCACTTGGTTAAAGTATCTTATCTTAAGCTTCACATGGATGGTAGAGTCTCATGCTGATAACGTGTTATGAAAGTAATAGTAAAAGAGAATAGAGAAAGAGGAGGAAGAGATAATTCTATTATTGATATTCTCAAGAGAGTTGTTATATATGGAGCACCCAAAAGGATATTTATAGCCAAAGGGTGAAAAGATACAATATATGATCAAATAACTGATTCTATCTAATCAAATCTTAATTGAATTAAGACAAAGATATGAACATCCACATTTAAATTAAAATAATATTTCATAACATTAACTAACTATAGCCATGAATTAAAGGGTCTCACATATTAAAATGAAGAAAAAAGGAAAAGAAAAATCAAATGGCCAAAAATAAGAGAAGCTAGTAACACTTGCTAGTTAATTGTTAATTATGTATTATGTGAGAAAAAAATAGCAAATTAATAATTAGCTGGCAAGGTCTTACATTCGTCGTCTTCATAAAAATTTATATTTTTGTCTTAGTTTTTCAATGATACTAGAATTAGCACAATAAGAATTTTGTAGCTCGAATTATTGTAGCAACATTAGCATGCATTCTAATGAGTTTTCACGCTTAATTTGACTTCTTCTTGATATTTTATCTTCAAAACACAATCAAATGCCATAGGTGAGAAATGCCAATGATTAGGAACATCAAGCAATAAAGTTCCAAGCTAAACTTTCCAAAAAAAGTCAATTAATTTTAATTAAATTTGCCAAAGTAGGGGCCTAAGTCAAAATTAAGACAAACTAATTAAAATGCCAAGGTTTTAGTATACTTTTGTGCATAATATGAGCCCAAATGACTCTATTTCATGGAGTTATCACACCCCCACACTTAAGGTTTGCTAGTCCTCAAGCAAAGAAACTAAACTTGGTCATCTCATCCATCAAAGTGATAAATATAAATCTAATTGTGTACACATAAAAATCATATAAGCTTGGAATTCAGACCATCGACATTACATATCATCAAGCATTAACTAAAACTTAGGAAAAAGAGATTTCATGACACTTCTGATAACAACAAGAGTAGCACTAAAAATCAATATATTTTATCAATCAACTCAATTTCAAGCCATATGATATAGCTTTCCTCCTTTACAATGAAACATTAAGCTCTTAAAAAGGGATAATTGACTTTTAATGCTTTGTCCCAATGGTGAACATGTAATGAGTGTTCGATTGATGACTCGCATTCAAGTTGGCCTAGGTCATCAGGTGGTAAGGCACTCCTCGGATCTATTAACTCAGCCAACTACAAGCATATAAACATTACAAGCACATATCTAGGCAAATAAATACATAATTCATCGTATAAATATAACCTGAAGATGATACTCAAAGCCTTCTTTTTTGGAGGTATGACTCTTAATGCTTTATCCTAATGGTGACCCATGCAATAAGTATTCAACCAATGACTCCCATTCCAATTGGCCCAAGGCATTAATTAGGTGATAAAGCACACCTTGGTTGTATTAACTCAAGCTAATCATAGGCATAGAAGCATCACAGGTACATATTTAGGCAAAGAAACATGCAAACACACAATTATATAGCCTAGACATCAGTACTTAAAGCTTTAACAATCCTTATTCTCCTCCTCCTCCTCCTCTCTCTCTCTCTATCTCTCTTTCATATGGGAGACTTTTTTTTTGTTTTGGATGAGGCAATCCATCAAGAAATTGATAAATAAACACTTTCATTTTACTGTAAACTCAAGTCACCATGATACATGTAAACCCATCTCTAACAATCAAAACCAAAACATAGCCATTTAATGTGCGTCTGGTAAACAAAACAGATAAATCAAGCACAAGTAGAAACATCAATTATCTCTTTTTATTTTCTTTTTCGGCATACATGTAGATTGCTGCTTAACCCCACACCTAATTAAACTACGCATTGTCCTCGATGTTACCGACAAGGGTCAAATGGATAAAGGGTTTGAGAAAAGAACAATACAACCTAACGGAGATTGAACTCATGCAAAGTAAAAATGTCAATTATGCCCAAACAAGATATATTTTTTGCAATAGCTGAAATTTCATGAAAGCCGTAGCCAAAACAAGTGAGCAGAATTAATCCAAGAAGAAAAAAGGAAAAAAGAAAAAGAAAAGACACAAGGAACTTGGATTGCCCCCCAAAAATTCATGAAGTTTGAAAATTAACATTCATCAATCCTTTACTTGGATTAAAAAGTCTATTTTATCTTTTCTATTCAACTTAAAAGTAATATCTAATTTTGTAATTAGCAACTTAATTAATTGAAAAAAAATTCTCTCTCTTAATAAATATTAACATATTGCATTTATCTTCATAATTCCTACTAATTCTTTCACACTTTTTTTCTAATAATTATTACTGAAATGTTTTCTTTAACCAAATAATTTTATTTAGTCAATTTAAATGTAATAAAATAATTTATTTTATCTCATTAAAAAATTATAAAATTAATAATACAATACCATATTTATTCTATTTTTCAGAAACATTAAAAGTATTACTTAAAATTTTAATCTATTATCATCATATACATGATAACTTGCAATGTTGTATAAATCAATATTAAATAAATTTATTTAATATTAAATTATTGATAAATAATTATTTTTACAAATTAATAAATTTTGTGATGTTAATAACTATTAGTAATTATTAAGAGAGAAAATGTACATCTTCATTTAATGAGATTACTATTGCAATTACTAAAGCTAGACATTATTATGTAACTCAAATAGAAAAGACAAAATAGATTTTTTAGTCCAACTAAAAGAGTGAAATATGCATACTTTCACCCAAAGGCACATATATAAGGAGAGGATCAAGTAAGAAAAATAGTTAATTGCGAGAATAAGAGAAGTAAATATTGACCATTGGATCTTACATAAATATGTAAAATTAAAATATAAAGTTTTGAGACTTTTTCAAACAATTATATGACTTTTATATAACTTTTAATCTTAACCATGTAGATTAAAACAACACAAAAAGGCGGGTTGAATCATGCTTCTTTTTAATCTAAGTTCCTAAAAAGCTAAAATAACAACCTTCTCAAGTATTAAACTTGAAATACGAAAGCGATTGAGTTAGTTAAAATCATAGTGTTGTTCGGAAGGTTTTTGAGACAAATAAAACAAATGATTCAAGGCAAAGAATAAATGAAGAGTAATGAGGATAGAAATATCACACTAAGAATTTTATACTGGTTCGACCGACAACTTTGCCTATATTTAGTTCCTAACACTTTGTTGAGATTTTTATATAATGAGAATTCTTTGTCCAAGTTTCTCTAAGCTTTTACAACAGAGTAGTTTTCTCAAATCTCTCCAAACTTTACAAATGAGTAGTGTTTACCAAGCCACTTCAAGCTAAATCGAATAGTGTTTTCTTAGCCTCTCCAAGTTTACAATGACCATTAACGGGTCTAGTTACAATGATCATGTTTGATGGTTTGTATTTAATATACTCACATTAAATCTCTTAAAAGAGTGAATGCAACAGATATAGTGTGTGTGACTTTTCTAACTTCTCAATAAGAGAATGTTATCTAATATAGTTCAAAGAGAAGATTTTTCAATTCAAAAGTTACAATGAGTAACTTCTTGTAGCTCAGAGAGTTAAGAAGGATAAAAGCTTTTTGAATATGTAGAAAGCTAAAACTATCTAACCACTTCTTCATCATTCTTCCAGCTTTTATAAACTTCAAAAATTTATCTATTGAAGTGTGCAAATCCTGAGCCTTGAGCTTTTTTAATCTACTGGTCTAAGACTGGACAAAGAAGAAGTTGTTTTTTTTCTTAGTCTTTGGAAATATCACAAAAGAGAAAAGGTAGCTGTTTGATAGTTTACCAACCTTTCAGACTTGTTAGCACTTTACTTAGGATCTTGTCACATCATATTTGACATTTTTGAATCTAATTCTTCAATTGTGTTGAAGAAATTTCGAAGGTGAAGTATTTCATGAGAAACATCTTTCTGATGGTCACCCTTCTAAATAAAGTACTCTGGATATGCCATCCTTTTGAATGGTCTATATACCTTTCTAAGGCTTGTTTTCCCTTCTGATAGTGTAAGTTCATCCTTTTGAGCTTTCTAATCTGTTTCTTAAGTGAGAGATCATATATTCCACAAAGTATTCATTCCAAGAAATGTATATTCATAAGAAATACAAAGGAATAAAATGTCTTGTTTTGTTCAAAATTTGTTTCAGTTCGAAATGAACGATTTTGCTCTCAAAAGAATGTATTTACTGTAAGAAATCGTTAGTTGACAAAAAATTTTGCTTAAAGCTTGATTTGTTGCTTATCAAAACCTTAATGCTTGATATGGCTCAAACCATGAGATGGTTTCTAAAAGGCATTGGAGCTTACAGACCACCTATATATAGTTATATGGCCAATATTTGCTCCTTCCTTTCACCTCTTATATAAAAACACTCCTCTCACATAATTCACACACAATGTGTGTGCGCGCGTGCGCATAATCATATTAAAATATCATTTTTACTCTTTCTAATTAACTTAGGTATTGAAATCTGTTTTAGTGATTGAATATGTTGTTATTCCTTCCATTCTTTAATTATTACCAATCAGTTACTTTAGCTAAAGAATACAAAATTAAAGTTTAATTATGAAATATTTTTACTAGAATATCCTTCCTCAATATTTAATTAATTCATTCATTCATTTAATGTCTCTATGCATTTATCTATTATTGATGTACTTAAAATACTTTGAATGGTGAAATTAAAAAGTCAACCATAAATATTTCATTAATATATATTTGAACGATAGATATTATGAATTATTTTTTCTCAAGATTAAAAATAAAAAGGAATGAAAGGAGTAATTAAAAATAAATTTTTCTATCCTAATAATTTTCAACTTTATAATTTTTTATTGAATAACAATATCATAAAAATGGGTTACTATATTATTTATTTAAAAATAAAAACTAAGGGTAAAGCAGTTGGCACTCTATTTTGTCTATCTATACTATCTCATAATTGCCTTTAACTTTTATTTCTTAACTTCCCTAAGTAATTTCAAAGTTAAATACATTTTTATATATAATTTTTATATTATTGTCTATTTCTAAATCATATTAATTAAAATTTAATATTTTTATAAGGCATAACAATATTTTTTTAAAAAATAATTTTATATTATAATATAATCCTCTAAAAGACCGTAAATAATTTTTTTAAACCATCTATTAAATAATTATATAATTCATTATTTCAAATATTAATCGTCTAATTATTTAGCATATTATTTTCATAAAAAAATATACTCTAACCGTCATTATGCTTGTTTAAAATCAATTAGTATTAAACTCATTATCAATTTAATTACGACAACTTTTATTTCAAAGTGATTGATATTTCACGTGCTAAAAATTTTTCATAAGATTGTGACATAGTGATATTTGCGTCAATTTGGGCACAACTAAACAAATTCATGTTTATGGTATGATAAAAGATAAATATATTCACATCAATACTAGAAAATATCTCAAGATGTTCTTTATAATCTAATATCAAATAATTGACATAAAGCTTTTCTATTTTTCTTTTTTTTTTTTCCGAATAGATGAACTTTTTTGACTTAAGGAATTGCTTATGCAATTTCATGATAGGAGTGGTGGCTAACTAGAGTCCTAACCAAGGTAGCAACTCTAAAATTCAAACCCTATCATTGTGGGTAAGGTTTATTTAGGGTTGTAGTCCAATTCCCTGCATTCAACCATTGTTGTTTTATCAACATATATATCAATGTATACTTATATCAAAATATTATAATTTTCTGTCATAAATGAAAATAAAGCTATACTTTTATAAAAGAGTAAAGCCTCATTTACACCCCTCATATTTTACAACGGTTTCAACTTAGTTCCAAAATTTTTTTTGTTTTATTTACATCTCTAACGTTTTTAAAAGTTTTCAATCTTACCCTTTTGATAGATAATATTCAAATTATAAACAAAAAAACTGATATTACGGTCAAATTTTAATGATAGTAATATCCAAATACCACTAATAGAGATTATTTGCCTTTAATTCTCTAATAAAAAACTTCAGGTATGTGTTTTAGTAAGAGAAAGATTAATTGAACATTAGGGGATTAAATTAAAAAGGAAAAATTTTATATCCTACAAAAATATGGGGCGAAATAATGGTAAACAACTTCATCTTATTCAGATAAGTAATAAATACACCATCATTAAGATTATAACTTGACCTTTATATCAATTTTTTTTTCCATTTTTAATTTAAATGTCGAAATGATAAGATTAAGATGCTTTTTAGGGATGTAAATAAAATAAAATAAAACTTTTAGAATTAAGTTGAAATCACTGCAAATTGTAAGGGATGTAAATAAGGCTTTAGCATTTATAAAAAAAATAAAGCTCATTAGTCATCATTTATAATATATTTTAAAAAATATCACTTAGAGTTTCATGTTATTTTTATATTATTATAATTTATTAACATTATATTTTTGTCAATATTTGTTAGAAGTATTTATTAATTAATACTTTAGATTTCAATTATGTTGAAATAAATTTCAATTTAATAACTTATATGAGATTTAAAAACTTTCGAAAATTGTAATTTTTCTTTCTTATTATCAAAATAAATTGTTAAATAACGAGTTTGTTTAAGTTTAAAAATATAATACTTTTAGGTTATAAATTTTGTGAATTTTTTTTTTCAAAGCTAGTATTTTATCTTATAAAAAATGTAAAGCTTCATTTGCATCCCTCACATTTGACAGTGATTTCACCTTAGCCCCAAAAGCCTTTTTATTTTATTTTATTTACATCCTTGACATTTTTAAAATGCGTCAATCTTGCTCTTTCAATAAATGACATCTAAATTATAAATGAAAAAAGCTGATATTAAGGTCAAATTTTGATATTAGTGATATTTAAATACCATTAATAAAAATTATTTGGATTCAATTATCCAAGGAAATGCTTTAGGTATGGGTTTAGTAAGAGAAAAATTAATTGAGTGTTAAAAAGATTTTAATTGAAAAGAAAAACTTTCATATCCTATAAAAATATAAAGGAAAAAAGATTTTAATTGAAAAGAAAAGCTTTCATATCCTATAAAAATATAAAGAACAATAGTGATAAATAATATTATCCTATTTAAATAAATAATGAACACATTATCACTAACATTATAACCTAAACTTCATATTAGTTTTTTTCGTTTATAATTTGAATGCCGAAATAATAAGATTAAGGTATTTTGAAAATGTTTGAGATGTAAATAGAACAAAAAAACTTAAGACTACATTGAAATTATTGTAAAATATAAGAGACGTAAATAAGGTTTTACATATAAAAAATTTAAAATATTCTTTGAAATTTAATTTTTTAAGAATTTATCTAGGTGGTGGTGCCCGAGGTCGGGAGGTAGCATCTGGGATCGGCGGCGGTGCCGATTTGAGTGGGGAACGATTTGACTGGCAGAATAGGAAAAGAGTGAGAACTATTATAGACCACATGTGATGAGTTGTATTCATACACTACCAGATCTCAACCATGAGATCACACAATGCACGACACACCAAACTTCACGAGAGCACGGTAGAACATGCCTTTAAAATTGCATAGCCTCAAAAACCAGTCGCAATTAAAAGTCGCGGAAGCATAAATTTTTTTTTTATTTAAAAAAAAAAATGTTATATATTGAAAAAAAAAATTCTCAAGCTATATCATGCTTGTAATTTATTCGAAGATAATTATAAATGACACTTGCCTCTATTATTTTGTCAATGCAGCAAGCCTTGATTATAATCATTTAATAATATCGATCAACATCTGTATTCATCTAGTAAGGAATATTGATAAAAAAAACTAGCCTTGAGCGCTCAGTTATTTTCTAGTTAGCAATATACATTCTATGTAGGAAAATTAAAAACCCTGCAGTTCTTTCTAATCTCTCCTTCATTTCCAAGCAAAACATCAACGCTTGACAATTTTATCATAGCGCTTGCGAAGCTTTCCAGCAAGCCATCATCATCTGCCGCAAAACGCGAGACCAAGTCTCTTGAGGATGGGTCCAAAGCGAGTTGCTGATCGATGTTGAGTATGCCTCTCCTCACAAGTATTTGGTTGTAAAATTGATTGTCAAATGCGAAAGGCGTGTTTAGGTCCAAAAACACGGCGGGGTCATTCGGTGCTGGGATACTGGATGATCCACATGTCTGCACCAACTTGGCATCCAAATTAGGATCCATTGTAGGATCAACGCTTCCTCTGAAGCTGGAGAGTCTGTCCTGAAAGCTGCTGCAGTGAGCAAAACCAACCGAGTGTCCTCCTCCCACAAGGGTCACCATTTCAGCTAATGAAAACCCCTTTGCAGTGAAAAATTGCAGAGCCTGAGGGACTGAGAGTGATGGTGACGGAAGGTTCACTTCATCGGGGTTTGATACTAGCCCATCCCTTCTTCCCGTGGGTACGTTGTAGCTGGGTCCTCCTGCCAGAGCCACTGCGTCTCTGGTGGCAAGTGTTATGATATCTGCACAAGAAACTGTCGAAGGGCAAGCTTGTTCTAAGGCGCTCTTGACCTCATCAATGATCTCGAATCCTCGGACGGTTCGGTTTGGTCCTGCATCTTTCTCCGATGTCCTATTCCCCGTTGGATCTATTAGTAAGGAGGCGTCACAGCCCTGAAATCAAAATGTTCAAAAGAAGAGTGACTGAGAGAATGTGTGAGCATTAAACAGAAAGAAACTTACGATCCCAACTATTACATAAAATGTGTATATAAATTTATGAAATGAAAAGGTGCAATTTGTTGGTGGTTTTACTCTGACAAAGCAATCATGAAAGTGCATGCGTAGCAAGGCCGCGGTTATGTAATTATCCTGATTGAAATTCCTCTGCACAACTTCATGTACAATGGCCTCTGCTCTAGGACACGTAAAGCTATAGAAGCCTTCACTTAGGTCAGCAAAGGCGATGGGAAGGAAACAGAAGAAGATTAGGACGGTGATCTTCATTTTGAGCGTGGCGCTCCTGGTTCTGATTCCTTCCTCTTTGTTGTGTATGTATATATATAATAGTAACTTTTACTATCTTCATTAGATTAAAATATTTTTTTTATTCTTTTCTAATTAACTTGAGTATTGATATCTATTTTAGTGATTAAATATGTTGTTAATTATGAAATAGTTTTATTAAAATACCCTACTTCAATTGTCAACATTTAATTAAGTCTTTCCATTAATGTCTCTCTAACTTTAACTGTTATTAATATGCTAAAAGTATTGTGATTTGTAAAATAAAAAAGTCAACCCTATATTAATGCTTCATTTTTTATTTGTTCTTGAGAGTAAGTGGCCCGTTTATCATTGCACTCAATTGTTGGTATATATATATGCGCTAATAATTTCATTTTTATGTGGAGGCTAGTAAGATCCATATTTTATTTTTGACACAAAACACATTACTTTCTCTTTTTAGTCAGAGTACAACAACCTCCTTAAGATTTTTAAAAAAACATTAAATTTCAAATTTATATAAAATGGAGACTCTACTCCATTGTCTCAAAAAAATAATATATTAATAATTAAAATAAAATTGATATTTTTATATTTTAAATAAACATATTTTAATAATAATTTAATAAAATATTAATTTCTTCATAAAACTCATAATATATGGGTAGTTTTTAAACTTACTCACACTAAGAGTAAAATTATTTCAATTTACATAAAATTTATAATATATATGTATTTCTTGAAAAATACATCTTTCTCTATATGGGTTATGTCCCTTAAAAAAAAATTATTGTTAGTGCATCTAATATATTAATTATATTTAAGTAAATTGCAATAATATATATAAATAATATGGATAAAATGTAAAACAAATGATAGTATTTATATATGAGGAATGCTAATTTCCAAATTCAAGCTTCACGTTTTATCTTGGACAAAAAACTCATTTTCCTTTTTTCTAAATCAATTTCTGATTATAGATAATTTTTTAATTTAATTTTACTCACATTAATTATTATTTTAATTTTTTTCTCTCACCTAATTAATATTCACTTTCTGCTTTTTTTTATTTACCTAAATAATTTTTATCTTTATTCTATTTGTTTTAATGTAGACAATATATTAAAATTAAATCCTTATAACTATCTTAGATTAATATTGTAAAATTTTAATATTAATTAAGATATTTAATTACCATGAGACTGATCTTTTAGCATTGTCATAGTAATGAGATTTTCTTAATACTAATTAGCTTAGCAAGTCTCATGTTTTATATATTTTGAAGTTAGTTACATATATTATTACAACTTATAATTCAAACATAATTCAAATATTAGATGCACTAACAAATAATTAATTTAGTTTTTAAAGGATGTAATTAACCCACATGAAGGCATGTATTTTTGAAAAATAGATATATATTAAATATTTTAATGCTAATTGTTTATGAGTTTTATAAAAAAAAATTTATTAAGTTATTATTAAAATATATTTATTTATATTAAAAATATAAAAACTAAATTCTTATGATTATCTTATATTAATATTATAAAGATTTAATCTTGACCAAGAACACGATACTAATTTTTTAACATTCTCATAACAATAAGATCATCTTTAGAATTGCTTTTTAACAATATTAATTACTAATTAATTTAATAAGTCTCACATTACAACTTATTTAAATATAATTAATACATTAAATATATTAATAATATTTAATTTATTTTTTAAGGGATATAATCCACATGAAGAAACGTATTTGTCAAAAAATACATATATTAGAATTTTTTAATGATAATTATTTACGAATTTTAAGAAATTAATACTCTATTGTATTATTATTAAAATATATTTATTTAGCATTCTTTGCTACAATATTCGTTTAACATATAATAGTATATTACTTTTATTTTAATTATTAATATATGCATTTTTATAATGGAGTGCAGTGCCCATTTTTCATAAGTTTGGAATTTAGTATTGTTTTTTAAAACCTAAAAAGAAGTTATTGTACTTTTCTCTGTTAATTAACATATGATTTTGGATAAATTTATAATTTCATGTAAATTACATTAATTACTCTATTAACTTTCTCTCTCTCCTAATTAATATTTTCTTTCATTATTTTTTTCTAAATAATATATAAGTGGTTAAAAATTCAAATAATATTATTATATGTTAGATAAATATATTTAATACTAATTCAATAAAGTATTTTTCATTGTAATTTCTAAGTATGGTTTAATATTTTCACAATGTCATAATCATAAATTTTGGTCATGAGCAACAAAATAATATAATAGAAAGAAGTTTGTGTCTTTTGAGTGAAATTTAGAGAAGGCTACAAACAAGTTTGAATTAGATATGTTAAATTCAAATATGAATGCATTATTGTGTTAGCGGTTTATAATTGTCAATGAGAGAAAAAAAAAAAAAAGCATATAAGAGGTTACGTGTAATATCTCCACTTTTGTAAACAGAACGTAATGGGAACAGGAGAGAATAAACCGAAAACCCAATTGGTGCTTGAATTGAAATTTATGAATGATGCTATGAATGTATATATATTTGCTGGTCCATATTGAGTTGCAAGTTTGTACATTTGTATTGGTTGCCTGGCACTATTCATGGGAAGCCGGACTCAATCCGTTATGCTACCGAAATTCTGGCAGAAATATGTGAATTATGTGACTGTTATGAACATTTATATGTTATGCTCATAAGATTTATATATGCAAGAATGATTTAAGTATAATATGAAGTATATGAATGAATGCATGTAGCATATGCGCATATAATCATGTCCAAAGAAGAATAAGATTTATGAGAACTTGCAAGAAAGATGTACCAAGCTACCACGTGAGGCAAGGCATAGACCCAGCTAGCGTGGGCCAAAGCGGTATTATCTAAGACTTGGGCCAGCCCTCGACCAGATTTAAGGGGAACAGACCGGTATGAGGGTTAGGGAAAGTAAACCTATCACTCATGTATAGGTACGAGCTTGGACCTAAAAAGCAGGCTATCACCCAAGGGTGAGAGAGGCCACTCACCTCCGGGGGACCAAGTATAGAATGGCAAGGTTAAGTTGCAAGTTAAAGAAGAGATAAATTAAGTCAAGTGCACTTGCATACATTCAAGTATAAGCATCTATATGTGCATCTTCAATTATCTAGTTAAGTCATAATGCTATTATGACCCTTGTTGAAGCATATTATACTATCCGTATTTCTATGTCTGTCATATGATATGGCAAGTGGTTGTTAAAATATAACCCGCTTCGAGAAAGGTGTTTTCAACTTAAAATTGAACCACTATTTGTTTATATGTGCTCATATTTTCATAATAAACCGAAGTAGCTGGAATGTTTATGATGGCACTATAAGGTTGGTTTGAGTTTACCTACTGAGAACCTTAGGTTCTCACTGCCTACTTGTATGTTTTTCTTTTCCGTAAACATTCCAGCACCTAAGTTGGAAATGAAGTGCAAGGTGAAGGACTAGGACATTCACTGAGCAAGATTCGGGCGCAAAACCAGACCAAGAGACTATTGAAGCTAGCTAGTGACCAGTCGGAAGAAAATTCTGTGTATTATGTTAGTCACAATTTCTTTTAAATGGTAATTATTTTATCCCCTATGTATCAGAGATGACGAAGTTTATGAACTATTAGTAAGTAATAAAGTGCGCAATTAAAGAGCCATGTATTATATTT
Organism: Pterocarpus macrocarpus; assembly: GCA_031439585.1. Lineage (NCBI taxonomy): Eukaryota > Viridiplantae > Streptophyta > Magnoliopsida > Fabales > Fabaceae > Pterocarpus > Pterocarpus macrocarpus. The sequence continues at coordinate 30,640,675 of CM062520.1, forward strand.
TCCAAATTTTAAAGTTTTCTTAGCACAGTGACACCTTTTTAATATAACTCCATGACTCGAGCATAGCTTATATAATAAAAGGTGTTACATTTATTGGTATCAGAGCAGTTCGTCCTGTATAAGCCCGTGGATAGACTGATTATGCTTCTGAGGCATACTCTAAGAATCTAGATAAACCATGCTTTAGGTCCTCACATGACGAGGACATAGAAATACTATGCATGGTAGCCTTGTTGTGAGTGTTGTGGACTACCTCTTGCACTTGACTGAATGTTGAGCTTGATCACCTCAATATAAGGTTTTGTGTGAACAGAAGCCTAAAACACCCAGCAGGCTTATTAGGGACCTTTTATACACAATTATTAGGGATAAGACTCCTAGAAAGTAGCGATGGCATAAAGGGATAAACAATTGAGCAAGTTAAGGAGTGCAGAGAATTGGAAATTTAATCAAAGGAATTATGTCGAATGGTTTCCTATGGATATAGTAAACCTAGTTATATCGAAAAAGGTTGTTTGCAAAGTGTTGCCAGGTAGCCAAAGATTTTCCATCATCAAGGACAGGATCTTAGTTGGAGACGAGCTGAGTAAGAATCTTCTTCATCCTGATGGGGCTTGTTTCAAGCTTCATTACGAGTATCCCATCCAGACTATCTTCTCTAGCTTGAATCTAGGGGATTCTTCTACCTAGTTTTGTAACTTTAATACTCGATAGGAGTAAGGTGATTACTCACTGATGAGGTTATCTTATGTGGCATGGACAGTGCCCTTATTTTCTTCATAGATGAGATTACCTTGAGGGTACCTCGTCAACAAATTCAGTCAATGGTTTTTATTTTGGATTGTGGTAACACGACATTATAAAGACCTGATCCTTCATTAAAAAATTTGTAGAGTGGACGAATGAAGCAAAGAATTAGTGAAAGAAGCTAAGGGCAGAAGCCTTGGTTAGGTATACCGGAGACCTTTTTAAGTCCCCGTCCAGAGGATGGAGTGGTTTCTTCCTCAAGGGTATAAGGAACTAGCCTTATATCGATTGCAAATTGGAAGAGTACTAAGTGGAATCTTGGCTACGAAATGGAAACGGTTGAGCAAACTGTAACAAGACCCATCTAACCGTATATTGAATCAGGATAGAGATACGATTGTACATGGTATGGAAAGCAAATGAAGTTATAAGTGTAACAAAAGAGGGAGGCAGTATATCTCCTGCTAACCTAAAGTAGGAACACTTTCAGACAAGAGGTGGCATACGAGCCAAGTGTAATTTTTCCTACCTTTCAAGGATAAAGGAAGTGCTAGAAAATCTAGTCATGTTTAAATTCTATCAACCTTAGCCACCACAGGAACTAGATGATAGGATCATCTTCAACATGTTATTAGTAGAGGAATTAGGCTATTCAGAGAAGAAAGGCAAAGTCGAATAATCGCCTTTAGGTACCATTATATATGTTATGGGTGGAGTAAGTACAACAAACCCAATGCACTAACAATAAGTACAACAAGTCATGAAGCAAATTATAGGAGCTTTCAAGTATAATTTTCAAGTATAATTTTAAGTATAATTTTAAGTACAACAAGTCATAGGAGCTTTCAAGTATAATTTTCCTACAGGCATGAAGCAAATTATACCAAGAAGAAGGAGTTTTAAGATAAAGCTCCTAGTCATAATCTTGAGAAGAGGCCTAAAACCTATGGTTCTAAGAACCGTATCGGAGACGAATTTATTATTGAACTAACAGTAGCTGAGCGAATAAGAATCTTGGGAAAGAATATACGGACCTCCTTGACCTAGGCATTATTATTCCTACATATTGACGTCTATTAATACGATAACTGCTAATCTTTGCAATTGCAGATCCTCATGAGTTGAATATTTGGGGTCTCAAGTACAAGTGGCAGAAGATTTAGCAACTACCACAAAGTAGGAGTAGCGGAATATAGAGCAAGGGGGATGGGTAAGAGTCTCCAATAAACAGAACAATGATTCAGAGCGTCATAAAGAAAAGGCAAGCTTGGGCATCAACATAACCCTTATGGATATTTTGTACGTATTAAGACACTACCTTATAGCTACCAATAAGTAATCTCAAGACAAGATGCAAACTCAAAAAGAGGAGTATCCCTATAAGTTAAAAGGACTTTTCATTGACCCTCATTAATCCTAGAATTTTGAGGACAAAATTCTTTTCAAGGTGGGTTGAATATAACATCCCCACTTTTGTAAACAGAACGTAATGGGAACTTTGAATTATTTCCCTTAGGCAGTGTGAGAATTTCTTAGGTAGCGCTATGTCATGACGATCCTCACACTTGGAATTATAGAGTAGTGTAACACTGCCATTGAAAACATGGCACTGCCATATGTTAAAAATTAAGAAATGACAAAAGTGCCCTTGCAAACTTTTGTTAATCGCAGTGATACCCTGAATTTTTAGAAATTATGTTTTGACCCCAAAAACTTATTTTCACAATAACCCTAGAACTTTTTATAAAATGACCTTTATATCCCCACATCTATAGGATTAGCAGAATGGGGTTTTAAATGGAGCAGAATCACGTGGTGAAACTGTAGAAGTTTAAATCTCTACCGATTGGGCCATGGAGGCAATCAAGTGTGAAATGACGTGGAGTGCCCCTAGACTTGCTCAAAATTACAGAAATGCCATTAGTTATGGAAAAACAGAAAACAAAAAGGCTCTGAATTTGTGGAAATGTCTAACTTACACCGTTAATCTATTTATTTGGTTTCAATAGTTATGTAAGGGCAATTAGGAGTAATTAAATATTAATTAGGAGTTAATTAGATATCAATTAGAGGGATGAGGCTTAGGAACAATTAGGATAGAGATATCGAAATTCTCTCAGAGTCATTTAGTAAAGTTTTGCCAATTTGAAGAAAATCGGCGAAGATTCGGTATTCTAAACCATCAGAACCGAATCAGTAGAATTTCACACTAGCACCACTAGTTTGAGTGGCTGAAAATTGAGCCACTTCTACCTCTATGGATGGCGCCAATTGGCTGCCAAGTGAGTGGAGAGTGTAACGTCTGAAAAATTTTATCGTTATTAACCGAGTTGTTCGATTTTCATCGGATAATTGGGATTAATTAGGATTCGGTTAAGCATTTACTTAAAGCCAATTAAGTGTGGTTGAGAAAGATTAGGCTTGATGTAATTAGATTAGAACCATAGGAAACCTCATAGGAGTTTTCTAAAATCAGTTTACCGATTTAAAAGAAATCGATAAGATTTCGGTATTTTAAATTGTCGGATCCAAACCAATAGAAATTATACTATGAGAACCCTAGGATCGATGACCAAGATTCAGCCAACACTCCTCACAAGTGGCGCACAAATCAGCCATAAAAGAAGGAAGACAAGCCAAGTTTGAATGAGGGTTGAAATCCACCAATCAAGAGCCAACTTCCTTCATAAGTTTTCATTTTTTTTTCTTCCTTTTCCCTTTAAATTTTTGACCTCCCCGCAACCAGCCTCATTTTCCCACTTTTCTTCATCTTCTTCCACTTCCTCTCATCCCTAGGCTCAAGCTCCAAGCATCAACTTCACTCCAAGATCAAGTTTCACCAAGATTTCACACCACCAAGGTAGGAATTCCAACTTCTTTTCTTGTTTTTTTTGAATTAGGCTGATTGGGACTTCACTTTCTTCCCAATTTCTTGCAAGATTCTGATGCTATCTTGAGTGATGATGATGAATTAAGGTTGGTTCAAGGTGTATATGTGAGTTTGAATTGAAGATTGGATGGATTGATTAGAGAAAAACATGAATCCAAGAAGAATTCAAGAAGCTGTTAGGGTTTTCCCCTCAATGGTCCGTACGGCGGAGTGTACAACTCTGTCTACAGCCGTTTAAATTTGATGAATCCATTTTTATAAACTAGACATCCAGGGCTTTCCATACATGTAAAATATAAGTCCATTGGATTAGTATTGAATTAGTTATGAATTTTTGAAATTTAACCTGGAAATCTGGATTCTTAGCCGGGCAGTATGAGTTGAGAAGGGTATAACTCATCCTATACAACTCCAAATTGAGTGATACTAAAGTTATTTGAAAGTAACATATAATAAAACATCCCATAAAAATTTCAAAACCAGATTCATTGCCATTTGTCCCCAGCACACCAATGAAATTGACTTAAGTTTAACCCGAGCTGGAACAGGGTAGTCCAGTAGGGTCAAGTTTCGGAACTCATAACTCAAAATATACTTAGACAAATGACATGAATTTGAAAGCTTGTTCTGTTAGCTTTAATTTGATATAAAATTCGTCTGATTTCACTTACTTTTCTATTTTTAGTGAATTTTCTTTTATAAGAACCCAATTCTGGCTAAGAACAGGGCATGCTGAGGTAAAATGTTTATATCTTGAGTTATACAAATCAAAATGAGATGGGACCAAAAGTGTAATGCCCGGGTCAAGAGTCACATGAATTGTGATACTTAGTTCTGTCGGACCCTGTGAAAGCTCTAAGTTTGGACCCTATGCCCCCTTGGAGGGCTATAGGATTGGGACATTTTAATGGGATCAAAAGTCCCGATAATTGTTCCTTAGATATCAAAAAATTGAAGAGCGATTTTTAACGAATTTTTGGAAGTTATTAACTCTTTCATTTTCAAGCTTGAAGTTTAAGAAAATGTAAGTTTTCGAAAGTTTGTACTAAAATCCAAAAGTTGGATTTTGATTCTTAAGGAGTTTGATTTTTTCAATATTTTTATTAGGTTTAAATGGGGGATATTCTCTTATTTACATTTATGTTTTAAAGTTAATGGAGAATAAAATAAATGAGGACATTAACTTAAAATTAAGAAATGTAAATAAGTATATGCGATAGTTGAGAAGTGTAGATGAAAGGAGAAAAAAAAAAAAAAAAAACAAAGACTGGGTGCCCAGGCGCTGGCTGTGCTGCAGAATTGATGTAGCTTCAGGTAGGAGGGCGCCCAGGCGGCCAAGTTGCGGTGCCCAGGCGCCCGTTGGACGAAATTTAAAAGAAGGATTCCATTCCTTCTTCTTCATTCTTCCTCAACTTCTCTCTCTCTTCTTTCTATCTCTTCTCTCTTTCTCTCCTCATGGATGACATGACTCCTTCACCATTTTTCTACTCAAATCCTCCACAATTCCCTCTCCTTCCTCATCATCATCATCAATCTTCTTCCTTGAAGCTCTCTCTCTCATCTCTTTTAGAGAGAGAAACGAAGGTGGAGGAGACCCAAGTCCTCCATCAAGTTTCTTCCTTCTTTTGCAATTCAAGGTAACTCTCTAAGCTCAAATCTTCTTCTATTTCATGGGTAGGGAAGGATTTTCTTGGAAGATTAAGTTTAAGGTTGAGGTTTGGGAACCTAGGATTCCAAATTGGGGGTTTTTATGCTTTAGAAATATTTCAAGTTAATCTTTGGTTCTATAAGCTAATTAGTGTTTGGATAATGATAATTTTGATGCTAGATAACTTATGTGGTGACTGTAGCTCCGTGGTTCAGTATGCTAAGGCTGTTCCTTCCCTTGGATTAGCACTGTGAGTGATAGTATACCTATAGCTTAATTCTTATCTTAATTTCCTAAGTACATGCCTAAAATGTATTCTAGTGAAGTTTTATGAAATAGTTGATTCAATGTGTTTTACTCTATATTTATAGAATTCTTGAAGTGATGATGTTAGTTATGTGCATATGTGTATATATATATAAGTAGGACAAGCTCTTATAGAAATTGATTTCTGACATTGAGTAATTTGATAGAAAAGACAGAGTTTCATGTGTATAGAAATTGCAATATTTTAAAGTTAATGCATTGAATGATTCAATGGAAAGAGGTAATTTAGATCCAATATTTTGAGAAAGAACTTTAGATGCTTTAAGTTTGAAATATTTGAATTATGTCTTGAACCTATGGTTAATAGCACAGTTAAATTTCACATAAATTGATATAAAGGAGAATCTTAATGACAAGAACTTAGAAAAGATGAAGTTTCATATTTTTAGAAATTGTGATATTTTAAAACGAGTTTAAAATTAGAAATGTTTGAGAGGAAGAAAATGTGTTTCAAAGGAGTTTTAACCAAGGGCTCACATGAGGCATGGCGGTGTGAGTTCCTTTTTGAGGGGAGAAAACTGTAACAGAACTGTTTGCTAATGGCAGCAGCATTAGCCTTGGTGCACCTCAAATAACCCAGCTAGCAAGGTGATTGCTAGCCCGGCATGTCGACCAACATGTCGGAATATATAGACATACACAGGCGTGAAGTTATCTTTTACTGCTGGAGTTAGGCCACAGGGCCACCCAGTCAGGCAGCTATTTCTGAAATAGGATCCTCCCTCAAGCTTTATGATGATTTTGAAACAAGTATTTACTTTTTATGTTATAAGAAAGTATCTCTATCTCTAAGCCTAGATCTTATATCCTTATTAGGCATATGATTTGTCACATCTAGTTGTAAGAGCGTTATGTATATATATATGGATATTTTAAGGACAGATTATACTTCAGGTATGTTTTGCCAGAAAGTTTATAGTATGTTAACATATAGACAAAGCCTTTCCTTAAGAGATGATGTATAAGTTTTTGAAATAACTTATGAGTTATACTTTTGCTAAAAGTTATTGTTAAAGCTTGTTCCACTGTCATTATAGATATATTATCCCTCACTCAGTCTGTATGACTCACTCTTTTCTCTCTCTCTATATTTTTAGATAGGTGCGGGACCGCGCTCAAGCTTCCGCAGTTAACTAGAAGATTCAGCATTTAGGCTTAAGTGTATAACCTTTAGAAGTGCTCCATTAGTCTACAGGCAGGGTCCTCCCTGTATCAGTTTTAATTTGTAATAAAAAGCATGTTGTTTTTAGTTAAGTCAAGTTGCTTTTAATGATTATGGGTTAATGTTCATGATGGATACGTATGTATATAATTTCATAAGTACGATTATGTTTTAAATTCCTATATTGTGTGTTGTGGGGTGCATTCGGAGAATGCCTGGATCCCCAATGATTTTGTATGTTTGGATTGTTGTGCAGGTGGAGGATCCATATTTGGGAATAGTCCTAAATACAAGGGAGACTCTGCCCAAATTTTTTAGAAAAGGTCTAGTGTAGGCTTGCTAGGGGACGTGTCTCCTATGCGCCGGTCACGTCCTGAGTGGGGTCGTGACAAAAAGGGTTAGAAACTAGACACATAATGCTATGACATCCAAAAATTAGATTCAAATGAGTTGAATTGCAATAAAGGTGAAGTATACCAAACTCAGGCAGAACAGGAGAGAATAAACCGAAAACCCAATTGGTGCTTGAATTGAAATTTATGAATGATGCTATGAATGTATATATATATTTGCTGGTCCATATTGAGTTGCAAGTTTGTACATTTGTACTGGTTGCCTGGCACTATTCATGGAGAAGCGGACTCAATCCGTTATGCTGCCGAAATTCCGGCAGAAATATGTGAATTATGTGACTGTTATGAACATTTATATGTTATGCTCATAAGATTTATATATGCAAGAATGATTTAAGTATAATATGAAGTATATGAATGAATGCATGTAGCATATGCATGGATAATCATGTCCAAAGAAGAATAAGATTTATGAGAACTTGCAAGAAAGACGTACCAAGCTATCACGTGAGGCATGGCATAGACCTAGCTAGCGTGGGCCAGAGCGGTATTGTCTAAGACTTGGGCCAGCCCTCGACCAGATTTAAGGGGAATAGACTGGTGTGAGGGTCGGGGAAAGTAAACTCGTCACTCATGTATAGGTACGAGCTCGGACATGAAAAGCAGGTTATCACCCAGGGGTGAGAGAGGCCATTCACCTCCGGGGGACCAAGTACAGAATGGCAAGGTTAAATTGCAAATTAAAAAAGAGATAAATTAAGTCAAGTGCACTTGCATACATTCAAGTATAAGCATCTATATGTGCATCTTCAATTATCTAGTTAAGTCATAATGCTATTATGACCCTTGTTGAAGCATATTATACTATCCGTATTTCTATGTCTGTCATATGATATGGCAAAATATAACCCGCTTCGAGAAAGGTGTTTTTAACTTAAAATTGAACCACTATTTGTTTATATGTGCTCATATTTTCATAATAAACCGAAGTGGTTGGAATGTTTATGATGGCACTATAAGATTAGTTTGAGTTTACCTACTGAGAACCTTAGGTTCTCATTGCCTACTTGTATGTTTCTCTTTTCCGTAAACATTCCAGCACCTAAGTTGGAAATGAAGTGCGAGGTGGAGGACTGGGACATTCACTGAGCAAGATTTGGGTGCAAAACCAGACCAAGAGACTATTGAAGCTAGCTAGTGACCAGTCGGAAGCAAATTTTGTGTATTATGTTAGTCACAATTTCTTTTAAATTGTAATTATTTTATCCCCTATGTATCAGAGATGACGAAGTTTATGAACTATTTGTAAGTAATAAAGTGCGCAGTTAAAGCGCCATGTATTATATTTTCCAAATTTTAAAGTTTTTTTAGCATAGTGACACCTTTTTAATATAACTCCATGACTCGAGCATGGCTTATATAATAAAGGGTGTTACATTACGTAATTTCGAGAGACCTGTAACAACTTACAAGTATGGATGTATACTTCAAAACATCACGTAAATTTACATACACATTTTTTTTTTTTTGACTTGATACATACATATTTTGGGTTAAAAAAATGTATAAAAGTTAATATCAATTTCTCTTTTAATTGGTTTTTGTCATTGTTAAGCATGAGTTATTTGGGAAAAGATTTAATTGTTCACAAACTTTATAAGAAAAATATTTTATTGTGTTAATATTAAATACTCAGCATATAATAATATTTCTTGAATTTTCAATCACTATATATTTTTTATGTAAGAAAAAAATAATAGAAAAAGGATAGTACGTAATATTCTAGTAGAAAAAAATTATTGGAAGAAAACATTAATTAAGAGAGAGAGAATGTTAAAGGAATAGTTAATGTAAATAACATAAAATTATAAATTTATCCAGCACATTATACGTTGATTAAAAAGAGAGGGGAGTGACTTTAATATCCAAAATAAAATGTGGAGCTTGTTAATCACTACATAAAGGTGTAGAGTGTGTGTGTGTGTCTTATGCAATAGAATACCAAAAGTGAAAATATGCCAGCTAATAAGGAGAAAAAAAGACAATACAAGTGAATTGGTTGAGAGAAGGACATATGGATAGAGATGATGAAAACAAAGAGCTAGGGCATGGCAAAAGGGTGCACATAACTAACTCCAACCAAAGGGATTTTGTGTGCTAAGCTATATGTGGAGGAAGAGCACTGAATAGAGACATACTTGGTACAATTGTTTCCTTCCTCCTTTGAATATCCCTTTTCTCCTCGCATCCCTTTTTGTTCACTGATTCCAATTCCTCATGATCACTTGCAGGTGTGATTGTCAAGGGTCGATGGACTAGTAAATTTAATCTTTACATGTTTTGGAGCCATTACGCATACTTTGTTATTTCCTTTTGAACTTGGAACCAATATTTCACTTTTTTTGGTTTGGTGCTACTTCATTGGTGTACTTTGTAACAACCTCCCAAGTACAGTACCATGCTCAAATCATAGCGCCATATTTAGAAGTTGTTACTATTGCCTGAATGGACCTTGTCTGATAGCAACCTCAGGTCGTCTTCAATATTTCTTGAACTACCTAGAGATAATACGAAAATAAACATAGAAGTGAGAATTTAAAATTCTCAGTAGGATTCTCTAAATTGTCACACATAGTGTCATCGTTATTATCTCAAGCTGCTTCGATTTATTATGAAAAAGGTGAACATGTTATATAAAGTATTCAATTTTATAGTTCGAAAATATATTATCCGAAGCAGAGTTCATTTTATTCATACACTTGCTAAATAGAGAAAGAATCTAAACATCAACATAGTAACATGAAGGATAATTGAATAAGGTGCATAGATTCATAATAACATAAGGAATAGTTGATTTTTTATGCATAAATTGAATGCATATAACTTCTTGGTGTAAGTGTCTTTCTTTTAACTTTTTTTACTTGGCACACTTAGGTGTTACGTATCACCGTCCTTAGGGTGCGTATACCGGTCTGCACTTAAGCGTTACATATCGCCGTCTTCAAGTGTACCCCCTTACTTATCTTTCAACTATACTTGGTCCCTTGGAAGTGAATGGCCTCTCTCACCTTTGGATAATAGTTTGATTTTCAGAACCGAGTTCGTTCTTATATAGGATTGACGGGTTTACTTTCCTCGATGCTCCCACCGACTTATTCCCCTTAAATTTGTTCAGAAGCTGGCCCAAGTAACATGAAATTATTATTACATCTTTAATCATGAAGTCATGAATGCATATGTTGAAGGAATCATATTCATGATGCATGATTCATATACTTCTACCGAAAATTCAGCAGCATAACGGATCAGGTCTGTTTCCCCATGAATAGTACCAACTTAACTAGAAAATCAGTTACAACAATAGAGCAAACATCATACATTAATGCGTTAATATTATCATAGGTTTGCAATATCTAACACCAATTGCAACGTACTCATACATTAAGTTAGCCAATTACTAAATTAGCAATTCTCCTCATATCACTCAAATTGCCTGTTTTTGTGTATTATGCCATAATTTCTACTTAAGTTATTAAATTTTGAATTTTTACTGTTGAAGTGTTGTTTGTCTAGTTTTTAACCTTCTTGGTCCCATCAATTTTGATAAGTATAATTTAAGATATTGGCAGTTTACTTAGGTCTGCCCTATGTTTGATAGAACAGGGGTCTAAAATGTAAAAATTCGCTAGAAATAGAAATCTTATTAGATTTGAGTGAATCTTATATCATTGTAAAGCTAGCAAAAAATATTTCATTTCCAATAAGTTTCGTTTTATTCAATAATTAGAGCTCAAGTTATAATCTTGCAAAATTGGTAGAATTGGTCTGCGTTATCTCTGTCTAGTTAGGACACAAGGAAATTTCGCTGAATTACTAGGAGCAATAGGAATCGACTTTGACTCTGGAATTTTTATGGCATGTTTTTCCATGTGTAAGATTTCTAAAAAAATTGGTTTCACCCTAATTGACATTGTATGGGCGAGTTATGCCTTGCACAATCCACCCTAGTCAGATATAGAGGTAGAAATCTAGGGTAAATTTTCAAAAAATCATATCTCACTCAATACTAATACAATGACCTTATAGTATATATGGTTGGAAAGCTATAAATGTCTACCTTCATTTAAAATTAGTTTCATCAAATTTTGATGGCTATGTACAAAGCCGTACACTTTGTAAATATGGACACTGTAGGGTTTCTCAACTCAATCAATTATGTTTAGCTTCTCTTTTAGTTTTTCAATCGAGTTTAAATCCAAACCTAATAATTTCATGATAATCCAACTATAAAAGATCATATAAACACAATATAATCTCAAATAAGGGAGTGAAAATAGATTCCTCATTAGCCACAAAATCACAAATATTAAGAAAGAGTCATGAATCCTACCTTGATTTGGTGAGTAAGCAAGCTAAACTCAAGTTTTTTTGATGAAAGAGGTTGGTAAAGGATGAAGAAAAGAAGATGATGGGATGAGAGTTTGAAGAGAAATGGAAGGGGTGGTCAGTCCCCCTTTGGCCGAACAAGAGAAAGAGAGAATGGGCTAATTATGTGTTTAGGTCATAATTAAAGGAAAGAAGCATGTAGTGTGGTTGGTGGCTTGAGTGGTGGAAATTTAGCCAAATCGCCCCCATTTTTTATGGCTAATGGAGGCGCTGTTTTGTGGGTGGTGGCGGCTAAATTCTAGCCACCTAAATTAGGTTTTAATAATATAAATTTTTACTGACTCGATTTTCATAGTATACAATACCAAAAATTGAACTGATTTCCTTCAAACCAGTAAAACCCAACTAATTGTCTATAAATTTTTTCTTCAATGAAATTCATATCCATCTAACCCTATTAAACGTGTTTCGATATTAATTACTCAAAATTCTATAATGTGTTTAAAGTTTTAATTATTTGATAGAGCTAGTTATACGTAAAAATTTGGGATGATACATAATTGCTTATTGGTTTCAATATATTGATGTATTTTCATTCACATTGAGCTACATTTGGTGCTTTCATTTTGATAGTCATGGCTGATAGTACAAGATTGAAGGATGTTGCTAGAAGGGTGGATACTTTAGGTGCTGAATTCGTTCGTATCTAGGAGGGTTTTCATTAGAAGGACTAAGCCATCATTGACCGATTTGAACGTATGGAGAATATGTTAGAACAAATACAACAAACTCTGAACTCATAAGCTGAATCCTCGGCAAATGACCGATCTAATGGCCCTGGGATAGCTCATAATCATTCTCCATTTCACCCAAGACATGTGAACTTGCATTTTCAAAGGTTTGATGGTACTGATGTATTCCACTGGATCTTTAAGGCAGAGTAGTTCTTTGACATCTACTTGATTCCTAAAGAGTAGAAAATATTAATTACTTATCTCCATCTATAGAAGGAAGTAGTACCTTGGTTCCAGATGATGTAGCATACCAATCCTTTTCTTTCATGGCAAATTTTCACCAAAGGCCCTGGAAACATAATTTGGACCTTTATCGCTTGATTCCCCTCGTTTTGTTGTATTCAAATTCATTCAACAAGGGTTAGTTCAAGATTATTATTTGCAATTTACTACATTAGCTAATCATTCTTACGGTGTTGCTGTAGTTAATTAAACGGATCTTGATTCATTATTCACTTTATTTTTCGTGCACGTAACACAATATTCTTTTTCATTGCACACATATTGGTATATAAGATAGCTTTGCAATTTACATGAGTAACTCTACTAAGAGTTTCGCCTAGGACAATAGCCATCAAAGGCTGACATATATATATATAACACACACACTTGGCAATTAACTTCAACAACCAGTTCAGTCTTGGCCACCTCCCTCTGGGTTGGTCCTCTTTAAGATCTTCTAATCTGTTTAGAGACAACATGGAAGCACACACATAGGAATGGAAATTTTATATTCTCAGTATGCTTCTTAGACTATCTAACAATCCATGTCATTATTGCCATTCTAGCTGCTTCGATTTATTAGAAAATGGTGATCTCATACATTGAGACAAGGTTCATTTATTAAGTTCAAGAACTGTATTCTTCCGAAGAATATCGATTTTAATTCATACACTTGGGTATAACATGAAAATAATTACACCATTGCTAAACGTGCATTTTCCCTTAACAAATCAACCAACAAAAGTAAGTAAATATGATACATGTTTATGATTGTATGACTGGGTACTTCTCTATATTTCTTTCTTTTCTTACTTTTCATGTACCTTTAATCTTTACTGCCTTTGAGTAGTCTGATCAGGGAGTGAGCTCAACTTGTGACTGTCATCACATAGTACTAGCCTACAAGGAGATCTACATGTCTCTAATTTGAAAGGATCTCATTTTGGTCAACTGCCTCCAAGTTAGAGGGATTTCACTTGTGATTTGTTGCTCATCAAAATTGTAACACTCGATATGGTTTAAACCATGAGATCATTTCTGAAGAGCATTGGAGTTTCCAGACCACCCATGTATAGTTATATGCCCAATGTTTGCTTATCTCACCTCTTATATAAAAACACTCCTCTTACGTAATACACACATAGAGAGAGAGAGAGAGAGAGAGAGAGAGAGATATAATCATATTAAAATATCATTTTTACTCTTTTTAATTAACTTAAGTATTGATATCTATTTTAGTGATTAAATATGTAGTTATCCTTCCATTCTTTAATTATTATCAATGGGTTACTTTCGTTATATGCACATAAATTAAAGAATACAAAATTAAAGTTTAATTATAAAATATATTTACTAGAATATCCTTTCTCAATATTTAATTAATTAATTCATTCTATTAATGTCTTTATGCATTTATCGACTATTGATGTACTTAAAATATTGTGAATGGTAAAATTAGAAAGTCAACCATAATATTTCATTAATATATATTTGAACGATAGATATTAATAATTGTTTTCTTCTCAAGAAGAAAAATAAAAAGGAATAAAAGGAGTAATTAAAAATGAATTTTTCTCTCCTAATAATTTCTAACTTTATAATTTTTTATTGAATAACAATTTCATGAAAATGAGTTATTATATTATTTATTTAAAAATAAAAATTAAGGGTAAAGCAGTTGGCACTCTATTTTGTCTATCTATGCTATCTCATAATTGCCTTTAACTTTTATTTTCTTAACTTCCCTTAAGTAATTTCAAAGTTAAATACATTTTTATACATAATTTTTATATTATTGTCTATTTCTAAATCATATTAATTGAAATTTAATATTTTTATAAGGCATAACAATATTTATTTTTAAAATAATTTTATGTTATAATATAATCCTCTAGAAGACCGTAAATAAATTTTAATTTTAAACCATCTATTAGATAATTATAAAATTCATTATTTCAAATATTAATTGTCTAATTATTTACACGATATTATTTTGCATAAAAAATTATACTCCAACTATCATTATGCTTGTTTAAAATAAATTAGTATTAAACTCATTATCAATTTAATTACAACAACTTTTATTTCAAAGTGATTGATATTTTACGATCTAAAAATTTTTCATAAGATTGTGACATAGTGATTTGCGTCAATTTGGGCACAACTAAACAAATTCATGTTTATGGTATGATAGAAGATAAATATATTCACATCAATACTAGAAAATATCTAAAGATGTTCTTTATAATCTAATATCAAATAATTAACATAAAGCTTTTCTATTTTATTTTATTTTTAATAGATGAACTTTTTTGACGTAAGGAATTGCTTATGCAATTTCACGATAGGAGTGGTGGCTAACTAAAGTCCTAACCAAGGTAGCAACTCTAAAATTCAAACCCTAATATTGTGGGTAAGGTATATTAGGGTTGTAATCCAATTCCCTTACATTCAACCATTGTTGTTTTATCAACATATCAATGTATAATTATATCAAAATATTATAATTTTCTGTCATAAATGAAAATAAAGTTGTACTTTTATAAAAGAGTAAAACCTCATTTATGCACCTCATATTTTACAATGATTTTAACTTAGTTACAAAATTTTTTTTGTTTTATTTACGTTCCTAACATTTTCAAAATATTTCAATCTTACCCTTTTGATAGATAACATCCAAATTATAAACGAAAAAACTAATTTAAGGTCAAATTTCAATGGTAGTAATATCCAAATATCACCAATAGAAATTGTTTACCTTCAATTCTTCAAGGAAAAACTTCAGGTATGGGTTTTAGTAGAAGAAAGATTAATTGAGCATTAATCTGTTTAAATTAAAAGAAAACTTTCATATCCTACAAAAATATGGGAGGTAATAATAGTTAACTATATCATCTTATTTAGATAAGTAATGAATACATCATCACTAAACATTATAACTTGACCTTCATATCAATTTTTTTTTTCCATTTATAACTTGAATGTCGAAATGATAAGATTAACATGTTTTTTAGAGACGTAAATAAAACAAAAAAATTTGGAATTAAATTGAAATTGCGGGAAAACGTGAGGGACGTAAACAAGGTTTTAGCCTTTATAAAAAAAAATTAAGCTCATTAGTCATCATTTCTAATATATTTTAAAAAAATTACTTAGAGCTTCATGTTATTTTTATATTATTATAATTTATTAACATTATATTTTTGTCAATATTTGTGAGAAGTGTTTATTAATTAATACTTTAGATTTCAATTATGTTAAAATAAATTTCAATTTAATAACTTATGAGATTTAACAACTTCTAAAAATTGTAAATTTTCTTTCTTATTATAAAAAAAATTGTTCAATAAAGAGTTTGTTTAAGTTTAAAAATATAATACTTTTATGTTATAATTTTTGTGAATTTTTTTTCAAAGCTAGTATCTTTATCTTATAAAAAAGGGTAAAGCGTCGTTTGCATCTCTCATATTTTACAGTAATTTTAACTTAGCTTCAAAAGTTTTTTTTGTTTTATTTATATCCCTGATATTTTTAAAATGCTTCAATCTTACTCTTTCGATAGACGACATCTAAATTATAAATGAACAAAGCTGATATTAAGGTCAAATTTTGATGTTAGAGATATCTAAATACCATCAATAGAAATTATTTGAATTCAAGTCTCCAAGGAAAAGCTTCAGGTATAAGTTTAGTAGGAGAAAAATTAATTGAGTATTAAAGGGTTTTAATTGAAAAGGAAAATTTTTATATCCTATAAAAATATAAGGAAAAATAGTGGTAGACAATATCATCCTATTTAGGTAAGTAATGAATACATCACCACTAATATTATAACCTGACTTTCATATTAATATTTTTTGTTTATAATTTGAATGTCTAAATAGTAAAATTACGATATTTTAAAAATATTGGAGATGTAAATAAAATAAAAAAATTTGGACTAAATTGAAATTGCTGTAAAATATGAAAAACGTAATTGAGGCATTGTGCATATAAAAAATTTAAAATATTTTTTTGGAATTTATTTTTTGAAAAACTTATCTAGATTGTGGTGCTGGAGGACGGGAGGTAGCACCCGGAGACGAGCGGAGGTGCGATTTCAGTGGGGAGCGACTTGACTCGCGGAAGAGAAAGAGAGAGTGAGAACTATTATAGACGACAAGTGATGAGTTGTATTCACTCACTATCATATCTTAACCATGAGATCACACAATGCACGACACACCATACTTCACAAGAGCACGGCAGAACATGCCTTTAAAATCGCACAGCCTCAAAAACCAGTTGCAATTAAAAGTCGCGGAAGCATACATTTTTTTTTTATTTTAAAAAAATAAATGTTATATATTGAAAAAAAAAAATCTCAAGCTATATCATGCTTGTAATTTATTCGAAGATACTTGCCTATATTATTTTGTCAATGCAGCAAGCCTTGATTATAATCATTTAATAATATCGATCAACATCTGTATTCATCTAGTAAGGAATATTGATAAAAAAACTAGCCTTGAGCGCTCAGTTATTTTCTAGTTAGCAATATACATTCTATGTAGGAAAATTAAAAGCCCTGCAGTTCTTTCTAATCCCTCCTTCATTTCCAAGCAAAACATCAACGCTTGACAATTTTATCATAGCGCTTGCGAAGCTTTCCAGCAAGCTATCATCATCTGCCCCAAAACGCGAGACCAAGTCTCTTGAGGATGGGTCCAAAGCGAGTTGCTGATCGATGTTGAGTATGCCTCTCCTCACAAGTATTTGGTTGTAAAATTGATTGTCAAATGCGAAAGGCGTGTTTAGGTCCAAAAACACAGCGGGGTCATTCGTTGCTGGGCCAGCGGATGATCAACATGTCTGCACCAACTTGGCATCCAAATTAGGCATTATCATGATTAAGAGGCTTTTTCAATCCTTGTTGGTATATATATATGCGCTAACAACTTCACATTTCATGTGAAGGTTAGTAAGATCCATATTTTGTTTCTAACACAAAACACACTCCCCTCTCTTTTTAGTCAAAGAGTACAATAACCTCCTTAAGATTTTTAAAAAGACACTAATTCCAAACTTATATAAAATGGAGACTCTACTCCATTGACCCAAAAAAATAATATATTAATAATTAAAATAAAATTGATATTTTTATATTCTAAATAAATATATTTTAATAATAATTTAATAAAATATTAATTTCTTCATAAAACTGGTAATATATGGGTAATTTTTAAACTTACACTAAGAGTAAAATTATTTCAAGTTATATAAAATTTATAATATATATGTATTTCTTGAAAAATACATCTTTCTATGTGGGTTATGTCCCTTAAAAAAATAATAATTATTAGTGCATCTTGTAACATCCTCCCAAGTACAGTACTATGCTTAAGTCATAGCACCACACTCAAAGAGTTGTTACTGTTACCTGAACAGACCTTGTCTGATAGCAACCTTTGGCCGCCCCCAATATTTCTTGAACTATCTGGAGAAAACATAGAAATAAGAGTGAGAATTGAAAATTCTCAGTAGAATTCTCTAACCATCATACATGATGTCATCGTTATCATCTCCAGCTACTTCGGTTTATTATGAAAAAGGTGAACATATTATATAAATTATTTAATTTTATAGTTCGAAAACATATTGTCCGAAGCAGAGTTCATTATATTCATACACTTGTCATTTGGGAGAGTCAATACCACATAAAGTCATAAATCATACTACGAATAATAACTGCAACATATTAAAATATAATAACACTAATATACTGGAAATATAACATTTGCACATGCCTTTACTTATACTTGAATTTATGTAGATACACAAAATTTTTTTTTCTTTCTTTGTCTTCCCTTAATATTTATCTTCACTTTCTTCATTTGACACACCTAGGCGTTACGTATCGCCTTCCCTAGGGTGTCTGCATCTGCCTACATTTGAGCATTACGTCCCAGAGTATGATCGTCATGTCATACTCCATCGGGATGTGATCACCATGTCACACTCCTTAGGAATATGTTCATCTTGCCACGTCCCAGAGTATGATCATCATGTCATACTCCATTGGGATGTGATTGCCATGTCACATTCCTTAGGGTATGGGATTATTATGCCACATTCTAGAATATGATCGCTATGTCATACCCTATCAGAGCGTGATCGCCATGTCACATTCTTTCAGAATATGGACTCATCATTATATCTTTCATCATAGAATCATAAATATATAGGCTTCATAACTTATTCTCAAATGATAATACTTGAATAGTATTCAAACATGTCGCATAACAACATTAACACACCAACATTTAGAACTATCACTAATTTATGCTGGAAATTTGGCAGCATAACAAATTAGGTCCGCTTGCTCATGAATAGTGTCATTCTGGAACAAATAATCAACCAATAGTACCAACACCATTATAGCACATTAAACTTCAACATCAACATGGTATAGCAATGTTTAGGTTTTAATTGAAATCACATATGCCTTAGGGTGCCTAGTTCATCAATTTGGAAATTCTGCTTATGTTCCTCAATGCTGTTCGGTTTTGTAAAATCTGCCATAAATCCTAGTAAACTCCATTGGACCTAAATTTTGGATATGTTGAGGTGTTATGTGTCTATTTTCTAACCTCTTTAGCTTCATTTAATTTTGATAAGTGTAGCTCAAGTTATTAGGGTTCTATCTCAGCCTGCCCTATAACTGGCCAAAATTACACACTTAAAAGTAAAAATCCACTAAAAATCGAAAACTAGTTCAAATCATACGAAATTTGTATCATATTAAAGCTAATAGGACAAGATTTAATTTGCAACAAGTTCTATTTCATTTTCTTGAGTAGAGCTTGAGTTATAAGCTCCAAAATTTGACCCCTCTGACTGCCCTATTTTAGTCTGGTTTGGATTTAGGGCAACTTCCTTGAACTACTGGGAGCAATTGGGATCGAATTTAACTCTAAAATTTTTATGGGGTGTTCTCCTATGTGCAATCTTTCTAACAAAGTTAGTTTCACTCAATTCCAAGTTGTATAGGGCATGTTTTGCCTTTAACAATCTCATCTACCCAGAATTAAATTCAAAAACCTAGGTCAAACTTCCAAAATTCATATCTTCTCAATGCTAATCCAATAGCCTTATAATTTATATGATTGGAAAGCCCTAGATATCTAGTTTCATTAAAAATAGTTTCATTAAATTTAAACAGTTGTAGGTGGAGCTGTACACTCTGCCATACGGACCTCGGCAGGGTTTCTCAACTTAACAGATTCTATTTTATGGCTCTTTGTGCTTTCTTATTCTAACTTCAACTCTAACTCAAAGTTTCAAGTTAAACCAGCCATACACCACCAGCTACACGAAATATATCATCAAAGAAATAAAGAAAATTAAAACTTCATACAGCCACAATTTATGAAAATCAAGAACAAGATGGAATCCTACCTCAAATTGATATAGAAACTAGCTAAATTTGAGTTTTTGGCGAAGGATATGGGTGGAGCTTGGAGATGGAAGCTAGATAAAGTGAAATAGGGGAAGAGAGAATGAAGAGGGGTCAGCTACAAGGAGGAGAACGAAAATGAATGAGTGAGGAGGGATTTTTGTGAGTTTTATGACATAGGTGGTTAGAAAGAGTGGCTCTTATTGGTGGTTGTATTTGTGGTGAGTGTTTGCCACTTTCCTTCACAAAATTGGGCAGCAAATTGGCACCTTGTATTGGGGGAGGAGTGGCCAAATCTTGGCCACTCATGTTAGGATTTTTGGTGCATAATTCTACTGATTCGGCTCCGGTAGTTTAAAATACCGAATCTTTATCGATTTCCTTCAAACCGGCAAATCATTATTGAATAGTTTTGTAAGAATTCCTATGTATCTATCTTAATCTTCTGCAAACTTAATCCTTATAATTAACACTTAATTAAATCCTAATTAATCTCTAATTAATTTCCAACTAATCTTACTTATACGATAAAATCGATTAACGACATAAATTAAATGTATTGTAATTCCGGGCGTTATATTAAATAATTTCTTATAATTTCTTACATGATAACCTAAATTTCCCTCAGCTCTAATATTTATAATTCACTCCTAATTACTCTTATTTTTCTAATAAATTGATTAATAGTGCAACTCAGTCGCACTGTTCCCTTAGAATTGTCACGTTTTTTATTGTTTTTGTAAATCCTTTAGTATTTTCTATCTAGTTTCCATAACTAATGGCACTTCCGTAATTTTCAGTAAGTCTAAGGGCATCCCATGTCGTTTCACATGTGACACCTTCGTGGCCCAATTGGCCAAGAATTGGGTTTCTACGATTCCGCTACGTGATTCTGCTTCGTTTAAAACCTTATTCTGCTAATTCTATTGATATAAGGACCTAAATGTCATTTTCTAAAAAGTTTAGGGGTAATTATGGAAAAGATCTTTAGTGGTAAATATGTAATTACTAAAAATTTTGGGCAAAGTCATAAATAATTGAAATTTGCCCATGGACATTTTCATTATTTCTTATTATGTTATATGGGGATGTTACACATCTAATATATTAATCATATTTAAATAAATTGTAATAATATATGTAAATAATAAGGACAAAATGTAAAACAAATGATAGTATTTATATATGAGGAATGCTAATTTCCAAACTAAAGCTTCACATTTTGTCTTCGACAAAAAACTCATTTCCCTCTTTTCTAAATCAATTTATGATTATAGATAATTTTTTAATTTAATTTTATTCACATTAATTACGATTTTAATTTTTTTCTCTCACCTAATTAATATTCACTCTCTCTTTTTTTTATTCACACAAATAATTTATCTTTATTCGATTTGTTTTAATGTAGATAATATATTAAAATTAAATCCTTATAATTATCTTACATTAATATTATAAAATTTTAATATTAATTAAGATATTTAATTACCATGAGACTAAGTTTTTAGCATTGTCATAGTAATAAGATTTTCTTAATACTAATTAGCTTAGCAAGTCTCATGTTTTGTATATTTTAAAGTTAGTTACATATATTATTACAACTTATAATTTAAACATAATTCAAATATTAGATGCACTAACAAATAAGTAATTTATTTTTTAAGGGATGTAATCACATGAAGACATGTATTTTTGACAAATAGATATATATTAAAAATTTTAATGTTAATTGTTTATGATTTTTATAAAAAAAATATTTTATTAAATTATTATTAAAATATATTTATTTATATTAAAAGTATACTAAAATTATATTCTTATGATTATCTTATATTAATATTATAAAGATTTAATCTTGACTAAGATCATGATACTAATTTTTTAACATTCTCATAACAATAAGATCATTTTAGAATTGCTTTTCAACAATATTAATTACTAATTAATTTAATAAGACTAACGTTGCAACTTATTTAAACATAATTAATATATTAGACGTATTAATAATATTTAATTTATTTTTTACGGGATATAATCCATGTAAAGAAATGTATTTTTCAAAAAATACATATATTAAAATTTTTAATGATAATTATTTACAAATTTTAAGAAATTAATACTTTATTGTGTTATTATTAAAATATATTTATTTAGCATTCTTTGCTACAATATTCGTTTAACATATAATAGTATTACTTTTATTTTAATTATTAATATATGCTTTTTTGATAATGGAGTGGAGCTCCATTTTGCATAAGTTTGAAATTTAGTATTGTTTTTTGAAACCTAGAAAGGTTATTATACTTTTCTCTTTTAATTAACATATGATTCTGGATAAATTTATAATTTCATGTAAATTACTTTAATTTTTCTATTAACTTTCTCTCTTTTCTAATTAATATTTTCTTTTATTATTTTTTCTACTTGAATAATCTTTTTTAAATAATATATAAGTGGTTAAAAATTCAAATAATATTATTATATGTTAGATAAATATATTTAATATTAATTCAATAAAGTATTTTTTATAGTAATTTTTAAGCATGGTTTAATATTTTCACAATGTCATAATCATAAATTTTGGTGATGAGCAACAAAATAATATAATAGAAAGAAGTTTGTGTCTTTTAAGTAAAATTTAGAGAAG
This sequence comes from Pterocarpus macrocarpus, assembly GCA_031439585.1. Lineage (NCBI taxonomy): Eukaryota > Viridiplantae > Streptophyta > Magnoliopsida > Fabales > Fabaceae > Pterocarpus > Pterocarpus macrocarpus. The sequence goes on from CM062520.1 coordinate 30,663,286, forward strand.
GCTACAAACAAGTTTGAATTAGATAAGTTAAATTAAAAAATGAATGCATTATTGTGTTAGCGTTTTATAATTGTCAATGAGAGAAAAGATAAAAAAAAGAAGAAGCATATACGAGGTTACGTAATTTGGAGAGACCTGTGACAACTTACAAGTATGGATGTATACTTCAAAACATCACGTAAATTTACATTCACATTTTTTTTTTTTGGACTTGATACATACATATTTTGGGTTAAAAAAACGCATAAAAGTTAATATCAATTTCTCTTTTAAATGGTTTTTTTTATCATCGTTAAGTATGAGTTATTTGGTAGAAGATTTAATTGTTTACAAACTTTATAAGAAAAATATTTTATTGTGTTAATATTAAATATAATGACTCAGCATATAATAATATTTCTTGAATTTTTAATCACTATATATTATTGATGTAAGAAAAAAAAATAGAAAAGGATAGTACGTAATTTCTAGTAGAAAAAAAATTATTGGAAGAGAACATTAATTAAGAGAGAGAATGTTAAAGGAATAGTTAACATAAATAACATAAAATTATAAATTTATCTAGCATATCATACGTTGATTAAAAAGAGAATGTTGAATTTATCTAGCAGATAGAACGTTGAATTTGGCTAAGTGTTAAAATTTGCGACCGATTGTTTGGTCGCAAAATTAGACACGAAATCGGCCGCAAATTCGAATTTTGTGACCGATTTTTATTTAAACATAAATGATATATTATTATAAATCGGTCACAAAATCGGTCGCAAAAATTTAGAATTACGAATTTTACAACATGACATTTGTCTCCCATCATTCAAATCGGTCGCAAAATCGGTTGCGAATCCGACAATTTCTAGTAGTAGAAAGGAGTGAGTTTTATGTCCAAAATAACATGTGATACTTGTTAACCTCTACATGAAGGTGTAGGATGTGTGTGGGTGTGTGTTTTGCAATACAATACCAAAGGTGAAAATATGGTAGCTAATGAGGAGAAAAAAAGGCAATACAAGTGAATTGGTTATGAGAGAGGGACACATGGGTAGAGATGCTGAAAACAAGGAGTTAAGGCATGGCAAAAGGGTGCACATAACTAACTCCAACTTGAGGGATTTTGTGTGCTAAGCTATGTGGAGAGAGAGGAGCACCGAATAGAGAAAAACTTGGTATGATGTTTCCTCCCTCCTCTGAACATCCCTTTTCTCCTCCCATCCCTTTTCCTTCACTAATTCCAATTCCTCATGATCACTTGTAGGTGTGATTGTTAAGGGTCAATGGACCAGTGAATTTAATCTTTACATGTTTTGGAACCATTATGCACACTTTGTTATTTCATTTTGAACTTGGAACCAATATTTCACTTTTTCTAGTTTGGTACTGTTTCATTGGTGTACTTGCTTATTGGTTTCAATATATTGAGGTATTTTCATTCGTATTGAGCTACATTTGGTGCTTTCATTTTGATAGTCATGGCTGATAGTACAAGATTGAAGGATGAAGTTGGAAGGGTGGATACTTTGGGTGTTGAATTCGTTTGTATGTAGGAGGGTCTTCATTAGAAGGACTAAGCCATCATTGACCAATTTGAACATATATGGAGAATATGTTACAACAGATACAACAAACTATGAACTCACATGCTGAATCCTAAGTAAATGATCGATCCAATGGCCCTAAGATAGCTCATAATTGTTCTCCATTTCACTTAAGACATGTGAACTTGAATTTCCCAAGTTTGATGGTACTGATGTATTCCATTGGATCTTTAAGGCAGAGCAGCTCTTTGACATCTACTTGGTTCCTGAAGAGCAAAAAAATACCAATTACTGATCTCTATCTCGAGAATGAAGTAGAACCCTGGTTCCAAATGATGTAGCATACCAATCCTTTTCCTTTGTGGCAAATTTTCACCAGAGCCCTGGAAATAGAATTTGGACCCTTACCACTTGATTCCCCTCGTTCTGCTCTATTCAAACTCACTTAACTAGGGTTAGTTTAGGATTATTATTTGTAATTTACTACATTAGCTAATCATTCTTATGGTGTTGCTCTTGATGCTATTCTTGAGTGTTTTATTTGAGGCCTTACACTTGAAATTAAAAGAGATGTCTTATCTCAAAACCTCATGTCATTAGTACGAGTTGTGTCATTAGCTAAGCTTTTTGAGGAAAAATATCAATACAAAGCTCAACAACATTACTGGTCCAACTACCTCAAGATTTGTTCTAGATAGTACCCTAATTGTCCCACAACCACCAACTATGCCAATAACCCACCATAGTTACCACCATTGCTACCAACACCACCAAAATTACTTGCACCACCATGATTACCAGCACGACCACCTAAGCCTAAACCATTATTTGCCCGAAACCAGAACATTACAAAAATGTCCCCTGCTGAGATTCAAATGAGAAGAGAAAGGCTTTTGTTTCACAAATGATGAGATGTATACTGTAACACCTTACCAAACAAAATAACATGCTTAAGTCATAATATATTACCTGATAAGTTATTACGTGTGGCAGTCTAATTAAATCCCATTTTCTGATTCAATGTTAATTACCCATTTAGAGTTAACTGTTCACTTAATAAATTTTCGTTTGACTGCGGAATAAGTAATAGATAATCATTGTAACAGAAATAAAATAAAATAAATAAAAATGCAGAATAGACAAAACTATTGAAACTGCATCATATATATATATATATATATATATATATATATATATATATATATATATATATATATATATATATATATATATTTCAAAGTTTGCCAAAAGATACATAAACAGTACAGGGTAATAAAATGAGGCTACTGAAACAAAATAAATCGGCCTGTCTTTATGAACAGTGCCCTAACTGGTCCCCAAGGGACTTTTCATGTGCTAACCATCCACATATAATATACACTAAACTACTGCCTATGGCCCAATAATGCCAAAAGAGGGCTACTCTATACATTTCCTATTGCAGCACTACACGGGCACCCTAGATGGACTCTGAGGAAAGGAATCCATTCGCCATGCCGATGTCAACTGGAGTGTAGTCCACGCTCGGGGCAAAAGACGAGAAAGACAAGCTCGTCGCCTCTGACGGATCCTCCTCAGATAGTGAGGCAGAGGGGATCTGCTGCAGTGGTGAAGCTGGCAGAGCCATGGGAGCTGCTGTTGTTGTTGCTGTTGCGGTGGGTGGAGGTGGGAACAGATGTGCCATGTGGAGAGGGATGACAATATAAGGAGCAGACGGGTCGAAAAGGGGGTGAGTAAGTGGGACTGCAAAATCTCTACTGAAGAAGAAATAAAGGCAGAATCGACAGCTACCAGATATGTACACAGAGTCTATAAATGGATCAAGGTAAATATGAACCTCAGGGAACTCAATGAACAGGACTCCTGTCGCCGCATTCTCCATGATCTGAGAATGATGCAAAAACATACAGTAGGGTGAGAAATAAAAATTTCTCAGTAGAAATTTTAATTCTATTCACTTCTGGCATCACTGTCATTCTCAGTTGTTTTAGTTTTTCTTAAGTTTAAATAATACACTAAGACAATAATATTCAACTTTAATTTGTATTATGAATAGTGTAACCCAAAACAAGCTTTATTTTAAATTAGAGCAATAAAAGGACATTTAAACCTAGCACGTCAACATGACTAAAATAGTAATCATAGTTGAACAGTAACATAATACTAGGAACACTGATAACTGTAAAAGTAGTTAGGAATATATATATATACTGAAAAGGTACACTTTGTCTTTGAGAGCCTTCAACTTTTGTAACTTATAATTTCCATTCTTGGTCCCTTGGGAGTCATTGGCCATATACTCTTGGGTAATAGTCTGCTTCTCAGGACCGAGCTCGTTTCTATACAAGATTATTGGGTTTATTTTCCCCGGCTTTTCCATTGATCTATTCCTCTTAAACTTATTCAAGGGTTGGCCCACGTAATATGGAATTCTTTATAATATTCATGAATTGCATGCACAACTAACTTTATCCTTTCAAACATCATGTGTTCATGCAAGTATAACTCACACAACATATGAATTCTCTGCCGAAATTTCGGCATCATAACTGATCAAGTTCGCTTCCCTATGAATAGTTTCAGACTAGTAAAATCATTCAAACATGCAAATCAATATGGAACAGCAATTATATATTCACAATATCATTCATAAAAGTCAATACAAACATCAATAGAGTTTTCTGTTTACTTCATCCTATTCTAACCGAAATTTTGTATAATCCACCTTTAGTCCAATTTAACTCATTTAAACCTAGATTTTGGATATGACATAGCTCTATGTGTCTAGTTTCCAACTCTTTTGGCCCTATCTCATTTTGATTTGTATAACTCAAGTTATTAGCATTTTACCTCAAATTGCCCTGTACTTAGCCATAATTGCACCCTTATAAATGAAAATTCACTAAAAATAGAAATCTAGGTAAAATCATACAAAATTTATGTCAATTTAAAGCCAACAGAACAAGCTTTCAAATGAAATAAGTTGCATATCATTTTCATGAGTATATTTTGAGATATAAGCCTTGTAACTTGACCCTACTGGACTACCCTATTCCAGCCCGGTTTGAACTTAAGGTAAATTCATTGATGTTCTGGGAATAATTGGAAATGAATCTGTCTCTAAAATTTTATGGGATATTCCTTTATATGTTAGCTTTCAAACAACGTTAGTTTCACTCAATTTAAAGTTGTGTAGGGTGAGTTACACCCCTCTGAACTCACGCTACCCTAATGGGAATCCAAGATTCTAGGTCAAACTTCAAAAATTCATAACTAATTCTGTACTAATCCAATAGCCTTATATTTTATATGTATGGAAAGCCCTAAATGTCTAGTTTGATATAAAAATAGATTCATCAAATTTAAATGGCTGTAGGCAGACCCGTATACTCCGCCGTATGGATTGTTGAGGGGAAAACCCTAATAGCTTCCTGAATTCTTCTTGAATTCATGTTTTCCTTAAATCAATCCATCCAATCTTCAATTCAAACTCACATATACACCTTAAACAAACTTGGCTGCCTTCTTTTGGGCTGATTTCATCTGACATTCAAACTCAACTTGGCTGCCCTCTTTTGGGCTGATTTGTGGTGCCACTTGTGAGGAGTGTTGGCTGAATCTTGGACATCCATCCTAGGGTTCTCACAGTATAATTTCTATTGGTTCGGTTTTGACAATTTAAAATACCGAAATCTTACCGATTTCTTTTAAATCGGTAAATTAGTTTTAGAAAAATTCTATGAGGTCTTCTATGTTTCTAGTCTAATTTCCTAAATTCTAATCTTTCCAAATCACACTTAATTGGATTTAAGTGAATACTAGATCAAATCCAAATTAATCACAATTATTTGATAAAAACTGAACAACTTGTTTAAAAATGGTAAAATTTTTTAGACGATACATTTCTACCCTCCTAAAAAAAATTTTGTCCTCAAAATTTAGTACCTAAGAACAATTCCGGATACTCCTTCCTCATATCGGACTCTAATTCCCACATATAGTCAGTTGAGTCTTCATTTCCTTATGCCACCTTCACTAACTGTACAGTTTTGTTCTAAAGGTGTTTGATGCTCCTGTCCACTATCTGTGCTAGGGGTACATGAAAAGTTAAGTCATCCCTTAACTGGATTGATTTAGGCTCCAAGAAGTGAGTGGGGTTCGGCTAGTATTTTCTGAGTTGAGAAACATGGAAAACATCATGGAGGTTTGACAGATGCGGAGGTAAGGCGACTCGATATGCAACTGGCCTGATTCGCTTCAAGATTTGAAAAGGACCTATGAAGTGAGGGCTTAGTTTTCTAACTTTAATAGCTCTACCTACTCCGGTTGTGGGTGTGATCTTCAAGAACACATGGTCTCCTTCTTGAAATTCTAATGGCTTTCTCCTAACATTCGCGTAGCTCTTCTGACGGCTCTGAGCTACAAGTATCTAGCTATGGATTCTTTTGATTTGCTCTGTAGTTTGTTTAATTAACTCCGATCCTAGCAGACTTTGCTCCCCTGATTCATACCAATATAATGGAGATTGGCATTTCTGTTCGTATGGGGCCATGCCGATGCTCGCATGATAACTATTGTTTTATGCAAATTCGGCCAATGGTAAATATCGATCCCAGCTCCTGCGTTGTTCTAAGATGTATGCTCGCAGCATATCTTCTAAAGTTTGAATAGTTCACTCGGTCTGACCATCTGTTTGTGGATGGTACGTAGTGCTTAAACAGAGTCTGGTGTCGAACGCTTTTTAGAACGCTCCCCAAAATCGTGAGATAAATCTTGGATCTCGATCTGAGATGATTGTTGAAGGAATACCATGAAGTCACACCACTTCTCAAGTGTACAATTGAGGCAACTTCTCCAGAGGATAAATTGCTCGAATGGGTAAAAAGTGAGTAGACTTGGTTAGTCTATCAACTTGACCCATATAGCGTCATATCCTGAGGATGTCCTTGGTAAGCCTACTACGAAGTCCATAGAAATACTATCCCATTTCCATTCCGAAATCTCTAAGGATTGTAGAGTTCTTGTAGGTTTCTGATGCTCTATGTTTACTTTCTGGCAGGTTAGATATATATTCATTAGACTCGCCCAATCCTTCTTGAGGCCTGGCCACCAAAACATTTTCTTAAGGTCTTGATACATCTTGTTAATGCCAGGATGTATAGCAAAATCACTTCTATGGGCTTCCTCCAAGATTCTCTGCCTAAGGTTGTCCTCCTTAGGTACGCATATCCGTCCCTGATATCGCCATACACCTTCTGCATCTCAAGTAAATTTTGTTAGCTTTCCGGATTGCACTAGTTGCATTGTATGCTAAAAGTCGTCATTCCTTTATTGTGCCTATCGGATTTGGTCTTTGAAATTACTGGTTATCTTAAGTTGGTTTAATTGAATGGCATCAGGGGTTATAGAGATTCCCAATTTGAGGTCTCAGAAACTCTCTATAAGTTCCACCTCCTTGATCATCATCTATGTCATGGTTAAAGACTTCCTACTTAGGGCATCTGCCACCACGTTTACCTTGACAGGATGGTACTTTAGCTCAAACTCATAATCTTTAAGAAACTCCATCCATCTTCACTGCCTCATGTTTAATTCTTTCTGATAAAAAGGATATTTCAAGATTTTATGATCAGAAAATACTTCAAACTTCACTCTGTAGAGATGGTGTCTCTATATCTTCAGAGCAAATACCATCGCCGCTAACTCTAGGTTATGCGTTGGATAATTTCTTTCATGAGTTTTCAATTGCCTGGAAGCATACACGATGACGTTCCTGTCCTGCATTAACATGTACCCAAACCCTTTCTTGGAAGCATCACAGTAAACTTCGAACGGTCCGCGAGGGTTTGGCAGAGTAAGCACTGGGGCTGTCATCAACTTTTCCTTTAATTCTTGGAAACTCTGCTCGCACTCAAGTGTCCATTTGAATGGGCATTCTTCCTAGTTAGCTTTGTTAGGGGCAAGGCTATTTGAGAGAAATTCTTGACAAATCTTCTATAGTATCCTGCCAGACCTAAGAAACTCCTGACTTCCACGATTGTCGTTGGCCGTTCCCAGCTTAATACTACTTCCACCTTACTGGGATCCACAGAAATTCCCTCATGGGATACCACATGGCAAATAAATTTTACTTCTTTCATCAAAAATTCACATTTGGATAGCTTGGTGCAAAGTTTCTTCTCTCTTAGAATTTGCAGAACCAATCGCAAATGTTCTGCATGCTCCTGCTTCGTCTTCGAGAAAACAAGTATGTCATCAATGAATACCACCACAAATTTGTCAAGATATAGTCGGAATGTTCGATTCATATAATCCATGAATATTGCCGGTGCATTCGTCAACCTGAAGGACATCACAGTGTATTCATAATGTCCATAATGAGTTCGAAATGCCGTCTTCGGAATATCTTCTTCTCAAACCCGAATCTAGTGATATTCAGACCGTAGATCAATCTTGGAAAATATAGTTGCCCTTTGCAGTTGATCCATGAGATCATCAATCCTTGGCAATGGATACTATTTTTTATCGTCACCTTATTCAACTGCCAATAATCCACACATAATCGCATGCCTCCGTCTTTCTTCTTAACTAACAGGACTGGGGCTCCCCATGGCGAAGCATTTGGTCTAATAAATTTCTTTTCCAAGAGCTCTTCAGTCTGCTTTTTAAGTTTGGTCAACTCCAAGGGTAACATTCTGTATGGTGCTATAGATATCAGCCCTACTCCTGGTACCAATTCAATGGCGAACTCAATTTTCCTCTCGGGAGGAAAATCAGGGATATCCTTAGGGAACACATCAGGATATTCCCTAACAACTGGAATATCATTTAACTTCTGATCAACCTCCATTACATTAGTTGATAAGAGAATATTCCCACAATGGTGCATTGCTAAAGAGCATAAATAAAGGTTTACAGGGATTACTGATTCAGAAGGTGAAGTAGAGGGAAGCACAATGGATTTATCAGAGCAATTTAATAGGGCTCGGTGAGCAGAGAGCCAATCCATACCCAAAATAATGTCAAGGCCAGACAAGGGAAGGCAAATTAAACTGGTCGAAAAAGTTCGACCTCCTATCTGACAGGGGACATTCATACAAATATGATTGGTCTTAACGAGTTCACTTGTAGGAGTAGAAACTAGCACGTCATAGGGTAATTCAGAAATAGGTAATTGTAAGGCTGACATGCAATCATGAGAAATGAAAGAGTGAGATGCACCTGAATTGTATAAAACAGTCAAGGTTTTACCATTCACTTCACACGTGTCCTGAATCAAATCTTCAGATCTTTCGACTTCTTGTGCATCCATGGTGAAAACTCTTCCCTGGCGCTGCGGCCTGGGAGTCGGCTGAGGGTTTCTGGCTGGGCATTTATAGATTTTACAGCCTGGCTTGCCACATCCAAAATAGACATTCTGACCTGCTAAGCATGGGCAATTGCCGTGATTCTTGCCATACTAGCTTCAAGTCTGGTTTCCAAAAGGCTTCTGGGGTTGCTTGCCCTTATTGCCTGTTGGTTGAAACTTTTTCTGCAGCTGAAAGTTGGGTTTAAACCTTGGATACGGTGCTAATCCTTTTTTGAAGTTATTACCAGCTGATCTAGCAATAGTTAACTTCCTATTACAATCCTCCACCAATTGACACTTGTTAACCAGAGTGGAAAAATCTCTAATCTCCATCGGCCCTATGGTCATAAGGATAACTTCTCATAGTCCACCCTCAAATTTCATGCATTTCCAAACTTCATCAGGGTTCCGTTGATAGATTGTGGAGAATTTACACAACTCCTCAAATTTAGCAATATACTCCGATATGCTACTATTCCCTTGACGGAGGTGCATAAACTCCAACTCCTTAGCATTGCGAATAGAGGTAGGGAAGTACATCTAATAGAACTCGTCTCTGAATACGTCCCAAATAATATTTGTTTGGGATCCCTCCAATAACCGCCGTGCACCATTCCACCAGAACTCTGCATCTGCTTCCAATATATATGTGGCAAAGGTCACCTTCTGACGGTCTGTGCAGTCTAAAATGGAGAAGACTTTCTCCATAGCTTTAACCCACTCATCTGCCTTATCTAGGTCGAAGGCTCCTCTGAAGCTGGGCGGGTTAGTTTTTCGGAACTCGGCAAATTTAAGGTATTCTAGGTCCACTCCTGGATTATTAGAATTCCCTCCATGACCACCCTCAGGCTGCCTACCTAGTTGGCCCATCATCTGAGTTGCCGCAGCCGATTGTTCTCGCATGGCATATGCCATCTCTTGCATCGTATCCATGAATTCCGTAGATTCCTCCTGAGCTGAATCTATTCATGGCCTACCTCGCCTTCCGGAAGCCATCAAGTTCTGAACACACAAAACAAGAGTGATTGAGTTGATCAGGCTCAATACTAAGTCTAGTGTGCTAGTAAATAATAGCATACGGTTAGGCAATTCCCTCATATGCATCCTATCCATATGGACAAGATTCAGTGCACGATAATATCTAAGAAACACAGAGCATATACGAAGCATAGTCAGTCCAATCCTCAGGCCTATATTAGGACAAACTGGTCTGATACCAAAAATGTAACACCTTACTAGACAAAATACCATGCTTAAGTCATAATATATTACCTGGTAAGTTATTATGTGTAGCTGACTAATTAAATTTCACTTCCGATTTAATGTTAATTACCCATATAGAGTTAACTGTTCATTTATTCATTTCTGTTGGCGGTAAAATTAAAAAAATTGATTAACGCTGTAACAGAAAGAAACTGCGGAATAAACAGAACTACTAAAACTGCATCATACATATGGACTCCGAGGAAAGGAACCCATTCGCCATAATAGCATTAGCTGGAGTGTAGTCCACGCTTGGGACAGAGGACAAGGAAGACGAGCTCGTCGCCTCCGACAGATCCTCCTCAGACAGTGAGGTAGAGGGGATCTGCTAAGGTGGTGAAGCTGGCAAAGCCATGGCGTTTGGTCGCCCTTGCTTCTTCTTCTTTATTCGGGTGGAGGTGGGAACGGATATGCCATGTGGATAGGGATAGGGATAGCAATGTAAGGTGCGGCAGGGTCAAATAGTGGGTGCATAAGTGGAACGGCAAAGTCTCTACAGAAAAAGAAATAAAAGCAGCGACTGACTACGGATATATATATATATATATATATATATATATAAACGGGTCGAGGTGAATGTGGAGATCGGGGAACTCAATAAAGAGGGTGCCCGTTGCTGCGTTCACCATGATCTGAGAATAATGCGGAAACATACAATAGGGTGAGAAATAAAAATTTCTCAGTAGGAATCCTAATTCTATGCACATCGGTCATCGCCGTCGTTCCCAGTTGTTTCGGTTTGTCTTAATTTTAAATGACAACATAGTATTCAACTTAATTTAAATTGTAGAAAATAGAATCCAAAACAAAGCTAAATTTTAAATTAGAGCATTACAAATATATTTAATAGGCACACTAATGAAGCTGAAACAGTAACCATCGGCAAACAGTAATATAACACAAGGAATATACAGTTAACTATAACCTTAACTTAGAAATTCATATAAAAAGCACATATATGTGAAATGGAAAAATGCATGTAGCCTTTGGAGATTATTAGCTTATGCAACTTATATTTTCCACTATTGGTCCCCTGGGAGTCTTTGGTCATATACTTCTAGATAATAGTTTGCTTTTTAGGACCGAGCTCGTTCCTATATAGGATTGCCGAGTTTACTTTTCCCGACTTTTCCACTGATCTATTCCCCTTAAACTTATTCAGGGGCTTGCCCAAGTAATATGGAATCCTTTATATCTTTCATAAATTGCATGCACAACTAACATTGTCTTACTTGAACATCATGTGTTCATGCAAGTATAACTCACACAACATATGAATTCTTTGCCGAAATTTTGGTAGCATAATGGATCGAGTCCGCTTCCCCATGAATAGTGCTAGACTATCGGTAAAATCATTGAAACATGCAAATCAATATGGAACAACAATTATATATTCACAATATCATTCATCAAAGTCAATACAACCATCAATAGAGTTTTCTGCTTACTTCATCCTATTCTGCCTGAATTTTGTATAATCCACCTTTAGACCAATTCAACTTATTTAAACTTGGATTTTGGATATGTCATAGCCCTATATGTCTAGTTTCCAACCGTTTTAGCCCCATCTCATTTTGATTTGTATAACTCAAGTTATTAGTATTTTACCTCGGACTGCCTTGTACTTAGCTAGAATTGCACCCTTATAAGTGAAAATTCACTAAAAATAGAAATCTGGATGAAATCATACGAAATTTATATCAAATTAAAGCTAACAGAACAAGATTTCAAATGGAAAGTTGCGTATCATTTGCATGAGTATATTTTGAGATATAAGCCCCGTAACTTGACTCTACTGGACTACCCTGTTTCAGCCCAGTTTGAACTTAAGGTAAATTCATTGATGTGCTGGGAATAATTGGCAACGAATTTGACTCTGAAATTTAATAGGATATTCCTTTATATGTTAGCTTTCAAACAACATTGGTATCACTCAATTTAGAGTTGTGTAGGGTGAGTTACACCCTTCTCAACTCACACTGCCCAGATAGGAATCCAGGATTCTAGGTCAAAATTCAAAAATTCATAACTAATTCTATACTAATCCAATAGCCTTATATTTTATATGTATGGAAAGCCCTAAATATCTAGTTTCATATAAAAATGGATTCATCAAATTTAAATGGCTGTAGGTAGAGCCATACACTTCACCATACGGACTATTGAGGGGAAAACCCTAACAACTTCTTCAATTATTCTTGAATTCATGTTTTCCTTGAATCAATCCATCCAATCTTCAATTCAAACTCACATATATACCTTAAATCAATCTTAATTCATCATCATCACTCATGATAACTTCAGAATCATGCAAGAAAGTGGGAAGAAAGTGGAGTCCTAATCAGCCTAATTCAAAGAAAACAAGAAGCTAGATTGAATTCTTACCTTTGTAAGGTGAAATCTTGTTGGATTGGTGTCTTGGATTGAAGAAACTTTTGATGAAGCTTGAAGAGATGATGAAGATGGAGTGAAGATGAGTGTGAATAGAAGAAAAAAGATGAGAGCTTAGCAGCTTATAGGGGCCGAAAATTCAAGGGGAGAAGAAAAGAATTATTTCAAGACTTTTGAAGGAAGTTAGATTGTGATTGGTGGATTTCATCTGACATTCAAACTCAACTTGGCTGCCCTCTTTTAGGCTGATTTGTGGCACCACTTGTAAGGAGTGTTGGCTGAATCTTGGTCATCCATCCTAGGGTTCTCACAGTATAATTTCTATTGGTTCGGTTTTGACAGTTTAAAATACCGAAATCTTACCAATTTCTTTTAAATCGGTAAATCAGTTTTAGAAAAATTCTATGAGGTCTTCTATGTTTCTAATCTAATTTCCTAAATTCTAATCCTTCTAAATCACACTTAAATGGAGTTAAGTGAATACTAAATTGATTCCTAATTAATCACAATTATTCGATAAAAACTGAACAACTTGTTTAAAAACAATAAAATTTTTCGGACGTTACAACATAGGGGTTATAAATATGAACATAGAAATTCTCCAAAAAATTGAGCCTGTACCTGAATTGTAAAATTCTCATTTACTGTCATTATATCCATTACAAAAGTTGTGACTACTTATCTTGCTCCTTACACTCCTCACGAAATTGAAAATATAGAAACACTAGAGAATAAATAATAACTATGTCTACATAATTGTCAGGTATATGCGATCCTAAATATGTACCCAAGTGATCTTGGTTATGAGCATTTTGTAATGTCCAAGGGGCTTGCAATTTGTTCGCTAATGCTGCTGTCACCTGTGCTATCTGGAGATGACACAAGAGTAACATAGGAGTCAGAATTATAGATTCTTATTAGGATATCCTAGACTACCATATATAGCGTCATCGTTGTAACACCTAACTAGTTTAATTATTAACCTAATCCTTTTTAATTATGATTAATAACTAATCTATCATGCGTTACATTGTTCAACTACAAGATTTCATTTTTCTTATTTACTTTTATTACCAATCTTATCAACTAACTACTTATCTCTATTTAAGTTGGCTTTTTAATTAATTAGCATGCTAGTTGGAAGCAAGGCATAACATATTGAATATCATCATATATGCATCATGCCATCAAAGTCTACTAGTCTACGGTCTACTCCTCAAAGGGTTAGATATAGTCATCCAAAATGAAAATAACATCTAGGACCTAGGATGTCATATAGGTACAATCATCCACCAAAATAAATCAACTCCACTTGATCTATATACAGACCAATGGATAATAGAAGGATCTGTTTATCCATCATTTGGATGCAAAAAAAGAAAAAGGTCCTAGGAGCTACATTAGGGAACAAGACAGTATAATGGGCGAATGTCCTGCAACACCAGGACAACCTGACCCATAAGGGTTCAACTATAAAACTCACCTCCATCTCAAGAATGATCATGACGTGCACTATCTGAAAGCACCAAAGAAAATCATCATGAGAATTGAATCTCAATAGGGGCGGTGCTTCCAGGGGTCTGCCGAGTACCCACAAACTCCTAGGTTTGCACAGGTAGAATTAAAAAAACAAAATAACAGGCATCATATAATTGCAACACATATAATTAATAATTAAATAGGCAAATAATAAGCAGATAATATGCAAAATAATAAGAATAAAATAGAATAATAGGCAAATGCATAATGAAGATGAGCAATAAAGATGCTATGCAAGATACACTTTTTCCTTTATACTTTACATGTCTTTTTGCTTGCCATTTTCTTTCCTTTACTTAGTAGGAGGAAAGCTAGTGGCCTCTACTCACTCCTGCCATGACTTGCTGAGAGTTCTCTACCAAGGTGTCCCCTAATCCCAGATCAAAACCATCTACTCCAAATAGAGCAGTGAATATCCCACTTGTCCATTTCAAGATGGGGCCAAGACATTCACGATAACTTTTCATAAAAACTTCATTTATGCATGCATATCCACACATCCACCATGTTATACTTTTGGATCTATGCCATGCATTTCATATATATGCTCGTGCATTAATAATTCATGCCTTACACATGATATGAAGGTTAGGTCAAATACATTCTTGATACAACATATGATCATGCATGAATGTTCATGTAGGTCTATGTTGCACATACAAGCCCAAAATAAAATAGAACAAGGCATTGAAGAATATCACACTAGTTTAGTTCTATAAGCATTTCTTCCATACATACCAATTGGGCTCTCATTACTATATTTATTATGTATTATAACAAATCAAGAAATGCATTCTTTTGGGTTTTTGATGCTAAATGGGCCAAACATAATATAAAACATCTAGTTTTCACATTCTTTGTAAGAAAATAGCTAGGTCTGGAAACAAGGCAATCCATTAAATAAATCTAAAAAAAAAAGCAAAACACTTGTAAAATTTGTGAAAATTTGCCAGTAAGTCCTTAAGTGTTAAGGTTAATATATAAAAATTTAAGGTCAAAATTTAAGAAATAGCTAGGATAATAAAAGCTAATAACTTATGCAATCTAGCATTCTTTTTCAGCTAGTTAGTTTCAAATTCATGAATATATTAAAAAAAGTAAAATAATTCTAAAAACTCCACAAAAATTTCCAATCATATTTTAAAGTGTTATTAACATGGTATCAAAATGGTATCAAAATATCTAATCAAAATTCATAGATCTAATAAATTCAAAAAAAATTATCAATTTCAATGGTTCTAGAAATTTATCACAGGTCTCAAAATAGGATAGTTCTCTCCCAAATTTTTTAAAATAGTAAATCTCCACAAAAAATCATGAAAATTAACAAACAAGTAGATTAACATGTTAGCTTCAACATATAAAAATTTCAAGCCAAAATAACAAGATTTACTTCAATAGAAAAATCTCACAACTCAGCTATCTAGTGAATCAGGATAACGTTCCAGCTGTATAGTAAACCAAAGAATCAAAAGAGAAGCATATAGACATCACCAACCTCACATAAAATCAAGCATATCTATGCAAAATGATGCAAGAACCAGAGATATAGAGATTTCATACAAGAACAAAGAAGAGGAATAAAGCCTAAAATCTACCTTTAGAAAGCAAACTAAAGCTTCACCTATGAAGCCACCCAAAGAAAACCCCTTATTAAGTTACAAACCAACAATCTTCCTCATACCAAATTTTAGTTCCAAATTTACATCAATGATCACTCTCATTTATGGTACAAAATAGAAAGAAATGCTCCCCAAAATGATGAGCATAGTCGCAGTAATGAAGGAGATTGAGGCCAAAGTTTTTTCAAGCATCAACAATAATACGAGAGAATCCATTAGAATCAATAAAAAGCATAGGATCCAAGGGAGTTTAAAGAAAGGAAAACTCCCTACCTTTATGAGAAGTTAAGAGCTTGGATGAGGGTAGGATGATGGTGATGAACTTGGTGCTTGAAGGATGGAAACAAGGAAATTACAACTGACACAGCCTCACTTGTATGTCTCTCAATGAGTCCTTCTTGAAGGTGAAGAAGAACAAGGTGAAAAACAATCACTCACTTACTTCTTCTCTCTATTATGGCACAGCTGCTTCTTCATGAAGAAGGAAGTGTGTTTTAAGTTTTTTTTGTTTTTTTGTTTAACACTTACCTCACACACAATCACTTAATTTACTATTCAATGTACTTGTTTATTATTATCAGGACAACTTGGTCTCCAAGTTTAATTTTTATTTGGACAAGTGTTCAAGATCAATAGTTGGCAAAATTTCAGAGTTGATGTGAGTATTATTTTATTTGTCTATTCTCCTTGTAATTCTATGAATTTAGCTTATGTTAATTAGGCTAGATTTAGTTAATTAACTTGTCTTAACTTATAATTGCTCAAAAAATTGTATTTAGTCCTCCGAATTATTCTAAGCATGCCTCTAATTTTCCAGAATTTTTCTCAATAATTTACCTATTTTTAAATCATCTTTCTTAATCCTACAATTTACTAATTATTATCCAAAACTTACAGAAAATTCAAATAAACTATAAAAATTCTAATTTTAATTCTACAAGCTATTATCACCTTAATTAACTTTCAAAAAAAGTTTCATAATTTTTCAAAAATTATTTTTAATTTTTCTAAATTTTTATTGAGTTTCAAGCACTAATGATAATTTAAATATCTAGAAAAATTTTAGTAAATTTTCTAGTGGTTATTAAACTTATTTAGGGTTAAAATGGCAAGGAAAACTATTATTATGAATATTCTATAATTATCTTGAATTTTTGGTTCTTTATATTAACAATAAATCACTATTTAATTTATATTTGGATATAATTAATCAAAATATTTAACTAATAACTATAGGGAATGTTACAATCATTGTCATCTCCATCTGCTTCAATTTATTTTCAAAAATCATGTTCTCAATAGATAAGAGAATAAAGGTTTATTTGATAAACTTTTAAAACTCTTTATCCAAAGCAAGTTTATTTTATTTACACACTAGAAATTGAAGAACAATCCATGATGTTGATAATAGTATGGTAAATTAATGGAGTATGCATATGTAAATGCAAATTAAATGGGCAACCAAGTGCACTTGTCTTCTTGCTCTTTGTAACACCCTACCAATTTAATGTTATGCTTAAGTTATAGCATGAAATTAAGTAGACTGTGTTACCATGTTAACATACTGCTTACTTTTCATTTCTCCGTATCATTCACTCTTTTTGTTTTTTTTTGTTTTTTGTAGTAATGGAAGAAATGGAACGGAACGCTATATAATGAACTTGGCAGAGTTTAATTTATCACAACAGAAAAGATAAGAACAAATAACACATGTGCTGTCAACCGTATATATGTACATATATATATAATAAACCACTGTTTCAGTTTATGTATAGAGTTTCAAAGTGGAACACATAAGCGGGGCCGGCGTACTAAGAAGACATAAGGCCCGTATCAATCAAAATGATCCTATGGGTCCTCATAGGACATTCCAAACCTACTACTAGTCCTACGTGCTGTCAAAAAGGGTCATACTGTACAAAGTCTCCTGCAGCTGGCTTACTCCGTCAGATAGCCGTTGGCCATGCCAGGCCCGGCTGGAGAGTAATCTACACTGGGTCCCGAGGAGGAAGAGGGTGACGAGCCGGTGGCCTCGGAAGGGTCACTCTCTGAGCTAAGTGGTATGTCTGGAACCGCCTGCAGAGGTGACTCGGGTCTGAGAGTCAACGGGAGGCTGCCAGTCTTTGCGGGTGCGAGAGCTGGAGGTGGAGTCGCCATGTGTAGTGGGATGGCGATGTAAGGAGTCGCAGGATCGAATGCAGGAGCAAAGTTCCTATCGCTAAATAGGTAAAGGCGGAAGTTACAAGAACCGGCTATATACAGAGAGTCTAATACTGGATCATGGTGAAGCTGCAAATCTGGGATCTCAATGAAAAGGGTGGCCGTGGAGTCCATCACCAAGGTCTGAGAATGATGCAGGAAATACAAAACAAGATGAGAATTTAAAAAAATTCTCAGTAGGGTTCATGCATGACATTTAACTAACGTCGCATTCATTCTCAGCTGCCTCGGGTTTGATTTAATTAAAAAAAAAAAACATGAATTTAAACTTAACTATTCATATTCAATAAAGTTGGGAAAAATGTCTAGTCCGAAGGCGGTCAGAGTTTACTTAAGACAATATAAGAAACAGAATAAACTGATATTAACAATACACAAATATCAACAATACTCAGATTATTGAACATACGGCAGTAAGCAACTTTAACAAATAACAATGCAATCATGCAAAAGTTGCTCTTAAACCTTTCTTTATAAACTTTTCCATTTCTCATAAACTTTTCCATCACTTGGTCCCCTGGGAGTTCTTGGCCACTTTAGACTCCTGGGTAATAATCTGCTTTTCAAGAGCAAGCTCGTTCCTATACAGGAACTATCGGGTTTACTTTCCCCGACGTCCCCACCGATCTATTCCCCTTAACTTTTTACCCAGGGCTGGCCCAAGTATCATGGAACTTTCATCTTAACATAACTTTCATAGCTTTCTTGAAAATGCACATGCCTCTACATGTATCTCATAACTCATGCATATACTTTACCGCAATTTTAGCGGCATAAGGGAACGTATCCGCTTCCCCATGAATAGTGCCAACATATCAGAATACCAATTTGTCATAGAAATTACAATATTGCATGCACAATTCATTACGGAACTCATAGAAGCATTAGTCTCCTTAAGGCAGAGTTACAGCCTCAACATAAATCATTCAACCCGATTTTTGTAAATCATGCCATAATTTCTAATTAACTCATTTAGACCTCAATTTTGGATATGTTAAAGTGTTATGTGTCTATTTTCTAACCTCTTTCGTCCCATCTAATTTTGATATCTATAACTCAAGTTATTCAGGTTTTATCCCGGCCTGCCCAGTGGCTGGCTAGAATCAGATACCTAAAAGTAAAAATCCACTAAAAATCGAAAACTGAATCAAATCATATGAAATTGGATCTTATCAAAGCTAACATAACAAACTTTCATATGCAAAAAATTCCATTTCATTTGCGCTAGTAGGGCTCAAGTTATAAGCCCCGAAACTTAACCTTCCTAAACTGCCCTGTTTTGGCCTGGTTTAGACATAGGGTAAATTATTTCAATCACTGGGAACAACTGAGATGATAACAAACTCGAAATTTCTTGGATGATGTTCTCCTATGTGTAAGCTTTCCAACAAGATTAATTTCACTCAATTTGGAGTTGTATAGGGTGAGTTACATCTTTTTCAACGTATACTGCCCGAGTGAGTGTCCTAATTCCTAAGTTGAACTTCAAAAATTCATATCTCTCTCAACATTACTCCAATGGTCTTATATGATATATGTGTAGAAAGCCCTAGATGTCTAGTTTCACATAAAAATGGTTTCATTAATTTTAAATGGTGGGAGGCGGAGCCGTACACTCCGCCGTTCGGACTGCCGAGGGTTTTGAGTGTTCTAGCCTCTCAACTCTTCCTATCTTCATCCTCTCTTGTTTCCAATTCCATTTTTAATCTCACAAACAGCCAATAAACCAATTATAATTCATCATAATAAGTCAATCAACATATCAAAATTAAGGAATTAAATCACCACCAATCATCCAAGAGTCAGAAAATCAAGCAAGAAGAAAACCTCTACCTCTTGTTATTAAGCTTGAGTTTGGGAATGGTGCTTATTTGAACTTGAAGGTTGGATGGAGTGGGTGAGTAGAGAAGAGAAAAGAGAGCTGAAGTGAGGAAGAAGTTACGTAGAAGGGGGTTTGAATGAGAAGAGGAGAGTGTGTTATATAGGCATGAGTGTAGTTAACTTGGAAGGTTTTGATTGGCCTTAAAACACAAGGCTGAATTTCAGCTAACCTTTTCCTCTTCTTGTGACCAAAATGCTCTCCACGTCGTCCTCTTTGTGTGGCAGAATTGCTCTCCACGTCGCCTAAAAATGGGACTCGTTTCCAGTATATTCTGAAAATGACATCGGAACTCGTACTCTTTTTAAAGTCGGAACTCGGAAATATTGTCTGGTTTACTCAAAACTTGAAAGCAAAGTTGGATGTGAAGCCAAGCACTTAAATCCGGAAGTCGGGAAATTAGTAAACTCGAATCAATTCTAAGCATAACACCGGAGATCGAAATTCAAAATATTTAATCCGTGTACCAGGAAATCGGGACTTATAGGACCTCGGCACTCTAAACTCGATCTCGGAACTCGGGAAAATAAGAGAAATGAAAGCTCTTGGTATTAAACTCGAGATCAGAACTCGTGAAATTTTGAGTCGAACTTGGAGATCAATTCAGAGATTTGATCTCGCGTCCATTTCTGGTTGAGGTCAAATCGGATGTCGGATTTCGTGTTAAGTCGAAAATCTTAAGATCGGAAATCGGAAGCATCAGCCACTCCATTTCAGCTAATGAAATCGGAAATCGGAATTTATTACTGATGAGGTCGAAATTCTTACATGCTTACATAAGGTCGGAAATCGGAAAATCCAAGCCAATCCATTTGGGCCTTCCTAAGATCGGAAATCGGGAATTTTAAAAATTCATTGACGAGGTCAGAAGTCGGAAATGGGACGTTACACTCTTTCTTTGGTACCTTTGAGATGGGTGGATGGCCTTTTCCACACTTGGATAATAAGCTGCTTATCAGAACTAAGCTTGTTCTTATATGTGATTGCTAGGTTTACTTTTCCCAATGCTCACACAAAATTTATTCCTAGCTAGTTTACTTTCCCGAATCAACTCAAGGGAAGCTAGGTTTACTTTCCCTGACTTAATCGGATTTACTTTCCCTGGCCCAAGTAATTTAAATTCATAATCATTTTGAGAGCTCATGTACTCATATACTTTCTCATTTCATATGCTAATATACATTCCTTGGTCATAGTCATGCCTGACGATAATTGAATGCATTTATGCTTATGCCATATACTCATTTTCAAAGTCTTTCTACCAAAATTTCGGTAGCATGATAGCTATAATATAAGGGTCCCTAAAGTTTACAACAGTGGATTATACAACCAATCACATTAAAAAACAATTTCTAGCACATATAAGTTCATATAAAGTAAAGAATGCTTCAATCATAAAGTTTCAAGGAATAGGGGTACTATGACATATGTACTAACATAGCAGTGAACTCAATATATAATCTCAATCTTTTCAATTAATTTTGGTCTAATACAGTTTGGGGACCTTTAGGTGAGATTGTAGGTACTTTAACAATATCTAGCTTAAGTTCCCCAAATTCGGCCCAAAATTTCAAATCACGCCAAATTTTCAAATTAAATCATTTTGCTCTCAAATTCTATAGAAATGTTGCTCTATTAGTCTATTTTTAAACCTCTTAGGAGTCTACCTCACTTCTAAGCTTAAAAACACTTCAAACCTTGCTTCCTTCAACTCCAAAACTCTCTTGGAATCACAAGACAACTCTTAACTTCTTCTTGTCTAAAGCTATATAGGTCCAAGGGTGGGGGATGTTTAGCTTCTATATAGGTTAAAAGATGGCAGACAAGCTCAAAAGCTAGGTAGATGTTGAAGAAACAAGAGAAAACTAAGGGTTTTAGTGCTTGTGAGATCAACAATGGTGGAGAGTGAGTGGGAAAGGGCAACCATGAAGGGGAGGAAGAGAAGAAGATAATGCTAATGTAGGCTTCCAGAGATATTAAGTGAGATTTTTAGAAAAGTAAGATTAACTCATCATCGATAAGTGGTCCATATTGTTTCTTATAATATTGGCCATGTGGCCTACTTTGGGCCACATATAATAGATAAAATCTTACTAGATCAATTTCTTGTATTCCAGGAAGCTATTCCTAATACTTAGGTGGTGTGGCTTTTTTTAAATTATTCAATTTACCTAACTTAGGGTGTGGCACATAATTAACCACCCTCAAAGGGATAAAATGTCACTCCTAGAACTCATCTCAAACAATATGGGACCTTTGAGGATTAATTCAAGATGTCTAGTAATTAATTTGGGTACCCAAAATAGCCCAAGATATTATTTGCATGCGTGGGTAATCCCATACTTTTATTTAAAACCATATGTATAAAACATCATTTACAAAGTTATTACATGTATATTTTTTAATTTTATTATCCTGGGGCCTACATATTCTTAGAATCAAGATTTTTCCTCTAATGCCCCTCTTAACAACCGTAAGCCATCATTTCAATTTTGTCATTCCTCAACTATAGCTCAACTATTTACCATTTTGCCCTTACCGCGGGACTGGCTTTCCTTTGTACTGGACTATTCCCAGAGTTGGGGACGTTACAAATGTGGTCATTAGTGGACCTCTAGCCTTTTAGTTGGTCTATTTTGATGGTTGTGGACTAGCACAACTAACATTTCTGATCTTAAGATGATACGCCAAGTATGATTTAACTTGGGTTTTGGAAATTTTGATTGATCTATTGAAGTCCTATCGACATGCCAAAAATATATTTGGGCTATTTGCGGCTATTAGATTAGTGTGCTAGGCATGCCAGATGTAACATCCCAAAATTTGAAAAAAAAAATGTAGAATTTAGGCCGTTAGTTAATTTATTCTGTTGTCCATTGTGTGAGAAAAATAAGAGCAATTAGGAATTAAATGAAAATATTAGGGTTGGACAGAGTTGAGGTTATTAAGTAGAAACTTTAAAAGAAACCATTGGTAATGTTTTAAAATTTTAAGAAAAACGGTAATGATTTCTATAACGTTCTAAATCGAAATACAATTGATTTACACGATTGATCAATTTATTTGGTTTTAATAATTATAAAAGAATCATTAGAAGTGAACTATAGAGAGATTGGGTCTAGTAGAAGTTGAAATAATCATGCAGAAAATTTCAAAGGATTACTAGAAATATTTTGCTAATTTAAAAGAAATCGGTAGAGATTCGGTATTTTAAGTTGTCAGAACCGAATCAATAGAATTATACACCCAAAATCCTATGATTGATGGCTGAAAACTCAGCCACATAGCCAGTTAAAAGTGGCACAAGGCAGCCTCACAATGAGAGGCCTTGTTGGCTCATTTGTGAGCCACTTGATGAACTACCCAGTGGGAAGCCAAGTCTTCAACCACCATCATTATTAACATCAGGTTTTTCTGTAACACCCTTTCAAGTACAGTACTATGCTTAAGTCATAGCACCATACCCTGGAGTTGTTACTGTTACCTAAGCGGACCTTGTCAGACAGCAACTTCAACCGTCCTCGAAAACTTCTGAAACTATCTGGAGACAACACGGAAATAGGAGTGAGAATCATAAATTCCCAGTAGGATTCTCTAATTATCATAAAGAATGTCATCGTTGTCATCTCCAGTTTGCTTCGGTTTATTAAGAAAAAGGTGAACATGCTTTACAAGTTGTTTAATTTTATATAGTTCGAAAATATAATGTCCGAAGCAAAGCTTATTTTAATCATACACTTGGCATTTGGGAAAAACCCATAAAAATCAATTCATGAATTATATTAGGAATGATAACTGAAATACAATAAAGTACAATAGCATCAGTGTACTAGAGGCATAACTTCTACATATACTTTACTGGAACTTGAATTTATACTGATACATGGAATTTACTTTTCTTTCTTTATCTTCCTTTACTTTTTATATATTCCAGAGTATGATCGCTATGTCATACCCCATCAAAATGTGATCGCCATGTCACATTCTTTAGGAATATGTTCTTCCTGCCACGTCCCAGAGTATGATCGCCATGTCATACTCCATCAGAATGTGATCGCCATGTCACATTCCTTAGGGTGTGGGATCATCATGCTATATTCCAGAGTATGATCGCCATGTCATACCCCATCAGAGCGTGATCGCCATGTCACGTTCCTTAGGAATATAATCTCATCATCATATCTTTACATGCCACATCCCAGAGTATGATCGCCATGTCATACCCCGTCGGAGCGTGATCGCCATGTCATGTTCCTAGGAATTTGGGGCCTCCATTCGGTACTTACACTAGCTGGGTCATGCCATGCCTCATGTAAGTCCTACCCCCCTATACTCACATTAGCTGGGTCGATGCCATGCCTGATGTGAGTGGGGCGCTTGCATATGGTTCAATCTTTCGTCTTTAAGCCTTTACTCTTTAACCTTTACTGCCCTTGGGTAGCTTGGCCTTAGAGTGAGCTTGTCAGCTCAACTCGTGACTGCTGTCACACCGACTCACCCACAAGGGGATTCACATCTTTATATTCACATCTTTTCATTCTCATGGGTCGTCAAGCATAGTCATGCTAAATGTGCTCGTACATATGCTTCATCATTATTTCTCATATACCTCATATCATACTGTTTCTCGATTTATTCTCATATATCTCATATCACCCTTGTATTATTCTTGCATATAAATATCCCTAGTTTCATAAACTTCTGCCGTAAAATCGGCAGCAGAACGGATCATATCCGTTTCCCCATGAATAGTGCCAGTTCCATGGACAAATCAATCATAGCAACATAATCAATCTAACACATATATATATATATATATCACTGCAAAACTGGCAATCCTCACTTAAACCTTATATGTGCACTAACCCTTGTAAAATTATCAACTTGGCCATTCTGCCAATCTTGCTCAGTTCTGCCCGGATTTTGTATAATCCACTTTTATTTCTATTCAACTCATTTAAATCTAAAATTTGGATATATCATAGCTCTATGTATCTACTTTCTAACCTCTTTAGTCCCATATCATTTTGATTTATAAAACTCAAGATATTCAACTTTTACCTCAGCCTGTCAGCCACTAGCCCGAATTACACTCTTGGAAGTATAAATTCACTAAAAATCGAAACTAAGCTCAAATCATGCGAAATTGGTCTCATATTGAAGCTAACAGAACAACCTTTCATTTGCCATAATATTCATTCCATTTGCTACAGTATAGCTCGAGTTATAAGTCCTGAAAGTTGACCTTCTTGAACTACCCTGTTTTGGCCTGGATTGGTCATAGGGCAACTTCATCGAATCACTGGGAACAATTGGGACCATAACAAACTCGAAATTTCATATTGGGATGCTCCTCTGTGGGTAAGCTTTTTAACAAAATTAGTTTCACTCAAATTGGAGTTGTATAGGGTGAGTTATGTCCTCCTCAAGTCACCCTGCCCGGATGAAAGTCCTGAACCCTAGGTCAAACTTCAAAAATTCATATCTCTCTCAATACTAATCCAATAACTGTATATGATATATCTATGAAAAGCTCTGAATGTCTACTTTCATCTAAAAATGGTCTTATCGGATTTGACCAATTGTAGGCGGAGCCGTACACTCCGCCGTACGGACTACCGTGGAATTCTTCATCCAGATAGCATCCTAATCCTTGGTTCCTTCTAATTTTCTTCTTCTAACTCTAATTTCAACTCAATATTTCATATTAATCCTATCATAATCCATCATAATTTATCATATACATCACATATATCATCAAACAATCATAAAAGAGTAATCTTTCATGCATCCTCAGTTTAGAGAAATCAAGATTAGAGATTGAATCCTACCTCTTTGGAGTGTGATCTTGCTGAATTTGAATTTGAGCTGAAGGAAGCCTTGACAAAGCTTGGAGGTTTGAGAAAGTAGATTGAGAGAGGAAAGGAAGAAGAAGAAGGCTGGGAAGGGGAACGTAAATCAGACCAAAATGAAGAGAAGAGTCTGATTTAAATACATGAAAGTTGTGAGGTTGATTGGTTGGAATTTTGTGGTTGAAATTCGGCCATGTCTCTCACTTTTGTGGCCAAATTGCTCTCCACGTCGCCTAAAAGTGGAACTCGCTTCCATTGTATTATGAAATCGGAAATTGTCTCTTTTCTGCTTAAAGTCGGAGCTCGTACTATTTCACACTGCTTAAAGCCGAAGCCGGATGTTGGAACTTATTCCATGTTGTTGGTGACTTGAGAAAATCTGGTTTACTTTGAGTCTTGGAATCAAGGTCGGAGGTCGGAAGTCTTGCAGCTAACAATCATAAAATCTCGGAACTCCCTATTTGAACTCGGGAATCTCAATGACGGATGTATACTCGGATATCGGAACTGTTATCAAACTCGAAGTTCGGTATTTGTACCATGGTGTTAAACTATTATTTATGAGGTCGGAAACCACGTATACTATTTTGAAGCACGAGGTATGATATCGGAAATCGGGAACCTCATCCGAAACTTGAAGCTACATTATGAGACTGGAAATCGGACATATCAAATCGGATATTGGAACTCTGAAGCCTCTTATTACTAAGTCGAAAATCTGGAACAATCAAACTTAGACAAAACCGGAAGTCGTACAGGACATGAAGTCGGGAATTCCGCAAGATGAAATCGGAACTCGGAAATAAGCCTTCTATCTAAATTTCGAAGACAAAATCGGAAATCGGAATTGATCATCCTGGGGCTAAGTAGGAGCTCGGAAATCGGATGTTACATTTTCCCCCTCGGCTCCCTTAGTACTACATCCAAGAGAAGGAAAGGAAAAGAGACCCAGCTGCTCACTTTCATCTTGTGCTTGGGCTTCAATCATCTTGATTCCTCAAAAATTACTTTTCCTTACTGCTACTTCACTAAATCAAGGTAGGATTCATCTTTTGTTCTTGATTTCGATTGATTGTGGCTATTTGAAATTCTATTTTGCTTCATTTACTTGATGATATATTGAATGTATTTGATGGTTTATGGTTGGATTAATATGAAATTGAGTTGGAATTAAGGTTAGAAGGAGAAAACTAGAAGAAGTGGAGAATCAGGATGCTGTTTAGGTGAAAAACCTACAATGGTATGTACGGCGGAGTGTATGGCTCTGCCTACAGCTGTTGAAACAAAATGAAACTAATTTTATGTGAAACTAGACATTTAGAACTTTCCATACATATAAAATATAAGGTCTTTGGATTAGTATTAAGAGAGTTATTAGTTTTTTAAGTTTACCTAAGGATTCTGAGTTCTCCATTGAGCAGTATGAGTTGTGGAGGATGTAACTTACCCTACATAATTCGATATTGAGTGCAACAAACTTTTTTAGAAAGTACACATAGAGAAACATCCCATAAAAATTTTAGATCTAGATTCAATTCCTATTGCTCCCAGTAATTCAAAGAAATCTCCTTAAGTCCAACCTAGGCTAGAACAAGGTAGTCTAGATTTGTCAAACTCAAGAGCTTATAACTCAAGCTCTAATTATGCAAATGAGATGAAACTTCTTGGAAATGAAAATTTGTCCTGTTAAATTTAGTATGATATAATTTTCATATGATTTCAACTAGTTTCCTAATTTTAGTGAATTTTTACTTTTGAGTGTGCAAATCTGGTTAGTTGCAAGGCAGTCTGAGGTAAATTTCCAATAACTTGAGCTACATGTATCAAATTGAAATGGGACCAAAGGGTTAGAAACTAGACAATAGTACTCTAACATATTCAAAATTTAGGTTCAAATGAATTAAATAGAAATTATGGCTTATTTTACAAAAATCGGGCAGAATGAAGGTACATGGACAGCAACTTAAATTTAAGTGCAAATATTATCTCTATGAGATTGATATCAATATGTGAATGCACTGTTGTGATTTTTCTAAATAATTGATGGCTTATGGTACTAGCACTATTCATGGGGAAGCAGACACGATCCTGCATGCTGTCGAATTTCGACAGAAAATATAGAAAACCATGCATCATGAGTATAATTCCTCTAGCCTATGCATTCATGATTATGATTAAAGCTATAATAAAGATTCTATATGACTTGGGCCAGCCCCTAAATGATTTTAAGGGGAATAGACTAGTGTGAGGGTCGGGGAAAGTAAACCCGTCACTCATGTATAGGTACGAGCTTGGACCTGAAAAACAAACTATCACCCAGAAGTGAGATAGGACATTCACCTCCAGTGGACCAAGTGTAGAGGTAAATAAGAAAGTATTGACACTCCAGGGATGTCGATACATAACGCCTAGGTGTATCAAGTAAACACAGAAAAAGGGAAGCATAAGTGTATATCAAAATTTTTATGATGAGTAAGTGCATCAAGAAGACATCTACATCCATTTATGAATGTCATTCAATTGTTGCTTATTTTTTTTTTAATCTATGCATCTTATTTAATTATCCTTTATATTATTATGTTGATGACTGAGTTTCTTTCTCTATTTAACTAGTCTATAACAAAATGAATCTGCTTCGGAATAGATGTTTTTGAACTCACTAAAATGAAATATATAGTTCATATAGCATGATCACTTTTTCTTGAATAAACCGAAGCAGTTGGAATGACAATGATGACATAGACTGCCAAGTAGCTTAGGAATCCTACTGAGAATATAAAATTCTCATCCCTATGTGTGTTTCCATGTCATCTCCAAATAGCACAGAAGGTCTTGAAGGAGATCAACCTAGAGGAGCGTAGCCGAGACTGGATTAACTACAGAAGAAATTTGTACATATGTTTAGATGTGTTTATGGTTGCTAATGTTTGAAGGGCTATTTAGTTACGCTCCTATTCGTAGGATATAATAGAACTCTGTTTTAATTTCGTGGGAAATAAGACAAATAATGAGTCAAGGTCCGTTTAATTATTTGTAACAACTCCCAATGAGATAGTATGACTTAAGCATAGTATCAATTTAGGAGGACGTAACACCAGACTTTGAAATCGGCTAGCCAGAGCCCTCGATTCCAAGAGTCAAATGATTACTCCAAGGATGAAATTCTACTCCTTGGATATGGGTTCAAAGAAAGCACTTGGCTAAGATTAACCAGGAATATAACCAAAATCGAAGATAGATGAAAATGTAATGTAATTGATAGAAAATTGCATTAAAATTCCAACCAATTACAATGAGAAACCCTCTTAAGTTCCAATGGGGGATCTTTTTGGAAAACTTAATAGGATGAAACTATACAAGTGGATATAACAAGAAACTAAAAGACTGGAAAGACTTAAAAGCCTAAAACTGAAGTGCAAATCTAAAGGAAAACATAAAGGTACAAGTAAAGTAAAATGAAATGCTAGAGTTCTTGATTCGGGGTGCAGATCCTTTGCCAAGACTCCTTGCAAAAGTTTCCTCTTAATAACCACCAAGGCTACTTCTTTAGACCCTTGGATAGCTACTTCACATAACTATGTTTTGGGGATGCTGCCATGTGTTTTTCATTTGGTTTGATCTGTGTTTGCATTCCAATCATTAGACTTAGAATTGTCATCTTGGACGACAATAACTTTCCACATAAGAGCTCCAAGACTTCTCACAGGTACTTTCAAATCCACCATCGACTAACTTCAGCTTTATTCCTTCTCAAGGCTAACCAATCATTTTACCATGCTTCATTTTAATCTATAGTTGCACTATGACCTAGACAATGATCTTTTCGGCTATGTTGGCTTATGTCTTGGCTATTGCTAGGGATAGAGTCAAAATCACTCTCGACTAAGTGTTGTCCTCGGCCGAGGCTGCTTATCAATTTTTGGAGTCAACAAGTAAGTAGGGCAAGGATTTGAACAAGAATAGGCTTGAATCTTGAGTCATTGGCGTGGATGAGTAGAGGTCTTAAATTGTCAATTAAGTTATGTATAGTTAGGTTTCATGTTTATGAAGTTTTTTGGAATAATTTTATGTCTTGAAAGTGAGTTTAGAGTTTGAGTAAGAAATTGAGTATGATTAGGCTTGAACCTTGGAATTGTGGTTGAAGTACTAGCTGCCTTTTTGATGTTAGAGTATTCCAAAAGGAATTAGAGGTGATAAGTAACAAGACTTGAATTATGGCATGTTTGTGTTAATGTTTCAAGTATGGAAAATAGGCTTGAATGATACTTGGTGGTCTAGGTTGAGGATTAGCTAGCTATGGTGTATGATCATTGAATATTAGAATTATAACCTTGCCCTTTGCTTTATGATGAAAAGCAATATACTAATTATGATAATTTATCTTTTGTAAGCTATTATGGTTTATGGTATGCTTTGAAGATGTTTTTGAATTATATAAGATCTTGATTAAAAATGAAATGCTTTTGAAACCATATAAAGAACATGGATTAAGTCTAAGTATGCTTGTGTTTGATAATTAAAGAATTGCATAAATAAGAGTATTTTGATGCCTTTTCTCACTTGATTAGGAGGATTTAGCCATGACATGTTTTGTTGATGAGGAATTGTTATTTCATTGAGATATCATGAATTTCCTGATGTCTGGGTTTGATCATGAATTATGGTTTGATGTAAGAATGGATTTGTTGATTGAAAGGCCATACTTCATATCACACCATGCACATGTTTTGAAAAGGCATGAAAAGAGAATTTTTGGCATGCACAAATGAAATAAGCTTTTGGCATGATCATATGCATTAATGTTATTCTACGATAAGAAAGTTAAAGACCAGGAAAAGTCTCGTAGGATGACTGTGTGATATCAAATCAAAGGTCACATTGGTTGTATTGATACTATTGTAACACCTTACCAGACAAAGTACTATGCTTAAGTCATAATCATATATCTGATAAGAGATTACGTGTAATACTGAATAAATCTCTCCCTCAGTATTAGTATTAATTTCTCAAATAAGACTACCTGATCTCATAACAAAATCTTTCTGCGGGATGGCGGAATAAATACAAATCAATTGGTAAACTATAAGTAACTTAACATAAATAAAAATACAATAAGAACAAAATAACTGCAAACAGCGTCATAGATATGTATATAGATATCTGATTTCAAGGTTTGTTAAAAAGTACAAGGTGTCAAAAGGAGGCTGCTAATACAAAATGAAACGGCCAGTATCTATGAACAGCACCCTAATTGGTCCCCATGGGACATTTCATGTACATTCCTAATATGTATCCATCCAACCATGACCCAAACTGTCAAAAGAGGGTCATTCTGTACATCTAACCCCACTACAGCATGCACGCTATCTAAACAGAGTCTGATGAAAGGAAACCATTCGCCATGGCGGCGTCGGTGGAGGGTGCCGGCGGGAGCGGATGACGACGAAGAACTAGCCGCCTCGGATGGGTCCTCCTCTGAGGTCGAGGCCGACGACATCGGCTGCGGCGGTGAAGCAGGAGGGGCCATGGGAATTGGAGCTGCTGGTGCGGCTGGTGCTGCTGCTGGTGGTGGTGGAAATGGATGGGCCATGTGAAGAAGTATGGCTATGTAGGGGACAGCAGGATCAAAGAGGGGATGCATAAGTGGTACAACAAAGTCCCTCTGGAAGAAGAAATATAAACGAAACTGGCATCTACCCGATATATATACAGAATCTAGAAAAGGGTCGATGTGGATGTGAAGCTCAGGAAACTCAATGAATAGAACCCCGGTCGCCGCGTGCTCCATGGTCTGAGAATGACGCGGAACATACAATAGGGTGAGAAATGAATATTTCTCAGTAGAAAATCCTAACTTCTATACATCTGTCATCATTTGTTATTCCCAGTTGTTTAGTAGTGCAACATTTTTTTCAAATAGTATCATGAAACGATAATATTCAATTTAAATACTTGCTTGTAAAACAAACACCGAAATAAATTCAATTTTTGTTAACAGATATGCTAAAGTATTCAAATAGTAATTACGACAGGAAAATAGCATATTATGATTAATAAACAGGGATCTAGAACCATCAATAGTAAAGTATTCCATTGTACATATGCATGTGCAATGAGAAGATGCATCTTATTTGTGGAGGCTTTAGCCTTTTATAACTTATTTCCATACTTGGTCCCCTGGGAGTCATTGGCCATATACTCCTGGGTAATAGTCCGCTTTTCAGGACCGAGCTCGTTCTATCTGAGGATGACCGGGTTTACTTTCCCCGACCTTCCCACTGATCTATTCCCCTTAATTTATTCCGGGGCTGGCCCAAGTGATGTGGAATTCTTTATAATGTCTTGAAATGAATGCACATCTAACTTGTCTCTTTTCATATGATGTACTCAAGTTATCATAAATTTCATAACTTATGGATTTCTTACCGAAATTTCGGCGGCATAACGGATCGAGTCCGCTTCCCCGTGAATAGTGCCAAACAAATCAGTACAGTTGCACAACTAATAATTTCAGTATAAACCAGCAAACATGTATAAACACGTATAACATCATTCAACAATTGCAAATCCAGCATTAAGAAGGTTCCAGCTTGTCCTTCCCTGTTCTGCCCGAGTTTGGCATGCTCCAATTTTTATTCAATCCAACTCATTAAATTCTCATTTTTGGATATGTTATATCCTTATATGTCTACTTTCTACTCTCTTTGGTCCCATCTCGTTTTGAATTATATAACTCTAGATATAAACATTTTATCTCAGCTTGTCTTGTTCCTAGACAGAATTGGGTTCCTATAGGAGAAAATTCACTAAAATTCGAAAACTAGATGAAATCATGCGAATTTTATATCAAAATGAAGCTCACACAACAAGATTTAAAATGAATTAAGTTTCATGTCATTTGCCTAAGTGGATTTTGAGTTATGAGTCTTGAAACATTACCCTATTGAGCTGTCCTATTCTAGGCTAGTTTTAACCTAAGCCAACTTCATTGATGTGCTGGGAACAAATGACAACGAATTAAATTCTGAAATTTTTATGGGATGTTCTCTCATGTGTTAGCTTTCAAACATCTTTCGTTGCACTCAATTTGAGGTTGTATAGGGTGAGATACACCCTTCTCAACCCATGCTGCCCGGGTGAGAACCCAGATTTCTAGGTCTAACTTCAAAAATTCATAACTAATTCTATACTAATCCAATGATCTATTATGATATATGTGTGGAAAGCCCTGAATGTCTAGTTTCACCTAAAAATGGTCTCGTTAATTTTTAACGGCAGGAGACGAAGCCGTATACTCCGCCGTACAGACTGCCGAGGGTTTTTGAGTTTTCCAGCCTCTCAACTTTTTCATATCTTCATCCTTTCTCACTTTCAATTCAGGTTTTAACCTCATAAACAGCCCATAACTCAGCTATAATTCATCATAATTATTCAATCAACATATCAAAATTAAGAAATTGGACCACCATCAATCCTTCAAGAATCAAAAAGTCAAGTAAGAATTTAGAACCTCTACCTCTTACTATGAATGATTTTGGTTTAAGTTTGTAGCTGCAACTTGGTAGGATTTCAAAGTGTGATGGAGTTGGGTGAGTGATGAAAAGAAAAGAGAGAGCTAGAGTGAAGTATGCAATGTGAGAGAAGAGTCTGAAGAAGAGGAGGAGAATGTGTTATATAAGCATGAGTAGTAGTTAACTTGGAAAGTTTTGATTGGCCTCAAAACATAAGGCTGAGTTTCAGCCAACCTTGCTCTCCATGTCGTCTTATTTGTGTGGTAGAATTGCTCTCCACGTCGCCTAAAGTGGGACTAGTTTCCAGTATATTCTAAAGATGAAATCGGAACTCGTACTCTCTATAAAGTCGGAACTCGTGAACATCCTGCATATGAAGTCTGAACCTGGGAAATTTATCCAGTTTATTTCGAAACTTGAAAGCAAAGCCTGATGTGAAGCCAAGCACTTAAAGTCGGAAGTCGTGAATTGTAGGACCTCGATCTCGGAACTCGGGAGGATAGAGAAATGAGAGCTCTTGGTATTAAACTCGAGATCGGAACTCGTGAAAATTTGACTCGGACCGGGAGACAAGTTCAAAAATCTGATCTCGTGTCCATTTCTGGTCGAGATAAAATTGGACGTCGGACTTAGTGTTAAGTCAGAAATCTTAAGATCGGAAATTGGAAACATCAGCCACTTGAAATGAAATCGGAAATCGGAATTCATACTGATGAGGTCGAAATTCTTACACGCTTACACAAGGTCGGAAATCGGAAAATGCAGCCGGCCCTTAAGCCTTGGAAACGAAGTCGGAATTTGAAACTATGACTAAGGTCGGAAGTCGTAATTTATAAGACAAACTCGGAAATCGGAAATTTCAACATTAAATGAGATCGGAAGTCGGAAATCGGACGTTACAATTATAACACCCTCCCAAGTATAGTACTATACTTAAGTTATAGTATCACACTTGGGAGTTGTTAATGTTGCTTCAATGGACCTTATATAACAGCACTCTCCTATCATTACAATATCTTTGGTCAACTCCGCCTACGGTGATTGCCTTTGGTATACCTGAACTATCTGGAGATAATACAGAAATATAAGTAGAAGTGAGAATTATAAATTCTCAATAGGATTCATTAATTCATCATAAATCGTGTCATCATCATTATCTCTAGCTGCTTTGGTTTATTATAAAAAATGTGAGCATGTTATATAAATATTTTCAGTTTTATAGTTTGAAACCATATTGTCTGAAGCAGAGTCCATTTTAGTCATATACTTGATAAACAGAGTAAGAATTAAAGCATAAGCATAGCAGATTGTGAGTAATTTCATAATAATTACAATAATAATAATAATAATAATAAGAACATAACTTATGCATGTACAATGGCTTATCATGAATTCATGCGAATGCACTTATACTTTCTTTTCTTCCTTTACTTGATACGCCTAGGCATTACATATCGTCGTCCCTAGGGTGTCAGTATGCATGTGTCTTTGTTTTTAATCTTTACTACCCTTGGGTAGTCTGATCTAGGAGTGAGCTCAACTCGTGACCGTTATCACGCAGGACTAACCTACAAGGGGATTCACGTGCCTCTAGTCTTGGAGGGATCTCATTTTGGCCACATGCCTCCAAGGTAGAAGGATTTCATAGCTTTAACTGTCTTCACAAAGAAGGACCTAAATAACTGCCTCCAAGTGAAGGGATCTCATATATTCTTTTTTCATTCATATGCGATTATGCATTCTCTCATAAGAATCATCATGATCATATCACCGCCACATGTTCATAGACATTCTTGTACATTAACTATCAAACATCCTTGCATGCTGAATATTCATAATTGTATAATCGATCATATCATAAATTTCTCATAACATAAGCACTCATAATTTCATAAACTTCTACCGAAATTTTGGTAGCATAACAGATCAAGTCCACTTTCCTGTGAATAGTGCCAGCCAACCAAACAATTATTTATATACAAAATCAATATAATGTATCAACAATTTCAATAATTATACAAAACTTGCAACTCTTGCACTTAAGTTGGATTCCTGCCAATTTCTTCATTTTTGCCCGTTTTTAGAAATTAAGCCATAATTTCTGTATAACTTATTTAGACTTAAATTTTGGATATGTTGAAATGTTATGTGTTTAGTTTTTAACCTCTTTAGTCCCATTAAGTTTTGATATATATAACTCAAGTAATTAACATTTTACCCAGGCATGTCCTGTTACTAGATAGATTTGCCTACCAAAAACTAAAAATTCACTAAAAATAGAAAACTGGTTGAAACTATACGGTGGAGCTCTAGTTATGAGCTCACGAATTTGGGTAACCTGCACTGCCCTGTTCTAGCCAGGCTAGGACTTAGGGCAACTTTCATCAATTACTGGGATTAGCTCAGTTGGAATCTAAACCTGAAATAATGATGGGATATTTTCCTATGTGTTAGCTTCCTATTAAAATTGGTTGCCCTCAATTTCAAGTTGTATAGGGTGAGTTATACCCTTCACAACCTGTACTACCCAAAATAGAACATAGGATTCTAAGGTAAACTTCAAAAATTCGTATCTCCCTCAATACCTATCCAATGGCTCATAATTTATATGTATAGAAACCCTTGGAAGTCTAGTTTCATCTAAAAATAGTCTCTTTAAATTTTAATGGCCCGATGATAGTCCGTACACCTCGCAGATACTGACAGTATAGGGTTTTCTTGAAAATCCTGATTCTATTTTGGGTATTTCTAGTGATTCTTACTTAAACTTCAAGCTAAACCTAATAGAACCATACCAAATCAACCTTAAGCCACCTCATACGTACACATCATACAACATCATCTTCATGAGTAGAAA
Organism: Pterocarpus macrocarpus; assembly: GCA_031439585.1. NCBI lineage: Eukaryota > Viridiplantae > Streptophyta > Magnoliopsida > Fabales > Fabaceae > Pterocarpus > Pterocarpus macrocarpus. Next base: position 30,699,300 of record CM062520.1, read on the forward strand.
GAGAATTAAAAACAGGCACCAATTTAAGAACAACAACCAAAACAAGTGAATTCTACCTTTAGATTGAAAGATAACTTGATTAGATGAAGAGTTTTGATATTAGAGGTGCTTGGAGCTTGAAAATGGAAGAGAAATGAAGTGAAAAAGAAGGAAGATGAAAGGAAATGATGAGAGTTCTGTAAGGGAGAGAAGAAGGCCAAAATTTTTTATGGGAGGGAGAAGGAATTATATGAATTTGATATAAAGGTGGCATTTGGATGAAGTGATTCTAATTGGTGGAGGGTTTGTGGCTGAAAATTCAGCCAACTCTCTTCTCTTTTGTGGTTAGTTTGTGCTACTCTTAGGGGCAAGGTGGCTAACTTAAGAGCCATAAGATTTAGGGGTTTTGGTTGTGTAATTCTATTGATTTGATTCTGACCGTTTAAATACCAAAATTCTACCGATTTTTTTCAAATCAACAAAACAATTTTAAAGAATTTATGAGGTTTTCTATGTTTCTATTTTAACTGTTTCTAATCCTAATCTCTCTAATTAACATCTATTTAACTCCTAATTAATCCTTCATTAATTTCTATTTAACCTTACTTATGCATTAAAATCGAATAAATCGATTAATAACACAAATCGATAAAACGTTGCTAGTAAACGTCTAAAATTTTCTACATAACTATTTCAAAATCTTCATTCATTAATATCTTTATAATTCATTCACTTCAAGAAACGCATTGTTTTGTGGGGGTTTATTTTGCATTTTGTGGCAAGTTTCAGCAAAGAGCGCCACGAGGTATATTGTGGCAACGGTTTTGTAAAACCGACACGACGACCGCCACAAAATTCCAACCTATTTTGTGGCGGTTTTTTGGATTATTTTGTTGGGGTTTGTAACCTCCACAAACTAAGTAGCATGTCTTTGAAAAATATTTATTCTTTGAGTTTAGAACCGCCACAATGTGAATGTTTCATTTATTTCTATTTTGTCAATTTATTAATTAATCATTCAAATTATATTTACCTATATAATTATTCATTTCATCTGTATAGTTATTTAAATTATATTTCACCTTTATAATTATACACGCAAACAATTTTATCGAACTAATCACATAATATAACTCAAATTTCATTAAAAATATCCATAGTAATAATCATATCCATATGCAGTCATATTCAAATCCATATAAAGTAATATTAACTGTAAATGATAAATTAAACGCTTTAACTTTAAATCCATGGTGATCAAATGATCTAAAGCTAAATAAGCCCAAAATGTACTGAAAATCTAATTCATGGTTCTAAACCAAAAAAGAAAAAAAAAAGTTCCTAAACATTTGCTTCATGAATCATGTTGGTGCCATCTGATGATCTTCTAGCATCCAAAAGGGTAGTAGGCTCACTTCCAGCATCACTAGGCTGAAACAATAACAAAAATACCATTTAGAGGAATACCTAGAGAGAAAAATGAAGCTATTAATTACTCTACTTGTTCATAATATGAGTCTTAAACAATCTACTAATATAGTAAGCAAGCATAAAATATTTATTCCTCTTCCACTTTCCTTCATGACAATTTAACAAAAGTTCTGCTACTAATTACCCATACACAAACACAGCAAATTCATTCAATTATAATCACTTCTACAATGAAAAATTTACAAAATGAAAAACAAAAAACTCAACATTCTTTAGATAGGCAATGCATTCAATAATTACATATAAACTCACACCAATAGCTAAATATACTCATGCAGATTATATACTATCACTTATCACAAAGCTACTCTTTTACAATGCCAACATAATGATAATAACATTTTCAAGAAGCATAAAGCAAATAAAATAAAAGTCATACTGAGATTTTAATGTTTTAAGCAATATAAGTAATTTCAAATTTACTATAATACCACTTATTCATTATTATTATTTAGGTTTCTAATTAGGAGTAGACCGTGCTCACTATAATACAATATATATATGGTCTCTTTCTTCCCTTTGCCACTTCCTTTACATATCTACACTTTTTTTATTCGAAACAAAAATAAAATTAGAAAAGACAAGCTTTAACTAGCATACATGTATACATACATGCATATAGATATATATGGTTAATTGAATGAATTTGCAGAATGCAGATTAATTGAACTAGGATAAGGAAATGACAAAGAACATTTCGATCTGCTTATTCCCTAATAATTGGAGTAAAGCATGAATCCTATGCACACTTAAATGCTCATCAAAGGAACTCAAATATTGGCCTACTAATCCTAATATGTATGCATGGACACCCATAGATTTACTCACTACGAAATTAGCAAGGAATTTATTAAGCAGAGTAGTTATATTATAATTACCGAAAATGGTTGAGGATCTCAATTATTTGATCCGCTAAGTCTTCGATAAAAGGAATAGGATCATCAGAACAAATTTCAGCAACTCCCAACAGCAAGAACTTCCACAGTTCCAGACAAACTATGTGAATAATAATATTCAGTTCTAAATGTAATAGTAAGTAAATTCAGGTCGACCAATTTACAAATCTCATGCCCAGGAGGACTAATATGCTATATGCAAAAGTTTTGTAGCAGTAAAGAAGCTGCCTCTGGACAGAAAAATAATCGTTGGAAGCATTACATATCTACCTCAATACATAGAAGTAAAAAGAATACCTTAGGCTTTTAAGAGAATGGCTTTAAAATTACATATATACAATCATTAATGCTTTTAGAAATAAATAAGCAAAAGATTCTAGAACAACAGGAGAAAACTCATAATGTTGACATTTGAAACTGGAGCAGTCAGCTAAAAGAAAATGACCTGACTCCACTTACAATTTAGTGCTAAATATGGACAAGTGATCAGAGCTGGTTTGTCTTGATCCTATATACTATGACGATATAGAACCACCCCCAGTTCGAATAAATGTTCCTGAAATAAGAATCCAAAATAAGTGTAGTGTAAAACATATTTACTTATTCTTGTAGTGACAAAATGAAGAAGAAAAAATAGCTCCGCATATTAATAATAGTCAATTCAAACAAATACATGTGCAAGGGCCTAAGTAGCAAAAAGAATAAATGGAAAAGCAAGAAAGCTTTCAATTCAGAACTCACTATGAGAGGGTTTGAGTCAAGAATTACGTTTCAGCAGTTTCTTTGCCTCAAGTGAAAGATTACAATTTCAATTGAGGTAAAACCCTATGTCAACCTGAAAATTTGGGTTTAATTTAACGGCAAAATTGAAGTTAATAAAGTAATGTAGAATGAAAGAACTGAAACTTCAAAATTAATATCTTTAGTTTATTTTAACCATTATGAATAAAGTAAAAGGCACATTAGAGATTGTCTACACAATTGCCATACCATGACAACTTGAAATTAGTTAACATAAACAAAATTAGTAATAAAAAGCCCAAGAAAGAGACACAACTCACTTTTACTAAGAACGATCCTACCAAGTTCATATCAAAAAGTTTAGCTATGTAAAGTTCACAGCAGACAACATCATCTAATGGAAAAAAAATTTAGTAAAGATTCACTAGCATATATTGCATACCAAATTAGCTCAAATAAATTTCAGTTTTCATTAGCATTTGACCACGTATTCGCCATGAACAAACCATAGACCTAATAATAGAAGGGGACAAGAGCGCAACAATAATTTTTAGTTGCAAAGCATCATAGTCAAGGACGCTAGGGAATAGGTATCATTATCCTCTGCAATAACCAGAACTTCATCACCTTCTTGTAGAACACAAGTCATCTGGATTCAAAATAATTTTACCACCATATGCAGCACATTGCAACTTTGATCTACCAAGGAATTGCAGTAGGAAATCTGCCAAAGAAAGCTCATCAATTTTGTATTTATCTTACTATAAGGATAAAATTTATTGAAAGGATATTGAAATGAAATTGGTAAAAAGAAAGAATAAGTAAATAAAAGAGTAAGTGTGCTTTAGAAGAGTGACCAAGAGGAGATTCATAAATTTAAGGAATTGAAAATATGAAGCAACAAGAAGGAACTAGCAACAACTAATCCTATAGTGGCCACTTCATATATCACCGTAGACAAATGCTACACAAATCACCTAATCTAGCTCAAGAACATAAAATTAGGTGCAAAATCTAATGCCAACAAAATTATATTAATAAGAAAAACACTACAAAATAAAAAAAAATCACTGAACTAATTCCACTTATGCAATGAAAATCAAAACTATATTTCAGAATTTATTGCAGATAGAAAATAGAAGAAGATAAAAAAAAAAAAAAAGGAAAAAAGAAAAATGCTACTGCAGTGACTACCTTGGGGACGGCATCAGCTGTAATGTCCGAAAAATTTTATCATTTTTAACCGAGTTGTTCAGCTTTATCAAACAATTGTAATTAATTAGAATTCGATTAAGTATTTACTCAAAGCCAATTAAGTATTATTTAGAGAGATTAGATTTAAGGAAATTAGATTAAAAATATAAGAGACCTCATAGGATTTTTCGAAAACTATTTTACCGATTTAAAAGAAATCGGTAAGATTTCAGTATTCTAAACTGTCAAAACCGAATCAATAGAAATTACACTGTGTAAACCCTAGATCAAATGGCACAAATTTAGCCACTTCCACCTTGAAGAGTGGCGCCACTTGCATGCTAACTTTGTGGAGAGTTGTGGCTCAATTTCAACCATTCAACTATCAACCAATCATATTGTTTGCTTTTTCCAACAACACAAAAATCCCCTCCTTCTCCCTTAAGGATTTCTGCCTTAAGTGTTCAGACCAGCCCCCCTTTGTTTCATTTTTCTTCATCTTGTTCATCCTCTTTCATCTCATCTCACCCATAGGTTCAAGCTCCAATTACTTATTTCACTCCAAGATCAAGATCCAACCCTATTCTACTCCTCTAAGGTAGGAACTTCATCCTTTCTCTTATTTTTCTCTGATTTGGGGCTGCCTAGGGCTCCCCTTTCTCCCTTTGTTTTGATGTTATATTGGTTGGATATGATGGGTTATGGGTGATTTAAGATGTATGATTGAGTTAGGATTGAAGATTGGATGGATTGATTTAAGGAAATCATGAGTTCAAGATGTTATTAGGGTTTTTCCTCAGTAGTCCATACGGTGAAGTGTACGGATCTGCCCACAGTCTTTTAAATTTGATGAATCCATTTTTATATGAAACTATACATTCAGGGCTTTCTATACATATAAATTATAAGGTCATTGGATTAGTATTGAGTGAGTTATGAATTTTTGAAATTGACCTAGAAATCTGGGTTTTCTGCTGGGCAGTCCATATTGAGAGGGATGTAACTCATCCCATACACCTTCAAATTAAATGAAATTAGTCTTGTTTGAAATCTAACATGTAATATAACATCCAATATAAATTTTAGAATTTTCTCTGCTCCCAATCGTTCCCGGTAATTCAATGAAATTGCCTTAAGTTTAAACCAGACTTATACAAAGCAGTCCAGAATAGTCATTTTTCGAAACTTATATCTCAAGCTTTGCTGCAAATGAGATGAAACTTGTGGGAGATGAAAGCTTGTCCTGTTATTGTTAATTTGGTATAGGTTTCGTGTGGTTTCACTCATATTTTGATTTTTGGTGAATTTTTACTCTAAAGGGTTCATTTCTAGCTCGTGATAGAATAGGCCGAGGTAGAATTTAATTATCTTGAGCTATACACATCAAAATGAGATGAGACCAAAAGAGTTGGAAACTAGACAACCAACTCTATAACATATCCAAAATGCAGACCTAAAAGAATTAAAATGGAATTTTGGTAGATTTTACAATTTCGGGCAGAATTGATTGAAGTGGGCAGAAAGCCCTTTTCTATATTACTGTATGATATTATTATATTCTTGGTATGAATGTGATATTCTATATTGGATTTGTTGTTTGATTGAATTGTCTGGTTGTCTGGCACTATTTATGGGGAAGCGGTCGTGATCCGTTATACTGCCGAAATTTCGACAGAGATTGCAATTAATATGAAATTATAATTTATGCAAGCATTGTTCAAAGTAAAGTAGATAAGCAATGCTACCATTTATAAGAATGAGAAAGGATTCCATGTGACTTGGGCCAACCCTTGAACAAAGTTAAAGGGAATAGATTAGTGGAGAAGTCGGGCAAAGTAAACCCAGCGACCTTGTATAGAAACAAGCTCAATCCTGAGAAGCGGAATATTACCCAGGAGTTTTATGGCCAATAGACTCCCAGGGGACCAAGTATGGAAAAATAAGAGTTAAAGTCAAGTGCATTATCATTTCTGTATATCCACAGTTTCTGTTAGCATGCTTTGAGCTAATTGCACTATTATCTGCTATATATATACTTTTGTTTACTTTACAGCTGCCACTTAATTATGTCAAAATATATGTCTTGTTGCTTATTTCTCTGTTTAATTTTCCTTATTTCCTTAAGTAAAACTAAATTGTGTTTCGGGCTATGATTTCTTTAACTAATTGAGTAGAATACCCTATTGATGTAACATTTTCTTTTCATTAACTAAAACTCAAAAAAATTGAGAATGATAGCGACGTCAGATTAGTGGAGAGATGAATTCTTGCTGAGAAATTTTTATTTCTCACCCTACTGTATATTTCCGCGTCATTCTCAGATCATGGAGAATGCAGCGACAGGAGTCCTATTCCTTGAGTTCTCGGACTTGCATTTCCATCTAGATCTTATGCTGGACTCTATATATATTGCCGATAGCTGTCGTTTTCATTTTTACTTCTTCTTCAGTAGAGACTTCGCAGTTCCACTTTCTCATCCTCTTTTTGACCCCACTGCGCCCTACATTGCCATCCCCATATATGTGGCACATCCTTTTCCACCTCCGCCACCACCACCACCACCAGCAACCACGGTTCCAGTGTCACCTCCAGCGTCACCACCGTAGCAGGTCCCCTCCTCTTCATTCTCTAAGGAGGAGGATCCATCAGAGGCTTTTAGTTCATCCTCTTCATCCTCTGCACCAGGTAGCGGCTTTGCCCCAGCAGACGCCTACATGGCTAATGGATTCCTCTCATTGGAATCCATTTAGGGGATGTCTGTAGCTGACAGTATGTGATGTATAGAGTGACCCTCTTTTGGCATTTTTGGGCCATAGGTTCAGCTTAGCGGGCAATGTCCACAAATAGTTAGCACATGAAATGTCCTGTGGGGACCAGTTAGGGGTTACACTTTGTAGCGTTAGGTCGAGTCTTTTTGTCTTAGCGGCCTCATTACTATACCCTGTACTTTGGATGCTTTGTTTTGAAAAACTAATGTATATATTTATATATATGATAGAGTTCCTGTATTTCAGTTTATTCCACAGATTTTCTTTTGTTTTGACACGAAATTTACTGTTTATCATACGTCTACCTTGAATAAACAAATAAACGGCTAATTTCCTTACAAGTAAATAACATTGGGTTAATACGAAATAACTTAGACACTTACACGTGATATCTTGCTAGGTAATATATCGAGACTTAAGCATAGTATATTATCCGGTAAGGTGTTACGTCAGCCCAGGCAAGCTCAGAAACAAATCAAGTGATGGAGAGTAAAGGATCTTCTCTGCAGCTACTAATTGCTAAATTGGAAACCCTAGATTCTGTAGAAAGTAGCAAAGACTAGAGTGAGTGAGAGAGAATGTGAAACTATGAGTGAAGAACAATTCTAATTGCGTGGTTACAAGAGGTTGTTCTTTCCTAATATTGAAATGAAATACCTTAATAACATGGATTCGTGGCGCAGGCAAAGCAAGGGCGCAATGGAGCGCAATAAGCATACGAGGACTGTAGCAAATGCACGATGGAACAGCAGCGAATGCACTGTAGAGGCATGAGGAGCTAGCAGCGGACACATGGCAGAGCACAATGGAGCAGCAGCAGAGCGGCGGAAGGAATAGAGAAGGGAAATTGTCAGGGTGAGGAAAAAGTGATGACAGTTAGGGTAAAAAAGGGGCCTCTACTTGGAGTTTTAATCATTTGGAGGGGTTTTTATAAAATTGTCACAAAATAAAAATTAAAATGCCACAAATAATATATATATATATATATATATATATATATATATATATATATATATATATATATATATATATATATATATATATATATATATATAAAAGGGTTCTTAAGAATGCTACAAATAAATATATTGCGGGGTTTTCTAAAACACCCACAAACAAACCGCCACATAATTTCCTATTTCTTGTAGTAATTCCTAATTACCTTCACACATTTAATAAAATTGAATAAATTGATTTGCAGTGCAATTTAAACGTTCAAAAATATTTAGACATTACAGATACCAAGGCAAGGGTCATACAATTAGAGAATGAGAAAAAATGAATCTGGATTAAGGGAGGCCCTAACAAAGAGCTCTCGTAGATCTAATCATAGAATGAGAAATGCATAATGGGCCATAGAATGTTCCCTACAAGCATAGATAACCAAAGATAAAGAAAATGTATTCCTACATTCTTACATTGATCATCTAACATATCATATTTGCTTATTTCTCATAGAAAAATACATCTGCTTTATTTGTTGAGAATTTTATAAATTGTCTTTATTTTTATTATGCTTTATGTGCTATGTATATTGTAACATCCCCACTTTCGTACACAAAACGTAATGAAAACTTTGAATTATTTCCCTTAGGCAGTGTGAGAATTTCTCAGGCAGCGCTATACCATAACGATCTTCACACTTGGAATTATAGGGTAGTGTAACACTGCCGTTGAAAATATGGCACTGCCATATGTTAAAAATTAAGACATGACAAAAGTGCCCCTGTAAACTTTTGTTAATTACAATGATGCCCAGAATTTTTAGAAATTAAATTTTGACCCCAAAGACTTATTCCCACAATAACTCTAGAACTTTTCATGAAATGACCTTCATGTCCCCTCATCTGTAGAATTAGCAGAATGAGATTTTAAACAGAGCAGAATCACGTGGTGAAACCATAGAAGTTTAAATCTCTGCCGAGTGGGCCATGGAGGCAGTCTGGTGTGAAATGACATGGGGTTCCCCTGGACTTGCTCAAAACTACAGAAATGCCATTAGCTATGGGAAATAGAAAATAGAAAAGCTCCGAATTTGCAAAAATATTTATTTCACGTTAATAAGCAACTTATTCGATCTTATTGACTAAGTAAGATTAATTAGAAGTTAATTAAATATTAATTAGGAGTTAATTAGATGTTAATTAGAGGGATTAGGCTTAGAAACAATTAGAATAGAGATATAGAAATTCTCTCAGAGTCATTTAGTAAAGTTTTGCTGATTTGAAGAAAATCAGTGAAGATTCGGTATTTTAAATCTCCAGAACCGAACCAGTAGAATTTTCTATTAGAAACCCTCACTTAAGTCGCTAAAATTCAGCCACCCTTACCGTATATGAGTGGCGCCAAGTGTTGCTCAAGATAGTGGAGAAACTTGGCCTCACCTCCACCAGATTTTTATCGTTTTTCGCCTAGTTGTTCTGTTTTTATCAAATAATTGAGGTTAATGAAATCCGACCAAATATTTATTTAGGGTTAATTAACTAGCAAATAATTGAGATTAGATGGGAGAGAATTAGATTAGAAGCATAAAAGATTTCATAGAAATTTTCCTAAACCGATTTACCGATTTAAAGGAAATCGGTAAGATTTCGGTATTTTAAATTGTCAGAACCGAATCAATAGGATTATGTAGCCAAAATCCTATCACTCAATGGCTGAATACTCAGCCACTTATTCATCCCTTGGTGGCGCAAGAAAGGCCACAAAATGAAGAGAGTTGGCTGAAATTTAGCCACTAGCTTTCAACCAATCAAAATCTAAGTTGCCAACTACTTCCTTGATGCCTTAATGAACTATTCCTTTCCTTTTCCCTTCAGCAAAAAATACGCCCCTTCCTCTCCGCTTCGAGCCTCATTCATCTCTTCTTCCTTCAATCTACTCCATCAATCTTCAAGTTTTGACAAGATTCCACTCACCTAGACTCCAAATCTAGCAAGATCACATACAAGGAGGTAGGAATCTCAACTTTCTCCTTCTTTTCTTTGAATTGGGGCTGCCTAGGGTCCCTTGTTCATCCATGATTCTGATGTTGTGATGGGTGGGAATGATGATTTAAGGTTGGTTTAAGGAGTATATGTGAGTTTGAATTGAAGATTGGATGGATTGATTTAAGGAAAACATGAATGCAAGAAAAATTCAAGAAGTTGTTAGGGTTTTTCCCTCGACGGTCAGTACAACGGAGTGTACGGCTCCGACTACAGCCGTTTAAATTTGATTAATCCATTTTTATATCAAACTAGATATTCAGGCTTTCCATACATATAAAATATAAGGCCATTGGATTAGTATAGAGTTAGTTATGAATTTTTTATGTTTGACCTAGAAATCTGGATTCTCATCTGGGCAGTATGAGTTGAGAAGGGTGTAACTCACCCTACACAATTCTAAATTGAGTGAAACTAACGTTGTTTGAAAGCTAACATATAAGGGAACACTCCATAAAATTTCAGAGTCAGATTCATTGCCAATTATTCCCAGCACATCAATGAAGTTACCTTAAGTTCAAACTAGGTTAGAATAGGGTAGTCCAATTGGGTCAAGTTGCGGGGCTTATAACTCAAAATATACTCATGAAAATAATATGTAGCTTATTTCATTTGAAAACTTGTTCTATTATCTTTTAATTGAAATAAATTTTGTATGATTTGACTGAGATTTCTATTTTTAGTGAATTTTCACTTATAAGGGTGCATTTCTTGCTAAGTACAGGGCAATTTGAGGTAAAATATTAATAACTTGAGTTATACAAATCACAATGAGCTGGGACTAAAACGGTTGGAAACTAGACACATAGAGCTATGACATATTCAAAATTTAGGTTTAAATGAGTTGAATTGCACTAAAGGTAGATCATACAAAATTCAGGCAGAATAGGATGAAGTAAGCAGAAAACTCTATTGAGGGTTCTATTGAATTTAAAGAATGATATTATGAATATATAATTGCTGTTCCATATTGATTTGCATGTTTGAATGATTTTACTGGTAATCTAGCACTATTCATGGGGAAGCGAACTCGATTCGTTATACTGCCGAATTTTCGGTAGGAGTTTATGAGAACTTATGCTATGGGTGATTGTACTTTGGATATATTTACATTTACATGTCATGTTCATGTATGTCATGCATGCAAGCATAATTAGAATGTGATATGAGAAATAAGGTGTGAGACACATCCATAAATGCACAAAGCATCCGCATGCATGATAGGATATGGAAAGAAAAAAGATAATAAAACCTTGTAAAAGGGACATACTAAGCTACCACGTGAGGCCTGGCATAGACCCAGCTAGCGTGGACCAGAGTAGTATTGTCTAAGACTTGGGCTAGCCCTCAACCAGATTTAATGGGAATAGACCGGTGTGAGGGTTAGGGAAAGTAAACCCGTTACTCATGTATAGGTATGAGCTCGGACTTGAAAAGCTGGCTATTACCCAAGGGTGAGAGAGGCCATTCACCTCCAAGGGACCAAGTACAGAAAAGCAATATCAAGTTGCAGGTTAAAGAAAGATACAAATTAAGTCAAGTGCACTTGCATACAATCAAGTATAAGCATCTATATGTGCATCTTCAATTATCTAGTTAAGTCATAATGCTATTATGATTCTTGTTGAAGCATATTATACTATTCATATTTCTATGTCTATCATATGATATGACAAGTAGTTGTTAAAATATAACCCGCTTCGAGAAAGATGTTTTCAACTTAAAATTGAACCACTATTCATGTATATGTGCTCATATTTTTATAATAAACTGAAGTAGCTGGAATGTTTATGATGACACTGTAAGAGTGATGGTTTGAATTTACCTATTGAGGACCTTAGGTTCTCACTGTCTGCTTGTATATTTTTCTTTTCCGTAAATATTCCAGCATCCAAGTTTGAAAATCAAGTGCGAGACGGAGTACAGGGTCATTCATTGAGCAAGACTCGGGCGTAAACCAGACCAAGAGACTATTGAAGCTAGCTAACGACTAGTCGGAAGCAAATGCTATGTATTATGTTAGTCACAATTTCTTTTAAATTGTAATTATTTTGTGCTCTATGTATCAGAGATGACGAAATTTATGAACTATTATTCAGTAATAAAGTGTGCAGTTAAAGGGCTATATATTATATTTTCCATATTTTAAAACTTTCTTAGCACGGTGACAACCTTTTAATATAACCCTATGACTCGAGCATGGCTTATATGATAGAGGTTGTTACATATATTGTAAACTACCTATTGAAACCTTGGGAGATTTTGGGTATCTGGCAAACCCTTGGAAGCACTACACTTACTGAGATTAGTATTTCACCTCTTTTCTTGATGTTTCTAGGTACATGGCAGGTTGGCAAGGACCAAATTTGGTTGCTTGCTTATGAAAGTGTATTAGTAGTTGTATAGACATTTGATTAGTGAGCGTGGCCATAAAGCAATGTATATGTCTTAGCTAGTTTATTAATTGAATTATGTGTATCTATTACAACATTGATGTATATAATTATTCAACTGCTAAACTTATTGAAGGGAAAAGTAGAGAATTATTATAGTAGTTGTATAGATAGAAAAAGTAATTAGAATGGCTAAAGTGACCATAACCATATATTAAGAAAAGATAAGGTCTCTCACATAATAAAATGAAGAGAAAACAAAAGAAAAAAATGACCTAAAATAAAGAGATTATTAATTTTTCTTAGTTAATTGTTAATTAAGTAATTAAATGGGAAAAAAAAAGAAAAATAGTAAATTAATAGTTAACTAATGGAGTGTTACAGGGCTCTTCTTTTTAAAGCTAACCTACCCAAAATTTTTTGGTCCTATACAATTTCATATGTTGCATCATAATTAATTAGATTCCTTCTCCTATTGTAGACAATCCCACTCCCTTTGAATTACTACATAACAAACCTCATAATTTGTCCATGCTTAGGGTCATTGGTTCACCATGTTTTCCACTACATAGTTGATCTAAACTAGATTCTAGAGCAAGAAAATGCATCTCCCTGGGTCACCAGTTTAAAACAAAATGATATGTTTTATTTGACCTTCAAACCTGAGAAATTTTCATCTCTAGACATGTCATTTTTCATGAAACACATTTTCACTTTCACTCCATTAATCACAACCTTGACCTTGAACCGAAACCATATTCTTTGCCCATGATTCCTTTACCAATAGAAATAAATCCTCATCCTATTAATTACACACCATGCTTTACCACAATACCTAGTCCCATAAAAGCCAATCCAACCCCTTTTCCCAATTTGAACCTCAAATACAACTAGACACTAAACCAAAACTAGGAGAGTACCATCATATTTACATGATTTTCATCAAAGCCCCTCTTCTCCTAATGCTTTCAACCTTTTGACAAACAAGCCAATTGTGCATTAAGAAATCCTTTATCATTTGTCCTTTCTTACAATTATCTTTCTCCTTCATATAACTAAATATTTCATCCTTAACATTTCTAGCACTACAGAAACCAAGAGTCTCCAAGCTATTAAACATGTTTTGTTGGCAACAAGCTATGAAGGCTAAAATTGAAGCATTGAAAAGGAACCACACTTGGACATCAGTTGACATGCCTCTTGAGAAAACTCTAATCGGTTGCAAGTGAGTCTACTAAATTAAGTACAAGCAAGATGGATATATAGATAAATATAAAGCAAGACTAGCAGCCAAAGGGTTCACTCAAGTGGAGGGTCTGGATTATATGCAAACCTTTTCACTAGTAGCTAAAATGAGCACTCTCCAAATTTTCTTTACTTTGGTAGCTACAAAGCATTGGTTGGTCCACCATTTAGAAATTGATAATGCCTTTCTTCATGGTACTCTTTAAGAAGAAGTCTACATGTACCTTTCTCAAGGATTCCATTCTTCCAAATCGAATGAAGTTTGCTGCCTTTCAAAAATCCATATATGGCCTTTAGTAAGCCAGCTGAGAGTGGTTCTTTAGCCTCAGTTCTACCTTGAAGTCCCAAAATTACTAGCAATGTCCCTCTGACTCCATACTCTTCACTAAACATAGCACTAGCTCTTTCACAGCTCTATTAATGTATGTAGATGATGTTGCTCTTGCTAGGAATGACATGGCTAAAATTTCCTCCGTCAAGCAATTCCTACACTCCAAGTTCAGAATCAAAGACATTGGTAAATTAAAATATTTTCTTAGATTAGATTACTAGATCCTCCCATGGCATATTTCTAACTCAAAGAAAGTATGCTCTTGAAATACTTGAGGATGCTGATCTGCTATTAACAAAACTAGTTTCCACTCCAATGGATGGCTCAACAAAATTGTGCAAAACTATTGGGCAACCTTTAACTGATATAGCAAGCTATCGAAGACTCATTGGCCATTTACTTTATCTCATCACAATAAGGCCTGACATTGCCTTTACTATCCAATAATTGAGTCAATCCATCTTAGCCCCCACTGATGCTCATCAAAAGGCTACTATTTGGGTTCCACAATATGTAAAGAATTCTCCAAGCCAAGGTTTATATCTTCCAGCAAATTCTGACCTCATCAATTTAAGGGCCATCAATGACTTTGATTAGGTAGGATGCGTTAACACAAGGAGATCAATAATTGGCTACTACATATTCTTAGGCAATTCTCTAATTTCTTAAAAATCCAAAAACAAACAACCATCTCCAGATCATCCACTAAAGTTGAGTATAGGGCACTTGCTGCTACTATTTATGAACTTCAATGGTTAACATTCTTACTAAGTGACCTCAACTCTCCTACACTTCTCCCAATTTCCCTTTACTATGACAACCAATTAGCTATATGCATTGCTTCAAATCCTTCCTTCCATGAAAGAACAGAGCACATAGAGTTAGACTACCGCTTAGTTGAAGAGAAATTGCAAATTGGCTTAATCCACCTATTGCTTATTTCCACCAAACTTCAACTTGCTTACATCATGACCAAACCTCTTCACCTTAGCGTTTTCCAAACCATTCTCTCCAAGTTATGAGTCCTCAATATACACTCTCTAGCTTGTGGGTGAGGGAGGGGGGAGGACCCCACCCAAGACAAAGACACTAGCGCAAAGATAACACACACTACACCAATTGATTAGTTAGTTGCTATAATCATGAAATTCTTTTTATTACCTTTAAGTTAGTTATTAGTCTCTTATTTTCAGCACATGTTAGTTAGTAGGAGTGGTTGTGTTATTTAGTGGGAGTACCTATTCATCTGACTCACATGTACATATATACCCAACTTCCACTAAACAATAATGAGAATTTTCATTTACCATTTGATTAGCTTTATTATAGCATGATAATAAAACATTATACATAAGTATAAGATATTTTACATTTTACATCAAAATTAAACTCTAAAAACCTAACTTATTTTAACACATATATGGCCACCTTTATAATTGTAGGAGCTAAATCATTAACATGATTACTGGATGATTCCTCAATCCTCATTAGTGTAGGAGTATTGTGTAACACTCTCTATTATATAAGCCATGCTCGAGTCATGGAGTTATATTAAGAGGTTGTCATCAGTTAAGAAACTTTAAAATATGGAAAATATAATACATGGCCCTTTAACTGCTTACTTTATTACCGACTAATAGTCTCTGATACATGGAAAATATAAAATAGTTACACTTTAAAAGAAACTATGACTGATATAATACACAGCGTCTACTTCTGACTAGTCATTACTAGCTTCAATGATCTCGTGGTCTGGCTTATGCCCGATGCTTGCTCCATGAATGGCCCTGCACTACGCTCGCATTTGGTTTCCAACTTGGGTGCTGGAATGTTTAATGAACAGAAAAACATGCAGCAGTGCTGAGAACCTAAGGTTCTCAAGAGTAAATATGAACTATTCTCATATAGTGCTATCATAAACATTCCAGCCCGCTGTTTATTATGAAAATATGAGCACATATACACAAACAATGGTTCAATTTTTAAGTGGAAAACATCTTCTCAAGCTGGTTATGTTTTTTAACAATCACTTGCCATTTTATATGACAAACATAGAAGTACAAATAGTGCAGATGCTTCAACAAGAATCTTAATAACCTTATGACTTAATGGGATAATGAAGATGCACATAAAGATGCTTGTACTTGACTGTATGCAAGTGCACTTGACTTAATTCTGATCTTTCTTTATCTTTGCAACTTGATTCGCTCTTTCTCAGACTTGGTCCCCTGAGGTGAATGGCCTTTCACCCCCTGGTGATAGCCGCTGTGTCCGAGCTGCATCGGCATACATGAGTGACGGGTTACTTTCCCGACCTCACACCGGTCTATTCCCCTTAATCTGGCTCTGGTCACTAAGTTTGTCTTAGACAAGATCGCCCTACCACGCTAAACGGCCTATGCCATGCCTCACGTGGTAGCTGGACGCTTTCTTGCAAGTTCTTATTATCTTTTTCCTTTTCATATCTTGTCATGCATGCAGACGTTTGCTGCATTCATCAGTATGTCTCATACTTTATACATCATATCATGTTCTAAGCATATACTTGCATGCATGATGTTCATGAATATGACATGTAAACGTAAATACACTCAAAGCATAATCATTCATAGCATAAGTTCTCATAAATCCTGGCCGAATTTCAAAGATAATCGAGTCCGCTTCCCTATGAATAGTGCCAGACCACCAGTACAATCTTTCAAACTTGTAATTCAATATGGATCAGCCATTATATAGATATTCATAGAATCATTCATCAAGTTCAATTCAAGCATCTATAAGGTTTTCAGTTTACTCCTTCCTATTCTGCCCGATTTTGGTATACTCTACCTTTATTGCGATTCAACTTCTTTGAGTCTAATTTTTGGATATGTCATAGCATTATGTGTCTAGTTTCTAACCTTTTTGGTCCCATCTCATTTTGAGTTGTATAACTCAAGATATAAACATTTTATCTTAGCATGTTCTGTTCTTAGCCAGAATTGGGTTCCTATAGAAGAAAATTCACTAAAAATTGAAAACTAGGTGAAATCATACGAATTTTATATCAAAATAAACCTAACACAACAAGCTTTAAAATGAGTTAAGTTTCATGTCATTTGCCTAAGTAGATTTTGAGTTATGAGCCTCGAAACATTACCCTACTGCTCTGTCCTGTTCTAGGCCGGTTTAAACTTAAGCCAACTTCATTGATGTGCTGGGAACAAAGGACAACGAATTAAATTCTGAAATTTTCATGGGATGTTCTCTCATGTGTTAGCCTTCAAACATCTTTAGTTGCACTCAATTTGAGGTTGTATAGGGTGGGATACACCCTTCTCAACCCATGCTGCCCGGGTGAGAACCCAGATTTCTAGGTCTAACTTCAAAAATTCATAACTAATTCTATACTAATCCAATGGCCTTATATTTTATATGTATGAAAAGTCCTGATGTCTAGTTTCATTTAAAATGGTTTCATCAAATTTAAAACGGCGGTAGGCGGAGCCGTAAACTCCGCCGTACGGACTGTCGAGAGAAAACCTAACAGCTTCTTGAACTCTCCTTGATTCATGTTTTCTCTAATCAATCCACCCAATCCTCAATCCAAACTCACATATACACCTTAAACCAATCTTAATTCATCATCATCACTCAAGATAGCATCAGAATCTTACAAGAAATTGGGAAGAAAATAGAGTCTCAATCAGCCCAATTCAAAGAAAACAAGAAAAGGAGAGAATTCCTACCTTGGTGGTGGGAAATCTTGATGAACTGATCTTGGAACCGTGAAGTGATGGTTGGGGCAGTTTGGGGATGAGAAAGTGGAAGAAGATGAAGAAGAGTGGAGAAATGGGGCTGGTAGTGGGAGCCTCGAAAATGATAAGAAGAAGGAAGGAAAAGGTGAGATATTTGGAAGCCTACTTAGTCTGATTGGTGGATTCAACTTGGTACTATAAAATCTGGTTTAACTTTCCATCATCATGGCTATTAAGGGCCACTGAGGGGAGTTATTTGGCCAAATCTTGGCCTGATTCTAGGGCATTCATGTAAAAACGCCACTCATCTGCTCCGACAGCTTAAAACACCGTAATTCTTACCGATTTCCTTTAAATCAAGAAAACGGTTTTAGAAGAATCCTATGAAGCTCCTTCCTATGGCTCTAATCTAATTTCCATTATACCTAATCATTCTAAACCACACTCAAACTAGTAGAATTCTACTGATTCTATCACGCTTAGAACACCTAATATTTACCGATTTTCTCCAAACCCAGAAACGTTACTTAATAGTTTTGGTAAGATGTCTTCTGTTCATTTTGATTTATCTTAAGCCTAATCTCTCTAATTAACATCTAATTAATCTCTAATTATCCTTTAATAAATTTCTAATCACCTTACCTAATCAATAAGATCGAATAGATCGATTAATAGTGTAGATTAAACGCTTTGCAAAAATTCCAAACCTTTCTGCTTTCGCTTTCTATAAATAATTATATCCGTAATTTTGAGCAAGTCCAGGGGCACCCCACGCCATTTCACATCCGACTACATCCGTGGCCCAATCGGGCGTAGAGTTTAACTCTACTTGCTTCACCACGCGTGATTCTGCTCAAAACCCTATTCCGCCAATCCTATGATGTGGGACATAAAGGTCATTATGAAAAGTTCCAGTGGTTATTGTGGAAATATCCACTTTTACCAAACAAATTCTTCACGCCATCCCAAAAAGTAACTCGCTCCATAAATTCAAATCTGAACTCAGATATGTGTAAAGTTCAACCGCGTCCCTTCATTCGAGCTCAAAAACTGATGTCTAACTCGCCCAACCTTATTCGCACTCTGGTTCTGATATCTGAAATCATATCACATAATCACCTAATCCCTGAACTCCCCTATCCAAACTCAGAACACCAACAAAATAGAAAGCCTCTTGGAATAAACTCTGATAAATTTTCGGTATAAGTGTTTAATATCGTGGAATTAGTCATGTTGTCTGACTTGAGCCCAAGTCAAGTCGTGAAAATAGGAGGTCGTAAATTATACTCACTATACTTTAACTCTAATATTCGAACCCTAAGCTCACTCTAGTTAACTCGTTTCAAAGCATTAAGTTTTCGGAAATCTAAAGCCATGAAGTTTCTGAATGAAGAACATGTCGATAAGGCCTGAATCGAATCAACACTCAAGACAAACTCGAATCTAAATTGTTCCATTTCATGTGGAATTCAATGCAAGTTTTAAAATCATAAAACTAATGAACTCTAACTCTGAACTCGTCACATGAAATCTAATAATTTAAATGTTAAAGAAAATTGGGATGTTACATATTATATACTTACAAGTGTTACAATGTACACAAATTTAAAAAATTTATTGGAGAACAATGTGGAAAAATTTAGAGAATTCAATTCATTAATGGGGACTGATACAAAACTCTCTCTCCATCTTTTCTATTTTCATACCATCATATAATTGGAAATTTGAGTGTTAATTTATGCAGATTTTAGTGTGTATTATTAGGGATTTAAGTCACCTCTCTTTTTCTCTACATTTTTTTTTCCATATGTTCGTACACTTTTGAGATCTCTACTGATATATTATGGTAAGAAAATAGAAGAAGTGGAGTGACAACTTTTTAGTCCCCGTTAATGAATTGAATCCTCCATATTTTTATACATAATTTCTCACTGACATGTCTTCTGCCAAAGAAAAAAATTACATCGATTATGAGTATTGATAACTCATATTTCGATTGTGTGGATAGAAGAAAAATGCTTGATTACTCCATAGATTTATACTCCATAAATATGAAAACTCACCCTAGCTCCATAAATTTAGAGGGCCCCAGTTTGTAGGACCAATGACAGAGAATCTTAATGGGCTGACAAGAGAAACACATAGTGGAAGCGGCAACTTGTGGCATTCAACTGCTAATGTTTTGGTGGTTCGTATTGCTCTTGGGTTATGAACTTGTGGCTAAGTGACCACTTATTTATATACATGGTGATTTTTGGTTGAAACCACTACAGGTTCAACGTCAATTCACCAACTCTATACCAAATGACCTCTTTCGCACACAGGAATCGCTTATTGGATACCATGATGATAATAACTTCAGCACATATGTTGATGTACCAAAAATGAAACAGACAAAAAAGTTTATCATTACTGTGGGGTAATAATACTAATGATCTCAAAGTACTATTGGCAGTCTGATTTTTCCAATAAATAATCGACTGACCAATGCTAAAATGTAGCTTTTGTTTGACACGCACATTGCAAATTTCTTCATATTTTATGTACTTATCACAGATATTTTTTTGGTAGTTACTAACCGCAAATTTTATTCATATAAACACTTTCTTTGCTCGTGAAGACTATGTTGCATATATCCTTTTCCAGGGTGCTAGAGATCTAAAACTAGGACCAAGAGATAGAATAATTTATTACTAAGGGTACATTTGGATAGCTAACACGATCAATTAGTTAGTTATTAGTTAGGTCCCTTAGTTAGTAAGGATAGAAATAAGAGGATTGTCTCATTGTTAATCAATAGTTGATAAATCAATAAAGAAGAGAATTCTTGTGGATTTTGAGAGTTTTATCATTGGCAAAAAGAATTCAATTCACTCCTGAAGTGGAAGCCTGCATGAATAGATTGGAGAAGGAACTTTGCAAGGCGAAAGAATAGTGTTTAGCATCCCAAGCACGTATTAAAGCTCAATTAGTCAAACTGTTAGCAATGTTCAAACAACAGATCAGGCTGCCAACAACATCTCAAAGAACAAGTGATAGGGTTCAAGAAGTGCACACTACAGGGTCAATAACAACAACAATTCGGCCAAAGGAGGTTCAACACAGGATCAACAAATCAAAATTGTCCCATGTAGAAAGAAAGATCTGAAAGTTCAACAACAACAATAAATCAAGAAATTGTATGGCCTTGGTGCAAAGATTCAAGAAACCATGGTCAGTGATAAGCTGGAAATAGAAGAGGTAGAGAACGGAAGCATGAAAGAAGAGGGGCAGAAACTGTCGCCACCAGATCCCTGTGCGACAACCAGTGAGACGTTGTCGACGATGGAGACAAAGGTGAGAGCATAAGTGGCCGCAAGTGTCCAGCACTGGAGATGCTGACGAGACTTTTCAAGCAAGTCTTAAACTCCACAAGAATTCCCTTCTTTATTGATCAATCAACTAATGATTTATAACGAGGTAATCCTCTTATTTATATCCCTAATTAACTAAAGGAGCCAACTACTAACTTATTGATAAATCGTTTCAATAGAACTATTTATAATTTTCTTTCAGAAATTTTTGACAATTAAAAGTCATTTTGTACCTGTTTAAACTGAGTTGTTGTATAATTTATGATTTTTCGATAAGTTATTTTTAGTATTTTTTGAAAAGTTGAAATATTTAGCTTCTCAAAAATTTTTCTACATAACTTTCTAGGATCAATCACTATAAACTAAAATAAGCTTCTATCATTATATATTTAAACACAAAATAATATATTCATAAGTTACTTTTCATACAAGACTGTTTTTAAAGAAGCTCTTTTTCACATAATGGCTTATTAAATTGTTTACCCAAATGGAGTCTAAGTGGATGATCAACAAATTAAAAGCTTGACAATACTAGAGACATGTGAGCCAGTAACGAATAGAGAGGAGTGGAACAGACATGGGCTTGGCCTCTGATTTTAAAAAATATAAAAATATATTTAAATTTGTAATATATATTAAAAAAATACAAAAAGGCTCATTACACGTTTATTTATATTTTTAGATTGGGAGAGGATTAAATTCAGGTTTATTGCTTTTATTAATGTAATTTCTTCCAAATATATCAGTTGGTCCATTAGATAAGATTTGAAAAGAGATGGTAAAAATCCTATAATATCACCCAAAGAGACGTATTTCACACATTACATACTCTTTGACAACTAAACGCAAAAAGTGGTTATGTGATAAAGACAATACGACGTGTAAATCTACAAAAAAAAATTACTAATTAAAACTCTTAAGTAACTATCGTGAGTAACACTTGGACAATAGATTTACAATTTGTAATTTAGAATTTAATTTATAAAATATAATTTAAAATCTCTCAAGTTTAATCTCACAACTTATGCAGGTAATATTATTTTTTGAAAGAATGATATGTTCAACCATATATATATATATATATATATATTCATTATTTTCGGCCCTCTTTTATATATTTTCTGGCTCCGTCCTTTATCCGAGCCTAATGATAACATTGTATGCTGCACCCTAATCAATAATAATGCGACGGGTAAAATCTTAAATCGAAATTATATATCTAACATTGCTTTAAAAAAGAATCAATGTGGGGCTTTAATGAGTAAAATGCATGCCTTTTTATCAAATTGATTGTTTTAACAATTCTTTTTAAAAGCTGACATTCCACGCACGTAAATATCTCTCCGCTTGTCAGGTAAAGGAACCTTTTCATCGTAAAAAGCATTGCCCCGAAACAAGGCTTTGGCATAGATACGGATTTTGGTTAAGTCAAAAAGATTTAACGCACGAAAGAAAGATAGGAAAAAGAGATAAAGCAAAAGCATATGCAATAAAAAGAGGCGCCGACAGCAATGTGCTTTTCACGTAATTGTAACGTATTTAAGAGTGGGAGAAAAGAGAAAGAAAGAAAAGAGAGGAGAGATGCTATTATTGAGATATTTTCTTCCGTTTGGATTATAAAAAAATTAAAAAAAAAGGAAAATTCTAGATATAGGATTTATACGAAAATTTTCTTATCTTAAAGGCGAAAAAAATTGTTTGTTGTGGAATTTTACATTTTTATTTTGGTGTTAATTTATAAAAGGACAAATAAGAAGTGTGACAATAACAAATACTGTTTTATAATAAATAATTTATAAATTTAATTTTAATATATTATTAATATAAAAAAATTTGTATTTATGTTTAATATAATTGAATAATTTTTATCATTATGTTATTTATTTATGTAATTTATAAAAATTATTTAAAAATTAAATAAAAATAATATCTATTATTCTATTATACAAAAGGATATATATATTATATTATATATATATCTTTTTTTTTTTCTTCTCATTTTCTCTTTTATTTTTTCTCCATTCAAACAGTAAAAATGAAAACTTACTTTTCTTTTCATTTTCTTTTTTTCTCATTTTCTTTCTTTTTATTTTCTTTCTTCTCATTTTTTTTTCATATCCAAACAAATCATATTGGATTAAATTTATGAGGTGTATTAATATATTAATTATTTATGATATATTATAATAATATATTAATTTTAAAAAAATTAAATATATTTTAAAAATTAATTTTTATATATTAATAATATAAAATTATATTAATATTATCAATATAATTTTATATTATCAATATATAATAATTAATTTTTAAATTATATTTAATTATATTTTTAAATTTTTTTAAAATTAAATATAATTATAATATATTATAGATAATTGGTACATTGATATACCTCATAACTTTATCATCAAATTACATGATAAATCACATTCCTTGATCAACAAAATATACGATAGAATGCGCCATAAAAAGACTGCTGGTCTTGCCTGGTAAGAAGTGCACTTCAAAGCACTATCAGCAATGACTTGCTCGGCCAATTGAAGGACATCGACAAAGGTTAATGACTAGGCCAAGTAAAAGTAAAGATAAATTCTATGTGCTTAAATGTGACAATCAATTATTTTGACGACGGACAAAGATAAATGTAAAAGTTACGGACAAAGATATGTACTAGAACCGAATACTATTTAATATCTTTTATGGAAACATTTGTATATATGGGCAGGGTACGGTACTATTACCGGATATGTAAAAATATATTTTATAAAAGTATAAAATAGTAAATAATAAAACAATTAAATCATAACATTAACATAATTTTTATAATCTTCAAGCAAAAAATCTAAATAGACACAAGAATTGAAGGGATGAAGTAATAGTTTACTTCATTAAAAGCAAACCAAAATATTTAATTATAAAATTTAATATATTAAAAGAATTTATCTTATTTAAGTAACATTTACTAATAGTAATGTTTGACTAGAAAGCGCACGAGTATCCAATAACAACCAATACCGAGTACGCACTGCATTCATTTAGGAGTACCATGCTTTCGAGATATACATTACCCTTTCATTATATTTTCACTCCTCAGGACAACTATAAGGACTTTTCCATAATGCTATTTTTCCCAAATTGGAAATCAAATCAAAATCAGAAACCAACACTAAGGTGCCGTCTGACTTCCTTCCAAAAACCGTTTGACCATAGAAGGTAATTGACACCTTGCAACCTCAGAGTAACATAATCATCTAGATTTTGTTTCTGACGGCAAAATTAAATTTAATTTCTGTGCCATGTATTACATTTTAGTTAATTGGGTATTGACATTGCCAGAGTAGAACCGAAGAATTTCTTGACGATATAGGCTTACATACAATAATAATCACTAAACTTTCAATTTACACTACCTTAAAATGAAATTACACAATGGACTCCACAGATGTAACGCTAACCGCAAAACATGTTTTCTGCATGCGAACCAAAAGCCAACAATATGCACAAGATTATCTAGGTGAAATTGTCCATGGGAAACTTGAAGCTAGAATTCATTATATGCTCTCCTGGAACGCATGAGCACGAGAAATAGCTGCAGGGTTAGCTTCCAAGATTGGAGACACACCTAATACATGGTCTTTGCCTTCTCCTTTAGGCTCCACTTTTTTCAAAATACCATTTTCTGATTCAGAGAGATGCTTATCAAGCTTGATACCTAAAGTAGCCCATATAGGACTTTTTGAGGCCTCACTGGGATCATCAATTCTAAGAGTCTTTGGAGCCAAAACACGCATATCTGATTTCTCTTCAACTATGAAAACAGTATCCCGAGTGTGTTTGCCAAGGGTTGGGGAGCCATTGCCTGAGCAGCGGCTGTTACTAGTCGAGGAAGACGGCGAAAGGCAACTGTCGGATGCCATTGACACTGCCCCAGTTCCAGCAGGCCCCACTGGTGTTCCACTCCAGTAGGATCCAGGAACAAATTGCAATGGAACGCTTGGTGGGCAAATGGTTGGAACTGCCACCAATGGTTGGGGACACCACTGCAATGCAGCAGGATCAGTGCTATATGGGTCACACATGCGCAGCGAAGATTGATGAGCTGCCACCATGGGACCAACATTGTTCCAACCTGGATTCCAAGGAAATACCCATGGAGGGACAGGGTAACACTGCGAAGATCTTGACGTGTTACGTTCTAATAATTCATTTCCTGTAGTACAAGCATTCGTCAAAGATGATGCACATAAAGATGGCTCTTCCTCCCCATTTTCTGCACAATTGATTGAGCTTGCATCAACACTTCGTTTATGGTCTCTAAGATTAAGTATTGACTCCATAGATTCACAAAGAGGGACATCTGGACCAAATTTCAATAAGGTACCATTATCTGTTGAAGACCTGAAAGCACCAGATTCAAGAGTTGAGACAAGTTGGTGAACAGATGAGTCTTGGGTTTCTAACCTGGTGGTCGGAATTCCATCAGAGGCTACAATAATATGCCGGTATTGAGAGGCTAAATGCTTATTCTTCCGTCTCCCAGCTCCCACCGGAACACTCCTCATTGTTCCACCAGCAGTCCAATACCTTTGGCAGTTCTTGCAGAAATGCCGAGGTTGATTGACATTGTAGTTGTTGAAATAACAAAACTTAGTGTCCAAACTGTTGCAGCGTGGACAGTGAAGAATCTTGTCTGGCTTCTTAAAGCTTTTATCTTGATCTGTACTACTAGTCTCCCTATTGTCTTCCACAGGCTTGGGATTTGCTTTTGGCTCATTTTCTTGCTCATTATTCTGGGTCTCTTGTTTGCTATCTCTTAAATCAGAAGTATTCTTTGGTTGCTCAGAGTTTTGACCACAGAGTGTTTCAACTTCTGTTTTCTGCGGGCTACTGCAAGCATTCTAAAATTTAAACCATAATCAGTAATAATTCAAGCAGAATAAAGTTTTAACAACAAACTTGAGAATAGACAAGAAATGAAAGCAAGGAACATAACCATCATATTATAATCAATTTCCACCAAAAACCTATACTACAGCATATAGCACATGTACTCTCGTTTGAATTTTAATCTCCTTTTACAATGCATCAATTTGCTAAGTCCAGACCATTACTTCTTTACGCCTTACTTAGGATAACCATGTCCTAGCATCTATATTATCAATCTGTCTCAATTTCAGTTTATCTCGCCAACCTTTGGGCATACGCTTAATATATCATATTGAAGATAAACAAATGTATCTGCAATTGAACAAGCATTGAACTGAATATATACTTGAATTGATAAACAGCAAGACATCTTATAATAAAGAAAAGGCATGAATTGAATAACTGCCTTGGAAAGTTGCCAGAAGGAGCACTAGCCAACTTTAAATTGACTGATAGTGAATTTTGTTTCTATTCAGGAATCACAAAGACAAGTGCACAAAACAGGAGGATCAGTAATCCTCCTAAGGTTATGTAAGAGAGGACAAAATGTACATCTGCCCAAAAGAGAAACTGAATTCTTTTGTCGTGAACTGCTAAAGTGCTAACAGAGAAAAAAATGCTTCTACTACTATGAAGAATTCCAATAATCAACACAATTTAATGAGGGGTTATACAATTTTTACAAAATTCAATTTGATGAAGTATTTGTCTCAATCATAGACAAGTAATTCATTGTAAGATAATCAACCCCAACCTAAATCTTGAAATATTTCAATTCAAAATGAAACAAGTTTAGTGTCATATTTCATCAGTAGAACCCACTTCCGCAAAAACAGAAGATACCAGATAAATGTATCAGCACCCGCTTCCACAAGCCTTTGTTCACAAGAATCTGAACATGTGCCAGATACATATTCTTAATTATGATTCCCTCCACCATGCTAACAAAATTCTTTCATCAAGAATAACTTCCCTCTATATTTCACAGTTTTTTGAAGCTTGACATGAATTGAAGCAACCAGATAGAACACAGTAAAAGATATGACAAAACAAAGATAACTACCAAGGAATAAGAAACAGTTAGAAAGATTGTATTCCCATTAATGGAGATAACTAACCAAACACTTATTTCTCAAACTAATAGTAATACTAACCAAACACTTTTTTCTCCCACTAATCCATTTAGTTTAACATTAATAAGAAAATAGACTATTTTCACTGCAAGGAATGAAAACCAAAAAGAAGGGAGCTGAGAAACAAGAAATGGTTATTGGTTTATGAGTATCTACCATGGTTGCAGAGTTGGCCTGAATCTGACAACCCATTTGAGAGCTTGCCGGAATCTGACATTCCGGTAAAGGAATCTTCATGCCAAAGAGCATGATTCCCGGATCCTTATCAGACATGTCCCCTGCACCACTCATATTTATGTTGTAGTTGTTGATGTTGCTGCTGCAGAGAGTGAAGCTCCTCAGCAGTTAAGAGACAGACAGACAGACAGATAGATAGATAGATATAGGGAAAGAATGAGATAGAGAGAGAGTAAAAAAAAAGAGGCTTTTGTTCTAACAGAACCTTTCAAGGGGTGAAACTTTCACAAAATAAAACCCACAAAACCATCTGAAGAAAAGGTCACCCTGCAAAAAGCACAAAGAACCTGAGCCATCAGAGAGACAGTACCATGCTTTTAAGCTTTTGTTCTTTTTCGATCTCCTTTTTTAAAAAAAAAAAAAAAATTTCTTTCCCCACCTTTTCAATTTCATAGAAAGTCATTAAAAAAATTGCCCTTTATTCATGGAAAAAAACGAAAAGTGATACCCTTTTTCTTTTTCTAATGTTTTTGGAAATATGTCACCGGACGAAATTCAAAACATTGGACCGTACACAATATAATATAAACCCCTTCTTATCACTTTGCCCTTTTTGCCTTTTTTTAATTCCGATTAAACGTCTAATCTTGATTCATGCACTAGTGTTCATTTGACACTTACATGTGAAAGTTGTGTTTCTGTATTATTAATATACAAGAGTTTGATTCTGATTCATAGCAAAACATTTTTATATTTTCACTTAATAATATGATAACCCTTCATTTAATGCATTTGATATTTAATATTTATTTTAATCTAAGAAATGGTTCACGCAATTTTAATTGAAGATTGATAATATTCAATACATCTAACATTTAATTATATTAATAATAATATGAGATATCATCGGAGTATCATTTATCAAAACTAAATTCTTGTTAATTTACATCACATTAAACTAAAATCAAGCTTTATTATAATTACAATTACAATAATTTTCATAATTAATAATATTATAAAAAGAAAATTGGTCCAATGAGGAGAGAGGGTAGAATGCTAGGGAGGTGACAGGTGGCAGATGAGTCAGCCAAGGGGTGAATCAGAGCCAGGAGATGTAGTGGCTAAGGATGGGGATGACGTGAGAAAGAGAAGTGGGACCCACCAAAGGGGAAAAAAAGAGCAAAAAAGTGGTGCCGACTTGGGGGGGTGGGGGACTCGCTTTTTACGCCGCCTTCAATGTCTCCGCCAGATTGCTGCTCCACCCTTGCGTCCTACTTCTTCTCCTTCCCACCCATTCTCTCTCCTAGAATTGTAAAAGAAGCATCACTTTTGAATGGGGAAGAGAAACCAAATGGGTCATTGTTACGAACTTTTTAAGGACAATTCCTTAATTGCAATTTGCCAATTGTTCAGTCATACGGCAAGTGGTGTTTGTTTGGGTTTGATGTTGCTGTCTTCCTGTTTGTGTTTGTTGGTGCTGCTTCGTTCTCGCTGGGCAACTCTTTTTGGTACGTACCATTAAGGTCCCTATTTGTGTCGCAACTTGCAAATAAAGGTTCCATTATTCCGTCTTATTATTCTTTACTAATAAGCACATGTTTTGCAACTTGCAGGTTCTCTAGTTACACATCGATTTTGGGGGAATGGGGAATGTATAATACTTTGGCATTGAAATTTTGTGCAAACTCAATTTGTCTTAATTAACTGAGATTCGGATAAGAATTTACATTCCTAAGTATATGAGCTCATCTCTTAGCGAGTTTGTCTATAGTCCTCCGCTCATTTATACTTACAATTGTTTTAAATAAATTTTTGGCGACTAATTAAAAATTTTCCCTCTTTAAAAAATATTGAAGAGAGAATGAAATTTGCGTCATCCAGCATCTCATATATTTATATATAATTTTCCAGTAAAATAACTACAAGGAATACAAATATTGAAGAGAGAATAAGATCTACAATTCCAATATACAATTCCAAGAATTTTTCACATTAATCTCCATTTATGGTATCCACAAAACTAGCTTCAGGGTACCATACTCCATACCTAGTTTGTGAAAAGGTGTATTCTCTGATGAAGCTTTAAAAAACTCATTCATAGTGAAGTATTGAGTTGTCACAAATAACTAGATGACATGTGGAGTTATTGAGATAAGATGTTTGATGCATTTTGGATGGTAGTGCAAGAAAATGGAAGTTGGAAGATTTTACAATAGTAGTTATTACTTTAGTGATTATGGTGGTCACTAAATCACAATTTTTATTTTTTTTCATATCAAAATAGTCTCCACCACCACCTCCATCTTTCCCAACCACAAACCACTTCCCCATTTTTCTCAACCACCACAAAACCATTGCCAAAAATAATAAAGCCAGGAGAGTAAGTTACAATCACGACCAGAGTTATGTGTCTCAATGTTATGGCTCTTGTTTATTAATTTTAGAAAATAAGGGATCTAAAAATTTTGTCCGAACCAAGATCTTCAACTCCAATGAAATCCCATCCTACCAAATCCCTAAAAGCCATCATCCAGCATTCTATTGGCTATATCCATTGCCAAGCCAAATCTTCAACCAGCAAGAAGCCAAGAACTAAGTAATCAAGGTCTTGGTCTATTGGCTACAACAAAAAAAAAAGAGGAGTTGATCCACCAACACTAATCACAACTTAATTCAACCATTAGTGAAAAAAACACTGTTTAGAGATTTGATTTTGAAAAGTATGAACAGAAAAAGCTTCTCTGTGTCCATGGTGGAAGAGTGGGGTTGCAAGCTTTCGTGGATAACAGCCCAAGCAGCAGCTCGCACCACATCTTGCCGGCACCATAATGCCGCCGCTGCCTCCATCCACCCCACACTATGCACATCACGGGCACCTCGTCACACCGGCACCAGAACCAGAACCCGGGAATGCAATCGAAGTGAGTTGGGGCTTGCCATTGGAAAAGGAGGAAAGAGTCCCAAATCTGTTGATGATGACTGATAACAGAAGGGTGGCAATAAAAAAAAAATCATGGGTGAAAATGTTGCAAGGACCATGATGGTCCTTAAATTGCAAGGAACAATTTTAAATCTTTACATGAGAGCTTCACAATGAAGTACAAAAGTTGCGCTTCATCAGAGAATGGCCCTTGTGAAAATGGTAGTAGCTTTTCTCTTACTCCTAAAGAAGGACCATGTGATTGCAAAAATGTAGAGAGAGAGAGGCTCCAATTTCTCTCTAGGGTGCAACCCTTCATCTTCCTTTCCCTACCTTTTCCATCACCCCCACCTCCACCTTCTTTTCAGTTTTCCTTACCCAACCTTTTTTTCTCCCTGTATCAAACCTTTACTACAACCTCCCCTTCCCTCATCATCCCTCTATTCTCTTTACTGCAACCTAACCTTCCCTTTACCATCTCTCTCTTCTTTTTTCTTTCCTACCCCTTACCCTATCCTTTATCCCCACCTCTCACCCTTACCCCCTCTGGCCCTTTCACCACTACCTCCTCATCCCTACCCGTTAGAAAATGAACTCGAAGGGGATTTTCACATTTTTTGGTCAGCTTGTGAGGAAGATGTATAGTACTACTCATAGCAGGAAAGGCAACAAGAATAGTGAAAAAAAACAACAAAATGATGAAGGTGAAGGTTTGAGCGAGATTCGAACGACATTTGATGAAGTTCGAGGAGTTCTAGAGTACTTGCAAGACAACAACTTCATCTTGGACCATTATCAATCGAAATGGCCCATGAAGGAGGTTTTGTAAAGCATCTTTGTGTGTCACAACCATATCCTAAACGCTTGGATGCATTGGGTTTGAAGGCTTTCTCTCAATTTTCTACAAGGTACAGGCGAGGAAGTCATTAACAATAGGGAAGGAGATCAGATGGGGATGGAGATCAACGGTTCTGAGGTTGATAATAACATGTTCCAAATGATGGTGAAGAAGCCTCATTGTGCGATTTGGGTTGCTTCATGTTTGCTACCCTCAAGTTTGCTTGCAGTGGTTTGAGGTGTTTCGTGGTTTCGTAATACATGTTGCACATTTTGTGTTTTCTATTTTGAGTTTCGTGTATCAAGTACCTTATTATCGTGTTTCGTGTTTTTGGATGCCATGTTGTCATAGAGTAACTTGTGTTTCGTGTTTCTTTTTTGGAGAAGTATGATGTACTCTCCTCTTGCTCCTTTCTTTTTGAGAGCTGAGCCTTATATATATATATATATATATATATATATATATATATATATATATATATATATATATATATATATATATATATATATATAACCCTCTTTAACACCAAGAGACAAAAAGTTCACTAGATTGAACCTTTGTTGGCAAACTCAAGCCAAAGATAGGAGAGATTTAAGATCCTCAATAATATAAGAGTAGCTTAATTTTATATCATTGTTTAAAGGATGAACTCCAATTTCAATTCAAGAGAATAGTCCACTGTAAGAATGAATGTTCATTTTGGTCTTTAAAGTTGAACATGTGGTTCACATTTGTACATGAAATTAAAAAAAAATTATTTACTCTCTAAAATTTCAAAATGTTATTCAAATTAGTCTTTTTCGTAATTCAAGTTAGTCCTTGGTAACATCATTCTAGGGAATCACTTTTTGTAACTTCAAGAACTAAATTGTTAATTTCTTAATTTCAAGGACTAAAGTTAAGCATGCATACAACTTCAAGGACCAAAATAAATATTCACTCCCACTATAATTTGAAAAAGAATGACACATAATATAATTTTAATCTGACCATTATTAATATTTTATTATACAATAAATTTTTTT
Source organism: Pterocarpus macrocarpus (assembly GCA_031439585.1). Classification (NCBI taxonomy): domain Eukaryota; kingdom Viridiplantae; phylum Streptophyta; class Magnoliopsida; order Fabales; family Fabaceae; genus Pterocarpus; species Pterocarpus macrocarpus. Next base: position 30,731,437 of record CM062520.1, read on the forward strand.
ATAATTAAGTTTTTTTTGCATTTTTTTAAAATTACAACTAATTTTATTTTCCTTTTGAAAAAACTTAAATTAATATATGTTCATTGGTGCGAAGCTAGGAAGTATACAAGTTTGTACAAGTAATAAAGTAGTGAAAGAATATCGTCCCACAAAGATAGATCAAGTACTGAAACTGGATATTAAGGATTGGTATTTGGACAATAAAATTTGAATGAATAAAATCTGGAAATAAAACTAAAAGTAAATAAACACAATTAAAAGATGAGCAATATAAGATTAGATGAATGCTTGGTTTCATCGGACTATTAATTTGAGTCCCGAGGATCTAGTTATTTAGCCTTTACCCTAATGAACTAATGATCGAATTTCCTAAGTTAATTCAAGTCTTCTCAAGATCAAGTAATTTTTTTCTACCTGAATTGATTACCTAATCTCTTAATACAAACTAATTTAAGAGAAGGCTATGGAATTCTCACAATGGTCATGTGAATCGCGTTTACCTATCTCTAGTTTTTTGCTCACTCAATGGTGTTTACAATAAGAATTTTTGTTTACAAATCTTATCACTTGTTATTGCAAACTAACAAATCAATTCAATGGTGGCCAATCATTCAAATGCATTAAGAACAATTGTAAATACTTAATTATAGGTAATAAATCAAATAGTTGGATCGATAAACGCCCTAGCTAAGGGATTTAGTTCATGATGGATAAAGAAAAATGGATAAAAGAGATAGAAGAAAGAACACAAGAGAAGAAATCCATGAAGGATCAATAAGAAAAACAAGGATTTGAGGTTGCTTGAGGATAAAGGTGATCTTCTTCTTCTTGCCAAAGCCTTGGAATCCTTGAATCTTCGACACCAATCTCTTAAGGCTGCTTCTCTATATCAACACCCTTTTTGGAAGCCTAAGGATGCCCTTTTATAGCCCAAAGATTGACAATTTGGAAAGTAAGTTAAACCAAGATTTTGTTGTTGTGTCGATGCACGGTAGTGTGAGGGTCGCACTCACGCTCCAGTGCATGTGCCTCAATGTAGAAATTGATGCTTTTAACTAGTCATGCTGTAACACCTTACTACTTTAATATTAACCTAATTGTCTTTAATTACAACTAATAGTTAAACTAACGTGTGTCACATTATCTTAACTTATTATACATACATGGCCAATTTACTTAGTTGATTTTTTTTGCTAAATTTTTGTTTCATTTTAATTCTTTTTTTTTTTTATTGAGAAAAATGTTGGATTTTATTACTGAAAATAATATACATCAACATAAACTATTTAGAAGGAATGGTGGTGGATCAAAGGACCAAACCACACTCTCCATACATCCTAGTGCCCTTCTAGCCAAGATATGGGTAGCTTTATTTGCTTCCCTACTAACAAAGGAAAATAAGCAATTATAAAACTTTTGTGAAAGGAACCAACTATTCTCGTTATAGCAAACCCATCTCAAATTTAAGCCTTGTGCCCCTTCTCAGGTCTTTAGTTAGCTTCTCACAGATAACCTTTCTCCACCCATTTGAGATTGCCCATTCGTCCACCATTCCTAATGCATCTATCATGAGTAAGGAAAGCTTCGATTTGTGCTTGATGCTGTATTCCCCCGAAAAACATCCTTGAGAATCCTATTGATTGTACATTATTTTCCCTATTACCTGTGACGATGATAGCCCCAGCGAGCCCTATCACCACCATTGCCACCCACAACCACTCATAGCCACCACGCCTCTTAGACACACCCAATACCATCAATCAGAGCTGAAAAAATTGCCAGCCCATAGAGAGTCGATCTCTCACTCAGTGTTCATAGATGGTCTGCCAGGTTTGATGTCAAAGGAATGGTTATATCAGTTCTTTGGAGTCTATGGGGATATTATTGACATCTATGTTTCAAAGAGAACTAGACATGGAAGATCAGGACCTTTTGCCTTTGTAAAATTTTGTCGACCCTATGAAGGAAAGAGAGCTATCCAAGAACTAAATCGAAGAGCGGTTGGATATCAAGAGATTCTAGTGGCAGAAGCTAGACCTAGAAGGCTTACTAATAGTATGTATAGAAGATACCTTTTTGTTGGCTTCAAAAGAAATGGGAAGTTAGAGGCTACATGCTCTATGGTCTCAAAGTTTGGCACCTATGTTTGAGATAGTTTTAAAGAAGAAATGCGTAAAGGGGCATTCAAGATGTGCGTTGCTGATAAATATGAAAAGACAAATGATGTGAATATAGTGCATGGTGAGATCTGTATAGAGAAATTAAAATAGTTGAAAAGAAGAATTGTCGGCAAATCTTTTAAATCGATTGATGTGAAGGAGTTATCCTATTATTTACCAATGATTTGGAAGGGAATTTCTCATGTTAGAGAATTAGGTGCTTAATTTGGTCATGTTACGTTTCAATCCCTCGAAGACATGAACAAAGCTTTGAACTCTAGATTAAGAGTTGTGATGTGTTTTTATCAGACATTAGGATATGGTTGGAGGATGAGTAGGGCTGTACTAGAAGGGTATGGCCGGAATACTTGGGCTTGTCTCCATATGCTTGATCCCATTCAAACTTATGGAAAATCGGTGAAATTTGGGGTTCTGTTATGTTTCGATCAATGTACTGAGGAAGAAATGTCACTTATTTTAGCAAGGATGCTCGTTGTTACATGTATTAGAAAGTTTATTAAGGGTTAGGTTTTTCTTAAAATTAGTGACAAAGGTTGTGATGTTTACATCAAAGAAGTGGCCTGTGGTGTTTCTTCTACTTTGAACTGCCCTTAAGCCATGTCTTTGCCCTCTAGTGGTGTGATAATGATTGGATCTCCTAGGTCCATTTGCCTCAAGTCTATAGTAGAGAGGAAGTTGGACAGCTGCTTGGTGGAAGAAGTCAATGAGGCCAATAATTTTAAATGTGAGCATGAACTTGTTGAATGTTGTGTGAATAATGGCTTGGAAGATTGTGAAGCTAGGATTGTTGGGAAAGCTGGACTGAGGCATGCATGAGGAGATTTTATTGTAGGTTCATTTTCCCATGAGAATAGCAACTGCACGACAATTTTATGGGATGATAGGCGCACATGGGAATTTATAATAAGTAATGAAAGGACAAAGTAGAAGTGGTTAGCTTTGGGCTTTTTTGTGCTCATCAACCCAATGGCCTTTCAAATTATGGATAGGACCCAGATTCTTCTTTGCTTAATACCCCACCTAGGTTTGGGCTGAGGGATAATGATGGACAAAATTTTCTTGATCCCCCAAATGTGGTTTTTGAAGACCAGCAATTAGATTTTGTACCTAAAACTCAAGTGGAGGAAAGTAAGGTTGAACCTAAAATGGAGAATAAGAATGATGTTAATGACCCTTTGAGCCCTCTAGTTTCTAGTGATGGTTAAGCTTTATCTCATCTTAAAAAGGACCAGTTACTTAAGGTCCTTTGTGCTAAAGGGAAGGCAAAAAAGTTTAAGAAGGGTGGTAGCTCAATAAATAAGAAGAGTTCTTTATTTAAACACAGTGTGGGTATACATGGAAAAATCTCTTCTATTGATAAGGCTGACTTGGATCCTGAAAAAGATCCTTTTGTTGAAGCATAGAAGTATTGGTATTTGGGCAAGCAACTTGGTTTATATGGTGACAATGAGGAAGAGATAACAGCTGCCCTTGCTAAATGTGGTATTGCAAAGGGAATCGATTTAGAACAAGGTAAACTAAAGATAGGTAAAGGAGTGAAAAAAATCTAGAAGGAAGAAAGGTTGTTGACTGTTTCATGGGTCATCCAGAGGTCTTTTTTATTTTAGAGTCTGATTGTGTTATTCAAGTAGTGCGTAGTTGCTATTTCTGTGTTTTGATGATGGGATGTTTTCCTATTCTTTAGGATTGTGTTACCTAGCAGTTATTGGTGTTTTCTCGAGTTTTTGCACCTTAAGACATTATGTCTTTTGTTGTCATTTGTGTGCATATGTGTGTGTTGTGTTTTTTTTTTTTTTTGGTTGCTTTGTTGGTTCCATCCTTCAGTGTCACTTGTTTTTAGCTCCTCTCCTATGGAGAGTTTTGAGCATATATTCACATATCGAAAAAATAGCCTTGAGAATCCCTTGCCACAAAACCAAAACCCTTAGATTCTAACTTATGACAATTTGCTACATCAGAGTTGATTTTCACAAAGCCTTCCTCTGGTAGTATGGATGTATGCATTTGCCATAGCTACTTCCTATTTACTTGATGCTCTTCTGCTCTTGGAAATTAGTTCATTTCATTGATGCCAAACCCACCAACTCAGAATAAAAAATCTTTCAATTTCGTTTTTATTAAGTGAGGAAGAAATTTTATCTAACTAGCTTCTACAATCTTTTAACTCAAGAATGAACTCTATTACGCAACCCATACGCTTGCCAAAAGTCTTGGGCATGTTGATAGCTCCAAAGTGCATGGAAAGTGGACTCATTCTCATTTTCACATAACAGGAAGGTAATTTCATGTCGAATCCTCTTTTTGAAATTATTGATTGTTGTTGGTAGAATGTCATGGATCATGCACCACCCAAATATCCTTATCTTTCTTGGAATATTTGTTTTCCATAGCTTATTCCAAAATTCTTGTGTACCTTTAGATGATGACTTAGCATTCTTCTCTATGATCTCCTCCTTTTATCTTCTTGCCACTTAATAAGCACTACTAACTGAAAAATCTCCATTCGAAGTAAAATGCCAAATCAACTTGCCTTCCACATCATCTAAGCTTACTGGTAATATCATGACGACATCAACTTCATGTGGCATAAACAATTCATTTAATTTTTCTAACAACCACATACTAGAATTATTATCAATTAGAGCGCTCACCATTAAGTTCTAATTAGAAATATTGTCCTTTAAGCAAGGCTTGAAATTCCATGAAATGGGGCATGGATCGTCTCAAACATTTACATATCTCCCGTTGTCGATTCTCTATTTGATTCCTTTTTTGAGCAGGTTCCTACCTTCCAATATACTTCTCCAAGTAAAAGAGGGATTCTTATCCAATTTAGCACCTTAACACATAAAAAATTGAGATTTTGAAGCAATCTCCATCCCTGCTTTGCTAGTAATGCTAAATTGAATGCTTCAAGATCTTGGAAACCTAATCCTGCTTGTTCTTTTGATCTGCACAAACTGTCCTAAGCTAACTAGTGGACTTTCCTTTTCTTTGAGTTATTTCCCTACCAAATCTGGACAGCATTATTGAGATTTTGTAATATTCTCAATTTTCTTTCGTGCTAAGTCACCTTAATAGCCCTAAGTAATTAGGTACTTAATGACAAATTAAAGGATTAAGGCCTAATTAAAGAGTTTATGAGGTAATTTTGAAGAGAAAAGCTGTGAGAACACCTAATTAAGATTAGAGAATCTTTAATTAAGCAAGTCAAACTCTTGATGGCTTAATCTAACACGAATTACCCACAATTAGCTTAATCGAGTTTAATTAAGGGTAAGTAATTTTAATTAAATGTTTAATATCATATTATTGTGAGTTAATCACTAATCCTTGCTTAATCAAGTTAATTAAGTTGCTAGAGCACTTAATCATATCATTAAAATTCAAATTTAGTCAACTAGACAATAAAGCATTTAGTGATGTCACTAAAGTATAAAGCATGAGACAAAGTTACTTTTTGTAAGAGTTGACCACTCTTTGTCTTCTTCATCATCCAATTTGTCCTTCTAAACCTTAATTAACTTAAAATTAAGCAAAATATCTCCCTCCCCCTTGCCGAATATGTTATGGCCACACACACACACACACATGGACATCTATTTTCATTTTGTGACTTCTCATTTTCTCTCTAAATTTCTCAAACTCTCTAACTTCTCTCTACATTTCTTCTTCTTCATCATTTTCTTCTTCCTTTCTCCACCACCACCGTAACCAAACTTTCTCACTAAACCCTTCAAAGATCACATCTTTTGGTCTTTGAAGACAAGAATTGAACACTACAAACTTCATTCCTTAAGAACTCAAAAGCTCTCTTCCTCTCCACTCAAAACTGCCACCTTCACCACTTGAAGGAGCCATCATCTTCTTCCTTTTCACCTCCAAAAGGATGTCATTTTCAACACTAGGTAGTGATCTTTCATTTCTTCTTTTATTTACTCAAAAAAGATTGAAGCTTGGCTCTCACCATGGCCAAGAACTTCAAGTGAGAACTTGAGAAAAACTCCATGTTCTTCATAAGCAAAAGTTTCTATTTTTGGCAAAGTTTGTTCTTGAGCTTTTCATGAGTTGTTTCTTGTTTACTTAAGAATTTCTCTTATTGAATGCTTCAAAGTTTCTATTTTTCTTTCTTGATGCATGTGTTCTTGAGGTTTTGTGAGTTATTCCAAAAGAATGGTGTTTCTTGGTGGTATTTTGTTTAAAATTTGTTTCTTTCCTTATGATGAGCCTATGGTTGGAAAAGTTCTCTTTTTATATCTACCTCATGATTTTGATAAGACTAAGAACATTCTATAAGCATAAACTCTAAAAAGTTTGCTTCTTGAAGCACTAAAAGTGGCACAAAGTATATGCTTTTTCAAAAGTTTAATTTTGTTCTTCTTGAAGACAAGAATATGTGTAAAGATCCAAACTTTCTTAAGATATGAAGCCTTTTGGTCATAAAAGTAAGCTTTTATCACTTTATCTCACAAATAATAAGTCTTGAAGATAAGACACTTCATAAAGTTTTAAACTTTCTTTAAGAATGTGACTTTTGGTCATAAAGATATCAATTTGCAACTTTATTTAATAAAGATTGAATCATGAGTTAATGACTAAAGTGTTTGACTTTCTTCAAGAATGGATCTTTTAAATCTTAGAGTAACTTTAAGTCATAAAGTTGTAATCTTGAAGGTATAAGAATAATTAAAAGTTTCAATTTTCTTAAAGAATAAGACTTTTTAGCCATAAAGTTAGCATCTTGTATTATTATTTCATAAAGGTTGGTTTTGAAGACATGAATATAATCTAAAGGTTCACCCTTTCATAAAGAATGAAATTTTATAATCATAAAGGTGAAATCTTGATATTCTATTTACTAAAGCTTGAACCTTGTAACTTAGTTGTAGTAAAAACCACCTCTTGATGATGGTGAGCACATGTATTGTTGGGTTCATGAGTGTTGTTATGCGTTGTCATGACCCAAGGGACTCAAGGGATCTCAAAATCCTTTGGGAACAGAAGTATGATTAGGGCCTCTGAGCATACCATGAACCTAGGAATCACTTGTGCACTACCTCAAGGGAAACTAAAAATCTTGAATGAGAAGCATTGGCTAAAACTTCTATAATAGGCCTCGGCCATGATGAACCAAGTCAAGAGACAAATATATATTAAAACTTTTATCTTGAAAGATGAGTTATTTAATATGTGACCATAGAGAATCTATTAAGCTATGTGGTGAAAATGAATTCCTAATATAAAGTATGGTCTTATTTGGAAAGTTATAGATTAGAAATTTATAACACATAATTCATGTTAAGTGATATGATTCCCTCATGAGAAACATGAGGAGTCTTACCACAATTCATAAGATGTTATACAAAGTGCAAGGAAATCTTAGATACCAAATAGGGTATGAGTGTATATCACTTTCATATATGATTGTTGATTGGCATGATTGATTCGAATATGGATTCATGGATATGATGGATCATTGATGCTTGATGAGATATTCTATAATGGTATGAGATGGATATTATTGGTTGTTGATTGAAATTTCCATATTTGGCAAATATCAGGGAAGTTCCAATCTAGCCGTTATGCTGCTGAATTTCTATCAAAATTATAGATTTAGTCATATCATTACATGTCCACAAGTGTCTAGCTAGTAATTTCAATGCATAAAAGATGTGACTATAATAAAAGAAAATAAATAATTGGATATGATCCTTCGGTCACTTCGGTAAGGGAAGTAAGGGAAGGTGTCCACTAAGACTTAAAGACCCTCTATTAGGGAAGTAAGGGTGAAAAGGAGGACCTTCCAACTTAAAGGCATATAAATCCTGTAACGTCCGAAAAATTCTATCGTTAACAATTGAGTTATTTGAACTTTATCGAATAAGTAGGTTTAATCAAAATTTGATTAAACACTTACTTAAAGCCAATTAAGGGTGATTTGAAAAGATTAGGCTTGATGGAATTAGATTAGGAACGTAGAAAACCTCACAGAAAAATTTCAAACTGGTTTACCGATTTAAGAGAAATCGGTAAGATTTCGGTGTTTTAAACTGTCGGAACTGGACCAATAGAAATTAAGCTATGAGTGCCCTAGAATCAATGGCTAAGATTTAGCCAAATAACCCCCACAAGTGGCGCCTTGAGCAACCCTTAATGGTGGAAGCCAAACCAAAATTAAGAGCATGATGGAGTCCACCAATCATCATGCACTTTGCCTCAAAAATCTTTACTTTTTCTCTCCTTCTCTTATCCAAATTTCGGCCATCCCCTCTCTAGTTGCTAAAGCTCTTCTCTTTCTCTTCTCTTTACTCTCATCTCCACTCTATTCTCATCCATTTTCAAGTCTCATCACAAGTTGCTCTCATCAAAGACACAAAATCCACCCAAACTCATCTAGACAAGGTAGGAAATCCTATTTCTTTTCTCACTTTCCTATTTCTTTTCTCTCTTTCTCTGGTTTGGGGCTGAATGGTGATCATATATGACTTGAGATATTGATGTTATGTAGAGTGATGATGATGGTTTATGATTAATTTTGTATGTATGTTGTGATAAAAATTGAAATTGATAGCAAATAGCTTGAAGAAGGGAGACAAACCAAGAAGCTATTAGGGTTTTCTTCGGCGGTCCGTATGGCGGAGTGTATGGCTCCGCCTACAGCCAATTAAAATTGATGAATCTATTTTTATACGAAACTAGACATCCAAGGCTTTCCATACATTTAAATTATAAGGCCATTGGATTAGTATTTAGTTATGAATTTTTGAATTTTAACCTAGAAATCTGGATTTTCATCCGGGCAGCATGCGTTGAGAAGGGTGTAACTCACCCTACACAACTCCAAATTGAGTGAAACAAAATTTGTTTGAAAGCTAACATATAAGAGAACATTCCATAAAAATTTTAGAATTTGATTCATTGTCATTTGTTCCCAGCACATCAATGAAGTTGGCTTAGGTTTAAACTGGCATAGAATAGGGCAGTCCAGTAGGGTAATGTTTCGGGACTCATAACTCAAAATATACTTAGGTAAATGACATGAAACTTAATTCATCTAAAAGCTTGTTGTGTTAGCTTTAATTCGATATAAAATTCATATGATTTTACCTAGTTTTCTATTTTCAGTGAATTTTCTCTTATAAGAACCCAATTTTGGCTAAGAACAGGGCATGCTGAGGTAAAATATTTATATCTTGAGTTATATAAATCCAAATGAGATGGGACCAAAAGGATTAGAAACTAGACACATAAGGCTACAACATCCAAAAATTAGGTTTAAATGAGTTAAACTGAAATAAGGGTGGAGTATTCAATACCCGGGCAAGACAAGGAAGAATAAACTGAAAGCCATATTGATGCTTGAGTTGAAACTAAGGAATGAATCTATGAATACATATACATATTTGCTAGTCTATATTGAATTGCAAGTTTGTACAATTATACTGGTTGTCTGGCACTATTCATGGGGAAGCGAACTCGATCCGTTATTCTGCCGAAATTTCGGTAAGAGATCCATATGTTGTGTAATTTAAATAGCATGAATATATGATATTAGAAGAATCAAGTTAAATGTGCATTCAATTCATGATATTGTAAAGGATTCCACATCACTTGGGCCAGTCCCGGAACAAATTAAGGGGAATAGATCAGTGGGAAGGTCAAGGAAAGTAAACTGGCTATCCTGTATAAGAACGAGCTCGGTCCTGAAAAGCAGACTATTACCCAGGAATATATGGCCAATGACTCCCAGGGGAACAAGGATGGAAATCAGTTCTAATAGGCGAAAGCCTTCAAGAATAAGATGCATCTTCTAATTGCACATTCATATGTACAGTGTAATGGTTCTTAATTGACTGTTCTAGATACCTGTTTATTATTCTTAATATGTTATTGCTCCTTTACAATTACTGTTTAATTGCTTTAATGTATCTGTTAATTAAAATTGAGCTTGTTTCGGTGTATGTTTTACAAATAAGTATTTAAGTTAAATATTATTATTGTGTCGTACTATGTTACACTATTGAAAGACCGAAACAACTAGGAATGACAGTGATGATAGATGTGTAGAAACTAGGAATTCCTACTAAGAAATTTTATTTCTCACCGTACTGTGTATTTCCGCGTCATTCTCAGACTATGGAGAACGCAGCAACAGGAGTCCTGTTCATTGAGTTCCCCGAGCTCCATATCCACATCGACCCGCTCCTGGATTCTGTATATATATCTAGCAGGTGTCAGTTCCGTCTTTATTTCTTTTTCCAGAGAGACTTTGTCGTACCGCTTATGCACCTACTTTTTGACCCGCTGTCCCGTATATTGCCATTCCTCTTCACATGGCCCATCCATTTCCATCACCACCACCAGCAGCACCAGCAGCGGTAGCAGCTCCAGTTCCTATGGCCCCTCCTGCTTCACCACCGCAACAGATGCTTTCCGCCTCGATGTCAAAAGAGGATTCGTTTGAGGCGACGAGTTCCTCCTCGTCGTCCTCTGCTCCTAGCGCGGGCCACCCTTCTGCAGACGCCACCATGGCGAACGGGTTTATTTCTTCGTAATCCGTTTAGATAGTGGGCATGTTGTAGCGGTAGTAGATGTATAGAATGGCCCTCTTTGGGCAGTCTGGGTCATGGACAGATGGGTATAGATTAGAAGGAGTACATGAAATGTCCCATAGGAACCATCTAGGGTACTGTTCTTAGGGACCGGCCATTTTATTTTGTGTTAGCGGCCTCCCTTTTTTTCCCCTATATCATTTTCACAAACTTTGAAAGCAGACATCTATGTATATATTTAAGATGTATTTTGCAGTAGCTCTGTCTTTATTGCAAATTTTATTTATGTTATGTTATTTACAGTATACCAATTAACTAGTATTTATTCTGCCGTTAAGCAGAAAATGTTATTATGCGAATAATCACCTTTATGTGGGTAATTAATAATGATACAGAAAACAGAATTCAATCAGCTCACTACACGTAATCACTTATCAGATAATCTATTATGACTTAAGCATAGTACTTGTCTGGTAAAGTGTTACGAATCCCCTTATCAACTAAGTCTGAATTAGATTAGTATTGTGTGACGATGGTCACAGAATGAGCTCATGTCCAATAGCAGTTATTCCAAGGGAAAGTAAGGAATATTAAGCATGTGCTAAGAATGAAAGTAAAGTAAATGAAAGACTTTGGTCAAGTCCATATGGTTACATGAAAGTGCTCGCATCTTTATTTCCTCATATGCATGGTCATGACTATTGATGTTATGCTTAGCTCATATGGTTCTATCCTATGTTTTTATGTTGTTTATGCCATGTTTATGAGATTAAACCTAAAAGAAACTCGCTTCGGGAACTTATATTTTCAAAATCATTAAAAATTGAATCTATGCCTGTTCACAGCTTTATAAATAAACCTGAAGTGACTGGGATGACGATGATGAGATAGTAATTGTCTAGTTGCGACCCTAATAAGAAAGCTAGTATTTCTCACTTTCACTTTTCCATGTCATCTTCAGAAGATGTCGGTGTCAGGCACCGTGGCGATCTTCATTGAGTTCGCAATCATTCATTGGCACTTCGACTCGGTGTTGAATGCATCCATACTAGTAACTCGAGTAGCTATGAAGTCTATATGTTTCATAGCCGTCAATTTTGTGTACTAGTTATGAGCCCATATTTCTGCCCCAATGATTTGTAGGAGGATATCACCTTGGATGACATACGTCCGCCTTTTCACCCGCCGAGGTACCTTACTGATGGAGAGTCTGACTCTGACACTCGGCTAACACCAACCTATTATGTGGAGTCTGATCCCTTGGAGTCATCCTACCCGACCTATTCTATGGAATGTTATCGTTTAGAGCCGTCTCACCCCTCCATGATTCGCTTATCTTCAAACTCTTCTGCTTCTTCTGTTAGTCCAGCTCCACCCTTTGTTCGAGGATGTAGATTCATTCATACTCGTGCTGTACCCCATGGGCGTGGGCATGCCCGTGGAGGGGGACGGGGAGATGATACCCCCGGTGGATTTAGGAATGAATAACTCCCATTTGATGGATGACATGGATGACACCTGCTGAGCTAGAATGAGGATAGCCCTTTTAGGTTATAGGTTATAGGGTTATCATTTCTTTTATGACATGTATGGGTGGTAGAGATTTCTAATGTATTTCTTTTCATGTTGCATTTGATTAGGTTATCTTATAGGGCTGATGGTAGATATCAGATCCATGGTTTATTATGTAGTACATGCTATGTTATTTTTAACTATATTTAACTATGATGGCTCTTTCTAATGCCCTTATTTATTTTATCATACTACATGTACAAAATAATGATGTTCGGTATTATGCATTCATGCTGCGCTCATGGCTCTCATTGTTTTCAAAAGGTTTATATCATTAGTTTTCAAAAAAAGAAAAAAAATCTACCTTTATTTTCAGTATAAAGTAATTTCAAGTAATAAAATTAGTTCTGCAAGTAAAAGTAAAAATTAGTAATCCCATAATATGACTTAAGCATAATATGGGACTATTAAGGTGTTACAGATTTCATGAAACAATTAAGCCGAAAGCTTGAAAAAGCTCATAGTGTAGGTTAAAATAGATTGTGCCACAGCCTTGATTAAAATTCTTTACTTGCCTAAGATAAGAGCTTCTCATTCCATCCCGAATCAGCTTCCAACTTCTACTTTTAATGCTCTAAAAGAACTAATTTTTGCTTCTTCTAATCCTAGTAGGCAATCCCAAGAAGTGCTCATTAGATGCTTATTATTGATTCCCAGTTTTTCTTTAGTCACCTATTTCAAAGCTGGTTCACAATTTGGGTTGAATAGGATTGATGATTTCTCTAAATTAATTCTTTGTCTAGTAGTGTTGCAATACACGATCAAAATCTTAGCAATTTCCTTAGATTCATTCCCTTTGCTTTGGAGAACAATAAGCAATCATCCACAAAAAAAAGATGGGAAACTGATGAGCTGCTTTTATACATCTTTCCTCCATGGATTCTTGATTCTCCCTTAACCTATTAGAGCATGTTCGGCAAGGCTTTTGCTACCAGAATGAATAGGTAAGGAGATAATGGGTCTCCTTGCCTAAGACCCCTCTTAGGAAGAAAGTAGCTTGATTGTTTCTCGTTCAAAATAATATAGAAAGACACTGATTTAATGCATTACACTACCAATTTGATTGTTAATTAAGACCCATCTTTCTCATTATAGCCTCGATGAAGGACTTCTTCTCGATTGTAAGCTTTGCTCATGTCAAGTTTTGTGACCATGCGTGTTGTTTTTCCCCTTCTCTTTCCTCTGATTATGTGCAACAACTCATAAGCTATAAGCACATTGTAAGTGATTTGGCGACTTGGAACAAAAGCACTTTGTGATGGTGAAATGATAATGGGAAGTATAGGTTTCAGCCTGTTAGCTAGCATTTTTGAGATAATCCTACATATCATATTACACAAACTAATAGGCTTAAATTGGGTTATATTCTTAGGGTTTCTAATTTTTGGAATGAGGGTAATATTTCGGAAATTTATTCCATCTAGGAACGTACCTCTATTTAGAAAATTTAAAACAGTATCAGTTATATCTTTCCTACTTTATCCCAAAACTTTTGGGTAAATAAAGGTGGCATTACCGTCAGGCCATAGGGATTTAGTAGGGAGCATTTATAAAATTACCTTTTTAACCTCCTCCAACTTGAAGAGCCTAATGAGTTCTGCATTCATCTCCATTGAGATTCTAGTTTGAATAGAATCAAGATTTTCTTCAACGTTATATGGATTAGAAGTCTCAAAAATCTATTCAAAATTCTTAGTTGTGATCCCCATCATCTACTGCTCATTATCACACCATACACCATCTTCATTTTCTTAGCTTCTTCACTGTATTTTTTTCTTTTCAAGCTTCTGCTCTTTTGTGGAAGGAATCTATACTTTTGTCACCCTTTTACAGCCAATGCACTTTTGAATGTTGTTTCCACATTAACTCTTCCTTAGCCAACATCTTATTCAATTTATTCCTCACTTTTAGCTTCTAATTTATGATTTCTTCACTGGGGCTAGTTGTTGCAGCCGATTCATTTAACCTACAACTTTTTAGTTTGTTTGTTGACGCTTAGAAACTCCTTATGGCTCCATGCTTCCAATTGTTTGCTAGTGCACCTGATTCTCTCATTCACAGCAAAAAGAGAAGGCTGTCCACCCTAAGAATTCCATCTTGCTTTGACTATTTCAAAACAATTTGGATGTCGAAGCCATATTTATTCAAAAAACCATCTAGATCTCCTCGGTGGCATACCTTTCTAGATTCCCTACATGAACATATCAAAAAATTAGGCTGTGGTTTGACATAAAAGAAGACAAGTTACAAAGCTCAATGATTTTGAATAAACCTCTCCAAGAGTGGTTGACAACAACTCTATCTAACCTGTAACATCCGAATTCCGATTTCCGACTTCGCTTCCAAACTCATGATTTTCGACTTCATTTTGGGATATCAGTTAGAATAATTATTCCCGATTTCCGAGTTTGCATGGCTGAATTCCCGATTTCATGTATTGGTATGACTTCCGATTTAGTTTAGGTTTGACTATTCCCGATTTGTGTGTTCGTGTTCAACTTTCAGCATTAATTCCGACTTCATGACCTCAGATTTCCGACTTCATCTAGTCTCAAACTCCGATTTCAGACTTTATCTTATGATATTCTCCGATTTCCAATGTCTCGACTTGACTTCATGTCATTATACCCGTTTAGATCTCATCAAATGTAAGATACCGATTTAGGGTTTAAGTACTTGGGTTTGGAAATGTGATGAATCACCCAAGTTCCAGATCTTAAGCATCCTCATTCCAGCCTCGCACCTCATGCTTCATCCGATCTCGGTTATAGATTAACACAATGGTACGAGAACCGAACTCAGTTTAATGTAACGAAGTTAGGCCTTTAGTGTTGAACTCCATTGGGATGGACACGAAGTTCGATCCTTGAGCCGATTTCCACAACACCACGAAGTTCCGGATATCCGATCTTATTACAAGGAGTCCCGACTTTAAATCGGGAGTTCCGATCGCTGATTGTCGACTATATGTCTTCCGACCTCAGACCTTGATTCCAAGTCTCAACATAAACAAGATTTCCTCAAGTCACAAACAAGATGATTATTCCGAAGTTCGACTTAACCATGCAATTCTGATGTCATGTTGACACACACAGGCGAGTTTCACTTCTCTGGCATGAGAGCAATTTTGACACAAAGAAGGAGACATGGCTGGAAACCTTTGCCCACAAAATTTCATCCAATCAAAGCCACTCATTCTAACTACCACTTGCCTTTGTCTATATATATGTATCCTCCTCCTACCTCTTCAGTTCATTTCTCACGTTGCTTTCCCTTCCTCACTTCAGCTCTCTTTCCTCTTCTCAACTCTCCCACTCTATCCAAATTGGTCTTCAAGTTTGACTTAGCTCAAGTCATACTCCAAAAAGGTAGGATTCTACTTCTATTCTTGAATTCCTTGCACTATGATTGCATGAGATTGTACTCCCCTTTATGTATTTGATGAATTATTGGCTGTATTATGATGGATTATGATGAATTATGATTGAATTAATAGGAGATTTTGAGTTAGGATTATGATTAGAAGGAGAAAATAAGAAGGAATGGAGAAGTGGGATGCTATCTGAGTGAGAATTCCACGGCAGTCCGTGCGGCGGAGTGTACGGCGCCGCCTACCACCGGTTAAATCTGATGGAACCATTTTTAGATGAAAGTAGACATTTAGGGCTTTCCATAGATATATCATATAAGGTTATTGGATTAGTATTGAGAGAGATATGAATTTTTGAAGTTTGACCTAGGGTTCAGGACTTTTATCTGGGCAGGGTGACTTGAGGAGGGTATAACTCACCCTATACAACTCCAAATTGAGTGAAACCAATTTTGTTAGAAAGCTTAGACATAGGGGAACATCCCAATATAAGATTCCGAGTTTGTTATGGTCCCAATTGTTCCCAGTAATTCGAGGAAGTTACTCTATGTCCAAACCAAGCCCAAACAAAGTAGTTCAAGAAGGTCAACTTTCAGGACTTATAACTCGAGGTATACTTAAGCAAATGGGAGGCAACTTGTGGAAAATGAAAGGTTGTCCTGTTAGCTTCAATATGAGACCAATTTCGTGTGATTTGAGCTTAGTTTCGATTTTTAGTGAATTTATACCTCTAAGAGTGTAATTCGGGCTAGTGGCTGACCAGCTGAGGTAAAAGTTGAATATCTTGAGTTTTATGAATCAAAATGATATGGGACCAAAGAGGTTAGAAAGTAGACATATAGAGCTATGATATATCCAAATTTCAGATCTAAATGAGTTGAATAGAAATAAAGGTGGTTCATATGAAATTCGGCAGAACCGAATAGAAGGTAGCAGAATGGCCAAAGTGATAGTTTCACAAAGTGACCCAATTGAAGATTTCACAAGTATTAGGGAAACATATAAAGTTTGAGTTGAGGATGGCCAGTTTGATATTGATATATATGTGTTAAATTGATTTATGTTGCTATGACTGAATTGTTTGTGGTGGCACTATTCATGGGGAAAACGGACTGATCCGCTATGTCTTTGCCGGATTTACTGACAAAAGTCTAAGAAGCTATGAATGCTTAGATGTAAGAAAGAATTAGAGTATGAATGGGTATATAGAAACCCTATATTTGAGAATGACATAAGTATAAGATGAGATATATGAAAATAAATGAAGTATATGTATGAGTACACTCGATGACTATGCTTGAATAAGCATGAGAATGAAAGAACGTAATATATATTGAAGTCCACTTCACTTGGAGGCGATTACTTGAGGTCCTCCTTGTGAAGCGACTTAATAAGATAAAATGTGGGTCCTTCACTCGGAGGGAGTTATTTGAAATCCCTCCCCTGTGAAGGCGGTTAAATGATAAAGACATGGGTCCCTTCACCGAGGCAGCTTGCACATTGAATCCTCCTTGTGAAGGCTAAGATTGGGTCCTCTATGTTGGAGGCACGTGGTCGGATAGGGTCCTCTCTATTAGAGGCACGTGGCGGATTGAGATCCCTCCAACCTGAAACGTAGGTCCCCTTGTGGGTGAGCCGTGTGATGATCGGGTCACGGGTAGTGGCGACGAATCACTCAAGGCTAGGCTACCCAAAGCGATGAAAATGCACCCTAGGGACGGCGATACGTGCGCCTAGGTATGCCAAGTAAAAGCCTAAAGATTAAAGACTAAAGATTAAAGATTAAAGCTTATGCACGGTACCCCACTCACATGAGGCATGGCATCGACCCAAACTAGTGAGTATAGGGAACAAAGAACTTACATGAGGCATGGCGGCCAGCTAGTGTAAGTACCAAAGGAAGATCCCACATTCCTAAGGAGCGTGACATGGCGATCACGCTCGGGTATGACATGGCATCATACTCTAGAATATAGCATGAAGATCCCATATTCCTAAGGAGCGTGACATGGTGATCACGCTCACGACGGGGTATGACATGGCGATCATACTCTGGAATGTGGCATGCAAAGATATGATGATGAGTCTATATTCCTAAGGAACGTGACATGGCGTTCACGCTCGACGGGTATGACATGGCGATCATACTCTGGGATATAGCATGAGGATACTGTATTCCTAAGGAACGTGACATGGCAATCACGCTCTAATGGGGTATGACATGGCGATCCTACTCTGGGATGTGGTATGATGCTACACTTGAGGACGGCGATATGTAACGCTCAAGTGTAGACGATCTGTGTGTAGGGGACGGCGAATGACATGGTAACAGAGTGTGTCGAATGAAAGAAAAGTAAAATTTATGTATGTGTATGAATTCAAGTGCAAGTTAAGTTATGTATAGAGGTTATGTTCCCAGAGATTAATGCTATATGCGCTTTATATGTTGAAGTTATTATCCATGGTATTATTCATGAATTAATCTTGTGTAGACTTCCCCAAATGACCAGTATATGAGTAAAAATGAACTTTGCTTCGGATAAGACATTTTTTGAAATGTAAATTAAAGCAGTTTGTCTGACATGTTCACCCTTTTTCATAATAAACCGAAGCAAACTGGAGATGACAACGATGACATTACATGTGTATCATAGAGAATCCTACTGAGAATTTATAATTCTCACTCCTATTTTTCCGTGTTGTCTCTAGAAAGAAATAGAGGTATTAGAGTAGTGCAGCGGAAGTTGCTGTCAGATAAGGTCCATTCAGTAATCAGAATAACCTGAAGGTGTGGTACTATGACTTAAGCATAGTACTGTACTTGGGAGGGTGTTACATAACCATTCCTAGATAATGCTTGTCTCTTTTTTGCCTATGCTCTATGTGAATTTTGCCCCAACAAAGCCAATGTCCTGCAGCAAAAACTCATCCAAAGCCTCCTTAAAATTATCAATCTATTGTTAAGGCCTCGATCTGCCTCCTTTCTTCTCCTCAAAGCCCAAAATCTCTTTGAAATCCCCAACTATTGGCGATGGCAAGTTTGAGTGATCCTTAAGGAACTTTAATAGCTTGTAAGATTGAACTTGTAAATGTGTTTCTGGGTGTGGTCATAAAAATTGGTAAACCTCTAGTCTCCTTTATCTTCAAAATTATTTTATTCTAATATCAATGTATCCCTTAAAATAAAAAGAGGCTTACATCAATATCATCCTTCCAAAAGAGGCCAAACCACCCCCTCTATTTGCTAAACAGTCCACCATTATGGCCTTTTTCAAACCCCATTGTGCTTTTAATTTGTGTGCTTCATTAGAAAACAATTTTATTTCATTGAGAAACAAAATTGTGGGATCATGAAGTCTCACAAAAAGATAAATTGCTCTAACTGCCTTAGGGTTCCCAAGCCCTAGATAGTTCTAACTAATGATTTTCATTATTCTAAGTAAGGCTAGCAACTAGCCACTGCTGATAACCCTTGATCAGATACAGCCCCTGCTTCTTTATTCTTCTACTTCTTAGAGTCTTCCAAGCTTCCTCCTAAATTCATTTTGTCCTTTACTTCAACCCTTATACACCTCTCAGATCCTAATATTGGATAAATCTCCTGATTGTTCAATTTGCTCCCATGTTCACAAGCTAATTTTTTAAGTTTTGGTCTGTGGCCCATTGAGTTCACTCATGGGCTTTTTGGGCTTGAATCTTTTTGTTATAGGCCTAGGTCTCTTTTGGAATTTCTATTGGAATTTTTGTGGGCTTGAGATTTGGCATGTTCCTATTTAGAAATTGATACCTACTTTCCAAATCATTACTTTGGGAATTAATTGCCATTCCATAGCCTAGGACTTTTCAATTCCCTATGTTGATTGACCCATTGCCTACCCTCCTCTGCCTTTTTTTGAGTGACCCTTCGACTACCATCTTTATCCTCTTCCACGATGACTCTTTGAATTCCAGACCTAGTCATTATAGGATTCTCTAGAACCTTGCTTTGCTTATATGAAATATAAGGCATTATTTCTTCCCCACATGAAAGATGCTCATGCAATTTAGAGCATAACACCTTTGGCTTGAGTTGGATAAGGACAAACAATTCAGGATCTTGACTCTAATTGCCTCTTTCATCCACTAACTGACTCTTGCTATATAACATTCTTCCATCACCATTAATTCTCATCCAATCAAGATAACTTCTTTGGCCTTTAATGATAGGTTCTTTACAATTTTTGTCACTTTGGCCTATTTTTCCATAGTTATGGAAAAAACTGGAGAGTCTCTTGTACTTCACCTAGTACCACTTCTTCACTTCCCTTTGCTTCAAATTAAGAACACCCCCTTCTGAGAGGTTTAGTTATATCAATTAGCACCCTTATTCTAGGTAAGGCCCCAAGCTTTTCCTTTTTCATTGACATCTGCCTTGATAAAGGTCCCTATAAGTTCTATAATCTTCTCAACTAATCTTACATTCATCCCTCCTAAAGGAAGGTCATATATTCTCATTCAAAAAGCTACTAACTTAAAATTCATCTCAGAAGGTCGAACCAAAGGATCATACTTGTGGAAGATCATAATATTCTTGTCAAAAAACCAAGGGGACCCTTCAATTATTCTTCTCTTATCTTTCTTCGCCTTGAATTGGAATAGAAAGATGTTCTCTCCCAGAGATTTGATATCCATCTCATCATATAGCCTCTAGACTTGTCTTAAAGTGTATGCCATTGCTTTTAGTACTAGCCCATTTTGGCTGCAAAAGTTTTCCCACAAGAAGATGTTCTACTTTATTGTTTATATCTTCACTATCAACTATCACCAATCCCCCCTCACTTCCTCCTCTATTAAACTCAAATGTTGCCAAAGATCTGTTAGAGAATCTGCCATCCTAGCCACTTCGAACGAAGAGAACTCCTACATACACACAATGAGAAAGGAACTCATAGAAAGGTAGAGAATGGGAACTGGCACAAACCCCACAAGCAGAGAAAGGCCAAGGCTTTTTTCCCTCCTCCATACTTTAATTATTGATTCGCATATTGATCAGATTTAAATATCTACATGCCTACTAGTTAGTAAAGGAACACATACATATACTAAATAAACATCATGTCATAGCACAGGTGATAAGTAACATTTTGATATATTGATTAATCCTCATATTTAGTTTATTGGACCTCTTTTATGCTTAATAAATCAATATTAGACCAATTCTATGAGTTTGTGCTTTAATTGGGCTTAATTGTATTTTTTAGCATTATTACAAATCTATACTATTTCTGTATTTTGAGCATATATTGAGTTGTAGACCTCTAAAAATTACAAATTTTATATTGTAGGAAAACTGAGAGAAAGATCAACAACTTTGATGAAGAAGTCAAAAGCTAATTCATATATCTAGTGGATCGAATTGGCCATGAAGTCAGATCAGGGTTGTTGTCACTGGAATCTGAGTAATGTACACTAACTAGGCCATAACTTGAGTTGTAGACATTGGATTGAGGAAAAACCCATTTGAAAGCTGACATAAAGCTTCAATTCATATGAAAATCACTTTCCAAAATAATAAAATCTTGGTGGGCTTATTGGCTATTGAATTTGACTGATACGAATAGAGATACAACCTAGATATGCTACAAAGATTGGGCCATAACTCACTCATTTCAAGTCCAAATTAAACAAATTGGTTGTCCATTTAAGGTTAAGAGGCAGAGGATTAATTTGGACTCAAGGGAAATGTTGGATTTTCACATTTGTAGTCTGACAAGTAGTGAGAAGACAAGGACACGAAAGGAAAGTCTCATATTTTTAGGAATTTAGCTTCTCTCTTTATAGAGTATATTAGTTTTCTCTATTTTCTGTCCTCCTATTCTTCTCTCTTCATCTCACCCTCTCATCTTTCCATCACCACTCTTTATTTTCTATTTTGGTTGTAAATTTCCATGGAAGAGTAGAGTTAGAGGCTAATTTAGGGATTCTCCAAAGGGCTTCAAGGGTTATATCTTGAAACCTTACTCTTTAATTTCAATGCATGATGTGTTTTCTTAATTCTTTGCCTCTTAATCTTTTATATGCTTGCATTGAATGGTATTGATATGTGGGTTTATGAATGAGGAATTAGTTAGGTGATTACTAATTAGTTAATTGGTATAAACTTGATTAATTAAAGGATTAGAAACTGCATTTGGGTTCAAACCTAGGCAAATGCAATTGGGGCTAAAAATCAACATAAGTTAATTAGAGTTGAGATCTCAATTATCTAATCAATTATATATTAGTTGAATGCCTAGAGATTTTTAGGTAGAATTGTGAGGTTGTTAGTAGAGGTCTCTTTAATAACTTAGGTCAGCCACACACCATGTGTTTAATCATATGCGTGTTTGTGATATATATGTTTTTGGCCTTAGGAAATTCTTGAGCTAGTGTCTATTTTAGTTGTTAGTTTCTTTTCTTAATTAGTGTTCTTGCAAGCAAACAAAACTCCTTTTTTACTAATCAAATAGTCATCAACATCCTTGTGAGATGACCTTGGTTGCACCATCCTACAAGTAGTGTAATTAAGTTTTAAAATTGTAATTTGAAGCGAACTACAACACTTGCTACCAATAGGGTCTAAGAGTCTAAGTCTACAATATCATGAGTACAGTCATCTAGGAAAAAGTAAAGTATGCAGCGAATGTAAAGTCAAATAAATATAGTCACCTCAAAATATATAAAGTCCTTCCACTTGATCTATATAAAGATCAAAATAATGGATAATAGATAGATCTATTTATCCATCAAGCAGAGACAAAAAGAGAAGTCCTAAAACTAGATCATCAAGATATCATATAGAAAAGTAGATGAATGTCTTGCAAAAACTAAGAACTCCTGACCCATCATTGAGTCATGAATGACTATCACCTCCACCACCGGAATTATCATAATATGTGCCATCACCTAGGGTGTCTGAAAGCACCAAAGTAAAATCATAATGAGATATGGAATCTCAGTAGGAGGCAGTCCTTCCATGGGTCTTTTGAACACCCAAAACTTCTAGGTTTAAAAAGGCAAATAAAAAATAAGAAGATAATAGCCAACATCAAGCAACAGAAATAACTAACTAAATTAAAATAAATAAAAAAATTAAAGCATTAAAATCAATTAAAGCAGATAAATTAATTGATACGTGCACTGAAGGAGAATTTGGACATTCTGGCACAAGGGACCAAGATGGAGATTTTAGCATGTTTACAGGACCAATCACACGAGCAAGAGCAAAGAGGCTTAGAGAAGACTTTGGAAACTTGCCCAAAGCAATTATGCAATAGATGCATTAAGCATGGGCCAAGGAGACCAAGATGTCATCTCATACTAATGGACAACCCAAGATCTTGTTATATGCTGCAAATTGGGCTTAGAAGCTTATTTTGGCCATATTGGGTCATTCTCCTATTTTGGTTTTGTTTAATTTAGTTAGTTTAAGTATTTAGGACATCTAAACTTTTTATTATT
The DNA here is from genome assembly GCA_031439585.1 of Pterocarpus macrocarpus. Classification (NCBI taxonomy): domain Eukaryota; kingdom Viridiplantae; phylum Streptophyta; class Magnoliopsida; order Fabales; family Fabaceae; genus Pterocarpus; species Pterocarpus macrocarpus. The sequence goes on from CM062520.1 coordinate 30,754,590, forward strand.
TTATTTAGTCCAGATTTTATGTTTTGTGTTTTATCTGGCCCAACCCTTATTATTTAGCATCTAAACACTTCTTATTGGGCTTAGGCTTAGTTTAAGTGTTTAACCTAATATAAAAGGTTATAAATACCTCAAGGAACACATTGTTTAGGAGCTTTTGATTAATTGAAATTTTATTTTGATTTCTTTCAAGATGACATTGCTATTGTGTGCAAGTGAGGTGAGTGATTTGCTTTGCTTGTTGCATCAAGAAATTGAGAAAAATCATTCTAAGGTAAGTTCCTTGTGATATTCAATCAGTTTCTATTCTATCTTTTCCCTGTTATTTACGTTTCCAAGGATAGGTTTATTGGCGGTTTAGTAGGGAGGATTTTTTTATCCTAAATCTTATTTTCTATCAAAGTATATGTCTGGGGTTTCTAAATCATTATATCCACGAGGTTCCACATCATTTGGTATTCAAAGCAAGGTCTAGATAAATTCCTATTTATCTATCTTTGTGTTTTGCATTTCTATTTTGTCTTCTTTTCTTGTCCATCTACGTTTTTATTTTCTGTGTTTTTGCATCGTATCCTCTTGTGTTGCTATCATATCTTTATTCCATCTTTGTGTTTCTTTTGTTTTGAATTCAATCTTTGTTTCTAGTTTAGATGATAAAAAAGGAGCAAAAAGACCCAAAAAAAAGGAAAAAGAAGCTAAAAAGAAAATGAAAAAAAAGGACAAAAAAAAAGAGGAGATGAAATCAGAAAAGATTCAAAAGATTGTGTGCAAATTTAGTTTTGATTCACATCAGATTGCAATATCTTTTGTTTCAAATTCAAAAAGATTGTGTTTAGATTCAGTTTTGATTCAAATCAGATTACATATCTTGTGTTTTCTTGGAATTTAAATTTTAAATTTTAAATATGATTTATATCAGATTTAGTTGATTTACACTAGATTTGTGTTATCTTTGGTTCCTTGGAGTCTAAGTAATCCTTAGTTGTGTGTCTCTTGTTTTGTTTTCCTTGCAAATTGAGTAATCTATTCAAAGTCCTAAACTATTTCTCTTGCTAGTCCTTGTCATCAAATTCTGATCTTAATATTACTTGTGAATTTTCCTTGCTTGAGTTCATTTGATTTCTGAAATGCAATATTCTATAATGATCAAGAAGGGTAAAAGGCAAGAGTGGTGAGCACAAAAGAAGGTAAAAGCCAAGAATTGAGTGCAAATATGAGTGTACCCAATTTTGAGTGCAAACACGTGAGCGAGTGCTTGTGAGGTCCTTTTCTTTTATTAACATTTTGCAGGTTGTTCAATGGCTAATAACTCAAGAAAGGAAGGAAGAGAAACTTATGAAGAGGAAAGTGGTATGATAACTGACATGAATTTCATGTACCAAGCTTTTATTAGTCAATTTCAGAAGTTGAATAGTAAACTTGATGAGATGGATGAATGGAGAAAGGAGATAACACAAAGCATGTACAAGGGTAGCAAACGGGTTGATCCGAGGAATCGACATCACCATGATTCCAACCATGAGCTATCTGGGGAGGAGTCTAACGAAGTTGGTTCAGCTAGGACCAAGAGAACTGGAAACAGAGGAAAAGTGGATAGCAATATTAATACTGTCAAGATGCAGATACCACCATACAAGGGAAGGAATGATACTGAAGCTTATTTAGATTGGGAAAGAAAGGTAGAGTCACAACTACTCTGAAGAGAAGAAAGTCAGATTGGCTACTGTGAAATTTTCTGATTATGCTCTAATTTGGTGGGATGAGCTAGTTAAGCCCAGAAAGAGGAATGGAGAGTACCTCATAGAAACTTGGGATGAGATGAAGAAGACAATGAAAAAGAGATTTGTTCCTTTTCACTACTATAGAAAGTACACCAAAAATTGCACAGGCTCACTCAAGGCTCCAAGTGAGTAGAAAATTACCATAAGGAGATGGAAATGCTCATGTTAAAGCTAACTTAAAGGAGGACATGGAAGTAACTATGGCTCGATTTATAGGTAGTCTGAACAAGGAGATTGCAAATGTGATGGAATTACACCATTATCTAGAGATGAAAGATTTGGTTAACACGGCAATGAAAGTAGAGAAATAGCAAAATCAAAGGAGGGCGGCCAAGGTATTTTTGAATTCCAACTCGAAGTGGGATTCAAAATGGTCTAAGTATGATGACACAAAGAAGAATAAGGGCTTAAATCCCAAGGAGAAAGGACTGAACATAGCCAAGAAGAAAGATACTTCTAATTCATCTTCTTCCACTGCTACTTCTAGACATAGAGATATCAAATGCTTCAAGTGTCAAGGTTTGGGTTATTATGCATTTGATTGCCCAAACAAGAGGATGATGGTCATTAGGGGTGGAGAAGTTGTATATGAATCTGATGATGGTAATGAGTCTGATGCAAGTGATAGTATGCCACTTTTGGGGGATTGTTCTAATAATGATGAGAATGTTGAATATGACGTGCATGGTGAATTTCTTGTTACTAGGTGTGCTTTGAATATGCAGGTTAAGGAGGATAGCCTAGAGCAAGGAGAGAACATCTTTCACACTAGATGTTTGGTTGGTGGAAAGGTGTGCAGTTTGATTATTGATAGTGGAAGTTGCACCAATGTTGCTAGTACCACCCTAGTAGAAAAGTTAGGATTGAAGAGTGACAAGCATCCTACTCCATATAGGTTGCAGTGGTTGAATAATAGTGGGGAAGTGAAGGTAACTAGATAGGTTGTGGTTGCATTTTGCATCAGGAAGTATAGTGATAAAGTAGTATGTGATGTAGTACCCATGCAGGCTAGTTATTTGTTGTTAGGGAGACCATGGCAATTTGATAGGCGTGTATTCTATGATGGGTACAAGAATAGGTATTTCTTTTAGCATAATGGTCACAAGATCACTCTCACACTATTATCACCCAAGAAGGTGTATCTTGATCAAATGAAGCATCAACAAACTTTTATTTGGAATTTGGGAAGTGAGGAAAAAGAAAAAGAAGAAAGAAAAGAGGCCATAAGAGAAAAGAACAAAGAACAAGGCCCAATGGTGAGAAAAAATAAAGAAAAGAAAGAGATAAGTGAGCAAAATACAAAGAGAGAAAAGAGTGAAAAGAAATAGAAGAGTGAGAAAAATGAAGAAAATGAGAGAAAATCATGTTTTTATGCAAAAGAGAGAGATTTGAAAAGTGCTTTATTAGGCAAAAGAGCTTTGATTATGATTCAGTTTAGGGAGGTTTTACTCTTTAAAATTGAACTTAACTCAAATTTATCTAGTTGTTTTATTTCTTTGTTGCAGGAGTTTGAAGACATATTCCCTAGTGAGGTGCCAAGTGGATTACCACCATTAATAGGGATTGAGCACCAAATTAATTTTGTGCCTGGAGCTAGTATTCCAAATAAACCAGCCTATAGACATAGTCCTGAGGAATCAACAGAGCTTCAAAGGCAAGTAAATGAGCTGCTAGCTGAAGGGTATGTGAGGGAAAGCATGAGTCCATGTACTGTTCTAGGTTTGTTAGTTCCAAAGAAAGATGGCACTTGGAGGATGTGTGTGGATTGTCTTGTAGTCAACAAGATAAAGGTAAAGTATCACCATCCAATCCCTATGTTAGATGACATGCTTGATAAGTTAAATGGTGCATGCATATTAACTAAAATTGATTTTAAAAGTGGATATCACCAAATTAGAATGAAACCAGGGGATGAATGGAAGACTACATTTAAAACAAAATATGGTATTTGCGAGTAGTTGTTTATACCTTTTGGGTTAACTAATGCACCTAGTACTTTCATGTGTTTAATGAACCATGTTTCGAGAGATTTCTTAGGGAAATTTGTGGTTGTTTATTTTGATGATATTTTGATTTACAACCAGTGTTTGAATGATCATATATCACATGTTAGGGCTGTTTTAGATGTGCTTAGGAAGGAAAAGTTATTTGCCAACCTTAAAAAATACGTTTTGCATTAATAAAGTTGTTTTCCTTGGTTTTGTTGTAAGTGCACATGGTATTGAGGTTGATGAGGAGAATGTGAAGGCTATTCAAGAATGGCCATCGCCTACAAGTGCTTCTGAGGTAAGGAGTTTTCATGGTTTAGCTGGGTTTTATAAGAGATTTGTGAAAAACTTTTCTACCATTGCTACTCTATTAATTGAAATTATTAAAAAGGATATTTGGTTTAAATGGGGAAAGGAACAAAAACTTGCTTTTTACACTTTGAAAGATCAATTGTGTTCTACTCTTATTCTTGTTTGGCCTAAATTTGATAAGATCTTTGAAATAGAATGTAATGCTTCTGGGATTCGTATAGATGTTGCTTTGATGTAAGAAAAATGTCCCATTGCATTCTTCAATGAAAAGCTAAATGGAGCTCAACTCAAGTACTCAAACTATGGTAAGGAGTTATATGCTCTAGTGCGTGCCTTGGAGGTGTGACAACACTACTTGTTGTCCAAAGAATTCGTGATTCACACTGATGATGAATCTTTGAAGCATTGAAAAGGATAAGGTAAGCTAAACAAGAGGCATGCTAAATGGGTTGAGTTTATTAAGATTTTTCTATATATGATCTATTATAAGTAAGGGAAAGAGAATGTGGTTGCTGATGCTTTGTCTAGAAAGTATACTTTAATCACTACACTTACCACCAAGTTGTTAGGATTTGAGCATTTGAAAGAATTGTATACCACTAATTCTGAGTTCTCTAATATTTATGCTATATGTGAACATGGTGCATTTAATAAATTCTATAGGCATGAAGGTTTTCTATTTCGTGGTAATAGGATTTGTGTGCTTGTTTGCTCTGTTAGAGAGTTGCTTGTTAGAGAATCACATAGTAGTGGTTTAATGGGTTATTTTGGTGTGCATAAGACTTTAGATGTGTTATCTGAGCATTTTTATTGGCCATACATGCAAAAAGATGTTGAAAGAATTTGTGCTAAATGTATTGCATGTAAACAGGCTAAATCTAAGTCTATGCCACATGGTTTATACACACCTTTGCTTGTTCCTACTCATTTATGGGTTAATATATCTATGGATTTTGTGCTTGGATTGCCTCGAACTAGGAAGGGTTGAGACAACATTTTTGTTGTAGTGGACAGATTTAGTAATAGCTAACTTTATTGCATGCCATAAAACTGATGATGCAACAAATATTGATGATTTGTTCTTTAGAGAAGTTATGCGTTTACATGGTGTCCCTAGGATTATTATTTCTGATTGTGATATGAAGTTCTTGAGTCATTTTTGGAAAGTGTTGTAGGGTAAGCTAGGAACTAAATTGTTATATTCTACTACTTGTCACCTACAAACTGATGGTCAAACTGAAGTGGTGAACAGGACTTTAGAGACTTTATTGCATGTTGTTGTTGGTAAAAATTTGAAAACATGGGAAGATTGTTTGCCATTTATTGAGTTTGTATATAATAAAACCATTCATTCTTCTACAGGGTTTTCTCCTTTTGAGCTTGAGTATGGCTTTAATCCTTTAACTGTTTTAGACTTGATGCCTTTGCTTTTGAGTGATCTTGTTAGCTTAGATGGTGAAAGTAAGGTTGAGAAGGTTAAAGCAATGCACTTGAAGGCACGTGAGTTGATTGAAAAGAAAAATAGGGTGACAGCTCAAAAAGTTAACAAGGGTCGAAGACAAGTCGTCTTTGAACCTGGTGATTGGGTTTGGGTTCATTTGAGGAAGGAGAGATTTCCTACTCAAAGGAAATCTAAACTTCATTCAAGGGGTGATGGTCTATTTCAAGTGCTGGAGAAGATCAATGATAATGCTTACAAGATTGACCTTCCGGGTGAGTACAATATTTCAGCTACTTTTAATGTTTCTGACCTTTCTCCTTTTGATATAGATGCAGATTTGAGGACAAATCTTTGTGAAGAGGGAAGGAATGATATGTGCACTGGAGGACAATTTGGACCTTTTAGCACAAGGGGGCAAGATGGAGATTTTAGCATGCCTACAGGACCAATCACACAAGCAAGAGCAAAGAGGCTTAGAGAAGACTTTGGAAATTGGCCAAAGCAATGGTGGAAGAGATGCATCAAGAATGGGCTAAGGAGACCAAGATGTCATCTCATACTAATGGACAGCCCAAGATCTTGTTATTTGCTGCAAATTTGGCTTCGAACCTTATTTTGGCCATATTAGGCCATTCTCCTATTTTGGTCTTGTTTTTTTTAGTTAGTTTAAGTATTTAAGACATCTAAACTTATAATTATTTTATTTAGCCCTTTATGTTTTGTATTTTATCTGGCCCAACTCTTATTATTTAGCATCTGAACATTTCTTATTGGGCTTAGGCTTAGTTTAAGTGTTTAACCTAATGTAAGAGGCTATAAATACCTCAATGAACACATTGTTTAGGAGCTTTTTATTAATTGAAATTCTATTTTGTTTTCTTTCAAGAAGACTTTACTATTGTGTGCAAGTGAGGTGAGTGATTTGCTTTGCTTTTTGCATTAAGAAATTGAAAGAATTTATCCTAAGATAAGCTCCTTGTGATATTCAATCAGTTTCTATTCTATCTTTTCCCTGTTATCTACATTTCCAAGGACAACTTTCTTGGGGGTTTAGTAGGGAGGGTTTTTTATCCTAAATCTTGTTTTCTATTAATGTGTGTGCTTGGGGTTTCTAGATCATTATATCCATGGGGTTCTGCATCATTAATCCTCAAAGGTCTCATATTATCTTTGGGCATGATGAATTTGGGAAAATAAATCCTATAGAGACTAAGATAGATATGTTAGGAGAGTAATCGAAGTATGTTGCTAGAGATAGGCCACACCGGCCTCAATTGGTGGAATTATTACCACCACTTCTTTTACAAAATATCATTACAACATAACTTCTACAAGATGCTTCCTACAAATATCAAAGCTTTCTTATCCTTTCTTCCTCTCCCTCACTTACGCCACCTTCATCACCATCATCCCCTCTTCATTTTCTTTCTCAACACCTCCATAGCCATGGGCTTCATTGTCTCAATTATGTACCTAGATTCCTCTTAGTCTAGATAACTCTTTGATCAATCTGTGGGTCATGAATCCACAAATAACATTAAGAACGGATAATAGAAACTCAACTAAATAAGAAAGAATTCATTAAATTGGAAATATCAAATAACCATCACCCTGGATAAGGCATTTAGCTAATTGAATGTATATGCTAAACATAAATCAAATAAAGAAAAGAGATGAAGAATGGATCCTAATCATGCGTCTCTTCCTCTTTGGTTTAGCTGCCAACACCGTTGCTCCTTCTTAATGTCTCCCAAGAAAATTAGATGAGAAGAGAATGTAGCATGAACAAGAGATAGCCAAAGATAGCCAAGAGGGGCCAAGAGGAGAGAAGGTAAGATAAGTTCTGAAATTATGTCCCTAAGATTTGAATTTGATTCATCTCCGGATAAGTGGTTGGGGCCAAAGTAATAATTTTTCCATCTAATTTAATCAATTTTCACATGAGACAACTAGAAAGGAGTCCAATTGCTCTGAATCATGACTCAATTGGTCCAAAATAGCCCAATTTGCATTCTAGTACTAGACTGATATTGGATTACTGACTCCAGGCTCTGTAACTCTCAAACAGCTTGGAATTTGCTCTCGACTCATAAACACAAAGTTGTAGAGAATTGAATTAGCTTTTCAAGCCACAAAGAGCACTTCAATTGGACTTCTATAGCTCAAGATATTGGCAAAATACTAGGCAAAGGTCAGGCTAGACAACATCAGGATAGCAGCCACCTTCAATCTCTCAACTAGATTTCACCAATAAGCTCTAAAAACTAGGCTTTGGGCTGACATCAAAGTTGTAAAATACTTCTTGAGCTTTTTCAAAACATCTTTATTTGTCTCAATTCGACCTCTGTAGAAAAAGATAGGAGTTTTCTATTGCAATGCTTTTCAAGAATCTCCTTAAATAAGCTCCAAAACTCTTCTATTTAGCTCCAAAAATGATTGTCTTGCAAGATTAAATAAAATAAGCTACCAAGCCATCAAATTCATCTAAAAATTACCAATTTAACATTAGTTCCAATAATTTCACAAAAGTCCAAATGTCATATGCAATTGGCAATTAAAGCACAATATCATATCAAATTAAGCATTAAATAAGTGTATATTATACATCATCATATGAGAATTGGGTTTAGGTAACCTCAAGATAATTGCATTCGATTCTTTAGTCAACATAAATTATTTAGAATGAGGTTTCAATTACTAATTGATTGTATATTGATTGAATGCTTGGAGGTTTCATGTTTAAATGTGGGGTTATGTGTTAAGGTTTCACATACAATCCAAACTAGCTACATATGTTGTGAGTTGATAATTTTAGAGGGTCAATGATAAAAGAACTTTGGTTTCCAAGAATTTTTGAACTAGTGCTTTTAACTTCCATTTTTAACTCAATTAAATTGTTGCATATTCACTTTTTAATGAAATTCCCATATTATTGCCTTTGGTTAGATAGTACCTAAGACCCTTATGAGATGACTTGGATTGTACTCTATACTACAAGTTTTTGCAATTCAGTTTTGTAATTTGAGTGAACTCGGCAACTCAGATCAATCGTGTTTAGACAAAATGTAAAATGAAGATCTAGAAAAATTTGGTCAAAATGACTTGGTCAAAATAAAATATTAACTTTGAATTATTATAAAATTTGCATCAACTCCATGCTATTAGTTATTAGATTAATTAATTTTCAAGTTTTTCTGTACAATTTTTTAAGTTTGCTTAGTCAATGCTCGGATTAACGAAACTAAAAAAAATTAAAAAGCATAAATATGCCGATACATTCTTTTAGCATATATAACTTTCACTTTTTTATATGTGCTTATTTTTGTTCATTAAATTCCTTAATCAATTCTCAACATACTAATTGAAAAAATCTTAATTTTTTGGCTTAAGGTTTAAAAACTGGATGATGAAAGGGAGAAAACGCCTTTTATGATATGTTTGGCATCATGTAAGAGAAGCATTCTTTATAATTTGTTTATGAAAGATAAAGAAGAACATTTTAAAGAAATTAGTAAATAAATTCTTTTAAGAGTGACAATAAACCAACAAAAAGTAACAAAAGTTCCATCCAATTTGAGCATAATTATCTTCGGTAGAAGGATAGTGTAATTTTGACAAAATAAATAGCTACGTCTGGCCCTAACAATTCCAAACATGTACACCAGTTTCAATTTTCCAATTTAATGTGAATAATCTGCTTCATTTTCTAACTTACGAAATGGGTTAGAAAACATGGAAAGTTAACATGGAATCATGAAAACATGAACATTGGAATTTAATTTATCAACTCTTTTTCCACGCACGTGTTACTTTGTGACCGATAATTATTATTTTTTTTTTACTTGGATTTTTTTACGAATAATTAAATACTACAAAAGTATGTTAAAAAAAATTAAATATACAAAAGTAGATAAACAATCCACATGAAGGCTTAATGGATTAAGCCAGGAAGTGGGTTAATGATAAGAAACTTAGGCAGTTTGCATAAAATTATAAGTTCAAATATTATTATCCTTAATGTATTAAAAAAAAAAAAAAAGACTTGATGGATATAATATTCTCGAAAATTATTTTACTATACATATTTTTTTTATTTATGATTAAGACATACTTTTTATTAAAAACATCAACATCAAGAGTAATTATGTCAAAATTTTAATTTTCTATTTTTTTTTGAAATATTAGTTATCCAATGAGCTTTAATTTTAATAAATATATGATAACAAATATTTAAATAATTCAAGTAGTTTGATATTTATTTTTTTAATTAATATCTCTAATTTAAATTTTATGTATGGAAAAAAAATAATGCTACAAGAGTCTTATTATAATGTAGTATTTGTGAAAATATTGCAACCCGCACGCCACGTGTAAAATGTTCTTCTTAGTTGTTACTTTTATCTCACTTTCAAATAAGGAAACAGTTAGGGATATGTCATTTTCATTTTAATGCGGCATGCCCATTATCTTAATTATGAAGTCTTTTTCAACGAAAAATAAATCAACTTTTGAAATTTTTAATGTTTAATTTCTTGCGTTTGAAAAGTCAATGAGAGGTATATCCATTAATTTAATTTAGCTACACAATTAGACATATGAGAAGGAAGTGTCAAAGTTTAGTGATAATTAATTTTATATATAAATAACTCAATTTGCAAGAATGTCATATAATTATATTAAAAAAAATTAGTCATACGAAAAGCAAGTCTATCCATTAATTTATATCATTCCAAACTTCATGATTATACACATATTTCTTATAAATTTTATTGAATAAAAACTTTGTTAAAGTGCATACTTTTCTCGTCCTGTTTTATAAAAGAAAATGTTATTTATTGTTTTTCATATTTTAAATATAAAGTATAGAGTTGAATTATTTCCTTTGTTCTTATTTTTAAATAAATGATTAAATAGAGTATTTGACTTAATTTTTTAAGAAATCATTTTTGAATATTTTTAAAAATAAGAAAAATATTAGTTAGGGGAAGAGTGATAATATAGTACTAGCTAAATACTCCTATATATGAAGTAAAAGCAATATTATTAATCACAAGCACTTAAATTCATATTATTGACTTTTATTATTCTTTTTATTATATGATTATGACTATTTTATATAATTTATTTTACGTTCATACTATAATTTTGTGACCTCATTGTGACATAAAATAATCTTCACCTTACGCGTGGACCAACCATTACTCCACTACATAAGTCTTGCTTTCATGATTTCATACAAAGCAAGCAAAAAGATACAATTGTCTTAATTCTCTATCTTGGTTGTTTTACTCTTATTAAGGTTATCGCATTGCAGATATTTCATACCTGGAAAATTATGATAAACAGTATTTTATTCAAGTTTTTTTTATGTACTACACTACTACTGCTACTTTTATTCCATGCTGTAGGATCTGTCATTGGAAACAACTAGCCAAGTAAGAGCGGAGAAGTAAAGTGTATAGAAAGGAGGGAGAGACAAGCACTCCTCAGCCTCCAACAAGACCTCAGTGATGGAGATTGTTATCTACATGGAGAGACGATCACAATAATGGAGATTGTTGCACATGGCAAGGAATTGAATGCAGCAATGAAATGGGTCATGTACTCAAGCTTCATCTTCATGGCAGCCCGGCCTCGGGTATACAATATTTGTTTGGTCTAATTGATATCTCTTCATTGCTTTACTTGCAAAATCTAGAACATTTGGATCTCAGTGGGAATGATTTTCTTCGTATTGACATTCCAGAAATCATTGGTGAATTTGCCAACTTAAGATATCTCAACCCTTCACATTCTCAAGTTGGTGGGAGCATTCCATACCCATTTGAAAACATCTCACAGTTGGAGTATCTTGATGTCAATCATAATTATCTTGAAGGAGCAATCCCTCCTTAATTAGGGAAGCTTGCACATTTGAGATATTTGAATTTGGGTGACAATTATCTCGATGGAGGAATCCCACATCAACTTAGAAATCTAGGACAATTACAGTATCTTGATCTTAGAGGTAATAATCTTTCAGGAGCAATCCCTTTTCAGATTGGGAATCTTCCAACGTTGCACACTCTCAAGCTTGGTGGTGAGTTTGATCTAAAAGCTAAAGATGTAGAGTGGCTGTCTAAGCTCTTTTCTTTAACAAATCTTGACTTAAGTTCAATGCATCTCAACTACTCTTATCACTGGCTTCAAATGATCAGTAAGCGAATTCCAAACTTAAGAGAATTGTGGCTAACTGATTGCAGTCTTTCAGATAATGGATATTCGATTTTTGTTTGATTCCCATTCTAACTTTTCCACTTCTCTTGCCATTCTTAACCTCTCTTCTAATATGCTGACATCATCAACATTTCAATTGTTGCTCAACTTTAGCTTTAATCTTCAGGAACTTTATCTTTCAAATAATATTGTTTGGTCTGTTTGTCTCCTCTCTATCCAAACTTTCCTTCTCTTGTGATCCTTGACCTTTCTTATAATAATCTAACATCAACAATATTTCAAGGTAGTTTCAACTTTAGCTCCAAACTTGAAAAGCTTTATCTAGAAAACTGTAATTTTACGGATGGGAGTTTTCTTGTGTCATCTGCTTCAATTATGAATTCTTCATCTTCTCTTGTTGGCCTTGATCTCCCCTACAATCTACTAACATCTTCAACCATATTCCGCTTGCTTTTAACTTCTACAACAATTTTCACAGCCTCGACCTTTCTTTCTTATAACTTGCTAGATGGCCCAATTCTTGACGGTTTTGGCAAAGTAATGAACTCTCTTGAAGATCTCAACCTCTCCAATAACAAACTATATGGCAAGGTTCCATCTTCCTTTGGGAATATTTGCACCTTGCAAACATTATACCTGTCATACAACAACTTGAGCGGGCACATTTCAAGCTTTATTCAAAATTCTTGTTGGTGCAATAGACGCATATTTCGTACCTTGGTCTTGTCTTATAACCAGATTATTGGCATGCTACCTAAAGGCTTCAGGTTGTTATCTGAGTTGGAGGAACTGTACCTGGTGGGGAATTCTTTTAGAGGATAAAATCACTGAATCTCATCTCAATAACTTTTCCAAATTAATATACTTGGACTTATCATACAACTCATTGTCTCTAAAATTTGCCCCCAGTTGGACTCCTCCTTTTCGATTACTAGGATTGGGACTAGTATCTTGCAAGTTAGATCCTACTTTTCCAAGTTGGCTTCAAACTCAAAGTCACTCAGTGAATCTAGATATTTCTAGTGCCAGGACTAATGATTCTATACTAGAGTGGCTTTGAAGTAACTTGGGATATATTGAACTGGTGTGGAATATGTCTCACAACAATTTCATAGTTGCAATTCCAAATTTAGCGGTAAAGCTGCCATGGGGAGCATCTATATGTTTGAATTGAATCAATTTGAGGGTGCACTTCTGTCATTTTTGCGTCAAGCTTCAATGTTGTTTCTCTCTGAAAATAAATTTTCAGATTTATTTTCACTCTTGTGTAACAACAACACTGCTACAATTTTGGATACTTTAGATCTATCCTTCAATCAGATTAAGGGACAACTACCAAATTGTTGGGAATCTGTGAACTCATTATTGTTTCCCGATTTAAGCAATAATAACGTATCGGGGAGGTTTCCGCTATCCATGGGTACCCTTGATATATTGAAAGCTTTAGTTTTTCAAAAGAATAGTTTAATTGGAGAAATACCTTCCACTTTGAAGAATTGCACCAATTATTTTGGATGTGGGTGAAAATTTGTTATCCAGTCCAATACCCTCATGGATTGGAGATAATCTAAAGCAATTGATAATCCTGAGCATGTCCGACAATCGTATCTCTGGAAATCTTCCAATGCATCTCAGTTATTTAAGGCAAATTCAATTGTTGGATCTTTCAAGGAATAACTTATAAGGTTGAATTCCAACATGCATAAAGAATTTTAATGCATTGTCTAGAAGAAGCATCAATACAAGTAAAACTCTAGGTCACATATGTAAGGACAACATTACTCATATGGAAATTAATGATATTTCCAATATTAGTGGTTGCGAGCAAAGTTATCAAACTTGAAAGTTTAGGTAAACTCATGAAGTCTTAGTAAATTCAAACCATAAACTTGATTCGTAGACTCATAAGAGTTTACATATTTTAAAAATATTACTTCAAAAATATATATTTAGTAATTAAATATAATTAAATTACATTTTTATGATTAATATTAGAGATGGCAAAACGGGTTAGCCCGCCCCAATCTGCCAAAAGTGGGGCTGCCGAATTAGGAAGGCGGGCTCAATATTCTAACACTTGGATTTAAGAGCGGGTTGGCGAGTTGGCAAATCAAAAAATAAAAAATATAAATAAATTTATTTTAATATTTTTTATGAGTTAAATTACTTTAAAAATTAGAAAAATATATTGAATAAAAAATCTACTTAAATAAAATAGAACAAAATAATTAAATTACATAATTTGTAAACAAATTTAACTCAAATATAAATATAATAAACTAATTAAGATATATAAATAAGTTTATAAATAATAATTAACTATAAATTTATAATATAAAATCTATAATATAAAGTTCATAAATTAATAAAAGTATAATAATAACATAATTTATAATAAAAATCTAAATTTTTTTTAAAAATACTCTTGACAAAAAAAAAATGAGATAAGCTTGGCGTGCATAACATACTCTCGCCAAATCTCATGAGTTAGGCAGGTCGAAAATTCTTGGCGGACCAAATATGTCAACCCAACCTATTATTTTTGGCGGGTTTGGCGAGCCAACTCGGAGGGTTGAGCACGTTTTGCCATCTCTAATTAATATTGAAGAATTGTAATTTTATAATAACATAAATGAAAAGTATATAAAATTTAGCCCAATATATGACTTTTATTTTTATATCATATTTTATTTCATTTATTTCATACATATATTATTTTGTAGTTCGACAAAACATAATTAAATAATAACAAATAGATAAAATTAATTGAATAAAATCAATCAATTTTGCATTAAATAAACAAGTAAACTAAAGTATATAACAAAAATGACCAATATTTTATATTTCGAGAGCAAAATCAAGTATAATTTTAGATTCGTAAACTTGTTTGTAAAATTGAGAATTTATTAATTTTGTTAGAATTTACTTAAACTCGTACTAGTTTAACAACAAAACAAAAAAAGTTTATACTTGAGTTAACTCGAGAGTTTAATAATTATGGTTATGAGTTTAACATTGCATTAATGTGGAAAGATGAGGTATTTGGGTAGTTGAGTATTAAGAGCATCAATCTCTCAAGTAATCATTTAACGGATAAAGTCCCGAAAGAGTTTGGATATCTAGTTGGATTAGTTTCTTTGAATTTATCAAGAAACAATTTGAGTGGAGAAATTCCTTCCGATATTGGGAATTTAACTTCCTTGGATTTCTTAGACTTATCAAGAAACCATTTATCTGGCAAAATTTCTTCAACTTTTCCCAAATTGATGGTCTAGATGTGTTAGACTTGTCAAACAACTCTCTCTCTAGACGAATCCCATTTGTAAGACATTTGCAAAAATTTGGTGCCTATAGTTTTGAAGGAAATCTTAATCTTTGTGGTGAATAGCTTAATAAAAGCTATTCCGAAGACAAGACACCAATAAATCTCTTTTTTTTGCTGAATTCTACAAAAGCTTTGACAAGTTTGTATCATTGGTGGTTGAATGAAGAAAGGTTTGTTCTCTGATGGGGGTAATAACAATATTCAAGGAGTTATTCCTTATAAAGTCAAATTTGGTATTATATTAGAAGATGCTGATGTGGAGTTTTATGATATTTAGACTTGATTTTGTTTTATGATCTATCTTCTAGTTTTCTTTCTATTTTGTTGATCTATTATTATAAGACATTCTCCCCACTTTGTTTTGGTATGTTGAAACTTATTTAATCTATCAGAGAAAAAACAAAAAGACACCACTAAAGCCTCAAGGACCAACAGGACAATATAAAGATGACAATTCAGTCTTTTATAAAGCATTTTACATAGCATGGACGTAGGATTTTTCACAGGATTTTGGGACTTTTTAAGGCTAATACTGCTTTAGAGACCTTGGGGAAATGCTTACATCAGATTCTTGAACAAACTCACAGAGTACATGTATACATGTGTAATGGTTGCAGTGAATATGGCAGTGCCACAGGTTGCTTAAAAACTAGCAGGAGTGTACGTAACTACGATTCTATCTATCTAGTCCTTGGTTTCTTTTCTTGCGTCCCGGATACATCAATCAAGAATTGCTTCTCATATGGAACAAAGAAACAAAAGCTCATATTGACAAGAATTTAGTTACTAAAGTTAAACTTACTAATCTAATTCTTCACCCTAACAACATTTATTGCTTGAGCTGGGGGTACACCTCTTAAAAAAACGGCGGTAGAAATCATTGTTAAAAATGTTAATAATTTTTGAAACAAATGTTTATAGCTTTTTATATTTTTTTAAGAGATAATTATTTGCTTTAAATAATGTAAAATTATTTATTTTTATTTTAGATGCTTGCATTGATATAGTGACTACTTTTTTTTTGCCCCTCAAGTTTTGTTTTTAACCAAATTGCAGCACATTACTGTTCCAATTATTTATGTGTCACTTTTGATTATTACATATGATATGTGCCAAGCATGCGTATAAAATTGAAAAGTCATTTCTGCTGCTCACTGACTATGGCTTTTTATTTATCATTGGTTAATTAAAATTTATCTTAGTGTACAAGGTTTTTTTTTTCTTCCTTTTTTTTTGGTAAAGAAGCTAAGAAAGTGGACAAGGTTTTCTGGTTCTTAGTAAAACCAACTTTGTCTTGTGAACATAGATAAAAGTTAACCAAATTAGACCAATTCTTGTGTTCTCACTCATCTGATTTTATGATTTTGGGTTTTGCTATGCGTTATAAATAATATAATAATTTTGTTCGCAAGGAATATATATTTGTACTCTAGTGTTTTCACATTCAATTTGAACGTTCTTCTTTTACCATATAATATAAGGAATTTAGTCACTATCACAGGTAGGGTTGGTTCATTTGGTAGGCTTTGTTTCAATTCGCGCTAAATTAAATATTTCTTAGTAGATAATATAAATATGATTGTAACATGTTTTGTTTGATTATTTTCTGGTTTTCGTGGCAATTGCAGTTAGTATGTACAATTCGGAGAAACGGACTATATTAAAGATATATTTTTCTACCAATGAGCTGTAGCTCAAACTACACCTCCTTAGAACAAAATTTTTTTTAAAAAAATGCATTTTCCTAATGTTTGAACTTCCTAAAAGGTGTTTATTGACATTAAATATTAGAACATCATTAAATGGTTAATTTAGAAACCTTTTCAATTTCATTTATTGAAGATTATAAAAATTTATCATTATTTCTTTTTCTTCCCACCACTTGATCCCAGAAAAATTTGCAGTTCATTGGAGATGCGCTACTCGCTTTTGTTCTGGAAAGAAATCATATGGGGTTGCTGCAAGTTCAAGAATCAAGATATATATTGGACTTTGCAATGGAAGATTTCGTTTTAAGTTATATGGGGTTGCAAATTACTATTTGAAGAAACTTACTTATGATGGATTTTACTACATAATATATTTTTGTGATGATGTGTCTTTCTTCTTTTGATTGAGCTGGATGTATTTCTTTCCCATATATGTTGTAACACAAGTGATATATAGAATTTGATATTTCTACGTTCAACAATGCTCTTGGTTACCACATCTAACACCAGTACCGCAAATCCGAATGCCAGATCCCACATTATTCCTAGTTTACTTGTGTTAGACCTTGTTCATATACTTCAACGGCTCTGCTCCACTAAAATCCCCAACCATTGTATTGATATTTGTATCAAACGTTGTGTTGCAGGTCTTCACACATTTTTTTGAATCAACTATCCCACATTTCCGTGAAGATAGATAAGAGCATAAGCAAAATCACGTAGTATAAAAATCTTGAATTGTTGATCTTAGATAGAATTGTATTAACCCTCGGTTTCTATAGCAAGACAATTGCAAAATTGGAATTCTCCTGAAGAAGTTTAGGGGCGCTCATTGTGGAACAGTGTCGAACCCGTAAACTAGTACAGAGATTTCTGTATCTTCTTTGAATGGACTTTTTTGTCAACTGTGAAAAGTTTTTTCTGAATAGATTTTTTGGGCCTGAATGTAGCCCGCTTAACTTAAAATTATTTTGAAAAATAATTTTTGCATGTTCATAACTAATGACATGAATGACCAAATAAGAAATAATTAATGACACGGAATTTTTGTTGAAAAAAGGGACACAAAATGTTTTTAAAAAAGATCTTAGCCCACATCAACTTAGTGTATATAGCGGTGAAGACAGGTTAAGTTAAGCCAAGCTTTTTCTCTTAATAGATTGGTTAGTATTGCAACTCTTTACTCTAAGCCTAGCCTGTTTAAAGATTTGGCTTAACTTGAAGCCTATTTATAAAGTCTATAATTTAAAATATTTTAAATAAAATAAATATAGACAAAGCAAGTTCATAATATCAATTATCTTTAAGTTTATGTTTACATTATAACTACGAAAAATCGACGTATTTTATCGACTGATTTATTCCGCCAATATTACCGACAAATTATCCATCGGAAAATTTAATCAGAGTTTTGCCATCAAATATTACTAACGGTTTATATATACGTCAGTCAAACCATCGATAAATGTTAGCTCCTAATGATGGGAAATCGTAACTGACGGCTAATCCGTCAATAATTTATATAAAATAATTTTATATTTTTTTTTCTTTTTTTACTGACAGATTGTATGTCGGTATTTGAAAAATTGAATTCTCACTAGATTCTTTTTTATTGATGGATTTCCCATCGGTAAAGTATTTTAGTGAAACTATTCGTTTTATTAAAATTTTATCGACATATTTCCTATTGGTAATATTGATCTCGGATATTATAACGCATGCACTGACATTCTTTCATTCTAACTGATTCTGAGACACACACACACACACTCTCTCTCTCTCGTCTCCTATTACGGCCTTATTAGGCCATTTTCTTGTTGCCAGATACTGCCATTGTGTTCATGGTATGTTAATGAATATTTTAATCAATTTAGTTTTTTTTTTGTTTAATCTTTTTTAGCTGTTCCATTTCCCTACTAAAAGTTTTTAGTTGCTGAGATAATTAACTAATTCAATTTGTTGTGTTGATTATTAAAGATCTTATTTGAAGTGCTTGGTGATTGGTGGATTGATTGACTGGAGTGAGTTGAGAAACTTTAGGTATGTACACTGGACCCATTTGTTATTCTTATATTTTCCAAAGTTTTAGAGACTTAAAATTTCTAAGGTAAAATTGTAGGATAGAAAAAGGAGAATGAGATTGCATGACTGGGGAAGGCTTAGAGTTCCTTCCCATTATTTGAATTTTGTGTTGTGGTGTTGTATGCCTGCATGATGTAAAGTATGGGGATGCGCTATAGAACAATTTTTAGGATTAACTGATTAATCTGTATGATTGTATATATTTGTTATTTATGTTTGATTGATATAATAATTTCTGTGGAGGCACCTAAAATAAAGAGAGACACTGCCCAAATTTTGTTTATTATTTAGAATAATGTTTAAATTAAATAATTATTGTAATAAAATAAGTAATTGTTAAGGGATAAAAATTATTGTATTTTGTCTAATGTTTATAAGTATTTTGAGCAACTATACGGTTAACAATCCCTTGAACAATTTTTCGAAAAAGTTCAAATCATTTGTATATGATAAAATGATTCTATTTTGCTGTTCATATTTTTGTTCTTATATTATTATGTTATTAATATTTCAATCATTGTATTTAGGTGCATGATCAGAGGAATGGTATAATCAATCCTCACTTGTATAATTTGGCTTGGGATCCAAAAACTAAAGCTACAAGTTGGCCAATATATCATGTCAATGGTTATAAGTTTCATACAATTGAATGGGGAAGGGGAAAGAAAACCAACACTAGAGTTTATGTTAGGGGAGATACTCGAGATGGAGAAAGTGATTAGTATGGAGTATTTAATGAAATACTTGAATTGGAATATCTTGATGAACCTCTTAAAAGGGCTGTGCTATTTGCTTGTGAATAATATAATCCAAGACATCCTGGGAGACACACGTAAACACAATAACTATAAAATAATTGAGATTAACCACATTAAAAGATATGAAAAATTTGATCCATTTATCATCATCCAAAATGCAAGATAAGTTTATTACTTGCCATACCCTAGAAAATGCAAATCCAACTGCAGAGAGGTAATAAAATGCAAACTAAGGGGTAGAATAAAAGTTGAAGAAGTATTTGAGCAAGCTTACCAAACCAATGATATAAGCCCTTCTAGGGTTGTTGTTAATGTCGATATCCCCTTTAATTAATCTATTAATTAATCTATGCTCCATCCCGAGGGAAGTTGACATAATTGAACTCCCAAGCCAATGTTCAATACGTCAGGCTGATGAGAGGAATGCCAACACTAAGGATGAGGATGATGATGAGGAAGAAGAATTCGATGACGATGATGAAATCGAAAGTGATGAAAATAGTCCTCAACTTTCTGAATGACGAGGTACCAAGTGTGCTATGTCTTTATACATTTTCGATTTTGTGCATATATACTTCAATGTTATATGTGCGTTGTATATGTTTATTGATTTATATACATGTTATACAGATGACTTATGGAAGGATGAGGATCTGGTCCCAGACAAGACAGTGGTGGACCGAGGAATCATGGTTTACACTCTCGTTTATCTGAGATTTTTTTTAGCATGTCTTTAGAATTATATATTGTGATAATTTTATTCTACTTTTCTGTAATTGACAATTTTTATTTTAATGAATAGTACGCAATCATTGCATTCCAAGCAAATTCCTTTACCACTCGTTTTGAAGCCTATTTAATGAATCCTAAGATGGTTGAAGAATTAGAAGACAGCTGTTTGGAGCTATGCTATGAGTTGATGGAAGCCCAACTTCCCATGCTTAGGCCATACATTGAGGTCTTGGATAGTGAGGAGCTCAAACTAGTCAAGGATAAACCACCCAAAATAGAGCTCAAGCAACTACCATCTCAGCTGAGGTATGCATTCATTAGTGATAGGGACACATACGCTGTCATTGTCAGTGCTTCCTTAAGTGAGGTAAAAGAAAAGAAATTGCTTAGAGTCCTTAAAGACCACAAGAAAGCAATTAGGTGGCAAATCTCAGACCTGAGGAGCATTAGCCCGACATTCTACATATACAAGATTTTCATGGAGGATGACTATGAGCCTCTTGTATAGCCACAAAGGAGACTGAACCCCACTATGAAGGAAGTTATAAAGAAAGAAGTAGCAAAGCTCCTAGATGTTGGGATTTTCTATCCTATTTCTAATCGCACCTTGGGTGAGCCCGGTGGGAAAGATCACAGTGGTAAAGAATGACAACAATGAATTAATCCCTACCTGGACAGTCACAAGATGGCAAATATGCATAGACTATAGAAATTTCAATGATGCCACCCGCAAGGATCACTTTCTACTTCCATTCATGGATCAGATGTTGGAAAGGATTGGAGGCCATGCATATAACTACTTCTTGGATGGCTACTCGAGGTACAATTGATTCACATAGATTCGAAGGACCAATAAAAGACTACTTTCACTTGCCCATATGGTATCTTTGCCTACAAGAGGATGACATTTGGACTCTGTAATGCACCTGCCACTTTTCAGAGGTGCATGTTGGCTATTTTTCATGACATGATGGAGAGGTTCATTGAGATTTTTATGGATGATTGTTAAATTTTTGGCTCTAGATTTGATGATGATTTGTTTAATTTATCTTTATTTTTTATAAAGTGTCAAGTAATTAGCCTTGTTTTAAATTGGGAGAAGTGTCACTTTATGGTGTTGGAAGGGATTGTGCTTGGACACTGAATCTTAGCCAAAGGCATTCAAATGGACAGAGCAAAGATAAAATTAATTGAAAAGCTATTTACCGCAACTAATATAAAGGGTTAGAAGTTTCTTAAGATATGCTAGATTTTATAGGATATTTATTAGGGATTTCTCTAAGATTGCTAAGCCTTTAAGTAACTTGTTGATTAGAGATGTTCCTTTTAATTTTGATGCTGAATGTTTGCATGCCTTTGAACTTCTGAAAAATAAATTAATTTCATCCCCTATTCTTGTTGCACTTTATTGGAATTTTCCTTTTGAGTTTATGTGTGATGCTAGTAACTATGCCATAGATGCTATTTTAGGGCAAAGAAAGGATAAGTTGTAGCATGTGATTTATTATGCTAGCAGAACTTTAAATGAGGTACAGCTTAATTATACTACTACCGAAAAAGAACTTTTGGCTATTGTATTTGTTTTTGACAAATTTCGTTCTTATTTGATAGGTGCTAAAGTGATTGTGTACATGGACCATGCAACCCTCAAGTTGTTGTTAGATAAGAAGGACGCCAAGCCCAGGCTCCTCAGATGGATTAGGCTTCTTCAGGAGTTTGAGTTTGAGATTAAAGACAAGAAAAGAGCAGAAAATTTGGTGGCAAACCATCTTTTTAGGCTATCTATAACTAGTCCTCTAGAGAAAGAAGAGATAAAGGAAACCTTCATAGATGAGCAACATTTTGCAATGCAATCAACTACTTCATTTGCTAACTATGCCAACAACTTGGTGAAGAAGATCTTACCTGAAGGTCTATCCTACTCCCAGAAGAAGAAATTCTTTTCTGACCTCAAGTACTACTTTTGGGAGGTACTATTTCTCTACAAGCACTGTATTGATCAAATTATTAGGAGAAATGTCCTTCAAGAGGAAGTAGCCGACATCCTCTATCATTGCCATGCATCACCAGTAAGGGGCATTTTGGAACTTTTGTTGGCCCACAATCTTCAAGGATGCTGATCACTATATGTGGAGTTATAATAAATGTCAGAGGTCAGGGAAAATTTCTAGGAAACATGAAATGCCACTAAACAACATCTTAGTGTGTAAATTGTTTGATGTTTGGGGCATTGACTTCATGAGACCTTTTCCTACCTCTTTGGACAACAATTATATCTTGGTAGCAGTGGATTATGTGTCCAAGTGGATAAAAGCTATAGCCTCACCTACTAATGATGCTAAGTGGTCACCAAGCTCCTTAAGAAGAATATCTTTTCAAGGTTTGGCACCCCAAGAGCCATCATTAGTAATGGAGTCACCCATTTTTGCAATCGGCATTTTGAAGCTCTCCTTGTTAAGTATGGAATTACCCACCAGGTTGCCATGCTGTACCATCCTCAAATAAGTGGCCAAGTCGAGATTTCTAATAGGGAGTTGAGGACGATCCTTGAGGAGACAGTAAATTCCTTAAGAAATGACTAGTCAACAAAGCTTGATGACGCTCTTTGGGCCTATAGGAAAACCTTCAAAACCCTTATTGGGATGTCTCCCTATATATTGGTTTTTGGATAGGCATGCCATCTATTGGTTGAGCTAGATTAAAAAGCATATTGGGCAACCGAAGTGCTGAAATTTCTCTCAACGAAGCCAATGAGAAAAAGGTAGTACAGCTCAATAAGCTTGATGAATTTAGATAAGAGGACTATGAGAATGCCAAGTTATACAAGAAGGGAACTAAGCTATTGCATGACAAGTATATCATGAGGAGAAAGTTTCATGAATGTCAAAAGGTGCTTCTATTCAACTCTAAGTTAAAGCTCTTTCCCAGGAAGCTAAGGTCAAGATGGTCTAGACCATTTGAAGTCACTAAGGTGTTACCATTTGGAGCCATAAAAGTCACATATCCAACCAAAGGGACTTTCAAGGTCAATGGTCAGAGATTGAAGCCATACAATGATGAAAATTTTGACAAGCTCAAGGCTTTAATCCCCCTCCAAGATCCTCAGTGATACATGGGCCATGTCCAACTTAGGGACATTAAACCAAAGTGCTAGTTAGGAGACAACCTGTAACGCGTCATGACTTGAGTTAGCCACTATTCTGACCTCCGATTCATCTTCAAGGTCGGATGCACAAGGATTTCCGATTCTCGAGGAATTCTAAAATTTCGATTTCCGACCTTAGGAAGGCTCAAACGGATTGCCTTGCATTTTCCGATTTCTGACCTTATGAAAGTATGTATGAATTCCGACCTCATCAGTAATAAATTTCTGATTTCCGACCTTGTGCAATTTCCGACCTTATGCTCAAGTTAGAATAAACACGGTATCCCGATTTCCGATTTCGTTAGTTCAAATGTAGTGGCTTATGCTTAGATTTCGATATTAAGTTTGAGTTCCGATCCTAGGTTTATTAGCGAGAGAGCTTCTCATTTCTCTATCCTCCGATTTCCGAGATAGAGATCCATGATTCCCAGATTTATGACTTTAAGTGCTTGGTTTCACATCAGCTTTGCATCAAGTTTTGAATAAACCAAGGCAATATTTCCGAGTTCGATTTCATCTGAATAGATAGGCAATAATTCGACCTTAGAGTGAGTCTGACTTCAGATCTAGCGAGTTTCCTTCTCTGACGCTGAGAGCAATTTTGACACAGAAGAGAGAAACATGGCTGAACTTTGCCCACAAAATTTCACCCAATCAAAGCCACTCATTTTAACTACTCGCTAAGCCTGTCTATATATATCCTTCTCCATCCCGACTCATTTTCCTACGCTGTTTTCCTTCCTAAGCCTTCGCTTTCCTCTTCTCACCCTCACCTATATCACTCTTCAAGTTCAACCTAGCTCTATTTTCAAACTCAAAGCAAGAGGTAGAGGTTTTAATTCCTGTTTTGGTTTTTCTGATTTTGAATGATTATCGGTGGTTTGATTCTTCGATTATGATATATTGACTGAGTGATTCATAATGAACTGTGGCTGGTTTATTGACTGTTTGTGCAATTAAAGTTGAATTGGAAATAAGAAAGGATGCAGATTTGGAGAAGTTGAGAGGCTGGGAAACTCAAAACCCTCGGCAGTCCGTACGGCGGAGTGTACGGCGCTGCCTCCCGCCGTTCAAAATTAATGAAACCATTTTTATGTGAAACGAGACATCTAGGGCTTTCCATACATATATCATGTAAGACCATTGGATTAATATTGAAGGAGATATGAATTTTTGAAGTTTGACCTAGGAATCCAGACATCCACCCGGGCAGTGTGGGTTGAAAAGGGTGTAACTCACCCTATACAACTCCAAATTGAGTGAAACTAATTTAGTTGGAAAGCTTACACATAGGAGAACATCCTACCCAGAAATTCCGAGTTTGTTACTATCCTAATTGTTCCCAGTGGTTTGAAGAAGTTAACCTATGTCAAAATCGGGCCAAACCAGAACAGATCAGGAAGGTTAAGTTTCGGGGCTTATAACTCGAGCCCTACTGAGTCAAATGGAATGGGACTTTTTGCAAATGAAAGATGGTTCTATCAGCTTTAATATGAGACTGATTTCGTATCCTCTGAACTAGTTTTCGATTTTTAGTAGATTTTTACTTTTAAGTGTGCAATTCTGGCTAGCTGCTGGGCAGGCCGGGATAAAACCTGAATAACCTGAGTTATAGTTGTCGAAATTAGATGGGACCAAAAATGTTAGAAACTAGACACATAAAGCTACAACATATCCAAAAATCATGTTTAAAGGAGTTAAATTGAAATAAAGGTGGGATATACCATAATCGGGCAGAATGAGGCAGAATCAGCCAAAAGCCCTATTGAAGCTTGCTGAAACTAATGAATGAATTTATGAATGTATGTGTATAATTGCTGCTCTATACTGAAATTACAAATTGTGTAAATGTATTGGTTGGCTGGCACTATTCATGAGGAAGCGGACACATTCCGTTATGCCGCCAAAATTGCGATAGAGCATATGAATAAGTTATGATATACATATAGATGCATGTGCATTCTCACAAAAAGCTATGAAGTTCATGTTATGATGATCAAGAATATGTTATGATGAGTTCCATGATATCAACTCCGGATAAAAGTTAGGGAATAGATCGTGGGAATGTCATAGGAAGAAACCCTAAAGCAATCCTCATATAGGAACGAGGCTCGATTCACGAAAAGCGGTAATTACCAGGAGTCTAAATGGCCAAGCATTGAGAGGGACCAAGTAATGGAAAATTTATGTAATGAAGAAAGTATATGAGCAAGGAAAAGCATAGGAAAGTTCAAGAGCAAATTTGCATGATTGCACTAATATTGCATGATTACAAGTTATTTCGGGCTTAAACTACTATGCTTACTTACAAAGATGTGTTCACTTATCCTCACTATTATTTCAGATATTAATGTTAGTAGTTTAGATGATTTCTTATGCTTTCTTAAAGTAAACTGACCTCGCTTTAAGGCCAGAATTTTCTTAACTCATTAAATATGAATGGTTAAATTTGATCTCATGTTTTCACAATTAAACGAAACCCGAATTGAGAATGAAAGCGGCGTCATTAAACGCCATGCACTAATCTCACCGGGAATTTCCTTACATTCTCACCTCGCTTGCATTTCCGCCTCATTCTTAGAGGCGTGGGCGATGGGCCATGACAAATCCACTTCATTGAGGTGCGGACTTGCTCACACCGCGACCCTGGGTTGATATATAGCTGCGCCGCCAATTCCGCTCTACCTTTTAGTGATAGGAATTTCGTCGCCCTGCACCATCCGCTTTTTGATCCCGCTTCCCTTACTTTGCGGTTCCATTGTATGCACACCTCCCTCAAAGACTCTTCTTGCACCCAGATCTGCGCTTAACCCTGCACTGCAGTCACCTCCGCAGTCGTGCGACATCCCGCTCAGCCCGATAACCCTTCAGAGGCCACCTGCATCCCTCCTCCTCAGACCCAAGATCGACCACTCGCCACCGGCCTCAGTAGCCAACTCCACCGACAGTAGTCACCACAAAGATTGCATAAAGATGACCTCTTTTGGTAGCATGCACGATCTTGGGTCATAGGCCTAATGGTAGTTTTTAAATGTCCCTCTAGACCTACATGCATGAATCGAGTTGACTTGGATATAAGCCTTATGCCTTTTTGTACATGGCTCACTCATATCCTATTTAAAACTTGTACAAAAGCAGTAAAGGGTTTTATATATATATATATATATATATATATATATATATATATATATAGCTGACAAAGATAAGTGTAAATTGTTCTTGTCTTTCTATTGTGATAAATTAAACCTCACGTTCTTTATACATTAATACTCACTTCTTCAAATAAATAGATAAATAAATAAAGATACTAAGTCAAAGGAAATGTAGCGTAATGTTAATAGAATAACACAATCTACTTAATTTCATGCTATGACTTAAGCATAACATTAAATTAATAGGGTGTTACACAACCCAATATTCTTTCCATTTTGTTTTGCTTTCAATATTTCATTCATATAATTAGTTAGGTTAATTTAATTTGTTTCAAAACTTTAACATTATTTTCTCTTTGATTTTTTTTATAGGTAGTGATGAGCAATGCAATGCAAAAGATCCAAAGAGACGAGCGCAATTTCGAATTATGCAACAAAAATGGAGTTGTAGAGTAGAAGGAGAGCATGCTCGAGCGAAAGTAATGGCCTCGAGCATCGTCTTTATCCAGAATAGGGAGTATTTTCAGTTCTTTGGGCAAGCTCAAGAGCACAACGCTATGCTTGAGCGTGGTCATGACTAGAGTGGATCACATTTTGAGCTTACGAAGCACACTTGAGCGCATAATCCTGTGCTCATGCTTAAGTGAGAAATACAAAAAGGGTAACTTCAAGCAGAAAGCATGCTCAAGTGCAGCCTCCCATGCTTGAGTGTGATGGCATGAATGCTTTATGCGGGTTTCTTAAAAATCCTTGCAAGCTTGAGCCCTACACACTCCACTCTTCACACACACTCACTCCCACCTGCTCCACTCATAAGAACTGCCCTTTCCCTCGTTCTTTCTCCATCTTTCACTTATCTTTCATCCTTCACTACCACCTACATCACCCATTACCCCTTTTCTTCCCTCATCAAATCCTAACTTGTGGTTTGGCAAAGGGGAGGCTCTCTTTGGCCAAAATTTTTGCAATCTCAAATGGGGTTTTTGGTTGTTTAGCATTCTTCAGGGATTGGTTTATTTCTCTAACATCTACCTCTTGCCCTATCTTGATTTGTTGGAATTTTTTTTTTGGCAAGTTAGGTCATAATGTGATAAGCATTTCTATTAAACTTGGGGTTCTTCACGATTTTCTGTGGTTTAGTTGAAGTATAATGATGTTTCCATGAGTTGTTGATTCTATTTGAGAAGATTATGCATTAGGCATTTCACATTTTTCTCATCCCCATATATTTTGTGCTTTTTTTTAATGGGTTGCAATGGGACTTTGCCATGTTGTATATTCATGTGCTTTAGGTGGTGATGCTATATTTTAAGTTGGGGGTAATATGATGGGAATCTTGGGAGCATAGTAATTTTGAGGATATATCTATTATGACCCAGTTTTCCTTTGTTGATTTCTCTTGCATATATGCTCTATTGTTCCTGAATTTCAATTGATCTTTATTTTCATATATTTTGTGATTTTCAGGAAAAATGAGACTAAAGAGAGCACATCAAGGTGTCTCTACTACCACTCGCCACTCCACTGGAAAGGATGAATACTCCTCCTGACAACAAGTCGCTGTTCGACCTTTTTTTGCACGTCCCGAACAACTAGTTGATGATTTTGACCAGCATTGGTTTGTCAATGCAGAAGCTCATAGATGATATGGGATATTGTTCATCTCCAGGAACATGATCTTGGAGCTAGCCATTAGGTTCACTGCCCTAGAATATGAGCATTTTGAAACCAAACTTGAGCAAAGGCAGTGGCTTACGTTGCAAGTTATCCCATCACCAACCCGTTCCCATCTTGTTTAGGAGTTATACGCCAACCTTCGCCACACCATCAGAAAAAGGGTGTACCTTAGAAGGTGCTAGATGGATTTCAATCCCGCAACCATCAATCATTTCTACTGGACCTTTTGGGTAATGACTCTTTCACTCTAATGCTTGATGGTGAGGTGAACTGGGATGAAGTATTAGACATGATTGGACATTCGGGTAGCCACTGGACCTATCACACTCAACCTTTAACCAAACCTAGGCATTTACAGAACAAATTCCTAAATAAGGACGCATGTATTTGGTTGCAAGTTGTCCTTAGCAGGCTCAGTCTAGTGACTAATACTTACTCCATCACTCTTAACCATTGCATCCTCTTCACTGCTTGGTGACAGGTCAAGACATCAACCTTTGGAAGGCAATTTATCATCACATGTAACATGTGGCCAACTCCAGCGCTACCTTAGCCTTCCTATCTATTATCATTACCATGGCATTGTAGGCAAGGCTCCTGATTGATGATGATGATGAGATTGCTTACCCTCAAGAACGACTAGACAATGCCGCCATTGATTATGCTCTAAGGAGAGCACCACCACCACCACCTACCTTCCTAGAAGATGCAAAGCCACACCAAGAAGTCGAAGTGGCATAGATCCCGAACCTGCACCCACAGCTGCTCTTGCTTAACCCCCTCAATAGATCGTGCAGCCTATCTTCCATGAGCTCCGAGTTTTAAGGCAAGAGTTGCACCGGATTGAGGTAGCTCAAGATCAAGAATCGCAATCGGGCTAACGAGAGTTTGAACTACTCATAACTAACCTCAATCGCTATTGACATGAGGACTCTTGAGGGGATTATACAGATGCAATCTCCATCGGACTTATTGCCACCGCTGCCCCGTCTTCCACCTATGCCACCAGCTAAGCTTGACAAGGATCTCGAGGTCCTATACTTAAGGTAGTAGAATGGGATGGAAGGCTTTCAAGAAGATGGAAAATCTCAAAATATTTATTATTAAAAGTGGTAAATTTTCTTAAGGTCCCAAACATCTTCCAAATAGTTTAAGAGTGTTGGAATGGTGGGAATATCCTTCACATTCTTTACATATTCAGGTTACCCAATAGTTGCCTTACGATATTTCGGTTGGTCAACTTACTGAAAGTAAGTATAATACATTTTTATCTTTTCCCTATGTTAGTAAATTCATTTTAAGATGATTTTATTTTATTTTTTGCAAAAGTCTGTAAATAATAATAAGAGAGTTTTGGATTTCAGAGGGAATAATCAAACAACACAAATAACTGACATATCAGGTGCCCCCAATTTAGAAGAAATACTCTTTGCAAATTGTTAGAATTTAATCAAAATTAAAGAGTCAGTTGGATTTCTGGGAATACTTAGAATGTTGGATGTTGCATGTTGTCGAAAGCTAAGGAGTCTTCCTTCCCTTAAGTTGTCCTCTCTTGAACACCTCTGTTTCTCTGGTTGTTCAAGTCTCAAGAGTTTTCCTGAAATATTAGGAAAAATGGAAAAAAAAAATAACACATATTCTTTTGGGAGATACTTCCATCAAAGAATTGCCATATTCCATTTGTAATCATACTGGGCTAAAATCATTATTTCTATGCGGAATTGTTCTATTACCAAGTAGCGTTTCCATGATGCCAGAACTTACTTCTTTGCAAATTAAGGAATAGGAGTGTTTGCTATTACTTTATCAAGACAAAGGTGTTAAGCAAGTGAGCTCGAAGCCGTCTTCCAACAAGAGATTTCCTTCCTTTCGAAGACTGCAATCTATCTTATGAATCCCTTCGAATATTTCTTTCTCGGCTTCCCAGCGTGGAACAGTTAACATTGTCACATTCTAATTTCACATTTCTTCCTGAAGATGTAGAACTATCTTCCAGCACAACACATCTTGATTTCCAATGCTGCAATACATCCGATGAATTCCTTCGAATATTCCTTCCTGGGTTTCCCAATGTGCAAGAATTAGACTTGTCGGACAGTAATTTCACAATTTTCCAGCATGCATCAGAGAATTTCACTTTTTGATACGGCTTCATCTGGTTGGCTGCCAGAATCTTCAAAAAATTAAAGAGATTCCACCCAATATAGAAGTCTTGTATGCAAATGACTGCACATACTTGAGTTGCTCGGGTAAAAGGAAGTTATCGAATAAGGTCTCTCTTTGTTTTTTAGTGTTAAATGTGATAATTGACATGATAATGCAGGTTGACACTGATTGAGACTCGACATATATGTATACATGTCTTGCTGCTAAACTAACTAACTTATGAACTATTTATGATTAATAGAAATTCCACAAGGAGGGTGGAGACAAGACATTTATTTTGCCAGGAACAAGGATTCCAAATTGGTTCGAGCATCAGCCCGGTACACCGTGGATTTGTTTCTGGTTTTCGAAATAAGTTCCCTGCCATATCTGTCTGTGTTCTTCTTAAAAAAGGTTCATTTTTGCCTGATTTGCAAATGATCATCAATGACTATATTGAGGTCCGACTTTACGAAGATTATTTTGAATGCGGATTACATCATGGTCATACATGTATTTATGAATTAGACCATTATGTGGATGAAGATCATTTAGAAAAGGAATGGAATCAAGCGGTGATTTCTCTTTCAGATATTTATGACCTTGAGCCAGAGAAGCTGAATGATCTTTTTGGCATGCAAATTGGACTCCATATAGTCAAAGAAAGAAGCCACATGGATGATATCCGATTCACCAATCCGCTGTTGCAGAAAGAAGAGAACAGATCGATGGACGTGGGAGATTCTGACATACCATATATGCAAAAGCAACAAACAAATTCGGCTTCATTGGAACCGCATGTGGGACAGGGCACAGAGTTGCTTTCATGGCGTCCACCTCCGGCATTGAATGATATTGTGGAGTGGTATTCAAATTCAAAACTGATACGTAGCACAACCATATGGCCCCATTTTTCCTGGCTGAAGTTTTCCTTTTGGTTATTGTGATTTGATTCTCTCTGAGTTACCTTACTTAGCTTGCGGTGGTTTCGATATGTTCTTCGGGCCTATTTCGTATGACTGAATATAGACTGTTAAAAGCAAAGCTAATTACTGAAATGAAGATTCCAGACTTCATATATAGGTTACTCAAACTAATAAATAGAATATCATTTATAAGTGGCTATTTGTTTTTGTTCCATATAAGTGACTGATAATGTTGATCAAAATTTTAATTTAGATCTATGATTAGGAACAACTTTGTAAATGGATAGTGATTGCTATTTAATGGTTGTTTGTTCTACAGAAACAAATAAATTATTTTTTTAATAACTGTGATATATGAAGTAATGAAAATATTTCATGAATGACCATTACTCAATGTGTAATTTTTCATTCTCATGAGGTGGTTGTTAGTCTATTAAATAAAATATAATAATCATTCTCCCTATATCAACTTTAGGTAATCATTCACCGTAATTTGAACATTTTATGTTCATAATATTAATAGTACTTTTTGTTGGTAGAGAAATTGAATGCCTTTTTTTGTTTGGGTAAAGAAATTAAATGCTTTTAGATATATGTATTTGTGAGAAAATGTAAGAACATGTTATATATAAATCTTGGTGTAACTAGTATGATGTAAATGATTTTGATTTCACAACTTGAAATATCTTATTCGTCTTAATATTCCCATTCCCAATAGGTTGTGGAGTTACATCAAGAAAGAGGAAAAGTACATTAACATTGGATTTAAACAAGGAACCTACTGAGATGTTTTGTCATGCACCTTCAGAAGTGGATTTGGATTCAGATTCAATATTGTCAAGATTGGCTAGTGATATTTCAAGTGAAGGAGGTAAACATTCTAGGGTCATTTATTTCTCCTTGTTTTGTGCTTAGCTGGGTTATCTTATGGAGAGATGGAGTTCTAATGAGAATGTTTTATGATCAGATGCACAATCATATTAGACTAATTCTTTGGCTTTTTTCCCTACTTTATTTATGGGAGTTCTGTGATTGTCAATCAGTAGACATGCAACATGATCAATGTTTAGCTTGAACCTGTACAGGCAATGACGATAATTTATGGATGTATGACAAGGAGTTACTTTCTCTGCGTCCATATCGGCAAGAATCTTTGGACTGTAAAAATTTGGAATCAAATTTAATGAAATCAACATCCACACGCGTCAGAAATCAAGGTTTCCTTCTTTCTTTCTTTCTTTCTTTTTTATTTTTTTTCTTTGCGACTAATAGATGATTAATTTTCCCCTTTTTTACCAGGCAGTAGTTGCTCTGCATTTAATCCATGTCAATTATGTCCATATTTGCTTTCCATTGTCGATGTCTTAATTTAACAACTAACATCATAGTAGCTTGCAAGTAATGGCATAATCGGAACAAGATGTCATAGTTGACAAGCTTTTTGTACTCTACTTGAGAAGGTTACACGTGACTCCATAAATAAGGAGAGATAAAAACAACTATAGATAGAAGAAAGGTGCATGCTCTGATACATTGCATAAAATATACATTTTATACATGAATGGTTAGATTGTGATATATCTTATAGTGAGATTGTGAGATATATTAATGCATCAATTATCTATGATGCATTATAATAATATCTAATTTTAAGAAAATTTAAAAATATAATTAAATATATTTTAAAAATTAATTATCATGACAAAGGAAATTATATCGATAAAGATAAAATAATTTTATACTGTTAATATAATGAAAAATTTTTATCAATATAATTTTAATTATCATACACTGACAGTATAAAATTACATTGACAATATAAAATAGTTTTACACTGTCAATGTAATAACAAAATTTTATCATTTAATTATCATACACTATCAAATAAAATTATATCAGTAGTATAAAATAATTTTATATCGTTACAATCAAATTTTATCAAGATAATTTTAATTATCATACACGACAGTAAAATTATACTTTAAAATTATAAGATAAAATTTTTTGATTACACCGACAAAGATAAAATTATTTTATACTGCCAGTATAATTTTACATTGTCAGTGTATGATAATTAAAATTACACTGATAAAATTTTTTGATTATACTGACAGTGTAAAATTATTTTATACTGTCAATATAATTTTATACTGTCAATATATGATAATTAATTTTTAAAATATATTTAATTATATTTTTAAATTTTCTTAAAATTAGATATTTTTATAGTGCATCATAGGTGATTGGTGCATTGATGCACCTCATAATCTATGATACGATCCTCACCATTCATCACAAAAAATACACAAAATGTATATTTTTACAAAGGTACCATAAAACTCACCAAATAAATAGCCAACTAAATTTGCCGTGTTTTTTGTTCATTCTTTGGGCCAACTTTTATGAGAAACTATAGACTGCTAAAGGCAAAGCCAATCACACAAATGGAGATTACAGGCTTACATCTATTGAAAGCATAAACATGGTTAGTCTAACTTCTATGAAATGAAATTCTTTCTATCTGAATAAATGCTTAATGCATTGTAACTACTGTTTACATTTTTATTTGTGTGTTTTTCTTCTTAAATTTGGCTAAATATACAATTCGTTTGTTCCACCACTAAAAGTCAAACTTAAATTGTCATAGTCATTTTAAATGGCCAAAAAAATAAGTATGTTGAGAAAACCTGTATACTCTCTTCGATTATATACATAAAATGAAAAATATGCTATATGAAATGGGAAAGGCAATGATGAGTTCTATTTTGAAAAACAATCAAAACAAAATCATATTTGCTTTTAGTGATATAATAGATATGGGTGCATGCTACTATGCACTAGTCAATATGCACAATGTACCTTATGATCTAATAGTAAAGATTTAGTAATGTATTGATATATCAATCACCTATAATATATTTAAATAATTTTTTAATTTTAGTTGGTCTTCAAAAATATTGTTAAATACATTATAAAAATGACCAAAATTTATTTGTGTGATTCTAAAATTATTGATAATATTCTAGAAAAATTTTGTTTAATTTTATAATTACACATATAAATCAAAAAAATATTTTATAATATTTTAGAATAATTGAGAATATCCCCAAAAAATTTTATTTAATTATAAGATTACGCAAATATATTTTAATCAATTTTAAAATACTTTTAACCATGTTTTAAAATTGGACTAAAATTAAGGAATTATTACAGTATATCACACAGATAATCAATATATCAATATATCATATGATTTCACCATTAGATCACAATATGCATAAAAGCACCTTGACCAATGAAGTGCATTTTAGATGTGCCATAGATATATGAAACAAGTTCCCATATCTGCCGACTAAGCTCTTTTACTTGAGATGGCCATACAGGACATACAAACTGGAAAAAACAGCAGAAAATGGAATGTCTCTTCAGGTTTAGGGGATGGCCTTCTTTTTCCTTGCTGATTCCTTTAAAAACCTGGCTCTTTCCAGGTTTTAACTTCTTTCCTTTATTTATGTTGTAGCCTATTTTGTTTAAGGATTTCTTCTTCAATGCAAAGTATATGATGAATTTTAGTGCATTGTCAAAGGCTTCGTAGTGGACAATGAATCTAGGTTTCTTTGTTACTAGTCACTACAAGATCTTTTCCTTGGAGGTTTTATGGTGGCTATTGAGTTCCCTATACCTTAAAAATTAGAGTAAAAATTTAGAGATGTGTTTTTTATGAAGACTTAAAAGAAAAACAATTCTTGAATTTTGCCCTTAATAAGGCGTAACAATTTTGACTCTTAAAAATAAAATCCACACTTGAATGTATATGTTGAGAAAGAATGTTAATTCATTTTATATATATATGGATAAAAGCTATGCAGTATGAAATGGAAAGAGCATTGATGATTTCGACGGTGATTAAAAAGCAAATAATAGATATAGATTTGCTCTGGTTCTCGTGACAACCACGAAAAAGCTGTCATCGTTGACTAACCTCTTCTGTTTATGCGTGACTCAACAAACAAGAAACTGAACGAAAACAGAGAACTGCTTTTCTTAGGTTGAATAGTTTTTTTATTATGAATGGCTGGAGATAAAACACTAGCGAGATGTAGCTTTAATTGCCAAAGGCTGTGCAACTGTGTCCAAGCACAAAGGAAAATCATTTTTTGTGGTATTTAAAAAAAAAATCATTAGTAGAGAAATTAAATGTTTACTGTTCTGGCTAAGCAAATTTAATGATTTTAGATTATGTATTTGTATGAATTATAAGAAACAGGTTATCTACTAATCTTTTTTCAACTGGTTTGACTGTAACTTTTTTAAGCCGAAATATTTTATTCTCAACAGCCTGTGAAATTGCATTAAGAAAGAGAAAAAGAAGTACATCAATAGGGGACAAGGCTATGGTAGCCGGTACGTTGCATGGTATATTGAGTTTATCATAGTGCTTCCCCTTAGAGGTTCATTGATGCACCAATCCTCTGAAAACACCAAACCAACCAACTTCCCCTCCGCTCCTTCCTCTTCCTCCACATCCACCATTAACCACCACCGCTCCTCCACATTCGTCACCACTCAGGCTTCCCGGTGCCGTCGCCGACACCACCCACCACCTCGGCGGAACCATGTACAGACAGAAGGGTGTTGCTCGACTGTTTGGTGTCAAAGAGGCAGAGGGTTATGGGCATGGATAGGGGCACGGCCGCGGTGGCATCCCGGCAATGTAGGCAGCACAGTGGCGAGGCGATGGGCTGGTGGCGGCGAGGTGGCTGAGAGGCACGGGTGCGAGAGTGGTCAACGGCGGCGTGGCAGTGCGAGGTGCGGTCCCGTTTGGTGGCGGTGGAGGGCGGCGAGAGTGGCCAACATGCTAGATCCGTGCGCATCGTCACTCAGTCCGAGTTGTTTGCAACGAGGAGTTCGAGGTGGCTGTGGCGCCGGTGGTGAGCGGGGCAGGCAGTGGCGGGCGGAGCCGGCAGAGAGAGGGATGGGTTGTTGTTGTTGGCGGCGGCGGCGGCGGTGGTGATGGGGGGAAGGAGCAGAGTGAGGCGGAGGCACAGGGAGTTGGGCGGAGGCGCAGGGAGGCGGGCGATGGGAGGAGAACAGAGTGAGCCACTTCTATTGTGCATCACTAATGCTTGGTGTAAGGATACTCCGAATAAATCCTTACCCCCATATCATCCAATGTGCCATACAACCTGCAAAGTAGAGTGTACCGATTCTCCATAGAATCTAGTTCAGAAATAAAAGAACCTCTCAAAGAGATCGAGGGCTCGTATAATGAAGCAGAAGAACAATCATCAATAAGAAAACGAAAAGCCTCCTCTCCATCTGCTGAAACCCTTGCAAAAATCCATAAAACAGCAACCAAACAGGTAGCAACAACAAGAGGAAGAAAAACTCCTACTGCTCGAAATGGACATTTTGTTTTCGTTTTATTCTAACAGGTAGAAGTTGTAGAAACTTAACTGACTGAAACATTCATGATTCATATAACTGTCAGGGAGTACTCACTATCTCTTCCAAGAATCATGACAAGGACTCTGATGTAGAACTAGTGGGAACAATCGCTGTTCCTACTGCCATTTCCGAGGTAAACCATTCAATCTTTAATCTCTTTGCTTATATTCATAATTTCCAAATACTGACCATTTTTTTTTTTCAGCCTTCTCTATTATAAACAAAGGAAAACAAATTATTTCCTCCATCCACTCTAAAAATGTTAACCCACCTGTCAACTCCTTGATAGAGATTCAACCACCTTCCCCACAGCCTTTTCACCTTCTTGCTGAACTAGAGAGAGTTCTTTTAGGAAGTTATGATCTTCCTCAGGAATCCACTTTTCCCACTGCTGCCTCATGTTCTGAGATCCAAACCTCTCAGGTTGTCATCATTCTGCAGAATTTAGAGCCATTACTCAGATAATCCGCTCGAGAGTCTAATTGCTGATGGAGAAATAAAGCAGCAGATACTGGATTGCCTTTCCAAGC
Source organism: Pterocarpus macrocarpus (assembly GCA_031439585.1). Lineage (NCBI taxonomy): Eukaryota > Viridiplantae > Streptophyta > Magnoliopsida > Fabales > Fabaceae > Pterocarpus > Pterocarpus macrocarpus. The sequence continues at coordinate 30,791,954 of CM062520.1, forward strand.
TTGTGCAACTTGGAAGATCAAATTCCAATTTCTTTGCAGTCAATTATTGCACAAGTCACAGATTTTTATGAAGACTGCATCCATAACTTCCCTTCCATCCAACAGACTCTGGTAGATTATTCAGGCCTTGAAGAAACAAGATCCAAATTTTTGGAGAATCTTAAACATGCAAAAGTAAAACAAGCACAGATCGATGCCGAGGTCTCCCGAGGAAAGAATCAAATAGAGGAGTTGGCTGCTGAGATTGCTGAGTTGGAGCTAAGATTGAATGCTGCGGCGGAAAAGCGGAATGAAATTCAGTTGGCAATAAACAATGGCGAAGCTGCAAAGAACAAGATTTTGGAAGATGCATCTGTGTGGTTGTTGGAGAGCAAGCAAGTTATGGAAAAGATGAGAAGTTCTGAACATGCTTATAAGTAGGCTCAGAATTCTAAGACAAGACTTGAAGGACAATTGGCTACCCTGAAATAGGCCTTTGCTGCCAACAAGCCTTACCTTGTTAGTTCTTGTGCTTTGGACACTCTGGTTTGACTTTTGTTCACTGGTTTCTTGTAATTTGAATATGCATTTCATTTGTAATACTTGACCATGGCACTTGCTAGTTTCTCAGGGTCCTGTCTCATTCCTTTAATTTTGTCAATCAACTCTTTCATATAATCTTTATCGCACAAATTATCGGTTCATAAATCTTAAAATATTTGTCATTAATATTAATATGAAGTAAATCATAAGCATTGCCCAAAAAAGACTTGGTCAACTTTGACACATGGCATAAGCATCCTGCTAGTGCACAATGAATTATACATCTGCTATCAAAACTAGTGCAAAAACAATTTGCTTATGTTATTTGTAACACAGGATTATTGAATGCCACTGATTGCTTAAGATTTGTTGCGCAGAAGGCTATAATTAAGCAACAACAACAAACAAAATATGTAGCTGCTCTAGAAGCCAGAGGTCCAATTCCTTGCACAGAAGCTCACTCTACGTTCTTCTCTTTGGCCATTGCTGTAGCCTCACTAAGGTAAACAGAATTTTACTGGCAATTTCTACTTTTCTTTGCTTCAAGACGGGAATCTATCCCTTCATTGATGTTGAACTGCTTGTAAGAGGTAAAGAAATTGCACCAGCTCGGTCTTCTCAAAACCGTTCATGAAAATCCAGGATTGGCATCATTGTTTTCTCTCAACATTTTGTTTGTTTGAACTTGTAAGCTTAAAAGCACAAGGTTTTCTTCCCAGTGTTTTCTTCCTGCACATTGAAGACTACTTTGGAAGAAAAAAAGGTCTCTACCCAGAATTTTCTTTTTTCTTTTAATAAAATAATTAAGGAGATCTTGAACTCACCATGCCTTGTACCCTCTTCTCAGTTCTCATCATTTCACACTAGAATGCAAGACTGCAACATTTGAGTTTAGAATACGATAAGAAGGCAGGAGGATCACGGCGGTTGCACAAAAAAGAGCATCTGATATTTAGTTATCTAGCAAATGTAGGCACGACTCTAGTCATCACTGAGAACTATTATGGAGATGTTACTTAAATCGATGAGGTTAAGGAAGAACTCCATTTTGGTGTCATTCATGACAGAGGCTATACTGTTGCATGTGTTTTCTTCTTTCTATGGTTCTACACTTTAATTGCTAAATTCGGTAGCCTTTCATGTATTATGTTCTAGTTCAGTCAAAGGATAATCTGAATTACAACTGTTTTCATGATCAGATCAAATTTTTTTTTTTAATCATAATCATATAATCACTGTAAATGTTTATGAACTTGGAGGAATTAACTTTATCTTTTTGTTTTCTTGAATCACAAATTGGCCACTATGCTGTTTCTTTGAGGTGTTTTGAGTTTGGACTGGATCAGTGTAACCTTAAGTCTTCTTTGGTTCTTCACATTACTTTCTGCAATAATGCCTTTAAAAACATATGTACGAATCTTCCTGGAAGTCTCGGTCCCCACAACCTTCAAATATTTTATTTGTCTTTCTTTGTTCTCAAATCTCAACCAGAGCCTTATTCATCCGGTTTTATCTTCTTGCTGATATTCCTTGTAAAATCAAAGGAGAATAATTATTTCATCTATTCATTCCTTAATGCTGACAAATTGAACTTGTAGTCTCTGTCCCATCACTTCTCTCTTCATTCCAATTTTCTTTTTTTATGTTAATCAAAATTTGGTCATATGATATTAGTTTTTTTGTTTTATAAACCTCTATATTTTTATAAACTATGAAAAAGAAGGTGCAAAGTTCAAGCCCTGTTCTTACCACTTAATCAGGAAGCTAGTACTGTTTGAAGTTATATGCTAGAGTTGAATGCATACATTCCCTACATAGAATAAAAGAACTACTGAGTACATTTTTGGAGAAGTAAGGCTAGGTATTTTACATATATATGGTTAATAAATTTTGTCTTCTATTTCTGCAACCATTATGTTTTTACTACTACAAGTACATATAGAATTTTGTCTAAGTTTTATCCTGTTAGTAGATGATTTCACAAATTCAGAAAAACCAAAAACGATCGGTTAATGGGAACTTAATTTGCTGAATGTATCATTTAAGCTAATATAACCAAGCCGTTAGTAGCTAGTCAAAAAGAAGTGTTTGCTTATAAAGTAACCTCTCCTCTTTCCGTCCTAAGTTCCTAACCACTGCAGAGAAAATTTAGGACTTCAAAGATGAATCAACCTTCTCTTTTGTTTGTTTTCTCTGCATTGCGGGCATTACATTATTGTCTTCTTCCTATTACCTTAAAGAACACTATTTAATAACATATGTTTTGAATCTTCCTGGTAGTTTTTTCTATCCCCACAGCCACAACCTGCAATTTTTTTTCAATTTGTTCTGCACTATTCTCCACCTCAACATACACTATTTAAAACCATAGGTTATGAATCTTCCCAGTAGTTTTTTTTCCTTCCCCACAAGCACAACCTTCGATGTCTTAAATTTGTTATTCACTATTCTCCACCTCAACATGAGTCTTCACTCTTCATAATCATGTGATCTCTTCCTCGTGGTTGCTTTGGAAGTAAAAGAAGCAGTACTTACTACAATCAACAATTTGAGAAATAATTTATTCAAAAATGGTGTATAATGTTCAAATGTACATAATGTTTAGTGACTTAAATAATTTGACTTGGAGTCAAAGCATTATAGTCTTAATAATGAAATAAATAGACCTATTGCAATAGCTCTTAGACTTCTTTTTATTGAATAGAAAGGCTGGCAGGGGCAGATGCTACTAAACTATTTGAGCATTTTCATTGATCTATGCTGTCTATGAGCTAGCTTGAACATGTTTTTTGACTAGACTCAATTGGGCATTTATTTTATTCCATTTTATTTCATTTCATAACATTTGATCACATTTCATTTCATTCACTTTATTATTAAATATCTAAACATGGTGATAACTAATAGGAAAAAACAAAGTTTCAAAAAAGAAGAGCTATAATGATACAGATAATAAGACAACAAATTTATCAAATCTCCGTGATGGAAGGTTGGTGGATGCCAGTTAATTAAATCGGCAGGTCCATTACTCCTAGTTCCATAAAGACAAAAATGACAGTGCTTTAGTAAATATATTAAATTGAACAAGTCCATCCCTCCTTCGAATATAATGTATTAACATATTATATAAACGCTTGCCAATGAATCCGAAAGGTGAATAGATCCTACTTTCACGGGATATCAGGTAGGGGAAAATGTTTTGTATGATTTCATATCAATATATAGCATTGAATGATTAACTAAAGGAAACTTTGGGTTAGCGAAATATATATGTCAGTTAGGCATCCCCGTTTTGATTTAAAACTTCGATATTAGTTGTTGGCTAGTTGGTTGTTTTGAAGGTCCGACACATAGGGAGCATACTAAGCCATTAAAGTACGACAACCTTTTTTTAAAAAAATAAATAAATAAATATATAAATCAACACATCCTCTCGAAGTTAAAATTAATAATCCAATTGCTACTGACTTTTTGGTTCGTTGACTTATTACACCAATACAAGCATCATCGGTCCTTTCAGTTTTCTGCTTGTTTGATTTTCCATATGCAAACACCATTCTCACACTAAGCTTCCTTCTCAGTTCTCATGGCTCTGCAAGGTTCCTCCTCTTCCTCTTCCATCACCTATGGATGGACCTTTGATGTCTTCCTCAGTTTTAGAGGCGAAGACACTCGCCATGGTTTTACTGGCCATCTGTACAAGGCTCTTTGTAATAGGGGAATTAACACATTCATTGATGATGAGGAGCTTCCAAGAGGGGATGAAATCACACCATCACTTGCCAGCGCCATTGAAAATTCCAGGATTGCCATTGTTGTGCTCTCTAGGAACTATGCTTTTTCTTCTTTTTGCTTAGATGAACTTGACACGATCATGAAGTGTGTTAAGGGGAAGGGCCGTTTTGTTTTGCCAATTTTTTATGATGTGAATCCTTCTCATGTGAGACATCATAGAAGGACTTATGGTAAAGCACTAGCTAAGCATAAGGAGAGGTTCAAGGATGACAAGGAGAAAGTGCAAAAATGGAGGGAGGCTCTGCATCAAGTAGCTAACTTATCCGGCGAGCATTTCAAACTTCGGTATGTTTTCGCCATCTCATATTTTGATTCTATAATTTTTATTTGTGGAATCATTTTATGTTCAAACTAAAAAAGAGGAAGGAAGTGCTTTTTAATCTTGAACAAGTTAATTTATTGCATATCAAATGGCATAAATTGCAATGCAATAATAAAATTCTCAAGTCTCAACACACGGAATGTGATGTGACCTTTTTGATTGAACAGGAATGGATATGAACATGTTTTAATTGAGAAGATTGCTAGAGAGATCTCCAACAAGATTAGTCGTGTTCCTTTACATGTTGCGGATTACCCTGTCGGGCTCAAGTCTCAAGTGTTAAAAGTAAACTCGCTTCTAAATGATAAATCTAATGGTGGAGTCCACATGGTAGGGCTCTATGGAATTGGCGGAATAGGTAAAACAACACTTGCTCGGGAAGTTTATAATTTTATTGCTGACCAATTTGAAGGTTTATGTTTTCTCGAAAACGTGAGAGAAATTTCAATTAAACATGGATTAACACATCTCCAAGAGATGATTCTCTCTAAAACACTTGGAGAAAAGGATATTAAGCTAGCGAGTGTCAGTGAAGGAATTTCAATAATAAAGCATAGGTTTCAAAGCAAGAAAGTTCTTTTGGTTCTTGATGATGTTGACAAAAGTGAGCAACTGCAGGCAATTGCTGGAAGTCCTGATTGGTTTGGTTTTGGTAGTAGAGTCATCATAACAACTCGAGACAGACATCTGCTAGCAATTCGTGGGGTTGAGAGTAAATATGAGGTGGAGGACTTAAAGAAGAAAGAAGCACTTGAGTTGCTTGGTTGGCATGCTTTTAAATGTGAAATGGTTGATCCAAGTTATATGGACATTTTACACAAAGTAGTATCTTATGCTTCTGGCCTTCCATTGGCTTTGGTAGTAATAGGTTCCAACTTGTTTGGCAGAAGTGTAGAAGAATGGATATCTGCATTAAGTGAGTATGAAAAAATTCCTAATACAGATATCCAAAAGATACTTAAACTAAGCTTTGATGCTTTGGATGAATATCCACAGAAGTTTTTCCTTGACATTGCTTGTTGCTTCAAAGGATATGAATTGGTAGAGGTTGAAAATATACTTCACGCTCATTATGATGTTAGCCCAAAATTTGGTATTTGTGTGTTGGTTGAAAGATCTCTCATAAAAATTAACGAATGTGGTCTTGTGACATTACATGACTTGGTTCAAGATATGGGTAGAGAAATAGTTCGTCAAGAATCACCAGAAAAGCCTGGCAAACGTAGTCGATTATGGCTTCTTGAAGATATAATGCAAGTTTTACAACAGAACACAGTGAGTATAACTTATAAGGGTGGTTTGGTTTATCATTAATCTGTAATCTTGATTGATCTCTTTTGACCATTTTGTTCACAACAATCACTTGTTCCTCTATTGCCAATCTTTTGTTGGTTGTGTTTTTTCAAACTTGTTTTTTCATCTTTTGTTCTAGACTAAAACATCCTTTATACGTATCGATGTCCTAACATTACATTTTTGTACTACGGTTGACTTTTTTTTTTTTTTTTGTATGTTCAAAGGGAACTAGTGAAATTCAAATAATAAATCTAGAAGCTTCCATGTTTGAAGTAGTGGAATGGGATGTACAGGCCTTCGAGAATATGAAAGACCTCAAAACACTTATTATTCGAAATGGTAATTTTTTCAAAGGTCCCAATCATCTTCCAAATAGTTTAAGAGTGTTGGAATGGCGGGAATATCCTTCACATTCTTTACCAGCTGATTTTCATCCAAAGAAGCTTGCCATACTCAAGTTATCCAATAATTGCTTTACGTCTCTCCGGTTGGTCAAGTTACTAAAGGCAAGTATAATGAGGTTTTATCTTTTCTCTATTTTAATAAATTCATTTTAAGATTTTTTTTTGGGTTATTTTGCAGGAGTTTGTGAATATGAGAGTTTTGAGTTTCAGACAGAATGAATGGATAACACATATTCCTGATGTATCAAGTGCCCCAAATTTAGAAACACTAGAGTTCTCAGGTTGTGTGAATTTAATTAAAATTGATGAGTCAGTTGGGTTTCTAGGTAAACTTAGAAAGTTGGATCTTCTTAGCTGTGAAATGCTTAGGAGTCTTCCTTCCCTTATGCTGCCCTCTCTTGAAAGCCTCACTCTTTCACACTGTTATTGTCTTGAAAGTTTTCCTGAAATATTAGGAAAAATGGAAAAATTGACACAGCTTGATTTGTATTACACTTACATAAAAGAGTTGACATATTCCATTTGTAATCTTTCTCGGCTTCAAGAATTATGTCTGCATTCTGAAAAAGAATTGTCATTGCCATTTTTCATTCGCAATCCTACTCGGCTTCAACGAGTACAACTGCATTATCGTGGAACTGAGTGTTTGCCATTACCAAGTAGCATTTTCATGTTCCAAGAACTTAGTAAGTTGGAATTTTGGGGTTGTGATTTTTTGCTATTATCTAATCAAGACGAAGGTGTGGAACAAGTGAGCCTGGTGGTGTCTTCATCCGCAACGCATCTTCGTTTGCGTAGCTGCAATCTATCTGATGAATTCCTTCAAATATTTCTTCCTCGGGTCTCCAATGTGCAACTATTAGACTTGACAGGTAGTAATTTCACAATTCTTCCTGCATGTATCAAAGATTGTCGCTTTTTAAGGCATCTTCATCTGAACTACTGCAACAATCTTCAAGAAATTGGTGGGATCCCACCCAACATAGAATACTTGAATGCAGTTGACTGCACATCTATGAGTTGCTCGAGTAGAGGGATGTTATTGAATAAGGTATCTCTTTGTTTTTAGTGTTACATGTGGTAGATAATATGATAATTCAGGTCGACTCTGATTAAGACTCTACATCTATGTATATATATGTTGCTGCAAAACTACCTAACTCGTGAACTATTTATGGCTAACAGAAATTGCACGAGGAGGGTGGAAAAAAGACATTTATTTTGCCAGGATCAAGGATTCCAAATTGGTTTGAGCATCAGAGCAGCGGACAATCAATTTCGTTCTGGTTTCGTAATAAGATCCCTGCTGTATCTCTCTGTTTTCTTTTGAAGGAAGAGTTTGTCAATAAATGTAAACTTTTCCCTCAAATGAGATTGATCATCAATGACAATGGCAATAGTCGGTTCAAACTTTATGATGAACATTCCCTAAAATATCGTGGTCATATACATATTTATGATTTAGAAGCCTCTGTGATTGATTTGGATGAAGAGCTTTTAGAAAATGTATGGAGTCAAGCAGTGATTTGTCTTTCAAGTGGAAAGGGAATGTCTGGGCAAGAACTGAGCCTGAATGATCAGGCCAGCATACAAATTGGACTCCATATAATCGAAGACGGAAGTAACATGGATGATATCCGATTCACAGATCCGCTGTTGCAAAAAGAAGGGCACAGACCAATGGACATGACAGATTCTCACAACCACCATATGCAGCAACAACAAACAGATTTGGCTTCATTGGAACTGCATGTGGGACAGGGCAGAGAGTTGCTTTTATGTCTTTCACCTCTGGCATTGAATGATAATCTGAATTGGGATTCAAATTCCAAGCTAATAAGTAGCTCCACTACTAACACTATCCAAGGTAAATACTCTCAGGGATGGCCACATTTTTCTTGGCTGGTTTGTTCGAAATTCGGCTAATGATTGTGAGTCACTAAATAGTCTTGATTGCACTTCTCTCTAGATTACCTTAATTTGCCGTGTTGTCTGTATATTCTTTGGGCAGATTTTGTTCAACAGAATATGTGCTATTAAAACCAAAACAAATTACTGAAATAAAAATTCCAGACTTTGTATATATGCTTACTCAAACTAATAAATTGAATATATCATCACCTGAATAAAGTTTTAAGTGTACCTTAACTTCTATTTTTGTTTTCTAATTTATTTTTCTTCTTAAATTTTGGCTAAGCATACTAGTCTTTTATTTGCATTAAAAATCATACTCTAAATTGCCATGCCTCATTTAAAATTTGATATTTTACAACAACGCAAGAATACATATGTTGAGTAAATAAATAGAAAAAAAATGGAATACATACGTTGAGAAAGTTTGTTAATTCTCTTCTTCTATATGCGTAAAATGAAAAATATGCAATATGAAATGGGAGGAGCAACGTAGAACTCTATTCTGGAAAAATAAAAAAACGAAATAAGAGAATATTACATTGGATCTACTTCACCATCGAAGTAAATTCTTAATTTGAGAGCTTCTCGCTACCACTTCGGTTTCTATTTATATTTACTAAATTTGGCTATAAATACATCATTTGTCTGTTTGCATTAAATTTTATGGTATAAATTGTTATGTCATACGTTTATTACTTATACGCTAGATAAAACTTAAAACATGTATGTAGAGAGAGTTTCTAAATTCTGTGTTTTTCCAAATTTATACACAGAAAAGTATAGAGTATGATATTTCATTGCCTAATCAGCTACTGTATGTTGATTACTTCTCTTTAACTTAAGTTTGGTATCACTCTATTCACTTTACTTGTCTCTTTACCTTTCTACTCTTGTATATTCTGATTTAGATCAAGCAGCTACAGAAAAGGCTCCAGGTGAATCTTCTCATACCCAAGGTCTTGTGGAGACTCAAAATATTCAGGCCCCAAGTCCCACTTCATTAAGTGTCAAAGCTAGTGAAGAAGAACTTCATCTAAAGTCCAGTTGCACTGCATCATCAACATCAATTGACAAATCTTTGAGAAATAAAAATGAAATCAGTGATGATGATGATGATGTAGAAATGGATGCATTTTATGCCTCTTTTGATGCTGGCATCCCTATGCTTTCTCATTCCTATGACAAATTGGCCACCACTGCTCCAAGTGAAGAGGCCAGGGAAGCATTGAGATCAGTACATGGCTTCATCTCCAATGATGCTTCAGTTTTGTTGGATCCTGAACGGTGCAGTAACATGAAAGCCAGCTTAGATTATCTCTCCAAGTTATCTGCGGATGATGGCATATCAAGAGAAATGGGAAAATTGATGTCAGAAGCTTCACAGTTGTTGACTCATTGGAGTAGGGACTACATTGAAGCAAGTGCGAAAATTGACTCTATAACATCCGAGAGGCAGAGAGCTGATGAATTAGAAATGAGTCTGGAAGGTAACAAGATAAAGTTTAGGGAAGTTGTGGCCTTGGAAAATGAGATGCTTCAAGAGCAACTCAGTGCAACTAAAGCTAACATGTCTGTTTCTCAATCTGAAAAAAGCATCACTCGTAAGAGAAAGAAACAGATTTTTGAGGAAGGAAAAGCACTTAAAGCTCAACTGGATGAGTTAGGGAAAAATGTGCCACAATGGGAACATGAGCACATTTTGGCAAAGAAAATTCAAGCTAAAATCAAAGCTGAATGGTCAAAATTGGGAGAAAAAATTAATAAGACGGCAGAAGAGTGGAATTTATATGAATTCAGGTAGAGTTTTGATCATATATTAAGCATTTAATCTATTGTACATGAGAATTCTGTTAAAATGGATGTTGCATTATGTCTCATTTTCAATATAAATTGTGTTACTATAATGTCAAGTCTGCAGAAAATGAGTTTAGATTAGCGACTAATCGAATAAGTTGGATGTCATTTTCCGATTCGAATGGATATCAGTTTTGACTGGTTCAACCTTGCTATAACTTATAACCTTTTTCCTTCATCCAGCTCGCCAAATTTGCGGGATCCTCACTTCTCATTGTTTGACACCATGTCGCCTACTCAGTTTTTAGTGAACTTCCTGCAATAAACTTTCAGTTCTTCATTTAGTACTATTGACTTCTAAGCTCTATTTGCTGTTTTTTCAGTCACCATTGTTCTTGATCTTCTCTGTTTGTCTCCACATCCTTTACCTGAGCTAATTCCCTACTCGATAACACAATCATAGAAGGAACAAAGTTTACCACAGCTTGAAGATATAGCAAATTCTCTTGTAGTTGTTGATGAGAGGAGTTATTCCTTGGTTTTCTGTCTAGCTGACTCTGCTCTCTTTGTATTGTGCTAGTGGATTGTCAATCTCTTTTTGGTTTCCTAACATGTTCCCTGCCATGTCACTGTTTGTTGTTTTGGGGTGTTGGATGACCACCGTATCCCATTCCTTTTTTGCCCCAAATTGAAAATCAGTGGCAATACATATATTTATTTTTCAAAGGTAATTTTGTTTGCGGCATTTCTTTCTTTGCATGCTTTCATTATTTCTAATTTTAGCTACCCATTATATGTTGCTCTTCTAACTAATTGGAAGAAATAAAAAACAGTAGCAGGACAAGAGTGCTCCTATGGTGCCTTATTAATCTCTTTTCTTCAAAAAAATTATAAATTATTTCAACTAGTTGTTTAAGTAATGTAAGAGAAACTGAGTGCTATTGTTACATTATGAATTAGTAGGAAAATGTAACAATAGATTATTTATAAATTTTAATTTAACTTGTTTTAAAACTATTTGTACTTCATAATTCAAAATAACTTATTCCATTCAATAATCCAGTGAGATACGTTGGATTAGACCATGAAGCTAGTGAGCTTATTCCTCAAGTAGCTTCAAAAGGGGTTTTGGATTCAGATGCAGAAATGTCAAGCTTGGGTAGTGATGCTGCTAATTAATGATGGAGGTAAACAATTTCGTACCATCTATTTCTCCTTATGTTATGATTAACATAATTGGTAATTTGTTATTTCTATGAAATGACTATTTATAGGCAAGATTCACCGTCACAATGGAGGTAGCAATATGCTTCCATGTTACTCTATTTCTCTGTAACTTCTTTTTACAGCTGTCATATTGTTGTTATCTATAATTTTTTTTATGCAATATTAACAATATTATGCAATTGTTCTAGATCTTTAGCTGTCATGTGGATTATTATTTTCAATGATGTGGATTATTATTTTCAATGCTATGTCCTTACACAACTCTGAGAGATTTCTGGGTAATTCTTTGGTTGTGCTGTGTGTGAGATACATATCTGACTAGGTCCACCAGAGTCAATGTAATACTACCAGTTAGTGGTAATACAGTGTGTAGAACTGAAGATTACTATTGTAGGATTGTGGTGGCATTTGGATTGTCAGTGAAGTACTTTACACGGTGAATTCTCATTTCATCTAGCAGGTAGACATGCTGAGTGGTAGCATGCTTTCTTATGTGGTGAAAAATGGGTTGATATTCTGTGGTTTGTCTCAGCTCTTTCCATTTATTCTTTATAGTTAGCTCCAGAATTTTAAAAGTACGATTTACATAAAAGAATTGAATTATTCATTTCTTTTTCTTTCTTTTTTTCGGTTTTATTGTGGATAAGGCTACTGATGTTCTAGAGGCCGTACTGCCAGTGCCAGAGCCTTTTGCCAAACAGCATGTAGCTTGATTAGTGTGGATTTCCCTGTAAATTTTTCAACTGCACTTATGTCAACTTCCAATCAAATTGAACTGTTGCCTGGGAAACTCCATCTGTATCCATCTTTTAGTAGACATTTTTCTCAAAAGAATGTCACTACTCTGATCAAACTAGGGTAGAAGTAAAGGAGGAACAAGAACAGAAATGGTATTATTGATAAAGGGAGAGACATGCCAACGTGACTTGACACCCCAAGAATTGCTACAACTGAGAGGTTATTCGAGAGATCCCCTCTCTTTCTCTCCTACTCACTGTGAAGTGACAACATCCAAAAACTGACTTTCCAATTACTCCCCAATCCCCTATATCTCTCAACCATCCTAACTAGCCAACAGTAACTAACTCACTAAGAGAACCTACTAATCGTTACAAAGGCCCATTGTCATTTCCCTGGCCCACAAACACTTTCCTAATAATTGGGCCTCTATCAATACTCCCCCCCCCCTCCTCAAGGCGAAGGTGAGGAAAAGACCAAAACACATTATCACTAGCCCACACCCTCAGGGACTTAGAAGTAGAAAGTCCCACCAAGGAACGTCTATCCAGTTGATAAAGTCAGCCCTCCTTGGCTCTGGGCTCATCGCTAGGGGGTCCTGGCTCCTCCAAGCCATCATCCCCGTCCAGGACCATGAGTTTGAAATGTTTGTTCCTGCAAACATGATCGAGGGAGAATTTCTAATCGCAAGTAAAGCACAACCCTTTGAGCCGCCATTCTTTGTACTCATCATCCAGTAGTGGTTGAAATCCTCTTCCCCGATAGTTATGCGAACCTTGCTTTGGGAAACACGCAGCGCCACCCTTAGGTGGGAGTTGACTCCTACTAGAGCCCACACTTTCCTGGCTCGTACCCCTACTGTCTATAGCCGGCGGAAAGGATCATGAGGAAGGGTCCCCACACACTCCCTATGGACATCCCCTACTCCTTTCCACCATCATTACCCCCAAACAGAATCGATGCACCACTCCTTGAGTACAACCGGTTCCGCTTGTCAACGCGCTCAACCATGGTCATCATATCCTTGAGTGACGTGAAGGAGTGAAGGCTTAACTCGGTGTGGAGATAACGCCGACCAGCCAACTCCACCGCGCCGGCAAAACTCTCAAACTTCTCTTTGTATTCTTTCACTGTCCCTTCCTGACGCAACCGCAACAACAGAGAGAACGGGTCGCCCCATATTGGCCGATTGAAAACCGCTGGAGCAACTCACGCTTGAAGGCTCCCAATCCATACCACCTTCGTCACTTTCCCACCAACATAACCAAGTGAGAGCACGACCTTCCATGGCCAAGAAAGCAGTGGAAACCCACCTCGCCTCCTGGAAGCCACTCATCCGAAAGAAATGCTTTGCCTTGTCTACCTATGTGAACGCCTCATCTCCGTTGAAAGAAGGGAGATCGATCTTCTTCCAAGATTCGAAAATCTGTGGGCTAGGGTTCCGGCGATCTCCACCAGTGACTCCCTCGTCGCTGCCGCCATTGGAGTGCTCACCCATTTCCACTCGAAATGGCTCCTTCCCGTTCTTCACCACGGCGATCTTGGCGTCGTGCTCCGAAAATCATATGTCGAAGCAATCCAACCTCCGTGTGACATTCGCACTATCTTGTCGAAGATCCGCGAGTTGTTGCATCATCTCACTCAACGCCTTGTTCATGGACTCCAATTATGTCTCCATCTTCCGCACGCCCACCATGAAGGACCCTTCGGGTCGTAGGCTCTGAATACCAGTTGATAAGACTAGGGTAAAAGTAAAGGAAGAAGAAGAACAAAAATGGTATTATTGATAAAGGGGGAGACAAGCCAATGTTACTTGACACCCGAAGAATTGCTACAACTGAGAGGTTATTCGAGAGATCCCCTCTTTCTGTCCTACCCACTGTGAAGCGACAACATCCAAAAACTGATTTTCCAATTACTCCCAGATTCCCCATATCTCTCAATCACCGTAACTAGCCAACAGTAACTAACTCACTAAGAGAACTTACTAATCGTTGCAAAGGCCGATTGTCATTTCCCTGGCCCACAAACACTTTCCTAATAATTGGGCCTCTATCATGCAGACATCTGAGTCTAACTTTTAGACCATAAATCTAAAACATTTTATCATTTTAAATGTATATAGTTTTTTTTTGGTGTTTTTTTGTTTTTGGAGAAGAGGGGGGGGGGGGGGGGAGGGGAGGTTAGTATGAAAGTGGGCAGCAGCTGCTGAGGAAAATGTTAAATAGTTTCAAGGGCCAGCTTATATTTGTTGGAGATGGAAAACAAATATTGTGCTGTCACCTAACGGCTCAAATTTTTAGTATAGTTGATTACTGATTGTGTAAATTGGTGCCTAAACTAAAACAAATGTTTTTAGAAGTTGAGTTTTGAGGGATATATTCATGCCACTGATAATAACTTTCAATTTTTTAGATGTGGGCTTTCGATGGATGCAGTGTTTTTAATGTTTAGAATGTGGGTTTTTCTACTCATTCTTCTTCTAAAATTATTTTAGTATTCTCTTGCTCGTGCATGTCTATGAGTATTGCATTTCCGTTTGCCTGTTATACAATAGTCACTCTAATGATTAGGAATTGGAGCAAACATATATTGGAAGGCATGGCTGCTTTAGCAGCGCAGATAATAGGGAATGGAAAAATGTTAGTTGTCAAATATTATTTTGGAACATCCTAGACTTGAATTGTTAGCATTGGCTGAAGTGCAATTGAATCCCAATATATTTTTATAACTCTAATATTGAAATTCCAGCATTCAAACGATTCCGTAGGCAATTCATATTATCATGGAATGTCATTGGCAATGCTTGTTTTTCTTTTGTACATGAAGATGTCTACTTTTGTTTGTTATTGGATCAATATAAGCTATGTGTCCGCGTCTAACATCAATAATTGCATCACGTTATTCCCGTTTTATAATTAATTTAGCCATAGATTTTTTTAGTTAATCATTGTTAGTTGACAATATTTTGTAAAAAGATGGCTTATTGTAATGAGCATGTTTCATTGATGGTCCAAAAGAATGTAAAATGCATGCAGCATTAATTAATTTCTTTTTCAAATCATTATATCAATTAGCGCTTGTTCTTCTGTTTAATGAAATAGCAGGACTTTTGGTTTTTGATGCCTTTAGTTAGTGTTTATTTAATTTTATTTTTTCTATAGTTGGTAGGAGACTGAACATTCAACAAGAGTGGAGCAAAACAGTATAATACCAGAAACACAAGAAAAAGACAGATCAAACACTCCTACTAGAGCAAGGAAGTTTCGACAGGAAACCTCACCAAAATAAGACATCTCAACAAGCCTCCAGAACCACAAAAATTAGCACCACACCAAATCTAAACACCCCAGCAGCAAATTGCTAAAGACCACTCCAGTTTGGAAATCAAACCCAGCCACTTGAACAGAACTGCAGCCAACCAAAAACTAACCTCAACAGACAAAACACCAGAAACAATCACGCTCCAACCCCTGCAGCAACGAAGATCAACACTTTAAAGAATAAAACAAACTCCCAAGTTGCTGAACCTCACCAAAACAGCACCGCAAGATGGGCAACAATAGAGATAACAGAAGAAACTGAAGAACCACCAGAACCAAACACAAAACTGCCAAGGAAAATAATCCCCCAAATTGCAATTCCTCCACCAAAATAGCACAGCTATAGTGACACTAAAGATAGAGCAGCAACTCTCAGCAGAATATAAAGAGGACAGCAGAATCAGACCTGAAGCAGCAGAAAAACCAAACCAAAACCAAGTGACTTGAAGCTGCACCAACAAAAGAAACCAAAATAACTTCTACGCAGATCGAAACCCAACTCAACAGCAACGCCACTAGATACCCCACCACACTAGAAGAGCTTCCAATGACCAAGAGAAGAAATCGGCACATTGCCACCTCTAAAAGGTGGTAAGCCCTTGAAACATAGCAAACCAACTCACCAACACCACACCACCCAAGCACCACAAGCACAGAAAACATAGAACTTCGGTACCTCATTTGTTTTTCCTTGCACGCCCCTTTTTCCTTGAGATGGAAAAGTCCTGGCATTCTCTAATTTTAGCCAAAGCATCAAGCACAGCTTTTTCATTACTTGTCTTAAGCCCTAAGGCCTTTCCTTTAGTTCGTGTCTATTGTGAGCCAGAATCCTGCATATGCTTGAAAGTAGTTATTCCTTAATTTTCTTTTTGAAATTCTAGTGTACTAAATCTCTGGACTGCATGAACATTTTCAGCATCAAGAAAGTGTCAAATTTGGATCAGTTCGGCCTAGGGTTTCTAGCAATGTGACTATCGGAGCTGAATGAAGGGTTTTATTCATTATTCTGAAAACCAAACCAAACCGGACTGGACTGGCCGATTCGATCGGATGAACCGGGAACCGACAACCGATTGGCCGATTTTTTTTTTTTTTTTGAAAAAAGAAGTAAATTTTTTTTTTTGATCATCAATAAATTAACTATTTTATTATGACGAAAAAGGGTCAAAAATATGTTTTGGTTGGCCAAACTAAAAATTACTACATCTCTTACTCTTTAAAAAAGAGCTTGGAGATAATAAATATATTAAATATAAGAAAAAATAATATATGTGTATTATTTATAGAAGTCTTAAAAGTAAAAAACTTATATTCTAAATAATGTGGGACTTCTTGAATGCTTTATAGTAATTTTAAGAATAAAAAATTCAAAATCTAAGTAATATGAAACTTAATATTTTACTTGTATTAGTTATATTAATATGATTTAATATAGTAATTTTGATTTCTAAAATTTTATTATGATTACTTATCATATTAAAATTTTTTAATCATTTTTATTTATCTCATAACATATTATTAATCATATTTATATATTTATATATTTTATTACATCCCGGTTGAATATCTGGTTGAACTGATTTAACTATTGAACCTCTGAACTAGTGGCTTGTCCAGTTCAATGCCCGATCCGATTTTTAGAACTTGATTTTATTGACTGGCTTGGGTGATGGTATTTATAAGAAATTGTTATGGTGTTGTAACTATTTATTGATTGTTGCTGTGTTTAGTATGGTAATTATGAGTTGGATTTTTATCTCATCTTTGTTTTTCGCTACTCTAGTGTTTTGCATAGTGAGTCCCATGTTCAACTCTTGTTCTTAAAACTTTGTCAGGTTGCCACTTTACTGATTCAAAACCGTTTGATATTTGGCAATCAATAATATACTCTTGCCATGCTTAGCTCACCCCCCCCCCCCCCCAACAACACAAAAAACAAAAAAAAAACAAAAAAACAAAATCTGTATAGTTTAACATAAAATTCAAGTAATCAAGGATGGTGCGGAGTGATGCTTATTGTACGGAACTACAAAGAGATCTTCTTTACACGCTAAGTAGTTATAGATTACTAAGGGAAGTAAAACAGTAAAAGATGTATAAAGTAGCAAGCAAGTCTTATTTTTCCTCTTTTTTTTTTCGACTCAATGGAACTAATAGTATCCAAGTGTTATAACCTATCTTAGCGTCCGTGACCGGTACATAGACTCTATCAAATTTAATATAGCCTACCAAGATAAATTGTTTCACAATTGGTAACATTTCATATTAAAACATATCTAATCCTTAATCTGTAACTCATGATTATTACTAGATAATACCTATATCTTGAGTTTGTTTGGAACAACTAGAATGAACCAACACATAACCTATAGCTGCAGACTTTGGAATCGAAAGTGACAGTATATCCCCAAACCATATTAGAGGCATACCAACAATATCAGTCAATTAAATCAATTGCAATCAAATTCAATGAATAACCTGCAAATATATTAATATGTAAAAGGATGAACTCAATGAAGGAATTTAAATAAAGTGGATAGGAAGGACAAGTCAAAATACATACAAACTGGTAAAATAAAAGAAAATAACTTACTAATAATACAATCATTGTAAGAAATTAGTGGTAATAACAATTTATCAATGCTATACTTTCTGGATATATTTATAAACTTATTCATATGTCTCTTTCACAAATAGAAACTCATAAATAAGAACTTAACAGTCCTCAATATACCTTCGTAATATTTTCCCTAAATCATGTTCTTCTCAACATAACACAAAATAAAATCTTTCATCACTTAAATAAATACTCCATGAGGGTTGTAGAGAAAGAACTAAATCATTTGAGGAGTAATCTCAACCCATATAATTACAAGTTTTATAATATCTCAAGTAGGGGGCTTCGCCTTACCCGATTTAATCTCATAATTAGGGTTCCTTTACCCTTTATCTTAATGAATATATTATGTGTATATAGACTATTATATCTAACTGCTATATTAAGCAGTAGTGTTATATCTTTTCACTACGATTAATGGTAGTGCCATTACATCTCTTTGTTCCTGCAAACGGATATGCCGTTATATCTTTTTGCTATGGCAAGCAGTGTTACAATTTAGAACCAATATAGTTTTCTCAAAATAACTTATCCTCCCAGACCTTTTAGCAAGACAAAAAGGGTGGGTAAAGCTGCTACGAGTAACCATGTACATTATGTTTAACATTCAAATTCAAGTAATAGAGCACTAAATTACAAATTTTCGAGGTATCGAATGTAGTCATTAATAGATAATGTAATTGTTACTTTTCCTCGTCTAAGGCCCTGGTTTAGCATCCCACATGCATCAACCATAGCGAGAAGAAGATGACGAATGATCAAACATTGAAGGAAAATTGAAGTCGAAATAGGCCTCAGTAAAGCAAAGATGAACGCCAGGTTGTTAGTTTAAATTAAACCAAGCTTATCTCTTAATCATTGAATAGTCAAAAAATACCACCACCGCCTTTTGCATATGTTGGGCGCTGAAAATTCATGAAGAATTTATAATCAAGTTGAAGACCAATTGCAGCAGCTAGAACTATCAAGAGGATTGTTGATAATGTTGAATAGTCAAAAATAGTGGCTGCAACTTGTAATGCACCGCCAAATTCTTCTCTTAAGTGTTAAGTATTTATTATTTTATAATATCTTATTACTCTTGTTATGCCTATATAAAGCAAGCTCATGTACGTTGTTGTGTATGAAATTATGAACAATGAAGTGTGTTTTTGTGAATAAAATCTTCTCTTCCTCTACATGTCTATGTGTGTGAGTGGAAAAAATTTATTTAGAGAGTGTTATTATGGGTTTGTGATATCTGTGTTATCTACAATTGGTATCAGAGCCCGGTTTATTTAGCGCCATTTTGTTTTAGAGAGTCTGTGAGAAACAAGAGAGTTCTCATATTTTTAGAGAGTTATCATGGCAAACAATTTCAATATTGTTTGGTCAGGTCCTAAGTTAGATGGGAAATTAGATTACAACTATTGGGAGATTTTGATGTCTACCCACTTGAAGGCTCACAATATTTGGAGTCTTGTTAATCCAGGTTTACAAGAAGGAGCAGATGCTACTGCTCAAAGATGAGATCAATTGGCGCTATCTCAAATTCACCAAGGTGTAGATTATTCAGTGTTTGGCTAAATTGCTAATGCCAAAACTGCTAAAGAAGCATGGAGCATTTTGAAGCTGTCTTACAAAGGTGTTGATAAGGCTCAGAAATCTAAACTGCAATCTTTACGTAGAGAGTAAGAAAGGTATGAGATGTCTAGCTCAGAAACTGTTGAGCAATATTTTTCTCGTGTTACTGATCTTGTCAATAAGATGAGAGTCTATGGAGAAGAGATTTCAGATAGCAAGGTAGTGGAGAAAATTCTCCGTACCATGCAAATAAAGTATGATCATGTGGTGACTACAATCTTAGAGTCCCACGATATAGATATGATGGCAATTGCAGAGTTGCAGGGAAGCATAGAAAGTCACGTTAGCAGAATTTTAGAAAAAATAGAAAAACCAACAGAAGAAACCCTGAAGAGCCGGGTAAATTTAACTAATGATGCTGAATCAAGCAATGATCGAGAAAGAAGAGGTCGTGGCTACAACAATCGAGGCAGAGGTAGAGGAAGTTTCAGAGGAAGAGGTTGTGGTGATAATTTCAATCAAGGAAGAGGCAATAATTTCAGACCACAAAGTCGAGAAAGAGGAAGAGGCAACTACAACCAAGAAAGAACCAATTTCAATTGCTTCCACTGTGGCAAGTATGGACACAAAGCTGCAGATTGTAGATTTAAATCCATGAACCAGAACAACTTCAACTCTCAAGTAGATGTTGCCGACAACCAATATCAAAATATTGGTGAGAATTCTAATCAAAGTTTGTTTTTGACAAGTAATTCATGTTCTGGAGATGAAAATACATGGTATTTGGATACTGGTTGTAGCAATCATATGTGTGGTAGAAAAGAATTATTTTCCTCACTAGATGAATCAGTAAAATCATTAGTGAGATTTGGCAACAATACAGATATTCCTATTCTAGGAAAAGGTCGGATATCAATTAGATTGAAAGATGGCTCTCACAACTCTATTTCTGATGTATTTTATGCTCCTGGTCTTCATCACAATTTGTTGAGTATGGGACAGTTGTCAGATAAAGGATATGATATGCAGATTCATCAAGGATACTGCACCATGTATGACAAGAATGGCAGATTCATTGCTAAGGTGAAAATGACTCCAAGCCGTCTTTTCCCATTAAAAATTCAACATGATAAGTTTTCTTTCTTGAATTCTGTGATACCTGATGATAATTGGCTGTGGCATATGTGTTTTGGGCATTTTCACTTTTTTAGGTTGAATTATTTATCAAGGAAACAACTTGTCTCTGGTTTGCCAATTGTTCATATTCCTAATTGTGTATGTGAGACTTGTCAATTAGGAAAGAAGCACAAAGAAACATTTCCTGTTGGAAAATCATGGAGAGCAAGAAAGTTGTTAGAGATCATGCACTCAGATTTGTGCTCTGTTGAAGTGCCATCTAATGGTGGCAGCAGATATTTTATTACGTTTATTGATGACTTTAGCAGAAAAACTTGGGTGTATTTTCTAAAGCAGAAATCAGAAGCCTATGATGCCTTCAAAGCATTCAAGACATTTGTGGAGAAACAAAGTGGTTGTAGAATAAAGGTTTTGAGAACAGACAGAGGGCAAGAATATCTTGCTTGTGCAGATTTCTTCAAGCAACATGGAATTCAACACCAACTGACAACTAGATATACTCCTCAACAGAATGGAGTAGCTAAAAGGAAGAACAGAACTATCATGTATATGGTTAGATGCATGCTAAAGTTTAAACAACTGCCAAAAGAATTTTGGGCAGAAGCTGTTGCTACTGCAGTTTAGATTTTGAACAGGTGTCCAACAAGAAGTGTTCATGATAAGACTCCCGAAGAAACTTGGAGTGGAAGGAAACCATCAATTCACCATTTCAGAGTTTTTGGGTGTATTGCTTATGCCCATGTTCCAAATCAGCTAAGGAAGAAATTAGATAATAAAGGCGAAAAATGTATTTTTATTGGTTACAACACAAATCCAAAGGCATACAAGTTATATAATCCAGAAACAAAGAAAGTGATCATTAGCAAAGATGTGATGTTTGATGAAGAAGGAATATGGGACTGGTCCTCCAAAGCTGACAAGCAACCAATAGTAATACCAGATAATTATGAAGAGGAAGATGGACAAGCAGGCACATCAATTCAACCAGAAACATCCAGAAGACCTCAGAGAAATCGTAGACCACCAGCCAGATTGGAAGATTATGTTGTAAGCAATGATAATGATCTCTCTGATGAAGAGATTATCAACTTTGCTTTATTTGCAGATTGTGAACCAGTGAATTTTGAAGAAGCATCTAGTGATGAAAATTGGAAGAAAGCCATGGATGAAGAAATTCATGCAATTGAGAAGAACGATACATGGGAGCTAACTGATTTGCCTGCTGATAAGAAGCCGATTGGAGTTAAATGGGTTTATAAAACCAAGTATAAACCTAATGGTGAGATTGATCATTTTAAAGCCAGATTAGTTGCAAAGGGGTACAAGCAAAAGCCAAGTATTGATTATTTTGAAGTATTTGCACCCGTCGCTAGATTAGACACAATCCGTATGATTATTTCTCT
The DNA here is from genome assembly GCA_031439585.1 of Pterocarpus macrocarpus. NCBI lineage: Eukaryota > Viridiplantae > Streptophyta > Magnoliopsida > Fabales > Fabaceae > Pterocarpus > Pterocarpus macrocarpus. The sequence continues at coordinate 30,814,009 of CM062520.1, forward strand.
TTCTGCTCAAAATAAGTGGAAGATATATCATATGGATGTTAAGTCAGCATTTCTGAATGGTAATCTAGAGGAAGAAGTATATGTTGAGCAGCCTGCAGGTTATGTGATCCCTGGAGTAGAAGATAAAGTTTATAGATTGAAGAAAGCACTATATGGCTTAAAACAGGCACCAAGAGCGTGGTACAAAAAAATTGACTCCTATTTTATTGAGAACGGTTTCCAGAGATGTCCATATGAGCATGCTCTATATATTAAGTTCGTTGAGCCTAGTGATATTTTGATCGTGTGCCTTTATGTTGATGATTTGATTTTCACTGGCAATAATTTGAAGATGATTGCAGAATTCAGGGAGGCTATGGTGAAACATTTTGAAATGACTGACATGGGCTTGATGTCTTATTTTCTTGGCATTGAAGTTGCTCAGAAAAATGATAGAATCTTTATTTCTCAAAAGAAATATGCTAGTGATATTTTGAAGAAATTCCAAATGGAGAATTCAAAGCCAATGTCTACTCCAGTTGAAGCTGATAAGAGAAGATAAAGGAAGAGTTATAGATCCCACTTATTATACGAGTTTGATAGGAAGTCTGAGATATTTGACTGCAATCAGGCCAGATATTGTATTTGGAGTCAATTTACTTAGCTGATTCTTGGAAGAGCCGCATGCCTATCATTTACAAGCAGCAAAAAGAATTCTCCGATATATTAAAGGTACTCTAAATGATGGAATTTTCTATGAAAATACTAATGATGTGAAGCTTATTGGATATGCCGATAGTGATTGGGCTGGTGATGTAGAAACAAGAAAGAGTACTTCAGGGTATGTTTTTCATATTGGATCAAGCGCAATATCATGGTCGTCAAAGAAACAACCAATTGTTGCACTTTCTACAGCAGAAGCAGAATATATAGCAGCTGCAAGTTGTGCTACATAGGCGGTGTGGTTAAGGAGAATTCTCGAAGTATTGAACCAGAAGTAGAATACTCCAACAACAATATATTGCGATAATAAGTCAGCTATTTCACTTTGCAAAAATCCAGTGTTTCATGGGAGGTCCAAGCACATAGACATCCGATTCCACAAAATTCGGGAATTGGTGAACGAAAAGGAAATGTTGATTGATTACTGTCCTACTAAAGAACAAGTAGTAGATATTTTTACAAAGCCTTTGAAGGTTGAGATATTTTACAAGTTAAAGAAGATGCTTGGAATGATTAATTCTACAAGCTTGGTTTAAGGGAGGCAATGTTAGTTTAAATTAAACCAAGCTTATCTCTTAATCATTGAATAGTCAAAAAATACCACCATCGCCTTTTGCATATGTTGGGCGCTGAAAATTCATGAAGAATTTATAATCAAGTTGAAGACCAATTGCAGCAGCTAGAACTATCAAGAGGATTGTTGATAATGTTGAATAGTCAAAAATAGCGGCTACAGCTTGTAATGCACCGCCAAATTCTTCTCTTAAGTGTTAAGTATTTATTATTTTATAACATCTTATTACTCTTGTTATGCCTATATAAAGCAAGCTCATGTATGTTGTTGTGTGTGAAATTATGAACAATGAAGTATGTTTTTGTGAATAAAATCTTCTCTTCCGCTACATGTCTATGTGTGTGAGTGGAGAAAATTTATTTAGAGAGTTATATTATGGGTTTGTGATATCTGTGTTATCTACACAGGTGCTGTGAGATGAGGCTGGACGGCGGACACCAGGTGCAACGGCAACATGACGGTGGCGCAACGTGGCTGCGCGATGGCGGCGAGCAGAACGGAGGGTATGTTGGTTGCGACAGTGCCGCTGCGAGCCTAGGAGATGGAAGAAGACGGAGGCTGTGGTGGTGGGCAGTTGGACGCGACGGCGATGCTATGAGGCTGGAAGATGGAGGTCGTGGTGGCTGGCGGTGGGCTGCAGCGATGGCTTGTGTTTGGCTTGTGCTGAGAATAACAGAAGGAAAGAAGTGAGGGTGGCGCTCTCACTCTCTCAATCAGAAAAAGAGTTAAAGAGTTAGGTTTCTTTTTTTGGTATGCGTAAAGAGTTAGAATAAAGTGTAATTTCATTTAAACTTAATATAAATTAAATTAATATTTTTTTTCCTTAAATGGTATCTTTTAAAATAAACTTTTTTGATGGAATCTTTTAAGACAAACTTAAACACATATACTTTCTGAAAATTCGTGAAAAAAAAAAAGAGGTCATAATACTTGCTGAAATATTTTCACCAATATTTCTAAAATTATCTTTAATGATTCAAAAGAAAAGAAAACTTTGTACCAAAATTCACTGCTATATACCCAATAAATAATCTGCAAGAATTTTCGCACAAGAAAATATTTACAAAAAAATTCGCCGCAAACGATTTATAAGTAAATTTGCAGCAAAAATCATATGAAAAGAGTCATAGCAACTAAATTTGTAGATATAGTTTTTTGCGAATTTAGCTGCAACAACGGCATTGGCTGAAATTTTTGACATTTTCCTTCAATTATTTGCGAAATTATCTGCGGATATGTTACTTGCAAAATAAATCACATCAAAAATCCGTAGATAAAACTTTCCTATATTGTGGAGGGAAAGTTACTTCTGGATTTTGCTGTCAATTTTGTAATTCGAAGCAAAATATCAACTGCCTTTCTAGAAAATGGAAATTTGTAGCAAAATTCGTAGCTATTACCTACATGCGAATAAAATCCACAGGAATATTGAGCAGCTAATCCACAATTTTTTAGTGTGATACAATTTTAAATCCTCCTATCCAAATCCTCATAATTATTAAATGAAAGCCAATAAAAGTTGATGCAATACGTAGAGAGCGGTGCAGTGGCGGAGCATAGTTAAGACAATGGAGGGCCATGCCCCCACCTCAAAATTTTTATAAAATTTTATATATATATATATATATATATATATAAAAGATCTCAAAGCTTAAGTCTTAACATGCTACCCTATTTAAATGGATCTCCAACTTAAAAGCTTATTAACTTATTTTTCAATTAAAAAAAAGATTACATCAAAATTAAGCATTAATTTAGAGAAAAAAATATTTTTTATTATAATAGACAAGCAATTATAAGAGTTAAATAACAGATTCAATGATCAAACTTTGAGGTCTGCTTTGATTCAAAACGATGTTTATGTTAAATGTGTGTTTGGGAATGCAAGAAAATAATTTTTTTTTACTTTTAAATAAAAATCATTTTGATATAATTTCACATACTTAGGTAAGAAGTTTACATGGATTATAAGTGGAAAACAAAAATAAGCTAATTCTAAGTATAAATTAATTCACTTACAAGTGAAAGCCAATTTTTTAAAAAAATTTAATTATAAGTAAAAATTAATTATTTTAGAATTATAAAATTTTTATCAAAATATCTCTAAGTATCAAATATTATGAAATACAAACAAATTATTTCATACCCTTTTCAATAATTTATCATACAAAAGCAAATATTATTCATACAATCCAAATAAAGTATATTATTTTAAAATTATTTATAAGTTAACATACCCAAACATAAAATTACTATAAAAATTTTTATTAAACTTATAATCAATTATTTAAATAAGTGTAATCTCATAGCTGATACAAACACTCACTTAACATTTATACTTTTGTTGACAAATACTATATTATGGACTTCATTGTGTAGGAAAAGATTAATTTGCATTTTCAATTTTGACATTCTTTTTTATGTCTGTCAATAATCAAAATTGAAGAATTTATTAATTATTCATAAATTATATAGATATTTGGTAGAAACAAAAAAGAAATACTACTTAATTAATAGATTGACTCACCTTATTTTAACTCTTCAATTTTTTTTTGGCCCCCCTAAAATTTTTTTTCAAGCTTTATCACTGGAATGATCTTATATCCTACAAGGTCATGAGTTTGATTCTTACTACTAATATGAAGATTCTTTTGATGAGCAATCTTGTAAGTTCCTTATAAACGCTATCTAAGTCCTATAATTTTGCCTTGACTTTAATGGAATGTCCAGAGCCCACCTAAAGTTTTCACCACAAAAAAATAATTATTAAATGAAAAACATTAAATATTTTTTTAATTTTCAAATGTAAATAAATTTATATTTATAGTTAATATTTATATTTTTGGTCCAAGGGAGGGCTCATTACCGAAGTGGGCCTTGGAGGAATCGTACAGGAGCTCCTAAAGGGGAAGACGAGAGGAAAGGGAATGGGGAAAAGGGCGTAATGCGTTTAGAAAAGTGTAAACCCACACGTTCACCTAGGGTATAAAAAATGCTTTTAGGATACATCAAAACTGGGGGTACAAAAGTAGGTAACAATATATTTCGAAAGCTTTCCCAATATTTATTTGGTGTGGACAGTCTAGCAACTATGATAACTGGTCCACGTCAACAAAAAAAAAAAAACTATGATAATTGGTCGCAGTATAATTGTATTGCAAGTGAAAACAAACTTTACCAAAAATAACTGTAATGTGTTGAATTCATTATGCTAATGCACGTATTAAATTTTACAGCTGAGCATAGAGGACGATAATGAAACTACAATTAATCGTTGGAAGCTTTTATTTAAACTTTCCATTTCAAGTTGGTTTATAACGTTTTTCTCCAGTCATAATTATACGTTTTGCTTAATATTCATTTGAGATAACATTAACATCTTTATGTATTTCATCTATCTATCTATAATCTATAATATAACATAAAATCTTATAAAAAAAAAAATAATATAACAAAATTTCTTCCATTATTAAGGTCTCATGATTTTCTTTTTAGATTTTAAATTTCTAAATTATTTTAATTGCAAATATTCTTGATTTCTCATTTCTTCAATTAATGTTTTTTTATTGCAACTATTATGCAATATTTCTCTTCAGTCTATTTTAATTACTATCAATTTTATATATATATATATATATATATATATATATATATATATATATATATATATATATATATATATATTTGTTTTGCTTTGTTTTGATCTTCACTTCTCTCAATAAATATATCAGAACTTTTAATCTCTTATAATCATTTAATTATTTAGCATAACATGTATATTTTTTTTTTTGGTAGAAAATATAAGATAACATCATCAACAGAGATTTTGCTTAGTAATTGATGTCTTTAAAAAACAAATGGCTTATCAAAGAATAATTAAAATTAATTTTTGTAAAATAAAATATAAAGTATGCCTACTTAAAATGTTAAAATAAAATAATATTTTTAGTTAATTTCTCTATATAAAGTTGAGAGAAAACAAAAATATTAACTTAAATAAATGAAAATTAAGTCTAATAATTATTAAATATCATATAAAAGTTTTTAATTATAATTTAAAATATTATAGTTATATTTACATTAATTTATTTTTTAAATAAAATTTTTAATTAAATAATTTAATTATAAATTTTTAAAATAGATAATTTAATATATATTAAATATTTAATTATTGAATAAAATTACAATCATAAATATATAATTTACATAATCTATGCAACATACGAGATAAGATATTTATGTGTAATGAAAAAGTAGTATATATAAGTTTTGGATCGGAAATAAACCAAGTTTAATTCTCATATGAAATGGAATCCAAGGTATTTTTATGGAACTCTCACCAAAATATCTCTACAAGTATTGCTATGCGAATAACGACCTTCATAAATATCGATGTAAGAGTAAATCTTTGAGTATTGTCATGATTAAGAGAACTTACAATAATTACTTTTTTAAGTGTTTTACCCTTGTTTTTCTTTATATGAGTAAGTAAAAAAGTCAAGGTTATTAGTACATATATGGGAAAGACACACCAAACAACCAATCGAAGCCTCAATATATCAGACATACAATATTTTATCTTCCAACACCAAACCCTCAACACATATGTGGAAAACCAAAGCACTTGAAGACTGACTTAGGATGGATCAAGGACAGCATTGACGCAGAAGATCATTCAATATGGCAAACCAGGGCAATCTAATCATTATCTAGGAGTGTCTAGACTCTTATTGAACTCTTAAGTTACACATAATTACAACAACTTTGACCAATGATTCCAAACTTGGCAGAATGTAACTCATGGTTTCCCAGGGGATTTCGGGTCATGGGCATGATTTGCTCTTGCTCCGGGGTAATCTGCAATATCCATCATCATTCTTCCTTCTTCAAGTCCTTCCTTCATGTCAAACATTTCCTCACCGTTCCTTAAGTCCATAGCCAGATCCTCCTGTAAATTAAATAATGTCACAACTACATATATGTCGAACTCGGACTAGAGTATACGTTGCCACAGTATCACACCATAAAGATTTAGCTAGTGATAAGTATGGTAAATCATATAGGCTTCGACTTCAATGCGCTTGGCAGTCAAAGGTGTATAGTACACTTTATGACTGAAGCATATATGATGGTTTAGATTTGTGAGGTATATCGATGTATCAGTCATTTATAATGCACTGTAGTAATATACTAATTTTAAGAAAATTTAAAAATATGATTAAATATATTTTAGAAATTAATTATTATATATTGACAGTATAAAATTATACTGATATTATAAAATAATTTTACACTGTCACCCAATAAAATTTTCGAAAAATTCAGTTAGGGTAATTTTACACTGTTCAAAAAAATTCTATCAGTGTAATTTTATACTAACAATATAAAATTATATTGATAATATAAAATTATTTTATGTTATCAGTATAATTTTATACTGTCAATATATATGACAATTAATTTTTAAAATCTATTTAATTATATTTTAATTTTTTTTTAAAATTAGATATTACTACAATGCATCATAAGTGATCGATAAATCGATATACTTCACAATCTTCACCATCATATTAATGTGCATCATACTCCTTGGCCAATAAGGAGTACCGTAGATGGCGCCAACCATATATACATATAAAGAAGGAAAACGGCCATCTATTTTGAGTTATATAGGTTGTAGTCTGTAGACTTGGATTTTCTTTGTGAGGGACATCATAACTCGGAATCTTGAATGATGACTGATATATGAGCTATGAACTTTTTTTATTACTTTGAGTCTTTGAGATCTTTGAAGATCTATTTTAATTCGTCCGGTCCAATTTCAAATATTAATTAAAAGGAAAATTGATTCAAATATGTCCCTCTTAGTTAGGGTTACTTTTCAAATCTGTTAAGTGTTTTAACCTTAGAGATACAATGTGCGTGAGGACATATAAGAAATAAATTTAAAAAATAAAAAAAATAGTGTTGAAAAATAGGGACGTCTCTTAATAGATGTCGATTGAATACATTCAAATAACAGCGCGCTTAAGATTTATTGGATAAGTGATAACAATAATATTATGAGAGAGAGAGAGAGGGGGAGAACCTTAGCATGAAGATCTTGCACTGGTGGATCCACTCTCCTGATCATGGGGATTCCTATATATTCATGAGATATACATCCTTAAATTCTATATATAAAGTTATAAACAAACAAAAAAGTCTGCATCAAAACCCTATAAGGTCAAAACCCTTGAAACTTACTAGTTGCAGGAACGGCAACAGCATATACAACATAGGAGAGAACCAGGAGAACAAGCAAAAATCTTAGGTGGGTTTTCTTCTCCATGATGTGAAAGTTAATATACAAAGAGATGTATATGATAAACTACTGGAAGAGAATAGATGATGACTATTGAACAGAAAAGCTTGGTATGATGGCATGGGTTTACAGTGGGGAAGGTCCTTATATAGAAGAACGAGGCTAGAATTACGTAATTAAATACTGGCAAAAGAACAACAGGTAGCACTGCTATATGCACTATATACTAATTACAAGATTGAAATTAAAAAAGTAATGTTTATGGTGTATATGGTAACCTTTTTGAGCTATAAATCTGTAGTGTCTCTCATAGATAATCTATTAGGTAGTTATACCACGGAGAGAAAGATTTTCTAATAAAAAAATACACATCTAACGCCAATTAAACATGGATAGCTCTTTTCAATTTAGCATTTGAGACCATTTTCATATGTTAATTTGACTCTTGAACTTACCACCATTAATTTAAGTTTGATTTACCATTTCATCCATAATGCTTGGAATCCTACCTACAAGAAATATAGTTATACGTTATTTTAAGAAAAATGTTAAGTAATAAGAAAAAAAAAATTAGCTCGAATGCACTACGATTAATATGGTTTCACTAAAAGTGGTTATTTCTGAATTAAACAAATATGAAAAATGGTACATTATAAAAGTTTTGCATTCCACTTTCAGTAAGCCGTGAATTTAATTATATCCGTGACAACTAAACAATTCTGTTATTTTAATTGTTATCATTGCCACTTGTCAAAAAGTACAACCAAAAACTCGTCAAAATTTTTAACTTTGAAAAGTATGGTCATTGCATGAAATTATAAAGTAATATAACTCTCGTATACATCGAAAAGATAAGCATACCGCATCATTTTGAAAAATAAATTCTAGTACAAATTATTATTCTCTTGCTAGCATTACTCCTCGTCAAATACATATAATGGATTCTGCAACCAATTCATGTAAGAATCACATATAATTGACATAAGTTTGTGAAAAGAATATCAGATGATGCATATTAACCACGTCTTGTCGGCTTTAACTGTTCAAAAGTAACACGGCGATGGAGCTAGCAGAACTTAAAGCTAGGAACGGTCAACTAAGCTTGATATACATGACTTTTAGTATCATGCACATTTTTATGAAATGACATGCTTTTTTGGTATTCTGGATTCGTTACCACACTTCAGGCCTTTTGCATTTTTAGCAGTAAAACCATCAATATAATTATGCCTTGCAATTTTCAGAAAAATTTGGTGAATGATAAACATATCAATCCCTTCAGAAAGAACTACCCGTAAACAAAAGCATCCCATAATACTATACATCATCACAAAACCTCTCTTTCTGGGAGTTGAGCCTTCTTTCTTAATTATCAATATATGTATATATATATATATATATATATATATATATATATATATATATATATATATATGTATATATATGACCAATAGAAGTATATATAATGCTACAAAATTTTCTACGGAAATTCTTCTTTGTTATTCGAACCTGTGAACGTCTGAAAAATACCTAGTGCTCTAGTCCATTGCCGTACCATTAATAATGTAAAGCCTCCATATCAAATAATAATAATAATAATAATGTAGAGCCTCAACCCCCGTATTAGAATAAACTAGCATGATTGGCATTCCCCAAAGTGTACGAACAATTTGGCCAGGATGCCAAATTTTTTCGTTCTAATGTGTACGGAAAGGAAAGATCCCAATCGTGTCCACGCCACGTTATCTTTAACAAGGGCTTAACAATGGCCTACTTAAAAGGTTGGGATAGTACATGGAGAAAACAAACCAAGAATCTTTCTGGTTTTATAATAAGTCTTCATGATATGGTTCGCAAAATCCAGGGCACCTGCACATTAGATTCTTTCATTTTATGAACAAACTGTAGTGAGATACATGTACAATATTGGTTTTGGCTCTTCGTGTGAGGTTGGGTTACACAAGACTTCAATAATTGGCTCTTGCTAATTATGGTGACATTCCAATAAACAAATAAACTATCCTTAAGGAAGCCCACGTTAACAAATAATAGAGGTTTACAAGAAATGAAACCTTATCCCAGGTGTGATGTGTTCCCCATTCCAGAAGTTCGTGGGTACGTCGGTAGGTAGGAGTTAAGCACCCTTGTAGGGTGTCATCATCAACTTGCATATATTTGTTGCTCATGTTGGTATCACTCAGTACACTAGGTATATTACAATATATGATGAATATAAACCCAGTTCCTATGGGTCCTAACCATCAATTAATTCCAGAATCTCATCATGTCATGGCTTTTCCACTGAAATATCTTTGTGGCAATGGGCCTATCCCCAGGCTTTCCATCTGCCCATATGTCAAGTTATTGTCTTCTACGCACAGTTCGAATTAAAAAGTTGTAAACCGATTCACAAGAATTACTATCCTATAGTATCAAGTCATATGCTGTAGAACTAGAGCAGTTGCTTGAGTGCACTAAGTTATAATAATATTATATGACATTATCTATGTATCTTCTTTAACTAACAATTTCGTATCTACAGATTTTTATTAGGATGACAAAAATTGTGACAGGTAAATGGAACAGAGCCATTGGATCAAATCCTACCTCCCCTCATACAAAGTAAAAAGTTGAACCCCTTATAAAAAAATCAATTTTAAAAGTTGTTGAATTTTTTTATTTCCGTTGATAATAAGATGATTAGTTCATTGGCTACTATATATAACTTTTTTGTGATTTAATTATAAGATTAACTGATAAGAGTTACTTATCCCCGGATACTATCAGTAAATCGTTAAGAGTTCTCATGGTATGTTTTTTTTAACAAAGACGAGGAAGCGAGAGTGGGAGTCAAATATAAAATATCTCAAATTCAATAAAATATGTAGAAGATAATTACTAAGCTGTGGGTTCAAATGTATTAAGAATTCTCTACTGTTGGTTAAAATATATATATATCACATGCAAGGAAAATAATTAGGTTTAAATATATTTTAATTCCTATAAATATGGGTTATTTTGATTTTGGTCCCTTTAAAAATTTTTCTTTGATTTTAGTCTTTTTTTCCATCAATAGGTTTTTTATCCCTGTCATTTAGACCAATATTTATAAGGATGAAAAGCAAAATTTTCAAAATTTATAAAGACCAAACATATATTTTTAGAAACCAAAATTTAATACAATGGCACTAAAAATTTTTTTAAAAAAAAGGGAAAAAAGAGGGTTAAAACCAAAATAAAAATTTTAGAAAAATCAAAATAAAAACAATTTATATTTATATAAAATAAAAACATATTTAAGCCAAACAATTATTACATAAACGTAACAGGAAAGTTATATAAAATTCAAATAAAAATGTAAATAAAATTTATTATTTAATATCACATTGAAAAGAAATTTATTATTTATTAACTCAAATCAAATTATTCGGAGTAAAATGTATATAACTCAAATCAAATCAAATAATATCTATTATTATCTACTATCAAAGTTAGTTCCCATGCAAGTTGAATTGCGACATGGTATATCGAAAATAAATTATTAATGTGAACATAAAATTTATATTTTATTATTAATTGGATTTTGAAGCGAATAAATTTATACATTTAATTTGAACTTTGACTTGTGTCAAGTTATAATATATTAGCTAAATATTTAAATTCTTCAAATATTTAAATTTTCTCATATTTATTTTTGGGAATAATTTTAATATACTATTGATATAAAATATTTTAAACTATCAATAATAGATACCAATATATATAGAACTTTGCATGGGAAAGGCTCCTAGAGTAGTGTGGGGGACAGTCCCCCCCACTTTCCCCAAACAAAAAAAAATAGTGTTTTTTATATATTTTTCTTTATTTTTGTATTTAGCCTCCTCCAAAATTTTTTATTTGGTTATTTTTATTAATCTGTTATTTAATTAGATATTTAAGTACTATAATAAATAATACATTATACATACATACATACATACATATATATATATATATATATATATATATATATATATATATATATATATATATATATATATATCTTAAATTTTGATTGTAAAATATTTATTTTCTTTCATATATTGTGACTTCTATTTAAATTTTTTAATAAAAATAAAAATTAAAAAATATATATTATTTTCTATGTAAAATTAACTATTAATTATTTGTTCTTCCCAACATAACAGTCTAGCTCTACCCCTGACTTTTTAGATAACTATTATAAGACTCAAATACTTTTAATAATATATTACAATGCATGATTAAAAAATTTTTATATTGACAGTGCAAAAAAATTAAATCTTTTATTTTTACACTTAATTTATTACCTAACTTGTAATTATGAAAACAAATATTTTTAAATAAAATTATAATATTTCTTATACATAAAATTGTCAACATGAGTTAATGTTAACTCACCTAATTTGGCCTACCGTAAATTAGAGACTAATTAAGTATGTCGTGTTGGATTAGCTCATTTTAAGAGTATGCTAAGGATATAATCAGCTTGACTTAATGCACTGGAGTTGGTGAGTTATACGAGCTGTTAACTCACCATAAAATATTAAAAAAAATTAAAATCATAAAAAAAGATAAAAACTGACCATCAAACATGTGTTACAAAAAATTATCAGAAACATGTTTTAAGGTCCAATTTCAATTTCATGATAATTTATGTCATAATCATGGACTTAATTTAATAAAATAAAATAAATATAGTCTTAAATTTAAATTTTATGTATAACAATTAAAAGTTAATATTGAGAGAGTTTTACTTTAATAATGAACTGATCTAACTTAAATAAAATTAGTTAAAATTCAGCATACTTCGGGTACAAATAGTTTATTTTAACAAAACTGTTAACCAATTTTTTTAAGGACTAGCAAAAGGCTCTCTCCTCTTTATATATGGTGCGCGTTCTCTTTGTGCTCTTGATGCTTTGGCCCACCGCCCATTCTTCCAGGGGATTGGCCCCCGCTCCTTTTAGCGTAAGCCTTTCCCTTCCCCTCTCTCAATATTTTCAATTGCTATTTTTTTAATGATATATTTTTTTAATTGCTATAGTAGTTTCTGTAGTAAAGCTACTAAGATCTTCATATTTATTATCTTCCTGACAGATATGAAGAGTTTGGTTGTTATAATATTATCATATTCATCCCATTTATATGATAAATTTAAAATATTTAATTTAATTTTAGCAAACTAATTTCATAATACGGCTTAAATGAAATAAAATAAAAATTATAATATTTAATGACATAAAAAAGGCATGATAGCTTACCATGCCAATGAGAGTTATAGTACAAGTTACTAGAAGTGGGTTAATGATAAGAAATTTGGATAGTTTGAATGAAATCATAATTTTAAATTTTAGTGCTACTAATATTTTAGAAAAAAGGGAAAAAAAAAAAGAAGAGTTATAGTACCCACCGCTATTACAAAAGATATATGTGTTATCTTTAATCATTTCCAAACTATTAGCAAAGATACAAGAGATTATTTTTGGTAAAATTTTATTATAAAGTGTTTTACATTATTAACAAATTATATAACATCATATGTTGATTGGTCAGTTAGTTTGGTAAGAAGCTCGTCACCTTTCCCCTTCTCCCATGCTTGATCGGCATGGGAGCTTGACTAGTTGGCTAGCCAGGTCCCCATCCTTTCATTGACCTTTCTTCACCAATTAAAGCTCTTTGTCCCTTTAAACTTAAGGCTGGGGGACTTATGATCCATTTAGGCCCCTAGTTACTTGGTGCAAGAACCACTTCCTTAAAGCTAGGTGCCCGTCCCACCTAAGCAACTTTCGTGGGCCAAGGCACCAAGCCAAGCCCAACCTAGACTTGATCGACAAAGCACATATGGGGCAAATCCCTCTCCCCTAATCCAGCCATCATTCCCTCATCTAAGTCCCTTGATCTATGCCGTGATATCTACTCCACATTAATTACACCCTCAATGTATATCCCCCTAGGGGCAATGGTGATGGGTAAGTTATTCTCAACTCAAATACCAAACCCTCTTTCCATTCTCTCTATCTCTAGTTAGGATCGTAACATATATAACTTTTAAGATAGTTATTGCCAAAGTCAAATGATATTAGTTAATAATGTGACAATACATGATTTGGATATCTATATTAAAATATTTTATAATAACTATGCATCAAAATCAAACTCAAGATATAAGCCATGAATTAGTTTTGAATTAAATATATATATCTTAATAAAACTTTTTGTATTTACTCAAAAGTGATTGGTTGCAGTGAAAGTGAATTGCAATCGTTCCCATGAACTTTACCCGCAACGTTGGGAGTTTGAATAAATCATCCCTAATGATCGGAAACATCTATAAAGACAGGTAATGTGTTGAATTTCAATTTTAATTATTGGTAAACTTCTAGAAGAAAGCAACTCTCCCATAGATATTTCCATAGATGTCCTCCTGATAGTGGGGTGGTCTATATACATAGTCTGTACGACGTGGTACAAAGGTAACGAAAAAAGAAAAGAGGGGGCCGCGCGGGTCGCAAGTAGAGTAACCAGGTTACACCAACATAATTGGCTCCTATTCAGGTTTCCATCCTCCTGCCAATGATGGCAATGCAATATATTAAAAGACAGTACTAATCGATTCATCATGCATGCTTTTGCTTGATAAAGGCTTAAAACCAGCAAAGCTTTTACTAATGCTCCCCAACAGTGATGGGGTTGGTGGGTGGGTGTCAAGGTGCCTTGCACACGAGCATGCACTGCCAAATCTCAGCCTTATGCCAAAGCCATATTTGTCGGTAACACCGAAAGGCTGTCCTCTCTGCACCTTATTTATTAAACTCTTCTTAATTAATCACCATGCATAATTATGATAGAGAACTTATAGGGTTTAATTAAATCACATGAGTTGTTAATTGCATAAAAAATGAAAGGGGATCATTGCAAGGTTCTGTGTCGTACAATCTCAGATGGTGTGTTCCGTTACATAGAAATAATCATCTCATGCTTTGCCTAGCTAACTTGCTAGGGGAAGTCTAACCTTGATGGTTAGTGTGGATTCCGAGAGAAAATAAGATGAAAAAAAACGATAAAAAAGTAGAGAAAAATATTTTTAAAAAATGTTATTTTTTTCTCCTATTATATTTAAATATAGAGGAAATAAAAAGAAAAAATGATAAGTATTACTTTCTCTTATTTAATAGAGTAGAAGAGTAAAAGAAAATAATATAATTATATTAAATGACATTTATACTTTTATTATAATTTAATAGAATAAAGTTATTTATTAGTTTTTACTTCACATTTCTAACTCACTTCTTATAGATTATACAAGCAAATAAATAAAAGGAATATTTAACAACAAATATTAAGAATTATGATTATTATTTTTATTTATTTATTGTCACTCTTTTCAATTTTTTTTTCTGATTTTCATAAAATGACCATTAATAAATAGCTAAGTTAAAAAAGCAGTGTTGTTGTTTTTTTTTTTTGTGAAGAAGTTAAAGCAATGCTCTACTTTGACTTGTATACTTATCTAAATTTATAATTAACTATAAAAATTAAATAGGAGTGATTATTGTCATTCTTGCATGTTAATTACAGCTCTTATTCAACTAGTATTTCTTTACCAACAAAAGTTGAGTGCAGTGATATACAATCTGTAGGAAATATACTTCAAAAACCAAAAGAAACTAGCATCTATATGGTTTCTGTAATATATCCTTATTCTCATTTATTAATCAAAATGTGATAATTTAATATTAATTATTTACTATCAATCATATTATTATTTAAATTCAATACTTTTAATTTAAATTAAAAATCAGTTGATTTTTTAAAATATTTAATATTATCACATTTTGTGAAATTAACCTATTAAATATTATTATCATCACACACAACACAAATATCTAGTATTTAATTTAAATCCATTATCATTAATATTTTTAATCAATTATTTTTAAGTGTTCTATTATTTTTGCCTCTGGACCTTTTTTTTTCAATTTTTGTAAAATAATTTTAGTCTTTCAATTCTTTTTAATGAAAAACAATATATTAAATTTATATCCTCAAATAAAAATAAGAAAATATGTGATTGTTGGACAAATTCATTCTCTTGATTAAAGATATTTTAAAAGCTGAACTTAATTCTTTACCATACATGATTTCTTTAAGCATTATAATTTCACTGCCTTTCTGTTTAAATATTCTATAATTACTTTATGAAAAAAAAAGAAGTTCGGTAATTTTTTTTATAAACATATGATAAATTTTGAATTCAATAAAACAACTGTAGATAATAACTTCAGAGTTTAATTCATATATTATGTCATGAAAAAAATACATCATCATCTAATAATTTTTTTACATTATTTAATGAACTTAACATTGATGTAAATCAAATAAACATTTTTTTACAACTCTTTTAGGAAGATGCTAGTTGCATCTTATCTTAGAATATTATAAAATAAAAATAAATTAAGTCAATAAAATTAATAAATAAAAATAAAAAATAAAAACAACTCATGTAATATTTATAAAATATTATTTAAGTGAGAATGATATATAAATAAATAAATAAGATTATGCAAAAAATTAAAATTATTATAAATTAAAAAATAAACTTAATAATAAAAAAATTATATTTTATAATATTATTTAGTTTAGATTGGATTAGATCAGTTTTGAATATTAAATCTCAATTCAAGTGGTTCGTAAAAAACAAGAACCAACAAATTCAATTTTGCAGTTTTGATTGATTTTTAGTTTTGATTGGATTGATTTAGCGATTTTGATTGATTTAAATTAAATTTGAGCACCCCTACAGCTTTCTTTCTTCTTAGATAAGGTCAAGCTCCACTCTTCTTATCATCACATTGCTTTCTTCATTAAGATGTTGTTCTCCTTAGGCTCAATTCTGTATCCACTAGAATCACCATTTTTGCCCTAAAGACTGGTCTACATGAAGTGTCCATTATTGAGGATTAGGTTGTTGTATGATAAGCTTACAATACCTCCAGCAATAGGTCAGCTAGAGTCCCTTGGTATCATTCAGTTTATTATTCAACCCTATAAGGACTATCTTATCTACAACTTTGGCTAGTTTATTATATGGGAATCAATGTTCAACTGATGTGAACAGTTACCAAATCTCAAGATCTGAGCAAAACATTTAAAAATTTCAATCCATGAATGGAGTTCCATTGTCATTGATGAGCTTTCAAGGTATACCATACCTGCAAATGATGCTCTTCAAACGAATTTCCTGATCTTCTCTATTCTAATCGAGCCTAAAGGCTCCACTTTACCTACTTTGTGAAATGATCAATAGCCACTACAAGGTATTTCAACTGACCTAGGGCCAAAGGAAATGCTTGAGGATATTGATCCCCCACTTATGGAATGGCCACCTAGTTTCCAAATAGTGAAGCTATTCTCTCTTCTTTAGGATATCTCAAAGAATCGTTGACATTTATCACATCTCTTTATGAATAGAGTACAATCTGCACTCATCATGGGCCAGAAGTATCTAGCTCAAAGGACCTTGGCCGCTAAATATCTCCTCTTAATCTGGTTTCCACACACTCCTTTATGGATCTTGGCCACTGAGTTCTTAGCTTTGTGTTGAATAATATATTTCAATAGTAGCAAAGAATGTCCTTTCTTGTACAACTAGTGCTCGAACAAGGTATAGTAGCTTGCCAACCTTTCAAATTTTTTTACATATTAGATTTTACCCTACGTCCCTCCCTTCCTCAAGTAGGACAAGTATGGGGTTCACCAATCTTCTTTCTCATCAATTGCTGCTAAATCTTCATAGAGGATATTCGGGTAGTCAAGTAAGAGTCAAATGACTAATCTATTATTTTGTGGCCTTTTAATACTAGTCAATTTGGATAGTAGGTTAGTCCTGGTGTTTTCCACCCAAGGTATGTGTTGAATTGTGCAACTATCGAACTTCAACATTAGTCCACGGACTTATGCAAGGTATTTCTCAAGTAAAGGGTCTTTGGCTTGGAAATTTACATTGACCTCCCTGATAACTAACAGAATTTTCCTTCATGCAAACATTTTGAGCTCTGACTTTGTGAACTAGTTTTAGCCCGGCAATAAGGGCTTCATACTCGAGTTGGTTATTGCTTACCTTGAACAAAAACCGCAAAGATTGCTCTATGGTTATCCCTTTTCCATTTTCTAGGATCATAGTAGCCCCACTTCCTTTCTCATTGGATGCTCTATTCACAGACAAGATCCACCCTTCCTCTCCACAACCCACATGGTCTTCCAAGTAAGTTCAACTACAAAATTGGCCAAAGCCTATGCCTTGATAGGTCCTTAGGCCTACTACACAATGCTGAATTCGAAGAGCTCAACTGACCAAGCTATCACTCTTCTTATGAGCTTAGGCTTTACCAATACCTCCCTGATTGGTCGCTTAATTTGGACCACACTATGGAGACTTTGGAAGTATGGCCTTAGCTTCTTGGCCGAGATCACAAGTTTATATGCAAGTTTTTCTAACTTTTGGTAGCTTAATTCTAAGCCATGTAATGTTTTACTCACAAAATACATTAGCTTTAGTTCTCATCCTTGTTCCTTCACCAAGACCAAACTTGGTGCATTTTCAATCATCGAAAGGTATAAAAATATCATTTCCCTTATCGTAGTCTGGTCAATATTGGAGGGCTCATCAGGAAATTTTTGACCTCTTGGAATGCTCGATCAAATTGTTCACTTCAACGAAAATCCTATTCCTTTTTGAGGACCTTAAAGAAAGGGAAGCCTTTCTTTGCTAATCTAGATAGAAACTTGACAGAGCTACGATCCAGCCTATCAACCGTTATACATCCTTTATGCTATGAGGACTATGCATCTCCTATATAGCTTTGTACTTCTACGGGTTAGCTCTTGTTCATCGGTTTGTGAGCATGAAACCGAGGAATATGCCTCCATGTACCCCAAAAGCACATTTCTTGGGGTTCAACCTCGTGTAATATTTCCTTGCTCTCTAAATAATCACCATCAAGTTGTTATAATGGTCCCCGCTCATGGGCGGTTTTGGCAACCATGTATCAACATAGACTTCAAGATTCTTCCTAATAATTTTATTAAAAAATTTTGCTCATGAGGCACTAGTATGTGGCCCCAACATTTTTTAGACTGAATGAAATCTTGCAATGGAAATTAATATGCTCTTTAATAAAGGCTATTTTCTCCTCGTCCTCAAGATGCATTTGGATCTAGTTATACAACCATGAAACTCAAGTATTAGTACCATGAAACATTATCAATGAGCTTGTCAATCATGCGCAAAGGGTACGAATCCTTGGGGCAAGCCATATTCAAATCTATAAAGTTAACAAACACTCACAACTTTCCCGAACTCTTCTTTACCATTACCATGTTAACAACCCAACTTATGAACAAGATTTTCCTGTTGAACTCCGCCTTTAGTAACTTCTTGGTCTCTTGTAGGGTAGCTTCTTGCCTCTCAACTTCAAGCTTTCTTTTCTTCTAGGCCACGGGTTTAACATTAGAGTGAATGGCCAGCATGTGCCATATAATCTCCGGGTTGATACCCAGCATATCTGCTAGCATCCAAGTAAAGAGGCCAATTCCCTTGGACTAGTAAGACAAGGCTTACTTTCATCTTTGGGGGCAATGCGGCCCTAATGACGGTAATATATTTAGGGGGTTCTTCGATCTGTATGGCCTCCAAGGCATCCTTAGGTTGAGGTTGCTCTTGTAAGTCACCTCGAGCATCAAGCTTAGAGATCCTTGGTTGCTGCTCCATGTAGAAAATGGAATTTACTTGCTGCTTGGGCTCCTACTAGTGTATTAGCTTCTACCATGTACCATGCTAACCTCAATTATTGAGATCAAGCTTTTGAGGGCTAAGTGAGGCATCAAGACAATGACTCCCAGTGAGTTTAAAGATGGTTATCCTAGGATCAAGTGGTATAGGCTGGGGTAGTTGATAACAAAGTATTGCATATCAATGGTTTTCATCCTTAGTTCTATTACAAAGGTTGTTCTTAACCAAACATAGCCTCAAAAGTTCATGCTTTCCCTTGACAAGCTGATAAGGTCTCCATTGTATAGGCTAAGGGTTAAGTTAAGAAGTTATATTTTCTTAAACATGGAATGGAATAAGATGTCTACAGGGCTTCGCTAGTCCATCAAGATTTTCATGACAATGTAATTTTCAGTAATAACAGAGATCACAATGGGATCATATAAATTCGGATCAATTCCCTGAAAATCAAAAGCAGAGAAAGATATTGCTAGGCTTGGAAGGTCGGGTCTAGGGAGATGAGTTGCACCTTCAATAACCATGATGGCCTGGAGATGTCGCTTTCTAGCCGAACTTTTTTCGCGTTATCTTATGAAGCCCCGTGTGTGGTCAATGGCTCTTTGGACTATGTTGGCTGGCTAACCAGTCCTATTTTCATCTAGGCAATCCTCTACTTCCCTTGATCGACTTCTACTTTGGCTTCTATGTCGAGATTCTCCTTGGCCGTTCCAGTCTTGGCTGTGACTTCTACTTCTTTTGATATATCGACCAAGATGCCCTTGTCAAATCAATCATTCAATCTAGTCCTTTAGCACAATGCACTCCTTGGTCATGTGATCGAAAGTGCGATGATAGTCATACCACTTGCTTCTATCTGCATTGGGCGATACCTATTGTTTCCATGCCTGAGGGGGTAATTTCATGATCCGAGAATTATTGACTTCTCGAATAATGGTCTCCTTTCTACTATTCAAGGGAGTGTATTCTTCATACTTGGATTGGGACTACTAAAAGTTTCTCCTTTGGGATTCGCCTTTTACTCGGTTTTGTTGACCCTATCCTCAGGGCTGTACCTCTATTTTTTGATTTCCTATTCTATTTGGGGTCTTCTATATTAATCTTTAGATTGCTTTTCCGAGCTCCGGCCATCATTGCTTCCCGTAGCTCTTCCATGTTGATCTAGGCTATAGCTTGTAGAACTCTACAATAGTCTTCATCGATTGATAGCCAAAGAATCTGCAAAGGGTCCAAGCTTGAGTCCATGCTTTAATAAGTGTAACTTAATGATCAGGTCAAGATCAAGTAATCCCCTAAGAGCTTGTTTTGTCCCTGCTTGATGTGGTTCAAGGAATCTTAGGTCTTTCCATAAATCAATGATGAGGAAAAATGGTTAATGAAAGCCCCAAAAAGCTCGAAAAAAAGCACATGGATAGAACTTGCACAAAGGGACGAAAATCAACAAAGAATGGACTTCTCCAAAAATGTGGGGAATGCTCAAGAAAAGAATAGGTCAAAAAACACCATAAAGCAACATCATTGATTTAAACATAGTGACGTGAATTTGGGGTCACCGATACCATTATAAGGATGTAAGGTTGTAAGAAGTTTAAACTTATCAGGGATGTTTACCATCATGATGAATTCGGAGAATGATCCCAAGTTGACAGCAAGGTGATGAGTTAGTGATGTCTCATGACAGCTTGGTCTGAGTGGCCACGTCCTCCTACTGGTGGCTATCAGCCCCATTCCCATGTCTGTAGGAGTTTCGTCTGGTGTCTATCTTAGCTCGAGTTAGATTTTGGATTTGAGCAACCATCTTCCTAGTGTCATCTTGGAGCTACCAAACCATGTGGACAAGTTCTTCAACCGTTGGATTAGCTACATTATTGTCATGGGTGTAAGGCACATTGTTTTTTATGGCTACACTTCTTGTTTTAACCATTGTGGGGTAGGCTGATTTGCTGGCTTTTAAGCCCCAGTGCTCTTACCTAAGGAACCAAGTTAGAGCAAGTTGTCCTCTTGAAGTTGGAAACAGTGCCAATTGGGACCTACAAATACTCTCTGACACTCAAGTCAAGGTGTACTATATATCATCCTTTTTTTTATACTTTTTTGTGTAGAGTAATTTTGTTTCCTGTGAATATTTTAGTTGATTTGTTTGAATTGATTTTACAATAATTAATTAAATAGTTAAGTTTGTAAACATCAACTCTTTTAAAGTAGGATAATAAATTAGAAATGATCACTTCAAAATGTATTACACTATTTGAAAATTAGTATTTAATAATATATGAAATAATATTTAATATTGAATATAAGTTAAATAATTTTATATTAGAAGAGATAATAATAAAGACAATGGTGATGGGGAGTATTTTCTTCCATACACTGGCAAGTGCACTAGGTCAATCAAGTAATAAGTAGTAAGTAAAGATTGTCCCATGAGGATTGATATAACCAACTACCAAAATCACTAATTAAAATCTATTTGCTCTAACAAAAGGTAATGAAATCGCAAGAAAACAAAATTAAAGGCAAGGCAGTAAAGAACACAATTAAGAAAACAAACCAAATGCAATAAAGGTTTAAGAATATTAAGGGATATAAGCACTAGGGATCCGATTTTCCCTAGACCTTGATGAATATTAACCTCCTAAAATCTAATTAAATTATATCAAGTCAATCGATAGGGAAGGATCCTATCCTAATTAGCATTGGTTTCTTCTCATGTACTAATTAATTCACTCTAAATTCTTAAAACACAAACAACATAACAAATTGAATCCTAAAGCAAGAGGCATGAATAATTTATGATTCCTTTTACAAAACCCTACGAAGTCTGTTATCTCAATGACTACTTTCTAAGGTTTTTATTTCATTGTCCAAGTTATGTACTAAGATTCCTCTTAGCTTACACAACTCTAAAATCAATCCTATGAGTGATCAAGTTATAGAAACATTAAGCATAGAAATAAAAACTCAAATGAAATAGAAAATTAAGATTCAATTAAACATAACAAAAGTCAATATATTATCATTCACTAGGATACATCCTCACCCTAGCATATAAAAGTTTAGCCACTCATGAATACAATACTCAATTCTAACATAGAGATAAATATCAGAAGCATAAAAGAAGAAAAGGGATAAGAATAGTGTAGATCTATGGTAGTCAATCCTCTTCTCTTCCAAGACTCTTCAAGATCCCTAGTCACTGCCTTCCCTATGTGTAATGTTTATGGTTTAATTCTGGGTTCTTTCCTTTCAATGTGATATTGCTGCTGCATTTTTTCCCGTTGTAATCAATTACAAGGTATTGTAACCGATTACTGCTGCGTTTTCTTTCCCCTTGTAATCGATTACAAAGGTGTTGTAATTGATTACCAGGGATTGTGCTATGCGAAGACCAATTTTTTCTTCAAGTAATCGATTACGTAATCGATTATGTGAGGCTGAATAGGTTCCAGGTTCCGCATGTTCTTCGATAATCGATTAACAGGTTTGTAATCGATTACCAAATCTGGGTGCGATCTAATCGATTACCACGAATTGTAATCGATTACCACGCGTATATATAAACGCCAGCGACGGTTCTTCCTCATTTTTCTCGCGACTCTCTCTCTCTCCTCACCCCGAGCTCGTCTCTCTCTCCTCCAAAACTAACCCAATCTTCATCCTAACCCTTCCCCATCAACTCCTATCACATTAACCACTTGTAAACACGCATTAAACACAAAAATCAACTCCAAAACGTCATCAAATTTGTTCCTCTCTCTCTCTACAACTCCATTGAAGACCTTGGAGCTTGGAGGTGGAGGAAACCGCGGATCTACCCTTCCCCTCACCTTCATTGACTTCCCAAGGGTAATTTCTAACATCCTTTCCCTTTCCTTTCATGTAGATTTCAAATTCTTGCTTATTAGGGGTTCAATCTTAAATCCTAGGATAGATACTTTGGGAGTTGGATTTATATAGGAAAAATCCTTCATGGTAGAAACTAATTCACAATTATATGGTTGTGATTATTGTGCTAGATCGCTCTAAGGGATACATATCTTATTCTGCGGCTCCGGGATACTAATATCCTTTCGTGGGCTGGTGATCTGTGAGTAAATAGAATTCTTTTGTTTTGTTTACTACTTTAAATTGTGTTTTCCAAATAAATTTCTATATTGAAAGCTGTTTTAGAAGCTTCACATGAGTCAATGATGATTAAATATGAGAAATATTGGAATACGATGCATGAATACGATAGAAAGGACTAGGAAAGTCTATACAGGATCTGTCTGCTAACGGCAATAAACGTTAGCCTTGGTGCACTTTGACTTATGATTTCATAACCACTCAAGGGAGTGGTGCGTGCTTGTTATTCACAGCCACTCTAATAGTGGTGCGTGCCTGTTTACGGGATTCACACGAAGGAAGGGCCACCTAAGTGTGAATCCTGACGGATTATCCTGTTAGATGATTCCTATGGTTATTAACTTGAATTGATCTATAGTTTTCAATTATGCATTGACTCTTGTATACAAAGGTGTTCTATTTCTCACTAAGTTTCATAAACTCACCCCATGGCTATCTTATCTTTTTCAGATGTAGGTTCAAACCCGGGAGTTGATCCCCCTGCTCAGTAGTAGTTGACAACCCCTCTTGGTGAGCCCTGTTAGATAAGGGCCTGGTTTAGTTATTCTATCTTGTCTTGAGATCTTAGAATTGTAGCTCCATAGTACTACAGGCAGGGTCCAACCTTTGCTGATTTGTAATAGTTTCAATAATTGTGAACTTATGTAAACTGAGTTGTTGGATAAATTGTGTTGGATTATTATGGATTATGGAATCATGTTTGATATATATATATATATATATATATATATATATATATATATATATATATATATATATATATATATATATATGTTGTGTACTGAGGGGTGCATTCTAAGAATGCCCGGATCCCCGATGGAAGTGTGTGTTTATTGCTATGCAGGAGGAGTACTCTTATTTGGGGATTATCCTAAATACAGGAGAAACTCTACCCATTTTCTGAAAAAGGATTCAGTTAAAGGCTTGCTAGGGAGCTCACTCCCTAAGTGCCGGTCACGGCCCGAGTTAGGTCATGACAAAGTTGGTATCAGAGCCTAGGTTTCCCTGCGTGCTATGGAGCAAGTGTCCTCTGAATGTTGTTATCTTGAGTAATTGTGCCTCCCTTGTTTTCTTTTGTGGCCTAAATTGGTTTCTAATTCAATGATCATTCCTTTAGGAGCAATGCCACCAAAAACTCGCATTTGTGCTGCAAGGGCAGAGGCCCATGAGACTTCTGATGTAGAATCTGACTAGGCCCCCTCTCTTCCCTAGAGAGGAAGGGGTCATGGTCGGAAAGGAGGCTGAGGGAGACCAGCCAGACAACCTGAAGGAGAGCCAGCTCCTGAAGGAGGGCCAATCAATTTGGCAGCTGAAATAAGAGGGGTTCACCAAACTTTTAATACTCAGGTAGAACTCCTAGCTCATCAAAGGTGGAATGAACTGCCACCACCCCATACTAAGCCAGCTCCACTTGTTAGTGAGCATCATTATCGACATGAAGTGGCGGAGGTGTCAATCGAATTGTTCCTTAGACTGAATCCACCAAACTTCTCTGGAAACCCTTTAACAGATGATCCTCAACAATTCCTTGACTGTACTAATAAGATTCTCAGCGTTCTCAGGTGTCTGAGTGAGCGGGCAGTGGAATTGGTGGCCTACAATCTAAATGGACCTGCCAAGTAGTGGTATGCAACCCTCTTGGGAGGAAGAGATGCTTCTGGTCTACCTCCCTTCACTTGGGAGGAATTTACTGAGGTTTTCATGATGAGGTTCCTCCCAGGCAACAAAAGGGAGAAATTTGCTTCTGACTTTGAAAGACTAAGACAAATCTCGAGAATGTCTGTGGCAGTGTATGAGGAGCAGTTTACTAATTTGTCCTATTATGCCAATCATCTTGTCTTCACTGATACCATGAGGGCAAGGAAATTTGTTCGAGGCCTACTCGACCTTATGTTCTCTAATATACTTCCTATGGTTGGGAGAATGTCATATGCAAAGATAGTAGATGCTGCCTACGGTCTTGAGATTGGGAGAGAAGAACGAAAAGCTGCAAGGGAGTCAGGCAAAATGCAGAAAATGAAAGGAAATTTCTCTAGGGGATATAGCTCTGGGGGAGCCCAAAATTATCAAGGTCGACGCCAAGCATCGTCAGGCGGGGCCACTTCCTCGGGACCCGATTTGACGAGTGTGTCTGCTTCTGGGTCCCAAACGGGCAATGTATCCTGGCCAGGTATGCAGGGATCCGGACAACTAAATTCCCCTAGGCAATTTTGTCAATTGTGTGGGAATTATCACTCACGGCAATGTCACAAAGCCACTGGAGCTTGTTTTGGGTGTGGCCAGTCAAGGCACTTCAGAAAGGATTATCCCTATTTCAAAGGGGCTTTTGACCCAAGTTTTGCACGTCCTGCGGCGCCAATACCATTATATTTAGCCCTATCTACCGGTGGTTCATATGGACCCGGAGGTAGGAGTTTAGGAAGGGCAGCCAGTGACAGAGATCTGGGTGGTAGAGGGGCAAGTAGAAACCAGCCTAGGGTTTTTGCCTTGACGAGGCAAGAGGCTCAGGCATCGAATGCAATGGTTGTAGGTATTTTACATGTCTGTTCCTTAGAGGCTTATGCATTAATTGATCTGGGTTCAACTCACTCATATGTGTCTCCATATTTCGCTCCCCGATTTGGCAAATAACCAGTGATGCTGGATCACCCGTTCTGGGTCGGTACCCCTATGGGGGAATCTTTAAGTGTTCAACTCATGTTTCCCTCATGTATAGTTAGTGTAAATGGTGTGGATACTTTGGCCAATCTAATGCTACTTGAGGTGATGGATTTTGATGTTATTCTGGGTATGGATTGGTTATCCTTTTGCCATGCCACCGCAGATTGCTACTCTAAGACGGTAAAGTTCGAAGTTACGGATAGACCACCTTTGGTATTCTATGGGGATAGCTGCTTAACTCCTGCCAGTTTGATTTCTTCCATGAGTGCTATGCACTTAATGGATAAAGGGAATGAAGGTTATGTACCCATGGTAAGGGACATTGAGGCTATCGTCTTGAGTCTTGATTAGGTCCCTATGGTCAAGGAATTTCCCGACATATTTCTTGAAGAACTACCCAGAATGCCTCCAGATAGGGAGATTGAATTTAGTATCGATCTAGTCCCGAATATCCAACCCATATCCATCCCTCCCTATCGTATGGCTCCGACCGAGTTATGGGAGTTAAAGGCTCAATTGCAAGATATGTTAGAGAAGGGCTTTATTCGCCCAAGTACCTCTCGTGGGGTGCTCCCGTACTTTTTGTGAAGAAAAAGGATGGGTCGATGCGGCTGTGTGTAGATTATCGATAGTAGAATCGATTGACCATTCATAATAAATACCCTTTACCCAGAATTGATGATTTATTTGATCAGCTCCAGGGAGCATCATGTTTCTCTAAGATTGACCTCCGATTCGGATACCATCAGCTGAGGATCCGTGAAGAAGATGTTTCTAAAACTACCTTCCGAACCCGTTATGGACATTACGAGTTCTTAGTAATGTCCTTCGGTTTGACCAATGCACCAGCTGCCTTCATGGATTTGATGAACCGATTGTTCAAGCCATTCCTGGATCACTTCGTGATTGTCTTTATTGACGATATTCTGGTATATTCCAAGAGTCAGGAAGAACATGCGTATCATTTAAGAATTGTCCTACAGACTTTGAGGAACCACCAACTTTATGCGAAGTTCTCTAAATGTGAGTTTTGGCTGGACCAGGTGACCTTTCTAGGCCACGTGTTATCCAGAGAAGGGATTAAGGTGGATCCTACGAAGGTGGAGGCTATTCAAAAGTGGCCAAGGCCCACGACTGTGACGGAAATCCGTAGTTTCTTGGGTTTGGCAGGTTATTATCGGAGGTTTGCTAAGGACTTCTCGAAGATCTCCGCCCCTTTGACCAAGTTGAGTCAAAAGGGAGTACCATTTCGATGGACCGACTCTTGTGAAGAGAGCTTCCAAAACCTTAAGGTTTGTTGGACCTCGGCCCCGGTGCTCATTTTGCCTTCAGCGACTGGGGGTTTCTCGATCTATTGCGATGCATCTCGGGTAGGACTCGGATGTGTTCTTATGCAACACGACAGAGTCATTGCCTATGCTTCATGACAATTAAAGAGACATGAGCAAAATTACCCGACCCATGATTTGGAAATGGCAGCCGTCATTTTTTGCATTGAAAATCTGGAGACACTATCTTTACGGTGAAACATGTGAGATCTACACCGACCATAAGAGCTTGAAGTACATCTTCCAACAAAAGGATTTAAACATGAGACAACGTAGGTGGATTGAGCTGCTTAAAGATTATGATTGTACTATCTTATATCATCCTGGTACAGCTAATGTTGTGGTGGATGCCTTGAGCATAAAGTGTATAGGCAGTCTGGCTCATATCGCTCCTGTGAGTAGACCTTTAGTGGACGAAATTCACAAGCTAGAAACTGAAAGTGTGCACTTTGAGCTTGGAGGTTTCGAGCTACTCTTAGCCCATATTCAAGTTCATTCTTCCTTGGTTGAGCAAATCAAGGCTGTGCAGTATGAAGACTCGAAGCTATGCAAAATGAGAAAAGACATCCATAATGGAGACAAATCCGAGTTTTCTCTTGATCAAGCAGGAGTATTGAGATATGGTAGCCGGTTGTGTGTGCCTGAAGTAGGCAAATTGAGGAGGACTATCTTGGAAGAAGCTCACAACTCTAGGTATACGATTCATCCCAGCTCCGCTAAGATGTATAAGGACTTGAAGCAATTGTTTTGGTGGGAAGGTATGAAAAGGGACATAGGGAGCTTTGTGTCTCATTGTTTGGTGTGTCAACAAATTAAGGCTGAACATCAAAGACCTGCTGGATTGCTGCAACAGATAGAAATACCTGAGTGGAAATGGGAAAGAATTACCATGGACTTCGTGACCAGGCTACCTCGTTGTTCTAGAGGTTTTGATTCCATTTGGGTTATAGTGGATAGGATGACCAAGTCAGCTCATTTCCTACCGGTCAAGACTACCTATGGTGCTTCTCGTTATGCCAAGCTCTACGTGGATGAAATCATTCGACTTCATGGGGTTCCAGTGTCCATCATCTCGGATCAGGGACCCAAATTCACCTCTTATTTCTGGAGGGCCTTCCAAAAGGCCTTAGGAACCTGACTTGACTTTAGTACGGCATTCCATCCTCAGGCTGATGGGCAATCTAAGAGAACCATCCAGATACTAGAAGATATGCTAAGATCCTGCATCCTTGACTTTGGTGAAAGTTGGGATAGTTATTTGCCTTTAGTGGAATTTTCCTATAATAACAGTTACCAAGCTAGTATCCAAATGGTGCCTTTTGAAGCACTTTATGGGAGATGTTGCAGATTTCCCATCGGATTGTTTGAGATTGGCGAAATCAAACTTTTAGGACCCGACGTTGTGCAGGATTCCATTGAAAAGGTTCGCCTAATCAGGGAGTGGCTTCTAGCAGCCCAGAGTAGGCAGAAGGCCTATGCTGACTGCAGGAGACGTGATCTAGACTTTTCTATAAGGGACCACGTGTTTATTCGGGTATCGCCCATAAAAGGCATGATGAGATTTAGGATGAAAGGCAAACTCAGCCCCCATTACATTGGACCTTTTGAGATTCTAGATAGAATTGGTGCAGTAGCCTATCATTTAGCACTGCCACCTGACTTGTCCATGGTTCATCCTGTATTTCACGTGTCTATGTTGCGGAAGTATCTCCCCGATCCATCTCACGTGCTTGCTCAGCATGCTATTCAACTAAAGGAGGATTTAACCTATGAAGAGGAACCTTTAGCCATAATTGATCGACAAGTAAAGAAGCTGGTACGAAAGAAGTGGCATCGGTGAAGGTGATCTGGAGGAATCACTCAAGAGAGGAAGCGACTTGGGAAACTGAAGAAGCGATGAGATCAAAGTACCCCCACCTCTTTGACTCTTGAGGTAATTTCTTTTGTTTAGAATTCGAGGGCGAATTCTTTTGAGGGGGGAGAATGTAATGTCTATGGTTTAATTCTGGGTTCTTTCCTTTCAATGTGATATTGCTACTGCATTTTTCCCCATTGTAATCGATTACAAGGCATTGTAACCGATTACTGCTGCGTTTTCTTCCTCGTTGTAATTGATTACAAAGGTGTTGTAATCGATTACCAAGGACCGTGCTATGCGAAGACCAAGTTTTTCTTCAAGTAATCGATTACATAATCGATTATGTGAGGCTGAATAGGTTCCAGGTTCCACATGTTCTTCGGTAATCGATTACACAGGTTTGTAATCGATTACCAAATCTGGGTGCGATCTAATCAATTACCACAAATTGTAATCGATTACCACGCGTATATATAAATGCTAGCGATAGTTCTCCCTCATTTTTCTCGTGACTCTCTCTCTCTCCTCACCCCGAGCTCATCTCTTTCTCCTCCAAAACTCACCCAATCTTCATCCTAACCCTTCCCTATCAACTCCCATCACATTAACCACTTGTAAACACGTATTAAACACAAAAATCAACTCCAAAATGTCATCAAATCCGTTCCTCTCTCTCTCTACAACTCCATTGAAGACCTTGGAGCTTGGAGGTGGAGGAAACCGTGGATCTATCCTTCCCCTCACCTTCATTGGCTTCCCAAGGGTAATTTCTAACATCCTTTCCCTTTCCTTTCATGTAGATCTCGAATTCTTGCTTGTTAGGGGTTCAATTTTAAACCTTAGGATGGATACTTTGGGAGTTGGATTTATATAGGAAAAATCCTTCATGGTAGAAACTAATTCACAATTATATCGTTGTGATTATTGTGCTAGATCGCTCTAAGGGATACCTATCTTATTTTGTGGCTCCGGGATACTAATATCCTTCCGTGGGCTGGTGATCTGTGAGTAAATAGAATTCCTTTGTTTTGTTTACTACTTTAAATTGTGTTATCCAAATAAATTTCTATATTGAAAGCTATTTTAGAAGCTTCACATGAGTCAATGATGATTAAATATGAGAAATATTGGAATACGATGCATGAATACGATAGAAAGGACTAGGAAAGTCTATACAGGATCTGTCTGCTAACGACAGTAGACGTTAGCCCTGGTGCACCATGACTTATGATTTCACAGCCACTCGAGGGAGTGGTGTGTGCCTGTTATTCACAGCCATACATATAGTATGGTGCGTGCCTGATTATTCACAACCACTCTAATAGTGGTGCGTGCTTGTTTATGGGATTCACACGAAGGAAGGGCCACCTAAGTGTGAATCTTGACGGATTATCATGTTAGATGATTCCTATGGTTATTAACTTGAATTGATCTATAGTTTTCAATTATGCATTGACTCTTGTATACAAAGGTGTTCTATTTCTCACTGAGTTTCATAAACTCACCCCGTGGCTATCTTATCTTTTTCAGATGCAGGTTCAAACCCGGGAGTCGATCCCCCTGCTCAGTAGTAGTTGACAACCCCTCTTGGTGAGCCCTCTTAGATAAGGGCTCGGTTTAGTTATTCTATCTTGTCTTGAGATCTCAGAATTATAGCTCCATAGTACTACAGGCAGGGTCCGACCCTTGCTGGTTTGTAATAGTTTCAGTAATTGTGAACTTATGTAAATTGAGTTGTTGGATAAATTGTGTTGGATTATTATGGATTATGGAATCATGTTTCATAAATATATATATATATATATATTTTGTGTGCTGAGGGGTGCATTCTAAGAATGTCTGGATCCCCGATGAAAGTGTGTGTTTGTTGCTATGCAGGAGGAATACTCTTATTTGGGGATTATCCTAAATACAGGGGAAACTCTACCCGTTTTCTGAAAAAGGATTCAATTAAAGGCTTGCTAGGGAGCTCACTCTCTAAGCGCCAGTCATGGCCCGGGTTGCGTTGTGACACTGTGCACTGCCTTCTTCTTGCCTCTCCAAAATAAGGATTTGTGATATGATGTAATATAAGAGTCTCCTTAGTTTTAGCTTTTAATCCCTTTTTAATAAGTGATTTGGGTCTAAATAATAATATTTCCCACTAATTAGGTCAAAGGCACAGCTGATGACACAAGGAAGGGGTCTAATCAGCTCTAAGCGCCCGTTTGGTATGCTTGATAGTATAAGGCCTGATAGAATAAGACCTAATTGTATAAGGCCTGATAAAAATTTAATATTATATAGTGTTCAGTATGTCACTGTATAAGATATTGTATTATATAAAATATAACCAGAAGAAGAGATTATAATAAATATAATTTTTAAATAGCTATTATAATTATTTTAGCTATTTTTTTATTATATATAAAAATAATTTTATATTAAAAATTATTTATTTATTTATTTTTAATTTTTTTTATAAATATAAAAAATATGAGAGAGAGAGAGAGTGAAATAGAGATGAAGTTTTTATATATCAAAATTTAAGTAAGTTTAGTATCACATTCCTATATTTGATTGTATTTTTTATTATATATAATTAAATTTATATTAAATACTTATTATTTATATATTTTAATAATAAATTTTTATTCCTATATTTTTATTTTAGTTTGAATAGTTATTTTACAATTACTTTTTAAAACATGTTTATTTATTATTAAATAATATTTTTTATTTATATATTTTTATTTTTATTATTTATTTAATAATTAATTTTCTTTTAATAAAATATATTAAAAAATAAAAAAGTGAAAGAACCCTTATATATTAAAAGCTAATCAGGTCTAATATGGCCTCCGTAGGCCGTATTAAGTTATCCATCATTATAACGTATAAGGGAGGTTTGATGGATAAATTTATACAATACATTGACGGCACCAAATAACGGATAAGATCATAACGTATTGTATTACCTTATCCTATCATGCCTAATACAGCATACCAAACACCCCCTAAGTTGCATCTCAATTGGGTCAAAAAAGCCTAAATCGCATTCTTGTGCAAGGCTCATACTAGACTGTCAACTTTCAAGCTTTTATAACTCAATATTGTTGGAATTAGCCTTCAAAGGTAGAAACAATAATTGTAGATCTTCAAGTAAGCTTTTGAACACAAAAAGAATTTTATCAATCAGACTTTTGTAGCTGAAGATATTGGTGAAATACTGCACAAAGGCCAGGCTGGATAAGACAGCATCAGAGCAACTTCATACTCCAATCTTGCAGCTAGATTTCACCAAGAAACTTTGAGAACTAGAATTTTAGCATGAAGACAAAGTTGGATATCTTCCCTTGATCTTTCCAAAACATTTTGAATTGCCTCAATCCGATCTCTGTAGTGAGAGATACGAATTTCTTCTACGACACTTTCCTGAATTCTTCTCAATTCAACTCCAAAATACTCCAACAAATCTCCATAAATTTCTTTCTTGCAAAATTGAGTAAAATCAGCCTTTAAATCTTCAAAATCACCTAAAATTCACCTAATTAACATTAGCCATAAGTAATATACAAGAAGTCCAAATGTCATGTAAAATCAGCTAAAAACTCTATAAATAAAGCACAAAACTATATCAAAATAAGAAATAAATGAGTGTATAAAAGACACTCATCAAATGGTTTAAAAGAGATGATAAAATATAAAGTTAACAAAAATTAAAAAAAAAAAAATTCAGGTGACATTTTGCCAAAATTAACAATTACGTTTTGGAAGTGTATAATATGGGTGGGGGGAAGTCACGGTAAAATGGAAGAAACAAATTACAAGTAGACTAGTGTAGTGAAAAGTAACATAGAAAGAGAATAAAAAGAGAGTGAAGACGAGAGACAAAAACAATGTCTGAAAGAGACAAGAGTAACCGCGAGGAAGAAAGAAAGAGGAAAAGATGAAAAGGAAAATAAAATGGTAGAAAAGCTAGTATGCACACACAGTTTTTAGGTAGGAATTGAATTTATTTTCGAAAAAAAAAACATGGTTACATTTTGTTACTATAAAGTTGTTCAATTTTATATTTTAAAGTTGTTAGTTAATTTATTAATTGTTTTTTCTATGTTAATGTTTATTTTTATGATGAGTTTTGAGTTCTTTTATACTCCTAAAAATTATTATGAGTTGATATTCTCTTGTAATTTATTATCATTTTTGTTATTTTATTAAATTGTTTATAGAGGCATATTATTCTTGTCTTAAAATATTATTTTGAGTTGTCAATATTCATGTGCTATTTTATTTATGGGACTAATATCAATGATTTAAAATGTATTTAACACTTAAAAAACAAGTAAAAGTTATTACCTGTGCTATACCTTGACTTGGACTATTGGATTATTTATACCGTTGAACTTGGACTATTTATATTATTGGACTTGGACTATTGAACTATTTATACCATTGCTTAAAATTTTATATTTAGACTTATTGATATTATTATAACATTATAATGATATTTTGATTTATGGATATTATTATAACTTTATAGTTACTATTACAATGATAGGATTAATGCGTTAAATGTGCCATGATAACAAAAATAATTCATGAACTATGACAAGAACTATTAAAATAATTAAACAAAAATTATTATAAAGTTGGTCCTTTAGAAATTGACATTTGGATTTGATAACTCTATGTTTTGAAGATTATAAGATATTATGATTAATTACATATTTATTTATATTGCTCAAGTTCACACAAGTTAAGTTATCATGCACTCAATTTAAATTACTAAAGTTTATTATTTATTTATGTTATTTGAGTTGATACATGATGCCAATGTTATTTGATCATTTGATCTATATTTATTGTCTAAGTTTATGCATCATTATATATGTTATGAGTTTATACACAATGGCAAACAAGAAATTGAAAAGAAGACAATTAAATTTGTCGCTAACTGCTTAGAAGGCAGAGAGATGGATATAAGATTTTTTTATATTACCTATTTTGATTATTGTGACATAAAAGTCTTGATTTATCATCACAATATTATGATTAACACCAGAAGAGGGGAATTCCCTATAAAAGGCCTTCACCTAGGTGTAAGATAAGCAGACAAAAGAAAGTGAAAACTAAAACTAATCCTAATAAGAGTTGCTTATTTATGATGCATTTTGAATTGCATGGCTTTTTTTTCAATATCTATTGCTCATGTTATTATGAAGTATTATTTCCACATAAGTATGATTGTGGTATAGTAACCATGTGGTTTTCTGCACTATGACATGGCTAGAATTAATCATGATTTTCAAATATTTTAGAATTGTTCATTTTCTATTAAGAATCGTTAATTCTCATTATTATTTGCGGTGGTTTCAGATTAATCAAATAATGTCTCAAACAAAGACCAACTCCTCTAACTATCAGAGAAGTACAAGACTTGTCTTTTAAATAATATGTAGTTTCTATTACTATTTTTAGAAATGTTCAACGAATTAAGTAGGTATATCATAACACTTTGATTGTATTTATGTAAATTAATGTTGAATATTGTACTTTCTGGGTAAATTTGTGCCATTAATTTTATTATGAATGTGTTACATATTCTAGAAGGTATTTGGAGGAAATCAGTGAGTTCACCATACCTAGGGGCTCAAGAGCCTTTATCTAGCACTAGAGATGATAAGTTAATTGATAAGGATCTTCCTCTTGTCATCCGAGGTCTCGGGAATCTCATTCATCCTTTCCCACATTGTAGCCGTAATAAGTAAGGAGTTGTATTGGTGCCATGGTCCTTGGATTTGTTTGTTTCCCTAATTATATGGGATTTGGTATTTGGTACGAAATCCTTTGGGGATTTCATGCTTATTGATTCTGAGATTATTTCTGTGCAGGTGGCCGTGGGCCTTTGGGGATGAGGACCAAGCTTGTCGACATTGGACAGAACTAGGTAATAGGCCAAGCCATAGAGCCCATGAAATCAGTTAGTCCAATATAAAGCCTTCTATATGT
The DNA here is from genome assembly GCA_031439585.1 of Pterocarpus macrocarpus. Taxonomy (NCBI): domain Eukaryota; kingdom Viridiplantae; phylum Streptophyta; class Magnoliopsida; order Fabales; family Fabaceae; genus Pterocarpus; species Pterocarpus macrocarpus. The sequence goes on from CM062520.1 coordinate 30,849,361, forward strand.
ACTGGGATATCGAGAATAAAAAACTGAACATTTATCATTACTACGTCAATGTCAATAAAGAGAGAAATCCAAATTTTATTTAATAGTAAGTTGTCCACTTTCGTAATGTAATTGTACCTTTTTTCGAAATTTAATCTTCAATTGCTCAATCACAAACTTGATGTCAAAGGCCACACTATCATAAACAATAAATATGAATCGTAAATCAATTTTACATTTATAAATTATCTCACAAAAGAAAATCCATGAGAAAGGGAGAGAAGCATCAATGAATAAAGATAATCTTGTGGGAGAAATTGAATTTTGTATACCTCGTGTTGCGTTTTGTGTTACTCACAAAGTATATAAATTTTCTTCAAACAGATCTAAAAGGTCTTCATTAGACAATTGAATGCATTAAAGTAAGAAATTTTGAGGGGAAAAAAGTTTAATAAGCACAAATAAATATATTCACCTACTATGGACATATAAGGAATTATAAACATCATGGATCAAGACTTTTTGGGACTTATTTTTATCATATAATAATAAGTCATAATGTGTTTGTTAAGCACAAGACAAGTGAAACAGAACACTTAAAATTGGATAGCTAATATACTTCCTTACCAAAGGAAAGTATAAGTTGAAAACAAGCTCAACTTCTTGCCTATAATTTCCTACAAGTCCATGAAGCTATATGACTAGTTTTCCTTGTAAGCAATAATCTATTTATATATGGATAGATTATTATAAATATATTAATTTCAAGATCTAGAATTTAAGAGTTTTCACACAGTTTGAATAAGAGTATGTACCATTCTCCATTGAACTGGAATAAAGAAAATGATCATTAGAGAAGCAGAATATGAGAATGATGATTTCTCTCTCCTAACCTCTTTCTTGATGGCACAATAGTGATGGAGACAATGTACTTCTATTGATAGTCGAGAGAGGACTATATCCTTGGTTTATATAGACAATGAAAAGGTGCTTTCATCAAGCATCTCCAATAGTCATACTTTTAGATCCCAATAGCCATATCTTTATATACTGAATAGTCATATATCTCTACATTTGAATAAGTATGACCATTCATAATGATGACTCTTTAATATGACTATTTATAAGGATGTCTCTTCAATAAGTCAATCAATATATTTAACATTATATAATAATTATTAAACTATTATATTGCCACAACCCAACCGGGGCCATGACCAGCGCTTAGGGAATTCAATTTCCCAGCAAGTTTACCCAAGAATCTCTTACAAAATGGAAAGAATTTCCCCTAAAAATTGAGCATTTCCCAAAGTACAAAACGTTCCTACTACAAGCTAGAAATATGCAGACCAGCCACAGAACCAAAATATCAACAGTATCAAAATACGGACTTAGGAATGACCAGCATTCTCAGAATGCTCTCAAAATTCAGAACATGCAAGACGTATATAAGGATAGATACACTTTTCAAAACCAGACCTATTACAACTATATACATGTATTATAACGGAAGTTAGACCCTGTCTGTGGATTATGGACAATAACTAGAATATTTGCATACAACTACTTAGTTATACACCGATCAAAATATAGAGACAACCTGGAGGCCCACACGGGGGAGGCCTCAATTACAGAGTCAGAACAGAACGGAACAAACACGTTTCACCAACGGTCCGATGCCGAAGGATTAACAAATAGAGCCAGACGTGTGGCCATCATGCTAGGCTAGCAACACTCCTGCTAGCTGGGTTGGCCAAACCAAGGTGCACCTAGGGCTAATGTATATTATGGTTAGTGTACAGTTCTGTTAAAGATTCCTCCCAAGAAAAGCCATTTATCCAACACTCAAAGAAAGTTCATAGTTAACTTTATTTTAGAAATTAAATTCATCAGTATCTCAAACTCCTATAATATTAAAATCCAATAAAATTTCCAAGCATATCAAAATTTTAAAATCTAACATGTAAGAGCCAAACATTTTTAGTCATGCCAATAATATTAAGTTTAGAATTAATTTAAGGAAATCAATTTGAAAACTTACTATATCAAAATCTGTAATTTCTATTGTCCAAGTTCATAATATTAACTTGAAACATCATGTCGATTTCCAAACATTTAGATAATCAAATCTCAACATCAATTGATAACAATATAGAAAATTCTTAAAACAAAATAGAGTATCGAAGAGTAAATTTCTCAAAATACTTGTCCCACCTACAGATGCACAGAATTAATAACATAATAATTCTATAAATAGCTTTAAAGATTCGGTTAGAAGACAAGTAGTTGTCAAGACATATATTTAGGAAAATAAGAAGAACAAAAAACAAGTTATAAATATACTATCATTTACAAACTAAACCGAGAAGTAGTGGTTGGAGATTATGGTATCTCGGAACCACGATTGCAACCCAATGGACTCCAGGACCGAAATGTTCCTAATTATATACCAAATAACTTGCAGAGCTAGAAATCATCCAAGATATCTCTTTCACTAAGAAGGTATTACATCAATTTAGACTTATGCATAATTACCCTCATCTATAACTACTTGGTTATAACCTTTAATTAAATCAACCACAAAACCAACTAGTTAACTTACTACCTACCAAAATTAAAATAAAATTCAGCTTACTCTTAATTCTTAGTTCTTTTAGTTCATTCTAAAATTACTCTCTCTTCAACTTATCCTTTTCATGACTTATCTCATTTACTAGTTCTAACTCTTCACTATGTCCATATCCAATCAAATGCCACAAAACTAATTCACATAATCCAACTGAAACCTAAAAGCACATGTACACACAAGAACATGAGTTAATTAACAACCCTATAGAGAACTCCAAATTCTAAAATTCAACCAACACCCAAAAACACACATACATGCTCCAAAATAATTTGACTATCTTACAACCAACAACATAATAATTCCAGATAATTTATCATCTTCAAAACACTAAACTCTAGGACATAATAACCTAGTGTTGTGACTCACACTCAAATTCAACTAAGGAACTCACACAAGAATACTAATGTCAAGATGCTTACCCAAGATTGTGAATTTAGGGAGCTAAATTAAGAGTCCCACTGCATGGTAGAAGCGCTATAGCGGAAAGGGAGACAAACTGCCATAGATAGAGAGAGACTGCAGAGGACAGAGAGAGAGAGAGAGAGAGAGACAAATTGGCAAAGAGAGACAGACAGATCGCGGTGAAGAGAAGGAGAGAGCGAAGGTGGGCGAGGGGGCCAAGAGAGAGATGAGATCGCAAGTGAGAGAGAGAGGGAGTGAAAGTGAAAGTCTAGAAAGGGGAGAGAACAAGAAATAGGAAAACAAGATGAAGATGTTGACGATGGGGGTAAAAACAAAAAGAAAGAATGACAAGGAAGAGGAATGGTGTGGACCACCATTAGTGAGGTGTAGAATGGTCCTTTGTCTGTCTTTTTTTTTTTTTCAACAACAAATCACTTTCATTTAACTGAGTTAAATACTTCTACCGCTTTATAATTTAAAGCGGATAGAGAAATGCCCAAAGACATAAGCTATATAAAATTATAAAAATTTTCCGCTACTCATATTTTATTGTTAACTAGTGTTTTATTTTAAACTGGGGTATTACATATATAGGACATAATTCTTACATTCTCCAACTTGTCCTATATAACAATACTTTATTGTTTAATAAGATACATAATGCACAAATTAACATAATGTTAAATGCTCATTACATTGGTTAAAACATAATATCATGACTAAGTAGAAAATTAATGTAAGCCATGGTAGTTGTATGTCACTACTTCTTCACATAGTTCCTTCCATGTACTACAACACTGACCTTCGTGCTCAACATGACACATAACGAAGAGTATGGTCCAACTTTAATGTCTTTATTAAAAGACCATTATTCATGTTGTCATTATTCTAATCCAATAATGTATACTAATTAGAAATAGGAAATGAATATCAAAAACAAACTTCATTATTAAGCTGAGAGTGGCATACAAGTCAAAATAATCATAAGACAATATCATCAATGACATCCAATAATGTCCATTCTCTTAACATGCTCATAAAATGTCTTGGGCAGCAATTTGTTAATGGATCTGCAACTATAAGGTTTGTGCTAATATGTTCTATTGACACTCTTTGTTTCTGAACTTCTTCTTTAACGGCAAAGTATTTTATCTCCATGTGCTTAGCACCCTTAGAATACTTGTCGTTTTTAGAGAAGAAGACTGCTACGGAATTGTCATAATAAATTTTCAGTGGTCTGGTTACACTATCAATAGCCCCAAGTCCTGAAATAAAGTTTCGTAGCCATAATCCCTGAATAGTGGCTTCAAAGCATCCCGCGAACTTAGCCTCCATGGTGGATGCAGCAATGATAAACTACTTCACACTTTTCCATGAAATTGCCCCTCCAGCTAAAAGGAACAAATAACCAAATGTGGATTTCGTTGAGTCAACACATCCAGCAAAATCTGAATCTGAATATCAAATTGTCTCTAGATTATTAGACTTTCTATAAGTGAGCATGTAGTCTTTCGTTCCTTGCAAATATCTGAGAACTTTCTTTGCAACCTTCTAGTGATCTAATCCAGGATTATTTTGATACCTACCCAACGTATTAATAGCATATTAACAGCAAAACTAATGTCTGGCGTGGTCCAAGTTTGTGCATACATTAAGCTCCTAACAATTGATGCATAAGGAATATTTTTCATTTGTTCTTGTTTCAATTCATTCTTTGGACATTGCCTAAGACTAAATTTGTCCCCCTTTTGAATTGGAACTATTCCTGGTAAACATTTGTGCATCTTAAATCTTTCTAGAACTTTATTAATATAGGCTTTTTGAGACAATCCTAACCATCCTTGTGATCTATCATGGAATATTTCTATTCCAATCACATAGGTTGCCACTCCTAAATCTTTCATTTCAAAATTTTTAGAGAGAAATTTCTTGGTTTCATGTAATAAACTAAGATCATTAGTAGCAAGCAAAATATTGTTAACATATAAGACTAAAAAAATAAACTTGCCCCCACTGATCTTCATATATATGCATCGATCAACGATGAAAACCAAAAGAGATTATGGTATCATTGAACTTAAGATACCATTGATAGGAAGCTTGTTTAAGTCCATATATTGACCTTTTAAGTTTACACACCATGTGTTCCTTGCCTTTAACTGAAAAGCCTTCAAGCTAATCCATATAAACTTCTTCTTCTAAATTCACATTAAGAAAGACAGTTTTAACATCCATTTGATGTAACTATAAATCATAATGAGCCACTAAAGCCATAATGATTCTAAGTGAGTCTTTTTTAGACACTAGTAAAAATGCCTCTTTATAATCAATGCCATCCTTTTGAGTGAAACCTTTTGCAGCAAGTCTAACCTTATATCTTTCGATATTGCCATTGGAGTCTTGTTTTGTTTTGAAGACCCATTTACACCTAACCTTTTTGCAACCTTTAGGCAATTTGACAAGATCCCAAACTTGGTTATCATCCATAGATTTCAACTCATCTTTCATCGCATTGATCCACTTATCAAAATCATCACATTCAATGGCTTAAGAAAATGAAACTGGATCATCATTTATTCCTAAATCAACTTCTGAATCTTGTAAATAAACCACATAATCATTAAGGATGGCTGATTTTCTTTCCCTTTGAGATCTTCTTAATTGTGGCTCATCTACTATAGGGACATCGTCATGATGGAGAGTTTGATCATTAATATGCTGTTCTTGGCCATTATTATGATGTACAATTACTGCAGGAACAACAACTTTAGAAGTCATGGGCAAAGGAATCTCAGCCCTAGCTTCTTAAATACTAACATTACGCAATTCTTCATTCTCACTGGTTAATCTATGTCCTTGTCATGTAAGGATCTATGGCATGGCCTGTCTAAACTTTCAAAGTATGCTTTCTCGGAAGCATAATCAGCCTATCCCAGGTCCGGTTATGAGAAACTGCTCAGATATCATTAAATGTAACACCCTCCCAAGCACAGTACTATACTTAAGTCATAATACCACACTCAGGAGTTGTTATTGTTTCTTGATCGGACCTCGTCTGACAGCAACCTTCGGCCGTCTCCACTCATCCTAGTCAACTCCGCTTAGGATGATATCTTCAGGATTTCTTGAGCTATTTGTAGATAATACAGAAATAAAGGAGTGAGAATTTATAATTCTCGGTAAGATTCTCTAAATTATCACATAATAACATGAAGGATAATTAAATAAGATGCATAGATTCATATAAATTAAGGAATAGTTGATTTGTCATGCACAAATGAATGCATATGACTTCTTAGTGCAAGTGTCGTTGCCTTCTTTAGCTTTCTTTATTTTCTTTTCTTGGCACACCTAGGCGTTACATATCTCCATCCCTAGGGTGTGAGCTTAGATGTTCCTTTAATTGGAGGGATCTCATTCTAACCATGTGCCTCTAATTCAGAGGGATCTCATCTGGCTACTTGCCTTCGAGATAGAGGGATCCCATTTGGCCACATGCCTCCAAGTAGAGGGATCTCATCTTGTCTTGTCCTTTAACTGCCTTCACTTAGAGGGACCCAAATAACTACCTCCAAGTGAAGGGATCTCATATATATATGATCTTCATGCGTATGCAATTATGCATTCTTTCATAAGAATAATCATGAGCATCTCATCATATCCTTGATCATAGGATTCATTAATGCACATGCTTCATTCATGGATGCATATATTTCACATATTTCGGCCGAACAATAATCAAACAAAGTTTGCAACCTTGACCTTGAATTAGGTTTTCTGCCACTTTTTCCCAGTTCTACCCGATTTTGTAAATTTAGCCATAAATTCCATTTAACTTGTTTGGACCTGAATTTTGGATATATTGAAGTGCTATTTGTCTAATTTCTAACCTCTTTGGTCTCATTAAGTTTTAATAAGTATAACTCAAGTTATTAGGGATTTACCTAGGCCCGTCCTATTATAGGCAGATTTACACACTAAAAAGTAAAAATTCACTATAAATAGAAAACTAGTTGGAATTGTATGAAAGCTATCATTTTAAAGATAACTGAGCGAGCTTTCGTTCCAACAAGTTTCATTTCATTTGAATAATCAAAGCTCAAGTTATGAGCTCTTGAACTTGGCTAACTTAAACTGCCCTATTCTAGCCCAGTTAGGACTTGGGGCAACTTCAATGATTTATTGGGAACAACATGATCGAATTTGGTTCTGAAATTTTTATGACATATTACCTATGTCTTAGCTTTCTAAAAAAATTGGGTGCATTCAATTTGAAGGAGTATAAGGTGAGATAGGCCTTACTCAATCCATTTTGGTCAGATTCAAAGATAAAAACCTAGGGCAAAATTTAAAAAATCATATCTTCCTCAGTACTAATACAATTGTCTTATAATTTATATAGTTTGGAAAACCCTAGATGTCTAGTTTCACATAAATATAGGTTCATCAAGTTTCGGAGGATGCAGGTGGAGCCGTACACTCCGAATATACGGATGCTATAGGATCTCCTAGGTTTCCATATTCTATTTTACTATCTTGCTTGTTTTTCATGTAAGATTCAATTCTAACCCAACCCAAATACTTGCCAAACCAACCAAGAAAACTTATAAAATCTCAATTAAACATCAAATACATGCATATATTTGAATTAATCAACAGCTACCAATCATAAGAGTTCAATAAAAAAGGTGGAATCCTACCTCAAATTGAAGCTTAAGCTAGTGGGAAAGCAAGTCTTGAGTGAAAACATGGAGGTGGGGTAAAGACTTGAAGATAAAGATATGAAATTGAGAAAGAAAAAGAGAAAGAAGGAGGTATGATGGGTGAAGGTCAAAAATTGAAGGAGGAGAAATGAGAATTATGTGGGTTATAATTAGAATGGAAAGTGGAGGGTGGTAGGTGCCATGGGTGATGGAATTTTTGGCCACATTTCCTCCATCTTGTGGTGGCACATGGTGCCACATTGAGTGATGAGAATGACTGAGTTTTCAGCCAATTAAGCTAAGATTCCAGTGTAAAATTTCATTAATTCCATTCTGACAGTATAAAATACTGAATTTCTTTCAAACCGGCAATATATTGCTAGCAACCATTTTAAAATTCTCTGCATATCTACTTTAACTTTCCCTAATGCTAATATCTTTAATTAACTACCAATTACCCTCTAATTAAATTTTAATTAACTTTACTTATCCAATAAAATCGAATCAATCGATTAATGATGTAAATTAAATGTTTTATAAATTCAGAGTCTTTTCTGTTTTCTATTTTTCGTAGCTAGTGGCATCTTTGTAATTGTGAGTAAGTCTAGGGACATCCCATGTCATTTCATATGTGGACACCTTCGTGGTACAATTGGCAAAGAATTTAATTTCTACGTTTTTGCTATGTGATTCTACTCTATTTAAAACCTTATTTTGCTAATTCTATTGATATAGAAACCTAAACGTCATTTTCTAGAAAGTTCAGGAGTAATTTTGGAAAGGATCTTTAGGAGTCAATATGTAATTACTAAAAGTTTTGGGCAAAGCCGCAAAAAAAAAATCGAAATTTGCACAGGGATGTTTTCATCATTTTCTGTTACGTTATATGGGGTTGTTACACATGTTGTTCCAGAGGCAAGGAATTGAGTATGAATTGTACCAAAAAGTATTCATCCATGGACATCCCCAATGACTTTAATTTTGCTACTAAGTTTGTTATCTCAAGAACATGCTCATGCATGGTACGTGAACCATCAAATTTTATGATGGTCAGTTGACTCATTAATGTACCAGCAAATGACTTATCAGCAGTTTGTGAATGTTCTTTCACAAATTTCATAAATTCCTTAGCATTCTCCATTTTGGAAAGCGTAGACATAATATTGTCTGCAACTGTCATTCGCATGAATATCAAGCCTAATTTGTTCGACCTTTCCTATTTCTTATATAATGACTTTTGTTCAACACTGCTTTCATCTATAATAGCAGCAGGTTTCTCTTCTTGAAGGGCTAAATCAAGATTCAAAAAACCTGAGTGAAATTGGACTTGTTCCCACCAATCAGAGATATTCATTCCATTGAACAAGAGAATAGATGAAGTATGTGAATGAAGTGAAGAAATAGGTACCACAAATGAGAATCAATCATAACTTAATGCTTTGAGACATAAAGTTTGTCACATAAAAAATTAGATTCAAATAATGGAGACAATTATTAAGTACATATCAAAGTTCCCTTTGCTTGATCCTAAGACATGCAAACATAACGATGGTAATGTAATACATTCATCTAGTTATTGAGGTATGCTAATTGGAATTATTTGCTATCTTTGGATATGCAGAATAAAACTATTAGACATACCAATTACTAGCAATTATGTTCACTAATTATAAGAACAAATAATCAACCTTTGGGTGATCACAGAATTGTCTCATAATAATGAACTTCAATTTATCCACATAACATAATGTCACATATAAGCATCAAAATCTATGGGTAATTGAAAATACTATTATAATTTAAAATTTATTTCCTTTAAGATTTGGCCACTTTGTTGACTAACAAATCATACATCATATAAACTTTAAATTATAAATAAACATTACAAGCATAAATATTGCTACAGTATAATTAATTATTTGTTAAATATTCATGAACGTAATAAATAAATAATAATAATGATACAAATATGTCACGACCCAACTCAGTCCGTGACCAAAGCATAGCGACATGTCCCTAGCAAGCCTATCTTAGACCATTTTCAAAGAAAATTGGGTAGAGTTTCCTTTGTATTTAGGACTATTCCCAAATAAGGATCCTCTATCTGCACAAACAATGCAAACACACAAATATCATTGGGGATCCAGGCATTCTCAGAATGCACCCCACAGCACACAATATAGGATTTTAAAACATAATCATTTTTATGAAAATATACATATACATATCCATACATGAAACTTAATCCATAATCATTACAATTCAGACTTAACATAATTAAAGACAACTAGTTTTACTACTAATCATAACTAACACAGGAAGGACCCTGCCTGTAAACTAATGGAGCACCACTAGACATAACACAAAATATATCCTAAAGTTGACAACCTCTAGAAGCCACCACCGAGCTCGAATCTACACTTGTCTAAAAACATGAAAAGAGAGGATAGAGTGAGTCATACAAACTCAGTGAGAGATAACATGCCTATAACAAGAATAGGACAAGCATACACATAAACTTTTAGCAAAATAACTTTATAAGCTTTTTAAGAAACTCATATTATTTCTTAAGTAAAATCCTTTGTTTATATATATTAATATACTATAAAAACTTCAGATAATAGCATATCCAATATTTGATCTATCATTAAAACCTCCATAGCTTGCTAAAGCACATTTTTAATTCAATTGAATATAGACTTTTTCATGAATATATAAGCATCATACATATAGAATTAACTATGATGAATCATGTGTAATAAATATAACAAACTAGACATAAAGATAGAAATACTTTCTCATATCATGAAGAGTAAATACTTATTTCAAAATCATAATAAGACTTAAGGGAGGAACCTATTTCAGAAAATAACTGCCTGACTGGGCTTGCCCAGTAGTAACTGATAAATCCCATGTTTAAGCTTGCCAACATGTCTATATCTTCCAGACATGTCGGCCAAACATGCCGGGTTAGCACTCACCCTGCTAGCTAGGTTATTCGAGGTGCACCAAGGCTAATGCTGCTGCCATTAGCAAACAGTTCTATCACAATTCCCTCCCCTCAAGTAAACTTTACTCTTTGCTAAATCCATATCACTAAACTTTTCTTTAGCTCAAATCATGTACATTTTAAAATTTACTACCAAACTAAGGTTCAACGTATAATACTTTCAACTTAAAGTATCTAAAGTTATTCCACAAAGCACTAAAAATAAACTATTTCTTTCTATCAAATTACTCAAGGTATTAGCCTTTTGAACATTATAATTTCTAATAACATGAAACTTCATCTTTTCTATCAAAGTACTCAAATACTAGAAATCAACTTTCAAGGTAGCTTGTCCCACAACTACACATACATACATAAATACTTATAAATATATACTTAACCAACATAATCACTTTCAAACTTTCCATAAACATAGAGTAAACTATTATTCAACCTTTCACCATAACTTATCAAAGTTCATATTAAACACGTATTTTAGAAAATTAGAGACAAAAGCAAGTTATAGCTACACTATCACTCACATTTGAGAGCATGAGGAGGAGATCCAAGCTTAACATGCCATAGAGCCCATGGCTGATCCTCACGAGCATCTAACATCATAAAGAACACAAATCAAGTACTAATTAGTTTCTAAAGCTAAGGATTTCCTTAAATCACCCTTCCATAACAAAACCCCCCAAATCAAAACCCTCAACTCCACCTCCACTACTCCATAACCAAAATTAAAGGAAAAACTTAATCAACTCTTGAAATAGGAACACATATGAGTTCGATACTTACCCTTGGAAACCAAAAGCAATGAAAGAAGGGAGTGGGTCACTGGTGGAGCTCCAAATCGCTGCCCCCAAGCTTTTCCCAAGCCAAAATCGCTCCCCTCTCTCTTTATGTTCACTTGAGCATGAGAAACTTCATATGGGGGTGCCAAAACGTTGAAGAAATGGAGGTTATAGGTGGGGGATTTGATGTGGAAGAGTGGGGAAAGGAGGAAGAAGAAGAAAAGGAAAAGAGTGAAGAACGGTAAAATGAAGAAGAAGCTTCGCAAATCACGTTTTTATTCTTGCCGCCACCACCTAGGCGATGGATTCCGGGCGCCCAGGCGATCGCTGGGCTGACAACACTTCAATTTTGCATGTCCACCGCCTAGGCGCTACATTTGGGCGCTTGGGTGGTGCTCCTAAGCCAAAAATTCTCCCAATTTATCATACAATTGTAGCATAAATTCCAAAGCTCCAAGAGGTATTTCTAAACATATTTTCACTCCAATAACTCCCCTAACAATCCAAGGACAATCTTCTAGAAGAAAATTTTTCTAAGGCCACAACCACGCTTGAATTATAAATTATCTTCTTAACACTCATCTCCTCTTTAACTCACAACTCAAAACACATCCACAAGGGTCAAAACTATTCTTAATCATATTCTAAATCTAGAATCGATGAAATAAATGATAAACTAACTTACAAGGACATCTTTCTTAAGATCCAAACCAAATAAACTCAAAACTACACCTTTAAGACTTTATCTTTGCATCGGGTGTTACAAAATATATCCATCAATGTTTGTTTTTCAAAACCGAATGAAAACCATTATTTGAAATAGAATTATGAATGCCACCGAATGAAGGTGACTTTGAGAATTTTTTTTTATTTCAAATATATATGTCCGAAAACAAGAACGGTTTTTCATTGATAATCATTTTTACTAAGAAGAAAATGTTTTTAACGATTATGTTTCAGAACCGTTATCTTCTTCTTTAATATTAAAAAAAATGGCTTCCATTGGAAAGTAAAATATATCGTCATTTAAAATTTCCTTATTCAAAATATATATTCCATAACCATTCTATGTTTATGTTAATGTCAGGAACTTATGAATTTGAAGAAAACTTAAACAATCTTTATGGCTTTAAAGATGCAATCGGGATAAGACAAAGGTAACAATCAATGGAAAAGTAAAACATGTTCCAATTCATTCTTAAAATCTGAAGTTAACACACTTTTGATTCATGAAAAGTAAAAATCACAGAGACATGGAGAATAAAAGGAAAACCAGTGGGATATAGTAGAACAAACTCCACGCACTCATGATATTGGTACTTATAAACAGTCATTGGCGAATTGAACTATTACTCATAATTAAAATCAACCAAACATGTACTAACATGAATTTAAATGGAAAAAAATATGAGTTCTTAAACCTAATACTCTGATATCATATGTAAGCAATAATCTATTTATGTATGGATAAATTATCATAAATACATTAATTCTCGGATCTAAAACTTCATACTTTTCACATAGTTTAAATAAGAGTGTGTACCGTTCTCCATTGAATTTGAATAAAGAAAATGATCCTTACAGAAATAGAATATGAGGATGATGATTACTCTCTCTTAATCTCTTCCTTAATAGCACAATAATAATTGAGACAATGTGCTTCTATTGATGGTTGAGAGAGGACCACATCCTTAGTTTATATAGACAATGAAAAATTGCTTCCATCAAATACCTCCAATAGTCATACCTTTAAATTCCAATAGTCATGTCTTTACATATTGAATAGTCATATCTCTATATTTGAAGAGGTATGACCATTCATAATAATAACTTTTTAATATGACTACTCATAAGTATGTCTTTTCAATAAGTCAATCAATAGATTTAACATTTATATAATAATTATTAAACTATTATATGGAACATAATTCTTACATTCCTTCCTCAAGAGTAAAGGGACCGTATAAGTTGAAAACAAGCTTAATGTCAGGTCTGAAATAGTTCGTCCACCTAAGTCGGTAAACTCTTACCACAACGAAGAAGACCTGAAAGGGAAAAATTATCTTATCAACTATGGAAACAAGAAGGTCATGTGTATTAAGCAGAAAAATAGAATGAAATTAGCAAGTATTATTTTTATGTTTGACAATAGTTAGAAGGAAATACAAGAACAAAAATTTTATGAAGAGAAGTCTCCAAAATGGAGAAGTCATGATTTTGCACTTGACTAGGTAATTTTTTTGTTTTTTTGATTAAACACTTGACTAGGTAATGTAAACATAATATAATGCTCCAAATATGACAATAAATTAAATTTGTCTTCTACTTCAAAAATAAAATTACAATGAATTCTGCCAATTTGCTCAAATGACAATCATTGAGAACCTCATTTAACGAAACCTCTTTAATACCCAAATGGAAGCCTGTCTTTCTTTTCTTTTTTTTTTTTTTTTGGTAAAGGAAAATCCTCCTTTTATTTGTTATTGTCGGAGTTGGGCTAATAGGCATCTTTATCGCTTATTACCGTTGACCTTCACTGAAAAAATAATAATGCAACACATTGCTCAACAAACTTTGCACATGCAAACTAAATGGCAAATGCAATCACAAATCTTAGCAGCCTATAAATTTATAAGCATACCATATTCTTTGATAAATACATAAGCACCATTTAAATATACTAATTATCCATTAGTTGATGACCATTCATATGTACTCACAAAGTTTCTGCTCTTAAGTCTGAACAAAAGAATATTTTGGGTCTTGCATTTGAAAAGAAAATGGATTGATTATTGTGAATTCTCAAGAATAGTTCTTGAGATATTGAGTGCTAACCAAATTTAGCAAGTAATGACCAAGATATAGGTCAGCCAAAATGTCAAATCCCACTATCAAAATTTTAGTTTGCTAATAGTGCATTTTAGCCAGTTTAACACGTTAAAGTGAGAGGCTACGCAAAAAGAAGGAAAAAAAGGGCAATAAAGATAGAAAATATGTCTTAATTACATGCAATTGTAATATGATTATTATGGCAAAATTGGTTGCCACGATAAAGTGCTTGATAACTCCCTATAGTAAATTATTTATGTTTTATTTTAGTTAGATTTGAGCTTTAGTTATTTGAATTTATTTAATATTTTAGTTATTTTTAATTAGTTATTTTGATTTAGGATCTTTTGTAGTATGATTGTCATTTCATCATTTTTTTTTATATACTTATTTATGCTTTTGCCTAATTGTCAATAGGTACAAGCATTCAAATTGGAATTTGGAGCTATGAGAAAGCTTATCTTGCATGAAATTAAAATCTTTTAGCATTAAAAATTCAATATCTAACCCTCTAAAAGTTGGATTATGATAATTCAAGATTCTTTAGAAAGAAGAGAAGAAGATCTCGAACTTTGTTGCTCGACACTTTTTCTAGTTCTTGAGTTTTCGAGGAGAAAAAGGCGAAACAAGATTGAAACTTTGTCATATCTCTGATGTTATCAAGTTTGACCTTTCATTGCTATTTCACTCATATATTGGGCTACAAAACTCTGAGGGCAAATCCAACTATTTTGATCACTATAGTGCTTGGAAATGCGTAAAAGAGATTAGCACTGTCTGGGTGCCGCAGTATAGTGCAATCCCGACCATAGAATTAATGGGCTCATGCCGAATTTCGAAAATAGGGACTTGCAGACTATAAAAAGCAACACTTAAAGTCCAAAGACATTTCTCTTGACACCTCTGAACACTTCCCAAGACCTAAGGCTTCCATCATAGAGAGTGAAGGTGAAGATTCAAGGATTCTAGAGCTCAAATTCAATATGGAGAGATCCATATTCATTCGAATCTCTTGTCTCTAGCTTTCATTCTTTATGGCTCTTTATTCTTTTGTCTTCTCATCTTCATACTCTTCCATTATTTTTTTTTCTTTAGTCATGAACTAAATTTCTTTTGTTAGAGCATTAATGGACCCTTTTTGTATGACAATTTTACTTATGAATTAATGTTAATCTTGTTTTTATCTATCTTAATTACTTAATGTTTTTGTTTGTGCTTAATGTCTTTGATTGCTCGATCACCAATTGATTGATTCGGGGATTGATAATAACTCGAGAAAGAATTTGTGAATAAAGTCTCTTAACATAAACATCGTGAGCTGAGCAAAAACTAGAGATAGACAAACGCAATTCATGTAGTCAACATAGGAACCTATAGCATTTCAACCTTTACCTAGATTAGTTTATGCTAAAAGATTAGGCAATCAGTTAGGATAAAGAATATTGCTTGACCTCGAGAGAAGCTAGGAATAAATTAAGAGGAATTGACCGTGAGTCAATTAGAATATGAACCAAATAACAAAAATCATAGTAATGCGTGTATAATAGGTGAAATTAATTAGCCCTAGTGTTCATCCCATTAGCATCTGTCTGGATTACTATTTTTCTTGTTTAGTTTATTTTATTCAAATTTTAATTTCTTCATCCATGAATTCATTCCATCCAAATAGTCATTCCCTTATACTATCATGTACTTGATCTATCCTCATGGGATGATACTCTTTTTTGTCACTTTATTACTTGTATGACCTAGTATATTTGCTGAAGCCGCATCAAGTTTTTGACACCGTTGTCAGAGATAGCATCAATATCACTCTTAGTTGATAGGAGACTAGATTGGACTTTTATTTTTAATTTTCTTTTTATTTTATTTTATTTTACTCATACTTTCACTTGTTCTTGTGTTTTATTTTGTAGTTTATGCCAAGGAGCCAATCTGCAGGAGATTTACTATTTGATCCAGAGATCGAGCATACTTTGTAGCAACTCAGGAGAAAGTGAATAACAGCTAAAGAATTTCTAGAAGCTACCATAGCTAATGAAAATGAGCAGAATGACAGAGTTATGAAGGATTACTTGACACCCCACTCTTCAAGGATGCTCATCTAGGCCACCAATCTAATCAAACAATTTTGAGCTAAAGACATCACTTATACAGTTTGTGAAACAAAACTGCCAATTTGCTGGACTGCCTAGTGAGAATCCTAATGAGCATCTCAACAATTTTCTAGAGATCTGTGACACTGTAAAACTTAATGGTGTAATAAATGATGCTATTCGACTGAGACTGTTCCAATTCTCATTGAGGGACAAGACTAGAGCCTGGTTGACGTCTTTACCTTAGGGAATACTCACTACCTAGGAGTTGGTGCCAAGAAAATTCTTGGAAAAGTACTTCCTGTAACACCCTACCAATTTAATGTTATGCTTAAGTCATAGCATGAAATTAAGTAGATTGTGTTACCGTGTAGATACTCTGCTTACTGTTTATTTATCATATCGCATCTCTTTTTTTTCTTTGTAAACAAGCAAAACGGTGCGTTGTATATAATGAACGTGATCCACATTATAGAATGTAACAAAATTTAATAAAAAGCACAACAGAAAAGAATAAAGACAAGTAACATATTATTAGTCGTATACATATATATGTAAGTTGGAAGCCAATGCTTCAATTTATATATAGGTTCAAAAGCGGGTGAAATAAAGGAACGACAAAATTTCAGTAGAGATGGAAATGGCAGGAGCTAGCTATGTACAACAAGTCCAACTCGGTGTCATGGTGGAGTTGTAGGTCCGGAATCTCAATAAAAGTGTGGTTGTCGAGTCCATCACTAGTGTCTGAGAATGATGCAGAAATACAAAGCGAGATGAGAATTTAAAAAAATTCTCAATAGGGTTCACATATGGTATTTAATTGACGTCACATTCATTCTCAGTTGCCTCGATTTTTATTTAATTACAAAAACATGGAATCAAATCGAACTATCCACATTTAATAAGTTTAAGAAAATGTCCGGTCTGAGGCAAGGTTCAATTTTACTTAAGACAGCATAAGAAACAAAATAAACTACTAAATAGAGATACATGGAATAATGAGCAGAATAAACAAACATACAATAATAAGTAAACATCACAGTCAGACTGTGAGCAACTTATAATGGCTATTCAATGTGACCATGCAAAACTCATCCTTGAACTTATCCTCATGACTTTTCCATTACTTGGTCCCCTAGGAGTTCTTGGCCATTTAGACTCCTAGGTAATAGTCTGCTTTTCAGGATCGAGCTTGTTCATATATAGGAATGCCGGGTTTAGGGTAATAGTCTGCTTTTCAGGATCAAGCTCGTTCCTATACAAGAATGCCTGGTTTACTTTCCCCGACCTTCCAACCGATCTATGTCCCTTAACTTTATTCGGGGGCTGGCCCAAGTATTATGGAACTTTCATCATAACATAATCTTTATGAATTCTTGAAAAATGCACATGTATCTTATAACTCATGCATAGGCTTTACCGAAAGTTTGGCAGCATAACAGAATGTGTCCGCTTTTCCATGAATAGTGCCAGATAACCAGGAAATTTTAATCAAACAGCAAACCCAATATAGAGCATCACATCTTCAATAGCTGTCACACATAACAAAGTCTTATGAGCAAGGCTTAAGTAATTAGGTGCAAGTTTTAAAATCTTAAGTCTTAGTCTATATTGCAAACTTTTAATTTCTATTGATTTTCCCGAGTTTGAGCTTAGGACCGAGTTCCGAGATTGAATTGGGTCCGAGTTTTGAGATTATATAAGTTCCGACTTCCGGGGTTATGTTCGGTCTCTGAGATTGATAGGTTGAGTTTTGGAATTACGGGTATAAGAGTTTTAAAGTGTCCTAGTTCTCGATTTCCGAGATGCGGTTATAAGGTTTCATATTCTGATACTAACTTCCAAGTTTATGAAAAAAATCCCAAATTCCGGGTTTAGGTATTTTAGGCTTATATTCTTGCCCTTGACTTTCGATCCCAAAGTGTTTTATTTGCTTGTGATCCCGAGTTCCGAGTTTCTAACATTGACTATACCCGATCTAGTTTCCTATTCACTAAGTTCCGAGTTTAACATTAAGTATACTCGATCTAACTCTCTATTTGCTAAGTTCCGAGTTCTGAGGTCAATATTAAGTATACCTGATCTAGCTCTCTGTTTGCTAAGTTCCAAGTTCCGATATTAACTAAACTTGATCTAGTATTCATACATGTCTCTAGCTAGAATTGCACTCTTATAAGAGAAAATTCACCAAAAATAGAAATATGGGTGAAATCATATATCACTGTAAAGCTAACAAAGCAAGCTTTCAAATGAAATAAGTTGCATATTATTTGAATGAGTATAATTCAAGATATAAGCCCCGAAACTTGACCCTATTGGACTACCCTGTTCCAGCCCGGGTTGAAATTAATGTGAATTCATTGATGTACTGGGGATAGTTGGCAAAGAATCTAACTCTAAAATTTTTGTGGATGTTCCTTCATATGTTAGCTTTCAAACAACATTGGATTTACTCAATTTGGAGTTGTGTAGGGTGAGTTACACCCTTCTCAACTCACACTACCTAGATGAAAGTCCTGATTTCTAGGTCAAACTTCAAAAATTCATAACTACCTCTATACTGATCCAATGGCCTTATATTATATATGTATGGAAATCCCTGAATGTCTACTTTCATATAAAAATAGTTTCATTAAATTTAAACGGTAGTAGGCAGAGCCGTACACTCCGCTGTACAGATTGCCAAGGGATTTTGGTCTCCCAGCCCCTCACATCTTCCTACTTTCACCCTTCCTTACTTCCTAATTGATTTTGACATCAAGAACAGCCAACAAACTAGCCAAGATCATCATATTCATTCAATCATCACATCAAGAAGTAAGAAAATAAAGCCATAATCAACCACTCACAACCAGAATAACAACAATAAAATTGAACCTCTACCTCCTTTAAGTGTGATTTTGCTAGGTTTGAAGTTTGGATTGATGGAACCTTATCAAGCTTGAAGGTTTGATGGAGTTGGTTGAGAGGAGAAGAGAAGAAGAAGGCTGAAATCAGAGGAGAGGGAGGCGCAAGTTAGTTGAATGAAAAAGGGGAAGAATATGTTAATAAAGCTTAATGAGGTAATTGGCTAAGTGGGTGGTTATTGGTTGAAATTTTGTGGTTAAATTTCAGCCATATCCCCCTATTTTTGTGGCCTTCCTTGTGCCACTATTATGGGTTGAGTGGTTGAGTATCTAGCCTTAAGTCATAAGGTTTTGGGCATGTAATTCTATTGGTTCAGCTCCAACAATTTAAAATACCGAAATCTTACCGATTTCCTTTAAATCGGTAAATCGGTATCAAGAAAATTTCTATGAAATCTTCTATACTTCTAACCTAATTCCCTCATATCTAAACTCAATTAATTGCTAATTGATTAATCCTAAATAAATATTTAGTCAAATTTTAATTAATCTCAATTATTCGATAAAAACCGAACAATTGGATGAAAAACGATAAAAAAAATCCGGTGGATGTTACCCTTCCCTCCAGCCAAGTCTGCAAAGATGAGAAATGACATCACTTCCTTTACACAAGTGAAGGGAGAATCTTTTTATGAGTCATGGGAGATGTACAAGGAGCTGTTGGCTAAGTGCTCACATCATGGCATCCCTCTTTGGATGCAAATTCAAACATTCTACGATGGTCTCCTAATGTCTACTTAGATCATGGTTGATGCAACAGCAGATGGTTCTCTAAATAATAAGACACCAGAGCAATCCTAGGAGCTCTTTGAAGTGATGGCTAGTAATGACTATCAAAGGCCTAGTGAGAAAACCCAGAGGAAGGGAGTCCTAGAGGTTGATACTACTGCTCTCTTGGCACAAATGCAAGCCCTAGCTATTCAAAATGAAACCATTCAGACATGTTCTCCAACACCTCACCTACGCATGTCATGCTTTGTGATTTTTGCCATGGGAACCATTCGAATAGAAAGTGCATTGCACCTCCTTCTTTTGATAAGCAGGTTAATTATATGAATACTCAAAGACATAGCTTCCACTCCAACACCTATGTTCCTGGGCAACAATTCAATCAACCTCCACAAGAGAAGAAGCCCAACCTGGAAGATATGTTTCAACAGTTTATAAGGAGCTATATGTCTTTTGTGGAGAAGAGTGAAGCTTTTATGGAGAGGACAAAGGCTCAATTTAGAGCTCATGATGTCGCAATCAAAAACCTAGCGCATCAAGTAGGGCAAATTTCCAAGCAGCTAACTGAGAGGCCACTAGGTTCCTTACCTAGCAACACCACTAAGAATCCAAGAGAGCATGTGAATGCAATCATATTCAAAAGTAGGAAAGAATTGGCTGAATCTAAAAAGGAAAAAGTAACGGTAGAAAAAAAGCCTGCTAAAGATTTTAATATAGCACTACCTGAGGAGAAAAGATATGTGGCACCTTGTACTTATGACCTTCCAATTCCTTATCCTCAAAGGGTGAAGCAACAAAAGAAGGAACTAGAAGAGCAGCAATTCCTTAAGGTTCTTAATGTGCTTAAAAAGCTCCACATCAATATTCTGTTTGCTGAGGCATTGGAGCGAATGCCAAACTATGCCAAATTCATAAAGGAGCTACTCTCTAAGAAAAGGAAATTGGATATCGATGAGACTGTGCCACTCACTAGGAGTGTTCAGCAATCATTCACAAGAAACTACTGCCTAAACTGAAGGACCTTGGGAGCTTTACTATTCCATGCACCATCGGTGATTTGAGGATTAACAAGGCACTATGTGACCTTGGAGCAAGTATCAATCTAATTTTGTCACATGTGCATAAATTGGGCGTTACTGAAGTAAAGCCCACAAAGGTATCTCTGCAGTTAACTAATAGATCTATCAAACTTCCCCATGGTATTATTGAAGATGTTTTGGTGAAGGTGGACCATTTCTTCGTTCCCACTGATTTTTTTATTCTTGATATGGAGGAGGATGTTAATCTCCCTCTAATTCTTGGGTGGCAATTCTTGGCCACTAGCAGAGCCTTGATTGATTTGGAAGAGGGGGAACTAACTCTAAGATTTTAGAACAAGAAAATGAGGTTCAAACTCTTCCAAGTAATGGACTCTTCCACAAAGACAGTTCAATGCTATAAAGTGGATGTAAAGGACCCCTAGTGAAAGAGGAATCCCAGCCAGACATTCTAATTAATCATTCAATCTCAAAACTAAAGAAAGGGATCTGCTAGAAAGTGGAGCATGGAGAAGTCACTGATATGTGGGATCCAGGTGATATCTTTTGGGGAGGTATAATTCAAGTATTCCATCATCAAGCCCTAAAAGTTAGAAGCAGGCTTAAGCTAAAGCATGACTTAGGAGGAGCAATAAAAGGACAACAAGGGCCTCAGTCCTTCCTTACTCTCCTGGATGAATTGTAGGGGTCATGTCTAACTTAGCGAAATTAAATCAAAGTACTTGTTGGGAGACAACCCAATTTTTCTAGCCTTTCTTTTATTTTTCGTTCTTTAGTGTTTTTCTAGTTTTTCTTTTGATTTTCTATTTTAGGTAGAATTCTATTTTTGATTGATTTTAATTCATTTAATTTTGTGTTTTGTTATGTAGATTTATTGGAGCAATTAAGAAGTGAATAAGTGAAGGAGGAAGCCATCATGGACATGCAAGAGAAAAGATGCAAAACCACTAGCAACAATAATACATTATAGCACATTATAGCGCAAGCCTATTGTTGCAAAGTGTGAATATGAGGCCTCCGTGCATGATGATAATTAGATTTGGGGAGTCACTTTCCTTTCCTTCTTTTGAATTTATTTTCATGCATTAGGGACAATGCATAATTTTAAGTTGGGGGCTTAGGAAAGTCCATTATTACACTTTCTTATATGTTCTTGTTTCCTTTTATTAGTTTAGTTTATTAGGCTGTTAGTGTTGTTAGTTTCAATTTTCTTCTTTTAAAAAAAAACCAAAATGATTTTTGTTTTTAGTCCTTTTTTCTATTTTTTGTTGATCAATTGGTTGTTGTTAGCCTGTGCCTATAATATGAAATATCGCTTTGTTTGTTAACTCTTAAATAACTTTGGATTCTAATTTGAGTCTTAAAAATCTTCTTGTGCATTTACTATTGAATTGAGAAAGATCATATCCTTACACTTTTATAAGAGTTAGCAACTTAGGGTTGGTGATCTTTATGCTTTAATACTTTATTTAAATTGAGACATGTATTCTTATTCACTTGAATCTCTATTGAAATATATGTGAGTGAATCTTAGCGTTGAAAGTTACTTAGGCCATGTTTAATAGCCACAATTGAGCCTTATTGCCCACCGTCTGTCATTGATCTTTAGTCACCCCATTTTTGAGTCTTGAAGCCTATTCTTGAATTAAACCATATGGTGACCCTAACACCCTTCCTTCTTATCCTCCTTTGATCCCATGGTTTATCCTCAAGCCTTAGCTTCTAAACTCATTTGAATAGGGTAATACCTCTACTATCACAACCTCATACTTTTTAAAGTCAAAAGTGGAGTGGGAGAATATTTGGAAAAAAAAAAAAAGAGAAAAAGAAGAGAAAGAAGGAAGGAGGAATGAATAGAAAAGAAAGAAAAAGAGAAAAGATTAGTAATACAAGTAAAATAAAATGCCAAGGTTCAACAAGAGAAGCATGGTGATTTAAATTAGCTATTTTATTCATGAACTTAATCCATAAAATTTTCATCCCCCCACTATTACGTCATATCAAACTCACCCTTACAATAAAATTTAAAATCTAATTTTTATAAGTCAATTTTTGGAAGTTCTAAATCCCATAGCTATCTTTTCTATAAATCCTGATCTCTAAACTTATTTTCTGTCTTACCACTAATATGATATGTTGAATTTACATTATCTAAAGTGTGAATTCTTATAAAATAATAAAGTAAGAGGTTATTCATCTTTAAATCAATTGATGGAACTCATATAATAGAAGTTATTGATTTAAAAATAAATCATCCATCACTTTCTCACTCTACAAAAATAGTCACTTTAAAAGATCTTAATTCCAATGTTTTTCTTCTGCACCACACGCACCTTGATTTCTTAGTACCATAACGTGGGCTGCCCGCCATAGTAAAATTAAGTTTACTCAGTAGTTTTAGGTGCGATGATTTGTTTCGTTGCAATTGACAAGTAATATTGTCTAAATTTTATCTTCTTTTCAAATTTTCTCTTATATCATCTAAACGGAAGTTTACCGACGCTTTTATTATAGAAAGAAATTCTCTATCGTGTAATTTGACCTGAAGAATAGCTGACTTAACAAATTGGTATTCCGAATCCCACTTTCGTACGCTCTTCATTCTTTATCATAAGAGAATACTAAAGAAGCGAGAAGCATCTTTCTCAGAAACAAAGGTTTTTATCTTTTTTGGTCGTGACATGAGAGGTACATACGCCGCTGCGTTTGTGGGCTTGATCATAATGCAGAAAAAGATTGTGGACCCAATTGGCACACGGTTTTTGTGTGAGGAATAGCATATAAGTTAGCATCATCATCAATGCTTTGATCCCCTCGGATCCATGCTAAAAGGTCACTACAAATAACTTTTGTTTTTAATAAAATGGTATTGTTAAAATTCTTTAGCAGCATAGCCTATATATAATTCTTGTAAAAATATTACTTAAGAATTTTTAACAATATTTTTTATAATTTTAACATTTTTTATATATTATTAAAGAGTTTTATCAACATTTTTGTTAATAAAATTTACAAAAAACTAAATATGTAGTAGTGGATCTTATTGCCTTTGATTAATAGAACTGGAGGTGACACTAAGGTTAAGAGTATCAGCTTTTGTTCAATACATCTTAGTTGTACCTCACCATGACTAAAGATATATAATATTATCCCTAAATAAAGTTGAGTAATTAATAATTATGGCTGGAATAAACCATATAATATTCATGGATTGTTGATTCATTATGAAAGTTGTATTTTATATTCCTAAATGTTTGTCAACTGAATAGTTTATTGAATATGATTATTGACAAGAATTCAATCAGTTTGCTTATTGCATAAAATAATTTTCAAAACATATCATGACAAACCTTGGTTTCAGTTTAAGTTGAAAATATAAATATTTTTTAATTCTAGTAGTATCTTTGATATCTGCATTCTATTTAATTTAAACTGTTTTCCTCCCTATTAAGCATGTTCTAGATTAGCTCAGATTTCTTTTTTTTTTTTTTTTATATTAGTATATTGAAGTTGAAGAATATGATTACAGGCATTCAGCCTCCGATTAGAAAGTCCTTCAAGAAAATTGAACTCAACTTCGTACTTGTTGTATATAAAGCTATTCTGCTTCCTTGTTTAAAGGTTTGGGGCTTAACAATTGCCTGTACATTCGTTGTATAATAGAGAACTTGTAATTAATTAATTCATACACTACAGAAATATATATATATATATATATATATATATATATATATATATATATATATATATATATATATATATATATATATATATATAGTAGGTGAAGGATATATCCATATTAGGGTGTGTTTGTTTTGAATTTTTTCGCTAAAAAGATTTCTTTTTTTAAAAAAATAACTTTTGACATATTTGAATAAATTTTTAAAAATAATTAAAATTTTAAAAAAAATATGTTTTCAACATTTTTAACTATATAAAAAGTTTTTAATCTCATAATCACTTTTTTAAAAAATTAAAATAAACACACTCTTCGTATGATTATTTCCGATATTAATAGGACAACTTTTTCTCAATTAAATGTGTATGTTTGAAATAATATGCATTACGTAAGACTAATTAATATTTTTTTTCGGATAAAGCCTCATTTACGTTTATCACATTTTACAATGTTTCAAATTAATCCCAAATTTTTTTTATTCTATTTATGCCCCTAATATTTTCAAAATGTTTTAATCTCGTCTTTTCAACATTCAAATTATAAATTGAAAAAACTGAAATGAAGGTTAGGTTATAATATTAGTGATGATATATTTATTACTTATTTAAATAGGATAATATTATTACCATCATTTTCCCTATATTTTTGTAAGATATGAAAGTTTTCTTTTTTAATTTAAACCCCCTTAACGCTGAATTAATATTTCTTCTGCTAAAATCTATACCTGAAACTTTTTCTTTGAAAATTGAAGGCAAATAATCTCTATTGATGATGTTTGAATATCACTAACATTGAAATTTCACCTTAATATTAGTTTTTTCATTTATAATTTGGATGTTGTTAATCAAAAGAACAAGATTGAAATATTTTAAAAATGTTAAGAGTATAAATAAAACAAAAAAACTTTTGAAAATAAATTGAAATTATTGTAAAATATAAGAGGCATAAATAAGGCTTTCCCCTTCTATTTTCTCATGAAAGTATAGACAGCTTTCGACAAGTTCAATTAAATATAAATAATTAAATACAACTCAAAGGATTGATTTTGAGGTTAAAGAGGTGTGCTCTCTACTTAAACTATTCAGGTTGTAACCTTAAACTAGCAATAAGAAGTTTAATTGATTCGTTATGTTGAAGTATTGGAGAAGTGTGCAATTCGTAATGTATATAATTAACACAATCACCTTATCAAAAAAAAAATAATTAACACAATTTAAAATGACCAATACACTTTAAGACAAAACCAATACATGTCCAACTCCGTCCCCATATAGGGGGGAAAAAATTACTCAGTAGAGCATTAAAGTTTGCGTTTGTATGCAATTTGTACTGCTAACTTTTTGTGCAAATAACACTATATATATATATATATATATATATATACACACTTTGTAATATGCTGAAAACAACTGCTGAGAGTACACCTTTGGAAAGGTGGGGTTGATGGACGGTGAATGCGCGAAACTGAGCTAAGTTGGTTGTCAATAGAAAAATAAATTAACAGGTTGACTTTTTGCAAAAGTGCACAGTACCTTCGTTTGTGAAGCTTCTTAGTATCGTGGCACCTATTTAAGCATAAACGGTTCATGCAGTCCTTGCCATTACCAATCGCTGCTCATCCTTCTCAATCGACCCAGTGCCTTGTATCATCTATTTCACTATGCACACAAATTTTCTCAGTCTGCTGGTGATCCTTCTGGGTTTTTCCTATGTTTTCTCTATCTCTGCTACCCCTCCAACCAGTAAGCCTCCTAATTCGTTGGTTTCTCTTTCGTTTTCTTTGCAAAAAACATAGTGATGCACTGAATTGATTTGGGCGTTTGCAGGAGCCCAGAATTTGAATGAACAAGATACATCAGTTATGCCTACTTTAACTCAGGTCAGTGCTCCTGATCTCTCTCTCCCTCTCTTTTTCATAGTAAAGGTTATATATTTCAAAATCTTGTTTGATAGCTAGTTTCAAATTAAAATCTGCTTTCAATTTATGAGCTATTGCTTTGGTAAAGAACCTTCTTCTTTAGGATTTTACTATTAAACACTCAAGGATTACAGCCTTTGATTTACCATATATATATATTTTTTATTATTATTGAGATGTGTAGCATTTAAGCTGATTCTTTCTATCACTTAAATTTGTTTTGTATGGCAATGGTTTTTCCTAACAATGGTTTCTCTTATTTACCTCACCAGCCAAAAGGATATTATGGATAACTTAGTGAAAACCACAGCCTTTCCTTGGTATCAATCGTTTCTTTTGGTTTTGGCCATTATTTATGATCTGTTTTGCAGCTGCAGGGTGCACTGAAGTTGGAAAATGGTGAGGAGATGGTGGTCGATATGGATGAAGAGATCATGATGGAGAGGAGGATCGATTTGGAAATTCAAGACTATGGTGGGACAGGGGCAAACAATGATCATAACCCAAAATCCCCTGGAATGGTTAATGTCCAGAATATACATTAAATTAGTCACAGCCAAGACCGTAAAAGAAGGATCTGAATATGTGTTCTCTCAAACATATGCAAGGTTCCCGTCCTGTTGTTTATTATAATTTTCTGTCAGCCAGTTCTCAGCTTTTTCTAGTGTTTATCTGTAACCTGAATTGTTGTATCAAATAAGCTTACTGAAATATATATTATAAGGATTAGGAAATGTATGTATCTATGACTTCAGTTTGGATAAGTTCCTAATGTCAAACAACAACATTGAAGCGGCTGTTACAAAATAAGGCCTAATTTTGTACATCATTTATAGTATAAAAAATAAAAGTCTAAGGCTTGATGGTATTGTACAAATTATATATATTGAATAAAGTTTTTATACTATTTAATATTTGGGGTGAGAAGTATGGTCGTATAATCTTATTCTATTATATATTCGTTGTCCATTTATATAAATTTATTCATAATTAATAATAGTGATTGCTATAGTACATCTTATAATTTATATATATATAATATCTTTATTTGTGATATGGCAAAGTGGTTATTATCACTCTTAAATATTTATTGACACTTCATTTTCAATTAGTTTTTCTTTATTTCCACTAAAATAATACACTCCATATTATTTGTTGATTAAAATAATAATTTAATGTTAATTACTTTTTATCAATCTTAGTTTTATGTTCTATTATTTTAAATTGAATTGAAATTTCATTTAATATCTTTCAAATTTTTAACTTTGTTATATTTTTTATTTACATCATCACTAAATACTATAAGAATTTATTATAATTTATTTAATAGAAAACATAAGATTAAATATTAATTTTTTTTTAAAGTTTTCTTAATGTAATAACTAACTAAATAAATAACAGTAATTATTTTTAAAATAGTAAATAAAAATAAATAAAAATACAAATAAATTAACACGTTATAATATTTTATTCATATATGTAATATTTTATCATTTAGTCTGTGTATATAGTTAAGGAAATATTAAATAGAAATAAAAATAATTTGTTAGTATCAATATATACTTTAATTTTGAGTTAAAATATATTTTAGTCCCTAAAAAATTGGTGTGACATTAATTTAATTTTTAAAAGACTTTTGACATCAAATAAGTCTATAAAAGGTTAAATGTGGGTTCATGTTTGTCTCTAAAAGTTTTTTTACTTCAAATAGGTCACTAAAAGTTAAAATGTGATATTATTGTAGTACTTTTAAAAGACTATTTAATCCCCTTTTTAATAAAATATGAGTTTTCATTTAGCTATTTGATATCTAGTAACTTTTGGAAGAACCAAGAGACTCTTTGATCCCCTTTTTGATAAAATATATGAGTTTTCAAAGATCTATTTAATGTTAAATAACTTTTAGAAAAACTAAAGTAATGTTATATTTTAACTTTTAGGAAACTATTTAATATATTTTTAGTGATTAATGTGATATTATAATTTAACTTTCAGAGACTTATTTAATATAAAAATCTTTCAAGGAGTAAATTAATGTCACACAAGCCTTTCAAGGATTAAAATATATGTTTATGTTTACTCATTTAATTTTTTATTGTAATTTTTTCATCATTTCTATTCTTAAAAATTTAAGTAATTTAATGCATTAAAATATTTATATATTTGTTTTATAATGAAGGATCCGTTAACACCCATGTAAAATTTGATATACTTACACTTTTAATAACTTTTCTGTAGAATATAATTCTTATTAATCTAACTATTAAATTATAATTACATATTATATAGATCATTTGTGCCAAATTTTTAAAAAATTGAGCATCATTAAGAATATGATTAAATAGTTTTTTCTTCTATATATTTAAGAAGTATTCATTATGTTAATTTAAATGTATACAAAAAGTGTATTAAAGAATTTTGGATTAATATGAAATTATATATATATATATATTATATATATATATATATATATGATCTACAACATATGAATTTTTAATCTAACAATTAATTTTGTGAAAATTTTCTTCAATAAAAAATTATTTAGTGGCGTAAAAAGTGAATTTAACTTATATCGATGTAAGTCGATTCACTTCCTTATTTTGTATATATTGTCAGTTTTTTCTTTAAAAAAATTACATTGACATATATTAATGTATTGTTATATCATTTAAGATTTTAATTATGTACGGAACATCAAGCTCATTAACAAGTGTCACGGCATATTATTAGATAAAAATATTTGTATATCAGATAGTAATTGTAAAAATCAAATATTGTTATCAATGTGATAATATATAATCAAATAATTTTATAAAAAAATTATATCAACTATACATCAAAATCAAATTCTTTAAAATATTATTATAATACACAATTGTTGATATCACCAAGACACGGCCAAATGTCATATTAGTTTAACATATCCATGAAAGAAACGTAAAATAAAATGAAAAGGGGATTTTATTTATTTTTTTAGATAAATAAAGAACACTCGCATCCTCCCAAAGAGAGCTCCAAGAAGAGCTACAAAAGGAGCCCCCAGAAAGAAAACATGACAACACATCGCCATGAGGCGGATCCATGAGAACCAAACACTGGGAAACACAGTCCCAAAACACGAAATAACAGCACCCCAAAAACACAAAAAGGCAAGCAGACACTCAATAGTACAATCAAATTCAAAGACAAAAGGAAACATCCAAAAAAATAGAAACCTAACAACAGATAGCGACCCTGTGCTTCTCTTGAAAAGGGGATTATATTATGCTTAATTTGCATAACAAAATCCAATGAATCAAGCCAATAATTCATTTATTGAATTATTCTTAGAAATTGAAAGGCAATTTTATATTCCAATTATTTGACGAGACCGTGCGAAATACTACAGTCCGTGAATTCAATATAGCATGCATCTATGTGCCAAAAATAATAATAATAATAATAATAAAGCATGCATCTTTACATTTCATTTCGTTATTCATGGCACTCAAGAAACCATCATTTGGGAAATTAGAATAATGCTTTATAAAATCAGAGGATTGACGTAATTAAAAATTTAGTGTTTGAAACTTCTCGCGTTAACCAAAGGTCGAGTTTTGTGTCACTCTCACCCTAGGAAGGCTATGGACTTTGATTCCACTCTAGCCCCTTGTGCGATAGAGAACGTGTAAGTTGTCTTTATCTTACATTCTTACAGCAAATTAAATAAAAATAACAAGAGTTAATGCAGGTCCACTTTCATCAAAGCCATTGTTTTGACATAAGTTAACGATGTTTAAAATGGGTCAACTTGATTTGAGAGGACTTTCTTAATACCAATAACAATCTGTTTTTTGCCTCGCATCTGACCAGCTACAAGATAATCACAGAAGTCCACTTTGTTTAATTGTCACATCTAAGTGGTCCACAACACTACAAAATTCATATGTAGGGATAAATTAAGGACTTTTCTTTTTCGACGTATGGACTTTTCCAGCTATAGATGAATTGGAGTCCCATAATTTGTTGCTATAAAGCCCCAAAAAGGGCTCTTTTTCCCCCATTTCACCAAAAGCTAGTAGCAGTATCCCACGAAACTGTGGGATTAATTACTAATTAAACTTGAACTAGGTAGCTGCTTTCCAATTTTGCTACTCCTGCCCCTACTAATAATTAATACACATGCATCTAGCTGCTTTCCAATCTTGCTCCTACCTTACTTACTTAGCCCACAAGATATCACCTTTTGAAATGTAATTTATGGCCAGCAGCACAAAGGTGTCTTACTGTACTGAACAAGAAAGAGAGAGAGAGAGAGAGAGAGAGAGAGAGAGAGAGTTCTGCAGATGAGAGGGGCTCGTGGAGGGAGATATAGAATGTTGTGGAAAAATAAGGCAGGATAGTGTCAAGCTAACTTCAGCTAACATTAAATAATCAAGAGGGATTAAAATATGAGTTTAATTGACATGCATTAACAGTTTTATATTATCAATCAATAAAAATAAGGAAAAATAAGAAATTATAGTGAATTTTTCGTTATAATAGATAATTATTTATATAAATTGATACATTTTACTATATCTATTAATTGACAGTGTAAAATTATTTTACGCATTTAAATTAAATTCTTAAAATATACATATTTTTCCATCCGGTATTCCAGAACTGAAAACATCCAACTCTTAGGGC
The DNA here is from genome assembly GCA_031439585.1 of Pterocarpus macrocarpus. Taxonomy (NCBI): domain Eukaryota; kingdom Viridiplantae; phylum Streptophyta; class Magnoliopsida; order Fabales; family Fabaceae; genus Pterocarpus; species Pterocarpus macrocarpus. The sequence goes on from CM062520.1 coordinate 30,880,722, forward strand.
GCCATTTAACCTGGGGCTCTCATATAGAGGCCCACCGTAGACCCCTTACTGTCCACCGTTGGATTGGCTCAGCACACGAGGATGTGTCAGCGCCTCCCACCGATAACCTATTAACTGTGCAGGTAAAAGTTAAACTGTTGGTTATTTGCAAAACAACCCTGCCCTTTTTCATGTTTTGATGCACGCGTATGTACGGCATTTTTAGTGTTGTCAATTTTTTGAAAACCGTTTACCGACCTTTACGCAATTTGGGAAGAGCAGTTTTGCAATCGATGTTGGAGGTGAAGGTTTTTATCATTTATATCTTATATTTTTGTTATAGTGATGGGGAAAAAATATTGACGAACTTGTACTTGTCATATGTTGCAGATTTATAGTGGCTTGATGTGTCTCTTGTTATAAATGACACTATAGTTTGAAGTCGAAGTGATTTTTTACATATTTTTTGTGTTTAAATAGATTATAAAAATAAAAATAGACAAATATGGGTAAACTTGTCACTTAAAACATCTCTGAGACAAGTTAATTAACCACTCATCAAACTAGTTTAGTGAGCACAAATCATTTACCAGAATTAATAACCCGAGTCATTCTTTTAGGACTACCTTCATTATTCTAATTTCAAATATCAGGTTCAATAAAACAATTCACCCACTTTCGCGTTCGACACAACCAGCAACCACCTTTCCTAAAAAATAATCTCAAATTCCAACGCCACTCAAACTGTGTTTTACTTTACATTGAGCATCAGATCTAACCTCCCAGTATACCCTTTTCTGTTTCAGACAACCGCAGTCTCAACGGATGCACCCATCCATCAGGACCTTCGCCATTCTTCGCCAAATACCTTTGAGCTAAGAGAAACAAAGAACGGGAAATAACGCTCAAGTATAATGCTTCAACGTTCAATGGATTCTGCACTGGCAGTAGTAAAACATAGCAATATTTATATTGGGTCGTAAACACAATTTTAGTGGCTTATGGGGTGAAATCAAAAAAGTAAAGAAAAAGGGGACCGAGCCGGTTAAGAGTACGAGGCTCACGGTGGGCCAAAACTTACCATCCGGCGAGCCCCAACAACCTAAAAGCCACCAAATCTTAGTGGGTTCTTTGATTTGTCCACATTTTAGTAGTGGCAGTATGCCCCATCTAAATATAAAAACAATCTATATATTAAAAAAGTATTACAAAAGTGACCCTTTTTTTTTACATACAGTAATCATATATAATAAGTGAAAATTTTAATTATATAAAATTATAAATGGTAAATTTATTACTATATACTTAGTTTTTAGCCACATTTATTAAAATTACAATATTTAAAAAGTGTTGCCAAAAATATAAAATGTATTGTTAAAATTCTTTTGTAACATTTTTACAAGTGTTGTATATAGGTTATATTAGTAAAGAATTATAACAATATTTTTTATAATTTAATAACAGTTTTCAAATGTTGCTAAATCTCTATTATATTATAGTGATTAATCTATCAAAAAAATATACAAAATTATGTGATAATTTGGTAAATCTGGTGAAAGGATTTTATATATCTTATTAATTATCTTATAATATTGACCAAAAATCTAACTAAAATTTTCAGTTATTTACATATCAATCCCAAATATTCAAAAGGATATCTATAACCTATGTACAAATAATATTTTTCTATTAAAAATATAGTTATTATAATTTTAGATACGAAATTCAGTGTTTAGATCATATCTATTAAAAACTTTTGAATTATTAGTAGCTTGATAATGATATGGTAAAAGAAATTTTCTGCCGAAAGAGTTTTAATATAACATATATATTCCAAATAAAAATCAGTAAATCACTACTAAAGATACACAAATTTAAGTGTTCTTTTATCAAAAGAAAGACCACAGTTACATGTCCGGTTAAATTATTTTATAGGTTCTTATAATTTTATAAAATTTCTAAATAGATGTCTATAATTTAAAACTTTGTAATTGAATTCTTACATTTTTATATTTTTAAAATAAGTCCCTAATTCAAAACTACCAATAACTTTTGTTAAAGATTTATATAAGGATCTATTCGAAAATTCATATAAACAATAAATATCTATTCTATTTTGTTGTCTATCAACTAAGTCTCTATAGTTTTGCAAATGTTAACGCACCTCAACCGCCGTTAACAAGAACTTATTTGAATTTTTTTAAGTTATAGGATATTAATTTCATATTTTTGAACTATAATTTTAAAAAATTAATGAAATTATAGGGATTTGTTAACTAATTTAACGTAAATATTTTTTATAAATTGATGCTTTTAATTACTATCACTGAGTTTAATTTGAACCCTTATGTTTTAACTAATTCATTTGGAAATTAACAAAAAACTCGTTTCTCACTCCCTAAAATTATCAGCGTATTTTCTTTCAAAAGAAAACTCGTGCTAAAGAATAGCTATAGTTGTGTTAGTCCAATACATCCCAAAACTAACATCAAAGTGAAATTTCTGAAAATATTTAGTACATTAATCAGCAACGATTTATTTATTACATTGAATGCTAATATTTTCTTCTGATGCAATTCTATTGCTAAAATTATTGTTTGAATTTTAAAAAAAATAGTTTTTTAATTAAAAGATATGTATAAAAATTTTCATAGATAGATAAAATTTTGTTTTCAGCATAAAAAAATAGATAATTTTAAAAAAAATAAAAAGCTTCCAAAAAAACCACTATTTGACTACTATTCTGATAACTCGAAAAAAGAAACTTACGACAAAAAATACATTATAAAATCAGTTCTTTAAAACTGAAACAAATTTACCCTTATTCTTCAAACATTATAAATTTAGAGATTAATATCTCATGATTAAAAATTCACATCTGAACTTTCAGTTCTTAAATGGCCATTAACAAGTAAGAAAACCAATTTACTATATACAAAAGCATATAAACCTATCTATAATTGGTCGGTTTAAGTGGTTTAGTGTTTATTTCTGTTAAGTAAGATTTTAAGTTCAAGAGTTATGAATAGAAAAAATTAGGATTAGGAAACCTTTACTCTTATATTCGGTAGACTCAACTCAAACTAAATTAGTTAGGAGTCCAGTAGATTTTGGAAATATAATTAATTATATTCCCAAATGAATTATTTTTATACAGTTCAGATGACTTTTATTTTTCAACATTAAGAGTTTAAATATTTTAACTGTTGCTATGGCAATAATAATAATAATAATAATCTTGACAATTACTTCTAACCTAAAATTACATGAAAAATTGACATAACAGAAACATGTTTAGAGCATGTTAACAAATTTGGTTGGTTTAAATAATTTGGTGATTGTTTATTTTAAATAAATTTTAAATTTGAATTTTGTAAATAGAAAAAAATAGTACTAAGAGAACCCTTTTTTTTTTCCATTCATATGCTAAGAGAACTTTACTATTATAATAATTAAATTGACCTAACTCCAATCAGATGAATTATGACTAGTAGTCTATGTTGTTCCAACTTTCAACCCTCTTAAACTATAATGGTTGGTCTAATAACATGAATTGCCTTCATGATTTAAGATGAGTCATTTACATTCCATTTGTTACCTCTGACCTAATTTACTTGTTTGATCTGATAGTAGAATCATAACTTCTCATTTTTGCCATTATTAGACGTAAAAAATCCGACAATATGGGATGGTGTGATGATTACCCGATAGACTAATTTCTTATGTAAGAGGGATGAGCAAATTGCTATAAAGAAATTTTTTTTGAAGTAGCTATCAATACATGATAATTTGGTGTTGAGCTCTCCACCTAAATGTGAAAGATTCAATGACTTTAACGACCGCAGAATGTGGATTTCCAAATAGACTTTTCACCGAAATAGAAAAATCGAAAATATCCAAACACCTCAAGAGAAGGATGGAAGTTTGTTATTTAAACTTTAAAGAACTCTTACATTTTTTTCTCTAAAGCATTAGTATTCAAAATTTAATAAATTTTAATTAATTTGATTTGAATCAAGTCGATCTATTATTAAGAATAAAATTCTTTTGATACTAATTTTTTCTTATTTATAAGACTTAAATTCAAAATTTACTAAAAAAAAATAAGTACTGATTCAATTTAACCAACCAAGAAAAGCTCTTTTATTACTCTACACAGCTACTCAGGTAACTCTAGTCATTCCATCTATTGCATCAGATAACAAATACAACAGCCAGTAACAGAAAAGTAAATCTAATAACGGTGCTATTCCATTTTAAATAAAAATTGTCAAAGAAAATTTTGACGCGCGTGAAAACACTGTAAAAATGAAATACTTTAATAAAGAATAAGGATATCTCACTTTGAAAAAAAAAAAAAAAATACTAATACTCTTCACAATTGAAATGTGTCTGTAACTTGAGGTAAGAAAATAGAAATCACACACTACAAGCGTCCTTTTCATCTTCCTCCACGATTTTTCCAAGTGCAACAACCTCCATAAAAATAATTATGCTCATCTATTTATTTTTCAAATCAAAAGTATTTTTAAGGATGTATTTGGCATGTTGTATTAGACATAATAGAATAAGTTAATATTATATATTATACTCTTATTCATTGTTTGGTATAAACATATTGTATAAGCATATCTATCATAATTCCACTATACATTAAGTGTGTATTTGGTAAAACTATAAGATTGAGAATACATTTGTTTTAGCTATTTTGACAAAAAGTAATTTTTCAACTATTAAAAGAAAAAAAAATCACTTTTCACATAAACTACTCATTTCAATTTTTACTCAAAAGGTAAAAATACCCTTTTTTTTTTTAAGCTTTTGAGTAAAATTTATGAATAGCTTCTATAAAAAATAATTTTTTTAGCCAAAAATAATTGTTAAATACATCCTAAAATTATTTTAATAATCACTTATTTATATAATTATTTTTTTATATAATTAATTATATGAGATTGGATATTCAAGTTGAAAAGTGATTTTAAAATAATATATTTTATTTGAATTGTATGAAAAAAATTATTTTTATATGATAAAATTACAAAAAAATGTATGGAATTATTATTTATATCATATAATATTTGATAATACTTAGGATAAATTTAATAAAAATATAATAATTATGAAATAATCAACTTTTGTTTATAATAAAAACTTTAAAAAATTTCCTATGATTATAAGTTATTTTTTAACTTAAAATTATTGGCTTTTGATTAAAATCTATTTCCATCACTTACCCAAATAAGATTATTTTTTCAAAAAAAGCTATTTTCTGATGCTTGCTAAATTGCTTCAAAATGATTGATAACTTAATCAAGTCTAAGAAAGTCAGATTATGCTTAATTAGATTTTAATATATAAGATCTCTTTCATTTTCTTTTATATTTTATTAAAATGAAAATAATTTTAATAAAAATAATTTATAAAAATAATATTTAATACAGAAATATTTAATTATTATAAATTATTAACAAATACTAAATAATATTAATTAATACATAATAGTTAGTATAAATTTAATTATGCATAATGAAATTGAAAAATAATTATAATTAATAAATTTATATTTTGTTATAATATTTGTTTTTCAACTTAAATTTGAATAACTAATGAAAACTATTATTGTAATATAATTTTCATTTTTATGTAGTATGATCAAAAGCACAAGTCGCAAATATTAAAATATATAAAGGAAATAAAGTATTATATATATTTTTTGAGTTAATAAATAATTATTAGAAAATGAAACAGATAATAAATTACATTTAACAAAAGGGACCCCACACTCAAATATACATAGCAAATGGTTTTCTTGTTGATTTTTCCAATCGTTAGTGACAGTTTACATAGTGAAAAACAAAATAAAATAGAGCAAGACAAACTCGGAAGAGAGCTCAGTGTGTGTTTGGGTGTGTTACTAGCCTTTGGTTCACATAGCGAAATAGCTTACATGTAAATTGACCTTGAGACTTTGAGAGTAATGATGCAAAGCTTTGGATTTCAATGCCAGAGTTTTGGGTGGAGATGAAGTGAAGGTCCATAGAGGATATTGGGTGGGGAGGGTACTGCGGTTTCCGCTTTTTATTTTTTGCTTCCGCAAGAGTGGGAAAATACTTAAAATTTGTACATGTTTTACTGTAGCTGAGTGCCTTTTTATTTTTTGTTTATTTTTTATTCCTGCTAGTCCACCGTAGACCAATGAATTGATAGTCCACCTTAAGCCGCTCCTTTTCAGCATACGTCCACTGCTCAACGTGGTTTTGGACGTATGCGTCCATAATGTATTTGTTTTGCACATTCATATAACATTTCCATCTGGTTAAACTAAGTAATTTTAAAAGAATAATTGCATTTTGAAAAATGTCTGCTTATCTGTAATTGATTAAAAAACTAAATGGTAAGAATATAAAGAGCTGTACCTAAATTGTCTTTTTTTTTTTTTCCATTCAACTTTTAAGATAGTACACAAAAAAATTTTTAAAAAATTAATAAACTTTAAAATTAAACAAAAGTAAATTTATTATTACTTAGTATTTTGCATTTATTAATGTCAGAGATAAAGTTAAAAAACTAATTAAAGCTTCATTAATAATTCAAAACAACATATAATAATTTTTTTGACCAAAAAAAAATGAAAAGTAAAAAAAAATGAAAATCATCACCACCATTTGAATGTCAAAGAAAAGACTGATATTTGTCACTTGTAAACGAGCTGATGTTGTCAAAGTAACAATCACATCGTTCGATATCTGAAATAGCACCAGAACCAAAAAAAAAAGTTCTTTTTCTTTTTGTGGTTTAATTATTCTATAAGCTTTTACAATTTTATTTAATTTTTAATTAAATTTTTATAATTTAAAAATCTGTAACTAAATCTACATAATTTATAAAAATTTTTAATTAAATTCCTACTATTATATAAAAAAAAAAGAATATTCATAAAATATTTTACCTCCATCTCTATCTCCATCTCCCTTTTCATCCTCCATCCTCCCTCCGCCACCACCCATCACTCCAACCACCCAAATCAAGCAATAGCCACCCCAAACCACTGAGCACTAAATCATCAACAGTGAAACACATCCCTTTCACCACAACCACCATAGCTGCTTCGAACTTGGGTTCTGGGTGTGTGTGTGTGTAGTTGCAAGGTGATGGTAGTCGGTGTATGGTGGTTTAACAATGGCTACGAGGTCGAGGATTGATAGGAGTTGTTATGATAGTGAAAGAAATGATGGTAATGATAGTTGGCACTGGGAGGAGAATTTGTCGTGAAAATGGTGGCTGCATACAATGGTTTACGATGGTGGTTGTGCAATGGTGATTGTGTGCAGTGATTTCCAATGGTAATTATAGGCGGTGGGAGGATGGCTTACATAGGAGGACGAAAAAAGTGATGTTAATCTAATGTAAACTACATTAAGTGAGGGTATTAATAATTCATACTATTTTTTACTATAAATTTCCATTTTACATACCTAACTTTATTAGATGCACTATAATATTGCAAAGAATGTTTTTATAATGATAGTTAACTGCAAAAATCTGATCAAAAAATTTTATATAATATAAAAACTTGATTATAAATTTTTAAATTATAAGAACATGAATAAAACTATAGAAATCTGCCAATTAATTAAATTTTTTTTTCTTTAATAAATATTCACATCTTCTCATATCGAAGAAATAGGTAAGGAAAACTTTCCTGAATGTTAAAATTTAAATTCCTAATTTTATAAGGAAAATTTTAGAATTACAATCTACATCTACTTCTACTTCTGCTGTAAAGAACTACTGTGGTAGGAGCTAAACATGTACAGTGTGCTAGCATATTAGATGGCCACCCAGCATCCGAAGAATTCTGACGATCTTTGGTTCCCCTGGTGCCAGCCATGTTGTATATGGATTCAAAAGGTAACAAATAATTAAAGTAGAAAGCTTCTAGAAACCTTTCAATAATCATCATAGCCATAACCATCATCATCATCATCATACGTCTCCTTTGCATTTTCATGATACAAATTATCTTCATATTCTCCGGCCATATCACCATCATCAAATTCATCCTCTGATCCAACCACATCATCCTTTATTTTGTCCTCTAACTTGGACTCAATGTTTTCATGATTATCAGATGGTAGATCAAATCGTACTTTCTTGGGATTCTCTGGAGGCGCCTGTTGATCATAAGAATTAAATACAAGTGAGTATTTGAACCCCAAAAAAGAAAAACGAGTATCTCTCCCAATGTCTATTTATAGACAAACATACGTTAATCTTCAAAAGACAACTTTCTAAAACACAATTTTAATTTGGGTAATGTATACAAAATATTGGCCTTTCAAACACGAGGTCCTAGGAGCTACAACTATCAACTATACAATTAAAATGTCAAACTACAAGTAAATAAAGATTGAGATGTCAAAGAGCAGATAAGCAAAATCATGATAAAGCAAATTAGAAATTGTATGCTATCTTTAACCAACATAGGAAAATGCCTTTAATCAAAAGAAGTTACAGATCAAAACTTAAAAAACGGGTAAACAAAAAAATCAGTGTCTTATCAAATAACTAATATATTAAAGATCAAACACGCAGACACAGTCGTGCGTAGTTTCAAAGCAACTTGCAGATATAGCGTTTATGAGATTGAAAGTAAACACGAGAAATGAAACAGCAATTAGCAATTAGAAGATTCATAGATCTATGCTTTAACTATCTCAAGAATTGGATGTTGAATAAAAATAATGACATGCAAATGACACAGAAGATGTGAGACAAACGAGTTTGACGTTTCAGCAATATCAAGTAAATATGTATTTTCTCATGTCTGGGAACAATAGAAGAGTCTTTGCATTGAAAACCAAAAACAGTTCAAGGAGAGAATTACATCATCAAATAGTTTTTCCAAGCGATCATAATTGACTTTGGAGCTGAGCCTCTGCAAATGAAACGCGTAAAACAAATATCATTAGTAACATACAAACATTTTCAGAAGACCCTTGGAAGAGAAATTACTATAAATCATATTTATTGCTCTGGTTGATCAATGCAGCTACAAATATAAAATAAAATGAAAATTAGACAACACATGGATGCAATCTCGTCCAATAAATGTGTGTGCATAAGCAAAGTGCTTAAATAGGACGTGAATCCAAAAGCCATAACTATTTCAGATATTATATTTATAATAATTATATTATCCTATACTATTGAATTTTTTCTCATTTTGTAAGAGAAGGATAAAAAGTCCTCAGAGAGCCCCTTAAAGAAATAGATCATGTGTTTTACCCCATATAAATGTCAAATGCCTAATCTTCTCTCAAAGCACCACTTATCGGAAGACAACGTTACACAATGCCATTATATTTGATAGTAAACCAATATATGTACAAAAGCCACTAAATCTGAGCTCTTCTTCATAGTTTCGTTTACACTTTTCTTAATCTGTCTCTATCACTAACTATTGAACTACCCTCCCTTTGATCTACTGACTTCTACAGATCTTCTCTGCACATGACCACATCTAAGGCTAGATACTATATCTTTTCCACAATAAGGGCTTCCCCAACTTTCTCTCTAATACATTCACTCTTATTCCTAACTTGTATAGTATGCCCATTCATCCAATGCAACACTCATCTCTGCAAAATTGAGCTCATTCTCTTGTTGGCTTTTCATCGCCTAAAATTCAATCCTATACAACATCACAAGTTTTATAGATGTGCAGTAAACTTTTTTCTTAAACTTGGGTGGCATCTTTTATCGCAAAGTAACACCCGAGACACTCCTTCATTTGATCTACCTGATTTGAATTCTATGACTTACAACTATTTCCCCATCATTTATTTGGAATATTGAAATGTAGTTTAATTAGGTACAAAGTAATACAAGTATCAAAATTCTAATAGAAAAACTTCACAGGCCCACGATGGCTTATATATGACACATGAACAAAGTCATAAACTTAGCAATCTGGCCTAGGCACATAAAATGGCTTATGGCTGAACAATGATATTCTAGTGTAATTGTTGGATAATATTGGGAGAATATCTTTAGATTATGTTATAATATTTCTAGAATATATCATGGACTGAAGTAGTAAAGGGTCATTAAGTTTCAAGCAGAATATATGGGCAAAAAATTAAGATATTTAGGGCAATTAATTAATTTCCTAGTCTTTCTCTATAGTTGTTATGATGTAATATGTTAGGAATTGGGCCAATAATAAATTGGGCCTTGCTATAGTTACTGAGATGAGAGTTGAGAGAGGAGAAAGGGTTACTCGTGTAACAAACTATGCTGAGTTGGCATAGGAGAGACAGTGTGCTGAGGATTTTGTGGGATATTGGAGGGAATACTGCTATTTATTGGTAAGGGGAGTGTGAGAGGACATTCAGGCAGAACTTTAGAAAGGACTTGGGTGGGTCAAGGGCTCCTCAAATTGCCCAGGACATTTTCTACGTTTATATTTCTTCATATTGTATACAAGTTTCTGAAGCTTGCAATTCCCCACTGGAATTCAGGCATTCATCATTAATATACAGAGTTTCATTTACAGTATTTCTTCACTAGATACCAGGGTTCTATCAACTGGTATCAGAGCCCTCGATCCTGGGTACCCTGGCCAGAGCTGAAATGGAAAACCAGTCTATTCAGTAAATTCAGAAGTTTATTCAGGATTCTTGTGTTCATCTGGTACCAGTTTTAACATATCTCATCACAACTAGTGTGCATGCATGTGTGTGTGTGTGTGTGTGTGTGTGTGTAAGAGAATAAGTTTTTTATGTGAGAAATGAAAAGAGCATTCTTAGCCATTAGATTAAATAGTATGGCTTAGATTAAAAGACCAATTTTAATACAACCAAAACCCCAACCCCACAAAAATCACTCCCACCTCACCCCGAAAAATAGATTCCAACTTCTCCCCTGCGCTCAACCCAACAAGCTTCTGCCACTGAAAACAGCAAGAGCTCTGCAACAAGAGTAAAATTTTAGTAGTAAGCATCGTTCACGTTTTTCCACTTCTTCAACATTAAATTGACAACCTCTCACAATTCTATATATGCACGAACAGCCCACACTAAAACTTGAGACATGCTTCCTCCACACCTCGTCCAATCAGCAGTGTGGTTTCAAAATTGAAGAACATAACTTTGCTAAAATAACTACATGGCTCAATTCCATCTATCAACAAATATACAATAAAATATCCAAAAATGACGCGCCCCCCCCCCCCTCTTTCGTCTGTGTGCAGGGATGTTATAAGCAGTCCCTTTCTCATCAAAAAGCCACCATGCCTCACCTCTTCCAGACCAACTCTATGGTGCCCCACCTCGTGCATTGCGCTTCCACTGCTGGAACCACTGTGTCCGTGCCTCACCTCGTTCTACAATGTGGGAGAGCTTCTTGGCGATGGAAGAGAGAAGCTCAGGAAGGAGTGGGTGGAGAGGAAGAGGTGGTCTAGAGCAGCACAGGAGGCACGATGGAGATGGTGTGGGGGTGGAGCAAGAAAAGGCAGAGAGAGTTGGGAGGGGTTTTGGACGTCACAGAACATTTTAAATTGGTCTTTTAATCTAGGCCATACAAGTTAATCTAAAGGCTGAGAATGTTCTTCTCATTTCTCACATAAGAAACTCATTCTCATATGATATATCCCCTATATATAGCCAGATGAAGCCTTTAACTTCTGCACCCTTTCTTCTCTTAACCTAAGAACACTAACTGAGCTAGCCCTGATGCATCCAAGATAGATCCAAATTATTGGACTAGATGCAACTCATTCCGGTGCTATAATACCTAAATCTTTTATTCAAACTGTTTCAAAGCCAAATGTTGAATCTCAACCATCAAACTGCTTCACTTTAATGTTGATCATGCACTTATTGATTATTACACATATTCAACTTCCTAAAGGTGTATAACTCTGTCATGCCTACCAAAACTACATGATTCATAGTAACCTAGGAGTTCCTTTTTTCCCTTTACCTTTCTTTGTTAGTTTCACTGGGGCAAAAATAAACAAATTTAATATGAGAATTAATAACTACACAAACGAGAAAAAGGATATCTTCACTCAGTAATATAAATAGGTCAAAACAAAAAGTTGAAGACATCATAATCAGTTTAATAAACAAAATACATACAGATGCGTGTTATTACCTTCGTTCTCAACATTTGGCGAGTGGCCTCTACAGCAGATTGAGCAGGACCTGAATTTTTTGCCTCTTGAGCTCGTTTCTGTTTCATTTCCTGCAGATGTGCATTTTAAAAAGACTGAAGTATTATTGCTTTGAAATCTTTAGTTTATGCTGCATAATTGTGTTATGAAGGGAAAATCATAAAATTAAGAACCCATCTACTAAAGTCATCCCCAGTCCTGTACATAAAAGAAAAAGTCAATTTGTGGCACAATGCCACAACCTCTTCCCAGAGAAAAATTACAATGTTTTACATACAAACATAGACATGTAGTTATTTAAGTGACTATAGCACTTGTAAGTTATACATATGTTTTTACTATGCCAGTTGCTAATTCTTTGTGAAATAGGCTGCTTAATGTTCACAGGGAAGAGTAGGCTTGCCCAAACTCTCAAGAATCCCTTTGGTCAAGAAGGTTTAAAGGGTTTGGAAGAAGAGAAGAGGTCAAGATCCTATTCAACTGTGCATTGTTTGCAATTCTATGGAGCATTTTTTCAGGGAGAACTACTCAGCTTAAGATGCGCACCACAGAATGAAATTTTGGAGGATTCAGAAGGCTTAGTCCAAGATATACCTATAGGAGAAAATATTTTGTCAGGAGGGGATCTAAATGGTCATGTGGAGAGTGAAGTTAGTGAATATAAAGGATTGTATGGGGGATATGGTCTAGGAGAAGCAAATACCAAGACTACTAGATTTTTCTTTAGCTTTCAATTGAATAATAACTAACACTTGTTTTAGGAGGCAGGAAGAACATCTTATCACGTACAAGAGTGGGCTGCCTTGTTCTCAAATTGATTTCTGTTTTATAAGAAAATCGAACAAAAAACTTTGCATTAGTTGCAATAATTATTCCTGAAAAGATTCTGACTACTCAACACATGGTAATGGATGCACGAGTTACAAAGAAAGAGTTAAGAGAAACAATCAAGCAAAGACTTCAATAATCAAGTGGTGGCAATTGAAGGATGAAAATTAGAGGAGCTTCCACAGAAGGATTTTACAAGAAATATTTTGGGAGGCACAAGGAATTGCTAACAAATTGTGGGACGACAAAGTTGAAGGGAATAAGAAAGTAGCGAAAGAGACACTACAGGAATCAAGAGGCTCCAGACTAAAAGGTAAAGAATCTTAGTGGCAGGAAGCAAGCATGCAAAATAAAATTAAGGTAACAGAGTGTTTTAAGGCATGATCCTGGTATAAAATTGCTGAAACTTGGAAAAAAAATATAATGTGGCTAGAAAAGACACAAAAAAGGTGGTAAGCGAAGCAAGAGCTGGAGCATTTGACGGGTTATCCCAATCCTTAGGCACTAAAGAAGGGAACTATTAGCACCGGTATTAGGGGAAGAAGAATTAGAAAACAGAATAGCTATGAACCGGTATTATTGATTAGGAATCCCTGGGTAATGCACCTTGGAACCCTAGAAATTGGGGAAGAACAATGAAAGAATCTGAGATACAAGTGAGAGAGAATCCTATACTCTCCACCTTCTGATTTGGATTACAAAATGACTAGGCAAGAGTCATTCTAACTAACTCTTCCCCATTTATACCTCTGTTAGTTAGTTAGTTAGAGCTCACAGCTGGCCTAACTTCCCACCCATCTTCTGTCTTCTCTTGTAAACTAACCCACAAAAAGGGTCCCTAGCGCCTATTGTGCAAAAGATGGTAGAATCTCACCTTAGATGGTTTGGGCATATGTGGAGAAGACTTGTAAAAGCCCCAATAAGGAAAGTAGATCAAATGGAGGGGAGTCTAATAGCTAGAGGTAGAGGAAAACCTAAAAAAATCATAGTTGAAACTATTAAAAGAGACCTACACTTTAATGGCTTAAATGCAAACATTAGTCATGATAGAGCACTATGGTATCGCTTGATCCATGTAGCTGAACCCACCTAGTGGGACAAGGCTTTATTGTTGTTATTTTTTCATTCATTTGAAAAAGGTGTATGATAGGATGCTAAGGGAGGTTTTATGGAAGGTTCTGGAGAAGAAATGACTTTGGATTGCCTATATTTGAGCAATCAACTATATATATGATGGGGTCAAACTAGTCTAAGAACACAAGGTGGGGTAATAGAAGATTTTCCTCTAATAATAGGATTGCAGCAAGGGGCAATTCTGAGTCCCTATCTTTTTACCTTAATCTTAGATGTGCTTACGGAACATATACAAGATTTAGTGCAATAGTGCATACTTTTTGCAAATGATATAGTCATAGTGGCAAAATCAAGAAAAATACTAAATTGGAAGGTAGCAATGTGGAAACAAGCATTGGAAGCACATGGTTTTTGTATAAGTAGAAGTAAGACAGAGTATATGCAATGTAAGTTTGGCAGGAGACACACAAATCCTAACTTAGAGGTGATACCATACCACAAGTCATACGATTTAAGTATCTTGGATTCACTATCCAAAATGATGGGGAAATAAAAGGAGATGTAACAGGATTCAAGTTGGATGGATAAAATGAAAGAGTGCTTCAAGCGTTATTTGTGATAAAAAAAAAAAAAAGAAAAGTATCACTCAAACGCTAGGAAAAATTTTATCGCACAAATATAAAACCAGTGATGCTGTATTTAGCGGTAAAAATTCAACAAGAAAATAATTTTAATGTTGTAGAGATGAAGAGGTTGCATTGGATAAATGGATACACTAGACAAGATAGGATTAGGAATGATATATTAGAGAGAGAGTTAGGGTGGCACCTATTGGGGAAAATATGGTAAAGTATCGCCTTAGGTGGTTTAGGCATGTGTAGAGAAGGTTTTAGAAGCCCAGAAAGTAAATCAGATGGAGGACAGTCTGATAGCTAGAAGTAGGGGACACTTAGAAAAACCATAGCCAGAACTATTTAAAAACATTTAAATATTAATGGTCTGAATGTAAACATAATTTATGATAAGATACTATGGCATTGTCTGATCACCAACCTCACCTAGCGGAACAAGCCTAAGTTGTTGTTGTTTAGGTGTCTTTGGATTTGTTGTAGGATAGAATAAGATTCTTGACTTCTCTTTAGGACTCAGCTAATGGCAACTGAGTCACATGGGGATTGAGCTACCATTGTCCACTGTTATTGTTGAATTTTATTTTGTTGGTTCTTAGTAATTTTTGTGCTAGTTATTTTCTAATGGAGAGCATCTGACCCTGTTGTCTTTGTAATTCTTGTTTTTCTTAAAGAATTTATTGTTCTACCAAAAAAAAAAAAAAAGAGTAAATTACATTAACCTCCCTTGAGGTTAGGTGATATTACACACAGCATCCCTTGATTTTTCATGCCTTCACTGACTCCCCCTTAGGGAAGGCAGTATCATGTTTATAGGAATGTTTAATGTTACATTTTACAAAATATGAGGGTGTTATATATAATATCACTTACACCTCAAGGAAGGTTAGTGTATTTTTTTGAAAATCGATAGATACCATGTATAATATCACCTAATTTTATGGGCGGTCAGTGAAATTTACACAAAAAAAAAAAAGGTGCATTGTCTTACCCCATGTACAACAATCACGATCATGCATATCAAATTCCGACGAATTTGTATTGATAAGTAAAAAATATAATACTCAATATAACTTTTATATTTCGGAAACTCATTGTTTGACAGTTTTAGTGCACAAACAGAGCACAGATTAAAATAAAACTTCCGTTCAACATTTACCAGTGTTAATACACGCGCACACACACACAAACAAAGAAACCTAACAATGAAAAAACACTCAAAAGTTACCTTTCTGGATTTTGCCACAGCTGCAGCAGCAGATGCAGCAAGTTCTCTTGCTGCCAGCAAATCTTCAGAACAGTTTTGGAAATTTGCCTCAAAAGCTCTCTTAGCAGCTGCTGCAGCTGCTTCCTTAGCTGCTTGTTCCTGTGCAAAAGAAATAAATAAATAAATAATAAATAGACGTTGAGTGAAATCCAGTGCACATTAACCTTCCCACATAAGCCAATCTCTTAAAAAGTAAACCAGGGGCAAGTATAGCCAACAAGCATCCACTTCAGAGTTTAAATCATGGAAAATGCTATGAGAAAACTTTATCCGGCAGTATTAAAACACAAAAAAAATGGAATCAAAAATTTCAGTACCTCAAGATACTCTCTGTTCATATTTTCCCATATAATCTTCTTGTAATGCTTTTCCTCCTCATTGTGAAGGTAGCCATCAACCTAGGCAGCACACAGCATTTCAGAACGGGGAATAATCAGCATACTAAACAGTCAATGGTATAAATATATTCAAAAGCAACACGAAGATGGAAAATTATTAAGGGTATAACTACAGGAAGAAAATTTTTCACAGGAATTGACATCAAGCTACAAGAATAACCGTATATCAAAATCTTGAATCCATATCAGAAAACTTCCAGAAAATAAAGGCCTGATAGCTTCTGCAATTAGATTAGGCAATAGGACCATTGCATGTTACTACATGCAGCTCTTCTTGTTGGCATGTGTAGCACACACATGCCATGCTCCCACCCTCCGATCATCACATCGCCACTTCCATCCTGTTCAGTGGTATCTCCTCATCCTTTTCTGGAGATCAGAAGTTCAGTTTTGTTGAAGTGGTGGGTCCACACAACCCACAGTTCTTTTTGTCTGGAACAACACTAGACAGTAGTGAAGAGAATCCTCAGACAGCTTAAAGGCACTATTCATTGCTCTTACAGCCAGCCTCTTGTTCTACGCCATGTCCTCATTGCATAGAGTGGTGCAGATTGGGCATCAGACCATGATGACAGGTGGTCAACATTGGGTAGCTGCATTTATTCTGGACCCAATTTAATATCTTGTTAGACTTGCTAGTCTAAAAAGCAAACACCAGTAGTAAGGTCCAGCACTATTGCAGAATACTGCAGTGTAGCTAATACTGCTACAGAAATCTTATAGATTCAGTCTCTTCTCCAAGAATTGCATGTTTTGATAGCTAAATGACTACACCTGATAGCCTTTGGGATAACCTCAGTGCAGCTGCTTCGTCTCACAATACAGTTCTTCATGCCAGAACCAAACGTATTGAACTTGATTTGTTCTTTGGTCGAGAAAAAGTTTTTGCCAAAACACAGACTGTCTCCCATTTTCCAACCTCAGATCAAGTGGCAAATGTGCTGACCAAGGCTTTATCAACAGTGAAATTCATGACAATCTTTGGGTGTTTGACTATATCTCCCTAGCCTCACAACTCTAAGTTTGAAGAGAAGAGGGGTGAGGGGAACTATGTTACTGTCCTTACAGGATCAGAACCTGCCTTGACCGTTGGGACAGTTACTGTTAATTAGGCTTACAATTGTAAACTTTCATTGTCATGCTACGGCTGTACTGGACACCTCGCCTAGTAGCCAAGGTTGTAATGTAAAACCAGTTGTAGAGAATCCGGTTCATTGTCTCTAAATATAATTTGACGTACTAACAACTATTCATTAAAAGGGGGGGATCAATGCACGAGGCTCCCACCTAGCAGGGTCTAAGGAGAGTAAATGTACGCAATCTTATTCTCATAAGCAAAGAGGCTGTTTCCAAAATTTAAACCCGTGACCTCCATGTCACAAGGTAGTAACTTTACCATGATGCCGAGGATCACCCTCACTAACAACTAATCATTCAACATAAAAAATAAAAATAAAATCTGAAGTTTATCTTCAGTTTCTAAACACTCTCTCCCCCTCTGATTGAAACCTCTCTCTCTCTCTCTCTCTCTCTCTCCTTTATTTTCCTTCTTTCAACTTCTTGGAGACCAAACAATCATTATAATACCATCAAAGAATTGGGGCCAAATTTTGGCCTAACTCAATCCAAAAAGCAAGCTCAAGGGGGGAGGACTTCCCAAGTCATTATAAAAGGTACTCCAGCAATATATCTATCCAACGTTGAACTTAACACACACCCCTAATGCCTAGGAACATTTGGAGCATAAAGTTTGCAAAATTGAATATTTGCAGATGGCCTAACATCAAGACAAGGATGACAAGGATAGGTTCTAATGCCATGGCACATGAATAACTTTTATTACGTCCCTAACACTACCCATTCTAATGAAGTTGATGATCAATCCTTAATAAAAAGAGCGGCAAAGTGCAAAAGGCTCCCACTTGGTGGGGTCTAGTGTATGCAGCTTTACCCTCACAAATGGAGAGCCAATTTTAGTATTTGACCTCTGCCCTCCAAGTCACAAGACTACAATCTTGCCATTGTGCCAAGGCTTATCCTTGAATGATTAGTCCTTAATATCCTATACAAAATAAAATTAGGTTCCAAAAGCAAGCACCACAATCATTTAGCCATTATACCTAGTGCCCAGATCCTCGAGGCATAATCCACCTTCCTACAAAAACTTGCAATACTCTATTCCACATACAATATTTTGAAAACATTTGATGTTTTGCATAGACTGAAATTTACAAACATCATGACTTCTCTAGCAATTGTTTATATTTTTGAAAATAATGAAAAACAGCCAATTGCAGCTCTAAAAGCATAGTAGCATGTTATTAATTACACAACACCATTACTGCTTAAGAAATAGCGAACAGATAAAACACAGAACACATTAATCACCTCTTGATCATCGATGTCCGAGAGACTTTCTGATTCGTCGTGAGTTTTAGTATTCATATCATCTTCTCTGTGTGATTCACCAAGCTCACCATCTTTAATGGTCGTGTGCTCATCATTAGCCCCTGAAAGCATTTTAAACAAATTGGGATTGAATAACTATAAGCAGAGGACTATAGTAGCCTAGAGAGAGATAAAAGCACCCACCACTACTTTGTGGCTCAGAGGCATGTAATTCTTCTTTTCGGCTTTCACATGCACCATATGATGCTTTCACCATCTAACCAAAAGAGAAAACAAAAATACGTAAGATTTCTTGGTTGGTTAGTAGATTGCTCTTCGAAAATTCCATTTGGGCACCCTATTGTCTGGGAAGAGATGATGCATTTGAATGGATTCATTTAAGATGCTCATATATGTGCCTTGAGACAGGACTATTTTTTCATGTAAGGATAAGAACTACAGGAAAACTAAAAGCTTCTGCTTAATAAAATTTCCATGAAGACAGTTCCGCTCAGAAGTATTTTTGCAGCAGATGAGTTGACAAGGGGAGACATATTTTTGAGTTAGTAACAAGTCAGGACTAAAATGCAAGGACAGCATAGCATTTTTAATTGCCTCACGTGGCTCAGAAAACCCAAGACATCTAGAACTCACATTTTCAATAGAATATTCAATTACAGCTAGAATACCCTATGGATCTTATCACTACTTGAAAAGGCATGGCATGCACTCTGGTTTGAAATTTGACATCAGCCTGTACCTGAAGTTTCTGGGACTTAAAAATTAAAAATGTAGTGCATACTACCATTAAACATAGTCAAGGTGTACCTACATCATCTGATTTATTGGCAGTTTCCTCAGAAAGTGATTTTGTCATTCTCTCCCTCTCAGCACGCTGGAATGCAGGAGGATCCAAACCACCACCAAGTCCACCAGAGAGTTTATCAAACTGTAACAATCAGTAGAACAGTAAAAAGCGGCAGTTAGCAGAGGTTGATAAAAGCCAAAAGTCTGCATGAGGAAGAAATGACTCACATCCTTATAACATGCTTCACATAATCCAAGTGCAAAATAGGGCACAGCACTACCCTTGTGCTCACACAGTAGATCTTTTGAAGTACATTGGTTCAGTTCACCATTTGGTAATTTAACAGGCTGCTTTTCATGCTCTTTCGCCATCGTATTCAACTCCTCAATCTGCAACCCCAACAGATTAATGAAAACTCATTTAAGACAAATTGCAAAGCAAAAAAGAAAATAGAAATAAAACAAATTATTCAAATCATGAACTAAATGACAATAGATTAAAATAAATTGAACACAATATCTTCTATTTTCAGCTCAATGGAAGCCTTGGCAGGTGTATTTTAAGTCCAAAATAGCCATATACAACTTGTGAATTTCACCTAATTGCTAATACATATTCAGTAAACATAAAAGTTCATGACTCATACATTAGAGGTTAGAGCTTTAATAATACCAACATGCCTCAACCAGCAGAATGAATGGATAAAAATAGACCACAAAACACTTCCACATAAAAGAGGGGAAAAAAACTTAAGGATTGCTGAAAAAAACAATAAAAATATCTACATCATCAATTTACGAGTGTGCCATAAAAAATAAAAGATGCAATAGACAGCATATTAGTTTTCAGGCATAAATCAAAAGTTATTTAGATGCAATTTTGCATTCATAGGTACTAAAATTATGTCTACTTCAAGAAACT
Source organism: Pterocarpus macrocarpus (assembly GCA_031439585.1). Taxonomy (NCBI): domain Eukaryota; kingdom Viridiplantae; phylum Streptophyta; class Magnoliopsida; order Fabales; family Fabaceae; genus Pterocarpus; species Pterocarpus macrocarpus. The sequence continues at coordinate 30,901,195 of CM062520.1, forward strand.
GCAAAAACCTGCAATAAAAGGTGCACAGTTTTAAACACAGCACAACTCAGAAACTACAAAAATTTAATCCCAAAACTGCAGCAGAAAAAAATATAAGCCATGCAGAGGTCAAGTGCCCATTTCACAGTTGGATTTGGGACATCTAGAGCAGAAAACAGGTTATACTAATGCTCATTAAGATTATTCAGATAACTGCATGACTTCACACCACCAATAAACTAAACATGTGCACTTATTTGAAATAGAACAGCCTGTTAATATTAATACATATTGCTCTGAGCCAGAAAGGGTCTCCACAACCAGATGCCTCAAGAACCACAACCCAACAAATTGTTTCCAGAAGCCGGAAGTTATTTACAGTCTCTCTAGTTGTTGGGAATCCAAGTTCGAGTTCTAAGTAGATTATATGGGTAAAAGAACTCTGACACTAGAAAGGAATGAAGAAAGTGGGGATTTTATAAGTAAATGGACCCATAAACCTACTGCCTTAAGGTTTTGGGTAGAGTGGAGGTCTATATGCCCCCTCCCCTTCTCTTAACAGGAGTTACATTCCTCTATCTAATTACTCCAAGGCAGTTACCAACTTTTATAAATATCGAGTTAAGCTAGCCATGTATGCATCCTAACACACACAAGTGCACACGATAACTTGAGGATCAAAGTGTCTTATGTATGTACGCCCCCTGTCACACTTTGCACTATTTTCCTTTTTTGAGGGTGAACTAAAATTTGATAGAGGCAGCATGTTTTCGATTAGAAGCAAAGAAAAATAAAATGAAATATGCACATCACATTGATTCTCCATTATTCACAATGCACATCACATTGATTTTCACAAGGTGCAACGCAGCAGCAGTCTGTACATGCAACAAGTCATCAGACTTATTTCAGACTGAAATTATTTGCACAATACTGTCATAATTCCGATCCCAAAGCATAACAAGGAATAAGAAACATACTGTCAAGCTAGCAGACTCTGTATTCTCAAACTCTACCAACCGCTTGGTCAATGTTGCTTCACATACATGGACGATTCTTAGCTGCATTGCAAATTAGCAAATCAAACAAAAAGTTACATAAGTAGAGAATTAGTAAAGCTCAACTAACAACCAGTGGACTGAGTGACATCGTTGAAATTTAGAACTGCGTAGAAATTGAAGAAAAATCCATAGGCAAGTGTACAACTAGTCTATGCAGAATGCTAAGGTCATCAACATCTTCAACAACATAAATGCTTAAATGATAACAAAATGCAATACTGGAATCCAGGAAAGAAATTTTGTATTCCAAATGCAATTATGAAATTCGACCATAGCAGCCATGGTATCAAGCCTCCCCACATGCAATAAAGAAACTCATTAATCACTTAATGGAAATAAAAATGCTAGTTCCAAAGAAATTAAAGAAAAAGGAGATAATCCAGAAGTAACCCACTGAAGCAAAAGGTTTAAATGTGCATGAACAAAGCACTGCTCTAATGGTGTTTCTTTAGCTGATATTCAAAGGGATTGGCATGCTTTATTACATGGTTCATCTCTTTAGGTCTCAGCCATATCTTTTGTATCTACGTGAAGATGTCTCATCCTCTTTTGTACAATCCATTCTCTCCTAATGAAATTTCTTTTTCTATCAATAAATAAATAAATCACTGCTCTAATAGGAACCAATGGCCAACCATGTTCCACAACTTCATTGAGGATGAAATTAAAATACATGCAGAAGAGAAAGAAAGTACAATTAAGCAGAGAGTAAAACACCAGAGCATAAATAAATAAACAACTGTAACCAAAGCAAGTAAACAAGCAAATAAACGATAAGCAACTTGAAAAAAATCAAGAATGTAGCAAAGCTGTCTGGCAGCTCTACATACTATAAATGCCAACTCCCTTGAAATAGACATGAGCATAAGTTGCATAACACCAAAGAGAAACCATATACACAATCCTCCTACAGTAAGATTGGGGGGAAAACACACTTAAAAATGTGAGTATTCCAGTTTAACCAAATACACTAGAGAACAGCAAAAACTCCACACTGTTACAATAAACGATTTTGAATAAAAGGAAAAAATATTACTGGAGGAAAGAAAGAAAGAAGTACAAGCATAGTTGTCAAACGCGGATAGCAGCGCGTAGCGGCCAGCCCCAAAAACGCTACAGCGGGATAGCGGATAGCATTCCGGCCGCTATTTGATAAAAAATACTTAATTATAATACAGTTCATATAACATATATAAATGGTCAAAAATAAGAAATCATTCACAATTAAACTCATTTACATCAATGATAAAAATTCATAATCCATTCCATACTCTAAAATACGCAATCACCATCAATCCAATATATAAACATCAAGTCCTAAGGGCATTAAAACAAAAAAAATAGCACCCTCAAGTAGCATAAAGGCAGCAAAATATAAAAGACAATATCAAATCCGAATTAAATCTAAGTCTCTACTCTCTAAAACTAACCAGGGAGGAAAAAAAAAAAAAAAAGAAAGAAAGAAAGAAAACAGAAGGCACCAAACAGTGAATGGAAGGGAAAACAGAAGGCACCAAACAGTGAATGGAAGGGAAAACAGAAGGCATGAAACAGAAGGCAGAAGAAGATAGAAGAGGAGAAGAAGGAAGCAAGATAGAACAAAGGGGAGGAAAGACCAACCGCCACCGGAAACTCGTCTGCCTTGTAGTAGCCTGAGGTTAGAGGATGGCCGGAGAGTGAGAGGGGTGAGGGGAGAGAGAGACCGATTGAGAGAGGAGAAGAGAAAAGGGGGGGGGGAAGTGAACCCTAAGTTCACGATCTGATGGAAGAAGCGAGGGGAAGGGTCAAAATAGCGGCCGCGATGGCCGCGATAGCGGTGGCGACGACTTGCGATAGCGGTGGCGATGGCCACGATGACAAAACGCGACGCTCCTGCAAGCTCCGTCGCGGCCACCCACTGCTCCGCAATGCTCCGCCACTGTCGCGTGCTATTGACAACTATGAGTACAAGAACAGTCTGATGATAAGACATCCTCTTCAGAGAAAGAGTGAGGGAAATAGAAAAGGAAGAACAAACAAGATAGCCTCCACCTAAATTCAATGAGAACAAAGTTGAAAGACCCTCAGTAACATATAATAACAAAATTAATCACAAGGCAGAAAAATAAAACTTACAATATCTGACTTAGAGCACTTAAAACCATGTGCAAGAGAAGACATGTATAATGCTGCACCACATAGTCCGCTTGGCTTTCTCCCTGTCTGTTTTTCAAACATTAGCAATATCACCATAACAAAAAGAATGATGCTTTTGATGCCAAAAAGAACAATGCTTTCAATACCCAAAAATAAATAAATAAATAAGAAAAATGCCAGTTCAACATCAAGTTACCTGCATCCAGTCACGTTTCATGCTGGCAATAATACTCAGAGCAGTTTCAGAGACAACCACATTCCTTTCCTTTAACAAATCTACATGTAAATCAATCTATTACGTTTCCTTGCTCAATGAAAATAATTGGGACAGATTAAAAGAGTATTTTAAACCAACCCATGTTGGTTATATTCATATTATCCCATATACATACACAAGTTTATGAGGGCAAGTTTACACAACTCAAAGTAATAAACACCATTTTCAAATTCAAATAAAATGGTTAACAACTCCCTCTTGTATGACTACATTCATTTACCAAGGCATCATATGAATTGATTTTTATATCTTTTCTCCTCACACTAATTCCTATACACCACTAAGGGTGCATTTGGATAAGTTTTTTTGTCTAAAAAAATTACTTTTGACATATTTGGATAAATTATTAAAAATAATCAAAATCTCAAAAAAATCTATTTTCAACTTTTTTATAGAAGCTGAAAAGAGTAGCTTTTCTGAAGAAAAAAAAAATCAATTTTCAACTTTTTCAGTTATATATAAAATTTTACTTTCAAAATCACTTTTTTCAAAATTTGAAACAAACGCACCCTAAATAGATTGACAATTAAGTAATTCAGCAAAAAACAAAGATTTACATTGGCTTAATCACATTGGCCACAAAATAGTCTTTATGTGAATAATTATAAGAGATAAAGAGGCCATAAAATTTTATCATCCAACTATAAGACTAGCAAAGTTATATGGGACCAAATGTTGGGCAGTAAAAAGCCAAGAAAAAAGTAATCTCAATGTTGCAACTTGCAAAGATGAGAATGCCACATTAAATGAGTGGACACAACGAACGAGATAGGATTATAAATGAATGCATTAGAGATAAAGCTAGGGTAGCACCTATTCTGGAAAAGATGGTAAAATCTCTCCTTAAATAGTTTGCTTATATGTGAAGGCCTATGGAAGCCTCAAAAAAGAGAGTAGATAAGATGGAGAGTAGGCCAATAGCCGAAGGTCGAGGAAGACTAAAAAAGACTATAGGCGAAAATATCGATCCATATAGCCAACCCCACCTAGTGAAACAAGGCCTGGTTGCTGTTGTTGCAAAAGGGTATCAACCCCTAACTTTAATAATTACAAAACACTAACAAGAATAACAAAATTTCCTGTCCCCCCCCCCACCCTTTTAGTTTGCGCGTCAATACTGAACAATCCTTAAAGTTGAATTCCTTAGCACACAACCACATCTGCAGCTGTGACAAATATAAAGGATGTTTCTATCTTATTTCTGAAGTTCTATGAAAAAATTCTCATTTCTGAAGTGTGAAAAATCAATATTAATCTGGGGCAGATGACCTGTGTCCTGCAATGTAATGAGACTATACTATGTTCCTTGCAATCCATTGATCTAATTAAACAAATTGAGCTAAAAAGAGATACTTACTATTCGTATATTTATAAATAAAAAGACTAGGATCAACAGGCTTCTGAACTATTGGGTGCTCTTCGAGCCTTAATACTTTACAAAGCTGCAAAAAAACTGCACCCAGCACATAACTGCATACCAGTCATTGACAGAAAACAAACAACATTCAGAGACACAAATATTGAAATAGATCAAGATTTAAAAAAAAAAGCCACAATAAAAGAGAAAATATAAAAGCAATGTCAGACATCCAGCAACAAAAGAAAGTATACTCACACATTTGTCCTTAAATAATTTGAAAAATCAATGAGAAGGTATGGCTTATTATTTTCCCTGAAAGAAGAAATATAATTTCAGCATATAAATATAACATATTCCAAGAATTTAGATATGGTAAGATTAGAGTCATTAATGCTATGATAAAGGAACAAACAACATTACACTAAACTCGTGTTGCACTTGAACCATAGTCACAAAGCACTACTGACATCATTTACAACTTATGAACCTATCACTTCACTAAAAATACATCCTTGGCAAAGTACTAACTGCAATCACTGTAGCATTGCAAGCTCACACAACAAAAGCCTTAGTGCACCTGATGTAAAAGTACGACCTCAAGGGCTGAGGGAGGAAGATAAGAAAGAATAATAGAACATTAACAATAGAGAGAGGGTGTGTGAAAGAGAACAAGAGAGAGGACCAGCAAAGAAATCGCAGTGTATTAAAGTCATAAACAATGTTAAGAAAACCGGACCGGGCATTGAACAGGTCAAAGTACTGATTCAAAGGTTCAGAGGTCCAATCGGTTCAACCGGAGGTTCGATCAGGACATAATAAAATATATGTATTTAATTATATATATATATAAAATTAATTAAAATGCAAAACACTAACATAACCAATACAAAATAACATTCTTCAAAGATCTACCAAAGTAAACATAGTCCAAATCTCTCTAAAGTAAACACAATTATTTATATTTGCATGCTTCTTTTTTTAAAAAATAAAAGAAAATAAAATAAAATAAAATAAAACCAGAAATGACAGTGATTTAAAAAAAAAAAAAAAAAAGCCAAACCAGTAAATCGCTGAACCGCTGAAACCGGTCTGGTTCAGCGGTTTATCCCGGTTTTTAAAGCTACTGGTTTAAGGAGCATGACCAAACTGGCCTGGTGTCCGGTTCCCAGTCCGACCCCGGTCTGGTATTCTCTTCCTTGGTCATAAAGGACATAACTATATTCATTGATAAAAAGGATAAAGATATAGTAGAAATAATTAACCCTGACAGAGCAAGCCGATAATTAAATATTATCATGTGTGACCTAAGACACAACATAAATTAAGACATTTGAAAAGAAAAAGAATGTCTGCCTACAATTAAGTATTAAAAAAGACTATCCTCCATTTTTTTCGGCTATAAGAATTAAGAAGTGATACAGTGAACATGGAGAAAGATAAATACAAAGGAAATTACAAATTCCGTAAAGAAGAGGTGAGGTGGAAAAATCCCATAAGTTATGAAACTCATGCTTTCCCCGTACTTTGAGTATACATCAGAGATTCTCAAAAAAAAAAAGAGAGGGTGGGGTGGGGAAGACTAATGACACAGAGAAACTATCCTGGTGCAAATCAAGCTCTGTTTCAAAAACTTGACCAAATGAGTTCATGCATTTTACCCTTACCAACTGCATCATATAACTGAAACTTGGCATAAAGAGATGAGAATCTTGCCCCCATATCCTTATAAACCATCTAAAACAGATTACAAATGTCCGTTGAAGCGAATACACAAGGCAACCTGCCTAACTATCCATTCTTTTGTGAGGGCAATAGAAAACAAATTATATTTCAGTAGGAAAATGAGACAAAGGAAAAAGAAGAGAGGGGAGGGGGGAACTCTTGGCGATGCGGCAGGTTTTTGGTTCACCTTGACACACCCCACATTCCACAAACTAATTACCTACCCACCCTTATCCTCCCTGCAGGTCATATAAACAAAAAAGTCATCCCTGCCCGAAAAATATTAAAACCAGCAGCAAGCTGCAAGAACTGGACCAGAACTTAAGAGAATACTTTGAAAAAAAAATTGAGAGAAATGTGAATTCTCCTCATTGAATCTTCCCAGTGAAGACAGAGACAAATGGGTATGGCTGATTGTACACGTGAAATAATACGGGAGGGCCTTCAAAAGTCCTCAGCTCTCCCTCACCAAAACTGGACTGAAAACACCAATCTCCACCTAAAAGAGTCCTCACCTAGTATTTATAACTCTCTTCTCATCATTACCCTCCACCATCCAACTAACTAATTCTGTTAGAACCAACCAACTTTCCCTGCCCTTATTCCATCTTGTGTACACTTTCTTTATCAGAGATCTAACACAAGCTTAGTATTTATATATGAATAATACAACAAAAGATATATTATCTACTTTAAAAATCAGAAATAAATGGTTGGAGACTTTAAACTGAGATAATCATCTAAACAGGTTTAGACCAGGATCTTTCACACAATCATTCATGCAACTACCAAATAACAAATGTGTATAGAAAATTAGAGATGCTGCTTAGTGCAAACCTATAGCATAATATAGATAAATTACCGGAATGCAATATACAGACAAGCAGCCTGCACTTGCTCTGATTTGCGTCCCCTGGTGAAATTCCGCTCAAGTGCTATCTTCACTAGGCATATGCAAGGATTCAATGATTAAAAACAAAAGGAAGGAAAATCTCAAAACGGATGTATACAAAAAAGAAATAAAGTCTAACGTAAATGAAGTTCAAAATAGCAACATACTCTATAAAAGGCCAAAGCTTGGTGGGCCACATTATCATCATTCACTCCAAGGCTGAAACTTAAGTATTTAATCTCATCAAAAGCTGCAAGCCAGAAAAAATTTGGCACATGAGAAGATCAGCCATTAAATATTAACTATATTAAATTATTGAAGATAATTATCAAATTATCTTAACATATAATCATTAGAAAGACAACTATACAAACTTCTCTTCTTTAGACATGTTTTTCCCTACAATGTTCATCACCTGCTCATGCTATCACTGACATTGGCTGCTGTGAGAATGGTTAATATATACTTTACTTTCCTTATCTCAGTATCTCAGTATAAACATCAAACATCACAACTCATCATTGCACCAAAAACTTGAAAAAGAAAGGAATGTAAATAGCAGAACTTGAAAGAACTAAAACTATCATAATAACAAGTTCGATAGTTCTTACATGCAATGCAAGGCATCATATGCTCAATTTCTATTTATAAAGGAAACAAAATATATTGTAAACCATAAGTTCAACTACATTCATAGTGAAAAATCACTAATGACACAAGACAAAGAATACCTCTATCTAAAGTCCTTTGACGTGAAGCAGAGAACTCGCTTTGAATCGTTCTGACATAATGGCCAGATAATTGGCTCTATATGGAACCAAAAATAAGGAAACCATATGAGGGAAAAATCAAAGATATCAGCAAAAGCAATAGTGTAAAGAAAAAGGAAAAAAAAACAAACTTTGATTATTAAAAACACTATTAAACATGTGTTTCTTATGAGACAGCCTAAAAACTTCAGTTCAAATATCAGATCTAGTAATGATTATTTAAAATGTAGTTGATCAATATAAGAAGAACAGAATGTGCTAAAATAATTCCATTTCCATACCCTTTTTCCTTTAGCACTTTGAGTAAATAGTAATCACTATAACATCAACATCACCTCAAAGCTCAAAAACTAGTAAGTTTCTCTGGTACCCTTTTGTCAGGGTACCAGTTACCTTGAATCACTTTCAATTAGTGCTTACCATCTGTTCAAGTATCTATCTCGCTTCAACCATAATAATAGCAAGCTACTTTTGCATTTATATTTCAATTAAATGGCATGGAATAGAGAAAAGATGTCATACTATTGGTTGAATATTTAATGATAGGAAATGAAGAAGACAACCTTCCATATTGCCCTTATCTCAAACACAGACTTAGGACTAAAGACGAAAATGTAGTTTCACAAGTTAAGAAAAAAGAACAAAGGAAACAAAAAACACACAAAAAAAAAAAAAAAAAGAAATTGGGCTTTAAATGAAGGAATGGAAGAGTATGGGGTAGCAAGAAGTCTATCCGACCCACGTTTAAGATTCCATTCCATTCCTTACCATCTGTAGAAACAAGGCCCTTCAAACTAAAGTCCTCCCTAAAAATCCCCAGCCAGCAACCAAATGACCAATTAACAAGATTCCATTCCCTTACCTGCCCAGACGCATTTTTCACGAAGGTGGGCTCTTGAGAAAAATGATAGTCTTCCAACACCTTCCCACATTGACTACAACATCTGATAACATTCCAAGAACAACCCAACTTAACAATAACAAATATCACAAAAAACAAAAACAGAAAATGAAAAGAATAATTTCTCTTCTAAATTGAATACATGTTAATGACAACCGTGAAAAGTATAAAGCGTTACTCACAAGGGACCATCATCGAGCCGCAACCCAGAAACATTTTTAAAACAGTGATCGCAGTACACCATTTTCGGTTCTTTCTTTTTCCTGGTTAACTACAACTCTCTGCCACACTCTGTTACCAATAACATCAAAAAATAAAAATATAAATCTGCACAATCAGAGACAGAGATTTTAATCAATAACTGTATAACGAAATAAACAAATGAAATAACAAAAAAGAACCCAGCGAGTCAACAAAATCGTAACTGGGAATCCAAGAGTTTGAGTTCGATGAATGGAATTTGTGATTCCAAAGAGGGGGAAAAGAAGAATGGCTGGGGGAAGTAACGGCAAAGAGAAAGAATGAAGATTCATTTGAATTAGACTTAGGGCTATACACACTAATTGCTCTAGTTTCGTTTTGTGTACAGGTACCCGGCCGAAAATTTTGCAAATATTGGGATACGGTTACGTCACATGTAAATTGCATATCTAAAGCAAAAGCCACAATCTGAAAAATAAGAGGAGACAACAACTTCAAAATGCTATTGGACAATGTAGCCTTAAGGTTTAGCATTTAGACTTAGCAGCACAACTTATCTCAGTTATCCCAAAAAAGGGGAAGAAAAGTTGCAGCAAGATTAGAATTAACAAGAAAAAAAAAATTCCATAAATTGCAGCTTGACACCTTCAAGGAACAGGAACAGCACTCAATTACAGAAATCCAGAAGAAAAAAAAGAAAAAGAGAAGAAGAAAGAAAGAAAGGAGTGATGAGTCAAAAGAACTAACCTCTCGCCGGTCGCCAGAGAAGAGATGCCGGCAGCCGCGAAGTCACCGTCGTTGGAGGGAAAGAGAAGTGCGGTGGGTCGCCTCGCCGCTGCTGCCGCCTTGTTCTGTGAGACCTACGCTGTCTTCGGCGGTGAGGCGATGGGGCAGCCAGAAGAAAAGCGCGGTGGTGGGGCTGCTGAATGTCAAGGCGTCGGGAATGAGAAAGGATAAACAGGCTAAGTGTAAAATTTGGTAAAAGCTTGTAAAAAAAATAATAATAGTAAAATTGGCAACCGTCACGGTTTACCAGTAGCATGAGTCGCGTAGTAAGCAGTACCTAGCAGCAGTCTCAAACTGTATTGTACTTATTTTGAAAAAATAAAATATGGTACATATCCAAATTACCCATGCGTGTGTACCCTACCCGCATCGGATACATACCCAATACAAGTAATTTGGACTTTTTCACGTATCTGCGATTCAGAGAAGGGGTGTACACGTATCTCACGCAGTGCGGCGCGGCCTCTCACGGTGCAGCGGCCTCTTTCTCGCGGCGGGGGGACGGCCTCACTCTCGGCGACGCAAGAAGGAAGATGGGGAGGAAGGAGGGGAGGAGGAAATAGACGGCGGCGATGGCGGTGCACGATGGCCGTTGGATAGTGGAGGAGCGGCACAGATGGGTGGGCGCGGGCACAGGACAACTAGGTGGCTTTTGTGTTTTATCGGAGTTAAAAATAAGAAGGAACGAAGTGGGATTGGGTCATATATCGGGTTATTTTGGTTTATCTAAGAAAATCGGACCGATTGCCCACTAAGGCCAGCTCAAATCACGCAAATTCCAACCTCTTGAATCAGGTGCACAACAACGACGTCACATCCCCCCCCCCCCCCCTCTCTCTCTCTCTCTCTCTCTCTTTCTCTCTCTCTCTCTTACGACAACCCCCGTCCCTAACTAAAGAAAAAAGAAAATTGGGCTAAACATTGAACTATTAAAGATATTAGTTTAAAGGATTAGAAGTTGAACTCATTCAATCAGGACGCTAAATAGGGTATAATAAAATATATACATATAATTAAAATTAATTAGAGAGTGAAAATTTCTATTAAGTTACTAATAATAATATAACTAATATAAAATAATATTTATTATGAGATATTTTATTAAATATATCAAATATAAAATCTATTTACTTTAATTTTTACTTACATTTTTTTGAGAAGTAATTATAAACAACAGAGCAATTATTTTTAATTTTTCACTTTCAAATTAATTTAAGAGTATATAACAAAAAAATATATCAAAAGAATTAAGGTTATAAAAGAAACAAATTTTTTATTTGATTGAACTTCTTTTTAAAAAAAATAACAACATTTTTGACCAAAATTTAAAAAAAAAAAATGAATCGACCAATAGGTTTAATGGCTCTGGTTGGCATCGGCTCACCAGTTTTCCCCGATTCTAGCCAGTTTGACACCGATTTTGAGGGCAAGCAGTTTAAAAGAGATGATCGGACCGACCTAAGTCCGGTTCCAGGTCAAACCAGCCCAATTGGCTAATCTATTTTTCTAAACAATTTTGTTTAAAAAGATATATTTCTTTCAAAATTTTTCAAAAAAAAAATTCTAAAATCTTTAGTATGATTTCTTTGTGTTTCTAAAAAAGAAAAGGAAAAGAAAACAATTAGAACGTATTTGGTTTACAAAAATATTTCATGTTTTTATTTCTTATTTTCATTTTTTTAAAATGGTTTTCATTTTCAGATTTTCAAACATTAGGAAATACATTTAGTTATAAAAGTTGATTATGTTTTCAAATAGAAAAAATAATGAAAATATATTTTGTTTGTCTGTTTTTAACTTACAATTGTCAAAATAAAATTTAAAGTAATAAAATCATATTTGTTACAAAATAGCAAATGGAAGGTAAAGAAAGTCACTAAAAGTAGTCTAATGGTGAGGGATTTAGATAATTTATATAAGGTCATAAATTTAAACCTCATTACCGTCAATATATCCAAAAAAATGGAAGGAAAAGAATCAAAATAAGATACAAATAAAATAATTAGCAAATAGCAAATTGGCAAGGATTTAATTTGCATGCATTGTCAATGTAAAAAACTTTTCCAAAGACATTCAATCATATATTGCTACATTAATAAAATTATTTAATTTAACCACCCACTATCTTAAAAATCTTATAAATACAAGCATCTAGTACTTTTTAGTTATAAAAGTTGATTATGTTTTCAAATAGAAAAAATAGTGAAAATATGTTTGGTTTGTTTGTTTTTAACATACAATTTTCAAAATAAAATTTAAAGTAATAAAATCATATTTGTTACAAAATAACAAATGGAAGGAAAAGAAAGCCACTAAGAGTAGTCTAATGGTGAGGGATTTAAATAATTTATATAAGGTCCTAAATTCAAACATCATTACCGTCAATATATCCAAAAAAATGGAAGGAAAAGAATCAAAATAAGATGCAAATAAAATAATTAGCAAATAGCAAATTGGCAAGGATTTAATTTGCATGCATTGCTAATGTAAAAAAATTTTCCAAAGACATTCAATCATATATTGCTATATTAATAAAATTATTTGATTTAACCACCCATTATCTTAAAAATCTTATAAATACAAGCATCTAGTACTTTTTTCCCATATTTTGTCCTTTTTTCCTTTTTAAAAAATTAAATGATTGGCAAAAGTAAAAAACTAGGGTGAGAGAGGTTTGAACCTACACCACCAAATTTCCAACTCAACACACGAGCCAACTGAACTACCAAGCCATGGCTAATGTGATTTGTCATTAATAATATATAAGAAAGACTACATCAGAGAATGCGTTGGAAAGAAAAAAGTATCCTCACCAAGGATCAAATACAGCTCATTGTAGTGGAAAAAGAAAGAAGTTCAATTATTTACTATAATGCCACCATGTTTTCACTCAAAGTGTTTCCAACCATTAGAACTAAAAATGCTAAAAACATGATATCATCATTTTCAGTTTTGTGTGTGCTTCTAAAATTATTTTAAATGAAAAAATTTTCTACAATATACAACCTAATCTATTTTTAGGCCTATTTTTCATTTTCACTAAAAAATAGGCCTAAAAATTAAAAATTATCTAATCCCATCTAAAAATAGGCCTCTTTTTATAGTGCATATATCCCTCTTTTTCACATTAAAAGAGGGATATATGCACTATTTTATAAAAGAGGGATATATGCACTCTTCCCATCTACAAGCTCTTTTTCACATTAAAAATAGGCCTCCTTTTATAGTGCATATATCCCTCTTTTAACTCTCAGCTCGAATGGATAATCTGCTACAAACGGGGTTACGCTATAGCGCAAGCCTCAATTCTTGGCTCATTTGCGAAATCCGGTGGCACACTATAGAGCGCTGTGTTGCGCTATAGCGCAACGAAAATTTGTTGACAGAGTCTACGAACACGATAGCATGCTGGGTTGTGCTATAGCGCAACATGAATGTGGCATTTTCTTCCTCATGCGGCAGTGCACTGTAGCACACTGCTTTGCACTATAGTGCAAGGTGTTGAGTCTGAATTCATGGCTTGGCCTCTTCCAACTTCGTTTGGGCCTACTTGCACCTACAATAAATCAAATAAACCTAAAATCAGTATCCAAAATATAAGAAAATAATAGAAAATAAGAATACCACCTAATTTAAACTACTTAACTAAAATAAAACAAAATAGCAACAAAGTTAAACAACTACGTCCTAAATTAAATAAAAACTAACTAAAAATGTAACTCACCAAAGGGAGTTATCAACCTCCCTCTTCATTTGAGAACACAACTCCCTCTTCGACTTCCTCAAGTTGTAGCGGTCATGTAATATCCCCAATTTCTCTAAGCTAATTATCTCCTTAGTCATGAGTAATTAGAGTAATTAATAAATTAATCAAGGATTAATTCACTAATTAAAATAGCAAAAACTTGGTAATTAAAAAAGGTCAACTAAGGTGTCAACATGAGTAAAGAAAGACAAAAAGGTAATTTTACATAACTACGACCAAATTCACCTAATCCCTATAGCTGCGAAATCGGAACTAGTAACTAATTTCCGATGATGTCGGAACCTGGAACTCCTCATAGTTGAAACATTTGAAAATTCGTTAAGATTTAAAGGCTTAAATCTTAGAATGAACTCGAACTCAAAACCCAGACCCAATGGAAAAGAAATTTAAAATGACTAGTTTAAGATTTAAAGGCTTAAATCTCATAATGAACTTGAACTCGAAATCCGCCCCTAATGGAATAGAAATTTAAAGTGACTAGTTTAAGTTGAAGATAGGATGCTTAAATCTAGGAACTAACTCATTTATAAATACACAGTCTCCCTCTCTCCATTCACTTTCCATTCTCTCACTTTCACTCTCAAACACTCCAAAAAGCACAAAGCCCTTCCTTTCTTCTTGCTATCCATGACTTCATTAGTGGCTCCAAGAAGAATCCTTCAACTTTCCAGACTCTAGTTTTAAGCTTCTAGTCTCCAGTCTCTAACCTTTACTTTCTAGCTTCCAGTCTCTAGTTTTTAGTCTCCTATCCCAATTTCCAGTTTCCAATCTCAAGATCCAATTTCTAGTTTTCAACAGCCTTCGAACTTCAAAGTTTTCCATTAAATCATCTCCTATAAGGTAGGAATTTTATCCTTTCTATGATATGTTCTTATGTTTTCATGACCCATAAATGGGGACTCTAGTCGTTCCATGGCTAAAAGTACCCACTATTGTCAAAAAGCTTAATTGTAGGTTGAAATCATATGATCATGTCTCTTAATGTATTAAAAATTAAAATGATTCCTTTGCTTTGATAAAAGATCTCATTAGATTAAAACTCTCCCTTTAGGTTTTCTAAAAGATGTACCAGATCAAAACTCTTCCTTAAGACTTTGAAAAGACCTGATTGGATCAAAACTCTCCCTTAAGACTTTTTAAAAGGTTTAACTGGATTAAACTTCCCTTGGATGCTCCACAAAAGATTTAATGGGTTAAAAACTTCTAAACATGAACTTACAACCTTCCAATGATAAGAAATAACTTTGATTCATAGAATAGACCACGAACTCGAAAACCGAAAACTATACATAAACTTGATGTCCCTTACTGCCCATTTATAGATTCAGATCGTATTACTATGCTTGCTCAGCTCTCAGAAACCAAAAGATGTATACACTCGCAACCAAAGCTTTTAGTTCATAAGGTTAGAAGAAAATGTTACATATAGCTTAGTCTCAGAACTAAGAAAAAACATGAAACCGGAACCATTCACCCTTATGACCTCGGAAATAGACTAAAGAGAAACCTTTCGTACAACTTAATTTCGAAGATAAATCCCAAGTTAATCTCAGAGATTGGTTGAAGCATAACTTAGGAGTTGGATCTCGGGTTAACCTTGGAGATTGGATCAAACCTTAACCTTAGAAGAATTAGTGCTAGTTTAGGGTTGGAAGATGGAAAACTTAGTAAACCTAAATCCTTAATTATAATCTCAGAAGTCAGAAACCCGAACATGAAAAACATTTTATTCTCATAATCCCAGAAAGTCAGAAATTGGAATGTATAAAACACTTAATTCATATAATCCTGGAAGTTGAGAAACTAGAATATAAAGCCTAATATACCTAATCCCGGAAGTTAGAAAACATGTTAAACACAGAACCTTTATTCATATAACCTTGGAGATCGGTCCCAATGTAATCTCGGAACTCAGTCATGAACCTAAGCCCAAAAGTTTGGAACCCGAACACTTAAGAAACTTGTTGCATGAACCTGAAAGTCGGGAAGCGAAAAACTTAAGACCCTTGTTCACATGAACCCGAAACTCGGGAACCATAAACATAAAACCACTATACACATGAACCTAGAAGTTGGTAACCCAAAAAACATAATACCCTCATCAATGCAACCTTGGAGATCGGTTCCAAGCTAGTCTCAGAGGTTGGTCTTGAATCAATTTCGAAGATCAGTACTGAAACCTGACCTTGAAACTCAGGAATGCCGAATGAAAATTAAAAGCCTACAAGATAAATTAAGATTTAAGATCTTAAACTTGCACATAATTACATAAGCTTTACTCATAAGACTTTGTTGTGTGATTAGTTATGACTAAAAATATAGAATATCTATGTTGGTATATGTGGGTGACCTTTGGGATACATGCCAAATGAACTTTTAATGTTTGATGCTATGTATGAGTGTTTATAGTGTTTGTATGTTTGATATGAACTATGATTATATCTATTTTAATTCATGGCATATTTACATATTAAGAAAGAAAAGAAACTGAATACATATTATGCATTAACCTAATCAAGAAGAAAAGAATTGAGGGAATGATTCTTCAGTCCCTAGACGTGCACTGACAAGGGAAGGTGATTTCTCAAGTTGGGCATGATCCTTCAGTCCTCGAATGTATGCTGGCAAGGGAAGATGACCCACAAAGACCAGATAATGGATATGATCTTTCGGTCCCCAGACATACAATGGCAAGGGAAGGTGATCTCCAAACTTAGCATGATCCTTCCACAAGACAAGGTAACGCCCTTTTCCCCCTCTCTCGTAAAGGAACCTTAAGGTGGCGACAAGCACGATATGAGCTCATTACCATTTGTTTTAAGAGGCACAAGGCCTACGACCAAGTAATAAGACTTTAACGAAGTTGAGTGAGAAAGTTAAAGAGGTTTAAGGCCTAAGATCCAGTAAAGTTGCATTAAGCATTTGCATATTCTCTCATTTTAGCCTTGTTATTTATTTATGCATTATTATTGCCTTGTCGTTTTATACCTTAGAATATAGTAAGAGTTATGTTTAAAATAAACCCACTTCGGCTAATCACATTTTTTGAACTTAATTAAATGGACTATTGTATGCAGACATTTTTTATAATAAGCCCAAAGTGGCTAAGACGATAACAATGACACATCAGTTGCCAACGTTAGAATCCTACTGAGAAATCTCGATTTCTCACCCTTACTTTCCGTGTTGTCTTCAAACATTGATGCCATAGTGGCTCTAGACAAGGTTACACTTGGGTCATCTTGCTGATGTAGCTGAAGTCACTCCCGCTTCTACTCCTATTGACTATCTGAATGTTCCTGCAGTCTCTACCTGCCTTGCCAGAATGCGAGCCCATGAGTTAGTGGAAGAATAGTTTTCTCTGGATTTGCAATAGTTGTAGGAAACTATACCAGTTTGAGTGTATTTTCTATTTTAATTTCAGATGTTGAGTTTATTATTGGATGATTAATGCTATGGTTTATATTTAATATTAGTTATTTACTCTATTGTTATATGTCTTATTATTATTATTCGACTTCATCATCGCTACATAATCACTTATGTCTTTCTTATGTAATGCTTCATTTACGCATATTACTATTCTAAAATCAAGACTCATATTTTCAAATGTATTTTAAAAAAAAATCATTTGTTAATTTCCAATAGAGTAATTTCAAAGAAAAAAGGTTAAGTTTTCTGCAAAGTTAAAATGTAACAACTAATGGAAACCAAATGCGACTTAAGTGTAAGTTAGAACTACTAGGGTGTTCCAGACCACTGGTATAGCCTTCTTGAGGAGATTGACAGTTAACCTTATCATGCGACAGTCATTGCTGTTCCCTCCCTCAACATCTTACGGTGGGGGCCAGCCATGTTTTTAGGGACTAAAGTCTAAAAAAAAAAAAAAGAAATTGTTTAAAGAACAAAACCTACAAGGACTAAATCAAGATCAGTGAAAACGGTATAGACTAAAAACTTTTCTAAATCTGTTATTAATATAATGAGTAAGGATGTTCTTGATCAATTTAGACTCATTAAATTCTATAAAAAAAAATTAAGCTACCAAAAAAAATAAATAAATTAAATTAATTTTTTTAGTAATGTTGTCAATTAACCTTATTTAAATCAAGCCAATATTAAAAAAAAAAAATTAACAACCAAATTGAATAATACCTAAAAATGGTTGCTCAAAATAGAAGTAGATTATGAACTAAACAAACTTTACTTACATTTATAAGAAGTGGTTATTGCAACAACTTATTATTTATTGTCACTCCTTATTTAATAAGCTATTGTTTAATTGTCTTAAACTGCCCTACATTCTCTTTCATAATTAAAACTAAGGGAAAATTGCACCTAAACTATAGGTCGTGTATTTTAATCCCTATATTTTAAAAATATGCAAATCAATCATCTGAACTTCCATAAATATGCATTTTAGTCAAAATAAGTGTACAATTCCTCCTAAACTTTGGATCATATGCAAATCGACCCCTTAAACATTCTTAAATATGTGATATTTTTGTTAACAATTGATGAAAAAATTAATAAAATAGTCAATTTGTATATTTAAGAAAGTTGAAAGGGTTTTGCACCTTTTTTCAATTTAAGGGTTAAAGTGCATATGACCTGTAGTTTAAAGGATAACATACAATGAAAGTTATTAATCTAAAGGTGAATAATTTCTTACTTTTTCATTTTACAATTACTCTTACTTTAGAGGATCCTAATCCCATTATTTTTAGTTTTTCTCATATTCAATATTATTAATATTTTTCTTCATTTTTTTTTTTTGCTTATATAGTATTTATTTTATGAAAATCTTTTAATTTTTGACCCATTTTTTTCTTGATATATATTAGAATTCTATTTACACATAAAGACAAAAAAAAAATATTTAACAAATTGACTTTCTTAATCATAAATATAGTTTTTAAATTGGATTAAGTTTTTTGCTTTCCATAATTTTTTTAATGATAATAGTATTTTTATATATTTTCAATTTAATATTCTATAAATATGATATGATTTGAAATAAAATTAAGTTAAGAAAAATATTATTACACATAATAAACTTTGAACTTAAAAATGTAATTATTAACAATTTTAAAATTTAACTAATATTCACTATCAATGTAAAAAAAATTGGATTATTATCCAATAATATTTTATCATTTTATTTAATGAGTTTAATATCTTGTATATCATTTATTATTTTTACGAGAAAGAAAATTTCATTCATAAGCAAGCCTAACAGTACTTACAAATCGAAAAAGATATATCATATCCAAATTTCATAAGAAACAAATGCATTTTATATTATGAACTAACGGACGATCTATGGTTTTACTCCTTGTCCGAAGAGCAATATCTAAATATCTTTTGTATTTTAGACCAACACGATAGTGTTATAGCTTGAAAATTGTATTATGACTCCTTTCAAAATAGATCAAAATATTTCTGTTATTTGTAAAAGTATCAAAATTCAAAATAGAAATACCTACGAGAAGAAACTCAAATACCCACAAATGGGAATTAGCTCCCATAAAGCGAACAATAAAAATATCCAAGATGGAGACAATGAAAACCCAACAAAGAGGACATAAAAAACAAGCCAAAAGACACAAAACCTAAGCTACAAAATGAAAAAGAAAACGAAACGGAATGGCTGCCACCAAAGAAGAAAGATAGCAACCCTTATCAATAACACTCACACAAGGGAAGACATATCTAGTGTATTGTTGAAACACCTTTAAATGATGTGAAAATACATCATCAAATGATAGTATAAAACTTATATCTTAACAGTGTATATAATTGTCAAGCTTATAACTAATTTAACGTATATACTACGTTACCTTAATTTTAAAAAATAAAAATGAAAAATAAAAACTGTTTGGAAGTGGGTTGTTGGAAGCTAGAAACTAAAAGGCTCCGAACAAAATTGGGATTGCAAGGCTGCACTGACTCTATTGCTGGAAGGCTGAGATTAGGCTTCCACGGCTGTGGAGTGTGTACCTGCAAGGACTACGATGCTTAAATTAGCAAAGGTCAAGAAATACAAGTGTGTAGGGAGTGTATACGTACCTGATTTTAGAGGTTTTTCCTCCTACTTATATATGAGAGTGGATTAGGGTTAATACTTTAAAATTTTGTGATATAAGGAAAACAACTCGGGACTCTTAACAGCTCTATGCACGTTAAGGAGTTCGAGATACTCGATGACGTGGACTGAGTGAGTAACCAAGGCAAGCGGAGCCTGAGATTTTCGGCCATACTACGAGTAGCCTTTTCTCTCTCACGGGTTCTGAATTGGGCCTTGGCTCTTCTTCAAATGTGATCTGACTTAGGCCATGCAGGGCATGGTGTAACGTGATTCAATAAATGGGCCAGATTATGGGCTCTAGGATTCTAGTTTAGAACGGTGCCCCAAACTCGGCTTCAAGGTGATGACCTCGGATGCCAAGTTCTACATAGCTCTCGGTCTCGTACTTGGATATCGGATGTTCGGCCTACGTTTGAACTGATGTTTTTCTAGGGATGCGTCCTATCCTCTGACGCGAAGTCATATCACAAGTCACATCTCTTTACCCTAAGGAGACATGTGTCTTTTTGGTGCCTCGTTTCATGCACCATCGTTTTTTGAATTGGGCTAATTTTCCACTTTTGCCCCCAACGTAATAGTGTGGAAAGACATCATTTTACCCCTCGCGACCTTTAGGTTATGTGGTAAAGGATGCATTTTCCTATTTAAATGCTCATCCCTTTTCTCCTTCCTTATTCTTCTACCTCTAACACTCATGTGGGAGTGTGAGAGGGAATTTCGAGAAGGATGTGGAAAGAAACTTTGCAACAGATCCTCAAGGCCTCACATTTCTTCAACCTTCAAACCTCCATTGTCACTAGAAGTATGTTCCTCTCATTTTGTGCCATTCATTTAATGCATTTAGAGCTTCTGTCGCTTGAGTTATGCTTGCCTTTGGTGAGAATGGGGTTCGGTAGTGGTGGATTAGTCACCCATCATTCAGCGTTTTACCATTTTTTGATCATTAGGGGTGATTTTCTCTTTTGACCTTTCATTTTCTTCTTCCTTTACCGCTCACCGGTGGCTTAATTCGTTAATGAGGAAACCATCATAGGCTTTTTCCTTATGTTTGTTTCCCCATTTTGGCTTTCAGAGTTTGGTAATTTTGAGGTGGTTTCCTTGTGAAGGTTCATCCTAGAGACAGAAATGGGCAAAAGGCAAACTCAAAAAGTCCTCATCTTTTTGCCCTCTATTCATTGGATCTACTGATGGGTGGAACTCGAGGTTTTGGCAACTCCCTCGATTGTGACTTTCGAGTTCCTTCACTCTCTGCAGGAAGAGAATCTAATCACTCCGAGGACTACACCATGAAGGTCCCTAGCAAACACAAGAGGGTGTGCTGCATTAATTGCTTACGCAAGCCGAACTGGTAGCATGGCATGAGGTTTATTCGATATTAATTTGAAGGACATGTGACATGCTATTGCTTGATACTTAGTAAAATATGAGAAAAGTGGATTATGGTGAAGATCTCAACCAAAATTAATGACTTCTTAAAGGTGAGGTCAAAGCAATGCATGAAAACAAGCCATTAACCACGTTTTGCATGCCTGGTAATTTAAAAGCATTTACTGAGCACATCAGAGATTGGCAAAAAGGGATGTATATCATGGTCAGAGTGTTGGAGCAGGTTGAAGATCCACAACCCAAGTCCAAGGCTTGAAAGATTGCCATATGATAAGGAAGTTCCAAGAGTTGGATTAGAATGTATTTATAAATATGATTAGGATCATTCGATTAGAGCATGATTAAACACACAGAAGTACCTTACACTTTTGATGTGACCATGACAATGGACGTATAGGGAAATTTTGAGTGAATCCCATCACTCTTAGTTTGTTTTCTTTTCCTTTTCATTTTCATTTTGTCAAGTATGTTTTCTTTAACTTTGTTTTCTTTCATTTCATTTTGTTTCATTTACATTCTTGTAAGTACATTTTATTTGAATTAAGCAAGTTCTTCATTTGTTAAATCCTTGTTTCTATTGTTGATTCAACATGCGAGTCATATATCATTGGTCAAATAATGCACTTTGCATAGACCTTGTGTCCTCTTTGAGGAAGTGATTTGCTTCCTCAAAATTGAGAGCTAGAATCAAAAGTTGAGTAGTCAAATAGTTTTTTTGACAAAAATTCCACATAAATAGGTTCAAAACTTGATATTCATTGTACAATTACATCACTTATTTGATAAAATAAATACAAAGCAAAAAATTATGGAGCTCCTCTAAACTTCTACCCATTTGCAAATCATCACCACAAACTTTAAAACCTTCTCAAGTAGTCTTGGGAAATATTTTAACTAATAACTCAATAAATCCGTTTGTAATTGCCTATTTCAAGCTGGAGTTTTAATGATAACAAACAAAGGACAATGAAGACTTTGAGAATTTGATCTACAAGGAAGACAAGATCCAAGAAAAGAAGAACTAAGTTAGATCTAGGGCCTAGAAATTTTGTGAGGCCTCAAATGGTATCTTAATAGGGCAATATCATAAATCCCATGGCTTTTTCCAAAAAAAAAAAATGGTTTTAGACAAAATTATTTTTGAAATTATTTCACTTGGCAAAAATGCTTTTACAAATACTTTAATTATTCATTAGATGATTTAATCGAGTAAACTTTGTCTGTAATCAATTAAATGCCATTGATTTCCCAAAAATAAGTTAAAAATCTTTCTTAGGCTTAGAATAATTAATTCCTCTCGTGGATAATCGATGATTTCTATTCTATCTAACAAAAGATGATGCTTAGAAAGGAATATATAGGATAATCAATTATCATCTTTCTCTTGTTCAAAAACATTTCACAAGAAGGTAATTGAGTACTATAATCGATTACAATGTTTCTTCAAAGTTACCTAGATCTTGTTTGGACAAAACAATAAATTACCTTTTCGAAATAATCGATTGTTTTCATTTTGCCAACTTGAAACAATTTTTTTATAAAGCAATAATTGGTTACCACTATGAAATAATTGAATCCTATCTTGCCTAAAATACATCAAGAACGAAATAATCAATTACCTAGGAGAAAATGAGAAATAATTGATTATAACAAGTTTAGATGCCCCAAACAATTAGCTTTTGCATTAATTTCTATCAAAAAAATATTCACAACATATTCTTTTTGGACCCTATAAATAGGTGTCTTGCGCATGTTTTACAAAGAGAAACGAAGTGTTACTTTTAACATCTTATTACCCATATATTTATACTCTTGTTGATTTGCTCTTTGCATTAGTGAGATATCCATTTTAAGCTCATAGGCATCAATTGATATATCAACTCTTTGGGAGAGTTAATCATTATTTCATCTTCTTGTACCTTTTTGAGGGTAAGATATCCCTCAAATTGTTGAAAAGGGTGAGGTACCCTTTTTGTGAGCAAGTAATTTAAACACTAAGGGTGACGCATTCAGAGAGTATGAGAAGTTAACTCAATTATAAAGATTTTATCAAGAACATATTGAAGTTTGTTAATATTGAAATATCTCTTATGTAGGCTTGGGGACTAGATGTAGGTTACAATATATAGTTGAAGGCCGAACTAGATTAAATATTCGCGTGTTACTCTTCCCCTTTATCTTTTTGAATTTCAAGTCAATAATTTGAGTTCTTTATCTCATATATTTTATTGTTCGTTTTGTGCAAAAGCATTTCAAATTTATTTGAAAAAGGTGTTTGCCTAAAGAATTTCAAAGAGTTTTGAACAATTTAGTACACCCCCTCTTGAGTTGTGAATTCACTTGGTAACACCTTCTATTTTAAGTTTGTTAACTTACTAACCATAATACTATATTAAAACACCTTATCCAACCATCTTATCATAAATTTATAAATAAAAATTATAAAATAAAGAATACATTATAATAAAAATATTACAATTTATACCATTTAATGAATAAATTAAACAAAAACATAGATTGATACCAGCAGTGATCACAAGTTTGGTTAAGGGAAAAATAAAATTCAAACCAATAAAATTTTGGTGGGTTGGCTTGGATCGAGTATATGAACTTTTTCTACTTGGCCTAAACTAAATCAACCTAATTAAATTTGGATTGGTTTTGATCGATTATCATGTTGTACTTTAAAAAACAATATAATTCAATTTATGCAACATTTTAAAAAGAATTAAAAATGTGAAAAGAAGAGTCTAGAACTCCTCTCTAAATCACTATTTGAGATATGGTAAAGGAACCATCACTTCTCCAGAGAGTAGAGATCATAACAGCAATGCTCACATGACAATGTGTGGCAATGCAAGCATAGTGATGGGCGAGGGAGAACGACGGTGGCATGAGCGCAACATCAATGCCAACTGTAGTAGCTCTTGATGGCGACAATTAGATGCCACTTTTTATGGAGAAATACGTGCATGGTTCATGAGCACTATGTGGCTATGCTTTCGGACTAATTATATAAGTGTATTTTATATGGAATACACTTACATGATTGGTCGGGAGCACAGTCATGTAGTGGTTTCATACTATATAAGTATTTCTCCCTTTCATGGTGAAGAGACTTCTTTTGCCACCATGGGTTTCTTCTTCTCTTGTTTCTTGGGATGGTGGGCAATTGCTCTTGATGCTTGCATGTGGCAACAACTAGATGCTTTAGACTAAGACCTGGGAGATTTGACTATTGTGGGAGGAATTTTGATTTTGGATTATTTTATTTTGTTATACATTCTTGTGGTGTTTTGGATTTCCAAAGATAGGGGAAATGAAAGGTGAATTTGTTTGAGAAGACGAAAAGAGGGAGGTGAACCTATTTAGATCATGTAATCGGGTTGATGGCTTTTAAAATGGCAAACCTAATAGCCAAACCAATTATAATTGGGTTTTGTTATTCTTTGTCTGACCAAACCCAGTTATCCCATCTACCCCAAACTTTTATTTTTTTTATTATTAGATTGGTTTGGGCTAATTAGGTTTACAGGTTGATCCAAACCCATAATTACCCCTAATTGATACTGTTAATAAGGTGTCAAATTGTTATTGAAAGATTCTATTGGGTCATTAACTCAAGTTTATGGAGTAATTAAAAAAAGTTTTAAATTGTGGTAATAATTTACGAAAGGTAAAAGTTTAATGGGCATGTAAACTCTACTTTCCCTAAATACAAATATGTAAATGTAAATATGTTGATTTTTTTTTACATGTAAATTTGTTGATTATTTAAGAGAATGACATTTCTTAGGAAATTAATCAACTTTTTCTTTTTTAATAATCATCGAATAATTTTCATCCAATTTGAACATACATGTGCCATCCTTCCCTTTTTACGCCAACCGAACATTATAAGAGACTATATTAGTAGAATCTCAACCTTTTAACCTTTTTATCTCTCCTTAAAATTACACGTAAATATTAAATTAAACTCAACTTGAAATGCATCAACTCTGTAACTCCATTTAATTTTCTTTAGCCAATGCTATTAAATATATGAAAAATTAACGTCATGCATCTTGTCAGTGCCGTACATAGAGCTGCCAGTGTATATATAATTTGTAACGTGCAACGATCGAGCACATTAAAGTTCATAACATCTTTCTTTAATGTTTTCCTCTACGTAGTGCCCGATCGAGAAAGCAATCACCAAGAACAGAAACAAAACAACGTTCACATTTGCAGAATGCTGCTGCAAGTGGGCCTTTTTAATCTTGCAGTAAACTATAGACAAGGCAGTGTGCAAAACCAAAGAAAACGAAAAAAGGAATAAGATCTATGGGCAATAAATAAAGAATGAAACATAGGAACTCAATCCCATGAGTATCTTTGTCTACGTTAGTAATTGATCGACGACAACATCTTGAGTTTGATTTGCACTGACTCACACACCAAACAAGCACATGATAGTGTCATAAAAATCTCCAAACTCTATTTAATCAAATTACCCAAAATGGCAAAGGCAAATGGCCAACACTATAGGACAAAAAAAAAAAAAGGCAGCACAAATTTTATCTCATCGTTACAGAAATAAAATGTTGGGTCATTTCCTTTTCGGATTTAACTGGAATACACAAGGTAATGAATCGGGCAGCAGCCTTTGGACCACAAGCGTCGCGGGCTAGTGACTGAAGAGCCCCAACAAAAACAAAAAGACAAAGTAAAAAGAAGTGACAGGTCAAAAGTAAGTAGTGCGTGCTTGCAGCAGTGAAACTGTTTTTCACCAACACGCACTAAGCATTTTCATGTCATCTACGATGCATTTATGATGATCACGAGAAAGAAAAGAAAACAGAATACTTCAGTTTCTAACGCCAGCAGGAACATTCATGAAGGGTACTTCTGTAATATTCCTCGGCCCCATGCCCTACTAAATACACTGAAATAGAATAAAGTAACGACTCATGACTGACTGGACTCGGCAGCGTCGACAGCACCGGGCACGGTGCTCAGTAATCACACACGTTCGTGGTTACTGTTCCAAAATTCTCGCACCCCGAGATTTAGCCACGTGGAAATCTAGTCCACGTGTCCACGCTCCTCCCTCTAGCTTTAAAACGTTGTAGCCCGTCTTTGTGTAACATTCATCGTTCCACTAAACCTAACACGCAAAAAGTACTAACTCTTTTAACGGTCACAAACATAACTCCTCTGTTTCCCACTGTTGTCTCTGACTGTCCAAGCCTTCAAGCTCAACATAGTCCATCAATGGCCGAAAGCTCTGGTAGGAAGCTCATCGTGGAGGTTTGCAACGCCAAGAACTTGATGCCAAAAGACGGTCAGGGAACCGCAAGTGCTTATGCTATTGTGGATTTCGATGGCCAGAGAAGGCGAACGAAGACAAAGTCGAGAGATCTCAACCCTCAATGGGACGAGAGGCTCGAGTTTATCGTCCATGATAAAGACTCCATGGCTTCGGAGATGTTGGAGGTAAATCTCTACAACGACAAGAAAACGGGGAAGCGAAGCACTTTTCTTGGAAAAGTCAAAATCTCCGGAAGCACTTTTATGAAGTCCGGTTCGGAATCGATCGTGTACTATCCGCTGGAGAAGAGAAGTGTGTTCTCTCAGATCAAAGGGGAGTTGGGGCTCAAAGTCTGCTACGTCGACGATGATCCACCACCGGTTGCCGAAGCCGCCGACGAGCAGAAGGCAGAGGCGGCACCGACACCTGCGGAGGAGAAGCCGACGGAGAGCGCAAAAAACGAGGACAAGAAGGAAGAGAAAGTAGAAGAGAAAAAAGAAGAGGAAAAGAAAGAAGAAAACAAACCTTCTGAAGAAGAAAAGGCGAAAGCTCCGCCGGATAATCCGAAACCGAAGGAGGAGGCTCCGGTCGAAGTTACGGCGCAGCCACCGGCGGCGGAGGAGGTGCAGAATCCGCCGATCGCTCAATCGGAGAAGCTGAAACAACAAAAGGAGAAGCATGTTGAGATAACAAAGCGCGTTGATCTGAGCGTTAACGACCACGAACTCCGATCTTTGAGCAGCGATCGAAGCCGCAGCGCTTACGATCTCGTGGATCGCATGCCATTTCTCTACGTCCGCGTGGTGAAGGCCAAGCGAGCGAACAGGGAATCCGGTTCCACGGTTCATGCGAAGCTTGTGATCGGAACCCATAGCGTGAAGACCAAAAGCGCAAGCGAAGACAAAGATTGGGATCAAGTTTTTGCTTTCGATAAAGAGGGTCTCAATTCGACGTCGTTGGAGGTTTCTGTGTGGTGTGAGGAGAAGAAAGAAGGGGACCAGATCAGTGAGAGCTCTCTCGGAACGGTGTTGTTTGATTTGCAGGAGGTGCCGAAGCGTGTGCCGCCGGACAGTCCACTGGCTCCGCAGTGGTACACGCTGGAATCTGACACCTCGCCGGGAAATGACGTCATGCTCGCCGTGTGGATCGGGACGCAGGCCGACGAGGCGTTTCAAGAGGCATGGCAGTCTGATTCCGGCGGTTTGATACCGGAGACCCGTGCCAAAGTGTATCTTTCCCCAAAGCTTTGGTATCTGAGACTAACGGTCATCCAGACCCAGGACTTGCAGCTAGGTTCGGGATCCGAGCCTAAGATTAGGAGCCCAGAGCTTTACGTTAAGGGTCAACTCGGCGCACAGGTTTTCAAGACTGGAAGAACCTCAGCCGGCTCAGCAGCATCCAGCTCGGCTAACCCAACGTGGAATGAGGACCTCATATTTGTTGCAGCTGAACCGTTTGAGCCGTTCCTGGTTGTGACGGTGGAGGACGTGTCAAATTCCCAAACTGTTGGCCACGCCAAAATCCACGTGTCATCAATCGAACGGCGAACAGATGATCGAACGGAGCCGAAGTCAAGATGGTTCAACTTATCCGGGGAAGACGAGAGCCGTTCCTACACAGGTAGAATCCACGTTCGTGTCTGCTTGGAAGGAGGATATCACGTGATTGACGAAGCAGCTCACGTGACAAGCGACGCTCGAGCCGCGGCCAAACAACTATCCAAGGCTCCTATTGGCTTGCTAGAGGTTGGGATTCGCGGTGCCACCAATCTCCTCCCAGTGAAGACCAAAGACGGAACACGCGGCACCACGGATGCCTACGTGGTGGCCAAATATGGACCCAAGTGGGTCCGAACCCGCACCATCATCGACCGGTTTAATCCGCGATGGAATGAGCAATACACATGGGACGTTTATGACCCTTGCACGGTCCTCACCATAGGCGTGTTCGATAACGGTAGGTACAAGCGTTGCGAAGATGGGAAACCCAACAGAGATGTTAGGGTGGGGAAAATTCGCGTGCGTTTGTCCACGCTGGACACCAACAGGGTCTACGTAAATTCCTACTCCCTAACCGTTTTGCTACCAGGGGGAGCCAAGAAAATGGGTGAGATAGAAATTGCGGTGAGGTTTTCATGCTCCTCATGGTTAAGTTTAATGCAGGCCTACGCAAGCCCAATTTTACCAAGAATGCACTACGTGAAGCCCTTCGGCCCGGCCCAGCAAGACATCTTACGCCACATGGCTATGAGGATCGTGACGGCTCGGCTAGCGCGGTCTGAACCGCCGCTGGGTCAGGAGGTGGTTCAATTCATGCTGGACTCCGACACCCAAGTGTGGAGCATGCGGCGGAGCAAGGCGAATTGGTTCAGGGTGGTTGGTTGCTTGTCACGTGTGGCGTCGCTGGCGCGTTGGTTGGACGGGATCCGCAGGTGGGTGCACCCTCCCACTACGGTTTTAGTGCACGTGCTACTTGTAGCAATCGTGCTTTGCCCCTACCTTGTTCTACCAACAGTGTTCATGTATTGCTTCTTCATTTTGCTGCTGAGGTTCCGTTACCGGCAGCAGTTCCCACGGAGCATTGATCCGAGGATGTCTTACGTGGACATGGTGAGCCTCGACGAGCTCGACGAGGAGTTCGATGGGTTTCCGACCACGAGGTCCGCGGAGGTGGTGCGGATCAGGTACGACAGGGTGCGCGCGCTTGCTGGGAGGGCGCAGACGCTGCTGGGTGACGTGGCGGCTCAGGGAGAGCGATTGGAAGCGCTGTTTAGCTGGCGGGACCCGAGGGCGACGGGGATATTTGCCGTTTTTTGCTTGGTGGCGTCGTTGTTGTTCTACGCGGTGCCGTTCAAGGGTTTTGTGTTAGGGGCTGGGTTCTATTATCTTCGCCACCCAAGGTTCCGCGACGAC
This sequence comes from Pterocarpus macrocarpus, assembly GCA_031439585.1. Classification (NCBI taxonomy): domain Eukaryota; kingdom Viridiplantae; phylum Streptophyta; class Magnoliopsida; order Fabales; family Fabaceae; genus Pterocarpus; species Pterocarpus macrocarpus. The sequence goes on from CM062520.1 coordinate 30,930,722, forward strand.
ATGCCGTCGGTATCTGCTAACTTTTTCCGGCGACTTCCTTCGCTATCTGATCAGATAATGTGATGAAGATATTTGTTAATTCTTTTTAGTTGTTATGGCATGGGCGCTGTTTTATTATGGCTACGTCTATGTGTATGTTTCTACATGGAGTATCATTATTAAATTATAAGAAATGTTTTTTTTTTTTTTCATCTATTTATTAGACAACATTATGGTATACGACAATGCGTAACATTGGTATTGACAAATATAAATTACTGTAGGATCCGGCTTTTTTAGTTATGTTTATCCGTTTAAGCGTTTTATTTTGATGTCCACTTTAATGTTGTTGGGACTCCTTTATTAATTAGTTATTCATTTATTTATTTATTTATTTATGGATTCAGTCAATTCGAGGAAGCTTTTTTGAAGAGGAAGGACGAACGAGGCTTAAAGTGGGCAAAAGAGTTGCTCTTTTAGTCTCTGCATCCCCTAAAAGTGAATAAAAAGTGACCGTCAATGATAAAAGCGGAAACCCCCAATAACCCCATGAACCCGGTGATGGAATTAAAGAATTAATTCAGATTTGGTAGGTTTGAGACCGTTGATAAAGGATGCTTGAACCTTAAGTAAATGCTGCCATTGCCATTTCGTTATCAATGCTAGATAGTAATTGACCTTTCGTATTTGTTTTCCATCCATATTAAATGTGGCTGCCGTTTTTCTTTCTCAATGTATGATTGTATGAATAAATGATACATATGCTTTCTGTTTTCTTTCGTAAATTAAATTTTATGAGAATAAATAATTATACAACCTATTTGGATTGCTTTTGAGACCTAGTATTGGCATGAGAATAAAAATGTATAGTACTTGAATGTGTTTGGATTATAATTTTTTTTTAAACTTACTTTTAAAATTTTAGAAAGCTTTTGGAAGAAATATTCTTAAAATTTTTTTTATTTAAATATTTTTTTGAGAGAAAATCTTACTATTATTCTCACATTAATAACAAAAAGTAATTTTAGTTTATTCTATCCAAATAAAAATCATTCTCTTAAATTTATTATTCACATACTCAAACTAAACACAAATCAATTCTTTTAAAAGTAATTTTTTTAAAAATAATTCTCCCAAAAGTTAACTTAAACATATCCATAATCGAATATTTTGATAAGAAGACGTTATAGAAGAAATTATGTGCAAAACAAGAATCAATTTATCAAGTTGGGAAGTGTTATTTATATATTATTACTACCAGACACAATATATGATATCATTCTTACATAAATCTATATCTACATCCATATCAATAATATTTCAAGGTTCATAATCTAAAATTTTTTCTAAGTGTCAGTCAATTAGGAACTTTCAATTCTACTATCTTCGAATTCTTTCCTTGATTGGAAAGATTTAATGGCCTAGCAAAAAATAAACTATTAATTTTAAACAAAAATAATTTAAAGATATTCTACAGGTGTTAAGTGCTCATTCCACCTAATACCTTAAATAAGATCTACTAATTTCAAGAGAGTCACCATCCAAGACAAATTCTTTACACCAATAATAAAATGAAACCCACTCACATACGTATTAACCACTGAGTTGTTTTCACCATCCAATTACCTTTTTTCTTTCAACAAAAAGAAAAAAAGAAATAATCAATATTTAAATTTTTTTATGCAAAATCAGAGGATCTATATAATGTTATGATGGCAGATCATATTTTATAAAATCACTTCATTTAGTCTTATTTCCTTTATATTAATAACCGTAGTTAAATCAGATTATATTTAGATAAACAAATATGTAGAGCTTAGGGTATATAGAGGGCAAAATATTTAAGTTTCTGATGTAAGAATTTGATCATAAGATAAGTGGAGCCTGGCTTCTTTTTTTTTTTTTTTTTTTAACCCAAATGTGCATATTGTTAAATTGTTGATCTTATCTATAAGTCAAGGATACTATTTCACGGCTATATTAACGGTGCGAAATGCAAATGGCATATCGAAAAACAGGACTCTCGGCGCTAATACGGCCAGAGATCATAGGCAGGGAGAAATAATAGAAGGAAAATTAAAATTGAAAGTTAGTTTAATTAATTACTAATCCCAAGTAACGATAACTTTCTCTTTTATAGAGTTATGTTTTATTGGCAAAAATATTAGTTGTTATTAATTTTAAAAATAGGTGTTATTTTTAATTTATTTTTATTAAATTTTTTTGTATTATTTAATTATTTACAAAAATTGTATTCTCATTTTCTAGATAATATATAATTTCTCATAATAGGTTGGGCCATTTTTCTCGCAAGTGACATTCAAATAATATATTATATGATATTTAATACCTAAGTAATTGAATAAATAATATGATTATGTTGCATATTTTTCTCTTATTAAATTTTTTTAATATATTTATTATATCATATATCATATATCATATATAATTTTAGAGGTGTATAATGCAAAGGAAATTAAATTAGTTCCTATTCTTAATTATTTCAAACACTACCTAATAGATTTTAAACATATTGATTTTTATATGAATTCAAAATTGGTTGAGAAATATTGAAAAAAAAAATGAAAATTGAATTTATGGTGTAGTTTATGAATTGAAATATGATCAATATTTTATTAAGCTATTTTATCATATGTGATGTGTAGAATTATTTAGATTATTATATCTACTAATATATTACACGAGAAGCATAAACTAAAAACCTATATCCTTGACAACCATTTGAAACTCTTCCTTCAACCAATGTAGGAAAATTACTATATGAGGAAATCATAAATAAAGATTTAATAAAAAAATTCAAATAAGAAAATTGAATATGGCCCGTATTCATGATTGATCCGTAATGGGCATTCAATTGGCCAGTAGTGTATTTTCGCCCAAAGGGAGGAAATAAATTCATGGGACAAAAAAACAAAGATTGATAAATAAACATTTGAATTAAATTAGGTTGTGGACAGTGCAATTTCAGTGGTTGGCCTTTACGGCAATAATTACAAATAACTTATTTCAAGTTTCTAGCAAATCAATATAAAAGAAATTAAAGTTAATATAAAAACAAGAAGTCAATATAAAAGAAATTAAAGTTTATACAAGACCTCCGTGATTATTTAAAGACTCATGGAATTTTGTCTATGTGTAATAAAAATTCTTATGACATGTAATAAAATTCTTAGGTTGAAGATAGAGCATTATTGGCTCCCAACTCTTTATATGGTAGAAATTAGATAATAATTTATTTTTTCTCAAATTCCTAGTGAAGAGAAAGAATATTTGAGTTCTAACTCATAGTGTCTAGCAAACCAGGATGTTGGCATGTGTAATGAACCAAAATAGGCCCAAGACATTTTAGAGGCAAACCAAACGTATTAAGGATGAAGGGAAGCAAGGGAAATGGGGCATGAACATTATGGTATGAATTCCCTCTCTGATTTTTCTCCTTTTCTTTCCTCAATTTGAATAGGTCCTACCCTCTAAACCTTTCTTTCCTCTCCCCAAACTTCATACAATTCCTCATATTGTCTCAGCTAGTTGATTGTTGGCTGCAAAAGTTACAAGCCTCAAGAACTAGCAATTCTATTTTAGTTGATTATCTATTGTTTTGTACATGAGTTTCCATTTTTGTTACTACTGTTAGAGAGCTTTGTTACTTTTCTATTTGTCATTTGAGATACATGGCTTATCATGCCTCTTGTTTATGAGTGCTCATTCAACATACTTATACTTTATTATGTCATGAGATATATTATGATTATGCTTTAAGTGTATGTTTAAAAGTAACCTACTTCGGAAATGTTATGTTTTCAAACTTAATAAAATGAACTTGATGCATGCTCATCTTTTTATAAATAAACTGAAGTGGCTAGGACAATAACGATGATACTTGTTTGTTGGGTTATAGCCCTACTAAGAAATTCTATTTCTTACCTCTACTCTTTGTATCATCTTCAGATGAAGCCGATGAGGTTAGTGATCGTCTTCCTTGAGTGCCCTACCTAGGAGTGGCACTATGAGCCAGCTCTAGATTCTTTGCTGTTGACGACCAAAGCTGCTTTGAAGGTCTACATTTTCTTCTGTCACCTATTTAGACTCAGCATGATGAGCTGACATTTCAGCCTATAGTTCCCATATGACACCATCAATGTGTACGAGGCATACCCCGTCTATGTTGTACTTACCTACTTTGCGTCGTATGCTTCCATGGCCATGGCTCCTTCCATGGAGGCTAACCCTTCCAAGGCTACCCCTTCCCATGTCATCCGTTTGGATTCCGAGGCATCATCCACCATAGGGAGCAGAGTCCAGGGGCGTGTTGGTGGAGGCTAGGGGAATGGTTTTGTTTCCTCTTAGGCTCGATGAGTAAATTTAGCTCATAACTAGTATGTAGGGTGATTTCTATTTTCCGTGCTCGTGCTTATGATATATATATATTGGCCTCTTTTATATATTTTGTAGCCATTTCCTTGGGCATGCAATGTTTATATGGGGATGCTTTATGTATTTGATGTGTCTAGTTAATTGCAGTTGTTTTGTTGGCAAGGCATAAGGCCTTGTCATAGTACCTATGATACCTATGTATCTTAGTTGGTCATTTTGGATTAGTTGGTTGTTTTGGATGCTAGCCTATATATATATATATATATATATATATATATATATATATATGAGTTGTATTTCTTATTTATATTTCTCGCTCCATTTCTTTGCTATGCTATATGATTATGTATGATGCGATGCTATATATATCTGATGTTTACGCACAAAGGCTCATGTTTTCCAAAAGCTTATTTTGAGTAACTGAAGAAAAAAATTACTTTCTATTTTCGGGTAACTTATTTTCATGAAAGTTATATGTCTCTGCATGGGAAAGCATAACAATAATAAAGTGTCATAATACAACTCAAGCATAATATGGGATCATTAGGATATTACATTTCTAGCATATAATTGGAGGGCACAGGAATAATGAATGAAGTAAATAAAAAGATGACAAAAACCCCATTTTGGGCTTAGATTAAAACATTTTGGGATAAATTTGTCCTTTAAGACTTGAAAGTCAGCTCGAGGTTATAAGCTCTAACACCCTTCAGAAGCCACCAAATGGTCTTAGATATACCACTTTAAGAGTTTTGATGGATTACAAACTTTGAAAGTCTTTTGTAAGGAATTAGTGGTTTGCTTGAGTGTTTGTTTTGAATAGCATAGATGACTCTAACTCAAGATCACGAAAGATGGTTCTCATGCCAAAAATAGAAATTAGCTTCTAAAACAATCCTTCAAATCAGAATTATGTTTTGATGAAGCTAAGATCACTATGAGAACATAACTCGCGCTCACAATGATCATGTTTCTCATAAGAAAGGGATCTAAAGCATCAGAAACATGAATTTATGTCTTCAGAAAGTTTGGAAGACACTAGAAGGAACATAAACTGCTCAGAAGGATGACCTATCCAGAAAGCATGACCAGAAGGCTTGTAACACTCTACTAATTTAATGTTATGCTTAAGTCATAACATGAAATTAAGTAGATTGTGTTACAGTGTTAATACACTGCCTACGTTTCCTCTATCCGTATCTTTATTTATTTATCTATTTATTTGAAGAAGTGGAACGCTGTATAAAGAACGTGACAGGGGTTTAATGCATCACAATAGAGAGATAAGGACAATTCACACTTATGCTGTCAACTGTATATATATATATAGATATAAAGAGCCACTGTTTTGACTTATGTACAGGTTTCAAAATAGGATACAAGAGTGGGGCCGTGTACCAAAAACACATAAAGCCCATGTCAGTCAACCTGATCCTATATGGTCCTCAGAGGACATTTCAAAAACCTACCACTAGTCTATGACCCAAAGCTGCATGCTGCCAAAAGAGGGTCATGCTATACAATACTGCCTGTGGATGACCTACTCGGTCAGGTAGCCGTTGGCCATATCCGGCCATTGGCGAGTAGCTCGATCTTGGGTCCCGAGGAGGAGGAGGATGATGAGCGGTGGCCTCGACGGTCGCTCTCGGGTGAGTGGGATGTCGGGGTACTACTGGAGGTGACTGCAGCGCAGGATCGGCAGGGCTACAGTGCTGCAGTGCAGCAGGAGGTCTTTGGGGAGGGTGTGCCGCATACAATGGAATCGCAAAGTAAGGGGAAGCAGGATCAAAAGTGGGATGGTGCAAAGGGACGACGAAATTCCTATCACTAAAAAGGTAGAGACTTAAGGGCCAGCAGAGCCAGGCTATATCTAATGAACCCACTGCAGGGTCATGGTGGAGCTGCAAGTCTGGCACCTCAATGAAGAGGGTAGCTGTCGCGTCCATCGTCCACGTCTGAGAATGAGACGGAAATACAAACGAGGTGAGAATTTAAGGAAATTCTCAGTAGGGTTATGTGTGGCGTTTAACTGACGTCGCTTTCATTCTCAGTTGCCTCGGGTTTCATTTAATTGTGGAAACATGAGATCAAATTTAACCATTCATATTTAATAAGGTTAAGAAAATGTCTGGTCCGAGGCAAGGTCCAGTTTTACTTTATACAGCATAAGAAATCATCTAAACTACTAACTTGATAATATCTGAGAATAATAGGCAGGATAAGTGAACACATGCTGTAAGTAAGCATAGTAGTTAAACTGTAAATAACTTGTAATCATGCATTTAATGCAATCATGCAAATTTGCTCTTGAACTTTCCTTCATAAACTTTTCCCTTGCTCATATACTTTCTTCATTACTCATAAATTCTTCCATTACTTGGTCCCATGGGAGTTCTTAGCCATTTTAGACTCCTGGGTAATAGTCTGCTTATCAGGATCGAGCTCGTTCCTATACAGGAATTGCCGGGTTTACTTTCCCTGACGTTCCCACCGATCTATTCCCCTTAACTTCTTATCCGGGGCTGGCCCAAGTAGCATGGAACTTTCATAGTGGCATAACCCTTTTCATAACTTTCATAACTTTCTTAAGAATGCACATGCATTAACATGGAATTCATAACTTGTGCATGGGTTCTACCGGAATTTCGACAGCATAACGGAACGTGTCCGCTTCCTCATGAATAGTGCCAGCCAACCAATACATTTATACAATTTGCAATTTCAGTATAGAGCAGCAATTATACACATACATTCATAAATTCATTCATTAGTTTCAACAAGCTTCAATAGGGCTTTTGGCTGATTCTGCCTCATTCTGCCCGGTTATGGTATATCCCACCTTTATTTCAATTTAACTCCTTTAAACCTGATTTTTGGATATGTTGTAGATTTATGTGTCTAGTTTCTAACATTTTTCGTCCCATCTAATTTCGACAACTATAACTCAGGTTATTCAGGTTTTATCTGGGCCTACCCAGCAGCTAGCCAGAACTGCACACTTAAAAGTAAAAATCTACTAAAAATCGAAAATTGGTTCAGAGGATACGAAATCGGTCTCATATTAAAGCTGATAGAACCATCTTTCATTTGCAAAAAGTCCCATTCCATTTGACTCAGTAGGGCTCGAGTTATAAGCCCCGAAACTTAACCTTCCTGACTTGTTCTGTTTTGGCCTGATTTGGACATAGGTTAACTTCTTCAAATCACTGGGAAAGGATAGTAACAAACTCGGAATTTCTGGGTAGGATGTTCTCCTATGTGTAAGCTTTCCAACAAAATTAGTTTCACTCAATTTGGAGTTGTATAGGGTGAGTTACACCCTTTTCAACCCATCTTGCCCTGTGGATGTCCTGATTCCTAGGTCGAACTTCAAAAATTCATATCTCCCTCAACATTACTCCAACGGTCTTATATGATATATGTGTAGAAAGCCCTAGATGTCTAGTTTTACATAAAAATGGTTTCATTAATTTTAAACGGCGGGAGGCGGAGCCGTACACTTCGCCGTACGGACTGCCGAGGGTTTTGAGTTTCCCAGCCTCTCAACTTCTCCAAATCTGCATCCTTTCTTATTTCCAATTCAACTTTAATTGCACAAACAGTCAATAAACCAGCCACAGTTCATTATGAATCACTCAGTCAATATATCACAATCGAAGAATCAAACCACCGATAATCATTCAAAATCAGAAAAACCAAAACAGGAATTAAAACCTCTACCTCTTGCTTTGAGTTTGGAAATAAAGCTGGGCTGAACTTGAAGGCTGGATAGAGTGGGAGAGTTGAGAAGAGGAAAGAGAGCTGAAGTGAGGAAAGGAAGCAACGTAAGAAATGAGCTGAAGAGGCAGGAGAAGGATATATATAGACAAGGCTTCGAAGTGGTAGTTAAAATGAGTGGCTTTGATTGGGTGAAATTTTGTGGGCAAAGTTCAGCCATGTTTCTCTCTTCTATGTCAAAATTGCTCTCCACGTCGCCAGAAAAGTGAAACTCGATTCCTGCGTATCTGAGCATGAAGTCGGAAATCGTACTCTTAAGGTCGGAATTCGTGCCTATCTATTCAGATGAAATCGGAACTCGGAAATATTGCCTTGGTTTATTCAAAACTTGAAAGCAAAGCCTGATGTGAAACCAAGCACTTAAAGTCGTAAATCGGGAATCATGGACCTCTATCTCGGAAATCGGGAGGATAGAGAAATGAGAATCTCCTGCTAATAAACTCGAGATCGGAACTCAACACTTAATCTCGAAAATCGGAAAAATCATAGAAATGAAAAGCTCTTAGCAATAGCCTCGAATTCGGAAGTCGTGAAAATTTGGCCGAACTTGGAGACAATTCAGATAAACTCGGAAATCGGATATCGTATACATGATAATTCACCATAAGGTCGGAAATGGGAAAATCCAAGCCATTCCATTTGAGCATAGTAAGATCGGAAATCGGGATTTATTACTGATGAGGTCGGAATTCTTACATGCTTACACGAAGTCGGAAATCGTAAAATTCAAGACAATCCGTTTGAGCACTCCTAAGGTCGAAATTGCGTACTACGTGCATGAGGTCATAATTCGGAAAATACAGCCAGTTCTCTTCAAGACTTGGAGACGAAGTCGGAAATCGAAACTCTGACATTGCACTAAGATCGGAAGTCGGAATTTAAAACTCAGAAATCGGAAATTTCAAACCTTACGAGATCGGAAGTCAGAAATCGGGTTGTTACAAGGCTAGCCTCCAAAATGTTGCTCTAAGTGAAAAAGAACCTCATTCAAAACTTGCCTTGCACGATTCATAGATATTCTTTAAAGGTCAAATGTCATAAGACAAAGATCCAAAATACGTGCTGACACACTAAAAAGCTAGTTATCTCAGAATGGCTAGTGTCCTTTTTTGTGCTATCCTTGCTTGGAAAGAAAGAAAGTTGTCAATGTCTTTCTTTAGTCTAAGACCAACGGATCTAAAAGCTCAAGGCTCAAGACCTGAAGACTCAATAGCTATATTTTGAAGCCTATAAAAATCTTGAAGACAAAGAAGAAGTGTTGAAACTGCTCACTTTGAAAATTTAAAGACTTTTTGCTTGCTCCTCTTTTTGAATCATCAGAAACACCTTTTTGAAGCTTTTAAGAGCTAAATCTTCTCTTGTTCATTATTAGCAAACATTCTCCTTGAGATTTTTGTGAAAGGTCACTCTAACTTGTACTTATTTGAGATATATACATCGAGTGTTAGAGTGTAAGTGTTATTAAACACAAATCTTATTTCAAATCTTGTAACCTAACCTGTTAGTAGTCATTGATTAGCTTGAATAGGCTAGAACAACATTACTTGATATTTTACTTTGGAGAGATTAGGACAAGACTACTTGTCTGTAAGCTTGGAGAAGTTTGTACAAAAATACTCAAGGTTATTAAAACCTTAACTAGTTTGTTAGGGACTGGATGTAGGTAAGTGGTTTGGTGATAAGTAATATTTTAATACATTGATTAACCCTTATATTTAATTTATTAGACCTTTTGTATGTTTAATTTATCAATATTAGACACAATCTATGAGTTTAGGCTTTAATTGGGCTTAATTGCATTTTTCAGTATTATTATAAATTTATACTATTTATGTATTTTGAACATATCTTGAGTTATAGACCTAAAAATTACAAATTTCAAATTGTAGGAAAGTTGAGAGAAAGATCTACAACTTTAATGAAGAAGTTTAAAGCTAATTTAGATATCTAATGAATTGAATTCGGCCGCAGAATCGGAGCAGGGCTGCTATCGCTGTAATCTGAGTAATGTGCACTAATTAGGCCATAACTTGAGTTATAGATATTGGATTGAGGCAAAACCAGTGCCATTTGAAAGTTGAGGCATAAAGATTCAATTCACATGAAGATCACTTTCTAAAATAATAACATCTTGGAGGGCTTATTGGCTTTTGAAGTTGATTGACACAAATAGAGATACAACCTGGATATGCTATAAAGATTGGGATATAACTCTCTCATTCAAGTCCAAATTAAGCAAATTGGGTGTCCACTTAAAGCTAAGAGGTAGGGAATTAATTTGGGCTTAGAAGCAATATTGGATTTTCACATTTGAAGTCTAATAAGTCAATAGAAAATTGGGACATGAAAGGAGTCTCATTTTTAGGAATTTAGCTTCTCTTTTTAAGTTAGAGTAGATTAGTTTTCTCTCTTTTCTCTTCTTTTCTTTTACCTATCTTTATTTTGCTTGTAATTTCTAGTTCTATGGAGGTGTAAACACATCTTGCTAGTTCAAGAACTCATTGAGTTGTGTGGTTTGAATTCTTGAGACCTTGCTCTTTAGTTTGAAATGCAGTTTATTTTTTCTTGTTCCCTTCCCCTTATTCTTGATTATGAGTTTTCATTGAATGCTATTGATATGTGAATTTATAATTGAGATGGTTGAATACATATTGACTGGTTAATTGATATGGATCTAATCTTTTGAAAACGGCAATAATTGGGGTTAGGTCTAATCCTAGGCTAATTGCAATTGGTTGTATAAATCAACATAAGTCTCTTAGAAATCGAGGTCTTAATCTCCTATTTGATTTTATGTTGGTTGAATGCTTAGAGGTCTCCAAGTAGAATTATAGGGTTGCATATTGAGGTCTCACATGTAATCCATAGTTAGCTATATATCTTGTGTTTGTATTTTGGTGTCTATAAGAGAATAAACCACAGCATCCTTTGATTTCTTGGAGTAGTGCTTTTTAATTTTGTTATTTTCTTCTTTTAGTTTTTTTGCATAGAAACTATTTGATAAAAGTCCCTAATGCCCTTTTTCTTTGTATTTTAGATCAAATAGTCATCAACATCCATGTGAGACGACCTTAGTTGCACTATAATTCAAATTTAATATAATTAAGTATTTTAAAAATGGTAATTTGGAGCAGGTTACAACACTCGCTACCAAATTTTGGCACTATTTCCAAGGATGTTGATGCTATTTGACTTGTACATACCTGCAAACACCGGCACATACCTACACTTGCTTTATTTTTCACAGTCTTGGTCGTTTTTTGTGTTTTTGGTGTATAAATAGGCGCTGCCCTATTTTAATCTGTTTTGAATTGATTTGAAACTTGGTATTCCAAGGTTTCTAGGCATTCTAAACAAGACTCACAAAGTGAACCCCACTCTATTTTTACCAAATTCAATTGTTTTGATCACTTTTTCAATTTATTTTGATTTTTGTTGCATTTTTTAATATTTTCTTTTGTGTCTTCCCTTTTTGTTTCTTGTTTGTATAACCCAAAATGTCTTTTGCAATATTTTCTTAGTTGTTTTAAGTCATTTTAGTGTAGTCTTTAGTTTCCTCTTGCATTTAGTTTACTCATTTTCACTTTTCTAACATGATCGTTAACCCATCTTTTAGTTTCCAGACATATGATTGTTGGAATGTTATAAGAACTAAAGAGGTTGATGAGGATCCTTACTGGAGAATGGAACACCAACTAGATGTGATAAAGCACTTAATAGAATAATATGCCATGAGCAATCACACCCAGTAACCACAACAGGGATATGACCCACATTCTAGTATGTACCAGTTTGATTAGTATGATGGAGTTGACCAGGGATATAGGGGTGTTCCATCACAACAACCACCATATTTTTAGTAGCAGTTCTAGCCCTCACTTCCCTTTATTTAGTAGCACTTGCTTTCACTCCAGGAATCATATGTGCAACCACAGCTTGAGTTGCCACCTGCATATCATTAGGCCAATCCACTAGCCGCCTCACCTAAGGCTTCTTTGCAAGATTTTATTAACCAGCTAATGGAGAGTAACCTTTAATGGTAGCAGAGGACTGATGCAACAATTTAGGGCTTACAAACATAATTGAGCCAGTTGACTTCTACATGGAGCCAATTGTAAGTTCATGAGTCCACCCAACTCTTTTCCCATACCGTTTTGACTCATAAAGGGAAGATACTACATGTGTAATCGCATGAGCTAGCTGAGGGGATTGACGAAAGTCAAGATGTGTTTGGGCCATTAGATAAGACACCACATGAGACATTGGTTGAGGAGATATCTCATGACCTTGTTTGTGCTAAGGATATGACCATGTCTACATGCATGGTTATTTCTGCTCCTTCAGAAGACCCCTTGAGTGACTTCTCGGTAGAATTCCTTAAGCTATCTGCTGTTGGCACTTTTGCTGGATTCACATGTGCTGATTGTGAGGGTGATTGTATTTGCCCAATGTGTAGAGATTGAGGCATGCCTAAGAGATCTTTTAATGCTAGACGATAGCGAGATTGTAGCTGATATTCAAAGAGTTGAGTTACTAGAGGAACAAGTTAAAGAAACTATCCAGCCTTTCCCCTCTATTGTATGTCCTTTTACTTGTAGTTGAGACATAATCTAATGGTTTAGAGTATATAGTTAGACCTTCCTTAGGGCAGTTTGGATATGCCCACTTGGAGAACGATGCACAACTCCAAACTATTTATGACATGACACCTGGCTTACTTCATCCAGGTGCACAAAGGTGCTTGGATTATGTGAAAACAAATCGTGCGCCCAAGCTACCTATTTCATCATTGTAGAGTTGCTTTCTATGAGGATGCCGAAGCCATCAACAATGAACTATCGAGGCACTAATATCCAAGATGGTAATGAATTTAAGATCACCTTATGCGATCTTAGAGGAGGCCGTAGATGTAAGCCTTAGTGGAAATTCCTTGATCAATTCAAGCATAAGCCACTATGAAGGAATTCTCACACTTCTTACCTTTTTAATTTTCTGTTATGCATTTTACTTTTATATAAAGTATGTTAGTTTTCGTATACCAGTTGTGTTGTTTAGTTGGATGTTTCCCCATGGTGATTCTTGAGTTGATAGCTTTAGGCATTTGGTATTCATGGCTTGACATTTCAACATGCTTGACTTTTTATCTCATTCTTTATATTTTGCATACTTGGTAGATTGATTTTTAATTGCTTGGATTGAGTTTGTTGGATATGACCCATGTAAGTGTTTGAGCCATATTTGGATGGCTATATTACATGTTATTCTTTTCTTTCTTGTATGTTTTGTTCTCTCATAAGATTTATTACTCTAGAACTTGCTTTGATTCTTTTTGAGGCTACACCATTCATTTGTATACATGAACATAATTGAGGCATCTATTTTGTGATTAGTCACTTAGCCAAATAGCCACCCGTGCATTTTCCCCTTTGCTTGGCCCTTTTGAGCCTTTTCACTTATTTTTTGTTTTTAGCACATTACAAATCTAAAGTGAAAAATCATGATTTTACCTAGCGTTAGAGAATAGGAGACAATTGGTTACATTAGCAATGTGCATTGACATAAGTGTGGGGCTTTGCATGAGAGCATACAAGACTTTAAGTGTAGGGGGTTCAAAGAGGTGAAAAGAGAAGAGTAATGAAATGAAAAGATTTAAAAAAAAAGAAAAAATGCAAAACAAAAGCAAATAGATAAGAAAAAGTTAATAAATTAGGCAATTTTGATGAAAAAAAAAGAAAGTAAAGAAATGGGTTAAAAGAGAATTGTTTGTTTCATTGCTTGGATTTAAGGAGGACCCTCACATTTGTGACCTTATGTCTTTGCCAATGTTCTTCTATTCTCTTTGATTTTTACCTTGCATATCCTTACTATTTCCCTACCTTTATCTTGGCTTCATTACAACCTTAAATAAAGTCCTCTTGATTTGTGTGTGCATGTGTTTGAATAGTGGATAATTAGATGATAAGCAAGCTTATGGTAATGCTTTTCCTTTTGAAGTGATTTGAGTGGCATAATTGAAACTTAAACACTTGAGAGAAAGAGTGCTAAACATATTATCTTGTGAGATCCTCCATGCTTGATCCATGCATTTTGGAGTGATTTTTGCCTTGCTTGCCCCCTTGTAGAGATGTGTCTTGGTTGTTGAATTTCTTGATATCTTGTATGTGCCTTTTGCCTATATGATTAACACTCTTGAAGATCCATTGAAAATTTATTTTTTCATGTTATTTGGTCATTTTTTATTTCTAGGACTTGTTTATTTGTTTTAGATTTGATGTTTCCTTTTGGCACCCTTGTGCATATTTTGGATTTGGTATGAGGATATGCAAAATGCTAAGTGTAGGGGAATTTGATAAGTAAGATTTTAATACATTGATTAACCCTCATATTTAGTTTATTAGACTTCTTTTGTGTTTAATTGATCAATATTATACACATTCTATGAGTTTGGGCTCTAATTGGGCTTAATTGTATTTTTTAGTATTATTATAAATTTATTCTATATTTTGAGGATATCTTGAGTTGTAGACTTCTAAAAATTACAAATTTTATATTGTAGGAAAGCTCAGAGAAAGGTCTACAACTTTGATGAAGAGATTGAAAGCTAATTCAGATATCCAGTGGATCGAATTGGGCACGAAGTCGAAACAGGGTTGCTGTCGCTGCAATTTGAGTAGTGTGTACTAATTGGGCCATAACTTGAGTTGTATGTATTGGATTGAGGCAAAACTAGTGCCATTTGAAAACTAAGATATAAAGCTTCAATTCATAGGAGACTACTTTCCAAAATAATAACATCTTGGTTGGCTTATTGGCTGTTGAAGTTGACTGAAGTGAATAGAGGTATAACTTTAATATGCTACAAAAATTAGGCCATACCTCTCTCATTTCAAGTCCAAATTAAACAAATTGGGCGTCCACTTAAAGTTAAGAAGCAAGGGATTAATTCGGGCTCAAGGGCAATGTTGAATTTTCACATTTGAGGTTTGATAAGTAGTTAGAAAATAGGGATGTGAAAGGGAGTCTTTTTTAGGAATTTAGTTTCTCTCTTTAAGTTAGAGTAGTTTAGTTTTCTATTTTTTCTCTTCTCTTCTTCTCTTCTTTTCTTCTACCTATCTTTATTTTGCTTGTAATTTCTGGTTCTATGGAGGTGTAAACACATCTTGCTAGTTCAAAAACTCATTGAGTTGTATGGTTTGAATTCTTGAGACCTTGTTCTTGAATTTGAAATGCAATTTATGTTTTCTTGCTCCTTTCCCCTTATTCTTGATTATGAGTTTTCATTGAATGCTATTGATATGTGAATTTTGGATTAAGATGTTAGTTGGTTACATATTGATTGGTTAATTGATACGGATTTAAGCTCTTAAAAGGCGCAAGAATTGGGGTTAGGTCTAATCTTAGGCTAATTGCAATTGGTTCTATAAATCAACATAAGTCTCTTAGAAATTGAGGTTTGAATATCCTATTTGATTGTATGTTGGTTGAATGCTTAGAGGTCTCTAAGTAGAATTGTGGGGTTGTATGTTGAGGTCTCACATGTAATCCAAAGTTAGCTACATATCTTGTGTTTGTATTTTGGTGTCTATGATAGAATGAACCACAACATCCTCTGATTTCTTAGACTAGTGCTTTTAATTTTGTTGTTTTCTTGCATAGAAACTATTTGATAAAAAGCCCTAATGCCATTTTTCTTTGTATTTTGGATCAAATAGTCATCAACATCCATGTGAGACGACCTTGGTTGCATTATACTTCAAATTTATTGTAATTAAGTATTTTAAAATAGTAATTTGGGGTGGGCTACAACACTCGTTACCATTTGGCCGAACTAGGATAAATCTTTGTGCTGAGCTTTCTCTTAACTCCATCCTTTTAAGTTTCTATTATTTGTTGCTTCTCTATTAAGCACTTAAATTGTTTTCTAACTTCAGAAAGGCAACTTTATGAATCTAACTCAAATGCTTCTGCATTCCAAGTTGTGAAACTTGAGAAAAATTGTTTTAAGTTTTCAGGATTGAAAAGTTTTGAACTGTCACAATTCAATGCTTTTTCTCATGACTACACTCATCTTTAGAGGTCCCTCATCAATATTCAAAACATGGGACATGTTAGTCCCTCCGTTAAGTATCTATTGTTAAACTTAGCAAAAGTACACATGTGGCCCATTAAATATGTGACATGGCCTATTAAGTGGCTGATGTGACCATTTTGTGTCACGCTAGCAAACAATAGGACAAATTGGTTCTTGACAAATTATAAAGAGGTCAAATGGATTCCCATTATAATTTTCCTCCTTCTCAAATCCCTAAAATCCAAATCTCATCATTCCCTTACTAGTTGAAGCAAAGACCTAAACCCCTATTATTATCTTCTTCCTAAAATGTGGAATTGAATTATTTAAACAATGCACAAACTCTCCAAGGAGAACAAAGCCTCTTTCTAACTTTGAGTCCTTGCAAAGCTTGCAGAGGTACTGCAAGCACTGTTATGTCAATGAAGGGATGAGATATTATGATAATTATCTAATGGGTCACAAAACCAAATTGGGGCTTCAAAAAGAAGCAAAAGTGGTTCCTATTGTACTTTGAGATAGAAAATTAAGCAAGCAACAATATTCACCATTAAGATATTTAGTGACAAGTTTCAGCCTTTGGTATAGGTATTAGTATTAGAGAGTCTTCCTAGCCTAGAGACAATCTGCTTGCACATTATGATATTCCTAGAGGTATGCTACAACTAGTTTTTGAACCTTTTCTATACATAGACAATGATAAATATTTGTCTCATCTATCATCTATGTAATCCATCAATTCTTTAGCATGGTTTGAGAAGCTTATAAAATCTTGTTACAATTTTCATGAGAGAAATTATATATGGATGTGTTTTCTGAACCTAATGATGGATATAATGACATTCGTACTCAGAACTTTGACAAAATTAATTGAACCAGAGGAATTAAATATTTTCAAGTAATTTTCTTCTATATTTTTTTGACATTTTCTCTAAAGTGAGACAGATCTTTTTATCTTCTTATGTTTGCCAGCTATTTCTATCTTTTCTTTTCTATCCTTATGGTGAATAATGAAATTTGAAGTTGATTAGGAATCCCATCCAAAGTTTGGATTTTGTCCTTTTCACCAGAGGTTGCTTCATCAAGCCTTCATCTTATGATAGAATAGAAGATACTATTAACATGAGTAACAAATTTGAGCACCATAGCACTGAATTTGTGTTAAGCATTGTACTAGGAAAATTATGGCTTTTATGTTTGGAGATATGTTCAAGTCTATTTGTTTTGTTCACTCTTTTGCAAGGCCAAGTTCACGGTGTAGGATTTATAGGGATGAGTCCCTAATGTAAATAGTGCATGAAAAAATTGAAGAGAACCATTTTGCAGACCTTATAAGATCCTCTTTGGATGCAACAAATAATTTATCATCCTCCAAGGACATCTTGGACTATTCAATAGAAATTATGCAAGCTTTCAGCTTGAAATGGGATGAACTCATTATGCATTGCAAATCATTTGACCATTTGCATGATTTATCCATATTTAATGAACTAAAGGGAACAATCGACCAACTTTCTGGAGATAGAATCTTGCTTAATTGTGTTGTAGACAGTATTGTTTGCATTTTGTAAATATTATTATATCACTCTTTCAAATGATGTATAAATGGCTAACTTATTAGGATATGAGGAGGAAGAAGATGATAATGGGGTTTTAGGTTTTTGCTTCAACTAGAAAGAGGAAGATGAGATTTGAGTTTTAGGATTTGAAAAGAAGGAAGATGATAATGAGAATCAATTT
This sequence comes from Pterocarpus macrocarpus, assembly GCA_031439585.1. Taxonomy (NCBI): domain Eukaryota; kingdom Viridiplantae; phylum Streptophyta; class Magnoliopsida; order Fabales; family Fabaceae; genus Pterocarpus; species Pterocarpus macrocarpus. The sequence continues at coordinate 30,948,684 of CM062520.1, forward strand.
GAACTCTTTATAATTCGTCAAGGAACAATTTGTGTTGTTACTTGCTAGCTTGGCACAAAACTAGTCATGTTAGCCATTCAATAGGCCACACTACACATTTAATAGGCCACTTGTCTACTTTTGTTAAGTTTAACAGCAGATACTTAACAAAGGGTACGTGTCTCACTTTTTGAATGGTGAGGGACCTTGAGGTGACTTTCAAGTCTTGAGATACTAATTTGTCCTCCAACATTTTGGTTAGGGACCAAAATGGGGGTTATTTGTCTAAAAAGATATAAGCTAATAAGATAGGAGAGTACATGTTATTTACTTTTAGAGAGTGGTACAAACATTCTTTGTTGAAATCACTTTATCTAGAAAGTAAGCTACTTCTTGTCTTTTATTACTTGTGTACCTATTTCTTTTTTGGTTAATGTATCCAACTTAAGTGGTACCAAACCAATACTCAAGTACTCTATTTGACTGGATCATTCTTCTATGGTTGTTTTAACACCTCTTAAGCATATAACTTAAAAATTAAAGATCATTACTCCCAAAAAAATAATAATAAGAAATTTTATTAACCATGTCATTTATGAGCCTCTTGATTGTCATACCATTTCTTCTTAATGGGATTAATAGCTACAAGCACACTACTATATATAAGTACCTCCATTTTGATATGCTTAAGCATGATTATTTCCTACTTAGATTTTTGGCACATTAAGCTCTTATTGACTTAAGTGTTGTATGTACCTTCAAGGAGATAAAAATGGTCATTGCAAGTATTTGATTAGCATGGAACCTAGGCTAAAATATTTGGCACTATTTGTGGGTAATCGATAAAATTGAATCTTGTTGCACATGGAAAGTCAAAGTTCTCAAAGGGAAAAATTTGCTAAGTTTCCTTTAACTCACGTTCATTTTTTATTTTAATCTATTGTGCCTTGGTATTTTTAGAATATCTAGAGCCTTATGATATTTTTCAATTAATTTTTCATTTATTTACAACACCTCAAACCTTATTTTTGTAACATCCCACCTAAATAATACAAAATGAGTAATTAACTTAAAATAGCCTAAAAATCATTAGCTCTGATTAAGTTAAAATAGGACCATAGCATACATAAATTATTCCATCAACTACTAGTAATAAGACAAAGAAAATAGGAATTCTAAATTAAATTGTCACTTAGAAGGATAGTCACAAAATAGTAAAATTTTTTAGGAGGTAAGGGAAATTTTGTCCAAGAGTATATAAAATCCAACCCAAGTAGACAAAAAAGAAGTATTTCCTTATTTTATTGAATAATGATGAAGTAAAATTTCTTAAAAATTGCTAATAGTAGATTATAGCCACATTAAGATAGAAATGCCCTTAGTGGCACAGCTCCTGATCCCAGTTTAATTTAGGCCACTGTGAATGAAATCTCTATACACTAACTAGTAAGTGATAGAGATGATAAAAAATTAAAGTTATGACAAAAATGTCGTGTTAAAATAAAATACAGAAAATAGTCAAAAAATCTACAAAAGATTTGGACTAATTAAGGGTATAATACCCTAAAAGCTTGGAAAAATTTCTAGAAAAATTATAATTATTTATTAGATTCGAATTAGATATCTAAAAAAGAATTATAATTATATTAGATTTTATTTAGATAATTTAGTGATAAATTTAAGGTTTAAGTAATTAAAGACTAGTATTTTATTTGAGAATAAAAGAAAATTACTATAATAAAAATTTAATATAAGGTGAGTTATCAATTTAGGCTCTAAATATTTTATTACGCCAAGCTCAAATGAGGTTTAGAAAATTTAATGGACCTTGGGCCCAAGTCTTGTGAAATAAAAATTTAATTAAACTAGTTTTCAATAATTTGCAAGATCATGAAATAAAACTATGAAAAGAGCATATAATTATTTTCACCATTTAAAATGTTAAAAGAATGTTCTTATCTTCTCCTGGGGCCAAGTGGCAAAACCTTAGAGTAGAAGTAGAGATTTTATTTTCAGTTTATTTTTATACAAAATTATGCGAAATATCTACTTGGAGACCAAGTAGTCACCTAAACGAGCAATACAAAATTCAAACTCACCCCCTTCTCCATTAAGTTGTTGCACGACCCAATGAAGAGGTGAGAGTGAAAATATTTAGCTTTTATCTTTAATAAAATAGGTGACTTGGTAACTAAGGAGTTGAGATTATGTAGTTTTATTTTTTTGTGGAAATACTTGGCGGCCAAGGAACTTGTAACCTCATAAAATGAAAACAAATCTTATCTCCATTCTATGCACCTATGGCCAAAAGAGAGGAAAGACAAGAAGAGAAAGTCTCACCTTCTTCTCCAAGTAGTTGCCTAACTAAGTGACATAAAAATCAATTCATCTCCTTCGTCTTTAAGCATATCCACACCATTGAGAGAGAAAGAGAGCAAGAGAGAGTTCTTTTCTCCTTCACCATCAAGAAGAAGAAAGCAAGAGGGAGAGAGAGCTCTCATCATCTCCAACAAGAAAAGGAGAGTGAACTTGATAGGAAACACTCAATCTCATGAGGAGTTAAACACTAGAGTGAAGATCTTGTGATGACTTTTTTTTTTGTTAAAAAGAAAAAAGAAAAAAAAAACTATCTCATCTTATCTCTCATTTAAATTGTTAAAACACCTTACCTCTCACATTTGAATTGGAAACCAACTTATCTTTTCTCTCTCATATAATTCCACTCCATATCTCTTCCTTTTCTTTAATAAACACGATAATCAATAATTCCTACTCTCATATTATCGATATAACTCTAATATGACATGTATAAAATTACCTAGAATGGTTGATGTTGAAGAATCCATAGCTACTTTTTGACCTAGTGAGAAATGTAACACCCTAATAATACCATACTATGCTTAAGTCATTTTCTGGCATTACTAGTTGTTACTCTTAACTAGTGGAAGTTCTTATCGTTGAAATTAGCATAAAATACAAAAATAGTATGAATTTTTTTTTTGTAAAACTTTTATGCTTGAAAATCAAGCCTTTAAGCGCTTACTCACTCACATACTATGGATGTTGTTCTTCATATCGCTAAGTTACTAATAAGACATATGACAAAATGGAAGCAACATAACACAATACATTAAGCCAAGAATGCAATCATAGATAATCAAGGTCATCATTACATTTAATAAGTATCACATATGTAATAGGTCAAATTAAGCAGCATGACTTCCTACATGCTCTTAATTACACATAAACTGCCCAACTAGGGCTCTTAAAAAAATGAAAATACTATGCTACTATCTCGATCCTCCTTAGCTAGGTGAAGAAATATGGCAGCTCCTCGTCTTATCCAGTTAGGTACCATCAAAAATGCTACCATGGATGTCATCAGCTCCATCTGAAGACGACATGTAGGAGTGAGAAATACAAGATTTTTCAATAGGATCATGACTAGATGAACATTGTGTCATCGTCATCGTCCCAGCCACTTCGGGTTTAATTATAAAAATAGTGGACAGATATAAGTTCAATTTTAATGATTTTGAAAACTTAAACCCCGAAGCGGGTTGCTTTTAAACTTAACATCATAACCACATCATCATAACTAACATACATACTGAAACATTGAATAAATATTCAAAATGCAAATGGACAATATAATTACATGCAAAGACATGCATCATCATAGACTTAACCATGGTTATACTTTGACTTTACTTTTGTTTTTAGCACGTGCTTAACATTCTTTACTTTCCTTTGAAATAGACTGCTTTTGGACATGAGCTCGTTACATGATCACTGCACACGCAAAGACTAAACCAAATTAGACTAAGTTGATATTAGTTACCTCTAAGTTGGAGAGTCCTCTATGTCACCCTTGCCTCCCTCATAGAGGTTCCGTGTGGATCACCGTCTTTCACTTCCCGGAAGTGATCGAGGGATCATATCCCATGGTTTCTTTTCTTATCATTATACTTTATATGCATAGTACTTCTTTGACTAGACACATGCAATGATATGACTAAGTCCATAATTTTGATGGAAATCCGGTAGCATAACGGCTAGACCGGAACTTCCCCAAAATGCCAATCATAAACTTTCAACCAACAATTCATCATATCTATATCATATCATCACCTCATCATTCAATCATGAGACAAAGCTCAATCAAACTTGTCATTTATCACGCCAAATGGCATCATACATTCATACCCTAAAGGAGGTTCATAGTTGTGTTATTCTTTGTGAAGAATATTATGAATCATCATATGATTTCTCGTGGTTACCCATGAGATAATCACATAGTTAAGATATGTCTATGTGGTCTTTTATTTACTTAGCTCTCATATGAAATTATTCTTTACTTTAGTTCATGTCTTATGGAACACTTATTCAAATTAATTAAGTTAAATGATTGTTTCTTTTGCTTGAGATAGTGCACTTAGTGATTCCTAGGTTCATGATATGCTCGGAGGCCCTAATCATGCTTCTGTTCCCAAGGAGTTCGAGATCCCTCTAATCCTTGGGTCATGACAACGCATAATCATATCATGAACCCAACAATACCATGTTCACTAAACACCAAGGGTGATTTTTAACTTAACCAAGTTACAAAGTTATAAACTTTTATTACTAACATAATAAGATCTTACCTTAAGTATTATAAAAGTTATCATTCTTTATAAAGTAGTCATAAAGTTTTATTTTTTATAAAAGTAAGTGCCTTTAAAATTAAGTTCTTATCTTAAAGATTAGATCTTCATGAAATAATGATACAAGTTACCAACTTTTTAACTAAAAAGTCTTGTTCTTTATGAAAGTTGACTCTTTTAATTATTCTAAGACCATTAAGGTCTCAACTTTATGATTTAAAGTTGTCTCTACATTGAAAAGGTTCCTACTTCATCAACTAGTGATATAAGACATTAGCTCTAAAGTTATAAAGTCTTGATCTTTATAAAAGTTAACACCTTTAAGCATTGTTTTGATTCAAGATCTAAACTTTATGAATTAAATGTTACAAAACAACACTTTTATGACTTAAAGGTTTCATTCTTGACCAAAGTTTGAAACTTTATGAAAGGTCTTATCTTCAAAACAAAACAAAATAAGACTTTATGAAAGCTTAAAAGTTGTGCCACTTTAAAGGAACAACTTATCATAAGAAAAGGAACAACTTTAAGCAACATACTATCAAGAACATTCAATAATAAGGACATGAACATATTTTTCCAAAAATAGAAATATCAAGAACACTTGAAGAATAACAAGAACATATTTTTCCAAAAGTAAAAATATCAAGAACACTTGAAGAATATTAAGAACATATTTTGCCAAAAAGGGGAACATCAAGAATACTTGAAGAACATCAAGAACATATTTTTCCAAAAGTAGAAGCATCAAGAGCACTTGAAGAACATCACGAACATATTTTGCCAAAAAGGGAAACATCAAGAACACTTAAAGAATATCAAGAACATATTTTTCCAAAAGTAGAAGTATCAAGAACACTTGAAGAACATTAAGAACATATTTTGCCAAAAAGGGAAACACCAAGAACACTTAAAGAACATCAAGAACATATTTTGCCAAAAAAGGAAATTTTGCTCATAAAGAGCATGAAACATTTTCTCAAATTTTCACTTAAAGATCTTGGTCATAGGAAGAACCAAGCTTCAAGCTTTCTTGAGTAAACAAAATAAAAAGATGAAGATCCCTATCTTTCTTAGAAATGGCGCAAAAATTAGAGAAGAAGAAGAAGAAGAAGATGATGGTGGTTCCTTTCCTTGAAGATGGTGGCGATTTGGCTTGGTGGAAGGAGAAGCTCTTGAGATCTTGTGAAAATGGAGGTTGTAGTGTTTAGATCTTGTCTCCAAAAACCCAAAGATGAAGTCTTTGAAGGGCTAAGTGAGAGGTTTTGGTGGTGGTAGTGAAGAAAGGAAGAAGAAGAAGATGAAGAAGATGAAGAAGTGTTTAGAGAGAAGTTGGAGGATTTAGCTTTGAAGAGAGAGAATAGGATGAATGGAAATGAAAATGGATGGGGTAAAAGAGAGAGAAAGTGGCGTCCTCATCATAAAGGGAAAGAGGGAGATATTTTCTTAATTTTGTATTAATTAAGATTTAGGAGGGACAAATTGGATAATGGGAGAACAAAGCATGTAGTAACTCTTATATAAAGCACTCTTGTCTAATGCTTTATGCTTTAATGACATCACTTTTTACTTTATTGTCTAGTTGACTAATTTGAATTTAATCATGTGATTAAATGCTCATGCAACTAAATTAAGATGATTAAGCAAGAATTAGTGATTAACACACAAGAACATGATTAACAAAAATTAATCTTGCGATTAAGCTTAATTAAACTCGATTAAGCTAATTAAGGAAAATTAGTGCTTAATTAAGCTATAAAGGCTCTGACTTGCTTAATTAGAGATTATCTAATTTCGATTAAGCATTCTCTTGACTTTTCTTGTAACATCCCTACTTTCATAGACAAAACGTAATGGGAACTTTGAATTATTTCTCTTAGGCAGTGTGAGAATTTCTTAGGCAGCACTATGCCATGACAATCCTCACACTTGGAATTATAGAATAGTGTAACACTGCCGTTGAAAATATGGCACTACCATATATTAAAAATTAAGAAATGATAAAAGTGCCCCTGCAAACTTTTGTTAATCGCAGGGATACCCTGAATTTTTAGAAATTATGTTTCGACCCCAAAAACTTATTTCCACAATGACCCTAGAGCTTTTCATAAAATGACCTTTATATCCATCCTAGAACTTTTCGTAAAATAACCTTTATGTCCCCACATCTGTAGAATTAGCAGAGTGGGATTTTAAACGAAGTAGAATCACGTGGTGAAACCGTAGAAGTTTAAATCTCTACCGATTGGGCCATGGAGGCAGTCAGGTGTGAAATGACGTGGGGTGCCCCTGTATTTGCTCAAAATTACAGAATTGCCATTAGATGTGGAAAATAGAAGAAAAATACGGCAGAAAATACTAAAGGGCTTCTGGAAGGCTAAAAAGAATGTAACATCCCAAACCTTGAGGATAAGCTAGGATAGGAGTAAGTTCGGGTCTGATACAAGGGCAAAATAGCAATTAGGTAACCCATAGAGAAACCAAGGGCGAGGTTGTCATCATTGGACTATAGTGGCAAGGTCGAAATAAGGGGCTTTATGGTTGTCAGGAAGGGCAACCGTAGAGAATTTCTGTTTTCAGAAATTTTGTGGGTTTCAAGACACTGGTAAGCAACTAAAATACTTGTAATAATCTTAAATTGAGATCTTCTATCGAAAATTTCAAATAAGAGTGTGAGATTACTCATACAATATTTTAGAAATTCACGTAGTTTGTGTAACACTCTTTACTATATAAGCCATGCTCGAGTCATGGAGTTATATTAAAAGGTTATCACTGTGCTAAGAAATCTTTAAAATATGAAAAATATAATACATGGCCCTTTAATTGCTCTCTTTATTACTGACTAATAGTCTCTGATACATAGAGGATAAATAATTACAATTTAAAAGCAATTATGACTAACATAATATATCGAACTTGCTTTCGACTGGTCACTAGCTAGCTTCAATAGTCTTTTGTCTGGTTTTGTGTCCGAGTCTTGCTCAGAAACTGTCCCAGTACTCTGCCTCGTACTTGATTTCCAAGTTAGGTGCTGGAGTGTTTATGGAAAAGAAAAACATACAAGTAGGCAGTGAGAACCTAAGATTCTCAGTAGGTAAACTCAAACCAATCTTACAGTGCCATTATAAACATTAAAGCCACTTCGGTTTATTACGAAAATATGAGCACATATAAACAAATAGTGGTTCAATTTTAAGCTGAAAACACCTTTCTTGAAGGGGGTTATATTTTAACAACCACTTGCCATATCATATGACAGACATAGAAATACAGATAGTATAATATGCTTCAACAAGGATCATAATAGCATTATGACTTAACTAGATAATTGAAGATGCACATGTAGATGCGTATACTTGAATGTATGCAAGTGCACTTGACTTAATTTATCTTTTCTTTAACTCGCAACTTAACCTTGCCATTCTGTACTTGGTCCCCTGGAGGTGAATGGCCTCTCTCACCCCTGGGTGATAGCCTGCTTTTCAGGTCCGAGCTCGTACCTATACATGAGTGACGAGTTTACTTTCCCCGACCCTCACACCGGTCTATTCCCCTTAAATCTGGTCGAGGGCTGGCCCAAGTCTTAGACAGTATCGCTCTGGCCCACGCTAGCTGGGTCTATGCCATGCCTTACGTGGTAGCTTGGTACGTCTTTCTTGCAAGTTCTCATAAATCTTATTCTTCTTTGGACATGATTATACATGCATATGCTACATGCATTCATTCATATACTTCATATTATACTTAAATCATTCTTGCATATATGAATCTAATAAGCATAACATATAAATGTTCATAACAGTCACATAATTCACATATTTCTGCCGGAATTTCGGCAGCATAACGGATTGAGTCCGCTTCCCTATGAATAGTGCCAGACAACCAGTACAATTGTACAACCTGCAATTCAATATAAACCAGCAAATATGTATATATATTCATGGACTCATTCCTTAGTTCCAACTCAAGCATCAATAGGGCTTTTAGTTCATTCTGCCTTATCCTGCCCGGTTATGGTATATCCCACCTTTATTTCAATTTAACTCATTTAAACCTAATTTTTGGATATGTTGTAGCCTTATGTGTCTAGTTTCTAACCCTTTTGGTCCCATCTCATTTTGAGTCGTATAGCTCAAGATATAAAGATTTTACCTCAGCATGCCCTGTTCTTAGCCAAAATTGGGTTCCTATAAAAGAAAATTCACTAAAAATTGAAAAATAGGTGAAATCATGCGAATTTCATATCAAACTAGAGCTAACACAACAAGATTTAAAATGAGTTAAGTTTCATGTCATTTTCCTAAGTAGATTTTGAGTTATGAGTCCCGAAATATTACCCTACTGGACTGCCCTATTCTATGCTAGTTAAATCCTAAGCCAAATTCATTTATGTGCTGGGAACAATTGACAACGAATTAAATTCTAAAAATTTTATGGAATGTTCTATTATATGTTATATTTCAAACAATTTTCGTTGCACTCAATTTGGAGTTATGTAGGATGAGTTACACCCTTCTCAACCCATGCTGCCCGGGTAAGAACCCAGATTTACAAGTCTAACTTCAAAAATTCATAACTAAGTCTATGCTAATCCAATGGCCTTATATTTTATATGTATGGAAATCCCTGGATGTCTAGTTTCATATAAAAATAGTTTCATCAAATTTAAACGGCAGTAGGCGGATCCGTAAACTCTGCCATACGGACCATCGAGGAGAAAACCCTAACAGCTTCTTGAACTCTTCTTGGATTCATGTTTTACTCTAATCAATCCACCCAATTTTCAATTCAAACTCACATATACACCTTAAACCAACCTTAATTCATCATCATCACTCAAGATAGCATCAGAATCTTGCAAGAAATTGGGAAGAAAGTGGAGTCCCAATCAGCCCAATTCAAAGAAAACAAGAAAAGAAGTTGGAATTCCTCCCTTGGTGGTGTGAAATCTTGATGGAACTTGATCTTGGAGTGAAGTTGATGGTTGGGGCTTGAGCTTGGGGATGAGAGGAAGTGGAAGAAGATGAAGAAGAGTGGGGAAATGAGGCTGGTAGTGGGGAGGCCAAAAATGATAAGAAGAAGGAAAGAAAAGGTGAGATATTTGGAAGCTAAATGCATGAGATTGGTGGATCTCTTCATGCTATTCATTTTGGTTTGGCTTCCACCATCAAGGGCTGCCTTAGGTGCTACTTGGGTGGGTTATTTGGCTAAATCTTAGCCATTGATCCTAGGGCACTCATGGCATAATTTCTACTGATCCGGTTCCGATAGTTCAAAGTATTGAAATCTTACCGATTTCCTTTAAATCGGTAAATTGGTTTTGAAAAAATCCTATGAAGTTTCCTATGCTTTCAATCTAATTCTCTCATATCTAATTTCTCTAAATGATACTTAATTGGCTCTAAGTAAAAATTTAATCGAATGCTAATTAATCTTAAGTAGTTGATAAAACCGAACAACTAGGCGAAAATGATAAAAATCCGATGGAGGTGAGGCCAAGTTTTTCCACTATTTTGAGCAACACTTGGCGCCACTCATATGTGGGAGGGGTGGCTGAATTTCAACCACTTAAGTGAGGGGCTCCAGTCAAAAATTCTGCTGGTTCAATTCTGGCGATTTAAAATACCGAATCTTCGCCGATTTTCTTCAAATCGGCAAAACTTTACTGAATGACTCTGAGAGAATTTCTATATCTCTATCTTAATTGTTTCTAAGCCTCATTCCTCTAATTAACATCTAATTAACTCCTAACTAATATTTAATTAACTCCTAATTTTCCTTACATAACTATTGAAACCGAATAAATAGATTAACGACGTAAGTTAGACATTTTTGCAAATTCGGACCCTTTTTGTTATCTGTTTTCTACAACTAATGGCATTTCCGTAATTTTGAGCAAGTCTAGGGGCACCCCACGTCATTTCACACCAGACTGCCTCCATGGCCCAATCGGCAGAGATTTAGACTTCTACGGTTTCACCACGTGATTCTGCTCTATTTAAAATCCCATTCTGCTAATTCTACAGATATGGGGACATGAAGGTCATTTTATGAAAAGTTCTATGGTGGACATAAAGGTCATTTTATGAAAAGTTCTAGGGTGATTGTGAAAATATCCACTTGAGGTTAAAGTACAATTTCTAAAACTTTTGGGCAAGATTGCAATTAACAAAAGTTGATAGGGGCACTTTTGTCATTTCTTAATTTTTTAACATATGGCAGTGCCATATTTTTAATGGCAGTGTTACATTACTCTATAATTCCAAATGTGAGGATCGTTATGGCATAGCGTTGCCTGAGAAATTCTCACACTGCCTAATAGAAATAATTCAAAGTTCCCATTACGTTCTGTTTACGAAAGTGGGGATGTTACAGTTTGAATACCCGAATTGATATTTGGACACCTTGAATTAATCTTCATGGGTCTCATATTGTCTGCCGGCATGAGCATCAATTAGAAGTCCTTTTAGTAGTAGCTCAAGATGAGCCACTCAAAATTCAAGTTTAGTAGAATTTAAATTGTGTTCCAAACCCGCCAATGAAAATTTACCCACAAAGCTTCCTAAACAAACTAACCAAGCTTAATGAGTAAGTCACTCTTACTTTCACTAAAATGCCCTCAAGCCCTAGACTTTTCTACACACTCTCCTTCCCCTCATCATTTATGCCACCACCACCATCATCTTCTCATCTTCATTCTCTTCTTCACCACCTCCATGGCTATGAGCTTCAAGCTCATAGTTCATGCTCTTCTTGACCTTAAATTCTCTTACTCCTTTTATGAAAATTGATCCTTATCTTCTCCTCTACAGAACCCCTCTAACAATTTCATGATTTAGCATCAAGTGGTGTCCCTCCACCACCATTTATGGCGCTGCTATGAGAGGGGAAGAAGGTTGGGATGTTGTTCTTGCCTTCCTTTCATCCATGGTTTCAAGGATTTTGAGGTAGGTAGCTCAAATCCTTAGTTATTTGATGCATCATGTGACTATGTGGCTACTGTGTTCCTCTTATGCCATACTTGTATGATGGTGTTTTGATGTTCTTTTAGTGACTTGAGGTGAGGAAACTTGGTTTAAATTGAGGAATTTATCAAAAAACTCAAAAAGGAGCTAAGCAGAATCTGTTTTGGTGAGAAAACCCTACGGCATCCGTACTAGCGGTGTGTACGGCTCCGCCTACAGCTATAGAAAGTGGATGAATCTATTTTTATATGAAACTAAACATTCAGGCTTTCCATACATATAAAATATAAGGCCATTGGATTAGTATAGAATTAGTTATGAATTTTTGAAGTTTGACCTAGAAATCTAGATTCTCATTTGGGCAGCATGAGTTGAGAAGGGTATAACTCACCCTACACAATCTAAATTGAGTGCAACCAATGCTGTTTGAAAGCTAATAAGTAAGGAAACATCGTATAAAAATTTCAGGGTCAGATTCATTGCCATTTGTTCCCAGCACATCAATGAAGTTGATTTAAGTTCATACCGGGATGGAACAAGGTAGTCCAGTAAGGTCAAGTTTCAGGGCTTATATCTGAAAATATACTCATGCAAATGAGATGAAACTTATTTCGTTCAAAATCTTGTCTTGTTAGCTTTAATTTGATATAAATTTCATAAGTTTTCACCTAGGTTTCTATTTTTAGTGAATTTTTACTTATAAGAACCCAATTCTGGCTAAGAACAGGGCAGTCTGAGGTAAAATTTTTATATCTTGAGTTATACAAATCAAAATGAGATGGGACCAAAAGGGTTAGAAACTAGACATATAATTCTATGACATATCCAAAAATTAGATTCAAATGAGTTGAATTGTAATAAAGGTGGAGTATACCAAACTCGGGCAGAACAGGAGAGAATAAACTGAAAACCCAATTGGTGCTTGAATTGAAATTGATGAATGATGCTATATATATATATATATATATATATATATTTACTGGTCCATATTGAATTGCAAGTTTGTACATTTGTACTGGTACTATTCATGGGGAAGCAGACTCGATCCGTTATGCTGCCGAAATTCTGGCAGAAATATGTGAATTATGTGACTGTTATGAACATTTATATGTTATGCTCATTAGATTCATATATGCAAGAATGATTTAAGTATAATATGAAGTATATGTGAATGCATGTAGCATATGCATGTATAATCATGTCCAAAGAAGAATAAAATTTATGAGAACTTGCAAGAAAGACGTACCAAGTTACCACGTGAGGCATGGCATAGACCTAGCTAGTGTGGGCCAGAGCGGTACTGTCTAAGACTTGGGCTAGCCCTCGACCAGATTTAAGGGGAATAGATCGGTGTGAGGGTCGGGAAAAGTAAACCCGTCACTCATGTATAGGTACGAGCTCAGACTTGAAAAGCAGGCTATCACCTAGGGGTGAGAGAGGCCATTCACCTTCGGGGGACTAAGTATAGAAGAGCAAGGTTAAGTTGCAAGTTAAAGAAGAAATAAATTAAGTCAAGTACACTTGCATACATTCAAGTATAAGCATCTATATGTGCATCTTCAATTATCTAGTTAAGTCATAACACTATTATGATCTTTGTTGAGCATATTATACTATCCGTATTTCTATGTCTGTCATATGATATGGCAAGTGGTTGTTAAAATATAACCCGTTTCGAAAAAGGTGTTTTCAACTTAAAATTGGACCACTATTTGTTTATATGTGCTCATATTTTTATAATAAACCGAAGCGGCTGGAATGTTTATGATGGCACTATATGAGTAATATTTTCAGTTTACCTACTGAGAACCTTAGGTTCTCACTGCCTGCTTGTATGTTTTTCCCTTCCGTAAACATTCCAGCACCTAAGTTGGGAATCAAGTACGAGGCAGAGTACTAGGACAGTTTTTGAGCAAGACTCGGACGCAAACCAGATCAAGAGATTATTGAAGCTAGCTAGTGACCGGTCGAAAGCAAGTTCGGTGTATTATGTTAGTCACAATTGCTTTTAAATTATAATTATTTTATCCTCTATGTATCAGAGATGATGAAGTTTATGAATTATTAGTCAATAATAAATTGTGTAGTTAAAGGGCCATATATTATATTTTCTATATTTTAAAGCTTTCTTAGCACGGTGACAACTCTTTTAATATAACTTCATGACTCGAGCATGGCTTATATAATAAAGAGTGCTACATTTCTCATCTGAGTTAACTCATAAACTTTTTGTTAACCCCTTAATTAAGCCTTAATCTCATAATTTCTCATCAAGTGCCTAATTATTTAGGGGTACTAAGATAATTTAACACAACAAAAAATTGAGGATGTTACAAAAAAAACACAAAACAGATAGAGAGGAAAGAGAAAAACTCCTCCAATGCCAAGCAATCAGAATACCGTGTTCTATCTCAATAAGGCAACACAACACGCTATCATGGCAAGGAGCATGGGCCTCTCCTTGTGTCAATAAAATAGATACGCTAAAATCTACCCATTATGGCATGCAAGGCTATACACAAGTCCCAAAACCATATCCACTTATCAACAATATTAAACATACTTAAGCCCAATTACAATATTGATCACAAAATGGGCTAAATAATATGCTCTAGTATTTTTTGCATCTAATTAATCTGAAATTAAAATTAAAATTAAAATGTAATCTATCATAAAATCCTTCAATTCCCTATCTATCACACCCACCATCAAGAAAAGAAAGTTTTCTTCTCATCTTCCTTGTTTGAGGCCAAATCATTCAGCACTGTGGAGTATGAATCAAGTTCTTACAAGTTTCATTGTGCAATATGCTTTTCTCTCCTTGTTTCTTGAGCCATTTGACAATAGATATGTGCTAATAAAAGATTTTGTCTACATAACAATGTGAAACTATACTTTGGTTGTGAGTAGCTAATGTCTACTGGGCAAACTTTTAATTTCTATTTATTTTATTTATTTTGCTATTGTTCTTGATGTTATTCAAAAGAAAGAAAAAATGATTTAAGTACACTTTGGTCAATTTTAAAACCTTTTAATATTTTGTATTAAAATATTATTTAATATCTTTAAGTGTTCTAGAATCGGTTTTTTTTTTTTCCTACACTAAAGAAAAGAGTATGCAAGTATACTGTTTTGAAAATTTTAAATTGCCTACAATCTTTTATTTTATTTATTCTGTTTATTTAAAAAATTATTATTTTCTTACGTTGAATCTCTATACAATTTTATTATAAGTCTTGTGACTTAAAATTCTTTTACCTACATTTCAATACTTCTTTTATTATACCATTTTCTTATGCGAGATTTTTTTTTTTTATGTATTTAGTCATCTAATTATTCATTTATTTATGTACTTTCGTTATGGAAATCTCCTCAAAATTGTATTACATGCTTTGAGCCTTTAAATTGTAATATATATATATATATATATATATATATATATATATATATATATATATATATATATATATATTTATTTATTTATTTATTATTTATTTATAAAATGTGTTACATCTCTGATGCTTAAACATTTATTTTAGTAATTTTTGGCAAATTATTATTATTATGCCATTTTCTTTTTAATTTAATATTTAATTGTTTTTATTTAAATTGATTTAACTTCTTATATGTTTATGACATGATCGGAGATTTTAAATAATCTTGGGATAAAGGTTTCTGAAGCTCTCTTTGATTTAGTGTGCAACTTTGATTGTTATGGTCTGAATGAGTTACATTATGATATGAATGTTTTTGCTAGTTGTCCTTATTATGATTTACGAGAATCTTATCAAAATACTATAGCTAACACTAGTGGTTGTTAGCTTAGTACACCTTGATTGGACCCAACTAGTAGGAGAGTTACTAGCCCCAAATTAGGTATAGTTTGGGATTGGAACTTTTGAGGAATTAACACTTTGACTTTCTAGGAACAAAGAGCCGTAAATTATGGAATATCTAAGAGTCACCTCTTGAATCCTGGATATGTTATGTCCAAGTGAGTGTTAGTTATGTGCTTTGACTTGTTGGGAGCAAAGGGTCGTGAATTATAAGGTATCAGAGAGCCGCCTCTTGGATCCTTGGTATGTTATGTGATTGTGATTGTGAATGTTATCTTTTGTTATTTAATTATTGTGATTTTCTATAAATTATTATTTTTAATTATGTTGATTTCGAAAAACTCTGCCTTCCTTGTCCTATTTCTGTTGTAGTAGATATTAATTGTTCACTAAGTTTATATGCTCAGGACTCTGGCTGATATATGAGGTCAAAAGAAGCGACTAGTAATGGGTACTTTGGCTTGGCAAATTTTTGAGGTTTCATAGGTTTGTGGTTTTTCATGTAGTGGGTTGGCTACCACGATAAACATTCTTATAGGCTTCGGTGATAATGGTGTGCGATTTAGAAATTCATGATGCTTTTGTGTTCTCAAGCATGGTTTTGCTTGGATGATTTTATTTTGTTTTGGGGGTTTTTCTTTTACTTTGTCTTGGTTAGATTAGGGATACTGTGGTGGGTTATTCTCTCTATCCTTGTTCCTTAGATGAAGGTGGGGGTCTAGAAATTTGGAATTTTGGCGCACAAGATAGTTTTTAGGTTGTGTTGTGGGATGCTTTATGATGGGTTATGAATGGTCAATAACAAATTTTGTGGCTTTGCTGATGTCACGCTATGTAAGTGGTGGCTTATGGGTAGGCTTCAATTTTGTTGCCTAAGATGATGGGTGATTTAGGGATATGGAAGGTATAACAGATCTCGATTTGATTTTATATGAATGCTTAGGAGTCCTTCATTTATGTAGTTGCTAAACAAGGATATGAGTGTCACATTTTGGCTCACGATATGCTCCATGAATTGTATCTCATATGGTGCTCCTACTAGTGTAATAATGCTCTCAGTGTGTTGTAACTGCTTGGGATTTTTTCATGTGTGTTCACTTGGTGTGTTGTGGCCGCTTGGTAGTTCTTCATATTGTAACCACCTGGGAGGTTTTTATCTGCATATACATAGTTTTGATAAAGTTGGCCAAATTTTAGTATAGCTATGTGTTTGCTTTGTTTTTATATTGATGGTTTGTGTTATATGTCTAGGGTGTTGGGAGCTTACTTCGGATATGTTGCAGTTTTGTTAGTCTTGTCTAGTCTTCTATTTTGTATTGCTATTTTGAACTATTTGCTCCAACCTTAGGTGTTGAGCTTTTTCTAATTATTAAAAAAATTTGCTCACTCCAAATTTTGTTACTGTTTTTAAATAAGGGAAAAGGTATAGCATCTTCCGTATTTTGCGGAGCGAAGAGTTTGAAGAGTCTACTTATTTGGTAGGCCGATTTAAATTTTCTTGTTACCATTTGATCACTGACTTTTGTAGAGTTGCTCCTTTATTTACAAGGAGGATCCTCCCTATGTTTTAGTTTTGTTTTGGTACTTTATACTATCGTGGGCCAACATGTTTGAACCATTTTTTTACCAAACTTCTTAGTTTGAGTTGAACTACGTAAACTCCTTTATTATCATATAGATGTTTTCTTTGAAAATTTTGATAATTTATTTTCTCGTTTGTCAAATGTTAAGCTTGTTAGGAAGGATATCCCATCCTATGCATTGGTCACTACCTATTTTCGGTTGTGATAGATCTTGCTAGAGATTTCAGCTTTTTGAGTAATCAAGTTTCAAGAATCTTCTTTGAGGAGAAGGAGCACCACCCATTGCCACCAACCTCTTCATCATGTTCATCCTCTTCAATATTCTAACTCAAGTAGGGGTTTTCTTTCTCATCTCTTTCTTAAAACTCCCATGGATTGCTATTTGTTTAAATCTTGATTTTTGGCTTGATTCTAACTAGTTTATTTTCTTTTGCTTGATTTATGGACTTGAAAATTGTGATGATATTTTGCAGTATAGTTGCTGCCTTTATGTGATTTTTATGTCAAAATTTGTATATATTTTTTGTTTGAAGGTCCTTTGGTTTGATTCTTGAGGCATGTAAATTATGATGTTGCCAAAGGAAGATTTTATTGCATGTGTGTGTATGTGTTGTTTAAGCCTTATGAGGGAACAAGGAAATGAGTTGAGTTTCTTGTTCGATCATGTTAGTTCCTAGTTTTGAGGACTCATTGATTATTTGATTTATGGTTTGAGTTTTCTTTTACGTGATAAAAAAAACCCAAACCATAATCAAATAATCAAAATTTTGCCAAAATTTTCTTTTTCTTTTATGCTCTAATTTTTGCCTAGGTAACCTTTTCGGGTTTTCAATCTAGCAAGCCCCTTTTTTTCTCCCCTTTTTTGTTTTACCATTGAATCTAATTTCTTGATTATGCATTTAAAAGAGAACAAATTAACCAAGCCAAATGCACCTTTTGATAAAGAAGAGAGAGAGAGAAAGAAAGAAAGAAGAGAAGAGAAGAGAAGAGAGTATAAAATGAAAGGTAAGAAGGATAGTAAAAGAAAAAGACAAATTTATTAAACTCAAAATTGGACAGTATTTACAAGACATTGATAAGTATGAAGAAAGGTATAAAAAGGTTGGAAAGACTTACAATGCAGATTTTACATGATTAACCCATTTTATTGATTCTTTAGTTATATTAGACCTGAACGTATGACCAAGTCTATGATCCCTTATGATATGACAAACCAATTTGCCTTTGATTGTCAACTCCTTATCTTCTACGAAATGACTCTTCATTGATCCTCGCCATCAATTAGATTGCCCTAGTTTAGCATTCTTACAAAGTCTTTGTTGGTAAACCCTTTTGCTTGACTTTCCAAGTGATACACCTTTGCCTATGTCGCCTTGTCCCATTTTCAACCTAGCAATATTTTTGTTACTCTGACTTTTAACTAGATCACCCTTTCGAGTTTTTAATCTAGCAAGCTCTTTTTTTTTTTGCTCTAATTTATACCTAGATTGTCTTTTTGAGTTTTTAATCTAGCAAGTCTTTTTTATTTTTGGGCTTTAACTTTTGCTTAAACCGACATTTTAAGTTTTTGATCTAGTAAGCCTTTTTTTTTTTTTTTTGTTCAAGATACTTTGTCCACTGCATTTGAATTGACTAGCTTGTCAAGATTTTGATGCCTATTTGCCTTGATTGTCTTCTTAATTTGACAAGATCTTCTTCAAACTATGATATTTGGCCAAAATAATGGAGGCTAAACACTTTTGGTAAATGCTTGCCATCCTTCTTTTAATATAATTGCCCATGGCAAATTGATGCTAATCATTTCTTCTTAACCAAATCCTTCGGTTTTGTTTCCTTGATACCAACAAATATAAGATTGCCCCAATTGATGATTAAATTATAGTGCATGGGGTGACGATTTGCTTTCTGGTTAGCAACTACTTTGCCATTTTTCACTAAGTTCAATGTAATCCCACTAACTAACTATTATCGTATCATTCATTTTACTATGATAATAATCAGTTAGCAGAATATTACTAACTTAATTTTATGCAGGTAAATTTTTTTCGCTGGTTGTTATTACTAAATTCATTCTTAAGTTATTAATTTCACGTGACAGAAACAATACTACTGCATGCTAGATAGTAGTTCCCATAGATAAGGCAAATATTACATACTAAAACATACATCACATCTGCTAGAGTGTCATTAGGGTTACAATAATACCAATACAAAATGTATAGCCAAAATATAAAAAAAGGATGCCTTATACTACAAATCATCCCCAATCAACCCAAGTACAACCCACAAAACTGACTAATAACTATGTCAGGTGAAGATGTCAAAAAGGGATGCAAAAAGGGGCGTCATATCTGCAGTTATATCAAAGCATACTAAAGACTAATAATTAATAATAATGATAGTAAGGAAGTGGTCCATAATATGCAAAATAACCCTATTATTAGTGACATTGGGCCCAAAAGCCACTTCCATGTTGTTGTTCAGAATTATCTGCACCATCTGGAAATACCAAAGAAAACGGGTGAGAGAAATCTTTTAGTAGGATAGTGTTGCCATGGGAGTCTTGCTCCATCCCCAAAATGCTAAGAATAAGGTGAGAGTGCAGCCACATGCATAACAACATAACACTTTAGAACATTTAGCAACAAAATGAAGCATAAATAAGTCACAAATGGTAAATAAAATAAATTATGATTTCCAAGTATTTATTAGTGTCAAGCAAGATGAAAGTGCATGATAATAATCACAAGCAGTAAAGCAGTAATATAAATACAATAATTAAAATAGAAAATAGCAAGTATACTGTTAATCCCCTTTTTTACTGCTTCCTGATTCCTTTTCTGATGGCTAAAGTCTGTAGGGTCTACATCAAATGTCCAGATCTGTGACAACTCTCATTGCCAAGGCATCCCCTAGTTAGATTAGTAATTGTGAAGTTCTTATCCACTAGCATGGTGGGGCCCGAGGCATTACTTAACAAACACCATGTCCTTGTCTGCTACAAGGCGGGGCTTGTGGTGTTGTTTTAACCTCTACAAGAGCTTGTGATCTCCAAGTCCTCATCGGCTATAAGGCAAAGCCTGAGGTGTCATATAACGACCACCAAGTCCTTGTACACTACTAAGTGGGTCCGAAGGTATCATTTTCTTTTCATTTATTTTTACATAGCAGTCATTTCACATAGTGCACATAAATTTCATATTCGTCTTATAATGCCATTAATCAAGAAACTTCAATTTCATTGAAGTACACATGTTATTCCAACTCAAATCATAATCATGTTCATGTGCATATTTCAATTATTTCATGTCATACTCAATCAAGGCAAATATCATCATTTACTATGACATGATCAATTCTAAGGCATTTAACATAGGGCATCCTTCACTAAAAACTCATATCACAAGTGCACATGTAAAAGCACATATTTCAAGTCAATGCTTCCATGCTCATGTTCGAATCATACTCAAGGTAATGGTAAGCACAATCTGTTATGCCTAGGTCGAGAGATCTATGATTTTTGGCACTTTGTTCTGCAGGACCCGGGGAAAGCTCTAAGTCTGGACCGCATGCCTCCTTGGAGTACTATATATTTGGAACATTTTCATGGGATTAAAATTCCTGGTAATTGTTCCATAGATATCTAAGAATTGAAGAGTGATTTTTAATGAATTTTAAAAAGTCATTAACCCTTTTGTTTTTAACCCGGAAGTTTAAGAAAATGCAAGCTTTTGAAAATTTGTACTAAAATCCAAAAGTTGGATTTTGATTCTTAAGGAGTTTGACTTTTTCAATATTTTTATTGGATTCAAATGCAGGGTATTCCCTTATTTATATTTATGTGTTAAAGTTAATAGAGAGTAAAATAAATGAGGACATAAATAAGTATATTATAATATTTGAGAAGTGTAGATGAAAAAAAAAAAAAAAGACTAGGCGCCTAGGCATGCAATGCCCAGGTGCTAATTGTGCTACGAGATTGGCTGAGTTTCAGGCGAGCGAGCGCTCAGGCGACCAAGCCGCAATGCCTAGGCATCCTCTAGACGAGATTAAAAGAAGGAAATCGAGCCTTCTTTCTCATTTCCATAATCTCTTTCTCTCTCTCTCTCTCTCTCTCTCTCTCTTTCTTCCTTCTCTCCCCCTACATGGATTCTACCATTCCTTCTTCAATTTTCACTCTAATCCATGCCCAAATCCATTTTTTTCATATTATCATCATCATGACTTTTGGGTTTTTTTTTTTTTTTCTCTTGGAGCTCTCTCTCTCTTTCTTTCTAGTGAGAGAAACAAAGGTGAGGGAAGACCACACCCTCCGTCAAGTTTCTTCTATTTTTTGTAACCCAAGGTAACTCTTTGAGCTCAAATCTTTTTCTATTTTATGGGTATGGAAGGATTTTCTTGGAGAATTAAGTTTAAGGTTGAGGTTTGGAAACCTGCGGTTCCAAATTGGGGATGTTGTGCTTTGGAAAGTATTTCAAGTTAATCTTTGGTTCTATAGGCTAATTAGTGTATGGATAATGATGTTTTTTATGCTAGATAATTTATGTGGTGAACATGACTCCATGACACAATATGCTAAGGCTACTCTTTCTCTTGGAATAGCATTGTGAGTTGATAGTAAATTTATAGCATCTTTTATGTATATATATGATTTTAGAAATATTATGTTTATGATTTGAATTATTCAATGTTAAACGTTAAGATAGTATGATATTGAATACCCCATTAGATTTTTGAAGGCAACATATAGTATTCTTATATATATATGTTTATGTGTAGTTGTGGGACAAGCTACCCTAACAATTGAGTTTCCAAACTATTAACTAATTGTATAAGGAAATGAGTAATTGATTTTAACTATACCATGTTAGAAAAGTTTATGTTCATTACAAAAAAGAGTTTACTTATGTGATGCTGTAAAATTAGTTTGAAATTAGAAAGGTTTTAAAGAAAGGAAATGTATTTCAAAGAAATTTAAGCTAAGGACTCACATAAGGCATGGCAAAGACCTAACAAGTGTGAGTGCTTTCTTAATAAGAGGAAACTGTAACAGAATTGTTTGCTAATGGAAGCAGCATTAGCCTTTGTGCACCTCTAATAACTTAGCTAGCAGGGTGATTGCTAGCCCGATATGTTTGACTGATATGTCCGGAAGATATAGACACACATAGGTGTGAGATTTATTAGTTACTGTTGCGGTCAGGTTGTTGGGGCCGCCCAGTCAGGCAGTTATTTCTGAAGTAGGATCCTCCCATGAGTGTTATTATGATATTGAAATAAGTATTTAGTCTCTATAGTTTGAGATCTTATGCATTCATGTTTAGTAGTTGAAACTTATATTTTGTTGATGCTGAATATCATGAGATGAGATTTGATAATTATATTTGTAGAAAGTATGAAACCTTCTTGGATTTTATTATGTGTTTGAAGTTATGAGCTAGAATGCATATGATTTGATATTAAGGAGTTTATATTCAGATGATTTAGAAAGGGTACGTCAATAAGCTATAAAGGTTTTAAAGACAGGAGATATATCATATATGTTTTATCAGAAGTTTTTATGGCATTCTGAAACATAGACAAAGTATTTTACTTGAGAAATGAGATATGAGGTTTTGTGAAATTATATTTTTACTAAAAGCTTATGTTTAAGCTTGTCCCACTTTTGCTATAGATATATTATCCTTCACTGAGCCTATTTGCTATAGATATATTATCCTTCACTAAGACTGTATGATTCACCCTTTCTTCCTTTCCATATTTTTAGACAGGTGCAAGCTCATACTCAAGCTTTTATAGACAGCTAGAGGTGTTGGACTCTTAGTCAATCCACACTTTGTTCGTGCGGGTCTCAGAGGTTGTTGTATTTGAGGAGTACATTCTTGAATGTAATTGTATAGTTTTTAGTAGCGCTCCATTAGCCTATAAGCAGGGTCCTTCCTGTGTTGGTCTTGTGTTGTAGCAATTATATAATTATTTTTATTTATGAACAATTGAATATTAATGATTACAAATATGAATACATATTTTCATAAGCATGTAAAGGTTTTAAACTCTTATGATGTATACTGTGGGGTGCATTCTGAGAGTACCTAGATCCTCAATGATTTTGTGTGCTTGTATGTTTTATGCAGGACGAGGATCTTTATTTGGGAATAGTTCTAAATTCAAAGGAGATTGTAATTCCCCAGCATGAGTTGCAGTTACTAGTCGATACCAGAACCTGAAAAATTCTGAGTCTGAACCCTATGCTTCCTTTGAGGACTATAGGATTGAGGTATTTTCCTAAGATTTAAAGTCCCAGTAATGGTTCCCTGGACATCAATGAGTTGAAGATGGATTTTTAACAAATTTTAAAGAATGAGGAACCCCTTCATTTTTAACTCAAGAGTTTATTAAAATGTAAAGTTTTGAAAAATTGTACTAAAATCCAAAAGTTGGATTCTGATTCCTAAGGATTTTGAATTTTTAGATATTTTTATTGAATCCAAATGGGGAATATTCCCTTATTTGCATTCATGTTTTAAAGTTAATGGAGAGTAAAGTTAAAGAGGATATTATCTTGGAGAGTAAAGCATGTGCAATATCCTGGACCTAGGAAAGGACTGCAGAAAGAGGGAACCAAGTTTTTGAAATTGGTAATCGATTACAGTCCTCTCTGTATGCCATAGACTAAAATTTTTCATTTTGATAATCAATTACCGCTTATGGTAATTGATTACAGGATCTGAGCTTGTGGTAATCGATTACCAGGAGTGGTAATCGATTACCATGGCACTATATATAGTCCGGGATGCATCTCCCTCCCTCATTTTTCGAATTTCACTCTCTCTCTACTCCTCAAACTCTCTTCCTTCTCTCTAAAACACTTCCCCCTTCATTCTTTAACCCATTCCTTCAAATATTCCCATCAAATTACACCTTTTCCACTCATCTAATCTCAATTTCTTTCTTTGATCTCAAATCATGTCTTTATCCAAAAGTCAACAATTTGGTCTTGGAGCTTGGAGGAGGTGACACCAAGGCTCCCAAAGCTTTCTTTTTCCTTTTTCCTTTTTCCTTTCTAAAAGGTAATCTTTAAACTTCTTTCCTCTTCCTTTCTTATGAATTATGGATTATTTCTCCAATAGTGAGTTCCTGGAGAGCCCTAGTTTAGAAGAATTGGGAATTTTGTATTTGAGAATAAATTTGGGTTAATCTTTGGTCTTAATGATTGGTATTGAATTAGATTGTCATAATTGTAGTGAGATATCCCACTGGAGGTCCGGTTCTTGGCTCCATGTCCCGTGGCGTTAAAGGTTCCGCAATTGGGGTTAAGATTGTGAGTAAATAGTCTATCCCTAGCTTATTTATTAGTGTATTTATTTAGTATATGTGAATATAAATTGGTAGATCATGGATTTATAATTTTGATCTTGGTAGCATGTTATTTCAAAAAAATTTACCACTGAAGATAATGACTTGATTTCTGAAAAAATATGGTAAATGTTTATTATATTGGTTTTCTAATAAGTTTTGGAATTGTGCTTGTTTGAAAGGAAAGAAAGTAATTTCTTGAGGATTTTATTTGAGATGGATTGAAAGGTTTTCTAGAGAAAGCTATGGACTTTATTTATTTTCGAAGTATTAAGATATGTTCGTATGTTTTATGAGAATCCTTATTAAATGTTATGTATAATGGAAAGGAAAGACTTGGGAAGCCTAGGTCAAGATCTGTAGGCTAATAGTAGTAGGCATTAGCCCTTGGTGCACCTAGGATGAGGTATTACATAGCCACACATATAGTATGGTGCGTGACAGATTATAGGGTCACACGAAGGAAGGGCCACCTAAGTGTGATTTCTGACGGATTATCCTAGAATAGATAGTTTTTAATGAGTTTTAGAAAATTAAATGATAATTGATAATTGAAACTAAGATTTCTATTTGGTTTTTATCTATATGATTTAGTTTAATATTTAAAAGTTGTACATTGTCTCATGTGGATTAGGAATAGCTTATCTCTCACTGAGTTATAAAACTCATCTGTTATCTCCCTTTCTTTTCAGACATAGGTACCATTTTGGGATTTAATTTCCCTGCTCCTTGTAGCCGGGCTTGCTTCTTCAGTGAGCCCTCATGATCAAGGGCATTTGAAATTGTTGTTGTATCCTTAGAGTAGTGTAGCTCCATCGTACTACAAGCAGGGTCTGGCCTTGTCCTAATTGTATTGTTGTTGTTGTTGTTGTATTTTATTTATGTACATCAAAATTGTTGGATTTTCTAAGGATTGGATTTAGGTGTTTGAATTAAAGTTATGTATTTTGGATGAATAACTGTAATTATATATTTTACTGTTATACTGTGTGCTAAGGGGTGTATTATGAGAATACCTAGATCCTCGATGGAAAAGTGTGTTTGTTAATTTTGTAGGGTGACCTTTTGTGATTGGGAAATATCCTAAATACAAAAGGGACTCTGTTAAATTTTTCATAAAAATTTTGTGGTGGAAGGCTTGGGGACTTGTGCCTATGTGCCAGTCACGGCCTGGATTTGGGTCGTGATAGAGACTCTACCCGATTTTTTGTTTTTTTAGAAAAAGATCTTATGTAAACTTGCTAGGGATGTGTCCCTTTGCACCGGTCACATCCTGGGTTAGGTCGTGACACAATCTCATGCAAATTTAAGGATGCAAAAATAGATCAAACAAAGATCTTAAAACAACTTTCAAATAACAATTCAAGAGAATCATTTACTCTTAAACCAAAGCTTTAGAAAACCACTTCAAGCAAGGAACTAGCTAGTTTTCATGAAATTTCTAATAGGAGCTCAACTTAAATATTTATGATTAAAGTTTATTAGTGTGAGTAGATGTATATTTACGTCCAATGATCCATAGTCCATGTCCAAAACATAGGTATTCCATAGCAAAGGTATGACCATAAATAAATAGTCTTAAATAGGTCCAAGTGAGTCTCCAAGGCTCATAATAGTCTAGATATAGTCCATACAAGGGCCATAAGCATAGGTACATATCCAAAAGGTCATAAACTCCATAGCAAAAGTATGGTTCATTTTTTTTAAGTGTCTTTTAGAAACTTATTAAGTCTTAATGGTCCCAAAAGAAACTATCACATAAACTAAGCTAATTTAGACATAATCAAAGGTTTGAAACCATTGCATCACAACAAACTAAATAAAATAATTTCCATGTTTCAAAAAGGCACATGGTCGAATGCATGAAAAAGGCCAAAATTAAACCATATTGTTTCAAAACTTCTCAAACTCGTGCTCAAAGCTTCATCAAGTAAAAATACATTATTTGAGGTATCAAACCAAGCTTATAAAATATTTAAATAAGCGAAATAGGGATGAATAACTTATTGCCCAAAATAGAACAATTTTGAAAGTGAGCTTAATTACATAGTTAAAGTGCTCAAACCAAATAAAGAAGCGGGTATCTTCAAAATTCATGCCCTAAGACTTCATCAAGTGAAAGTTTATCATTGAAAACACTTAATCAACATTTTAAACACTTATAACAAGTGAAATGAAATAATTTAAGGTACTGTCCAAAATAGGGTAGCTTTCAAATTTCACTTTAATCACTTAATTAATATACTAAACAAAAGTAAATTTAGCATACAAGCATATAGTATCAAAATATAGGTTTTATACCTTCAAAGTAACATTTTTGCACACTTAAATTACTTGAATAACATTATGGAATAGTATAGTTAAAATATGGCAACATATAGTATTTTAATAAGAATTAGAAGTTTGATGACATAAATTGAAATTATCAAGGAATCAATTTTCTGTAAGACAAAGCCAACATGTTAAAGACATAATCCATCATCTTCAAGCTTTCAATCACATCTAAAACTGAGAATACCTTCAGCCCTCTTGTTTGGCCAAGAGTGTAACATCCCGATTTTCGATGTTACTTAACTCCAACAACGGACGTCCGACTTCACCTTCAAGTTTGATCAAATCCCATTCCCAACTCAATCTTCGAATTTCAGGTAGAAGGGATTATTTCCGAGTTCTGAGTTCATCTTGCACAATTTCCGACTTCATGACATCCGATTTCCGATTTCATCTAGTCTTGACTACTCCTGATTTCCGACTTCATCTTATATATATTCTCCGATTTCCGAGTTCGTCTCACCTATGTCCACGACTTTCGACTTCATCTGGATTACTTCTACAACTTCCGAGTTTAACATTCGAGTCCGAACAACATGAACGTGATTCACCGGTATCCGACTTCATGTCTCAAAGATATTGTGCCCGGTTTCCGATATCATCAAATGTAAGATACCAACTTTCGGGTTTAAGTACTTGGGTTTGGAAATGAGATTCGAATCACTCGAGTTCCGACCTTAAGAACCATCATTCCGACCTCATACCTCATGCTTCATCCGACCTCAGAAGTTATAGTGTAACACAATGATACAAGCATTGAACTCCGAGTTTCATGTAACGAGTTCCGGCCTTGGAGTTGAACTCAATTAGAATGGACCCAAGTTCCGATATCCGAGCTTATTACAAGGAGTCCCGACTTTTAACTTGGAGTTCCGAGATCAGTTGATTGTCAGCTGCATGACTTCCGACCTCCGACCTTGATTCTAAGTCTCGAAATAAACCAGACAAGATTTCCTCAAGTCACAAACAAGATTGCGCGAGTTCCGACATCCGGCTTGACTCAAGCAATGTAAAAAGGTCACGAGTTCTGACTTCAAGTATTATGGGGATGATTTCCGATTTCAGGTAGAACGAAAGCGTATCCCACTTTGGGGACGACATGGAGAGCAACTCAGCCACAAAAGCAGGTGACATGGCCGAACTTCAATCACAAAACTTCAACCAATCAACACCCACAATTTCAACTACCCCCATCTATTTAAGTCAGACCCTTCCCCTCATTTTTGGCTGATTTATGCCACTCTCCCTCTTCCTCTGGTTCCAGCCTCCTCCTCCCCTTCTTTCAATCAACTCCATCATTCCTCCAAGCTTAGCAAGGTTCTAACACTCCAAGTTTCAATACTTAGCTCAAGTCATACTCCAAAGAGGTAGGATTCAATCTCTAATCTTAATTTCTCTAAATTGAGGATACATGAAAGATTACTCTTTGATGATTGTTTGATGATATATGTGACGTATATGATGTATTATGATGGATTATGCTGAGTTATGATTGAATTCATAGGAGATTTTGAGTTAGGATTATGATTAGAAGGAGAAAATTAGAAGGAATGGAGAAGTGGGATGCTGTCTTGGTGAGAATTCCACGGCAGTCCGTACGGCGGAGAGTACGGCTCCGCCTACAATCGGTCAAATCCGATGAAACCATTTTTAGATGAAAGTAGACATTCAGGGCTTTCCATAGATATATGATATAAGGTTATTGGATTAGTATTGAGAGAGATATGAATTTTTGAAGTTTGACCTAGGGTTTAGGACTTTCATCCGGGTAGGGTGACTTGAGGAGGGTATAACTCACACTATACAACTCCAAATTGAGTGAAACCAATTTTGTTAGAAAGCTCCCAATATGAAATTCTGAGTTTGTTATAGTCCCAATTGTTCCCATTAATTCGAGGAAGTTGTCCTATGTTCAATCTAGGCCAAAATAGAGTAGTTCAGGAAGGTCGACTTTCAGGACTTATAACTCGAGGTATACTTAAGCAAATGGAATGCAACTTGTGGCAAATGAAAGGTTGTCCTGTTAGCTTCAATATGAGACCAATTTCAGGTGATTTGAGCTTAGTTTCGATTTTTAGTGAATTTATACCTCTAAGAGTGTAATTCGGACTAGTGGCTGACAGGCTGAGGTAAAAGTTGAATATCTTGAGTTTTATGAATCAAAATGATATGGGACCGAAGAGATTAGAAAGTAGACACATAGAGCTATGATATATCCAAATTTCAGATTTAAATGAGTTGAATAGAAATAAAGGTGGATCATATAAAATTCGGGCAGATCTGAATAGATGGGCAAAAGTGATCCAATTGGTGATTTCACAGGTATCAGAAAAACATATAAGTTATGAGTCGAGAATTGCCAGTTAGACCTTGATGTATATGCGTTAAATTGATTATATGGCTATGATTGAATTGTCTGTGAAGACTGGCACTATTCATGGGGAGACGGAGCTGATCCGTTATGCTGCCGAATTTATGGCAGAAGTCTAGGAAACTAGGGAATGTGTACAAGCAAGAATGAAGTAGAGTAAGAATGGGTATTTAGAAGCCCTCTATTCAAGGATGACATAAGTATGAGATGAGGTGTATGAAATTAAAGGACAAAGCATATGTATGAGTGCCGGTAGAATATGGCAAAGAGGCTACGGGCCTTTATATGTCATGACTATGTACGTGAAGATCATGTATGCAATGACGTATGAAAATAAATGAAGTATAGGTACATTCAGTGTGACTATGCATGACCTTGTATGAGAATGAATAGACATGAGTATATTAAATGTAAATCCCTTCACTCGGAGGCAGTTACTTGAGATCCCTCCTTGTGAAGACAGTTAAAGATAAAGATATGAATCCCTTCATATGGAGGCAGTTGCACCTTGAATCCCTCCTTGTGAAGGCAGATACCCTCTACCTTGGAGGCACGTGGTCAGATGAGATCCCTCTATGTTGAAGGCACGTGGTCAGATGAGATCCCTCAGTTTTGAGGCACGTGACCAGAAGAGATCCCTTCACTTAGAGGCACGTGACCAGAAGAGATCCCTTCACTTAGAGGCACGTGACCAGAATGAGATCCCTCCAAGACTAGAGGCATGTGGGTCCCCTTGCGGGTGAGTCGGTGTGACGACGGTCACGGGTGAAGCTGACGAGCTCACTCCAAGGCTAGGCTACCCAAGGGCAGTAATAGCACCCTAGGGACGGCGATACGTAATGCCTAGGTGTGCCAAGTAAAAGACTAAAGACCAAAGGCTAAAGATTTAAGTATATGCAGACACCGGAACTTACATGAGGCATGGCATGACCCAGCTAGTGTAAGTACCAAGTGCAGATCCCATATTCCTAAGGAACGTGACATGGCGATCACGCTCTGATGGGGTATGACATGGCGATCATACTCTGGAATGTGGCACGTAAAGATTTTATGATGACAAAGAAAAGAGAAATGAAGAAAGAAAAGCAAGTTTTATGTCTATGCATGAATGTAAATACAAGTTAAGTTAGGTGTAGATGTTATGTTTTCAGCATATTGATGTTGTGTGGGCGTCTTAATATGATGTAGTTCCAGTAAAATATATGTTGAAGTTATGCCTCTAGTACATTGATGCTATCGTACCTTATTGTATTTCAGTTATTAGTCCCAATATAATTCATGATTGGATTGTTATAGATTCTCTCAGATGCTAAGTGTATGATTAAAATGAACTTTGCTTCGGA
The DNA here is from genome assembly GCA_031439585.1 of Pterocarpus macrocarpus. Taxonomy (NCBI): domain Eukaryota; kingdom Viridiplantae; phylum Streptophyta; class Magnoliopsida; order Fabales; family Fabaceae; genus Pterocarpus; species Pterocarpus macrocarpus. The sequence continues at coordinate 30,979,097 of CM062520.1, forward strand.
TAAGATATTTTTCGAACTATGTAAAATTAAACAGTTTGTGCAGCATATTCACCTTTTCCATAATAAACCGAAGCAAACTGGAGATGACAACGATGACATTACATGTGTATCATAGGGAATCCTACCGAGAATTTATAATTCTCACTCTTCTATTTCCGTGTTGTCTCCAGAAAGTTCAAGAGGTATCAGAGTAGCCATGGAAGTTCTTTGTCGGATAAGGTCCGTTCAGTAATCAGAATAACTCAGGCGTGGTACTATGACTTAAGCATAGTATTGTACTTGGGAGGGTGTTACAAAGAGCTTCATGAAGCTTTAAAGAGAAATTTTGCAAGAAAGATGCACCAAAACCTTTGTAACTCAAAACCTTATATGATAAGCTTTTAATTGAAAATAGATACAACCTTTAAAACCCCAAAAAGAAGTTACTCACACTTAGCTAGCAAGCTTCATAGGGCAAGAGGAAAGATTATTCAAGTCTTATAACCCAAAATACATAGAAACTCAAGTTTACATATGAAGAACAATCAAATAAACATGAGTGTAATATCAAAAGCTCTCAAAAGCAATTAAATACCCACTACCCTCATAAGAGCTATAAGCTTCATGAAACAAAAGAAATGGTTATTTGAGTTTAAAGAACATAAATCCATGCAAGAATCAATGATATACTCAAAGAGCACTCAAATATGCAAAGATTCAACCAATAATATTCACAATAAATGTACACCACCATCAAACCCTAACCAAGCTGTGACATATATAAGCATGAGCACGAGGTTTTATTTCATAAAACTTTAGGAAATCATGCATACAAGCATATAACCTCATGAACACACAACTAGTGCTTCAAATCATGAAAAGAATCAAATTTTTAATGAGACTTGACCTATAGCTGTGGCATATTCCACCCTTAAACTTCAAGAACTCTTTCATGAAATGCAAAGAAACATGTATATAGGCACATAAACACAGGAATACAAGACTAAAGCTTCAAATCCTTGGAAGAAATCATCAAGACCCAATCCTTCCATAAGATTTTAGAAGCATGAAAGATGAACATATATTCTAAAAATAAAGGTTTAAAGCTTCAAATAACACAAAATCACACAAAACTCATGCATGAAGCTGAAAAGAATGAAAAAGAAAACCTTACTTGTTTCTTGAAGCTTGAACTTGTAAACTGCAAGGCTAGGTAGAAACTTTCCCAATTAATCCTTATTTGAGGTCTTAAGTTCAGGTTATGAGGGTGAAGGATGAAGGTGTTTAGGCTATGGAAAGAGAGGTGAAGGTTTGGTGGTGTTTCAATGGAATTTCTTGTAGTTTTGAGTGAAAATGGTGGAAGTAGAGGAAGAAGAGTGTTTCATCCAAGGCTAGGTTGTTTAGGGGCTGAACTAAGAGTGTGAGCATGGTGTGGTGGGGTTCCTACTTACATCAAAAGGCTAGGATTAAGTTAGTGTTAGTTACTTGCTAAACTTAGCTTAATTAGGTAGTTAAATTGGTTAGTAGCTAGGGCTTTAGTTAATTATCTTGGAGGCTTAATAAAACTAATTTGGAGACATATTAGAAACATTCTTACATGCTTAATGTTGGTTAAGGTGGAGTTAAGTTTGATTTGTGCTTGATTAGTGCACATTTAGCAATTTTGCTTATAGCTAATTTATGTAAATAAACCTTTAATTAACAAATTACTTAGCAAATGATTAAATTTCTCTAATCTATCATCAATACCATGTTTATATATGTAAAATATATTATCATATAATTTTTAGAATTTCTTTTACAATTTATAGGATTTTTAGAGCATTTTTACCCTGATTAAACCTAATTGACTACATACTTAATCATAGTTTAATTTATCCATTAAAACTCTTCAAGTGACTTCATCCATGAATTTCTCACCTTTTTAGGGCAGCTTCAGCTGAGTTGGGTTTGATTTAATTAATGTGGTAAAAAAGGTTAATTCGAGCTAATTATTTTAATGGTTAAGTTACTTAATTTGACCAAGTTTTACCATTCTTGAACTCTCTTCAATTCTCTTCATTTTTTTTTTTTTGAATTTTGGGGCTTGAATGGAGGCTAAGGGCATGTAGTTTGGCTGCAGCCCAAGTTTGGGAATTTTGTTAGGTTTTTGACGCATTTTTAGGTGATTTGTTAGGTCTTTTGTGTATTTTTGACCTAAAATTGTTTCGAAAAAATCAAACCTATTTAAGCTAATAGTGAGGCCCAATTTCATGGTTTATCAAGCCTAGGCCCAAAACTTTACTGATTTATTGCCATACTATAAGTTAGAATTGTCTTATAGAGTTTTTAGGGCCCATTTTGCACCCCCTATAAGGTTATTTTTGTGTCATTATACAAATATTCTTTAAATTTGTTAAAAGTTGGTATTTATCTTCAAAATTATATTAAAAATGTATTTATAATTTTTTTGGAATATTTCACGATCTTACATGTAGTTTTTGGCCTTCCGTAAGCCTTTTAGTGTTTTCTATCAGAGTTTTTGCTGTATTTTTTATTTTCCATAACTAATGGCATTTTCATAATTATTGGAAAGTCCAGGGATATCCTATGTCATTTTACTCTTGAATACCTCCGTGGGTCAATCGGTAGAGATTTGGGTTTCTACCATTTTGTTATATCACTCAGCTCCCTAAAATGACTTTTTCGCTAATTTTAATAGTGTAAGGAGTTAAATGTAAATTTTTAAAAGTTCAGGGACCTAGTTATAATTTAAATATGGGAGTCTAAGTGTAATTATTGAAAATATTACAAGAATTATATAAATAATGAAAGTTCATACTATAAGGGCATTTTTATCTTTTCCTAATTTTGGTATACGACAGTGCCGTATTTTCAACGGCAGTGTCACACTACCCTATAGTTCTTAGTGTGAAGATTGTCATGGCTTGTCACTGCCTGAAAAATTCTCACATTACCTAAGTGAAATAAATGGAAATTCCTATCATGATATATTAACAAAATGGGGATGTTACATTTAAAGTGTGTTTGTTTACTCATATTCTGTTTCCATTAAAAAAAAAAATAGAAAATGCTATAGTTGGTCATTTTGATTTTCAATTTTAGAAAAGGAGCTCCATATTTCCGGAGATATTGAAAATGATAAAAAGATGTTTTCACTATTTTCACATTGAGGTGGTGGCATTTTTGTGATTTTATTGACATTGTTTCTTTTCTTCTTCCTTATCTCATGTTTGCCCCTTGTTTAGTCGTCACCCATCTCCAAACTAAACACACCATCTGTGCTTGCTCCACCACGTCAATGTCAACGACGAGCGGAATTGCTCCCTTACCTTTCCCTCGCTACTAACTTCTCTACCTTCCAGTCCAGCACCTTTGACCTCGACAATTGCCACCACGACCTCGACGAAGCACGATTGTAGAACCATTAATCCACCTTTAATAAGTATCGAAAAATCAGAAACCAACCCAGTACGCCCAAGTGGATTGCACTGCCATTACCAGCTTCCATCTTTTTAGAGGTTCTCTTTGACGCTAATCACTAACTTGAATGTGAGCCTGAGCCTGGCTGGTGCAACCTCTTACTGGGCTCTATCACTATGCTATTCGTGTTGCTGTACATGTTATTGATTGATCGTTTAAAGCTTTGATTCTACTTTTCTCTCAGTCTCTCTGTTTCTTATTTCTCTATTTTTGTTTCTTTGCTTCTACGTGATGTACCAATGCTTCTCCATTTGAAAGGCTTTTGTTAGGTGGCAATTACTTTTTTGGAGGTATATCAAGCCCTCTAATGGTGCTCAAACTAGGTTCTGCAAATGTGAGGCCCATTGGTAATTCTTGTATAGGTGGCCTCTTGGTTTCTTTTTCTGTCAGGATAAAGAACAAAAATCTTATGAAGAGTGTAAGAGATTTTGATCTCTAGACTCTCTTTCTTTCATGTTCTGCCTCTTATGTGTGTTCTTTAGCGAGAGAAAATATAGAAAATGATAATAAACAAAAACAAACATGTTTTTAAAATTTGAAAAAATGGAAATGGTTTCTAAGAAATGAAAATGGAGAATGGAAACAGAAAATGTTCCCGTAAACCAAACACACCCTTAACATCTAAGTAGATTGCTTGCATAGCTTAGGACCTTCATCACATTCATGATCATTCATGCCTGTTGTAACACAAGAATCAATTAATAGATTTTTATGATTAACAGTATGGGATGTAGATCCCGAAAGAAGGAACAACTTTGTCAAAGGTGCAGAAGAAAGAAAGAGTACATTGTTTAGATGTCAAAGATAATGTGTTGATTTGAAAAAAGAAATCATGCATAATGAGTTCATTATTTCAATAAATCTCAAAAACAAGCAAAGACAATAAAACTATATTGTTCATTACTCAAGATACATCAAGTCAGATCAAGATTCACATCCCTAGTTATCTAATGTCTCTTGATTGCAATGAAGATATCTTTTAACATCTTCCAAAGCTTTGTTGGACTTATCAAGATCGAGCACCACAACTTTGCAAAGGCTAGGAACAGCTTCCAAACATATAGGATCTTCTTTTTAGTGCTTCCTTAGATCATATCCTGTCCTTCTAGATCTTTTCTTTTTTCTTTCTTGTCCTTTTTTCTTTTTTTCTTTTCTTTTCCCTTCTTTTTATTTTTATTTTTTGAGTTTTTCCATAACTCTTAAACACAGCTACTTGGATCAAACAAAGTGTTCCTTGGATGAGCAATGTTTAGAGACAAAGTGGTGCATCCACTTTTCAAGTTTATTTTTCATGAGAGTTGAAGATCAAAAATCTTTTTCTTTGGGTGTATGGTGAAATTCGGCCATAAGGTTTAGAGTTCATAAGAATTATGATCTTGGATGGAACAAAACATTTATTTATATTTCAGTGTACCCTCTCTCTCTCTCTCTCTCCATTTTTTATTGTGAGGATTGAGGTTCTTGAGAAGGTTGGAACCGCAGCCTACAAGCTGTAGTTGCCCCCAGAATCAAACATCCATCCTGTTTTTCATGTTTCCTTATTAAAGAAATGTGTATCTCTTGGAGCTACAAGCCAACCTTTGCCTAATTACCTTGATGAGGACTGGGAGTTGAAGGTGAGTTCGGAAACTATCATTGCTGTCAGGAAGAATGCATACTCTTGAATAGTCGATCTCTATCTGAGACTATGGTTTTGGGAAAGCCGTGCAACCTAACCACCTCCTTAACGAACAACCGGTGGGATAAGGCCAAGAAATGTGCATATTTGGTGAGTCTGTCCACCACTACAAGTATAGTATCCACTCCTTTGGCTTTGCTCAACCCCCCTCGAAAATCCATGGACAAATCAGTCCATGTGGTGGTGGGTATGAATGAGAAGTTGGTTATGCTGAGTAGGACAGAGAGAAGGGGCGTATCAGAGTGAATTTTCTATAGTGGGGAAAAGAGTATATATGGGTGAGAGTGGAGAGGAAAGGTAGAGATTTTTCTTGAGAGAAAAGACACTTAGAGGTTGAAAAGCTCCTCTATGCCCAGGATATTTTCCTTGTTATATTACAAAAGGATATTGGAACATAAATTTGTAAAAGATGATGGAAGCAGGAGTTCATTTTGGCCATGGTATTATAAAATGGAATCCTAGAGTGGCACCTTATATATCCAAAATATGTAAGGGTATTCATATTATAAATCTTATTAGAACTACCCGCTTTTTATTAGAAGCATGTGATTTAGTTTTTGTTGCTGCAAGTGAGGGGAAACAATTCTTTATTGTTGGCACAACAAATAAAGCGGCTAATTAAATAGCATGTGTTGCAACAAGAGCTCAGTCTCATTATGTTAATAAAAAATGGCTTCGCAGTATATTAACCAATTGATATATTATAGAAACAAGACTTCATAAGTTTCGGGACTTGAGAACAGTATTCCAAAAAGGATATTGCTATGTTGAAAAGACAATTATCTCACTTAGAAACCTATCTGTGAGGTATTAAATACATCATAGGGTTACTCAATATTATGATAATCTTTAATAAGCAAGAGGAGTATATTCCTTTTAGAGAATGCATCGCTTTGGGAATTTGAATGATTTTTTTTATTTTGTATAATCAATTGATTTGTTTAATTGATACAAAATATAAGCCAAATCTCGTGGATATTTCGATTCCAGCTAATGATAATGCTATAGCTTCAATCGAATTAATTCTTAACAAATTAGTATTTGCAACTTGTAAGGGCATTCTAGCTATATACATAATAAAATAAACAAATTATTTAGTTGGGTACTTTGCAAATTTTATAGAATTGGTTACTATACTGTAGCTAAATTACTAAATTGCACAAAAAACAAAAAGAAAAAAAATAGAAATATTATATGATTAGTCAGTATTCAAAATATAAGATTGAAGCACACAATTCAAAAAAGAGATGGTTGAATCAAAATAATTCCTTTTAAAGTTCAATTTCTTTTCGAGGGCAGGGTAATATGAATATTCTATTATGTTCCATCAACACATTAAAATGATTATATGTATGATATATCTTTTGTGGAAGTATATCAAAATCTCTATTGGCAATTAGCGGGTTCTGAGTGCATGCCCAAGTACTTATATTACTTCTTGGGTTGAAGTTGCTATCTTATTAGTTTCAACTATTCTAGTTGCTTGAAATTTCAAACCATTCCCACTTTCGGTCAAAATTTCTTTGAATATTTCCTTGAATTCATTCAAGATGTGATCACAACTCAAATGGGGGAAGAATATGGTTCGTGGGTTCCCTTTATTGGAACTATGTTTCTATTTATTTTTTGTTTTGAATTGGTTGGGGGCTCTTTTGCCTTGAAAAATAATATAAATACCTCACAAGGAGTTAGTTGCACCCACAAATGATATAAATACTGCTGTTGCATTAGTGTTACTTACATTAGTAGTATATTTCCATGTGGGTCCTTCAAAAAAGGATTGGTTTAGAGTGTTTTGAGTAAACTATTATGGTGGATTGAACCTAGGTGAATATTTGGTTAAGAATAGGCTTGAATCTTGAATCTCTGGGTTAAGGGAGGGTATACAACTTATGAGGAAGAAATTGCATGGTTATTTCCTAACATTGTGTTTGGATAAGAAGTAAATAAGGGGGGAGGAGGGAAGCCAAATGGAGCCTGTTCCCTTGTTTGGGAGTTTAATAATAGGTAAGAAAAGAAAGGGAACTCAGGGGAATGGTTCCTTATCAAAAATGTAACACCTTTCTAAACATCATACCATGGTCAAATCATAATATCACACTTAGGAGTTATTACTAATAAATAAATAGACCTTGTTCAATAGCAATTCTTAGTTGTCCATCTAATCTCGATTAACTTCGTCCAGGATGGCCATCATAAAGATCTCCTGAGTTATCTAGAGATGACATGGGAACACACATAGAGGTGAGAATTATAAATTCTCAGTAGGATATTCTAGACTACTAAACACAGTGTTGTTGTCATTACCTTCAACTGCTTCGATTTATTATAAAAAGTGATCATAGCCATATCAACTATAGATTTTATTTTATAAAGTTCAAAAATATCCTTCTGAAGCAGGTTCATTTTATTACACTTGTCAATTAAAATAGCAGTTTCATAACATAAATAAAGGAGCAATAATAGAATATACTTTATGCATATGCAAATGCATATCATATGTTTATGCAAGTGTACTTGTGTTTTCTTTAACTTTCCTTAACTTTCTTTACTTAATACACCTAGGCGTTACATATCGTCCTCCCTAGGATGTCTGCATATGTTTGCACTTGAGCGTTATGTATCGTCATCTTCAAAGTGCAAATGGCCTCTCCCACTTCTAGGTAATAGCCTGCTTTTCTAGACTGAGATCGTTCCTATACATAATTGCCGAGTTTACTTTTCCCGACTCTCACACTGACTTATTTCTCTTAAATCTGTTCAAGGGCTAGTCCAAGTACTATGGAATTAAAATCATATTAGAGATCATATGTTCATGTATGAATATGCTTGATGTGCTTATGATTATGCTAAATAGTTTAGATACATCTGTCAAAAATTCGGCAGCATGACAATTGAAATAGGAAAGGTCCCATAATAGATAGTACAATCAATCAACTAGCCAGCCATAGAAATCATGATCAACATAATTAATATATCAACATAACATCAATTAGGTATGTGATTACATAATTAATTCAACCTATTGATTTCTCATGGTTTATGGACCTCTAAGTTATGAATTTCTTAAGTTGTCATACTTTTCTTAAATCTGCCCTAAACTTCTAAATTGCACTAAAATTCCATTTTAATTCATTTTAATCTCAAAATTTAATAGAATGTAACCCTATTAGTCTTTTTTAAATCTCTTCAGTTTCACTAAATTTTAAGATGTATAACTTAAGTTATTAAAGTTTCTCTCAAGGTTGCCCTGTTTTAGGGTAAACTTGCACATCTAAAGTTAGAAAATCACTAAAAATTTCCTTCACATTATTGTCATCCGAAATTTTACTAGGATATACCTATATGAACCTTCTTTCAAACTCAACTAGTTTCACTCTAATTGGATAGATAGAGCTCATGTTATGAGCTTCTCATTTGAGCTGCCTTGTTTCAACTTGAACAGAGCATAAGTCGACTTTAAGGAATTATTGGGAATAATCTACTCATGATATAATTATAAAATTTTATGGCATAACTACCGATGTATTATCTTTCTAACAAAAGTGCTTGTACTTCATTTAAAATTATATAGGGCAAGTTATGACCCTTATATCACTTGCTAGTCATAACTAGGGGGTTACCTAATAGGCAAGTTCAAAAAATCATAACTCCTTCATTTCTAGTGCAATGGATCTATAATTTATATGGTTGAATTCATCTTTAAGTCAGGTTTCATATAAAATTAGTTTCACTTCAATTTGAATTTTGTAGACTAAGATATGACCCTCACTATATGGACAGCTCCTAGGGTTTCCTCCACCAGCTTTTCTGTTTTGTGACTATCTCAGTCTTCTAATATATTCTTCAGCCTAAATCAAGTTTCTCTACCTTAAATCACTAGAAAAGAGGCTTATTAACACCATACAAGAACAAATTAAGGAGAATACAAGAAAACTCTAACATCCATAGAACCCTAGAATAGAACAAATCTAAGAAATCCTACCTCAAAATCAAAACTTGTAGCTCCTCAACTTGAAGTTTTGATGGCTCTACTTCTCTAAAGCCTTGAGATAGTTGTAAATCCCTTCTTACTACTTAAGTGGTTGAGGTTATGTGATCAAGGGAAGAAGGATTTGGGCTTGTCTTAAGGCTTTTGTGATGATATGCAAAGGAAAGAGTGGAAGATTTGGGCAAGGGGAAGCAAAAGGAAGCAAGGTGCAAGGGTTTTGGGTGAGTATGAGTGAGTTGGAGAAGAAAATAGAGATGAAGAGGAAAGGAGGTGGCTAGCCGAAATTTTGAAAGAAAAAGAGAGAAAATGTTATCTTGTTTATTAAGTTGGTAGCTTGAATCCTATTGGTGGATATGAAATAAAATTCAAATCCTCTTAAGCTTAAATTTTGGGTGGCTCATCTTTGGCCGCCAAGAGGGTTTGGGTGGCTAGTTTCTAGCCATACATCATAGGGTTTTTAGCTAATAGTTATGCCATCTTACAGTATAGACCCCAACTAATTTGGTTCTCTTACTACAATACCCTGCTAGCAAGACAATTTCCTCCAGCTAGCAAATGTAACATTGATGAATTGGATTTTTATACTATTTTTTATCCTTCATACTTGTCTCATTAATCCTCCTTTGTGCTTAATTGGTTGAGTTTAGATCATTTTCTTTTTTTTGGATCTTAGTGAGACTTAGTTAATTTTTGCAGCATTTCGGTTATTTTGACCTACTTCAGTGTTCAGATCATATCTTGAGCTCTATACCTCATTTTATTATGCTTCTTGATTTGTAGGAAAGCTAAGAGATAGAGCTACAATTTCTATGAAGAGGGCAAGGGCTAATTCTGAGATCTTAAAGCCGAAATTGGGCTCGGAACTGAACTGAAGCGTTTGGGCGCGGTTTCTGAGCAGCCTTCAATGATTGGACTATATCTTGGGCTACAGGGACTCAATTGAGCCCATTCCGGTGGCATTGGAAAGCTAACATCCAGGGCTTCATTTTATGTTCAGAGCACTAAGCCAAGAAGAACCGTTATGAGGCCCAAAAACGTGTTGGAAGTCGCTACTGAGTCTAAGAGAGCCCACTCAACTTGTTTTGGGCACAACTTTCTCTCTAAGCATCCAAATTGGGCAAATGAGCTATCCAAATTTAGCTTAGGAAAAGAGGATTATTTTAATTAAGTAATTAGTGACTTTTAATTAGAGGTATATATAGAAATTCTGATTATGCTTCAGGGACCTTTTTGCTCATTTTGTAATTTTGAGTTTTATTGAATAAGAAAACTCTCTCTCTCTCTCTCTCTCTCTCTCTCTCTCTCTCTCTCTCTCTTTCTTTCTTTCTTTTGCGTTTTCCTCCATTAATGGAGGGGTGATTCTCCTCTGATCCAAGGCATCAAGAGAAGCATTCAAGCTCTTGAGGATTGGTGCATCAAGACATGGAAATTCCAATTTCGGTTTCACTCCTCTTCTCTTCTTCTTAATCTCGTAATTGAATTGGAGGTTTTCATTCATGCATGTTGATTAAGAGTCAATCAAATCATGCATAATTCGGTTGATATATGTGATTCGATTGTTCAAGAGTGTGATTCATATTTCGGTTCTGAATATGAGATTAGAGCATTGGTTTGGAAGCTAATCCAAAATCAATTCGGTTTTAGAGATCTCTAAACCGAATTGCTTGAGTGATTAGTTGAATGCATGGAGATTTTCATGTGAATGCTAGGTTTGATTTGAGGTTTCAATTGAATCTAAAATTAATCATCGAATTGGAGTGTGCATGTATATTTGAATCCAATGATTGAGTGTTGATTGCTTTCTTCTTGTGTGTCTTGGATTAGAATTTTAATTCGGTTTAGTCTTTTTGTTTTCTGGTTGCTTTGGAATTGATATTGCATTTTAAGTGTTTGTTATAAAAACCCCCCTGAATTTTCTGATCAAATAGTGTGTTCATCTTTGGGAAACGATCCGAGTTGGCTACTATACTATAGTCGCTATTCGTTTAATTTGCTCGTGTTACGACGCCACGAGCCAAATTTTGGCGCCAAGGTCGGGATGATACATTATGTTTGATCATGTTCATACTGTGAATATCATGCTAACTCCTGTTTGTGCTTGTGTCCGTGAGTCGATTGCATGTGTGATTACGTGTCTGTGGTTCATGAGTTCTTTGTGTTTGTGCATATTCTGCATTTCTGCATTTCTGCATTTCTGCATTTCTGCATTTCTGAGTTTCTGCACTAGGAGTAGTCTGCATTAAGAGTAGTGTTTAATCCTGTTTTATGTTGTGGTTTTGCATCCATACGCCTCCCAAATTCTCTCATTGCGTTTTCTGTTTGTTTTGTTTGATGGCTCTGAGTTGTTAGTTTTAGTGCTAGTGTCCAATTCTATTTTCTTTGTGTGGTCCTACACTCTGCACATTTGGCTTCTATCCTTGCATTCTGGTTTCTCTTCAGATTCTCGCATTCTCAGATTCTGCATCTTGCATCCTGCATCCTGCATCCTGCAACTAGGAACCTTCATAAGCTAGGCTAGGCTAGGCTAGGCAAATTCCTCATCTGCATAACCAGCTCATAGACTAGTTCGTACATAACCTCCATTCTACATTTCCTAGTCTACAGACATTAATAGAGTTTGCATCATAGAATAGTCATTCATATAAGTCTTAGTCTGCATCCATATCAGTAACATCTTTAGCCTCACCTTGCATAGCATTTCGAGTACCTGTCATAGCACTTTCTGCATCAACCAATAGAACAAAGGCCTTTCCTTGCTTCTATAGACCACATTAATCATATTAGGATTGTGGCTAACCTTGGTTGTGAGTGCTGACCCTGTTTTTACAGAATTACACCAAGGGAGCATAAGGGAGCCTAATAGGAGTTGCTGAAGTAGATCCTAAGTTGGAGTTTGAAGCCAGGGATTCTTGTCCAAAGTTTTACCATCATCCTGAGCAAAAGTGACCCAAAGGGTCAGGTGACACCTATTTTTGCTATATTCCATCATCTGGTATGACTTTTTCAAGATTTTAGGCTAAAACTTTGAAGTGGCATAACTTTTTGCATATAACTCCGATTGATGCAAATGATATGTCCATTTCATATAACTTTTCAAGATCTATCACGGCAAACGCCGGAGGCAGTTTGGGCCACCAATTTCTCAAAAAAACCTCATTTAGGCCATTTTTTCTTCATTTTTAGGATTTTCTGATTTTTCTAATTCAATTTTCAGGTAGCAAACAAGCTTATTTTGATCTGAGCTTTCTTGTGCTTCATTTGCATCCTGAAACTGATCTGATCCACCGCCCCTTGACTTAGTTTGAGTGCTTGTGCATGCTGGTTCTTGTGTTCTTGCATTTTTAGTGTTTTTCTTGCATTGCAAGTAATTGTCTCGATCATGCATGACCAGGTCCAATCCTCAAAATTTGTGTGATATTGATCCTGAGATAGATAGAACATTCCATAGGCTCATTAGGAGTCAGGTTAGTGTGCATAGCCTTCATACTAGTCATTTGCATAGTAGTAGCTTGCATAGTGATAGTTTTAGTAAGTCTGCATCTGAATTCACTGACTTGAGTTACGAGACTGACCAGCTTGCTTCCGTAAAACATGGCTAACAATCATGATAGGACTTTGAAAGAGTGGCAGCACCGGATGTCAACTACCAAGCTCTTGCCATCCAATACCTGCATTGCATGCGGATTTTGAGCTCAAATCAGGATTGATACACTTGCTTCCTAAGTTCCATGGTGCAGGCCGAGAAGATCCACACAAGCATCTCAAGGAATTCCATGTGGTGTGCTCCACCATGAGGCCACATGGAGTTGATGAAGATCACATTAAATTGAGAGCTTTTCCTTTCTCACTTGATGGAGCCGCAAAGGATTGGCTTTACTATCTCGCATCCTGGTTCCATTACATGCTTTGGCAAGACATGAATAGGTCAAGTTTCTAGAGAAATTCTTTCCCGCTTCAAGAGTCTGCTGCAATCGTAAAAGATATATGTGGCATAAAGCGGATCCATGGTGAGACCTTACATGAATATTGGGAGAGATTCAAGAAATTGTGTGCAAGTGTCCACACCACTGCAGTTAGTGACCAGCTCCTCATTCAAGATTTTTATGAAGGTCTGATGCCAATGGATAGAAGTATGATTGATGCCGCTTCGAGGAGCTACGGTAGATAAAACCCTGCTGCAGCCGGGGACTTGATTGCTAACATGGCTGAAAATGCTCAACAATTTGGTACCCGAGCCATAGTGCCTACAAGAGGAGTGAATGAAGTGAATACCTATAATCCGAACCAGCAGAGGATGGAGAACAGAATAGATGAGCTGACAACTTTAGTGAGGCAAATGGCACTTGGTCGATACAACACCTCAAAGAATCCATACCACCACCAAAGAAGCCTTTGTGGAATTTGTCAGATACCAGGTCATGCGCAGACCAATGTCCGTAGTCGCTGCAAGAAGGCAATGAAACAGCTTGCTGGAATTTTTCTGGGAGGCCTTATCAACGACCACGTAACCAGCAGCAGAGGAATTATGACCCCTTTTCTAATTCATACAATCCCGGATGGAGAGACCACCCAAACCTGAGGTATGGTAATGCTAATCAATTCCAACAGCAGCAGCAGCCTCAATATCAGTTCAAGCACAATGTTGCAGGACCAAACATGAGACAGCGATATCCGCGACAAGCTAAACCAGACCGACCACAAAGCGAGCTCGTAACCAAGCTTGGCGAGAACTTGTGAAGCGGATGGCAACCAACGGTGTTCGGATTTACAAGAAAGAAGCCAAGATCCAGTCCGCAAACCACAGATTGGTCAGTTGGCTACAACAGTGAATGAGCTGAAATCCCAAGGTTCTGGCAACCTCCCCTCCCAATCCGTGAGCAATCCAAGGAATGTTAGTTCCATCACTCTGAGAAGTGGCAAGCAACTTAAGGTTCCTGATGTTGAACAACCAGATTCTGCAGAACAACCAAGGATACAAGAAAAATCTGATTCTGCAGAACAACCAAGGATACAAGAACAACCAAGGATACAAGAAAAATCTGATTCTGCAGAATCAGAGGAAAATTATGCAGAACCAAGCAATAGCAAGCAAGTTGAACAAAGTGAGAAATTGCCACTGCCCTTCCCCAATAGAGTGACACAAAACAAGAAGCGGCGTAAGCGACTGGACAAGGAGATCATGGAGACATTCAGAAAAGTTGAAGTTAATATTCCACTCCTGGATGCAATCAAGCAAATTCCCAAATATGCAAAGTTCCTCAAAGACTTATGCACTCATAGAAGGAGGCTGAAGGGAAATGAAAAAGTCGACATGGGCGTAAATGTATCCGCCATCATCCAACCGAGCATTCCACCTAAATGCAAGGATCCGGGCACTTTTACCATCCCTTGCACCATAGGGAGCAAGCAATTCAATCAAGCCATGCTAGACCTTGGTGCTTCAATTAATGTCATGCCAACATCGGTTTACAAGTCCTTGCACATGGGAGAGCTCAAGCCAACGGGAGTGGTCATTCAACTAGCCAACCTGAGCACAACCCACCCCAAGGAGTTTTAGAAGATGTTTTGGTGAGAGTAAATGAATTGATATTCCTGCTGATTTTTATGTGTTGAATATGGAGGATGACATGCATATTAATCAACCAACATTGATCTTAGGTAGGCCATTTCTAAAAGCGCAAAAACCAAGATTGATGTGCATTCTGGTACCTTGTCAATGGAATTTGGAGATAGCAAAGTGAATTTTAACTTGTGTGATGCCATGAAATTCCCACCGGAAGAGCATTCTGTTTTTCACTTAGATATCATTGATTCATTGGTTGATAATGTGCATGAACATTTGTTGGATGATTTTCCAGAAATTGTAGGCTTTCAAGATGAATTTCAATGTTCTGATTGTGATGGAATTCATGATAAATGTGTTGTTTGTGCTGAGATTGATGCATGCCTCCATGATTCAGATTCTGAACCATTTAATTATGCTAATTTACATGCTGAAATTTCTGGTTCTGTTAATTCCAACTCTGATTGTGCAGTTTTTGTAGACTTGAACTCTGCAGGTATTGATTTAGTTTCTGCAGGTATTGATTTAGTTTCTGCAGGTTTCGAAGTTGTTAATCCTGCTATTGAGAGTGCAAATTCTGCTATTGCTGCACACTTTGGAACTTCTGCTGTTGAGAATTCTGTTTCTGAAATTTACATTCGCAGTTTACTGTTTCTGCAATTCTGTTCGCAATTTCTATTCACGAAATTTCGTTTCTAAAAATTCCATTTCGATGCTATTAATTCAGTTCGCTCTTGTTGATGATGTCCATTCCGATTACATTTCTGTCCCAACACCGTAAACTCAAACTCCATGAATATTGCTTTGCTAACAAATGCATTTGATTTGCTTAGATTCTGCAGACTACAAATTCGGTTGTAAATTCTGCATTTTCTGCGCAGAAAATTCTGGTTTGGTTGCTATTCCTTCATTTTAAATTCTGCATATAGTGACTCTATTTGTGCAGATTCTATGGATCCGATTTACGATAGTATGGATGAATCCACTATTTTTCTTGATTCTAATGCCATTGTGCAAGATTCTTCATGTGTTGCAGTCTTTGAAATTAAACAAACAGAACAAATTCCAAGATTAGCACCCTCCATACAAGAGCCACCCACCTTGGAGTTGAAGCCTCGCTAAAAACTTGAAGTATGCATTCCTAGCACCCAATGAGAAGTCGCAGTCATCATAGCCAAGGATTTGCTGCCAGAACAAGAGGAGAAGTTGTTAAACATTCTAAGGCAGAACATGAAGGCTTTAGGCTGGACATTGGCGGACATACCTGGGATTAGCCCCTCTACGTGCATGCACAAAATTGATTAGAAGAGGGTGTGAAACCGGTGAGGCAACCCTGCAGGAGACTGAATCCTCGATCTTGGATGTGGTCAAGAAAGAAGTCGACAAGCTTCTAGCCGGGCATCATTTATCCAATTTCAGACAGCAAGTGGGTGAGCCCGGTGCAAGTTGTCCCCAAGAAGACCGGTATTACAGTAGTGAAGAATTCAGATGGTGAGCTGGTACCCACACGAGTGCAGAACAGCTGGAGAGTCTGCATTGACTATAGGAAGTCGAACCAAGCCACCGTAAAAGACCACTTCCCTCGCCCTTCATCGATCGGATGCTAGAGAGATTGGCGGTCGGTCTCACTCTTGCTTTCTTGATGGTTTCTCTGGCTATTTTCAGATTCATATTGCACCAGAAGATCAAGAGAAGACCACTTTCACCTGTCCATTCGGCACATTTGCATACCGGAGGATGCCCTTTGGCTTATGCAACGCCCCAGGTACATTTCAGAGGTGCATGGTGAGTATATTCTCTGACTTTCTAGAGGACTGTATGGAAGTTTTCATGGATGATTTTACTGTTTACGGCTCTTCTTTTGATGCATGTCTGGATAGCCTGGCTAGAGTTTTGGGTAGATGTGTTGAATCACACCTTGTCTTAAATTTTGAGAAGTGTCATTTTATGGTTAGGCAGGGTGTGGTCTTAGGTCATATTATCTCTAGGGAGGGTATTTCTATTGATAAATCCAAGATAGATGTCATTGCTTCTTTGCCTTACCCCGCATGCGTGCGGGAAGTGCGGTCTTTTCTTGGCCATGCAGGTTTCTATAGGCGATTCATCCAGGATTTCAGCAGAATAGCACTCCCATTATCCAGACTATTGCAGAAGGAGGTTGACTTCCAGTTCGATGATGAGTGTAGGAGGGCATTTGACCAGCTGAAGCAGCACCTCATCTCTGCCCCGGTGCTTCAACCGCCGAACTGGGAGTATGCATTTGAGCTGATGTGTGACGCATCCAACTTTGCAGTTGGAGCAGTTCTTTCACAGAGGGTCGGGAAGATACCCCATGTTATAGCCTATGCTTCCCGGACCTTGGACTCTGCGCAGGCCAACTATACCACCACTGAGAAGGAGCTTCTAGCCATTGTCTTTGCTTTAGATAAATTCCGTGCTTACCTTTTGGGAGCTAAAGTGACTGTTTTTCTAATCATGCGACCAAGTTCTGCCAAGAAGCGGATGCTAAGCCTAGGCTCATTAGGTGGATGTTCTTTGCGGGAGTTTGATATAGAGATCAAGGACAAGAGTGGAGCCGAGAATCTAGTAGCGGATCACCTGAGCCGAATCCCGCAGACCCTAGAGCCTCTTCCTATCCGTGAGACCTTTCCAGATGAGCAGCTTCTACAGCTGCAAGGTAAGGACCCATGGTATGCTGATCTAGTTAATTATCTGGTTGCTGCTGAGTTACCTGCTTATTTTAAAAAGCATCAGATAGATAAACTTAGGAGTGAGGCTAAGTACTATATTTGGGATGATCCGTACTTATGGAGGATGTGTAGTGATCAGGTTATTCGGCGTTGTGTGCATGAGTCTGAGATGCCATCTATTTTACAGTTTTGTCACACTCTTGCCTGCGGTGGCCACTTTGGTCCACAGCGCACTGCTAGGAAGATTTTAGATGCAGGTTTTTACTGGCCCACTTTGTTTCGCGATGCCTACACATATTGTAGGAATTGTGAACAATGCCAGAAGACAGGTAGTATTTCCCGTAGGAATGAGATGCCTCAGCAGCCCTTATTGTTTTGTGAGATATTTGATGTTTGGGGTATTGACTTTATGGGGCCTTTTCCTGTTTCTTTTGGTTTTGTTTACATATTACTAGCTGTTGATTATGTCTCTAAATGGGTGGAGGCCAAAGCCACCCGGACTGATGATTCTCATGTTGTCATAGATTTTGTCAGATCACAGATATTTTGCGTGTTGAGGTGCCTAGAGCTATCATCGGTGACCGGGGAAGCCATTTACAACCAGGAACATGGCTACCTTGTTGAAGAAGTATGGTGTCACCCATAAGGTCTCAACTCCATACCATCCGCAGACAAATGGACAAGCGGAGGTGTCCAAATGTAGAGTTGAAGCGGATCTTGGAGAAAGCTGTTCACCAACAGAAGGACTGGAGCAAGAGACTTGAGGATGCTTTATGGGCCTATCGCACTGCCTACAAGACACCTTTGGGGATGTCCCCCTATAGGATTGTCTTTGGTAAGGCATGCCACCTTCCAGTAGAGATCGAGCACAGAGCTTATTGGGCAGTTAAACACTGCAACTTGGATCTAGACCAATCCCGGCTTCATAGAAAGCTCCGACCCGGGAGTTGGAGGAGATCCGTTTAGAGGCCTATGAGAATGCCCGCATGTATAAGGAGAAGGCCAAACTCATCCATGATAGGATGTTGTTGCGGAAGGAGTTCTCAGTCGGCCAGAAAGTGCTCCTCTACAACTCCCGCCTCAAGCTTTTCTCTGGTAAGCTTCGTTCCCGGTGGCTTGGTCCTTATATTATTACTCAGATTTTTCCCTATGGTCTTTGTCTGATTGTGGAGCCTGGGACGGACGTAGTTTTTACTGTGAATGGCCACCGTCTGAAGCTGTTTCATGAGGAGCTATCCGTGGACACCATTGAGGAGGTTCGCTTGTTAGCGGCCACCTATGCTTGATAGGGATGTTTTCTTCTTCCCTCTCCTACTTCTTTCTAATTGCCTTGCATTCTATTCTGTTGCATGACATTGAGGGCAATGTCGGGTTGAAGTGTGGGGGGAGGATGATTAGTTTTAGTTTATCTCTCGTGCATTTTTCCAGCTAGTCTTGCATTTTGGGTTTGTTTTTGTTGCTGAAATAATCTTTGCTCTTGTTCTTCTTTGATGAATTGATGGTTGTTGAGTTAGGACATTAAATATTGAGGTGGATGGAGTTCCAACATGATTTCAATTTTTCTTTTCCCTCTTGCAATGTGTGAATTGAGTGATTGATCTTGATTTGCTTGGATTGAGTATGATGAATACTACCCTTGTGAGCTTTTGAGCTATGTTTTGGATGGTTGCATTTCATACCATTCCTTTCTTTCTTGTGTGTCAACCCTCATAGTTTATGTCATTCTAGAACTTGCTCTGATTCTTCTTTGAGGCTACATTTTCATATGCATTCATGGACATGATAGAGGCATTTCTTTTCATTTTTAACCACTTGGCCATATAGCCCACCTTGCATTAATTCCCTTGTTAACCCCTTTGAGCCTTGTTGACCTTTCTTTCTTTGATTCTAGCACATTACAAGCCTAAACCCATTTGGAAAACCATGATTCTACCCAACCTTAGGGAATAGGAAGGCATTGGTTTCATTATCATTATTGTGTTGGAGATCAAGTGTGGGGGGGTGCAAAATGAAAGTCATATATGCATCAATTGCAAGTGTGGATGGTTACAAATAAAGCATAAATTGCAAGTGTGCAAATAAATAAATAAATAAATAAAAAAAACAACAACAACAAAAAGAAAAAAAAAAAAAGAGAGAAAAAGAAAGAAAGGGCAAACAAAATGGGAGTGTTCATGAAGGGAATGAATATGTTATGGAATGACTTTGGGAAACCCCCCACATTTGTGAACTTGGCTTATATCTTGACCAATATTTCTCCTATTGCCTTAGGTTCTACCTTGTCATTTCCCTATTTTTCCTACCCTTACCTTAACCCCATTACAACCATTAATGAAGCCCTCTTGATTTGTGTTGCATATGATTGCAAGTAGTGGAGAAGTAGAAGATTAGCAAGCCTATGGTAATGCATGATCCATTGAGGTGAATTGAGTGAAACATTTCTACCCACACACTTGAGAGTTAGTGAGTTTCATACACTCACCCACCATCTTGTGAGATTCTTCATACTTGATCTTTGCACTTTGAGTGATGTTGCTTGGTTTATACTTTAGAGAGGTGGGGATCATTTGATTTGATTGTTGGAAAATTCTTGATGCCTCACATGCTACTTTGTCCCTAAACTTAGCACTTTTGATGATTCATTGGAGAATAAGTTTTTCCACTTTGGTTTGTAGTTGATTTTGGTATTTTCCTTGTTTAGTTTCCTTTAGGTTGAGTCTTGCATGAGGACATGCAAGGGCTAAGTGTGGGGGAATTTGATGAATTGGATTTTTATACTATTTTTATCCTTCATACTTGTCTCATTAATCCTCCTTTGTGCTTAATTGGTTGAGTTTAGATCATTTTCTTTTTTTTTGGATCTTAGTGAGACTTAGTTAATTTTTGCAGCATTTCGGTTATTTTGACCTACTTCAGTGTTCAGATCATATCTTGAGCTCTATACCTCATTTTATTACGCTTCTTGATTTGTAGGAAAGCTAAGAGATAGAGCTACAATTTCTATGAAGAGGGCAAGGGCTAATTCTGAGATCTTAAAGCCGAAATTGGGCTCGGAACTGAACTGAAGCGTTTGGGCGCGGTTTCTGAGCAGCCTTCAATGATTGGACTATATCTTGGGCTACAGGGACTCAATTGAGCCCATTCCGGTGGCATTGGAAAGCTAACATCCAGGGCTTCATTTTATATTCAGAGCACTAAGCCAAGAAGAACCGTTATGAGGCCCAAAAACGTGTTGGAAGTCGCTGCTGAGTCTAAAAGAGCCCACTCAACTTGTTTTGGGCACAACTTTCTCTCTAAGCATCCAAATTGGGCAAATGAGCTATCCAAATTTAGCTTAGGAAAAGAGGATTATTTTAATTAAGTAATTAGTGACTTTTAATTAGAGGTATATATAGAAATTCTGATTATGCTTCAGGGACCTTTTTGCTTATTTTGTAATTTTGAGTTTTATTGAATAAGAAAACTCTCTCTCTCTCTCTCTCTCTCTCTCTCTCTCTCTTTCTTTCTTTCTTTCTTTCTTTTGCGTTTTCCTCCATTAATGGAGGGGTGATTCTCCTCTGATCCAAGGCATCAAGAGAAGCATTCAAGCTCTTGAGGATTGGTGCATCAAGACATGGAAATTCCAATTTCGGTTTCACTCATCTTCTCTTCTTCTTAATCTCGTAATTGAATTGGAGGTTTTCATTCATGCATGTTGATTAAGAGTCAATCAAATCATGCATAATTCGGTTGATATATGTGATTCGATTGTTCAAGAGTGTGATTCATATTTCGGTTCTGAATATGAGATTAGAGCATTGGTTTGAAGCTAATCCAAAATCAATTCGGTTTAGAGATCTCTAAACCGAATTGCTTGAGTGATTAGTTGAATGCATGGAGATTTTCATGTGAATGCTAGGTTTGATTTGAGGTTTCAATTGAATCTAAAATTAATCATCGAATTGGAGTGTGCATGTATATTTGAATCCAATGATTGAGTGTTGATTGCTTTCTTCTTGTGTGTCTTGGATTAGAATTTTAATTCGGTTTAGTCTTTTTGTTTTCTGTTTGCTTTGGAATTCAGTATTGCATTTTAAGTGTTTGTTATAAAAACCCCCCTGAATTTTCTGATCAAATAGTGTGTTCATCTTTGGGAAACGATCCGAGTTGGCTACTATACTATAGTCGCTATTCGGTTTAATTTGCTCGTGTTACGACGCGCGAGCCAAACATCCACCGTTTTTCGCCTAATTATTCGGTTTTATCAAATAATTGAGAATAATGAGAATGCAGTTAAACAATTATTTAGACTCAATTGATTAGCAATTACTTGAGCTTAGATAAGAGAGAATTAAGTTAGAATATAGGAGATTTCATAAAAATTCTATTGAAAACCAATTTACCGGTTTAAAGGAAATCGGTAACATTACGGTATCTTAAACTGTCGGAACCGGACCAATAAAATTACAAGCTTTAAACCCTATTTTGAGTGGCTGAGTATAAAATTACAAGCTTTAAACCCTATTATGAGTGGTTGATAACTTAGCCACTTACCACCCAAAAGTGGCGCAACCAAGGCCACTAGACCATGGAGAAGCTTGGCTGAATTTCAGCTAAGCATTTTGAGCCAATCAAATTCAAGCAAAAATCACTCAAAGCAATCAGATTTTTCAGCTTCTTTAACACCCATTTAGACCCCTTCTTATGCCACTTTTCTCTCCTCTCATTCAGTTCTCTTTCTCTCTTCTTTACACACCAAAAACTCCAGCCAACATCAAGTCAATTCAAGCCTTGCTCACCCAAACCTTCAAATTCCAGCAAAATCACTTGGAACAAAGGTAGGAGTTTAATACTTGCATCAAATCTGTGGCCTTGGCTGGCTGAGCTTGGATTATTTTCATGATCTTTGATGTGTTAATTGGATGATTATGATGATATGTGATTGGATTTGGGCTGTTTGTTTGGTAAAAATCGAAGTTGAAGCAAGAAAGAATAGAAATAAGAAAAGTTGAGGGGCTGGAGAACCAAAACCCCTCGGCAGTCTGTATGGCAGAGTGTACGGCTCCGCCTATAGCTGATTAAATTTGCTGAAATCAATTTTAAATGAAACTAGCAGGGCTTTCCATAGATATATCATATAAGGCTTTTGGATTAGTATTGAGAGAGATATGATTTTTTGAATCTCGACCTAGGGTTTTGACTCTGATTCTGGGTAGACTGGGTAGCTCAGGATAGAACTCGACCTATACTACTTGAAAATGAATGAAACTAACTTTGTTAGAAAGCTTACACATAGGAGAATGTCCCATAAAAATTTCAGAATTAGATAAGGTCCCAGTTGCTCCCAATGATCCAAGAAAGTTGCCCTATGTCCAAACCGGGCCAGAACAGGGCAGTCTAGAAAGGTCAGAATTCGGGGCTTATAACTTGAGCCCTACTAAGCCAAATGAAATGAAACTTTTTGCAAATGAAACTTTACCCTGTTAGATTTAATATGAGTCCAATTTCGTATAATTTTAGTTAGTTTTCGATTTTTAGTGGATTTTTACTTTTAGTTGCCTAATTCTGGCTAGCCATTGGGCAGGCCGGGATAAAACCTGAATATCTTGAACTATAGATATCAAAATTAGATGGGACTAAAAGGGTTAGAAACTAGACACATAAGGCTACAACATATCGAAAAATCAGGTTTAAAGGAGTTAAATTGAAATAAAGGTGGGATATACCATAACCGGTCAGAATGAGGCAGAAATCAGCTAAAAGTCCTATTGAAGCTTGTTGAAACTAATGAATGAATTTATGAATGTATGTGCATAATTGCTGCTCTATACTGAAATTGCAAATTGTATTAAATGCATTGGTTGGCTGGCACTATTCATGGGGAAGCGGACACGTTCCGTTATGCTGCCGAAATTTCGGTAGAATCCATGCATAAGTTATGAATTTCATGATAATACATGTGCATTTCAAGGAAAGTTATGAAAGTATATTAAGACTCATGTTATTATGAAAGTTCCATGCTACTTGGGCCAGCCCCGGATAAGAAGTTAAGGGGAATAGATCGATGGGAAGGTCGAGAAAAGTAAACCCGGCATTCCTGTATAGGAACGAGCTCGATCCTGAGAAGTAGGCTATTACCCAGGAGTCTAAATGGCCAAGAACTCCCAAGGGACCAAGAGATGGAAAATGATGAAAAGTAATGAAAAAGGGCATATGAAGAAAGGTTTATGATGAAGTCTGCATGATCACATGACTGCATGGTTACATAGAATAATTATGTCAAAATGTTTACAGTTGTCTATTACGTTTGCTTACTGTTGTTTATTATTTGCTCTGTTTATTATTCTATGCATTATTATTAGCAACCTATCTTGTTTCTTGTGCCATCTAATGTAAAACTGAACCTTGCCTCAGACCAGACATTTTCTTGAACTCATTAAAATGGATATTTCAGTTTGAATACACATTTTTATAATTAAATAAAACCCGAGGCAACTGAGAATGTATGTGACGTCAGTTAACCAGTATACCCGAACCCTACTGAGAATTTCTTGAAATTCTCACCCCGTTTTGTATTTTTCGCACCATTCTCAGACACTGGCGATGGACTCCATCGCTACCCTCTTCATTGAGATTCCTGCTTTACAGCTTCACCACGACCCAGAGTTGGACTCCCTGTATATAGCCGGCTCTCGTGTAACTTCCGTCTCTACCTCTTCAGCAGCAGGAACTTTGATGTTCCTTTACATCATCCTATTTTCGACCCTGCTAGTCCTTACATTGCCGTCCCGTTGCACATAGCGCACCCACCTCCAACTCCTCTTGCACCTGTAGCACAGGCCGCACCTGCTGACCTTGCACCTGAGTCACCATCGCAGGCAGTCCCAGATATTCCACTGAGTTCAGAGAGAGACCCCTCAGAGGCCACTGGCTCGTCACCCTCTTCCTCCTCGGGACCCAGCGCAGACTACTCACCAGCCGAGCTTGGCATGGCTAACGGCTACCTGACAGAGTAGCTTAGTAGCCGGAGATGTTGTACAGTATGACCCTCTTTTGGACAGCACGTAACTCTGGGTCATAGACTTGATTGTAGGGTTAGCAGTAGATCACGAAATGTCCTCTGAGGACCATAGGATCCTTTTGGCAGATACGGGCATCATGGTTTTTTTTGTTATACCAGCCCACTTATGTATTCTACTATATGAACTAAAGCAGTGGCTCCTGATATATATATATATATATATATATATATATATATGTATGTATGTATACAGTTAATGTTATTGTACTATTTCTTATCTATTATGATATTATGTTGAGTCCCGTAATGCTCACAGTATAGCAGCGCACCGTTTCGACTGTTTTGTAATACAAATCACAACATTTAAGCAGAATATTAACACAGTAACACAGTCTACTTAATTAAATGCTATGACTCAAGCATAACATTAAATAAGTAGGGTGTCATAGCAAAACATTGCTATTTTTGTCTACAGAGGAGATTTGAATTCATACAGCCCTATAATTATACTTTCTCTTATTGTTGATTACTATCTAATAATGTTAATTAGCTAAATCGGGATATTACAAAAAACGCATTTTCTCCTCCCCCCAAACTCGAGGTGGAATGAAGGGAATTAAAAGTCTTTTTAGGTTAAGAGTTTGTGTTTTACATTTTTATACTCATCATATTTATAAAGTTTCATGTTGTACAAGAACAAGTATCAAGTACAATACAATACGATATGTAAATACAAAATTTTATAAAAGTATAAGATTCAAATATGACAATAAATATTAAATAATAAATATATTTATATATCGTATTGAATATTTATAATAGAGTTGGAAGAAATTTTTTTGAAGTGGCCCAATGGAGTAAAAGTTCCTAAAGAAATACTTAATAATAATAGGTTTTGCCCATATTTTAAGGTAAACTCTTATTGAATAAATTAAGCTAGTAAAAATTTAAATTGATATAAATTTTAATTACATTTTTGAAACCCAAAATTGTATAGGAGTAATTAATAGCATGCATGTTTGTTTAAGAGTTTCCATATAAAAGACCACTAAATATTGTGATAAAAAGGATTTTCTAACCAAAACGTCTAAGCAACATACTCCTTTGATGTGAAGTTTACTTATATCTTACCTGGTTGGGAAGGACGAACAACATCTAACGTAAGAATTTTTAAAAATGCATTGACACGTCAACAAGCACTAAAAATTCCAAAAGGTAATACATAATTCAACAATAAAATTTTATAAGCTTATAAGAGAGTGGATTAATGACACATTAACTTGCAATGATTTTCTAAGAAAATTTTATCTTGCCGATGCTAGATTTGTGTTGAGGAGTTATAAGGGAGTACAATATCATTCGAAGAAATATTCAAGAAATCCGCCTCGAAATTCACATGAGTTATTCAATTTTCGGCATAAATCATTACAAAATACAATTGAAAGAGCCATTGGTGTTTTCAAAAAGAAAATTTTCAATTTTCTTTTTATAAATTACATTATTTTTTATGGATTTTTATGTTCTTATAGGTTTTTTATTTGAAACTTATTATAAATATAGAGTAATTATGTGAAAAAAAATCTAATGGTTATTTTGAGATTTAGTTAAAGGTTTTAAATAATTTTTTACTTATTAGTTGAATGTTTAGTTTTCATGAATAACTATACATAACATAAAGTTATTAAAAGAGCTATTTTGGAAGTTTATAATTATAAATATTCAATTCCATTCCTCCATTCCTTTATAATATAACTTTCAAACACAATTTCTTTCAAATAAGTAGGAAGGTAACTTTGTTCGTTTACTTTCCTTTCCAATCCCTTCCTACTTATTCCAATCCATTCCGTTAATGAAAGAACATCTAAACATACACCGTAAAGATCTAGGAATTTTGAGCCTATATTCCTTTGTCTTTTTCTTTCAATATTCTTTCCTTATTTTACCTACAACCGAAAAAAAAATAACAAATTCTGCACCATTTTTGAACTTAAGGAGTGATGCACACAAGGCATAAATGGGTCTTAGCCTTATGTAATTGTCTTCAATTTTTTGGTTGTCTGTATAATAACTGATAAGATAATAGTGCACCCCTTGACTTTAAGAGATGCTCACAAGCTAGCGGAATTTTTGAGCGTTGTTTGGGTGGATGATGCACATGACTCATGTGAGTTGCAGACCTACATTTGCTTTCCTTAATCCATGCAAAGAGATATTCAATGGCCATGCAAAGTTTATTTAGTTTTATCATTAAAACGTATACGTTACTTGGGTCTTTTACAACTTGCTGACTTGGTGTCCCAACCCCACCCCACCCCGCATCCTTTTTCTTTTCTTTTTTTTTATTGATCAAATCAACAAGATTTCTGTGGTTGCAGGCAGGCAATGTTTGAGCTTTTAACTTTGATGTGCTTTTTCCTTTGAAACGGAAGAGACAATTAGGTGGTTCTATCGGCACTTTCTTTAACTTCGAAACTTGAACTTTAGAACTCTTCATAAGGAAACATCAAATGTTTGTTTAGACCAGATATCAAACAGAATTTGGCAACAAGTAAGAGGAAACAAAGGATATGTTGAATAAAATTGATGCTTTCTTAGTTTAGTTTCCTTGTTTTCCTTGATTAAAATTCAGGATAATTTTTAGTGACCAAAATTATTGAGAAACAATCATCGTTTGAAGCAAGTTTATATTACTTTTCTGTTTCACATGCACCCCAATATTCTACTCGGGGAAATTCAATGCTTGTTTTGTCTGTTAGATGATAAAGCGCGTGCTTTTTGGTATTCCAAAATCGAAAGTTACTTTCAAAAGAATAGTTTTACAAGCAATGAAATTATTTCATAAGTTAATTATCCTCTCAATCACTTAGTTTGCTTTCTGCAACGGTTGCACCACACAAGTTCCTTATTCATATGAAAGATTCTTATTCCTTCGAATCCTAAAGGGAAAATGTTCCAGAATCCAGACTTTAATATCCCACTTTCCAATTCTTATGAGATATGATCTGATAAGTCATTGCAAAACTTTATAGCAAGCTTTAAAAGAGATAAAATTGTTTTTTTTAATTAATATGTTAAATGTTAAATGTTAAATGTTAAATGAATCAATGTTATATATTATTTTTAAGTTATTCCTCATCCACAGGCTATTGCTATTATGTTTCCGATGATTTCCATTTCAGCGAATCTCTCTAAACCGTGGGGACCTTTGGCGCTCCCTAATATCCCAAAAAAAAAATAGATAAAGACACAAATGACCTCACTCAACTAATGAAATAAAAAAAAATTATCAGTTAAAATTCAAATAAAATCAACTGATCATATTCAGTTAAATTTAAGCGAGTTTTTATTTATCTACATCTAAAATAAAAAATTTTATAAACTAAATTAATTCCTGCTTCATATCTTTCTAATAAAAAATATAATCCATAAATCAAATCAATTATCAAAATATTTCATTTCGTACGCTATCAAAATATTGTGACACAAATGATAATTGCCACTACTTTAGCCCTTAAAAATTGCCAATACATGACAACTTGGCAGCGTAAGTCAAGACAGCCTCCAATCACATGGTCTTAGCGCCAAATTCATGTTGATCCCTATACAGCCGTGCCAACTCGGAAGCCGAGGGGATACTGTTGGCTCGGGGGAGGCCCTTCATGGAGAATCCAAAGAATTTTAAAAAGATTTTGTTTTTTTTTATATATTTAAAATTCTAATATTTTAGTATCTTTTCTCAATTTTTTTCTTTTTTCATCCATCATTTTATTTATTTTATTATTTTTTATAATTTTTTTATTTCTGAATATTTAATATGTCTATTTATTTCAATAATATAAAAAATATTTCTCATTTTAAAAAAGAAAAGTTTTGTCAAAGTATCTAATTTCCATCTCTTACGTAACCAACTAAAGCAAAAAGCCTCGCACAGATAGATACTATCAAAGCTTTCTGTATATTCAAAATCCTCTTCTGCCCCACCTGTTAGGCTTTGAGAGGAAATTTGAATAAAAAATATCAGTTATATTAATCTTTATAAATATATTAATTTTTAAAATACAAATATAATTGCTTTATTATTATTATTATTATTATTATTATTATTATAAAAAATCATGTTGACAATTTTTTTAAGACTAACGTGTCCGATAATTTTTCCATGCTGATAAACTCGAGAGTTTATTCCATTATATGTCAAGTAATAAGGCGCAGTTGGCCATCAATTAATATCTTGCACATTGCACATTCTATGTCCGCAAAAGTAAAATTTTGACTAGATTTTGAAGCAACCTTAATTCAATTATTATGTAGAGAGCTGTCAAGTTCATGGTCACACTAGAAGGTTCGATATTTTCGTTTCCCTTTCTATACTAGCCATATGTATTTGAATTACAATGAAGGAAAGATTACTGGATAAGAGCTTTTGTGATTCGTTTATTCGATGACATCTTTAAATGTCAGAATAATTTTTGCTTAAAATCTTTTCATAAATTCCTTTTCATAGGTTCAAATTCTTGACATTGCATAAGCCTTTGATCATTGAATACAAACTTCTTTATTACTTAAGTCATTCATGATTATTACTATTCATCTTCTCTAAGTTGCATTTCAAGTTAGCTAAATCTGACTTCATAAACCTTTGGATTTATTTTTTTTCAAGAGAAATAAGGACTTACTTCTTAAAAACTCTTTCAAAAATTTTTTAATTATAGTTATTTTGAAGACTGAATCAATTAATCTAAACACAAACATGTAATAGAGTATTTTCTGAGTTTCTTTGATCCAAATTATGTATATATTTTTAATGTTTCAGTCCACTCTCAGGTGAAAATGAAATTTCGTCAGTGTACATTTGTATTTATCTTTTTCCCAAAATGAGTTGAAATAATTAGGAAAATGTCAAGTGAACAACTCCATAACTAAGTAATAGAACACTGGAGTAGAAGTTATTATATTCTAATTATAATTTGTGAGAAAATTTTATGTAAAATTATCAGACAAATCTAACTTCATTAAAAAAAAAAATATTGATCTGACTTTATTTGTAAAGTAATACGACTAAAAATTAAATTTTTATTTTTAAATTTTTCTTGCATATATTACCAAATAAAACAAAAGTCAGGCTTCTTACTTACAACATATCTTGGGCACCAACAATGGGTCAACAAAAGAAACAATTATTGGATAAGAACTAAATATTAGTTAGAAGACGAAGTGAAGAACATGCAACTCTTTTAAAAAGCGTTTGCTTTATTTCACTTTTTCTTAAAACTTTTAAAGCCTCAACGTTTACCCCGTGACATATATATATGTGTGTGTGTGTGTGGACTTGGTCAGTTGCTTCAACTGTGGCATTGATTCAAGCAACAAGACTTGTTGAGAGCAACATTTATAAGTTTTCTGAAAATTTTACCTCACTGACTAGGGCCAAGAAATTGAAAGAGCGTCCAAGACACTCTGCATGGAATTCTGAGGGCATTTAATAATAAAATATGCACAACACGGCTATTTTGAAGAACTTTAATGTTGCCACCGCAGTCACAGATGGATACAAAATCCAAGTTCAACAAGAAAGACCTCCATCCACAAACCCCATCAAGGTTTTGCGACTCTCTCATATCTATTTCTTTCTTGTTCATCAGCTTTAATTCTCTGTGGGTCCCCTCTTTGATTCATTTGTTGTTTTCTTCCCAAGTTATCTTCTCTGCTTCCTAAACTTGATTTTTTGCATTATTTTTCTTGTCTTGCTTGTTTGTGAAGTTAGAAAATAGGAGCACAGATGTGCTCTTATTATATAGAATTATTTTCATATGTATGCTATAGCCATTCCATTTGTTATACATCTGTTGATTGAAAAATTTTCATGTCAACTTGGCGTTTTCTTGTACAGGCACAAGACTCAAGCTTTCCAAACAGAACACTGGCGGGACATATTGTGAGGAAGGTCTTCCAGATTCTTTTATACTTGCACTTGTTCCTAATTGCAGTCTTGGTGACTTTCCTTGCCATCTATGGCTTCATTTCTGACTCTCGCTTGCACCATTTCCACCCAATGAAGTGGTACCCTCCACTTCTTGCTTCAATAGCATGTGCAGGAATTGTTGGCTTCACATGGCAATTGATCACTGCTAGGTATCCCACAAAGGCCATCAGAGCAGCATTTTGGCTGAGTCCCCTGCTTACATGTGCAATGGGTATTCTGTTTGTGTACATTGAATCAGCAGCAAGTCTTGCAGCTGGTGTAGTTGCTTTGGTTTGTGCATTAATTCAATCCCTTTATGGCTGCTGGGTCAGTCCCAGGCTTGAATATGCCACAAGAATCTTGTCAGTTTCAATAGCTAATCCTCCTTCTAAAAGCAAGAGGTTGGCCTTCTCATCAATCCTCACTGGTATTCTTTGCTGTTGCTTTGTGTTGTGTGGGATTGGAGGAGCCAGAGCTATTGAAAACAGAACCAAATTAGCAGCCTTGTTCATCTTGGTGATCCTGCTGAGCCTGGGGTGGACCATGCAATTTCTGAAAAATGTGCTGCAAGTCACCATTTCAAGGGTCAAGTATATGCATCTAGCTGGTGGAATGGACATAGACACAAGAGAGGCATTGCATGACACAGTCAAGTACTTAACTGGAAGTGTCTCCCTTGGCTCCATCCTTGTCCCCTTTATCTCACTCTTCCGGGGTTTTGCAAGGTCTCTGAGTCTGGTTGGAGGTGACACCGATGAGTTCATGTTTTCCTGTGTCAGTTGCTACATGGGGATTGCATCTATTCTTGTGACCTGTGGAAACCGATGGGGTTTTGTGCATGTTGGAGTTTATAACAAGGGGTTTGTGCAGGCATCCTCTGATACTTGGGACACATTCAATAGAGTTGGTTTGGAACAACTGGTAGACTCAGATCTCATGGGGTCGTTTTGTTTCCTTAGTGGGGTGGCAGGGGGTGCAATCTGCAGCCTAGTCAGTGGAATTTGGAGCATTTTAATACACAAGAGCTATGCTACAGAAGTATCCATTTATGCTTTCCTAATTGGGTACTTGATGGTAAGAACTAAGAACTCAGCTGCATTTCACAATTATGATCCTTTTTTCTCACTGATTTTTTCACACTTCAATTTCATTTTCGGCATGACTTCTCTGCCTATGCATGAGACATTCACCATAGTGCCAATGTCTTGTACAGTTTCGGTTGGCTTTGGCATGGCCACAAGCATGTGTCTCGGCGTACTATGTTGCTTACGCTGAGAATCCACACAGCACTCACTTTGATTCCACCATCCCGGTAAGATTGGAGCAGCTTCAAAGATCTCAACATTAGCAAACATAATGAGCTAATAATTTTCAGCTGGGACTAAATTCTGAAGGAAGAGTAAATCAAGAAGGATATATTACCAACCCCCCCCCCCCCCAATGGGGGGAAAAAAAGAACAAAAAAAGCACAAAACAAAAGATTCTGTGATGCAAATCACAATGTTGGAAGAACAATTTTGCAATGTAGACAAAGGTTAATTTTGATGTAGTCTTCAATTATGATAAATTGTTAATGCGACTTCCCTATCACATTCCTTGCATTCTCATTTGACTTGCAGGGTCCAATTTCCTTTTAATTACAAGAGACAAGTAAACAAACTAGACCCTAGCACCATGTATGTAGCTAGGATGGTGTTAGGTACCGGGCCAATCATAAATTGGGCCTTAGTTGTAATTGCTGAACATGTGTGATGAGAGAGAATGAGGGCACACTCTTGTGTAACTAACTGCTGAACCAGCAGTAATTTTGGGAGGGAATGAGGATTCGGTGAGATTCTCCTGGGGTGTGCACTTTTTGTAAGGGGGAGAGGAGAATGGTGAGGGAGGCAGAAATTTAGAGAGGACTTGGGAGGGTGAAGGGCTCATCTAATTGCCCAGGACATTTTCTATCTTTCTTTTCAGTTTTATCACCTTGTATACATGATTCAGAGGCTGAATTCCCCACTGGAATTACAGCTTCTGCATTAACATACATCAGTTTCAGCTCTATTTCTTCTAGCTAATACCAGGTTCATATCAAACTGATAACGAGTTTGTATAGTAAACATAACTGATAAAATTGAGGCAAAAACACTAGATATCATAAAAATCTAGTCCCCAAGAATTGAAGCAAGAACTAAGTAGTTTTCGGTTAATAACTTTGATAAAGTAGCTCCTTATTATTCCACAAATTAAAGGCACATTACATTAGTTCATATTATTATTTTCCTTACAGAGATAAATCAACTATGTATAAATTTTCTTGTATGCTCGATTTATGCAATAATCATTGGCATAACCAAAGACTACTTGAAGTTCACATCATCAAGAAATATGAACTGGGCTTAGCTCCTTGAAGTCTACGTGATCAGAATAAATATGACAACCACCCGAACTTAGCACTGGTGGAGGAGACATGGGTAGACATCTTAGGTTCAAGGGATAACAATTCCTTGATGCATTTTTATTGCCCCCCCCCCCAACAAAACCACCACCACCACCACCACAAAAAAAAAAAAAAAAGCACTCCTCCTTGATGCACATAAATGATAAAAAGAATAAATACGACTTTATACCAAGCAATACCAAACAAAAATTACATATTCAGGGGTACAGATAAATTAAAAAAAGTGACATAGATCATTTGGTTTTGTCCTCCACATTCTTTACACATCATATTATCAGTTCCCCCACAACCTATATGGTGGGAGTTACGCAATTAAAACACTTTCACCAATAAAGTTGCTCAACATCATACATTTAGTTAATAAATACTCATGCTATTGCAATCCTTCTTAATCTAGCAATGCATAGAATGTCACATCTTGACAATTCAATTTTGTCACCACATAGGGGACCAGCTTGTTTGGATTCATGATATACTAATTCTCTATGTGTCAAAAAGTTATTATAAAAATGTTTCATTCAAAGACATAACAAATGCCTAAGCCCCAGTTTTTCTTTGTTAGATAAGCAGTCTAGCTTTCATAATGAACTAGCCTCTTCTTCTTCTTCTTCTTCTTCTTTTTGTTTTTTCAGATGTTTAACATACTATCATATTAAATAAATAAGAGAACAATACCTTAGGCCATGTTTGTGCTTTCCTTACGGCATTTTGTGCTTTAGTTTCTTTAATTGCCAGTCACTTTGTTCCCATCAATGCAAGTCATTCATATGTTGTTAGTTTAATTTCAGTTTACATTTTGTCACATTGCTTTCAGTTCTAGTCCTTTGAGTTGTTTAATTTCAGTTCAAGTCCTTTAGGCTATTTAATTTTGTCAACTCGTCCATATGTTGACAAAAATTTCCATTGAACAATAGCCTAACTCAGCTTCTCCAGGGACAAGTCATTGTCGCAACGCCATCGTATATTAGACAGGCTCAGCAGAATAAATCTTCCTAATCTCGACTTATAAAGTATTTTGGGATTTTAAGGGTTTGACAGAAAGTTTGATGAAGGAAAACTTGACATGGCTCTCAGATACAAACAATTCAATGATGCATTGTTTTCTGATCAATGAAGCAACAACGGTTAGAATTGGCACAAAATTCTAAGATCACACAAAATATGAATCGCTACTCTCCTACCTATTAGCTAACGCCAATCAAACATGACATGTTTGCCCGAATTTTGTGGGTGATTGAACAATTCCTCACTTACATTTACGAAAGAAAAAGCAGGAACATACTAAGTCACATAATATGATTAGTAGTTCAATGAGTCCGTCCATATTTGGCATTACACAAACCAAGGGAAAACCTTTCTACACCCACCCTTACACTCCATACCAAATAAAATAAATTGGAATATACACCAAAAAAAAAAAAAAAGATTGGAAAGAAATTAAATAAAAAAGGGAATAAGTGTAATTGTAGGCTGCCGCAGGAAATGTGGCAAGTAATATGGTTCAAGACAGAGATACCAATTTAAGACGGCATTAAAAAGAAGAAGAAAAACTGCTGACACGTGTTCTAGCCTAAAGACATCCTTAAACTACAATGGAACTGATGATGTCAGACCTCAGAAATTTTAAATTTGAAAATAAAGTAGTCCCTAAACTGGGATTATAAACAATCTTTGAAGCTTCATCCACGAAAATGCACACAGAAGCTCACCAATGGCGTGGAAAGTCATAAGAAAACATGACCAACATGAACATCACAAAGTGAAATGGTGACCAACCCATTTGAAGAGCAGCTAGGAGAAGAGCCTCTGGCATGGAATTTGCTGCTCACTGGGCTTCCTTTGAAATTGAAAATGAACCCAAAATCGATCGTCTTCTTGGGACACAATAACGATGAAGCATTGGAGCAAAGGTACAGTTTGGATTACGCCATTTTCAGTTTGCGGAATCCATCGGTACTGAAAAATTAAAATAAATAATTAAATAAATACAAGAAACCCAATGTTGTTTGAAATAAAAAGAAAGACTGTTTCTTTTTGTGTTTTGGCTGGCAAACACTTCAAGGTTTTGTGTTTTATTTTGGGTCGAACTCTTCAAGCTTTGAATAAATCGCTCGTGTCGGAACGGCTTGGACAAACCGGATTACCCATAAATTCAGATTGGGTTCTTGGACTCAACAAAGCCCATTATTCAAAAATTGAGGGCTTGTTGTAACTACAAAGAAAATTGTGGGTTAGGGGACCCAATCAACGAGGACACAAGAATTCCTTTCACAAAACAAAGGCCAACGCTTCTGGGGTTTGTTTATGTTTGACTTTATAACAAGGCTCCAGTACTGATCTTTATTATTCTTTTAAAAGAAAAATATTTAAAACTAAAAACATTTTTTATACCTTAGTTTCAAGGTTCAACATAATTGGTGGGAGTGTGTAATATTCTATTTAAATTAAAGCGTTAGTAATGGAACCTTTAAAATTTAACTGATTTTGGGGTATTCTCCCAAATTAACTTAAATTACATAATAATAGAGAAATTAATATTAAATTAACAAGCATGTTCTTTTTTTAAAAAAGTATGTGACAGAAAAAAAGTTATGACCACACAATAAGATCATTTTAGTGACACGCACAGCTTTCCCCCTTTATTTTCTTTTGCCAGTCGCCGACACACCCACTTTCTCTCACTATTTCTCTCTCTCGGCCTCACCACTCCCTTCCCCTCTCTGTTTTCGTTTTCACTCTCTGTGCAGTTCTCTCTTTCTCATCTTTTTCCTCCACCGTCACTCTTCTTTTCTTCCTCACCGTCCCACTTTCTTTTCCCCTCTATTCCAGTCGTGTCTCCACCTTCTTTGTATCGCGTCTCTCTCTTCGCAAGCTCTTCTAGCTCATGTTTCTCTATTTGGTCCTCCTCTTCGGATGCATCTCTCTCTCTCTCTCTCTCTCTCTTTTAGGGGTAGGCTTCGGTTTGGCTTCTTCCAAACTGACCCATAGCCTTTGATAAGTTTCTTCATTAGCTCTTTTAACTTTATAGGTCAAGATTGGTTCTTTTGTTTGGGTCTCTTTGTTGTGTAATAATGAAAGGTTGTGAGAGGATAGCGGGTGTGTTGTTTAATTGGATAAACTTTGGAATAGTTAGAGTAATTTTGAATTTGATTTATTGTTAGCAAAATTAATCATGAAGAAAGTTATGTGGTTCATTAAATTGTAATATAAAGGGACTATATAGTTTGCTATCACAACATACGGATGTGGGTATATGTAATTGCGTTCAAACAAATTCTTTTAGTTATTTTTTATTTATCATAGTTCTCTAGTCAATTGGTTTATATTAATTTTTAGCACTGAGCAATCTTTAATTATAGCTAATCAAAAGGTCTAAAACTTATATCCTATTTGGAGATGTGTTTTAAGCTATATTCTAATTGATGTGTTGTTTTTTAATGAAGTGAATATGATAAACATGCTAGTAAAATTTTCTTATTTTTTTAAGTCTTTTTGGAAATTAATATGCCACAAATTTAACTATATATAAATTTGTTCTATCAATCAACCGTAGTTGGAGGCATATAAGTTTCATACTTTTTAAGCTTAAAAGCAATATGTTCAATAAAAATAATGAAAATTTGCAGGTAGTGACAAAAATGCTATATCATGCTCAATAACCATTGCCACCCAAAATCCATAAAACTTGGGGAATTGGGAATTAAGTAGAGTAACCAGTAAAAGAGAATCCATATTATAGTGTAAGATCGCTCAAATAGTTGGTTGTTATAAAATATGACCTTTAAATTGTAAATTTATAATTGATGATGACCATTTTGAGTTTGAGGAAAGAGGATTAGGATTGAGATTGTAAACTAATATTGTGCTTAAATTAGGAATAATTGGTCATGTGCTGGTTTCATATTCTTAGGAAGATTAACCTTCGAGTTCGAAAACTTTTAGGATGTAGATTTGATGTTCTCTACTGTCTATGAGTGAATAATATAGCCTATTTTGACTCTCTCTCTCTCTCTCTCTCTCTCTCTCTCTCTCTCTCTCTCTCTCTATATATATATATATATATATATATATATATGATTCTTGTATTATTATTTCATATATATGTTGATCCATTTTAAATGTCAATAACTGGATTTGTCATTGTCTAGTTACCTTCTTTGTATTTTCAAAGTATAAGTAAACCATTTATTTTGTATAAGGGACAAGCAACCTTGGGAACTCTATTTTGACTCCTTAACTGATTTTGATGAAAAGAGCTAAATTTTAAGTTATTTTAAATGTATGAAAAAGATTGACGAGTTTAAACTAAATATTGCTTTAGATACTATTAAAACTGAGTTCTGATAACTTTTCTTTTCTAAATTAGAATGTTCTGGGAAGTAATAATGTTATAATATTGGTGATAGAGAGTGGATATATGAGAACAAATGTGGCTCGGATTATAGCCTACATCCACAAGTTAAGCATGTCTCATTCAAGCCACATCTTTCAAGCCACACACATCAACAATCTCCATCTTGGCTTGAAATTTCATTAGGCTTCAAACTTCCATTGCAACCTTTGTCCAAAAGAAAAACTCACATGTTACAAAAACCAATTATGTCTAGAGTGTGCTTGAACTTAGAAATTGAAATTGGCTTTGTTAGCATATTCGTTGGATTATCAGAGGTATTAATTTTCTTCACAATAATGGCACCTTGTGAAATAATCTCTCTTAGAAAATAATAACGAACAACATGTGTTTGGTCCTTTCATGGTACATTTGATTTCTATTCAAATGTATGATACTTTGACTGTTACAGTATACTATTGTTGTAACATCCTCGTTTTTCTTAATATACCGTAGCATAAATTTTGAATTATTTTATTTAAGTAGTGTGAGAATTTCTTAAGCAGAGTTATGTCCTGATGATCATCACACTTAGAACTATAGGATAGTGTAACACTGCCGTTGGAATTATGACACTGTTGTATACAAAAAATTAAGAAATGATGAAAATGTCCCTATAGTATAAACTTTTGTTATTTACAATTTTGCCTTAGAATTTTTAGTAATTACACATTGACCCTAGAGATTATTTCCACATTGACCCTAGAACATTTTAGAAAATGATATTTAGGTCCCTGCATTCACAGAATTAGCAGAAAATGGTTTTAAATGGAGCAGAATCATGTAACGGAACTGTAGAAACCTAAATCTGAGCCTATTGAGCCATGGAGGTATCCAAGTGTGAAATGACATGGGATGTGCCTGGACTTGATCAAAATTGTGAGCCATTAATTACAGATAGCAGGAATTCCAACAGAAAACAAACAGAAAATGCTAAAGGGTTTATGGAAGGCCAAAAACTACCCAAAAAAATTCAAGAAAATTATAAATTCATTTTTAATATATTTTTCAAGTTAAAAATTTAATTTTTAGCAAATTTTACCATTATTTGCATAATTACATAAAAATAACCTTACCGAGGTGCAAAACGGGCCTTGCAAACCCTATAAGACCCCTTAAACTTGCAATACAACGAAGAATTGGTGAAGTTTTGGTCCTGGGCTTGAAGGACCACGTGATTGGGCTTCAACTTCAAATTGGGCCTTGGCAGCTGCAACCTTGGCCCAAACAGTTTTTGAAAATTAATTGGGCTTAATTACATCTAATTACACCAAAAAGGCCTAAATTGAGTCAGAAATCATAAAATAAACAAAATAAAATGCAAAACCCTAATCATAACCCTAAACCTGACCTTAAGCACACCTTAACTCAGCCCAAAATACCCCTAGTCAATTTGAATCAGATTTAGAGTTAGATTAGTCAAGATTAACATCATGTCACTTTCAAAATTCAACATAACATTAATTAACTTTTAACAATTTGATTAATTTGATCCAAATCAGATTTTTACCTAATTTTGTCCCTTGATAGTGATGATCGAGCGCAGCTTGCACATGGAGTTGCTTCAAATTTTTATTTTTTAATTATTAGATAGTTAATTAGGTTAATTGACCAAAAATATGCATATTTAAGGCTAAAATTCATATAAAACACTAAAAATTATAGAAAAATTCTGAATATTATCTGACACATAATTAAACACAGATTTAATAATAGATTAAATAAATTAAATTGTTTGCTAATTATTTTATTAATTAAAGCCTAAATTGTTTTAACTAGTTTTAGAAAAATCACTAATTAAGCATTAATTAAGTGATAAATCATTTTAATCTTTTCTTAAACTTTAATCACCATGTAACATGAATATTATATCATGTCTAAATCAACTTGGTGAGGTGATTAGATTAATTAATCATTGGTAGTTTAATTAGTTAACAAAACTACCTAATTAAGTCAATAACTAATTAAATGATTAAGACTAACTAAAACCACCCTTTTGCTACAAAAGACCCACCCCATTAGACCTACACACATTTTAGAAGCCCTTACCTTAGCTCCAAACACCCCAAAACATGCAGCCACCACCTCCACCTTCTTCCATCTTTGTTTTCCAAAAAATTCCACAAAATCTCTATTAAAACACGACCTAGTCTTCACCCTCAAGCACGATCATTCTACATCATCAAAACATATATTCAAGCCTCTAACAAGCAGCAAGAATCAGGTGCTAGCTGCTGCCCCAGCCTTGAAGTTTTCTAGTTTCAACTCAAGCAAGAGCAGGTAGAGTTTCTCTTTCACTCTTCTAGGTTCATGCATGAGTTTTATGCTAATTCTTGGTGTTATTTGAAGCTTTTAGTGTTTATTCTCAGAATATATGATGTTATTTTGGACCTCTAATAGTTTGGAATTAATTGGGTTTATGATGAATTCTTGAAGGAATTGGTGTTTCTAATCATGTATATTCATGTTTTCATGCCTTAGAACATGGTTTCTTGCATGTATTTGAAGCAAATCTTCTTGTGCCTCACTATATCACTCATAGTCATATAAGGGCTGAGAGGTATTTAGTTTGTTTGATTGATTGATTTTCATGAGGTTTCTATGTTATTTGATGTTGCTAAAGATATAGAAGTATTTAACATGAGTTTTGAGTAATTAAGAATAAAAAATCTTTGATTTTGGCTACTTGAATCCCACGGCCTCATCTATGGCAGCGGACAAATCTTTTATTTTCATGTGCTATTAGATGATATAAATGATGATTCAAACTCTTAATATGGTGCACTTGTCATATATGAGCATGATTCTTAGAAACATGCAATATTCACTCTATGCTTTGTGAATTTCTTATATTCAAGTATGTGTGCTTTGTTTTGGCTGCATCTTTCAACATGTTAATTCATGTTTTAAGTGTGAAAACTTGTTATTTTGATGTCACTTAATCTATAAATTAATTATATGTGCTTATATGTTGATTTTGCATGAATTTAAGCATAAGAAACTTTGATTTTGTTTATTATGTAGGCTGCTCTGTTTTGGCCAGCAACTATACCTATTTTGTATCATGTATCTAAATGGTTGGTTTTATGTCTTGATTAATGAGTTTTTCTTGGAATAAATTTTGAGTTAGTATATGTAAGATTACAAGCTATTTTATGACCTAAATCACTTGATGCACTTGAAGATGTTTGAGTTCAAAATTCTGCACCCTTTGGCCATACACTTTCAGTAGGTTTTTGAAAGTGTTTTTATGCCCTTAAATTTTGTATTGATGTTAGAGAATCTATATGATCATGTTAAGTAATTGTATGACAAGTTTGTTATGTTTTTGAGTTGGTTTCCTAAGTAAAAGTTAGATTTTATTTTCTGCCCTATTTTGGACAGCATGTATATCATTTCT
Source organism: Pterocarpus macrocarpus (assembly GCA_031439585.1). Lineage (NCBI taxonomy): Eukaryota > Viridiplantae > Streptophyta > Magnoliopsida > Fabales > Fabaceae > Pterocarpus > Pterocarpus macrocarpus. The sequence continues at coordinate 31,019,679 of CM062520.1, forward strand.
ATTTCTCTTGATTTAGTGTTTTATAAACTTCATTTGATGCCTTGAATCATGTAATTTCACTTGATTAAGCTTTGTGCAAAAATATGAGAAGTTTTGAAGCAAAATGCTTGGTTTTTGACCTGATATACATTTTGGCCATACACCATTTTTCTAATAACAAGTTATTTTAATTAGTTTGTCACATGGAAGTGTTTTCAAACCTTTGAGTATGAATGAATTAGTGTAGTTATGTGATAGTTTCTTTTTGGGACCATTAGGACTTAATAAGACATTAAAAGTTACTTAAAACATAATAAAATGAACCACTACCTTTGCTTGGAGCTTATGACCATGACCTATGCTATTAGAGTTTATATGAACTCATTTGAATTTCTATGAGACTATGACACTTATATGAGACTTATTTGAGACCTTTTAAGCTCATACCTATGCATGGGAGTACCTTTGCTTGGACATGAATCATGGACCTTGAACTGTGGACTTTGGACTATGACTATGGACTTAATTACACCATCAATCATATTAAAGAACCTTAAACATAAAGATTTAATTTAAGGGTTCTATTAGAAATGTCACATGAACTATCTAATTCCTTGCTTGAAGTGATTTTCTAAACTTTATTTTAAGAACAAGAGTTTTGAACTATTTTTGAATTATTCATGAAGGCTTGATTTGCATGAGAATATGATCATTTTTATGTATGTGGGTTTTGAAATTTATGCATAAATATGTATATTATCTATGTTCTTATATCTTTTGAACATATTTGAATAAGGTGCTATAACATGTGTTCATGTATAATCTACGTTTAAGTTCCTCTTTACTATATATGATTGTGATTATGAGAGTTTCTTGCTATGAATTAAGGGTGCACAATATCATGAATATGAGCTAAGATATTATGCGCTTTTGATGCAAATAATGATTCCTGGTTGGGGTTATGTATTATGAACTATTATATGTACTCTATGATGCAGTAGTAGTGATGTATGTTTTTCTGTAGTTGATGGTTGTCTTAACTGTGGTTTTTTTCGACTAGCATGTGGTAGTAACAATTTCGCTATATAAAACAAGTAACTAAAGAGTAAAGTTAGTATGAGCAAACAGCAAAAAAAAAAAAAAAAAATTATCCATGTAAAATTAAAAGAAATAAGTTAGTAATACTCTGCTGACTAATTATTATCATAATTAAGTAAATTAAGCAGTACGATAATAGTTAGTAGTAGGGTGTGACAATTGTGATGTCTTGTTTCAATCCCAAGCTACCTACCAAACACCTAAGCCATATAGTTTCCTTCACTGCCTTCACTGCTGCTATGTATTCAGCTTCTATTGTAGATAGTGTAATAGTGGATTGCAATGTTGCTTTCTAGCTAATTGCACTCCCTGAGAGGGTAAAAATGTACCCTATTAGAGGCCTTCTTTTATCCAAATATCCAGCATTATTAGAATCAATATAACGAACTGTTGGATCAAGTGCTTACCACTAGGCCAAAACCTATAACTATTGGCAATGGTGCAACTTTATTTCCTTATAATTTTTCAAAACTGCATCAAGTATAAGGGGCTGCACCCATTACAGGCACCATGGGCCGGGATGTTAAGCCCATTGAATCCTAAGGGTGATACTGGCCAAATAAAGCCAACAATCTCCCTCTCAGTGTCAGCCAGGGGATTCGAACCCATAACCTTGCTCTGATACCACTTGTTGGATTAAGAACTTATCACTAGGCCAAAGCTATAGTTATTGGCAAGGGTGCAACTTTATTTCCTTATAGTTTCTCAGAACTGCATCAAGCATAAGGGGTTGCACCCATTCCAGGCGCCATGGGCCGAGATGTTAAGCCCATCGAATCCTAACGATGACACTAGCCAAATAAAGCTAACACCAACAATACTACCACTATTATTATGATTCCTATCAAATATCAAGCCAAACATCAGTAGCACCTCATAGATATCGAAGCATCCATTTCACAACTTACCAATGCATCTTGCCGGGATTTCCCATGTACCCGCTAGTGACACTAACTGCATGTGAAATGTCTAGATGAGTGTAAACCATAGCATACATCATGCTTCCAATTGCACTAGCATAAGAAACACACATCATCTATGGTGACATTGCAATCGAGAGTCTGAAATGAGCTACTAGTTGAGTGTTCACATATTTTGCATTCAACATCCCAAAGTGCTCCAATACTTTCTCAATATGTTTCCTTTGTGACAAATATAATTTTCCAGCACTTCGATCTCTGTGAATTTCCATGCTCAAAATTTTCTTAGCTGCTTCCAAATCTTTCATTTCAAATTCACTTCTAAGTTGAGCCTTTAGTTTGTTGATCTCAAATATACTCTTAGAAGCAATGAGCATATTATTAACATAAAGTAATAAATAGACAAATGAACCATCTAGTAGCTCTTTGTGGTATACACAACAGTAATAATCACTTCTAGAGTAACCATGACCCAACATAAAATAATCAAATCTTTTATACCACTATCGTAGAGGCTGCTTTAAGCTATATAATGACAATGACTTCTTCAAAAGAAAAACATGATCTTCCTTACCTTGAACTACAAAACCTATTTGTTGCTCCATATAGATTTGCTTTTTAAGCTCTCCATGCAAAAAAGCTATCTTCACATCAAGCTGCTCAAGCTTTAAGTTAAACAAAGCAACCATGGCAAATAACACCTAGATGGAGCTATGTTTGACAATTGGAGAGAGTACTTCATTGAAGTCTATTCCTTTTCTTTAGCTAAACCTTTTTGCAACTAAGCTTGCTTTGTAATGGGCTGCTTTAACTCCAAGGGAGCCTTTTTTCTTCTTGAAGATCCACTTGCAACCAATGACCTTCTATCCTTTCGATGGTTTCACCAGCTCCTAAGTATGGTTCTTGTAAAGAGACTTCAATTCTTCATTCATAGTAACAATCCATTGTGCGGACTCATTACTTGTGATAACCTCATGGTATGTTATAGGGTTCTGACCTTTAATATCCTCTACAACTAATAATGCAAAAGAGACTATGTATGCATGAGCAAATCTCTGAGGAAGTCTAGTTTGCCTCCTTGCTTTGTCTCTTGCAAGACTATATTGTTATGCTGGTGAATATACTCTTGCTCTTCATTGAACTCTTGCTCCTGCTTTTCTTCTTGAATAGGTTGTTCAAAAGTATCTTCATCTACTTCCTATGTACGTTTGACTTCAAACTCCACCTACTTGTTGACACTTTGCTCCTTTTCCGCATCTTTAACCTACTTTGTCGAATGAAGCATGTTTGACTCATTGAACATCTCTACTTATTATGAACTTGGGTGGTCTAAGTGCAGTACATCATAACATGTAAACTTTCAACCATGATGCATATCAAGGATATATACATTTTTGTGCCCTTCGCTCAAGTTTACCATCATTAGTATGAGTATATGCAGGATAACCAAATATTCTTCGATTAGAATAATTAGTAGGAGTACCAGACCATACCTCAAATGGAGTTTTACAATCAATTGTAGTATATGTAAACCAATTCACGAAATAACAAGCCATATTAACTACCTTAGCCTAAAACTCTTTTGACAAGTTTGTATTAGATAGCATGCAATGAGCTCTTTCCAAAAGAGCAGTTCATACATTCTGCAACACATTTTGCTTTGCTGTCTTTCGCATAGTATGATGTTTTATGATGCCTTCATTCTTGCAAACTCATTGAATTGACTTTCGCAAAACTCCAAACCATTGTCTGTTCGAAGATGCTTGACCTTCTTGCTAGTTTGGTTTTCAATGAGCAATTTCCACTTCTTGAAAGTAGGAAAAACATCATTCTTATGCTTTAGAAAATAGACCTAAACTTTCCTTGAGAAATCATCAATGAAAGTCAACAGGTATTTGGCACCACTTTTTGACAGAACAGGCGTAGAGCCCCCCAAATAAGAGTGAATATAGTCAACTGTGCCCTTAGTCTTTGTGAATGGTAGTGCTAAGCTTAACCTTAGTCTACTTCTCATAAACACAATGTTCACAAAAGTCAAGTTTCTCGATTTTGTCATCACCTAACAAGCCACGCTTGCTTAACATTGACATTCTAGCTTCGCTCATACGCCCTAGATGTATATGTGATAAATGAGTAGTATCTGACTCAGAATTATGAGAGGATGATATAGTTGCAGAACTAACAATTATGTTGCCTTAAAGCAAGTATAGTCCTTAGCCAATTTTTCCTTGATTACAATGAGAGCACCTTTGGAGACCTTCAAAACTCCAACTTCTGCAGAATACTTACACCCTTGGAAATCAAGAATACCCAAAGAAATGAGATAATTCTTTAGGTCAGGTATATGCCAAACCTCAGTCAATATTCTCATGACTCCATCATACATCTTGATTTTCATTGTACTAATACCAATCATCTTACAGGACATACTATTACCATAAGAACAACACCACCTTTAATTGATTGATAAGTTGTAAAACAATCTCGATTTGGACACTTGTGGTAAGAGCATCCAAAATCAATGATCGATGCATCACCAACTAAAGTTGTAGATATAGAGAGAATATTTTTGACACTATCAGCAACACTTGCTGCATTACCTGTATCAGCTTTTTGCCTTTCTTGGAGCTTTGGACATTCTGCTTTCCAATGCCCTTCTTTCTTGCAATACCAACATCTTCTTTTATGGTGTCTAGATTTAGATCTAGACTTTCCTCTACTATAACTACTCGAACCTACCTCCTTTGATCTTCCTTTAGCAAACAAGCCAGCTGCAAGGTCATTCTATCCATCGTTATCATGCTCCATCTTCTCACAACTCATTAATATGGACTTCACCTCTTCAATATCAATGCATTCATGCCCATATTCACCTCTTCAATATCAATGCATTCATGCCCATATATGAGTGTTTCCCAGATGTGCTTACATTAAGGAGGTAGAGAACAAAGCAACATCATTGGTTGTTGCTCATTAGAAAATGTCTAATCCATATTTTTCAAATCCATAATAAGTGAAGTAAATGTAGAAATATGTATGCCTTCAGCCATGCGGAGCATGTATAAGCGTTGCAATACTCTGAGACAATTGGCCACTATCTTCTCATATATAATAATGTTGCTGCTGTTTTCTCTAATAAGACCTCCTATAATACATCATATGTAATGGATAATTGAATGGTAGAAAGAGCTTTTTGATCAACTTCTTCCCATTTAGAGTCCTTCATCATAGCAGGCTTCTTGACTTTGCCATCTAGTGCTATTTTCAAATTTTGTTGTATATAGAACAGCCATCATTTGGACCTTCCACATCCCAAAGTTGATGTGCCCATCGAACTGTTGAATATCAAATTTTGTCGATGCCATATTTTCCTTTTACTAGGTCTACCTAGAACGCTATGGCGCTTTGATACTAGATTATTATAATGTTAGCAGAAGAGAGTGAATATATGAGAACAAATGTGGCTTGGCTTATAGCCTACGTCTACAAGTCAAGCGACTTCTATAATTGATATAAAAAATATAATAGAGAATACAAAAGAAGTTTTACACTTCTCTTAATCCCAAACCCCAAATATACCTAAAATACTAATAGTATATACACTCAACACTTTCAAGTAAATGAAATAAAGAGAATATAAAAGGAAACCAAACTTCTCTACAAGAGATGTTATGTTTGAGATATTTTTTAGCAAATAGGAAAGCCTTGAATTTATAGGCAAGGCTTATGAATGTTGACCACTCATTAAACAATGGATAAGAAATACATCCTCTTGACCTCAAAATATTAAGAACCTAAAACTAAAGAGAGCCTTTCTTTTTCAAGCCACATCTTTCAAGTCACACACATCAACAAATAATAATATTCAAATTTTGTGATTATAAGTATAGTATAGGGTTTGGAAGCTTTGCTTTTTGTGGACTTGGAAAGTTTAAAGCAGTGGATCCATGTTTTGATTTATGAGAAGATTGTTTTATTTTTTAGGGGGAAAACCTTTGACAGAAGTTGTAGGTAATGACAGTAGACATTAGCATTGGTTCACATTGGCCCCAGCTAACAGGGGCGTTGCTAGCCCGACGTGTTTGGCCAACACGTTCATATTTGTTATAGTCACACTAAGTATGGATGATAGGGCCGCCTAGAGGTGATTTAATTTATGATTTTTATTCTGGATTTGAAATCCCTTTTTCTAATTTTTGGTTTACTTAGGTTTGATAGCTGTGTGCTAAATTGGACTAAGATTATTGATGATATGTCTATATTTTATTTGAGGATTTTACTATATGATAACTGGATAGATTTTCTTGATTTTATATTGAAGTTTCCCATTTTAACACGAATGGCTTCAAGGTACGCCCTTAACTATTATGCTCAAACGTTTTACAGAAGATGGATTATTGTGGTTTTACAATTATGTTTTAGAATGGAAGCATTCTCTCTATTACACATGTGTTATTATAAAAAACTTGTGCCTAAACTTGTACCATTTTCATTATAGAAATATTATCTCTCATTAAGTTTATTTGACTTACTCTTTCTCTCCCCATGTTTCAGGCTCAGGTATAGGTCCGTGCTCCAGTCCTCTAGTTGGCTAGAAGCATTCAATCTTCGGTAAGCCCACATTCTTATTCGTGTAGGCCTTATTTTTGTATTCATGAAATGGATTTATTTGTAGTCCTTGAATACTCTATTGTATATAAACTCTAGATATGCTCCATTAGCTACAGGCAAGATCCTACTTCCTGCGGATTACTTGGCTAGTGATATTGTCCTAGCTATTTATTTATTTATTTTTTTTTGCGATGCATTCTAGAAAAACATGGCTGCTTCTGTGTTTATATATATACTAAGACAACTAACATGGCTTAACATAAATAACGGGGATGTCCTATTTTAGGGGAAACTTTGTCAAATTCTTTGTACTATTTTCGTTCTAGCTTGCTACAGAGTTGATGCTCCTTATGTGCCCTTCATGGTCCCTTGGTGGGTCGTAACAAATGCGATATCAGAGTTGTCGATTTTCCTACGGTTAATGGGGCAAGTGCCCTCTAGTAGGATCATGATTGCATAAATGAAAGCTAACCCATTTCCACAACATGTAGCATGTAACGTCTGAAAAATTTTATCATTTTTAGCCAAGTTGTTCGGTTTTTATCGAATGATTGAGATTAATTAGAATTTGATTAAGTATTTACTTAAAGCCAATTAAGTATCATTTAGAAGGATTAGAATTTAGGGGATTAGATTAGAAATATAGGAAACCTCAGAGAATCTTTTCCAAAATCATTTTACCGATTTAAAGGAAATTGGTAAGATTTCGGTATTTTAAACTGTTAGAACCGAATCAATAGAACTTATACTGTGAGAACCCTAGGATAGATAGCCAAGATTTAGCCAACACACCCTCACAAGTGGCACCACAAACAGCTATGAAGAGGGCAACCAAGCCAAGTTTGATGAGAATTGAAGTCCAATAATCATATGATAGCTTCCTTCAAAAGTTTTCAATTTTTCCCTTCCTACCCCTTGCAATTTTTGGACACTATATGCTGCTGACCTCTCATCCTTTTCTTTTATCTCAACTCATCTTCACTCCATCTCCATCAACTCCTCAAGCTACCTCAAGATTTCTTTAACTCACAGCACAAATCTAGCAAGAATCACACCTAAGAAAGGTAGGAAATTCAACTTCTCTTATTGTTCTCTTGGATTGGGGCTGATTGGGGTTTCTTTTTCTCCCATGATTTTGATCTTATTCTGGGCAGAAATGAGGATTAGGGTTGATTTTGCATGTATGTGATGTTTAGAATTGAAGTTAGAAGAGAATAACTTGAAGATAGAAAGAAGCAAGGTAATGTTGGGTGAAAAACTCTACGGCGTCCGTACATTCATCTTGTACGGATTAAAATCCAGCCATCAAAACTTAATGGATCTATTTTCACATAAAACTAGACATTTAGGGCTTTCGAACCATATAAAATATAAGGCCATTGGATTAGTATTGAGTGAGTTATGAATGTTTGAAGTTTAGCCTGAAATTCTGGGCACTTTTTTGGGCAGTATTAGTTGAGAAGGGTATAACTCATCCTACAAAACTCTAAATTGAGTGCCACCAGTGCTGTTTGAAAGCTAACATGTAGCTGAACATTCAAAAAAATTTCATAGTTATATTCATTCCCAATTGTTCCCAGTAAATCGATGAAGTTGTCTTAAATCCAAACCGGACTAGAATAGGGCAGTCCAGAAGGGTCTATTACGGGGCTTATATCTCTGTTGATATTCCTGTTGATTTTGACACACCATATGATTGATATTATTGCTATAACTTGCTGTTTTATATTGAATTGAATGCTTAATTGATTTTACTGGTAGCTTGGCACTATTCATGGGGAAGCGGACTCGATCCGTTACGCTGCTGAAATTTCGGTGACGAATTCATATACCTCGTGAGATATTTGTATAAATACATGATGTTCAAGTAAGACGATGTTAGTTGTGCATGCAATTTATGAAGGTTATAGGGGATTCCATATTACTTGAGTCAGCCCCTGAATAAGTTAAGGGGAATAAATTAGTGGGAAAGTCAGGAAAAGTAAACCCAATAATCCTGTATAGGAACGGGTTTAGTCTTGAAAAGCAGACTATCACCCAGGAGTATATGGCCAAAGACTCCTAAGAGACCAAGAGTGGAAAATATAAATTGCATAAATTGAAAATCTCCAAAGGCTACATGCATTTTCCCATTTCACATATATATGCTCTGTTTATAAATTTCTAAGTTAAGGTCTTAGTTAACTATATATTCCTTGTGTTATATTACTGTTTGCCTATAGTTATAATTTCAGCTATGTTAGTGTGCCTGTTAAATATACTTGTATTGCTCTAATTTAAAATTTAGTTTTGTTTTGGGTTCTATTTTCTATAATTTAAATTAAGTTGAATATTACTGTTATATTGCATCTTTTGAAATTAAGAAAAATCGAAACAATTGGGAATAACGGCGATGACAGATGTGTATAGAATTAAGTTCCTACTGAGAAATTTTTATTTCTTATCCTACTGTATGTTTTTGCATCATTCTTAGATCATGGCGAACGAGACAACCGATGTTCTCTTCATTGAGTTCACTAACCTCCATATCCACCTTGATCCGTTCCTAGATTCTATATATATATATATATATATATATATATCTGGTAGATGTCGATTTTGTCTTTATTTCTTCTTCTGTAGAGACTTTGCCATTTCACTCATACACCCACTATTAGATCTTGTCGCACCTTATATTGCCATCCCTCTCTACATGGCACACCCATTCCCACCTCTAGCAAAGAAGAAGAAGAACCCTCAAGAAGACCACCACGCTTCACCTCCCCAGGCTCCTTCTATTTCATTTTCTGAGGAGGAGGACCCATCCGTGGCAGTGAGCTCGTTCTCGTAATCTTAGAAACCCAGCAGTGGCTATGCTCCAGCAGACGCCGGTATGGCTAATGGATTCCTGTCCTCGGAATCCATCTATGGAGCCTATATTATGCCATAGAGTGAGGTATATAGAGTGGCCCTCTTTTGACATTTTTGGGTTATAGGTAGCAGTTTAGTGAATGTTATAGGTGGATGGTTAGTACATGAAATGTCCCGTGGGAACCTTATAGGGTTTCATTCCATAGAGACAGGCCAGTTTATTTTGTTCTAGCGACCTCATTTTTTTATACCTTGTACTGTTTATGTATCTTTTTGACAAACTTTGGAAATAGACATCTATGTACATATATATGATGTAGTTAGATAGTTTTGTTTATTCCACAGATTTTATTTATTTATTTATTTATTATATTATATTGTTTCTGTTCAGCGTTTACCCATTAATTATTCTACAATCGAAGGAAATTAAAAAGTGAACAGTTAACTCTTTGCGAGTAATTAACATTGAATAAAAAAATGAAATTTAATTAGATAGTGATATGTAATAACTTATCAGGTAGCATATCATGACTTAAGTATAGTATTTTATCTGGTAAGGTGTTACATAGCACTAACAGAGGCTTGTAGGAATGTCATCTACATTTTTTGCCCTTCAGCTATCTTGTATATTCCACTATGTCATGGGCTTGGTTTAGGTTGCATCGAAGGAATTGTTGCTCCTCTTCACCTTGAGATTTTAGCTTCAGAGCTGAAGTTCTTATATTAGCCCATCTTCCTGAAGGTGGAAGTAGCACGAAAAGGGAGGGTTGAATCGGGCTTCTTAAAAATTTTTGTACCTAAAACTTTTTGAACAATCTTTCTCAAGTCTTTGAATTTGGAATGTGGATGCGTTTTTAGTTAGCAATGGAAGCTATCATTTTCACAATAACTTAGTCAAACAACAAATAAAGTGAGCACATAGAAAAATACACAAAATATAAAAATCATAAAGGGTGATAAATGTAACATCCACCAAAATTCTTTTATCGTTTTTCGATCAATCGTTCGATTTTATGGAATAATTGAGATTAATTAAAATTTCGTTAAATAATTATTTAGGATCAATTGATTAACAAATAATTAAGTTTAGATATGAGGGAATTAAGTTAGAAGTATAGGAGATTTAATAAAATTTTATTGAAAATCGATTTACGGATTTAAAGAAAATCGGTAAGATTATGGTATTTTAAATTGGCAGAACAAAACTAATAGAATTCCAGCTTTTCAACCCTACTTTAAGTGGCTGAGAACTCAGCCACTTAACACCTAAATGTTGCGCCACTTTGGCCACAATCCATGGAGAGGCTTGGCTGAATTTCAGCCATACAAGATTCAACCAATCAAATGCTAAGGAAGCCACTACTTCTACTCCTTTAATCAGATTTTTCCTCCCCTTTTTCACTCATTCAGACTGCGCTGCCTTTTCCCCTCCTTTCAGCTCTCTTCTTCTCTTCTCCACTCACATAACTCCATCAAACTCTCAAGTTCAACTAGGTTTTGCTCATCCAAGCCCCAAAAACTAAGCCAAATCACATATAATAAAGGTAGAGGTTTAATTCTTGCATTAATTCTGTGATCTTGACTGGCTGAGGATGAATTATTTCCACAATCTTTGATATATTGATTGAATGATTATGATGATATATGGCTGGATATTGGTTGTTTGTTTGGTTAAAATCGAATTGGAAGCAAGAAAGAATAAAAATAGGAAGAGCTGAAGGGCTGGAGAACCAAAAACCCTTGGCAGTCCGTACGGCGGAGTGTACGACTCCGCCTACTACTGATTAAATTCAATGAAACCATTTTTATATGAAACTAGACATCTAGGGCTTTCCATACATATATCATATAAGGCCATTGGATTAGTATTGAGAGAGATATGAATTTTTGAATTTCGACCTAGGTTTCTGACTTTGATTCTAGGCAGACTGGGTTCTTTAGGGTAGAACTCGTCCTATACTACTTGAAATTTAATGAAACTAACTTTTTTAGAAAGCTTACACATAGGAGAATGTCCCATAAAAATTTCAGAATTAGATAAGGTCCCGTTGCTCTCAATGATCTAAGAAAGTTGCCCTATGCCCAAACCGGGTCAGAATAGGGTAGTTCAGAAAGGTCAGAATTCGGGGCTTATAATTCGAGCCCTACTAAGTCAAATGGAATGGAACTTTTTGTAAATGAAACTTTGCCCTGTTAGCTTTAATATGAGACCAATTTTGTATGATTTGAATCAGTTTTCAATTTTTAGTGGATTTTTACTTTTAGATGTCTAATTCTGGCTAGCCATTGGGCAGGCCGGGATAAAGCCTAAATATCTCGAGCTATAGTTATCCGAGTTAGATGGGACTAAAGACACTAGAAAATAGATACATAACACTTCAACATACCCAAAATTGAGGTCCAAATGAGTTAAATAGAAATTATGACTTGATTTATAAAAATCGGGTTGACAGACCTTGTTGAGGCACAAACTCTGCCTTAATGAGATTAATATTATTATGAGTTCAATGTTAAAATATGTATGCAATGTTGTGACCTCTATGATAAATTGGTGTTCTGGTGTACTGACACTATTCATGGGGAAGCGAACACGTTCCGTTGTGTTGCCAAAATTTCGGTAGAATCTATGCATAAGTTGTGATATATATGTTAATACAAGTGCATTTTCAAGAAAGCTATGAAAGTTATGATAAGAATTATGTTATTATGAAAGTTCCATGCTACTTGGGCCAGCCCCGGATAAAAGTTAAGGGGAATAGATCGGTAGGAAGGTCGGGGAAAGTAAACCCGGCATTCGTTTATAGGAATGAGCTCGATCCTGAAAAGCAGACTATTACCCAGGAGTCTAAATGGCCACGAACTCCCAGGGGACCAAGTAATGGAAAATGAGGAAAAGTAATGGGGAAAACTTATGAAGAAAGAATTAAGAATGAGTTGTATGATTACATGAATGCATAATTTCATGGAATAGTTATGTTAAGATGTTTGCAGTTGTCTATTATATTTGTTTACTGCCATCTATTCAATTATTTTGTTTATTATTTTGTAAATCCTTATTAGTAATCTATTCTATTTCTTATGCCATTTAAAGTAAAACTGAACCTTGCCTCGGACCAGACGTTTCCTTAAACTCATTAAAACGGATAGTCTAGTTTGAACACATGCTTTTATAATTAAATAAAAACTGAGTCAACTAAGAATGTATGTGACGTCAGACAACCACTATACATAAACCCTACTGAGGATTTCTTTAAATTCTCACCTCGTTCTGTATTTCCCGCATCATTCTTAGACACTGGTGATGGACTCCACGGCCACCCTTTTCATTGAGATCCCAGATTTGCAGCTTCACCATGATCCAGTATTAGACTCTCTGTATATAGCCGGTTCTTGTAACTTCCGCCTTTACCTATTTAGCAATAGGAACTTTGCTGTCCCTCTACATCATCCTGCGTTCGATCCTGCGACTCCTTACATCGCCATCCCACTACACATGGCGCACCCACCTCCAGCTCCTCCTGCACCCGCAGCACATGTAGCTCCTGCTGACCCTGCACCCGAGTCACCTCCGCAGGTGGTTCCAGATATACCACTTAGCTCAGAGAGTGACCCTTCCGAGGCCACCGGCTCATCACCCTCTTCCTCCTCGGGACCCAGTGCAGATTACTCTCCAGCCGGGCCTGGCATGGCCAACGGCTATCTGACGGAGTAGGCCAGCCGCAGGAGACTTTGTACAGTATGACCCTCTTTTGACAGCACGTAGCTTTGGGTCATAGACGTAATAGTAGGACTAGCAGTAGGTTTTGAAATGTCCTCTGAGGACCCATAGGATCATTTTGACTGATACGGGCCTTATGTCTTTTTGGTACGCCGGCCCCACTTATGTGTTCCACTTTGAAACTCTGTACATAAACTGAAGCAATGGCTTCTGATATATATATATATATATATATATATATATATATATATATATATATATATATATATATATATATATATATATATATATATATATGTACAGTTTATGTGTTCTTAAGGATTGATTTATTATTTATCAAAACCCTTAGCTCAATATAACTCAAACTAGTTAGTGGCTTTTGAAGGGTATTGGTGCTTACACTTCCTTCATCAAGCAAGTCGCAATTTTACATTTGTTTATTAGTATTATTGGGACTCCTAGCATGAAATTCTGTGTATTTAAAATTGTGAACTGGCCATTGTTTTATGTGATTGACCTTACTCCATTGATAAATGGCATAATGGCTTGCCATCATCAGGATAAAAAGTAATGGTTTCGGGTGCAGTTGGACGTAGTGATTCATTTTGAGTTTTTGCTTTTGCATATCTTAGCTTCAAAGTTGAAGCACCTATCCTAAGTCATTGTAAGTTTCCATTTCTTTCTGCCAAAATGCGTAGCTTTTTTTTTTTTTATTGGCCCTATAATCTCATGACCTATTTGTCTACGAGTAGTGTAGATAATCGTGGGACATTAGTCAAAAGGAAATCACATAACATTATCTTTTGCCTTAGAATTCAGTATCTTGGTAGTCCGGTTGTCTATTAAGATTTAGAATGGGATTAGTATATGAGAGGAATTTGCTACTATTCACTTTAGGATTCCTACCTTTCAATTAAATAGATTGATTTAGATAAATTCTAGAAAGTCAATAACCATTAGAAACTAAGTGAAATTAATCCCATAGTGTGCTTCTCCACTAAAATATCAAACCTTTAATTGCATAAAATTGACTTTTGTTCACTTCGATTGTTTATTGCCTTCAATAACTCTCATATTGCTTTCAGTTAGTCTGAATAGATTCTAATTAGTGATTGTAGTAGTTAGGTAATTCAATCCTTATGTGAATGATACTCTACTCACTTTTTATTACTTGATTGGCCTAGTGCACTTGCTAGTAAAATAGGTTAAAGAAGAGAAACTACCCGTTAAATAACAAAGAGATTTTATTGATAAAAACTTTCTTGATTACTCTTCAGCAAATTTCTTAGCATAACCCAAACTAGCTTTATTTAGATAAGGTCTTTGATCCCTAAGCATCATATTGAGACTCTTGGTGCCAATAACCATCTTCGTTAAATCAAAAGAAAGAATCTTAATAGTCTTCTAAATTTCAAAAACTCCTAATGACTAATCATGAAAAGGTTCCGAGGCCTTAGTATAAAGACTCTCGATATTAGCCTTGAGATGGTTGTTTTCATTTATGAACTCATCCTTCTCATGTCTAAGCTTTTCCTTCTCAAATTTGAGAAGCACAAAATTTGTGGATAACTTTTTAAAACTTTTCTTTAAAACAACATATTGGATAGAGAGATTATAAGAGTCATTCAAAAGATTATCATAAGAATCAGATAACTCATCTTAAGAAAGTTCATGTTCAGAAACTTGTACCTCAGTTTCTTCATCTTCAATGTTGGCCATGAAACATAGGTTAGCAACCTCTATTTATTCTTGTTAATTCTCAGCAACTTGCTCTTCATCAAGATCTTCCCATGTAGCCCTTATTGCTTTTTCCTTTGTAGGCTTTCCTTTATGAGCTTTCTTCAACTGGGGACAATCTAGTTTGATGTGCCTAGGTTCTTTGTACTTATAGCAAATCGGTTAATTATAGGATGAATCTCCTTTCTCAAGTTTCTTTCCTTTTATAGGAACAAATCTCTTTTTGCTTTTAGCTCTCTTTATGAAGAGCTTGTTCATCCTTTTGATTAGATGAGTGACTTCATCTTCATCTTCATCTTCAATCTCCTACTCTTCTTCTTCAACAAACATTGTTAAGCATTGTTCAAGACTCTTTTGAAATGATTTTAGAACCACATTCTTCCCTTTTCTTGACACATTTTCATGTGCCTCAATATGTTCGATCTCATGGGTTTCAAGAGACCCAACAAGTGCATCTAAGGATAATGTGTTAAGGTCTCTAGCCTCTTGAATGGCTATGACCTTCAGTCTCAAAATGCTAGGTAGAGTCCTTAGGATCTTTCTAACTATTTTTGCATTTGTATACACTTTTCCAAGAGCCTTAAGTCGATTGATGATATGCATAAAGCGTGTAGTCATCTCATTAATAGACTCATTATCATTCGTTTTAGACAACGTGTATTGATGTACAAGCATGCTTATCCTAGCCTCTGTGACTTGATCTGTGCCTTCATGCAAAACTTGAATGGAATGATATAATCTTATCATACTCAATTTTGCTTAAAGTACAAGAAAGTAGATACTTTACTTTGGCATTCAATTGGACTTTGGCCTTTTGAGCATCCGTCCATCAATCTCTTGGAACTATGACCTCATAAGGAGGTTTGGGCAGGTTCTCCTTTTACCTATTGTTGTTGAATATGTTGTGTAAGGATATAATCTCCTTGACTAATGTTCTCCCATATATCTATTGATAAGGGTAGCACAATAAGGGGGGTTGAATCATGCTTCAAATCTATTTGAAACTTGAAACTTTTTTTAAACAAAGTTCTCAAGTCTTAGACTTGGAATGTGGAAGCTATTTGTTTAGAAATATAAGTTACTTTTAATATCAAAAGGTTTGATTAGGTAGAATAAATGATTGCTTATAGATTTAATTAATTATTGAAGTGAAACAGTAAAGAGATAAGGGATAGAAAAGATCACACAACAAAATTTTATATTGGTTCGACTAACTATTTGCCTACTTCCAGCCCCCAAACTTTCTTGAGAGTTATATATATAGAGTATTCTTTTTCAAACCTCTCCAAGTGTATCATCCCTACTTTCGTAAACAGAACGTAATGGAAACTTTGAATTATTTTCCTTAGGTAGTGTGAGAATTCATTAGGCAGCATTATGCCATAACAATATTCACACTCAGAATTATAGGGTAGTATAATATTGCCGTTGAAAATATGGTACTGCCATATGTTAAAAATTAAGAAATGACAAAAGTGCCCCTATAAACTTTTTCTAATTGCAGTGATGCCCAGAAATTTTAGAAATTATATTTTGACCTCAAAGACTTCTTCCCACAATAACCTTAGAACTTTTCATGAAATGACCTTTATATCCCCAAATCTGTAGAACTAGCAAAATGAGATTTTAAACAAAGCAAAATCACGTGGTAAAACCGTAAAAGTTTAAATCTCTACCGATTGGGCCATGGAGGCAATTTGGTGCGAAATGACATAAGGTGTCCCTGGACTTGCTCAAAATTACAAAAATACCATTAGTTACAAAAAACAGAAAATAAAAAGGCTCCGAATTGGCGAAAATGTCTAATTTACGCTATTAATGTATTTATTTGGTTTCAATAGTAAGTAAGGGCAATTAGAAGTTAATTAAAAGTTGATTAGGAGTTAATTACATGTTAATTAAAGAGATTAGACTTAAGAAAATTAGAATAAACATATAGAAAACCTTACGAAATTAATAAGTGCTATTTTGCCAAATTGAGGAAATTGGTAAAGATTCGGTGTGTTAAACTGTCAGAACTGAATCAATAGAATTTCACACCAATCATCCTAGTTTAAGTGGTTGTTATTCAACCATTCCTAACCCCATGGAGGGCGCCACTTGCTACCCAAGTTGGTAGGGAAGCTTGGCTCAATAACCACCAACCAATCCTTGACCAATCACAAGCCTTCCCTTGTGTTTTAAGACACCAGAACCCCCTTTAACTCCACTCAAAATTTTTGCCCCTTTCTGCAGAGTAATCTCCTCCAATTTTCTTCTATTCACCTTCTCCTTCTTTCATCTTCAGCCTTCATCATCTTCTTTCAACAACAACTTGAGTTTTGCTAACTTACACCTCAAATCTAAGGTAGGAATTTCAACTTTCTCCTTCTTTTCTTTGAATTGGGGCTTCCTAGAATCCCTTGTTCATCCATGATTCTGATGTTATGATAGGTGAGGATGAAGAATTAAGGCTGGTTTAAGGTGTATATATGAGTTTGAATTGAAGATTGGATGGATTGATTTGAGGAAAACATGAATCCAAGAAGAATTCAAAAAGCTATTAGGGTTTTCCCCTCGATGGTCTATACGGCGGAGTGTACAGCTCAGCCTACAGCCATTTAAATTTTATGAATCCATTTTTATATGAAACTAGACATTTTGAGATTTCCATACATATAAAATATAAGGCCATTGGATTAGTATGAGTTATTTATGAATTTTTGAAATTTGACCTAGAAGTCTAGATTCTCATCTGGGCAGTATGAGTTGAGATGGGTGTAACTCACCCTATACAACTCTAAATTGAGTAAAACTAATGTTGTTTGAAAGCTAATATATAAGGGAACATCCCACAAGAATTTCAGGGTCAGATTTGTTGCCAATTATCCTCAACACATCAATGAAGTTACGTTAAGTTCAAATTAGGCTGGAATAGGGTAGTCCAGTAGGATCAAGTTACGGGGCTTATATCTCAAAATATAATCACACAAATGATATGAAACTTCTTTCATCTAAAAGCTTGTTCTGTTAGCTTTAAATTAATATAAATTTCGTATGATTCACCTAGATTTCTATTTTTAGTGAATTTTCACTTATAAGGGTGCAGTTCTGGCTAAATATAGGGCAGTTTGAGGTAAAACACAAATAACTTGAGTTATACAAATCAAAATGAGATGGGGCCAAAATGGTTGGATACTAGACACATAGAGCTATGACATATTCAAAATTGAGGTCTAAATGAGTTAAAATGAATTTATGGCCTAAGTTACAAAAATTGGGTAGAATCAAAAGGAAGTGGCAGAAAATTAATTCAGGATCAAGGTTATGAAACTTTGTTTGATTTTTCGAGCATCTATACCTTGCATTGATTTTTCTATATGAATGACTGTCTAGTGGACTGGTACTATTCATGGGAAAGCGGACTTGATCTGTTATGTTGCCGAAATTCCGGCAGAAATATGTGAATTATATGAATGTGGTAAACATTTATGTGTTATGCTCATAAGATTCATATATGCAAAAATGATTTAAGTGTGATATAAAGTATATTAATGAAATTATGATAGTTTCTGTCATTAATATTCATGATATGAATATGAAATTCTATATGCAAGGATATATGAAAGTAAATGATGAAGCATGTGTATGAGTGCATTCAGCATGTCTATGCATGATTATGTATGAGAATAAAAGGATATGAACATATTAAATGTGGATCCCTTCACCTGAATGCAGTTATGAGATCCCTCCTTTTAAAGGCAGTTAAATAAGATAAGCTTGAGTCTCTTCACTTAAAGATAGTTAATTAGGTCATTTCCTGTGAAGGCAGTATAAAACTATGAGATCCTTCTATCTTAGAGGCACGTGGTCAGATGAGATCCCTCTACATTGAAGCCAAGTGGTCAGCTGAGATCCCTCTATTCTTGAGACACATGACTAGAAGAGATCCCTTCAATTTAGAGGCACGTGACCAAAATGAGATCCCTCCAAGACTAGAGGCACGCAGGTCTTCTTGCGGGTCAGTACTATGTGACGACGGTCACGAGTTGAGCTCACTCCTAGATTAGACTACCCAAGGGCAGTAAAGACTAAAGATTAAAATATATGCAAGCACCCTAGGGACGGTAATACGTAACGTCTAGGTGTGTTAAGAAAAAAAAGCAAACAAAGTTAAAGAAAAATACCAGTGCATTTACATGAATTCAAGTATGAGTATTTGCATAATTATATCCCATGTTTTATTGATGCGGAGACTGTTCTATCTATTTATACTGTAATTATTATTCTAAATATGAAATATTGCCAATGTGACACAAGTGCGTGAATAAAATGAACTCTGCTTCGGACAATATATTTTCAAACTATAAAAGTGAATAATTTATTTGGCATGATCACCTTCTTCATAATAAACCGAAGCAGCTGGAGATAATAACAATGACACAGCGTATGGTAGCTTAATGAATCCTACTGAGAATTTATAATTCTCACTCCTGTGTTTATTTCAGTGTTATCTCCAGATAGTTTAGAAGTTTTGAAGAAGGTCCTCCGAGGCGGAGTTGACTAGTAAGATTGAAGGCGACCAAAGGTTGCTGCCAATCAAGGTCCAATGAAGTGACAGTAACAACTCCTAGGTAAGGTATTATGACTTAAGCATAGTACCATACTTGGGAGGACGCTACAACAAGCTTATACAGCAAAGTAGTTTTCTCAAGCCTCTCCAAGCTCAGCACAAGTAGTATTTATCCTAGCCTCTCCAAACTCTCAGTGACCGCTAACAAGTCTGGTTACAATAGGAGAAGGTTTGTGGTTCGTATTTGCAACACTTACACTTAAGCTCTAAAAGCTCGTATAATTAACAAAGTACAAAGTGTTTGTGACTTCTCTAAAATCTCAAAATGAGAATATTAACTAACACAAATTTGTAGAGAAGATTTTACAAGCTGTAGTTACGATGAGTAACTTTCTGATGATTCAGAAGGTTGAGAAGGATAATAAAGAATGTCTCTTATGCGTAAAAAAATATTCAATTAGTTTAACTATTTTTTCTTTGTTTTTCAGCTTTATATGGACTTCAAGATATTACTATTGAAACTTGCAAATCTTGAGTCTTGTGCCTCTTTGATCCATTGGTCTATGACTAGGAAGAGAGAAATGCAGTTTTCTTCTTCAACAAGTAGAATTGACACAAAAGAGGGAAAATAGCCGTTTAAGTATTCACCAACTTTTCAAACTTGTTAGTGCTTCTTTTGCATCTTGTCAAATCATATTGGACTTTTTGAATTTATCAATGAGTCATGTAGAAGAAGCTTTGAAGGTGAAATGTTTCATGAGAAATGTGTTTCTGATGATCAGCCTTCTAGACTATGTTATCCTTCTGAATGAACAATGATTCTTCTCATGGCACATTTTCTTTTTTGATGCTACAATTGTAACACCCTCCTAAGTACAGTACAATGCTTAAGTCATAGTACCACACCCTGGAGTTGTTACTGCATTCTAACACCTTATCTGCAAGAAGAACTCTCACGCTACCTGATACCTCTTGAACTTTCTGGAGACAACACGGAAAATAGGAATGAGAATTATAAATTCTCAATAGGATTCTCTATAATACACATGGAATGTCATCGTTGTCATCTCCAGAGCTTGTTTTTATTATGAAAAAGGTGAACATGCTACACAAACTCAAGCGACCCTAATGCTTAAAAAATCTTATCCGAAGCAAAGTTCATTTTAATCATACACTTAGTATTTGGGAGAACCCATAACTTCATTCAAATATAATACCACGAATAACTGTAGATATTACAACACACACATAACATCAATATGTTGGGAATATAACATCTGCATATAACTTTATTCATACTTAAATTTATGTATTCATAAAACTTGCTTTTCTTTCTTCATCTTCCTTTTCATCATAAAATCTTTTACATGCCATTCCAGAAGTATGATCGCCATGTCACGCTCCTTAGGAATATGGGACCTTCATCTCAGATTTACACTAGCTGGGTCATGCCATGCCTCATGTAAGTTGTCCGTGCATATACTTTAATCTTTAGCCTTTAGTCTTTAGTCTTTTTACTTGCGCCTTGTGCTGCATGTGACGCAGATCCCCAAGGTGCATTTATCGCCTTTGGGTAGCCTAGCGCTCGAGTGAGCTCGCTACCACCCGTGACCATCGCCACACCGACTACCCGCAGTGGGACTCCACCGCTAGGTTGGAGGGACCCAAATGTGCAATCGCTTTCCAACATAGAGGGACCCAAGTCTTTAGTCGCTTTCACAAGGAGGGACCCAATATGCAGCTCAAGTGCGTGACCCATGTCTTTGTCATTTAACCGCTTTCACAGGAGGGACCTCAATTAACTCGCCTGAAGGGACCCACATTCAATATATTTACATTCTTTCATTCTCGTGTACAATCAAGTATAGTCATACTGAGTGTACTCGTACATATACCTCATTTATTTTCATGTATCATCGCACACATGATTTTCACATACATGTTTATTACATATAAAGGCCCGTAGCCTCCTTACCATTTTACCGGTACTCATGCATATGCTACATCATTTACCCTCACATACCTCATAACATAATTATGTCATTCTTGAATATAGGGTTTCTATATACCCATTTATACTTTAATTCATCCTTACATCTAAACATTCATAGCTTAGGCTTCGCCAGAATCCGCAAAGACAATCTGGACAGGTCCGCTTCCCCATGAATAGTGCCAGCTCACGGACAAATCACCATAGCAACATAATCAACTTAACACATATATATATCAATGTCAAACTGGCAATCCTCCATTCAAACTTTATATGTTTCCCTAATACTTGTGAAATCTCCAACTGGGTCATTTTGTGAGACTATCACTTTGGCCATTCTGCCACATTCTATTCGGTTCTGCCCGAATTTCATATGACCCACCTCTATTTCTATTCAACTCATTTAAATCTGAAATTTTGATATGTCATAGCTCTATATGTCTACTTTCTAACCTCTTTGGTCCCATATCATTTTGATCCATATAACTCAAGATATTCAAATCTTACCTCAACCTGTTCAGTCACTAGCCCGAATTACACTCCTGGAAGTATAAATTCACTAAAAATCGAAACTACGCTCAAATCATACGAAGTTGGTCTCATATTGAAGCTAACAGGACAACCTTTCATTTGCCACAAGTTTCACTCCATTTGCGTAAGTATACCTCGAGTTATAAGTCCCGAAAGTCGACCTTCCTGAACTACTCTGGTTTGGCCTGGATTGAACATAGGGTAACTTCCTCTAATCACTGGGGACAATTGGGGCCATAACAAACTCGGAATCTTATATTGGGGTGTTCCCCTATGTGTAAGCTTTCTAACAAAATTAGTTCCACTCAATTTGGAGTTGTATAGGGCGAGTTATACCCTCCATAAGTCACCCTACCCGGATGAAATTCCTGAACCCTAGGTCAAACTTCAAAAATTCGTATCTCTCTCAATACTAATCCAATAACCTTATATGATATATCCATGGAAAGCCCTGAATGTCTAATTTCATCTAAAAATGGTTTCATCGGATTTAACCGATTGTAGGCGGCGCCGTACACTCCGCCGTACGGACTGCCGTGGAATCTCCACCAAGACAGCATCCTCATCCATCCATTTCTCTTAGTTTTCTTCTTCTAATTCTAATTGCCACTCAAGATTTCATATTAATCCTATATTAATCCAATCATAATTCATCATAATACATCCAATAATTCATCAAATACATAAAGAAGAGTATAATCTCATGCAATCATAATGCAAGAAATTCAAGAATAGAAGTAGAATCCTACCTCTTTGGAGTATGATCTTGCTGAATTTGATTTCTAGATTGATGGAACCTTGACCAAGCTTGGGGATTTGATGGAGTTGGTTGAGAGAGGAAGGGAAGGAGAAGGCTGGAGCAAGAGGAAGAGGAGACGTAAATCAGCTGGGAATGAGGAGGGAAGTCTGACTTAAATATAAGAAAATGTGGTGTTGATTGGCTGAAGATTTGTGGTTCTGGCCACGCTCATGCCGTCTGCGCTTTGTAACTTGCTTCCACGCCGTCGAAAATCGGGATACGATTTCGTCCCACATGAAATCTAACTCAGATCCATTATGGTTGAAGTCTAACTCGTGACCTTTTACATTTTTAGAGCTGAGCTAATGTCAATCGCCCCATCTTGTTTGTGACCGGCGAAATCTTGTGCCTGGTTTATTCGAGACTTGGCATCCAAATTTCTAAGTCTCAAGTCATAGAGCTCGAATCATATAATCTCTAGAACTCCTCATTTGAACTCGTGAATGTCAATGCTGGATATAAAATCGAGATCGGAACTCGTGCAACACTAGAAACCAATTCAAAGATTCGAACTCATGTCCTTTGTACTTGAGGCATAAAGCTCCGAATCGGGAAAATCTAGCCACTCCATTATTAAGTCGGAAATCAAGAGTTCTAATAAGGTCTTAGGTCGGAAATCGGGTCCATTGCCTTGAGACATGAAGTCGGGAATATGATTAAATCGGAAATCGGTATTTATACGAATGAACTCGGAACTCGAAAATAATCACTTCTGTCTATTTTCGAAGACGAACTCGGAAATCGGAATTGATCACCCTGGGGCAAAGTCGGAGCTCGGAAAGCGGATGTTACAACAATCTCATCCTTCTGAACTTTATGTCTACTTCTTAAGTGAGAAATCATATAAACCACAAAGCGTTTGCTCCAATATAAGTATATTCAAGAGAAGAACTATGGATTAAGACACTTGTTTGGTTCGAAAACTATTTAAGCACAAGATAAATTATTTTACTCACAAAAGAAGGTGTTTTAACCCAAACAAATCATTCACAGACAAAAGTTGTACTTAAAGCTTGATTTAGTATTCATCGAAACCTTAAAGCTTGTAACGTCTTAAGTTATAAGACGGTTTCAAAAAGGCATTGGAGTTTACAATATCAAGGCTGGTGGACTCAATGAAGAGTCTCATTTTGTCTTTCTAATAAGGATATCCATTGAAAAATAGAGGTCATTTTATGTGTGATGTAGGTTGTACCATCTTCCCAGATCTTTTCCTCTACAACCATTAGGAAGCTAAACCCTGGAGGTTGAGCTTTGCTACCAATTGTGGATGCTAGTCGTAACATCCATCGGAATTTTTCTTATCGTTTTTTCGCCTAGTTATTCGATTTTTATCGAATAATCGAAATTAATTAAATCTGACTAAATTTTTATTTAGGATCACTTGATTAGCAATTAATTGAGTTTAGATATGAGGGAATTAGGTTAGAAGTATAAGAGATTTCATAGGAATTTTCTTAAACTGATTTACCGATTTAAAGAAAATCAGTAAGATTACGGTATTTTAAACTGTCGGAATCGAATCAATAAAATTATGCACCCAAATTCTATTATGTTAGGGTTGATTACTCAACCACTTGCTCATCACTTGGTGGGGCCACAAAGGCCACAAGAAGAGGAGAACATGGCTAAACCTTACCCACAAAAGTTCAACCAATCAAAACCCATGAAGCTAATTATCCTTCTACTACTTGAATCAGATTTTCTCTCCTCCTTCTCATATTGATTATGCCACTTTCGCCTCTGATTCCAGCCCTCTTCTTCTCTTCTCCACTCACCTAACTCCATCAAACCTTCAAGCTCAACAAGGTTTTATTAATCCAAACTCTAAAATCAAGCAAAATCACATACAAAGAAGTAGAGGTTCAATTTTGTTCTTATTATTCTGGTTGTGGGTGGCTGATTATGGCTTTATTTTCTTAATTCTTGATGTGATGATTGAATGAATATGATGATCTTTGGCTGGTAGTTAGCTGTTCTTGATGTTAAAACCGATTAAGAAGTAAGAAAAGGCGAAAGTAGGAAGATGTGAGAAGCTGGGAAACCAAAATCCCTCGACAGTTCGTACGGCGGAGTGTACGGCTCTGCCTACCGCCATTTAAATTTGATGAAACTATTTTTATGTGAAACTAGACATTAAGGGCTTTCCATACATGTATCATATAAGGTCATTGGATTAGTATTGAGAGAGATATGAATTTTGGAAGTTTAACCTAGGTTTTTTAGTTTGATTCTGGGCAGATTAGGTTGTTCAGGGCAAAACTTGCCCTATACGACTTGGAATTGGATGAAACTAATTTAGAAAGCTTACACATAGAAGAATATCCCATAAAAATTTCAGAGTTAAATAAGTTCCCGTTTGCTCCCATTGGTTCGAGAAAGTTGCCCTATGTCCAAACTGGGCCAAAACAAGGCAGTCTAAGAAGGTCAAATTTCGGAGCTTATAACTCAAGCTCTATTAAAGCAAATGAAATGAAATATTTCAAATGAAATCTTGTCCTATTAAATTTAATATGAGACCAAGTTCGTATGATTTGAACTAGTTTTTGATTTTTAGTGAATTTTTACTTCTAAGTGTGTAATTCTGGATAGCTACAGGACAGGCCGGGATAAAACTTAAATAACTTGAGCTATATTCATTAAAATTAGATGGGACTAAAGAGGTTAGAAAATAGACATAAAACACTTTAAAATATCCAAAATTCATGTCTAGATGAGTTAAATAGAAATTTTAGCTTTATTTACAAAAATTGGGTTAAATGAATATGCTGGGACAGCAACTATGTGTTAAATGCAAAAATTGTTCTTATGAGATTGATGATTGAAATATGAATAAAGTGTTATAATTTCTTTGATAAATTGGTGTTCTGAGTACTGGCACTATTCATGGAAAAGCGGACACGTTCCGTTATGCTGCCGAAATTTCAATAAAGTCTATGCATGAGTTATGATACACATTCAAATGCATGTGCATTTGGTAAGAAGTTATAAAGGTTATGTTATGATGCAAGTTCCATGATACTTGGGCTAGCCTCGGATTAAAGTTAAGAGGAATAGATCGGTAGGTAGGTCAGGGAAAGTAAACCCGGCATTCCTATATAGGAACGAGCTCGATCCTGAAAAGCAGACTATGACCCGGGAGTCTAAATGGCCAAGAACTCCCAGGGGACCAAGTAATGGAAAAGTTTATGAAGATAAGTTCAAGAATGAGTTTTGCATGATTACATTGAATAGTCATTACAAGTTGTTTACAGTTTGTCTGTTATATTTACTTACTGCTGTATATTCATCTATTCTGGTCATTATTCTGTGTATCACTATTAGTCGTTTATTCTATTTCTTATACTATCCTAAGTAAAACTAAACTTTGCCTCGAACCAGACGTTTTCTTAAACTTATTAAACACGGATAGTTCAGTTTTGATCCCATATTTTACAATTAAATAAAAATCGAGGCAACTGAGAATGAATGTGATGTCAGTTAAATACCATAGGCGAACCCTACTGAGAATTTCCTTAAATTCTCACCTCGCTTTATATTTCTGCATCATTCTCAGATGTTGGTGATGGACTCGACGGCCACTCTTTTTATTGCGATTCCAGACCTGCAACTCTACCATGATCCCATAGTAGACTCGTTGTACATAGCCGGCTCCTGCCATTTCCGTCTTTACCTTTTTAGTAATAGGAATTTTGTTGTTCCTTTATTTCACCCCGCTTTTGACCCTACTGCTCCATACTTTGCGGTCCTGTTACATGTAGCACACCCTCCTCCAGCACCTCCAGCACCCGCAGCACCTGCAGCTCTTGCTAGCCCTCCACCAGAGTCACCCCCGCAGATGGTTGCAGACATTCCGCTTAGTTCCGAGAGCGACCCTTTTGAGGCCACCATCTCGTCATCCTCCTCGGGACATAGTGTAGACTACTCTCTAGCTGGGCCTAGTATGGCCAACGGCTATCTGACTGAGTAGGTCCCAGTCGCAGATGATATTGTACAGCATGACCCTCTTTTGGCAGTGTACAGCATTGGGTCATAGACTTAGCCGTAGGTATATCAGCTAGTTTGAAATGTCCTCTGAGGACCCCATAGGATCGTTTTGATTGACATGGGGCTTATGTCTTTTTGGTACCCCAGCTCCACTTATGTATCCTGTTTTGAATCTGTACATAAACTGAAGCGTTGGCTTCCAACCTATATATATATATATATATACGTATACAGTTGATAGTATATTACTTATTCTTATCGTTTCTATTGTGTTTTATTAAACTTTGTCACATTCTACGATGTTGAACACGTTCATTATATACAGCGTGTTGTTTCTTTTGTTTACAAAAACAAAAAAAAGACGAAAACAAAGATGTGATATGATAAATGAAATGTAAGTAGAGTATCAACATAGTAACACAATCTACTTAATTTCATGCTATAACTTAAGCATAACATTAAATTGGTAGGGTGTTACACTAGTTGGCACGACAAAGGCGTTGAATCATGCCTTCAAATGGCTTTTTCAAACCTGAAAACTCAAACAACTTTCTCAAGCATATTTGCACTTAGAATGTGGAAGCATATGAGTTAGAAAATAGAAAAGATTGATTTCATCCTTGAGAACTTTGTTTTATGAAAAAGCTTTATAATAAGTCCTTGCTCAAATACATTTTATCACAATTTAATCAAGATGAGAAAAGATAGATGTGTAATTAGAAAATAAAGATAAGAATAAGAGAATCAACCACAAGGATTTATACTAGTTCAGTCAAACTGTGTGCCTACATCCAACCCTCAAAACAAAGTTCAGATTTTGATAATCTAAGTAGTATTGTACAAGCCTCTCCAAACTTACAATCTAAGTAGTTTTGTTCTAGCTTCTCCAAGCTAATTATCTGAGTAGTATTATCCTAGTCTCCCTCTTCAAGCTAACTTCTCTAACCACTGTTGGGATTAGGTCACAAAGATTTGAGATTGAAGGGTTTGTGTATAGCACTCACTTAAATCACACTTGAAATGTGGATAAAACAATAAAGCTAAAGTGAGAACTAATTCTCTACAAATCTCTCTAAGAGGATGTTTGCTAACAAGTCTATATAGAATGTATACTTTTCTAAGGAGTTCAAAAAAGTATTACTTTAGAAACTTGATCAAAAGAGTTTAGATTAATGAATGATCACTATAAGCATATTCAATAGTTTCAATAATTTGATTTTCGCAGCTAAATTTACAGATGTTCATGAATATGACCATTATTCATGAGACTGGTTGTTATTATAATCTTATTCAACCTTGGCAAGTTTATATATTTGTTCATTTGTCAGGAAAGTAAAAAATGGTAACTAGCCATTGGTGCCAATTATCCATTGTACATTTGTACTTGTTTTAGCATGAATCCAGGTTTTTCCTAACATTTAAAATTTGTTCTAATCAAGCTGGTAATATATTCTTCTTTAGATGATTTCTTGATGGACTCCTTTCTAATATGCTTCTTTTCTGATAGTTGAAGTTTCAAACCAGGGTGACCTTTCTAAGTTTGTAACTTTCTAAACCTTGACTTTTCTAAAGCCTCATTCAGTCTTCTGATAGTTTCTACATCATTTTCAAAATGCATAGGCTTTTGATCTCTTCTTGGTTCATGTAGTCTTAATCATGTAGGAGCACTTTTCTCATTATGGCATTCCTTTCTCGTATGATTTGCATCATTCTTGAAGATTATGATTGATCATGAAGCTTGAAATTGGACTAATTTATAGTGAGAAAGATCTATCTAAAGAACACCACTCAACAAACTTGTTAGTACTTACTATGCTTTTCAGATTGTTTGCTAATCATCAAAATCATGCGAAATAGGCAATTCAGAGCAACACTTGGTGGCTTTTGAAGGGCTGTGGAGCTAACACTAAATGGTTTTGGAAGATTTGCACGAAAATTGTCTATGAAAGGAGTTATCTTGAAAGCTTTGCATGTCGAGTATTTGACAAAATTTCTCAATGAAGTTTTCATGCTTTTAATAAATATATATTTCATACTCCAAGCATGTTTTGAGTTGCCTAGATTCATATGGTGATTTCTTTTGGGACCATTAAGACTTAAGAATCCATCTAAGATATGAAAAACTTAAGTAAATGAATATGACCATTGCTTATGGAGTTATGGCTATTGAAATTATGGACCCATGCTCTACATATTGAACTTTGATTGGATTTTGATTTATATTATGGATTTGTATGACTTGTTATGGACCTTATTGGAGACTTTTATGGTCTTGACCCTATGCTTGGACCTATGTATGGAGCTATGCTTGGATATGATTCTTGGACTGGACCTTGGACTAATTACCACCTAAAACTCACTAATAACCACCTAAACTCACTAATAAGTTGTGGGTCCTTTTCGAAATTACATATGAACTAGTTAGCTCCATGATTTGAGTGATTTTCTAAGTTATCCATTCTAAACTCATGATTTTCTTTACTTGATTTAAATTATTATTTTCACTTGGTTTTGAGTTCTCTTGCCTATTCTTTGCTTGCGTGCTTTACTAGGAATAATTGTTTTATCATGAGTCATGGCATGTACTTGGTTCTAGTAAAATATTTGCACCATGAGCTTTGGACGTATGCAAGTTTGTGCCTCATGAATAGAATATGTGCACTATGAGCCTAGAATGGTATTTTTATAGCTAAAATGAGATTATGTGTACTTAGCTATGAGAATATGTGGATTTTTCTATATGCACTTTATAATATGAATACGTGAAGTTCGATGGCTAAAGCCATGATATGTGCACTCAATGTGAAGTTTGATGGCAAAGGTTATGATATGTGCACTAAATGATTGGCAAAAATTTATGGTGGCAGGATTGTATGTTATATGCTCCATGTACTTGAATATATGCTTTATGGCCGCTCGATGAATTATGAGAAATGATGAGTGAATGTATTAGCTCCACCTTATAGTGGGCAAGTGGTGTATCTATCAATCTAACTAGAGGACGCCCTAGCAATGAGACTTCTTGCGGATTTGTTTATGGATAAAGACATTGCAAACACTCAGCCAACAAATTGGAGCAGAAGATAGTAGCATAAATTGATGATATTATGCTTGAGATATATTTATGATTATTGTGATTTTCTGAGTTATATGATTTACTTCATGATTTAGTTGCTGCTTGGCATGCATTATTAATATATAAGGTGCACATGCATATTTTATTATGATAATCTTGACAATTTTTATGTTATAGATGGGAGTGATAATATATTGCCAACTACTTTATTTAATAATGTTTACGGTCCTTATATTTCACATTTTCCTACTAGATGTTCTAAGAAGTAGGTAGTGTTAGTGATTCTATATTATCATTATTCATATTGTTTTTATATGCCTTAGATGATTTTGGGATAGTTGCATGACTCCTTTAAAAGTACCACCCTATTAGGAGACTTATCTTGTAACACCCTACCAACTTATGTTATGCTTAAGTCATAGCATTAAATTGGATAGGTCGCGTTACCGTATTAGTTCTTTGTCTAACTATATTTATTATATTATATTCTTTTTTTCTCTGATATATATGTATATGTTTGACGAATATACCTACGAAACAGGGTGCTTTATATAATAGAAGTGATTAGCATTACAGAAAAGAGTAAAGACAAGAAATATATCATCAGTTGTATATATACATATATAAGTTGGAAGCCAAAGCTTCAGTTTATAAATATATGTTTCAAAAGCAGAGTGAAATAAAGGAACAACAAAATTTCTATTGCTAAAAAGTAGAGATAGAACTGGCGGGAGCTAGCTATGTACAACGAGTCTAACTTGGGGTCCTAGTGAAGCTGCAAGTCAGGGAGCTCAATAAATAGAGTGGCCGTTGAGTCTATCATCAACGTTTGAGAATGATGCGGAAATACAAAACGAGGTGAGAATTTGAAGAAATTCTCAGTAGGGCTCGCGTATAGTGTTTAGCTGACGTCATATTCATTCTCAGTTGCCTTGGTTTTTGTTTAATTATAAAAACATGGGATCAAACTGAACTATCCATATTCAGTAAGTTTAAGAAAATGTTTGGTCCAAGACAAGGTTCAGTTTTACTTAAGACAGCATAAGAAACAAAATAAACTACTAACAGTAATACACAGAATAATGAGCAAAATATATGAACATACGGCAGTAAGGGAATATAACAGACAAACTGTAAATAACTTGTAATGACTGTTCAATGTAATCATACATTTAATGTAATCATGCAAAACTTATTCTTGAACCTTTCTTCATAAACTTTTCCATTACTTGGTCCCCTGAGAGTTCTTGGCCATTTTAGACTCCTGGGTAATAGTCTACTTTTCAGGATTGAGCTCGTTCTTGTACAGGAATGCCGAGTTTGCTTTCCCCGATCTTCCCATCAATCTATTCCCCTTAACTTTATTCTGGGGCTGGCCTAAGTATTATGGAACTTTCATCATAATATAATCCTTATGTTCATCATAACATAACCTTTATAAATTTCTTGAAAATGCACATGTATCTTATAACTCAAGTATAAGTCTTACCGAAATTTCGGCAGTATAACGGAACGTGTCCGCTTCCCCATGAATAGTGCCAGTACTCAGCATATCAACTTTTCAAAGAAATCATATCATATCATTCCATTCATAGTTCAACATTAACTTCATAGAAACATTAGTTATATTAAGACAAGGGTATTGCCTCAGCTCAATCATTCAACCCGATTTTTGTAACTCAAGCCAAACTTTCTATTTAACTCATCTAGACCTAAATTTTAGATATGTTAAAGTGTTATGTGTCTATTTTCTAACCTCTTTGGTCCCATCTAATTTTGATAAATATAACTCAAGTTATTTAGATTTTATCCCGGCCTGCCCTGCAGCTGGCTAGAATTACACACTTAAAAGTACAAATCCACTAAAAATCGAAAACTGATTTAAATCATACGAAATTGGTCTCACATTAAAGCTAACAGGACAACCTTTCATTTACAAAAAGTTCTATTCCATTTGCCTTAGTAGGGCTCGAGTTATAGGCCCCGAAATTTGACTTTCCTGAACTGCCCTGTTTTGGCCCGGTTTGGATATAGGGCAGTTTTCTTGTGCTATTAGGAATAAACGGGACCTTATCTAACTATGAAATTTTTATGAGATATTCTCCTATGTGTAAGCTTTCTAAAAAAGTTAGTTTCACTCAATTCCAAGTAGTATAGGGCGAGTTCTACCCTAAACAATCCAGTCTACCTAGAATCAAAATCAAAAACCTAGGTCAAACTTCCAAAATTCATATCTCACTCAATACTGATCCAATGGCCTTATATAATATATGTATGGAAAATCCTGAATGTCTAGTTTCATTTAAAATTGGTTTCATCAAATTTAAACGGCAGTAGGCCGAGCCGTACACTCCGCCGTATGGACTGCCGAGGGTTTTTGGTTCTCCAGCCTCTCAGCTCTTCCTATTTACATCCTTTCTTGCTTCCTATTCGATTTCAACATCACAAACAGCCAACAAACCAGCCAAATATCATCATAATCACTCAATCATCATATCAAGAATTAAGAAAATAAACCACCACCAGCCAGCTACAATCAGAAAATCAACGCAAGAATTAAACCTCTACCTCTTGTTATGTGTGATTTGGCTTGATTTTGGAGTTTGGATAAATAAAACTTGATTGAGCTTGATGGTTTGATAGAGTTGGGTGAGTGGAGAAGAGAAGAAGAGAGCTGAAAGAGGGGAGAAGGCAGTGCAGAAAATGGGGCTTAATGAAAATAGAAGAAGGTGTTATAAAAGCCTTGAAGTGGTAGTTGAAATGAAGGCTTTTGATTGGTCCCAAAACACAAGGCTGAATTTCAGTCAACTTTCCTCATTTTTGTGGCCAAAGTGGCGCCACTTTCATGGGTTAAGTTGCTGAGTTCTCAGCCACTTAAGGTAGGGTTAATGAGTTGAAAATCCTATTAGTTCGGTTCCGACAATTTAAAATACCGTAATCTTACCGATTTCCTTTAAATCGGTAAATCAGTTTCAAGAAAATTTTAATGAAAACTTCTATACTTCTAACCTAATTCCCTCATATCTAAACTCAATTAGTTGCTAATTAATTGATCCTAAATAAATATTTAGTCGATTTTTAATTAATTGCAATTATTCGTTAAAAATCAAACAATTAGGTGAAAAACGATAAGAAAATTTCGGGGTATGTTACATATCTCACCTCGTTTTCTTATTCCAAATGGCACGAATCATCGCGATCGTGCCAATGGAAGCAGCGTGGGAATATGCCTTTGTTAATAACTAAGCCATAGTAGTCTTGGATCGTATCACTAGCATTTATGTAGCGAATAACTAGACTGATATGATATTAATGTAGTGTAGGGGCTAGGGTTCCCCTTTTTGGCATGTCTAGTGGATAAACAGCCATAATTATCCACTTTGTGCTGTATATGGATCAAACAGAGATAAGTTGAATTTAGGGCATACCTTTTTATATTTTGGCCATGTATTGTTGTATCTAAGCTTATGTACTCTTTGTTATATTGTAGTGGGTGTGTTGCATGTTTTCTGTATGATGTAGTTGTCTTATTTTTGGGCTACGCCTAGCATGCTAATAGTATAGCTTCCACCATGTAAAATTAGTAATTTAAATTAGTAAAAAATTAAAATACAAATTTCACAAACGGCAAAAAAAATCTACCCTCGAAAGGCAAAGGAAACAATAACATTTTACTAGTTAATTAAATGGTAAATTAATAGTTATCTAGTAGGGTGTTACACTTCACTGTTAAGCTTCGAATTTGCTTGCCAAGCTTCAGCTTTCTTGGCCTCTCGTATCTCCTCCATGTTAATCTAGCCAACTACCCTCTAAATTCACAAATATTCTTGGATGGTTAGATTGCCAAGGTATCAACAAATGGTCCACTCTTAAGCACATAGGTGACAAATGGAGCTCTACCATGGGATCAAGATCCTTGATTTGCATAGCAACAACATTGAATTGTGTGATATAGTCTTTAAGCAGCTCATTTGGCCCTTGTTTAACATGATTCAACATCGCGGAGGTCTTCTGATAAATCCTACTAGAAGAGAAATGGTTGACAAACGTGTAGGACAGATCGACAAAATCGTTTATGGATCCTATGGGAAGAGCAAAGAATAACAAAAAAGCATATTTTTCCAAGTATGTGCGAAAAGCTCGGCACAAAAGGGGATTAGCGGCACCTCTAAGAAGTGCCATGAATTTGAACATAGTGACATGTATTTGTGAGTCAACTATACCATCATACATGCGCAAAGATAAAAGGAGTTTAAAGTTACCAGGTACTTGTACTTGTGGAGTGAGGCCAATGCAGATCTCCTTTTCTCCAAGATCTCACAACTCTGGTGGGGGTTTACGAAGAAACTCTAGCGGTCAAGTTAGATTTAGAAATGTTGTTCAAGTGTATATCAAAAATGCAGCCTACCATAGACTGAGTGGGTGAGTCTATTGAAAAGCATAAATGAGTCAATTCGTGCAGAGGAAGGTCTTCGGATATTCCAAGATCCTCTAATTCCTCGGATTTGGAGAAATTCAAATTCCGTCTATACATGTGGCAATTCTTGCCTTCGAGGCAGGATTGAGCTACTTAGATAAGCTCCGTTAAAGCTCTTTTAGAAGAGCACATGCGAGAAGGGGATAAGCCGAGCTGTTGTCATCGCGAAGTTACGTAGCCTATGGAATTTGTCCATATCAAACATTATATACTAAACAATTACAATAAAGTATTTGGTTAAAATTTTCATTTAGCACCAAATAATTTAATCTAAGTATAATTTTAATAATACAAAGTACAATACAAAATTTACGTTTAAAGTTTAATAATTATGTGACTCAATTTTGTTTTGTTTATTTATAACAATGTTAGATTACTTTTTCACTTTAATTTCATAGGTTAAATGAAAAATAATCAATATATTTATGTTGATTTGTTATGTGAGTATTTTAGGACGTAAAAAAAAATTTATGTTACTACTCTTTATTTTTATATTTTACAAAAATAGTTTCCAACTCATTCTTAATTATATTTTGATATCTTTATTCTTAAAAATATTTAATTGAAATCTCTATTTATCATTGTATTACATATATTTTTTTTAAAAAAATTATAAGGATCTTATGCTTTTTTTTTTTTAATGTAATAATTAAGGATCTCATACTAGTATTATAAATTAGTATACTTTGCTTGCTATTTAACAATCGTTAAAAAAAATAAGAAATTTGAATTTTGTAGAAAATGAAAAGTTAAAAAAGATATAAACGAGAGAAATAAAAAGTCAAAATAAAAAATCAAGCAAAATAAATAAATAAATAAATAAATAAATAAATAAATAAATATATATATATATATATATATATATATCTATATAAATATATATATATATATATATATATATATATGAAAGTGATTAAAAAACTAAACGAAATACTATATGATAATTGTAGTGAAAGAACACATAAATGAAAGGACTGAAAATTTTTAAAATAATTATAATTTAAAGTTTAGAAATAATATCACATGACAATTACCACGTCAGAATTTGTATATTTACCATGTATTAAAATTACGTCTAGTTTATAATATATTGTAGATTATAGATATATTAATGTTAATTACGCCTCGCTAAATAAAGTGAATGATTGAGATTTACGTAAACTTGTGGGTGACAAACTCAGAAGTCATGACAGAACATTTTTGTCCATCGCCGTTCACCAGCTTTTCTGTCGTCATCTAAGCTATCAGAGGTGGGAGAGGTGGTGACATTATGAAAGAGAAACAAACCCAATAGGCCAATACTATATTTTGTGGCCATCGCATATCATAAGAACTTGTACATGAATCTCAATTATTATTCATTTAAATCAACATTATCTAGATAAGATATTAATTAATGAAGGAATACGAGAAATGCACGGAGACTGAGCATATAAGTGTGTTTAGGGTCAACATAAAAAATGATAATAATAGGATCGATTGTGCCTTTCGCGTAGAAACCGTGAACCAACTGAAAACCGTTTTCAACACTCCGTTAAATGCTAGTAAAGCGAAAGTTGAAATGCATAGGGCGGAAAGAAGTAAA
Source organism: Pterocarpus macrocarpus (assembly GCA_031439585.1). Lineage (NCBI taxonomy): Eukaryota > Viridiplantae > Streptophyta > Magnoliopsida > Fabales > Fabaceae > Pterocarpus > Pterocarpus macrocarpus. The sequence goes on from CM062520.1 coordinate 31,055,589, forward strand.
AGTGATGGGGTGTGATTATTGCCAGGTGCCGAGTTGAAGGAAAAAGAAGAGGAGACTTGTACTCCACGCCTCTCCTTTCTCTTTCGTCAATTCAACCGCAAACGGCTGATTGGTGGTCACCATTCAAATTGAGTGCAGTAGCAGCAACGACTATCAATATGCAACTTATCTGGTCACCGGGCGGCAATGAGATTGACTCAATTGACGTCATTGAAAATCCAATGGAAATGATTTTGATTTGTGTTGATGAATTTCTATGGATTTGTAACTTCTATGCCAAGTTTTTGCTTAAGCTTAAAATATACCGACTTTAAAACTCCTATCTTCCTAAACGTTTGCTCCAAAATAATAATAATAATAATAATAATAATAATCTAATCATCAAGTGAAATTTATGGGATGGATGGTATAGGGATCTATTTTTTTATGAATTTAACTTTGATTTATTATCAATATAAAGATTATTTATATAATTTTTTTTATCATGTATTATTATATTATTATAAGTATTTAATTTTTATAATAATTATCTTAAAAGTTATATTTTTATGAGATATTCAAAATATAAAATAATTCTATGTTAATAATACATTAAAATTAATTTTTTTAATAATAACATCTAGGTAAGATAAAATATCAATATTTCATATTACATAGTCAAGTTGCCTTTCACTTCAAGGGGGGGTAAAAAAGTTGCCTTTTCTTCGTAAGAAAGAAATTTTCGTTTTTCCTTCGTCGGAAAGAAAATTTCGTACAAATAGAAGTTTAACAACTCTTCCTTGTTAGAAAAGATATTTTAGATCTAAATTTAATAAAAAAATAACAAACATAGTCTACACTTTCAACTAACTAACAATACTTGACTTTGCTCCTTAATAAAAAACTATCAATATTTCCGTATCATTTTTATAGAAGAATAATATGAAAAGTGTTACAATTTAAAAAATATATTATACCTCATTTTAAAATGTATTTAAATATCTTTATTGTGTGCAAAATTATCAAGATAAAAACACTAATAAAAGAGAACCAAAACAACCACAAAAAAATAACAAAAATCACAAAATTTGTCATCAAGAGAAACGGTATATCCTGGCTATAATACTTAAGTAAGATCTAATAAATTTGAGCCATTGATTGGACAAAAAAAATCCTACGCAATAAAAGAGAAAATGGTGAGACTACCAACAAAAAAGAAAGATGACAAGATCCTAAATAACTCTCACTAAAGAAAAGATTACAATAAGACAGAAGAGATAAAAAAAGAAAATATAGTTGCCTATTTAAAGTAATTTATGATAAACTTTAGATCTCATGTAATGTGTGAAAAAAATTTATATCGTAAAATGATGCATTATCACATCATCAATGAGGTTGACAATATTAAAATATATATCAAACTCCTTGAGTAATTAATGTGATAACATATTTTTAAATAATATAAATTTTTTATTACATGAAAATATTAAATTTTAAATGATACTAGCTACTAAGTTCTCATATTTATGTAATATTACTTTTAAGAAGCAATGAATTTACATTATGAAATATTAATATCATTTCTTTTTGGTAAAATTATAAAATAATTAAAAGAAGTAAAAGCATAATTCCTGTCATAAAAAGTTAACATTTTAAAATAAATTGTAATGTATTTTCTTCTACAATTAAAATTTTTTATAAACAAGTAAAATAAAATCAAGTAATAAAATAAAATTTTAAATATAAGTCTTTTTTTTTTCACTCTATAATATTGAAAATATGCTTGAATTAATTCTCAATCAAATGTTATATGCACAATACTTGGATTAATAATTTTTTATAATGAAAACAAATGAAATTGAATGCATACCATATATGAAAACATTCCCAAATATATAATACTTTATCAAAGCTTTATAATATTTTACCAATAATGGTTGCGTATGGTGATGAACAAATTTCACTATCATAAAGAAAACCAAAATTTGATCTTTTAGTAAGCATTTGATGAAGAGATTAATTTTAAATATATTATTAATATAAAAAAATTTTATATCATCCAATTATATGTGTTGTTATGTAAAATTTTGAATAATAAATATAAAAATTAATTATTTTATTAATATAATAATACATAATTAAATATTAATATAAAATATTTTTACATCAAGAGTACTTCAAAATTAAATTCTTTGTTGAAAGAATCTTTTGGTTAATAATTGGCCATAACTATACTGAATTAACCAGTCATAATCATACGACAACTATACCGGGCAAGATGAGTGTCATGATTAATCTTACGTCAAGATTTATAAAAGTATTTTAATTAAAGACAAAAGAAAACCTTTAAAAAAATACAAAAACAAAAAATAAATGGGCATTTCTACTCTACCCATATAAAATTAGGATCCTGATATCCTTTAATTATTTGTGACTAAAAATTTGTTATATATTCTATTAACTTAAGTTACTTAATTTTTTTAATTATTTTTAATTATATTTAAAATTTATAAAATTGTGATAAAATCACAGCAGTTGGCACGAGTGCACAAGAGAGTTCTGACACCTTCATAAAAATAAGGATACCTAAGAAAATCTCAAAATAAAATAAAATTTAAAACATCCTATGCAACACATGCTTAAAAAAGATACGCTTCTTCATTGATTTTTTTTTCCGTCGATCATTATTGTATGGCGCATTTGTATACTTAGTCTTTTTCCTTCGATCAAAGTAATTTTACAGATTCCAACAATTATTTTTTTCAAAATTTAAATTTGTTCCTCTTTTAAGAATACAATTCACTTATAACTTTACATAACTCTAGTTTGATGGCCTGGATACTAAGTGTACATATGCATGAACACATTGGAAGAACAAATTATGAACACTAGGAGGTATCATCCTCCTACCCTCAACTGAAATTCGGAAAAGAAGAAGATTCAGTTACACTAATTGCAAAATTTTAAAATAAAGCCTACACAAAGTGACAGAGAGCAATTAGTGGCAAGAGGGGGCAAAAATAAGAGACAGAATAATAAATCATTATAATATCACATAAAACAAAAATCATTATAATAAATTATGTAAATTATATGAAAGACTTTTTCGTGTGTACAGAAAAATCTGTCCGTGCAATTTGGTGAGGTGGGAATTATAATTCATAAGCTTGGGCCTGCCTATATATATATATATATATATATAATATAAACGCAAAGGATCAGGTACAGATCAAGATTCCTCAGGATCAATTCAGATCGCTATGTTCACATTATAAAAGGACAGGACACCGATAATGCTAACAAATAAATGCACAATTCAACTCGTCCTCGACAGCGTATTGACATTGAGTACAGCTTGCAATTGTAAAATGATTACAAGTCCTCAAATAGCGTCCGGGTTAGATCAGTTTCACCTGCATGCCATGTTGATGGGTAGAGCATATGCTTGTATGCATGCAGTGAGCCTTTCATCAACGAAAAATATTTGAAAATGAGAGCATTAATGATAGCTAGGATTTTGTTTTTCAATGAAAATAATCAGCCTTGTAATGTTAAATTTTTTTTCATAGAAAATAATCTTTGGTTAATTCAGCAACTTACTGTTTCGTAATTAGATGCAGTGTGAATGGAATCTCTTGGCCTCTTGCATCTTGGATGATGAATGGCGTTTACGTGGCCGAATTTTCCACAAATGTAGAAGGTACAAGGGGGAAATGACCAAAAAGAATCAAGAAAGAAACAGAAACAGCGCTACGAAACTTATCCCTGGTCCATGGAGTGGTCATAAAGGTCATTAATGGGGAGGCAAATTTGATGTGAAATGTCAGATAAAGAGGGGCCTAGGAGGGATCTTGGTTGTTACTTTCATATTAATGGAATCTTTAAACACCAACAAATTGCTCACCTATCGACACGTATCCACTTGGTCGAAACCTCCCTATATATTCTGAAGAATTTCTCCTCAAATTGCAGTGCAAAAACCACCGGGCGCAAGAAGTGTGTGGTAGCAAAGTTACTATTACTATTTTTTTGGGGTAAATTTACCCAGTTATTATTATTATACAAATCAAAATTGTTTATACTTTGCCATGTTTTCACTCATTCTCCTCTCTGTCTTTTCCTCACAAATCAATAGCCAAAGAAGAAGACTAGTTCATTCAAATCAGAAAACAACCAGTATGCAGCAAACTTTTGAGCTCTGTTCCTTGCTTTGATTTCTTTCTGTTCCGATTTCTTTCTGTTCCCTATCATTGGGTTTTGTTTTTGGTTCTTTCATTGTGTTTTCCTTCTTTTCTATCATTGGATTTTTTTCTACCTTACTTCTTTTGCTTCATCCCCATATTTTTGGGGGTTTCCTTAATCATCGAGTTACCATGTTTCCTTGTACTTGAAACCGGGGTTTGAGTGTTCCTGTCTTAACATGGCTACCACAGTTTCTGTGTCCAAACGCATGGGTTGCTACACCTTGTTCTTGAACGCCTCGTTGCTCCTGGTGTGGTGTGCTTTCATGATTATCCTTTTACACTCTCCAGAACCCGAAGTTGTGGATGTGAGCAACGACTTTGCCTTTGATCGTAATAGTGAGCAAGACTGCAACAGCTTACACAGCCAGGGTGACTACAAAGCAAAGTGCTTGTACCTGAAATCCAGTGAACCTTGTGTCTCTCAGGGCTATATTGATTATCTTTACCTTTTCTATTGCAAATTTGGGAGATTCCCTCTTCTGGGTCACACCCTACTTTTTCTCTGGCTCCTCGTTCTGTTCTATGTTTTGGCCAACACAACCTCTGAATATTTTTGTCCTTCCCTTGAAAACCTCTCCAAGTTTCTGAGGTTGTCCCCTACAATTGCTGGAGTGACCCTCCTCTCCCTTGGCAACGGTGCCAGTGACGTCTTCTCCAGCCTTGTCTCTTTCCAGGGGAGTGGGACCCAAAGCATTGGCTTCAACACAGTGCTAGGGGGTGTTTCATTTGTGTCCTGTGTTGTGGTGGGGTTAGTGAGCATTTCAATACGTCACAGGGGGGTTCAGGTTATGAAGTCTGCTTTTGTTAGAGATGTTTGTTTTCTTCTTTCTGTTCTTCTGTGCTTGTTTAGCATTTTGATCAGTGGTGAGATCAATGTTCTTGGTGCAGTTGGTTTTACCTTGATGTATGTGCTGTATGTAGTTGTTGTTTATGTCTCATCTACCCGATGGAAGGGTGGTTGTGGCAATGATGATGTTACTGAAAGGGATGTCATTTCAAGTTTTGGCAATGACTTGAGTGCGCCCCTTCTCATTGGAATGGAGAAAGGATTGGTTGATTCTGTTGAAAATGGAGGTCAAGAATATGACCTGAAAATAAAGGAGAAATGCTGCTGTATGAGATCTTCAACATGTCGAATTTTGCGTTATGTCCTGGAGATGCCCCTTTACTTGCCTCGGAGATTGACAATTCCCGTTGTCGGTGAAGAGAATTGGTCAAAGCCTTATGCAGTTTCTTCAGTGCTACTAGCACCACTTCTCTTGTCCATCCTTTGGACACCTTACAATGAAAACAGTTTCTTCAGCACAAACCTTATTGTTTATGGAATTGGACTCTTAGTTGGAATTATACTTGGTGTAACTGTACTTTTCACAACCAAAATGTCAATGGCACCACAGAAGTGCTTATTCCCTTGGCTTGCAGGAGGGTTTCTAATGAGTGTGACTTGGAGCTACATTTCAGCTCAGGAATTGGTGGGGTTGCTGGTTTCAATTGGCTACATTTGTGGAATTAGTCCTTCAATATTGGGCCTAACAGTTCTTGCCTGGGGAAATTCACTTGGGGATTTAATGACAAATTTAACTCTGGCATTAAATGGTGGTCCAGAGGGTGCTCAAATTGCAATATCAGGTTGTTATGCTGGCCCCATATTCAATACTCTCGTTGGATTGGGATTGTCTCTTGTAACTTACACATGGTCGGAGTATCCGCAACCTGTTCTGATTCCAAGAGATCCATATCTCTGGGAGACAATGGCATTTTTGGTGGTTGGATTAATTTGGGCACTTGTGGTTTTGATAAGAAGGGATATGAAGCTTGATGGACTCTTGGGAGGAGGGCTATTAGTTGTTTACTTCGTTTCTCTGTTTCTGAGGCTGATTCAGACACAAGGGTCTCTCCAACTTCATAATTTGTCAGTCTTTCATTCCTAGTATTTACAACATAATAGTAGTTATGAATTTGCCACCATCATTGTGTAGCTATAGGTATTGGCAAATGCCTTTACATTCCGTAAAGGAACTAGATTTTCAACCATGGCAGGAAAGTGTAAATTTGCTTGCTGTGTAATTACCACTGCCCTATTGTATATAGCTTTCATTGGCTAGTGGCCATTCTTGTACATCCAGATCAGTGAATTACAATTGCAATGATTGTTTGAATTTTATCTAAACAGATCTTCGGCCTCATTCCTGGCTAGCATGTTGCCGTGTACAAGTTCACTGGTGTTTAACTTTAACTCTTAAGCATTTGGTATTAGTCAAATCCTTCTTCTACAAGAGCGTAATAGCATTCTTGACTTCACCAACTGTGTTGAAACCTATTTTTGGATGCATTAGACGACAAGTATCAACTGCCCACCTTGACTTGAGGATGCGTAATTCACCAATTAAGTAAAGCTCCTATTTAGGCACAGTAGAGAAGAGAAATTCGTGGGTGAGGCATGCGGATTCTATTCATAATTAATAATATAATAATATTTTAGATAAAAATATAAGTGAGTAATAAATTTTATATTAAAATATTATTTTATTATTGATTATGAATATATTTACATGATATTCTATGAACTCCTAAAAAGAATATCCACCAATATTAATATGTTATTTTTTAGTCCTACTAAAGGTTATTCAATTGACATTATTAAACGATAACAGGATTTGATCCCGTAGTTTGGAGGATATGACCATTTTTTTCCCCATTCATTACCTCAAATTTGAGATGAGTCTCAACGAATTTGTAAGTTTTAATTATAAAAAATAGGATTTAAATTTTTATACAAAATTTATATAAAAAAATTTATATTATCAATCAATCATATATATATATATATATATATATATATATATATATATATATATATATATATAAAATAAATTCGTATGTAATGAATATAGATAAATATTTGTTATACTTTATACATTAATCTAACTCTTTTATTCATAAACACATCCCTATCTTGTTATATAAAAAAAAATCAACATTATTTCAATACAAACAATGATTTAATTTAAATACATTGACAATGTAAAATAGTTTTACACTATCAGCTAATAAAAATAATGGAAAGTGCTAACTCATACAAATAATCACCTATTATAATGAAGAACCCATCATGATTTCTCGCTTTTCCCTATTTCTATTGGTTGATAATGTAAAACTATTTTATACTGTCAGTGTATACCAATTAAACTCTAAAAATAATTCAATTTGTTAAAACTATGTGCATAACATTGATTATTGTTTACAAATAAAAGTATTAAAAGTTATTGGAGAAACCATGAATTATCTAGTGAAATATTAAAATATTACGAATTATAATATTATATATTATTCTACTATAAAATCATGAAGGTAGAGTTGCATTAAATACTTATTCGAATATATATAAAAAGGAAATTCAATTAATAAGAAATGTAAAGATATTTGATATGCAAAATTATAAGATATTTTATTTATAATTAGTTATTTAAACAATACAATTTTAAAATAAATGTATATTAAAATATTATAATTATAATTTAATGTTTTATAAAAATTATGATTTAATGAGTAGAGTTAAGATTTAAATTTAGTTCTTATGAAAAGGATAAAGTATTGAAAGGCAAAGTAATTGCTAGTAGTAACCTTTGGTTACTATCTATTAGTGGTTCATACAACATATTCATGTCCTAAGTGTATTAAAACAATATTCTTTTCGCCAAGCGTACATAATGAAATAGGCCCTCCTAAAAAGGGTATTAGCTAGCAGCTAAGAGAATGATTTAATTTTTTAAGAGGTGTTTGGTAAATTAGAAAAATCAGTAAATTAGGTATAATGAGCCATATTTTTTAATAATTGTTGTTTGGTAACTATTTAAGTATTTTAAAACTAATTTTTATTTGAACAAATTTGGACCTAAAACTAGTTCTTAAAAAAATCAATTTTAAATTAGTTTTATATTGTCCCAAATTTTTCTTCTTCTATTTTATATCTTCTCACTACTATTTTTTTCATTTCACATCAATTAATTCTTTCTCCATTGACCTTACCAATTATTTGCCGTCATTGTCCATCACTATTTGATGCTGTAGTCTACCACTGTCGGCCGCCATCATCCACCACCATCCGCCGTTGCCGTCCACCATCGTTTGTAGCCAACTAGCATTGCGGTCACCACCACCTATCACTAGCCACCATTGACTGTCATCATCCACCACTGTCTGTCGTCACTACGACCCCATCCACAACCAATTGCTATCACTAGCCACTATCGTTTTCTACCACCCGTCACCACCAGTTGCCACTATCCACCACTGCCGACTGCCATAGTTTACTAGATTAATTTTTCAATGACAATCAAGAAGAAAGACTTATAGAATAATAATAATAATAATAATAATAATAATAATATGACGCATATATTAAAACTAATTTATAAATTGTCGAACCAAATAATGTTCAATAAAAAAAATGAGTTCATTTTTATATTAGTTAAGATAACTAGTTCTACTTTATGTTATGTTAACTTGGTTTTTAAGATTGCCAAATACCCTCTTAATTTTCGAGAATTTGCGCAATACATCACAACAATCATTTTCTAGGATATTAACTTTTTTCTTTTGGTGTCTCTTCTAGGATATTAGCTTCAATTATTATTTTTCATGTAAAACATTATTAAAGCAACATTAATATTCAAAAATCAATGTATGAATGTTACATACAAGTAGGTTTACTTGTGGTGTGGGGCTTATTTAGTTCCTGTCCAATATGCAATTGACTAAATACTAAGATGGCTGATCAAGCTAACCTACAATTCAAATAAACTAGATTAGTACCTGTGCTATGCACGAAACTTATTTATATTTTTTTAAAAATTTTTTACACAAATTAATTGAGGGTTGTTTATTTTTTTATACAGATGAGTTAAGATAATAGCATAAATATAAAATAAATATTATGAGAAAAATACTATCACAAAAGAAACAAATGCACTAAATTCAATAATATATATTGCACATAAAATAAAAATATAGCATTATTTAGAAGTATAAGTATATTTTTCTATAATGTAAAACTGGCTATAATACCAGCCAAAAAATAAATTTATTCAATTTTCAATAAATAAGTTCAATATTATATTACCAACAGTGAGTAACAACCAAGTAATTACTAAAGTATATTAATACCAACAATTTCACTTACCGTTACCATAAATACCTGTAAATTTATTCTAATCAAGTGGAGCCACACCAAGATTGGAAACACGAACTATCATGCATAGCACAAAATATACTAATTAGTATTCCAACACAAAACAATATTTATGTTGCATATTACAAATAAAGTTCATAGATAAGGCAGAAAGTATGCTAAGCATAAGAGTGATTTGCTACAATTCAAAATAGTATGGATCAAATCTCAAATTACTATCACAAAAAGCATCTATTTGCATTATGACCCATAATGCAAGAGAATAATATGCTATGGATCCTCAATTTTTAGTATTTTGAGAGAATTTGTTGTTGACATAAGTCCAACTTCAATATCTGAAAGAGTAGGGTAGCTTTCGGGAAACTCCACTGAGTCCATTATTTTCTTCTTGATATTAATTGAACAGGGAGTTATGCAACCTTCCTCATTGTCAGCACTCTGGGATATTATCTCCTATAATAGAAACATACAATTCCAATGATATTAGAATGCAGAAATGTAGTCAGTTTAATAATAAAATATAACATGAACATTAGTAAACAAAATAAAGTAGATTTTCTTTATAGTTAAAGTATAGAAAAAGCATAGTATTCTTTTCTATATATACATTTTGGCTTACAATGCTTGGTTCCTTTGGATAAGTGTTGACACTTGCAGGTTGAATTTCATCCAAATGCTACAATAAAGAAGGTTTATGATTACTTTCATAAGCTAACAAATATAAGTTCTTCAACTATCAACTATTAAAAATGCCAGTTAAAATGAAACTCCAATTAAATACTTGATTAATTTCGGATTAGGTTGAACTTTTGATGAAGTTATTGAGAGTATATTCATTTTCAGTCAATTTGACAATAGTATATGTGGTTGATTTCTTCATAATGTTAAACTGATGAGACACCTCTATTAAGAAGATAAATTTCCTTTTCAATAGAGAATTTAACAACTCCAGAAATGCTTACTCATCCTCACTCTACCAAAAAAAAAAAAAACTCATTAAAGTCTAGAGCAAAGAAGTATATAAAAATAGTATAATATCTTATAAATTTGTATTATGCATAGGGATAACCTTTAACACTTCTTTCCTTAAATCATGTGCTATCCTTTTTAATAACTAAAAACCCTCACTATTAAATAGCACAAAGTTTGCATTCCCAGTGTCAACAACCACAATCAAATGAGTCATGTATCTGTTGGATAAGAACTTAGGTTTTCAATAAAATTGTATAATCATGCAAAAATTGTAGACATTAAATGACAAAATAAGAATTTACCTAGGAATGACTAAGGCGGGATGTTTGCTGCATTTAGGACACCAATAAGATTCATCAATTCTAATTTCCATCTTCTTTCTACACATCTATCATATAAGCCATGCTCGAGCTATGGAGTTATATTTAGAGGTTGGTAAGATGCTGTGGAGGCTTACAACTTGATAAAAATATAATATATGGCCCTAACAACATCATATTTTATTACTAAATAAGGATTTACAATTCCAAGTATTTGAAAAATACATCTATAATTTAAAAATACAATGCTATGCAAGACATAAATACCCTTATATATAGAATAGATCTTGCTCTGCATCCTTCACTTTACACTTGAGTCAAAGTTCTTGGTGCTAGACTCAAGTAATCTACACTCTGCAGTTTGTAGGAGACCTGAAGCTCTGCTACCACTTGAAGCCTGTTCTTTGTACTAGAATATTTATGGAAACACATAAACAGGTAGTAAGAATCTGAGATTCTCAGTAGGCATACTTAATCCACTAAGTATATACGTTTCATCGTAAGTACAGCTGCTTCAGTTTATTATGAAAAGGTAGACAAACATAAGGTTCAATTTTTAAGTTTAAAAATATATTTCTCGAAGTGGGTTCACTTTTAGCAATCACTTGGCATATTTTATAGCAAGTATAAAGGCAGAAATAACATAATAATTCAATCACAATGACAATGAAAGTATAACATAATAAGATGCTAAAATGTGCATATGCAAATGCATATCGTTGACTTATGCAAGTGTACTTGACTTTCTTGGCTTTCTTTAATCTTTTCTACCTTTCGGGTAGACTAATCTAGGAGTGAACTCAACTTATGACCGTCGTCACACAGTGTTGATCCGTAAGGGAACCTACGTACCTCTAAATTGGAGGGACTCAGTTAGCCAACTGCCTCCAACATAGAGTGACCCAATAGTTTTAGCTACCTTCATAAGGAGGGATCCAAATAACTGCCTCTAAGTAAAGGGACCCACATCTTGTCTGTTTAACTATCATCATAGGGAAGGACCCAACAATTGTGTCCAAGTGAAAGGATCTCATCTTGTCTATTCATATTCTTCATGGTTCACATGCTCATATATTCATGTATGAATATGCTAAAGAGACTTATTTTATGCACATGCTTCATATCTTACTTTCAAACATTCTTGCATGCATGTATAACATTCATATACTTCTACCCGAAATTCGGCAGCATAACGGCTAAAATATAAAGAGTCCCAACATAGATAACATATCCAATCAACATCCAGTCATAGTAATCAAGTTCATCATGGATAATATATCAATATGACATCATAATAATGCGAAATTGTATAAAACTTATGCCTTTGAACCTTTCACAGCTCATGGGAACCTTTAGTTAAGGCAATTCTTAAGTTATGTCTTTATTCTTAAATCTATCATGTTCTTCTAAATTGTACTAAAATTCCATTTTAACTCATTTTAATTTAGAAATTTAATATATTATAGCCCTATTTGTTTACTTTTAAACTTTTTTAGTTTCCCTAAATTTTATGTGTATAACTTAAGTTATTAAAATTCTACTCAAGGCTACTCTGTTTCAGAACAGACTTGCACACTTAAATTTAGAAAATCACTAAAAATGCATCGTACATTATTTTTATCCGAATTTACATCAAATTGTAGTTATTAGAACCATCTTTCAATCCCAACAAGTTTCATTTCAATTGGGAAAATAGAGCTTAAATTATGAGGTTCTCAAATAGGCTGCCCTGTTTCCACCTGAATAGAGCATAATTTAACTTTAAAGAAATATTGGAAGCAATGCACTCATGCTCTAATTCTGAAATTTTATGGGCATAATTCTATATATGTTAACTTTCTCATAAAAACACATACTGGTTAGGACAACGAGTGAAACTACAAAAAATTATAACTCTCTCATTTTAAATCTAATAGACTCATAATTTATATGGTTAGATTTCTTGAAGTCTAGTTTTATAAAAATTAGTTTCACTTGAATTTAAGTTCTGTAGGTCAAGTTATGGGCTCTGTCATGCAGACAACGTGTTAGGGTTCGACCTCACAGCTTCTCTATTCAATTTTCTTTTGCTCTTTTGATCTATGCTTCAACCCAAACTAAGTTTTCCAATCTCAAATCACTAAAAGAACACCATAACACCATTATACAAGCATGAACCAAGGATGTCACAAGAGAATCACGTCAATTACAAAACTTATACAAAATAATAAAATTTAAGGATTTGAGCTACCCACCTCAAAATCTTTGAAACTGTGGAAGTAAGAGAGTTAAGAACAACATCCTAGCCTCCTTCTTCCTTCATGGTAGCAACCTCATTGGTAAATTTGGGACAAAATGCAAATTCTTCTAAACTTAAATTTGAGTGGCTCATGAGAATTTGGGTGGTTAGTTTCTAGCTACAAATTCTAGGGTTTTTAATTGATACTCATGTCCACAGATAATATAGGACTCTTGAGGATTAATTCAAGGTGTCTGGATATCAATCCGGGTATTGTAAGTTACCCGAGATATTATATATGCAGTGTTAGTAATCTCATACTTCTATTTAAAGTCAAGTGTAGAAAATATTAGTTATAGAGTTATTACATGTATTTTAGTTGTTAACTAGGCTTATGGGGACCACATAATCTTGGAATCTAGATTTTTTTATTATTACCCCTCATGACAGTTGTAAACCCTTATTTATAGCTTTGCCATTATAATCTAATAATTATAATTTTACCCTTCCTCTTTCTACAACCTCTTGTTTATGGTTGTGCCCTTGCCTAGGGCCCACGCTCCCTTCTATATGGGGCTATCCCTAGAGTTGGGGATGTTACATATTGCATGACTTGTAGAACCAATTCTCATTCATGTTAATTTTCTAGACAGTAGTAAGGATAGCAAATTTTCCAAGCTAAAAATTCAAAAGATAAGCAAGCAAAGAAAACAATTTAATCTATTCATTTTTAGTTATTTAATAGAACATGATTTGTTGGAGCGTTATCAAATATTATAATTCAAAATGAAGAGGTTTATTTAAATATAAATTTGAAAACTACCTCAGAAGCTTGTTTGATTTCACTAATCAATCTTCTAAGAGATACATCAGAAAAAAAAAAAGAGCAGACAAAGATTCTAAAGTTGTATATGTCTACTGAGTGTCTTGTACTTCCTTAGTAATTCTTCTAAGGAAAGGCCTTAAGAATTCAATGACAATTAATTAATTAGAACTTTTTGACTTTGGCTTTAAATTACTAAACATGCAACTAACTAAAGAATTTATCATATGTGAAACTTGTGTTTGAAATTAAGAGCTTGTGGGACATTAGGATTCAACAAGCCTCTTATTGCATTCCATGATTTTGTCAAGATCATTATGTCTATAGTATTATTTACAAAGAGATTAAAATTTGGAATATATAAGGTAATACAAATTTGACTAAAATATAAAACTTCATAGTAGAATCAAACAAAATTTAGTGTATAAATAAAAGTTGAAGAAAAGTCCAATAAACAAAACTGTTGTATAGGCATACTCTAAAAAGGTTTCATCCTAGCAAGTTGAAGTATAGCAATAACAGTCTCTACTCCATTTTTCAAACATTCAGCAATATGCACAGCCTCATCACCAAATTTGTTACACTTTAGTGTTAGTTTGCTACAATAAAAAAGAAAAATTATTATCATGTAACACCCCAACCTGAGTTGCGGTTACCTGTCGATACCGGAGCTTGAGAAATTCTGAGTCTGAAACCTATGCCTCCTTGGAGGGCTATGGGTTTGAGGCATTTTCTTAAGATCAAACATCTCGGTAATGGTTCTCTAGGCATCAATGAGTTGAAGAGGGATTTTTAACGAATTTTAGGGAATGGATAACCCCTTCGTTTTCAACCCTCAAGTTTGTAAAAATGCAAGTTTTCGGAGAATTGTACTAAAACCCAAAAGTTGGATTCTAATCTTTAAGGATTTTGAATTTTTAGATATTTTTATTGAAATATTTATGTTTTAAAGTTAATGGAGAGTAAAGTTAAAGAGCACATTAACTTAAAATTAAGAAATGTAAATAAGTCTGTGCGACATCCTGGATCTGGGAAAGGACTGCAGAAGGAAGGAACCAAGTTTTTGGAGTTGTGTCGATTGCGAGGATCACATGTAATCGACATCCTCTGTATGCCTCTGAGGTTGATATTTTTCGCGTGGTAATCGATTACCAGTTTTGGGTTGGTAGTGTCGATTACAAGCGATGTGTCGATTACGACATTTTGGTTTGTGGTAATCGATTACGACACTGTGTCGATTAAAGGCCAATATATAGGTCCGGACACGTCCCACGCCCTCATTTTGCGATTTCCTTTCTCTCTCTACCCTCAAAACTCTCTCCCTTCTCTCTAAAACATATCTCTCTTTCCTTCTTAAACCCAATTCTTCACATCCTTCCATCAAATTACACCATTCCCATTCACTTAAACTCAATTCCTTTCTTTAATCTCAAATCATACCCTCACCCAAAAATCAACACATTTGATCTTGGAGCTTGGAGGAGGTGACACCAAGGTTCCTAAAAGATTTCCTCTTCCATTTTCCCTTCAAAAAGGTAATCTTCAAACTCGTTTCCTCTTCCTTTCCTATAAGGTACAAATTATTTCCTCTATAGTGAGTTTCTGGAGATCCCTAGGTTAGAAGAATTAGAAATTTTTATATCTAGGAGTAAATTAGATTAATCCATAGTCTAAGGGACTGACCTTAAATTAAATTTCCGTATTATTGATAGTATATAGCACTGGAGGACTGGCTTTGGCTCTCAGAGTTCATGGGATTAGGATTTCACTTTTGGCGTTAAGTCTGTGAGTGGATAGCTTATCCCTTTCTTAGTTTTAACGTATTTTTGTCTATATATATTCATATGCAAATAATTTGGTATGTCTTAGCAATATAATTTAAATGTTGGTAGCTTATTTACTTCGACTTGATCACATGAGACAATGACTTGATTTTTGGGAAGAAAATATGACAAATGTTTGTTGCGTTAGTTTCCTATTGAACTTTGGAAAGTTCTCTTTGTTTTGAAAGGTTTTGGATAAAAGCTTCGGACTTTTGCTTGTTTTTGATTTATTAAAGTGTTAAAGCTTTACTTTCTTTAAAGTTACGATTTTATTGTTTTATATAAGATATATTGGTTTGTTTTATAAGAATCTTTATTAAATATTCTGTATAATGGAAAAGAAAGATTTGAGAAAGTCTAGACCGGAATCTGTAGGCTAATGGCAGTAGGCGTTAGCCTTGGGTGCACCTAGGATGTTGGATTTCATGGCCACACATATAGTGTGGTGTGTGCCTGTTATTCATGGCCACGGGAAGAGTGGTGCGTGCCTGATTACGAGTTTCACACGAAGGAAAGGCCACCTAAGTGTGATTCCTGACGAATTTATCCTGGAATAGATGGACTCTGTTTTTGAAAGAAGATTTGGATAATATGGATTAAGATTTCTATTTTTGGTTTCGTTATACATATTATAGTATCATCTTAATATCTAAGTTTGTACATTGTCTCATGTGGGTTAGGGACATTCTATCTCTCACTGAGTTTCTCAAAACTCACCCCGTGATTGTTCTATCCTTTTCAGACACAGGTTTAGGCTTGGGAGCCGATTCTTCAGTTCAGCATCATTTGATTCCTATATGGGTGAGCCCTATTTAGTAATGGACCTTGATTTGTGATTCTGTTTTAGTTGTAATCTTAGTATGTAGCTCCATAGTACTACAGGTAGGGTCCGGCCTTGTTCTGTTTTTGTTGTTGTTATGTATTTATTCATATATATATATATATATATATATATATATATTTCAACTTGTTAGAATTAAAGTTGTGTAAAGGATTTGTTTTCTGAAGAACTTGAACTATGTATTTTTGGATATATGATGGTATTTATATATTTTACTATTATACTGTGTGCTGAGGGGTGTATTCTGGGAATACCTGAATCCCCGATGAAATGTTGTGTTTGTTTATCTTGCAGGGTAACCTTCTGTAATTGGGGAATATTCAAATTACAAAGGGGACTCTGTCGAAATTTTTATAAAATTTTTGTGGCGAAGGCTTACGTAGGGACTTGTCCCTATGTGCTGGTCACGGCCCGGGTTTGGGTCGTGACATATCAACTCCTCGTACATTAAAATAGTTACATTAACAATATAAACTATTTCATCCATAGTGTTTTATAAAAAATATGGTTACTTTTCAGTTTCAAGATCAAAACTCAATTTCTTCCCATGGTAACCGCCATATTGATAATCTTGCATTTCTCCACATTCAGTCATTGATCCAATAACACCTTAAAATTGATTAGTTCAATAATATTAAATCAAAAAAGTTTTATAGTGAATTCAAATATGCTAAATAGAAAATAATGTAGCAAATTTGATTAAAAAAAAAATAACTACTTCAAATAACTACTTATAACAAACTTGCCAACTAATTTGGATTTTTCATTTGTCTCAGCTAGAATATCTCCAAAAGGAACAAATTGAAATGAGTAATATGGCAATCTTACATCAGATCTCTTCACTTGAGTTCCATAGTGAAAGATGATGCTATGTGGATCATTTGTTGTCTTGCATTGACCAGAATTTTCAGCCATATAAAATCTTTGAAGTACAACAATTTCCCTGTGTTAGTTTCCCTTATGCCTTAATATTGTATCTTTCTTGAAGATTGATGCGTGAATTTTAGAACCCTGAAAATAAGGATAATTAATATTATAAATAAGCAACTTAACAAAATAAGCACATAAATTACTAACTAAATTAAAAATGAAAATGACCTTTTCATCAAGAAGAATCATGTTCATAATAGTAACATCTTTCGAACCAGCAGGAATGTGGCTCCACAGTCTTGAGATTCTGACTGTTATTTTTAAGTCATCTTTTCCAACGGCCAAACCACTAATTAAATTTAAACCTGGATCTACCATGACAAATGATGACCTGAAATAAAATATAAAAAATATGTTTAAGAAATAGTAACTAATCAATCGTACTAATCAATTCAATAAAACAAAATAATAAGATAGCAATAGTAAGCAAATAGCTTCCTGTCAAACATGATATTTAACATTGTGCATTACAACAAATAACATTCATAAAAAAATGTCAAAAGTATATTTGACTGATACATTTCAAACAAATATATCACCATGTTAACTTTGTCCAAATTACACAATCAAATATTGTTCAAAATCTCTTAAAAACAACATTATCAGTAACAAATTTTGGGTTAACATCTTTGTCATGAATCAAGATTTTCAATCCTTGCTTACTTTTCACTCTTGATACAACAATGTATAGCTGTCCATGTGAGAAGATAGGCTTGGGCAGATATAGGCCAACACTTGCTAAAGATTGGCCTTGACTTTTGTTTATAGTCATGCAATAGGAAATGGTGATTGGAAATTGTTGCCTCTGCAACTGAAATGGCTATTTTGTTTCTAAAGGAGTCATATTCATTCTTGGAAGAAGTATCTTCTTCCCAAAGCTACTTCCAGTGATCATTGTCACTTTTATAACATGTTGTACCAATCTTATTACAATCAGTCTTGTATCACTACAAAAACTAGCAGTTTCATCAACATTTCTAAGCAACATGATTGGAACATCAACTTTTAATGCAATCTCATGATAAGGTAATCCAGAGCTCTTGATGCTATTAAAAAAGTCACACTATATAGTTCAGCTTGAGAGTTAATATAAACACTCCTGATCATCATTGAGTCAGCATGTAGATGAAGTTTCTCTTCACCTAGAATCATTGAGAACAAATAGTTGTTCACCTATTCTACAACACCAAGAGTCGGAGCTAAAATAGCTTGATCCTTTAAAAAGTTTTCATCGTTGTACCGTTCAAGAAAATTAGGATATCTACTCTCCATCAAAGCTTCAATAGGATCATTAAAATCTTGAATCAATAGTTCAGAAGGAATATCAATTTCAACTTGTCCATCATTGGGTTCAGATAACTTTCCATCACTAACTTTAAGAATCCACTTAGCAAACTCCTTCAATTCATTCACATTACCATAAGCACCATTCATTGATAGCCTCATATTCTAAGTTAACTTTAAAACATGACAACAAGATCACAAATAATAAAATTAATGGAAGAGAACACAATGTCAGATCTGCTACCATTAGGAATTACAGGTAATATTTGCCAAAAGTCTCCTCTTAAGAGAACACATCTACCACCAAATGGTAAATTAAAGCTATTTGGATTCTCATGTTGAAGAATATCTCTCAGAGATCTATCAAAGGCCTCACAACATTGTTTCTTCATCATTGGTGCCTTATCCCAAATGATAAGTTTGGTTGTACACAAACACTTAGCAAGAGGACTTCCTTGACTAAAATTACAGGTAGATTCATCACTAACACCAATTGGAATAGCAAACCATGAATGTGCAGTCCTTCTTCTAGGAAGTAGTGTAGAAGCAATACCATTCGAAGCAATAGTAAGTACAATTTCACCTTGAAATCTCAAAAATGAAGTTGAGGTTGTCCAAATGTAGGTCTTCCCAGTCCTACCATTGACAAAAAAAAAAAAAAATTCTCCTTTATCACTGGATAATGCAGTTAATGTCGTATTAATAACATTTTTTTGTTCTTTTGTCGTAATACTAATCAAATGATTGAATTCTTCTACAAGTGCTACCTTATCATAATCAAGCTGTTCTATAATTAGCTATTACTAAGACTTCTTGAAAATTCTCTATCTGCAAGAGGCATTTGTGGGAAATCTTAAAGTGTTCTTCCATTGTTTCTCAATATTTGTTCTATCTCACATAAACCAAAATTTTGAATTTGATCTTCTGAAAAATGAATATCTAAAAATTGAATCTAATATAAATGTAGTAATCATGTAATATGTATCTTACTTGAGATAGAAGATTATCAAAGCAGAAAGAAAAATTGAAAAGCAAAGAAAAAAAATTCAAAGCTACATCTTCTTTGAAGAATCTTACGATGTTGGTAAACCATGTCTTCACATAAAAATTTCCATGTCTTCTTCCACAAAAACTCTGGTCTTGACATTGAATTTGACAATAAAATATAATAGTTCCCTAATAAGAAGCTTTAATTATAGCCTTAATGAATTCCTTATCATCATCAAGAAGTCCAAGAGCATAACATGCATCTCTAAATGAAGGGTACATAATATCACTTACTATCCTGATATCTTCATCATAACTCTTCGGACCTTTAATATTTGTAACCA
This sequence comes from Pterocarpus macrocarpus, assembly GCA_031439585.1. Lineage (NCBI taxonomy): Eukaryota > Viridiplantae > Streptophyta > Magnoliopsida > Fabales > Fabaceae > Pterocarpus > Pterocarpus macrocarpus. Next base: position 31,075,545 of record CM062520.1, read on the forward strand.
AAATAATTAAGTAGTATAACTCTCTTGAGCTCATAGGAATGTTAAATAATCTACCAAAACAGAAACTTTGCTTCCGACGAGTCCATTTAAATGATTGACCTTTATAAACAAAATACATTGAAAACTCCACATAAGTAATATTCCCAGCAAGATCAGGATAGTTTTCAGTAGCCTCCATCCATGCAATGAACATAGATTTTGTACTTCGCTCTTTATTCAACACAGACTCTAGAACATCACTGTCTTGGTAAATAATAGACTGCTTATTAGGCAAGTGAACAGTAAGTCGCATGACAACTGGTTGTCGATATTGAATATCAAAAGCAAAAATTTGCCAAGCTACATCACAAGCCGAGATATACCAACAATCATAATATTGCTTTATTTCATCTACTTGAGTATTATAACTCTCTTGAGCTCATAGGAATGTTAAATAATCTACCAAAACAAAAACTTTGCTTCCAACAAGTCCATTTAAATGATTGACCTTTGTAAACAAAATACATTGAAAACTCCACATAAGTAATATTCCCAGCAAGATCAAGATAGTTTTCAGTAGCCTCCATCCATGCAATGAACATAGATTTTGTACTTCGCTCTTTATTCAAAACTGACTCTAGAACATCACTGTCTGGGTAAATAACAAACTGCTTCTTAGGTAAGTGAACAATAAGTCACATGACAGCTGGTTATCGATATTGAATATCAAAAGCAAAAATTTGCCAAGCTACATCACAAGCCGAGATATACCAACAATCATAATATTGCTTTATTTCATCTACTTGAGTATTATAACTCTCTTGAGCTCATAGGAATGTTAAATAATCTACCAAAACAAAAACTTTGCTTCCAACAAGTCCATTTAAATGATTGACTTTTATAAACAAAATACATTGAAAACTCCACATAAGTAATATTCCCAGCAAGATCAGGATAGTTTTCAGTAGCCTCTATCCATGCAATGAACATAGATTTTGTACTTCGCTCTTTATTCAAAACAGACTCTAGAACATCACTGTCTGGGTAAATAACAAACTGCTTCTTAGGTAAGTGAACAATAAGTCACATGACAGCTGGTTATCGATATTGAATATCAAAAGCAAAAATTTGCCAAGCTACATCACAAGCCGAGATATACCAACAATCATAATATTGCTTTATTTCATCTACTTGAGTATTATAACTCTCTTGAGCTCATAGGAATGTTAAATAATCTACCAAAACAAAAACTTTGCTTCCAACAAGTCCATTTAAATGATTGACTTTTATAAACAAAATACATTGAAAACTCCACATAAGTAATATTCCCAGCAAGATCAGGATAGTTTTCAGTAGCCTCTATCCATGCAATGAACATAGATTTTGTACTTCGCTCTTTATTCAAAACAGACTCTAGAACATCACTGTCTGGGTAAATAACAAACTGCTTCTTAGGTAAGTGAACAGTAAGTCACATGACAGCTGGTTATCGATATTGAATATCAAAAGCAAAAATTTGCCAAGCTACATCACAAGTCGAGATATACCAACAATCATAATATTGCTTTATTTCATCTACTTGAGTATTATAACTCTCTTGAGCTCATAGGAATGTTAAATAATCTACCAAAACAAAAACTTTGCTTCCAACAAGTCCATTTAAATGATTGACCTTTGTAAACAAAATACATTGAAAACTCCACATAAGTAATATTCCCAGCAAGATCAAGATAGTTTTCAGTAGCCTCCATCCATGCAATGAACATAGATTTTGTACTTCGCTCTTTATTCAAAACAGACTCTAGAACATCACTGTCTGGGTAAATAACAAACTGCTTCTTAGGTAAGTGAACAATAAGTCACATGACAGCTGGTTATCGATATTGAATATCAAAAGCAAAAATTTGCCAAGCTACATCACAAGCTGAGATATACCAACAATCATAATATTGCTTTATTTCATCTACTTGAGTATTATAACTCTCTTGAGCTCATAGGAATGTTAAATAATCTACCAAAACAAAAACTTTGCTTCCAACAAGTCCATTTAAATGATTGACTTTTATAAACAAAATACATTGAAAACTCCACATAAGTAATATTCCCAGCAAGATCAGGATAGTTTTCAGTAGCCTCTATCCATGCAATGAACATAGATTTTGTACTTCGCTCTTTATTCAAAACAGACTCTAGAACATCACTGTCTGGGTAAATAACAAACTGCTTCTTAGGTAAGTGAACAGTAAGTCACATGACAGCTGGTTATCGATATTGAATATCAAAAGCAAAAATTTGCCAAGCTACATCACAAGCCGAGATATACCAACAATCATAATATTGCTTTATTTCATTTACTTGACCATTAGGGGAGTTGCTATCATATAACATTGCTGTTACACAGTCACTATCCTTATTGATTTATTTGAATAAATATTTGATTGCACTTGATTTGTTACACCACGCCACATTAATATGAGATTGGTACTTGAGAAGCAAGAACAGATAATAAGGAACTATCCAACGATTATCAAGGTTAATATTACCTTTCTAGATAACCCTATCATTTTCTCTTCTTCTATACACCGGATAACGATCTTTATCAATAGTAGTTCGCTCAACATGATCCTTGGGGTAAAACTTGCTGCAATTATTATTTTGCATACATAATTATGATTTCTGCATGGACCATGTACCATAAACTCTTCAACAAAATTAAACAATCGAGTATCAAATTCCTTATCAAGCATCTAAACAGAAATGATTTTATCTATGTCTTCAGGAACCAATGCTTTAAGTCATTTGTAAGAAATAAAAGAATATGACAATGAGGTAATCTTCTCTTTTGAAATTCTATTGTGTAGACAACTATAATTAAAAAAAACAAACAAACAAACAACAATGAACTCACTTATAATAAACAAAATATGTGAGTACAAACTTAAAAATATGCAGTGATACTTCTACTATAAAAAATAATGATGAAAAGGTAATAAATGAATTTAAACGTATCAAATATATACCTGCTTTGACTTTCCCAAAAATCTTTGTAGACTTTAAATCCTGCGTTAACTCAGCTTCATTTTGAATACTCTTGCAATGATATCAGGGAGACCTTCAAATTTCAAATTTTGTGAATCCATAAATCTTCTAATTTCCAGCTAGTTTGGATAACATGTAAAAGTAATAAATACATCAGGATAACCAGCCCATTTGCAGATTGCCATTGCATCTTGATAGTTTTGAATCATGTACCTTGCACCTCCAATAAAGCTTGATGGAAAAATTATTCATTTTCCTGTTACTACACTAATCCGTTCACCTTTTAAAATAACATTATCTACACCTTTTTATAAATAGTGTTAGCTCCAATGCGCTTCAGAAACCATTTTGTGGTTATAAACCGAAATGAGTATTATGATTTTGATGAATACCAAATCAAAGTTTAAGTTAATCTTGCTATATATATGAATGAGTTATTTCTAGAAGTGTTTCTTGTCAATCATGTGCATTATATGCTTGAGAATCAACAAAGTCATGTTATCCATTGATACTTTAAATTGAATATACTTGATATGGAATATATGCCTTGTATACTTCTTGAGTTATCATGAAAGAAATAAGAAAGAAGGTTCAAAAGGATGAAAGTGCAACATCAGAAGGGAAAACGATGCCTTAAGAGTGAATACTATTCATTCAAAAAGATGACTTTATCTAGAAAGGAAAATCTCTAGAGACATGCTTCTCATGAAATGTTACACCTTCAAAGCTTCCTCTGCATGCTTCAATAGACACATTCAAAAAGTCAAAAAGGTGACTTGATAAGAAGCAGAAGAGGCGCTAACAAGTCTGAATAGTTGGCAAGCTAACAAACATCTACTTTTCTATTTCTGTGTAAGTTTTGAAGAATGGGAAAAAGGAAGGTTATTTCTTCTCTATCCAGTCATAGACCAGCAGACAAAAAGGATCATAAGGATCAAGGCTTGCAAGATTCAACAGTCATATTTCAAAGTCTATATAAGGCTGAAAATTGAAGAAAGAATAGTTAGACTGTTTGAATATTTTCTATGTAAAAAGAGCTTCCTTTCTTCATCCTTCTTAAGTTTCTAAAGCACTAGAAAGTTACTCATCGTAACTTTAGGATATAAGAAAATCTTCTCTTCTAGTCTGTAATAGATAATATTCTCTCTTTGAGAATTTAGATAAGTCTCACACAAAATACTTCATCGTCCATTCTCTGCTAAGAAAGTTAGTATGAGTGTTCAAACAAAACATATTATTCACATCATTGGTATCTGGATCCAGTAGTAGTTAGTAAGAAGCTAGAGAGGCTAGGAAAATACTACTAAGCTTGGAGAGACTAGGAAAATACTTCATGTTTGTAATGCTTGAAGAGGTTTGAAAAAGACTATTCGTTTGTAAGAAGTTTGGACAAAGAATACTTGAAGTATAAAATCTCAGCAAAAAGTTGGGGACTGGAAATAGGCAAGTGATTTGGCCGAACCAGTATAAAAATCTCTTGTGTGATTATCTTTATCTCTAATCTTATTATTCGAATTTATCACATGGGTTTAACTTTGTTTAAAATTTATCTGAAACAAAGTTTATTTCTATTTTACATATAACTAAACAATGTTATAAACTAACACAATCACTTTCGCAATCCAAGTTTAAACTTGAGATAGATTATTTTCACAAAAGTTTTCAAATATTAAAGTCTATTGAAAGTACGATTCAATCTCCCTTCTCGTGATATCCCATCCAACAAATAGCCCTTAGTTTCTTTTGATTATGTCTAACATATGCCAATCTTTGAGATTCAATCATTGTATATGTATCCACAATAAACTACTGCAATAGTCTTCAAGCATAAAGTAGGATAGCAACTTTACCTTCTCTTTCTTGAAGTCTAAAAGTAAAGAATTGTCACATTGTTATTTTTCATATTTTACGACTATCAGGATCAGAAGCTTGACTATGTAAAGTATTAGTTATAAATCCATCTTCTCCATAGGGGAATAAAAGAGGATATTGTAGTGCTAAATAAGATGGATGTAGTTCATCAATTCTTTGGAGATCTCCAGACTATGTCTCAATAATAATATCCTGCTTTGAATTTGCCATATCAATATCTCCGACTATGAGACCAATAATTTCTGATGCAATAGGCAAATTGTAATTCCTTGCATCTGTGATTCTGTTTCGAATCAACATAGCTTCACATTTGCTGAATCTTCTAATTGAAATCTATCACGTGCCATTCTGAATGACTATGCAAGAAGGTTATCTTCATCTAAGATATCTTTCAACAATTGAACTATATATGGATTAAGATCAGTAGCACTATCTCTTGTCCTATTAACATAAGTCAAGAAAATTTTTTAGTAACATGTATAGATAGCATTAATTATAAAAATAAAAGGGCAACAAACATGTGATGTAAGATAAGTATAACCTTAGGGCTTTCATCCTATTGTTGACTTCATTTTTAGTATCATATATACAATTGTGCAAATTTCAGGCTTTATCCTTCAATAGGTAACAAACTTCCTATTCTATGATGATTTTGACCAGATAATCGAAATAAAAATCTATCTTTACCATTATTAACACTTCTATCAATCCTTCCACCCATTGATGTGAAAACAAACATACTATTGTAAGCTCAATAATGCTCTAAGAAGTCTCTTGATTTAGTTGATTCAATATCAAAATATAATCTTAGCAGAGTTTCAGGAGGAACTATCAATAAAGCCAAATGTACATTCCCTTTAGAGCAACATAAAAAGAAGACTAGATTTGAAGTCCTTTGGGTTTGCTTGATTCTTTTAGAAAACTAGAATGTTGCACCACAATTTGGACATGTATAAATAGGATCACCAAGATCGTCATAATCTACAAAATAAACAACATTGAAAAACTCACCGAAGGAACCACATAATAACAACAACAACAACAATATCATCTTTGTCATTTTATAACATTTAGTTGTATTACCTGGTCTTGTGCACTTTCTATAAAGATTCCATCCAAATCTTCCTCTGTAATTGCCAAGACCAAAAAAGATATTAAAAATTGCATATTGTACATATATATAAAAACAAATGACAATGTCAGGACAATGTTGAAAAATACCTTCATTATTAATATCATGTTCGTTATCATCTAACATAAGATCATAATCCTACAAGAAAATATTAGAATTTCTCACCACATTTGGAAGATGTACTCGCTCCTCGGGTTTAATGGACAAACATGACAAACGAACTGGTTGTTGGTATGATAGACAATTTGTTTGTGTAGGATGCTCCACAATAATACTTTTTCCTATTTTGTCATTTTCATTGTTGGCACATTTAGTAGGTCTTCTAGAATGTTCTTTATCAACTCCAGTATCATGAATTTAAAAAAAAAATAATGTATCAAATTAATAAATTAATATAGTATTTAATTAAAAATATAGAAACAATATCCAAATCTTAAGTTGTATAGCATATTGTGTAATTATAATAAAATTAGCTATAAAACACTACAAAACTAATAGGAAAAAAAAATAATAACAAGTAAATTAGAGGTGATGTATGCTTTATAAATATTTTTCTTAACAAATTATTATTGGAAATTGAATTGGAGAGAAGAGTTGAGAGCTTTCTTACTGCCATTTTTAGTAAGTACATTTTTATCACATTGTGTGTCCATTTCTCAACATATTTGTTTGCAAATATTTCCACTAATGACATGCTTCCTCGAAGGAAAACTTTGAGTCATTCCAGCTAAAATAAAAGCTCAAAGAAATACATATTGTTAATATGATATTCTACATTATCATGAAATCACCAAACAAATTACAATACAAACAATAGGAAAAGAAGTCTATAATAACAATAGCTCAATTACATGTAATTCTTGCATGAAGAATTGAATGCACACTTACCATTATTGTTAGTAGATACATGTTTATCACATTGTGTGACCTCTTTTGAGCATATTTGTTTGTTCCATTGATAATATGTCTACCTTGAGGCAAAATTTTAGCTCTCACAATTGGATTGGAAACAATACTCTCTTATCAATTAACTTTGACTTGTTATTTTCCTTAGAAAGTCCTTGAACCGCTTTGTCACCTATCAAAATAAAATGAACAAAGTAGTTATAGTAAAATAAAATAGTCAATTAGAAAAAAGTATTAAATAAAAACAATAAATGTACTCAATTTATCATCTTGCTTAACACCATCAAATCTAGTTTTTAAGCTCAAAATACAACTGCTCAAATCTCCAAATTCTCTTCTACAACGTTGTAAGGACAACTCTCCACCAAAAAAAACATGCTGGCTTATATTGCATAACATATCACCATAGCCAAGAATAGAAGAACAACCAATTTGAACCTCTAATGAAGATCGAGATTACATATCTTTTTTTTATGATATAAGCCCATTGTTGAAGAACCTACATGCAAATCAAATGAAACAACATTCATACAATAAAAAGCCACTTCAAAGCAAAAACACAAAAAAATAAAAGAACAAAAAATTCACCCTTATCTTTGCAAATGTTTTCAAATTCCTTAACTACAACTCGCCTCTTTTTTCATTGATTAGAGGCCTTCATAACCTCAACTGATATTCATAACAATTTTCAACATTTTAAAACTATTTTTTGGTGCTAATATTGCTACTCAACCTACTAACATAGTATATTTGTAACATTCAATAGCAACAAAAAAGAAGTGTATTAACAAAATAAAATATGCACTACTAATATAAACTACGACCAAGAGATAAACAAAAAAACAAATAGAACCTGGAAATAGATTGATAGATATCATATTATACAATCACTGATATTATTATAAGAAAAAAATCACATATAAAGATCACATTTGAAATCTAAAGCTTATGACACCAATAAAAAGATAATCATTCAAAGCAATTCAACAAAACTACCTTTAATACCCCAATCCACTGAAGATGTTACCTCAAAAATCCAAACTAAAGAAGCTTTCTTTAATAGCAACTTAACCCAAATTATCTTCCTGATTGTAGATTGTTTGTGAAGCACAAAGAAAGTCAAGTCACCACATTAGCACAAATGAATATTTGATGGGTATAGGGTTATCAAACTTACAGGAAAAAGGTGAACAAGGTTCTTGTTTTTTTTTGTTTAGGGGGTTATGAAATTTGTAGATGTCGTGTTAAAGGAAAAAGGTGTATTTGAATTTTTAAAAACAAAACTCTTTTTATTATTATCTATAGGCTCTTTTTTCGTTGGTATTTATGTTGTGGTTGTTAACTGATGGTTATAAACTTGTACAGAAAGATAGCTTTTTAATCTTTTATTGTTACTTGTGTGTTAAACTCTCAAATCAGCCTTTTCATTTTTCTTGTTTAGTGTACATGGTGAGTAGGGTGTTCTATTTAAGTTTTAGAGATTTTTTTTCTTTTGTTTAATGCGTGGAGTCTTTTTTTTTTTTTTTGGAGTTCCATGCAAGAATTTCCCCTCTATAATAAAACCCACGTAGAAACCTTGAAATATAATAAAGATAGACTAGTTAAAAATTTTATTTTCGTGCTGTTCACATATCACTAACTTACCCTAGCCATCATATTTGAATTCTATTTAACTTGAGCATTGGAGTGCTTTTATAGGTTCCCACTAGCACTATGTCTAGCTTGAGGAGACCAACCTGCACCAACTCGATTCTTCTAGATAAGAACACAATTGAACTGAGATTATATATAGTTATAAATAAGGGTGTTCACGGGTAGATCCGACTACCTGACCTAACCATAACGAATTTCTTGGTTGGGTCAAGTAATTGGGTTAGTTTGAGTCAAACTCGATTAACCCATTCTTTGATTGGTTCGGGTACCGAGTCTAGAAGATGCTACTCGATGACCCAAACCCATCTATAAAATATATAAAAAAAAATACACATTTTCTTTATTCAAATCACACTCAAAAACCCTAATCTTTCTTTCTTCTCTTTTCTTTATCGAATGCGTTATTCTGCCTCCCCTTGCGCTTATCCTTTCCGCCTTTCTTTAGCCATTACGCATTGCCAACCATTGCCACCACCATGACCCTTTAGCCCATGCTTTCCTTCTTGTCTCCTCCCCTTTTTTAGGTCTCCACTCCAATTGTCACATTGGGAAGGCTGCTGTAAGAGATAAGGGTTTGCTGGTCATTGCTATGTGTTCACTGTTCTGGTCCATTGCCAAATGCTAATTGCCACTACATGCCACTGTGTGCTGCCTTCTTTCACCACAAGTTAAGCCATGTCTTAGTCTATTTCTTGCCCTTGCACGAGACTTGAATCTTGATGTATACTTTTTTTTTTTTTGAGCCATTGGAGTGTTCAGTCTCTTGATTCTTGATATATATTTGGAAGTTGGAAGTAAAGGCAAAAATGATGGAGGTATTTTCTTGTTTTTTTCCTTTTTTTTGGGGGGTTGGGGGAATATGACATTTTCTTGTTTCTATGAGAGGCTTGATGGAGGCCAAGTAAAAAGAGTGCGAAACACTAAATCCGGCTACCCGACCCAACCCGACCCGATATCAAGTGATTGGGTTGGTTTTTGTATTTCTTAAACTTGACTTGACCCAATATGTGAACACACTTAGTTTTAAAGAAAATGCAGGATGATGCATTACATGATCCCAATTTTAATTAGGGATGGCAAAAAGATTCGTCTAAATGTGTATTTGCGGGGATTACTTGCGATGGTGGTGAGTATGGGGATAGTATTAGTCTTTACAAGGCTGGGGACAAGGTCCTCATTTACGAAAAAGGGTAAGGGATGAGATCTTCACTCATGGAGATCTACCAAGTCCCCACTTAAATGTAGGGGTGGAAATAAGCTAGGTGGCTTGTCGATGGCCTATGACTTAGCCTGTATTAAGCCGACTCTGGCCTAGCCTATTTAGTAAACAAGTTAGGCCAAGGCATTTCAAAAGCATTTTTAAATTAAAAAGCCATATTATAGGCTTTGTAAAAAGCCAATTGGATCTAACAGAATGGTTTATTTATACTATATTATTACTATTATGATTTTTATATAAATCATGTAAATTATATTATATTATTATTTCAAAAACCTAATGATAATAGAAGTCTTTTAATCTATATAGAAATAGACTTTTCACCATATTTAGGAAAATCTTTGGTCCATATAGGAATATATTTTTGTTTATTTAAGAGAAGAATTCTTAGTTTATTTAAAAGTCTTATTATCAAGTAGGCCGTTAAATAGACTTGTAGGCTAGGCCTTTAAAAAAAATAGTCTATATCAGATAATAGGCTTAGGTTTGGGCTGCATATTTGAAATGCAGTTTAGGCCTATTTAAGCTAAAGCATAACTTGCAGGGATTACTCGCGATGGGGGGTGCGTATGGGGATGGTATTAGTCCCCACAGGGTTGGAGACAAGGTCCTTGCCATATGGAGATTCGCTAAGTCCCCACTTACATATAAAATTACCTAAATAACCTTATATATATACATTAATACACATACCCAAACTCTAGGGGGATATTTATAATTTGGATTTTTGCAATTATCTTTTATGATTATAATTGTTATTAAAATTATTGGATTTTCATCATACATTTTTATTGTTAATTCAGATTGTATTGTATAAGTAGTATTATAATAGATTGTGGATATTATGTATACTTTATTTATGTTTAAGAGTAATTTTTTGATATTTTTTTTGGATTCTTTTTTGGCTTAAATCCGCAGAAGCAAATTTCCAAACGGGGGGAGGAAGCAATTTTCTATGGATATTCCATTCCTAATTTTAATCTTGTCATAGAATAAAGTAATTTTTTTACGGTGTAAAGAAAACCATAAAGAATCTGAATCCAGATCAGTCTGGCGATAACAAACAGTGACGCATTATGGCATGATTGAATGCGTAGACTCTCAATTGTGTCAGTTTTTAGTGAAAGGGAAACAATAGCCAACGAAACTGAAAGGTTGCATGATTTTTGTCTGACTATGATATGGATCCTTATCTCTCTATCATTGAGTAGAGTCAGTGAATCTCATTTCAATTACATGGTTCATTGGCAAATCAAGTAATTTTCACTTCTATTATGTAAAAAGTAAAACCCAACTCGAAATTCAACGATTCCAGCCAATATGGACTGTTTCTTCTACTCTGTCATAAGTCATAACTGTGTTGAGATTCTGAATTTCTTCGTCCTGGATTCTCTCAACACGGTAAAAAAAAAACAAAAAAAAACGGATTCCTTCTCAAAATATGAGGAATGTTTCTCCACCACTTCATCTTCCCCAGCTTCACTCAACAAGTCAACATCGACCTGAATCTTTCATCTCAATCTGATTCCCAAACAAGGACGCAACCTCACATTCCTAAACTTGGGCCCATTACCCCTAAAAGTCATGCTGCTGATGGTCCACCATGATTTGTACATGTTATACTTCATCAAGACACTAGATTGGAGGCCCATATTGGATACATCAATTGCAATTTATCCCCCCCAAATTCCAGGTGATCTGTCAGCGTGCTCATTTATGATAATAAGGAAATTATTTCAAGTCTGCGAAAGAGGATTATTTCACATTATTTTATTTGCATACGGTGTTATCTACTGCAACCACCAAATTGAAGTTTGAATTTTTATCTAAATCATAAAAATATTTATATTAAATTATTATTATGAAATTTATTAAAATTAAAAATAAAATTTAAATAAAAAAAATATTGTTAGAAAATTATTTAAAAGTAATTTCAAAATAAAATTTTTTCAGCAAAAAAGTAATTCATAAACCACTTCCATAAGCTCTATCAAAATTGATTTTAGAGGAACTTCACTATTTTGATATTCGTTGACAGGTGTGTCCGTATCCACCATTTCCATTTATGAAGTTTTAAATAGAATCTGGCTAAACGTACAAGTATCATTATTTTTACTTTATCATAGAAATTAAAATTCATATGAAAAAAATTAAATGTTATTTGACATTAAAAAGAACTAAATTAATCTTACATTGTATTTGGTTGGGGTGAGGTTGGAAGAAAGGAAAAGGAAATGGAAAGGAAATTATCTCATTTCCCTTATTTGGTTGGGGAAAAAAATTGGGAAAGAGAGTTTAAACAATGCTGAACACTCGGTCCTGTAACATCCGAATGAGCAGTGTGTCTTGACTAATACTATTAATTGATTTACTTCGATGTGTTATAGCTATACAAGTAGTTAGTATTGAAATGTGAATATTAGGGTTAGATAAATTCAAGTTTCTTTATAGAAAATGTATGTAAACAACTTAGCAACATTTTGCTAGTTTAATAGAAATTGGGTGAATTTAAGTGTTTTATAGTGCAAACACCAAATAGGTAGAAATTTGTACTGCAAGATAATATAAGTATCAATTGAAAACCCTAATATATATGGCCAGGAACTAACCACTCACCCCATTATATTGGCTAAATGGTAGCCACATGATTGGAGATTTAATAAAATTTAAAATGCCAAACAAATCTATCAATCACATTCTTTTTCCAACTTTCCAACTTTGTCCACAAGTTAACAAATTCTTCACTCCATGCCCTCTAAAATTTCGGTTTGCCTCCTCCATTTCACACTCTTCATTTTCTTCTTCATGTTCACTCCATCTCCAACCTCTCAACCTTCACTCAAGACCTTGGTGATCTTAGCCTCTTTGGATCAAAATCCTTCACTTTTCTTTGCATATCCTCAAGTAAGTCTTAAGATCAACTCAAAAATCCCTTTCCCCTTGACCTTTGGGCATCAACCCATCAAAAATCAAGAGAGGGTTTATACATATTTCAAGGTATTGAAGCCATAGCACCATCAAATTTCAAGTAGAAAGACTAAAGCTCTGGATATTAGGTAGGATTTTCTTGGATTTTGTTCTTTATGATTTAGAGTTGATTAGAGTTTCTTCATGTCATCCTAATTTGATGATACTTGATTATCATATGACTTATTTGTAGTGATTTAAGATGAGAATCATTGGTTTGGATTGAAGAATTGATTAAAAGACAAGGATAGAACATAAGCAAGAATGCTATAATGAAACACTAGGTGCACTATCCGTACAACGAACGGTACGATTGCACCCATACACATCAAATTCAAGTGAGACCAATTTTAGATGAAACTAGACTTCCAATCCAACCATATAAATTATAAGTCCATTGGATTAAAAATGAGAGAGGTATTATTTTTAGAAATAAAGTGTTAAAATCCATTCCTTATCCTGACCAGTAAGTGCTGTGAATAGCACAATTCACCCTATACAACCTCAAATTAAGTGCAACAAATTTTATTAGAAAGCAAACATATATGTAATCATACCATAAAAATTTCATATTTAGATTCTAATTACATTTCCAATAATTCTCTAAAGTTACCTTATATCCTATTCGAGTCAGAACAAGGCAATATATAATAGCCTACTTGGGGAGCTCATAACTTGAGCTCCACTTACCCAATGAGGATGAAACTTACTGGGATTGAAACATGACTCAATTAGCTACAGTTTGGCATAAAATTCGTATAAAAGTGATAAGAGTTGAAATTTTAGTGATTTTTTAAAATTAGATACTCTAGTCTATCCTAAAATGGGATAGTCTATCATGAACAACATTGCACTATTGCTCACTGTTGGGCAGAAAGAGGAGACGGGAGATGAGTGATGAGAAGGGGAGGGGCTAGGATGCACAACACCACTGAAGATGTTACATGGTCCCTCCCCTCTTTTATCTCTTCTTTTTTTTTTTTTTTTTTTTCAAATCAACACTTCTAAAAATTTCATCTAAATAATTTTAATTCCTTTATGACTATGTTATTAAAAATAAATACAGAAAAATACCTAAAACACAAGCTATGTAAAATTTTAAAATTTCTCAATTACTAGTATTTATTCTAAACAGACATTTTATTTTAAATATGGTATTATATAAGTTTTGATTTTCTTTTTGTGCTATGTTAAGAGTTTAAACAATAGCTGAATAATATTTTTGGTATTGTTTAGTTGATAAAACATATTTTTAAGTAATATTTTTGAAATATTATATTAACTAAAAATATTACTTCTATTTTAAATAATTTTGAATAATTTATTTTTATTAATATTAGTTTGATTTAAAAGTTTGATATTATTTTAAACTATTAAATTAAAAATAGTGAAATTTTTTATTTGATATTAATTAATATAGTTGAAATATCTTTTATAACAATATAAGGGTAAAATTGTTATTTGGCAGCATTATCTTTTTCTTTCCTTTCACTTTTCCACACAAACAAACAATAGAAAATAATTCTTCTTCTATTTTCTTTCCTCTTATTTTCCTTGCATCCTAACATACCTATATAAAATATAAATCTACTCTATTTCATTTCACTCAACTTACTTTCTCTTAACTTCCATCGTTTCATTTTCTTTCATCCATTCAAACAAAGCCTTAATCTCTTAATCAAATATCTCACCTTATTCGAGATCATATGTCTATAATCTATCTATACTACTAATCAAACAGAAGAAATAACATGAAAAATTTTACATGTATTACAAATAGGGTGATTCTACATTTAATGCATTTATTTGGAAATTAAAAACAAAGAAAAATAATTAAAAAAGGGGGACAAAGAAAAAAAAAGCGTTCATTTATATGGAAAACCCCATCTCAGTAATTTCAATATTCATAGAAGCACCCATCCAAATTGATAGAGGTACCAAATATTATAATTATAATGTTGCAATTAATATATTTGTTGTGTAGTTTAATGAGGGGTGGGATTGGCACTCTCATTTGCCTATCTACACTCCCCATTAATAGATTATAATGTTAATTTCATAAACTACCGTTGCCAAATTCAATTAATTTTATTAAAATAAAATCATTATTGATTATATTATTTTTTATCTGTTCATACTCCTATTTAATACTAATTATTCCCTATTTTATTTTTCTAAAAGAAGAAGGTGACTTCCCAAGTCTCTTGACCATCCTCCGAAATAAAATAGGTTTGATAAAGTCTTCAATCAGTCAAAGCTATATGAGTCCGACAAGAAGGACTCTTTCTTGGGCTAGATTCCCACACGGTTCTCATCAAGCTGTCTTCCAAGCGATTCGATCCGGACGTTGATTGACATGCTGCAATTCTATCTTGAGTCATGCTATTTGGCACATAGGCATTCACTTTTTATCTGCATATTCCATACTTAACTGCCAAAGTTTCTTTGTAAGTTGTATGATAGGGAAGCTCTGCTGGCTTGAACTGTCCACTAGCATGTCCGCAGTAGAACTTTTGGCCTTCAATTTCTTCTATAAGGACGGCTCCCTAGTATTGGTCATTAGCATCTGTTTGTAAAATCCGTTTTCCTTCTCCAGGTTTTTTGAGGGGAGGTGGATTCTTTGCTGCCTGTTTTAGGCGCTTTACAGCTTCAGTTTGTTCCGGTTCCCATGGAGGAGCTTTTTTCTTGAGAAGCTTGGACAGTTTTGTGGTGTCTTTGGAAATATGCAGAATGAAATCCCTTATGTAATTCAGGATTCCTAAGAACTATTGGATCTGCTTCATGGCCATTTTTTCATCAGGGAATTTTGGAAGCTCTTCAGCAATGTGCAGCTGCAGCACATATTTTCCTTGAGCAAAGTGTATTCCCAGAAAATCTACTTCAGTAGTTCCGATCTGGGACTTTCTTGATGATAACATTACTCCATATTGGTCACAAATTTTATAGAATTCTTCCAAGAGTTGCTTGTGACTGTTTTCATTGGGAGAGAAAAGGAGTATGTCATCGATGTAAATGAGAGCACGGTCAAGAAGGGGTTCAAAGACTCTGGTCATGGCCTTTTGGAATAGTGATGGGGCGACTTTGAGCCCAAAGGGTAAGACAGTCCATTGGTAATGGGCATTGGGAATGCAAAATGCGATTTTTGGTCTGTCTTTTGGGTTAAGGCCCAATTGCCAAAATCCTGATTTCAGGTCAAACTTTGAAAAAATATGAGCATTCCGGATATAGGAATAAAGAGAATAAATCTTTGGAAGAGGAAACTTATCATCTTTAAGGAATTGGTTTAGCGGACGATAATCGATGACAAGTCTATTTTTTCCTCGAGCCTGCTCAGATCTCTTATTCACATAAAAAGCTTGGCATGCCCAATCAGATTTGGTTGGTTCAATCAGTCCTTGTTTCAGCAATTGTTGGCATTCTTCAAATGCTACTGCTCTATCAGATGGTGACATTCCAGGATGAAGCGCC
Organism: Pterocarpus macrocarpus; assembly: GCA_031439585.1. NCBI lineage: Eukaryota > Viridiplantae > Streptophyta > Magnoliopsida > Fabales > Fabaceae > Pterocarpus > Pterocarpus macrocarpus. The sequence goes on from CM062520.1 coordinate 31,091,780, forward strand.
TTGGTTAGATTGATGTCTTCATTTAATTTGATTGGCAATTCTATGAAGAATTTTTCATTTTTCCAAAGTGGATGAGGATGTTTGAAGACATCATGGCTGTCAGCACTCATCTTAAGGAGTTTGTCCCTTATGTCTTCATATCCCAATGGTGCATCTGCAAGAGTAAACAATTTTGGGATAGTAGAATAAGGCTTGAACTCCCTTTTGAATTTAATCCCTTGAGAGAGGATTTGAAGTCTATGATTTTAAGTGTAGACATCCATGCCAATCATAAGATCTTTGTTAGGCAAATCTGTTCTAATAACTTTGTTCCAGATAATGCATCCTGGGAAAAATTTGATTCCAATCTTGTGTTTAGTAATCAGATCTGTCCAGAAAATCTTGCCGTCTGCTGCCTTGAAGAAATGAACACTGGGTTCCCAAGCAGATGATGGGAGGATCACCGGATTCATTAAAGTCTTTTGTGCTCCTATATCCATAAAAGCAATGGCTTTGATTGGCATGTCATATTTGGAGGGAAGAATATGAATCTTAATGTTTGGCAGTGGTGGAACTGGATCAAGTGAACTGATTTCTAAATTTGGAAGTCTGGGGACTCCTTCTACTTGTAGGACAGGGAAGTGTTCTTCAGAACTAGAAGAATCTGACTCACTACTTTCTTCGGAGTCTGTGTATTCCAACCCGAAGATAGTAGAGGCATTTGGTTGATCTTGCTCAATGTCTTCATCTACGGCTAGGTCAAGGGAATGAATTAGCTTGGAAGCCTTTTCCTTTTTATTTGGACAATTTTTTGAAAAATGTCCTTTCTTGCCACAAATGAAACACCGTTTGCCATCTTTTTCTCGATAAGGCTTTCTTTTGAAGAATTTGACCTTCTTCTTCTTCCCTTTCTTGTTCATGAATATTTTATTTTTCTTTCTGGCGGTTGGCTTGTAATGATAGCTACAGTCTTTCTTTTTGCACTTAATATCCAGATAATTCTTTTTGCAAGCTTTGGTGTACTTCTTTCTTTCTTTGAGAATGTTTTCAAAGAGGACTTGTTGACTGCATAATTTGTCCAATGCAGCAAGGCACGTCTGGTGAATTTCTCCAAGAGTCATGCTTACAATGTCTCTTTGCATAGTAGTAAACATTCGGTACATTTCTGCTTGGAGTTCTTCGGGAAGAGAGCTGACATAAGTGTTCTTAAGGCTAGGATCATTATAGCCATTTAATTGATAAAACCTTTGAGCCATTCTTTTGAAATGGCGTTCTAGTTCAAATTTTTTCAGAGAACAACACTTCATGTCAAAGTATTCCTTCCAAATTTCCTTTCGAACAAGACTGTGGTCACCAAGAAATTCATGGTGGAGTGCTGCAATAATAGTATCAGTACTCTCTAGTATGTGTAGTTCATCTTGCCTTACAGGACCAAGGCTACAATACCACTCTTTGAGGACTCCAATCATGTGTGCACAGAATTCTTCAATGACTCGGTATCGATCAGCATCAGGTGGAACCATCTTAGCATCCATCCATGCTTTAAAGCCTAAAAACCTTTTTCTCCATTGAGATGGTGGGACGTCATCGATAATGAACAACGATCCTCCAGATAGCGGAGGAGTATTGATTTCTTGAGGCTTTAAAGATGATAACTGAGCCCCTCTAGCTGTCTTAGTCTCTACAGTTGTGGCCATGAGAATCCTAGTGATATCAGCATGCTCATCGTCACTAGGGATTTTGACAGATGCTTCGACACTCTAATCATTGCTATCTGTTTGCTCCTGATAGACATGTGAGGCTATCATGGCTTGAGATAGTGGAACTGTATCAGGGTCAATATCTGATGTTTGAGTCTTTATTGGAGATGGTTCAGGTTCAGGAGACTTTGGATTCTGAATTGGTTGTAAAAAACTAAGGAAGACTCAACAACTTCTTTCCTCTTTGGGTTTTCTCTGGAGGGTCGAGATCTTTCTCCAAAGAATATTGTTTTTGGTGGTAGGATTGGTGGTAATAAAGGTGGAGGTTTATGTCATTATGGAGATGGCAAGAGGCTGAGATATATTTTTGGTGGAGGAGCAAGAATAAGTCTGGCTCTGGTTGTTTTTGAAGGCTTTTTGTATACTCATAGAGTTCTTCTATACTGTGGCTAAGCCTTTGAAGTTCTCTTTCTCTTTGATCAAAAGCCTAGTCATGGATATTTCAAACAGGAAGTTGTTGGATTTCCATTTCCAAGACTTCGATTCTGGCTTTTGTCTCTGTATAGTATTTCTGCAATTTTTCAGACAGTATCTCCAACTGTTGCTCTACGGCCGTCATGAGGCTATCAATCTTTTGATTGATTTTTATCTGCAGTCCATTTTAGGCTATGGAGTTTTCAGTTTGCCAGTTTAGAACTTCTTCAGCTTGAGTAAGAGGTTTCAACTTCCCATCTGGTTGTACTTCAGTAGGCTGGATAAAAGGTTTAGTATGTGTCTGGGTGGTAGGGTTGGATTTTCTTTCTAGAGCTGGAAAATCAGCTCTGTAGGTGGCTGAAATGGAAGCAAACATCATGCACAAGATTTTTGGTGTTGTTGGGATAGAAAGTGTGGATTCTGGGCTTTTACAGAAAAAAGAGTTTGTGGTATTTTGTGGTGGTGGCCAAGTGACAAGATTAGGATCTTCAGGTGGTGGTGGATACCCTTCTTGTCAGAGTATCCTAAGGGCTTCTTCATAGATTGGCAATGGTTCCTTCTTCTTTCTAATTCTTACCCAGGGACCATTGTCTGGATCAAATTTCCTCTACGGCTTAAGAGGAGGCCTGCAAGGAGCAGCAGGACGCTTACAGTTTCCTGTGCATGCCCTTCGTCATTCATCATTTTCTAGCATGGGATAGAACCATGTGTCACAAGTACAGCTTGGTTCATACATTCTTAATCCAGGAATATCTCATAAGAAATAACCATTAATTTTATCAGAGTAGATGATCTGTCCATTTGGCTCAATAGCATGGATTGGCAGCTTCTTTTCGGCTGCTCCGAGAGTGATCATCATGGTGTGGAAGACTGGAGGGTTTCCTTCAGAAGGTTCTTCTTGATCTGGCCTTTTGAAAATAGTTCTGATAGTTCCATCAGCAGACCTTTGAAAACTTGCTTCAGTTGAAACACAGGGGTGCTGTTCCTTTTGAAATTTTCATAGTTGCTTATCCATTCAAGCGGCATGAACTGCAGAAGGTCCTTCTTTGGAATCTGAACGATGGAGGGAGTCTCATCGTTTGAAGTGGCCAGGACCGTCAAGGCATTTTCATTAAAGCCTTTTGGAGTAGGTAGATCAAAATAATGATCTTGAAGCCTATAAATTAGCTGATGCTGCAATGAGGCGGCTAGGGCAGTTCCATCTTGTGGAGCCCCCATGAGTTGGACCTGTACTTTGAATTTGGTGGTCAAAGTGGGGTCTCTAAGATGGACATTGAAGTTGGGGAACATGGTTAAAACAACACTACCGACATTTAGTGTCGTTAAAACAATTCCGATGGTGGCATGTTCAAGATTCTAGAAAGTCGTGTCCAGTAGGTTAACCTTGGCGGTAATAGGAAGTCCTTTTCTCCCATGAAAGGAAAGAACTGGTCTAATAGCCTCAAAGTGAAGGCTAACATATCCTTCTCTCTGCCAAAGCCGGATAAGAGTAGGATTGATTTTCAGATCAACATATTGTTCGGTGCTGGTGGCTTGGAGAGCACATTCATCCATTTTTGTAGTTTGGATATACTCTTTTACATCAGGTCTAGGGGTTGAGATAAGCTTTTTACGGAGCCACCTAAATAGTCCTTTTTCTCTTCTAAAGACATTATAGGGACTAAGGAAAGGAGGAATAGAGCTTTCTATTTGAGCATGTTCAGGGACATAGGAATATTCTATAAGGTTTTCTATTTTGGAAGCAATGTTAGTAGGGAGAATGAGTAAAGAAGAACCCAACTCACAGATGGCGTCCTCCTCAGATAATGCTTTCCACAAACCTTTATCCTTAACTTCAAGACTATCCATCTTAGAGTCTTGTTAAAAGACCCTTTCTTCCAAAATAGAAAATCTCATAGAATATTCCTATATCGTTGAAGATGCTCAAATAGAAAGTTCTATTCCTCCTCTCCTTAGTCCCTATAATGTCTTAGAAGAGAAAAAGGACGCAAAAAGCTTATCTCAACCCCTAGACCTGGTGTAAAAGAATATATCCAGACTACAAAAATGGATGAATGTGCTCTCCAAGCCACCAGCGCCGAACAATATGTTGATCTGGAAATCAATCCTACTCTCATCCGGCTTTGGCAGAGATAAGGATATGTTAGCTTTCACCTTGGGGTTATTAGACTAGTTTTTTCCCTTCATAGGAGAAAAGGACTTCCTATTACTGCCAAGGTTAGCCTACTGGACACTACTTTCTAGAATCTTGAACATGCCACCATCGAAACTGTTTTAACGACACTAAATGCAGGTATTGTTGTTTTAACCATGTTCCCCAACTTCAATGTCCATCTTAGAGACCCCACTTTGACCACCAGATTCAAAGTACAGGTCCAGCTCATAGGGGCTCCACAAGATGGAACTACCCTAGTTGCCTCATTGCAGCATCAGCTAATTTATAGGCTTCAAGATCATTGTTTTGATCTGCCTACTCCAAAAGGCTTTAATGAAAATGCCTTGATGGTCCTGGCCACTTCAAACAATGAAACACCCTCCATCGTTTAGATTCCAAAGAAGGACCTTCTGCAGCTCATGCTGCTTGAATGGATAAGAAACTATGAAAATTTCAAAAGGAACAGCACTCCTACTATTTCAACTAAAGCAAGTTTTCAAAGGTCTGCTGATGAAACTGTCAGAACTATTTTCAAAAGGCTAGATCAAGAAGAACCTTCTGAAGGAAACCCTCCAGTCTTCCACACCATGATGATCACTCTCGGAGCAGCCGAAAAGAAGCTGCCAATCCATGTTATTGAGCCAAATGGACATATTATCTACTCTGATAAAATCGATGGTCATTTCTTATGGGATATTCCTGAATCAAGAAGGTGCGAACCAGGCTGTACTTGCGACACATGATTCTATCCCATGCCAGAAAATGATGAATGGCAAAGGGCATGCACAAGAAACTGTAAGCATCCTGCTACTCCTTGTAGGCCTCCTCTTAAGCCGCAGAGGAAATTTGATCCAGACAATGGTCCCTAGGTAGGAATCAGAAAGAAGAAGGAACCATTGCCAATCTATGAAGAAGCCCTTAGGATACTCCGACAAGAATAGTATCCACCACCACCTGAAGACCCTGATCTTGTCACTTGGCTACCACCACAAAATACCACAAACTCTTTTTCCTGTAAAAGCCCAGAATCCACACTTTCTATTCCAATAACACCAGAAATCCCGTGCATGATGTTTGCTTCCACTTCAGCCACCTACGGAGCTGATTTTCCAACTCTAGAAAGAAAATCCAACCCTACCACCTAGACACATACTAAACCTTTTATCCAACCTACTGAAGTACAATTAGATGGGAAGCTGAAACCTCTTACTCAAGCTGAAGAAGTTCTAAACTGGCAAATTGAAAACTCCATAGCCCAAAATGGGCTGCTGATAAAAATCAATCAAAAGATTGATGGCCTTATGACGGCCGTAGAGCAACGACTGAGGATACTGTTTGAAAAATTGCAGAAATACTATAAAGAGACAGAAGCCAGAATCGAAGTTTTGGAAATGGAAATCGAACAACTTCTTGTTCGGATTATCCATGACCAGGCTTTTGATCAAAGAGAAAGAAAACTTCAAAGGCTTAGCCATAGTATAGAAGAACTCCATGAGTATACAAAAAGCCTTCAAAAATAGCCAGAGTCAGACTTATTCTTTGCTCCTCCACCAAAAATATATCCCAGCCTCCTGCCATAAACCTCCACCTTTATTACCACCAATCCTACCACTAAAAACAACATTCTTTGGAGAAAGATCTCGACCCTCCAGAGAAAACCCAAAAAGGAAAGAAGTTGTTGAGTCTTCCTCAGTTTTTCCGAAACAACCAATTCAGAATCCAAAGTCTCCTGAACCTAAACCATCTCCAAAAAAGACTCAGACATCAGAGATTGACCCTGATACAGTTCCACTGTTTCAAGCCATGATAGCCTCACATGTCTATCAGGAGCAAATAGATAGCGATGACCAGAGTGTCGCAGCATTTGTCAAAATCCCTAGTGACGATGAGCATGCTGATATCACTAGGATTCTCATGGCCACAACTGTAGAGACTGAGACAGCCAGAGGGGCTCAATCATCATCTTTATATCCTCAAGAAATCAAAACTCCTCCGCCATTTGGAGGACCGTTGTTCACTATCGATGACATCCCACCATCTCAATGGAGAAAAAGGTTTTTAGACTTTAAAGCCTGGATGGATGCTAAGATGGTTCCACCTGATGTTGATCGATACCAAGTTAGTGAAGAATTCTGTGCACACATGACTGGAGTCCTCAAAGAGTGGTATTGTAGCCTTGGTCTTGTAAAGCAAGATGAACTACACAGACTAGAGAGTACTGATACTGTTATTGCAGCACTCCACCATGAATTTCTTGGTGACCACAGTCTTGTTCGAAAGGAAATTCGGAAGGAATACTTTGACATGAAGTATTGTTCTCTGAAAAAATCTGACCTGGAACGCCATTTCAAAAGAATGGCTCAAAGGTTTTATCAACTAAATAGCTATAATGATCCTAGCCTTAAGAACACTTATGTCAGCTCTCTTCTCGAAGAACTCTAGGCAGAAATGTACCGAATGTTTACTACTATGCAAAGAGACATTGTAAGCATGACTCTTGGAGAAATCCACTAGGCGTGCCTTCCTGCATTGGATAAATTATGCAATCAACAAGTCCTCTTTGAAAACATTCTCAAAGAAAGAAAGAAGTACACCAAAGCTTGCAAAAAGAATTATCTGGAGATCAAGTGCAAAGAGAAAGATTATAGCTGTCGTTACAAACCAACCGTCAGAAAGAAAAATAAAATCTTCATGAACAGGAAAGGGAAGAAGAAAAAGGTCAAATTCTTCAAAAGAAAGCCTTATTGAGGAAAAGATGGCAAACGATGTTTCATTTATGGCAAGAAAGGACATTTTTCAAAAAATTATCCAAATAAAAAGGAAAAGGCTTCCAAGCTAATTCATTCCCTTGACCTAACCGCAGATGAAGACATTGAGTCCTAATATGATGAGCAAGATCAACCAGATGCGTTTACTGTCTTTGGGCTAGAATACACAGACTTCGAAGAAAGTAGTGAGTCAGATTCTTCTAGTTCTGAAGAACACTTCCCTATCCTACAAGCAGAAGAAGTCCCCAGACTTCCAAATTTAAAAATCAGTTCACTTGATCCAGTTCCACCACTGCCAAACATTGAGATTCATATTCTTCCCTCCAAATATGACATGCCAATCAAAGCCATTGCTTTTATGGATATAGGAGCACTAAAGACTTTAATGAATCTGGTGATCCTCCCATCATGTGCTTAGGAGCCCGTGTTCATTTCTTCAAGGCAGCAAACGGCAAGATTTTCTGGACGGATCTGATTACTAAACACAAGATTGAAATCAAATTTTTCCCAGGATGCATTATCTGGACCAAAGTTATTGGAACAGATTTGCCCAACAAAGATCTTGTGATTGGCATGGATGTCTACACTCAAAATCATAGACTTCAAATCCTCTCTCAAGGGATTAAATTCAAAAGGGAGTTCAAGCCTTATTCTACTATCCCAAAATTGTTTACTCTTGCAGATGCACCATTGGGATATGAAGACATAAGGAGACAAACTCCTTAAAATGAGTGCTGACAGCCATGATCTCTTCAAACATTCTCATCCACTTTGGAAAAATGAAAAATTCTTCATAGAATTGCCATTCAAATTAAATGAAGACATCAATCCAACCAAGGCGATTCATCCTGGAATGCCACCATCTGATAGAGCAGTAGCATTTGAAGAATGCCAACAATTGCTAAAATGAGAACTGATTGAACCAACCAAATTTGATTGGGCATGCCAAGCTTTTTATGTGAATAAGATATCTGAGCTGGTTCGAGGAAAAAAGAGCCTTGTCATCGATTATCGTCCGCTAAACCAATTCCTTAAAGATGATAAGTTTCCTCTTCCAAAGATTTATTCTCTTTATTCCTATATCCAGAATGCCCATATTTTTTCAAAGTTTGACCTGAAATTAGGATTTTGGCAATTGGGCCTTAACCCAAAAGATAGACCAAAAATTGCATTTTGCATTCCCAATGCCCATTACCAATGGACTGTCTTACCCTTTGGGCTCAAAGTCGCCCCATCACTATTCCAAAAGGCCATGACCAAAGTCTTTGAACCCCTCCTTGATCATGCTCTCATTTACATCGATGACATACTCCTTTTCTCTCCCAATGAAAACAGTCACAAGCAACTCTTGGAAGAATTCTATAAAATTTGTGACTAATATGGAATAATGCTATCATCAAGAAAGTCCCAGATCGAAACTATTGAAGTAGATTTTCTGGGAATGCATTTTGCTCAAGGAAAATATGTGCCGCAGCCACACATTGTTGAAGAGTTTCCAAAATTCCCTGATGAAAATATGACCATGAAACAGATCCAACAGTTCTTAGGAACCCTGAATTATATAAGGGATTTCATTCCGCATATTTCCAAAGACACCATGAAGCTGTCCAAGCTTCTCAAGAAAAAAGCAACTCCATGGGGACCGGAACAAATTGAAGCTGTAAAGCGCCTAAAACAGGCAGCAAAGAATCCACCTCCTCTCAAAATACCTGGAGAAGGAAAATGGATTTTACAAATAGATGCTAGTAACCAATACTGGGGAGCCGTCCTTATAGAAGAAATTGAAGGCCAAAAATTCTACTGCGGACATGCTAATGGACAGTTCAAACCAGCAGAGCTTCACTATCATACAACTTATAAAGAAACTTTGGTAGTTAAGTATGGAATCCAAAAATTTGATTTCCATCTCAGAGGACACTAGTTTGAGGTACATCTTGATAATTCCTCATTTCCAAAACTACTTGAATTCAAAAATAAAATTCCACCAAGTCTTCAAATACTCAGACTGAAAGAATGGTTCTCCCGATATGATTTCTCTGTAAAACATATAAAGGGAACTCAAGACCTCATTCCAAATTTCCTTTCCAGACCAAACCAAACCCAAACCAAATCCATCACCATCATTGCCTCCACTCACTGTTACCCATTAATCATGATGAATACTTATCCATCCAGTTCCTTTGAAGAAAGCATAGTTCAAAGTACTTTCCCACCTAAAATTTCTCCTGATACTCCATTGACTCCAAAATACCTATAGGAATTTGCCAAGTTACACATGTCCCTTCACCTCAATAGATCTGTCCAAACACATAACCTTGTTTCTCAACCCACTTGGTTAAGTCCTGTTGCACCATATCTCACCATCTTTACCATCTTCATGGGAACAACATTCGTAGAATCTGACAAGTGGTATCTATGGTGTGTTTCCATATTATATTCTTATCCTATCTTGTGCCCTGCTTTGAAATTGAGGAAATTCCTCTCAGACCCAGAAAACCACTCTTCTCTTTTATGGAACACTCTTCAATGGTTTTCACCTATCAATTGGTGGATCAAAGAACTTGATAAAAAATTATCCAGATTCAATATTTGGAAATTAGATGATGATCAGTTAAATGATTTTATCTCAGTTTTTATTATCCACCATCCGTATTTCCAGCAGCCATAGACAAAACTCCTTTGGACACAAAACCATGCCAGGGTGTATACACTACTTCCTAACTTGAAAGCACTTGTCCAAGACAATGAACCTCTACTCTACAAGGAAAATTTGATCTTTCATTTATAGGAAATTAATGGTATAGATGATGATGATGCCACCCTAATAATTCTCATACTATGCTTAAGACGTATTATGGCAAACTACTAGTTGTTACCTATACTTGCGGAAACTTAAACCTCTTGTTAAATTAGATTATGCGGAAAATAGAGTAAATTTTTCTCTTTTTTTTGGAATAAATCTCGCATTTTGAAATCGTGAGAGCCATAAGTGTCGTAGCGGATAACTGTAAAATCGTGAACATGATTATTGCGAGAAGTAAAGACAGAGACATAAACCATAACACATATACATACATAAACTACACACGCACACGTTGTATGTAGAGAGAGAGGGGGGCTAGACATCGATTGCCAAGGAACCTAACCCTAGTAGCCACAAGTCCAGAGACAGTAATCATAGAAATAAAAATACAACACAAATAATTTTGTCCAACACTAGTACATCCATGAGTTCCTAGCAGCAGGAAAAGATGATCTCTAATAACATGCACCCACAAAAATAGCATCATGATCCATAGTAGCTACAGCAAGTGACTCCTTAAAGCTTTGCCCTCGGCATCTAACTGGAACTTCACTAGGTGCGTGCTGGGGCTCCATCCTCCATTGAAAGACGATATGGAACATAAATATGAGAAATGATATTTCTCAATAGGATTCAAACCCAACACGTAAGTATCATCATTATCATCCCAGCCACTTCAGGTTTATTAAAAATAAAAAATAAAAAAAATATGAGCATGCATATAGTTCGATTATTAGGTTTTTGAAAAAAGTAATTAGCTGAAGTGGATTCCTTTTAAACATGTGTTCTTATTATGACATAAACATAGTCATAGAGCAAGAAACATGGATGGATGCATCATGCATAAATATATTGTTATTTCTTTTCTTTCTTGATCCTTTGCATTTTCTTATGTGTTTTTCCATGAGAACTTCAGTCATGCATCCACACTTTTCTTTACTTTACTTCGGTGTATGTTATGACATGAGAACTTCGGTCATGCGTTCACATACTCACCACCCTTGACATGAAGTGGTAATGAGCTCATATCGTGGTTGTTGCCATATTTCAATCCCATGAACTTCGGCAGGAGAGGGGAGTTAGTATAGGTGACTGTCCCTTACCGAAAGATCATACCCTTAATTCTTTCTTTCTTTGATTAATTCACATGAACATCTTACTTTTCTTTTCTTTTCCATATTTTAGGGAAAACTTTATGATATGCATAACAAAATGCTAAATCCATAATTTTATCGGAAATCTGATAGCATAACAGCTAGATTGGGAGCTTCCCCAAGATTTGCCAATAGTAGATTCACAGTCATACATCATCAATCATCATTTTCAGCAGTCCAAGCATCAACATATATTCATTCATAGCATCCAAAACCCTTATGGTATTTCTAGAGTTTTCAAGTGCCCTTCGTGTGAAATCTTATGGTGCTTATGAGATATCTCATGACTTCTTACGAGACAATCTCCTAACTTCAAGCAAGATTATGGTAACTCTTTTAATTAACTTAAATTATTTATACTTGTTTCTCTTTTTGCATGGTAGCATGGCCAAAGCCAACCTTAGAGAATTCTAAGTCGTCTAGCTTATTGTTATTATTATTATTATTATTATTATTATTATTATTATCGTTATTTTCTTGTAAGTTGGTTTAATGTACTAAGTAAGTGTTTTAGGCATTTGTTTTAGTTATCAAGCGACTTAAAATGTCCATTGATTTGCTAAACTAGCCTAATCTTACAGAAAGGTTCCTTGAGGTTTTAAGTTCTCCTTCTTAAGCCAAAAATTAATGTTCCTTTTAATTATATAGCTTGAACCTTAATCTCCTTATGTTTGGGGATTTAAAAGTCTTTTTTCTTTAATTATACTTGGGAGGCCGTGGCCTTCCATAGTTAGGTTTTTAATGTTTTCTTTGTTTCCATAGTCCTCTAAGATTATTAAGTGATTTAGTGAATTATTTCAAGGCTTAAATCTTGACAACTTCATAAGTTTTAATTAGATACATGAGTTCCGGGCTCCGGGTTCCAATTTTCCTAGTCAGTCTTGTTTATTTTCATAACTTGCCATAGGGTTGTGTAGATTTGTTTTATCACTTTATTCTTTGGACAAGCATGTGTCTATACTCCTAATCATTCACCACAATGAGGCCTACAAGGATTCCCTTGCTCTTCTTAGTTATAACATTTCATGGCTAAGTCATAAAGGTTTGAACACTACTTGTTTCCTTTCAATAAACTAGTTTTACTTTCGTTTCCATATTAAAATTCGTAGAATTCAGTTCTAAGGGGGGTTCATGGGCTTAGATTCAAGTTCAACTAACAATATGGATGTTTAGCTTTCAAGTTGAGATTTCTAAAAGTGATTCAACCAAAAAGGTTCCTTCTTATAGCATAAACTTAAAACTTTAGATGAACATTCCAAGAACAAGCAAACAACAACATGGACCCATGTTTTTTTACAAACCATGGCCGAATCTTCAACCAACGAAAAAAGAAATAATTTATCAACAAAAGAATAGATATGTGACATTCAACACTTTTAACCAAAATAAGAGGATATGGTCATGAGAGCTTTAAGATCAAGAACCAAACAACCTAGCCATGGAGAAGGCTTAAGGGTCTAGCTCTTGAAAACAAAAAGGTGAGAGTTAAGAATTGTAACGTCCTTCTCTGTACAGTATTATGCTTAAGTCATAATTCCATACCTTGGAGTTGTTACTGTTACCTGAGCAGACCTTATCTGATAGCAACTTCAGTTGTCTTTGAAACTTCTCGGACTATTTCGAGATAACATGAAAACAGGAGTGAGAATTTTAAATTCTCAGTAGGATTCACTAAAAAGTTTCATACAGTGTCATCGTTATTATCTCCAGCTGCTTCAATGTATTATGAAAAAGGTGGACATGTTATATAAACTGTTTAATTTTATAGTTCGAAAACATATTATTTGAAGCAGAGTGTAACATCCTCAATTTCATGCCGTGCTAAATTACCTCAGTAACCCTGAGTAATTAGGCACTTAATGAGAAATTGAGATTAAGGCTTAATTAAGGGGTTGACTCAGGTGAGAGGAGTCAAGAGAATGCTTAATCGAGATTAGATAACCTCTAATTAAGCGAGTCAGAGCCTTTATAACTTAATTAAGCACTAATCGCCCTTAATTAGCTTACTCGAGTTTAATTAAGGTTAATTAAGCTTAATCGTAAGATTAATTTTTGTTAATCGTGTTCTTGTGTGTTAATCACTGATCCTTGCTTAATCACCTTAATTAAGTTGTATGAGCACTTAATCACATGATTTAATTCAAATTTAGTCAACTAGACAATAAAGTAAAGAGTGATGTCATAAAAGCATAAAGCATTAGACAAGACTACTTTATGTAAGAGTTTGACCATGCTTTGTCTCCCTATCATCCCATTTGTCCCCTTAAACCTTAATTAACACAAAATTAAGCAAAATATCTCACTCTCCCTCCCTTAATGTAGGACGCCACTTTCCTCCCTCCCTCCCTCATCCATTTTCATTTTCACTCATCCTATTCTCTCTTTTCAAGCCAAATTCTCCAACTTCTCTTTAAACACTTCTTCATCTTCTTCATCTTCCTCTTCCTTTCTCCACCACCACCACCCTAAACCACTCACTTAGCCCTTCAAAGATCTCATCTTTGGGTCTTTGGAGACAAGATCAAAACACTACAACCTCTATTTCCATAAGATTTCAAGAGCTTCTCCTTCCTTCTTGCAAAATCGCCACCATCATTATCAAGAGGAGTCATCATCTTCTTCTTCCTCCTCTCTTGTTTTTGCGCCATCTTCAAGAAAGGTAGTGATCTTCATCTTTTTCATTTTGTTCACTCAAGAAAGCTTGGAGCTTGGTTCTTTCATGACCAAGATTTCTAAGTGAAAGCTTGAGAAGATCCTTCATGCTCTCCAAGAGCCAAAGTTTTTATTTTTAGTAAAATGTGTTCTTATGTTTCCTCTTTTGGAAAAATATGTTCTTGATGTTCTTCATGTGTTCTTAAGTTTCCTCATTTGGAAAAATATGTTCTTATTGTTCTCTTGCTTAAAGTTGTTCCTTTTTTTTTATGATAAGTGAATGATTAGAAAAGCTAAACCTTTTTATGTTTTCATGATTTGATAAGACTATAAACATTCTAAATGCTTTAAACTTTAAAAAGTTTGCTTCTTGATGCATAAAAAGTGGCGCAAGTTTTAGTGCCATCATAAAGCTTTTTTTTTTTTGTTTTATTTTGAAGACAAAGATACATGAAAAAGTCTAAGCTTTTTAGAAGAACAAGCCTTTTTGAGTTATGAAATGATATCTTGTTACTTTATGTCTTAGAAAATCCAACCTTTAAGAAAAGACCTTTCATAAAGTTTCAAATTTTAATCGAGAATGAAATCTTTAAGTCATAAAAGTGTTGTTTTGTAACATTTAATTCATAAAGTTTTGATCTTGAACCAAAACAATGCAAAAAGGTGTTAACTTTTATAAAGAACAAGACTTTTTATTCAAAAAGCTAGTAACTTGTATCACTATTTCATAAAGATCTAATCTTAAGATAAAAGCTTAATGTCAAAGGCACTTACTTTCATAAAGAATAAGACTTTATGACTACTTTATAAAGAATGACAACTTTAATAATGTTTAAGGCAAAACCTTGATATGTTATTAGTAAAAGTTTAAAACTTTGTAACTTGAATAAGTTAAAAGTCACCCTTGGTGATTAGTGAACATTGGTATTGTTGGGTTCATGATGTGGTTATGCATTGTCATGACCCAAGGATTAGAGGAATCTCGAACTCCTTGGGAACAGAAGTATGATTAGGGCCTCTGAGCATACCATGAACCTAGGAATCGCTAAGTGCACTATCCCAAGGAAAGGAAACAATCACATGATTTAATTAATTTGAACAAGTGTTCCATAAGACATGTACTTAAGTAAAGAATACCTTCATACAAGGACTAAGTAACTAAAAGACTACAAACACATATCCTAACTATGTGATTCTCTTATGGGTAACCATGAGAAATCATATAATGATTCATAATATTCTTCGCAAAGAAAAACACAACTATAAACCCCTTTAGGATATGAATGGGTGATGCCAATCGGCGTGATGAATGATGAGTTTGATTAAGCTTTGTCTCATAATTGAATGATGAGTGTGATGATATGATATAAATATGGTGAACTGTTAGTTCAAAGTTTATGATTGGCATTTTGGGGAAGCTCCGGTCTAGCCGTTATCTTTTGATTTTAAATCAAAATTATGGACTTAGTCATATCATTGCATGTGTCTAGTCAAAGAAGTATTATGCATGTAAAGTATAATGATAAGCAAAGAATTAATGGGACATTACCCTTCAATCACTTCGGTAAGGGAAGTGAGAGATGGCGATCCACAAAGACTCAAGGAACCTCTATGAGGGAGGCAAGGGTGACATGGAGAACCCTCCAACTTAGAGGTAACCAATATCGGTTTAATCTGATTTGGTTAGTACTGCGTGACGATGGTCATGGAATGAGCTCATGTCCAAAAGCAGTCTATTTCAATAGAAAGTAAAGAATATTAAGCACGTGCTAAAAATGAAAGTAAAGTCAAAAGCATAACCATGGTTAAGTCTATGATGATGCATGTCCCTACATGTACTTATGTTGCCCATTTGCATTATAAATGTTTACTCTATCTTTTAGTATGCATGTTAGATTATGATGATGTGGTTATGATGTTAAGTTTAAAAGCAACCCGCTTCGGAGTTTAAGTTTTCAAAATCATTAAAATTGAACGTATATCTGTCCATTGCTTTTATAATTAAACCCGAAGCGGCTGAGACGATGACGATGACATTGTGTTTGTCTAGTCGTGATCCTACTGAGAAATTTATTATTTCTTACTCCTATGTTTCCGTGTCGTCTTCAGAGGATGCCGACGTCGGGCACGGTGGTGATCTTCATTGAGTTTCCAGTGATACATTGGCGCCGACCGGTCTTTGAATGCATCTGTCTTTGATCGCTCAGCAGCGATGCGGGTCTACATGTTGCATAGCCGCCAGTTCCACGCACCCGTGATGAGTCCGTTTTTCCGCCCTCATGAGCCGTTCGAGGACATCACTATGGATGACATTCGCCCGCCCTTCCATCCTCCGAGGTACCCCACTGATGGAGATTCCGATTTGGACACCCGCCTGACACCGACAATTTTGTTGGATTCCGATCCTTCGGAGCCTTCTTATCCGAGCTATCATGTGGAGACGGACCCGTCTGAGCCTTCCTATCCATCTGTGATCCGTCTGTCGTCCGACTCGTCTTCTTCTTTTGCAGCCCCTCGTCACACACCACCCCCGGTTCATGGTCGCAGGTTCATCCATACTTGTGCCGTGCCTCGTGGGCGTGGCTGTGCTCGAGGAGGAGGACATGGTGATATTCCTCCCGGTGGATTCGGGAATGGCTACCTTCCGCCAAATGAGTGAGATGTGGACTTACATGCGGAGCCGAGCATGAGGATAGCCCCTTTTGGTTGTAGCTAGGGTTATCATTTTTCTTGTGGCATGTATGGGTGTATGGGATTGTTCATGTATTTCCTTTTATCATGTATTTCGTTAGGTTATTTTGTAGGGCTGACAGTAGGTATCGGACCCATTGCTATCATTGTGTATGACTGCTGCTATTACTACTACTACATTAACCATGCGATGGCTATGGAATGAATGTTATCTTCATCTAAGATTGTGGTTATTCTTATGATTTCTATGTATATTAAATGCGATGTATGTATGAGATAGCGACGTTTGTATTACATGTTCACAATGCGCTCATGGCTCTCGATTTCAAAAACGGTTTACTTGTTTTATTAAAAAAAAATTTACCCCTATTTTCATTTAAAAAGTAATTTATAAAAGGTAATGTTAGTTCCGCGAGCAAAGGTAATAACTAATAATTTCACAATATGACTTAAGCATAGAATGGAACTATTAGGGTGTTACACAGAGTCCATTTTATTCATACGCTTGTCATTTGGGTAAGCCAATACAAAATTAATTCATGAATTATACCATACTTGTACTTGAATTTATGCATATACACATAATTTTCGTTTCTTCCTTTATCTTCCTTTACTTGTTATATATATTCCAGAGTACGATCACCATGTCATACTCCGTAGGGGTGGGATCACTATGTCGTACTCCTTAGGAATATGTTCATCCTGTCACGTCCCAGAGTATGATTGCCATATCATACTCCATCAGGGTGTGATCACTATGTCACATTCCTTAGGGTATGGGATCGTTATGCCACTTTACAGAGTATGATCGCCTTGTCATACCCCATCAGAGTATGATCGTCATGTCACGTTCTTTCGAAATATGGACTCATCATCATATCTTTCATCATAGAATCTTTATTATAGCTTTAATCATAATCATGAATGTATATGTATCCAAGTGTATTTCATAACCTTTGTATAGGCTTTGCCGAAATGTCGGCAGCATGACGGATTAAGTCCATTTCCCCATGAATAGTTCCAGACTACCAGAAAGATCAATCAAGCAATAAAACCAACATAGAGCATTAAGTTTTATAACAATAATATCAATCATATAATATGTCAACATAAATACATATCTTAGGTTTTCTGCTCATTCTACTCAATTTTGCCTGATTTTGTGAAATTCACCATAATTTTTATTCAATTCATTTGAACCTACATTTTGGATATGTTATAGCTCTATGTGTCTAGTTTCCAACCCTTTTGGTCCCATCTCATTTTGATTTGTATAGCTCAAGCTATTAGTATTTTACCTCAGACTGCCCTATGCTTAGCCAGAAGTGCACTCTTATAAGTGAAAAATCACTAAAAATAGAAATTTGGGTAAAATCATATGCAATTTATACCAAATTAAAGCTAACAAAACAAGCTTTCAAATGAAAAAGTTGCATATCATTTGCATGAGTATATTATAAGATATAAGCCCTGTAACTTGACCTTATTGAACTTAAGGTAACTTCATTGATGTGCTGGGAATAATTGGCAATGAATCTGACTCTGAAATTTTTATTGGACGTTCTCTCTTATATGTTAGCTTTCAAATAGCATTCGTTTCACTCAATTTAGAGTTGTGTAGGGTGAGTTACACCCCTCTCAACTCACACTGCCTAGATAGGAATCCAAAATTCTAGGTCAAACTTCAAAAATTTATAACTAATTCTATACTAATCCAATGGCCTTATATTTTATATGGTTGGAAAGTGCTAGATGTATAGTTTCATATAAAAATAGATCATCAAATTTAAACAATTGTAGCCAGAGCCGTACACTCTGCTGTACGGATCGTCGAGGGAAAAACCCTAACAGTTTCTTGAATTCTCTCTATCTTCAAGTTCTTTCATAACAATTTCAATTCTAATCACAGCATACATGCAAAATTAACCATAATCCGTCATCATCACTCCAAATCACATCAGTGTCATGAGAAAAACAGGATCCCCAAACAGTCCCAAATTAAGGAAAACAAGAAGAAAAGTTGGATTCTTACCTTCTTTAGGTGAAATCTTGTTGGTGTGGTGTCTTGAATTGAAGAAATTCTTGATGAAGCTTGAAGAGTTAATAGAGAAGGAGTGGAGACAAGTTGAGATGGAAGAAAATGATAAGGGGTCTGCCCCTTCTTGATGGCCGAATTTGCCAAGGGCAAGGAGGGGATTAATCATAAACTTTTGAAGTAAGGTTTCATGTGATTGGTGGATGTGTTTGGCTAATTCAATTTGATGTGGCTGCCACTCTCCAAGGCTGATTGTAGCACCACTTGTATGGATGAGTTGGTTGAATCTTAGCCATCCATCCTAGGGTTTTCACAATATAATTTCTATTGGTCCGATTCCGACAGTTTAAAATACCGAAATCTTATCGATTTCTCTTAAATCGGTAAACCGATTTTAGAAAAATTCTATGAGGTTTCCTATGTTCCTAATCTAATTCCATCAAAGTTAAATCCTTCTAAATACTACTTAATTGGCTTTGGGTAAATACTTAATCGAATTCCAATTAATCCCAATTATTCACTAAAAATTGAACAACTGGGTTAAAAATGATAAAATTTTTTGGAAGTTACAAGAATCACTACCCAAAGAAGCTTTAACAAGTTCAAGAAGTGTTGAGAAGATGTAAAATGGCCTCCTCCAAGAAGCTTAAAGCCACGGCCACCAAGAGGAGAACAAGGAGGGTTTGTGCTTACAATTTAGTGAATGAAGGCTTAGTGTCTTAGATGATGTCTCCAAGAACTAAAAGATGTGGCTCTTGGAGTGGTGGCGATGATAGAGTTTGGGTATGGGGGAGAGAAAATGAAGAAGGATGAGGATGGAGAAGAGGTTTCCTTTGAGGAGCTTAGAAAGAATTTGAGCGTTAGAAAGAGAAGTGAAAATGAAAAATGAGAGGAGTGTGTAATAGGGTTTTTGGTCATAGGGTGTGTTTTGGTTTTGGGTTTTCATTTGAAAAACTTCATATTATGCCATTAAACCATGGACATGAGAGTTGTGATTTGTTCCTTAGTTAAAGGCTTAATCCAAGCCAATTTTGTTAAATGAGCTTTTGGAAATATTACCTCTTATGGAAGATTTCACCAAATATGGAATTACTTGTTTGAATTTCATTGACTTTATGTCAGAAGTGGGATGCCTAATGCGAGTTTTGAGTTTGTGATGCGAGTTTTGAGTTCCCCTTTTAAGCTAAGTTTCGAGTTCACATGGCAAAAGATAGGGAAATTGATGCTAGACGTGATGTGAGTTCCAAGCTCGTGATGTGAGTTCCGAGTTCCCCTCTTAAGTTGTGTTTCGAGTTCATGTGGCAGAAGATGGGGACACTTATGCTGGATGGGATCCGAGTTTTGAGCTCGTGATGCTAATTCCGAGGTTCCCTTTTGAGCTGAGTTCCGAGTTCACGTTGTAGAAGATGGGGAAAATGGTGCTAGACGTGATGCAAGTTCTGAATTCCCTTTTTGAGCTGAGGCATAGCTAAAATGGGCTTCGATGACATGTTACATTGACCATTGACTTATATTATCATTAGAGGTTAAGGTTTGATTAGCCGTTCATTAATCCAATCTCTCAGGGTCATCGAGTGAGTTAGACTACGTTAATTTGGGGATGTGACAAAAACGTATAGTACAACTCTAGTATTATAAAGAATAATAGTATGACTTTTTACTTAAAAAAAACACATACCTAATGAAAGTACTTTGAGATAAGAATTCAACTTATTGTCCAAGTTATTTTGTCATTAGGAGAAGTAACTTCATTATAATTCATGGTTTCATTCATGACTTATAGTTCTTGATTCATCTAATATTAACAAATTAGTTAAATTAATACAAAAGCAACAAAACAATAAAATAGAAAAAGAAAAACAATTACATAACACAGTAGAAGAAAGAGGAGTGAAGAGTCTAGTACGAAGGGATAGAGATAAGAGTCTCATAGGATGGAATAGAAGGAAGAGTGAGCATATGGAGTAGAGAGAAGAGTAAAATTAAATAGGGAATAATTAGTATTAAATATGAGTTTAAATAGACAAAAAATAATATCATAAATAAAGATTTAATTTTAATAAAAATAACTGATTTAGGTGAGGGTAATTTAGGAAACTAAAGTTATAATATATCAATGAGGAGTGTGGATAGGCAAATTGAAGTGCCAATGGCCTCACCCTAAATGGAGGATTGCAACTTACTATAGGACAAACAATTAAGCGAAGATTTTGATATTTAATTTCTAATTTTTTAAATTATTTGTTTAAATTTAAGAAATTATCTATAAAGGATTTAAAAACAATTATTTGAGTCGTACTATTACTTAATAGTATTATTTAAGAATTCATAAGAGTTCAAATAACAATAATCAAACTATTATTTATAACTAGTATTTTAGACTTGTATAACGCACGAGATGAAATTTTTTTAAACTAAAATAATCATGATTATAAAAATTAAATTGATAAAATAATTAGATTATAAAAATCATGTAATTTGATATAAAACTCTAACAAAATAACTAATAAATATATAATTTAGTATACAATCTGATTATGACTTTAATAATGTTATGAATAAATAAATTATAATATTCAAGGAAATACGAAGTTGAAAAAAGAATAATAAAATAAATTCTTCATGAACATCAAACATAACGAATTTATCATATTTGCCAAAAAAAGTTTTTTCTTGTGCATTGTCCCGACATTGAACAGGTCTACAACACTAATATTAAATCAAAAGAAACAAATGCAGATACTCTCATATTAAACAATATGCATTCATATTATATAATTCATTTTAAACATCTTTAACTATAGATATTCATATCAAGCTATACACATCTAAAATGTGCTAAATTTCAATTTGGTCATTGTTGTGCATCATATCAGCCCATCCAACGTCATTCTTCAGTCCATCTTCTCCGATGGATCCTTTTAGAGATTGTAGGGGCTACCGTTCATCCATCCACAGGTTCATTTCGAGATCCACCACTTCTCTCTGTAAAGATTGAGATAGACCGGCAGAGTTCAATGAGTGTCTCAAATTCTCATTTTCTTTTTCCACCCTCTTCAACTGCAATATCCAACCAAAACAAGTTGAAAGAGTTACGGAATATACTCTTCATAGTTTTAGAGAAGAATTAGAATAACTTGCCTTTTACTCAAATGTGTTCTCTTGTGACTCACGCTTCTCTCTTGTTTAGTCTTGCAACATTTAGAGGGTGAATGCACACATTTAAAAAGGGGAAGAGGGGGAAGGAAAGTCATCGATAATTAATTCCTCTTCCCCAATCTCTTCCCCCTCCTACCCCTGGTTTGCAAATAGTCAAGCATATTTAGATTAGAATACAAGATTTTAGATTATGTGTAACACCTCGATTTAGCCATGTCTATAATTAATATAGTTAGAGATTAATTAACACTAAATTTATAAAATAGACATGAGAGCGTAGAATAATACAAGTAGTAGTAGCAACATATGGTTAGAATTTCTACAGAAATAGAATTTTAACCACATAGTAAAAATTTTAAGAATAATTTCTCAGAATATAACAAATTGATCTAATAGGGACATAAAATATACGAGAGTTTAATTATCAGGAGATTACACATATTATATGTGACCCAGAACGGGCCACACAGCCATTTTCACGGAGCAATGTGGGCCACACACCTAATATGGTGAGTTACCCTTGCTTTTCTACAAATATCTCCCCAATAAACCCTAAGTTTCATCATCTTCTTTCCTTCATAATGCCCCAGCCGATCCCATCTCTCTTGCTCTCCTTCCTTCATTTTGGTTACACAAACTCACAAATCTTTAGTTTCTTCTCGTTTCCTATCTCTTAAAACTTGGAAGCCAAAATCCTTTCTCTTTGGATCATACCAAGCTTTAGCCAAGGAAGAGAAAAAGAGAGTCTAGGGGTAGTTTTGTGACTCCAAGAGAGTTTTGAAGTTGTTGGAAGCAAGATTTAAAGCATCCTTGAGCTTGAAAGTGAGGTAGGCTCCTAAACCACCTTATACATGGTTATATGGCTAGATGAGCTAGGGTTTTCATTTATTTTGTTTCTCATAAATATTGGCTGAGAATGATGTTCTTTAGGCTTATATTAATGAGTTAGAATTAGTAAAACTTGAGTTGTTGAGAAGAACAAGCTACAAACTCAGATGTTCGCAAATAGAGAATAGGACAACTAGGATAGACCTGGAGAATATTGGATCCATGAATGATATCTTGAGCTAGGAACTTTCAATTGAAGTGAAAACAATTTTACTTGAAACCTAGCTCATAGAAGAGTATACCCATGACATTTGAGGTTCATTGGACTTAACATGAATGAGTTATGAAATTTTTAAATAGGATATAGCTGTAGTAACTCAGACTTGAGAAAAATGTACTCCAAAGGGCATAACTTGCCCCATAGACCTTCAAATTGAGTGAAACCAATTTTGTTAGAAAGAACACATAGGGGAATAAGCTTGTAAATTTTTAGGTTCAAATTTCCAATAAGTTACTCCTAGTAATTCCATGAAATTACCCTATGCTTTGTAAGTATCAATACAGGATACCCCTAATGTAAAGCTTATAACTTAATTTTTGCTTAGCCAAATTGAGTGAGATTTCATTTTTTTGAAAGAGGGTTCAAGTGCATATAAAATTTCAGGGCAAAATGATAAAGAATGGAATTTTAGTGGTTTTTCACTTATAGGTGTCCCAGTTTATCCTAAAACATGATAGCAGTGAATCAAATACAAATAACTCAAGTTATACTTATCAAAATTTAGTGGAACTAAAGAGGTTTGAAAATATATTAACAAAGAAATATTTATGTAGAATTTGAGATCAAAAGAGTTTAAATTTAAATTGTACCATAATTTGAAAATTTGGGTAGAATTTAGGGAATTTAAGTCTAATTTGTAGTTAAAGTGCATGTAACTTAGTGGCCCCCAAATTATATGGGACCAAAACTAATTGAAAGATTGAACAATATACGTTGATTTTATTGCTATTTTGAGATATATGCCATGGTACTGCTGCTCCTTGGAATCCTTCTAATTGAGATTTAATATATGTGATGTAGATTGTTTTCTTTGTTGATTGGCTCGCTTAGTTGTTGTTGCAATTTTTTGGGAATCCTCACATATCATACTGTTGAATTTTTGGCAGAAATATTTTGAAAGTAAGTTATGTAGCATGAGCATAAGTGCATCAAGCATCCTCATGTACAAGTATGAACAAATTATGTATGCTAAGAACATGAGGAGATAAGATCCCTCTACTTGGAGATAGTTATATTAAGACTATGAGATCCCTCCACTTGGAAGTAGTTATATGAAGACTATGAGAGCCCTCTACTTTGGAAGTAATTGGCCAAATGAATCCATCCAATTAAGAGGCATGTATGTCCACTTGTTAGATTAGTACTATGTGATAACGGTCACAAAATGAGCTCATATCCTAGAACAATCTATCAAAGATTAGTAAAGATTAAGAGCACATGCAAAGTAAGAAAGTAAATGAGGAAATGCATTAAGTCATGCATTCATGAACATATAACTTATTTGCTTTCATTTAATAGCATAATTTGTCAAGACTAAGCATTATTGTCAGTTGTGTGATTATTGCCATGTTTGAACTAAGTGTATGAGTTAAAATTAACCTGCTTCAAAAATATATGTGTTCTGAACTTAATAAATGAACCTTTATCCCCATGTGTGAGATCACACTTTTCTTAATAAACTGAAGCAACTGGGACGACAATGATGACATTAATTGTCTAATAGCTTAGGATGCCTATTGAGAATGTAAAGTTCTCACTCCTATGTGTGTTCTCGTGTCATCTCCAAATAGCTCGAGATCTTGATGATGACTATCTTGGAAGAATTTCACTGAGACCGAATTTGGCTGCTAAATGTTGCTGTCAAATATATATACTTATATTAGCACTAGATGGCTGTTTTGCTAGTTTGAGCTTTTAGTAGAGTTGTTTATGTAATTTGAAAGGTTGTTATGTAAGGCTAGGAGTTCGATTATGTAAGCTAATAATTTCAACTGTAATGTAAATATTTGTGTAGATAAAGGAGTTCTATTCACTTGTTTATATATTTACTCAGCACTATGACAATAGATTATGCTATTTTCTCAAAAATTTAACAAATAATCACGCAAGATCCATTAATTTATTAGTAGCAATTCCTAAGTGTGATGTTATAACTTAAGCATGATATTGTACTTAGGAGGGTGTTACATTATGCATATAATTCAGCAGAGAAACTCTAGGTGAAGTCTCTTTCTCTTGATAACGAAACAATCACAAACATAAGATTAGTGGGCCATTTGAATTGCTATTTTTTGATAGTATTATTTAAGAGTTCATACGAGTTCAAATAATAATGATTATTCGATTATTTATAACTAGTGTTTTAGACTCGTGCAACGCACATGCAACGCATGAGATAAATTTTTTTTTAGCAAATATAATCGTGATTATTAGAATAAATTGATTGAATAATTAGATTATAAAAATCATATATAGCTCTAACAAAATAACTAATAAATATAAAATTTTATATACAATTTGATTTCAACTATAATAACATTATAAATAAATTATAATATGAAAGATGACAAAAAGATTAAAAAAGAATAATAAAATAAAATCATCATGAACGTCAAACATAAAGAACTTATCATATTTGCTAATTTTTTTTTTATCTCAAGCTTTATTCGTGCATCACATGGTAACATTCCCAATTTCCCTTGCGCTAATTACCTTAGTAACCCTAAATAATTAGGCACTTAATGAAGAACTAAGAAATAAAGGCTTAATCAAGAGTTAAAAAGGGTAAAAAAGGAAAGAAAGATTAAGAGAATGCTTAATTAAAATTAAAAATTTGCTAATCAAGAAACCAAATATCAAAGGGATTAATTAAGCACTAATCACCAAGAATTCACTTCATTAAGGTTAATTAAGATTTTAATTACACTAATTATGGAAACATGAGTTAATCACAAATTCTTAATTAATTAAGTCACATAAGTAGCAAGAACACTTAATCTCATCATCAAATTCAAATTAAAAGTCAACTAGACAACTAAGTACACATGATACCATCAAAAGTAAAATGCAAGGGATAAAGTGCTTCATGTAAGAAAGTACAAGATCTTGTCTATAGTAATTTGGGACAAATTAGCCTAATCAACCAATTTCCTAACACTAATAACCCATTTTGTCTCCCTAATTGAGACCTAAAAATGAAAATATCTAACCTAAACCCCTTAAGGACCCCACGGCCACACCCCCTGTAATACCCCAGCATAAATTGCGGTTACCTGTCAATACCAGCGCCTGAAAAATTCTGAGTCTAAACCCTATGCCTCCGTGGAGGGCTATAAGATTGAGGAATTTTCTTAAGATCAAAAGTCCCGGTAATGGTTCTCTAGGCATCAATGAGTTGAAGAGGGATTTTTAACGAATTTTAGGGAATGGATAATCCCTTCGTTTTCAACCCTCAAGTTTATAAAAATGCAAGTTTTCGGAGAATTGTACTAAAACCCAAAAGTTAGATTCTGATTCCTAAGGATTTTGAATTTTTCGATATTTTTATTGAATCCAAATGGAGGGTATTCCCTTGTTTACATAAAGTTAATGGAGAGTAAAGTTAAAGGGGACATTAACTTAAATGTAAATAAGTCTGTGCAATATCTCAGACCTGGGAAAGGACTATAGAAGGAGGGAACCAGTTTTTGGAGTTGGTAATCGATTACAGAGGACTTATAATCGATTACAATCCTCTCTATATGCCACGGGTTAAAATTTTTCATGTGGTAATCGATTACTAGCATTGGTAATCGATTACCAATTCTTCATAGTAATGATTACCATAGGCCAATATATAGGCATGGACACGTCCCATGCCCTCATTTTCGAATTTCCTTTCTCTGTCTAACCCAAACTCTCTCCTTTCTCTCTAAACTCCTCTCCTTCCACTATTCCTCATATTTAATACATCCATTCCACCATTTTCAACTAAAACAACAACAACAACACAATCTTCACTCCCTTTAAACACAAATCATCCATTTAATCTGTTCTTCCTTCTCTCCTACTTGCTTGGGTGGATTTGAAGTTGGAGGGCATATCTCTATCCATTTCCTCTTCACTTCAATTCTAACGGTAATTCTCATGCCTCATTTCTTCTTCTTCCTGTAACATCCTCCGAAATCCTTTTATCGTTTTCCGTTCAATTGTTCGGTTTTTATCGAATAATTGAGATTAATCAAGAGGAGTAAACCATTATTTAGACTCAATTAATTAGCAATAACTTGAGTTTAGATAAGAGAGAATTAAGTTAGAAATATAGAAGATTTCATAAAATTTTCACAAAAGGTTCTGGTTAAAGGAAATCGGTAAGCATTCTGATATTTTAACTGTCGGGCAGAGGCCGATAGAATTACAAGCTCTAAACCTATTTTGAGTGGCTGATAATTCATTAACTACCGATAAAGTGGCGCAATAATAGCCACTAAACCATGGAGAAGGCTTGGTGAATTTCAGCCAAGCATTTTGCCAATTAAAACCAAGCAAAACCATCAAAAGCCATCAAATTTTCAGCTCCTTTTCATCCAATTCTGACCCATTCTCTACGCTACTTTTCTCCTTCCTTTCAGCTCTCTTTCTCTCTTCTTCATACACCAAACTTCTGCCAAAAACTCAGTAATTCCAGCGCTTATTAAATCAGCCAAGAATCCCAGCACAACACTTGGATCAAAGGTAGGAATTCTGATTTCTTGCATCAAATCCATGCACTTGGCTGGCTGGGCTGGAATTATTCTCATCCTATTTGATGTGTTAAATGAATGTTTATGATGATATGTGATTGGTTTTGGGCTGTTTGAGTGATTAAAACCGAAGTGGAAGCAAGAAACCATGAAAACAGAAAGAGCTGATGGGTTAGAGAATCAAAACCCTCGGCAGTCCGTACGGCGGAGTGTACGGCTCCGCCTACAACCGATAAAATTGGATGAAACCATTTTCACATGAAACTAGACATCTAGGGCTTTCCATAGATATATCATATAAGGCTTTTGGGTTAGAAATGAGAGAGTTATGAATTTTTGAATTTCAACCTAGGGTTCTGACTCTGAATCAGGGCAGACTAGCTTGTTTAGGATAGAACTCGACCCATACTACTTGAAAATGAGTGCAACCAACTTTGTTAGAGATCTTACACATATTAGAATGTCCCATAAAAATTTCATAATTAGATAAGGTCCCAATTGCTCCCAGTGCCCCAAGCAATTTGCCCTATGTCCACACCGGGCTAGAACAGGGCAGTTTAGGAGGGTCAGAATACGAGGCTTATAAATCGAGCCCTACTAATCCAAATGAAATGGAACTTCTTGAAAATGAAACTTTGTTCTGTTAGCTTTAATAAGAGACTAATTTCGTATGATTTGAGTTAGTTTTCGATTTTTGGTAGTTTTACTTTTAGTTGCCTGATTCTGGCAAGCCACTGGACATGCCGGGATAAAATCTAGATATCTTGAGTTAGAGAAACCAAAATTAGATGGGACCAAAAAGGTTAGAAAGTAGACACATAACACTTTAACATGCTTAAATTTGAGGTCCAAATGAGTTAAATAGAAATTATGGTTTGAATTATCAAAACCGGGTTGGTTGAACATGCTGAGGCAGGAATTCTGCTTTGACTAATTTGATATTGATATAAGTGTAATGTTAGTATAAATGTGATATTGTGTTCTTTGTGATAAAATGATGTCTTTGGTTGGCTGGCACTATTCACGGGAAGCGGACACGTTCCGTTATGCGCCAAAATTTTGGTAGAATCCATGCACAAGTTATGAATTCCATGATCTTGTACATGTGCATTTCAAGAAATGTTATGAAAGTGTATTAAGAATCATGTTATTAAGAAAGTTCCATGCTACTTAGGCCAGCCCAGGATAAGTTAAGAGGAATAGATCGGTGGAAACGTCGAAATAAACCCGGCACTTCTGTATAACAGGCACGATCTGATAAAGCGGACTATTACCGAGAGTCTAAATGGCCAAGGAACTCAGGGGGACCAAGAGATGGAAAAAATGAGGAAAGGAAATGAAAAGTTTAAGAAGGAAAGTTCAAGTATGAGTTGCATGATTACATGTGAATGCATAACTGCGTGAAATAATTATGTCAAGATGTTATAGCCGTCTACTATATTTATTCCTTTCTTTGTTTACTTAGTCATTCTGTTTATCCTTCTACATGCCATTGTTAGTAACCTATTTTATTTCTTGTGCCATCTAAGCTAAAATTGAACCTTGCGAGGACCAGGATATTTTATTGAACTCGTTAAAATGGATATTTCGAGTCAGAACACATGTTTTTATAATTAAATAAAGGCAGGAGCAGCGAGAATGTATGTGACGTCAGGACAATCACTATGCATACCAACCTCTTGAGAATTTCTTGAAATTCTCACCCGTCTTATATTTCCATCATTCTCGGACAACTTGGCGAGAAGCTCAACGACCCTCCTTTTATTGAGATCCCGATCCACCGTAGCTTCACCCGAGGTTTCCATGTTGGACTCGTTGGGCCTTGATCGCTCTGCTAGTTGTCTGCTCTCTAGCAATAGGCATTTTCTTTGTATCTTTACTTATACAGCTTCTAATATATATATGTATGAAGTGAAGCATTGGCTTCACTACATATGTACATATACAGTTGGTAATATACCACTTAATTATCTTTTACATTGTGTTATATTAAATTGTATTACGTTGTATAAAGCTATTCATATCTATTATATAGCAATGTACCGCTTATTGTTTATAATACAAATCCACGAAAATTTAAGCGAACATGCTAACAGTAACACGATCTACTTAATTGAATGCTATGACTTAAGCATAACATTAAATTAGTAGGGTGTTACATTTAATTATCGAGGCTTGATTCGTCCTAGCTATGGCACGAGGATTGGGTGACTATGCCGCACATATGTACTTTTAGGTTATAATGTGCACGGTCGCTGTATGGTTGAGATATAATTGTGCATGTGTATGAAGTCTTTTATATTTGTTATTTACTAGCACATTAAACTTAGTATTGAGCACGATCAACTCAATAACTTTTGTTTGTGTGTTCGAACTTAATGGCTTAGAAAGGCGAGGCGGACCACGTGCAGAACCCGGATCGAGAGGACCGAATGACCTAATGGCCTGTCTGAGAAATGGCTCACGCGTCACGGGAAGCGAAGCCAACGACTCACCGGATGATGGAGCGGCTAGGCGGGCGACTGCGGCCAAGTTTGTGAAGAGAACCCATGGCCGGAGGGTAACCTGGAATATCTCAAATTCTTGAGTTGAGCGAATCCGCCCGACCAGAGCGTATGATCCTGATAAAGCGATGAGTGGTAGGTCAAAGCCATGGAGAAGATTTTCTGCACTGTTCTGATTGCTCAGATCATCAAGGTGACCATCACTTACATGCTTGGCGAGCCTTGAATTTTGGTGGAGCAGCGTCTGAAGATTATTCGAAGAATCTCATCACAGATGATCACTGAAGCGATGTTTAAGGATGTATTCTACGAAGTACTTCCCGGCTTAGATTCGAAATGCCAAGGAGCTTGAATTTATGCGACTGCGTCGAGAAATCGGACGATGTATCCGAATATATTGCGATTTGAGGCTATGCAAATTCTCTACAATTTATCAAAGGAACCGGATGAAGCATGGAAGTGCATTAAATTTGAAGGAGGGCTACGAGAAGACATCACTTACGCGATAGACCAATGGAGATTAGGGATTTCCCTACATTGGTGAACAAATCTTATTGGTGGAAGGCGCAATTCAAAATTAGGCTGACGGAGCATTTGGTGGGAATTTCAGGAGGGGGTTAGCCCCACAGGGCCCAAGATTCAAGCCCAACGTGCAACAACAGCGGAGATTTCGCGGACCAACAAGAACAAGCAGCCCCAAAGGCCTCTTCCAAATCCAACTTGCACAAAATCGGCGTGGATCATGTGTCGGCCATGTTTAGCAGGCCAGAATGTCTGCTATGGATGTGGCAAGCCAGGCCACAAAATTTATGAGTGTCCAACCAAGAATCCATCACAACCGCCTCGACCCCGACGTCAAGGGCGGGTCTTTACAATGGCGGAAGAAGGCGTCGATCGGAAGAACTAATCCAAGGCACACCTGTGACATGGGCGGTGAGACTTTAACTATACTCTCTATGATTGGTGCTTCACATTCATTTTGTTTCTCATAGTTTGTGTATTGCCTTGCATTGCCAATTTACGCATTACCTTATGATCTATTGGTTTCTCCCACCAATGGACCTATTAGAACTAGTCAGTATGCATTAATGTTCCTCTTCGAATTGAGGTGGGACCTTTGCCGCCAATTTGATTTGTCTCCCTACTGTCTGGTCTTGACATAGTGCAGGCATGGATTGGCTCTCTTGCCAATCAGTCGTACTCAATTGCTCACGATAAGGCGGTGGTACTCCACTCTGTCTCACTTTGAATCCCAGGCGCAGCACTCTTCTATCCCGAACTCTTTTGGGCCAAAGAAGCAAAGGGTATATACTCTTGTCGGCTAATGTGTGACAGGTGGCGGGAACTAGAGGAGATTCAGGTTGTTAATGAACATCAGGATGTTTTCCAGGACATTCTGAATTTCCCAGGAGAGAGATTGAGTTTACCATCGAGATGGTTCAGTCTGGGACCAATATCTATAGCTCAATATCGGATGTCACCTATGGGTGATAGAACTAAAAGACAAATCGAAGAGCTTTTAGAGAGAAAGGATTCATCTGACCAAGCGGCGTCGCCATGGGGAGCTCACGGGATTACCATTGGTCAAAAAGAAAGATGGAAGCATGCGTTTATCGTGGATTATAGGCTGGTGAACAAAGTGACAATAAAGAATAAATATCCTTGCCAAGGATTGATGATCTCATGGACCAAGCTTCTAGTGCAGCGATTATTCTCCAAGATTGACTTGCGCTCTGGATACCACCAAATTCGAGTTCAGAACAAGATATCCCTAAAACTGACCTTCGAACTGGATTCACGGACACTATGAGTATCTTTGTGATGTCGTTTGGATTGGCGAGCACCGGCGATATTCATGGATTACATGAATCGAATATTCCGTCCATATCTGGACAAGTTTGTAGTGGTCTTCATCGCGATATCTTGTCTACTGAAAGGCAGACAGAGCATGCAAAACACTTGCGAATAGTTTTGCAAATTTTAAGAGAAAAGAAACTCATGCCAAACTATCCAAATGTGAATTTTGGATGAAGGAGGTAAAATTTCTACGACCCACGTAGTGTCATCGGAGGAATCTCTGTCGACTGACAAAGTAAAGCGGATTCTAAATTGGGAAAGTAGCGAGTCTCAAAGTCGGGAGTTTTCTAGGTTTGAATGGATATTACTGATTCGTTAGATTTTCTCGAATAGCCTTGCCATAACCAAGCTAACCAGAAAGAATGTTCCATTTGAGTGGGCCGGAGTCACGAACAAAGTTTCAAGATTTGAAGAGGAGATTGACCACGACACGGTGTTAGCTTTGCCAGGACCCTCATGGACCATTTGAGGTCTATTGCGATGCTTCCCAAACAAGGAGTTAGGGCGTGCTGATGCAAGCCAGGAAGGTGGTGCATATGCCTCCAGGCGATTGAAGCCAGCATGAAAGAAACTACCGAGCTCACGACCTTGAATTAGCGGCGGTAGTATTTGCTGCGAAAATATGGAGACATCACCGTATGGGGTGAAGTTAGAGTCTTTTCGATCATAAGAGTTTGAAGTACCTCTTTGATCGGAAAATTAAACATGAAGCAGCGGAGATGGATGGAACTCCTTAAAGACTACGAGTTTGAGTTGAAATACCACCGGGTAAGGCAAACATCGTGGCGAGATCGTTGAGCGGAAATCGTTGTTGTCGCTGGATGATGATTAAGGAGAGGCGAGAACTTCTTGGCTTCCAAAATCTTAATTTGGGAATTCTTACAACCCCCAAGACTTTTCGATTACACCAAATTAAGATAACCCATAACTTTAAGGACCAAATTAAGCAAAGCGTGACAGGATGCTAACTTTCAGCATACAATTAGTCTCGTGCAATCAAGAAATTGATTGGTTTTGCTCAAGATAAAGAGGGCATCTGGCGGTGTCACAAGCAGTATGTGTTCTGAAGGAATGATCTCGAAAGAGAATCTTAGAAGAAGCACATAGAGGCGATTCGCCAGTACATCCAGCATTACTAAAATGTATCGGGATCTTAAGAAAATGTTTTGGTGGCGGGCATGAAGTCAGATGTAGCAAACTTACGTGGTAGATGTGACTTGCCGAGAAGGTGAAAGCGAGAACACCAAAAACCTTACAGGATATTACAACCCTTAGAAATCACCGAATGGAAATGGAGAGTATCTCCATGGATTTTATAATGGGGTTACCAAGGACATCAGCAGGATATGATGCGATATGGGTCATTGTGGATAGATTGACCAAATCTGCTCATTTCTACCCATTCGAGCAAATTATCGCTAGAGAAACTAGCTTCATTGTACATTCAAGAGATTATAAGGTTGCATAGGACCCCTTCAACTATTATCTCGATCGAGACCCAAGGTTCACCTCACGATTTTGGGAGCTTTCTGAGGAAAGCGTTCGGTCTGGCATGTCTAAGCACTACATATCACCTAAACGGATAGCCAGCGAAAGGGCGCTTCAAACCTTGGAAGATATGCTACGAGCTTATATCTTTGAGCAGCGGAAATTGGGGCGATATTTACCGTTGGCGAATTCGCTACAACAATAGCTATCACGCTAGTATCGGCATGGCTCCTTATGAAGCATTGTATGGGCCGAAAGTGCCAATCTCCCTTGTCTTTGGTATGAGACAGGAGAATCAACTTTATTGGGGCTTTGATTTGGTAGCGGACCACCAGGCGGATCAAGAAAATCGGAGCAAGATGCTTGCCGCTCAAAGCGCGGAGAGAGTTGCGGACACGAGGAGAAACCTGGAATTTCAAGAAGGAGACCACGTGTTTACGAAGGTTACTCTACAGCGAGGATTGGCGGAAGCGATCAAAGTCAGAAGCTAAATCCTCGTTTCATTGGTCCTTTCAAATCTGAAGTGAATCGGATCGATTGCATACAAGAGTGCTTTGCCTCCTCATCTATCAAACCTCCATGATGTTTTTCATGTCTCTCAACTCGGAAAATATCAACCTGACCACACACTTCCTAGAACTGAATCAATACGAGTTAAAGAAGGGACGACTTTCCGCGTACAACCAAACGGATCGTAGATAGAAGTACAGACAACTTGAACAAGGCACGTGCAGTGTGAAATAGCATGGGAAAAGAAGATCTGAAGGACTACACTTGGGAGCTGGAATCAGGATATGGCGAAGGAGTATCACGAATTATTCTCAGTACTAAATTTTGAGGACAAAATTTTTTTAAGGAGGGTGGTAATGTAACATCCTCCCAGAAATCCTTTTATCGTTTTAGTTCAATTGTTCGGTTTTTCATCGAATAATTGAGATTAATCAAGATTAGGAGTAAACCATTATTTAGACTCAATTAATTAGCAATAACTTGAGTTTAGATAAGAAGAATTAAGTTAGAAATATAGAAGATTTCATAAAATTTTCACAGAACTGATTTAAAGGAAATCGGTAACATTCTGATATTTGAGTAATCGGGCAAGGTAATAAATTCTCTATTTTTGAGTGGTGATAATTAGTAACTACCATAAAAGTGGCGCATAATAATAGCCACTAAACCATGGAACGGCTGAATTTCAGCCAAGCGTTTTGAACCAATTAAAACCAAGCAAACCATCAAAAGCCATCGAGAATTTTTCAGCTCCTTTTCATCCAATTCTGACCCATTCTCTCGCTACTTTTCTCCTTCCTTTCAGCTCTCTTTCTCTCTTCTATTTTACCAAACTTCAGCCAAACTCAAGCCAATTCCAGCCTTATTCATCCAAGCTTCAAGAATCCAGCACAAACACTTGGATCAAGGTAGAATTCTGATTTCTTGCATCAAATCCATGCACTTGGCTGGCTGGGCTGGAATTATTCTCATCCTATTTGATGTGTTAAATGAATGTTTATGATGATATGTGATTGGTTTTGGGCTGTTTGAGTGATTAAAACCGAAGTGGAAGCAAGAAACCATGAAAACAGAAAGAGCTGATGGGTTAGAGAATCAAAACCCTCGGCAGTCCATGCAGCGGGTATGGCGCTCCGTCTACAACTGATAAAATTGGATGAAACCATTTTTATATGAAACTAGACATCTAGGGCTTTCCATAGATATATCATATAAGGCTTTTGGGTTAGAAATGAGAGTTATGAATTTATGAATTTCAACCTAGGGTTATGACTCTGAATCTGGGCAGACTAGCTTGTTTAGGATAGAACTCGACCCATACTACTTGAAAATGAGTGCAACCAACTTTGTTAGAGATCTTACACATAGTAGAATGTCCCATAAAAATTTCATAATTAGATAAGGTCCCAATTGCTCCCAGTGCCCCAATCAATTTGCCCTATGTCCACACCGGGCTAGAACAGGGCAGTTTAGGAGGGTCAGAATGCGAGGCTTATAAATCGAGCCCTACTAATCCAAATGAAATGGAACTTCTTGAAAATGAAACTTTGTTCTGTTAGCTTTAATAAGAGACTAATTTCGTATGATTTGAGTTAGTTTTCGATTTTTAGTGGATTTTTACTTTTAGTTTGCCTGATTCTGGCAAGCCACTGGGCATGCCGGGATAAAATCTAGATATCTTGAGTTAGAGAAACCAAAATTAGATGGGACCAAAAAGGTTAGAAAGTAGACACATAACACTTTAACATGCTTAAATTTGAGGTCCAAATGAGTTAAATAGAAATTATGGTTTGAATTATCAAAACCGGGTTGGTTGAACATGCTGAGGCAGGAATTCTGCTTTGACTAATTTGATATTGATATAAGTGTAATGTTGAAGTATAAATGTGATATTGTGTTCTTTGTGATAAAATGATGTCTTGGTTGGTGGCACTATTCACAGAGCGGACGCGTTCCGTTATGCCTTAAAATTTTGGTAGAATCCATGCACAAGTTATGAATTCCATGATCTTTACGTGTGCATTTCAAGAAATGTTATGAAAGTGTATTAAGAATCATGTTATTAAGAAAGTTCCATGCTATGGTGACCAGGATAAGAAGTTAAGGAATAGATCGATTGGAAAGCGTCGGGGAAAGTAAACCCGGCACTTCCATTGTATAGGCAGCTTCGATCACGATAAGCGGACTAATGCCGAAGTCTA
The DNA here is from genome assembly GCA_031439585.1 of Pterocarpus macrocarpus. NCBI lineage: Eukaryota > Viridiplantae > Streptophyta > Magnoliopsida > Fabales > Fabaceae > Pterocarpus > Pterocarpus macrocarpus. The sequence continues at coordinate 31,127,520 of CM062520.1, forward strand.
AATGGCCAAGAACTCAGAGGACCAGAGATGGAAAAATGAGGAAGGAAATGAAAAAGTTTAAGAAGGAAAGTTCAAGTATGAGTTAAGCTGATTACATGAATGCATAAGCTGCATGAAATAATTATGTCAAGATGTTATAGCCGTCTACTATATTTATTCACTTTTGTTTACTTAGTCATTACATTTATCCTTCTACATGCCATTGTTAGTAACCTATTTTATTTCTTGTGCCATCTAAACTAAAATTGAACCATGCCTCGGGCCAGGATATTTTATTGAACTCGTTAAAATGGATATTTCAGTCGAACACATGTTTTTATAATTAAATAAAACCGAAACAGCGAGAATGTATGTGGCGTGGGACAATCACTATGCACCAACCTCTCTTTGAAATTTCTTGAAATTCTCACCCGTATATATTTTCCGCATCATTCTGGACCTTTGGCGAGAGGCTCAACGACCCTCCTTTTATTGAGATCCCGATCCTGTAGCTTCACCAGGTTTCCATATTTGGACTCGTTGGGCCAGTACTCCTGCTAGTTCCGTCTCTGCTCTCTAGCAATAGGCATTTTGCTGTATCTTTACTTCATCTGCTTCTAATATATATATGTATAGACTGAAGCATTGGCTTCCAGCCTACATATGTACATATACAGTTGGTAATATGCCACTTATTCGTATCTTTTCTGTTGTGTTATATTAAATTGTATTACATTGTATAATGCTATTCATATCTATTATATAGCATTTATACATTATTTGTAATACAAATCACGAAATTTAAGCAGAACATTAACACCGTAACACAGTCTACTTAATTGAATGCTATGACTTAAGCATAACATTAAATTAGTAGGGTGTTACACTTCCTAAAAAAAAAATTTCAACTCCTTAATTGTTAGTAGAATTCTTGAAACCCTAGTGTAGAGAGATTAGGGATTTACAATATGGAGATTATTAGTGACCCATAAATGATTAATTTACCATATCGTGGTGTTAGATTATTCCAAGGAATTTCCCTCCAGCTTTGTGGCTCTGGAGAATTAAGATTTCCTTGTGACCGATGATTTGTGAGTAGATAGTTTATCCCTATCTTAGTTTTAACGTATTTTGTCTATATACATACATATGCAAATGAGTTGGTATGTTTTAGCAATATAATTTAAATTTTGGTAGCTTATCTATTTCTACTTGATCACATGAGACAATGACTTGATTTTCGGGAAGAAAATATGATAAATGTTTATTACCTTGATTTCCTATTAAACTTTGGAAAATTATTCTTGTTTTGAAAGGATTTGATATACTTAATGGTGTATGGCTTGGTATGGATTGCTTTGTATCTGATTTATGAATGATTATATAAAAAGTGAAGTGAAAGGTTTTTGGATAAAAGCTTTGGACTTTTGTTCATTTTGATTTATTAAAGTGTTAAAGCTTTATTTTTCTTTGAAGTTATGATTTTATTGTTTTATATAAAGTATATTGGTATGTTTTATAAGAATCTTTATTAAATGTTCTGTATAATGGAAAAGAAAGACTTGGGAAAGTCTAGGCCAGGATCTGTAGGTTAACGACAGTAGGCGTTAGCCCTGGGTGCACCTAGGATACAGCCACTCAAGGGAGTGGTGCGTGCCTATTACAGGATTCACACGAAGGAAAAGCCACCTAAGTGTGATTCCTGCCTGATTATCCTTAAATAGATGGACTCTGTTTTCGGAAAAGAAAAAATTTGGATAATATTTGATTAAGATTTCTATTTTGGTTTTGTTATACATATTATTGTATCACCTTAATATCTATAAGTTTGTACATTGTCTCATGTGGGTTAGGGACACTCTATCTCTCACTGAGTTTGATAAACTCATCCTACTATTTCTTTCTCTTTCTCAGATACAGGTATTCTGGTAGGATCTAATCCTTCAGCCTTCGTGATTAAATTTTGAGTCTTGTGGATAAGCCCTTTTCTATTCAAGGGTATATTGTAAACATTTGAATTTTGAGAAATGCTTAGATTGTGTAGCTCCATAGTACTACAGGCAGGATCCGGCCTTGACCTGATTATATTGATTCTGTTGTATTTTACTTGTCTATAATATGTTGTTGGATTTCCTAAAGGATTTGGTTTTCTAAATAAATTAATGTTATGTATTTTGGATATATATATATATATATTTCATTGTTATACTATACGCTGAGGGCTGTATTCTGAGAATACTTGGATCCCTGATGGAAGATTGTGTTTGCTTATCTTGTAGGGTAACCTTTTGTAATTGGGAAATATCCTGATTACAAAGGAGACTTTGTCGAAATTTTTATAAAAATTCTGTGGTAGAAGGCTTGCGTGGGGACTTGTCTGTATGCGCCAGTCACAACCCGGGTTGGGTCATGACACTCCCTCTCACTCTCTCTCATTTTGAAAAATAACACTTTTTCCTCTCCAGGTTATTCCTCTCATCTCTTTTCTCCAAGAAACCAAAAGTCTCTCTTCTTCTTCATCTTCTTCTTTCTTTTTCCTCTCAAGTTCAAGAACCCTTCATTGCCACCCCTCACTAACCTTGTAAGGGCTATAGATTTTAGCTCTTACAAACACATATACATGCTTTCTCAAGCAAAGAAGCAACAAAGGCCTCACCTTTCTTCCTTGCCAAAACCGTGAGCTTCATTGGAGCTAGGAGGAAGATTTTCTCTTCAGGATTCAACCTTTGTTGCTTTCTTCATCACTTTGAGTAGTTAGGAATCTCTTTCTAGTCTTTGTTTCATGACAAAGGCCATGAATGCTCAAGTTTGACCATAGCTTTGAGTTTCAAGCTTTGTCTAAAGTTTCTAGCCTCTTAAAAGTTGATAAAAATGCTTTCTTTGAGTTTCCATTTCCTCTTATGAGTTTTTAATTGGTTCATTTCTTGAGAAAGTGTGTAAAGTTTCAAACTTTACTCACTTTTGGTTAAGAACACTATAGCCCTAACCATGACTATAGTGTTCTTGGCTTATTCCTTGTTCTTGTCTCTTGAAAATGTGTAAAGTTGCTACCTTTTTTGGATGCTTGTTTGGTTAGTTGGTTTGTTTTTCATTTTTAAGACCAAATCCATGTTAAAGTTGCTTGCTTTATCTTGTTTGAATGGTTATGGGAATATGACTATGAGAAAGTGGGTTTAAGACATGAACATGAAAAAGATTGAAACTTTATTAAATATTTCATATGACTAAAACTTTCTAGGCTTAGAATTATGTCTCATAAGCTTTGATAAGTCTAAAATAAGAGGATTCAAGAAGTAAAGCAAAATAAAAATGGAAACTTGGATTGATGTAGGCTTTGGCCACTTAAGGAAGAATATGAGGGAAAAATGAGCTGAAACTTTTGATGGTTTATCTTGAATCTATATAAAACTTTAATGACACTTGTAGCAAAGAAAATAAAAATAGAACTTGGAAGAATTTTTGGTGATAGTTTTGGCCACAAGAAGACAAAGGGGAAAGAAAATGTTTTTGGCTAAGTTAAGAATAAATCTTAGTATAACTAAGTGATTAAACAAGGTTCCAAGAAGAATAAAAAATTAAAAGAAGCTTAAGGCCATATTCGAAAAGGCTTCAGCCCTATATCTTAATTAAGAAGAGAAAAATGTTTAATTAACAAATATGTGAACTATAAGCCCCAAAATATCTAATTAAATAAAGTTAATAACCTTCTTGAGGAATTAAGCTTGAAGAGTAAATATAAGAGTTAGAAGACTATACTACATAAAAATGCAAATCTTAAGGAGGAACAAGTAAGGAAATGAAGCTAAAATCTCTCTTCTGGATTAATTAAAGACTTAATGGCAAAATTATAATTTAAAAGATTTCGCCTAATCACCTAATTATGCTTATAAGACTTTTGAGTGCATTATGTGCCCTATTCCATAACATATGGGAAATGATGAAGCTGTTTTTTGTGCCTTACCATAATTGTATGAGTTATGTGCTGGGATTCTTGAGGAGAAATCCTCTAGGATCAAAAAGTTCATGAAAATAACCCTTATGGATGACGATACAAATGTTGATTTGTGTAATATAACTATACTAGGATTAAGTGGTGGGATTCTTAAGGAGAAATCCACAAGAATTATGATCTATGCATGTGATGGATTATTCGTGAATGTTTAATTATGGTATGAATGCTATTTGTGGATGTTATGTCGATCTTTGCAATTTTGGGGAATTTCCTAGTCTACCTATTATACTGCCGGATTTTCACCAAATTTGTGAACTTAGAAATATTTGTCACATGCTATGATGGTTACTTATGTCAAGATAAGAAAGATTTAAGTCTTTTACTTTAAGGTACTTATGACATAAGACTTAATACTTAATTCCATAACTAAAAAAGACACTTGGGTGTGATCCTTCGGTAAAGGAAAGTGACCTGCTAATGAACCCTCTCTACCCACCAATATAATGAATGATGATAGTCCTTATAGGTATGCGCTCATATCCTAAAGAAAGTTAAGTTTTGAGGGTGGTATAAAAGCTAAAGCATATGCTAATGACTGATTAAAGTCAAAGTAAAGTAAAGTCAAAGAAAGACCAAGTTCAAAGTCAAAGTCAAACAAAGTCAAAGAAAGATTAAAGTCAATGGAATGACATAAAATATTCAAGCATCTATGTTTCTTCTATATCCATTGTTATGAATGTCTTGTGTATGCTTATATATGAACTATGATTCCATTGTTTGTTATGGCATGCTTATAAAAGAATGAATAAAAGCAATCTGCTTTAGGCATAAAGGATTTCAAACTTATTAAAATTGAACTTATGCATGCTCACCTTTTTATAAGAAAACCCGAAGTGGCTAGGACGATAATAATGACACTTAACTATCTAGTTAGAGTCCTAATAAGAAATTTTATTTCTTATACTTACCTTCCGTGTCATCTTCAGAGGAGGTCAATGGGGAGTATGGTGATCTTTGTTGAGTTTACCACCTAGCATTGGCACTTTGACCTAGTGCTCAACTTGATTGTGATGATGGCATGTCCTACTATACGGGTCTACATCTTTCATGACCACCAATTTGGAGCTTTAGTGATAAGTCCTTTCTTCAACCCCTACAATCCTTTTGAAGATATCACTCTGCCTGTGGTGCATCCCCCATTTCATTCCTCTATGTACCCGTCAGATGCAGTGATGGATTTCAACACTCGTTTGAAGCCATTGTACACCATTGAGTCTGATCCAATAGAGCCCTCCATCTGTCCATGATTCGGTTGAGTTTCCGAGTCATTTGCTTCTATGGAGAGTAGGGTGTTTAGTCTTAGGCGAGGACAAGGCTTCATACACACTCGAGTGATACTACATGGACGTGGACGTGGATGTCCTCGTGGCAAAGGACATATGGAGATGCTTCTAGAGGAGTAGGGAATGGTTTCATTTGCAGCCTATTTTGTTATATAGTTTTAGGTTGCACACTTTTGGCATGCATGTTATCCTCAGATCTCGGAGGATGGATTGTTATATTTTTTTTTCTTTTCTTTTGGCATGGTCAAAAGCCATAAATAATATTTAAGTGCTTTCGCTACTATAGTTTATGTGGGTGGCCGGATGTCAATTATTGATCCTATTTCTACTTGAATATATATATATATATATATATATATATATATATATATATATATATATATATATATATATATATATAATGATGATGTGTGCTGATGATGATATGATGTTGCATATATATGCATGTATTTATTTCCACGATATGAATGTTTATGTATGAGATGCATTAATTACATAATGATTATTACGTGCTTATGGCTCATGTTTTTGAAAAGATAATTTAGTAATAGATCAAAAAAAAATTATTGCTAGTTTCATCATAAAGTATTTCAAAAATGAGATATTTTCGCAAAGCAAAAGTAACAACTAATAATTACCGTAATACGACTTAAGTATAGTATAGGGTTATTAGGGTGTTATAACATGGGTCTAAAACACTAGTATTAAACAAAAAGAAACAAATGCAAATACTTTCATATAAACACAAGAGCCATATACATTCATATTATATACATTAACTTTAAACACCCTTAACTATATACGTTCATATTGTAAGCTTCAATGCCTTCCAAAAGCCACTAAGTGGTTTAACTTTACCGAGCTTAAAGTTTTGATGAACAACAAATTAATTCTTAACAAAATATTTTGTGTATACTAACAATTTATTCAAATGTTTGTTTACAAGTGCACTAGATCATGAAAATACACACGAGGGTGAGAATTAGATCATACAAGGTTAAAAATTCCTATGATTCTCGCACATATTCACATAGAAAGAAATTTTTAAGCAAATATCTATGATTTCTCTCTCAAAAAGCATATCAAGAAGTTCAGAAGGATAGATTTGTGTCTTAAAAAGGAAATCAAGCCATCAAAAAGAAGCACTTCAAAAAGGTGAACAGTCTAGAAAGCTATATCCAGAAAGTTAACTTCTAGAAAGTTGATTCACATAAAGTACCTTACCCTCAAAGTTTCTTCTACATGATTCATGGGTCATTTCCAAAAGTCAAACTTGACAAGACAAGATCGAAAAAAAACGTTGACAAGTTTGGAAAGCTGGTAAACCATCAATGACTATTTTTCTTCTTTTATGACATTTCTGCTTGCTAAGAAAGAAACCAACTTCTTCTCTATCCAATCTTAGACCAGTGGATCAAAAGGCTCCAAGCTTAAGGTCTGAAATTCTCAATTGCTAGATTTTTTAAGCCTATATAAACCTGGAAAACAATAAAGAGTTGGTTAGTCAGTCAAGGAATCTACGTATTTGAATATTTGCATAGACTACATCTTTCTCAACCTTCTGAACATCCAAAAAGTTACTCATTTAACTTCTAAATAGAAAAATCTTCTCATTAGCTTTGTATTAGCCAATATCCTCTACTGAGAGTATTGAGAAGTCACTCCACATTGTACTTAAGTGATCACACATTTTAGAGTATTTTAGTGTGGGTGTTAGTCAAACATAAACCTTTTAATCCTTATATTGTAACTTGACCTTGTAATGGTCTTTATGAGCTTGGAGAGGCTAGGATAAAACACTACTCAATGTAGCTTGGAGAAACTTGAACAGAGAATACTCGATCTATAAAAATCTCAACTATTTAGTTAGGGACTGGACATAGGCCCGTGGTTTGGTCGTACCAGTATAAATTTTGTTGTGTAATTTTCTATCCTTATCTCTTTTACAACATTTCTTAGCTAGTTTATCTTTTAGATTGATCATTTATTCCCTGCTTATCTAAAGTATTATGAAAACAATACTCTTTTATATCTAACTCACGCTTCGGCATTCCAAGTCCAAAGACTTGAGAAAAGTGTGTTTAAAGTTTTTAAGAACTAAAGTTTTAAGAAGCACAATTTAACTGCCCTTCTTGTGCCACTTCTTCCTACAATTGGCATCAGAGCTCAACTTCTAAGGTTGAGCATCCAAACATTTGCTGAGGTAAAAAGATCCTGAGGATGGCATAACAAGTCAATCATATTGCTAAGGGACATTCTATCAACCACCCTCCATACTTCAATGGTGAAGATTTTCCCTACTGGAAGGATAGAACGAGACTCTTCATTGAGTCTACCAGCATTGACTTGTTGGAGATCATAGAAAATGGTGACTATGTTCTAACCAAAGAGCAACCAGTGCCACAAGTGGTTGCTGATCCAGAGCAAGCCCCACTAGTAGTGGTCAAAACAATTCCAAGAAGCCAGTGGACCGACCAACATAAAGCCAAAGTACAATTAAAAGCCAAAGCAAAATACCTTCTCACTTGTGCTTTGAGCAAAAGTGAATACGACAAGATCATTTCATACAACTATGCTAGAGATATGGGGCAGACTCTAAACTCTTCCTGAAGGAACTGATCAAGAGAAAGAAACTAAGATCAGTATGTTGGTGCATCAATATGAAATATTCAAGATGTTAGAGTATGAACATATTGATGAGATGACAACTAGATTCATGCACATTATAAATCAATTGAAAGCATTAGGTAAGAGGTATACCAATGCTAAAATGGTGAGAAAATCCTTATAAGTCTTTCCAAGGCTTGGCATGCTAAAGTGGCAGCTATTCAAGAAGCTAAAGACTTGAATGTGATTAGTCTTGAGGCTCTCATTGGATCCTTAAAGACTTACGAGATTAAGCTAAATGAAGCCTCTGAGAAATCAAACAGAATAGGCAAATCCATTGCCTTAAAGTCCATCCAAAGAAAGTCTAGCTCTTTTAAGGCTATGAAAGCTACAAAAGAATCTGAAGAAGAATAAGAAGATTCCTTAATGATGATGATAATGATGAAAAAGATGAAATTGCTCATCTAGCTGAGAAGATATCAAAAGCCTGGATCAAAAGAAAAAAGAAGAAAGGCTTTGTCCTTAAAAAAGACAAAAAAGGAAAGGCTAAGCAGAATAAAGTCATTTGCTTTGAATGCAAAGGACTTGCACATGTAAGATCAGATTGTCCAAGGCTGAAAAAGAATTCCAAGAAGAAGGCACCCAAGAAAAAGACTATGATGGCTACATAGGAAGACTTAGATGAAGAGGAGCAAGGCATAGAATCCTAAGAAAAAGAAGAGATAGCTGCAAATCTCTACTTCATGGCAAATATAGTATTTAAAGAAGAGATTGAGGTGTGTCTTAAATCACACCACCAGAAGAAAATGAAGTGGTATCTAGACAGTGGCTGCTCTAGACATATGACTGGAAACAAGTCCTGGTTTAGAAACCTAAAGGCCAAAGATGGAGGAGTTATGAAGTTTGTTGATGGTATCAAGTCAAAGATCATTGGTATAGGTAATGTTGGTAAGAATGACTCTGACTTGATTATTGATCTTATGCTAGTTGAAGGATTAACTCACAACCTTCTGAGCATTAGTCAGTTCTGTGACAAAGGCTACAGAGTTGTGTTTGAACCTTCTCGTTGTATCATAAAACACTCCACATCAGATAAAATCATTCTCATTGCTAAAAGACGTGATAATACTTATGTGTGGTATCTAGATGACCTTTTAGATCAAAATCTAAAATGCTTGGCATCCTTTGGGGATAAGAAGTGGATATGACACAAGAAACTTGGTCATGCTCATATGAGGTTAATTTATGAGATTTCTCAAAAAGAGCTTGTCAATAGTTTACTTAAGATCAGTTTTGAGAATCACTCAACTTATGAGTTTTGTTAAAAGGGTAAACAAACTAAGAGTCCTTTCCATAGCAAGAATGTAGTCTCAACTACTAGATCACTTGAGCTTTTATATCTTGATCTTTTTGGACCAACTAGAGCTACCAATCTAGGTGGTAAGAAATATGATCTAGTCATTGTGGATGATTTTTCTAGATTCACACGGATTATTTTCCTTGTTCATAAGAATAAAGCTTGTGAGACCTTCAAAATATTTCAAAAAGAGCTCAAAATGAAAAAAGTTTTTGCGTTTCATCCATCATATTAGATCATGATGGTGAATTTGAAAATCATGCTTTTGAAAAAAAAATTTCAATGAAAATGACATTTCTCATAATTTTTCTTCTCCTATAATTCCTCAACAAAATGGGGTTATTGAAAGGAAGAATAGATCCTTGCAAGAAATGGCCAGAATTATGCTGTTGGAAAATGGTTTATCAAAAGATTTTTGGACAGAAATAGTTAAAATTACTTGCTATATTCAAAACCATGTTTTCATAAGGCTAATTATCAAGAAAACCCCTTAAGAATTATGGAAAGAAAGGAAACCCAACAAGTCTTACTTTCATGCTTTTAGATTTGAAAGTTTTATTCTTTATACCAAGGACAAGCTGTCAAAGTTTGATCCTAAATCTAATTCCTAGGATATTATTTTGTGTCTAAAGCTTCCAGGGTATACAACAAGAAGACTCAAATTGTGGAAGAAAGATTTTGATTAGAATGTTCAAGACTTGGAGGAAGATATGGAGAATTTGTCTCTAAATAACAATCCACAAAATCAACAATCCCTTCAAATAGCCACAAGAAAAAATAACGATGATTCTGAACTTCTCTAACCTCAACATGTTTTTGATGATATTATAAAAAATTCAGAAAAGACACCCATTAAGAGAAGATACACTAGTGTTAGAGATTTAAGAGCTATATCTCAAAATCAAATCATTGGTGAACCATCTCAAGGAGTTAGAACCAGATCTTCTTTCAGAATTGTATCTAACATGGCTTTGATTTCAGAAATTCGACCAGAAAGTGTTGATGAGGCACTCGAAGATCAAAGTTGCATAGATGCAGCGCAAAAAGAATGAAATCAGTTGGAAAAGAGCAAAGTTTGGACTCTGGTTCCTTTACCTAAAGGACATTCTATCATAGGCACTAGATGGGTATTCAGAAATAAGCTTGATGAAAGTGGGAAGGTGATCAGAAACAAAGAAGGCTAGTGGCTCAAGGATACAATTAACAAGAGGGAATTGCTTATGATGAGACATTTGCTCCTGTTGCAAAATTGGAAGCCATCAGAATGCTACTTGCCTTTGTAGCATATAAAGGTTTTGTTTTGTATCAAATGGATATTGAATCTGCCTTTTTGAATGGTTTCATTTCTGAAGAAGTGTATGTTAAACAATCACCTGGTTTTGAAAATGAAATATTTCCTCATCATGTTTTTAAGTTGACAAATGCTCTATATGGTCTGAAACAAGCTCCAAGAGCTTGATATGAAAGGCTTAGCTCTTTCTACTTAAATATGGTTTTAAAAGAAGAAAAGTTAATTCAACTTTATTTATCATGATGAGAAAAATGATTTTCTCATTGTTCAAATATATGTAGATGATATAATTTTTTGTGCTACTAATCAAAATCTGTGCAAGAGTTTCTCTAAGCTTATGCAGGGAGAATTTGAGATGAGTATAATGGGAGAACTCAAGTACTTTATGGGCTTACAAATATAATAATAGAAAGATAGGATCTTGATTCAACTAGAAAAATATGCTAAGGATCTGCTTAAAAGGTTTGATGTGGACAAAGCCAAAAGCACTAGTACTTCCATGCATCATTCTCAAGTTTTGGAAGCTGATTAAGATGGAGAGAAAGTTTCTAATAAACTTTATAGAGGTGTGATTGGATCATTACTCTATCTTACAGCTAGTAGACTTGACTTACAATTAAATATGGGAATTTGTGCTAAATTTCAATCTAATCCAAAGCAATCACACTTAAATACTGGCAAAGGAATTTTGAGATATTTAGTAAGTATTACTAATCTTGGTCTCTGGTATAAGAAAGGATTATCTATGGTGTTACAGGTTATTGTGATACTGATTTTGCTGCAGACACAGTTGAAAGGAAAAATGACTGCTACTATTTTCTTGGAAAATCCTTGATAACATGGTTGAGTAAGAAGCAAAACACAATTACTCTTTTAACTGCTATTGTTGTGCTCAGATTTTGTAGATCAAACATCAGTTAGAGGATTTCAACTTGAGGTATACCAAGATCCCTATCTTGTGTGATAACACAAGTGCATTTAATCTTGCCAAAATTTCGATTCAACATTCTAGATCTAAGCATATTGACATTAAGCATCATTTCATAAGAGATCATGTTCAGAAAAGAGATATTGAGCTATGTTTTGTAAACATAGAAGATCAAATAGCTGATATATTTACAAAACCTCTAGTTGAAGACTATTAAGCATCTTCTAAATATGATTAGTTTCTGAGCATGCATTCATCTCATGTGGTTCCTGCTCCTTCTTAAGCAAAAGCTTAAAGTTAAGATTGTGACATCCAAGTTTGCTTCGTTTTCTAAAGAAGGATTCTGAAAGATAGGTATTCAGAACTTGTTCAGAAAGATCAACTTAGAATGTTTCAGAAAGAACATATCAAAATGATTTACTGCACTTATTCAGAAAGATATATTCAGAAATGTTTCAGAGAGATCAAATCAGAAGGGTATGCAGATTGTGTTCAGAAATATAGGTTCAGTATATTAGTTCAGAAAGGTGTTTTTCAAACTTTTAATTTTAGAAAGAAGACTTTCATAAAAAAAGTGACTCATGCTACTGATCAGAAACTTGAATGTGTAGAGTCAAGACAATTATGGAATGTAGGATGATTTTGTAACTTCCCACTTTGCCATGTTGCCAGGACTTAATGAAGCAGGAAAGCCAAAACACTTTTACACACCAAAACGTTATCACTTTTATCCTGAAACTGTTCATATTTGTTTAACCATTAGTTATCATCTTTAACTACCAAATCTTTTCACACACTCTGAAACCTTTTCTCTTCCAAGTTATAAAAACCTTATACACTATTCATGACTATTCATCATCACTCTCAAGTGTTCTTGATGTTTCATTATCACATCTTTAACCATTAGTTATCTCATGCGCTGCATGTGCGTTGCATAGTCTTCTTCAAGTATTCTTGATGTTTCTGTTTTTGGAAAAAATATGTTCTTGTTCTTCTATTTCAAAGGAAAGTAAAGAATGTTAAGCACATGCTAAAATGAAAGTAAAGTCAAGTATAACCATGGTTAAGTCTATGATGATGCATGTCTGTGCATGTGTTTATATTGTCCATTTGCATTATGAATGTTTATTCTATGCTTTAGTATGTATGTTTAGTTATGATGATGTAGTTATGATGTTAAGTTTAAAAGCAAACCACTTCGGGGTTTAAGTTTTCAAAATCATTAAAATTGAACTTATACCTATCCACTATTTTTACAATTAAACCCGAAGTGGCCGGGACGATGACAATGACACAGTGTTTGTCTAGTCGTGATCCTACTGAGAAATCTAGTTTTTCTCACTCCTACATTTCCGTGTTGTCTTTAGAGGATGTCGATGTCGGGCACGGTGGTGATCTTCATTGAGTTTCCAGTATGGCATTGGCACTTCGACCCAGTGCTAAATGCCTAAGTGATGTCTGCGAGCGTAGCGATGAGGGTCTACATATTCCACAACCATCCATTTCAGACTCCTGTGATGAGCCCATTTTTCTTACCACCTCAGCCATTTGGCGAGGTTACCTTGGATGACATCTGTCCTTACTTTCAGCTGCTGAGGTACCCTACTAATGATAAGACCGACTCGGATACCCATCTAACTCCGATCGTTTCCTTGGATTTCGACACTTCAGAGCCTTCCCACCCGAGCTATCATGTGGAGATTGACCCATCTGAGCCTCCTATCTGTCTGTGATATGTATGATGTCTGACTCGTCTTCTTCTTCAGCAGTTCCTTGTCACACTCCACCCTCAGTTTGCGGCCACGGGTTCATTCGTACTAGTGCAGTGCCTCGAGGGCGTGGGCGTGCTCAAGGAGGGCAACGTGGTGATGTTACTCCCGGTGGATTCGGAAATGATTTCCTCCCACCTGACGAGTGATGTGGTGTTTGTATGCAGAGCCGAGTGCAAGGATAGCCCCTTTTAGTTGTAGTTATAGGGTTATCATTTTACTATATGGCATGCTTGGACTATAGGGATTTCTGATGTATTTTCTTTTATCATTTATCTGGTAGGTTTCATGTGTAGGGCCGATAATAGGTATCTGACCCATCATTATCTATATATATGACTTTTAGCAACACTATTAGCATTATATTAGCTATGAATGATCGTGGAATGAATGTTATGATTATCTAAGTTATTGTTATTCTTGTTGCTTCTATTTATTGTTATTCGCATGGTATGTATGAGATAGCGTTGTTTATTATATGCATTCGCGATGCACTCATAGCTCTTTATTTTCAAAATAGTTTACTCATTATTATTTCAAAAAAAAAATTACCCCTATCTTCTAAAAGGCAAAGTAATTTCAAAAAGGTAATGTTAGTTTCGTGAGCAAAAGTAACAACTAGTAATTCCACAATATGACTTAAGCATAGACTGGAACTATTAGTGTGTTGCATTTTGGTATCAGAGCAATTCGTCCTTGAAGAGCCTGGGGATGGACTGACTATACTTCTATGCATACGTGTTAGTTAAGGCATACTTTGAGTCTCGTCTGTATAATGGGACATAGGGATTAGACATGCATGATCATCTATTCTGAATGTGGTTAGTTGCTAGTTCGCTCAGCGTAAATGTTGAGCCTGATTAGCTCAATGTCTTCTATTTTGTGTACAAGGAACTAATGGCATCAAGGAGACATGGTAGGCCTCATAATTAGCCGGAAGGTCCCGAGGAAGTTATGGGGATGCTCCATGAAATGGCTACTACCATGAGGGAGCAAGCTGCTAGTGCCCATCGCATGATGGAGCGAATGGGGCAAAGGGATGAGGAAAATCCTGAAGCGCACAATAAAGGAGCTGAGGTATATCTCAAATACCTCAAGTTTGCGGAGTTCCAGAAGGCAAATCTGCCGAGCTTCAGAGGAACGTACAACCCCAATTGAGTTAATGAGTGGATCAAGGTCATTGAGAAGATTTTCACGATGATGGTCTGCACTGAGGAGTAGAAGATAGCCTTTGCTGCCTATATGTTGGAAGTTGGTGCCAAGTTCCGGTGGGTAGGCACCAAGAGGCTGTTGGAAGGTGCTCAGACCCACATCACTTGCGAGATTTTCAAGTCGCACTTCTATGAGAAGTATTTTCCCGCATCCATGAGGAACGCGAAGGAGCTGGAGTTCATGAGTCTGCGTCAAGGGACCATGAATATTGCTGAGTATACAGCTAGGTTCAAGGAACTATGTAAGTTCTCGACGATCTATCAAAGGAATCCGGACGAGCGCTGGAAGTGTGCCAAGTTTGAAGGAGGATTACGTGAGGAGATACTGGCATCTGTAGGGCCCATGGAGATCCGTGATTATGCAGCACTAGTCAACAAGTGCCGTTTGGTGGAGGATTGCAATCGCAAGCTATTTGTGGCAAGGTTCGAAGCTTACAAGAAGAAGTTGGCATCGCAAGGACAGAAGTTCAAGCCCTAACCCTCGAGGAAGTAGTTTCAAGGTGGAGATTTCAAAGGAAAGCAACCTTAGAAGCCTGCTGGGAATCCATCTAAGCCTGCGAATGGTCAAGCTTGCCCTAAGTGCGGCAAACTTCATGGAGGACGCCCTTGTTTAGCTTACCAGAATGCGTGTTTCTGATGCAGAAAGCCTGGGCATATGGCTAAAGACTGCACTGTCAAGCTGTTGTCCCATGCCAATAAGCCCCAACACCAAGGAAGGGTCTTTGCCCTTAATGCTGAGAAGGCCATTCAGTCCGACGATCTGATCCAAGGTAAGTGCGAGGTTAACGATAGAACCTTAACTGTATTATATGATTCTGGAGCTACACACTCCTTCATCATGATTGTGTAGATAGATTGGGATTGTCTATGTCTGAATTATTTACATGTTGATTATTTCTACTCCTGTTGGGAAACCAGTTAAGACTTGTCATTGTTGTAATTGTCGGTTCCAAATTGATGGTAAGTCTTTCATAGCAAATTTGATTTGTTTGCCTTTGTCTGGTTTGGATTTGATTCTAGGCAAGGATTGGCTCTCTGCTAACCATGCTATGATAAATTATTCTGAGAAATCTATTGTTCTTCCTCCTATACCTGTTAAGCCTGTTGAACCTGTTAGTTTGTTTTTGAATTTTGTTAAGATAGGGAGTAGTTAGTCTCGTAATCAGGGATATATTCTCCTTATGGCGAGTGAAATGGATCTCGAGCAGGTATTGGAAGAGATCCTCGTAGTTAGGGAATACCTAGATATGTTTCCTGTGATATACCTGAATTTCCCCCAGATAGGGAAATCCAGTTTTCTATAGAGTTAATGCCAGGAACGGAGCCAATCTCTATAGCACCCTATAGGATATCCCCAATGGAGTTATCGGAGTTGAAGGGACAATTGGAAGAGTTATTGAAAAAGAAGTTTGTAAGACCTAGTACCTCACCTTGGGGAGCCCCAGTGTTGTTTGTGAAAAAGAAAGATGGAAACATGAGGCTATGTGTAGACTATAGACAGTTGAACAAGGTGACTATTAAGAACAAGCACCCTTTGCCTAAGATAGATGACCTCATAGGCCAACTGCGAGGTGCAGTTGTGCTCTCTAAGATTGATTTGAGATCCGGATATCATCAGATAAGGGTGAAAGAGGAGGATATACCCAAGATAGCTTTTAGGACAAGGTATGGGCATTATGAGTTTACAGTGATGTCGTTTGGATTGACTAATGCCCCTGCTGTTTTTATGGATTACATGAACAGAATTTTTAAACCCTATTTGGATAAGTTTGTGGTTGTTTTCATAGATGATATTCTCATCTATTCGAGGATAAAGGAAGAACACGAAGAGCATTTAAGGGTTGTGTTGGGAATCTTGAGGAAAAAAAAGCTTTATGCTAAGCTATTTAAGTGTGAATTTTGGATGGAAGAAGTAAAGTTCTTAGGATGTGTGGTGTCACAAGGAGGTATCGCTATGGATCCAAGTAAGATTGAAGCTGTGATGAATTGGGAGAGACAAACCTCAGTAACTGAGATAAGGAGTTTCTTGGGTTTAGTCGGTTACTATCGTAGGTTTATAAAGGGATTTTCCCAGATATCTTTGCCCTTAACTAAGTTGACAAGGAAGGATGCCCCATTTGTGTGGATTGTAAACTACAAGAAAAGCTTTCAAGAGCTAAAGGGAAAGTTAACCTCAACCCCAGTGCTAGTTTTGCCTGACCCTAGTGGACTATTTGAGGTTTATTATAATGCCTCTGGGAGAGGTTTAGGCTGTGTCTTGATGCAGAACAAGAATGTGGTGGCTTATGCTTCAAGGCAGCCTCATGAAGTGAACTACCTAACCCATGATCTGGAGTTAGTAGCTGTAGTGTTTGCCTTGAAGATATGGAGGCATTACTTGTATGGTATGAAGTTTGAGGTGTTTTCTGATCATAAGAGTTTGAAGTACCTCTTTGATCAAAAGGAGTTAAATATGAGGCAAAGGAGATGGATGGAGTTTTTAAAAGATTACGAGTTTAGGTTGAACTATCATCCTGGAAAAGCCAATGTGGTGGCTGACGCTCTAAGTAGGAAGTCTTTGCATACGTCATGGATGATGGTCAAGGAGGAGGACCTAGTATGGAGCTTTAGAGACCTTAACCTTAGAGTTGTGTTAACCCCCCATAGTTTAAGATTGGATCATCTTAAGGTGACGAGCGATTTCAAGCGTCAAATTGCTCAAACCTAAAGTGAGGAAGAAGATTTCCTGAGAACCCTAGCATTGGTGGAAGAAGGAAAGTTGAAAGGTTTTGCTAGAGATACAGATAGACTGTGGAGGTTCGTAGGAAGAGTATGTGTACCCGCATGTGGTGACCTCCGAATAAGGATTTTGTAGGAGGCTCACAAGAGCCACTTCACCATACACCTTGGTGTGACGAAGATGTACCAAGATGTTAAGAAGATGTTTTGGTGGCTGGGTTTGAAGAGGGACATTGCGGAGTTGGTAAGCAGGTGTTTAGTCTGCCAAAAGGTAAAGGTTGAACACCAAAAGCCCTTTAGTATGTTGCAACCATTGGAAATCCCAGAATGGAAATTGGAAAGCATCTCTATGGACTTTGTGATGGGTTTATCCAAACCGCAAGCTGGTTTTGATGCGATATAGGTGATTGTTGACAGATTAACCAAGCCTGCTTACTTCTTGCCCATTCGGGCTACTTATCCTTTTGGAAAAGCTAGCCCAGCTGTATGTTCAAGAGATAGTAAGATCACATGGTGTGCCTTCAACCATAATCTCGGATAGAGACCCGAGATTTACCTCTAGATTCTGAGGAGCCTTGCAAAAGGCATTTGGAACGAGGCTTTGCTTAAGTACATCTTATCACCCCCAGACGGATGGATAGTTAGAGAGGACTATCAAAACTCTAGAGGACATGTTGAGAGCTTGTGTATTGGACAATCGAACAAGTTAGGATAGATACCTACCTTTGATTGAGTTTGCCTATAATAATAGTCATCATGCAAGTATTGGTATGGCACCCTATGAAGCTTTGTATGGAAGGAAGTGTCAATCTCCCCTATGTTAGTTTGAGCTAGGTGAGCAAAGCCTATTAGGGCCTGAACTTGTGAGGCAAACCATAGAGCAAGTCAAAAGGATTAGGGACAGAATCCTTATGGCCCACAGCCATCAAAAGAGTTATGCGGATAAGAAGAGAAAGCCTCTAAAGTTCCAAGAAGGAGAACATGTGTTCCTGAAAATCACTCCTACGACTGGTATAGGTAGAGCCATGAAATGCAGAAAGTTGAGCCCCCATTTTCTGGGCCCCTTTCAAATTCTCAAACATGTCAGGTCAGTTGCTTATCAAGTGGCCTTACCTCCAAATTTGTCAAACCTTCATGATGTCTTTCATGTGTCTTAGTTGAGAAAATACCATTCCGATCCTAGTCAACTACTTGAATCTGAAAGTGTACAGTTAAGGGAAAACCTAACCTTCAATTTGCCACCGTCTCGGATCGTGGGTTGTGGGGTAAAACAGCTGAGGAATAAGACGGTACCCTTGGTTAAGGTGGCTTGGGGTAGAGGGAACATGGAAGAGTATACGTGGGAGCTAGAGTCCGAGATGAAGAACAAGTATCCAAATTTGTTTAAAGTAACGAAGTTTGAAGGCAAAATTCTTTTAAAAGGTGAGGAGAAATGTAACATCCTCAATTTCTTATCGTGCTAAATTACCTCAGTAACCCTGAGTAATTAGGCACTTAATGAGAAATTATGAGATTGATGCTTAATTAAGGGGTTAACGAAGAGTTTATGAGTTAACTCGGACGAGAAAAGTCAAAAGAATGCTTAATCGAGATTAGATAATCTCTAATTAAGCAAGTCAGAGCCTTTATAACTTAATTAAGCACTAATCACCCTTAATTAGCTTAATCGAGTTTAATTAAGGTTAATTAAGCTTAATCGTAAGAATAATTTTTGTTAATCATATTTTTGTGTATTAATCATTAATCCATTCTTAATCATCTTAATTAAGTTGCAATAGCACTTAATCACATTATTAAATTCAAATTTAGTCAACTAGATAATAAATTGAAGAATGATGTCATTAAAGTATAAAGCATAAGACAAGGTTGGTTTTTGTAAGAGATTGTACATGCTTTGTTCCCCCATCATCCAATTTGTCTCCCTAAACCTTAATTAACACAAAATAACACAAAAATATCTCCCTCTCTCCCTTTGAAACTCACGACCACAACAACACAACACACACATTCACATTTTCATTTTCACACTTCCTATTCTCTCTCTAACTCTCAAATTCTCTCACTTCTCTCTAAAACTCTCTTCTTCTTCTTCTTCTTCTTCTTCTTCCATTCTCCACCTCCATAATCAAACCTTCTTCACTTAGCCCTTCAAAGACCACATCTTATGGTCTTTGAAGAAGAGATTTAAACACTAGATCTCAAGAGCTTCTCCTTCCTCCTTGCAAAACTGCCACCATCATCATCTTCTTCTCCTTCTCTTGTTGTAGCGCCATTTTCAAGTAGAGGTAGTGATCTTCATCTTTTTATTTTGTTTACTCAAGAAAGCTTGAAGCTTGGTTCTTCTCATGACCAAGATCTTTGAGTGAAAACTTGAGAAAATCTTTCATGCTCTTCATGAGCAAAAGTTTCTATTTTTGGTTAAATATGTTCTTGTTCTTCTTCAAGTGTTCTTAATGTTTCTACCTTTGAAAAAATATATTCTTGTTCTTCTTCAAGTGTTTTTTATGTTTCTACTTTTAGAAAAATATGTTCTTGTCCTTCTTATTGAATGTTCTTGATGTTTTTGGTGGTATTTTGCTTAAAGTTGTTCTTTTCTTATGATGAGTTTATGATTAAAAAAGTTTCATCTTTACATGTTTTTCATGATTTGATAAGACTACGAACATCCTAAAAGCTTAAAGCTTTAAAAAGTTTACTTCTTGATGCATAAAAAGTGGCACAAGTTCGGTGCCTTCATAAAAGCCTTATTTTATTTTATTTTGATGACAATACTACATGTAAAAGTTTAAGCTTTTTGGAATAATAAGCCTTTTTGAGTTAGAAAAATGATGTCTTGTCACTTTATGTTTCAACAATTGATCCTTGGAAGAAAATCCTTTCATAAAGTTTTAAATTTTAATCAAGAAGGTGACTTTAAGTCATAAAGTTATAAGCTTGCACACTAAGTGCCTGTTTGGTTTGGCGTTTGTGCACCCAAACCTCCGTTCAGCCTACCTTGAATGCAGCACTGTTTTGTTTGGGTTTCTTGCGTTCATGTTACATCAATGCGTTTTTCACTTGAAACCCTAGTTCAGACTGAAGCATGAATTTATTGCTTCTGTGTTCATATTTTCTCCTTTGGAGAATTGATCTTTAAAAAAAAATTATAATTACCCATATTAACCTTCCACCAATAACAGTGACAATAGTTTCTTTTTTTGATGAGACAATGACAATAGGTTCCAAACTTCAAGCAGCATATCCACATGTACTCCATGTATATCGTTGGAGTAGTTTTTTTTTTTTTTTTGTACATTTACTTTATATATTTTGTTGTAAATTTTTTATTTATACCATTAGAGTACTTTATTTATATACCGTTGGAATAGTCTATAATGTTATTTATAATAGATTAGTTTGGATAAATTTTTGAGTTTTTTAAAATGAATTTTTTTATAAAAAAATTTAAAAATATAGAATTTATTTTATATTTGAATATAAAATTAAATTATATTTGAATGTAAAATTAAAAGGATAATATAAACTTATATCCTTTTTAGTAATTTTGCATTCAAAAGTGATTTTGATTACTATCATCCAAACAACATTCATTCTATCATAATCACTTTTGATATAAAAGTTACCAAACATAAATCACATTGATATTAACTCAATTTTGATCAAAATCAATTTTGTAGAATCAAGTGGAAGCAAACCCGCATTCGCAAACTCTAATCCAAACACACACTAAGTCTTGTAAGGGTGGAATCTTGAGATGAATATATTAGTAAAGTTCCAAGCTTTAAGCAAAAATAACATTTTTGAGTCATAAAAGTGTTAACTTTTGTAAAGATCAAAACTGTATAACTCTAAAGCTAATGTTTTATGTTACTAGTTCATAAAGTAGGAATCTTTTAGACTTTAAGACAACTTTAAATCATAAAGTTGAGACCTTGAATGGTCTTAGAATAAATAAAAGTGTTAACTTTCATAAAAAATAAAACTTTATAACTACTTTATAAAGAATGATAATTTTAATAATACTTAAGGTAAGATCTTGTTATGTTAGTGATAAAAACTTAAAACTTTGTAACTTGGTTAAGTTAAAAATCACCCTTGGTGTTTAGTGAACATGGTATTGTTGGGTTCATGATGTGGTTATGCATTGTCATGACCCAAGAATTAGAGGGATCTCGAACTCCTTAGGAACAGAAGTACGATTAGGGTCTCTGAGCATACCATGAACATAGGAATCACTAAGTGCACTATCTCAAGGAAAGGAAACAATTACTTAACTTAATTAATTTGAACAAGTGTTCCATAAGATATGAACTCAAGTCAAGAAAAATTTCATATGAGAACTAAGTAACTAAAAGACCACATACATATATCTTAACTATGTGATTCTCTCATGGGTAACCACGAGAAATCGTGTGATGATTCACAAAATTCTTCACAAAGAATAACATGACTATAAACCCTTTTAGGGTATGAATGTATGATGCCATTCGGTATGATGAATGACAAGTTTGATTGAGCTCTGTCTCATGATTGAATGATGAGTGTGATGATATGATATAGATATAATGAATTGTTAGTTGAAAGTTGATGATTGGCATTTTGGGAAAGCTCCAGTCTAGCCGTTATGGTGCTAGATTTCCGCCAAAATTATGAACTTAGTCATATCATTTCATGTGTCTAGTCAAAGAAGAATCATGTATGTAAAGTATAATGATAAGAAAAGAATAATGGGACATGACCCTTCAATCACTTCGGTAAAGGAAGTGAGAGATGACAATCCACAAAGACTCAAGGAACCTCTATGAGGGAGGCAAGGGTGACATGGAGGACCCTCCAACTTAGGGGTAACCAATATCAGCTTAGTCTGATTTGGTTTAGTACTGCGTGATGACGGTCACGGAATGAGCTCATGTCCAAAAGCAGTCTATTTCAAAGGAAAGTAAAGAATGTTAAGCACATGCTAAAAACGAAAATAAAGTCAAGTATAACCATGGTTAAGTCTATGATGATGCATGTCTGTGCATGTGTTTATATTGTCCATTTGCATTATGAATGTTTATTCTATGCTTTAGTATGTATGTTTAATTATGATGATATAATTATGATGTTAAGTTTTCAAAATCATTAAAATTGAACTTATACATGTCCACTATTTTTATAATTAAGCCCGAAGTGGCTAGGATGATGACGATGACACAGTATTTGTCTAGTCGCGATCCTACTGAGAAATCTAGTATTTCTCACTCCTACGTTTCTGTGTCATCTTTAGAGGATGTCAATGTCGGGCATGGTGGTGATCTTCATTAAGTTTCCAGCATGGTGTTGGTGCTTCGATCCGGTGCTGAATGCCTCAGTGATGTCTGCAAGCATAGCAATGAGGGTGTACATATTCCACAACTGTCCGTTTTAGACTCCTGTAATGAGTCCATTTTTTCGACCACATCAGCCATTTGGTGAGGTTACCTTGGATGACATCCATCCTTACTTTCAGCCATCGAGGTACCCTACTGATGATGAGACCGACTTGGATACCCATCTGACTCTGACCATTTCCTTGGATTCCGACCCTGCAGAGCCTTCCCACCCGAGCAATCATGTGGAGACTGACCCATCTGAGCCCTCCTATCCATCTGTGATACGTATAACGTCTGACTCATCTTCTTCTTTAGCAGTTCCTTGTCATACTTCACCCTCGGTTCGCAGTCCCGGGTTCATTCGTACTCGTGCAGTGCCTCGAGGGCGTGGGCGTGCTCGAAGAAGGGGACATGGTGATGTTACTCCCGGTGGATTCGGGAATGGTTTTCTCCCACCTGACAAGTGATGTGGTGTTTGCATGCAGAGACGAGCGTGAGGATAGCCCCTTTTGGTTGTAGTTATAAGGTTATCATTTTATTGTATGGCATGCTTGGGCTGTAGGGATTTCTAATGTATTTTCTTTTATCATATATCTAGTAGGTTTCATGTATAGGGCTAACAGTAAGTATCAGATCCATCATTATCTATATGTATGACTTTTAGTAACACTATTAGCATTATATTAGCTATGAATGGTCGTGGAATGGATGTTATGATTATCTAAGCTATTGTTATTCTTGTTGCTTCTAATTATTTTTATTCGCACAGTATGTATGAGATAGTGTTGTTTATTATATGCATTCACGATGAGCTCATGACTCTTGGTTTTCAAAACAGTTTACTCGTTATTGTTTCAAAAAAAAAAATTACCCCTATCTTTTAAAAGGTAAAGTAATTTCAAAAAGGTAATGTTACCTCCGCAAGTAAAAGTAACAACTAGTAATTCCACGATATGACTTAAGCATAGATTGGAACTATTAGGGTGTTACAAGAAGCTGCTGAAAATAAGCTAAGAAAGGAAGCATGGTTACAAAGATAGAGAAATTTGGCTGCTGGTGTTGGAGCTTCAGAACTAAGAGGCTCTTCTGTCCCATAAGAAGTAGAACAACAATATATGGTAATTAAAGAAGCTGATCCACTATCCGAGATAAGAATGGTAGTTGTGCCCTCGGTACAATAATCTAAATAAGTAGAGCAAGTTACTGGCCAACCTCTGAACCTACCATTGGTGCCTAATTGAGACTGAAACAATAGCTGCTGCAGCAAAAAGGACTGAGCTTGAAAAAGATTTTTGCTTTGGTGACAGATAATGTTATTCTTGATCTTGAGGCTGCACCTCCAACTACTCCAATGCCCATTCCAGCTTATGCCAACCTCCCAAGAAATTCCAGCCACCCCAACCACTACCAAGACTCTACTGCTGTTGACTTCTAGACCAAAATTTGACAAAAATAGTAACTCAAGCTAGATCTGAATCTACAAAGTGATCAATTGGACACATTGATAAGGTACCTTCTAGAGAACCACCCACTGCAAATGCCATTCCAAATACTGGTGAAGTCCAACTAGATATGATCTTGGCCAATTAACACCAAATCATGGCAAATCAGCATGAACTATAGGCCAATCAGTATGCACTTGAGAGAAGAATAGACAAGATGGAAAATTTACTAGTTCTAATGCTCAAGGCTCTTTAGAAAGGGCAATCTAAAGGCAATCAGTGATGGTCTTCTATAATCCATACTCATCTTTTGATGATGTCAAAAGGGGGAGAAGAATGAGAAAAGCTTGGTTAAAAGGGAGCTCACTTTAGGGAGAAGATCAAATTGAAGCAACACATTCATGCATCAAATTCATACATCATTTTCTTTTGATTATGATTATTTTATTTTGAACAATTTTAAATTTTCTTGGTTACATTTAGAATGATCTCAAAACAATTTATAGTTTAATTTATTGCAAGTTCAATTCAATTGTTCATTCATTTATCTTTATACTTATGCTCTGATATTATTTTGCTTGGTCATCTTATGCAAATGTAAGCTATAATATTCCTATTCTATAATACTTATCTTAGAAAGTATTTTTACTTTCTGCTCTGATATGTATCATTGAATACTTCTGCTATAAGTTTTTGCTCTAATATCTATATGCTGATATTATTATTCACTTGCATGTCCTATTCTAATGGTTATTACTTTCAAGATGTTACTCAATAGTTCTGATTGTAGAAATCGTGTGAAATTTTAATTCAATTTTAAATTGCTTTACTGTTATCATTACTACTTTGATTATTATTTCTTTTGTTGCTCTAAAACCACACACATCCTGTTCTAATTGTTATAATCTTTTACTCATTTTTTTTAGATAAAATCAATCTTGAACTTATTTTGATTTATCTTATTCAATTTCAAATTTGTGATCAACTTTATACATTGTTTAACTAGACTTATTTCTGAAGCTTCTAGTTAATATGAACTCATGGTATCAACTTTAGAAAGTTCTTTTACAAATCAGAAAATTGAAATTTCATAACAAACCTTGTGTGCTTTTAATTTGTTTATTAATCAAAAGTTTTTCTTAAGCATTGGTTTGCCGTCATCAAAAAGTGGGAGATTGTAAGCTCCAATGCCCTTTAGAAGCCACTAAGTGGTTTAGCTTTATCGAGCTTAAAGTTTTGATGAACAACAAATCAATTCTTAACAAAGTCTTTTGTGTATACTAACAATTTGTTCAAGTGTTTGTTTACAAGTACCCTAGATCACAAAAATACGCACGAGAATGAAAATTAGATCATACAAGGTTAAAAGTTCTTATGAATCTCACACATATTCACATAGAAAGAACATTTTAAGCAAATATCTATGATCTCTCTCTCCCAAAAAGTGTAGCAAGAAGTTCAGAAGGATAAATTTATGTTTTTAGACCGAAATCAAGCCATCAGAAAGAAGCATTTTCAAAAAGGTGTATTGTCCAAAAAGCTATATCCAGAAGGGTAACTTCCAGAAAGTTGATTCACATGCAGTACCTCACCCTCAAAGCTTCTTCTACATAATTCATGGATCATTCCCTAAAGTCAAAATTGACAAGACAAGATCCAAAAGAAGCACTGACAAGTTTGAAAAGCTAGTAAACCATCAATGGCTATTTTTCTTCTTCTATCACATTTCTACTTGCTAAGAAGGAAAGTAACTTCTTCTCTATCCAATCTTAGACCAGTGGATCAAAAGGCTCTAGGCTTAAGGTTTGAAAGTCTCAACAGATAGATTTTTGAAGCTTATATAAACCTAGAAGGCAATGAAGAGTTGGTTAGTCAGTTAAGCAATCTAAGCATTTGAATATCTGCAAAGACTACATCTTTCTCAACCTTTTGAATATCTAGAAAGTTACTCATTGTAACTTCTGAACAGAAAAATCTTCTCATTAGCTTTGTGTTAGCCAATATCCTCTACTGAGAGTATTGAGAAGTCAGTCCACATTGTACTTAAGTGATCATACACTTTAGAGTGTTCTAGTATGAGTGTTATTTAAACACAAACCTTTCAATCCTTATATTGTAACCTGACCCGGTGGTCTTTATGAGCTTGGAGAAGCTAGGATAAAACACTACTCGTTGTAGCTTGGAGAAGCTTTACAAACACTACTCATTTGGTTAGCTTGGAGAGGCTAGGAAGAACTACTCAGTTGTAAAAACTTGGAGAAGTTTAGATAAAGAATACTCAATCTATAAAAATCTCAACTGTTTACTTGGGGACTAGATGTAGACGCGTGGTTTGGTTGAGCCAGTATAAATTTACTTGTGATTTTCTATCCTTATCTCTTTTACAGCTTTTCTTAGCTAGTTTATCTTTTAGATTGATCATTTATCTGCTGCTTATCTAAAGTATTGTGAAAACAATGCTGTTTTATATCTAACTCAACACTTTCATATTCCAAGTCCAAAGATTTAAGAAAAGTGTGTTTAAGTTTTTCAGGAACTAAAAAGTTCTAAGAAACATAACTCAACCCCCCTTCTTATGCTACTTCTTCTTACAATTGGCATTAGAGCTCAGCCTCTGGGGTTAAGGTTCCAAATGGTTGCCGAGCTAAAAAGATCCTAAGGATGGCATAACACGTCAATCATATTGTTGAGGGACATTCCATCAACCGCCCTCCATACTTCAATGGTGAAGATTATCCCTACTGGAAGGATAGAATAAAACTCTTCATTAAGTCTACCAGCATTGAAATGTGGGAGATCATAGAAAATAGTGACTATGTTCCAACCATAGAGCAACCAATACCACAAGTGGTTGCTAATCCAGAGCAAGCCCCACCATTAGTGGTTAGAACAATTCCAAGAAGCTAGTGGACTGACCAATATAAAGCTAAAGTACAAATGAATGCCAAAGCAAAATACCTTTTCACCTATGCTTTGAGCAAAAGCGAATACGATAAGATCATTTCATGTGACTCTACTAAAGAGATTTAGGACATCCTCCAAACTCTTCATGAAAGAACTAATCAAGTGAAAGAAACTAAGATCAGTATGTTAGTGCATCAATATGAAATGTTCAAGATGTTAGAGTATGAAAATATTGATAAGATGACAACTAGATTCATGCACATTATAAATTAGTTGAAAGCATTAGACAAGAGGTATACCAATGCTGAAATGGTGAGAAAAATCTTGAGAAGCCTTTCCAAGGCTTGGTGCCCCAAAGTGACAGCCATTCAAGAAGCTAAGGATTTTAATGTGCTCAGTCTTCATGTTCTCATTGGATCCTTTAGGACTCATGAGATTGGGCTAAATGAAGCCTATGAGGAATCAAACAGAAGAGGTAAACCCATTGCCTTGAAGTCCACCCAAAGAAAGTCCAACACTTCTAATGCCATGAAAACTCTAGAAGAATCTAAAGAAGAGAAAGAACATTCCTCTGATGATGATGATGATGAAAAGGATGAAATTGTTGTGTGCATGCTTAGAAATTTATCATGTTCAAAAGTTTGTCATGTTTAGAAGGTTCTTTATGTAATAGAAATGATCTTTAGTTTAGGGTTTGTGAAAATATCAGCAATTTGATCTTCTATGTTAACAAAACTTGACTCAATATCTCCCTTTTGAACATGATTTCTTATGAAATGATACCTAATATTTATATGCTTAGATATAAAATGCTGAATGGGATTTTTCGGAAGATTAATTGCACTAGTGTTATCACACAAGATAGGAATCTTGGTATACCTCAAGTTAAAATCTTCCAATTGATGTTTTATCCATAGAATCTAAGCACAACAATTTGCTGATACATATTCAGCTTCAGCAGTTGAAAGTGCAATTGTGTTCTGCTTCTTACTTGACCAAGTTATCAAGGAATTTCCAAGAAAATGCCAACAGCCACTAGTGCTTTTTCTTTCAACTCTACTTAATTCTAAATTTTGGAGAGAAAGTTAAATTAAAAACACTAAATTCTATTCCCCAAAATAATCAGTAATGTTTCTCCACCTTTTTGGCCAAGAACATGCATCTATTTGGATTTGTGGTTTGTTGAAGGCCTAGATATTAGCTTCAAAACGCTATTGGAATGGGCTCAAATGGCCTTTTGTGGACTGAGATATGGCCTCAACAGTCCACCATGCTTAGGAACCGTGCTACATCCTCTTAGCTCACTTATAGGCCCAATTGCAGCTCCTTAACATTAGAATTTGCCTCTAATCTCTCATAAAAGTTGTAGGTCTATCTCTTAGCTTTCCTAAAAACCAAAGATCATGATCAATTGTCTCAAGATATGGCCCAAAAACCAAAGTAGTGTCAAAATTAGCCTAATGCTGAAAAAAATAGATCAAGCCTAACCAAAATCCAATCAACACAAAATGGTCCAAATCAATCCAATTAAGCACAAAAGAGGATTAATAAACTAAATATGAGGGAAAATAAGTATATAAAAATCCAATTAATCACTCAACATTAGTATATTTATTCCCTAAAGCTTTCAATTGATTTATGATGTGCATAAATCTAGTTGTCATTTCATCAATATTCTCATGTTCTAGCATTTTGAACATTTCATATTGGTGTACTAGCATGTTGATCTTCATCTTCTTAACTTGATCAGTTCCTACATGGAGAACTTGGAGTCTATCCTAAATCTCCTTAGTAGAGTCACATGATATGATTTTATCATATTCACTCTTGCTCAAGGCACATGTGAGATTGCCTTAGTATTCATTTGAACTTTGGCATCACTGATCAATCCATTAGTTCCTTAGGATGATTTTGACCATTACAGGTGGAGATTGATTAGGATCAGCAGCCACTTGAGGCACAGGTTACTCAATAGTCGGTATATAGTCAACATTCTCTATGATCTCCCACATGTCAATGCTTGTAGACTCAATGAAGAGTCTCATTCTATCCTTCCAGTATGGATAGTCTTCACCATTGAAATGGGGAGGCCAATTAATAGAGTGCTCTCAGCAATATGGTTGATTTATGGTGCCATTTTCTGGATCTTTATCCTTTATAACTATTAGGAAGCTCAACCCTAAAGGTGTGGCTTTGATGCCAATTGTAGATTGAAGTAGCATGAGAAAAAGGTTGTATCATGCTTCAAATAAAATTTAAGTTCCTGAAAAACTTTGGAAACAACTTTCTCAAGTTTTAAACTTGGAATTTGGAAGCAATTGAGTTCATTTTAAGCACAAATATTTTCATAAATGACTTTAAAGTAAATAAAACAAATGATTTAAAGTATAGAACAGTGAAGAGCAATAAGGATAGAGAGATCACCCAAAAAGATTTACACTGGTTCGGCCAACCACTTTGCCTATGTCCAGTCCCTAACTCTTTGTTTAGATTTTTGTAAATAGAGTATTGTTTTTCTAAGGTTCTCCAAGCTTTTACAACCGAGTAATCATTTTCAAGCCTCTCCAAGTTTTACAATAGAGTAGTCTTTCTCAAGCCTCTCCAAGCTTTAGTAGAGTAGTATTTTCCTAGCCTTTCCAAACTCTCAATGACCACTAAGAGGTTTGGTTACAATGAACAAATTTGTAGGTTTAAGAGGAAAATTAGTTGTTTGATAGTTCACCAACTTTTTAGACTTGTCAACATTTCTTTTAGATCTTGTCATATCATATTTGACTTTTGAATTTGATCTTTGCATCGTATAGAAGAAGCTTTGAAGGTGAGGTACTTCATGAGAAGCATCTTTTTGATGGTCACCTTTCTAGACACAGCCTTCTAGATGGTTCATCCTTCTAAATAGTCTGAGTACCTTCTGATGGCTTGTTTTCCTTTCTGATATGGTAAATCCATCCTTCTAAACTTTTTAATCTGTTTCTTAAGTGAGAGAACATATATATCACAAAGTATTCATTCCAAGAAGTGTATATTAAAGGGAAATAGAAAGGAACAATATGCTTTGTGTTTATCTAAAATTTTGTTTCAGTTCGAATTGAACAATCTTGCTCACAAAAGAATACATCTTCTTTGAACAAATCAATAGATGACAAAAGGTTTTACTAAAGCTTGATTTGTTGCTCATCAAAACCTTAAAGCTCAATTCTATTTAAATCATGAGACGATTTTTGAAAAGCATTGGAGCTTATAGACATGTGGCATCTTGGCGCCTCATTTTGTACGCCCTCATCATTTGAATTGGGCTACTTTTCGCATTTTGCCCCTAACTCTGTAGTGCAAAAGGACATGACATGCCCCCAAGGACATTTGGGGTGTGCTGTGAAGGGGTGTATGCACTTCTTTAAATACCTCTCCTTTTTTTCCCTTCCTCACCTTTTTGCATTTGCCCAATGTTGTAGTGAACATGTCAAAGAGGGTTCCGAAAGGGTTGAGTGACAACATCTTGCAGAGGAGTGACCATATCTTGTAGAGGTTGACCTTCATACCTTCATACTTCCATTACTTCAATAGGTATGTTTCATATCTTTGTTTTGTTTTTTCACGTGTGTAGTTCATTTTTGGCAAAATGTGGTTCTAGGGTTGTGGGATTGGTTTCTTACCACCTTATTTTTGCAATTTTGCACCGTCAGGGTGTAACATCCCGAGTGCTGAGGGTAGGCCAAGATAGAAGGAAGCTCGGGTCCGAGGCAAGGGCAAAATTGTAATTAGATAACCCGTAGAGAAATTAGGGATGAAATTGTCATTATTAGGTTATAATGACAAAACTGTAATACTGGCATTATGGTTGTGGGGAAGGGCAACCATAGGAAAATTTCGTTTCTGAGATTTTCATAGGCATTATAACATCGGTAGATAATTAAAATACTTCTAATAACCTTCAATTGAGATTTTCTTTCTATAGTTTTAAATAAAAGTGTGAAGATTACTCACATAATATTGTAGAAATTCGGGCAACCTAGAATACCCAAATTAATATCTAAATACCTTGAATTAATCCTCAAGGGTCCTATATTGTCTATGGGCATGAGTATTAGCTAAAAAAAACCCTATGATGTGTGGCTAGAAATTAATCACACAAATTGTCATGAACCACTCACATTTTAGCTTAGAAGAGTTTGAATTTTTCTACAAACTCACCAATGAGATCTCATCCTCCAAGCTTCTTGAGTAAGTCACCCAAATTTAACCTACAAGTCAACATCCTTTCCCATTTTAGCCTTCAAAAATTTGGCCACCCTCACATATTCTTCCATCTCCATTTCTTTCTTCACAACCTCCATGACCATGAACTTCATGCTCCAAGATAAAGGCCTTCTTGGCCTTAAATCCATTTACTCCTTTTGTGAAAATTAATCCCCACCTCTTTCTCTATAAAACCCCTCTAATTATTTGTTGATCAAACATCAAGTAGAGGCTCTCCATCTCCATATAGGTTGCTGTTATGAAGGAAGAAGAAGGTTAGGATGTTATTCTTGGCTCTCTTGCTTCCATGGTTTCAAGGATTTTGAGCTAGGTAATTCAAATCCTTAATTATTTGATGTTTTGTGTGATTATATGTTTGATGTTACCTCTTTGTGTCATGATGTATTAATCTTGTATGTTGCTTAGATGACCTTTTTTAATGATTTAAGATAAGAAATCTTAGTTTAGGTTGGAGATTAGGCCAAAAGAACCAAAATAGAAAATTGTTGGATGCAAACCCTCGAGTGATATCCGTATGGCAGAGCTCAGATCTCAACCTACAGTACTCAAATTTGAATGAAACTATTTTTACAAGAAACTAGACTTCAAGAGCAATCCAAAGATATAAATTATAAGACCATTGGACTTAAAATGAATTAGTTATGACTTTTAGAAGTTTACTGCTAGAATTCACTCCCTACCCTAACAAGAGTGTGATGTGAGGGCACAACTCACCCTATACAACTTCAAATTAAATGAAACTAATTTTATTAGAAAGCTAACACATAGAGGATTATGCCATAAAAATTTTAGAGCTAGATCATGAGTAGAATTTCTCCAGTAATTCTTGAAAATTGACTTATACTCTATTTAGTTGGAAATAGGACAAATCACTTGAGGAGCTCATAACTTGAGCTCTAGTTACTAAAATTGAGTAAAACTTATGAGTATTGAAAAATGATCCAAATATCTACAAAAGATATAAATTTCGGATTGAAATTATGAGAATTAGATTTTTAGTGATTTTCTAAAGTTAGGTAGGCAAGTTTATCCTAAACCAGGGTAGCTTTGGGTAAAACATTAATAATTTAAGTTATAAACTCAAAATTTAGTGAAATAAAAGAGATTAAAAAATAGACGAATAAGGATACAACATGTCAAATTTTCATATTAAAATGAGCTAAAATGGAATTTCGGTGAAATTTACAAGAACACGGCAAAATAAGAAAATTTAAGACCTCTTAACAGCTTTAAGCCTTAAAGGCCTCATGGACCTAAAAAACCAAAGGGTTGAATCATTGATGCAAATTCTTACTAATTTAATGTGATAATGGTATATTAATGTTAATGAGTTTTGATTACTGGGAATAGCTGACTATTGTATATTAGGAAACCTCTATGTTTCAACCGTTATGCTACCGAAATTTCAGCAGAAACATATGAAAGTATATGAATGTTATGATCACTTATATGTTATGCTTATGAAACTCATGCATGCAAGAAATGTGTGAGAATAAGCTACGAGGCATATGCATAAATGTGTACAGCATGTGCATGCATGATCATATTCAAGAACAAAGAAAGATAATAAGAACTTACAAAGGGATGTATTGAGCCTCCACCTCGCAATGGGCTAGGATAGTACTATCTAAGATTTGGGCCAGTCCTCGACTAGATTTAAGGGGAATATGTAACGATCCTATTTCCGACTTCCAACCTTATCATTAAAATGGAATTACTGAATTCCGACTTGACCTCAAAGCCTCGTGGACTTTTTCTGAATTCCGACCTTATATGTATATTATGTATGAATTCCGACCTCATCGGTAATAAATTCCCGATTTTCGATTTCATTAGCTGAAATGGACTGGCTTTTTCTCAGATTTCCGATCTTAAGATTTTCGACTTAACATGGAATCCGACATCCGATTTGATCCCAACTAGAAATAGACACGAGATCAGATCTCTGTATTAGTCTACAAAGTTCGACCAGAATTTTCACGGGTTCCGATATCGAGCTCATTACCAAGAGCTTTTCATCTTCTTATTTTCCCGAGTTCCGAGATCGAGTTTGGAGTGCCGAGGTCCTATAAGTCCCAATTTCCTGGTACACAAATTAATGTTGTGAATTCCGACCTCCGGTGTTATGCTTAGAATTGTTTCGAGTTTACCTAATTTCCCGACTTTCGACTTTAAGTGCTTGGCTTCGCATCAGGCTTTGCTTTCAAGTTTCGAGTAAACTAGACAATATTTTCCGAGTTCCGACTTTAAAAAGAGTACAAGTTCAGACTTTATTTTCAGAATATACTGGAAACAAGTCCTACTTTTAGGCGACGTGGAGAGCAATTTTGCCACACAAAGAGGACGACGTGAAGAGCATTTTGGTCACAAAAAGAGGGAAAGGTTGGCTGAAACTCGGCCTTGTGTTTTGAGACCAATCAAAACATTCCAAGTTAACTACCACTCATGCTTATATAACACATTCTCCTCCTCTCATTCAAACTCTCCTCTCACGTTGCCTTCTTCCCCACTTCAGCTCTCTTTTCTCTTCTCCACTCATCCACTCCATCAAACTTTTAAATTCAGCCAAGTTCCAACTACAAACTCAAGCTTGACAACAAGAGGTAGAGGTTTTTTTTTTTACTTGATTTTCTGACTCTTGGATGATGGGTGGTGATTTAATTCCTTAATTTTGACATGTTGATTGACTGATTATGATGAATTATAGCTGGCTTATTAGCTGTTTGTAAGATTAAAATTGAATTGGAAACAAGCAAAGAATGAAGATAGGAAGAGTTGAGAGGCTGAAAAACTCAAAACCCTCGGCAGTCCGTACGGCGGAGTGTACGGCTCTACCTCCCGAGGTTTAAAATTGATGAAGCCATTTTTATGTGAAACTATACACCTAGGGCTTTCTATACATATATCATATAAGGCTATTGGACTAATATTGAGGGAGATGTGAATTTTTGGAATTCGACCTAGGAATCAAGACATTCACCCGGACAGTATGGGTTGAAAAGGGTGTAACTCACCCTATACAACTCCAAATTCAGTGAAACTAATTTTGTTGGAAAGCTTACACATAGGAGAACATCATCCAGAGAAATTCCAAGTTTGTTTTCATCCCAGTTGTTCCCAGTGATTTGAAGAAATTACTCCATGTCTAAACTAGGCCAAAACAAGGTAGTTTAGGAAGGTTAAGTTTCGGGGCTTATAACTGGAGCCCTACTAAGGCAAATGAAATGGAACTTTTTGCATATGAAAGTTTGTCATGTTAGCTTTGATAAGAGACCAATTTTGTATGATTTGAGTCAGTTTTCGATTTTTAGTAGATTTTTACTTTTAGATGTCTGATTCTGGCCAGTCACTGGGCAAGCTGGGATAAATTCTAAATATCTTGAGCTATAGATATCGAAATTAGATGGGACCAAAGAGGTTAGAAACTAGACACATAACACTTTAACATACCCAAATTTGAGGTTCAAATGAGTTAAATAGAAATTATGGCTTAAATTACAAATATCGGGTTGATTGACTATGCTAAGGCAGAAACTCTGCCTTGATGAGTTTAATGTTATTATGAGCTCAATATTGAAATATGTGTGTAATGTTGTAACCTTTATGGTACATTGATGTTTTGATATGCTAGCACTATTCATGGGGAAGCGGACACATTTTGTTATGCTGCCAAAATCTCGGTAGAATCTATGTATAAATTATGAATTACATGTCAATGCATATGCAATTTCAAGTAACCAATGAAAGTTATGATAAGAATTATGTTACTATGAGAGTTCCATGCTACTTGGGCCAGCCCCGGATAAGAAGTTAAGGGGAATAGATCGGTGGGAAGGTCGGGGAAAGTAAACTCGGTATTTCTGTATAGGAATGAGCTCGATCCTGAAAAGCAGACTATTACCCAGAAGTCTAAATGGCCAAGAACTCCCAGGGGACCAAGAGATGGAAAAAGATGAAAAGTAATGGAAAAAGTTATGAGCAATGGAAAAGTTATGAAGAAAGGTTCAAGAATGAGACTTGCATGATTACATTAATTGCATGATTGCATTGAACATGTCATTACAAGATATTTGCAGCTTGTCTGTTATATCTACTTACTGCTGTATGTTCTTTATCCTGCCCTTTATTCTATATTTTATTGTTAGTAGTTTATTCTGTTCCTTATGTTGTCTTAAGTAAAAACTGGACCCCGCCTCGGATTAGACATTTTCCCCAACCTTATTAAGTATGAATAGCTAAGTTTAATCTCATGTTTTTATAATTAAATAAAACCCGAGGCAGCTGAGAATGAACGCAATGTCAGTTAAATGTCATGCACGACCCTACTGAGAATTTTCTTAAATTCTCACCTCGTTCTGTATTTTCCGCATCATTCTCAGACGCTAGCGATGGACTCCACAGCTACCCTCTTTATTGAGATCCGAGATTTGCAGCTTCACCATGATCCAGAGTTGGATTCCTTGTATATAGCCGGTTCGTGTAACTTCCGCATTTACCTATTTAGTAATAGGAACTTTGCTGTCCCTTTACATCATCCTATTTTTTACCCTGCGACTCCTTACATTGTTGTCCCGCTGCACATGGCGCACCCAACTCCAGCTCCTCCTGCACCTGCAGCACAAGTAGCTCCTGCTAACCCTGCACCCGAGTCACCTCTGCAGGTGGTTCCAGATATACCGCTTAGTTCAGAGAGTGACCCTTCTGAGGCCACCGGCTCGTCACCCTCTTCCTCCTCGGGACCCAGTGCGGATTACTCTCCAGCCGGGCCTGGCATGGCCAACGACTATCTGACGGAGTAGGCCAGCCACAGGAGACTTTGTACAGTATGACCTTTTTGACAGTAGGATTAGCAGTAGGTTATGAAATGTCCTCTGAGGACCACAGGATCTTTTGACTGACACGGGCATTATTGTCTTTTTGCTACACCGGCCCACTCATGTATTCTACTTTGAAACTTTGTACATAAACTGATGCAATGGCTTCTGACATATATATACATGTATACTATTGATGTTATTGCACTATTTCTTATATGTTCTGGTATTTTGTTCAGTTCATTACGCTCATAGCATAGCAACACGTTATTTAATCCGTAATATATATATATATATATATATATATATATTTATATATATATATATATATATATATATATATATATATAATACTAATAAGCAGAATATTAACACGGTAACATAGTCTATTTAATTTCATGCTATGACTTAAGCATAACATTAAATTAGTAGGGTGTTACAGAATAGACCGGTGTAAGGGTTGGGAAAAATAAACCCATTACTCATGTATAGGTACAAGCTCGGACTTGAGAAGCAGGCTATTATCCAAGGGTGAGAGAGGCTATTCACTTCTGGGGGACTAAGTACAGAGAAGCAAGATTCAAGTTAAATAAAGAATGAGATAAGTAAAGTCAAGTGTACTTGCATAAAGTCAAGTATAAGCATTTGCATATGCATATTTCAAAAATCTCATTATGTCATAATATTATTATGACTCTGATTGAAATCCTATATTATCATTATTATTATATCTGTCATGGAATATGCTAAGTGGTTGTTAAAATATAACCCGCTTTGAGAAAGGTGTTTTCATACCTAAAATTGAACCAATGCTTATGTGCATATACTCACGTTTTCATAAGAAATTGAAGCAGTTGAAATATTTATGATGACATCGTATGATTGGTGGTTTGAGTTTACTTACTAATGGCTTAAACTCCTCACTACCTATTTATGTGTTTTCTATAAACATTCCAGTATATAGAGTAAAATTCAAGTCGGTAATGGATGTCTCGGAATACTTACAAGACGTAAGACCTGAACCCTAAGCCCAGTCCAGAAGACTAAAGTGAGCGACCGATTGCCACAGAGTGACGATAGTAGACCAAGACAAGAGATATGCACAATATTTGTTAAGTTTCTTTTAAGTTATAGTTATTTTATTGGTATGTATGAATAATTGGGATTATAAACCCTTATTTAGTAAAAAATTTTGAAATTTCAAGGTCATATGTATAACATTTTCTTATCCAATAGCCCTTTGCAGTCGCAGTAACAACTTCCAAATATAGCCCTATAACTCGAGCATGGTGTATATATTTGGAGGATGTTATATAAGGGGCAGTTACGACCCTTAACTTTTCATTTTTCTTTTCCTTTGTCATTTATCGGCAACTTCATTTCTTAGTGCCTCTCTTTTTTTCTTTTTGCTTGGTCCTTAGCTTTCCGATCTTGTTTTTTCTGAGTTTGTAATCTAGAGGTTGTTTTCCTGTGAGGTTCATATTGGAGCCCAAGATAGGGAAAAAGCAAAAAACCCTTGTGTTTCTTCCTTCAATTCATTGGATCTATTGCCGAGTTAAGTCTGACGTGCTAGGAACTCCATTAGTTGTGACCTCCAAGTTCCTAGGTCACTTTAGGGAGGAGAATTTGATTATGCCAAAGGGTGAGTCTAAGGAGGACTACATCCTGAAGGTCCTTGATCTGAGTGAAAGGGTATGTTACATTAACCACAAGAAGGGCCTGAATTGGATATGGATGTAAGATACCCTCATCTCTAAATTTGGCATCCGAATTTCATTTACTCATTTCCAAACCACCTTCTATAGCGGACCAAAGTTGTTCCTTCCTAATTGTGTCCAAATAGTTGGACTATGATACAAGGCTTTAAGATTATTTGTGAGTATCTCTCGATATGCCATTTTCCCCCAATGCCTTCTTCCTTTTTACCCTTACTTGCCCCATTGGTGGTGGTTTGACCATGAGCTAGTTGTCATTTGGAGCCCATATCAATCGAAAGGTGTTCCTTCTTTATGAGAAGTCCTTTTATCACTTCAAACTAGTCTAATTCAAGGTCTTCGGGGCTCCGAGCATGACTTCATTCTAGGCGACCTTGGAAGGCAAGTTCTAACTTAATTACTATTTGTCTAAAAATTTTGATGCGCCACAGATAGATGAGGATACCTTCAAGCCCGAGGAACAAGCCGTCTTTCAGTTTCTTCTTCATGGCTTTAGGTAAAACCATTTAAATTTGAAGAACATAGTCGGCATAGAGGCTAAGGTGGTTAAGAGATACCTAGGTTTTCCCTTTTTCCCTTTATTAGTTAGATTCCTTTTTCATGTTTTGATTATAACTTCTATTCTTTTTGCAGATGACATGGCTCCAAAGTCTGCTTTGGTCGAGCTCCGACGCTGCATCCTTAAGAGGCCGCTCGAGGGAAATGAAAGTAATAGCCTTGGATCTGTGGGTTTCAGGGATCCGATGTTCAAATCGGCTCCTAACAGCTCTGCCGCCAAGGTCCATCCTCCCAAGTAGAAAGGGAAGAAGGTGGGCAATGAGAAGAAAATCATCCAAGTCGACCTTAAGGATTATTCAACCTTGGGGGGAAAGTCGGAGATTAATATGTTAGCAAAGGATTTCCTTTATCTGGAGTTCATGGATAAGGAGCTTATGACCCCTGCTTGCCTTGAATAACTCCAAGATGATGATGATGGTTTGGTGGAGAAATTTTAGTGGGCCAGCCACATGCTGCTGAAGTCGGTGACACTGCTCAAGTACTAGGAGCCGGTAATCTCTTCTGGCATTCGAGCTATCTGGGAGGTCAAAGATTTGGAGAAGAGAATAAATTTTCTCCAAAATGAGAAGTTGGCCTTGGAAAAGGCCAAAATACGCTGAAGTTGACAAGTTAAGGGGGCAGTGTAGTCAAAAGACTAGTAGCTGGAGGAATTAAGGGCCTAGATATCAGAGCTCCAGAAGCCCTTCACTAAATCGTTCGAGGCGGCTTCCAAATTGAAGGCTGAAGTCAAGTTTGCACACGAACAATAGGGGAAATCAACTTTTGAGATCAAAGGCAACATCTTTGCTTAGTGTCAAGTTATTTGCCTAAAGGCCGACTTTAGCGAAGTCGGGCTTAACAAACATATCATCAATGGATGCATCGAGGTTGCCCTTGATAATGATGATGAGGAGGATCTCAAAGGTCCAGAATCCGAGTCGACCAATCCTGCACTTGACCTTTGAAGTCATTCCCCATTTTATTTTTCCTTGTAGTTTGTATTTTATGCCCTTATATGGGCTTCATGTACTTGACATTTCCTGCTTTTCGAGTTTACTTAATGTAATTAACTTTGTTAATTGTTTGTGCCTTCTTTTTCGCCTATGTTAAATAACTTGAAGGGAATTTTAGTGGATCCCAATTGACTTGTAGATTTTGTTAAAGGATTTTTGAAGGTTTTATAGAAGCCTAACTTTTCCGAACTGATATCGACCGAGTTTGATTTTCTAAATTGGATTTTCTGAGGTTTCAAGTAACCTACTTTTAATTCCATTTAAGTTTGAAACCTAAGGAATTTTAATTTTGCTTAAGTTAAATCGAAGGGTTTAAATGGGTCCGAGGTGAAAGCTTGGACTTTTTTGAGGTAATAATAATGAACCTGGATTAAGTGTTTCACTTAAGTAAACCACTTAAGGGTTGTACAATATTTATCCGAGTCATTTACCAACTAGGATTTCATACACAATAGTTCCCAAGGTGTTGGACCTGGGTTCCATTTATCTCGACTAAACGGTGATTAGTCTCTTAGGATAATAAAATGAATAATAATGAACTTGACCAATAGACAAAATAAATTAGAGAAACCTTACTATAAATATAAATTGGAATATAAATAACATTGTCTTGGACGTCGAAAAATGAAAAATCGAATGAAGATGTGGCGACACCACTCGGCGTATGAAAGTAATCGGCTCACGAAAGTCCTACCTCATTAAAAACTCCTCATGAAAACCCAGTGGGACAAAACCCGATATTGGAAAAAGAGTATGGCAACTTAGCATGGTTTACATCATCAAATAAAAGATCTTCGAAGATTTGAGGAATTCCACCACCTCGGAACTTCGGATCTTGTGAGCATGGAGAGCTTGTAAGCTTCCTTTCCCAAGACTTCAACAACTTTGTAAAGGCTTTCCCAATTAGCTGCTAGCTTTCCTTACCCACGAAGAGGTGGTATGATATTAGAACATTGGAGTACTAGGTCTTCCTCTTGGAACTTTCGGGGAATAACATCGGCATTGTATCTATTGGTTATCTGATGTTTCAAGGCCTTTTCCCGGATGTGTGCCATTTTCCTAGCTTTATTAGTAAGATCGACTTCCTCTCGTAGGGCTTGTGGACTCATAGATCAGAAAATAACATGTGAACTAGGCTCTTCGACCTCAATTGGTATCATGGTACCTATCATATAGGTGAGCTTGAAGGGGATTTCTCCCATTGTAGGGCTCCAAGTCAGATGGGAGCTTAAATCCTTTGGGGAGTGGCACTCCCATAATGAAGTTGGAGAATGGTATCTCGTCCTCATCCTCAAAGTCTTTGTGCATTCCGAGTAGTGCCTTGACTGCTAATCTAAGCTCCTTACTTGGGAGGGTCTTGGCTTGAAGCGCTCTGCATGATTGCGCACATGCTCGATCCGAGGTTCCCTTCGAACGGTGTTGTCATCATTTCGATATTGATGATCATCACGATGTCTGGGCTTTATGCTATAGCTATGCTCTCTATGACGCTGGGGCTCATCATGATCTTGGCTTCTACGATATCGATGGTGCTACTCTCGACATCATTTCTCCTATTATACATCTAACATTTGCTATAAGTTTCATTCTAACTCTTGAATAAAGGTGGCTTGATATCGCATAAAGGTCACCATTTCGGCCAGTAGGTCGAGGTTTCCCTATGGGTGTAGCTCTAGCCTAAACACCAAAGGCATGACGCGTGGCTGGGATCAGGGAGCAGTTTGCTAACGAATTTTGAATGTTATTTCTCTATCCAGCATCCGATGTCGATTCAGAAGCGTTGATTAGACATAGGATTGGAAACATCGTGGAATGGCAAGAAGCAATTATGGTTCCCATAGATGGTGCCAATGTTTACAAGTGGGTTACTTGGAATGAGCTCCGAACTAGTTTCTGGGCACCAAGGCTGCTCCTATCTCCGATTTGGGTGTTGGTTGGTTGAGGTTGGATTTCCACAATGATGGGGGATGTACTTGCAAGGACTTTGACATTCAAGTCAGGGAGTGCAAAAGGTACTAAGTATATAGTGTATGAAGTATACCTGATTTCAATGATTGGCCATATATTTATAATGGTTGGCAATTGAGGATGAGTAGGGATATTCCATAATTCTAGAGAGTGTCTCAGGACTTCTAATGGCTTGATGCTTATTGGCGGGTCCGAGATGGGCAACAGCATGTTAGGTGAGCGCCGTTCCGACATGATCGTGGACACCATTTTAACGACCCTATCTTTCTGCTATATGGACGGTTCCATTATCCTCTAT
The DNA here is from genome assembly GCA_031439585.1 of Pterocarpus macrocarpus. NCBI lineage: Eukaryota > Viridiplantae > Streptophyta > Magnoliopsida > Fabales > Fabaceae > Pterocarpus > Pterocarpus macrocarpus. The sequence continues at coordinate 31,168,977 of CM062520.1, forward strand.
ATGAGATGGGCCTCGGATAATGGCAGTGTAGATCAGAGTTAGGCCTTCCAATGTTGGGCTAAGTTGGGCTTTTTAATTCTAGTCTGGAACACTTATTTACTTGAACTTTATGAAATTGGGGCAACTTGATGTGTTCCATATGGCCACATTTATATTGGAATCTTACTATATGTTACTATTGGCATTGTATTTCTAGATTACTGGCTGCTCATTATACTGTTTCTAATTTCTGGGAACCATAGCCATTATGCTGCCAGAATTCCGCCAAGTTCATTTTTGAAAGATAATGCTCAAGTTTAGCATGAGTATGGGATGTAATTATGCTAGGTTATATGAGAATATAGTTGCATCAATGGTATATAAATTATGAACATAAGAACCTCGTAAGCTAATTAAGTGATGTATCGGGCCTCCGCTGAGCAGTGGGCTAGGATGATAGAATTTGTTTACTAAGGATGGTGATACATAACACTCAGGCAAACGTAAGTTAATATTCTGGGGATGGTGAAGTGTAACGCCCAATCATGTAAAGAAGATTGCATTTTGAGGACGGTGATACGTAACGCTCAAGCATGTGTAAGGCTGCTATTTGATGATGGCGGCAAGGTTATCAAACTCGAGAGTTTGGGTAAACTCGTGAAGTTTTAACAAACTCGAATCGCAAACTCGACTTATAGACTTGTAAGAGTTTACATATTTAAAAAATGTTACTTAAAAAAATATATTTTAGTACTTAAATATAATTAAATGACATTTTTATGATTAATATTGAATGTACAATTGTAACTTTATAACACATAAATGAAAAAAAAATATAAAATATAGCTCAATATATGACTTTATTTTTATACCATACTTTATTCCATACATATATTATGTTGTAGTTCGACAAAACATAATTAAATAATTAATTGAATAAAACTAATAAATATTGCATGAAATAAATAAGTAAACCAAAGTGTACAACAAAGATGAGCAATATTTTACATTTGGATATTAAAATCAAGTATAATTTTAAACTCGTAAACTTGTTTCTAGAATCGAGAGTTTACCGATTTTGTTAAAATTTACTTAAACTCGTATAAGTTTGACAAAAAAAAAGTTTATGCATGAGTTAACTTGAGAGTTTAATAACTATGGATGGTGGTACATAACTAATGAGTTGAATTTAGATACTAATTTTAGTCCTCATATTCATTGTTTTAGTCCTCTTTGTTGCATGTTTGCCTTCTAATTATATGAATTTCATAGTTTGGTGCCAATTTACCTCTTCTGTCGATTCTTGCATAAACATGCCTTTTTTCCTTGATTTTGTGTTTTAATGAGTTCCAAGAGTTTCGGATCCTTATATATGTTGTTTTTAACTTGTAAGAAACTAACTTGGAGGGATTTGAGGCTTAGAAGTGATTGGAAGCTCAATTTCACTGTTGTTGAAATTTCAACTCGAATATACTGCAAAAATCAAGCCATAACTCTCTCATCCTGATTCCAAATGAAGCAAATGAGGTATCCATTTTGAAGCCAAGACAACTTTCATGAAGACACCAAGAGCTAGTTCAAACGTTTTGGTGCTAGAAAAAAAGCTTAGCAGTGACCAGAAAGTCAAATTCTGTATAATTGCTGTCAGGAGCTTGCGCTGTAGCGCAACTTGCAACTGAAACAACACGTGATTTACTGATTGTTGCGCTGTAGCACAATAACGCTTAAGTATAGATATATACGGACACCCTAGGGATGTCAAAGACGTAACACCTAGGTGTGTTATCGCTAGGGAGAGTGAACTTGACCACTTAAAACATTTACTCGATCCTTGCTTAATTTAGAGAAAGATGTCTAACCTAAATTAAGGCATGTTAAGTTAACAGTAAGTATTAAAGTTAAGAAAGTAAGGAAGACTAAGAAAGGAAAGAAGGTATTCAAGTTAAGGAAGTCTATTAAGAAAAGAGTATAGAGACATATATCAGGAGAAACATTTCATCCATTCATTTGCAGCATTCTATTCTATTTTAATTATATACCAATGTAAATTGTGTGAATGTTACAAATCATGGATTAAGTGCTTGGATAAAAGAGATCTACTTCGGAAGGATAGTTTTGGAACTTTGTAAAATGAATCTTTTTCTTGTTATTGTATGATCACACTTTTTATAATAAACCAAATTGGTTGGGGCGATAACGACGACACTGTATATGTTAGTTAGAATTGCCTATTGAGGATTTATAATTCTCACTCCCGTATATTCTTATGTCATCTCCAGATGGCTCAGTTGGCCATAGTAGTGATCCTGCTAGGGTATTTGACTAAGATTGAAGTAGTGCAGAAAGAAAGGGTTTAGTGGTACCAAAGACTATAAAGTTGGATAACAAGAGGTCGGTGCTACAAAGAAGAATGTTTTGCTACATCGATTCCCTTATTCCTGATAGGATTATATGTAACTAGTACTAGATGATCAATTTTGTAGTTGAAGCTCTTAGTATAACTCTTTTATATTTTTCAAATTTTGTTAAGTAAGACTAGAAGTTTGGTTATTTAAATTTGTAAATATGACCATGATGTGGTTTTTTATGTACTCAAGTGGAGTTTCTATTTTCTTTATTCATCAGTTTAAATGTTATTTTATATGATGAGACAATTAGTACTATATTATTCTAAAAGCGTAATAAGTAATAAAATAAGGTTTGCTAATCTATTAGTTGCAAATTCCAAAGTGCGATGTTATGACTTAAACATGATGTTGTGCTTAGGAGGATGTTATATCAAAGCTCAAATAGGAACATTTGATCTCATTCCGCCAAAACATGCAACAATGACCGGAAAACATAATCTTGGCTTAAGAAGAGAATTGACATAAAAGAATACAATTAGATTAAGGAATCAGCTCTATTGTTGTGTTAAATTAGGGCAAAGAATAGAAAACAATTCTTGTGATGTAACATGCTCTATTGAAAAAGATGGCCCTGAAATTTAAAATTTTTCTTGTCCCTCAATTTTTAATGCCCTCTTAGTGTTGGGAAGATGATGGCCATATTACTATCACTCTTGTTTCTGCCCAAGACTTTTTATTCGTGACAATCAATATGTAATCTTGAAATAAAAAGATGTAAGAAACATGTAAAATATAAAGGATAATAGATGACATTATATAGATTAAGTGAGGACTTTTTTATCTATAAATTATTTTAAAACATCTTTTCTATGATCTAAAAAATCTTTTTTTAAAAGAGATAAAAAAAATTTAACTTCTAAAACAACAAGTCTATAGTTTTTTTTTCAAAATAATTGTTTTTCAAGAAATTTTAAAAGAATTTTTAAAATAAATAGGTTTGGGAAAGCTGAAAAATTAAAATTATTTCAATAATTATTTATTTGTATAATCATTTTTTTTAATAATTGCTTATATGAAAGCAGTTTTAAGATAATCTGTTTTATTTGAGTTGTATGAAAAAAAATTACTTTTATATGATAAAATTATTAAAAAAATGAAATAATTATTTATATTATATAATATTTATTATTTAGGATCAATTTGATAAAAATATAATAATTCTAAAATAATCAATTTCTACTTATAATTATAAATTCCAAAAAAATTACTTATATTTATAAGTTATTTTTTAACTTAAAATTATTAATTTTAGAATATAATCTATTTTTATAAATTTGTCAAACATTCTTGAGTTTTGAAAAAAAAAAAATTGTTTTTCAAGTTTCCCAAAGATGAACGGTTGATACCATGGAAAGGGGAAAAAAGAGGAAGTTTATTTGTACATGTAATTGGAATGTATTTATGATATATTACTAACTTTTTTTTTTTAGTTACCAATTTTTTAAATTAAAGTTGCCAACTTTTTTGATTGAGTTATCAACCAGTTGCAATATATAAATATTAATTTTTTTTTTTCAATTGTCAACTTTTTAAACTAACACATTGTTTGGAATGATGAAAGTAGATGGAATTGAATTCAATTCTATTAGAAATTGAATTCAATTCCATTATGATTTGAATTCTTATCTTTGGAATAAATTAACAAATCATATAATTGAATTCATTTATAATATTTGGAATGTATAAAAAATTGCATTGAATTCTTTATCTTGACTAATTTATCCTTAATTAATAGAAGAGGGAAAAAAGGAAGAGTGATGAGGTAGAGGAGAGAAATATTAAATAAAGTTGAGAGGTATTTTTGATATATTACCTTTTAATATCAAATTTATTATGATAGGAATTACAAATCAGACCTATTTTGGTCTGATTTACTTTCAAGTCTTTTTAAAGAATCGAATTCTATTCATATTTCAATTCCATGACATTAGTTAGTTCCAAATCAAGAAAATAAATTCAATTTCTTGAATGAATTCAATTCCATAGATTTTCAAATAACATGTAAAATTACTAACTTATTTGACTAAATTATCAATCAATTACATACAAAATATCCTATAATATTATATTTTAATTAATTAATAACTCAATCAAATAAATTAATAATTTTAATTTAAAAAATTGATAATTAAAATAAAAAATTGATAATACATCAAATACTTCCACTTTTTCATTCCCACATAACATAACTCCCAAAAAAAAAAAAAAACATCCGCATAATAATCATATAAATGGAATCTTCCTTTTCCCGCCACTAAGGACTGAGGTACGCCCCTTTCTTCTTTCTCCCATCACTGACTTACAACACCTGCAGACGAACAAGAGGCATTAGGCAGAAGGATGTTGTGGGTGGACAAGTACCGACCCAAAACCCTCGACCAGGTTATGGTCCATGGCGACATCGCCCAAAATCTCAAGAAACTGGTACTTCTCCTTCCTTTTTTTCCCTTCTAATCTTATTATTATTATCGGCCAATAGCGGCGCGTCGCGTTGTCGTGCAGCGGCCATCGCGGCTGCGAGTCGTGGCAGATCGCGGCGCAAATATCGGGTTCGCGGTCGCTACTGTGTTGCTGCCGCCAAAAGCCCATTTTCCTCTCTCTTGTTTTGACCGTTTCTGAGCATTCTAGGGTTTTCAGTCTTCCGGTTACGATCCAATTTCCGGCTCGACCCAGCTTGCGGCGGCGACCCAGTTTCCGGCGACCAAGAATCCGGCAGCCTTAGTTTCTGGCAGACAGGCAGATGTGTCTCAGGCCCTGCTCTTTCTGTTTTCGTTTGTTTCCTCCCTCTTCACCCCCCCTCTTTTTTCCTCTTTTTTCCCTCCCTACTATCTCTGTTTTGTTCCTCTCTCTCTCTCTCTCTCTGTCTCTCTCTCTCTCTCTTCCTGTTTTTTACCTCTGTCTTTCCTCTGTTTCTTCCTATTGCCTGCTGCCCCTCAGCCCCTCAGCCCCTCTCCCTTCTCTATTTGGTTTTTCTTTGTTTACTGCTGTGATAATTATTTTTGAACATTTAAATGAATGTTGTATAAATTGCATAATAATTATTTATATTTTTCTAAATAGCGGCCATCCCTTTATCTGCCATCCTGTTATAGCGATTATGGGATCGGCAGCTCGGTGCCACTATCTGAGATTGACTACTATTTCATATATGTGTGTGTGTCCTGGTAATTCTTTTGTTGCAGGTCACGGAACAGGACTGCCCCCATTTGCTCTTCTATGGACCATCTGGCTCTGGCAAGAAAACCCTAATCATGGCCCTTCTCCGCCAAATGTTCGGACCCGGTGCTGAAAAGGTTCCTTCCTTTCCTATTATCTATTTTTTACATTTTGCTGATACCCATTATTTGTTTGATTGTTGTCACTTGTGAACGTGATTGTTTCCCTGCAAAAAGGGGGAAAAAATTGTGTAATTTGAGTAATGCAGTTCAGTTTTGTTTTATTGTCTTTTTGGCACCCTCAATTTGATTACTTCCTAAATTGCCTTTATTGATTTTGTAGGTGAAGGTGGAAAACAGGACCTGGAAAGTGGATGTAAGCTTCATTTCTTTACTGTGTTCTTCTTTGCTTTGTGGAGCCTTATCAGAAATCCTTTTATAGTAGTATGGTTTAGGAGTGTTCTGACTACTGAACGTTCTAACTGAAGGAAATATTGATATCAAAATGTCACTGATAAGCTTACAAGTTGATATATTTATGAAATAAAACAATTTGTTCAGAGAGAATAAATATGTTAACTATATGACACGTTATGATAAAATCATGAATGTCTTAAATTTACCGCACACAAATATATCTTCAATCACTTTTACTTGGAAATATCTTACTCTTGAAAATTTCACTCAATATTATGTGTGCTCCCCATAAAGGAACACTGGTTCAGTTTTGTGTTTTTATCCTCCATTATGGCTTCTGATGCATAACAGCATAATTTTAAATTTTTTTCCAATGGATTAGTTATACATAGTAGCTGAATTATTACATTTTAGATTTTCGTTTAGTGATTTGTGTTTATTGTAAAGTACTTGAGAATTGATTTCAGGCTGGGAGTAGATCGATTGATATAGAGCTGACAACACTATCAAGTGCCAATCACATTGAAATGAGTCCAAGTGATGCAGGCTTTCAGGACAGATACATTGTTCAAGAAATAATCAAAGAAATGGCTAAGAATAGACCCATTGATACTAAGGGGAAGAAAGGATTTAAAGGTAAGTGGAATTCTTTGTTTTTAACTTTTACATGAGCATTCTTTCAACCAAATAGGAAGAAGGCACCTTTATGCTTTTAATGAAGATTTTGGAATTTTTTTTTTTTTTTTGGGGGGGCATATCCTTGTCTAGGTAGTTTCTCTCTAATCTATTCTTATCTGTTCTGTGAAACCTTTTATCTCAGACTGTGTTGATTGCTGGTTGTTCTGGTATTGTTTAATCTAAAGGACTTATGTGGTCCATTTCTTCATGGAAATGTTAAATAGGAAACGTCTGCACCTTTGCTTGTATAATTAATACAAGGACTACATGTGCTCACCTTTACCTTTCTTATTTGTCTTGATGTTTGCATGCTGATATTTGATTTTGTGCTATATCAGTACTGGTGCTCAATGACGTTGACAAACTCTCTAGGGAAGCTCAACATTCTCTCCGCAGAACCATGGAAAAGTACAGTGCTTATTGCAGATTAATTCTGTGTTGCAATAGTTCTTCAAGAGTCACAGAAGCCATCCGCTCTCGTTGTCTAAATGTGCGAATAAATGCACCACGTGAAGATCAGGTCAGTAAATTTTTAAAATCTGCTACAATGGCTCAGGAAAGAAAGGAATCTGTGTTTATATATATATATATATATATATATATATATATATATATATATATATATATATATATATAAGCTTCTATTAGAAAAACAGCATTGAGACAGTTGCCTTTTTCTGACGGGGTTGTGGTGGTAAGTATCTTCATTGTTTTCCCTAGTATTGTTATGCCTGTTAGTCAGTTCCAATGAATGATGTTCTACTGGGTGGCTTGCTGCTATTGCAGGATTGATATATCTTGCTCTAATAGCTTAGGTTCTTAGTATTTTTTTATTTTAAAATATTTTTTTTGTTAAGCATTCCTATTCAAGATATATGATGATATGCTGATTAAGGATCGTTGGAAAAGGAAGTTTGAGTTTTAGAGCGTAGAATGATATTGTAGATATGATGAAGAGCAATGCTTTGTTGACAACTATCTCTATCATTACTTTCTGAAGCTTTGATGGCTTGTTCCCTACTGGAATTTTACACATGCTTGTTATCAAATATTGCAGAAAATTTCTTTAACAATTATTGTGATCAGGCCAGGCTATTCATTGTAGAAAACTAAGAACTGCCTGGATATGCTATACTTAGGTTATTTGTCTCTGAAGCTGCTTTCATTTTTGTTGCTTCTTTATATTTAAAGGTTATGCCGAATGCATATAGAAGCTTCTGATTTTTGTATGATATAATATGCAACAAATCAGCATCCAACAAAAGATATCATGTCAATGGAAATTATCATATGTTGATCTTGTCTAGCTTACCGTTTTTCTGAATTGAATATTCATCTGTACTGAATCTTTGGGAATCTATGTGGAAGATTGTTGAAGTTTTAGAATTCATTGGTAAGAAAGAGGGGTTGCAACTTCCTCCTGGTTTTGCTGCTCGCATAGCTGAGAAGTCAAATCGAAATTTAAGGAGGGCCATATTGTCATTTGAGACTTGCCATGTGCAACAGTAAGCTTCATGAGCTTTCCACAAATTAGTGGATGCATCACCTTAAAGCATCGTCTCTTTTTTAAGGCACATCGTTAATGGCAACTACTGACAATTATTTCTCTTGCATGTTGTTGCATGAGTTACTTGTAGGTATCCATTCACTAACAAACAAACAATTCCCCCAATGGACTGGGAGGAATATATTTCTGAAATTGCATCTGACATAATGAAGGAACAGAGCCCAAAAAGGTTTGCTATGGATACAGTTTATTTGTCTAGTCTTTCCTCATAAATAAAATGTTTTTGTTGAAGTAAATCAGGTCTATTAATCGCCTATCCAATTGTGTGGTCAATCTAATCTCAATTTCTTCATCTATGTGGCTTATGTTTTGTGCATTACATCTTGCATCTCAATCTCTCTCTCACATATATGCCGTAGGTTGTTTCAAGTTCGAGGAAAGCTGTATGAGCTGCTAATCAATTGCATTCCCCCAGAGATCATTTTGAAGGTAAATGTATTCCTTTGCAATGTCCCCTCAGTCCCTCACAAGGAAACTGGTTCCAAAACTTCTTTGTGAAGTATTAAGGAATCTGGATGCAGAACTAAAGCATGAGTCAGAGCATATCTTGTAATTTAATTAATTTTTTTACATGCCTAGTTGACTTTAACTTATATCTGTTGGCTGTTGGTTCAGAGGCTTCTTTACGAACTGTTGAGGAAACTCGATGCTGAACTAAAGCATGAAGTATGCCATTGGGCAGCATATTATGTAAGTGCAATGTCAGTACTCAATATTGTATTTTATATCAGCTGCATGAGTTCAGGCCTGGTTTATTTCGTTTCACTAATTTGTTAACTTAAAGATTCTCCTGCAGTTCTGCTTTACCTTTGGTGTATAAGCCTTCATGTAATATCCATTTTATATGCTTTTTTTCTTTTCATTATATATTCTTTTTTGGACATGTTTTTATTATATATGTTCTTCATAAGCTTGGACTTAGTTAAAAACATAGTATACAGTTGAAGAGTTTGTCTTGCCGTTTTTCCCTCTATTTTGAAGTATGGAATCCTGATTCTTCTTTCCCTTCATTCGACCAGGAGCATAGGATGCGACTTGGACAGAAGGCCATTTTTCACATCGAAGGTATTTTGACCTGAATGTGTGTTATAGTCAAATTGATAGTTATATCTAATGAGCGTTAGAGCTGACAATTGCAAGTTCTTATATAGACAGTTCATATGCAGATTTTGTCTATATAATCATTTGCAATGGTCTGGATCTGTGAATAGCAATTGGTTTATATAAAGCGAATATAGACTGGGATATAGGTCTATACAAGAATTTCTTGCTGACCATCCTTTTTTTTACCTTGTATATGTTCACATTGGCAGCATTTGTGGCTAAATTCATGAGCATTTATAAATCCTTCCTGATTGCAACATTCGGCTGAAGGTCAGATGATGGTTTGCTGTCCATGCTACATGTTAATGCATTATGTACTTAGAAGAGTTTTATCACCCTGTCTACTCAAGTTGTTTGTTTGTTTTTTGATGGAACACTCAGTTTTCTTATCATGTATGCGTACTATAATTATCGTGACAAAATTATTATGTTTTGGTTTGTAGAGGTGTTAGGCTTCATTAGATAGTGTGGACCCTGCATGATACATTGATTCGCTCTCAATTATACGACCCGTAAGTCCCTAGCTGGTTGGTAAAAAAATCTACCCAGCTCAAGAGTCTAGACTGGTCCGAGTAGCGTTGTATTCTGGATGGTGCATTGACCTGATCAAGACCCGTTGATGTGGTCGGCCTGATTTCTTTTTTTATTTTTCAAATTAGTGCGGTGACTGCATTATTTTTTTTTAATAAAATGTGAACATAAATTTATAATATGAATAAAAATCGAATAATTTATGATTCAAAATTTAAATTAAAGCAACGTATAATGATTTGCTAAAAAAAAAGAACTTTTAATTTGAACATCCAACACACATTGCAATAAATGAAAAGTTTATTAATTGTTTTCAAGGTTCATAAGAAAAAAATTATTTCTTATTGAACAAAATGTAAATTTCATATTAAAAGAAATTATAAATTCATTGTTCGAATTTATATTACTAAAATAACGTGGACTAATTTATAAGTTGAGATTTAATAACTCAAAATTAGCTACTCGTCTTTTTTCTTTCACCTTACCCAATTTAGTATAGTTATACTGTATACAAAGTTTATAATATCGTAAAAGGTAATGTAAAAAACTAAGTAATATAAAACACAACTTATATTTTTATAGAAATAATTGGGGATGACTGTCGTCACTTAATCAATTTCTATTTTGCTTCTTTAAAATGCCCCTTGTCTCTTTGTTAACTAATAGTCTAATATTAGTTGCTTTATTCTTTCCCTTGGATTTCTTTCCTCTTTTTTTAAAGAATTTATTTTGGCGGGGCTAAGAGGTCAAATTCACACTTTTAGACAACATATGATTCATCCTGTCTTCCTCCTGGGAGCAGATAGAGATAAGGGCATTGATATCCCACTCCTCCTTTTGGGTGTTATAAGAGGTTCTTAGTGTGTCAAATCTGGCAGGCAGGGAATTCAGGGCATGGTAAACAAGAAACTTGTCATCTACTGGGCATTTGAGGTCATTGCATCTAGAGGTTACGGTTACCATCTTCATGATGAATTGCCTAACTCCACATTCCCATCATGCTATTGATGAAACTACCCATCAACTGCCCAGCCTCAACCTTACTAGAAATTGCATACCTTTCCCCAATGGAAGCAAAGAAAGTCTTGGCTTACTCAGATGCAGGGATAGCTTTCACAAGCATTTCATCAATCGACCGCTTGATGAGTATCAAAGCCTTCCGATTGGCCTTAGTCCATTCTCTATGATATGCCTTCTGCTCTTCTATGCTTTCATCATTCAAGGGGGGCTCATCCTCCCTAATGGCCATGTCGATATTCAGTAAGGTGAGAGCCAGCTCAATGTCCTCTTTCCACCTCTTATACAGTGTCATTCATAGAAAATTTCATAGGAGCTGAAAGATCAAAAATTGATTAATCACATGGGCAATAGATAACATATCATAAGAGGGATACAAACATACAAACATACAAAATAAATTTGCCTGTGGGTGGAAAATATATCATACAAGGCAACAGTTACAAAAATCCAACCCTTGTGGGCAGAAGAATTTTACTGTCAAGACTCCTAAATATCATGCCAAACCAAATCAATCAATAAGCTAACCACCTGTGGGTGGGCTAACCTATAATCAACTCAGATGATAACATGTCACATCAGAATCAATTAATAAGCCAACTATTTATGGGTAAGTCAACTCACAACTAACTCAAGTGACAAAATATCCCAAATAAATAAATAAATAACTCCATCAAATTTGCAAATAACCCACTCTGGTGGTGAAATTTACTAAATCAATAAAGCACTCAATAGGGATAAAAATTACCCAAATAATCAATTCAAATTCAACTCCAAATATTCTAGAAAATATAATATTAATCTTGAAATATATTTACCAATATTTCAACCAAAACCAGAAAATAAAACATATATACGGTTGAGAAAATATCTCAGCCTCAACCAATATTTAAATTTAAAATAGAAAAGAAATCTATTTTAATTTTCAATTTTTAATTTTTATTATTATTATTATTATTTCTCACGTGGGTCATAGGGGTTCAGCCCCTTTCTTCTTCTTTGTTTTCTTGCGGCTATGAAGCCACTGCCGCACCAACAATGGGCACCGCTGCAAAACATCAAGCAGGGCCTGCCTTTGATCGACAGCAACACGGCGTGGCGGGCGGACGCCACCGCGGAAGCTGCGCCACGGACACCGCACACACCCGCTACACGACGCCACCAACTGCGATGGGTCTTCAATGTGATCTGCAACTTCTCCATCACAGCGGCGCACAAGGAAGAGCAGTGGCGACCAACTGACGGCGGCGAAAGACCAACGACGACGAGCGGCACGAAAGTGACTCTGCAATAGGCAGTGTCGAGACTCTAACGGCGGTGGGTGGTTCACTCTCAATGTTCACGAGAATGAGGAAAAGGAGGAACTAAAATTCGATTTCTCTCTCTACCTTCTCTCAACATATTCGGATCTCAAATGTTCAAAGAAATTAAAGAAAATAGTCAAAGCGAAAATAGAAACACCCACGATTTGTTATCCAATCAGAGAGAAGCAATATTGTTCAGAGTAGACAAATCCCAATAAATAAAATTGACCAAAATTGACAATGTAGTGTATCAATTTAATGGTAAAACAATTGCCCAGCAATGTCTTGGTTCTAAATATAATATAATACCACATGTAAGATTTTAATGGATCAAATATCAGGGATTTGGAACACGAATAAAAGGAACAATATTAATTGAGATTATTCACATAACTCGCGAACTCATATTTATCATATGAATTCAACCGCGGAAGCGTACACACGTGTATACGTCATGTGCAAGAGAACCCACTCCTTATCTTTTTCTTTCAAAGAAAGAGGCCACGTCGATGGAGCTCTGAGCCGTCAAAAGATATCAAGATGGGAGTGGGGATCATGCCCTTATAGTGTGAATTTATAATGACCTAATCTTATCCATCAAAGACCTAGGTCACATCGGGTCTCTATACCATAATCCAGTACACTTACTATTAAGTTCAAGCCCAATAATACATGGTAACTACCAAACCCATATTGGATCATATATTAACTTCATGGATTTCCAGGAAAACATCAGGCTTAAACATTTAATCCGTTTTATAAAACAAAAACCCACCAATCAATAGAATCCTAAACCCAAAAAATTCTAACAAGAGAGAAAGAAATAGAGAGAGTTTTTATATATCAACATCCTTAATATCACATTTCTATATTTGGTTGTATTTTTTATTATATATAATTAAATTTATATTAAATATTATTTATTATTATTTATTATTTTAATAATAAATTTTTATTCCTGTATTTTGATATTAGTTTAAATAGTTATTTTACAATTAATTTTTAATAAAATATATTTAAAAATAAAAAATTAAAAAAATTTTATACATCAAAAGCTAATCAAGTCTAAAACGATTTCCTTAAACTGGATTAAGTTATCCATTGTTTAACATATAAGATAAGTTTGATAGATAAACTTATACAATACATTAACTGTAGCAAATAACGGATAATGTCATAACGTATTGTATTATCTTATCCTATCATATCTAATACAACATACCAAACACCTCCTAAAAAATGATGTTATAGTATAAGCATATTCTCATGAGCAATCTATTAAAGAAATTAATGGTTAACAATGATTGAAATTCTCATTAAACAAATTAAAAAAAACAAAAAAAAGAGGCCACAACCCCAAAAGTCAGCATTAATACAAAACAAATATGGGAAGCAACCTTATTAAACATTGTCATTTTACAAAAATGAAAAAAAGTTTAAGCGAAGTCCTCCACAACTTCAACGCCATCATTGGAAGTGTCCTCCCCAGCATTTGGAGCAATAGCTTGGATTGGGAACACCAGCTAGGCCTAATCTACAGTGGTGCTCACCACGATACCTTCAATAAGCTTGAGTTGCTTTTGAGCTCTCCTCTTCCATTTTGTTAAGGTTGCTTGTCTACCAACTAGTCGCCCTTGATGGTTTTGAAAGGACTAGGCTCATGTAAATCTGAGTTAGGACTCGAATCGGGCTTGGGCAATAGTCTTTTCAAATCTGCCCTTAAATTAAGCCGCCGCCTCATCCTGAAGCCCCGCTAGCTCTTGCTTAATCAAATTCTTAGTTTAATTCCCAATTTCCATAACCCTAATCTTATTTTCCCACACATCAGGATCCTCTTCATTTTCTTCTTTAAAAATCCGCTCTTCCACTTGTTGCCGCAACCCTCAGGTCGATTGAAGAAGGCACATAGATCATAGATGAGGATTATTATTATTTGTCGGTAAAGATTGAAATAATTCATTGTGCATGATGACGAGTTGACGACAATAACCCCACCTGGCCCCATTAGGTGCAACGAAATCAAGTGGGCTTGAGGCCCATTAGCACAAACATACTATATGCTCCTTGACTTGAAGAAGGGTCCATAATAAGGAAATAGGTGCGCTAGTTGTTTTGGTGCGGAAAAAGAAAGGCCAAAACAAAAGAAAGATTTTTTATTTTTATTTTTTGAAACAGACAAAAGAAAGTTATCGCTTATGAATGCAATTGGACGAATTACATTTTGTTAGACCAAAACAATAGAAGATGGGTTATTTTGGCGATAAAGACATTCTTATGGGATGAGGCGCAGACGTGTGTTTCTTCTTTCTTGTTGATAATCACATTTGTCGCTGTGCCTGGTTGTGGTGACGGCAGTTGTTGACAAAATGAAAATTGAGATTGTTGAAAAAAATAGGATTAAGTTATAAGATTACTTGGGATAAATTATGAGTTCAAGGTAAATTAAGAATTTTGTATTAGGCTTAGGGTAAATTGAGAATTTAATTAACTTAGTATATTTGCCAGATGAACTTTGGGTAATATTATAAATAAAAAATTAATAGGCCTAATATTATAAATACTTTTGACTAAATGCTGGCTAGTTGCTGACGTAAATAAAATAACCAATAAAAATTGCCGTATCATGGTATGATTTAGTACCATTCAATTATTGGATATACTAAAATAAACACCTTATTTTTGCTTTGCAACAACCAAGTCAAGCGTATGCTTTATTAACATCCGAACCAGCAACATAACCCTCCCCCGCCCAATAAAAGAAGAGTTTAATTGGAGTGTACTGACAGTATAAAATATTTTTATATTATTATCTAATTAAAATATTTTATTTATATGATCATTCAAATAGTGAGTGATTATTTCAAAAATTTTTATTAATATGATAATATATGATTAGATATTTGTATAAAATTTTTTTATACTAATAGCATATTCAAATTAAATCATAAAAGAAACCCAGCGAAACGATTTCCAGTATTCTTCTAGAATGGGCTACACCAAACCCAAATGGTGGAATTAATAAGAAAACTCGAAAGGCCCATTGAGATCCAAAACTTGAAAAAATGAGAGCTTTCTTTTTCCAAAAAGGCATTCTTTTTCCACGCTCACTCTCCGCACAAAACAAAGCATCAAAATTAATTCCAGGGCCTCGTTTACTTGAATTTTTTTTTTCTCCTGTTGAATTCCGATGGCTGAAGAATCACCACCATCCCCAACATCGCAAACCCCTCCCTCTCCACCTTCTGTACTCTCTCTATCACTCACTTTATCTATTTGATTCTGTTTATCATTTTATATATTAATATAGTTGAATTTTCAAGCTTGACTGAATTTCATTTCGATTTGGAATTTGGATGGGGTGCAATGGAACAGTTACAGTACCTGGAAGTGAATTGCAGAAGCTCCGGCAAGACACGGCGGTTCGCGGCGGGCACCGATGCTGGATTCGCGGTGGCGCTGATAAATCGGAAACTGAAGAAGGCAGGGGTTCCGGTTGCTTTGCATATAGAGGCGGTGAAAGATGGTCAAGAACCAATCGCTTTTGGTCCCAATTCGGTTCTTGCCCATTTCGGTGACGGTTGGAAGCTCCAGACCGTTACCCAGACAGATCTCTTTCCTCCAGGCAAGTTAAACAAACCTCACATATTTGTGTCAATTACACAATTTACTGAAATATATATATATATATATATATATATATATATATATATATATATATATATATATATATATGTCTTGTTTCAGTGTCAGTTTTTGTGGTTTTTTTTTTTTTTTAATACATGGTTTTCGTGTTTTTTTTGGCTTGTTAAAAATATATCATTCTGGCTGTTATGTATTCGACGATGGTGGAAGAAAGATTGTTTTTTGTATCTACATGTTACCGACTTGTTTTATTAGTGGGAAAAAAAAGAGAGGAAGAGGGGGGGGGGGGTGTTGGGGGGTGCATAATTTTCACAGGAGAAGTTCTAAAATTTTGCATAAAAACCAACATTTGTTTGAGGAATGTTGTAACAAATTTTTGACATCAATAGAATACTTTTCTAAATATGTAATTTTTTTCTTCTGAGTTGTATTATTATTGAAAAATGTTTCAATTGTTGTCTGCAGAAGAAATCAGAGATGGAGATGTTCGACCGATGGCAATGCAGACACCAGGACGAGTAAGTTTATTTTCAATAAGAGTTTAATTGGTATACACTAATAGTATAAACACTATTAATTAATAAAAATAGGGAAAAGTAATAAATCATGGTAGGTCTTTCGTTATAATGGGTGGTTATTTGTATGAGTTAGCACTTTCCACTATTTCTATTGGCTGACAGTGTAAAACTGTTCTGTTAATGCATTTAAATTAAATTCTTTAATTTAAATGCTTTGACAGTATAAAACAATTTTACAACCACCAATGTAAATAAATAATTGTCAACTCACACAAATAACTACCCATTATAATGAGGGACCCACTATGATTTCTCACTTTCCCCTATTTCTATTGGTTGATAGTGTAAAATCAGTGCATACCAATTAAACTCTAAATTAAATTCTTTCAAAAATAAGTAAAAACTTTTACTTTTAAATTTTGGGCCTTTTGTTTAAATGCCACTTTCTTAAACTACAAATATTTTTGTTTGAATCTTAGAAATTATAAATCTCCCTTTATATTACTTCAACTTAGGGGCGAAATAAACTTTTATTTAAATAAGTCTAATAAAACAATTTACATTAATAGCATTATTTGAAGATTGTAAAGCTACATAGTTGTTTTAAAATTAGAAATACTTCTACCATTTGAAGGGCTAAGCATATATATTTTCAATTTGTTGACTTCCTTTCTCCAGGTTTCGGGTGTCCCACGTCCAGAAAGGAGGGTATCCAAACCAATCAGCCTTTTGTATATTGTTAAAATAGTGCTTGCTTTTATTTTGATTTTTGTACTTGGTGCAATTTTTACTTTGTTTCTTGATAATCTTCCTGCATTGATATTGTTTGTTAAGTCAATAATCTAGTGTTTTTTCAATGCTCGAAATGTGTATGCATTAAATAAATGGATCAATCAATAGCCTTTGTGTAAAGGACTTGTCAAGGATTAAGTGCGTGGTTGGATTAGTTTATCTTGTGTTTTAAGTAACTTAAAAAAGAGTCGATAATCAAATCCAAACATGATATAAAAAGTAAAGGAAGGTGGTGGCTCCACTACTTTGATCCTGGCAGAAGTTCAACTGTCGGAGTGCCTGCTAGACACGCTTGAATTACTTTGAAACAAGCGACACCATCAAAGAAACTTGATATTTCTCTTCAGCATGTAAACAACTTAATATTCTATATTTAAATTGCATTCTAAATCTCTGTAGTGTCAAGATTCAGCTATATGGAATGGAAATTTGAACTGCAGAGGTATACTTCTTCAAAGGGCCACTTTTAGAGTGGGTCGTGATGAAGATATTAATCTATGGGAACAAGCTTTTATTCCAAAACTTGAAGGATTTTTCCTCAAAGGACAGTGTGGGGCAACATTTCAATCTCCTTGATATCGATATGGCTAAAAGGATCCTCAACATACCCAGAAACCATGTCCTTTCTTGATGGAGCATTCATGCAAAACTAGCTAAATTTTAATGCTAATCTCATGAAAACAATCACATAACAGTATGTTCCTTTCTGCCCTTCTGGTTTAGGCTTTGGTGGAGGCTTAATTACGTGGCTAATATTTAGCTATTGATATGGCATAGGTGACTGCCAAAATCTAGTTCTAGGACCCACGTTGAATTTTCAGTTCTCCGGGTGGTTGTCCCATGCTTCCTTCGTCATAAGGGGTTTTCCCATCGCCCATTGTAAAAATCTGTTTGTCAAATGCTGCTTAATAAGAAAAAAGAGATAAGATTACGCCTTTGCCTCTTGCTTATGGTATTTAGCAAAAACATATAATGGAAGTTGTTCACTACATAAGCATATTACGATGATAGGTTCCTTTTATTTTAAAAGAGAGAGATCTTTAGGTGTCTAAAATAACGATTAGTCCCAGTGTCTTACCCGGTATCTCTTTTTTCTCTTGGAGCTTATGATACCTGTCATTAATGGATAAAACATTTAATCCTTATTTTGGTACTCAAAACAAAGTATTTTTTGGCATAAAGAGTAGATATATTTTTATATATTTTTCACCTTACCATTTTAGTATTAAGTCTGTTTGGTTTCATCATGATGGAAATTAGGGGAATGCATATCAGTTGGTATGCATTGCTTCGTCGTATTCTCAAGGCAATACTAGTGCTGTTTTCGGGGCAACATTTTGTTCTAATTTCATGTTTGACATACGACAAAGCAACCTTATTTATTCATTTTCAATAACAAAAAATGATGGAATTTTTCTTTTATGGGCATGAATATATGTAGGATGAACTTATGCCATGTATAAATTTCTCAAATTTATATGCAACTCAACATTTCTGATGACTTCTACACATGAAAATCAGATTTTATTCTTTAATGATTCCAACAATGTTAGTAATAATGCTATTTCATACAACCATTAATACAGCAGAACTGCCGCTTATGTTTGGGGCAGAAGGCTGAATGAATAAAAAATGCGTCGCGTCACCGGTGGACATTGTAGGAACAGTTTATGTCAAACTTAGAAAAACTTATATAAAATCTTAAATGATATTTACATTTTCTGTCAAGCCCCAGATCACCCGTCAATGGAGAACATTTGAGCTTAATTTAAGGCATACAACAATGACATTCTTCTTTACACCTACGACCTAAACTGCGAATCTTGAGATGCATTCCTGTACAGGGATTAGTCGATTACACATATACAACAAGTGGAGCAGCAATAATTTCTTTGCCTTGGGCTGCTAGTAAGCTCGACATGGTAATGTTTGATCTAGTGTCATGTGCCTGGAGATTAAGCAAGATAGGTATCATTCACTTGAGTTGCCGGCACATGAACTGCACCTTTCAGGGCGCTGTGGGTTCGGCCATAAAATACATAAACAAGTAGTCCTATTGCCAGCCATATAGAAACACGCGCCCATGTAGCAGATCTGGAAGGAAAACAGGCAAGGATAGATAAGTTGAGCAATTCCAAGAAACAAACAGAGCAATTTGAATCAACAGAAGGGACAATAACTTATTAGTTTGTCCATGTGCTCCTTATGTTCAAGTTCAGATTCAGTATGTAATCAAGAAATTAACATTTCCTTTCCTAAGACAAGGAATGAAAGAACTGAGGGAAAGTTCTATATACTTTCGGAATTGAATATGAATACTTACCCAAGATTAATAAGTAGATAGGAATTGATGAGAATACAAGCTATGGGCAGCAGTGGCACTAGGGGGCAAGTGAAACCTGAAAATAGAACAATAAAAGTAATTATTTTACACCCAAACCAACCTTATAATGAATTTGCACATTGAGGAAATACCACTCATACATACATTATCTGATCCAACAACATCCTAACCCCAAGTATGATAAACGCCCCATGCCACACCCCCACCCCCCGAAAAAAACAAAAAGGCAGATATACAGGAGTGTGCAACAATTAAAGTAGATTAATTCCTATGGAAATTTCAGTGTAAAACTTGGTGCCATTAATAATACAGTAATTATGGCCAATCTTCTTCTTTTTATAGTTTGCTTATCTTGTATAGAACACGTTATATTCAATAACGTGCAAATTAGTTGCATAAGATCAAGACAGTCACTCACAATACCTGCATAAATTTATTTACCATAAGATTATAATGGTAAGCCGTACCTCCAGAGTGCCCAAAGTTGTGTCTTGCATCATCTTGATCTATGCAGGTTAGGAAGACAAGACCAAACAGAAGAAGAGTAACACCAACTCCACACAATGCAAAGCGAACAGAACTGGTAAAAGCAAACATAGAATGCTGAGAAGTAAGTTTGAACATCAAGAAATACCTAAGTGGCAAGACAAGCATTGATAAAGTACATAAGTTCAATTTAGCTACTATCCTGTAAAATCAAAACCCTCCCTTTCCCTAGAGATAAGGCCAAGTCCCTATATAGTTCGCTTAGCATCTCAAATCAGCTACTAAGCTATTTAGGAATTTGATCTTGTATCAAGAAATTATGCATATGCACAACTCGAAAAATGAAACAACAGTCTGCCAATAAACCAACCTGATAAGAGTTAAGTCTGAAGCTGCATATGTGAGGACAAACACACCTAAGCATGTGAATGCTATTACCCACCCAACAACTTTTCGCCTATTACCCTCATGTAAATCTGCACCAATAAGGAATAAGGAGTAAAACAGCAATTGTCAAAAGACAAAAAAGGCAATGAAAGAAATAATAGTTGCAAAAAACTGGTGTTAGTTAAGCAACATCGATTACAAATCTTTAGCAATAATATAGAGATCGTTAAATGGAGAAGGAAAGGCATAACTCACAGTTGCCTATGGCAAGATGTTTAGCAATAAGGGGATACTCAATTGATTCATCCTCTTTCACAACTGAAGGTTTCTGGCTCCCAGAAGAACCAACTCTCTCCACATCTTTTTCAGTTGTCTGCAAACTGCTCCAACCGCAGCGCATTGACACTGAAGCAATTGGTTCCTCAATGGAAGGGGGAAATGGAACCTCATCCGGAGGGATATATCTTAGTATTAACACAGATATTGCCACCATGGTGAATGCAAGAAGTGTGCCCACACTAACCTGCAGGAGACAAGCCAGATACACTTTAGTACTACACATACAAGGCAGTGACATCTTTTTACATACGATACTTAATGATGCTACAAGATGAGTCCATGCAAGCCATCAGAACTACCTCAGAAATGTTTAAATAATTTCAAAAGAACAGGGAAAAATAAGAAAAAATTGATTGCCAGGATTAAAATTGAAAAAACCAATGGCTTCATGCCTTCATCAAATGGGTTTCATTCTTCTAGTCAAATTGTGTTTGACACCAAATAACATTAGAATTTTGCTGACCAAAGGGCTCTTGCATGATAGGATTGTTACTATTAGGGATAAAAACAATTCGTCAGAGTGTATCGGCTTAAGCTTCTGAACTGAATTGTTTCTTGAAAATATTCAAGCATATAATCCTAGCAAACCGATAAGGGATCCAGACTGTCACAAAAGTAGACATACCATCCCAGCCAATTCAGAGACTTCCATAGAAAATGCCAACACTGCAGCGATAAGGCCAGTAGCTATTGTGCTCTTAACAGGAACCTGGCTGCGCTTATTAATATCAGAAAAGAATGGTGGCAGCAGCCCATCCCTTGCCATAGCCATCAAAATTCTTGGCTGAGAGACATCAAAACAAAACATGCTTAAATATTTTGCCTGGAAAATAGAAGACTTCAAAAAAAAAAAAAAAAGAGAGAGAAAAATTGTGACAACTGGATCAAGAAATCATAGAATAAAGCCACAAACTAGCAAGAAAAAAATGCACCGAATACTAGGAACAAAATGATCTTATCGAATTCAGTAGACTACACCTAGCTTTTCCAGTGCGTAAAATTTAAGCGTAGCCGAATGTTAATATCAGGCTAATAGAAATACTGAAAAGTTACATGAATCTAGTGTAGTTAAAGGCACCAAAAGGCATGCCTAAGGCACTCAAGTGGAGCAAGATAAGCCCCCAATGCCTTAAGTGCAGCCTCTTCATTGAGGCAGGCTCCTTTCGTGCCTTTCAGGCGCATTTTTTATTAGCAGAGGTGCTATGCATACTTGCTAATACCTTTCTTTAGTGAGTGTCGTTAGGGTATCAAAGGAGTATTAAAACTCTATTTGATACTCTATGATTTTATTACTGTAAATAGACTTGATTGTATAGCTATTTTGTTTCTGTTTTTTGCTTAGTCTATTTTAGCTAGTTTCTTATTCCCATATATTCTTTCCTTATTTCATAGGATACTGATTTCCTATTTTATAATCAATCAGTTAATATAATTCCCTCTATAAGAAGAGGAATCCTTGTACAGCAGAAATAAGATATTTTTTCTGAATACTTCAACTATAAGGCATGCACCTTTTGGTGCCGCTCACCTCAAGGCATTGGAAGCCCCTAGCACCTTGAAGGCACTTTTCAACTTGACTGCCCTGCGTGAATCCCAAATTAACACTTACTTCCTTCTCATTACAAATATCATTTTACCACTTCTTCTAAAATTCATTTCAATGCAACCAATTCTATAATCACTAAACAATATATAACTGCACTTTTTCTTTTTTGGATAAAAATGATTGCACTTATAATGCATCATTAATATCATATGTAGAGTTTCTCATTTGATCATCACAAATGATATGTTCCATTCAATACTCTAATAAAGGGCATGAATAAACATTCACATTCAATACTTGATATGCATCTTTAACCCTTTGGAAGTCGATAGATTTTACCCACAACTTGCATTCAAAGCATGAAGCCCTATGCTCGTGTACTACAGTAAGAAAATTTCTACAAGCGTTGGGGAAAGAATAAAATAAAAACAATTTTAGAGTTTAAACAAAGCACATAGAAGATCCAATTAATTTACCTGGGGCAATATCCCACCCATCAATGACGCGCATAGAGCTGTAAAAGCCCCGGCATTTATAATGTATCTGCGATCACAATTAGGATAAGTGATTTTGGAAACTACTACATATAGTGGGCTGCCTAAGCTTTATGAAGAATCAGAATCACTATAGAGTAGCTTAATTATTCACTTACGCTGCCCATTGCATCCCATGGTCAGCAAACGCAGAGGATATGGGAGTGTCAGGATCAATAGCATAATAAGGTACTAAACCAACAATAACAATGGAGACCATCATATACAATCCACAACATAGAAACAGTGAAGCACCAATACCCAATGGCAAATCACGTTGAGGATTTTTCACCTGTTGACCGAAGTAACAAATTATTAGGATGTTAGACCATCCTCACTTATGTACCCAGCAGAGGAAATGGCATTTATAATCAAGAAATGACAAGTTGCATCACACCATCATCTATACCTCTTCGGCAGTGCTGGCAACTGCATCAAAACCTATATAAGCAAAAAACACAGTTGCAGAACCAGCGAGCATCCCATCTACCCCGAATGGAAAATACCTATTAAAGAAAGAGCAAGAGACAAGTATTCAGTAACCAGAAGAGACCAAACATACATGTGGAAGTGCAAAAGAAAGATGCAAAGTACCCTGTAGGAAGTTCATATCCAGCCCATCCAGATTTGAATCCCAGGTAACCACCAGCTAATATGACAAACATCAAAGCACATATGTTCACCGATGTGACTACACTTTGTACCATTGTACTCTGTATATATCAAGCATCAAGCATTCATATACAAAAGATCTCTCAAGAAAACATTTTCGGACATTTGAATGGATGAAAAAAAAGGCACAATGATAGGGGGATTGGTGCAAGGGTCATAACCCATATGCAAAGGATACATAAAATAAGTTGCACCAACCAAAAATTAGGGAAACTCTAGCTCATAAAGTCCAGAAAGCTAAACTAAGTAGAAAATTTAAAATAACAACCTATTAAAGAAGAAGATTCTGACAGAAACATACCTCTTTAATCCCAAAGCACAGGAGTGCAGTAATAATAAACACCATAATCGCTGAACATGGGTCCACAACAATATCAACCCCAGGAATATGTTGACGTGATAAAAAGATGGGCAAATTGTCCGCACCTCCAACAAGTGCAGCCTAATCAGAGAAATATTCTTTGATGTCAATAATTGCATTGGAAAATTTTAACTCACAATTCAAACAAATAAATCTGCTAATTTTATTTTATATATACAAGGAGAACATCCAACAGAATCCTGAACATTAGAAAAGAAAATTGGAAAAAGAAAATAATATTCTTTTAGAGTCAAAGACCAACAACTCTGTATTGTTCACTGCAAAACTGACAATACCAAGATTCAAAGGGCAGGAGTGAGTATAAAATGGGCAGGCAGGGGCGGGGGAATGCTTTCTTAGCTTAGTACTAATTAGGACTCATTAACCAGGGCATATGCCAAGTTATTTACGATGGATTCAAGAGTGTAATTCATGAAGTACTCCAACAGATAACTGCACAGAGTAGTTTGAAAAATAAGGGTATGCAAAGAGTAGTTTAAACTTATATCTCTCACCACAAAAAACTTTATTTCTAATGGAATGGCTAACAAATGAGTGAATGACATAATCACTCAAAAACATACTTAAATAGAAAATAGCACTTAGACTAAAAATAAAAGTGAAAGATGAATCAACCTCAAATAATTTGATATATAGAAGAATTAAAATGGGACAATACAATCAACACAATCTAAGACAAACAAAAACTAAATAGAAGAGTTAAAAGAACACCATACCAAATTGGGAGTTATGCCACGAGCAACAGCAGCTCCACCAATTGTATATTCCAGTATCAAGGCCCAGCCTATCAGCCAAGCAACTCTGCAGAAAAAGTAAGAATTTTCTATTGATCAAAATATATCAACTCTCAGTTGAAAATCATTAATTTATTTATTTTCAATAAAATACCTTATACATTAAATTGACATAGACCTCAGATTGGCAGATATGTTTTAAAACAAGATAAGAAAATACTACCCCCTTCCCATAGGTTCACAATTTGTCCAGAAAGAGACACTATCCCGAACCCCCAGCATCTATATCGCCCCCATATCATGACCATGAGAAGAAACAAGGAAAAGGAACCCCCCAAATTAAGCACCAAGTCATAAGCTCTGCACAAGCACTCCAATTTATTTTCAACAAGCAAAGTCAACATCATAACTAGAAGAGCCAAGGAAAGCAAAGATAAAAAACGCTTTCAAGCACATGGGAAGAAAAACCACTATGTTAGAATCCAAATTCCAAAGAAAGTAAGTTACCCTTCTCCAACACATATGTATGAATAGTGATAGGCACTCCCAGCAGAAGGGCAGCGACTAGCCAGCTCTGCATAGCAAAAAGCTGAAAGAGCAGCTGCAAATCCAGCTACAAGAAAAGAAATTGCCAAAGCCGGACCAGAATGCTCCCGAGCAACGGTTCCAACCAGAACATACACACCAGCACCAATTGTTGCACCAACACCTGAATCAAAACCAAAACAAAAAAATTAAAAGGAAAAAAACAATCAATTTTTCAGAACAGCCTATAACCAAATGTAATACACCACATAAATTCAGTTCAAAGGGTTACTTCTTTTCTTTTTTTTTTTTTTTTTTTTTTGGTCTCAAAAACTGAAAATCAAACAAGACAGGAATCTTAAACCAATTACTTAGATCATATGACAAAGGGTTTAAACAACATCGTACAATTAAACATAGAAACATGAAAAGGTCGAAAACCTTACCCAGATGAAAAAAAAAAGAAAAAATAATGGTTGGAAATGAACTAAACATAAAAAAATTTAAAAACAACATTGAATTACCAATTGCCATGAGTTGAGGAACAGTTAACTCCTTGGCAAGTTGGCCCTGAGAGCTACTCTTATGGGCAGAATCAACCTTCTTCCTCCTAGTGAAAAACATCCATGAACCCTGACTTCCATTTTGTGAATCCACCAAAACCCCCATCACAAAAATAACCTTTTTTTTATGGATTTTTGCTCAAGAAGCTATACAAGTATGTGTAAAATAAAGAATAGCAAAGAAACCAGTTGTTTTTTCCTTTTCTTTTTTTCTTATTTTTGTTGAGTGAATCTGCCTCAGTCTGAACTGAACAGACAGATAATTTGGTGTTATCAAGAGAAGAGGGTATATTGGTAGAGAAAACGAGAAATTTTCCCTTCCCCTTTCTTCTGCTGCTGGTGATTTTGAAAGTTATGGAAAGGGAAAATTGTTTAGTATGCCCATCCTGTCTCCTGGGACTCTTGTTAAAAAGTCGCAGTCTATCTTGTCTTTGCTCCTGTTGCGGTGGCTGGTGGGCGTTCAGTTTTTTATGTTTGTTTTCAAATTTTCATTATTCTCATAATAATTTGAAATTAATTTTCATGTACGGTTTCTAGTTATAAAATTTTTAAAATAATAAATAATTAAGTTAAATATTTTTATTAATATGATAATATATAAATAAATATATATAAATTTTTTTATGTTAGTAATAAATTAAAATTAAATTCTAATAATTTTATGTATAAAAGGAGTCAAACAAATATTTCTTTCTTTCTTTTCTTTTTGTTTTCCCCTTTTGAAAAGACCAAGCAAGTATTTCAAATTCATACTTCACTTTTGAACATATTAGTAATTAATTATCATAACAAATTAAATAATTTGTTTTTACTACTGATTGTTCTCGTGTATACAAGACATGTAAATTAAATTTCATGTAAAGTATATATTTCATTGTTATGGTTTATTGCAAAAAAAGGAACGACTAACGGTACCACAACGATAATATTGTGATTCGGTAAATCGTAATTTAAAATCATGATTATTAGTCTCTGCACAAACCAACAGTTATTGATTGGTTCAAACGCTTATTCTAATGATATCTTTGGCGTGGTCAAAAGAAGAAAATTGATGTTTTTAACAAAAAATTTAATTTAAATGTAATAATATATTGTTAATTAATAAAAATAATAAAAAATATTATTTAATATAAATAATTATTTATTATAATAAAAAATTTATTATAATTTATTATTTTTTTATTTTTATTAATTAATAATATAAAATTATTTTATACTATTAATACATATTAATTAAACTCTTTAACCCAATAAAAAGGGTCACTTGATTCCTCTGGTGCCCATTGCCGTGGGCCGAGGCTGCCCATAATGCCATATGATTCTTTGCTTGGAAAGATTGTTACGGCACTTGAATTAGAATCTTTGAATATTTTGTGCAGGAGTATTATATTATATTTACATTTTCCTATAATAATAATGGTGATTTAACAAGAAGTGACATTTTCCAATAACAATAATGGTGATTTAACAAGAAGTAATAGTGGGATACGTGTGTAGCGGATTGTGTGGTGGAGAGATTTCTTAGTTCTTTATTTCCCTTGGGGCTTCGTCCGATTGCAGAACAGAAGACCAAATTACCAAAAAGTGCAACGTAAGAGAGATTCTGGGGGTCCACTTAAAGAATAATAATAACCAATTCTGATTACTAGACACTTACAGCAAGCAAGATGCATATTAGGTCAAGAAATATTGCATGATTAATACAAAATTTTTGTGTAATGTAAATATTTTATATTTTCAAATAATGATAATCAATTTAGTATACAAAATTATAAAAAAATATTTGAGAGACATCTTTTATGATGTAATATAAGATATATATAAAAAAATTGAGTAAAATAATAAAAATTATTAGATAATAAATTTCACATAATTATTATTACTTCTATTCAGTTTTTTTTTATCCAAAAATTTGTCAATATTTTTTAATAATACGTTAATAAATTTTATATATATATATATATATATATATATGAAAAACTTATCAGCATATATATACTATTCATACCAGTAAATATTTTTTTTTTTTTTACAAAATTTACCAACGTAAACGATGTATATGCCAATAAGTTTTGTGAAAAATTTTTAAATAAAAGAAAAAATTTTAAATAAAAATAATAATAATTATATAAAATTCATCATTTAAATATTTTTATCATTTTTATTTCTTCAGTATATATCATTTATGAGTCCATTATATGTTAATCCCTTATCATTTCTCATCGTATGTATCAACTGTACATAAAAATCTCTTCCCGAATTCCTTACTATTTCCATGGAAAAGAATATGCAGTAGCTGACGTCGGTGGGGAGGCTAACCAGGAATGAAGGTTTGATATACATGCATAGTACGTGTGGACCATATGCCGTAAAAAGCCGTATGATTGTGAAATTATTTTCGTTTTTGTTGTCGTTGTCTTTGGTATTTGCAATTTTGGATGAAATTTGGTTGGCAGATATTGAAAATATTAGGAATGGGGCATGCTCTAAGATCCAATGTCAGTGTGGCCTTGATAATAAAATAATACTAATAATCTCTATTCGCTGCTTGGTGCTTGCTTGCATGTGCAAAATATGGTGATGCTGAAAGCAACAGCAAGTGGGCCGGTGCCTTATTGATTTGCTGCAGAGAAGAGAAAGGCATGATGACGCTCCGCTCTTTTGTTCAATTGTTACTCGTCAAATCTCAAGCGTTGATGGATGCGCACCAAGGGGGAAGACTTTGATGAATCAATTACTTTTTATTTTCTAATTTACTGTGATGAAATAGGTAATTACATATTTTTTAAATTTCATTTTTTGTATTACTTTTAATCCCATTGAAGTGCAAGTTTTTATTTAAATTCTTTTAAGCAAACTCATTATTTCATCAGTAAGTTATATATTGAAGGAGACTTAAATCCTATTGTATACAGATTTTTCTCATTCTGAAGCGATCTTGATAGTTTTAAGAGTCTAAAGACATCTATGTACCTACATAAAAACTCATTTATGCTATCTAACATTTGACCCACCCTGTGCCTGAAATAATAATGATAATAATAATACCTACTTAGATGGTTTTAAAAAGTGCTTTTATAGAAATCAAACAGATAGATTATAGTTAGAGATGAATTTTGATATATTATTAATATAAAATATTTTATATTATTAATTAATTATATTTATTTATATAAGTAATTTTTAAAATAATCAATATAAAATTTAAACAAGTTTAATAGTATACAAAAATACGATTAAATAGCTGTATTAAAAGTTTTAACCTATTCGTATATTAAAATTAAATTTTTATTATTAACATCATTTTATTTATATTTTTTGCCTTTTCTTTTCTTTGTTAATTTGACAATCCTTAAAAATTTATGAGGTTCGTGCATCAACGTTACTCAACAAGTGCCATTCGGCGAATTCTGCCATACTCCACAGGAAGTAGTGAGTGTCGTACACCGTGTATTGTTAGAGGCAATGAAGTGCTGTGGCTAGTAAATTTCATTTTAGTTTTTTTTTTTCTTTTAACCAAAATATTTCCAACTTCAACGCCCACCCAATTCATTTGTTGTTCTGCAACGTTGATTCACAGCTGACAGCATTATTTTCCGGCAACCACATTGTTTTCTGGAGCTCGCTCACCCCCAACAACTTCTCTTTCTTCACCAAGTCATTGACTTTGCCGCACATCTCCGCCGATGTCACGCTCCCACTATTGCGCAATTAGCACCGTCTATTGCATCTTCACTAAGCCACCAACGAGAAGCAACTGCAACCACACCACCATTTGTCATCAACCTGTAGTTTGATCTTTTACCTCGAGCCCACTACCCACCATTGCTACTCTTTGCCTGTGAACCACCATTCTTATACCATAATCTAACCACCACCGCCTCATCGAGAACAGTTGTATGGGTATTCTATAATTAAATCAACGATGATTGTAGACTTGCTTGCTAAGAGACTTGATGATATCTAATAGCATATCACAACTGTTATAGCTCACTAAAAAATGACATTGCCAATGCCAAGCATTTCCATGTGATTTCCTTTTTTACTAAACTATTTTTGTTGTAAACTTAACACTTTTTTGTTTTATTGAACTCAATTTGATTGCATTTTGATCATTTTTTTTCTTTATTTGCGTGAATATAATGTTGTAGTTGTGAAATGGTTGTTTCAAGATTACAATGAAGTTTGCATATAATGCTATAGCTGAAACTAGTTGTGAATTGGAGAACAAGCTATTTAGGCATGTTTGAAAGTGGCAGAGACATTGAAGGGCTTGGACTTCACGGCAGTGGCAATGACCTGCTGGAAGGAGTGGCGCGTGATGGTGGTCGTGTGGTAGTAGTGCCTGTCGAAGTACTCCTTAGCGATGGAGACAGAGAAGGATATGGTTGTGCCGCTCTAGCCAGTGCTGAGGGAATTGCCGCTACTCAACAGATCAGCTGTCTTATGGATTTAAGTTAAAGCAAGAATAGATTGGCAACAAGTCAGCCATTCCTTTTAAAAATAGGCACCATTCTTGATGCACCTTGAAGTTTATGGTGCATCATGCACTTTGATGATAAATGGTTAAGATTTGAAGGTATACTAATATATCAATCAACTACTATACATCATAAATTTTTTGTTTGCACTCCCTCAATGCCATCTTTTGGCTCACATTATCCCACATTGTGAACATCATTCACCCGCTACCTAGCACCACCACTTGCCAGCCCATGGCCCCTAGCACCACCGCCACCGCCACTCCTTCCCAACCACCTTCTCGGGCATCACAACTTTACAAGCTACCAAAAAATTCACCACCACACAACACCAACAAACACCAATCCAAGCTACACTCTGCCTGAAATCGAATCCAGCACCCAAAACCATAGAAGTTGTGATCTTTGGACAACACTCCAAAAGAGTCCCTTTTAAGCACCAATGTCCACTTTATCAAGGAAAAAATAAAAACATACCAGTTATGGATTCTAAACTCGATTGTCACCATTTTCAACTTTGCCATTTGATTCATATCTTATTTCTTATCTTCTTTATTAGAATGTTATGTGCTAACTTGGTGGCTTGCACCGACAGGCATTTGCAGCAATGCTATGATGGCTTAGGGGTTTCTTCTTCTTCTTCGTTTAGGGGTTTCTTCTTTTAAAAAAAATTATTAAAAAATTCTCAACTTTAAACTGTGAAATCGAATTAAGGGGATAAGCTAAACTTGAAATTCTGAATGTTATCTCAGTTGGGTTTTCTCAAAATGGCGAAAGTGTGTTCCTTTGATTTGCTTATTGTTGAGTGGTCAAAAACATTAAAAAGAACAAAGAATGATTTTTGCATCCATGGAGAATCATCAATGCCATTTTTTGATGAAAATATGGGAAGATGATGATGTAATAATAATGTGAAGTCGGATGATTTTCATCTCTATGGTGTTTGAAGCAATGGTTTTGGTGGATAGTTCTGTAAAAACTAAGAGTGGTTTCCTCAACAATGGTGGTGGTGGTGGAGTTGGGGTAAGAGATAGAGTAAAAAAAATTGCCATGAATCACATCAAATTTGTTGTATCAATACTCCATCATATCTTGATCATTGGATCACATGGTGCATCAAGCACTATTTATCATGAGCTGCATGATAGTTTTTGCCTTAAAAATATTAATTTTAATATTAGTCAAGGAGTATTACACATATTACTTGGCACGGAGCATTACAAAATGTGTCATAACATTTGCCTTTTAATATATTAACAATAACAACAATAATGAAATTGTGTCCTGCTGGGCTCCAAATTTGAGGGGCTCTCCAGCATGCTGGGCCTGCTCATTATTGTCCTTGTAATTGTTATTGTTATTAATACTACATGCCCCATCTCATTTTTTTTTCTAGTTTCCACCTCCATGACTGAGTCCATATTCTATAATGGAAGAAGCAAGTAAGAGTCCCTACAAAAAAAAAAAAAAAAAAAAG
Source organism: Pterocarpus macrocarpus (assembly GCA_031439585.1). NCBI lineage: Eukaryota > Viridiplantae > Streptophyta > Magnoliopsida > Fabales > Fabaceae > Pterocarpus > Pterocarpus macrocarpus. The sequence goes on from CM062520.1 coordinate 31,200,558, forward strand.
AAGTGGTAGCTGCAAAAATTCATTGATATTTTTGTGTTAAGATTTATGGTGCTTAAAACAAAATTATATTTGGAAAGAGTTTTCTCAAGTGTCTATTTATAGAAAGAGATTAATTTTAATATATTGTTAGTGTAATGAATTTTATATTGTCATCTAATTATATTATATATTTTATATATGATACTTTTGAGATAGTAAATGTGAGAGTTTAATACTTTTGCTAATTGGCAATATATGATTAAATGCCTATGTAAAATACTTTACACTAATAATATATTAAAATTAAATTCTTATCGAAAAATATTGAGGTGTAGTTAATTTAATATTGAAGAGAATTATACATAATAATAACAATAACAAAAGTCTTTTCTTATTAAGTAAATTTGGTTACATAAATCAAACAATGCAATTATGTCTTATCGTAAGTCATGTCACTAGATGATTATAAAGTGAATGGTTCTGATAAGTGCATTTGTAACATCCTAATAGTTTTATTCTAAGTTTAAGTCATATTATGGAATTACTAATTGTTACTTTTGCTCGAGGAACTAACATTACCTTTTTGAAATTACTTTACCTGAAAATAGGGGTAAATTTTTTTTTTGAACATTAATGAGTAAATTGTTTTGAAAATCGAGAGCCATGAGCGCATCGTGAACATGTAATACAAATGTCGCTATCTCATACATACGTCGCATTTAACATAAATAGAAGCAATAAGAATAACCACAATCTTAGATAAAGATAACAGTTATTCCACGACCATTCATAATAATATAATAATAGTCATACTAGAGTCATACATAAGATAATAATGGGTCCGATATCTACTATCGGCCCTACACAAGAAACCTACCAAATTCATGATAAAAGGAAATACATCAAAAAATCCTATGGCCCAAGCATGCCATACAACAGAATAATAACCCCATAACTACAACCAAAAGGGGCTATCCTCGTGCTTAACTCCGCATGCAATCATCACGTCATGCATCAAGCGGGAGGAAACCATTCCTATATCCATCGGGAGAAACATCACCACGTTCTCGTTCACATGGCACAGCGCGGGTACGAATGAACCCATGTCCGTGAATCGAGAGTGAAGCTGGGCAAGTAGATGAAGCAAAAGAATCGGAAGGTAGACGAATCAATGAAGGCTGTGACAAACTCGAATAGTGAGATCCCCCAGAACGAGTCGGATAGAAGGGCTTAGAGGGGTCAGTCTCCATATGGTAGCTCGGATAAGACGGCTCCGAGGGATCGGAATCCAATGAAACAGTCGGAGTCAAACGGGTCTCTGAGTCAATCTCATCATCGTCGGTTGGGTATCTCGGTAGCTGAAAGTATGGGTGGATGTCATCCATAGTAACCTTACCGAATGGTTGATGCGGTTGGAAAAATGAGCTCATCATGGGAGTCTGAAACTGGCGGTCGTGAAAGATGTAGACCCTAATCGCTGCGTTCGAGGACAGCACGGAGGCGTTCAGCACTGGGTCAAAGCGCCAATGCCACACTGGGAACTCAATGTAGATCACCACCGTGCCTGACGTCGATATCCTCTGAAGACGACACGGAAACGTAGGAGTGAGAAATTCTAAATTTCTTAGTAGTATCGCGACTAGACAAACACTGTGTTATCGTCATCGTCCCAACAACTTCAGGTTTAATTATAAAAATGGTGGACAGATATAAGTTCAATTTTAATAAATTGGAAAACTTAAACTCCAAAGCGGGTTGTTTTTAAACTTAACATCATAACTACATCTTTATAACTAACATAATACTGAAACATAGAATAAACATTCATAATGCAAATGGACAATATAAATACATGCAAAGACATGCATCATCATAAACTTAACCATGGTTATACTTTGACTTTACTTTTGTTTTTAGCACGTGCTTAACATTCTTTATTTTCCTTTGAAATAAACTACTTTTGGACATGAACTCATTCTGTGACCGTCGTCACGTAGTACTAAACCAAATCAGACTAAGCCGATATTGGTTACCCCTAAGTTGGAGGGTCCTCTATGTCACCCTTGCCTCCGTCATAAAGGTTCCTTGAGTCTTTGTGGATCGCCATCTCTCACTTCCTTTATCGAAGTAATTGAAGGGTTATGTCCCATTAATTCTTTTCTTATCATTATATTTTACATGCATAATACTTCTTTGACTAGACACATGTAATTATATGACTAAATCCATAATTTTAATGAAAATCCAGCAGCATAATGGCTAGACCGGACCTTCCCCCAAAATGCCAATCATAAGCTTTCAACCAACAATTTATCATATCACAATAATCAATCAATCATGAGACAAAGCTCAATCAAACATATCATTTATCATGCCGAATAGCATCATACATTCATACCTTAAAAGGGGGGTTTATAGTTGTATTATTCTTTGTGAAGAATTTTATGAATCACCATATAATTTCTCATGATTATCCATGAGAAAATTGCATAGTTAAGATATATGTATGTGGTCTTTTAGTTACTTAGTTCTTATATGAAATTATTCTTTACTTGAGCTCATATTTTATGGAACACTTGTTCAATTTAATTAAATTAAGTGTTTGTTTCCTTTCCTTGAGATAGTGCACTTAGTGATTCCTAGGTTTATGGTATGCTCAGAGGCCCTAATCATACTTTTGTTCCTAAGGAGTTCGAGATCCCTCTAATCCTTGAGTTATGACAACGCATAACCACATCATGAACTCAACAACACCATGTTCACTAAACACCAAGGGTGATTTTTAACTTAACCAAGTTGTAAAGCTTCAAGCTTTTATCACTAATATAACAAGATCTTACTTTAAGTATTATAAAAGTTATCATTCTTATAAAGTAGTCATAAAGTTTTATTCTTTATGAAAGTAAGTACCTTTAACATTAAGCTCTTATCTTAAATATTAGATCTTTATGAAATAATGATACAAGTTACTAGCTTTTTAACTAAAAAGTCTTGTTCTTTATGAAAGTTGACTCTTTTACTTATTCTAAGACCATCAAAGTTTCAACTTTGTGACTTAAAGTCATCTCTACATTAAAAAGGTTCCTACTTTATCAACTAGTGATATAAGACATTAGCTTTAAAGTTATAAAATCTTGATCTTTATAAAAGTTAGCATTCCTATGATCCAAAAGTGACCTTTTTTATTTCAAGTTTCAAACTTTATGAAAGGATTTGCTTCCAAGGATCAATCTTTGAAATATAAAGTGACAAGACATCATTTTTTTAACTTAAAAAGGCTTATTGTTCCAGAAAGCTTAGACTTTTATATATATTCTTGCCTTTAAGACAAAACAAAATAAAACTTTATGGAAGCTTAAAAGTTGCGCCACTTTTAAGGAATCAAGAAGCAAACTTTTTAAAGTTTTAAGCTTTTAGGATGTTCATAATCTTATCAAATAAAAAAAATGTAAAGATGAAACTTTTCTAATCATAAACTCATCATAAGAAAAAGAGCAACTTTAAGCAAGATACCATTAAGAACATTCAAGAATAAGAACATGAACATACTTTTCCAAAAGTGGAAACATCAAGAACACTTGAAGAAGAACAAAATCATATTTTTCCAAAAGTAGAAACATCAAGAACACTTGAAGAAGAACAAGATCATATTTTTTTCAAAAGTAGAAATATTAAGAACACTTGAAGAAGAACAAGATCATATTTTTCCAAAAGTAGAAACATCAAGAACACTTAAAGAAGAATAAAAACATATTTAACCAAAAAGGGAAACTTTTGCTTATGAAGAGCATGAAAGATTTCCTCAAGTTTTCACTTAAAGATCTTGGTCATGAAAAGGACCAAGCTTCAAGCTTTCTTCAGTAAACAAAATAAAAAGATGAAGATCACTACCTCTTCTTGAAGATGGCCCAAAAACAAGAGAAGAGGAAGAAGAAGATGATGGCTCCTCTTGATGATGATGGTGGCAGTTTTGCAAGAAGGAAGGAGAAGCTCTTGAGATCTTGTGAAAATGGAGGTTGTAGTGTTTAGATCTTGTCTCCGAAAATCCAAAGATGAGATCTTTGAAGGGCTAAATGAGTGGTTTTGGGTGGTGGTAGTGAGGAAAAGAAAGAAGAAGATGAAGAAGAAGATGAGAGAGTTTAAAGAGAAGTGGGAGGATTTGGTTTGAAGAGAGAGAATAGGATAAGTGAAAATGAAAATGGATGAGGGAGGGGAGAGAGAAAGTGGCGTCCTCATCATAAAGGGAAGGAGGGAGATATTTTCTTAATTTTGTGTTAATTAAGGTTTAGGGGGACAAATTGGATGATGGAGGAACAAAACATGTACTAACTCTTATATAAAGCACTCTTATCTTATGCTTTATACTTTAATGACATTACTTTTTACTTTATTGTCTAGTTGAGTAAATTTGAATTTAATCATGTGATTAAGTGCTCTTGCAACTTAATTAAGATGATTAACCAAGGATTAACACACAAGAATATGATTAACAAAAATTAATCTGGCGATTGAGCTTAATTAATCTTAATTAAACTCGATTAAGCTAATTAAGTATGATTAGTGCTTAATTAAGCTATAAAGGCTCTAACTTGCTTAATTAGAGATTATCTAATATTGATTAAGCATTCTCTTGACTTTTCTCATCTGGGTTAACTCATAAACTCTTCGTTAACCCCTTAATTAAGTCTTAATCTCATAATTTCTCATTAAGTGCCTAATTACTCAAGGTTACTGAGGTAATTTAGCATGACAAGAAATTGAGGATGTTACAGCATTTGTAGAAAATTTGATGATAAGTTAAATGGTGTTATTATTTGTTTGTATGTGGATTATATTATTATACTTGGAAATAACATTAAAGTGATTAATGAAACTAAACAATTTTTATCATCAAAATTTGACATAAAAGATTTGGGAGAACTTAACTTAATTTTGGGAATTAAGCTAATGAAATTGAAAGTTGGTTTTAGAATATCCCAAGAACATTTTATTGAGAAAATATTGACAAAATTTTATTTTTACTATTGTAAACCTATAAATAGTTCTTATGATGGTAGTTTACACTTGAAAAAGAATATTAGTAGTGTTGTATCACAAACTCCATATGCCCAAATTGGTAGCCTTTTGTACTTAATGAACAGTTCAAGGCATGATATTGCTTATGATGTGAATAGATTGAGTAGATACACATAATAATTCTTATAAGAATCATTAGATTACATTATGTAGGGTTATACAATATGTTCGTGGTGCTTGGACCTTGGTCTATGCTATGTGGGATATTTAGATGTACTTGAAAGGTATTTTTATATTAATTAGATCTCTAATTCATATGAGAATAAATCCATAAGTAGATTTATTTTTCATCCGTGGTGATTGTTGCTTGATAGTCATTCAAGTAGAAATATATAGTCATTTCTATTTAAGGTCGAGTTTATTGCTCTTGACATGGTAGGGCATAAGGCTTATTGGCAAAGAAGTCTGTTAGCATATATTCCATTATGGAAGAAACATGTGTCTTCTTCATTTATACATTGTGATTGCCAAACGACAATAGCAAAACAAATAATAAGGTTTATAATGAGAAATAGAGACTATTACGTATACATCATAACACTATAAAGTAGCTACTAAATGATGGAATTATTTGTCTAAGTTATGTAAGTTTAGAGATTAATTAATTTGGTGGATATATACCTAACAAAGCCATTAACCAGGAAGCTAGTGAGCGATACACAGAGGGATAGGCTTATGCCTAATATGGAGATTGAGAGTAATGCATGGTAACCCAACCAAAATTTGAGAATTCCTAAAAGATTAAGTTCATATGAGCAAAACCAAGTCACTCGTCAATCATTTGAGACAAAATCTAATATTTATAAAAGTCAATCCCTACGGTGTATAATAGTGTAAGAAGGATAATGTGTAAGAATTTATACTCTAAATGAATTTGTAGCTCATGAATAAGTGTTGTGTTTGAATATAGTGCACACTTAATAAATTCCTTTATATGAGTATTGAGGTGGAGCTACCTCTATGAGAGCTTAGCCAAACTCTCTAAAGCCACTCATGATATCCAGGTAATGGTGCAAGGCCAAAATGCTTCACACCACATTGAATAACTTTGGGTGAGAAGTTAGTGTAAGTAATGAGATCATTAAGTAGAACGAAGGTTCACTGATGTTATAATCTTACCAACATTCTTGTAGGACATATTTCATTAAATCTATATACTAGCCCTTAGTCCATAGATACTCATACATATGAATTGAATTTTTAAGCTCATAAGAATTTTTTGCTTTGGTATTTCTTTAAAATATGTGAAGAATTGTCATATTTTTATTAATAATTATTATATTATATTTAAAAGTTAATTATTTCTTATTTGACTAAGTCCCCTTAGACGTGTTGGATCATACCATTCCCAAGTGAATAGCATAACCCTTTTAAGAGGTTCACCAGGGTACTCTAACTCATACTATTCCCAAGTATTTCATTAATCATTCCATGCTAGTCACTTTCTCCATCTCTAGTATCTCCTTTAACACAAACTCTAGTGTTGTCAGTTTTCTTCCTTCTCCTTGATTCAATTGTATGAAACTTGTAACCATTAACATAGTATATTGGCCAACTCGTAGCTCTAGTTTTTGGACCTCAAGCTAAATTGTACAAGTGAAGATTGGTCACACTATTCCTCTGATCATGCCCTTAAGTATAAAGATTGAAATATGAATCACATAATAACACAAAACAAAAATACGAACAGTAACATAGAATCACTATGTCATATACAAATTAGTTGAACCATTTGGGAAATTGTTCAACGGATTATTGACCGTATAGTTATTCAAAATACTTGTAAGCATTGACCAAAGCATAAGAGAAGACATTTTATCACAATTTACCATTATATAGAATTTGAGGAAATAGAGAACAAAGAATACAAGAAAATAGTTTAACAGTACCTTTTGAATGGCTACACTTCATCACAATTTAGCAATATATGTAAATGTGCAGACTTCCATTCACTCCCAGTCAACCATCAATCTCTGTATCCATCTAGCAGCACGGCCAGATTGGTTGAATATTAACAAGGTTGGTTTGATTGAGCTTTCACCACCATCATCATTTCGACCAACTCTGATTCTCCTAGATTGGATATGAGGCTCAATGTAGTAGGAGCAAAAGTTAGATGTCTCCTTCGAAATGTATGCCTGACATATCTCCTTCAAAATGTATGCTTGACATATCGATCCCTTTAATTTAGCTCTATTCTTTACCATTTTTTTTGAAATCTTCTATTTCTCGCTCAAACAAGTATATCCATCAATATTGGATTAGCCTACATACTCGTGCTTCATAAGCCAAGTGTATAGACAAGTGCTCCATAGAGTCAAAAAACCTAGGAGAAAAGATCATTTCTAACTTACAAAGAATAATAGGAATGTTCTTCTCTATCACCAAAAGATCATCAACCTTGAGACTGGATGAACACAAATTTTGAAATACTCACTTAACTCAGTTAACAGCCTCCAAACATGATCAGGCAGTTCTTTCAATGCAATAGCTAGTAAACACTCCATATACACATGACAGTCGTGACTTTTAATGTCAAAAAATTTTCCTATTACAACATTTACACACCTACCCAAGTTTGAGGCATAATCATCTAGCATTTTTTACTCTTGCACCCACTTACACACATTTTGTCTTTGCACAGAGGTCAACGTATAACTGGCCTTAGACTTAGACCAATGACCATCTTTTAAGGGTTGTAAATTTAGCCAATGATGTCTACAGTACTCCTCTAAATCCATCCTTGCTTTCTCATTGTCTTTAGTTTGATCCTTATTCATCATAATATGTATAAAATAATCAAATACATTTTTCTCAACGTGCATCACATGTAAACAATGACGGAATAAGTGATCCTTCCAATAAGGCGGCAGTTCCTAAAATATAGTTTGTTTGGTCCAATTGTGTTCTATCCCATGGCTAGGCAATCTAATAGATTTCCCAACTTTTGTATTCTTTGAAAGTTGCTTAACCTTGCTCCAAATTTGCTGACCGGTAAATCTAACAAGAGCCTTCTCACTCTCTATGATGTTCTTTCTAAATTCATACCTACTTCACCTATAAGTATGATACATATCTAAAATCCTTCTATGATAGTCAAACCAAGAATTCTTTTCACCATACTTCAAAGTGAATGCTTTTGTATCCTTTATACATATTGGACACGCCAATTTCCCCTGCAATATCTATCCAAACAACATCCCATAAGCTGAAAAATCATTGATGGTCCACATCAATGCTACTCTTAACCTAAAACTCTGCTTCGTTGAGATATCATAAGTTAAAACACTATCGCACCATAACCCATTTAGTTCATCAATTAAAGGTTAGAGATAGATATCAATCTTGGCCTTCAGATTATTGTGACCGGGGATTATGCAAGTTAAGAACAAGTAACGATTTTTTATGCATATTTCAAGTGAAAGACTGTAAGGAGTAACAACCACAAGCCAACAAGAATATGATTTACTAAATTGATTATTTGAAGTAAAACCATCGGCACATAGTCTTAACATAATATTATGGGGATCAGATGCAAAATCAGGATAAGTTCGATCAAAATGTTGCTAAACTTCACCATAAAAAGGATGTGTCATTATACTATCACTCCTTCGGTTCTCAAAGTGCTACCTCATGTAAGGTGCTGAACTTATTAATGCATACAACCTTTTAAATCTAGGAATTAGGGACAAATAGTACATTCTTTTATGCGGAACATCCTTTTACGTAATACTTCCTCCTTTTTTCGGCTTAAACCTAGGCTATCCATAGAATTTATAATGAGTCAAGGCAATATCATATTTGTAATGGAGAATACATCTATTCAAACAGCAATCAATCTTCATTTCATTCAATCCAAGCTTAGAAACTAACCTTTTGGCTTAATAAAAGTCCTTGGGAATAGTTTCTGGTTTTGGACTAATCTTACTTATTAATGAAGTCCATTGATCAAAGGAACTTTGACTTTAGTTTGTCTTTGACTTATTAATATTATTACCGCCAAAGCCAATTGAGATTGCACACATCCTTCCCATAAAAGGCCTATTCACTGCCTTTGACAAACTATAAGATCTCTCATCATCCGAATTAGAAACCTCTCCTGAAGGTTTGGAATATATTCCAAACTCATGGCCATTAGCATTAAAAAGAATTCCCTAATCACAACTAAGGTTATCTTCCCAAGTCATATTATCACCCTCTTTGCTACGTACATAGACCCCAATCAAAATACTTCCAATATAACCCACACTGAATTGATTCTGCAATGGCAGGACTTCCCCATTCAGTCCAAACCCAGTAATCAGGCTTAAACCCATCCTTGTGCAAGTGCTATCTAATGGACTCTATGTCTAAAAATCTCCTACATTTATATTTACGACAAGGACATCTAACTGTCATTTCACGTGTGAATTACTCTGTTCGAACACAAGCCGTTATGAATTCTTCAACTCCCTTATAAAATTTTCATTTAATCCCCTCTAACCTGGGTGCAATCTATCATACATCCATACTCGATTTGGAGCAAACATTGTATCTCAACAATATCACACACCTACAGAGCAATACAATCACACATCAATAAAAAAAAATTAGACAGAGTCTCCCTTTAAATTAGGAGTTCTCACTAATTATTTATACAATAATTTTTTAGTCCACATTAATATTTTAGTCCACACTTACAATATGTATGTAATTGAAGCAAAAATGTAAATGTTTTGCAAAGATTTGGGTAGAGTGTCTCCTTAAATTAGGAGCCTCTACAAAAATTAATTCGTCAATTAAACACAAATAACAACTACTTATTTTATTATAATAACTATTTAATTCAAATAATAATCTAAATAATTAAAAAATTTTGGCCATAGTCTCCTCCTGATTTAGGAGCCTCCACAAAAAAATTTTCATTAGTCAAACAAATAATAAATACATGCAATCATGCAAATTAATCAGTTAATCCAAAAAACCATTCTAGAGTCAATCTCTTACTTCATATTATGCAAGCACACAACACCACATCACATAATGCAAATAATGGGAAGGAACTTTAAGCATTCCTCCAGTAATGCAATCTCATTCTCTTTCTTCCATCCTACAATTCTATCCTAGAAATATTAAGTCTCTAATATTTTAGAAAATATAAAGTTTAAAAACGAGTGCAATGTATATATCTAAAGCTTCCGAACTCACTCCAGTCAGTAAATGCACCAATCACCAAGTACTCCAAACAAGATCTTTAATGATCAACACAACAAATTAAGTTAGTTCATTAACTTAGAAACTAAAAACTTTAAGTAAAGAAATAGAATTAAAAAGAAAGGCTAAATAAAAAAAGTAAACAAATTAAAATAATCATTGACATACCATAAACACAATGGCGATTTTTGGCGGCAAAATGGAAGCTCCATGGTTAGAAAATGACCTGCACCTGTAAGGGGGATAAGAGAGAGAGAGAGAGAGAGAGAGAGACAAAGAAAGAGAGAGCGATGTGAGCAATGAGGAAGAAGAAGAGAGCATTCGTATTTAAACATTCTATTTAATATTATTGACGGATTTAAATTTAAAATGTTGAATGTTATTGACGATAGATCCGATGCAATAAATAAGTTTTACCAACAAATCTTGTATCCGTCAGTAAAATTCAACATCAATTTCGTTGCCAAATTTTATCGACAGTTTATCCATCAGTATTGCAGACGGATGTGATTTGTCGGTAAAATCCATTAGTTGTGAGTTGTTTTCTAATAGTGATAAACATGTAAATATTTCTTTTTTCATCTTTTGGTGCTTAAAGATTTATCTAACATGTCAAATAATTAACTTTCATTTGCTAACAGCTTTTTTAACATGTTTTTAAGCCATTTTACATATTTTCAATTTTTAGCATTTAAAAAAAAAAAGAGTTCTTATGTATGTATGCAGAAGATGGCTAGCTTCTAGGCCCAAATCAATGCTTGAAAGGAAATATCCATGAAGGGAGCTATGATAAAGGATCATAGCAATGAGCTTTGACCATATAAAAAAAAAAAATGAATAGCAATAAGCTAAGGCTAATGAAAAATACTGAAGATTTGGAGTTTGGAAGTAACCTCTAGATTTGGTAGAAATGTGCACAAGTAGTGTTGCTTTAGTTTGTATACAAAGCCTGTTAGTAGGTTTAAATTACGTATAATTACTCAAATATGTGAAGGTGTACCAATATGGTTGCTTATATAGATAAACTAATCTTTGACTTTGATGAGATTAATTTTGTCTTTCCTTAATCCTCCTATTTGTTTTAGCCCACTTCATATACAATTAGGGAGGTGTGTTATGTTGACTCAAAAATCCAAACTTATCCACCATCCATCGTTGAAATGATGGGTTTTTTGTTTTAATTTTTTTTTTTTTATCATTTTTAACAAATCTCAACTTTGTCTACACGATGTCCTAAGAAAAGTTCTCACACATAACTTTTCTCATAATTATGACCTCTTTATCTTTTCTAGCCTATTTCATATATAATTTTAATATCTTTACAATTTGTTGAAGTTGAAGCTAAACCTAATTTGTTGACAAGTAAGATGAACCTCGTGCAGAAGTGTGAAACTGGCAAGAGATTTGGATTTTTGGAGAGATGTCCTCTAAAACACCCTACTAGTTAATTATTATTCATTTTATTGTTATATTACTTTGTCTAATAATCAACTAGAAAAGTGTTACCATACCTAAAGACCGGATGGTGTAGTGGAAAGTTTCAGTGGGGACCTATAAAGATTGTGGATGGCTAGTTGGCGTAAGAAAGGGGTTGAATTATACTTAGAAAATTTATCAAACATAAACACTTAAACAATATTTCTCAAGTTTGTTCATAGTTGGATAGTGGACACAATTGTTAAAGTTTCTTACCATTAGAACTTGTTTTATAAAGAGTTCTAAACTTGACTTTTGAAAACTTTTAGTTTGGATTATGAGAAGCATATTAGAAGCTTAGTAAACGAGGAAGAGTATATAAATGTAAGGAGATAGGGATTAGAAGATAACATTGAGATTTATCCCGGTTCAACCAAACCACATGGCTACCTCTGGTCCCTAACAAATAGTTGAGATTTTTACTATAAATTTGAGAGGTATTGTACAAGCCTTTACAATCTTACAAAAATATAGTATTCTTTTCACCTAACCTCTCTAGGCTCAATTAGACCACTACTGGGTTAAGATTACAAGATAATAAGAAAGGGCTTGTGTTTAAGTTACACTCTCACAATCACACAAAGTTTGGATATGTAATGAAGTACAGTGAGTATGGTTTCTTTACAGTCTCTTTGAGAAACTTGTAGTGAACTATGTTGTACTATCAGAAGCTTAGAAAATTATAACCTATGTGTTCAAAAACTTAGATCAGAAGAATGGAGTAGTTGAGAATATGATTGAGTTTTTAAATAGGCATTGATTCTTTCTACCTTCCAATGTTGCTGAATTTGTAGGCTTGTTATAATTTGAAGATTCAAAAGGCACCAATGGATAGCTGTTGTACTTAATCTAGTCGTTTTCCTGTCTTCTATGCAGCAACAAGCAAGGTTTAGAAATAGCAAGTTATCAAGAAGCCATTTTTAATAACTAGCCATTATAAGGCTTCTAGGTTGCACTTTTTTTAGTAAAAAATCCATCGTTCCTATTTCTTCAAGCTTCATTTAAATCTTCCTCTCTAAGCCCATGTAAAGGTCGTTCTAAGGTAGACTCTTCTATGGACATTTTTGAAGGGTGTCTTATGATGGTTCTTTTGATGCTATCTTCTGTAATGCATCTTTTTTAGCCACGTTAGCTTTCGAAGATAGATTCATCCTTATTGGATTGATCAATTATGTTAAAATACATTGCCTTTTTTTGAGATATCTCTATCTTGACAATCAGAAGTTGTTCTTGTCCATGATGAAGATCATTTTAGCACTAACTCAAAGTCAGAACCTTTAAAGAACTTGAGCTTTCAAACAGATTGAACTTGAATTGTGTGATGTGAGCATTGAAAATTTGTCCTTATATAAACACTAAAACAAACCATTACTATATAAGATAAATTTTTAAGATTTGTCCATAGTCATCAAAACCATAAGCACTAATCATCAAAAGATAACTCATAGTGGCTTCAAAGGGTTGTGGAGCTAAAAAGACACTTTGATGCTTAAGTCAGAAATGGCAAATAAGAGTAATACAAATTGGGAGCAATGAGCTACTTGGCTCTGGGATGAGCTCATATTGAAAGAGTTAAGCCTCCATTATTTTCTCAACTAATGAGAGATACTCCCCTAAATTCTTGGTGAATCTTAGGATCATTCTGGTAGGTAGGATAATGGGGAAGGTCAAGATCTTGTGGAGAATCTCAACCAACCAATATGATTGGGCACATTTGAATAAGTTCAATTTAATTTGGAAGTGCTCGGTTGATTCTAGAAGCGTTACCTCTATTGTGATGATCTTAGTTAGTTATCTTGGGACATTGTGGATAAGCTTGGACATGCCTCAATATAAGAAGTATTATGTCTACCAATGATGCTTGGGCAATTGATGTCTGACTCATTTTTTGGCTAGGTTTAAATAAGCTCTGTCGGGCTTAATTATGCTCGGTTGGTCTGATCATACGATTCCTCCTGAATGTCCTTAGATATGGTTAAGTATAAATACTAAAATATTTTTTTGAGTTCTAGAATTTTTTTTTCAAATAATTATCTATTTATCTTAAATTTTTTTATATTACATTTTAATTAAAAATTATTTTCTTGAAAAAATGTTCAAATTAACAAGCCAGTCATTTTCAATTGATAATGACAAAAAAAAGTAGAATAAGACTTGCTTAAAGTTAATTGATCTCTAAAATAAGAAAGTGATGGAATATTCACTCTTAAATCAATAAAATGAATCACAATTATAACTTATTAAGTGATCTATAAGTAAATATTTTCTCACTTTTTCATTTTATAAACAAACTTATTCTAAATGAGTTTCAATAAAATGACAGGCAAGTGGGTTAGTTGCTATACCTAGCAAATTTTACATGCAATAAAGTTAATATTGAAGTTACCGTTTTCAAAAAGAAAAACTTTACCTAATAGTGTCTTCATACAAAATTAAGACATTGTTTGATTTCAAAAATTGTTTTTTATTTTTTATTTTAATTATAAGAATATCATATTGTTTAAATTTTATTTTATTTTTTTATAATTTTGTGGAGAAAATAGTAAAAATAATTTTTTTATTTTTATTTTTTTTACAAAATTATGAAAAAAATAGAATGCAAATAATATGATAATTTTATAATTAAGATTGAAAATAAAAAAAATTAAAAATAAAAACATTTTTAGAAACCATAGGTATTATCAATTATCAATGAAGAGTGAATGTTTGTTTTGATTTTTCAAGTTATATACATGCTTTAATTTGATTTCTAAAATTAAAATTGGTGATTTAATTTTAAAATTATAAAATATGGACTAAAGTGAATCACATCTCTTAACTTCAAAAGCTGTTATTTTTTTTAAGAGTTAAATATTTAAAGTGGTTCTTATCAATTTTTATATTGGATAAATTAGTGTCTAATAAAAATAAACTAACAAATTAATCCTTAATATTTTAAAATATTAGATAAATTATTTCATAATAAAAATAAATAGATAAATTTGTTTCTAACATTTTAAAATATTAGATAATTTAATCCTTCTCTCAAGTTTCTCTATTAAATACTATGATATAGCCTATTAAAAAGTTGATTTAGTATTGATATCTCTCACCCTAATATCATAGTCACTTTCATTTATTAAAATGATGTCATTTTAGCAAAACTCCTTTTATTTGTATATTATATCAAAATATAAAAGTCAACATATTAGCTTAGAAATTTATAAAAAATGATGTTGTCTTAATAAATGGGAGTGATTAGGATAATATGGTGGGAGATAATGATGCAATGTCAACTATTTAATAAGTTATATTATAATTTTTAACAAAGAGATTGGATGAAAAACTAAATTATCTGATATTTTAAAAGATATAGAAAATAATTTATCAATTTATTTTATGATACATTCCTTCACCCAATATTTTAAAATATTAAAGACTATTTTATTAGTTTATTGTTATTAAGTATTAAGCATTTGTTTGGGAGCCTATTTAGGCTTCATAGAATTAATTTTAAGAGTTTTTAATGATGTTTGATTATCCATTTTTGGAATCAATTCTGGTTTCTAAAATTAATTTTAAAAAAAATAAAATTTTTTTATTTTATATCAAAATCACTTTTAAAAAATTTACAAAATATAAATTATTTTATTTTAAAATTAATTCTAATCAAATTAATTCCAATAAAATTAGAACCAACCCTGAAAAAATAGAATCAAACTTTATATAAATTGTCGAAAAAAATCCATACAACCACTCAGGAGATTAGGGTTTTTTAAATTTTAGGTGATGCTCGCAGAGAACTTCATGCACCAAAATTAACACTCACTCACTTAAGAAATTTAATAATGATAAAATCCAATTCAATTGCGAGCAGGCATCATCGATCAATCATCCTTCCCGGCTTCCCCACCACACCAACGCCCAAGAATGGTAGAGAAGCCACTTCCCAGAAAGCCCTGCAACTCCAACGACCCGCTTTTCCTTCAATGCGCAGACCTCGTCCTCCCATGGCTAACCCCGTCGGAGCTCGCCAACGTCTCCATGACCTGCACATCCCTTCGCAAGGCCTCCGCATCCATCACTACCCGCCGATCCTCCGACGCCTCTAGAAGCTTCGAGAACCTTCCAGTCCCGTTTCGCAACACCGTCGACCACCACCCCTACGCCCACTTCCTCTACACCCCTTCCCTCATTCTTCCCTCCGCCGCTTCCCGCCTCCTGCGTCAACCTTGGGGCTCCTCCCTTCCTCCCGCCTCTGCACTGAGTCGGGTCCCTGCGGAATCGGTGAGTGTGGTGGACGACTCGGGTCGGAACGTGCTGTCTGGTTGTGATTGCGAGGCTTGTGGCGATGCGGGCTCTGGTTGTCCTTGTTTGGGCTTGGGTGGGCTGGATGACGTGGGTAGTGAGTGTGGGCCGGGTTGTCGGTGCGGACTGGAGTGCGGGAACCGGTCGACCCAGAAGGGGGTTGCGGTTCGGGTGAAGATTGTGAGGGATGGGAGGAAAGGGTGGGGTTTGCGTGCTGATCAGTGGATTCGGAAAGGGCAGTTCTTGTTTGAGTATGCAGGTAATTGGACATCATGGTCATTTGCCAACTTCTGACATTTGGAATGGGATTCGTTTGTTTGTGTCTGCTTTTTAAGTTTAATTTTGATATTTTTGTAATGTAAAGTATGTAACATCATAGAACAATTATATATTATCATATGCGGGAGTGTTAGTGTAACAATCAAACATTTTTAATGACCTAACAATGCATGATTGGTTGATAATGCAAAAAAGGAAAAAGGAATAAAGAAAAATGGATGTATAGATATGTTATATTTGTTGTCGATTGATTAATTTGGCCTAGCTTATAGAACAACATATATACCTTGAATGATATGTCCGAGTTCCCATTGCTAAATGAGGAATGACCTATATTTGCTGTCAATGTAGCTTGTTATGATGATTGGATTATGGGTGAGAAGTTGTCTTGTTGATCTGATTTTGGCAATGATCTGGAGAAATGGAGTTTTTTCTGAAACATAACCATTTGTAGACTGGATAGGTATTGCCAACACTGAGATGACAGGGTTGGTTTGCGGTGGCAGATAAGGTTATGGTTTGAAAAGGCGAGGGTTCAAATCCTGCGGTCAACCTTTTGTCTTCAGAAAGAAACACAGGTCTCTCTGTTTTTTGCAGCCTGTATAGGAGGTGAAATCAATATGTTATGAGTAGCAATACTTGAAATCCGTAAATGAGCTCTAGTTATTTTATGTTAACTGGTGTTGTGGGAGTGCCCTTTAACTAGTGGAAAAAGGCTTTCTTCTTGTTGTATTTTTATTCGGTCAAGAATTCTCTTTCTTGTTGCTCTAAAGCAATAAGGAAGTCTTTGTCTAGAAGAAACACAGGTCTCTTTGTTTGTGGCAACCCGTATAGGAGGTGAAATCAGTATGTTCTGAACAGGAATACTTGAAATCTGCGAATAAGCTGATGGAGTTATTGTACGTTAACTGTTGTCATGGGAGTTAGGCGGGTAATTTGCAAACTTCTCGTATGAAAGAGCAATGCCAAAAAATAAATGTTGACTTGGGGAAGTGACTGAATGGGTTTTGCTTTTGATGAGAAATCTAGAACGTATGATTCTGAGATCAGATGTATTTATGTCCATTATAGAATTGTATGAAGAGTGGTCTGATCTACCCTCTAGTGTGTACTAAGGTTAAGGTGATTATTGCTTATAAGGCACTCAAAATCGTGTTCTGGATTATAGGATTGTGTGATCATTTGATGATCCTACAATATTTTAGTGCTGCTTCAATCCAAAGCATACTTTGGAACTCATTTGGTGTTTGTGTAAGATTGATATCAGTGTTCGATTGTGGGGTCAGCGGGATTGGACGTTGTCAATCCCACCATGCTAGCTGAGTTGCCCAATTCTGAGTATGAAATCCAAGAGCCTGCCCAAGAATCCAAAATGTGAAGTGCTGACCTAGCTGAAAGACTTATTCATTTGACCTAGCCTCAAAAAGCTTTGATCTGTGGACTCTGGGTGCTTGCTTAAGTTTTGCTTCGATCTGTGGGTACTATCCTTTGAACTCTTCTGAGCTTCTCTCCATCGATTTGATGGTCTTGTGCTTCTCTCATTACTTCCTCCTCTGCTGGTTTGCTGCTTCTCTTGTTCAACTCTGCCCTCTGAGTTTCTGACTTTGGTGGTCTGTTTTGTGCTCTGTTTTGTGCTCTGATCATCTGATTGTCCTCTGGTTGAGAAGTTTTGTGACTGTGTGTGATCCGGTCATCTGATTATTGTGCTGTTCAGTGCTCTAGTTGTCTGTTCTGTGTTCTGTTTGCTTTAGTTATCTATTTTTTGGGTCTTATGAATCACACATGCAATCTTAAGTGGGGGGTGGTGGTTAGGTAAAGCCCTTCCCAAAGCGGTGACTCAAAGATTCGAACTCTAAACATTACAGGTAAATTTCACCCGGAACTGCAGTTCACTTCCATTGCAACCAGCCACTTTGGGTGTTTGCTTTAGTTATCTAGTACTATAGTACCTGGGCTGTTTTCTTCATATTCATTTTGTCAGAAACATCTTATCTCTTTTATATTATGAAGTATACCTTTAACTTGAGAGTTGTGACCTTATGCATTTGTAGTTGGAGTTTAATTAAATGTTGTGTGTGAGTTATCTAGTATTATAGTACCTGGGCTGTTTTCTTTATATTCATTTTCTCAGAAACATCTTAATGCCTTTTATATTATGAAGTATACCTTTAACTTGACTTGTGACCTTATGCATTAGTAGTTGGGGTTTAATTAAATGTTGTGTGTGTGTGTGTGTGTGTGTGGGAACATTGTTTTGTATTTTAGTTAGGATGTTGATTTTGACTACCTGATTGTCTGATAATTCCTTGATTCGTTCTCATGCATGTATATCTTTTAATACCCGTATGCATGCATCTAAAATTAATTCATGGTTTCCCGTTTTATAAAGGTGAACTGTTGACAACCAAGGAAGCACAGAGGAGACATCAGTATTATGATGAACTTTCATCGCATGGCCGATTCTCTTCTGCACTTTTGGTTGTAAGGGAACATCTTCCATCTGGAAAGGCATGCTTGAGATTGAACATTGATGCCACAAGAATAGGAAATGTTGCTCGGTTTGTTAATCATTCATGTGATGGTGGTAATTTAAACACAAAGCTAGTTAGAAGTTCAGGAGCTTTATTACCCCGCCTTTGCTTCTTTGCTTTGAAAGATATCCGAGAAGATGAAGAGCTTACGTTTAGCTATGGTGAAATCAGGAAAAGGCCCAACGGTTTGCCATGCTTTTGTGGTACCCCTTCTTGCTTTGGAACATTGCCCTCAGAAGACACTTAGGGTGGCCTGTTTGGTATGCCTGATAGGATAAGGACTGATAGTATAAGGCCTGATAGGATAAAGGCTGATAGTATAAGGACTGATAAAAATTTAATACGATGTAGTGTTTGGTATGTCATTATATAAGATATTGTATTATATAAAATATAACTAAAAGAAGAGATTATAATAAATATAATTTTTAAATAGTTATCATAATTATTTTAGTTTTATTTTATTATATATAAAAATAATTTTATATTAAAAATTATTTATTTATTTATTTTTAATATTTTTTTATAAATATAAAAAATATGAGAGAGAGAGAAAGAGAGTGAAATAGAGATGTAATTTTTATATTTTAAAATCTAAATAAGCTTACTATCACATTCTTATATTTGATTGTATTTTTTATTATATGTAATTAAATTTATATTAAATATTATTATTTATATATTTTAATAATAAATTTTTATTCTTATATTTTTATTTTAGTTTGAATAATTATTTTATAATTTTTTTAAAAAATATTTATTTATTATTAAATAATATTATTTTTATTTATATATTTTTATTTTTTATTATTTAGTTAATAATTAATTTTTTTAATAAAATATATTAAAAAATAAAAAAAGTGAAAGAACTCTTATACATTAAAAGTTAATCAGGCTTAATATGTCCTCTTTAGGCCGTATTAAATTATCCATCATTATAACATATAAGGGAGGTTTGATGGATAAGGTTATACAATACTTTGATTATACCAAATAACGGATAAGATCATAATGTATTGTATAATCCTATCTTATTATGCCTAATACAATATGTCAAACACTCCCTTAATAAATATTTCTGTTTAAGGATGTGACTTAGGTGTGAAAGGAATTCTGATTTTTGTTTTCATGAGATGGGAGGTGGCCTCATTCTGGAGGATTGATGTTGTATGGTGTTAGGACAGGGCTGATTTTATAAATTTGACAATAGTTCATGACAGACACTGAAAGCCTTCAGCAATCTGCTAAAATGTTCTTGTAACAGGTGAGAGATTGCCAATTATTTATTTTTTATATGATTTTTATGTAAAAAAATTTAAAAAATATGATATTTTTGATAAAATTTAAAAAATGTGATATTTTTATTTTTTATTATTTTTTCTCTTCCCTATTTTTTCTCTTTTCTCTTTTTTCTTTCATTCTTTTTTTTCTCTCTTCACTTTTTTCCCTCTCCTCTCTCCCCTCTCCCCTCTCCCCTCTCCCCTCCCCCACACTCTACTCTCTTTTTCTCTCTCTCACTCACGCTCACAATCACACACTCACTCTTTTTATTTTTTTTATTAATTTTAAAAAACAAATCTGGTTCACTTTCCATTAGATTTGTTTTTTTAAAAATAATAAAAAAAATCCAATTCTCTTTTCACTGAATTTATTTTTTTAAAATAATAAAAAAAATTTCTGATTCTCTCTATCAGATTTGCTTTAAAATTTTATATTTTTCTAATTTTATCAACAAATTTCACATATTTTCAATTCCACTCTCAAAATTTCATATTAAAAAAAATCACCCGAGATTGCCACCTACTGATATCTGCATCTGGTACAACAACGAAGGCAGTAAGAATGATTGATTGTCTTCTGATTTCTGATCGTATTCTCAATTGACGCATGCTTTACTTGGTCGTTTGAGGTTCCGTTTATGCGTTGTTAGAAGAGTTGCATAAGTTTAACAGCTTGACTCTGACTGGGATTTAGGAGATGAAGTTAACAGGCTAGATATTCATGGTTGTCAAACAATCGACTTGACTTTTAAACTCTAATGAATTTATGATATTAGTATATAAAAATTAATTAATTCATATATATATATATATATATATATATATATATATATATATATCAAAGTTATATGAGTTTAAGTAAATTATAATCAAATTGATAAATTTTTTATTATACTATTAAATTTACAGATTTAAATTTATACTTGATGTTGCCTTTGAAATGTTTTGATCTATTTTGTTAGATACTTGAGTTGATCTGCTTATCTAATATGTATTTTGATCTAATTTTGTATTTTAAATATTATTTAGTTATGATCTGTTAAACTACAGTAGGAATAAGATAAGATGCGTTATTAATAGCACAGCAATACTGACATAGACAATAGAAAAATACGACTATTTGATGCACGAATACCGTATGATTATCGTACACTGGTGTAAGAATGATTAAACGTTACGATGTAACATATAACAAAGTGAAATATTGCGTGCTTTTGTTTTAACTTTTAATAAAAATTTAAAAGTGATTTTTAGAAATATTCTTCAGTTTTCATAAAAAAATTAAAAATAATTTTTTTAAAATTTAATTATTTTTAAAAAATTATCTAAACACATGAAAATTAATTTTTTAATAAAAAAATAATTTTTTTATCAAAAAAATTTCAAACAAACACATCGGTATGTACCATGGACTGATCAGAAAAATATGTTCTATTTGATTTTATATTTTAATTAAATAATTAACTGGATTGCAAACAAAATTTGTACAGGTATTCATTGACTAGTCGTTTATCATTCTTTTTCACTGTCACTATTTTTCCTTTCCCTTCGAAGTTGTAAACTAATGTAATCTATTTAACCTGTAGAAATTCTTTAATTCAATCAATTGTTTTTTTTCTTTGTTTTTTGGGGGTCGGAACTCAATCAATTGTTTGTGTAACTAGATTTTCTCTTCTCATTTGGGGAGTGCAAACGGTCTCATACAAGTCAAACCCAGTCGGAAGAGTTTAAGGAGGGGGCTTGTTTGGATCCTTTACAAAAAGAAGAAATAGAGTCCTGTGATTAATCTTAGAGTTTCTTTTTTTTGGTGGATTCTTGAAAGTTAAAATGTATCATTATATTATTAGTCCTTAAAAATTATTTGACATAAAATAAGTTCTTAAAAATTAAAATGTGACATCATTTTAATTTTTTTAAAAATTATTTGATATTAAATAAATCCTTAAAAACTCATATCTTATAAAAAAAGAATTAAATAGTTTTTTTAAAAGCTAAAGTGATATCAAATTTTAATTTTTAAAAATTTATTTAATATTAAAATCTTTTGAAACTAATATGATATCATAGTTTGATTTTAGAAACCGATTTGATGTAAAAAAAAAAAAAAATTCAGGAACTAAGTCGATGTCAAAGACCAAAATTGATGTTTACTCTTAATCATATAGTAATTTTGGATAATGTATATTCATGCTGTGTATATGCTTTATAATCTTTGAATTGAGTTTAATTTTGATATAATGACAGTTTAAAACTTTTTTACGTTATTATCCAATTATATATTCCACCATTTGACTTTCACACCCACTATTACAAAAGTCACGTATATAGAAGGGATTTGATTAGATAACCATGTAAACAGTTTTTCAATGTTAGTGTGCCAAAACTAAATTCTTTAATTATTTTTTTGAATAATATTTCTAATTATTTAAAGAAAAGGTATTATTTTTTAAGCTGTATTATGAAAAGCTCAAGCGTTTGCGTACTTGAAGTTCTATGCACTGCTAATTATGTATATAATTTTTAATGTATTATTTAATTCTTTTTATTTTAAGTAATCAGAAGGATATTAAAGGAGAATATTGCATTATAGTAACTCCTTGTCAAATGATGTGAGGAAGTGCGGGTGGATGACCATTTTGTTTAGTACTTACAATTAATTTAACTTAAAGCCTTCATGCTTAACAAAGATATCAAGATATATGGCAGGGTTTTCCTCCATCCTTATATTACAAAATGAGGAAATCATGGGATTGCATTGTCATTATGACATGCATTACTACAGTCATGGGCAGTAATTATATATGAACTTGAAACGAACAGAGGGGTAAAGGACGATCAAGCAAAGTAAACAAAAACTGAAAACTGAAAACCGATCATTTACGGTGTATAACTACATATCAGGGTTGAAGGCTGGCGGAATCTTGCTTTCTTGTTCATCCTCTTCATCATATTGGGGCAACCGAGAGAAATCATGAAGAGGCTGTATGCTGTGCGATGATGAGGGTGCTGTCTCCATCGCAAGATCAAAACCAGGGTTGAAACTGCTCATCATAAGGTTAGTGGACGCAGATGAATTGTTCGAGTACGCTGGCTGCAGCCCCATGTTGATGTTTGGCTGCTGTAGTTGCTGCTGCGTGTTCTCAAGAGCACTTGCATATGCAATCCTACCATTCATCACCTGAGTTTGCGTCATAGCCACCTCTGCTTGCAAAGTTGACACCTGAAATAGCCCGAATAAATGAATTTTCATTGATGATTAAAATTCTTGATATCTTTTCCCCCTTTGTTCTGTTTTTAAGTGGAAAGAAATAAGCAGTATTATGCAATAAAATTTTGAAAAATTCTTTTTTCTTTTTAATTTGTACACTTCAGAGTAATTCTAGTTATACAAAAGAAACACCCCTTTTTATATCCTATCTCTGAATCTACGTAGGATTATATCAGCACTTTTTTTACACAATCATATGCAATGCAGGTCTCCAAACTGCTATATACTGGAGTAAGTGGATATTTGTTCTGCCTATGTATCCAATTAAAAAATTGGCCATTATGCTAAGCTGTAATACCTATATGACTGACATAACCTTAACCAACCATTAAAAAGGCATAAGCCCCTGTTCATACCTTGTTACAGAGACTTCATTAGTATATATATATATATATATATATATCCCAAAGACAAATGAAATTGAAAGAATTATTGAGGGGGAAGGGGCTTAGCGTGGCATTTTGTCAAAAACGGATATAAAGAGAAACCTATGTAAATATTGTTAGCGTGTAGAAAATAGGTGCATTATTAACTCTGCAGTCTCTGTGCCATTAGTCTGTAAATTGAAAGAGAAAAGAAGAAGAAGAAGAAGCAAAAAGCAGGTTCAAACCTGTTGTTGCAAAGCAAGAATGGTGGACACACAACCATAAACTGGATCAGACAGCCTTGCCTGGGCCTCATAAGATATAGTAGCCACGGCTTCGTGGCGGCGGTTGGCCGGAATATGCAACAAGAGCTTGGACACATTGCTAGCACCAAACACCTTGTGCACCGCTGCGAACCTGGCTGCACCCTCGTCTGAACTAAAGTGTGGTGCAAAGATGCACCCACCAACGCACTTCCTCCTCAAGAACTTGCAAGCCCCGCACGGTGTTGTCGGCAACGGTACCGCTCCCTCTTGCGCTGGTGCTGCCACGGCACGCCTTGCAGCATTGCCTCTACGCCTGCTTCCATCACCACCTTGTGGCTCAGCCATATTGTGATGATATGCTGCTATTTGGTCTTTGATGGTAATAGAAAAAGGTGGCGGTGTTGATCCTTATATGGAAAGTTGTGGGGGTCAATGCACGTTGGTCTTGTGACTGGGTTGGCATGGTGAATGTGGATTTTTGTTCTTTGATAAAGAAGGAGACGTTAAGGCTGTTGAGGGAGTGTGTGAGAAGCACGTGCTAAGGGTTCAGTGACGGTGGTGTGGCTCTCAATGCGTTTTTCACTATAAGTAGATATAAAATACTTTAATGTGTTTGTTAGATGGTATTTATTAAAATAACGGTAAATTAGTGCTTGTGTGAAACTTGAAAAGGTTATCTTGGTGGGAAAGCACAAGAACTGTGCAGTCTTTGCTTCTCTTAGCGTGTGGGATGGTAACACCAGACGTGCATGGGTGTCGTGGCTATGTTCCAGGATTCTTTTTCTCTTTCGTTCTTTTTTTCTTCAAAAATATTATTTATACTCCTTTTTTAAAATTATTATAAACACATAATAAAAGAAAAAAAATTTAAGATAATAAATATTAAAAAAAAGTAATGTACCCATAATTTTGTGTCTTTATCTTTTATTATATGTTTATAATAAATTTAACAAAGGATTATAAATAATATTACTCTTCTTCCTTGTGTATCGAGTAAGTAATAATACTATAATGATGTTAATTAAGGGCTGCTTTAGTACAACTGATAATAGTGTGAGGTGATAATAAAGATTCAAATTATATCGTGTACCGCAGTAAAATTGGCTGAACGTTCGAGATATATTAAATTTTCCCTTCACCTTATACAATCGAACTGGTAGTTCCTATAGCCTTCTGTGGCTATCGAAATATTATCAATTAATTATATACTATTTAAATTGTCCAATTTAATTCCCCAAGTCCTAAATAAATTTAAAATAGCATTTCACCATCCAACCTACTCAAAATGAAAGTGCACCTAAATATTTATGTAATCATCTATTAGGATTATGGGTTTTCTTTATGAATTTAATTTAAATGTACTGACAGTGTAAAATAATTTTATACTGTCAGTTAATAAAAATAGTGGAAAGTGCCAACTCACACAAATACAACCCATTGTAATGAGGAATCCGCCATGATTTCTCACTTTCTCCTATTTTTATTGGTTGACAGTGTAAAACAATTTTACACTATTAGTGCATACCAATTAAACTCTTTCTTTATTAGTTAAATAACCAAAAGGTTGACGAAGTGGGTAGCATGTTACACATTCAAATTGTAACTTCCTGATGTTCTAGAACTATATATGCTTGGGAAAGAGTATTTTGGAGTGAAAGAGAATAGAGAGTATAAAATTTTCATTAATATTTTCTAATTTAAAAAACTTTAAAAATAAAATTAAAATTTTGATACCTCCAAAATAAATAGTGTGATTATTTACCTCCTATTCTAGAAAATCTTATCTCCAAACATGCCTAGAAAATTTGTGCTAAATTCTCTCAGTCTTTTTTATAATCACATTGTTATTAATGTCTAACTTTTTTAAAATTTGGCACAAATGATTAATATAATACATACAAGGGTTAAGTGGCTGTCACATTACATGTGTGTTTCGTTTGGTGTTTTCACACCTAAACCCACATTAAAAGTTGTTGAACATTGACATTTTTCATTTGGGTGCTTTGTTCAAGCTAGAGCAACATACTGTTGCTTTTTTGTTGCGTTTTGGGCTTTGTGAATTCCAGTGCTAGAATTTAATATTCATTTATCGTGTTTATCATTCTCATTGAGACATAAGAGTATATGCTGCAAGGTAGGCAAAAAGAGATGGGTTGAAAGTTTCAGATTTTGCTCAGCTTGTGGACTATTAGTTAAGTTTTTAGTTTAATTGTTTATTTGGTGCATCTGTAATTTTTTATAATTATAATTTAATACTAGCACTAAGAATTATTTAAGTATCTTAAAACTAATTTTATTAATTATATTTATATAATACCTTAAAATAACATTAATATAATTTTCTTTATAATAATATTAATATAGTTTATTTATATTTCTAAAAAATAAAAATAAAATAAAAGGGTAATATTAAATTTATAATATAAAATTTATATCTTTTTCAGTAATTACATATCCAAAATAATTTTTATTAATATCATTCAAATAATATTTATTTTATCATAATTACTTTTAAAATAAAAATTTATAAACATAAATCATGTTGACACCAATTCACTTTTAATTAAAATCAATTTTAATAGAACTAAATTGGTGTGAACCCCATTTATAAACGTTAATCCAAAAACTCACTAATTGTTTGTTTGGTTCAAGAGAACTAGGATGGAAAGAAAAGGAAGGAGGAAAAAATAACGGGAATGGATAATTTTCTATCCGTTTGGATAAAAGAAAAAGAAGAAGAGAAGAGAAAATAATTGATGGCTCCCATGCCAAACATTTTCTAGGAATAAGAGATGTGTGGATTGTTATTATTTTATTATAAAAAATAGATATTATAATAATCATTTAAACATTATTCTATTTTCTTATCTCTCATTTTTGGGCTCAACCACAAGAGAGAAAAGCATACTTTTCTCCTTTTTTTAAAATTTTTTTTCCTCTTATATTTTTTGTTTTTATCCAAACAAATCATAAGAGCGTTTATAATTTTGGTTCAGATAACGTAAGAAGACGCCGTCAGGTCTTTGCACGTCAACCGATCGGTTGGAAGAAGACCTTGGGTCTAGACGTACGGAAATCCCCACGCACTTTCTCCAGTGTGTGGGATCTACCATTGGGTTCATTTTTGGATTGTTCTTATACCTAAATCTTTGTTAGGAATAGTTTTCTACCGTTCTTATCGACCAAGAATCATTTTTTTTTTTTAAATCGTTGTAACGATGTACTACGAAACCTGTTTCACGTTCTTTTTCATCCAAGAGCTTTGAAGCTTTTCTTGTGTTTCAATCATTGGTTTTTGATCCAAATCGTTCAAGCAAATGTTGTGAGGTGTTTGCAGGGCGGGCAATGGATGGGTCTACGTATGGCGATGCCCGCGTGCTTTGTCCTGTGCGTGGGCCTAACTCAAGTCCATTTTGATACCTGCGTTTTCAGCTTGTTTTCGGTACCAAAATCTCTGTAGTGTATAGTGTTGCTTGTTTATAAATAGTTTTCTATTGCAATTGAGGCATTAGTAGATTTATTTACCTTTTATTAACTATATCTGGATTTGATATTAGGCAAAATCTTGTTTGTGATATATAAACCCCTTCTTATGAAAATGTGCACGTATTGACAAATAAATAAATAAATAGTTTTCTACCATTAAATAAAATCAAGAATTCTTTTCCTCGATGTAACTTGATGCACTAATAAACCTGTTTCACGCTCTTTCTGATCCAAGATCGTGAATCCTGTGGCGATGCCCACCCAACTGTCAATTTATGACTTTTGACAAATTATACCATAGCATATCAATTAAACATACCTCTTGCATAGGCTGTATTTATTTGAGATTATTTTAACAAAAAATTATTTTTTTAATCAAAAAAATCAATTCTTGTATGTTTAGATAAGTTTTTAAAAATAATTAAATTTTTAAAAAAATCTATTTTCAATTTTAAAAAAATTGAAAAGAGTAATTTAAAAAAAATTAATTTTTAATTATATATAAAACTTAAATTTTAAAATCACTTCTTTTAAAAATTGAACCAAACGCATCGTTAATAAGATAGGGAATTATATACCACATAACTTTATCTGTACGAAAGAGTATTACCGACCTGAAAACTATGATTAGAAGTTTAAGATAGATTAAAGTTACCTAGGGGATTGAATCCTTTCGTCCTTATTAGCACCTTTATCAATTGGAACTTGCCTTTTGTGCATATAGGTACGCTTGCTAAAATTTCATTTGTGGAAATTTAAACCTCTTTTATTTATTTTAACATGATATATATTGTAATTATTATTTCCAAAGCTCAATGGGCTTTATCATGACAAGAAAAAGAGAAACTGACCAAGATATAGGGATGATGATATTCTTTATTAAACATTTCCCGGAAAAAAGTGGTGGCTTCTCTCAATTGATATAATTTTGTCCCCCTTTATTTCTAGGAATATGGAACTTCCTGCTTTGAGCACTTTAACCCAGCCCCACACATTCCATTTAATACTCTTTGTTATTGATGTCATCATCTGTGTTGGTTGATCTGTTTGGATGAAGAGCTTATTTTCAACTAAAGAATATACTTTTATGGAGCCTTGACCCACATCCTTATTACTGTCTAGTGCCTACATTCCTCAATGCTCCATTCCAGACTGATTTGCTCACCTTCCCTATTTTACTAGTATTTCTGACAGAGGCACCCACATTAGAGAGCTAGAGGCATTAGCCCATTGGCATCATTTCTTTTTCCAAATTTGGGAGCAAACATGATATGCTTTTAATGGCTGCCGTCATTTCCAAACATCAGAATTGGTCTTGCAAAGCCTGCCTTCTGCACACACTCACATAAAACCTTGAGGATTTACAATTTACCCTTGTGGAGGCTCTTGCATGTAATTATTGTTTTTTTAGCCTCTCAAAGCAGTTCTTTCTCCTTATTTCATTGGCATGGAGCCTGAATACATCAACGGGAACCATGACAGTGTATTACAGTCCAGAGATGTTTCAGCTAACGTATGAAAGAGAACTTTCCTCCTGCAGGAAGCTGTTTTTATGATAAATATGCTCCTCCTATTATAGATAATATGTTTTGAAAATTAAAATGTTGAAAGTGGGGAATATTAAACTAGAGAGAACCATTCCAAAATTGTTGATTTCTTTTTTTCTTTGCTTTTATTGCCGGTGCTCTCGTGACACGTGCATTCTGAGGACGAACACACACAAAGGAAAAATGAATGTGTTTTCATTACATTAGCTTACAATACATGGTGTATATGCTGACAGTAGTTTTTCATTAGAAGCTCAGCTGTTTCTTTGGAAGAAAACAAAAAGAAAGAAGAAAGTTACATCATGAACTTACACTATTCTGAATGCTGTAAACTAAAAAGCTCACAATCTAAAAACCATTAATCTTCAAGGCAAAAATTTGAAAACCTCTGTATTGACACTAACGGAAGGTCATTCGTCGAGATGCCAAAGGTGAGATGGGGGACCCATCACTGCTTTGAGAGTCCACTCTCCATGCATCCTGGACTTGAGCAGCAAACTGCAAATTCCACAGAACATCCTCTATTGAGGGTCTATCTGCTGGATCTTTAGCCAGGCACCTCACACAAATCTCCATCATCGTCTTCAATGATTGATCCAAGCATGTCTTGCGAACTGCTGGATCTATAATGCTCCTCCGTGCTTCATCGTTAGATGTTATGCTTGCTTGCAACTGTCTCATGATCCCATCAATGGAAGCAGAGTCATAAAATTGCAAAAATATTGGAATGCTATTGTTCATGAAAACGACCATTATCTTGCAATCTACTCATCTATATTGACACCCTATGAGCATGAGAATATAAGTTTGAACATTGCTTACTTTTCTTGCTTATTGCGTGTGGAAAATCTTGTGACATTAAATTAATCTCTTAGGTGAGGTAATCCAAATATAATAAATTCGAACCAACAATATGCATGTATAGATTTGTTGAGCAATATATAGCTGGCAAAGGTGTTTTAAAAGAAAGAAAATATAGTAAAACAAAAGTTTAGATTATGGGAATTATTATAATTGGGGAAACGAAATATATCACTGGGAAACAACATATACTGCTAATTTTCTAGAGTTAACAGACACTCTGAGTTGAGCATCAAATTCATGCTTCTCTGAATGTGTGGATCATACCAAAATTCTCTATTTTTGAAAAACTAATTAAAATTATTAAAAGAAAGAAAATATAGGTTGAAAATATTGAATAAATCAGTATCCCGTTCTTACCAAATCCTTTAACGTGTCGACATTCCTCGGCTTTATTGTCCTTCCTAGAATGAGTTCCAGTAGTATTACTCCAAAGTCATATATATCTGACTTATCTTCATATCTCACACTGCAAAACAACATCGTTAATTAAAGAGCTTTCATTTTTATTTTTCTAATAAGTATGACAAGTATCTTCAACATGAGACTTTTCCCACATATCATATGATATGGTAAATTACAGTGTGATGCTTTGTTCTTTTTTATTTTATTATTATTTTTTTAATAATAGAAGCAGTGGGCATGTTGCTTGAAACGAGACTAAATTTCTACTACAGCACCTTTTGTTAAAGCTAGGACTTTTGAATCCAATGGAAAGATTTCCACTCCCAACCTGCCAGAGTAAGCAAGGGTGAATAATAACCGAAGTCTTTTCTTGAAGGAAAATAAAAAGACCAAACTTACTGTGGAAACAAGAATATATTTTTTTCCCATAAAAGAAAATAACACGTTAATAATTATTTTCTTCATACCTTTACAATTTTAGATAGCAAAGGTAGGTTATAACTGCTGATTTTTGCAACAAAATTCTGATCCAGTAAAACATCTGTTATCTTGATATTGTTTGAGAATACACCAGGGACAAGCCCTGTATGCAAAAATTCAATGCCCATTGCTACTCCAATTGCAGCTTCTATGCGTTGGGTCCAGCTCAGGGATTTTCTATAACGTCCATCTGCCAAATAACATGTTAAGGTGGTGGAGGATATCAGAAATGTTATTGTTGTCTCAATCTTCATTACAACTTCATGGTTACTGAAATGACTGATTTAATAGAAATGGCTCCTCAACTCCATGTACATGGTATATAAAAATCACTAGAGGTTGTGGTAGAAGAAAAGAAATGATATGTAGCTCTGAGGGCGTGTTTGGTTTGGGGGCAAAAATTGAGTGGAAATTTTCATGGATAAGTTTTATGTGTAATTTTAGACATGGAGCTCATTCATAAAAATTTCCACCCCATTTTTACCCCCTAACCAGACACACTCTTACTAATGAAGTTACATCTAGAGACATTTCCCTATCTGCTCCATTTGTTGTAGAATAATAACTTTTTGACCCTTTGCAATCTGAGAACTAGTTTCTTATGAATTACCTGAGATCCAGCTCTTGAGTGTGCCATTTGGTACATATTCAAAGACAAGAAATATTGTGCTGACACTCGAATCTTCCAAATAACATTCAAAGCCGTGTCCAAGAGCGCTGACTAAATGACGATGCCTGTGCTTTGATATCAGCTCTATGTGGTGCATAAAGTCTTGAGTGCTGTAGCTTTTATTCATTTTTACGCATCTAATGGCAACAACTGAACCATCCCTCAGCTGACCTCTGTACATCTGAAGCATATACGAAGAAAATCACTATTTTAAAATGAAACACACTCTAAAGTAAACAAATGTTAAAAGAGATAAGAAGTTGCAATTCCTAGTAACATCTTCAGATTCAATGGCTATGTAGTTGATTTGGAGCAGCTTGCATAAATTATTGGATAAATTACACTGATCTCCTCTGAAGTTAGGTAATATTACATATGGTACCCCTCGATTTTCAAAAATATACACTAATCTCCCTTGAGGTGTATGTGGTCTTACATGTGGCACCCTTGTATCTTGTAAAATGTGATACTAAACATCCTTGTAAACATTGATACTAAACATGAAATATGAAGGGGTGCTGTGCGTAAAATCATACCACTGGCAATTGAAGGAAAGAAAACATAGACTCAAATTGAGTTGCAGTGATATTATGCCATGATCATATAGTAGCAAAAGCATATATGTCAGAGAAAAAGTAATCTGTGTCAACAGTTTCAGCTATCAGAAGGAATAAATTTCAATATGGTACAACACCCTACTTGTAACATTTCAGCTTTCCCATGATTTTGATTTAGTATAGGCACTTTGTCGGCAAGATATGTTTTCAAGAAACAAAAGCATTCAAACCAGAAAACTAGATGGACTGAAGATGCCCTTTATCAGCTAGCCTTAAATTATCAAATCCATGGGTACAATAGCACATTTACAAGCTCATGGTTCAAAATAAATATTCCTCTACATATAGACATCAACTTCATACAAGTGGTATACCTTCCCTTGAGAACCTTCACCCATAAAACAAGCAGAATCAAAGTTGTTTGTAGCTGCCTCAATCTCTTCCAGTGAATAAGCTCGATAAGGCGGCAGGCCAACAGATCCGAACTTCATTGTTTGAGATATATACCCTTAAGTACAGTGAAAATAAATGGTTGTCATCTATCATTTATATGGAAGGATACAGAAAGTACTAAAGCACCAAAGCTTTGTGTGGCTAAATTGATCAATGGCTCAGACAAATTTCCTCAAATAACATAGTTTTAAGCATTTATAAATGCAACTACAGTATTGTTTTATTGTTTTAGTGATAATGCAACTTCAGTAATTTTAGGTACACAAAAATCCTATTCTAAATGGTGATAGGCTGTGTAGCCTATAAAGCAGAGTCCACTAATTCAGTGCATCAATTAACAATAGACTTGCATATGTCTTAGATCCCCCCACCCCCCTCTTCTCTAAATATTCCGAATGTGGTGAAAATGAAATACATAAAAAAAATACAAGGTAAGAGCATGCTCATACGCTTGTGCTAAACCTTGTGTGTGCATTTCAGGGTAAGAAAGAGAATTACTTGCATCAGAGCGTAACTTAGAGGTGTATCCAGAAGCTGCATTCTCTGATATTAATTTTGGGGGAAGATTCTTCATTCTGCTTTTGGCATTTCCTCTTCTGATAATAAAGAAAAGCAGTGCAACAAGAGTTGCTACTCCAAAAATTCCACCTACTATCACGACAGAAAGGACTGCCTTAGATACTCGCTTGCGCTTCTTCCTTTCTGGTACTATTCCCACAGCTAAGGCTTCAGTGTGGCAAAAGGACGATTCGTGCTGATTTTGATTCGCCTCCTCTAGACAATTTCTAGCATACCGGACAGTCCTATCGTTGGACTTTGACATTAAACATTTTGGTAAGCTCCCAGTCAAAAGATTTGAGGATAGATCCACTGCTTCAAGTTGAGAATTGCAAGACAGATTATCAAAAAGCATCCCTGTCAATTTGTTTCCTGAAATGTTCAGATACGTAATAGAAGGAAGTGATAACAGTTCTAGCTGGAGCGGCCCTACAAATGAATTCGATGAAATATCAAGTCGCTCTAGCTGATAGTATGAGCTCACTTCATCAGGGATACGAGATCTGAACTCATTGTTTCTTAGTACTAGAGTAACCAACTTGCTACCAAGCCTAGGAAACTCAGGTCCAAAAGCATTGTCATCCAATTCCAGCACTTCAAGATTTGTCAAACGACTCAAATCAGGTACTGGTCCATAAAAATGGTTATGAGAAAGTGAAAGAATCCTCAGATTCTCCAATTGACCCAGCGAATCAGGAAGAGAACCATTGAACAGATTATTTTTCAAATTTAGCACAGTTAAGGCTGGAAAGGAATCCAGCCAGTCAGGAAGATGGCCAGCAAACATGTTGTCATCAAGAATGAGTGTTTGGAGATGTGAAAGTGATGAAAACACCTGAGGGACGGCGCCGTATAGAAAATTCGAACTCACATTAACTATCTCCAGTGATGACAAACGAGCTATCTTGCCAGGCAATGGACCCCATATACCAAGAGAAACCAGTGTGAGGACTTTCAAAGTGGGAAGCCTTACCAGTGTTGTGACAAAGGAATCTATTGAGAAATTTCGAGGAAGAAGCGGAGCTCTCGTTTCGCCTACTATGTTCAGCTGGGTTATGGTGCCTTCATAGCACACAACAGTTAGAGAAGATTTTGAATCTGAGCTGCAAAAGTCTGTGTTGCTATTCCAGCTGCTTAAAACAGCAGGAAAGTTCAATAGCCGTTGAATTGTGAGAAGGGCATGAGACTGGGAAGTTTGTAGCTGCTCTGAATGATAGATGGAAAGCATAATTGTCACCAAAAACAGAAGCACTGAAGGATGGAGTCTTTTTGCCATTGACAGGGTATGCAGGCACCAATAGCAGAGCTAAAGCATGCAATGAACGACAGAGGTTTTGTTATACTCTAGAAAGCAGCTGAGAAAATGACTGCTCATGCTTCCAATCCTTTCAAAATTGAATCTTGGCTCTCCAAGACCACAAGCTGGGAACCTGCTACAACTAGAAGGCATGTTAATTTAATCCAGCACAAGAAAGTGGCAAGAATATATTGAATTAAATGAATCAAGCACTACAATCATCGTGTGAATCTTTCAAAACTTTTGAGTTAATCTAGAGCCAAATTATTTCAAAGTTGAAGCCTTGAAGGCTTAAAGAAATTCATTATTTCAAGGAAAATAAAAAAGAAAAAAGTAGAACCACTTAAGAAAAGTTTAGCTATAATATAGCTCAACATCATGAAAAGTTTATCCTAACTAAGTGAATAAACAAATCGTGAGTGCTATGGGTTTAGTAGTGGTTACAGTACAGTGTCTGCTCTATATCTATTTCATCCCTAAGCAGGCAATTGCAGTTGCAGAAACTCTCCAGCCGCTCCCCAAATTATCAAAAACTCCCAACGAGTCCTCCAAAACCCAGCTATGGACCCAAGCCAGATTGCAAAGTTTGAAAAAAAAAATAAAAAATGAAAAAAATCATTACATCTCTTTCTTGCGCCAAATTCAAAATTTGAAGAACAACGAAGTTATACCAAAATAATATAAACGGGAAGAAAACAAAAAAATTAAATACCTTCAGAACTAGCACTATCCACTTTCTGTCCTTCACGCAGTTGAACAAAATCAAAATATTTTTGAACCATACATGAAGAAACTCTATCTATAACAAATCTACTAAATCTCACTGACCCATGGAAACCATTTTCCCATGTGTCAGCTTTTCTCTGCTAAGACCCAAGACAAATTGGTGACACGGGCTGAATGCAAATGAAGGGGTCACACACTGGACTACCTCACAAACCGACATTTCATCGCTGTCAGCAATAATAAATGAATGCACAAATGTTTCATCCATATCTCTTCTCTTTTCTTCTGGAAGGCCTAAAGGGAAGCCATGGCTTCACAAGGAAAAGCAAAAGAAAGATTCCTGCACAGAAGCTAACCCTTTATTCTTCACTATGATACCTCAACATATCATCATGTGGATTCCAGCAGAGTTTGCTGAAACAGTGCATTTTGTAGATTTTCCCGTAATAATTTTGAGGCGATATTTGCTAAAGATATGGTTTTGGCAGACAGTACTGTAACGTAAACTTTCGCTTTCAGGGACCTTAGCTTTATTGTCACACTTCAACTTTGTTGCATGGCCCTTCATTTTTTATGTATCTGTTGCTTTTGGCGCCTTTCTTTCTTTCCCTTTTCGTACCTATTGCACTGTCATTTTATAATCTGTGTAATGGTAGAATCATTGAACCGTTGTTTTTTTGGTATGTGATCATCGAACCATTGAAGAAGAGTTCTTGTAGCATCTCTATCTCTAACCATGATTGTAATGTCCCCACCTCTGAGGGTATATCAGTATAGAAGTAAGTCTGGAACCAAAGCAAGGGTAAAACAATAAATAGGTAGACTATTGTAAAAGAAGGGGTAAAATTATAATTATTAAATTACAATAGCAAAATTGTAACTAAAGACCTACGGTTGTCAGGAAAGGCATTAAAAGAAAAAATCCCGATTCCGGGCATACATGGGCCTCATGGGTCACGACATTAGTAGATAAATAATATACATATAAAAATATTATAAAAATAGTTTATACACATAGTTTAAATAAAAGTATGGGATTACTCATACACGTGAATACTATTTTAGGTGATTTAGAGTACTTGAATTAATCATCGAATATTTTGAGTTAATCCTCAAGGGTTCCATAGTGATTTTGACCATGATAATGCAAAAGGGAATAATCTTATAGAGATTAAATAGACATGTCATGAGAGTAATTAGGGTAAGTGGCCAGAAATGAGCCACACCCTATGTTAAGAAATGAGTGAATGCAGGAGTGCCGCACCAGCCATAGTTGGTGGATTAATCACCACCACTCCTTCCAACAAATATCACAACACTTTTATCCTCTCCTCCTCTCCCTCTTTCATGTAACACCCTATTAATTTAATATTATGCTTAAGTCATAACATGAAATTAGGTAGAGTATTGCAAGTGTTAATATTCGCATATATATATATTTTTCTTAAAAAGCAGAGAATGGCTTAAATATACTGCTATATCTACATAGCGTAATGAAACTCAACATAATACTACAACAGATAAGAAATAGTATAATAACCTCAACTGTATACATACATAATGTATATTTATACGCTAAGCTCATTAGTCAATTATATACATATATATATATATATATATATATATATATATATATATATATATGTATTAACAGCAGAATAAGACAAAGAAAATTCCTAGTGCTAAAAGTAGAGCGGAACTAAGCAAGCAAATTTGTGTCCAAAGGGTCCACTCAAGTCTTGGGATAGCTACAAGTCTCTGGATCTCAATGAAAGGCATTAGTTTCTCTTCGCCAACGTCTGAAAATGATGCGAAAAATACAAATGGGGTGAGAATTTCAAGAAATTCTCAGTAGGATTCGGGTATACTGGCTAACTGACATCACATACATTCTCGCTTCTGCCTTTCTTAATTATAAAAACATGTGTTCAAAGCGAGATATCCATTTTAATGAGTTCAAGAAAATATCCTGGCTCGGGCAGGTTCAATTTTACTTTAGACTACACAAGAGATAAAATAGATTACTAATAATGGTATGCGAGAAGGATAAAGCAGAATAAATAAATAAATAGCATTAAATAAATATAAGAACAACTGTAACATCTTGACATAACTATTTCATGCATTTATGCATTCATGTAATCATGCAAACTCATACTTGAACTTTCCTTTTCAAACTTTTCATTTCCTTTCATCATTTTTCCATCTCTTGGTCCCCTGGGAGTTCTTGGCCCCCTGGGAGTTCTTGGCTATTTAGACTCCTGGGTAATGACCGCTCTCGAGGATCGAGCTCGTTCCTATCACAGAATTATCGGGTTTACTTTCCCCGACTTTCCAATCGATCTATTCCCTTAACTTTATCAGGTACCAAGTAGCATGGAACTTTCATAGTGGCATAACCCTTTTCATAACTTTCATAACTTTCTTAAGAATGCACATGCATTAACATGGAATTCATAACTTATGCATGGGTTCTACCGAAATTTCGACATAATGTAACGCGTGTCTGGCTTCCCCATGAATAGTGCCAGCCAACCAGTACATTTACACAATTAGCAAATTCAGTATAGATCAACAATTAGACATATACATTCATTAGTTTCAATCAAGCATCAATAGGACTTTAGACATCACCGCTCATTACCTTGATCATAGTATATCCCACCTTTATTTCAATTTAACTCCTTTAAACCTAATTTTTGGATATGTTGTAGCCTTATGTGTCTAGTTCCCAACCTTTTTGGTCCCATCTAATTTTGATATCTATAGCTCAAGATATTCAGATTTTATCCCCGCATGCCCAATGGTTAGCTAGAATCAGGCAACGAAAAGTAAAAATCCACTAAAAATCGAAAACTGACTCAAATGATACAAAATTGGACTCATATTAAAGTTAACAGGGTAAAGTTTCATTTACAAAAAGTACCATCCCATTTGACTTGGTAGGGCTCAAGTTATAACCCCGAAACTTAACCTTCTTGAATTGCTCTGATTTGGCTCAGTTTGGACATAGGTTAACTTTTTCAAATCACTGGGAAGAAATAGGATGGTAACAAACTTGGAATTTCTAGGTAAGATGTTCTCCTATGTGTAGGCTTTCCAACAAAATTAGTTTCACTCAATTTGGAGTTATATGGAGTGAGTTATATGGAGTGAGTTACATTCTTTTCAACCCATACTGCCCGAGTGGATGTCTGGATTCCTAGGTCAAACTTCAAAAATTCATATCTCTCTCAATATTAATCCAATGGTCTTATATGATATATGTATGGAAAGCCCTAGATGTCTAGTTTAACATAAAAATGGTTTTATTATTTTTGAATGGTGGGAGGCGGAGCCGTACACTCCGCCGTACGGACTGCCGAGGGTTTTGAGTTTTCCAGCCTCTCAACTTCTTCATATCTTCATCCATTCTTGTTTCCAATTCAATTTTAATCTCACAAACAGCCAATAGACCAGCCATAATTCATCATGATCACTCAATCAATATATCAGAATTGAAGAATTAAACCACCAATAATCATCCAAGAAACAGGAAAATCAAGACAAGAATTAAAACCTCTACCTCATACTATGAATGATTTTGGTTTAAGTTTGTAGCTGCAACTTGGTAGAATTTCAAATTGTGGTGTAGTTGGGTGAGTGAAGAAAAGAAAAGAGAGAGCTGGAGTGAAGTATGCAACGTGAGAGAAGAGTCTGAAGAAGAGGGGAGAATGTGTTATATAAGCATGAGTAGTAGTTAACTTGGAAGGTTTTGATTGGCCTCAAAACATAAGGCTGAGTTTCAGCCAACCTTATCTTTTTGTGACCAAACTGCTCTCCACGTCGTCCTCTTTGTGTGGTAGAATTGCTCTCCACGTCGCCCAAAGTGGGACTAGTTTCCAGTATATTCTGAAAATGAAATCGGAACTCGTACTCTCTATAAAGTCGGAACCCGGGAAACGTATCCAATTTATTCGAAACTTGAAAGCAAAGCCTGATGTGAAGCAACTTAAAGCTCAAGTCGTGGAATTGTGTGAGCTCGATCTCAGAACTCAGGAGGATAGAGAAATGAGGGCTCTTGGTATTAAACTCGAGATCGAAACTCGTGAAAATTTGACTCGAACTTGGAGACAAGTTCAAAAATCTGATCTCGCGTCCATTCCTGGTTGAGATAAAGTCAGATGTCGGATTTAGTGTTAAGTCGGAAATCTTAATATCGGAAATTAGAAACATCAGCCACTTGAAATGAAATCAGAAATCGGAATTTATATTGATGAGATCGAAATTCATACACGCTTACACAAGGTCGGAAATCGAAAAATGCAAGGCAATCCGTTTAAGCCTTCCTAAGGTCGGAAATCGGAATTTTAAAAATTCACTGAGATCGGAAATCGGAAATCATGTCTGTCCAGCCTTGAAGATGAATTCGGATGTCGGGAATAGTGATGGGCTTGGAAGTAGGAAGTAGGAAGTCGCGGATGTTACATTTCACGAAAAACACACACACACATCATCACCATCTTTTTCCTTACCACCACCATAGCCATAAACTTCAAGCTCATGTTTGATGGCTTTCTTGGCCTCAAAACACTTTGCTCTTTTTATGAAAATTAATACTCATCTTTTCTTCTTCAAAACCCCTCAAAGAATTGAAGGATTCAAATCACTTAAGGAGCCTTTCCAACCCTTGAAAGCTGTGGACATGAGAGAAGAGAAATGATAGGAGTTATTCTTGAGTTCGTTGCTTCCATAACTCCAAGGACCTTGAGGTAGGTAGCTCA
Source organism: Pterocarpus macrocarpus (assembly GCA_031439585.1). NCBI lineage: Eukaryota > Viridiplantae > Streptophyta > Magnoliopsida > Fabales > Fabaceae > Pterocarpus > Pterocarpus macrocarpus. Next base: position 31,240,361 of record CM062520.1, read on the forward strand.
AACTCTAGGTTATCTCCTTTCACTTTCTAGTGCCACAAACTCTGTCCAAACCCTAGATTCTTCACTTAAATTTGATGTTGGCTGGTTGGATTATAGTGTGGATGAAGTGCTTATGTGATGGTTATGCTTGGAAATGCTGGTTGGAGCTTGATTGTGTACTTGGTTGCTTGTGATTTTGTGTGCTTGTATTCGGCTATGTATGGCTAGGATGAGGGTGTGCATGCCTTGGTTTTTGTGAGTGTTTAGTTTGTTATAGGAGAGTTTAAATGATGGTGGTGATAGATAATTTAAGAGCCCAACTGTCACAACCCAACCCAAGACGTGACTGGCACATAGGGACATGTCCTTAACAAGCCCACATTAGACTCTTTTTCTAAATAAAATCGGGCAAAGTCTCCTTTGTATTTAGGACTATTCCCAAATAAGAATCATCGCCCTACAAAAATAATACAAGCACACAAAATTATTGGAGATCCAAGCATTCTCCGAATGCGCCCCACAGCACACAATATGAGAATTTAAAACATAATCACTAATGAAATGTGTTTACATAAATATTCAAGAAGCTTTAATCCATAATCATTGAAGTTTAAACTACTAACAACTCAAAACAATAGTATACATATTACAACATATGACCCAACATAGGGAGGACCCTGCCTGTAGGTTAATGGAGCACTTCTAAAGATATACAATTACACCCAGGGAAGGTGCTTCTTAATACAATAACCTTGGGAACCACATGAACAAAGTGTGGATTTATTAGGATGACCAACACTTTCGACTGACCATAAAAGCTCGAGCATGGGTCTGCACCTGTCTAAAAACATGGAAAGGAAGAAAGAGTGAGTTATATGACTCAGTGAAGGATAATATAACTATAACAAGGGTGGGACAAGCCAAAGCGTAACTTTTGCAAAATAATAACTTTATAAGTTTCTTAAAAGTTTCGTACCACATTTGTATTGAAAATACTTCGTCTATATATCAAATATCATAAGATTTTCGGTAAAAACTACATAATTCATTAAATCGCCTTTTTAATTCAATTGGATAATAACTTCTTTGTAAACATATCTAGGCATAATACCTTTAAATCTAGCTATAATAAATCATATATAATATGGATATAAAATTGGACTTAAAGATAGAAGTACTTTCTTGTAATATGAAAAGTAAATATTTGTTTCAAAATCATAATGAAGCTTAACAGAGGATCTTATTTCAGAAATAGCTGCTTGACTGGGTGGCCTTGTGGCCTAACTCCAGCAGTAAATGATAACTTCACGCTTGTGCATGTTTATATATTTCGAACATGTCGGCCAAACATGCCGGGCTAGCAATCACCCTGCTAGCTGGGTTACTCAAGGTACACCAAGGCTAATGCTGCTGCCATTAGCAAACAGTTCTGTTACAGTTCCCTCCCCTTAAGTAAACTTTACATCTTTGATAATTTCTTATCACTAAAACCTTAATTCATATACATCTTTCTCATAACTTTAAATGCATAATAAGATTCAAGAATCTTCCGTATTCTTAGCAACCATAGTTATCAAATCCTCCAAATATTCAAAATAACTATACTATCAAATATAGTTTCAAAGTATAATACTTTCAATTTAAAGCATCTATAGCTCTTTCTCAATTTATCGAAATGTAACTTATTCTTTCTAACAAATAGCTCAGAACATTGACTTTAAGAACATAACAATTTCTAATAACTTGAAATTTCATATTATTTAAATACCATAAATTAGTTTCTATAAGAGCTTGTCCCACACTTCTATGCTTAAACATATATAAACACGTATACATTACTAACATGATTACTTCAAGAATTCTACATTTATGGAGTAAAACACACTAATTCTATTCTTTCATAGAACTTCACTAAAACACAATTTAGGCATACATTTATGAAATTAAAGATAAGTCATAAGTATATTATCACTCACAATACTAGGCCAAGAGGAGGAGGTCTCTGCTGATGATGCCACTAAGCTCATAGATGATTTTCACAAGTATCTAATATCACAAGGATCATAAACCAAACACAAATTAGTGTTTATGGTCAAGGATTTACTTAAACTATCTTTCCTATTCAAAATTCCCAAATCCAAACCTGATGAAGGAGGAACCCCGTGGATATAAAGATCCAGAAACCCCAGGCACACACTTTGATAGAAAACAAGATATAGAATAAAGACCATCCCTACTAAACTCCCCAAAGAAACTGTCCTTGGAAATGTAGAGATGTGAAAAAGATAGAAAGTTCTGCATCTCACAGAATAAAGTGTAGAAATTCTGCATCACACAGAATAAAGTGAGGAAAACCTCACAACTGTATTGGTAATCAAACCATGATCAAAACTATATGATAAAATTCTCTCTGTCTATAGGCCAAGTTGCCTATTTATACATAAATCCTAAAAATGGAAATTATCTAATCCTATTTCAAAAGATCTAATTTGAAACTAAAATTCAAAAATTAAAGATATGATTCTATTCTAAAAGATTTATTCCTAATTAATTTAAATCAGATTTGATCTTTATAGATTAGATCAGATTTGATTTAAATCTTAAAAGATAAACTAATTTAATTTAAATCTAAATAAATCTAGACTAAGTCAAAAACAAATCAAAAAAGAATCTACCTACAATCTAAACATATCTCCAACATGATCAGATTGCTTGCTCTTCAAGTTACTTTAATTATGCTTGATTCCTTGATTTCCAAGTAACTTGAAATAAGCTCTTGGTTTGCTTGATCTTCAAGGCGAGAATCAACTTGCTAGAAACAAGCTCTTTACCAGGTGTTGGAATAACCAAATACCTTTTGAGCACGTATCATTCTCCCCCTCTTCAAAAAAGATTCGTCCTCAAATCTTGCTTTTGTAATCTTCAAAGTCATCTCCACCATTATCTTCCCTTCGAAAAGCCATCTAAGAACCTGAAAATGAAGAACCTCACTAACACTCTATTCTCTTTTTTTTCCTCTTTTTTCTCTCTTTTTTTCCTTCTTTCTTTTTCTTTTTTTTTCGATTTTTTTTCCTTCTTTTTTTTTCCTTTTTTTTTTGCTTTTTTTTAACTGAATATACCTCAAATACAAAAAAAAAAAAAAGTGGACAAAGTAGACACAACAATTAAGGAAACGAGACTCAAAATGCAAAGAAAAAAAAACTAAGGAAATAAAATTAACAAAGTGGAAAGGAAATAAAAAAACAAAGGATAGTAAACATAGGGTTTTTCCTACTAGACCTCTAAGAAACACATTTCTTAGCAACCTAGATCACCCAGGAAAGGATTTTCCTACTAGACCTCTATGAAACCTGTCCATAGCAACCTAGATCAAAGGAAAGAATTTCCTTACTAGACCTTCAAAGAACCTATCCTTGACAACCTAGATCAAAGGGAAAAAAAAAAATTATGCCTATAATCCTTTTCTGATTTCTTCTCCTTTTTTTTTCTTTTTTTTTTTTTTTGGATCTAAACTAACAATAAAAAACAAATCTGAGATAGAAAGAAACATAGAGATAGATAAAGACGCATACACAAGACAAAGGATGAATGCACAAATACAAAAAAAAAAAAAAACAAGAACAAGAGCATAAATGGACAAGGAAAGAAGACAAAAGATAAACGTAAAAGACAAAGATAGATAAATAGGAATTTATCTAGACCTTGCTCTGATACCAAATGATGAAGGAGGAACCCCGTGGATATAAAGATCCAGAAACCCCAGGCACACACTTTGATAGAAAACAAGATATAGAATAAAGACCATCCCTACTAAACCCCCAAGAAACCTGTCCTTGGAAACGTAGATAACTGAGGAAAGATAGAAAGTTACCGTGCATCTCACAGAACAAAATGTAAAAAATTATCCATCACAGAATAAAGTGTAGAAATTCTCCGAGAATAAAGTGAGGAAAACCTCAACTGTATTGGTAATCAAACCATGATCAAAACTATAAGGATAAAATTCTCTACATCTATAGGCCAAGTTGCCTATTTATACATAAATCCTAAAAATGGAAATTATCTAATCCTATTTCAAAAGATCTAATTTGAAACTAAAATTCAAAAATTAAAGATATGATTCTATTCTAAAAGATTTATTCCTAATTAATTTAAATCAGATTTGATCTTTATAGATTAGATCAGATTTGATTTAAATCTTAAAAGATAAACTAATTTAATTTAAATCTAAATAAATCTAGACTAAGTCAAAAACAAATCAAAAAAGAATCTACCTACAATCTAAACATATCTCCAACATGATCAGATTGCTTGCTCTTCAAGTTACTTTAATTATGCTTGATTCCTTGATTTCCAAGTAACTTGAAATAAGCTCTTGGTTTGCTTGATCTTCAAGGCAGAATCAACTTGCTAGAAACAAGCTCTTTACCAGTTTTGGAATAACCAAAATACCCTCTTGAGCACGTATCAAAACCCTAACTCCTTACTTGACCTATTCTTAAATCCATAATAGATTCAACTAATCCATGGTTTAATAAAGAAGCTAAAGGTCAAAAATTACCTTAGGGAGTGGAGGAAGGAAGAGGAGCATGAGGGGAGAAGTAGGTCTCCTCCTACCTTTGATTCTCTTGCTAAAGGAAGCTAGAGAGAGAGAGCTTCAATGAAGAATGAAGATAAAATATGATGGTGAAGATGCAAGAAGATGGATTAGTGATGGATTTGAGTAGAAAATGGTGAAGGAAAGGTAGAATCCATGTGCAGGAAAAGAAAGAAGAAAGAGAGTGAGAAGGTGGAATTGGGGGAGAAGATTTGAGCTTCTTCTTTTAATTCTGTCTAGCAGGTGCCTGGGCACTGCGACTTGGCCGCATGGGCACCCACATGCCTGAAATAGAGCCATTTTGCAGCACAGCCAGTGGCTGGGAACTGGCCTTGGGCGCCTAGGCGGCCGGTCCACTTTTTTTTTTTTTTTTTTCCCTTTTCTTCATCTCTATCTCTCAAATTTCATCGTGTACTTATTTATTTTAGGGCTAATATCCTCATTTATTTTACTCTCCATTAATTTTAAAATAAAAATATAAATAAGATAATACCCCCCATTTGAATCCAATAAAAATATTGGAAAAATCAAACTCCTTAAGAATCAAAATCCAACTTTTGGATTTTAGTACAAACTTCCGAAAACTTGCATTTTCTTAAACTTCAAGGTTGAAAACGAAAGGGTTAATAACTTCCAAAAATTCATTAAAAATTGCTCTTCAATTCTTGGATATCTAAGAAACAATTACCGGGACTTTTAATCCCATTAAAATGTCCCAAATATATAGCTCTCCAAGGAGGCCTAGGGTCCAGACTTAGAGCTTTCGTAGAGTTCGATAGGATAAAGTGTCACGATTTGTGTGACTCTCAACCCTGGCATTACATTCTTCCCCCCTTAAGAAATTCAATCCCTGAATTTCAACGAGAGATTTTAACCTACTTCTTTTTTCTTCGACTAATTAATGCCTTTAACACTCTTTTCTTGGGGCATGTCTTTACAGAATTACGATATGCAAAACCTCACATTATACTGATTCCATTATGAAGATGAATTCCAAGTCAAAGGTTATTCTTCTTTAAGTACCCCTATTAGCTAAGGATTCCTTGAAACGGTTCTCCTATATCCCTTGTATCATATTCTTTACTTTACTTTACAACTGCTAGCCCTTAAGACTTGGATTTGTCTTTCAATTCCATGATTTGTTCTTTCTGAATTACCTTTAGGGGACATGACTTATTAGAGTCATCATAGAAAGGATTGTGGCATTCCTCTGATACATATACCAGGCAAGCTACTGTTGACTACTTAACCGTAAGAACCTTCCTTTGTATTAAACATTCATTACTGATTGTGACATTCTTTCCTCCTTTAAGCTCTTTATATTTCTCCACTTCCTTCAAAGTTAATTCTAACTAGTTTAAGATTCTTCATCACCAAATTCTATAGTCCATCACTACTTGAGGTCCCATATCTTGGCAACCTAACTTCACTAGACCTTGTTCGTTGTAACATACCGTAGATTTTGAATGACTAGTCACCTTAACATGATTTTTCAAAAAAATATCTTACTGCTCATACTTTTGAGGTTTCTAACCTTTAGGTCCTTGTAATACAAAAAATTATTTCTAGAGCTACAGATATTAGATTTAAATGAAACTTGTTTTATTTGAAAGTTGACACATAGAGTTACCTTTAGTTAAAATTTGGTGAGAATCTAACTAGAAATTAATTTTTAACAAATTTTATAATTTGGCAGTCTAAAATCAAAAATAAAAATAGAGCAGTGAATATATTTAATAAACTAGAGCAATTCGAGTAGTTATCTGGCATAAGGCTATTTTTCACAAAAAATATGAGATATTTAGAGTATGTGTGCCTAAAGTTATGACTAAATAAGCCCAAATGGATTAGATATGAATTTTTGAACAAAATAGGATAGGATAGGAGACAATTCATGGGCCCTATTTTGAGATTTTAATATCTCAAACCCTAGAGCTTGAAATTGAGTGAAACATAGTTCATTTGGAACTTTATTCTAAGCAGAACCAAACTGGAAAGTTTTAGAATTTATTGACTTAAAATGGAATTACTATGAATTTTGTAGCATTGCTGCCTAGGGTTGGAGTTGAAACAGGATAGCCTTACTTGAGGCAACATAACTTAACTTATACTTATTAAAATGTATTGGGACCAAAAAGAGTTAAGTAAAGGATATGATAAGGAATGTCTTTGTAAAATATAAGGGTCATATGATAAGAATTGGATTTATGGTGAATTTCTAAAATAAGGGTAGATTTCAAGTATGCTATGCTATGTGTTCTACCCTCTAAGAATGTAATGTATGCAAAATTTGTACAAAGGAAATGATGTATTGGGTTTCCACCAAGCAGTGGGCTAGGGAAATATTGTCACTGACAATGGATACCTAATTCCATGAGCATACATTATATTCAAAGAGAGAATATTTTGAAAGTAAAGTTATGAAGCATGTGCATAAGTTCATATAGCGTCCTCATGCATAACCATGCACAAGGTAACATGAACTTGCAAGTTAATTAAGAGACATATCGAACCTCCATCTAGTAGTGGGTGGGGATGATATTGTCACAAACAATTACTTGGGCTAGCCCTTGAACAGATTAACGGGAATAGATCGGTATGAGCATCAGAGACAGTAAATCTAGCAATCATAGGTAAGACCAAGCTCGGTCTTGAAAAGCTCACTATTACCTAAGAGTTAGAAATGGCCAAAACTCCCAGGGGACCAAGTACAGATGTTCAAGCTACAAGTTAAAGAAAGAGACAGAAAGACAAGTGTACTTGCATATTTCTGTTATGTGCATTTGTATATACATATTCCATTATCTCATTGTGCTATATAGCTTCTATTATTGTGGTTGGAATTCATACTCTTATTGCTATTATAATTGCTCTGAAAGGTGCCAAGTAATTGCTAAAAGTAACCCGCTTCGAGAAATATATTTTCAAACTTAAAATTGCACCTATGCCTATGTGTATTTGTTCACGTTTTCATAACAAACCGAAGTGACTGAAATACTTACGATGATACCTTATGTGCTTAGTGGATTGAGTATACCTACTGGGAATTTTAAATTCTGACTACCTATCTATATGTCTCCATAAATATTCTTGTACAAGAACATGCCTTCAAGTCTATGGCAAAACTTTGGGACTTCTACAAACAGTGTGATGCAGGCTTGAGTCTATTACCTAGAAGCCCAGCTCGAGTGGCAAAGCAGATTGCCGGTGTAGCAAAATGAAGAATGTAGATCACAGAGTATTTAGTGTGTATAAGTGGTTAAGTTTGAACATTTGTATTTTAAATTATATTTGGATATTTGTAAACCCTTATTTATTTATGAAATACTATTCTATAAGGGCCATATGTTATATTTTTCACAATTGAAAAATTTTCACATCATCTGCAACAACCTTTGGATAAAACCCCATGGCTTGAGCATGGCGTGTATGTTTAGGGGGTGCTATAGTGATTGTGCTCACTCCACTATCACATGAAGAGTTGAGATATCCAGATCAGCAACAAAAAAAAAAAAAAATCAGGGTTAAAGGAGAATCAACCAAACCAAATTATCTTACATTGGATATTCTAAACGAATACTAGCACAGTTCTAGATATGATATGTGGGGGTAAATTGTAACAACCTCTATCATATAAGCCATGCTCGAGTCATGGAGTTACATTAAAAGGTTGTCACGGTGCTGAGAAAGTCTTTGAAATATGGAAAATATAATACATGGTCCTTTAACTGTTCATTTTATTACTAACTACTAGTCTCTGATACATAGAGAATAAAATAATTACACTTTAAAAGAAAATTGTGACCGACATAGTATACAGCGTCTACTTCTAACTAATCGTTAGCTAGCTTTGATAGTCTCTTGATCATTGAGTGCTGATTAGGTGCTCAATGAGTATTTTGCACTCCGCCTCGCATTTGATTTCCAACTTGGGTGCTGGAATGTTTACAAAAAAGGAAAAACATACAAGTAGGCAGTGAGAACCTGGGATTCTCAGTAGGTAAACTTAAACCAATCTTATAATGTCATCATAAACATTCCAGCCACTTCGGTTTATTATGAAATTATGAGCACATATAAACAAATAGTGGTTCAATTTTAAGTTGAAAATACCTTTCTCGAAGCGGGTTATATTTTAACAACCACTTACCATATTATGTGACAAACATAGAAATATGAATAGTATAATATGTTTCAACCAGAATCATAATAACAGTATGACTTAATGAGATAACTGAAGATGCACTTATAGATGCTTATACTTGACTGTATGCAAGTGCACTTGACTTAATTCATGTCTTTCTTTAACTTGCAACTTGATCTTACTTTTCTGTACTTGGTCCCTTGGAGGTGAATGGCCTTTCTCACCCCTGGGCAATAGCCTGCATTTCAGATCCGAGCTCGTACCTATACATGAGTGACGGGTTTACTTTTCCCGACCCTCACACCGGTCTATTCCCATTAATCCAGTTGGGGGCTGGCCCAAGTCTTAGACAGTACCGCTCTGATCCACGCTAGCTGGGTCTATGCCATGCCTCACGTGGTAGCTTAGTACATCCCTCTTTCAAGTTCTTATCATTTTTCCTTTCCATATCTCATCATGCGTGCAAATGCTTTGTGCATACATGAATATGTCTCATACTTTATTTCTCATATCATATTCTAATTATGCTTGCATGGATGGCATACACGAACATAAAATGTGAATGTAATATATTCAAAGTATAATCTCCCATAGCATAAGCTCTCATTACTTATATCATACTTAAATTCATCCTTGCATATCTGAACCTTATGAGCATAACATATAGATATTCATAACATTCATAGTTTTATAGACTTACACCAGTAAATTAGCTGACATAGCGAGATCAGGTCGTTTCCCCATGAATAGTGCTAATTCTCACAGACAAATCAGTCATAGTAGGATAATCAATCTAACCATATTTCTTAGTGTAAAACTTGCAATCCTCAACTCAAACCTTATATGTTCACTAACACTTGTGAAACCATCAATTTGGTCATTTCTATCAATTCTATTCAATTTTGCTCGAATTTTGTATAATCCATCTTTACTTCTATTCAACTCATTTAACCCTGAATTTTGGATGTATCATAGCTTTATGTGTCTATTTTCTAACCTCATTGGTCCCCTATCATTTTGATTTATATAACTCAAGATATTTGAATTTTGCATCAGCCTGTTCAGTCACTGGTCCGAATTACACTCTTGGAAGTAAAAATTCACTAAAAATCGAAACTAAGCTCAAATCCTACGAGATTAGTCCCATATTAAAGCTAACAGGACAACCTTTCATTTGCAATAAGTTTCACTCCATTTTCTTTAGTATAGCTCAAGTTATAAGTCCTGAAATTTGACCTTCCTGAACTACCCTGTTTTGCCTAGTTTGGACATAGGGTAACTTCCTCGAATCACTAGGAACAATTGGGATCATAACAAACTTGGAATTTCATATTGAGATGTTTTCCTATGTGTAAGCTTTCTAACAAAGTTGGTTTCACTTAATTTGGAGTTGTGTAGGGCGAGTTACACCCTCCTCAAGTCACCTTGCCTGGATGAAAGTCCTGATTTCTAGGTCAAACTTCAAAAATTCATATCTCTCTCAATACTAATCCAATGACCTTATATGTATATGTATGGAAAGCCCTGGATGTCTACTTTCATATAAAAATAGTTTCATTAGATTTAACGAGTTGTGAAACAGGCCGTACCTCCATATCAGGCTGTAGTGGAATACTTCACCAAGACAGCATCCTAATCCTCCATTCCTTCTAGTTTTTCTCCTTCTAACCATAATCCCAACTCAAGATTTCATCTTAATCCAACCATAATCCATCATATACATCCAATATATCATCAATTACATAAAGAAGAGTAAAATTTCATGCAGCCATAAAGCAAAGAATTCAAGAACAGAATAGAATCCTACCTCTTTAGAGTGTGATTTGAGCTAAGTGTTGAAGCTTGAATTGTTAGAACCTTGTTAAGCTTGAAGGAGTGATGGAGTTGATTGAGAGAAGGGAAGAAGGAGGTTAGAACAAAAGGGAGAGAGAGTGGCATAAATCAGCCTCAAATGAGAAGGAGAGTCTGACTTAAATACATGGGGGTAGTTAGAATTGTGAGTGTTGATTGGTTGAAATTTTGTGATTGAAGTTCGGCCATGTCTCCCACTTTTGTGGCCAAATAGCTCTCTACGTCGTCTCAAAAGTGGAACTTGCTTCCATTCATCTAAAATCGGAACTCGTCTCAATTATGTGTAAAGTCGGAACCCGCCTCTCTTTTATTTGAGCTTGGAGCTGAAGCCAGATATCAGAACTCGTCCAACCTTATTTGACACTTGGGAGTAAATTCGGATATCGGAAGTCATACAGCTACAATCACCTAATCTCGGAACTCCCCATTCAAACTCGGGAACACCAATAGAAAGCTTCTGGGAAAAAACTCGGATATCGGAACTCGTGTATGACTTGGAAATCAGCTCAAAGATCCGAACTCGTGTCCATTCTAATTGAGTTCAACTCTAAGGCGGGAACTCGTTACACTCAACTTGGAGGTTGGTACTTGTACCATTGTGTTAAACTATAACTTCGGAAGTCGGAAACCATGTATATCATTTTGAAACATGAGGTCTGAGGTCGGAACTCGGTACATCTGCTTGAAACTTGGAGATAAATTATGAGATCGGAAATAGGGTACATTGTCTTTAAGACATGAAATCGGATATCGGGAATCACTCCATGTTGTTTTGGACCTGAATGTTAAGTCGGAAGTCGGTAAATTATGCTGAAATTCGAAGACGAACTCGGAAGTCAGAAATAATTCATTTTGTGTGTGAAATTCGAATATGAAGTCGGAAATCATGAAACCCTGAAGGTTAAGTTGGAAATCGGAACTCGTGGTGGAGGTAAAATGGAATAATTTAGCACAAGGAAAATTGGGATGTTAAATAAATAGTTTGGGTTCTGATAACATATTAGGAATTAAGCATAACAGTTGCAAAACTTACAAAAAATTGAAATATTTGATGTCTTATGGATATTCTCAACATGCCAAAGTCTATCACGTCTGTTAAAAATAAAATCTATAAATTTATATTTGAATAATAATGAAAATTAATTCTAATATGCTATAGGTAAAAAATAATTTTATACTATTATCTAATCATGTATTGTTGTATTGTTTTAACAATGTTTAACTATTACTCAAACATGTTATATCGTTTAGTCCCAATAATTTTAATTTTTAGGTTTTAGTCCTTACATTGTCATAATTTGCTTTTTGATCTCTACTATTAAATATGGATTCTTTTTTATTTTTTTTGACTTTTTTATACTTTAATTACTATAATTGTTATTTTCTATAAATAGTGTTTTTGGTACATTCTATAAAGATTAAGTGCTTATTTTACACGAAAAATTGGTCTTTATATATTAATTATTTTGGTTTTAGTGCTTGAGGAGCAAAACCTAATTGGTAGAAAATTAGTGATATAAATGAATCAATGAAAAAATTGGTTTTAGTCCCTAAACCTTAGATTCGATGAAAAATAAATCTAAATTAATTAAATTTGATTGATTTTGTTTTTGAAAGTTTTTTAACAAATTCGAACCAAATCAATCAGATCAATTAGAGTTGGTTGGGTTTGAGTCAATGGGTTGAAGTGAAAAAAAAATTACATTGTTTTTTGTTAAAGATTTTATCGTAATGGCAATAGATAATGGTGAAACACATAATTATAAAATACTTAATAATGGTGTGAAAAGATAAATATATTAAAAAATATGAACAAAAGAGATAAAGAATGACTTGATTACTAAAAACTTAAGTGCATAACTTTAAAAGCTAAGAAATAAATTGAAAAAATAGTTGATCAAGTGATTGGATTGGGTGTTTAGGTTTCAAGTTGAAAAGTCATAAATTTAAGAATTGAACCAATAGTAAATAATTTGCCTTGTTTTTGGTTTGTAATGAACCAATTATTCATTGAAATTGGTTTGATTTAGATTTTCGAGTTTATCAAGTCAATATGATCCAAACCAAAATTTAATGCAACTATATGAACAAAAATATTATTTAAACCAAAATTTACCCTTGCAGCATATTAAAATTAAGAGAGTGACTACTAACACTTCTTATTGTCTATTGTCATTCCCATTCAGTTAGATTGTATTTAATTTTTCTTAAAAACTCCTTCTTTCTCTTCATAATTAAACTAATAATATATTGTTGCTTTAATATTATTCAACTAACTATTATTAATATTTTTTAAAAAATCTTTGTTAATATTTCATCTTTTATATATGATTTTTTTATTCTGTGAAAAAATAAAATAGTTAATACGAATTTTATATATATATATATTTTATGGCAACTAAATATTATTATTATTTAAAATTAATTTATTTAATATAATTATTCAGATATAAATATTAAATTAATTCTTAAAATTTTAATAATATAATAATCATCTAAATAATATAGCAGTTACGTTTGATAAAAAAACTAACAAAAAATAACAAACAATTTAAAAAATAATATCAATAATGATAATATTTAATTCAAATTTTATTATGTTAGTAATAATTTGCTTAGATTATTTTCATTTCATATCATATTAAAATAAAAAAAGTATAAAAGTATTATTATATTTAAAGATAGTTATGTGAAATAAAAAATGCAATTCAATTTATAAGCTATCTTTAAGATTAAGAGAATCAATGTGTGATACAATTATATATTTTTTCCTTTTTGTGTAAAAATTAAATTTCACATGTTTTATGAAAAAAAAGAGCCAAATGTTTTTTTCACAAAATAAAATATCACAGAAATACAAATAATGCAATGTTAAAAGAAGAGTTTTAGAAAAATATTAATAATACTGAGTTTGAATAAAACTATAAATAACAATAGATTATTAGTTTAATTAAAAAAATGATATTTTAGAAAAATTAAACAAAAGTTAATTGAGTAGGATTGACAGTAGATAATAGCTACTTTTTAAAATTAAAATTATAGTATTATAAATTATGATCAATTTATTGTCATTCACTCAAATCTTTTTATTAACAAATATAAGGTTTCACTATTATATATTTAGCTTTTTGCAACATTTATTAATAAAAAGTGTTGTTAGAACTCTCTTTAATAACATTTAAAAATGTTGTTAAAAATATAAAAAATGATAAAATTCTTTAAAACATTTTTACAAGTGTTGCATATATATAGGTTATGTTACCCAAGAATTTTAATAACATTTTCTTATAATTTGGTAACATTTGAAATGATGTTGTAGTATTTGCTATTGAACCAATAAGGTATTGATCCAAGTGAAAATGGCTCAGGTTCATTAAGTATGAATCTTGGTTTCGATTTTGAAATTTATGTGTATGAAAAAAAAATTATCGTTTGGGAGAAGTCCTCACTTAGACGCTTGATTGTATCCTGGGAGATATTAGTCTTTTACCTATCAGATAGAGGGATGGTATAAAAAAAAATAATTAGAAAAAAATGTGTTTGCTATTGAGATTTTGTTTAATACGTAGGATCAAATACTATTTTAATTGTTAGATCTCAGTTGTGAGGCTTGTATACGTAGTTTAACCTCTTCTGAAATGTAAAAAACATAAAGTTAAAATTGATTTCTTGAAATTATAACTAAATCAGAGTAAAAAATTTGCAATTAAATTGTCAAAATAAAAATACTATAAGGCTGATTTGCAAATTGTAGAGACATGTTATATAAAAATAAATAAAAAATGAAGTTTTTAATATTTTAGAGGTCCTCCAAGCTTAAATGTTAACATGCATGTGTCCGTCAATGGATTTCATTGGCACATGGTTCACTGCTACCTTACTTTCTTGTCAATGAATCAAATCAAGAGATAAAACCGCCTCAAATATTGAATTCCCGTAAGTGCCCAAAAGATTCTGAGAAATGAGAGGATTGTTTGAGAGAAAACTACTCAAACCTAAATTGTAATTAAACATTTTCGGTAGTTAATGTCATTTTATGTACCTTCCACTTAATCCTTTAATATATGCTATGGTTACATTGATTATATGTGCTAGCAAATTCTTCGACACAACGAACTTTGCCATGGCCACTCACTCTAGGTCCACAAGAAAATCGTACCCTCAATTATTTTTCATTTTGATTATTCGGTAGGTCTTTATATTTTTTACGAAAATTAAAATAAATCTCTATTTTAAAAATTTATAATTAAGTCCTTATAATTTTTAAAAATTTTAGTTCAGTTGCTATGTTAAAATTTTTTATAGAAAGGATATATCCAGATAAGTTTCTAGACTTCTTAAGGATATTCCCATGGATCTCTCTTCTTTTTTTTTTTTTTTAAGAAAGAAAATTTCATTCATTTTTTCGATAGTTTAAAGTGCGTTCAAGACTCTCCATGAATGAGAGAAGCAAAACAATAGCAAATCCAAAATATAAAGCAAAAACACAAAACAAAAAGGGGAAAAAAACACCTAACACAACTATTAACTCTAGACAAGAAACACTAAGATACACCTAGATACACACACCCAGAAGGCTCACCGATATGAAGCTAGTAGCAAACAAACTGCACCACAAACCAATCACAAACTCGGCTGCAACACCAGCCACCAAGCAAGAAAAAGACAAACACCCAAAGAGAAATCCAGCCCTCCAAGAGAAAAATGCAAACACCACAGCCACCAGCACAGTGTAGATAAAGGGGAAGCCTACCAAGAAGAGACCAAGCTCAAGCAAAACCCTCTAAAATTGGAAACATAACCAAATCACCGAACAAAACACCAGAGCCCTGGAAGTTTAATCCAACACCAAACACACAAACCCCAAATATCACTACAAACAAGAGAACAGGGAAACAAAACGGCTCATTTCCTAAAGCGGCTTGAATTCTTCCTGGGATGTCCCCTCCTTCTTAGTAGAATAAAATCCTATACCTCCTGCACCTCAGATAATGCAGTGATCATAGTTCTCTTGTTACTCACCTAAAGCCCCAAAGTCTTCCCTAAATCCCATGATATTTGCACTTCCACTAGGTCGTTCTCATTTGGCATCGCATCTTCAGCATCTTTTCTTTGAATCATAAAATTTGATTCACAGATAGGCGTTTGGAGAACTTCTCAATTGAACTTGAAAAGAAAGGAACAAGGGGATTCTCAAAGTCTTGGATCCACTCCAGAAACTTCAACCAGAGCATCCTCTTGTACAAGACTAGCATCTGCAAACATACCATATGGGCTCGGTGTGAACCCCTATCCACATCGCAAAAATCTTCGAATCCAGGGGGGTAATATGGACCATTGCAATTAGGCTCCCCACTATCCATTAGTTCAAAAATCTCCATGTTTTGTTGCACAACATGGGCTTGCCTCACAGGCCCAAAAGTATCGATGGCCTCCCTATTGCTCCCTTTCTCATGATTGCACGTTGGGCTCCTCGGGGAAGTTCACTTTAACTCAAAAGAAAAATCAAACCCACCAACAGAAGACTTTGGGATATCTTGATCTCTGAGAAACATTGAATGAATAAGGTGGTCTTTCGAAAATACCCCTATTCTTAACTCCTTCTCACACCTCTTCGATGATTCGTCTCCCTTTTTGAATGCATGAGATAAGAGCATGGCTTCCTTGTCCCATTGAATCTTATTCAGCCTTTCAAAAACCACTTGACTAAGCTTTAGTTTCGCCTACTCCATATTGGATAGATTAAAAAATTTTTGAACCAATCTCCCAACCATCCCTTCTAGGTTCTTCATATCAAGTCTTTTGCAATCCTTATCATCATCGTGCCAAAAACCTTCTTCATCTTTTTTGCTCCCTTATCCTTTTCATTCGAATTGTTATGTATACCTTCTACCACCACTTTAAAACTCTTACCATCTCTAAAATCTACCTTGGATCCCTTCGCATTCCCAATGACTTTAGAACCATTATCTCCTTCATGAAGTATTTCACTAGATTGCAGTAAACCATTTCTGTCATATTTGGAGAAATAAACCTTCAAGACCTTTCCTTCTTACGTTGATACCATTGAGGTTTTTTATTAAATTCATCGCCTTTTCCAACTTCTTGAACTGGATGAAACCGAAATGACTATCACTGGATTTTCTTTTCTTGTGTGAAATAAATACATCAACAACTTCCTGTTCACCTCTAAAAATTTGTAGTAGTCAATCTCAAGACATATCCATTAGCAGACCATCTAGAAAGAGAGATACTATGTCTTTCCACTCTCCGCCATTAGATTCCCTAACTCTATGGCTAACAAACCATCGCCAGTCCTATCTACCTTGAAAGACCTCTCTTCTTTATGCATCCCTCCATTTTTTATGTGAAACCCTCCTTTTTCCTAGCACGTCCTTCTATCTGCCACGTCCCTCCAAGAAAATTTCATTCATAAAGAAGCTCAACGACACTTACAAATAAAAAATATATATATTAGGTTCAAATTTAATAAAAAACAAATGCATTCTATACTCTGAACTAACCAATGATCTTTGGTTTTACTTCTCAATCGAAAACTATGGATATCTAAGCATCTTTAATATTGGAGATTAACATGAAAATTGTTGCAGCTTGAAGTTATATTATGTTTTGTTTCAAAATAGGCTTGAACATCTTTGTTATTTGTAAAACTATCAAACTAGAAATACTCACAAGGGGAAACCAAAACACCTGCAAATAGGATAATGATAAGACCCACAAAGGAGACAACAAAAACAAAGAAAAAGACATAAAACTCTAAGTAACAAAATGAAAAAGAAAATGATGGGGTTGTTACCAAAGTAGAAATGCATAGAGTAAACCCCCAAAGTAGTCCCTGTTGAATTTTTGTAGAAAAAATTAGTCATATAAGGAAAAAAACTAAGCTTGTGGTCCTTCATTATTCAAAATGTAGGATCAGTTAGTCCCTCCATTAAGTATCTACCATCAAGTGGTTGATGTGACCCATTAAATGGCTGATGTGGTCAATTAAGTGGCCGACGTGGCTCATTTTGTGCCACCATTACAAACAATAAGACAAATTGGTCCTGACGAATTATAAAGAGCTCATATTGGTCTTGTTGAAGTAAAAACCTAAAAACTAAAACCCAAATCTTATATTTCTCTTTCTCATTGAAGCAACAATCTAAAGACCTATTATTATCTTCTTCCTTCTCATGTCATAAAAAATAGCTATTTGTATTATATTGCAATAGGAGCCATATCATCTTCCTCATTCTCAAACCTTAAAACCCAAATCCCGTGTTCTTTTTCTTAGTTGAGGTAAAAACCTAAACCCCTATTATCATTTTCTTCGTCCTCAAATCCTAAAAAACTTAGCTTGACAATATCCATAAATTTGAGTTACAACCACTACTTGAATAGGCATATGAATTTTAGCTCGAAATATTGCAAATTACACAAAACATATTAAAAAGAAAAAGCTATCATCTCCTTCCTTCTCATATGCGAAAAACTTCTATTCCACTTTCTTATTCCTCAAGCATTAGAAACATTGAAAACTCACAATTTATATTAGGGAATTCTTGCCTTGAATCTGCCATTGTTCAAAATGCTATTCAAGAATGCATTATCATGGATTGATGTAGGGAAAAGGAAACAAGCATGAAAAAGTTGGGTGTAACTTATTTATATATTTTTAAAGAGAATTGATTAAGTAATACTAATAATAAGGATGGCAATTGAGTACTCGTATAATACAAATGGCTTCTTTTTATGATATGAGAAGGTAGAATATGATAATAAGGGTTTAGATATTTGCTTCAATAAGGAATAAGAATATGAGATTTGGGTTTTGCTTTAATGAGGAACTAATTTAAACTCTTTATAATTCATCAAGGACCAATTTATCCTTTCATTTGTCATGGTGGCACAAAATAGGCTACGTTAACCACTTAATGGGCCATGTTAGCCATTTAACGGGCCACTTTAGCCACCTAACGGCATATATTTATTGGAGGGACTAACTTGTCCTGTGTTTTGAATAGTGAGGGATCACAAGTTTATTTTTTTTCTTGAGGGGTTAATTGGTCTGACACAAAATTTGATAAGGACCATTTTGGGAACTTACTCAAATATATATTCAAATGGATTTTTGTAATAGTTTAATATAGTTTTAATGACAAAGACCTAATTAAAATTTTTTAAAACTACAAGAAGTCAGTTACAAACTTTTACAATATAGTAAAGTGATATTGAAACTAATTAAGACAAAGTATAATGAAGTTAAAGCTCATAGATAGCAACCAATGAGCACATAGATCAGCTCACAGGAGGGGAGCTGTCCTAACTTAACTGAAGATCTCAAGTTCCAATTCTAGGAATGTAGCTACATTAAAACTTAAAAGGAAGAGCTTTGTTGCCCAAGTGGTCCTACACAACTCGACCAGGATTTCCTCTAGTAGGAGGATACTTGTGATTTCGAGGGAAAAAATCACATATAGCAAAGTGATATTACCATTAAATTTATCTATACAGTCTAGTGATGTTTTGTGTCCTATTCAGGTAATTTTGAAAGTTAAATTTACTTGGATTACTTATGAGACTAATTCTTGTTGGAGTATTTTTTAAATAAATAAATATTAATAATAAAATATATTAAGTAATTAACTATTACAATATTAGTTATGTTTTAAAGAGTTAAAACTAGAAGACATAAAACCAAAACGAAATATTTTGAACCGTACATTTGATTCAAAATTTGAGATATATTGTTAGTAGCATTCTTATGTACTAATTAAAGGTGCAATAGTGCTAAAATTTTGCTACATTATAAGTAGGTATTTCTTTTGTACGAAAGGTGCAATGGTGCTATATTTTTAAATCACGTATGGAAGTGACAATTCCTTAAAATGATATTGTAATTTTATGTCATTAGCTATTTGTTGGTGAAAGTGGGATGTGCATGAAATTAATGTGATGATTTAGCACCAATTGTGAAAAATGTAAAAAATATTCATGCAAAATATTTTGAGCTGGCCAATGATATTATAAATGGGGGTGATAAAATGTGCATGAGATATTATGTTGCAACTATCTTGATCCCTTTTTTTTTTGTCATCTCTTGATCCCTTGTATACAACAAAGATGATAAATCTATAATTATAGTCGAAGGGTCTAGAGGACATAGAGGGGGATAATTAAGCCCAAGTAAAATAAACTATTGAGGATACCTAATCTTATGATAAGAGATCCTAAAAACTTGGTTAAGAATGAATCTTGGAGTGGTTTATTATAGTATGCACCTTATTAAGATTTTTATACTCTAATTAAGTTCATCCCTAATTAAGGTTTAGCTACATGTACTTACAATGTTTTTGGAGGATGAGTTTTCTAACTCAATTGATAAATTCTGTAGCTTCTTTTTTATTGTGGTGTTACAAGTTGTAGGGGCATCTTTGGCGGAATTCATCTATGTGAGAGTGGACTGGAGCCGATTCCACAAGAATAAGGGTTAAGTTCTTTAAAATACTCATGAAAATTAGAATTATGCACAAAGTTGTAATGTGCAGGCTTAGGAGCTCAATATTGTACTTGGAATATTATATGAATGATCCAGTGTCTTAGAATTCACTAAATAATTATTGTTCAAGGACAAAGACCATTATTGGTTCTCAACCAAACTTGTATAATTGCCAAGTAAAGTTTCAAGACAAGGCTATCTCTATTATATATAATAATCCCTCTTAATATACTCAATTATTTTGTATTTTATTACATGTGTTTGTCTTTATAAAAATAAGTGGGGAGGGGGGTAAGGGGTGATATCGTGGGGCTCAGAATTTGTAGAGTAGCGCCTATGATCATACATCTCTTCTTTGCAGATGATAGCCTATTTTTCTTGAAAGCCACAGAGCCAGACCTCAGGAACATTTTGGAGATCTTGGAGGCTTATGGGCTGGCTTCGGGGCAAATAATCAACTTTGAGAAGTCCTCTATAACTTTTAGCCCAAATGTAAGAGGAGAACAAACGAGGATGCTATTGGAAATTAGTAATGTTCAGCAAGTTCAGCTGAAATAGAAATATTTGGGGCTGCCCACCATGGTTGTAAGAAACAAAAATAATTCTTTCCAATCTTTAAAGGATAACATTTGGAAGAGGATCCAGGGATGGAAGAAGAAGATGCTCTCTAAAGGAGGTAAAGAGATTCTTATTAAAGCCATTGCATAAGCTACCCACACATACGATGAGTGTGTTCAGAATTCTAGTGACACTTTGCTATGATCTTAGTCACATGGTAGCTAAATTTTGGTGGTTATTAATGTTAATACAAGAAAAATACACTGGGTGGCCTAGGACAAGTTATGCTAGCTTAGAAGTAATGGTGGGATAGGCTTTAAAGATCTTCACATTTCAACCTTGGCATGCTAGCCAAAGAAGGACAGAGAATAGTGCTAAATCTTGATTCTCTAGTTTCTAGGATCCTAAGGGCGAGGTGCTTCCCTAATGGTGACTTTATGAGGGCTCCACTAGGCTTAAATCCATCTTTTACATTGAGGAGTATTCTAAATAGAAGGAAAGTACTGGAACAAGGATTGCTTTGGTTAATAGGAAATGGAGAACATGCTATTGTTGGTCAAGATTCGTGGATCCCAATCCAAGGTGATTTTTGGGCTAGAGTGGAGGAAGAGCGAAGAGTGGCAGATTGGAAGGTTTCACTTATGATAAATGAAACTAATCAAAGTTGGAATATGTAACATCCTTACTTTCGTAAACAGAACGTAATGGAAACTTTGAATTATTTCCCTTAGGCAGTGTGAGAATTTCTCGACGCTATTTATCTTGTGACGATCCTCACACTTGGAATTATAGGGTAGTGTAAAACTATTGTTGAAAATATGGCACTGCCATATGTTAAAAATTAGGAAATAACAAAAGTGCCCTTATAAACTTTTGTTAATTTCAATGATGCCCAGAAATTTTAAAAATTATATTTTGACCCCAAAGAATTATTTCTACAATAACCTTAGAACTTTTCATAAAATGACCTTCATGTCCCCACATTTATAGAATTAGCAGAATGAGATTTTAAACAGAGCAGAATCATGTGGTGAGACCGTTGAAGTTTAAATCTCTACTGATTGGGCCATGGAGATATGGTGTGAAATGACATGGGGTGCCCTTGAACTTGCTCAAAATTACGGATATACCATTAGCTATGGAAAATAGAAAACAAAATGGCTCTGAATTTGCGAAAATGTCTAATTTATGCCATTAGTCCATTTATTCGGTATCAATAGTTATGTAAGGGCAATTATAAGTTAATTAAATATTAATTAGGAGTTAATTAGATGTTAATTAGAGGGATTAAGCTTAGAAACAATTAGAATAGAGATATAAAAGTTCTTTCAGAGTCATTTTGTGAAGCTTGGCCGATTTGAAGAAAATCGGCGAAGATTCGGTATTTTAAATCGTCAGAACCGAACCAGTAGAATTTTCTACTGGAAACCCTCACTTAAGTGGCTAAAATTCAGCCAACCCTACCACATATGAGTGGCGCTAAGTGTTGTTCAAGATAGTGGAGGAACTTGGCCTCACCTCCACCGAATTTTTTATCGTTTTTTGCCTAGTCATTCGGTTTTTATCAAATAATTGAGGTTAATGAAATCCGACTAAATATTTATTTAGGGTTAATTAACTAGCAAATAATTGAGATTAGATGGGAGAGAATTAGGTTAGAAGCATAGAAGATTTCATAAAAATTTTGCTGAAACCGATTTATTGATTTAAAGGAAATCGGTAAAGATTCGGTGTGATAAACTATCGAAATCGAACCAATAGGATTTTACACTCAATAACCCTACATCAAGTGGCTGAAAACTCAGCCACTTAACCCATAAAAGTGGCAAAAGATAGCCACAAAGAATGGGGGAAGGTTGGCTAAAATTGAGCCATAAGACTCTTCAACCATTGGGATGCTTCCTTCTTAACTACCCCGAAATATTCTGCTGCCTTATTTCCCTTTTTTGCACAAGCAGAATTCAGCCTCCTTCTAGCAGCCTTCTTCTCTCCTTTTCTTCATCTTCTTTATCTCCTTCTTCCACTTCCAGCCTCCATCAAGCCTCTTGCATCCATATCCTTCACTAGAACTCAAGACTAGCTAGTTGTTACATCAAAATAAAGGTAGAGATTTAACTTTGTTCTTGTTCTTTTGATTATGGGTCGCTGATTGGTGCTTTATTTTCTCATTTACTGATGTGATGACTGAATGAATATGATGATCTTTGGCTAGTTTGTTGGTTGTCTTTGGTATTAAAATCGATTAAGAAGTAGAAAGGAGTGAGAGTAGGATACAGGGAGGCACTGGAAGGTTAAAACTCTTCGGCAATCTGTACGGCGGAGTGTACGGCTTCGCCTATGGCTGTTTAAATTTGATGAAACTATTTTTATGTGAAATTAGACATTCAAGGCTTTCCATACATATATAGTATAAGGCCATTGGATTAGTATTGAGAGAAATATGAATTTTTGAAGTTCGACCTAGGTTTTTGAGTTTGATTCTATGTAGAGTAGGTTATTCAGGGCAAAACTTGCCCTATACAACTTGGAATTGAATGAAACAAACTTTTTTAGAAAGCTTACACATAGTAGAATATCTCATAAAAATTTCAGAGTTAGATACGCTCTCGTTTGTTCCCAGTGGTTAGAGGAAATTGCCCTATGTCCAAACCGGGCCAAAACAGGGTAATTCAGAAAGGTCAAATTTCGGGGCTTATAACTCAAGCTATACTAAAGAAAATGAAATGAAACTTCTAGCAAATGAAAGCTTGTCCTGTTAGATTTACTATGATACCAGTTTAGTATGATTTGAACTAGTTTTCGATTTTTAGTGGATTTTTACTTCTAAGTGTGTAATTCTGGCTAGCTATAGGGCATGTCGAAATAAAACTTAAATAACTTGAGTTATACAAATAAAAATGAGATGGGACTAAAAGGGTTCGAAACACATAGAGCTATGATATATCCAAAATTTAGGTTTAAATAAGTTGAATAGAAGTAAAGGTAGATTTTACAAAATTCGGACAGAAGAGGGTAGAGTGAACAGAAAACTCTGTTGATATTTCTATTGATTTTGACATACCATATGATTAATAATGTTGCTGTAACTTGCTGTTTTACATTGAATTGCATATTTAATTGATTGCATTGGTAGCCTGGCACTATTCACAGGGAAGCGAACTCGATCCGTTACGCCGCCGAATTTTCGGTAGGAGTTTATGAGAACTTATGCTATGGGTGATTATACTTTGGATATATTTACATTTACATGTCGTGTTCATGTATGTAATGCATGCAAGCATAATTAGAATATGATATGAGAAATAAGGTGTGAGACATATCCATGTATGCACAAAGCATCTGCGTGCATGGTAAGATATGGAAAGGAAAAAGATAATGAGAACTTGCAAGAGGGACGTATTAAGCTACCACATGAGGCATGGCATAGACTCAGCTAACGTGGGCTAGAGCGGTACTGTCTAAGACTTGGGCCAGCTGTCGACCAGAATTAATGGGAATAGACTGGTGTGAGGGTCAGGGAAAGTAAACCCGTCACTCATATATAGGTACGAGCTTGGACCTGAAAAGCAGGCTATTACCCAGGGGTGAAAGAGGCCATTCAACTCCGAAGGACCAAGTATAGAAGAGCAAGATCAAGTTGCAAGTTAAACAAAGATACGAATTAAGTCAAGTGCACTTGCATACAATCAAGTATGAGCATCTATACATGCAACTTCAATTATCTCATTAAGTCTTAATGCTATTATGATTCTTGTTGAAGCATATTATGCTATCCGTATTTCTATGTCTGTCATATGATATGGCAAATGGTTGTTAAAATATAACCCACTTCGAGAAAGGTGTTTTCAACTTAAAATTGAACCACTATTTGTTTATATGTGCTCATATTTTCATAATAAATCGAAGCGGCTGGAATGTTTATGATGACACTGTAAGATTGGTTTGAGTTTACCTACTGAGAACCTTAGGTTCTCACTGCCTGCTTGTATGTTTTTCTTTTCGGTAAACATTCCAGCACCCAAGTTGGAAATCAAGTGCGAGGCGGAGTACAGGGCCATTCATTGAGTAAGACTCAGGCGTAAGCTAGACCAAGAGACTATTGAAGATAGCTAATGACTAGTCGGAAGCAAATGCTGTGTATTATGTCAGTCACAATTTCTTTTAAAGTGTAATTATTTTACATCTCTATGTATCAGAGATGATGAAATTTATGAACTATTATTCAGTAATAAAATGTGCAGTTAAAGGGCTATATATTATATTTTCCATATTTTAAAGCTTTCTTAGCATGGTGACAACCTTTTAATATAAGCCCATGACTCGAGCATGGCCTATATTATAGAGTTTGTTACATAATATCCCGCTTATAAGATCTGTGTTCCCTAAAGACCAGGCTGATGTAATCATTAAGATTCATCTCAGCTCTCAGCTAGTTGCAAACTTAATATGCTGGTTTCCTAACAGTAAAGGCATCTTTTCAGTTAAATCAGCTTACAAGTTGGCCTAGCAGCAACAAATTGACTCAAATATTAGAAGGGGAAAGGCAGGGTATGAGAAGTTTGTTGAGTTAGGTATGTAACACCCTCCTAAGTACAGTACAATGCTTAAGTCATAGTACCAAACCCTGGAGTTGTTACGGTTACCTGAACGGACCTTATCTGACAAAGAACTTCACAAGCGCTACTCTGATACCTCTTGAACTTTCTGGAGACAACACGGAAAATAGGAATGAGAATTTTAAATTCTCAGTAGGATTCTCTATAATGCACATGGAATGTCATCGTTGTCATCCTCAGTTTGCTTCGGTTTATTATGAAAAAGGTGAACATGCTGCACAAACTGTTTAATTATACGTTTCGAAAAGATCTTATCCGAAGCAAAGTTCATTTTAATCATACACTTAGCATTTGGGAGAACCCATAAACTTCATTCAAATATAATACCACGAATAACACTGTAGCATATTAAAACACACATAACATCAATATGTTGGGAATATAACATCTGCATATAACTTTATTCATACTTAAATTTATGCTTATTCATAAAACTTGCTTTTCTTTCTTCATCTTCCTTTTCATCATAAAATCTTTACATGCCACATTCCAGAGTATGATCGCCATGTCATACCCCATCAGAGCGTGATCGCCATGTCACGTTCCTTAGGAATATGGGATCTGCACTTGGTACTTACACTAGCTGGGTCATGCCATGCCTCATGTAAGTTCCGGTGTCTGCATATACTTAAATCTTTAGCCTTTGGTCTTTAGTCTTTTACTTGGCACACCTAGGCGTTACGTATCGCCGTCCCTAGGGTGCATTTACTGCCCTTGGGTAGCCTAGCTTTGGAGTGAGCTCGTCAGCTTCACCCATGACCGTCGTCACACCGGCTCACCCACAAGGGGACCCACGTGCCTCTAGTCTTGGAGGGATCTCATTTTGGTCACGTGCCTCTAAGTGAAGGGATCTCTTCTGGTCAAGTGCCTCAAAACTGAGGGATCTCATCTGACCACGTGCCTTCAACATAGAGGGATCTCATCTGACCACGTGCCTCCAAGGTAGAGGGTATCTGCCTTCACAAGGAGGGATTCAAGGTGCAACTGCCTCCAAGTGAAGGGATTCACATCTTTATCTTTAACTGCCTTCACAAGGAGGGATCTCAAGTAACTGCCTCCGAGTGAAGGGATTTACATTTAATATACTCATGTTTATTCATTCTCATACAAGGTCATGCATAGTCACAATCGAATGTACCTATACTTCATTTATTTTCATACGCTATTGCATACATGATCTTCACGCATATAGTCATGATATATAAAGGCCCGTAGCCTCTTTGCCATATTCTACCGGCACTCATACATATGCTTTGTCCTTTAATTTCATATACCTCATCTCATACTTAGGTCATCCTTGAATAGAGGGCTTCTATATACCCATTCTTACTCTACTTCATTCTTGCTTGTACACATTCCCTAGTTTCTAGACTGTGTAAATTCGGCAAAGATAGCCATCAGCTCCGCCTCCCCATGAATAGTGCCAGTCTTCACAGACAATTCAATCATAGCCATATAATCAATTTAACGCATATACATCAAGGTCTAACTGGCAATTCTCGACTCATACCTTATATGTTTTTCTGATACCTGTGAAATCACCAATTGGATCACTTTTGCCCATCTATTCAGATCTACCCGAATTTCATATGATCCACCTTTATTTCTATTCAACTCATTTAAATCTGAAATTTGGATATATCATAGCTCTATGTGTCTACTTTCTAACCTCTTTAGTCCCATATCATTTTGATTCATAAAACTCAAGATATTCAACTTTTACCTCAGCCTGTCAGCCACTAGCCCGAATTACACTCTTAGAGGTATAAATTCACTAAAAATCGAAACTAAGCTCAAATCACATGAAATTGGTCTCATATTGAAGATAACAGGACAACCTTTCATTTGCCAAAGTTTCATTCCATTTGCTTAAGTATACCTCGAGTTATAAGTCCTGAAAGTCGACCTTCCTGAACTACTCTGTTTGGGCCTGGTTTGGACATAGAGTAACTTCCTCAAATTACTGGGAACAAGTGGGACCATAACAAACTCGGAATCTTATATTGGGATGTTCCCCTATGTGTAAGCTTTCTAACAAAATTGGTTTCACTCAATTTGGAGTTGTATGGGGTGAGTTATACCCTCCTCAAATCATCCTGCCCGGATGAAAGCCCTGAACCCTAAGTCAAACTTCAAAAATTCATATCTCTCTCAATACTAATCCAATAACCTTATATGATATATCTATGGAAAGCTCTGAATGTCTACTTTCATCTAAAAATGGTTTCATCGGATTTGACCGATTGTAGGCGGAGCCGTACATCCCGCCGTACAGACTGCCGTGGAATTCTTCATCCAGACAGCATCCTAACCCTTGGTTCCTTCTAACTTTCTTCTTCTAACTTTAAATTCAACTCAATATTTCATATTAATCCTATCATAATCCATCATAATTTATCACATACATCACATATATCATCAAAGAGTAATTTTTCATGCATCCTCAATTTAGAGAAATCAAGATTGGAGATTGAATCCTACCTCTTTGGAGTATGATCTTGCTGAATCTGATTTCTGGGTTGATGGACCCTTGACCAAGCTTGGGGATTTGATGGAGTTTGGTTGAGAGAGGAAGGGAAGGAGAAGGCTGGAGCAAGAGGAAGAGAAGGAGACGTAAATCAGCTGGGGTTGAAGGGGAAGTCTGACTTAAATACAAGAAAATGTGGTGTTGATTGGTTGAAGATTTGTGGTTGAAGTTCGGCCACGTCTCTCACTTTTGTGGCCAACTTGTTCTCCACGTCGTCCCAACATTACTTGAAGTCGGAACTCGTCCCAACATTACTTGAAGTCGGAAATCGTGACCTTTATTACAGTGCTTGAAGCTGAAACCGCATGTCGGAACTCGTACCATGTTGTTGGTGATTTGAGGAAATCTTGTTTATTCTGATGCTTGGAATCAAGGTCGGATATCGGAAGTAATGCGGCTGAAAATCATATAATCTCGGAACTCCATATATGAACTCGGGAATGTCAATGCTGGACATAAAATCTGATATCGGTACTTGTGTATAACTGAAATCAATTCAAATATTTGAACTCATGTCCATTGAGTTCAACTCATATACCATTGTGTTAAACCATTACTTCTGAGGTCGGAAACCACACACACTATTGTGAAACATGAGGCATGAGGTCGTAACTCGGGCATTCGAAACCCAAGTACTTAAACCTGGAAGTCGGGATTTATATACAGTGTGTGATGAGATCGGAAACCGGTATATTAGCCTTGAAACATGAAACCGGATATTGAGCAAGACTAAATCGGAAATCGGAAATAACACTCCTCTCAAATTCAAAGATGAAGTCGAAATCGTGTTCACTTCATGCTGCTCTACCTTGAAATTTAAGATCTAAATCGTGGGAATTGCCGCCAAACTAAGTCGAATAGGATATTTAGTAAAGCTTAACTCGAATTGAATTTATCCCATCCTGTGTAGAATTCGATGATGAAGTCGGGAATTGAAATTGATCAGTCCTGAGGGCGAAGTCGGAACTCGGAAAACGGATGTTACAAGGTAACTATAAACGACTTTGGAAGTTGATTTGGGGTTTAAAAACACAACCAAAAGTCAGAATTTTCCTCTAGAAAATGGCTAGCAATATCCTCCCAACAATCACTAAGGTTCAGCAAAAAGGAATAGAGCTTAATGGTTTGTTACCTGTGTGGTGTTGAACAAGAAACTTATAGCCATATTTTCCTGGGATGTCCATATACCAGATGAGCTGCAGACTCCTTGGAAGTCCCATTGTCCTTTAGCCAGCAAGGAGATGTTGATAGCAAGGAGATGTTGACATCATCAAGGATTTGGAAGCCATTCTTGTCCATGCTCAGACCAACCAAAGGGCCCTTTTAGCAAATATTTGGTATGCTATATAGAACAAACAAAATTTAATTGGGTAAGGAAAGATGGCAATAAGGCCTGATATAGTAGCAACTTTAGCAAAAGCTAATTGTGAAGCTTACTTCAGTGCAAAGTATAAAGAAGGAAGATTGAGCTCTTTGGCTAATCTTTCCTTGTGGATACTGCCTGGAGTGCACATAGTCAAGGTAAATGTGGATTTTACAGTGGATAAAAGGAATGGAACTCATGGTTTCGAGCTAATCATTAGAGATGACAAAGGTGATTTTATTGCTACAAAATCAGTCCAAGATGGGGAGTCATGAATTCAGATTGTGGGGAACTTATGGCCATCCGTGAAGGGATCCTCTTTGCATGAGAGATGGGATGCAACAGAGTCAGTTTTGAAAGTGACTCTCAAGTGGCTATCAATAGGATTATAGATGAAACTCCTGATTACTCACACAATGGATCTATAGTTTTAGATATCTTTTCTTTTGGGCAATGGTTTAAGTTTTTTTTATTGTAGTTTTGTGCCCTATAGGTTCAATTATGCTACAGATGTGTTAGCCAACTTTGCTCTGACTACTAATACTATTGTTTGGATAGTCTTTCCACTTGATTTTTTGGAGAATGTCCTTATTTCATATTTATCTTGAATAAATTTAGAGCTTTTATCCCAAAAAAAAAAAGGTGGAAGGATTGTTAGTATATTTTTATAGAGATAAATATTCAAATAAAATATATTAAGTAATCAATGGTTACAAAACTAATGATGTTTTGAGGAGTTGTAAATGACCATGGGACATAAAATTGAACCAAATTTATCATGTTTATAGTTCGCAGATGATACGTTACTTTTTGCTCTAGCAAAGATTGATAGCTTATTGAACTTGAGAAGAATTCATAATTGCTTTGGCTTGATGTCCAGACTGTGCATAAATTTTGAGAAATCGACTATCTTCCCATTAAACTATAGAGAAGGCCTAGTGGAAGAGATCAGATCAGGTCTCCAATGTTCGATCAAATCCTTGCCAACAATATACTTGGGTACTCCTCTAGGGGCAAACCCAAGAAGAATCTAGACATGGCCGCCTGTTTTTGAAAGAATAAAGAAGAAGCTAAGGGGGTGCAAAGTGAATGTTCTATTGCGAGTTGAGAGATTGACCTTGATCAAATCAGTTTTGAATAATTTACCAATGTATTATTTAGGCCTCCTCAAAATGCCTAAATAGGTGGCAAAGAAAATTATATCTTTACAAAGTAAGTTCTTTTGGGGTATGAAAGAAGGGAGATTAGCCATCGCCTTAGTTAAATGGGATATCATTGAAAAGCCTAAGAAGTTTGGAGCATTGGGTGTTGGTGACATTATACTAAAGAATGCAGGATTGCTATTCAAGTAGTGGTGGCAATTCTTAATGGAAAACAACACTTTGTGGAAAAGAATAATCTGCTCCAACTATAATCTTGATGCTTCTAGACCACTGTTTGATCAATCAACTTTAAGTCAACCATGTATGAAGAGTGGGGGACTTTGGGGTCAAATATGTGGTATTAGTAGAATTGATCACCATGTTGCGAGTATGGCTATAAATGGTATTCGGTAGATGATTGGCGATGGGTGTACTACTTTTTTCTGGGAGGATCTTTGGCTTAGAGAATTTAGATTGAAATATAGGTTTACCAAATTATTTTCTATCTCCATGCAGTGTGAATCACCTATATTAGAATGTGTGTAACATCTCTACTTTTGTGAATGGAACAAAAGTGCCCCTATAAACTTTTGTTGATTGCATTGATACCTAGAATTTTTGGAAATTATATTTTGACCCCAAAGACTTATTCCCACAATAATCCTAGAACTTTTTATGAAATGACCTTTATGTCCCCACATCTATAGAATTAGTAGAATGGGATTTTAAACAGAGCAGAATCACGTGGTGAAACCATGGAAGTTTAGATCTCTGTCGATTGGGCCATGGAGATATGGTGTGAAATAACATGGGGTGCCCTTGGACTTGCTCAAAATTACGGATATGCCATTAGCTATGGAAAATAGAAAACAAAAAGGCTCTAAATTTGCGAAAATGTCTAATTTACACTATTAGTCCATTTATTCGGTATCAATAGTTATGTAAGGGCAATTATAAGTTAATTAAATATTAATTAGGAGTTAATTAGATGTTAATTAGAGGGATTAAGCTTAGAAACAATTAGAATAGAGATATAAAAGTTCTTTCAGAGTCATTTTGTGAAGCTTGGCCGATTTGAAGAAAATCGGCGAAGATTCGGCATTTTAAACTGTCAGAACCGAACTGGTGTGAAATGACATGGGGTGTCCCTGAACTTGCTCAAAATTAAGGAAATGCCATTAGCTACAGAAATTAGAAAACAAAAAGGCTCCGAATTTGTGAAGATGTCTAATTTACTTCGTTAATCGGTTTCAAGAGTTACGTAAGAACAATTAGAAGTTAAATTAAATATTAATTAGATGTCAATTAGAAGGATTAGGCTTAGGAACAATTAGAATGGAGATATAGAAATTCTTTCAGAGTCATTTAGTAAAGTTTTGCTGATTTGAAGAAAAGCGGCGAAGATTCGGTATTTTAAACTGTCGAAACCAAGCCAACAGAAATTTTTATATGAGTACCCTAGGATGAATGGCTAAGATTTATCCAAACCACCTCCTTATGTGGCGCCTTGATCAACCATTGAAGGA
This sequence comes from Pterocarpus macrocarpus, assembly GCA_031439585.1. Classification (NCBI taxonomy): domain Eukaryota; kingdom Viridiplantae; phylum Streptophyta; class Magnoliopsida; order Fabales; family Fabaceae; genus Pterocarpus; species Pterocarpus macrocarpus. The sequence continues at coordinate 31,272,166 of CM062520.1, forward strand.
TGGGAAGCCAAACCAAATTTGAGGGCAAGATGGAATCCACCAATCAACATGAAGCTTGCTTCAAAAATCTTCACCTTTTCTTTCCTTCTCTCCTTGTAATTTCGGCCACCCTAGCTGCCGAAGCTCCCATCATTTCTCTTCTCCTCACTCTCATCTTCACTCCAATTTCATCCTCTCTTCAAGTCTCATCAAAGGTTGCTTCCATCTAAGGCACCAAACCAACTAGATTTCAACTAGACAAGGTAGGAAATCCTACTTCTTTTCTTATTTTCCATGGTTGGAGTTATGTGTGGGTCTTGTATACTTTGTGCCACTAATGTATGTGGAGTGATGATGATGTTTTAATGCTGATTTTGCATGTATGTTATGATTGGAAATAGAATTGGTATGAAAGAGCTTGTAGAAAAGAAAGAAAACTCAAGAAGTTGTTAGAGTTTTTTGTCGGCAGTCCATATAGCAGAGTGTACGACTCTGCCTACAGCCATTTAAACTCTATGAATCTATTTTTATGTGAAACTAGACATTCAGGGCTTTCCATATATACATAATATAAGGCTATTGGATTAGTAAAGAGGAAGTTATGGATTTTTGAAGTTTGACCTAGAAATCATGACTTTTATCCGAGCAGTATGAGTTGAGAAGGGTGTAACTCACTCTATACAACTCCAAATTGAGTGAAACTAACTTTGTTAGAAAGCTTACACACAGAAGAATATGCCATAAAAATTTCCAAATTAGATAAGGTCCCGTTTGTTCCCAGTGAGTCAAGAAATTTGCCCTATGGGGGCGTTTGGTAGGGGGTTTTAATTTTCATTCTTGGGAATCTTAATCCTAGGAATATTATTCCCAGGAATAGTTTTCCCAGGCATATATACTTTGAGGCGTTTGGTAGACGGATTAAAATCTCAGGAAAATTTTGCTCATTTCCAAAAATACCCTTGACAGTCCGGCAGTAAACGGTGATGGTCCGACGGTGGTTGACGGTGGCTCGCGATGGTTGATGGTGGTCTGGCGGTGGCCAGCGGTGGTTGGTGGTGGTCCGGCGGTAGACACCGACGATTTGACGGTGGTTGGTGGTGGTCTGGTGGCGGTCTGCGGTGGTCCGGTGACGATCGGTGGTGGTCCGGCGGTGGTTGATGGTGGTCCGGCGGCGGCTGATGGCGGTCCGGCGGCAAACGACGGTGGTTCGGGCGGTGCGCGATGGTGGTCCGACGGCAAACAATGGTGGTTCGATGGCGGTTGATGGTGGTCTGGCGGCAAACGACGGTGGTTGGCGGCAGTCGGCGATGGTTTGTGTAACATCCCAATTTTCTTTGCGTTAAATTATTCCATTTTACCTCCACAACGAGTTCCGAGTTCCGAGTTCATTAGTTTTATGATTTCCGACCTTATCCCAGCATGTTCTTCATTCCGACTTCATGGCCTTTCCGATTTCCGACTTAATGCTTTAGCTTCGAGTTAACTAGAGTGGCTTCCGAGTTCCAATATTCGAGTTAAAGTATAGTGAGTATAATTTCTGACCTCCTATTTTCACGACTTCCGACTTGGACTTCAAGTCCGAACAACATGACTAATTCCACGATATCCGACTTCATGTCTCAAAGAAAATTTATCCGAGTTTATTCCAAGAGGCTTTCTATTTTGTTGGTGTTCCTGAGTTTGGATGGGGAGTTCCGGGATTAGGTGATTGTAAGCGGTATGATTTCCGATATCCGAACTTACCCCCAAGTGCCAAATAAGGTTGGACGAGTTCCGACATCAGGTTTCAGCTCCAAGCTCAAATGAAGGGGACGCGGGTTCCGACTTTACACATAATACACGAGTTCCGATTTCGAATTTATGGAAGCGAGCTCCACTTTTGGGATGACGTGAAGAGCTATTTGGCCACAAAAGTGGATATTTCCACAATAACCCTGGAACTTTTCATAAATGACCTTTATGTCCCCACATCTATAGGATTGGCAGAATAGGGTTTTGAATGGAGCAGAATCACGTGGTGAAACCGTAGAAGTTAAACTCTGTGCCGATTGGGCCACGGATGTAGTCGGATGTGAAATGACGTGGGGTGCCCCTGGACTTGCTCAAAAATTACGGATATGCCATTAGCTATAGAAAACAGAAAACAGAAAGGTTTGGAATTTTTGCAAAACGTTTAATCTACACTATTAATCGATCTATTCGATCTTATTGATTAGGTAAGGCTGATTAGAAATTTATTAAAGGATAATTAGAGATTAATTAGATGTTAATTAGAGAGATTAGGCTTAAGATAAATCAAAATGAACACGAAGACATCTTACCAAAACTATTAAGTAACGTTTTACCGGTTTGGAGAAAATCGGTAAATATTCGGTGTTCTAAACCACCAGAACCGAATCAGTAGAATTCTACTAGTTTGAGTGTGGTTTAGAATGATTAGGTATAATGGAATTAGATTAGAGCCATAGGAAACTTCATAGGATTCTTCTAAAACCGTTTTACTGATTTAAAGGAAATCGGTAAGATTACGGTGTTTTAAACTGTCGGAACCGGACCAGTAGAATTTTTCTATGAATGCCCTAGAATCAATGGCTAAGATTTAGCCAAATAACTCCCTCAAGTGGCGCCTTAATAGCCCTTGATGATGGAAAGTTAAACCAGATTTTATGACCAAGTTGAATCCACCAATCAAGACTAAGTAGCTTCCAAATATCTCACCTTTTCTTTCCTTCTTCTTATCATTTTCGAGCTCCCCACTACCAGCCCCATTTCTCCACTCTTCTTCATCTTCTTCCACTTCCTCTCATCCCCAAACTCAAGCCCCAACCATCAACTTCACTCCAAGATCAAGTTCCATCAAGATTTCACACCACCAAGGTAGGAATTCCTACTCCTTTTCTTGTTTTCTTTGAATTGGGCTGATTGGGACTCTATTTTCTTACCAATTTCTTGCAAGATTCTGATGCTATCTTGAGTGATGATGATGAATTAAGATTGGTTTAAGGTGTATATGTGAGTTTGAATTGAGGATTGGGTGGATTGATTAGAGAAAAACATGAATCCAAGGAGAGTTCAAGAAGCTGTTAGGGTTTTCTCCTCGACGGTCCGTACGGCGGAGTGTACGGCTCTGCCTACCGCGGTTTAAATTTGATGAAACCATTTTTAAATGAAATTAGACATCCAGGGCTTTCCATACATATAAAATATAAGGCCATTGGATTAGCATAGAATTAGTTATGAATTTTTGAAGTTAGACCTAGAAATCTGGGTTCTCACCCGGGCAGCATGGGTTGAGAAGGGTGTATCCCACCCTATACAACCTCAAATTGAGTGCAACTAAAGATGTTTGAAGGCTAACACATGAGAGAACATCCCATGAAAATTTCAGAATTTAATTCGTTGTCCTTTGTTCCCAGCACATCAATGAAGTTGGCTTAAGTTTAAACCGGCCTAGAACAGGACAGAGCAGTAGGGTAATGTTTCGAGGCTCATAACTCAAAATCTACTTAGACAAATGACATGAAACTTAACTCATTTTAAAGCTTGTTGTGTTAGCTTTAGTTTGATATAAAATTCGTATGATTTCACCTAGTTTTCAATTTTTAGTGAATTTTCTTCTATAGGAACCCAATTCTGGCTAAGAACAGGACATGCTAAGATAAAATGTTTATATCTTGAGTTATACAACTCAAAATGAGATGGGACCAAAAAGGTTAGAAACTAGACACATAATGCTATGACATATCCAAAAATTAGACTCAAATAAGTTGAATTGCAATAAAGGTGGAGCATACCAAAATCGGGCAGAATAGGAAGGAGTAAACTGAAAACCTTATAGATGCTTGAATTAAACTTGATGAATGATTCTATGAATATCTATATAATGGCTGATCCATATTGAATTACAAGTTTGAAAGATTGTGCTGGTGGTCTGGCACTATTCATGGGGAAGCGGACTCGATCCGTTATGCTCACTAAATTCGGCAAGGATTTATGAGAACTTATGCTATGAATGATTATGCTTTGAGTGTATTTACATTTACATGTCATATTCATGAACATCATGCATGCAAGTATATGCTTAGAACATGATATGATGTATAAAGTATGAGACATACTCATGAATGCACCAAACGTCTACATGCATGACAAGATATGAAAAGGAAAAAGATAATAAGAACTTGCAAGAAAGACGTACCAAGCTACCACGTGAGGCATGGCATAGTCCCTGCTAGTGTGGGCCGAGCAGATCGTCTAAGACTTGGGCCACCCACCGTATTTAAGGGAATAGACCGGTGTGAGGGTCGGGAAAGTAAACTCACACTCATGTATAGGTACGAGCTCGGACTGAAAAGGTGCTATCACCCAGGGTGAGAAAGGCCATTCACCTCCTGGGACCAAGTACGTAAGAGCAAGGTTAAATTGCAAGTTAAAGAGAGAAATGAATTAAGTCAAGTGCACTTGCATACAATCAAATACAAGCATCTATATGTGCATTTCTAATCATCTCATTATGTCATGATGCTATTATGACTCTTACTAAAGCATATTGTACTATCTGTATCTCTATGTCACCATATGAAATGGCAAGTGGTTGTTAAAATATGACCCGCTTCGAGAGTGGTGTTTTCAACTTAAAATTGAACCACTGTGTGTTTATATGTGCTCATATTTTCATAAGAACCCGAAGCGGCTGGAATGTTTATGATGGCACTGTATGAGAATAGTTCATGTTTACCTACTGAGAACCTTAGGTTCTCACTGCCTGCTTGCATGTTTTTCTGTTCCATAAACATTCCAGTACCCAAATTGGAAACCAAGTACGAGGCAGAGTACAGGACCATTCATGGAGCAAGCATTGGGCGTAAGCCACACCAAAAGATCATTGAAGCTAGTAACGACTAGTCAGAAGTAGACGCTGTGTATTATATCACCACGCTTTTAAAGTGTAACTATTTCATATTTTTCCATGTATCGTAGACTATTAGCTCGGTAATAAAGTAAGTGCTAAGGGGCCATGTATTATATTTTCCCTATTTTAAAGTTTTCTTAGCACAGTGACAACCTCTTAATATAACTCCATGACTCGAGCATGGCTTATATAATAGAGGGTGTTACAGTTTGGCCATGGTCAGTGGTGGTTCACGGTGGCGGTTCGGCGGCAAATGACGATGGTCCAACGGCGATCGATGTTGGTCCGGTGGCTGCCCAATGGTGGTTGGCGGTAATCGGCGGTGGTTTGCGGTGGTTTGGCGGCTGCCCGCGGTGGTCCGACAGCGGTCGATGGCAGTTTGGCGATGGGGGGCGGTAGTGGAGGGTAACTGGTGGTGGGTGGTAGCAGGGGTAATTTGGTCTTTTCACATAGAAAAATATTCCCATGCCATGGGAATGTTATAATCCCATGTGTGAGATGGGAATATTTTGGGGGGAATGTTACCCCAAAATCAATCCCGGGAACGTAACATTCCCGGGAATATTTTTCCAAAACTTGTACCAAACATAGGCATATCCATGGGATTCCGGGGAATCCTATTCTAAACCCTCTACCAAACGCCCCCTATGTCTAATCCAGGCTAGAGCATGGTAGCCCAGTGTGGTCAAGTTTCGGGGCTTATATATCAAATTATAATCATGTAAATGAGATGCAACTTAATTCATTTGAAAGCTTATTTTGTTAGCTTTAAGTTGATATAAATTTTGCATGATTTCACCCAGATTCCTATTTTTGGTGAATTTTCTCTTATAAGAGTACAATTCTGGTTGAAGACATGTATGAATACTAAATCAAGCTTCGTTGATATCGGAACTCGGGACTTAGCAAACGAAGAGCTAGATAGAGTGTACTTAAGGTTGAACTCGGGATGATATATTTAAGGTTGAACTCGGAATGATATACTCAAGGTTGAATTCGAAAGAGTGTACTTAAGGTTGAACTCTGGATGATATATTTAAGGTTGAACTCGGAATGATATACTTAAGGTTGAACTCGAAAGAGTGTACTTAAGGTTGAACTCGGGACTTAGTAAATAGTAAACCTGATCAAGAATGGTTAATGTCGGAAGTCAAAACTTAGGAAATATTTATAAAAGCTTTGGAAGACCAATTATGGGTTAAAGTCGGAAATCGGAATTGATAAATTGACCCTACATACATAACCCGGAAGTCGGGAATTAAGACATTGTATACATGATCCCGGAAGACGGGAATCAAAGCATGGATATTATATACGTAACTCTAGAAGTTGGGAATCAAGACATAGACTTATAGCTCTGGAAGTTGAAGCTGATATGATGTCGGAACTCAGAAGTCGGCTATGAGCTCGAGTTCGGGAGCATCATTAGAAATTAAAAGCTTGAGAAATAGATTAAGGCTTAAGACCTAAAACTTGCACCTAATGGAATTGCTATATTCTTGGTATGATTACAATGTTCTATCTTAAGTTTGCTGTTTAATTAAAGTTCCCTAGTTGCGTGGCACTATTCATGAGGGAAGCGGACTCGATCCGTTAGGCTGCCGAAATTTTGGCAGAAATATGTGAATTATATGACTATTATGAATATTTATATGTTATGCTCATAAGATTCATATATGCAAGAATGATTTAAGTATGATATGAAGTATATGAATGAATGCATGTAGCATATGCATGTATAATCATGTCCAAAAAAGAATAAGATTTATGAGAACTTGGAAGAAAGATGTACCAAGCTACCACGTGAGGCATGACATAGACCTAGTTAGCGTGGGCGAGAGCGGTACTATCTAAGACTTGGGTTAGACCTCGACCAGATTTAAGGGGAATAGACCGGTGTGAGGGTCGGGAAAGTAAACCCGTCACTCATATATAAGTACGAACTCGGACCTGAAAAGTAGGCTATTACTCAGGGGTGAGAGAGGCCATTCACCTCCGGGGGACCAAGCACAGAAGAGCAAGATCGAGTTGCAAGTTACAGAAAGAGATAAATTAAGTCAAGTGCACTTGCATACAGTCAAGTATAAGCATCTTCATGTGCATCTTCAATTATCTCATTAAGTCATAATATTATTATGATTCTTGTTTAAGCATATTATATTATTTGTAATTATATGTCTGTCATATAATATGACAAGTGATTGTTAAAATATAACCCGCTTCGAGGACAATGTCTTCAACTCAAAACTGAACCACTAGTTGTGTATATGTGCTCACGTTTTTCTAAGAAACCGAAGCGGCTGTAATGTTTACGACGACATTGTATAGTTCGAGTTTACCTACTCAGCCTTAGGTTCTCACTGCCTACCTGCATGTTCTTCTTTCCATAAACATTCCAGATCATAGGCTAAAACTTAAGAACGAGGGAAAAATTACTGGGGCATTCATCATACAAGACTCAGGCTTACGTCAGCCCGGAAAATTATAAAAGCCGGTTGAAGTTCAGAAAGAGCGACAACCGTAATGTAGAGGTAGTTTCTACGTATAATGTTAGTTACAAAAGTTTCTTAAATTGTAACTATTTTATTTTCTATGTATTAGAGATGAAATTTCTGAATTATTATTCAATAATGAAGGACCATGTATTGTATTTTCCACATTTCAAATATTCTCTTAGCACAGTGACAACCTTTTAATATAACTCTATGACTCGAGCATGGCTTATAAAATGGAAGGTGTTACAATGTGCGCTATGGGATGGCAGCACATGGCATTGGAATCTGCTTTGGCACAGAGAATTTTTTCAATGGGAGTTGGAACAACAACACCAGCTGCAATAGATATTGGAAGGCATGACACCGGTGATGAACCAACTTGATTATGCTTGGTGGTGCTTCCATAGTTCAGGGCGTTTTTCTGGCAAATCCTTTATGGATCGAATATATGAAGAACGAGGTATGAATTCTCAACATATGATTAATATGAAGCACGGAGCGCTTATTTTTTACATGCTAATTCTTGCAGGACGCTTGGACTTGCTGTTGCAATTGGTGGGGTATCAATTCGGTAATTTCAAAAAGTCCTATGGTGAATTTTGACTTTTGGATGGGATTCAGCTGCCATAGAAACCAAAAGAAGAGGCGGCCGTCTTTTTTTTGTTGTTGTGATATTATGGTCAATTTGGGACTTGAGAAACAAGGTTATTTTCCATAATTAAAAGATATGCTAGAAAATATTCGTGATGGAGACAATGCAGAGGTGGAGATCTTGGAATGAGATATGTTGACTTACGATTATCCATGTTGCCTATTTGCCAATTGTTTGGTTAGTTTTGCTGATATCTTTGAGGATTTTTTGGCTTGTTATGTGGCCACAATTTGTGTAGGCAATTCAGTTTTGGTTTGTACAGTTGTTCTAAGCATAAGGTTTGGTGTAGACATTTGGTGTTGTGGTAGGCCACGTGTGGTTATTGGTTGTATTTCATTGGGGGCAAATTAGGGGTGCTGTATTGTACTTTGGTGTTTATCATGCTTTTCTAATGTATGCTCAGATGTTTTGCTTGTTGCTCCACTCTTTTTTTGAGTAAAATTAAAGGCCATTAGAGGTTCAATGGTAAAGTTAAGCTGATGATCATTATATCATCTTTTATGACTTGCTAGTAGGTTATGGTCAGCAAATCAATGGGCAATATCCAATCCCATATACATGCTACAAGCAATTGGACATAATAATTTTAGGCAATTTGTAATTCTATTTTATGAACATTAATTGCTCCTTTAATTTCTTCTCTCTCCAATATTAATATTCTCTCATATTAATTAATATTCTCTTTCCCTTAATTGATATTATTATATTTAGAATAAATATATTACTAATTTAATAAAATATTTTTTTTATAAAAGCATAAATAATATATATTATATTCTTTTTCTCACTCCTTGGATTTTTTTATAAATTTTCTCTCTTAATTAATATTCCTTTTTATTATTTTTCTCAACTTGAATAGTATTATTCTTTTATTTTTTTCTTATGTGAATAATATACAAGTGATTAAAAATTTAAATAATATTATTATAAATTAGACAAATACATTTAATATTAACTTAATATAACATTGACGCATGTACAATTGTTTTTATTTTTTATTTTTTCTTGAAACACTTCCAATTTGGTATTTGATAAAGTGTTTCAAACATTTCTATCATATACTAGTACGATATTCTAGTATAAGATTTGGTTCATGAAAACTAAGTTGTATTTAAGGTAATTAAATATATAATTGAAAAAGTAGTTAAGTAAGTAATTGTTTAGAATTTTACAAAAAGAAAACATATTTTTTTAACTTAATAACATATATTTATTTTGAATATAATAATATCAATTAAGGGAGAGAGAAAATATTAAAGGAGTAATTAATGTCCATAAAAAAGAATTACAAAATTGTCCAAAATTATAGTTGATTATAAAAATAGGAGTATGGAGGTTAGCAATACATACATACATGCAAATGATATATATATCATTTGCATGCATTAGGAGTCCGCCTCCTCCCTACTTCTTACCCCTGTGATCTCTTCCTTCCGCTAGCCCTCCCGGTTCTCTGGTATCATAAAACCTTTACCTAACCTAAAGGAACTAATATCAGATAGGAATTAAAATTTTTATGTTTTTGCATTCTTTCTCCTATCGCTTTTTTGCTGGTTCTTTTTCTTCTTCTTCTTCCAGTGGTCAAGACAATGACCACCAAACAAAAAATAAAACAAACAACATCTTCAAAGAGGAAATCCGTTTTGAAGATATAAACGATGAGGATCTAGGAATCTGGGAAATGCCTAGGATCTCTGAAACCCAAATTTACAAAAATGAAAAGAAAATTTTCTTTTCCAAATCCAACTATACAGTCAGAACAGTTGAAGAAGTTGTCCCCTTGGATGACATAGAAGAATTTAATTTTCTTCTATTAGGGTGCGTTCAGGTATCCCTTTAAACCAACCATCAGATTAGGTATGAACACCTCTATCCTAATTTGTCTTCGTGATGCTAGACACAACCAGTTCCATGATTCACTTCTTGGAACGATTGAGACTAGTATTTGTGCTGAGCTTATTTACTTTAATAATTTCCCAGATCTTACGGTTAGTCTTGTTGATAGAAATAATATTCATGTACTAACTCTTAATCTTTTGATATCTGGACTTGACATGATGTCCGGATCTGTTCCCATAAACTTAACCTATAGGGTCCAATACAAGATCATGAACTCCATGATCTCTAGGGTCCTTAAACCAAAACAAAATGGTGAGACTACTTTGTTTATCACTAACACAACCAAAGCCAAGGTCACTGTGCCAAAGGTTATCCAATGGAATAATATAAAATTCCCTCAAAAGTGGATGCTCGATAGAGTTATCCCAGCTAAACCTAAACCAACTCTTGATTTCCATGAAATTAGGCAATATGATATTGGAAAAGTTGAATTATTCTTCGATAGAAGAAATTCATTCCGTTTCGGAGCCTCTTCCAGATTTGAGGTTTCTAAAGACTTCAAGATAGCTGCCTCGACAATGTCTAGAAGGTCTTTTTCAACAACCTCACAAACTGAAATTCCAAATATTCAACTCCATGGGTTGGATACATCTTCTAGCCTTACTAGGCCTGTTTACCAGAAACAAGATGATGACCAACAATCGATTCAATCTCCAACATACTCTTCTATGAATGAACCTTATGATGAATAAGTTCACCATAGATAAGGAATCCCTAAGAAAAAACTTTTATTCTGAGGATTTGACCCCTCAACGTGAATGGTTTTTTCAAAATTTTTAGGGAAAAAATAGAAAAGATATTCAAGAAAAGTTTTATGAATTTCTTGAAAAGGTCAAACAAAATATTTTCTTTTTTGATTGGTTTTCTTTTTTGTTAATAGGATAGACTATCCTTGGAAAATAGGTTTGGGTGAAAAAACCTTAGATGTTCTTTGGCATCTTAAGGATACCAAACTATCCAGTCTGATTTACCCCCAGACTCAAAATTCTAGCTTCATAATGTCAAGGATGCTGAAAGAAAACCCATCATGGCATCACCTTTTAAGACCAGAAAGGATGATGATGCTATAAATCCAAGAGACATGAAGAGTCTCATGGAACAAACAAATTACACCAACAAATATCTCCAAACTTTGGGTCCAAAACTTTTGGCCAAAATTGTTAAAGTCAAGGAAGAACCCTCTTCTTCCAAGATGATTCCCGAAAACCTTTCAAAGCTAGTAAGACTCTTAGTCTTCATCCTAAACCAATCTCTTCACAGGAAGAATTCTTGAGTAAGATAAATGAAAAACTCAAATTCCTTGAAACAACTATCCCTGATACTCCACAATAGGAATCCTCTAAGACCAGCTCTAGGATTGTCATTAGCACCCTAGAAAAATCAAACTCTAAAACTAATCACTCAAAAGAATCCTAAAGTGATAAAATCAATCAAGTTGCCACCAAAAATTGGAAAAAACCTTCCAAACTTTATTATCAACGCGCTACCCCTCCAGACTTATTACTTGAAGAAAAATCTTTAGGTCTCAAGTCATTCAGTGCAAACAACATCTATGAATGGAACATAGATGGTCAAACTAAATACCAAATCATGAGTACTTTGCAGCATATGACAATGCTTGCAACGGCTTATTCTACAACTCACAATTGTTCTGAGGAAACAATTGTTGAAATTCTAGTAGCAGGATTTTCTGGACAACTCAAAGGTTGGTGGGATAATTATCTCTCTGACGATGAAAGGTCTGGAATCCTTTATGCCATCAAAACTGAACCTGACGAAACTCCCATCACCAGCAATGCAGATACCATTTCTGATGCTGTAAATAGCTTAATCTTCACCATAGCCCAACATTTCATCGGTGATCCAACTCTTTGGAAAGATAGGTCTGCAGAACTTCTTTCAAATCTCAAATGTAAAACTCTAGCCAATTTTTGTTGGTATAGGGATACATTCCTTACAAGAGTTTTTACCATAGAAGACAGTCAACAACCTTTCTGGAAAGAAAAGTTCTTGGCTGGACTTCCTAAATCATTAGGTGACAAGGTTAGGGATAAAATTCGTAGCCAATCTCCTGATGTAACATTCATTATGAGCAATTAAGTTATGGTCAGTTAATTGCTTATATCCAAAAGGTTGCCTTAAAAATCTGTCAAGAGAATAAAATTTAAAATCAACTTGCCAGAGAAAAGGCTCAAAATAGGAGGGATTTGGGATTCTTTTGTGAACAATTTGGGCTACCTTGTTCAAAGCGAAAACATAGAACCAAGCCCAAAACTGTGACTCCTCCTAAACCCAACAAACGTAGGCCTCCTCTCACGAAGCCTAAATTTAAACCAAAATCTTCTCCTAACCCAACTGATAAGCCTATTACGTGCTTTAAATGTGGCAAGCCTGGCCATATTAGCTGTTATTGTAGGCTTAAACAAAAAATCAAGGCCCTAAACCTTGATTCAAACATCGAAGAGCAAGTCAATAACTTGCTCGCTGAAACCTCTGAGGAGGAAACTGAGCTATCCTCTGAAGAGTTTGATATTCCTAAGGAAGAAGTATCTTCTGAAGAAACTTCTGAAACCTCAATCAATGTTCTCACTAGAGAATAAGATCTTCTTTTCGATGCCATCAATGCAATTCCAGATTTTGATGAAAAGAAAGTTTATCTCAATAAGCTCAAAACAACTTTGGAGGCTAGTTCTTCCAAAGTCAAACCTTCTATCCAGACTAATAAATTTAATTTAAAGGATACTCTCAAAAAACTTGAGAAAATTTCCACCAAACCTATTACTGTTCAGGATCTTCAACACGAGATTCAAAATCTCAAAGTTGAGGTACAAGAACTTAAACAACAATATAAGACTCTTCAAGATACCATTATGGACCTGATAAGTCAAGAGGATGATTCTACTTCAGTAGAAGGTAGTCCTCAAAATCTCAGCAAAAATGATGATGAATTTCTGGGATTAATAAACATGTTGAAAATTCAGAAATTCTATGTCAACATTAAAATTAAAATTAAAGACTTTGTTCTTGAAACAGTTGGACTGTTCGATACTGGTGCAGATTCTAATTACATTCAAGAAGGACTTATCCCAACCAAATATTTTGACAAAACTTCTGAGTAGCTCAGCACTGCTAGTAGTTCAAGGCTCAGAATCAATTTCAAACTCTCTGAGGCTATTATTGAAAATCAAAACCTCAGAATAAAAACTTCATTTTTACTGGTAAAAGATCTTAGTAATGGGGTTATTTTAGGAACGTACTTTATTAGGTCTCTTTTCCCTTTAAACATTACCAATGATGCTATTTTTACAAAATACTTAGGTGAAACAATCAGTTTTCCATTTTTAAGAAAATCGATTTTAAAAAAGCTTAACCTAATTCAAACAAAACAGAATCAAATCAATTTTCTTAAAGAAGATATTTCTTTTAAGAATATTGACAATCAACTTTCCAACCGGAGATTCAGAAAAAAATTCAAAATCTTTTTGAACTAATTCAAACTTCAGTTTGTTCTGACCTTCCTAATGCCTTCTGGCAAAGGAAAAAACATGTTGTTGATTTACCTTACAAAAAAGATTTTCATGAGTGTCAAATTCCAACCAAGGCTAGGCCAATACAGATGAATGAAGAACTCCTCATTTATTGTAAGAAGGAGATTAATGATCTCCTTGCCAAAGGCCTAATTCGCAAAAGTAAAAGTCCTTGGTCTTGTTCTGCTTATTATGTCAATAAACAAGCAGAGATTGAACGAGGAACTCCGAGGCTTGTTATTAATTATAAGCCTCTAAACAAAGCCCTCCAATGGATCAGGTATCCTATCCCAAACAAAAATGATCTTTTGAATTGTTTGCATTCAGCAAAAATATTTTCAAAATTTGATATGAAATCTGGGTTTTGGCAAATCTAGATCAAAGATAGTGATCGCTATAAAACAACCTTCACTGTTCCCTTTGGGCAATACACATGGAACGTAATACCCTTTGGACTCAAAAATGCTCCTTCTGAATTCCAGAAGATCATGGATGACATTTTTTATTCCTACTCAAACTTCATCATTGTTTACATTGTTCATCATTGTCCTTTGACATAGAGTGTACTAGGTTCTTTCCCTAAGCATCCCAATGAGTTGGTACCCCCAATTGACTCGGCCCTTGCTCCTCAACAACAAAAGGGAACAAGTGGTAATTGACGTGATTTCATCCTAACTTCATGCTTTTCAAGTCTTTACTAAGGGGGTCCCAGGAAACATGTCTCTTGGCTTCCTAGTGCATCTCCCCAATACTATGTCTTGATAGATAGGCTTGGTTCAAGACATTCCACTTCCCATTTCTACCAAAGTATCGAAACTGATGTTTGTATGTCAAATATTCAATCTTATACAGTACCTGAGCTTAAAATGCTCAACGTGGGAAAAAATATCAAGCCTGTGATTGCACTTCTAACAACTCAACTACAATATCCTTTGACCAATGGTGGTCGAAATATTATGATTCCATTTCTGTACCTTGGGAAACCATTTTGTAGAGAATGATTGACAAGCTTGCTCTTTCATAGAAGCAGAAGAAAAGGCAACAAAAAGGCAAAGGATTGTTCTTACCATATTACTAATTTCTTTATTTCCTCTTTGACTGTTATAAACAACTTTCCTATTTTAACATCTATTTTGTAGAACAAATGTTGATGAAAAGGGGGAAGGCTAAGGACCTCACTTACATAGAAATTGATGACCAACAAGAAACTGTTGCTCCCATCAAAGAGCCTAAGAAGTCCAGGGAACTCGAAAAGAAAAAAGGTAAAAGAAAGGCCAAGACCAAGGATCTGGGATTCCTCTTAGCCAACCAAGAGCCAAAAAACTAGTTCCACCACCAAGCATTCTACCTCTTCTGCCACAACAAAGACTTCGACGAAGTCTAAAAAGTCAAAGTCTCTCAAGGTATTCAATTCTCGATACTTTCTTTGCTTCCCTTAAGTCTTTATTAACTTCAACATTATTATTTTTTTTCTTTAGCCTTTTGCCTCTGTCCAAGAACGTCCTTGACAAACTCCTTAGAAGAAAACTCTTGCGAGTGCCTCATCTTGGGGTATGAATCCCCTTCGACATCATTTACCACTATATATTTCCCTTATATATATATAGTTGAGGCTTGCCATTTTTTCTTTTAGTACCAAGCTTAAGATCCTGAGCTAATTTCTATTGCTGATGGTGCACTCATCAACAATCCTGCCCATGACCCACTTTTTCCTGATCCTATCGAAAAGAATCAAGAAACTATTGCTGATAAGTCCACTATTTCAGCTCTTCACAACCCTCTACACAAGGAGCCCATTGTCAATTTGAAATTTGTATTTAAGTGTTTCAAATTATTGTTTTAATTACTCACAAATCTATATAATTAAAAATATAATAAAATGGAAGAAATATAAACTATCAATTAAAATAAAAACTGTTAATAAAAGAATAAATAAAATATAAACTATCAATATACAATTCTAAAAAAAGAAAAAAAAATTCTAAAAACTACGAATATTGATCATCAATAGTATCTGAAACGCTCTCCGAGTCTTTGTCTCTATGATTGCATGGAGAATGTGGAGGTGGTGGAAGTGGAGGCGGAGGTGGTAGAGGTTGTGCATCGGATAATGAGCCATTACTCTACATCTGCTCGAAGTAGTTGTCTATGGTCATCATCATCTACTCCATGGGCTGCATATGTTGTAACCACTGCTCCTTCTCATTCTCATTCACTCATGCAACTCCATGTACCCCTTATCTGCCTCCTCGAGTTACTTTTGCTCTAAATTATTCAATGCATGCACCCAATCGTAGATATACTCCACATCGATCCCAGCAAGCCTAACTCTAGACACAAAGATTGGAGAATATGGCCTCCTATAGGTAGTCCTCTTACTATAAATCCAACCCTTATGGCTATTATCAACCGTCTAGGCCCATATCTCATCATCAATTATAGGTGGGTAATCAGGAGTACTTCCATCCTCCTACTAGGATTGCTGTGATCAGGCCTCAGTCAGTCACTGGGTGAACTAATGCTATAATTGGAATAAACAAAATGAATTAAATTAGATTCAAATAATAGCAAGTAAAATAAATTAAAAATATTGGAAAATAAAATTAGGATCTTACGTATATTGTCTTGGATCGAGCATCAACCCATTGGTACTTGTCCTGCTTTTGTGTATGGGTCTCTTGGAATAGATCCCCCTAAGTAGGTGGCTTGTTCATCGTCTTCTCCTACATTTTAAACAATTTTCACATGATCATACAATATTCAATACACATATTGAATAGCTAAATAAGTGTAAAGGATGATATTTACCATCTTAAATCACATGCTCTCAATGGTAGTAGAGCCTTTAGTGTATAGCAAGCCACCTCGGGTCGATCCTTTGCTCGCTCAAGCCTTCACCTACTTCTCCTTGAACTCCGGTGAGTTTTAGTGGGCCTTCAATGCTTGGAGGATGTCATCAATAATCCAATGGGTTCTAGCCCCATTCTTGCGAATGTCTTGAAACATGTCTCGAAGCCGCTTGCCGGCCCTAGTCCTCCATGCCTTGTGGATTGCAACCTCCTCATGTGGATCAATAATAAACTAACACTCCACATAAGTAACACAATAGTCAGCTCAATATTAATAAATAATCATGCATAAAAATAAAACATGAAAATTAATAATAAGAAATAAATATTAATTTACGCTCCATTCTGTAACATCCTCAAATGTTTGTCGTGCTAAATTATCTCAATAACCTTGAGTAATTAGACACTTAATGAGAAATTATGAGATTAAGGCTTAATTAAGGTATTAACGAAGTGTTTATGAGTCAACTTGGATGAGAAAAGCCAAGAGAATCTTAATCAAGATTAGATAATTTCTAATTAAGCAATTCAAAGCCTTAATAGCTTAATTAAGTACTAATCACCTTTAATTAGCTTAATCGAGTTTAATTAAGGATAATTAAGCTTAATCGCAAGATTAATTTTTGTTAATCATGTTTTTGTGTATTAATCACTAATCCTTACTTAATCATATTAATTAAGTTACAAGATCACTTAATCACATGATTAAATTCAAATTTAGTCAACTAGATAATAAAGTAAAAAATGATGTCACTAAAGCATAAAGCATAAAACAAGAGTGCTTTATGTAAGAGTAAGTGCTTGATTTGTTCCCTTATCATTCAATTTGTCTCCCTAAACCTTAATTAGCACAAAATTAAGAAAATATATCCCTCCTTCCCTTGATGTATGTTACGGCCAGCACCAACACACACATACTCATTCACTTTTCATTTTTCTACTCTTATTCTCTCTCTAACTCTCATATCCTCTCACTTCTCTAAAACTTTCTTCTTCTTTTTCCATTCTCTACCTCCATAACCAAACCTTCTTCACTTAGCCCTTCA
Organism: Pterocarpus macrocarpus; assembly: GCA_031439585.1. Taxonomy (NCBI): domain Eukaryota; kingdom Viridiplantae; phylum Streptophyta; class Magnoliopsida; order Fabales; family Fabaceae; genus Pterocarpus; species Pterocarpus macrocarpus. The sequence continues at coordinate 31,289,525 of CM062520.1, forward strand.
AAGACCACATCTTTTGGTCTTTGAAGAAGATATTCAAACACTACAAGCTTTATTTTCAAGAGAACTCAAGAGATCCCTCTTGATTCATCCAAAAATCGCCACCATCAACATCAAGGAGGAGCCATCATCTTCTTTATTTCTCCTTCAAGAACACGCCATTTTCAAAGCTTAGGTAGTGATCTTCACTCTTTTATTTTGTTTACTCAAGAAAGCTTGATGCTTTGTTCTTCTCATGACCAAGATCTTCAAGTGAAAACTTGGGAAGATCTTTCATGCTCTTCATGAGCAAAAGTATCTATTTTTGGTAAAATATGTTCATGTTCTTGTTCATGAGTGTTCTTAAATTCTTGAAAAGTTCCTTTCTTTAAGTGCTTCAAAGTTTTTATTTTTCTTTCTTGATGCATGAGATCTTGATGTTTCTTGTGAGTGGCTTGAAAAAGAATGATGTTCTTGGTGGTATTTTGTTTAAAGTTTGTTCCTTTTTTTATAATGAGTTTATGATTAGAAAAGCTCCATCTTTACATATTTTTTTCATGATTTGATAAGTGTAACACCCTACCAATTTAATATTATGCTTAAATCATAATATGAAATTAAGTATATTATGTTACCGTATTGATACTCTGCTTACTGTTTGCTTATTATATCCCATCTCTCTCTTTTTTTTTTTTTTTTTTTTGTAAATAGGCAAAACAGCGTGCTGTATATAATGAATGTGCTCAACATTGTAGAAGGTAACAAAGTTTAATAAAACACAACAGAAAAGATGAGAATAAGTAATATTTTATCAACTGTATATGTACATATATAGGTCAGAAGCCAATGCTTCAGTTTATGTACAGATTCAAAATAGGATACATAAGTGGGGCCAGGGTACCAAAAAGACATAAGGCCCGTGTCAATAAAAAATGATCCCATGGGGTCCTCAGAGGACATTTCAAACTAGTTGATATACCTACAGCTAAGTCTATGACCCAATGCTGCACACTGCCAAAAGAGGGCTATGCTGTACACTATAACTTGCGATTGGGACCTACTCGGTCAGGTAGCCGTTGGCCATACTAGGCCCGGCTGGGGAGTAGTCTACACTGGGTTCTGAGGAGGATGACGAGCCGGTGGCCTCAGAAGGGTCGCTTTCGGAGCTTAGTGGAATGTCTGGAACCATCTGTGGGGGTCACTCCGATGGAGGGCTAGCAGGTGCTGCGGGTGCTGAAGGAGGGTGTGCCACGTGCAACGGGATCGCAAAATATGGAGCGGCAGGGTGAAAAGCATGATGAAATAGAGGGACGGCAAAATTCCTATTACTAAAAGAGTATAGACGGAAATGGCAGGAGCCGGCTATGTACAGCGAGTCCACTATGGGATCATGGTGGAACTGTAGGTTAGGAATCTCAATAAACAGGGTGGCAGTCGAGTCCATCTCCAAGGTTTGAGAATGATTCGGAAATACAAAGCGAGGTGAGAATTTAAAGAAATTCTCAGTAGGGTTTGCGCACGGTATTTAAACTGACATCACATTCATTCTCAGTTGCCTTGATTTTTATTTAGTTATAAAAGCATGGGATCAAACTAAACTATCCATATTTAATAAGTTTAAGAAAACGTCTGGTCCGAGATAAGGTTCAGTTTTACTTAGGATAGTATAGGAAACAGAAGAAACTACTAATAGTGATACACAAAATAATAAGCAAAATAAATGAACATACAGCAGTAAATAAAAATAACAGGCAAATTGTAAACAACTTGTAATAACTATTCAATGTGATCATGCAAAACTCATTCTTGAACTTATCTTCATAAACTTTTCCATTACTTGGTCTCTTGGGAGCTCTTGGCCATTTAGACTATTGGGTAATAGTCTACTTTTTAGGATCGAGCTCGTTCCTATACAGAGATGCTGGGTTTACTTTACCCGACCTTTCCACCGATCTATTCTCCTTTACTTTAATCCAGGGCTGGCCCAAGTATCATCGAACTTTCATCATAACATAACCTTTTTGTTCATCATAACATAATCTTTGTAAATTCTTGAAAAATGCACATGTATTGTATAACTTACGCATAGGCTTTGCCGAAATTTCGGTAGCATAACGGAACATGTCTGCTTCCCCATAAGTAGTGCCAGTACTCAGAACACTAATTTCTCATAGAAATCATAACATTTCATTCATATTTCAAGTATCACATTCATGGTACAATTAATGCAATTAAAACATGGTTGCTGTCTCAACACTTACATTCAACCCGATTTTTGAAAATCAGGCCAAAATTTCTATTTAACTCATCTGGACCTCAATTTTGGATATGTTAAATTTTTATATGTCTATTTTATAACCTCTTTGGTCCCATCTAATTTTGATAAATATAGCTCAAGTTATTTAAGTTTTATCCCAGCCTGTCCTGTAGCTGGCTAGAATTACACACTTAAAAATCTACTAAAAATTGAAAACTAGTTCAAATCATACAAAATTGGTCTCATATTAAAGCTAACAGGACAAGATTTCATTTTCAAGAAGTTCCATTTCATTTGCTTTAGTAGAGCTTGAGTTATAAGCCCCGAAATTTGACCTTCTTAAACTGTCCTATTTTGGCCTGGTTTGGAAATCGGGCAAATTTCTCGAGCCACTGGGAGCAAACGGGACTGTATCTAACTCTAAAATTTTTATGGGATATTCTCATGTGTGTAAGCTTTCTAAAAAAGTTAGTTTTATTCAATTCCAAATCGTATAGGGCAAGTTTTTCCCTGAACAACCTGGTCTACCCAGAATCAAACTCAAAAACCTAGGTTGAACTTCCAAAATTCATATCTCTCTCAATACTAATCCAATGGCCTTATATGATATATTTATGGAAATCCTTGAATGTCTAGCTTCATATAAAAATGGTTTCATCAAATTTAAACGGCTGTAGGTAGAGCCATACACTCCGCCATATGGACTACCGAGGGATTTTGGTTTTCCAGCTCCTCACATCTTCCTACTTTCACCCTTTCTTACTTCCTAATCGATTTTAACATCAAAAACAGCCAACAAACCAGCCAAACATCATCATATTCATTCAATCATAACATCAAGAATTGAGAAAATAAAGCCACAATCAGCCACCCACAACCAGAATAACAAGAACAAAATTGAACCTTGACCTCTTTGTATGTGATTTTGCTAGATCTTGGAGTTTGGATTGATAAAACCTTGTTAAGCTTGAAGGTTTGATGGAGTTGGTTGAGAAGAGAAGAGAAGAAGAAGGTTGGAATCAGAGAAGAAGTGGTGCAAGTCAACATGAGGAGGAAGAGAGAAAATCTGATTTAAGCATTGAAGAGGTAGTTGGCTTTGTGAGTTTTGATTGGCTGAAATTTTGTGGTTGAATTTCAGCCATATCTCCTTCTTTTTTGGCTTCCCTTGCACCACCAACAGCTGAAGGAATAGCTGAATATTCAGCCATTGGTTATAGGGTTTAAGGTATACAATTTTATTAATTCAATTCCGACAGTTTAACATACCGTAATCTTACCGATTTCCTTCAAATCGATAAATCGATTTAAGAAAATTCCTATGAAATCTCTTATACTTCTAACCTAATTCCCTCATATCTAAACTCAATTAATTGCTAATTAATTGATCCTAAATAAATATTTAGTTGAATTTTAATTAACTTCAACTATTTGAGAAAAATCGAATAATTAGGCAAAAAATGATAAGAAAATTCTGGTGGATGTTACATTAACGATAAGAAAATTCTGGTGGATGTTACATTACCATCCTCCTAAAAAAAAAATTTTTGTCCTCAAAATTTAGTACTTAAGAATAGTTCAGGATACTCTTTCCTCATATCTGATTCCAGTTCCCAGGTATAGTCTTTAGCATTTCCTTTTCCGCATGCTACCTTTACTTGTTGCACGGTTTTGTTTTGAAGTTGCCTGCTGCTTCTGTCTATGATCCGTGCTGGTTGTACGTGGAAAGTCAGGTCCTCTTTTAACTATATTGATTCGGGTTTTAGGAAGTGTGTAGGGTCAGGTTGATATCTTCTGAGTTGAGAAACATGAAAAACATCGTGAAGATTTGACAAATGTGGAGGTAAAGCGATTCAGTATGCAACTAATCCGATTCGGTTCAAGATTTGGAAGGGACTGATAAAGTGAGGACTTAGCTTCTTGACCTTAATGGCTCTACCTATCCCTGTTGTAGGCATACGCTTCAGAAATATGTGGTCTCCTTCTTGAAATTCCAGAGGTTTTCTCCTGATATCCACATAACTTTTCTGATGGCTTTGAGCGGCAAGCATCTTACTTCGAATTTTCTTGGTCTGCTTAGTGGTCTGCTCAACTAAATCAGGCCCCAATAGACTTGATTCTCCTATTTCGTACCAACACAAGGGAGATTGACACTTCCGTCCATACAACGCTTCGTAAGGAGCCATGCCGATGCTAGCGTGATAACTATTATTGTATGCAAATTCGGCTAGTGGCAAGTATCGATCCCAATTCCCACGTTGCTCCATTATATAGGCTCATAGCATATTTTCTAAGGTTTGAATTGTCCTTTCTGTTTGGCCATCCATTTGGGGGTGATATGCAGTGCTTAGGCATAACTTAGTACCAAACGCTCTTTGTAAAGCTCCCAAAAACTGTGAAGTGAAGCTTGGGTCTCGATTAGAGATGATGGTTGAAGGGGTCCCATGCAGCCTTATAATCTCTTGAATATATAATTGTGCTAATTTTTCCAACGGATAATTTGCTTGAATTGGTAGAAAGTGAGCAGATTTGATTAATCTATCCACAATGACCCATACGGCATCATATCCTGTTGGCGTTCTTGGTAATCCCATAACAAAATCCATAGAGATACTCTCCCATTTCCACTCAGGGATTTCCAAGGGTTGTAATATCCTGGATGGTTTCTGATGTTTCGCTTTCACCTTTTGACAGACCAAGCACTTGCTCATAAAGTTTGCCACGTTTGACTTCATGCCTGGTCACCAAAACATTTTTTTGAGGTCTTGATGCATTTTAGCAATTCCAGGATGTACGGTAAATTCACCTTTATGTGCTTCCTCGAATATTCTTTTTCAGAGATCATTCCCTTCGAGTACACACACCCTGTCATGATGTCGCCAGATGCCTTCTTTATCCTGAGCAAAACTCGTTAATTTCCTTGATTGTATGAGATTGATCGTATGTTGAAAATTAGCATCCTGCTGCTGTGCTTGCTGAATTTGTTCCTTAAAGCTACTGGCTATCTTAATTTGGTGTAACTGAAAGGTCTTGGGAGTTATAAGGATTCCCAAATTAAGATCTCGAAAACTCTCAATAAACTCCATCTCTTTAATCTTCATCCAGGCTACAATTAGAGATTTCCTACTCAAAGTATTTGCCACAATATTTGCCTTACCTAGGTGGTATTTCAATTCATATTTGTAGTCCTTAAGAAGTTCCATCCACCTCCGCTGCCTCATATTTAATTCCTTCTGATCAAAGAGGTACTTCAAACTCTTATGATCAGAAAAGACCTCGAACCTCACTCCATACAGGTGATGTTTCCATATCTTCAAAGCAAATACTACTGCTGCTAATTTGAGGTCGTGAGTAGGATAATTCCTTTCATGTGGCTTTAATTGTCGAGAGGCATAAACGACTAAGTTTCCGGTTTGCATCAACACATATCCTAATCCTTGTTTGGATGCATCACAATAGACCTCAAATGGTCCACGAGGGTCTGGTAAGGCTAACACTGGTGTCGTTGTCAACCTTTTTTTCAAATCTTGAAAACTCTGGTCGCACTCCGGTGTTCATTCAAATGGAACATTCTTCCTGGTTAGCTTGGTCAAGGGCAAGGCTATTCGAGAAAAATCCTTAACGAATCGCCTGTAATATCCAGCTAAGCCCAGAAAACTCCTGACTTTAGTGACTGTGGTCGGCCTTTCCCAATTTAGTACTACTTCTACTTTGCTGGGGTCTACGGAGATTCCTCTATAGGATACTACATGGCTGAGAAATTTTACTTCTTTCATCCAAAATTTGCATTTGGATAACTTAGCATAGAGTTTCTTTTCTCTTAAAATTTGCAAAATCAACCGCAAGTGTTTCGCATGCTCTCGCTTCCTCTTCGAATAGACAAGTATGTCATCGATAAAAACCACTACAAACTTGTCTAGATATGGGTGGAATATTTGATTCATATAATCCATGAATATTGCTAGTGCGTTTGTTAGTCCAAACGACAACACAGTATACTCATAGTGCCCGTAACGAGTTCGAAAGGCTGTCTTGGGGATATCTTGTCCAAAACTCGAATTTGATGATATCCGGAATGCAAGCCAATCTTGGAGAATACCATTGCATCTTGTAGTTGGTCCATGAGGTCATCGATCCTTGGCAGTGGATATTTATTCTTAATCGTCACTTTATTCAGCTGCCTATAATCCACGCATAGGCACATGCTCCCATCTTTCTTTTTGACCAACAAGATTGGAGCTCCCCATGGCGATGCGCTTGGCCATATGAATCCTTTTTTCAAAAGCACTTCGATCTGTCCCTTTAGTTCTGTCAGCTCCAAAGGTGACATTCGATACATAGCTATAAATATTGCTCCCGCACCTAGAACTAACTCGATGGTGAACTCAATTTCTCTCTCAGGAGGGAATTCAGGAATATCTTCTGGAAAAACATTAGGATATTCCTTAACAACTGGGACCCCTCTAGTTTCTGTTCAAATTCCATCATATTAGCTGACAGGAGGATGTATCCTTGACTCTTCGACCCATTACAGTTTACTAGTAAAGAGTTTAGATAGAAGAGTGTGGAGACTTAGGGTTCAGAAGATGAGACAGAAGGGAATACCACTATCTTATCGGAGCAATTGAGCATAACTCGATTGGCGGAAAGCCAATCCGTGCTCAGAATTATGTCAAGTCCAAACAAAGGAAGACAAATCAAATTGGCTACAAAGGTCCTACCCTCAGTTTGAAGAGGAATATTGATGCAAATTTGACTAGTTTTAATAGGTTCATTGGCAGCAATAGAAACCTATAGATCATAAGACAATTCAGAAATTGGCAATTGCAAAATAGCCACACAAGTATGAGAAATAAATGAATGTGAAGCAACCGAATTATAGAGTACAGTTAGAGTCTCATCGTCTACTTCACAGGTACCTTAGATTAGTCCTTCAGACTTGTCAGCTTCATCTGCATTCATTGTAAAGACCAGTCCTTAACGTTGAGGCCTAGACGATTATAGTGGATTCCTGGTTGGACACTTGTAAATTTTGTGGCCTAGCTTGCCACACCCATAGCAGACATTCTGGCGGCCTGCCAAACACGGCCGATCACCATGATTCTTACAACATTTCGTGCAAGTTAGATTCGGAAGGGGCCTTTGGGGTTACTTGCCTTTGTTGCCCACCGGTTGAAATCTTCTCTGGTGTTGTAAGTTAGGCTTGAATTTTGGGCTTTGCGGTGCCAACCCCTTCTTGAAACTACCATTAGATGCCTTGGCTGCAACCAGTTTCAAGTTGCAATCTTCCACAAGTCGGCATTTATTTACCAATGTGGGGAAATCTCTAATCTCCATTGGCCCTATTGCGATAAGAATATCTTCTCATAACCCTCCTTCGAATTTGACGCACTTCCAAGCTGCATCTGGGTTCCACTGGTAAATTGTAGAAAATTTAAATAGCTCTTCAAACCCGGCAATATATTCGGATATCGTCCGGTTTCCTTGACGAAGTTGCATAAACTCTAGTTCTTTGGCATTTTGAACTGAGGCAAGAAAGTACTTTTGGTAGAAAACATCTCTAAACACCATCTAGGTGACTGCCGTATGAGATTCTTTGAATAGTCTTTGTACACCGTTCCACCAAAACTCTGCATCTGTTTCAAGCATATAGGTGGCAAAAGTCACCTTCTGATGATCCGAACAATCTAGGACAGAAAAAATCTTCTCCATGGCTTTGATCCATTCATCGGCTTTATCAGGGTCATACGCCCCTCGAAAGTTGGGCGGGTTTGCCTTCCTGAACTCAACAAATTTAAGGTAGTCTAGGTCAGCTCCTGGGCCATGTGGATTTCCTCCACAGTTTGCCACAGGTCGCCTGCCTAATCGATCCATCATCTGGTGAGCTGCTGCGGCCTGTTCCCGCATCTCATGAGCTATTTCTTCTACTGTGTCCATAAGGTCAATGGGATCCTCTTGAGCAGGTTCTATGCATGGCCTACTTCACCTTCCGGAAGCCATTAAGTTTTGGGCACATAAAACAAAAGTTATAAAGTTAATCAGGCTCAATACTAAGTATAATATGCTAGTAAATAGCAGCTCACACGATCAGGCACTTCATACACGTGCACATCTACATCTCAATCGTACAGGCAGAATCTAGTGCATGTTATCAGCCAAAAATATAGAATATACGCAAAGCATAGTCAGTCCAATCCTCAGGCCTTAGCTAGGATGAACTGCTCTGATACCAAAAATGTAACACCCTACCAATTTAATGTTATGCTTAAGTCATAGTATGAAATTAAGTATATTGTGTTACCATGTTGATACTCTGCTTACTATTTGCTTATTATATCCCATCTCTTTGTTTTTTTTTGTAAACAGGCTAAACGGCGTGCTGTATATAATGAATGTGCTCAACATTGTAAAAGGTAACAAAGTTTAATAAAACACAACAGAAAAGATGAGAATAAGTAATATTTTATCAACTGTATACGTACATATATAGGTCAGAAGCCAACGCTTCAGTTTATGCACAGATTCAAAATAGGATACATAAGTGGGGCTGGGTTACCAAAAAGACATAAGGCCTTTGTCAGTCAAAAACGATCCCATGGGGTCCTTAGAGGACATTTCAAACTAGCTGATATACTTACGGCTAAGCTTATGACCCAGTGCTGCACACTGCCAAAAGATAGTCATGTTGTACACTGTAACCTACAACTAGGACCTACTCAGTCAGGTAGCCGTTGGCCATACCAGGCCCCGGTGGGGAGTAGTCTACACTGGGTCCCGAGGAGGATAACGAGCTAGTGGCCTTAGAAGGGTCGCTCTCGGAGCTGAGCAGAATGTCTGGAACCATCTGTCGGGGTGACTCCCATGGAGGGCTAGCAGGAGTTGTAGGTGCTGGAGGTGCTGGAGGTACTGGAGGAGGGTGTGACACATGCAACGGGACCGCAGCGACAGGGTGAAAAGCAGGATGAAATAGAGGGACAACAAATTCCTATTACTAAAAAGGTAGAGATGAAAATGGCAGGAGCCGGCTATATACAGCGAGTCCACTATGGGATCATGGTGGAGTTGCAGGTCAGGGATCTCAATAAACAGGGTGGCGGTCGATTCCATCTCCAGGGTTTAAGAATGATGCGGAAATATAAAACGAAGTGAGAATTTAAAGAAATTCTCAGTAGGGTTCGCGTACGGTATTTAAACTGACGTCACATTCATTCTCAATTGCCTCTATTTTTACTTAGTTATAAAAGCATGGGATCAAATTGAACTATTTATATTTAATAAGTTTAAGAAAACATCTGATCCGAGGGAAGATTCAATTTTACTTAGGACAGTATAGGAAACAGAATAAACTACTAATAGTGATATACAGAATAATGAGCAGAATACATGAACATACAAAGATTAGTAAATATAATGCATAAATCAGTAAACAACTTGTAATGACTATTCAATGTGATCATGCAAAACTCATTCTTGAACTTATCTTGATAAACTTTTCCATTACCTGGTCCCCTGGGAGTTCTTAGCCATTTAGACTCCTGGGTAATAGTCTGCTTTTCAGGATCGAGCTAATTCCTATATAGGAATGCCGGGTTTACTTTCTCCGACCTTCCCACCGATCTATTCTCCTTAATTTTAATCCGGGGCTGGCCCAAGTACCATAGAACTTTCATCATAACATAACCTTTATGTTCATCATAACATAACCTTTGTAAATTCTTGGAAAATGCACATGTATCGTATAACTCATGCATAGGCTTTACCGAAATTTCGGCAGCATAATGGAACGTGTTCGTTTCCCCATGAATAGTGCTAGTACTCAGAACACCAATTTCTCATAGAAATCATAACATTTCATTCATATTTCAAGCATCACATTCATGGTACAATTACTGTAATTAAAACATGGTTGCTGTCTCAACACTTACATTCAACTCGATTTTTGTAAATCAGGCCAAAATTTCTATTTAACTCATCTGGACCTCAATTTTGGATATGTTAAAGTGTTATGTGTCTATTTTCCAACCTCTTTAGTCCCATCTAATTTTGATAAATAAAGCTCAAGTTATTTAAGTTTTATCCTGGCTATTCTATAGTTGGCCAGAATTATACACTTAAAAGTGAAAATCCACAAAAAATCGAAAACTAGTTCAAATCATATGAAATTGATCTCATAGTAAAGCTAATAGGACAAGCTTTCATTTTCAAGAAGTTCCATTTCATTTGCTTTAGTAGAGCTTGAGTTATAAGCCCCGAAATTTGACATTCTTAAACTCCCTGTTTTGGCCCTATTTGGACATAGGGCAAATTTCTCAAGCCATTGGGAGCAAACTGGACCGTATCTAACTCTGAAAATTTTAAGGATATTCTACTATGTGTAAGCTTTCTAAAAAAGTTAGTTTCATTCAATTCTAAGCCGTACAGGGCAAGTTTTTCCCTGAACAACCTGGTCTGCCCATAATCAAACTCAAAACCTAGGTCGAACTTCCAAAATTCATATCTTTCTCAATACTAATCCAATGGCCTTATATATATATATATATGTATGGAAAGTCCTGAATGTCTAGTTTCATATAAAAATGGTTTCATCAAATTTAAACGGCTGTAGGCGAAGCCGTACACTCCGCCGTATGGACTGCTGAGGGATTTTGGTTTTCCAGCTCCTCACATTTTCCTACTTTCACCTTTCTTACTTCCTAATCGATTTTAACATCAAAAACAACCAACAAACCAACCAAAGATCATCATATTCATTCAATCATCATATCAAGAATTGAGAAAATAAAGCCACAATTAGCCATCCACAACCAAAATAACAAGAACAAAATTGAACCTCTACCTCTTTGTATGTGATTTTGCTAGATCTTGGAGTTTGGATTGATAAAACCTTGTTAAGCTTGAAGGTTTGATGGAGTTGGTTGAGAAGAGAAGAGAAGAAGAAGGCTGGAATCAGAGGAGAAGTGGCGCAAGTCAGCATGAGGAGGAAGAGAGAAAATTTGATTTAAGCATTGAAGAGGTAGTTGGCTTTGTGAATTTTGATTGACTGAAATTTTGTGGTTGAATTTCAACCATATCTCCTTCTTTTTTGGCTTCCCTTGTGCCACCAATAGCTGAAGGAATGGCTGAGTATTCAGCCATTGGTTATAGGGTTTAAGGTATACAATTTTATTGATCTGGTTCTGACAGTTTAACATATCGTAATCTTACCGATTTCCTTCAAATTGGTAAATCAGTTTAAGAAAATTCCTATGAAAGCTTTTATACTTCTAACCTAATTCCCTCATATTTAAACTCAATTAATTGCTAATTAATTGATCCTAAATAAATATTTAGTTGAATTTTAATTAACTTCAACTATTTGATAAAAACCGAATAATTAGGCGAAAAATGATAAGAAAATTCCGGTGGATATTACAATAAAACTATGAACATTCCAAGAATTTAAAGCTCAAAAAGTTTGCTTCTTGATACATGAAAGTGGCGCAAGTTTTGGTGCCTTCATAAAATTTTATTTTGTTTTGTTTTGAAGACAAGACTACATGTAAAAGTTTAATCATTTTGAAATATGAAGCCTTTTTAAGTTATAAAAATGATATATTGTCACTTTATGTCTTAGAAATCAAACTTTAAAGATAAGACCTTTCATAAAGTTTCAAACTTTAGTCAAGAGTGAATTCTTTAAGTCATTCAATGTTGTTTTATAACCTTTAATTCATAAAGTTTAGATCTTGAGTCAAAACAATGCTTAAAAGTGTCAACTTTTATAAAGATCAAGACTTACTAACTTTAAAGTTAATGTTTTATATCCCTAGTTCATAAAGTAGGAACCTTTTTGACTTTAAGAAAACTTTAAATCATAAAGTTGAGACTTTGATGGTCTTTGGATAAATAAAGGTGTCAACTTTCATAAAGAATAAGACTTTTTTGTTCAAAAGTTAGTACCTTGTATCATTACTTCATAAAGATTTAATCTTTAAGTCAAGAGTATAATTGTAGGGGCACTTACTTTCATAAAGAATCAAAATTTATGACTACTTTATAAAGAGTAATAACTTTTATAATACTTAAGGTAATATCTTGTCATGATAGTGATAAAAGCTTGAAACTTTGCAACTTGGATAAGTTAAAATCACCCTTTGTAATTAGTGAACATGGTGTTGTTGGGTTCATGAGTGTGGTTATGCATTGTCATGACCCAAGGATTAGAGGGATCTCAAACTCCTTGGGAACAGAAGTATGATTAGGGCCTCTGAGCATACCATGAACCTAGGAATCACTAAGTACGCTATCCAAGGAAAGGAAACAATTACTTAACTTAATTAAATTGAACAAATGACTCATAAGACATGTACTCAAGTAAAAGGTAATTTCACATAAGAACTAAGCAATTAAAAGACCACATACATATATTTTAACTATCTGATTCTTTCATGGATAACCACGGGAAATCATATGATGATTCATAAGATTCTTCACAAAGAGTAACACAACTATGAACTCCTTTAGGATATGAATGTATGATGTTATTCGACATGATGAATGAGAAGTTTACTTGAGCATTGTCTCATGATTGAATGATTAGTGTGAGGATATGATGTGCAATGTTGATTGAAAGTTTTATGATTGGCATTTTGGGGATGCTCCGGTCTAGTCGTTATGCTGCCGGATTTCTATCAAAATTATGGACTTAGTCATATCATTGCATGTGTCTAGTCAAAGAAGCATTATGCATGTAAAGTATAATGATAAGAAAAGAAATCATGGGATATGACCCTTCAATCACTTTAGTAAGGGAAGTGAGAGATAGTGATCGACAAAGACTCAAGGAACCTCTATGGAGGAGGCAAGGGTGACATGGAGGACCCTCCAACTTAGGGGTAACCAATATTGACTTAGTCTAATTTGGTTAGTACTGCGTGGCGACGGTCATGAAATGAGCTCATGTCCAAAAGTAGTCTATTTCAAAGGAAAGTAAAGAATGTTAAGCACATGCTAAAAATGAAAGTAAAGTCAAGTGTAACCATGGTTAAGTCTATGAGATTGCATGTCTTTGCATGTATTTATATTGTCCATTTGCATTATGAATGTTTACTCTATGCTTTCATGTGTATGTTTAGTTATGATGATATAGTTATGATGTTAAGTTTAAAAGCAACCCGCTTCGGAGCTTAAGTTTTCAAGATCATTAAAATTGAATCTATGCTTGCCAACTATTTTTATAATTAAACCTGAAATGACTGTGATGATGACGATGACACAGTGTTTGTCTAGTCGCGATCCTACTAAGAAATCTAGTATTTCTCACTCCTACGTTTCCATGTCGTCTTCAAAGGATGTCGATGTCGGGCACGGTGGTGATCTTTATTGAGTTTCCAGTGTGGTGTTGGCACTTCGACTCGATGCTGAATGCCTCGGTGATGTCTACGAGCGTAGCGATGAGGATCTACATCTTCCATGACCGTACATTTCAGACTCCAGTGATGAGCCCGTTTTTCTGACCACATCAGCCATACGGCGAGGTTACCCTGGATGACATCCGTCCTTACTTTCAACCATTAAGATACCCCACTGACGATGAGATTGATTCGGATACCCGTTTGACTCCAACCATTTCATTGGATTCCGATCCCTCGGAGCCTTCCCATCCGAGTTGTCATGTGGAGATTGACCTTCTGAGCCTTCCTACCCATCGGTGATACATCTGACATTTGATTCTTCTTCTTCAGCAGCTCCTCGTCATACTCCAACCCCAATTCGTGGTCGCAAGTTCATTCATGCCCGTGCTATGCCTCATGGGCGTGGTTCTGCTTGAGGAGGAAGACGCGGTGATGTTGCTCCCGGTGGTTTCGGGATCGGTTTTCTCCTGCCTAATGAGTGATGTGGTAATTGTATGCGGAGCACGAGGATAGCCCATTTTGGTTGTAGTTGTAGGGTTATCATTCTACTGTATGGCATTATTGGGCAGTAGAGATTTCCTATGTATTTTCCTTTATGATATATTTGGTAGGTTTCTTGTATAGGGCTGACAGTAGGTATTAGAGCCATCATTATCTCTATGTATGACTTCTGGTAACACTATTATTATATTAAATATGAATGGCCGTGGAATGAATGTTATGTTTATCTAAGTTATTGTTATTCTTGTCGCTTCTATTTATTTTTATTTGCACTATATGTATGAGATGGCGATGTTTATATTATGCGTTCACGATGCGTTCATGGCTCTTGGCTTTCAAAATATTTTATTCATTATTTTTTAAAAAAAAACCCCCTATTTTCATTACAAAGTATTTTCAAATGATAATATTAGTTCCGCGAGCAAAAGTAACAACTAGTAATTCCATAATATGACTTAAGCATAGTATGAGACTATTAGGGTGTTACACATTCTCTCCACCACAGCTCTTGTGCAATTTCAAGGGCCTACACAAACTGCTATAAGGGTTGTGGAAGTTCTCCTTGAACACCTCGGTGGTCTTGTGCAGGCCTGAAGCAGGTGGAATCCAAATATATTATAAACAATAGACTAAGTCATGTATCTATTAATTAAATATTCTATCACAATTAAATATTCATAGTAAATTTAAATTTGAAATTATTTACTAGGATTTACCATGATATCTAAGCTCCATATGCTAGTTCGTGAAACCCTATGAGGGGGTGGACAATAAGGCTTAGGCACCCTGGGAACCAGGTTGGCTAGGGGCAACGGAAGGAGTGGAACTAGATATAGGTGAGGTGCAGACCTCACCTTATAGAGGTGGGGGTAGAGATAGAGAAGGCTGAGAAAGGAATGATGGCTAAAACCCTGGCTTCACATACCTAAGGTTGGGTATAATAACATACTTTTGGATATGTGGGGAATAATTAGGAAGAAGGAGGTAGTGGTAGAGGTAGTAGTAACAATGGTAGGGGTGGTGGATGGAGCACGAGTACGAGGGGATATCCCATGCTTCTTCGGTTGATCCCTACCTCATCTAGGACTAGAAGATCCTTGTCCTACCATAAATGACCTATATAACATGTGTATAAATCAATAAATGTATATAACAAACATAACATGCATATAACTATAAATGAAAAGAATTAAACTATAACATCAAAATAGATATGCACAAAATTTAAAACATAAGACATATATTAACTAAATAAAGACACAAGACACTTGGCATTTTGTTAATAAGAAAGTTGAGGATTATCTTCATCATTCTCGGTTTCAATATCATTATCTAATTCCTCATCCTCATCCTTAATACTTCCCTCTCTCTCATCAAATTGACTCATTAAAGATTGCCTTAGGAGTTCAATTATGTTAACTTCCCTTGAGATAGAACATAGATTAGAGAAGATGTGGGTATCAACAATAACCTTGGAAGAACTTGGATGATCGATTTAATAAGCTTACTTAGATACTTCTTTAACCTCTACTCGACCCCTTGGTTTGCATTTTATTACCACCCTCTGTAACATCCTCAATTTCCTGTCATGCTAAATTACCTCAATAACCCTGAGTAATTAGGCACTTAATGAGAAATTATGAGATTAAGGCTTAATTAAGGAATTAACAAAGTATTTATGAGTTAACTCTGATGAGAAAAGTTAAGAGAATACTTAATTAAGATTAGAGAATCTCTAATTAAGCAAGTCAAACTCTTAATAGCTTAATTAAGCACTAATCACACATAACTAGCTTAATCGAGTTTAATTAAGGATAATTAAGCTTAATCGTAAGATTAATTTTTATTAATCATGATCACATGAGTTAATCACTAATCCTTGCTTAATCATGATAATTGTAACACCCTACTAATTTAATGTTATGCTTAAGTCATAGCATGTAACTTAGCAGTTGCGTCACCGTGTTAGTATTCCACTTGTCTTTTTACTTTAACTAAATATACCTGAGGGCACCAAGAGTATCTAAACAAAAGACGTGGTGCTTCATATATAAGAAGCATGATTAGCATTGCAATGCGTTATAAATAAATAAATAAACAATATAATAGAAAGATTCAGTAAAGTAGTATAACATCCACTACACACACACACACACACACACACACACATATATATATTAGAAGCTAAAGCTTCAGTTTTTGTAGATGTGCAAAAGATGGATATAAAAGGCCAGTACACACAAAAAGAAATATGGCCCGTGTCAGTGAAGTGCAATCCTATATGGTCCCTAAGGGACGTTTCAAGCTAGTGTACCTACTAAACTACTACTCTCGTCGCCCAGTGTAAAGTACTACCAAAAGAGGTTCATACTGTATAACATAGTTTGCAAATCAGAGTCTACTCCATCAAGTAGTCGTTGCCTATATCAGGTCCGGCCAAAGCGTAATCTGCGTTAGGTTTAGAGGAGGAGGAGGGTGAATCAGTCACCTCAGAGGGGTCACTCTTAGAGCTGAACGGAATATCCTGGACCATTTGTGGAGGGGAATAAGGTAGAGGAGCTACTGGGGCTGTAGGCACTGCAGGTGCTACAGGTGGTGGAGGAGGTGTAAGGTGTGCTACATGCAAAGGGATGACAAATTATGGAACAGCAGGATCAAATGTGGGGTGAAATAGGGGAATCGCAAATTCTCTATGACTAAAAAGATAAAGAAGGAAATGGCAAGAGCCAAGTATATACAGCGAATCAAACATCATATGGTAATGCAGCTGCATATCAGGGATCTTAAGGAAAAGTACAGCCGTCGCTTCCATCACCAGAATCTGAGAATGATGCGGAAATATGAAACATGTAAGGTCCTACTCTATCTACTATATTTAGTTAATTGTAGTATAGTATGTTAAAGGTTTTTATTTAAAATTTATTATTTATAGTCCCGACTATGATTTACACGACGAATCTTTCTCTTTATTTCGCGTGCAGAAGAACTTAAGCGTATAACGTGAAACCATAATGTCATACAAACTGAAATAATGAAAGGAATGCAGTAGAAATTTTTCTGAATTTATGCACATATACTGAAAGGTAAATATATATATATCTGCATCCATAGAGGACATCCTCTGATATATACACTGTAAGGAATACATGTAGGGCCAGTACATACCAAAAAGATCCTGGCCGATATCATAAAAGTGCATCCTAAGAGTCCTCATAGGACATTTAAGTACAAGTCAAAGTCCTAACAAAACTACTCCTATGGCCCAATACATCATCCTGTCAAAAGAGGGCCATCATGTACAGCAGCTAGCCAAATATATCTACTACGGGGTCAGGTACCCGTTGGCCATAGTAGGCCCAGTCGGGGAGGAGTCATCAGGTCCGGATGAGGAGGACGAAGAGTCGGTGGCCTCGGACGGGTCATCCTCGGCGTCCATCGGGTCTCCGGGAACCATATGTAGAGGTGAGGCTGGTATGGGATCCGCCTGAGCCGCAGGTGCGGGAGGAGGTGCCGGATGCGCTACGGATATGGGGAAGGCGAAATATGGAACAGTGGGGTCGAACAAGGGGTGGAAGAGTGGCACCGTGAAGTCACTGCTGCTGAAAAAGTATACCCTAAATCGGCACGAGCCGACTATGTACAACGAGTCGTAGGTGGGGTTGTAATGAAGCTGCATATGCGGGAACTCAATGAACACCACATTGCCGCGTCCATCGTACTGATCTGAAAGTAAAATGGGTACTACATAGGGTGAGAATTCTTCAAACTCTCAGTAGGGTTCTATATTCCTAAAGTTATCTCATCTTAACCCCTAATGGCTTCGGTCTTTTATTATGATAACTATGAACATGATCGGAGGTAGTGAATAAGTCTAACTATTAACAGTAGAATAGCAGATTACAAAATATACATGCATAACTCAAGTATACAATTCCACAACATTTAATACCCTTAATGCGTGTAAAAAGGGAATATACTCATAACTTTACTCTTATCCTTCCTCTAAGTTTGACTCTTTCTTAAAATCTTTACACCCACTCAGCATAAATGGTAATGAGCTCATACCGTGGCCGTCGCCACCTTAAATATTCGGTACTTACACTAGCTGGGTCTAATGCCATGCCTCATGTAAGACCTATCCCCTATACTCACACTAGCTGGGTCTAATGCCATGCCTCATGTGAGTCGTGGGTGAGGGGAACTTAAATAAGCTTATCCTCTTACTCGAGGATTATATATGTTCCAGCTTAAACTTATAATCTCATAATCAATCATAATGCTTACCGAAATTTGGGCAGCATAACGGATCACATCCGCTTCCCCATGAATAGTGCCAGCAGCAACAATTCCAGTAATTCTCAACAATAGTTCAATAATTTCTATAACAGTATATACAATGTTCATAACAATATAGGATTCTCATAATAATACTGGGCATGCATACTTGTTATAATCAAGAGAAGAGTAAACTAAAAATTTGGGTGCTGCCACCAAATGCTTCCTATTCTGCCCGGTTAGTGTTTCCTCTGAGTTTATTGCTACACAACTCCAATGGATCTGAAATTTTAATATGTTGAAGCCCTATGTGTCTAGTTTCTAACCTCTTTGGTCCCGTTCAATTTTGATATCTACAACTCAAGATATTGTCATTTTATTCTGGCTTGGTCTATAACTAAACTGAACAGCACTCTAAAATGTTAAAATCTGTTAAAATTCGAATCCTAAGGGTATGGCTACCAAACCTATGTCATTTTGAAGCTAGGATATGAAATTTTATCCTCCAATAAGTCCCACATCATTTGGCCAACCACAGCTTAAGTAATAAAACCTCAAATTCAGGTGTTACAAACTGCCCTGTTTTGGCCTAAGCAGAATCAGGGGTGACTTTAGAAAATTTCTGGGAGTTACTCAAATTAGGTCTGAATCCGAAATTTTAATAGCATAAACTACTGGATCTTAGCTTTCTATAGAATCTTGTTCCACCTAAATCCAAGTTATATGGAGTGAGATATGGCTCACGTAAGCTTCCCTGCCCGAAATCAAATTCTGAAACTTAGGTCAAACTTCAAAAATTCATAACTAATTCTATACTGATCCAATGACTTAATAATTTATATGTATGGAAATCTCTGGATGTCTAGTTTCATCTAAAAATATTTTCATAGAATTTAAACGGTGGGAACTGAGGGACAGAGGGCATTTCGTACGGAAAACCCTAAGAGAACTCTGTTTCCAGACTTGCTGATTTCTCTCCTTTCTTGATCTACCCCATTGATCTATCACCTCTTCACTCATCCCATCATTTTTCCACCCATAATTCATCAAGATCAGCAAGAAGACAGATCAGAAACCATATCCAATCCAGATTTAATCAACAATACAAACATCTATTCAAAGCTTTAAACCCTACCTCCTTTGAGTTCCAACTTGATTCTTCAAAAGAACTTCAAATCTCCAAAGTGAAGAGTGTACGAAGTGAAGAGAGATGAAGAAGAGGAAAAGAAAAAAATGGAGGAGGGAGGAAGAAGGAGGGTGGTGGATGAGATAAGGAGAGGAAAGTGAGAGAGAGAAGATATTTTGAAGTGTAATAATTGAAGGGGGAGTTGTCGCGGTGTGATTGGTCCTTTAATCTTGTGGCCTCAATTGAGCCACAAGGTGAACTGTGGACCGTCTGATGGTGGTGGGGTGGATGGTCTCCCCACCTTTGGATCCAGGGCCATTAATATTATTTTATTCCAGTAGTTTAAGTTGTTGAAGTTTTATCGGATCTTCCCCCAACCGGAGATTCGGTATTTGCCCGATTTCGCATTCGCCTTTACCTTAGTTTCTACTTTAAATTTTCCATTCTAATCTACCTAACTAACATCCATTTGAATCCTAATAAATCTTAAATGGTTCATAGCTAATCTTACTCGCGTGAATTAATCGAGAAAATTGATTAATAACAGGCGATTGAATTTTCGGACGTCACAAAACAAAGTGAGAATTTGAAGAAATTCTCAATAGGATTCGTGTGTTGTGTTATACTGACGTCGCATTTATTCTCAGTTGCTTCGGTTCTTATTTGATTATAAAAAAATTAATATCAAAGTAAACTGCCCTCATTTATTAAGTTTAAGAAATACCTAGTCTGAAGTAAGATTCAATGTTACTTAAGACAGTAAAAATAGAGTAAGCAATTATATGACAATATATAGTATAAAGAGTAGAATGAATAAGCAAGCATTAGTAAAAGAACATAATATTCAACTCATAAACAGCTAACATAACTATGAAATGCAATCACGAATATGCTCATGAGTCCTCTTTTTCTCTTTAATTCTTATTCTTGGTGTCATAAACTTTTCTGTTACTTGGTCCCCTGAGAGTTCTTGGCCATACAACTCCCAAGTAATAGTCTGTTTCTCAGAATCAAGCTCGTTCCTATACAAGAATGTTGGATTTACTTTCCTCAACCTTCCCACTGATCTATTCCCCTTAACTTTAATCCGAGGCTGGCCCAAGTATTATGGAACTTTCCTCATAACCAAATTCTTATAAGCTTCATGCAAGTATGCACATGTATTAATGTGTGTCTCATAATTTATATATAATCTTTGCTGAAATTTCAGCAGTATGACGGATTGTGTCTGCTTTCCCATGAATAGTGCCAGTACCATAGACAATCAATTACTTAGAAAATCACAAGAGTGCATTCACATATTAATATCAATCTCATAGAGATAATAATTGCACTTGAATTTAAGTTGTTGTTTATGTACCTTCATTCTCCCGATTTTTGTAAAATAAGCCATAATTTCTATTTAATTCATTTGGACATAAATTTTGAATATGTTAGAGTACTATTTGTCTAGTTTCCAACCCTTTTAGTCCCATCTCATTTTGATACATGTAGTTCAAGTTATTAGAAATTTATCTCGGACTGCCTTGCAACTAGCCAGAATTACACACTCAAAAGTAAAAATTCACTAAAAATAGAAACTTACTTGGATTCTTATCTATGTCCATTTAAAGCTTATTGATCAAATTTTCATATCCAAAATGTTTCACTTCATTTGACTAAGGAGAGCTCAAGTTATGAGCTCACAAAATTGATAAACTCGGATTACCCTGCCTCTGTCCCAATAGAACAAAGGGCAACTTCAATAATTTATTGGGAATTATATAAAACGAATTTGACCATGAATTTTTTATATCATATTCTTCTATGTCTTACCTTTCTAAAAATTTTGTTCACTTTATTCTAAGTTGTCTAGGGCAAGTTTTGCCCTGAACAACCTCCCCTGCCCAGAATCAAACTTAGAAACCGAGGGCAAACTTCCAAAATTTATATCTCCCTCAATACTAACCCAATGGCATTATAATTTATGTGCATGGAAAGCCTTAGAAATCTAGTATCATCTACAAATAGTTTCATCTTAGTTTGGTGCCTATAGTCAATTCCGTACAGTACGCAAGTACGGATGCCATAGGAATTTTGAGAAAAACCTGGTTCTATTTGGTTCTTTCAAGTAATTATCATTTAAGCTTCAAGTTAACTCAAACAAAACCATACCAAATCATCCTTAAATCACCTAATAAACATCATACAATATCACCTTCATAAAAAAAATTAGATCAACCATAGCCACCAAGCCAAGCACAATAATCAAATCAAGAGGATCTTACTTTCAACTTGATACCAATACCAGCTAGTTTGAGATTTTTGTGGCCAAGAGCTAATAGGAATTGAAGATGGAGGGAAGTGGGGATGAGCTGAAAAGAGAATTGAAGGAGAGAAAAGGCAGCAGATGGCATGCAGAAAAAGAGAAAGGATTAGAGAGAATTGTGATATTTTTAAAAGGTAAGTGGTTGGAATGAAGGCTTGTGATTGGAGGAAAGATTAAGGGGTTATAATGAGTCCAAATCCTTCCTCTTTTTGGGCAGCAGCTGGACATCCAAATTTGAATAAGAGTGGCTAAATTTTAGCCACTCATTTTAGGGTTTTAGGTGCATAATTTTGTTGATTCGGTTCCGACAGTTTAAAATACCGAAATTCTATCGGTTCCCTTCAAATCGGTAAAATGATTTGGAAAATTTTTTGTGAGGATATCTATGTGCCTATTCCTATTCCCTCAAGTCTAATCCATGTAATTAACATCTAATTAATTTCTAGTTAGCTTCTAATTGACTTTTAATTAAATATTTAATTGATTTCTAATTAATTTCATTGTTTCATTAAAACCGAACAAATCAATTAAAACGATAGAATTTTTTGAGCGTTACATTAATTAAGTTGCAAAAGTACATAATCATATGATTAAATTCAAATTTAGTTAACTAGATAATAAAGTAAGGAGTGATGTCACTAAAGTATAAAGTATTAGATAAGAGTGCTTTATGTAAGAGTAAGTACATGATTTGTTCCCCCCTCATCCATTTTGTCTCTCGAAACCTTAATTAGCACAAAATTAAGAAAATATCTTCTCCTCCAAAGCCTAATATGTTACGGTCTCAAAACACACATACACACACACATACATCTTCACTTTTCATTTTTTATTTTTCAACTTCTATTCTCTCTCTAAGTTTCCTACTCTTCCAACTTCTCTCTATATTCCATTTTCTTCTTCTCCACCTTCTTCATCATTCTCCACCTATATAACCAAACTTTATTCACTTAGCCCTTCAAAGACCACATCTTTTGGTCTTTGGAGAAGAGATCTAAACACTAAAAGACTCATTTTCAAGAGAACTCAAGAGCTTCCATCTTTAACCTCTCAAAACTGCCACCACTATTATCAAAGGAGGAGTCTCCTTCATCTTCTTCTTCTCCTTCAAGGATGCCTTTTTTAAGCTTAGATAGTGATCTCTACTCTTTTCTTTTGTTTACTTAAGGAAGCTTGAAGTTTGGTTCCTCTCATGAACAAGATCTTCAAGTGAAATCTTGAGAAAAACTCTCATGCTCTTTATGAGCAAAAGTTTCCCATTTTAGCAAAAAGTGTTCATATTCTTCTTTATAAGATGTTCTTGGTTATTTGAAAGCTTGTTGAATGCCTCGAAGTTTTTATTTTTCTTTCTTGATGCATGAGATCTTGATGTTTCTTGCGAGTTGTTTGAAAAAGAATGATGTTCTTGGTGGTATTTTGTTTAAAGTTTGTTCCTTTTTTTTATAATGGGCTTATGATTAGAAAAGTTTCATCTTTACATATTTTTCATGACTTGATAAGACTATGAACATTCCAAAAGTAGAAAGCTTTAAAATTTTGCTATGAAAAGCGACGCTATTATATGGGTGTCACATGGTTTCATTTTGTTATTTTGAAGATAAGAATATGTGTAAAGGTTCAATCTTGTTGGAACATGAAGCTCTTTAAGTCATAAAAAATGAAAACTTGTCACCTTATGTCTTAAAAATGGAATCTTGAATACAAGACCTTCCATAAAGTTTCAAACTTTAGTCAAGAATGAAATTTTAAGTCATAAAAGTGTTGACTTGCAACTTTTAATTTATAAAGTTTGTATCTTGAGCCAAAATAATGCATAAAGTAGGAATATTTTAGACTTTAAGACAATCTTAAGTCATAAAGTTGAGACCTTGATGGTCTTAAAATAATTAAAAGTGTCAACTTTCATAAAGAATAAAACTTTTTAGTTCTAAAGCTAATATCTTATATCATTATTTTGACAAGATTTAATCTTTAAGATAAGAGCATAATTTTAGAGGCACATACTTTCTTAAAGAATGAAACTTTATAATTACTTTATAAAGAATGATAACTTTTATAACATTAAAGGTAAAATCTTGTTATGTTAATGATAAAAACTTGAAACTTTGCAACTTGGATAAGTTAAAAATCACCCTTGGTGATTAGTGAACATGGTGTTGTTGGGTTCATTAGTGTGATTATGTATTGTCATGACCCAAGAACTAGAGGGATCTCAAAATTCTTAGGAACCGAAGTATGATTAGGGCCTCTGAGCATACCATGAACCTAAAAATCACTAAGTGCACTATCTCAAGAAAAGGAAATAATTATCTAACTTAGTTAACTTGAACAAGTGTTCTATAAGATATGCACTCGAGTAAAAAATAATTTCCCACAAGGACTAAGTAACTAAAAGGCTACATACAATCACGGGAAATCATATGATGACTCATAAGATCTTCCACAAAGAATAACACAACTATGAACCTTTCAAGGTATGAATGTATGATGCCATTCGGCATAATGTATGACAAGTTTGATTGTGCATTATCTCATGAATGAATGATTGGTGTGATGATATGAGATGGATATAATGGACTATTGGTTAAAAGTTTTATGATTGGCATTTTGAGGAAGCTCCGATCTAGCCGCCATACTGCCGAATTTCCGTCAAAATTATGGACTTAGTTATATCATTGCATATGTCTTGCCAAAGAAGTACTATGCATGTAAATTATAATGATAAGAAAAGAAAAAATGGGATATGACCTTTCAATCACTTTCGTAAGGGAAGTGAGAGACGGTGATCCAAAAAGACTCAAGGAATCTCTATGGGTAAGGCAGGGTGTCATGGAGGACCCTTTAACTTAGAAGTAACCATTATCAGCTTAGTCTGATTTGGTTAGTAATGCGTGACGATGGTCACGGAATGAGCTCATATCCAAAAGCAGTCTATTTCAAAGGAAAAGTAAAGAATGTTAAGCACGTGCTAAGAATGAAAGTAAAGTTAAAGTAAAACCATGGTTAAGTCTATGAGGTTGCATGTTGATGCATGTATCTACATTGTCCATATGCATTATGAATGTTTATTCCATGCTTTCGTATGTATGTTTACTTATGATGATTTGATTATGACATTAAGTTTAAACGTAACCTGCTTAGGGACTTATGTTTTCAAAAATCATTAAAATTGAATCTATGCATGTCCATTATTTTTATAATTAAACTCGAAGTGGTTGGGACGATGACGATGACATAGTGTTTGTCTAGTGGCAATCTTACTAAGAAATCTAGTATTTCTTACTCCTACATTTTCATGTCATCTTCAAAAGATGCTGGCTTCGAGCACAGTGGTGATCTTGATTAAGCTCCTAGTTTGGCATTGGTGCTTTGACCCAGTGTTGAATGCCTCTATGATGTCTACAATCACATTTATGAAGGTCTACATCTTTCACGACCGTCCGTATCAAGGGCCAGTTATGAGCCCGTTTTTCCGCCCACATCAGTCATACGACAAAGTTACCCTGGATGACATCTGCCCCTAGTTTCAACCGCTGAGGTACCCCACTGATAGAAAGTCTGACTCGAATACCTACCTGACCCCAACTGTTTCTTTGGATTCCGATCCTTTGGAGCCATCCTACCCAAGCTATCTTGTGGAGTTTGACCTATCTGAGCCCTCTTACTCTTCAGTGATTTGCTTGACGTCTGATTTGTTTTCTTCTTTAGCAACTCCTCATCACGCACCACTCCCGATTTGTAGCTGCGGGTTCATTCGTACCCCTCCTGTTCCTTGTGGACGTAGGCGTGCTCGAGGAGGAGAACATGGCGATGTTGCTCCTAGTGGATTTGAGAATGGTTTCCTCCCGCCCTATGAGTGACGTGGTGATTGCATGCGGAGCCGAGCATGAGGATAACCCTTTTTGTTTGTAGTTATAGGGTTATCATTTTATTGTATGGCATGCTTAGGCAGTAGAGATTTCTGATGTACTTTTCTTTTGATGTATTTAGTTAGGTTGCTTTTGTAAGGCCAACAGTAGATATCGGATCCATTATCTCTTTATGTATGACTCCTAGCATTACTATTGTGATAGTAACTATGATGGTTGTGGAATGAATGTTATATTTACCTAAGATATTTGTTATTCTTGCTGCCTCTATTCATTTTATTTGCATCGTTTATTGAGATAGAGACATTCAACTTTACATGTTCATAATGCGTTCATGGCTCTTGGTTTTCAAAAGGGTTTACTTGTTATTGTTCAAAAAAAAATTTACCCCTATTTTCATTTATAAAGTAATTTCAAAGGGTAATGTTAGTTCACGAGCAAAAGTAATAACTAATAATTCCATAATATGACTAAAGTATAGTATGGTAATATTAGGGTGTTACACCCTCCAGTTAGATTTGCACTTTCTGGGTATGGCAGGTAATAAACTTGTCTTGCATTTTAGGTGATAATAAATGGATCAAATTTTTCATATCTTTTAGTGTGCACAATATGATCAAATATATGTTCTTCTGAGCATGTGTCGCATCCAAACAATGACAGACTAAGTGATCTTTTCAATAGGGTAGTTCTAGAATATACTTTGTTTGGTTCAATTGTGTTCTAACCCATAGGCAGGCAATCTAATGGATTTCCCAACTTCTCTAATCTTTGGAAGTCGTGTAACATCCCTAATTTTCCTTACACTAATTACCTCAGTAACTTTGAGTAATTAGGCACTCAATGAAAAATTAAGAGATAAAAGCTTAATCGAAAGTAAAAAGGGTAATTAAAGAGAGAAAGATTAAAAGAATGCTTAACTAAGATTAGAAACTTGTTAATTAAGTAAATCAAACCCCCAAGAGACTAATTAAACACTAATCACTAATAATTAACTTAATCAAAGTTAATTAAGATTTTGATTTTGCTAATCATGGAAATGTAAGTTAATCACTAATCCTTAATTAATTAAGTCACGTAAGTAGCAAGAACACTTGATCTCATCATCAAATTCAAAACTAAAAGTCAACTAGACAACAAAGTATATATAACATCATCAAAAGCAAAAAGTAAAAGAAAATGCTTTTTGTAAGACAAGTAAAACCTTTTGTCTAAAGTGATCAACTTAACCATCCAATTTATCCCCTTAATTACAAAACAAATGAAAATATCTCCCTCCCCTAATGCTATAACACCCATGGCCAAGCACCCCTCACCCACACCCATTCATATTTTCATTAAACGCACTTTTTTTTCTCTAAGTTTCCTTCATAATCTCTTATCTCCAAGAGAACCCAACTCTCTCTCTGCTTTTTATCCTTTTCTTTCCAAGTTCTTGAACCTTCATAACCATTCTCACCAAACCTTGTGAAAGCTATATCTTCTAGCTTTTACAAACACACAAATACAAATTCTCATCCAAGCAAAGAAGTAACAAGGCTTCATCTTTCTCCTTTGCCAAAATCGTGGACTCTCTTGGAGCAAAGAGGAAGATTTTCACACTAAGCTTGATGCTTTCTTGTCATATTCATCATCTTGAGTGCTAGGAACATCTACTTAGACTCTTTTTTTTATGACAAGCCATGAATGCTCAAGCTTGACTATAAGTTTGAGTTTCAAGCTTTGTCTCAAAGTTTTTAGCTTCTTAAATGTTGAGAAAATGTTTTCTTTTATGTTTCTTGTAATACCCTAATAATACCATACTATGCTTAAGTCATTTTATGGCATCACTAGTTGTTACTCTTAACTAGCAGAAGTTCTTATCATTGAAATTAGTGTAATATACGAAAATAGCATGTAATTTTTTCTTTGTAAAACCTTTATAGTTTAAAACTGAGCCTTTAAGTGCTTACTTACTCATATACATATGGATGTTGTTCTTTATATCGCCGAGTGAGTAATAAGACATGTGACAAAATTGAAACAGTATAACACAATACCTTAGGCCAAGAATGTAATCATAGATAATCAAGAGTCATCATTACCCTTAATAATTATCATATATATAATCGATCAAATTAAGTAGCATGACTTCCCACATGCTCTTAATTACACATAAACTGCCCAACTAAGGCTCTTAAGAAAGTGAAAATGCTATGCTACTATCTCAATCCTCCTTAGCTAGGTGAAGAAACATGGCAGTTCTTCGTCTCATCCAGTCAGGTACCATAGGAAGTGCTACCAAGGATGCCATCAACTTCGTCTGAAGACGACAGGGAAACGTAAGAGTGAGAAATACAAGATGTCTTAATAGGATTGCTACTAGACAACACTGTGTCATCATCATCGTCCCAACCATTTCGGGTTAAATTATAAAAACAGTGGACATATATAAGTTCAATTTTAATGATTTCGAAAACTTAAATCTCGAAGCATGTTGCTTTTAAATTTAACATCATAACTAGACATACTTACTAAAACATAGAATAAGCATTCATAATGCAAATGGACAATATAAATACATGCAAAGACATGCATCATCATAGACTTAACCATGGTTATACTTTGACTTTACTTTCATTTTTGGCACGTGCTTAACATTCTTTACTTTCCTTTGAAATAGACTGCTTTTGTAACGTCCCGATTTCCTACTTCCGACCTTAATAAAATGTTAGAATTCCCGATTTCCGACTTAATCTCAAAGTCTCATGGACTGCCTTGATTTTTCAATTTCCGACCTTATGTATATAATATACGAGTTCCGACCTTCGGTAAATTAGAATATACACGACATCCGAGTTCCGAGTTTATCTCAACCAGGAGTGAACGTGAGATCAGATCTCTGAATTGGTCTCCAAGTTCGACCAAAATTGGCACGAGTTTCGGTCTCAAGTTTATTACCAAGAGCTTTTCATTTCTCTTGATTTTCCAGAGTTCCGAGTTCCGAGATTAAGTTTGGAGTTCCGAGATTCCATAAGTTCCGATTTCCTGGAACATAGGATTAATGATTTGATTCCCAGTCTCCGGTGCTATGCTTAGAATCGATTCAAGTTTACCTAATGTCCCCGACTTCAGGATTTAAGTGTTTGGTTTCACATCCGACTTTGCTTTCAAGTTTCAGAGAAATCAGACCATATTTCCGAGTTTCGATTTCATCTCCAAGATGTGCACGATTTCCGACTTTAAGAAGAGTACGAGTTTTGATGTCACTTTCAGAATACACTGGAAACGAGTCCCACTTTTAGGTGATGTGGAGAGCAATTTTGTCACAAAAAGAGGGCGACGTGGAGAGAAATTTTGTCACAAGAAGAGGGATACATGGCTGAACTCTACCCACAAAAACAGGGAAGGTTGGCTAAAATTCAGCCTTGTGTTTTAGGCCAATCATAACCCTCCAAGTTAACTACCACTCATGCCTATATAACACACTCTCCTCCTCTCATTCAGCCCCACTTTTATGTTGCTTTCTCCTAACTTCAGCTCTCTTTTCTCTTCTCCACTCACCCACTCCATCCAACTTTCAAGTTCAACTAAGTTCCAGCTACAAACTCAAGCCTAACCATATAATAAGAGGTAGAGGTTTATTTCTTGATTAATTCTCTGATTCTTGGACGATTGGTGAAGGCTTATTTTCTCAATCTTTAATGTGTTGATTGATTGATTATGATGATATGAGGCTGGTTGATTGGCTATTTATGAGATTAAAACCAAATTGGAAACAAGAGAGGATGAAGATAGGAAGAGCTGAGAAGCTGGAAAACCTAAGATCCTCAGCAATCCGTACGACAGAGTGTATGGCTCTGCCTACTGCCATTCAAAATCGATAAAACCATTTTATTGTGACACTAGACATCTAGGGATTTCTATACATATATCATATAATGTCATTGGATTAATATTGAGAGAGATATGAATTTCTGAAGCTTGACCTAGGAACCAAGACATTCACCCGAGCAGTATGGGTTGAAAAGGGTGTAACTCACCCTATACAACTCCAAATTGAGTGAAACTAATTTTGTTAGAAAGCTTATACATAGGAGGACATCCT
Organism: Pterocarpus macrocarpus; assembly: GCA_031439585.1. Lineage (NCBI taxonomy): Eukaryota > Viridiplantae > Streptophyta > Magnoliopsida > Fabales > Fabaceae > Pterocarpus > Pterocarpus macrocarpus. The sequence continues at coordinate 31,319,314 of CM062520.1, forward strand.
ACAAAGAAATTTCGAGTTTGTTACTATCCCCTTTGTTCCCAATGATCTGAAGAAGTTACCCTATGTCCAAACTGAGCCAAAATAGGACAGTTCAGGAAGGCCAAGTTTCGGGGCTTATAACTCGAGCTCCACTAAGGCAAATGAAATGGACTTTTTGCATATGAAAGTTTGTTCTGTTAGCTTTGATATGAGATCAATTTCGTATGATTTGAGCCAATTTTCGATTTTTAGTAGATTTTTACTTTGGAGTATACAATTCTGGCTAGCCACAGGGCAGGCCGGGATAAAACCTGAATAACTTGAGTTATGGTTATCAAAATGAGATGGGACTAAAGAAGTTAGAAAATGACACATAACACTTTAACATATCCAAAATTGAGGTCCAAATGAGTTAAATAGAAATTATGGCATGATTTACAAAAACTGGGTTAAACACAAGTAGTGAGATAGTAAACATGTTTTAAATTGCAATACTTATGCCTTAAATTTGATGATTGAAACATGAATGACATATGTTGAATTACGAATGGAATGAGATGATTTCTTTCATAAGTTGATACGCTGAGTACTGGCACTATTCATGGGAAGTGGACACGTTCCGTTATGTCGCCAAAATTGCAGTAGAGTATATGCATGAGTTATGAGATACATGTAGATGCATGTGCATTTTCAAGGAAGCTATGGAAGTCATGTTATGAGGAACCTACATATTATGTTATGATGAAAGTTCCATGATACTTGGGCCAGCCCCGGATAAAAAGTTAAGGGGAATAGATTGGTGGGGACGTCGGGGAAAGTAAACCCGGCATTCCTGTATAGGAACGAGCTCGATCCTAAAAAGTAGACTATTAACCAGGAGTCTAAAATGGCCAAGAACTCCTAGGGGAACAAGTAATGGGAAATGTTCATGAGTAATAGAAAAGTTTATGAGGAAAGGTTCAAGGGTAAGTTTCACATGATTGCATTAAATGCATAATCACTCTGAATGGTCATTATGAGTCATTTACAGTTTGTTTGTTAAATACACTTACTGCTGCATGTTCATTATTCTGTGTATTGTTGATATTAGTTTATTCTATTCCTTATGTTGTCTTAAGTAAAACTGGACCTTGCCTCAGACCAGACATTTTCTCAACCTTATTAAATATGAATAGTTAAGTTTAATCTCATATTTTTATAATTAAATAAAACCTGAGGCAGCTAAGAATGAACGCGATGTTAGTTAAACGTCATACACGACCCTACTGAGAATTTCCTTAAATTCTCACCTTGTTTTGTATTCCTGCCTCATTCTCAGACATGGACGATGGACTCGACGGCTACCTTCTTCATTGAGATTCCAGACTTGCAGCTCCACCATGACCCCGTAGTAGGCTCATTGTATATAGCCGGCTCTTGCCATTTTCGTCTTTACCTTTTTAGTGATAGGAACTTTGCCGTCTCTTTACACCATCATGCTTTTGATCCTGCTGCCCCATACTTTGTGGTCCCACTGCACGTGGCACACCCTCCACCAGCACCTCCCACACCCACAGCACCTGCAGCTTCTACTGATCCTGTGCCAGAGTCTCCTCCGCAGGCGGTACCAGACGTATAGCTCAGTTCGGAAAGTGACCCTTCTGAGGTCACCAGCTCATCATCCTCCTCTTCCTCAGGACCCAGTACAGACTACTCACCAGCCGAGCCTGGCATGGCCTGTAATGTTTGATTTCCTACTTCCGATTTCATTTAATGTTGAAATTTCCGATTTTCGAGTTTGTCTTATAAATTACGACTTCCGACCTTAGTCATAGTTTCAAATTCCGACTTCGTTTCCAAGGCTTAAGAGCCGGCTGCATTTTCCGATTTCCAACCTTGTGTAAGCGTGTAAGAATTTTGACCTCATCAGTATGAATTCCGATTTCCGATTTCATTTCAAGTGGCTGATGTTTCCAATTTCCGATCTTAAGATTTCCGACTTAACACTAAGTCCGATGTCCGATTTTATCTCGACCAGAAATGGACACGAGATCAGATTTTTGAACTTGTCTCCCGGTCCGAGTCAAATTTTCACGAGTTCCGATCTCGAGTTTAATGCCAAGAGCTCTCATTTCTCTAGCCTCCCGAGTTCCGAGATCGAGGTCCTACAATTCACGACTTCCGACTTTAAGTGCTTGGCTTCACATCAGGCTTTGCTTTCAAGTTTCGAAATAAACTGGATAAATTTCCCGGGTTCTGACTTCATATGCAGGATGTTCACGAGTTCCGACTTTATAGAGAGTACGAGTTCCGATTTCATCTTCAGAATATACTGGAAACTAGTCCCACTTTAGGCGACGTGGAGAGCAATTCTACCACACAAATAAGACGACGTGGAGAGCAAGGTTGGCTGAAACTCAGCCTTATGTTTTGAGGCCAATCAAAACTTTCCAAGTTAACTACTACTCATGCTTATATAACACACTCTCCTCCTCTTCTTCAGACTCTTCTCTCACGTTACATACTTCACTCCAGCTCTCTCTTTTCTTTTCATCACTCACCCAACTCCATCACACTTTGAAATCCTACCAAGTTGCAGCTACAAACTTAAACCAAAATCATTCATAGTAAGAGGTAGAGGTTCTAAATTCTTACTTGACTTTTTGATTCTTGAAGGATTGATGGTGGTCCAATTTCTTAATTTTGATATGTTGATTGAATAATTATGATGAATTATAGCTAAGTTATGGGCTGTTTATGAGGTTAAAACCTGAATTGAAAGTGAGAAAGGATGAAGATATGAAAAAGTTGAGAGGCTGGAAAACTCAAAAACCCTCGGCAGTCCGTACGGCAGAGTGTACGGCTTCGCCTCCTGCCATTAAAAATTAACGAGACCATTTTTAGGTGAAACTAGACATTCAGGGCTTTCCACAAATATATCATAATAGGTCATTGGATTAGTATAGAATTAGTTATGAATTTTTGAAGTTAGACCTAGAAATCTAGGTTCTCACCCAGGCAGCATGGTTTGAGAAGGGTGTATCTCACCCTATACAACCTCAAATTGAGTGCAATGAAAGATGTTTGAAAGCTAACACATGAGAGAACATCCCATAAAAATTTCAGAATTTAATTCATTGTCATTTGTTCCCAGTATATCAATGAAGTTGGCTTAGGTTAAAACTGGCCTAGAATAGGACAGCTCAATAGGGTAATGTTTCGAGACTCATAACTCAAAATCCACTTAGGAAAATGACATGAAACTTAATTCATTTTAAAGCTTGTTGTGTGAGCTTCATTTTGATATAAAATTCGCATGATTTCATCTAGTTTTCGAATTTTAGTGAATTTTCTCCTATAGGAACCTAATTCTGGCTAGGAACAAGACAGGCTGAGATAAAATATTTATATCTAGAGTTATATAATTCAAAACGAGATGGGACCAAAGAGAGTAGAAAGTAGACATATAAAGCTATAACATATCCAAAAATGAGAATTTAATGAGTTGGATTGAATAAAAATTGGAGCATTCCAAACTCGGGCAGAACAGGGAAGGATAAGCTGGAACCTTCTTAATGCTGGATTTGCAATTGTTGAATGATGTTATATGTGTTTATACATGTTTGCTGGTTTATACTGAAATTATTAGTTGTGCAACTGTACTGATTTGTTTGGCACTATTCACGGGAAAGCGGACTCGATCTATTATACCGCCGAAATTTCGGTAAGAAATCCATAAGTTATGAAATTTATGATAACTTGAGTACATCATATGAAAAGAGACAAGTTAGATGTGCATTCATTTCAAGACATTATAAAGAATTCCACATCACTTGGGCCAGCCCCGGAATAAATTAAGGGGAATAGATCAGTGGGAAGGTCGGGGAAAGTAAACCCGGTCATCCTGTATAGGAACGAGCTCGGTCCTGAAAAGCGGACTATTATCCAGGAGTATATGGCCAATGACTCCCAGGGGACCAAGTATGGAAATAAGTTATAAAAGGCTAAAGCCTCCACAAATAAGATGCATCTTCTCATTGCACATGCATATGTACAATGGAATACTTTACTATTGATGGTTCTAGATCCCTGTTTATTAATCATAATATGCTATTTTCCATTGTAATTACTATTTGAATACTTTAGCATATCTGTTAACAAAAATTGAATTTATTTCGGTGTATGTTTTACAAGCAAGTATTTAAATTGAATATTATCGTTTCATGATACTATTTGAAAAAAATGTTGCACGGCCGAAACAACTGGGAATGACAGCGATGACAGATGTATAGAAGTTAGGGTTTTCTACTGAGAAATATTCATTTCTCACCCTATTGTATGTTTCGCGTCATTCTCAGACCATGGAGCACGCGGCGACCGGTTCTATTCATTGAGTTTCCTGAGCTTCACATCCACATCGACCCTTTTCTAGATTCTATATATATATAGGGTAGATGCCAGTTTTGTTTATATTTCTTCTTCTAGAGGGACTTTGCTGTACCACTTATGCATCCCCTCTTTGATCCTGCTGTCCCCTACATAGCCATACCTCTTCACATGGCCCATCCATTTCCACCACCACCAGTAGCAGCACCAGCCGCACCAGCAGCTCCAGTTCCCATGGCCCCTCCTGCTTCACCGCCGCAGCCGATGTCGTCGGCCTCGACCTCAGAGGAGGACCCATCCGAGGTGGCTAGTTCTTCATCGTCATCCGCTCCCAGCGCCGGGCACCCTCCAGCTGACGTCGCCATGGCGAATGGTTTCCTTTCATCAGACTCTGTTTAGATAGCGTGCATGCTGTAGTGGGGTTAGATGTACAGAATGACCCTCTTTTGACAGTTTGGGTCATGGTTAGATGGATATATATTAGGAATGTACATGAAATGTCCCATGGGGACCAGTTAGGGTGCTGTTCATAGATACTGGCCGTTTCATTTTGTATTAGCGGCCTCGTTTTGACACCTTGTACTTTTTAACAAACCTTGAAATCAGATATCTATATACATATCTATGACGCCGTTTGCAGTTATTTTGTTCTTATTGTATTTTTATTTATGTTAAGTTACTTATAGTTTACCAATTGATTTGTATTTATTCCGCCATCCCGCAGAAAGATTTTGTTATGAGATCAGGTAGTCTTATTTGAGAAATTAATACTAATACTGAGGGAGAGATTTATTCAGTATTACATGTAATCTCTTATCAGATATATGATTATGACTTAAGCATAGTACTTTGTCTGGTAAGGTGTTACATGGCCAACGGCTTTCTGATAGAGTAGATCAGCAGTAGATGACATTGTACAGTGTGACCCTCTTTTAGCAGTACGTAGTTTTGGATCATAGACTTAGCAGTAGGTCTAGCAGTAGGTTGGAAATGTCCTCCGAGGACCCTATAGGATCATTTTGACTAGCACGGGTCTTATGTCTTTTTGGTACGCCGGCCCCACTTTTGTATCCTATTTCGAAATTTGTACAAACACTGAAGCAGTGGCTTCCGATACACATACATATATACACATATACAGTTGATGACATATATGTTATTGGTTCTTATCTTTTGTTATGATGTATTAAACTCTGTCACGTTCACTATATAGTACTCCGTTTCGTCTATTATAAAAAAAAAAGAGAGTGGTATGATAATTGAAACGTAAGCAGAGTATTAACACGGTAACACAATTTACTTAATTTCATGCTATGACTTAAGCATAACATTAAATTGGTAGGGTGTTACAGCTTTTGGACATGAGCTCATTCCATGACGTGACCATCGTCACGCAGTACTAACCAAATCAGACTAAGCCAATATTGGTTATCTCTAAGTTGGAAGGTCCTCCATGTCAACCTTTGTAACCCCCTAATAAACCTATACTACACTTAAGTCGTATTACGGCATTTTATTAATAGTTACTTATGCTTGTAGAAAACTAAACTTCACTTGAAATTAAGTTACGTGGAAAATATGGTAAGATTTTTTTTTTTTGAAATAAATATGTTGTTGCTACGCAGTGTTTTGGAAAGTAAAGTCTTGAGCAAGAAGATAGATATAAAAGAGCGTGTCGTGAGAGAGTTCGAAACACAATATCATAAAATATGAGAAAGGTAAATAAATAATAATTCACAAATATATTACATTAGATAGCTAATCACAAATACATACATATGTATAAATATTATATCGAAGGAGGCTCATGGATGTGCCATGACCCAAATACTAAATACAAACTTAAATTGACATCGTTCATCACAAAAAGGAATTTATGAAGATGCAGAGCTATGGCAACTACGAGTCCAAATCAGCATTGTTTGGCATCCCATGTCATACATCTGCTCACAGTGTGGGGGATCCATGCTCCACTCCACCGGATGCGCCATGGGATTCTGGTGACAATACAGAAAAGTAACTAGAGTGAGAAATAAGATTTCTCAGTAGGATTTGAACCCGACACTAAATTTTCATCGTCATCATCCCAGCCACTTCGATTTTATAAATAAAAACAGTGAGCATGCATAAAGGTCCAATTCTTAGATTTTCGAAAACATAGCCATCTGAAGCAGATTCAATTTTAACATATCCTCTGATCATTTATATCATAACAAGCATAGGAACAACTATAATTACATAAAACATGTATGGCTGTGCTATAAGCTTCTGTTAACTTCTTCCCTTCAAGGGTTTGGACCGAAGTCCCTTTTCTTTTCTTAACTTGACTTTATTTTAAGTCTTTTTCTTTTCACCCACTAAACATAAGTGGTAATGAGCTCATACCGTGGCCGTCGCCACCATAACTTTTTGGTGCTTACACTAGCTCAGTCATGCCATGCCTCATATAAGCCCTATCCCTTATACTCACACTAGCTGGGTCGATACCATACCTCATGCGAGTCATGGGTGAGGGGAGCTTACTTTGGGTCATCTTCCCTTTTGAAGGATTACGCCCTTAGTTCATTCTCTTCTTATTAAAGCTTATGATGTAAAATTATTCTAATTCTTTTCCACATTTGGGCGTTACGTATCGCCATCCCCAAATGTGATTCCTTTATCACATATCATTAAGCATCATATCATCAACATCTACTTATCATAATCATATCATTATCAAAATCATCATCATCATTATCATGATCATCATCATATCATTATCATCATATTGACACATAAAGGCATACATATCACATAAAGTCTTATGAGCTTAGCTTAATAAATTTGGTGCAAGCTTTTAATTGAGATTGCCTCTTGTGTAAATTCTTTTATTAGGCATAGGGTCAATTTCGTCTATTATCCTTTTTGAAGCTTTTTAAGTTGAATTATGAAGGTTTTCCAATATCTTAAATTGGGGATCTTAATGTCTTTAAGCTTATTCCTCATTAACCTTTAAACTTAACCATAACCAGTCTTTACTTTTACAGTGGGGCAATAACTTTAAAAATTTGCCATAATTTCACCTTTTACTCTTTTTACTTAAATTTTTGTATGATTATACTTCTCTAAGTCTATTTTTAAAAAAAACAAACCCTGCTCAAAAATTCATTTTGCAACTTGAGATATGCACCTTTTAATCTGACCGCTTAGCTTTTTAGTTTATTCTCGGTACAGTGACTTGTAAACTTTACTGAGTTCCTCAAAAGGAATCTAACAAAACTGTTTTATGTGGTGTTCCTCTATGTCTTAGCTTTCTAACAAACTTGGTCCCACTCAAAAATGTTATGTATAGCTCGAGTTATGCATGTTTTACTACAGACTGCCCAAACAGAAACATATCTAGGAACAACCCTCTTTAAAAATTCATATCTCTCTCATTTTAAGGCCAAAGTTTATGTATTTTATATGTATAAAAATCTCTATGAGTCTATTTTCATTTAAAATTAGATTCGTTGCATTTGGAGTTATATTGAAAGAGTTATTAGTCATGCCATATAGGCTGCCAGAATTTTCTAGCTTCCATGGTTTTGATTTTAATGAGTTTTCTTGTAAAAACATTAAGTCTTTTCTTCAATTGACCACTTTACATTTCCAAACCACTTTTATAGTTTCTTGAGGAGTAGAAAGAGTTAATGGGTTGAAGATGACCTTCCTCCTTTTTGAGCTTGGCAATAGGGCTATGTATGTGTTCAAGTATATCCTCCACAGACCAAAAGAGGTGGTCCTTGAAGAGCTTGTGAGAATGGTGGTGGAAATGAGATGAGTTAGAGTAGGAAAGCAAGAAGAACAAGAAGAAGATTAGGAAGAACAAAGAGGGGTTTAGAGAGAGGTGAGAGCTTAGGCTTGTAGTGAGAAGATGAAAATCACAAATAAGGGAGTGGGGGAAGGGCTAGTTGGTGCAAAAATGGGTGAGGGGGGCTGATGTGTTTTGCTTCTCCAACAAGCAAGAGGAAGTAGATGAGTTTAACTTCTTTTTCAAGCAAGAAAACTAGGAACCTTAAGGTAAAAGAGTGGGTTGTGTTTTTCTTGAGTCTTGGCACTTGGATAGAGACCATTTAGTGTTTTTCAAGTGGTTAAAGACATGACCACTCTTAGCATTGGCTTGGATGAATATGATCACTCCAAGTGGCACAATCTTGATGGAGGAAAGTACTTCTCTTGTCTTGACTAAAGAGATACTACTACACTAGACCCTTGATCTAAGAGTGCATGAGAAGACAAATGGATGGTTGGATTTGCTCTTGTCCTTGGCCAAAATTTGGTGCATCAATTAGGAGAAATTTTTAAATTTTTAAAGCTATTAGAATTACCTAAGTTGTTAATCAATTTGACTAGTTAAATTGCTCTTTAACCGATTTCGGTTAATTACACTTTTAAGACGTTTTTCCTCTAAAAGAATTGATCTTATGAATTATGTAATTAGGGTGTAAGAATTAATCTATCTCAATTAATTAAGGTAAAACAATTGTCTTGTACTTAATTAATAAGAGTGGATTAGCTTAATTATATTTCTAAGTTACGAATTAATGAGGTTCGAATAATTAGGTTTTAATTAAAAAGTTTAGCATGTTATGATTCAATTATTGACTTGACTTAATTTACTAAGCTTTTGCTCATCAAGATTAGCTGATTAGTCCTCAGTTAATCGTTGACCTCTTTAATTAGCCAGGATCACTGAGCAAATTAGCTTAGACAAAATTAGGGATGTTACACCCTTGCCTCCCCCAAAGAGGTTCCTTGAGTCTTTATAGATCACCGTCTCTCACTTCCTTGAAGTGATCAAGGGGTCATATCCCATTATTTCTTTTCTTATCATTATACTCATAATACTTCTTTAACTAGACACATGCAATGACATGACTAAGTCTATAATTTTGATGGAAATCCGATAGCATAACATGTAACATCCCCATTTTTATCTAAGCTAATTAGCTCGATGTCTCCGACTAATTAGAGAGGTTAGCGATTAATTAAGAACTAATCGGCTAATCTCGAGAGCAAGGGCTTAGTAAATTAAAGGCAAGTCAACAATTGAGATATAATGCATTAAAAGTTACAATTAAAAGCCTAATTACCTAATCCTTATTAATCCATGATTTAGAACAAAAAAATCAAGGTGATCTAACCTAATTAACTAGGAGCATATAAGTATCACATCTTAATCACATTAACCCTCACATCTTCTTACAAAATTAATGAGGAAAATCCTTCTCAATTAAAATGTGCTAATGTGTAATTTAAACCAATTGAATTAAATAGCATTTAGATAATTATAACAATTATAAAAATTTAGAAACTTCCCTTTAATTATTATTTGAAAGTTTGGTCAAAGTAAGAGTCATATCCAACCATCCATTTGCCTTCTCATCATACACTACTAGATCAAGAGTCCATGTTAGTAGATTCCTTGAGTCATGACAAAAGATCTACTCTCCTCCATCAAGATTGTGACACTTGGAGTCATCACAATCATCCAATGCCAATCCTAGGATAGATCATGCTTTTAACCACTTGAAAAGAAACACTACAAGTCTTTACCCAAGTGCCAAGACTCAAAGGAAACACAACACTCTCTTTTGCCCCAAGGTTTTTCCCACTCCCTAGCTTGTATAAGAAACAAAAGTCACCTCACCTTTCCTCCCTCATTTGTGCCACTTTCAGCCTCTTCTCCTTCCTCAATTCATTTTCATTCCCTCTCTCAAGAATACACACAAAGCTCTTGCCTCTCTCTAAACCTCTTTTTGCTCTTCCTACTCTTCTTCTTGTTCTTTTTATTTTTCCTACTCTAAGTCATCACTTTTCCACCACCATCACCCTCATCTGCTATCACCACCCTCACTAACTTATCAAGGATCACATTCTTTGGTCCTTGGTAGAGCAAAACAAACACTCATTTAGCCCCATTTGCTAGCTCAAGAGGCAGGAGACCATCTCCAACCACTTCATTTTTCAAGCTTCCAAGAGAAACTCATTTGGTAGTGACTCTAACCTTCTCTTTTGCATATATTTTTCAAGCTCTAGAACTCCTAAGCTCTTCATAGCTAGGTGGTTTTAGGACTTGCTTCAAGGTCTCATGATCATTTCTTGTTCTATGAGTCTTCTTGTCTTGTTGAAAAATGTTACCTTGAAGTGAGAATATGTGGCATGATGGTTTTATGTATCTTGCTTTATTTTGGTTTAAAATACTGATTTGGTGACTAAAACTTTGAGTATGATGATGAGATAAAACATAAAAATGGTAATTTGAAGTGGTATAGCAACATTTCCGCAAGATTGATATGTAAAACTTAAAAACTAATTAAGCTGGAATTCTGGCAATCTGTAATACATGCGGTATAAATTATTCTACAAAACTCAAAATGCAATGAAACTAATTTTCTGTGAAAATATACTCAAATATCTTTTCATACATATAAAATATGTGAGATTTGGCCTTAAAACCAGAGAGATATGAATTTTCAAAGTTTACTGTTCCTGGATGGGTTTCTGTCCTGGCAGTGGGTAATAAAATGTGCATAACTCAAGTTATACATAACATTTTTGAGTGGGACCAAGTTTTTTAGAAAGCTAAGACATATAAGAACACTTCCATAAAACAGTTTTGTCAGATTCCATGTGAGGAACTCCCAGTGAAGTGGACAAGCCATTGACCCGAGTTGAACTTTCAAGTCTGAACAGTTAGAATAAAATGTGAATAACTCAAGCTACAAAATGAATTTTTAAGTGGGACTTATTTTGTTTAAAAATAGACTCAGAGAAGTATATCCACACAAAAATTCGAAACAAAAGAGTAAAAGATGAAATTATGGTGAATTTTCAAAGTTACTGCCCCACTATAAAAGTAAAAACTAGTTATGGTAAAAATTAAAGAATGAGGAGAAATATACTCTAAAACATTAATACCCCTATATTAAGCATTGGAAAAACCTTCATAATTCAACTTAAAAGTTTCAAAAAGGATAATAGATGAAATTGGCCCTATGCCCAATAAAAGAAGTTTACACAAGAGACAATCTCAATTAAAAGCTTGTACCAAATTTATTAAGCTAAGCTCATAAAATATTGTTTGAGAATATGCTTATGTTTATGTGCAAGCATGATGTTATGATGATGATCACGATGATGATGATATGATGATGATGATATGATAATGATGATATGATATGATGCTTGATGATACTATGATATTGGTTTCTCTGTTTGGCAAAATTTTGGGAAGCTTCGGTCTAGCCGTTATGCTGCCGAAATTCTGCTAAAATTATGGAGTTAGAAATATTTTGGATCATAAGCTTTAATAAGAAGAAATTTAATTCAAGTAAGTGATCCTTCAAAAGGGAAGGTGACCTAATTTAAGTTCCCTTCACCCACGACTCACATGAGGCATGGCATGACCCAGTTAGTGTGAGTATAGGGGATAGAGCTTACATGAGGTATGGCATGACCCAGCTAGTGTAAGTACCGAAATGTTTTGGTGGCGACAGCCACGGTATGAGCTCATTACCACTTATGTTTAGTGGGTGAAAAGATAAAGTCAAGTGAAGAAAAGAAAAGGGACTTCGGTCCAAAACCCTAAAAGGGGAAGAAGTTAAGAGAATCTTATAGCTTGGACATGTATGTTTTATGTGATTACACTTGTGCTTATGTTTATTATGATACGAATGATTAGAAGGTATGTTAAAAAAATTGAATCCACTTCGGATCTTCATGTTTTCGAAAAATCTAAGAATTGAACCTTATGCATGCTCATTGTTTTCATTCATAAAACCGAAGTGGCTGGGACGATGACGATGACACTTATGTGTCAGGGTCGAGTCCTACTGAGAAATCTTATTTCTCACCCTAGTTATTTTTTCGTCTCGTCACCAGATACTCATGGCACACCCCGTGGAATGGAGCATAGACCCTCCCCACCATGAGTGGGCCTACGATGGGGATACTCATGCTATTGTGGCCATGACCACCATAGTAGTCCGCACATATTTCTACCTGGGTCGAATTTTTGAGCAAGAGGAGCCAGAAGTCCCACCAGCCCCTGTAGACGTTTCATCGGCTCACCTTGGACCGCCACTAGATCCTTGGGATTTCCCGCCTTAGCCATTGCCAGAAATCAAGATGGAGCCAATATCTCCAGGTCTACCTGCAGCCGAGCCCGTGCCACCACCGGAGATCCCTGTGATAGATGTGAGTTCGACGGCCACTCCTAGGGCCGCTTCGTCGCTGTTCCCCGAGTATCACCCTGCCGCGTCTGAAGAGGATCCTTCCGAGGAATGTTCTTCGGTCGCCAGCTATAATCCTGGCCGTCGCATTCGTCGTATTGAGGTGATCAGCAGGCACCCTCACATCGTCCGCACTCCTCATGTTCCCCGAGGCCGAGGAGCGAGGGGGACCAGGCACTCGAGAGCCTGAGTCCATCCGATTGAAGGGCATGGAAGGGGCAGAGAAGCCAGCTTATGTCTACGTGGGCCTATTCCATTATTGCTCCTTATCTTTTGTATTTCATTTTGTATCGGACCTTGTCAAACTTGTGTACCTTTGATCTTTTGGGGCCATGGCATGACCATGAGTTCCCTTTTTATGTATTTGTTGGATATTATGAGGCTAATTATATTTATGTGGTCGTTGTAGTAATTTGAATGCATGGTATCTTGATTTATCCCTTGTTCCTTTAATTTATACTGAAATCTTTGCGATACGCTCGTTTATTGTTATCTTCTCGCGCAAAGCTTTACTTTCCAAAAGTGACGACGTATTTCAAAAAAAAAAAAAAAATTTACCATATTTTCCGCATAAATTAATTTCAAGTGAAGTTTAGTTTTTCACGAGCATAAGTAACAACTAATAAAATGCTATAATATGACTTAAGTGTAGTATGGGTTTATTAGGGTGTTACATAACGGCTAGACCGGAGCTTCCCCAAAATGTCAATCATAAAACTTTTAATCAACAGTCCATTATATCTATATCATATCATCACACTAATCATTCAATCATGAGACAAAGCTCAATCAAACTTGTCATTCGTCATACCGAATGGCATCACACATTCATACCCTAAGGGTGTTTATAGTTGTGTTATTCTTTGTGAAGCATCTTATGAATCATTATTTGATTTCCCGTGGTTACCCATGACAGAATCACTTAGTTAAAATATATGTATGTAGTCTTTTAGTTACTTAGTTCTTGTGTGAAATTACTCTTTACTTGAGTATATGTCTTATGAAAGACTTGTTCAAATTAATTAAGTTAAATGATTGTTTCCTTTCCTTGAGATAGTGTACTTAGTGATTCCTAGGTTCATGGTATACTCAGAAACCCCTATCATACTTCTGTTCCCAAGGAGTTCGAGATCCCTCTAATCCTTGGGTCATGACAATGCATAACGACACTCGTAAACCGAGGGTGATTCTTAACTTAACCAAGTTACAAAGTTTCAAGCTTTAATCACTAACATAACAAGATCTTACCTTAAGTATTATAAAATTTATCATTCTTTATAAGATAGTAATAAAGTTTTATCCTTTATAAAAGTAAGTGCCTCTAAAATTATACTCTTGCCTTAAAGATTGAATCTTTATGAAATAATGATACAAGATACTAGTTTTTGAATTAAAAAGTCTTGTTCTTTATAAAAGTTGGCACTTTTATTTATTCTAAGACCATCAAGGTCTCAACTTTATAATTTAAAGTTGTCTTAAAGTCTAAAAGATTCTTACTTTATGGGCTAGTTATATAAAACATTAAATTTAGAGTTATAAAGTCTTGATCTTTATAAAAGTTAACACTTTTATGACTCAAAGAGGCATAATATTCCAAAAAGCTTAAACTTTTACATATAGTCTTGTCTTCAAAACAAAACAAAATAAGACTTTTATGAAGGCACCAAACTTGCACCACTTTTTATGCATCAAGAAGCAAACATTTTAAAGCTTTAAGCTTTTAGGATGTTCATAGTAGTATTAAATCATGAAAAACATGTAAAGATGAAACTTTTCTAATCATAAACTCATCATAAGAGAAAGAGCAACTTTAAGCAAGATACCATCAAGAACATCAAGAACATTCAAGAATAAGAACATGAATATACTTTTTCAAAAGTAGAAACATCAAGAACACTTGAAGAAGAACAAGATCATATTCTTCCAAAAGTAGAAACATCAAGAACACTTGAAGAAGAACATGAATATATTTTTCCAAAAAAGGAAACTTTTGCTCATGAAGAGCATGAAAGATTTCCTCAAGTTTTCACTTAAAGATCTTGGTCATGAAAAGAATCAAGCTTCAAGTTTTCTTGAGTAAACAAAATAAAAAGATGAAGATCACCACCTCTTCTTGAAGATGGTGCAAAAATAAGAGAAGAGGAAGAAGAAGATAATGGCTCTTCTTGATGATGATGGTGGCGATTTTGCAAGAAAGAAGGAAAAGCTCTTGAGTTCTTGTGAAAATGGAGGTTGCAGTGTTTAGTCTCCAAAGACCCAAAGATGAGGTCCTTGAAGGGCTAAGTGAGAGGTTTTGGGTGGTGGTGGGGGAGAAAGGAAGAAGAAGATGAAGAGAGTTTTAGAGAGAAGTGAGAGGATATGAAGGTTAGAGAGAGAATAGGAAGACACAAAATGAAAATGTGACTGTGTGTGTGTGTGTATGTGTATGTGTGTTGTGGCATCAACTACTTCAAGGGAGGGAGGGAGATATTTTGCTTAATTTTGTGTTATCTTGTGATTAAGGGGACAAAGTGGATGATGGGGGGGACAAGGACAAAGTCAATTCTTACATAAAGCACTCTTGTCTAATGCTTTGTACTTTAATGACATCACCTTTTACTTTATTATCTAGTTGACTAAATTTGAATTTAATGATGTGATTAAGTGCTCTTGCAACTTAATTAACATGATTAAGCAAGGATTAGTAATTAACACACAAGAACATGGTTAACAAAAATTAATCTTGAGATTAAGCTTATTTATCCTTAATTAAACTTGATTAATCTAATTAAGGGTAATTAGTACTTAGTTAAGCTATTAAGGCTCTGACTTGCTTAATTAGAGATTATCTAATCTTGATTAAGCATTCTCTTGACTTTCCTCATCCGAGTTAACTTATAAATTCTTCGTTAACCCCTTAATTAAGCCTTAATCTCATATTTTCTCATTAAGTGCCTAATTACTCAAGGTTATTTAGATAATTTAGCACGACACAAAATTGAGGATGTTACATTTCTATTTCTTCCTTTGAGTTTCTAGTTGAACCATCTCTTGAGAAAGTGCATGAAGTTTTGAATTTTATTCAATTTTAGTAAAGAACACTTAGCCCTAACCATGACTATGGTGTTCTTGGCCTATTCCTTATTTTTGCTTCTTGAGAAAGTTTAAAGTTACCACTTTTTTTGAACGTTTGTTTGATTCTTTGGCTTATTTGTCATTCTGAAGATTAAATCCATATTGAAAATGCTTCCTTTATCTTGTTTGGTTGGTTGTTGGAAAAGTGACCGTGAGAAAGTGGCTTTAAGACATAAGCCATGGTAAAGATTTAATTTTTATTAGGTATGTTATAAGATTAAAACTTTTTAAACTTAGATATATGCACCGTAAGCTTTGACAACTGAAACCAAGAAGTAAAACAAAATAAAAATTGATGCTTGGCTTGATGGTGGTTTTGACCATGTTAGGAAAAGATAAAGAGGAAAAGAGTTTGAAATTTTTAAAGGTTGATCCTTAGTCTACACGTATTATTACCACACTTTGTAACAAAGAAAGCAAAAATAGAACTTGGATTAAAACTTTGGTATAGGTTTGGCATTTAAGGAGGGAAAAGAGAAGGAAATGTTTTTAATTAAGTTATGAACAAAACTTGATAAATCTAAGTGATAAATCAAGATTCCCAAAAGAAAAGAAATTCAAAGAGCTTAAGGCTACATTTTAGAAGGGTTTCGACCTTATATCTTAATTAGAGAAAGAAAATTCTTTAACTAATGAAGATATGAACTTTAAGCCCTAAAATATGGAACTAGAGAAAGTAATAACTTTCTTGAGGAATTAAGCTTAAATAGTAAACATAAGAGTTAAAAGACCATACTAAAGTAAAAATGCAAACTTTAAGGATTAATAAGTAAAGAAAAGAATTTAAAATCTCTCTTCAAGATTAATTTGAGAATTAATGGCAAAATAGTAATTTAAAAGATTGCATCTAATCATCCAATCATGTTCATAAGATTCTTGAGTACATTGGTGTGCTTTATGTTGGAAGAGATAACATGAGAAGGGGGATTGAATCGTGTTGTTTCAAATTTAAGAGTAACCTGAAAAGTTAAAATTAAATATCTATCTCAAGTCCTAGACTTGGATTGTAGAAGCTTTGTGTTAGTTAATGAAAACTTATATGTTTAAATTATTTAAGATGATGAATAGATTGAAGTTAAAAATGCAGATAATATGATTTATGTGATCAAAATAAAAAGATAAGTAGCAAAGGAAGAAACACACAAGAAATTTTTATACTAGTTCGCTGAACCACTTGCCTACTTCCAATTCACAACTCTTTGTTGAGATTTTATAAAAACTTGAGTATTTTTCGTTCAAGCTTCTCCAAGCTTCTTATAACAGAGTAGTCTTTTCTTAAGCCTCTCTAAGCTTTAACTCGAGTATTCTTTATCCTAGCTTCTCCAAGCTCTACCTGACCATTACTGGGTTTCTGTACAAGTTTTGAGATTTGAAAATAATCTGTGAACACTCACACTAACTCTCTTTGCAGAGGAAAAATAATATTTTCACAGTGTAACACCCTAGTAAACCCATACTATGCTTAATTCGTATTACGGCGTTTTATTAGTTGTTACTATGCTCGCGGAAAACTGAACTTCCTTTTATAATTAAGTTACGCAGAAAATATGGTAAAATTTTTTGAAATACGTCATCGCCTTGCAGCGTTTTGGAAAATAAAGTCTTGAGCGAGAAGATAAATATAGAGGGAACATGCAGTAACAAATCATACCACAATATCATAAAATATGAGAAAGATAAATAATTAGTAATCACAAATACATAGCAATACATAGCTAATCATTTCACCCATATGGGTTCATAATATTAACAAATACATGGAAGAAGGCTAATGGTCGTGCCATGGCCTAAATACTAAAGTACAAACTAAAATGACATAGTTCGTTGCAAAAAGGAATATGTGAAGCTACAGAACAACAGTAACTGCTAGTCCAAAACAACATAGTCTGGCATCCCTTATCATACATCCACTTGCAGTGTGGGGGATCCATACTCCACTCCACCGGATGCGCCATCAGAATCTGGTGACAATACAAAAAATAACTAGGGTGAGAAATGATATTTCTTAGTAGGACTCAAACCCGACACAGAGGTGTCATCATCATCGTCCCAACCACTACGGTTTTATAAATGAAAAAAGTGAGCATTCATAAGGTTCAATTCTTAGATTTTCGAAAACATGAATATCCAAAGCGGATTCAATTGTTAACATACCTTCTAATTTATGGAAATTATATTATAACATGCATGAGAACAAGTATAATTAAATATAAAATGCATGATGTGTTATAGGCTTCTCTTAATATCTTCCCTTTAAGGGTTTGGACTGAAGTACCTTTTCTTTTCTTAACTTGACTTTATCTTAAGTCTTTTTCACCCACTAAACATAAGTGGTAATGAGCTCATACTGTGGCCGTCGCCACCACAACTTTTCAGTACTTACACTAGCTGGGTCAAAGCCATGCCTCATGTAAGCCCTATCCCCTATACTCACACTAGCTGGGTCTATGCCATACCTCATGCAAGTCGTAGGTGGAGGGGTTTTCTTATTACAGGCCACCTTCCTTTTCGAAGGATCATACCCTTAGTTCAATCTTTTCTTATTAAGGCTTATGATACTAAAATTATTCTAAGTTCATAAATTTTGCGGAACTCTGGTAGCATGACGGCTAGACAGGAGCTTCCCCATAATTGCCAAACAGAGAAATCAAGTCACAAGTCATCATCATATGTTATTCAACATCACATGCATCATACTCATCATATCCCTCATCATCATTATCATATCATCATATCATTATACTTGCACACAGACATAGATATATCACAAACAAAGTTTTATGAGCATGGCTTAGTAAATTAGGTGCAAGCTTTTAAGTAAATTGCCTCTTGTGTCAATTCTTATATTAGGCATAGGGTCAATTTCATCTATTATCCTTTTTAAAGCATTTTAAGTTGAATTATGAAGTTTTTCCCATCTCTTAATTTGAGGGTCTTAATGTTTTCAAGCTTATTTCTCATTAACCTTTAAACTTAACTATAACTAATTTTACTTTTATAGCGGGATAATAACTTCAAAAATTCAGAATAATTCTGTATTTTACAATTTTAACTTAAATTTTGGTATAATTATACTTTTCTGAGTCTATTTGTAAACAAAATAAACCCCACTCAAAAATTCATTTTTTAACTTGAGATATGCATATTTTAATCTGACTATTCAGCTTTTAAGTTTATTTTCTGTATAGTGACTTGTAAACTTTACTCGGAGCTCCTCACAAGGAATTTGTCAAAAATATTTTATGGGATAGTTCCTATATGTCTCAGCTTTCTAAAAAACTTGGTCCCACTAAAAAATGTTCTGTATAACTTGAGTTATTAAGATTTGAGTACATATTGCCCGACCAAAAACACATCTGGGGATAGCACATTTTGAAAATTCATATCTCTTTCATTTTAAGGCCAAATTTCATATATTTTATATGTATAAAAAGATCTACGAGTATAATTTCGAATAAAATTAGTTTCATTGCATTTGGAGTTATGTTGAATGAGTTATGGGTCACATAAAATAGACTACCAGAATTTTCAGCTTCAATAGTTTTTGTTTCAATTAATTTTCTTGTAAAAATATTAAGTCTTTTCCTCAAGTGACCACTTTTCTCTTCCAAACCACTTTTATGCTTTGAGATCTTGATAAAAATCAATATTTTGAGTTCTAAAAAGTTAGGTTCAACACAAAATAAAATGCATAACCAGAGTCATTTTCCAAGAGAAAAGCAACCACCATAAGTAGACTTCTTAAAATAAGAGTATGGCCATGAGGCCTTTAGAGCAAGTTCTAAAACCACCTAGATATGGAGAGTTTAGGAGTTCTAGAGCTTGAAAACATAGAAGGAGGAAGGGATAGAGTCATTACCACAAAGATTTTTTGGATGCATGAAGAGTGAAAATGGTTGGAGATGGCCTCCTTCCTTAGAGCTTGAGAGAATATGGCTAATATGTGTTTACTTTGCTTCTCCAAAGACCAAAGAAGGTGGTCCTTGAAGGGCTTGTAAGGGTAGTGAAAGGAAAGAGGGATGGGCTATGAAAGTGGGAAGAAGAACAAGAGGAATTAGAAGTGCAAGAGTGTTGGAATGAGACTTGGAGAGAAGTGAGAGCTTTTGCTTTGCTTGACTAGTAGGGGGCTAGTTGCTTTGCTTCTCCATCAAGCAAGAGAGAGTAGGTGAGTTTTACTTCTTTTTCAAGCAAAAGGGCTAGGAACCTTGGAGTAAAAGGGTGGGTCGTGTTTTCTTTGAGTCTTGGTGTATGCTATGGACTATTTTGTGTTTTCTTAAGTGGACAAAAGCAAGGTCTACTTACTCTTGTGACAAGACTCTAGTGAAGACTAGCTCTTCCTTAGTTTAGGCTTGGTTAGAGAATAATGCCAAAATAGGCTTAATCTAAAGGTGCGAGATTATGAAGCAATGGATGGTTGGATTTGCTCTAGTCTTGGCCGAAATTTTGTGCAACAATTAGGAGAAATTTTTTAATTTTCAAAGCTATTAGAATTATCTAAGTTGTTAATTAATTTGATTAGTTTAATTTCTTATTAGCTGATTTCGGTTAATTACACTTTTAAGATGCTTCTCCCCCTAAAAGATTTGTTCTTATGAATTATGTTTTTAGGGTCTAGGAATTAATTTATCTCAATTGATTATGGTAAAATGATTGTCATGTACTTAATTATATTAGCTTAATTATATTTCTAATTTACGAATTAATGAGGTTTGAATAATTAGACTTTAATTAAAACGTTTAGTGCATTATAATTCAACTATTGACTTGACTCAATTTACTAAGTTCTTACTCACTGAGATTAGCCAATTAGTCCTCAGTTAATTGTTAACCTCTCTAATTAGTCAGGCTCACTGAGCTAATTAGCTTAATCAAAATTGGGGATGTTATACTCAGTGTGTATGACTTCTCTAAATTCTTAAAGAGAGAATCTTATAAAATACAAAGCAGAAGAGAAGATTTTCTATTGAACAAAAGTTACAATGAGTAACTTTCTGGAGGTTTAGAAGGTTGAGAAAGTTGACAATGAAGCTTTACAAGCGAAAAAGATATTCAGTTGTTCTAACCATTCTTTCTTCTACATCTAGCCTTTTATAAACATTGAAATATATCCGTTGAAACTTGCGTCTCTTAACTTTTGAAGTTCTCTTTGGACTGCTGGTCTAAGACTGGACAGATAAGCAATAGTCTTCCTTTATCGACATACTTAGCTGTTATGATGAATTTGGCTTTTAGGAGCCTTTTAACGTCCTTTTTAATCCTTGGTAGGATTTTCAGAGAAAATCTTCTTGAAGCTTGTTGATGGACTTGGCTCTAGGTTGTTGAGTAATTGATGCTCCACAAACTCTCTACTCAAACTAGGCATTTCGTGATAGTCCTATGCAAAGCAGTCCCTATACTCCTTCAATAGCTCGACCAACCGTTGTCTGAACCCCTCAGGTAGGTTTCGACTAATGTATGTTGGCCGTTTCACACTGTCGAAGCCAATGTCCACTTATTCCAATAGGTCTTATATTTCAACTTTTTTATTAGCACTATTCACATAGTTCTCAAATTCTAAAGGGTCAAAATCATAAACAAAATATCCTAAAGCACTATCAGAAGTGCCACTACCATTGTCAGCTATATTGGCTGAAAGTCAAGCTAATTGGCTCTCTATGCTCATGGGATCTTAATCTCTTTAGCTAAGTCAACCTCGGCCGAAGTCACCAAACGATACCCATATGGTCCAATGTGACACTCTTGGATGATCTGTAGGTCAA
The DNA here is from genome assembly GCA_031439585.1 of Pterocarpus macrocarpus. Lineage (NCBI taxonomy): Eukaryota > Viridiplantae > Streptophyta > Magnoliopsida > Fabales > Fabaceae > Pterocarpus > Pterocarpus macrocarpus. Next base: position 31,340,786 of record CM062520.1, read on the forward strand.
AGTTGTCAAGATCAACCTCTAGGGGTCAAACACCAGCTTCATAAACATTGAAATCAACATGCAATTGCTGACAATAGCATGGGCTATCATCAAATTCAATAACCTCCACTTTTCCATTAGCATTCCACAAAATTAGCTTTTGGTGCACTGTTGCAAGAGTGGTTCCTACCCCATGGATTTAGTATCTCCCAAGTAACAAGTTGTAACTTGACTTGGAAGGGATCACAACAAAGAGAATAGGCCACTTAATAGTTCTTACCTTCACATTCAGCAAAATAACCCCTTTCGCTGGGGTGGCAGCCTTTCCACAATAGTCAGTCACTTCCATGTTAGTGTCTTTGAGTTCTTCTTTATTGTTGCCCTACTTGTTAAGGATGCTTAAAGGTAACAAATTAATGGCATGGAATGGTCGAATACGCTTCTTCATCTCTTCAGTAGGTTGATTGAATGCTTCTATGGTGATATTTTACTTTGGTTCTTTGTATTCCTCTTCAAAGAAATCTTCATCAAATTATTCCTGGTAAGACAAAAATTACTTCGACAAACTTATCTAATATGGCCTCCAAATCATTATCATCAAATCCAGTGTCAAAGTTGTTAGTGACATCCTCATTATTAGTAAAAGGTTTATTAAGGAAGAAGGGTGGTGGTGTAACCCTATGGTTGTCTCTCAATACTTCAGCTTCTAGTTTCACAAAGATTTGTGGGCCTTGTGTGACTCAAGCTCAGCTCACCTGTCTGAGCTATCAAAATCATCTCCTTTAGTCTCTACTTAGTCGAAGCTTAGGAGTATAGTTTGGGTACTTTGGCGAAGGATCATATTGAGGATACTCTTCCTCCTGCTCAAAGCTCACCTTTATTTGATGCCACACATTCTTTCTTTGTAGCAAGTTCTTGTTTATTAGGGCTTTATTCCAGTACCACTTGTTGGTTTTCTTAGACATTTGCACCTACTTATTCATCTTCCATGCATTTTAAACCCACTTGTTTGTCATGGCATTGCCAGGAGGAACCCAGGTTTTGTTGGTTGTCCCCCTCTAAAATAGAATCCACCACCATGACAGACTTTGTTCGTTTGCCAATCATTGTTTCTTTCACCTTTGACACTTATTGTCTATAGGTTTGGGCATTATGTTTCCTTTGTGCCTTATACTCCTATTCTTCCTGCTTGTTGAAGATAGTGCTACACTGAGGACATAGAGATACATCCCCTCCTTGATCCTTCTATCAAAGAAGGAACTCAAACTAGCCTTCACTAGCTTTTGGACAAATTGGCTTCTTTTTTGACTCAAACATTGACATTGCATATTCAATGTCAAAGTCAAGGCCATGATTCTAGTCTATACTTACCATATGCATTAGTATATTGATAGGATGGACCAGTTTCTCCAATTTGACCATCTGAATTTGTTCCTCTTGAACAAGAATATGCTTGGGATCCACCTTGATCATTTCAATTGTGTCAAAAGATCTAACCCTTCCTTTACATCAACCACATTAATCGATAGGTACATGGGTTCAACAAAACTTGAATTCACTTTAAAGGGGTCAAGATCAACCTTCATCGTGGGTTGAGTCTTTTCCTCAAACTTCAATCTCCCATCTTGGATTGCTTGTTGAATTAGATCCCTGAAACTAATACAATTATTAGTCAAATGACCACATTTATGATGTTATTTATAATACTTTTTATTTTTGATCTCTTCGACTGAAAGGAACTTGTGCCTCTTAAGGAGCTTAAGTTACTTATCTCTTATTGACATGTCAAAAGTCTGATGTCCTTTTGTTATGTCGAAAGCATAAGCTTTGGAGTTAGAGGATGTTTTTTATTTTCCTCTGGCTAGCCTTAGCGAAGGGCACACATATGGTGGCCCAACTTGTAATTCAGCCATAGCCATGAAGGACTCTTGATCCTCTTCTTCCTCATCAGTTTCAATAGAGTCAATATAATCAACAAAAGCAACTCTTTCTTTTTTACTCCCTTTCCGATATATTCTTTTCCTATCCTAAGGCTCTCAATTTGTCTTACTCTATCGGATAGTTGAGGCAAAACTAGAAACTATTGGTTAACTAGTTTCTTTCTAATGTTATATTCTAGCATATTTATTACCATATTGACCATCTTGGCCTCAGGCATATGCGTGAAGCACCTGCTTTTCATGTATCGAAAACGGGCTATATAATCGTCAGTAGACTTTTTAAAGAAAATAAGTCAATTAAGCTAACTCTCATCTTAACCCTAAAAAACTATTCATGAAAACTAGTTTCTAATTAAGCCCATGTATGGATGGAATTTGATCTCAAATTAGAAAACCATGTAAAAGTATTTTTTGTCACGGAACTTGGAAAAAATCTCATTTTCGAAAGCTCATTTGACACAAATTCTCCTATTTCTATAGTATATCTAGATGTGTATTTGACAGTGGATTCATCCTTATTACCAAAAAACTTTGTTAAGGACTTTGGGGTTTTACAACCCCTGGCACTTCGCCCTATAGAACATAATCAGGAAGGGCTAACACAAAATATGGTTTGTTAGCAAACACTATTAGAAATGTGCTAACTACCAACGGAATTACCGACAAATGGGATCCATCAGTAATAAACGCATCGATAATAAAAAATTTGAATATTACCTATGGATTAAGGTTTCCGTTGGTATAATTAAGAAAAGCGTCCGTAATATAAGCATCAAAAACTGTCATTGATGAATTTACACCAGTTTATAATTATCGACGGAGTATCCATCAGTAAAAGAAAAATAATATTTTAATTGTAATAATTGATAAAATAATATCTTGCATATAAAATATTACCAATGGGTTTTTGGTCAATAATGACAAATTATTATTTTATCTGGATTATGTTATTATAATTTGAAATTTGTATTTAAGTGTTTCAAATCTATATAATTAAAAATATAATAAAATGGAAGAAATATAATCTGTCAATTAAAATAAAAATTGTTAATAAAAGAACAAATAAAATATAAACTATCAATATACAATTCTAAGAAAAGAAAAAAAATTCAAAAACTACGAATACTGATCGTCAACAGTGTCTAAAATGCTCTCCGAGTCTTTATCTCTGTGATTTCATGGAGAATGTGGAGGTGGTGGAAGTGGAGGCGGTGGAAGTGGAGGCGGAGGTGGTAAAGGTTGTGCATCAGACAATGAGCCATTACTCTACATCTGTTCGGAGTAGTTGTATATGGTCATCATCGTCTACTCCATGGGCTGTATATGTTGTAACCATTGCTCCTTCTCATTCTCATTTGCTCTTGCAAATTCATGTACCTCTTATTTGCCTCCTCGAGCTACTTTTGCTCTAAATTATTCAGTGTATGCACCCAATCGTAGATATACTCCACATCGGTCCCAACAAGCCCAACTCCAGACATAAAGATTGGAGAATATGACCTGCTATAGGTAGTCCTCATACTATAAATCTGACCCTTATGGCGATCATCAACCTTCTGAGCCCATATCTCATCATCAATTATAAGTGGGTAATCAGGAGTACTCCCATCCTCCTACTAGGATTGCTGCGATCAGGCTTCAGTCAGTCACTGGGTGAACTAATGCTATAATTGGAAGAAACAAAATGAATTAAATTAGATTCAAATAATAGCAAATATAATAAATTAAAAATATTGGAAAATAAAATTAGGATCTTACGTGTATTGTCTTGGATCAAGTATCAACCCATTGGTACTTGTCCTGCTTTTGTGTATGAGTCTCTTGGAATATATCCCCCTAAGTAGGTAGCTTGTTCATCATCTTCTCCTACATTTTAAACAATTTTCACATGACCATACAATATTCAATACACATATTGAATAGCTAACTGAGTGTAAATGATGATATTTACCATCTTAAACCGCATGTTCTCAATGGTAGTAGAGCCTCCAGTGTATAGCAAGCCACCTCGGGTCAATCCTTTGCTCGCTCGAGCCTTCACCTACTTCGCCTTGAACTCTAGTGAGTTTTAGTAGGCCTTCAATGCTTGGAGGATGTCATCAATGATCCAATGGGTTCTAGCCCAATTCTTTCGAATGTCTTGAAACATGTCCCGAAGTCGCCTGTTAACCTTAGTCCTCCATCCCTTGTGGATTGCAACCTCCTCACGTGGATCAATAATAAACTGACACTCCACATAAGTAACATAATAGTCAGCTCAATATTAATAAATAATCATGCATAAAAATAAAACATCAAAATTAATAATAAAAAAACAAAATATTAGTTTATGCTACATTCTCTCCACCATAACTCTTGTGCAGTTTCAGGGGCCTATACAAACTGCTATAAGGGTCGTGGAAGTTCTCCTTGAACACCTCGGTGGTCCTGTGTAGGCCTGAAGCAGGTGGAATCCAAATATATCATAAACAATAGACTAAGTCATGTATCCGTTAATTAAATATTCTATCATAATTTAATATTCATAGTAAATTTAAATTTTAAATTATTTACTAGGATTTACCATCAAATCTGAGCTCCATACGCTAGTTCGTGAAACCTTATGAGGGGGTGGACAATAAGGCTTGGACACCTTGGGAGCCAGGTTGGCTGAGGGTAGCGGAAGGTGTGCAACTAGGTATAGGTGAGGTGCAGACCTCACCTTATAGAGGTGGGGCTAGAGGTAGAGAACGCTAAGAAATGAATGATGGCTAAAACCTTGGCTCCACATACCTAAGGTTGGGTATCATAACAAACTCCTGGATATGTGGGGAATAACTAGGAAGGGGGAGGTACAGACAAAGGCAGTAGTAGTAGTAATGGTGGGGGTAGTGGATGGAGCACAAGTGCGAGAGGGTATACCATGCTTCTTCAGTTGATCCTTATCTCATCTAGGACCAGAAGATCCTCGTCCTACCATAAATGACCTATATAACATGTGCATAAATCAATAATCTTATATAACAAACATAACATGCATATAACTATAAATGCAAAGAATTAAACTATAACATCAAAATAGATATGCACAAAATTAAAAACATAAGACATATATTAACTAAATAAAGACACAAGACACTTGGCATCTTGTTAATATGAAAGTTGAGGACTATCTTCATTATTCTCAGTTTCAATATCATCATCAAATTCCTCATCCTCATCCTTAATGCTTCCCTCCCTCTCATCAAATTGACTCATTAAAGATTGCCTTGGGAGTTCAATTATGTTAACTTCCCTTGAGACAGAACATAGATTAGAGAGGATGTCGGTATCATCAACAACCTTGGAAGAACTTGGATGATCAGTTTAATAAGTTTAATTAGATACTTCTTTAACCTCTACTCGACCCCTTGGTTTGCATTTTCTTACCACCTTCTGTAACATCCTCAATTTTCTGTCGTGCTAACTTACCTCAATAACCCTGAGTAATTAGGTAGTTAAATGAGAAATTATGAGATTAAGGCTTAATTAAGGAATTAACGAAGTGTTTATGAGTTAACTCTGATGACAAAAGTTAAGAGAATACTTAATTAAGATTAGAGAATCTATAATTAAGCAAGTCAGACTCTCAATAGCTTAATAAAGCATTAATCACACATAACTAGCTTAATCAAGTTTAATTAAGGATAATTAAGCTCAATTGCAAGATTAATTTTTGTTAATCATGATCACATAAGTTAATCGCTAATCCTTACTTAATCATGTTAATTAAGTTGCAAAAGTACTTAATCACATGGTTAAATTCAAATTTAGTCAACTAGACAATAAAGTACACAGTGATGTCACTAAAGCATAAAGCATTAGACAAGAGTGCTTTATATAAGAGTAAGTACATGATTTATTCCCCCCTCATCCATTTTGTCTCTCGAAACCTTAATTAGCACAAAATTAAGAAAATATCTTCTCCTTCATGGCCAAATATGTTACGGCCTCAACACACACACACACACACATACACACATATCTTCACTTTTCATTTTTCATTTTTCAATTTCTATTCTCTCTCTAAGTTTCCTACTCTTCCAACTTCTCTCTATATTTCATTTTCTTCTTCTCCACCTTCTTCATCATTCTCCACCTCCATAACCAAACTTTCTTCACTTAGCCCTTCAAAGACCACATCTTTTGGTGTAACATCCACCGTTTTTCGCCTAATTATTCGGTTTTATCGAATAATTGAGAATAATTAAAATTCGGTTAAATAATTATTTAGAATCAATTGATTAGCAATTACTTGAGTTTAGATATGAGGGAATTAAGTTAGAAGTATAGGAGATTTCATAAAATTTTATTGAAAACCGATTTACCGATATAAAGGAAATCGGTAAGATTACGGTATTTTAAACTGTCGGAACCGAACCAACAGGATTTCAATTCTTTTACCCTACCTTGAGTGGCTGATAACTTAGCCACTTAACACCAAATGTGGTGCCACTTTGGCCACAAAAGCAAGGAAAGTTGGCTAAAACTCAGCCATAGAATCTCAACTAATCAAATGCCAAAGAAAGTCAACTACTACCACTCATGTAATCAGATTTTTCTTCCCTTTATCACCCATTCAAACCCCTTTTCTTTTGCGCCAATTTCTCCTCTCATTCAGTTCTCTTCTTTTCTTCTTCACTTACATAACTCTAGCTAACCATCAAGCCTAATCAAGCTTTGCTCATCTAAGCCCTCAAAAATCAAGCAAAATCACTTATAACAAAGGTAGAGGTTTAATTCTTGCATTAATTCTGTGGTCTTGGTTGGCTGAGGTTGGATTATTTTTACAATTTTTGATGTGTTAAATGAATGATTATGATGATATATGGCTAGCTTTTGGCTGTTTGTTCGGTTAAAACCGAATTGGAATTAAGAAAGAATGAAAATAGGAAGAGCTGATGGGTTGGAGAACCAAAAACCCTCGGCAGTCCATACAACAGAGTGTATGGCTCCACCTACAACCAATTAAATTTGATGAAACCATTTTTATATTAAACTAGACATCTAGGGCTTTCCATATATATATATCATATAAGGCTTTTGGATTAGTATTGAATTTCGACCTAGGGTTTTGACTCTGGTTCTGGGTAGACTGGGTTGTTCAGGGTAGAACTCGGCCTATACTACTTGAAAATGAGTGAAACCAACTTTGTTAGAAAGCTTACACATAGGAGAATATCCCATAAAAATTTCAGAATTAGATAAGGTCCCATTTGCTCCCAATGATCCAAGAAAGTTGCCCTATGTCCAAACTGGGCCAGAACAGGGCAATTTAGGAAGGTCAGAATTTAGGGCTTATAACTCGAGCCCTACTAAGTCAAATGGAATGGAACTTTTCGTAAATGAAACTTTACCCTGTTAGCTTTAATATGAGTCCAATTTCGTATAATTTGAGTCAATTTTCGATTTTTAGTGGATTTTTACTTTTAGGTGTCTTATTCTGGCCAGCCACTGGGCAGACTGGGATAAAATCTAAATATCTTGAGCTATTGATATCAAAATTAGATGGGACCAAAGAGGTTAGAAAATAGACACATAACACTTTAACATACCCAAAATTGAGGTCCAAATGAGTTAAATAGAAATTATGGCTTGATTTAGAAGAACCAGATTGGCTGACTATACTGAGGCATAAACTTTGCCTTAATGAGATTATTATTATTATGAGTTCCATGTTGAAATATGTGTGCAATGCTGTGAGCTTTGTGATAAATTGGTGTTCTGGTGTGCTGGCACTATTCAGGGGGAAGCGGACATGTTCCGTTATGCTGCCGAAATTTCGGTAGAATCTATACATAAGTTATGAAATACATGTTAATGCATGTGCATATTCAAGAATGCTATGGAAGTTATGATAAGAATTATGTTACTATGAAAATTCCATGCTACTTGGGCCAGCCCCAGATAAGAAGTTAAGGGAATAGATAAGTGGAAAGGTCGGGGAAAGTAAACCCGGCATTCCTGTATAGGAACGAGCTCGATCTCGAAAAGCAGACTATTACCTAGGAGTCTAAATGGCCAAGAACTCCCAAGGGACCAAGAGATGGAAAAATGATGAAAAGAAATGAAAAAGTTTATGAAGGAAGGTTCAAGAATGAGTTTGCATGATTACATGAATGCATGAATACATGGAATAGTTATGTCAAGATGTTTACAGTTGTCTATTATGTTGGTTTACTGCTGTTTATTTATTTATTCTATTTATCATTCTATGTATCATTATTAGTAATCTATTTTGTTTCTTATGCCATCTAAAGTAAAACTAAACCTTGCCTTGGACCAGACATTTTCTTGAACTCATTAAAATGGATATTTCAGTTTGAACACATGTTTTTATAATTAAATAAAAACTGAGGCAACTGAAAATGTATGTGACGTCAGAAAATCACTATACACGAACCCTACTGAGAATTTCTTTAAATTCTCACTTCGCTCTGTATTTTTCCGCATCATTCTCAGGCACTGGCGATGGACTCCACAACCACCCTCTTCATTGAGATCCCAGATTTGCAGCTTCACCATGATCCAGAATTGGATTCTTTGTATATAGCTGGTTCTTGTAACTTCCGCCTTTACCTATTTAGCAATAGGAATTTTGCTGTCCCTCTACATCATCCTGTTTTCGACCCTACGACTCCTTACATTGCCATCCCACTACACATGGCGCACCCACCTCCAGCTCTTCCTACACCTGCAGCTCCTGTTGACCCTATACCCGAGTCACCTTCGCAGATGGTTCCAGACATACCACTTAGCTCAGAGAGTGACCCTTCCGAGGCCACCAGCTCGTCACCCTCTTCCTCCTCAGGACCCAATGCAGAGTATTCTCCAGCCGGGCCTAACATGGCTAATGGCTATCTGACAGAGTAGCTCAGCCAGCAGGAGATGTGTACAGCATAACCCTCTTTTGACAGCACATAGCTCTGGGTCATAGACTTGACAGTAGGATTAGCAGTAGGTTATGAAATGTCCTCTCAGGACCATAAGATCTTTTGACTGATACGGGCATTATTGTCTTTTTGGTATGCCGGCCCACTTATGTATTCTACTTTGAAACTTTGTACATAAACTGAAGTAGTGGCTTCTGATATATATATATGTACGTATACAGTTAATGTTATTGTACTATTCTTATCTTTTGTGATATTTTGTTAAATTCGCTTCGCTCTTAATATAGCAGCGTGCCGTTTCGTCTGTAAAAAAAAAAATATATGATGAGGAGAGGAAACACGAATCATGAAAGGTAAGCAGAGCGGTATTACGGTAACACAATCTACTTGATTTCATGCTATGACTTAAGCATACCATCAAATTAGTAAGGTGTTACATTTGGTTTTTGGAGAAGAGATTTAAACACTACAAGACTCATTTTCAAAAGAACTTTAGAGCTTCCATCTTCATCCTCTCAAAACTGTCACCACCATTATCAAAGGAGGAGTCTTCTTCGTCTTCTTCTTCTCCTTCAAGGACGCCATTTTCAAGCTTAGGTAGTGATCTCTACTCTTTTCTTTTGTTTACTTAAGGAAGCTTGAAGTTTGGTTCTTCTCATGAACAAGATCCTCAAGTGAAAGCTTGAGAAAAACTCTCATGCTTTTTATGAGCAAAAGTTTCCCTTTTTAGCAAAAAGTGTTCGTATTCTTCTTTATGAGATGTTCTTGGTTATTTGAAATTTTGTTGAATGCCTCAAAGTTTCTATTTTTCTTTCTTGATGCATGAGATATTGATGTTTCTTGAGAGTTATTTGAAAAAGAATGATGTGTTTGGTGGTATTTTGTTTAAAGTTTGTTCCTTTTTCTATAATAAGTTTATAATTAGAAAAGTTTCACCTTTACATATTTTTGATGACTTGATAAGACTATGAACATTCCAAAAGTATAAAGCTTTAAAAGTTTGCTTCTTGATGCATGAAAAGTGGCGCTATTATATGGGTGTCATATGGATCCATTTTGTTCTTTTTGCAGATAAGAATATGTGTAAAAGTTCAATCTTGTTGGAACATGAAGCTTTTTAAGTCATAATAATGAAAACTTGTCACCTTATGTCTTAAACATGGAATCTTGAAGACAAGACCCTTCATAAAGTTTCAAACTTTAGTCAAGATTGAAATTTAGGCAAAAGGCTCTCCTTGAAAAAGGAGTAGGCTCCACTAATTATTTCATTATAACAATTATTTAATTCAAACAACATTTTAAATGATAAAAAAAATTGGGTAGAGTCTCTCCTTAAATTAGGAGCCTCCACAAAAATTAATTCATCAACCAAATACAAACAAGAATCAATTATGCAAACCAATAAGTCAATCCAAAAAACTATTCTAAAGCACACCTTTTTACTTCATATCATGTAGGCACACAATACCACAACACATAATTCAACAATAGGAAGGAACTTTAAGCCTTTCCCTAGTCATGTAATCCCATCCTCCTTCTTCCATCTTACAATTCTATTCTAGAAAATTTAAGTCTCTAATATTTCAAAAAACATAAAGTTAAAAAAGGATACAATGTACATACCTAATGTACCAAAATGCTCCAATCACTCAATGCATTAGAATGCAGCTGCTGCCAAGTGCTTCAAACGAGATCTTTAACAACTAACACAATAAAATAAGTTAGTTAACTAACTTAGAAACTAAAAACTTTAAGAAAAGAAACGGAATAAAGAAGGCTACACAAAAAAAAAAAAAAAAAAAAACTAATTGAAATGCTCAACAACATACCATGAACACAATGGCCATCTTTGACGGTAGTGAAATGACCAACGGCTATGTGCCGGGGCTAGAGAAAGAGTCGAGAGAGAGTTGTACAAATGAGGAAAAAGAAAGAGGCATTCAAGTTTTAATGTTGTGTTATTATTACCAATTGATTTTCTATTGGTAATGAATTAATGAAACAATTCATTTCATTAATCACATATTACTAATGGATTTTCCATCAGTAAGGAGTTAATGAAACAAATTGTTTCAATAATCACTAATTGCTAGCAAAAAGTCTGTCAATAATATGGAAAATGAAATGCTTTAGGTAGTATCACCTAAATTTCAAATATCGATAGATTTTTCGTTGATAATATTTAAACTAAATAAAAATTAAAATACAAAATATTACTGATGGCCTATCTGTTAGTAACTTGAAGAAGTAATAGTTAATTTGTTTGATTATCAACAAATTTTCCATCGGTAACTATTTAAAAATTTAAATTATATTAAGAAGAAAATACAAATTTATATTGACGATCATTCCATCAGTTATTTAATTTAGTTATTGACAGAATATGTAACATTCACATATACCATTATAGGGAATAATGAAAACGTCCCTGGACAAACTTTTATTATTTACAACCTTGCCCCTGAATATTTTTTAAAATGACATTTAGGTCCTTATATCAATTGAATTAGCAGAATAAAGTTTTAAACGAAGCAGAACCACGTAGCAGAAACATAGAAACTAAATTCTTAGCCAATTGGGCCACGTAGGTGTCCACATGTGAAATGACGTGGGATGCCCTAGATTTGTTTAAAATTATGAAAATGCCATTAGCCATGAAAAAAAAAGAAAACAGAAGGCCCTAAATTGGTAAAACGTTTAATTTACACTATTAATCGATTTATTCAATTTTATTGAGTTTGTAAAGTTAAAAGTTAATTAAAGGTTAACTAGGAGATGATTAGAAGTTAATTAGAGAGATTAGAATTAAGAAGAATTAAAATAGACATATAGAAACTCTTACAAAACTATTTAGTAATGTTTTGCCGGTTTGAAGGAAATTGGCAGAGATTCGGTATTTTAAACTGCCAAAACCAAATTAACTGAATTTATTACACCAAAACCCTAAGTTTAGTGGCTAAAAATTTAGCCAGTTCATCCCCTAAGGTTGGCGCCATGTCAACCACAAAGGGAGATAAGAGATTTGTTCAACTCATCACCACTCACTTCCAACCAATGAGAACCAAGCCTTCCAACTACCCACATCATAACAACTTCATTTTTTTTCCTTTCTACTTCAAACCCAATTCTGCTCTCTCTCCTTTGCAGACCCCACCCCCATCATTTTCTCTCATCTTCCCTCTTCCTCACTTCATCTCTTTTCCATTTCCAAGCTCCAAGTAAACCCAACATCAAACATCTCTATCTAGTCAAGCTATCCTTCAATCTAGAGGTAGGATTCACTCCCTTTATCTAGTTTCTTGTTAATTGGTGGCTATTGGAGACTCATCCATATTCATGTATTTCATGTCATATTGAGTCTATGTATATGTTTATGGTTGGATTATTGGATGTTTAGTGGGTTTTGGTGGATTGATTGATTAAAGAATCAAAGAGGGAAGCAACAAGAGCGAGTTAGCTAAGAGAAACCCTATGGCAGTCCATACGGTGGAGTTTACGACTCTGTCTACAGCTATTTAAATTTAATGAAACTACTTTTATTGAAACTATACATCTAGAGTTTTCCAAACATATAAATTATAAGGCCATTGGATTAGTATTGAGGGAGATATGAATTTTGGAAGTTTGACCTAGGTTTTTGAGTTTGATTCTAGGAAGACTAGGTTGCTCAGGGCAAAACTTGCCCTATACAACATGGAATTGAATGAAACTAACTTTGTTAGAAATCTCACACATAGGAAAATATCCCATAAAAATTTCAGAGTTAGATACGATCCCGTTTTCTCCCAGTGGTTCGAGGAAGTTGCCCTATGTCCAAACTGGGCCAAAATAGGGCAGTTCATAAAAGTAAAATTTTAGGGCTTATAACTCAAGCTCTACTAAAGCAAATGAAATGTAACTTTTGAAAATGAAAAGTTGTCCTGTTAGCTTTAATATGACCAATTTTGTATGATTTGAACTAGTTTTCGATTTTTAGTGGATTTTTACTTCTAAGTGTGTAATTCTAGCCAGCTACAAGGCAGGCCGAGATTAAACTTAAATAACTTTAGCTACATTTATCAAAATTAGATGGGACTAAAGAGGTTAGAAAATAGACACATAACACTCCAACATATCCAAAATTTAGGTCTAAAAAAGTTAAAATGAATTTATGGCCTAAGTTACAAAAACCAGGTAGAATCAAAAGGAAGTGGTAGAAAACTAATTCAAGCTCAAGATTATGAAACTTTGTTTGATTATTGGAGCATCTATACCTTGCATTGATTTTTCTATTTTCCATGAATGACTGTCTGGTTGACTGGTACTAGTCATGGGGAAGCAGACTCGATCCGTTATGCTGCCAAATTTTAGGCAGAATTTTATGAAATTATAATAGTTTCTGTTATGAATATTTATGATATGAACATGAAATTTTATATGCAAGGATATATGAAAGTAAATGATGAAACATATATATAGGTGCATTCAACATATCTATGCATAATTATGTATGGGAATGAAAGGACACGAATATATTAAATATGGATCCCTTCACCTGGAGGTAGTTATGAGATCCCTCCTTATGAAGGCAGTTACATAAGATAAGATTGGGTCCCTTCACTTGGATGCAGTTAATTGGGTCCCTCCCTATGAAGGTAGTTAAAAGATATAATGAAGATCCCATACTCCTAAAGAGTGTGACATGGCAATCACACCCCGATGGGGTATGACATGGCGATCGTACTTTGGAATATGGCATGATAAGCACATTCTAAGGAGTGTGACATGGCGATCACACCCCGATGGGGTAAGACATGGCGATCATACTCTGGAATATGGCCTGATGACCATATCCTAAGGAATGTGACATGGCGATCACACTCCGATGGAGTATGACATGGCGATCATACTCTGGAATGTGCATGACAAGTAAAGGAAATTAAGAGAAACACCAATGCATTCGCATGAATTCAAATATAATTATTTGCATAATTATATCCTATATTTTATTAATGCTGAGACTGTTCTATCTACTTATGCTGTGATTATTACTCTAAATATGAAATATTGCCAATGTGACTTAAGTGCGTGAATAAAATGAACTCTGCTTCGGATAATATGTTTTCAAACTATAAAATTGAACAGTCTATTTGACATGCTCACATTTTTTATAATAAACCAAAGCAGCTGGAGATAATAACAATGACACAGCACATAGTAGATTAATGAATCCTACTGAGAATTTATAATTCTCACTCCTATGTTTATTTTCGTGTTATCTCTAGATAGTTCAGAAGTTCCAAAGAAGGTCCTTTAAGGCGGAGTTGACTAGTAAGATTGAAGGTGGCCGAAAGTTGCTGCCAAACAAGGTCCGATTAAGTGACAGTAATAACTCCTAGGTAAGGTATTATGACTTAAGCATAGTACCATACTTGAGAGGGTGTTACAGAATATTCGTCGAAAATTTTTTAAAATTAAAAATTAAAAATAAAACTAAAAGAAAACTAAAAAATGTTATCGACGACAAACCCTTCGGTTATCTTTTGGTGTCATTAGGCGTGAACATTTATCAATGGATTTACCAACAGATTGTCTATTCCGTAGGTAAATTTTGACATCAATTTTTTTAAAAAAATTTTATTGACAATAAATCTGTTGGAAATACCAATAGATCTATACCGTTAGTAAAATTTATCAATTTTTTGCGAATTTGTAGTTGTAAAGTCCAACATTAAATCTAAACCTATTTAGGACTTTTGTCAGGACCCAACTTGGGCTGTGACCAGCACATAGGGTACAAGTCCCCCAGCAAGCCTCTCATGACATATTTTCGGAAACAATTCAGAGAGAGTCTCCTTAGTATTTAGGATAACTCCCCAAATATGGATCCTTTTCGTACACATATAAGCAAACATACTCATTCTATTGGAGATCCAAGCATTCTCAGAATATACCCCATAGTACACAGTATAAGAGTAAAACATATAATTACATTTATCCATTCAAAATACATAATTTTAGTTTCTTAAAAACCAAACCTTTCAATACACAAAAACTCAATAGAAGGGCTGCAACATTCTAAGAGTTTCCTAAAAACTTTAAAAATGACATAATGCCCTTAAATTAAGAAGGGCTCACCCAAGAATCTAAAATTTACTAATGAGGAGAAGAGGACCGGATCCTACTTGAACACCTGTATCTGAAAAAGGGAAAGAAGTAATAGAGTGAGTTTTGCAACTCAATGCACCACATTGTGTGTAACTGTGTAATTTATCATCTGAGGTGCAACAAGGCTAACATACACTACTGTTAGCATGCAGATCCTGCTCTAAACTTTCCTAAATCTTTCTTTTACCAACATTGATAATTGTTCTCATGCCAAAATCCTTAATCATGGGTTTTCATTTCCTTCTTATACATAACCATTCAATCATACTATTCTCTTTTCCTTTCAGATATAATAATTAACATAGATTCGTGTAAAACATATCATTAAAGAGAAATAAAAGCTGTAACATTATAAATACATAAACGATTAGTAAGACTTCACAAAAAAAGTCCATTCATTGTCTCATGATAATTTTGATATAAACAGGTTATCGACATATAAATCATAATTCCATGATATATTGAATCATTTGCATTTATATTAAATAAATATATTATAAAATAAGCTGGGGATAACTATCTACTCACAAACTTATTCTGAAGGTGGAAATTCGACTCCACGGAGCTTCGAGGCTCATAGATTGGTCATTGAAGTCATCTAGCACCATAAGCATGATAAATTAACCAAATAGTGGTTACTGGTATGAGGAATTAACACTAATTACTTCCAAACCTCAAAACCCCTAATTTCTCTAACCTAGGTTCATAGAGATCCCCCTAAAACTATGGAAAAATCAAAATTTCTAGGAAGAGAAAAAGGAAGGGTGTTATGAATTACCTTAGGAAAGCAAAAGAGAACGAGAGTGGGAATGGGTTCCGCGATTTCTCCTCCTCCAAGCTCCAAGCTCCACCATGGTGGAGGTAGAGAGAGAAAGAGACAAATTTGATGATGGTCTGAGGTAATAGAGAAATGAGGAAAAAGAACATTTTTGGACGCTATATAAGCCTCTCGTAATCAATTACAATTCTGTGTAATCGATTACAATTATAAAAATTTCAACCCAAAGGCATCCAGAATGGTTAGGAACCTGTTTCAGACAATTGTAATTGATTACAATTCTCTTGTAATCAGATTACGATTATGAAAAACACAACAACAATAATAGGAAAGACTCAAAGCTTGTGGCATAAGTATTACATTTTTCCCCCCTCAAAAGAATTCATCCCCGAATTCTAATCAAACAAAATAGTACCCATGCCTTAAAACTTAGATAAATGCGAATGCTTGACTTGCATGACTCCCTCGACTTTGCAAATTGCTTCCAGATCACCTTCACGGAGACCACCTCCTTTGAATGAAGCTCCTTCACCTATCGATGATCTCAAAATGGCCAAAATACCTAAGACTAAGTTCTCTTTCTTACCAACTTGTCAACTATTTCAATCTTAAGTAAGTAAGGTGTAGGCAAAGACTCCATAATTGGATATCAATAGCCATTGCTTAGAGGCCACCATTACAGCAATTGAATGAATTCCATGCTGCATCAGTGTATCAAGGAATGTATCCATCCCAAGAATGATCATGGCACTTGAAGCCAACAAGATTATAAGAAAAGCATTCAATACCCGAACCAGGATCCAGCCCACCAAGCTTAGCCTCAGCTTTTGACAAAACACTTATCCAATATCACTATATATTCAAATGCAGTTATTCCAATGTTCTTTTCTCCAAAGAACTTGACATACAGATTAGTGCTTTGCACTGTATTAATTCTCAACATAACATTGGAGAACTTTCATTGCCTTCCCTTTTAATCTTAGAGCTTATCACTTACAACACCTATCCCATTTTCTATATACTTCACCCTCTTTATTGGAAACTTCTTGAAACAAATTATCAATCATCTTACTCTAAGGAGCTAAGGTAGGGGCATATGCCCTATACTTTGATATCAGTGACCATTGTCTAGCGTTTAACATCAAAGTAACTGACGTAATACCATATTGCCCTAGTAAACCCTAAGACATATTTATTCTGAGAATAGTCGTGGGTTTTTGGAGACAACATGAATCGAAGGATTTGAGACATTGATCTTCATGTAAACATTTGTCAAATGTTGGTCATTGACCCTTGTCATAGCTATACATCAATTGATGACTCCAAAACCTGCCAAGTTCTTCCTCTTTTAAAAACCATTAAAGTTAGAGTTCTTCTACTTTGAAAGAATACATAGAAGAAACTAAAGAGCATTATGAAGTTTAGATTGAAGGTTCTCAAACATCTTCTCCACCTTAAGTAGAGGTAGGGCACATCTAAACTAACCATTTTCTTTAAACATCACAGAAGAATCTAACCATCCATTAGTCCCGATCACTTCTTTTCCCCCTTTAAATTTCTTCACTTCTTTCAAAACAAGCTCTAGTTAACCTAAGATTCTTCATAGCCGGATCTAGAGACTAACTCCTCATATGGCCTTTTGTCTTAACAAGGTCCCCTTTCTTATTCTAAGTAAGATTTCTCTGTTCAATCTTCTGACCTTCGAATTATTTATTAGGGTTTAATCATATTTTCTCATTTCCCTATACATATCAAAACATTTGAATTATCCAACTCATCAGCATATTCTTGCGGTGCATCAATTTTGATCAGAAATACCATACCGTTGTGCTTCACTCTTAATTGAAATCCCTTTATGAATTTCAATTCTAAGGTTAGATCCCAAAACCTAGCTATTTGAGTTAACTCGTTTCCTTCTTCTCTCAATATCCTTATTACTTATATCCTGGCCCTCTTAGAATACCTTTCCTTACTCACTTACCCATGCTTTAGCCTAGAACGATTTATTCCAACATTAATTCTACTAAGTCGTGCAAATAAAGTAACTTCCTACCTTTGCTTTCCTTACACTACTAATCAATGTGGTTTTAGGGAAGTCATCATTTAATCTCCAAGGACATTCCTATTTTGCTATCAACTTATTATCACTCCCCCATCTGATGTATCTCTCAAAGCTTTGTCAAGAGATTTCAAACTTCGGGTAAACCATTAAGGATTAAACTTGAGCTTCTACCTTACCTTCTCTTCTCATCATGCCCTTGGGAACTCCCTTGTGTTCAAGACCTCATTGATTCAAGATTGGATAATCTTTCCAAATCCTATTGCTACTAAAGCAGCCAACTTCCTATCTCATTTTGCATACTCCTTACTTCCTAGCATTGCTATTAAAATCTTTGGTTAAGTAATTTCACACCAGTAGACATCTCATACAACTTCATGAGATGCCTTGTCCTAATCTAATGATATTTCACCATAGTCTTATGTCTTTTTGTTAGATGTCTCATCTCTTAATCTCTCCTTTGTTTGGAGTGACTTCTTTATGTACCATTCAGTGAGTAGAGATAGTTATGAATTAGATGTTATTGCTAAATTATTAGAAGAACAATCTCCATATGCTAGTATCTTATCCAAGACTCCCTAAGTATTGAGTTCCACTTAATTGTCGAGCCCTAAGGCTTAGTCACTTTATACCTCAATTCCTTCCACTTTAGGTGATGAAGTCATTATTTAAAAGATCAATAGATCCTCGAATCACTCTTTTAATACCACACAGGGCATGACATAAAAATCGAGTGGTCTGAGCATTACATTCACATTCTACAATTGGATTCATAGAGTTCCCTATACTGGTCCTCTCTAACTTGCCTAATCAATCTCACTATAACATCTATATCTATCCCGACCCTCTCTCTTCTTTTCCTATTAGGCCCAAGTGGGTTCAAGATTCTTCTCATTACTTGAAACAAGAATGCCTCATTCAAACATCAGACATTTTGGCTTTTCATCAATGTTGCTCTCTCTAATGCAACCTATAAGACTCAACTTCACAACCCTTGGAGCTTGGGTTAGCCCAAAATCCTAAGCCTTAACATCTTTTTAACTACTATCTCTGACCTATAAACCTTTTTATAGTCTTCTCCGTAAAATCAGAACCACAATCGTGAGCCTCTGAAACTGCTAGCATAACATTAGTTGCTGCTAATCCATCAGTCATATTTTGCTACCACATTCCATTGAATCGTATTCTTATTATTCAAGGATAAGATATCCCTCAAAGAATTAATCCGTCTCATTAGCCGAGGTATTAACCTTTGTAATAGGAGGAGGTTCTTCTTATTCTCATACTTCATCTAATTTTACTACGTCAAACTTACCTGGCATGCAACAACTTAGCACCAGGTGCTAGATACTTGGCTCATGTCCTCTGCCCATGTGGTCTTCCATTTCCCATAAACCCAACCTCTCTTACCCCAAGAAAGTGTATTGCATTTAGATCGCACGTTGGAAGCCCCGCATTTCATTACTTCCACATGCGTGAGAAAGAATATATTCACCTAACAGAATAAACATTTGAAGTGGGAAGGAAGACAAAAAAGTATGATGGAGTAGGAATAAACACTATTTAATAGAGTATAGACAAAGATGACATTTCTAAAGGCTTCTCATAGTGCCACAATTTGTGAAAATGGGCACGCTTCCATTTGCATAGCTATGATCCTATCAAAGGATACTTGCTCCATAGTACACAAGGAAACCTAGGCTCTGATATCAACTTTGTCATAACCCAACCTAGGCCATGATTAGCACATAGGGGACTAGTCCCTCAGCAAGCCTCTCATCACATATTTTCGGAAACAATTCAGAGAGTCTCCTTAGTATTTAGGACAACTCCCCAAATGTGGATCCTTTTCCTACACATATAAGCAAACACACTCATTCCATTAGGAATCTAGGCATTCTCAAAATTCATCTCATAGCACACAATATACAAGTAAAACATATAATTACATTTATCCATTCAAAATAAATAATTTTAGTTTCTTAAAATCCAATCCTTTCAATACACAAAAACTCAAATCTAAACATCCACATACATGAAGCATGGGTCGGACCCTGACTATGGTACCATCGAGCTACAACATTTTGAGAGTTTCCTCAAAACTTTAAAAATTACATAATGCCCTTGAATTAAGAAAAGCTCACCCTTGAATTCATAATTTACGTGTATCTAAAAAAAAGAGAGAAGTAATAGAGTGAGTTTTGCAACTCAGTGGGAGATAAGAAATCCCTAACCTACATGAGACAATGTGCCTAAAACAAATATTAAACTATATACATATATAAAAGTAAAATTCAATAGAGAACTCATGGAAAACTATCTATTCCAAGATGATCAGTTAGGAATCACACTTTGGTAGCCTTTCCTTCATGTGATTCCCATATTCTGTCACATACCACACTGTGTGTGGTTGTGTAATTTATCATCGATGTGCACCAAGGCTAAAGTATACTACCGTTAGCATGCAAATCCTGACCTAGACTTTTCCAAGTCTTTCTTTTACCATCATTCATAATTGTTCTCATGCCAAAATCCTTAATCATGGGTTTTCATTTCTTTTTTACACATAACCATTCAATCATACTATTCTCTTTCCTTTCAGATATAATAATTAACATACATTCATGTAAAACATATCATTAAAGAGAAATAAAAGTTATAACATTATAAATACATAAACGATTGGCAAGACTTAACAAAAAAATTCCATTCATTATCTCATGTGATAATTTTGATATAAACAGGTTATCGAGATATAAATCATAATTCCATGATATATCAAATAATTTGCATATATATTAAGTAAATATATTAGAAAATAAGCTAAGGATAACTAATACTCACAAACTTATCCCCAAGGTGGAAATTCGACTCCACAAAGCTCCAAGCCTCATAGAGTGGTCATTGGAGTCATCTAACACCACAAGCATGATAAATTAACCAAATAGTAGTTACTAGTACTAGGAATTAACACTAATTATTTCCAAACCTCAAAACCCCTAATTTCTATAACCTAGGTTCACAAAGATCCTTTAAAACTATGCAAAAATCAGAATTTCTAGGAAAAGAAAAAGGAAGGGTGTTAAGAATTACCTTAGGAAAGCAAAAGAGAACGAGAGTGGGAGTGGGTTCCGCGATTTCTCCTCCTCCAAGCTCCAAGCTCAACCATGGTGGAGGTAGAGAGAGAAAAAGGCGGATTTGATGATGGTTTGAGGTAATAAGGAGTGTTTAATGTGTGTTTAGAGTAGATTTTGATGAAAAGATTTAAGATGGAAATAAAGGATGAAGAAGAGAGTGATTTTAGAGAGCAGGGAGAGGGTTTTTGAAGGTTAGAGAGAGTGCTTTGTGTGAAATGAGGAGAGAGAACGTGTTCGGACACTATATAGGCCTCTGGTAATCAATTACAATTCTTTTTAATCGATTACCACAGACCCAGATAATTGTAATCGATTACAATTATAAAAATTTCAACTCAAAGGCATCTAGAATGGTTAGGAACCTATTTCAGACAATTGTAATCGATTACAATTATGAAAAACACAACAACAATAGGAAAGACTCAAAGCTTGGGGCACGAGTATTACAACTTGTTCTACTACTCTAGTAATGTTTTGATGTCCCCTAAGGTTATTATTTCAAACCCATCGAACCACATCATTATGATCTTGGTTTCAACCTGCAATGTGCACCTCACCACGGTGCAACTTGTGCCTTGGTGGCTCTTCAGGTTGTGGTTCATCAAACATATGAGAGGGGGATTGGAAGCTGATTTGCTATTTATTGAACAATAAGATCATCAGCATCATTCAGATGAAATGCTTCATCCGTCCTACCAATTTGCTTGTTTATAGCATCGAAACACTGGTTATTCGATTCAATCAAAGGATTAAGCACTGTGGCCATTTGGTGAGTCAACATATTCATAAGATCATGGTGACTTTCTTCAACTTGTTATCTAATAGTGGCCAGGGACTCGAGGACATGACACGGAGTAAGGCGAGGCATTTTTCTAGTCATATTTGGGAAAACAGGGCCTATTTTGATAGGCTGAGTACTTTCCATGGTGGTCATGACCGCACTTGCATCCACAAGATTCTGACTCATTATTCCCACCCTTGTCACCGTTATCGATGGCATTGTGGATTGGTGTAACGTCTAAAAAATTTTACCATTTTTAAACAAGTTGTTCGGTTTTTATCGAATAATTGTGATTACTTAGGATTCGATTTAGTATATACTTAAATCTAATTAAGTGTGGTTTAGAAGGATTAGAATTTAGGAAATTAGATTAGGAACATAGGAAACCTTATAGAGTTTTTCTAAAACCGGTTTACCGATTTAAGATAAATCGGTAAGATTTCAATATTTTAAACTATCGGAACCGGATCAATAGAAATTATACTATGAAAACCCTAGGATGGATGGCCAAGATTCAGCCACCACATCCTTGCATGTGGTGCCACCATCAGCCCCAAAAAGGGCGGCTACATCAAGTTGAATGATCAACACAAATCCACCAATCAAATGAAACTTGCTTCAAAAGTTTTCACTTTTTTTCCTTTCCTACCCCTTTGCATTTTCGGCCAACATAAGGGGCAGACCTCTCTTCATTTCTCTTCCATTCACACTCATCACCACTTCATCTTCATCCCCTCTTCAAGTCTCGTCCAAAGTTTCTTCAATCTAAGACATCAAACTAACAAGGTTTCTAGTAGACAAGGTAGGAATTCCAACTTCTTTTCTTATTTTCTTTGAATTTGGTTGATTGGGACTCCACTTTCTTCCCACTTTCTTGGATGATTCTGATGTTATCTTGAGTGATGATGATGAATTAAGATTGGTTTAAGGTGTATATATGAGTTTGAATTGAAGATTGGATGGATTGATTTAAGGAAAACATGAATCCAAGAAGAATTCAAGAAGCTATTAGGGTTTTTTCCTCGATGGTCTGTACGGCAGAGTGTATGGATCTGCCTACAGCTGTTTAAATTTGATGAATCCATTTTTATATGAAACTAGCCATTTAGGGCTTTCCATACATATAAAATATAAGGCCATTGGTTTAGTATAGAATTAGTTATGAATTTTTTAAGTTTGACCTAGAATTCTAGATTCTCATCTGGCCAGTAAGAGTTGAGAACGGTGTAACTCACCCCATACAACTCTAAATTGAGTTCAACTAATGTTGTTTGAAAGATAATATATAAGGGAACATACCATAAAAATTTCAGAGTCAGATTCATTGCCAATTATTCCCAGAACATCAATGAAATTATCTTAAGTTCAAACCGGGCTAGAACAGGATAATCCAGTAGGGTCAAGTTTCGGGGCTTATATCTCAAAATATACTCATGCAAATGATATGAAACTTATTTCATTTAAAAGCTTGTTCTGTTAACTTTAATTTGATATAAATTTTGTATGATTTCACCCAGATTTCTATTTTTAGTGAATTTTCACTTATAAGAGTGCACTTCTAGCTAAGTACAGAGCACTCTAAGATAAAATGCTAATAACTTGAGCTATACAAATCAAAATGAGATGGGACAAAAAGAGTTGGAAACTAGACACATAGAGCTATGATATATCGAAAATTTAGGTATAAGTAAGTTGAATATAAGTAAAGGTGGATTTTACAAAATTCGGGCAGAGGAGGGTAAAGTGAGCAGAAAACTCTGTTGATATGGCTATTAATTTTGACATACCATATGGTCAATAATGTTGCTGTAACTTGTTGTTTTACATTGAATTGCAAACTTAATAGATTGTACGTATAGCCTGGCACTATTCACGGTGAAGCGAACTTGACCCGTCATGCTGCCGAAATTTCGGGAAAGCCTATGCATAGGTTATGAAATACACTTTGATACAGATGCATTCATGATTATGATGAAAGCTATAATAAAGATTCTATGATGAAAGATATGATGATGAGTCCATATTCCGAAAGACGTGACATGGCGATCACGCTCTGATGGGGCATGACATGGTGATCATACTCTGGAATGTGGCATAATGATCCCACAGCCTGAGGGATGTAACATGGCGATCACACCTCGAGGGAGTATGACATGGCAATCATACTCTGAGATGTGGCAGGATGAACATATTTCTAATGAGTGCGACATGGTGATCACACCCCTAGGGAGTGTGACATGGTGATCATTCTGGAATATGTATGACAAGTAAAGGAAGACAAAGAAAGAAAAGAAAATTATGTGTATCTGCATAAATTCAAGTACAAATAAAGGCATATGCAAATTTTAAGTTTCCAATATATTGGTGCTATTATATTTTAATACGTTGCTTTTATTGTTTATAGAATGATTCATGACTTTATTTTGTATTGGCTCACCCAAATGATGAGTGTGTGAATAAAATGGACTCTACTTCGAACAATATATTTTTGAATTATAAAATTAAATAGTTTATATAACATGTCTACCTTTTTCACAATAAATCGAAACAACTGGAGATAATAACAATGACACGGTATGAAATTTCTTAGTGAATCCCATTGAGAATTTAAAATTCTCACTCCTGCTTCCGTGTTATCTCCAGATAGTTCGAGAAGTTTCAGAGATGACTGAAGTTGCTGTCAGATAAGGTCTGCTCAGATAACAGTAACAACTCTAGAGTGCAGTACTATGATTTAAGCATAGTACTGTATAGAGGAGAATGTTACAATTGGCAAATTGTCATGGATACCATTTGTGTGCCTAACTGAGGCATTGCCATAAACATTAGGTTAAAAATGGGATTTGGATACCATATTGGCATCTGACCCATATCTGTATTAACCACTAGTAGGGGTATAGGCTAGAGGTAACCCATACACTGAAAAAGGCCTTAACGTTATTGGAGTGGTTATTCCATTCATGTTTCTTATCACATCTTGCATGCTTGTTTGTGGCCCATTACTTGCAACTGGTATGTTACTAGTGCTTCCATTTCCACCTTTTGACGATGTACTTCATTCACTAGATGATAAGCTTGACATAGTAGACACAATGGTACCACTTCTCAATCACATAAGCATCAGAGAACTCTTGTACACTCAACCCTATCCCATCCAGTGTGCCAATTTGTTTATACGAGATTTTTGACATGAAAGCATTACTTAATCATCGAAGCCAAAAATCCTTTGATTCCAGATCTTAGATTCAAGAAGGGAATCACTTCCTCCCAACAAGGGTAATAGGGTTTCACAAGAAGTATACTACTTGACTTATGTTGAAGAAGAGTAAGTATCAAGAATAAGTAAATTTGATTGAAATAAATGAAATGTACGTACAAGAATCAAAATGAAAGCAGTAACTGAAGTGAAACGAAAATAACCTAAATTGAAATAGAATGAATTGAAATGAAATGAGAAAAAAAAACTAGAGATGATGATCTTTACTCATAAATTCCCTATTGCTCCGTGTGTGTTGGGACGTCAAAGTTTAAGGTGCAAAATGAGTGTTCAATCATGCCTTTCCTAAATAAGCTAAGATCCTATTTATAGACAAATCCTACTTGGGCTCCAAGTAGCTATTTTGGTCACGTGCTACACTGATGCTTCGACGTGGAGAACAACTTCGTTTCCATATATCTAGATTCTTTACCACATAAGCTCACTAAGAGCAGTGGCTTCGAGATCCTCGGGGACGTGCATCGTGGGTTCTGGCATTCCTTCTTCGACACATCAAACCTCTTCCAATGTCGAAATGCATCATGATTTCATCATGCTTTCTAAGTCCACAAACTCACGTGAACGGTCTTCGACACTTCTTCTGTCAATATTGCAAGAAAATTAACCTTGCCCCTTAGACAGCTTTCTTGTCATCAACTTCGACAAAACTGGATTCCTTCTTCAACAATCATACCGTATGATGCAGAAGACTCATACCATACTTTCCTCACTTTGACAAATCTCTACTAGCCATTCTCATTATGGCTCTGATATATTATTTTGACAGATAGATCATCTAATCTATTTTTCATAATACATAATCACTCTGTTGAAGCTGGAAACATCAATTTTCTCATAAGATTTTGTCCATCTATTGAACTAACAAGTTTGACCACCCAACAGTAAGATATAATATCAAATTTGAATTTATATAGCATTGCAAACATACCTTGACAAACAAGCAATTAAATGTTTTTGGCGAATACTTAAATGACGAAATTTGGTTCTTATAACTATGAATGATTAGTATAAAGTTATTTTATACTATCAGTATATAGAAATCAAATCTTATGAAAAGAGTTTAATTTTTGTACATCGATAGTATAAAATAATTTATATTATCAACTAATAAAATTTAAAAAATAAAAAATTATAATGAATAATTATTTATGATTTGACATTTTGTTTTAATTTTATTTGTTGACGTGGATACATGCCCCTCGCCAATATTAGCCATTAGGAGTCCTTCAAGTTTAAGAGTATTGCTGACTTATACTAATATAACTTCTTGGTGTAATAATAAAAAAAAAGCCAGAAAATATATGAACCCAGCTTTCAATAATGTTTGAATTATTGTGTCCGTGCTGGTCGGGAAAACAGGGCTCGACAGCAAAAGCATCTTAGGCAAATAGCACGGTTTTAAGAGTTCAATATTTCATGAATCATGTATGATGACCCACCATTTGTATTGAAGAGACATAATCAAGCAATACCAAAAGAGAAATGATAATATAAACTCGGATTCACCGTAAACTCGAGTCTATATTATATTTCAATAATTAATTTTTTAATATTTATATATTTATAATTTTAAAATATATTTTCAGTGGTTGAGATATAATATAGATTCGGATTTATGATAAACCCGAGTCTATATTATCATTAGTCATAGCAGAAGTACCTCACCATGGAATTCAGAGCTTTCTCCTAAAGACGTAAGAGATGAGAAGAGGAAGGGATAATATGAAAAAAGGTGCGGTTAATGGTAAACCCACTTGCTTCTGCCCCCCATCATTTTCTTATTGCCTTCCTTTTCTTCTTTTTGCCTTTAGCTTTCAGAAGAGAATCATTTTCCCATGAATTTTAACAGGTTCAAGTTCAAACCCCTCATAATTGTAGAAGTTTCTTTTTGCCTTTAGCTTTCAGAAGAGAATCATTTTCCCATGAATTTTAACAGGTTCAAGTTCAAACCCCTCATAATTGTAGAAGTGGCTGCTATGTGATTTGTAATCAATTGAAAAGATGGGCGTCGGTGTTCTTTTATTATGGGCCCAAAAGATGGATAAAGCCATATCTGGGAGCACTCTACTTGTTGACAAAAAAAATAAATAAATACTCTCTACTTTCCTTTTTTTGGTCGTAGAACACTTCTTTACTTTAAACGTGGGTCTGAATAAGCAGCTGAAAAGCAAGGTTTGAATCGTACAAAGGATGACAAAAAAAAAAAAACTAGCATATAATAACATCTGAATTCACATAGATTCATATTAAACTAATTCAGATTTTGATTAGATTCGTTTGAATGTCGTGAGGGTGAGTAAATGACATTTAACTCATATACAGTTTAAGGTTTATTACCCGAAGTCACATGCAGTATTATTTTTGTCCAAAGCCTTCCCTATTAAAATAATCATAAAGTGGATTTAGTGAACAAATCCTACGTAGGCATATATGAGCTCAAACAGCCAATTTCTAAGTACGTAACTGTATGCTTCGCAATTGACCGATCAAAATTCATCTTCAATATTATACACTTCAAATATTCTGTGATAAATGATAATTTGATTAAAAAAAAAAATGTAGCTTAACGAGTCTGTGGGCATATCACCAAACATTGTCACTCAAATTCACTGAGTGTCAAGCCAACTAGTTCTCATTTGCATTTTACATTGTGATTTTGAATAGTATATGTTTGAATGGTATAAAGTCATATACTATTCTATAAAGGCATATAAATTTAGAATCTAATAAAGCAAATATAAAATAAATATATACATCATATTTTGTCCGGGATCTTAAAAAAAAAATATGAAAATATGAAAATGGCTAGGCAAAGTCCCATAACCCATCTTATCCCAAAAATAATAAGAAATAAATAAAATAAAAAAATTTAAAAAAATCAATCTCTTCAATTAGAATTTCTCAAAGCAATTGATTAGGGTCAGTTTATCAATTAAGTTCAATTAAATCAAATTTCATTAATTAGCATCAATTAAAATACTTTGCAATTAATTATGTTCATTCTCGAAGCACGTATAAAAAGGCATCAGTCAACCAAAAAAGGACACAAGAAAGTAATCGGAATCGCTAGAGACTTAGTTTGCTTAGTCGTTAGACTGCCATTGCAATGGTCTCTCAGTCAGTTGTTAGTTGTTCTCTTATGTAAATATCTTTCTATAACTCGACTTTTATTTTATTGCAAAAATTAGTTAATTTTTAGATTTTAGTTTTTTTCTTTTCTTTCTTGTCACCTTTTCGCGATACCAAAGAAAGGAAAAGAATGTAAAGAGTCTCTGCCTTAATCCTAAATACAATTGTCGCCATAGCCATGAATAGAACACCTGTTACCCAAAAAATACCCCCAAATATAAGACAATAACACAACAATCTCAACCAGCATCATCACCACATCCCCTTTGCCTGTACCAATCATCATTGCCCTTGTTCAGCCACCATAGCACCCTTCAACCAACATTGTAGCCATCACAAAGCTCTTCCCAAGCCGTAACCCATCCAAACTACTACGATCACAACCCCTGCCATCGACCTCGCCACATTGCTTCATCGACCACTGCTACCCACCACAAAGCACCATCTCCTTCCCCTTAAATAAGCCTCACCATCAAGCACTACCATCATCCTGATCACATCCTCCTTTCATAACCACCATATGCACTCCAACCTGAAGGTGGAAGTAGCATGAGAAGAAGGGGTTGAATCATGCTTTTAGAAACTTTTTTGTACCTAAAAACTTAACTAAACTTTCTCAAATCTTTGGACTTGGATTGCGGAAGTGTTTTATATTTGAAATAGAAGTTATTGGATTCACAATAACTTTGTTAGGCAATGAAAAGATTAAGCCCACATATTAATACACAAGTTATAAAAATTATAAAGAGTAATAAGGATAGAACATCACACAAGGAAGTGTTGGATTTGTTTAGCCAAACCATTGCCTACATCCAGTCCCCAACAAATTAGTTGAGATTTTACAGCCACGAGTATTATTTAATAGAAGCTTCTCCAAGCTTACAACCGAGTACTTTTTCCTAACCTCTCCAAGCTAACAACGAGTACTACCGGGTTGATTAATGCTCACACTAAATCACTCAAAGTGTATAAACAATTTGATACAGAGTGAAGTGACTTCTCACAAATCTCACTAAGAGGATATTAGCTATTACAAAGTGATGAGAAGATTTTTCTCTCGCGAGAAGTTATAGAAAGTAACTTTCTAGACATTCAGAAGACTGAGAAAAATTAAAGCTTGTAAAGATTTTCAATCAGCAAAGTTCTAGCTTTGCTTTTTCCTCTTCAATGTTTACATAGACTTTAAAATCTAGCCGTTGAGACATTAGACCTTAAGCCTATAGCTTTTTAGATTCATTGGCCTAAAGCTACACTACAAAAAATGAGGAAAAATATGGCGGTTTTAATGCGGTGGTTTTAAAGAACAGCCTTTTTATTAAGAATAATATGGCGATTTAGCCACCGCCATAAAAGTAATGAAAATTAGGGGGATTTTTTATAACATTGTGGCGTTTCAATGCCTGTATTTTCAACTAAATAGTGTTTCATTGACATTTAATTTTAGGGTTCTCTCTTTTTTCACCACACTATCAATCCCATGGTCATTGCAATCCCTAATGTCCCTATCTGTCCCTTGATTGCCACCGCGCCACCACCACCACTTCTTTGCCGTTGTCATCGCCATCCAACCAAAACCCATCATTGACAATGACACAGCGAAAGACGTAGTGGCTATTCCATGGCAATGTGAGCTTGCTTAGTATATCTAGTGCAGTCAAGAAGCGGTTCAGTTTTTGCAAATCCGCAGCAGTAACTAGATTAGAACAAGAGTGACCATGGGACGAAGATGGTGGCTTAGCAGCGGTTTGGGGGGGCATTGCTGAGGCAGTGGAGGACGCAGTGGCTACGTGGCACGTTGTGGCCATGATGTGATGTTGGCAGCACTGCGAGGTCCCACCTATCACGATGCTCGATAGTAGTGCCGGCTCAAGATGTGTGGCTGGGATCCGCTTAAAACGATGGATGCAGCATCGACAAAGCATAGTAACAGCCAGTGCACGGCGAGACCCCGACAGTGACAGGAGTAGCAGTGATGGGTAACACTTGATGGGTATATTTTCTTTCTTTTTTTGTGGGTTCAAAGCTTGAATCATTGGTGGTTGGGTTGTGTAATTAGTTATTGTTTGGGAGCTTATTTGATGAAGTAGGTTCTATTGGTTCCATCAATTTTTTTTTATTCTTCTTTTGGTCTAATTTTATGGACTGTGTTTTGGTTTTGTTTCATACTATTTTGTTGTTGCATGGTGAGGATGTTGAATCTATTTTTGGGTGATGAAGGGATTGAATTTGTATGGTTGGGTTATTTGCAGGGGATATGGGTTGCGAGGGATATTTGAAACAAGTTCTTTGCTTTGACAAGGAAAAGAGACTAATCCCTGCCCAAGCTATCATTTACCCTTTAGGTGTGAAACTGATCCCTACCCAAGTTGCCACCTAGTCTTGCAACATGATGCTTCCAGTGGGTTCTAAACCTTGTATATATATAAGCTAATGCTCTTGGTTACTCTTCTATCTTTCTAAGTCTTTAGTTTGGCTTTAAGTGAGCTATGGTTATGCAAAAGCTGGATTGTATAGATAGGGAATATGCAGGGGACTTAGTCTATGATCTCTACACTAACCCCATCCATTCTTGTAAGCTAACCCTGGGTTCTTTAGGAGAATTATCGCTAAGGACTAAATTTGTCCTCCATTTCCCAGAAAGGAACTTAACAGTTCTGTTTGATAATTGATGCAAAGGACTAGAATGTTGTTTTGTGTTAAATTGAGTATTTGTAGATAAGAAGATATATTCATGTAGTTGTGTATCTGGGTAGCTCTATTAGTTTTTCACTTCATTATTGTAATGATAAGGCTTGATATCAGCAAATCTTTGATTTTCAAATGGTCGGGTTTATTCTATTTCTATATTTTGGTATAAAATTTCAGACATTGAAATTTGTCAATCCTGTCCCATCTTGAATCTATGCCTATAATACATATATTAAACTTGATCACTAGTGTTTTCTAGTTTGAGCCTCTCAAAAGGTAATTTGGCAGCTTAAAAGTTGCTTCCTAGACTATAGTTTCTGCTTGTTTGCCTTGTTTGCAGCTTTACTTATTTAGGCATTTACCACTCTTTAATATATCTTGTATTTTGCTATGTATGCATACTTTTGTGATTTGGACCTTTAATTAGAATCCTACTTTTAGACAAAACTTGTTGCTGGCTTGTATTTCAATTTGCAATGAATAATTGTTTGGATCCAAGATGTTTGGTTACTTTTCTACACAACATATTCACGTACTTATGATATGATCCATGTGGCCAGTTTTAAACCATTTATAATTTTTTATAGAAACTAGTAAAATGCTACCTGAACTAACTTGTGGCTATTAATTTCATTGTCAAAAGTATTAGTTAATATATCAGTCATACACTACCACACTATTGCATGTCTGATCACGGTACTAGACTCTCTTGTTAGATTAGTGCATAAAAAAAGTGTATCGGTAGCTCATTTTTAAGTTCCTTCATGCTAATAGTTTTATTTTGATATCAATTTTATTTTTACAAGGCTGCTAAACTAGGTATGAAGTTAGAATAGTAGGAAGATGGAGTCAAAACAATTATGGGTCTAATCCTTGCTATGAGCTCTGAGAAGCAGATAGCGCAAGATATGGTTTAATAGCAAGTTACAGGGGAGTAACTTACACTGCATATTTTCTAATTTAGTAAATGGGTTAGCACATGCACATGTAAAGCTTAGGTGGGGATCATTTGATTCTAAAAAGTGTAAGATTTTATATTTTTGTGCCTCGACAAATATTTGCATAGAATGTTAACTTTATAATATGGCCTTTTAGTCATGTGTAATTGTGATTTTTGGGGATTGGATGCTGTTGCACTGCAAGCCAGTATAATTTTTTCTCTATTTTAGTTAAATGTCATTGCAGGTTAAGTCAGATAGTTTTGTAAAAATAATCTATCAAATAATCTTTCAAGCCCTCATACATGATCCTTTTATTGATTGTGGTCAATTGTTCTATAACTTTTAAGTCTTAAGTAATCTTGAATTTGTTGGTGTGACTTGTGTACTTGAATTAACTATTTTTTTGTTTCTACTTGCAAGTTCTTATACATTTAGACTTATTATGACTAATTATGTAGAAACTTATTTTAAGCTTTAGTAATAGAAATTTTTCTATTGGATGTTGAGAGGTATTATTATATTTATATTGATATACATTTTGGTGCTTGTTATACCTTTAATTAAAAATAATGGAATAATTATAATATAGGTTTTGATATTGGATAATAAAAAAGATACAAATTATAGCAATTTAAAATGAAACAATGCATTACAAGCATGTTAAATATTGCCACAATAACAAGTAACATATGCCATTATTGATTGCAAAATATGGTAGCTTTGACAACCACAATTATAAGTGCAGTATGGCAGTTTTGACTGCCACACTTTCCAGTAAAATGCGGCGATTTAGACTGCTAAAATTACGAGTGATATATGCCATCATTTATGGTACAATATGGCAGTTTCGACTACCACAATTTTCGGATAAATAAAGAGGTTTGAACTTCCACAATATACTGTCAACTATAGCGGTTAGAATCGCTATTTTATACCGTAAATTATGGCGGCTAAAACCACAATATACCGTAAAATATGGCGGTTAGTAACCACATTAATGTTCAAAAATTATGGCAGTTTGAATTGCCATTTTATAAGGTAAAATATGGCATTTGAAACCATCACAATATATAGGAAAATATGGCATTTATCAACCATCGTTTTATACGGTAAAATATGGCGGTTGAAACAGCCATAATATATCATAAAATATGGTGGTTTGAACCGCCGTTTTATTCAATGAGCAACTGCCGTTTTATCCGCGTCAATTGCAGTGGTTAAGTGGAAACCACCATATTATACCTAGTGGTGACGTTAATTATGGCGGTTTTGGAAACCGCCATTAAGGTAAAAAAAGGGCAGTTATAACTGCTGTAATTTTCCAAAAAAATTGCCGTATTTTACCTGATTTTTTGTAGTGCTAGAGAGAGAAGTAGGTTGCTTTTTTTCTCAGCAAGTAAGTATATCATCAAAGAGGAAAACTAGCTGTTTAGGTCCACCAGCTTTTCAGAGTGTCAGCGCTCCTTTTGGATCTTGTCTTGTAAAGTTTGACCTTTAGAAAAAGATCTACGAATTGTGTAAAGCAAGCTTTGAGAGTAAGGTCTTCTTCATGTAGATCATCTTTATGAAGATCACCTTTCTGGGTAAAGCTATCTAGACAAATCATCCTTTTGCTGTGCTTGTGATCCTTTTGATGGCTTGATATCCTCCTGATGACTTACGATTATTCTTCTGATGCTTCTTGATACACCTTTTGTGAGAGAATTTTTTAAGACCATAATTTCTCTTGTAAAAAGGGTTCTTTCCTTAGGATTATATGTACGAGATACATAAGAGGCTTTTAGAAAGTTTATTTAGAAATGAAGAACTGTATGATCTAATTTATTTAGAAATGAAGTATTGTATGATCTAATTCTCTTCAATGAGTGTTTAATGTAATCTTGTGCTAATCAAAACAAACACTTGAACAAACCGATAGTCCTTGCAAAATATTTTATTAAGGATTGATTTGTTATCCATCAAAACCCATAGCTTAGTATATCTCAGACCACTTGTGGCTTTTGAAGGGTATTGGAGCTTGCACAACCCTCTCACATTAGCACCCTTGGACTAAACCATAGCCACCATGAAGCCTAAACACTGTTAGCCCCCTTCACCACGCCATCAACCGTAGCTGCCACGGCCACTATCTAAGACTGCTGCATAGCCCATCAACGTTACTCTTCCCCCATTCTTTAGTGTGCACCACCTAGCCTCTCACTCTTCATATGTTGTCACTTAAAATTTCAAGGTGCATTTGGTTTTCCAGTTTTCATTTTCATTTTCAGTTAAAATGAAAAATACACCTAAAAACATGGTTAGTTACACTTTGATGAAAATGTTTTCATTGAAAGTATTTTTTGAAAGACACAAAATTGAAAACATTGATTTCATGGTTTTAATGTTTTCTTTTTCAATTGTAGGAAATCTTTTCAAAAGAAAACATGATGGCAATCCTGTAAATACTAAAACATGGAGACAAGGACCATGTTCAATCACTAACTAAGGGAAAATCATATCTACATTGTTTTTGAATGTCACACCTCTTTTGAAAGAAAAACCCTAGGACCTTTTCCCTTTACCATAATTGCCATACTGTTCAGAGTGTCAATTACCCCTAACCGCCACACAAGCAATCGACTATGCCACTACCAGCACCATTAGGTTTTGCTGCACCATTCAGAGTGTCCATCGCCCTTCAAAGTAGTATCTATGTGATTGTTCTCTCTTTTTAGGTTTCAATTTTTTTTAAACATGATTCTCGCATAATGTATTTTGTTTTATTTATCACTATAGAAAAACACAAATTTGTAGCAAAAAATTTGTAGTGGACTCGGTCAAATGAAAATTTGTGGTAGACTTTATGATAGAAAGTTTTGCTGTGGAGGTTATAGCGGCAAAAAATGGATACAAAAATTTGAAAAATATTAAAAAACAAGGAAAATATTGTTTGCGACAGACTTAGCCACTGCAAACATCCAAGTTTTTTATAAAAAAATAAAATTAATTATCCCAACAAAAAACTAAGAGATTTTGAAAATAATAGTTTATGGAAAACTTGGTTGTTGCAAAAAAATTTTAAAAATATTTTGCAGCTGCTAAGTTCGTTGCAAACTTCTAGATAAAAAATAAAATTAAAAAATTACCATCACAAAAAAAATTCATATAAAAGAATAATGGTTTACAGTGGACTTGGCCATCGCAAATTTCCAAATTCTTTTAGAAAAATAAAAACAAAAATTAAAAACTTTGCCAATTACCACTACAAAAAATTCAAGAAAAAAAATATAAAAATAAAATAATAGTTTGTGGAGGACTTGGCTACCACAAAAGTTCAACTTAAAAATAAAAAAAATAAATTACAAATTTGTGGTGGTCCCAATGCTAAAAGTTATAAAAATAAAATAATAGTTTGCGGTGGACTTGGCCGTCGCAAAACCTTCGGAAATTTTTTAAAATAAAATTTAAAATTTGCTTACGCAAAATATTAAAAAAATAAAGAAATTAATAGCTTGTGGCATACTTGGCATCTGCAAATTGAGATATTTAAACTTTCATCAGACCGAGTCAACGCATTCTATCTTCCTTCTCTCTTTTTACTTTCCTCCTTTTCTCTTCCTCCAACACCTCCCCTACCATCGCCAACTATTGCCCCGCGACTGCCCTGCCATTGGCAGCCTCTGACACCAACAGGTTTTTTGTTTTTATTTATCTTTAAATTTATTATCATAATGTAATATATATTGCTAATTTTATTATTGTTCTTACAATTTTTCATAGTTATTTCTTTGTTGAAAACTCGATGGAAATTTGAAGACACAACAAAGATAGTGGGAGATTCAATAAAGAAACTTGAAATCTCAATAGAACTTGTTGAAGATACAATAGAAATTGTCGAGTACTCATTGGAGAAAGTTGAAGATTTAATAGAAATTGTTGAACACTCAATAGGAGTTGTTCAAGGCTACTCAATTGAGAAAGTTGAAGACTTAATGGAGGAAAATAAGGACTCATGGAAGGTAGAAATAGTTAGAAGTATGTTGAAAATTTGTCTTCCAAAGTTTTATTAAGACATATCTCTTCTTATTTGTATGAACTTGAAATATTTCGATTAAATTGCTTTGTTGAATGATTTTGAATTTAATATTAATTGTTTTGCATCTCAAGATTTCATTTTTTTCTTAGATTAGTCATTGGTGACAGCCGTTACCGTCACTAATTAAAAGGGGATGTAGCTGTCAGTAATTAGAAGGAGCAGCAGCTGCCCCTAATTAGAGGGGGATAAGGCTGCCACTATTGATTAGTAGCCTTGATTTTAGCAATTACTTGAGATTTACAACAAAGGCAGATTTGACTTGATTAGCAGCAAATTTGTCTATCGTAAATAAGTAATTTTCTTGTAACATATGTTTCTATGGGATTTTGTTGTTAGAATGGTGTATCCCACTTGTTTTGCACCTGTTCATTTTCTTGGTCTTTGGTATAAAGAATGTTTGGCTTGATTTTGAGTTCTTGGGAAACAAGAGTAGGGAGACTTATTTCACTTAGACAAACATGTATAAGAATGGGACTGGTGGGCATAAGATGAGGTGCATGCTCTATTTTGATTCCACCTAGGTCCTTCCACTAAGAGTTTACTTCTTCTTTGTTGGTAGGGTTCCTTTTTCACTTTCTTCTTTTTAGACAAGTGCTCTAAAGATTCAAGCTCTTCCATAGCTTTGAGTTGTAAAGCCTTTTTTCAAGCTTTTTGCTTCTTGAACTTCTATAAACATGTCATGTTTGTGGTTTTTTTGTTTCTAGAACTTCATATATCATTTTAATCAGTTCACATGTTTCTCAAGCTTTTTAAAGGGTTTTAATCGGTTTACTTTGTGTGAAAATGCTTAAAGATTCAAGCTTTACCTTTTCTTGACTACTTTCATGTTTATGCTTCATAAAGTGTGTTTAAAAATGCTTCATTGCAACAATATATTGGTTGTTTGGTTTCTGATCCATGAGAAAATGGATCTTGAACATATGAACATAAGAGAGTTACTCTTTGTTAAAACACTTACAAAAAGCTATAACCTTTGATAAGCCTAGATCTAAGTCCCATAAGCCTTCAAAAGACAAGATCAAAAAGTTTTGTGAAGAAAACAAAAATAAAAATGTACTTGGCATATATACATACATATATATATATATATATATGTATATATATATCTGATTAAAGCCATCACAAGGAAAATATATATGAGGGAAAATGAGTTTGAAACTTTGGGTTGTTAATCTTGAATCTCAATAAAATTTTAAGGAACTTTGAGATAAGAAAACAAAAAAAAAAAAAAAGGAACTTGACACATGAAGATGGTATAGTCACAACTCTACCGGAAAGAAAAGGAAAAAAAATGTTTTAGGCTAAGTTGATGATAGATTTTGATATAACTAAGTGATTAATAATGTTTGAAGAGGAAATAAAAATTAAAAGAAACAAGATAATTTTGCATTAGTTTACACTACTTGAATTTTGCATGTTTTAGAGTTGTAAAGTAAGAAACTATATTCCACCATAAATTAAATAATCACATTAAAATAAAAAATCTTCAAAAATGGTTACTCAAATTGTATTGTTAAATGGATCCTTTACTATATAACAAGATTAGAAAAATAATGTATGATTTAGCTAAAATTAATACACATTTGAGAACTTCTAAACCTATTTGTTATGAATCTTAAGCAAAAGAATTGCATATATATGGTATTTTGATTGACTCACATTATACAAGATATATTTTTTTTATTGACAACAGGGTACTAAGGCCTAAAGAAAACCAAAACTACAAACTAATTATGTGAAGAAACGATGTTCCAGTAGCATCAGCCAACAAAGCTAGAGAAAGAAAAGCAAGAACATTTTTAACGAAATTTACACCAATGGAACTAGTATGTCCTCTCTTAGCTAGAACATCCGCGCAATGATTGGCCTCCTGATAGACATGATTGATGACAACATTCCAGCTTCTAGTGAGCAATTCCTTAATGGCATGAATCAAGGAAAGACTGGACTGATGCTCTAGGCTGCAATGCTGCAGAAGCTGAATGACATACTTGGAATTTGTTTCTACTAGCACAAAGTTTACTCCCAATCTAAAAGCCAAATTAAGCCTAACGTAGAATTTAGCCATGGTAACTTAGCAACAACCGAGGTTTCCTAAGTAAGCTACTATCATAGCACCTCTGTGCTCACAAATCAATCCTTTACAGGCAGCTGAACACATAGTCTGACTCACAGATCCATCGGTGTTAGCTGAAGACATAGTTTGACTCACAAATCCATCCGTGTTTTGTTTCCACTAGCCAATTGTGGGAGGATCCCAAACAATATGAATTTCACATCGTATCTTCAATCTTTGAAGGGCAAGGTTAGCTATATTAAGGACATAATTATAATCCTTAGCTAGTCCTAAAATCATCTAAAGGATAGTTGCACCAGTTGTAGTCTAGTTGTTGAATATCAGTATATTTTGAAGGCTCCACAAAGTGTTGCAGGTAACAACAAAGAGAGTGGACCAGCTAGGCCTATTTGAAATACGAGAGCTCTCCAAAAGATTTTCTTACAGCCAAGAGAGAAAAGGGAGCTAAAAGAAGGAATTCAGATGAGCTTTATCCACCAAGCTTTCCCATGCTTCGCGAGCTGAGGGGCAATCTCGGAGAACATGGAGCAAGGTTTCTTTCTAACAATTGCATGCTAGGCAAGATGCATCTAGAGTCATACCTTTTGTTTTCCACTAGTGATTTGTTGGAAGAGCTTCATGAGCAAGAAACCAAGTGAAAGCACGCAGTCTTTGAGGAATTTGAAGTTTCCAAATGATCTTGAATCTTTTTAGGACAGCATCATAATCCCCATAGATAGCTTCATAAGCAGATTTCACAGTGAAGGTATGACTCGAGTGCCGAGCTCGATCAAATTATAATAAAAACTGAATTACACTAAACTTGTAGCAAGGGTGCAACCCAGGTCGTTTCCCAGCGATGACAATGTTATATGATCAGGAAATTGGGGGGGGATTTAGGAATTTAAAATACTGAAATGAATATAAAAGAAATAAACGGAATTTGGAACATCCAATCCAAGAACCAAGAAAGACAATGGCTAATCTATCATCGGATTCTAAAAATAATCATTCAAATCAAATCAGTGACTGACATCAAACCTAAAAGAAACCTCTATTCGGATACGACATTGCACATGAAAACCTTCATGCATTCAATTAACAGATAAATGATTAAATTCAGAAACGTCCAAAACCTAACCAATTCATGTTAATTTTCAAGCACCAATGTAATCAATCTCAAATTCAAACCTGAAAATGATTCTACTCACGCAATTGCATTACAGATTAATCAATCGAGCAATATGCAAGCAAGTAAGTAAGCAATCAATTATAATCAACCACAATTCCAAATCAAAAACCTTCAAATCCAAAATTGGATTAATAACAATGAAAGAAAAGGGAGTAGAAAACTGAATTGAATTGATGAAGTTTGGTTGATCCAATCCTCAAGATAGCCAATGCTTCTTTGAATCCTTGGATTAGATAGAAGCTTACTCCTCCATGAATAGAGAAAAACAAGTTGTAAGGTTGGGGGGAGGGCGTGAAAGAAGAGAGAAGAGGAAGAACAAGAAAACCGAAAATTGCTATTCAAAATTTGTCTAGTTTCAATTCTAGCCTCCTCCTATGACCGGCCAAAGTCAGAATCAAAACAGCCTAAAATTATTAAATTGTAATTACTACATTATTCCTCTCTCTCTCCTTTGAATCTAGACATCTTATTTGCTAAAATCCGAATTATAGAAAAAAAGTTACACTAAAAACATGAAATCATTATAACTAATTTCATGAGTAACGTTCTTCTACCATTTTGGCTATTCAAACGATTCTGTTTGGATTTCCACTCTGAAGAAGAATTGTAGCCTTGGATGTTAGCTTCAAAATGCCACTAGAACGGGCTCAATTAGACATCTGTGGACAGAGATATGGCCCAAATACCACACCCTACCCAGAATCCGCGGCTGCACCACTTTAGTTCACTTCTAGGCACAATTTCATCTTCTTAACACCAAAATTGGCCTCTAAGCTCTCATATAACTTGTAGGCCTATCTCTCAGCTTTTCTACAAATGAAGAATCACAATAAAATGAGCTCTACAGCTCAAGATATAACCCAAAAACCAAAATAGTGTCAGAATTCGCCTAATGCTGGAAAATTTAACTCAAACCCAAACAAAATCCAAATAATACAAAATGGTCCAATTCAAAACAATTAGGCACAAGAGAGAATTAATGAGATAGAAATGAGGGAAAATAAGTACATAAAAATCCAATTGATCAAGGTACCCAAAGGATTGGGACTCCAATCAAGCACATCTTGTCCTAGGTGGTCTTAAGGTGTTTTCATCATGGCAAATAGCTCAGCAATATCCACAGGTAGAAACTAATGAAGCTTTGTCTAGTTTCACTCACCATTATCTGAAACAAAAGACAACATATTAGTTTCTAGAATATTTTGGTTCAGACTATCCAAGGCGAAATCCTGCAATCTGTGGAATCTCGGAAGCCAATGAGAAGTCTAGAATTTTGTTGTTCTTCCATCTCCCAATCTCCAAACTCCAAATCAATTGGTTGAAAAAGCTTTACCAAACTTTTGGAATACCTGTCCAAGAATTAGAACAGTTAGTTTGTTATTTACTTAGGAATTAAATCATTACCACAATTATACTTAACCTCTTAAGTTGAACCCAAAGTGAATCCCTATTGTGGATCAAGCCCCAAGCCAATTTCATCATATAAATATTATTGGTTTGATGGTCTTTCCTGAATCCAAGACCTCCAGCTTTTTTGGATTTGTAAATAGTATCCCAACGTATGAGATGAGTTCTTCTTCTATCAACACTGCTTCCCCATATGAAATTTCTACATATTCTGTCAATTCTTTCACAAATAGACATAGAAATCTTCATGGTTTGCATCAAATAAGAAGGGATAAATGCCAATACAAACTGAGCTAAGGCGCACCTGTTGGCTAAAGAAAGATTTTGCATGTTCCAACCGTTATGCTTAGTCTCTACACGGTCCAGTACAAATTGAAAATGTTGTTTTGAGCCTTTGCTGTGGAGAAGGGGAACTCCCAGGTATCTGCCTAAATCAGAAGTAAGTTTGATACCCAATTCTTGACTTAGCTCATTTCTTCATAAATAAGGAACATTTTTAGAAAAGAAGACACAAGATTTGATGAAGTTCACTTTCTGTCTCGAACTTTTGCAAAATATGCCTAGACCTCCTTTTATAACTTGAACTTGTTCCGTGGTTTCCTTAGTGAACAAAATCAAATCATTCACAAAGCAGAGGTAGGACAACTCCGATATATCTCTAGATAACTTAATAGGCTCCCAAACATTGTGTTTTGCCAACAAGGATATGAACTGGGAGAGCTTTTCAATGCACTGGACAAAAAGGTAAGGAGATATCGGATCTCCTTGCCTGACACCATAAGATGAGTATAAGTTGTCAGATGGAGAACCATTCCAAAGAAGTTGCATGAAAACTAATGATATGCAATGCTAAATTAGCTTAATCATGTTTGAAGGGAGGCCAATGTCCTTTAGAGTCTCAAGAATAAAACTCCACTCTAAACAATCATAAGCCTTTTCATGCTCTACTTTGATAGCCATAAACCCCATCTTCCTAGTTTTATTCCTCATAGAGTGAATTACTTCTTGGACAACTAGGATATCACCAGCATTGAGCCTTCCTAGAACAAAACTGCATTGATTATCGGAGACTGGTTTCTTCATCAATTGCTTTAATCTTGGAGCCAAAATCTTGGTTACAACCTTGTAGCTGACATTGCATAGGCTAATTGGCCTGAACTGAGAGAAAGATTATGGAGAATTGAGCATGGGGATAATAGTTATAAATGAGTATTATTTGCTGCATGTAGTTTGGATGGATACTAGAAAACATCCTTAATCCAAGAGCAGAGGGAGTCGCCTACATCCTCCTAAGAATGTTGAAAGAACATGGTCGGGAGACCATCCGGCTAGGCACTTTCCAACTACCCAAGGAGAAAGGTGTAGATTTTATCTTTTTGTCAGACACCTTAGTCCCCAAGAAGTTAAGCTTCTCTTCAGTAAGTCTCAAGAATTCGCCTAAAATGATGAACCTTTCAAAATCACTATCCTTCGTGTAAAGCTTCTAAAAATAGGCTATCCTCATCGCCTTTAAAGCAGCAATATCATCTACCCAAACCCTATCCTTATTCTTTAGCATGACCACCTTGTTTCTCCTTTTTCTGCCACTAGCTTTAGCATGAACATATTTTGAGTTTTTGTCCCCAAACTTAATTGTATTGCATCACAATTGTTGGAGCCAGTAACTTTCTTCCTGAATAAGAAAGGCACCAAATATCTTTCTAGAGTTTCTCAAGGAAAGGATTCCTTTGGAAAGAAATGTGATTAGAAATACCTTCCAATCTCAAAATAATTCTATTTTTTCTAAAGATATGTCCGAAAATGTCTTGGTTCCACCCTTTCACATGATTCGTGAAGGCAGCAATGTTCTTCAAGAGGTCTTCATTTCTCCTCCAGCAGCTTGTAACCATGTTATTATAATCATCATGAAGAATCCAGGGGCAAGAAAATGGAAAGGGCAGCAGCCAACCAAGGATTCCTAGTTATGATTAAACTTTATTAGAGTAGGCACATGGTCAGATTTGCGTTTAAGAAGGTGGATAACATAAGCTTCCATAAACATGCTCAACCAGAGAGAGTTGGAAAAAACTTTATCTAACCATCTTCTAATGTTACTTTTTTACCAAGTAAACGGTTGGCCACAATACCCTCTATCCTTCAACTCATAATTATGAATACAATCACTATATCTTCTTGTATCTTGTGCAAGGTTGGGGCTTCCTCCTATGTCTGCCAGAGTCAACATAGAATTAAAATCATTGCCAATGCAGCACAGGTCTACCATATTTGACGCCATCTCTTCAAGGCAATTGGACATGCCCAACACCACTTCACTAGCACCAGTATTGCATTGCAAATTTTGCCATCGAAATCATCCTAATGGAGAGTATGCTACAAAATCTACACCTGATGAACAAGTCAATTAGATGAATACTTGTAGGCACAACTTCCATTCCAATAATTATGTTCCTAGATTTAGAGATCACACCCACTCCAATTAGTATCATGGGAATTAGGGTGCACCTAACACTCATATAACCTGCTAGCTTAAGAGACGAAACCCAACCTAGAAGACATGTTCTAGCAATTCATACAAACTCACTCTAATTTTGTGGATAGAATTTAGGCAAAATTCAAGCAATATGATGCCTACCTCAAGAATAATGAAGCCTCCATCAAGAATATTGAGATTCAATTGGGACAAATCTCTAAGCAACTGTCAGAGAGCCCACAAGGTTCCTTGCCTAGTAACACTGATACAAATCCTAGAGAGCAAGTGAATTCAGTTACTCTAAGAAGTGGAAAAGAGTTGGCAGAGCTTGAGAAGCCAAATGAAGAGGAGCCAGCTAGTAAGACCGAGAAATAAACACTAAAGAGGGAGAAGTATGAGAGCCTCGTAAGGCATAGCAAAGAGGTAAGAGACAAAGAAAATAGTTCTACATATGTGGCACCTGCCTTTTATGACCCTCCAATTCCATATTCATAAAAGGTCAAGCCTAAAAGGAAAAAGCAAATAGAGAAGCAATACTCCAAGTTTTTGAAGTTTTTCAAGAAACTGCACATTAATATTCCCCTCTTGGAAGCCCTTGAGCAAATACATAGCTATGCTAAATTTATCAAGGATATCTTATCTCGCCAAAGGAAGCTTAAGCATGATAAGACTATAATGCTAACTGAGGAGTGTAGTGCCATATTGCAAAATAAGCTACCTCCAAGGTTGAAAAATCCAGGGAGTTTTACTATTCCATGTGACATTAGTGATGTTCATTTTGATATGGCACTTTGTGATCTAGGTGCTAGCATTACTTTGATGCCCCTATCTATTTTCAAGAAGATTGGTATCAGAGAAGTAAAGACTACTATGGTATCTCTACAACTGGCAAACAGGTTTGGCAAACATCCAAGGGGCGTGTTGGAAGATATGCTAGTGAAGGTGGACAAGTTCATCTTCCCAGTGGATTTCATTGTACTTAATATAAAGGAAGATAGAGAATTCCCACTAATCCTTGGAAGACCTTCTTAGCTACTAGAAGAGCTTTAATTGATGTAGAAGAAGGAAAACTTGATTTGCAAGTTCAAGAAGAGAATATTGCGTTCAAGTTGTCTGAAGCAATCACACCTTTTTTGGAGACCAACTTTTGCTTCCATGTAGATGTAGTGGAAGCTAATTTGAGCACTTCAATCCCTACATCACATGATGCTACTCCTCCTTCGAAATCTAAATTGATGAAGATCAAAGCAAGGAAGAAAAAGAAAAGGCTAGAGGATGATGATCTTAAGCCACCCGATAAGTTGTTGGAAGCTCTCCACTTGCCATTCAAGCCTAGTTCTATCTCCTTGATCCTTGGGAAAAAGAGCCACTGCCTTCGTGATAAATCACCAAAGAAGGAAAGGAAAGAACTACTGTCAGCGATAGGACCATGTCCAACTTGGAGACATTAAATCAAAGTGCTTGTAGGGAGACAACCCAATTTCCTAGCTTTTCTTTGATTTTAATTTTTTCTGCTTTTCTAATTTTTCTTTAGTATTTGGTAGAATTCTAATTATGATTAATTTTAATTCATTTAATTTTGTTTGTTTTACTTTGTAAGTTTATTGGATTAATTAGGAAGTGCATAAGTGAAGGAGGAAGCCACCATGGGCATACAAGGCAAAGTATGCAGTATTAGTATCAGCAACAGCAATAGCGTGCTATCATGCACTCCAACACGTTGCCACAGAACCAACACATTCAGGATTTTTGGGCTATGCTATACCGCATTGACTTGTGCTATAGCACATGCCTGTTTTCTGCAAAGTGTGAATTTGGGGCTTTTCATGTATAAAGGACATTGAGATCTCTGATAATGATGATGATTAGCTTTAGGGAGTA
This sequence comes from Pterocarpus macrocarpus, assembly GCA_031439585.1. Lineage (NCBI taxonomy): Eukaryota > Viridiplantae > Streptophyta > Magnoliopsida > Fabales > Fabaceae > Pterocarpus > Pterocarpus macrocarpus. The sequence continues at coordinate 31,385,634 of CM062520.1, forward strand.
AATTTCCCTTTCCTCTTTTGATTTCATTTTCATGCATTAGGGACAATGCATAATTTTAAGTTGAGAGTTAGGAAAGTCCATTATTTCACTTTCCCATTTGTTCCTCCCCAATGCATATTTTAAGTTGAGAGTTGGGAAAGTCCATTATTGCACTTTCCTATTCATTCCTATTTCCTTTTTTTAGTTTACTTCATTAGGTTGTTAATTTTGTTAGTTGTCAGCTTTCTTGCTTTTATATGAAAATAAAAAATCAAAAATATTTTTGTTTTTAGTCCATTTTTTCTTCTATTTTTTGTTTTCCAACTGGTTATTGTTGGCCTGTGTCTATGATATGAATATTGCTCTATTTTGTTAACATTTAGGTCACTTTGGATGCTGATTTGAATCTTGAAAATCTTCTTGTGCTTTTATTATTAAATTGGGAAAGACTAGATTCTCACACTTTGATAAGAGTAAGCAACTTAAGGTTGGTGATCTTTATGCTTTTATGCTTTATTTAGATTGAGACATGCATTATTCTCCATTTGAATCTCTTTTGAAATATATGTGAGTGAATATTAGCCATAAAGATGATTTAGGCCATGTTTGGTAGCCATGATTCATCCTCATTGCCCACCCTCAGTCATTGATCCTTAATCACCCCATTTGAGCTTTAAAGCTTATTCTTGGATTAAAGCACATTATAAGCTTAATGCCTTTCATTCTTCTTCTATTTAATCCCATGGTTTACCCTCAAACCTTAGCTTCTAAACTCATTTGAATAGGGTACTACCTCCATTACCAAAGCCTCATGCTTTCTAAAGTCAAAAGTGTATTACGAAAAAAATTTAAAAAAAAGGATAAAGAGAAAAAGAAGGATGGAGAAATGAAGAGTAAAAAAAAAATAACAGAGAAAGAGAAAGAGAGAGAAGGATGGCAATACAAGTGAAATAAAATGCCAAGGTTCAACAAGAAAAGCATAATGGTTGCAAATCAACTAAGTTAGGGGCATCCCAAGGAGAATGAGTTAGGGGTCAGGGTTCCTTAAGTTAAGGGAAATATTGAGCATAAATGACTTTCTATCATACCTTTTACCGTAGTCTACCACTACAAACTAAAAAAAAGTCCTTTTGATATTTGGCAAAGTGAAATTCATGTATAGAGAAAGAGAATTATGTATACTGCGATATTTTTGTCTCTTATTAAACATTGCATGGGCATAAAGTAAGTCAATTCTTGGTTGTTTCCCTTTATACATACACACACACACTTCATCCATTTCTTTAACAATGTGGTTGACAATTAGATGGTCTTAATATTTAAATTTAGATTCTTGGTAACTTTTGAGTTAAGTTATGGAGCAGTGATGAGGATTTCCATAGGCTACAACTTCTAGCTTAACCATTTTGTGTTAATGAGTCTTTTCATGTTTAGTGTTTTTTGTTTAAGTCTCTTGTTTTCTTGATTTTAGTATTTTGTTTTGAGTCTTGCTTAGGGACAAGCAAGTTCTTAAGTTAGGGGTTGTGATAACTCCCTGTAGTGAGTTATTTTTGTTTTACTTTATTTAGATTTAGGCTTTAGTTACTTGAATCTATTTAATGTTTTATCTATTTTTAGTTGGTTGTTTTGATTTAGGGTCTTTTCTAGTGTGATTGTCATTTCATCATGTTTTAGATACTTATATGTTTTTTTTTTTTTTCTAATTGTCAATAGGTACATGCACTCAAGTTGGAATTTGGAGGCATGAGAGAGCTTATCTTGCATAAAATTAAAACCTTTCAGTATTAGAAATTTAATATCTAGCCCTCCAAAAGTGGGATTATGATGATTCAAGATTCTTTGGAAGAGAAAAGAAGGATATCTCCAGCTTTGATGTTGGACACCTTTTCCAATGATTGAGTCTTCTAGCAGAAAAAGACCAAAAAAGATTAAAGCTTCATCTTATCTCTAATGCTCTCAAGTCTGACCTTTTATTAGTATTTCACTCATATCTTGAGTTACAAAACTCCAATTAAGGTGGTTCTTATTGCATTGGAAATCTTATTCAAAGAACTACAATTGCTATTTCTACCACTGAGGGCAATATCCAACTATTCTGATCACCTTAAAGATTGGAAGTATATAAAAGAGGGTAGCACTATCTGGCAAACACACTGTAGCATGATTTGCTACACTATAGCGTAACATCAACAGCACACACCTTTGTTTTGAGCATTTGTTGTACTATAGTGCAACCCTTGCGCTATAGTGTGACCCCAACTGCATAAAATAATGGGCTTGGGCTGAATTTTGAGAATAGGGATCCGCAGACTATAAAAGGCAATACTTAACGTCTGAAAATAGACAATTTGACACTCTAGACACTGGAGACAACCCTACAGGAGAGGCTTGGAGATTCAAGGAGCTTTGTGGAGATTTTTGTGAAGAGTTGGAGATATCCTTCACCCTCAAGACATTGGAATCCTTGTTTTTCTTCATGGCTACTCTTTCTTTTGTTCTTGCTTCTATTTTTCTGTTAGTTGTGGTTCTATCATGAACTAAATCCTATTCTAGAGCATTGATGGATCCAACTATGTGATGATAATACTTTATGGATTGATTTTATTTATATTTTATCTTAATTATTAAGTGTTTATGATTGTTCTTAATACTTTTGAGTGATTGACCACCATTCAATTGACTTTTACTTTACAATAACTAGATATAGGGTTTGTCAACAAAGCTTCTCATGATAAACACCGTGAGTTAAGTGAAAACTAGAGATAGACAAATGCGACTTATATGGTCATCTTAGGAATCCATAAAGTGTCAACCTTTTCCTAAATTAGTTTGTAACTAAAAGATTAGATAATCAAATTTAGGATAAAGAGAATTTCTCGACCTTGAAAAAGGCTTGGAATTAGTTTAGGGAATCTGACCATTAATCAATTAAGGTAAAAATAAGATAATTGAGATCCATGATAATTGAGTCCATAGTTAAGTGAAGTCAATTAACCCTAATGTCCATCCCAGTGATCTAAGTCATCTTTAAGTATAGTTTTGTTCTCTTTTTCATTTGATTTTTAGCTTCATTTAATCATTTGATTTCTTTTGGTCCAAATAGCCACCATTCCTACCAGTTACTTGGTACTTGATCTATTCTCATGGGACAATAACTCTCTCATCATTTTATTACTTGTATGACCTAGTATACTTGCTGAAGCCGCATCATCCATGCCCAAATCCCTTCGTACCTCAGCAATTAATTCAACTTTTGTGTGCTTTACTCCTCGACAAACACTGCATAAGAATAATATCCTTAGTGATGGCCAAATTAGACCTGAATTCATCCTCAAAAGCCATCCCACAATTATTAGCATTCCGGTGTAATGAGGGCAAAATAACAACATGGGTCAATTGACCTTCCACTACCGGCCATACAGTGCCACCAGTCATTGCCTCATTCTTATCGACAGTCAAAGGAAATGCAACCATAACTGCCTAACATTCTTGGATGCTTACTAGGGAAAAATATTCCTGTAAAAATAATTTAATAAGTATAAGAAATCCTCCATTTTAACCTCCATGCTAGAGGCCGCTGCCTTATCAACCTTGCATAGATTCCCCTTACCAGCCCCATCATGCCCCACAACCTCCTAGAGACTTGGCATAGATGATGGTCAGAAGCCCACTACAAGGGAGAAGGAAAGAGACAAACAAAACCCCTAGTAGAGAAATAGAACACATGTGCAACAACTTTCTATTCAATAGCAAACTCAAAACTAGCTTTCAATAATTTGAGGTCAATTGAATATAAAAGAATCAAGTAGGAAATTCATTAGGCATTAAAGAGAAGCCTAATCATAATCTTTTAAAAATAATCACTACCTTAATCATAGACCCAAATCAAAAACACTATTCATAATAACAAAGCAACAAGGCCACATTTGTGAATTTCAATGATAATGCAATTCATTGCGAATCAATAATTGAATAGGAAAGAAAACGAAATCCCAAAAGCAATATACAAAAAAGAGCAGAAATTTGAGAGATTGAAGGGAAGATGAGAAAGAAATGAATAAAGGGTGATAGGATGAAAGGAACTTATCTTGGAAGCATCGAGATTGTAAGTGAAATTCCTGGTGGAAAGCTCGCCGAGCTCTCGATTGCAGAGATCGAGAAGAGGCTTGTCAATAGAGGTTCTGGGCACCCTTAGATCTAGGATTTGTGGTGCCTATTTTGAAGGCTGGCACTTGCGTAATCCCAAACAACAATAAGAGGGGAAGAGAATGGGAAATGTCGAAAGGAGCAGAGAAAGTATATCCATTGTCAGTTGTTTTTCATGAGAGGATAATGTTAGCTTTGAATTAGGCAAAAGCATAATGTATATGATATTCAAGATTCATTTAACTTGTTGATGAAATATGTTTTAAGCATCAATCACATATTCTTGTCACTTAGCAGAACCTAGCATTTGTGACATTCCAAACATGTTTAATTCAATTACAAGCATAATTTCTTTGTGTTAATAGTGGTTTTAAATATACATCTTAACCTTATAATTCTTACAACCTTTGATGTGAACATTAAACAATTTTATTCTTATGTTTATATGCTTATATCTAAAAGCATTGAAACTATTTTTAAGAGCAAATTCTTAACATTCCTTATTAGCATGACATTTTATATGTTTTAGTACTCATTGGTATATTGCTAAAAAGAGTATAAGTCCTCCCCTCTATAGTTAATAATAGTAAGAGGACAAATATTTCTCATTCCATTTGTTATTGTTAGAGCTTAAGGTAGGAGGTAATGGGATAATGGTTAAGGTAATGGTTCAAGATGATGGTTTATTAGCTATACTATAGTATTTATAAGGGTAAGTGATATTGGCCATTAAAGGTAAAAGTGGCTTTCACTCTATTTAATCCCCTAGACTGAGGTATATGAAGGAATCTTGGGCTAGTATTTAAGGATAGTGCATTTGGAGGTGAAGATTAAGGAAGAAGGAGGAGCTTTTTTGGAGGGTGACGGAGGTCGATGGACCAGGCACAAGGTAGGGCCATCGAATAGCTGACGAATTAAAGGAAATGGTTGAATGGAGAGAACATGTTAGTCTAATCTACAAGCCCCCTAGTCCAAACTCAAAAAAGCAAAGGAGCATTCTTAAGGGGAATCTTGTGTGCTTGGACATTGGTTGATCCATAAGCCCCTTGGTCCAAGCTTAAAAGAGTGAAGGAGCATTATTAAGGGAAATTTTGTGTAGTCAAACGTTGACCAATCCATAATCCCTTGGTCTAAGTGCAAAAGAGCAAAGGAGCCTTGTTAGGAAAAGATGAATCATCTATTTGCTCATGACATGACAAAGGTAGAGAGCTTTGGGGGTCCTTGTTTTTGCCCAAGCCTAGATAGGGATCTTGGAATCGAAAATGCTGAGTTGAAGTAGCACATTGCTTGGTTTGTAACACCCTAATAATACCATATTATGCTTAATTCATTTTATGGCATTATTACTTGTTACCTTTAACTAGCGGAAATTCTTGTAACTGCAAATTAGCATAATATATGAAAATAGTGTATAATTTTTTTTTTCTTTTTCATAAATCATTTATACTTGAAAACTGAGTCTTTAAACGCTTATTCACTTAAATAAATATGACGTTGTTCCTTGTATTGCAACGTTACCGATGGGCGTATGATGAAATACAAATAACATGACAACTAACTTCAACATACATTAACATAACCATAGATAAATCAGAGGTCATAATCGCACATAATAATTACCATATTTTTAATAGGTCAAATTAAGTAGCAAGACTTCCAATATGCTCTTAATTACACATAAATTTCCTGACTAGGGCTATTAAGAAAATAAAAATGCTATACTACTACCTCGATCCTTATTAGCTAGGTGTTGTAACATGACAGCTCCTTGATACATTCGGTCAAGTACCATCGAAAGTGCTTCCATGGATGCCATTAACTCCATTTGAAGACAACACGGAATATAGGAGTAAGAAATATAATTTCTTAGTAGAACTCTAACGAGACAGTTAAGTGCCATCATTATCATCCCAACCACTTCGAGTTTCTTATAAAAATAAGTGAGCATGCATAAGTTTAGTTTTAAATAAGTTTTGAAATCGTCCATTCCTGGAGTGGATTGCTTTTAGTCTTTCTTTCATAAGCATCTCACAATAAATAATGACATCATGAGACATACATGTACATGCATAAGCATAGATATAAGACATTCATAACCATGAATACAAAAGAAACTTAGATGCATGTATATTTTATGCAATTCCATTTACTTTGACTTTTCCTTGACTTTAGCTTACTGTAACTTTGATTAGACTAGAGTCTTTCTTTAAATTTATTTTCTTACTTTCATACTTAACATGTGCTTAACATTCTTTCCTTTACCCTTAGATAGACTGCTATGGGACATGAGCTTATTTTGTGACCATCGTCACACAGTTCCTATCTAACATCAGACTCAGTTGATAAGGGGACACCTATAAATTGGAAAGGTCTCTTGTCTGCATGCCTCCAAAGTAGAGGGGTCTCTTGGTGGGTCATCTTACCTTCCGAAGTAACTGAAGGATCATACCCAATTATTTTATCTTTGTGAATCACTTTCCTTTACCGAAGTGACCAACGATCATATCTAGTTATCTCTTTTCTTTTCTTAACATAAATCTTAACATTAAATATTATGTCATAAATGCCTAAGGTTTAGGGACTTAAGTCATTTCTCATCTTGGCACAAGATACATATATGTATGTCACAAATATTTCTAGGTCCACAATTTTGATGAAAATCCAACATCATAATGGCTAGACCGAGAGATTTCCCAAAATTGCAAACCTACAAGTAACAATCATTCATAATATTTATACCATATCCAAGCATCCATAATTATTCCATCACATGCAAAGATCATGATTCTTGTAGGTTTCCCCTTAAGAATCCCAACACTCAATTCTACAATAGTTATGATTCACAAATCAATAATCTCAATCTATCGAACATTTTATCATTCTACCCATGAGTAGGGAATAATATACCAATGCACTCAAGAGTCTTATGAACATGGTTGGGTGATTAAATGCAATCTTTTAAATTATTATTTTGCCCTTAAGTCTTAAATTAATTTCTATAAGAGAATTTTAAATCCTTTCCATTGTTTACTAATCCTTAAAGCTTATATTCTTACTTTAGTATAGTCCTTTAACTCTTTATAGACCTTCTTCTTGTTATTTTTCAAGATTGTGACTTGCCTTTAGGATCTCTAATGAGAATTTTATCTTATGATTCTTATTTAGGAGTCATGCCTGTGTCCCAAATTTTATGACAACCAATGGCCTTAATTAGTCACCCACAAGAAGGCTTACAAGGATTCCCTTGCTTTCCTTGGTTATGACAATTCATGGTTAAGTCATAACACTTGGAACAACATTCATTTAATCACTTAAAATTTATCAAGTTTTATTCTCGCCTTAGTTAAAAACATTCTATTCTCTTTTCTTCTTTAATGGCCAAATTGTCACCTTAAGATTGGGTAAATTTTAATTTTTACTTTCTTTATCACAAAGTGTGTTGATATTTCTTATAAACCATGGATCTACCTCTAAAAGCATCAAACTCACTTCCCTTCACTACTTTCTCATCATGGCCGAAACCATATAGGTGCCATGTTTCAATTTTTATTTTATTTTACCTCATGTTTCCACTTGTCTAAGACTTATTAAGACTTGTGGACAAGGTTCTATGCTTAAAAAGTGTTGATCCTATGAAATAAATGATAAAGTTTAAGCTTTTTCCTTATTTAAGTTTTAAAGACCACTTTCTCATGGTCACTTTTCAATATCCATCAATCAAACTCAAGGAGGCAACTTTTTGTAAACATGATCATAAATGTGAAGAATAAACTAAATAATCACACAAATACTTAAGAAAGGTGCAAATTTTAGAATCTTTTTAAGAGGAAAATGCCAGAAATATGCCAAAAGCACTATAACCATGGCTAGGGCTAGGAGCTCTTGACATGAGAGTCAGTAAAAATCAAGACTTTACACACTATTTTCAAGATGATGATATTATAAGAACGAAAAAAGTAGTAGAAACATGAAAATCATCATTTTTCTCAAGAAACCAGAAGTTTTGAGTCAAAGCTTGAGGCTCCAAGTTATGAATGCTCTCCTGGCTTGTCTTAAGAGGAAATGAAAGTAACTAGAGGATTCTACCACAAGATGATGATCTAAACAAGGAAAAGGTTGAAAGCTTGAAGGGGAAAAATCCTCTTCTTGCGCCTTGACAAGCTCACAGTTTTGAGCTCTTGGGGGAAGTGAGACTTTTGCTTCCTTTGGCTTAGATGAGGTTGTATTTGTACGTGTTTGTGACTGCTAAAAGTTGTAGCTCTCACAAGGTTGAGTAAGTTTGGTTATGGAGGTGGTTAAGCAAGCAACATGGCGGAAAAAAACAACTAAAATCGAAGAGCCATGAAGGATTACTTGGCACCTTCTCTGGATGGGTATGCTTCAAGCATGTTGAAACCTCCAGTTCAAGCCAACAATTTTGAATTGAAGACCTCACTAATTTAGTTCATTAAGAACAATTGCCAATTCTCAAGCTTGCTAAGTGAAGATATGAATGAGCACATCAGTACATTTCTGGAGATATGTAACACGGTTAAGGTGAATGGAGCTACTGATGATGCTATCCGACTGAGGTTGTTCCAATTTTCTCTTAAGGATAAGGCCAGAGCATGGTTGAAGTCTTTACCTCAAGAAACACTCACTACCTAGGACATGGTAGCTAGGAAGTTTTAGAGAAGTATTTTCCATCCACCAAGTCAGCAAAGATAAGGAATGATATCACCTCTTTTGCTCAATCAGAAGGGGAGTCTTTCTATGAAGCTTAGGAGAAATATAAAGATTTGTTGGCAAGATGTCCTCATCATGGCATCCTTCTTTGGATGCAGATTCAGACATTCTACAATGATCTACTGATTTCCACCTAAGTTATAGTATGCGATTGTCGGTGGCTCCTTGAACAATAAGTCACTAGAAGAATCTCAAGAGTTGTTTGAATTGATAGCAAGCAACAACTACTAGAACCGAGTGAGAAGACTCAGAAGAGAGGAATCCTAGAAGTTGATACCACTACAGCTCTCCTTGCACAGATGCAAGCTCTTGCCATTCAGAATGCTACAATTCAGAAAAAGTTAGGAAAAAGTTGAGCATACTCCCAAATTCTTCAACTACTCAAGTGTTGAGATGTGATTTTTGCCAAAAAGATCACCCTAATGAAGAGTGCCATATGGAACCATCATCTAAAGAATAAGTCAATTACATGAATTCCCAGAGGCACAACTTCAATGCCAACCACTACACCCCTGGATATAGAGATTACAACAACTCTAGGCATTACCACGGTAATTAAGGTCCTCCCAGGAATTCATACAATCAGCCTGCCTAAGAGAAGAAGCCTAACCTAGAAGAAATGTTTCAATAGTTCATGAGGAGCTAGATGTCTTTTGTAGAGAAGATTGAAGCTTTTACGGAAAAGACATATGCTTAATTTAGAGCTCATAATGCTGCAATTAAAAACCTAGAGTATTAAGTGGGGCAAATTTCTAAGCAGCTAACTGAGAGGCCACTAGGTGCCTTACCTAGCAATACCATTGAGAACCTAAGAGAGCATGTGAATGCAATCATATTGAGAAGTAGTAAAGAATTGACTGAATCTGAAAAAGAAGAAGCAAGGATAGAAGAAAAGCCTGCTAAAGATTCCAACATGGCACCATTTGAGGAGATAAGGTATATGGCACCTCCAGCTTATGACCTTCCAATTCCTTATCCTCAAAGGGTGAAGCAACAAAAGAAGGAACCAGAAAGGCAACAATTTCTTAAGGTTCTTAATGTGCTTAAACAGCTCCACATCAATATTTCATTTGTTGAGGCATTGGAGCGAATGCCAAACTATGCCAAGTTTATGAAGAAGTTACTCTCTAAAAAAAAGAAATTGGATACTGATGAGATAGTACCACTCATTAAGGAATGTTTGGCAATCATTTAGAGGAAATTGCCACCTAAATTGAAGGGCCCTATGAACTTTACTATTCCATGTACCATCAATGATTTAAGGATTGATACGGCACTATGTGACCTTGGAACAAGTATCAATCTAATGCCTTTGTCACTTGTGCATAGATTGGGCATTACTGAAGTGAAGCTTATAAGGGTATCTCTGTAGTTGGCTAATAGATCTGTCAAACTTCCCTATGGTATTATTGAAGATGTTTTGGTGAAGGTGGACCGTTTCTTCATTCCCACTAATTTTTTTATTCTTAATATGGAGGAGGATGTTAATCTCCCTCTAATTCTTGGGCATCTATTCTTGGCCACTAGCAGAGCCTTGATTAATGTAGAAGAAGGGTAGCTAACTCTGAGATTTCAAAATAATAAAGTAAAGTTCAAAGTCTTCCAAGCAATGGCATCTACCACAATGACAGCTCAATGTTATAAAAGTGGATGTAGTGGAAGCTAACTTAAGTACCCCAAGTCTTGCATCACATGACACACCTCCTTGGCAACCTCCATTGATGAAGATCAAAGCAAAGAAGAAAAAGAAAAGGGTAGGGGATGATGATCTTAAGCCACCTTATAAACTGCCAGAAGCTCTCCACTTGCCATTCAAGCCAAATTCTAGCCCATTGATCTTTGGGAAGAAGAGCTGCTACCTTGGTGACAAATCACCAAAGAAGGGGATGAAAGAACCACCTTGAGGGAATAGAGCCATGTTCAACTTAGGGACATTAAACCAAAGTGCTAGTTAGGAGACAACCTAACATTCCTTCCTTTAGTTTTCTTTTCAATATTTCATTCATATCATTAGTTAGAATGCATTTAGGTTAGTTTCATTCATTCCAGTATTTTGACATTATTTCTCTTTGATTTTTGTAGGTGGAATTGAGCAATGTAAGGCAAAAGACCCAAGGAGAATAGAGCAATTTCAAATTATGCAAAAAAAGTGGAAGTTGCAAAATTAGGGACTTACGCTCAAGCGTGCCACATCACGCTCAAGCGTGACCCTCAATCAGTATACGGAGTATCTCTTTTTGTATGCATGCTCGAGCGCACAACCCCACACTTGAGCGTGAGCATGAAACAAACTACTCCATCTTCTACCTATGCTACCAGTTGAGCACAATGAAGATCTTGACGTCCAGGGCCCCGAGGACAATGATAGCGACTAAGAGAGTTTCCGCACCCTCTCTTTATGCTTTTTCTTTGTGCATTGGGGACAATGCTACATTTTAAGTTGGGAGTGTAGGAGAGCATGCATGCTCTTGTTTTTTCTTTCTTTTGTTAGCATAGTTTTTCAATTCTATTTTTCTTACTCTATATAAAAAAAATGACAAAGATTTTCTGTTTTTAAGTGTGTTAGAGTAGTATTTGGCATGTTTTCACTATTTTTTACTACGTCTTCTAGTTTTTGATCTCATTCCAATGATATGACAATTACTCTTCATTTTAACCTGTTAATGACTATCAATCTTGATTTGGACTTGTTTAAAATTCTCTTGTGCTCTTATCATTATTGGGAAAGAATAACACTTTTTGCATTGTTTTTGTGGATGAGTAACTTAGGGATAATGATCACCATACTTTAATGTTTAATTAAGATGGGGACATGCACCTTTTGCACTTGAAACTCTTTTAAGATAAATATGAGTGGATTCTAGCTTTAGAAAGGATTTAGGCCATGATTGTAAAACCTACATAGAGACCTATAGCTTATCGTGGTTCACTTAATCCTTGTCACCCCTTTTTGAGCCGAATAGCCTTCTTTCTTGATTAGGCCACATTTCAAGCCTAATGCCTTTCTTTTTTATCCTAATTTGATCCCTTCATTGCCCTCAAGCCTAAACTATTATTCCATTTGAATAGGGTATTACCTCCATCACCATGCTTCTCATGCTTTTCAAAAGTGATTGGAAAGGTTTACAAGAAAAAGAAAAGGGTGAAAAGAAAGGAGGAAATTCAAAAAAAAAAAAAAAAGAGAGAGAAAGAAAGGAAGGAAAAAAATAGCAAGCAGGGGGCCAACAAAAAAAAAAGCATGAGAATGGCAAACCAACTAAGTTGGGGGTAAACCAAGGAGAGTGGATAAGAGTAAGGGTTCCCTAAGTTGAGGGTAAACTCAAAGCCTAAAAAGCTTGTCATCATACCTCAACCTTGGCCTTACATTTCAAGCTTAAAGAAAGACCTATTGATCTTTGGCTAGTTAACACTCGTATGGATGTAAAAAGGATGAATGGCGCATTATGGTTGATTGCTGTCTCTTTCTTAATCATAGCATTGGCATGGGATGAATTAACTCTTTATTACTTGACACACACACACACACACACTTGATCACTTTCCTTTGATAGTGAAAATTGCATAATTGAATGGTTTCTGGTTTAAACTTTGATTGATTTGTCACTTCCTGGCTAGAGCATGAGAGCAATGATGAGGATGAAATAAGTCAAAAATTTAGGAGTATACTGTTTGGTGTGTTTTGAGTCTTGCAAATTTTTATTCCTTTTGTTTCCTTGTTTAGTAGTTTAGTTTTGATCCTTGCTTAAGGACAAGCAAGTTCTTAAGTTGGGAATGTTTGATAACTCTCCAATGAGAGTTATATTTGTTAGTGTTTTTCTTATAGTTTTTAGGACTTACTTACATAGTAGGTAGTATTTTTGCATTAATTTAGTCTCATATTAGAAGTTTTGTTGTGTAATGGCTTAATATGGAATTTGCATACCTTCTGGAACATTTTCACTCATTATTGGTCATTTTGATTGAAGGTAAGAAGAACCAGATCAAGAAAAATGGAGAATCAAGATTTAGAGACCCATGCTCAAGCGCGCGACCCCATGCTCGAGTACGGATCATACAAAATGCTCCAGGATTTGAAAAGGGACACGCTCAAGCGCGCGACCCCGTGCTCGAGCCCAACCCATACAAAGAGGATGAATTGAGCTTCAAGGAACCATGCTTGAGCACAGACCTCCATACTCAAGCGTGGCTATGATAAACATGGAAAGTTCTATTTTGCGAATCAATCTTTTAGGAGAAGATCTTCGAGCCTAGTTAAATGATCTAGACGCCATTTTCATGATCTTTCCAGCCACTTTACAACCTTAATCCTTGTGAAGAACCTTGGAAGCATTGGAGGTCAAGATTGAAGGTTCCAATAGCCAAACAGAAGCCGGAGAGATCCATGTTACCCTATTTCTGCACTTCCGCTGTTATCCATGGATTTTTCCCTCATTATTGCTTTCTCTTCTTCTATTTTTACTTCTTCGTCCATTATGAACTAAGCCCCTCTTGTTAGGGCACTATTGTAACTACTCTTGACAATGTGACACTTGTTTGGATGTTATCCAATTTTTTGTTTCGTTATGATTTACTATTATGATTGTGCCTAATGCTTTTAAGTGCTTGATCACCACTTAAATGTTTTGATGCTTTGCAATCACTTAAAAGAAGAGTTGTGAAGGAAGCTTCGTGTCATAACTACCATAGGTTGAGCAAAAAACTAGAGATAGGCAAACATGACCTGTGTGGCCTTTGTTGGGAATCCATAAAACCTCTTCCGCTGTTATCCATGGATTTTTCCCTCATTATTGCTTTCTCTTCTTCTACTTTTATTTCTTCGTCCATTATGAACTAAGCCCCTTTTGTTAGGGCACTATTGTAACTACTCTTGACAATGTGACACTTGTTTGGATGTTATCCAATTTTTTGTTTCTTTATGATTTACTATTATGATTGTGCCTAATGCTTTTAAGTGCTTGATCACCACTTAAATGTTTTGATGCTTTGCAATCACTTGAAAGAAGAGTTGTGAAGGAAGCTTCGTGTCATAACTACCATAGGTTGAGCAAAAAACTAGAGATAGGCAAACATGACCTGTGTGGCCTTTGTTGGGAATCCATAAAACCTATTCTCGCTTAATCTAGGTTATGCTAAGAGATTAGGCAATCATATTAAGTAAGAGAGAATTACATGATCTTGAAAGAGACTTGTAGTTACTTTACGGAATCCAGCCATAAATCAAGAAAAATAGAGATTGGATAATTGATCTTCAAGATAATGTTAATGAGTAGGTAAACTTAGTAACCCTAATGCCTTTTATAATTGAGTTTAATCCAAAGCTATTTAATTTGCTTGTTTCTTTGAATTGCTCATTTTGTATTTTCTTTTGCTCATTTTCTTTTATTACTTTTACTGCTCAACTTGATATCCAATTAGTTAACCTCGGTATTTGAACTAACCTCGAGGGAACGATATCTTCTCACTACTTTATTACTTGTACTATCCTCAGTATTTGTAGGAGCTGATCATCACGTGGGGGTAGAGAGAGTTTAGAAAGACTATGTGAAGGTGTAAAAATAAAAAATGAGGGTGTGTTTTTGGGAGGAGAGGCTTCAACCTCTATATGGCCTTAGGTCGAGGATATTTTGCTTAATTGTGATTAAAGGGGACAAAATGGATGTTTAAGAAACCACTTTAGACAAAACTTGTACTAGGTTCTTACATAAAGCATATTTGTCTTTTGCTTTTTCATTTTAGAAATGTCATCATTGCTTTATTTTCTAGTTGATTTAATTTGAATTTTAATGATAAGATTAAGTATTCTTGCTACTTAAGTGACTTAATTAGTCAAGAATTAGTGATTAACTCATGTTCTCATTATTAGTGAAATTAAATTTTTAATTATTCTTAATTAACTTTGATTAAGCTAATTTTTGGTGATTAATGTTTAATTAGTCTCTTAAGGGTTCGATTTACTTAATCAGAAATTCGCTAATCTTAATTAAACATTTTCGTAATTTTTCTCTTCTTAATTATCTTTTTTATCCCTTGATTAATCCTTTATTCTGTAATTCTTCATTAACCCCTTTCATTTTTCAAGAAAAAAAGGAGGAAAAGAAGTTGGGAGGAAAGAAAATAGGGAGATTCTGAAGTTTTCTTTTGCTTGAATGTGGGAAAAAAATAGGAGAGAAAGAAAATATTAGTGGTGGGATCCACAAAAATTTTTTCTCTCTATAATAGGAGAGAAAACTAAAGTAACAGAGAGATTTATACAAAATTACTATTATATCCTATATATAAAATATACGAAAATATTTATATTATATTGTATAGGATAAAAAAGTAATGCAATATAAATATATTTTCTTTCTTCTTACTTTTCTCTCCAACCAAGCAAGAAAAAGAAAATTTTCTCATTTTCTTTTATTCTCCAAGCAAAGGGTAAGTGCATAATTACTCAAGGTCACCGAGACAATTTAACACAAAGGAAATTGGGGATGTTACATGGTCAATGCATGAGTTTCTCATATGTTTGGTGAGTCAGTGGTAAATTGTGGAAGGTACCTTTGTGCTCCACCCTTTTAGACTCTACAAGTAAGTTTGTTCACCTATTGAGCCACATGTCATGTCCTAATTGACTGCATGATTTGCAATGGTTACCCATGCTCTTTGAGGTCCACACTAACCATTGGACGTAGGAAGTTCAAGTTTTATTCCATTGGATCTTAAGGGTTTAAAATATATATAGGGGAAGTTTCTAACCCATCAATTCTTCATTTTTACTCTGATTTCTTTTCATCTTCTTCTTTATCTACTCTTACTTTACTTCCTTGTATTTTTGTTTCACAACAGCATTCACTTTTGGTTACAGTTATTAGAAAGGTGAATGTTGCTATCATTCTTTTGAGGTGAGCTTCAAATTTCATTTTATTTGTATTATTGCATAGGGACCTTGTGTTATGGTTATACTTTGGCTTTATATTTTTGTCCTTTTTTGGTATTGTGACCATGGTAACTAAAAATGTATTGTTGGGGACCTAAATACATTGGGCTTTTTTTATCAATTTTTTTGAACTTTTGAGTAAGTGAAATAGGTTATGGGAAAGGGAGAAGTGATGGTTCAAGTAAGAATAGGGATCAGCTAGTTGACTTTTCAAGGATTTGGCTTTGTAAGATTAGGGGTGTAGTTCCCCCAATTGAGAGACCAAGCAAAGATAGCAGCTCGGTATCCATGGTTGGGGGAGTTAGATAGTTTTGATTTCGCCATGGAAGAGCTTGGAGAGATATGTGAGGGCAAGCTTGAGCAAGAAAGACATGCTAAGAAAATTGTTCAGCCTTTGCGCCATGCCAAAGGAGTTTGCCCGGGCGCCCAAGTATTTGGAAGGCACTACTTATCATGCATCTAAGGTAGCGGACAAAGCCTCAGTGATTGAGTATGCTTCTAGATAGGTGGATCTCTCTGAGCATATATAGAGGTTAAGTTTGCCCAACTCCCTTAATGATTAACAGTTGGAGGGATGTGATTCAGAAGATTGGGTTTGTGATGACACAGGAGAGGGCATCTGTTTTTTGTATGAGAACTATTTTATGAAGTTGATGATGTCTCTTCTTTTCCCTCCTTTGTATGTGGATATACTACCCCAGCTGGGTGTTGTGCATATGCAATTTCATCCTAATGACTGGACCTTTATTAGCTACATCAATTTGTTGTGTGACCATCTATATTTTCCAGCCATAGCACCAATGTTTTCCTATAGTTTTCCTACATCTCTTCCTTAGGGAGGCAAGGAGGGGTAGCTTTTCCTTCCTAAGTGTAAGAGGTTGGAAAATATTAGAGGCATTTCAATATTTGTTTCAATATTTCAAAAGGAAACCTTTTAAGGTAAGGATCAGTTACTCAATCATGTCAAACTCTATTAACAAGGATAAGTCTCTAAAGTCGCTAACTTGGAACCAAGGTATTTCTCATGCCCTTCATATTGATGCTGACAACTTTAGCATTAACACTATTGAGGGTGATTGTTGGAAGAAGGCCTCGATGAAAAGGCCAAGGAAGGAGGTACCTAGTGTTATGAACTTGACCAAGGAACCATGGGAGTCCATGCTTGGGAGGGGACCCTATGCAATCAATTGGGTGGAAAGTGAAACTCAAGCGATAGGTAAGGGTGGCAATGGTGATAATTCATTAGTTCCCCTACTAGCGTCTATGGATCCTTCATCCACACTTGTTGCTTGTGAGTTTCTACTACTTCCTTTATTCTTCCCCTTTCTTTTACTCAAGGTGGGTCCCTTTTACCTCTAACCCCTTGCTCGTGGAGGCACAAAGATTCTTAATGGTATTTGATGGCAAGGCAGGAACCGAGCTCTGTTCAATGGGATTGGCTGCTTAGAAATAAAATTCACATAGACTTCCACTTGCTAGCTATTCATGATTGGTCAAAGTAGCAGAGCAATACGATCATCACCACCTACTGGGCTTGTGAACTAAACACACTAAGGATTGTTAGCATGCTCCGACACTTGGAGATGGAGACATGGACTTTGGCCGGGAAGTTAGCATTATTCGAGGCATGCTACCAGCAAGCAATGACGAAGATTTGCATGGAAGATTTTAACGTAATTTACTCTTGTATCTATTAAGGGAATAAAATAAAATTATAAATTTTGCCATGTAGCAATGACATTGTAAAAATCGTGAGGAAAGTGAATATTTCACGTTCAACCATTCAATTGGAAATAAAAAGAAAACAACTAGATTATGACAATGTCAAATTTGCCAATGATGCATCAATGATTGGATTATGGCACTTTGCATAAGATGAAAAATAGCATCAAAGCATTCAAATACACACACATACTCACAATTACAATAGTCAATGGTTTAAATAATAAATAATTTAAGAAAACTAGTAGTTGAGTAGCTAGGTTAATTTAGGTGGGAAGAAGTTTGGTTGATAAAAGAGGCCAACTCATAATGGCAAATCATTATGATTGCGACTACAAATGTTCTTTGATTATACGATCAAAATGATTCTTATAGAATGATCTTGCTAAAAAAAGTGACAAAAAAAATAAATAACATCTTATTCGTATCATTTCGCTGGTACATTATTTACATTTAATGGAAAGATAACAACAAAAAACAAAATATAAATATCTAAACTATTACGAGGTAACTAAGGGGTTATGAGTTACTTGGTGATGTCATGAGGCCAGTAGAAAGGTGTCTGGGGAACTCCAAGTTGCACGAATTTCTCCATTCCAAAGGTATAGGGGTGTACTTGCAAAGATTTCAATGCTTAAGTCAACAAGGTTCTAAAGATACTGGAGAATAAAGGATCAGATTTCATACATGATCTCCTAACTCATCATTTATAGATGATGATTTGGGATGGTAGTTCCAATTTTGATGGAAGCAACGTTGTTATTCTTCTTTTGAGATAGAGGAGATTGAATAACTATTTTTAAATAGTTCAATCCTTTTCAAAACCATTTCATGAGGAGCGTTAGCTGAATTGGGTACTAGGTTGGTTCCTGACCTAGGCTATCTTCACCATGTCCATCAATCGTGGACCATGGCTCTGACTGGGCCATGGGCTGATGTCCGACTTTCAAGTTGGTGGGCCTTGGTTTGAAGGAACCTTTCGGCCTAGTATATAACATAAACCAATATGATAGATTGCACAATGCAAGAGATATTTTTTCATTGCTTCACTTCATTTCTATAATCCATGTTCTTGATTTGCAAGACAAGAAACTATATTTTGCATAAATAAGGCAATCAAATAGAAAACATGAAATCTTCAAAAGTTGTGAAAGCAATTACACAAATTGTATTGTTAGATGGTGTTGGGGCTAAAATTATTTAAAGTGTCGAAAAGTTGATCGACATTGACAGTATTGAATATGGGTAAGAATGTGTTGGAGGCAAAATTAGTCAAAGTGTCGAAAAGTTTATTGATGTTAACAATATTGAACATTGGCGTAAGAAATTACAAGTGGACTTACGAAAGTTTTGAGAACTTAGTCCAATGAGTATTGATGCATGGAAATGAAGACTCGACAATAGGATGTGTTGACAATTACATGGCAAGTTGCAGTGTTGGACAGTTACATGGTAGAAGCAGGACTTGACAGTTGCAACAATTACAAAGATAGGAAGAGAGTTGACAGTTGTAGCAATTGTAAACATAGAGCTTTGGTTTTGAAGCCAAAGGCGAGAACAATTACTGGCAATTCAAATTAAGAGCATTTTGAGGCTTTGGATGACATAACTGTCAAGAGCACTTGGCAAAATCTGATTGTGTCATTTTAGTCTATGAATAGGAAATGAGTTATCATGTTTAGGGGAGTTCAGTTTGGGAACACACACTTGTAAAGACCCTGAAACACTCCTTCGTCACGTTGATAATGTGGAGTCAATGAGGAATCAACTACATCCCGTTGAATTCATTTCTTTTCATTTAAGTTTAGTTCTTTGTTTCATCATTCCTATCCTTCTCCTTCTTCTCATTGTACTCAATTACTTTCATATTTACGTAATCAAAATCCTTATCTCATTTCTCCCTTAAATTTTATTGTTCCTGCACTTTATTATTGCAAGTTTATTTTCTTTACGTTTCTATCAATTTATACTTTATTTCAACTTAAGACATATTTGATGCTTGAAAACGTCGATGGTTCATTGGAATACATCAAAAGATAAAAGAACATATTGACAAAAGAAACCTTATAACAAAAGCTCTAAGTCTGATAGACTACAAGAAAAACCGCTTCTACTCCTCGAATTGAGATCAAGAAGCAAACTATCTCTATTGTTTGTTTGTTTTCAATAGTAAGCAAAAAATCAAGAAAAATAAATTGGCATGCCCAATGGGGCCTGATTTTAAAGAGTTGTCCCATTTCCATATGCACTTGCATATTGGAGCAATAATGTCAAGCATATCAAGATGATTATTTTCTGATTATGAGAATAGAGGATAGGAGGGGGAAAGCAATCCCACTGCTTAGACTGTTGAGCATGTCATTGTATTAGTAGGAAGCACAAGTCAGTCCCCAAAAAGGTCAAGTGCCAAGAATAATAATAACTTTCGAACATGGCCACCATATGGCTTGCCACTAGGATATGTTCCCTTCTATTGTAACACAAGGTTTGACAAGTCCTCTCTACTCAATGACTCTAAACCCTTCATATCAAAATGCATATGCTAACACTATCATGGCTAATATTCCAGTCTTTGGGTCACAAACTCTCCTATTTGGGATTTTACCTACCCCTCCTAGTGTTAACACTATAAGGAATATTAGGGTCAACATTCCTTCTTCATCTGGGCCTCCAAACACAATTAGAATTGAAAATACAAGGCCTATTTTTCCAAACATGCCTAGAACTTTACCCTTAGGGACTCTTGGTAATATTGTCGAATTTTTGGCGACATTTCGTCAGTAGATAGAAGAAAGCCATCATGATCTAGGTAATATGTTAACCCAACAGATGGCGATAGTATTAACCCCGTTGATAAAGTCAACTAACACTAGGTACGACTGATTGGCTAAACAAGTGGGTCAAATTGCAGAAGTTGTCAATGTTGAAGAAAATCCTAATGATCCCATTGCTAGACAAGTGGCAGATGCCCAAATACCACCCATAGGTGTAGAAAACTCTCCTGACCTTAACCTTTAGATGGTTAAACAAGGTCAAAGCACAAACGATTTATTGCTAAGAATTCAACAAGATAATGTTACTAAACAATCAAACAAATTCTTAAATGTTTTGGCTTCAATGTTGGCTATGCTAACAAACCTTTCTTTATGTTAGCCTTCCCCAATTACATCCTCTAGGCAAAATTGCCTAGACGATGGAAAGTCCCCAAGTCTTTAACTAAGTTTTCTAGAGAAAACGGAGAATCAGTAATTGAGCACATTGGTCATTATACTATCGAAATTGGAGAGATAGCATCAAATGAGTATCTCAAGATGAGATTGTTCCTTTCCTCCTTAACCAAGAATGCTTTCACTTGGTTTTCTAGCCTGAGGCCTAATTTCACCCACTCATGCTTACAGTTAGAAAAGAGTTTCCATGAACAATTCTTTGGGCGGAAAACAAAAGTATGTCTAACCAATTTGCTTTCCATTTCATGGTTCCAGGGTAAAGCGATTGTCGACTACCTTGCCCGGTTTAGAAACATGAAGAATAGATGTTTCACCCCTATCCTAGAAGCCAAAGTGGTGACAATGGCTATGAATAGCCTTGACTATAAGATAAGGAAGAAACTTGTCAATCAACAATTTTCTTATCTTACTCAATTGGTCGAAAAGGTTAGATAGATTGAATAGTTAAGGGCAGACAAGGAAAGAATAAATGAGGGTTTCAAACAAGAGAAGATAGCTTATACAAAGTATGTCGAGTCTAATGATGACTTCAATGAAAGTGAAGTTCATGTAGCCGAATTACAGGTTGGGCCACCATACGTGTGTGCCTCTTTGAAACCTATTAAGAGGAACAAAAAGCTAAACATGACTTCTCATAAATCTTACTCATTTGACATAACCAAAGCCGACCAAGTATTTGACATTTTATTAAAAGACAAACAAATAATTTTTCCTAAAGGGAAAAAGATGTCTTCTATTGGTGAAATTAAGAATAGAAACTTTTGTAAATTTCATCAAATTATCGGTCACTTTACCAACAATTGCATACATTTTAGGAATCTAATTCAAAAGGAAATGAAAGATGGGAGGCTAAAGTTTGAAAGAAGGCAAATTCTATGAAAGTCGACATTGAGTCATTTCAAATAGACTCCAACTATGTCGAGCCTGTCTCATTTTTGATAAACATGGTTGGTGTCAACAAGCAAAAAGTCAACAAAAGAAAGCCACAAGATAATACAAGCTTGGATCTCTTCAAGAGTACAAAAAAGCCAATATACCCCAAACCTAGGGAAGGCTTGTTGGATTTCCTTTCTCAAACAAAGGGATAAAAATGCCAATGTAGCTATGTGTCTTCGATACAGTGTCGTCTTTTATACGAACGTAGCAATAGTTTATAAGAGTCAAGAAAAGGCCAAAATGGCAAATGAAAAACAAGAGCTTGAAAAGAAAATTGCTAAGAAAGAGGCTAAAAGGTCATACTTCCTTATGCTCCTCCTCCTCTTCTTCTTCTTCTTCCTTTTTCTTCCTTTTCTTCTTCACTACTGTCAGCGGTTGCTTCTTTTTTCCTTTGACAAGTTTCTTTCCCCTTTTATTTTTCAACTTCTTCTCCTCCTCCTTTTTCTTCTTCTTTATCAACCCTTTTTCTTTTTCTCTCCTTTATCCTGCCTTCTTTTACTCCTTATTTTGGCTTGTTTTCCTTTACCTTTTCTTTTTCCTTTTCTTTGTTCTTACTCTTCCTCCTCCTCTTCATTTTTAGATTATTGTTCTTCGACAATGTCAAGAAGAGACACTGATTCTATCACTGTTGATAACAAAGAGAGAGAGAGAGAGAGAGAGAGAGACTTAGTGAAGTGAAGCTAAAGAGAAAGAAAGTAAATAAAATATAATACCTAATGGTGGATGTCAAAAGACCTTGCAATGAGCTTGAATTAAATGGTTGATAAAACAAGAGTAATATGATTCAGTAAAGAAAAGCTCGTAGTGTCAAAGGTTTGGAAAACAAGTTTCAAGTGCCCTTCAAGGTGGATCTCAGAAAATGCTATTGATACCAAAGGTGGCATTTGGTAAAGGTGGAAATTTGAAAGGCCTTATGAAAGGCTCGTGTTGAATAAAAGGGTCTAAAGAATATGAAAATAAATAACAAAGATTTATCATGCTTACTCCTATAGTTGACGAGTGATAAATCTTGGGGGGCATCATGTTGGGGCTAAAATTATTTAAAGTGTCGAAAAGTTGTTCAACATTAACAATATTGAATATGGGTAAGAATGTGTTGGAGGAAAAATTAATCAAAGTGTCGAAAAGTTTTATCAATGTTGACAATATTAAACATTGGTGCAAGAAACTAGAGATGGACTTAGGAAATTTTCGAGAACTTAGTCCAATGAGTAGCACATGCCTGTCCAAAGTGGATCCAAAGTGAGTTGGCATGTGGAAATGAAGACTCGACAGTAGGATGTGCTGACAATTATGTGGCCAGTTACAACATTGGATGGTTACATAGTAGAAGCAGGACTTAACGGTTGCAACGGTTACAAAGATAGGAGGAGAGTTGACAGTTTTAACAGTTGTAAACGTAGAGCTTTGGTTCTAAAGCCAAAGGTAGAAACAGTTACTATCAACTCAAATAAGAGCATTCTGAGGCTTTGGATGAGATAACTGTCAAGGATGCTTGGTGGAATCTGACTATGTCATTATAGTCTATTAATAGGAAAGGAGTCATCATGTCTAGGGAGTTCAATCTGGGAGCACACACTTGTAAACACCCTGAAACTCTCCTTCATTACGCTTATAATGTGGAGTCAATGGGGAATCAAGTACATTTCCTTGAACTCATTTATTTTCTTTTAAGTTTAGTTCTTTGTTTCATCATTCCTTTTCTCCTCCTTCTTCTTATTGTACTTAGTTACTTTCATCTTTACTTAATCAAAATCTTCATCTCATTTCTCTCTTAAATTTTATTATTCCTACACTTTATTATTGTAAGTTCATATCTTTATGTTTCTGTCAATTTATACTTTATTTCAACTTAAGACATATTTGATGCTTGAAAATGTTGTTGGTTCATTGGAATACGTCGAAAGGTAAAGGAGCATATTGACAAACAAAATCTTTTGACAATAGCTCTAAGTCTAAGAGCCTGCAAGAGGAACCACTTCTGCTCCCCAAATTGAGATAAAGAAGCAAACTATCACTGTTGTTTGTTTGTTTTTGACAGTAAACAAAAAATTAAGCAAAACAGATTGTTCCTCTAATATCTATAAAGATTAGAAAAATACTATATGATTTTGCTAAGAAAGTAATAAAGCATTGAGAATATTAACTAATTTGTTATGAAATTTGCAACAAAATATGGCATATATGTGTCTTATTAATCAACTCACATTATACTGGATTAATACTTTAAAGAAAATAATATGTGATGATTGAACTGACTGATAAACCTGAATTCATTTCCGTTGACCATGTTGTATGAAAGATACTTGTTCTTTAAATATCGAATTTCAATCGAATCAATGAAACACCAAATAATTTAAAAATATCTTTTTATCTTATTTGATACTTCATTTGCCATTAAAACTTCATCTTCAATGTTTTATACTTCAAAAATACATTGAAAATTAGAACAAAAAAATAGTCTAGCTAGTCGATATTTATGCAAACGTATGCTATCACAAACTCACTCAAGTTCGCCCTGTGTAAAGCCATTAGTTCATGATTGCATTTTTCATTGTGATACTGAATAGTGTATATATACAAGCCTTTAACCTTGTCAATCTCAGTTAATATTTTTAATATAATTTTTACCTTTTTAAAGTGCATGAGCCAATACCATAAATTCATTTAAATATATTAATTGTTAAATCTCAAATCTAAAGATCCTTAAAAGTCTTTTACTTCTGTAACAAATGCTTAGGGAATGTGAAAAAAATTTGTAGACAAAAATATATGGAATCTAACAATGCTAAAATAAAATAAATATATTTGGAGTTTTTTATTGGTCATATTAATGTTCATTATTAAGCTTAAAAAAACCATAAAATGTGATATGAATAAAAGGAAGGAGGCACACCACATAATGAGAAATGATACAAATATGTGAAAGATATCTAGAGAATATAACAAATATTGGATAAAAAAGTGAATATTATAAGGGAGATGTTTTAAATATTTTCCCTCTTTTGTATATCCAATACTAGAAAAGTAGAAAACATTTTAATATCAAATTTCAATATTTTAAATACTAGGTTTCTATCTTTACTGACTAATATAGCAATTACTTATGCGAAGTAAAAGTATATTACAGGCGATATTTGTGATTCGTTTATCTTATTGATGAGATGGGTTTTACTAGAAGCATCGAATACGAGTACATGTTCCTGTTACTTGGCAGTGCCAAGCGTTTGTAGATTAGCTTGCACATGTAATTCAATTAAAAGCATTATTTCTTGACAAAGTAACCAAGTATAATTGTGTTTATAGTGCTAGTAATTATACATTTTAACCTTATTGTTTTTACGACTATGAAGGTTGAACAAGTTTATCGTTGTGTTCGTATCCATCTAACTAGAAGCATCATAATAGTTTTTGAGATCAAAACACTAAACATTACTTGCTAGCAAGATATTCCACATGTTGCAGTACTCGTTGGGATATGGCCGACAAAATCTAAATCCTCCCCACTACTATTAATAATAGTGAGAGGACAAATATTCCTCACTTCGATGTTTTAATTTCATGTATGATATAGACGACATTGCTCCCCCACATCGCAACATTTCCAGTTTAGAAACTAACTTTGGGTTATATGTTACACATCAACGTTTTCAATATTAGGGGAAAAGAATAAGTATGAGGGGCAAGGACAATTTACAAAAGATGCTATACACAAAGAACATTATGTGAATTATCATTTGAATTTTCTAAAGAAAAGTAAATCATACACTAGATAAAATCCAAAATACTCAAAAGCATGGCTCAAGCTTCAATAATCAATTCCAAAGATTAAACCCTAGATCAAGAAAAATTATGTCACTATCTGAGTATCAGTCCTAATGACCGACTTAGAAGTTTAGACTACTTCCTAAAGTGAGTAACAATAACTTTGAGCCTTCGATTCTTTATCTCGGTAGCTACATCTTTAATGGCATCAACATCAGTTTCCATTTATGAGGAATGACAAAGTAGTCGAAGTAAATACTTTCTCTACCTCTGTTCATAGTATCTTCTGTCTTGAGGCACAAGACTCACTTGCAATTACTTCTGTTGGCCTATATGTAAATGTTTTTCATGTTATTTCAATTTAATTGTATACAACAAACACGTGAATGCAGATTTAATGTGATTTAATTAGATTTAAAATGATGTGTACACAAATCAGTGAAACATGAAATGCAAAAACTAATTAGATTTTACTATGATCCTATCGGCAAGGGCATGCACTTGTAATTCTTGGAACACTATGGAATAACCAAGGTTCGTTCAAATAACAAGTTCTAGTAATGTAATATATCAGTCAACTTGTTTTCAAGGCTGATGCGAATTGTCCTTTATATTTCACGGCTTCCACAAGTCCGCTTGATAACGTATGAACTACATACTTTTAGGCATTGTTTTAAATTGCGGACCGCATCACGTGATGCGGCCGCAATATTGGCGATTCTTGATCGCGCGCCGCAAGTCATAACAGTGCGGTGTTTACTATTCGCGTAAATTGACCGCATAGCGTAAGCCTTGAACGCACGCATCGAGCAAGCGGTGACGGGCCACATCGAGTCAGCCAATACCGCAACGAGCTTAATTTCACACGACAAACTTAAAAAGAAATCACACCGCAAAGGCGCATCATCGCGATAGCTGCAATGCCCGCAATTGCAACAACTGCAACCGCGACCGCATCCGCAGCCGCAATCGCAATTTAAAACACTGCTTTTAGGGTGAAAATCACTTTGCCCCCCCTTATTTATTACTCTAGTTGCACTTTCCACCCTCATACATCAAATTAAGCACATCACATCCTTATTTAGTACACTTAGTTGTTGTTTTCCCTTTTTGCCTAATTTAAAGTTAATTTTAACAAAGTTAAATACACATGCTATGCACATGATTTTTGGTTATAAATATATATCTAAAATGACTAAAATCCGTATATCAGAATTTCGTTTTAAATAATAGATTTTGGAGCAAAAAGACACTCGTGAAGAAAGTGCACAATTTTAACACTTGCTCCACTAGCACGACGAATGTAGCTGATGTTTGCACTTGATGCGCCAATAACATCATCTGCACATGATAGAGGAAATTGCATGTGATGCATGACCTATGCAGTAGAGGGGAAACTTCATGAAATCAAAATCAAAGTTAAGAAAACCGAACTAGATATCGAATCGGATCAGAGGTCTAACCAGTTCAACCGGAGGTTTGACCATATATATATATATATATATATATATATATATATATAGCAAAAAACCATATTAAGTAATTAACAATAACATAATCAATATAAAATAACATTTTATTATGGGCCACTTTATCAAACCTCCCAAATACAAAATCCATTTACTTTAATCTTCATCTACATTTCTTTTAGGAAGTATTCAAAAATAGCATAACAACCATTTTTAATTTTTCACTTTTGAATTTATTTAAAAATATATAGCAAACAAGCATATCAAAAAAATCAAGGTTCTGAAAAAAATAAGCTTTTATTCTAACTGAGCTTTTTCTTTTTTGTCTTTTTTTAGAAGAAACGATAACATTTTGACCAAAATTAGAAAGAAAAAAAAATAACCGAACCGATCAACCAGTTTAACTGGTTCAGTTTGCCTATTTTGCTCGGTTCTGACCAGTTTGTCATCAATATTTTAGGTTGGCAGTTCAAGGAAGAAGATCAGATTGGCCTAGTGTCTAATTCCTGGTTCTGCCGGTCCAGTTTGGCTTTCTCTTCCATGATCAAGATACAATAAAAATGGTTCAATAAGTGAATGTTGCTCTTTGCAAGAATTCTCAAGTTACGCAAAAGAAGACACCTTAGTTGCAACTTAGAACATATAGTTGTAGCTGAGCGCGCTTGACGAATGAATTCCCATGCAAGGATCCGAAGCATAGGCATTGTGGTTAGAGAAAGGTTATTTATACATACTTAATAGATATAATACGGACATAGTAAGAGAAAGAATCATACAACAATGATGGGTACACCACTATTTTTTTCCAATATTTACTATCTTTGTGTCTTTTTCTCATTTACTATGTCTAATATTCTGTCTATTTTATATGTAATAATAACATTTCTCTTGTGGTTAACTCGAACATTTGGCATTTGCATTTGAAGTTTGGGAGAAGGAAGAAGTAAAAAGAACTGTAAGAAAAGATGGTGCATGTGTAACTTCAAAACAACAAAAATGGAATAACATAAAACTTTGTTACAATGTAAACAATATAGAAAATGGGAAAAAAAAAAGCCCAAGAGATTGGAAAGAAACCTTGAAGCCCCTTCTTAATATTGGATTTACCCTTTTTAGCTTTGAAGAAAGAAATAAAAAAAGGAGAATTATCATTATGGGCCTTAAACAATCAAAGCGTTGATAAATTAGTTTTTGAAAGATATTTTGTTAGCTCATGGTACCTTAATAATTAGAGCTCTAATAAATTAATCCCTAAATGATCAATTAGCTAATAAAGTAATTTTTAAAATATCTTTTGTTAACATTAATGGATCCTATTAGCAATCCAAGAGTTGATCATTGAAGTACAATAGACCAATAAAGCATCTTTTATTGACTAATTTGTCAATAAATTGATCTTTTAAAGATCAAAATGGTAGTTTACTAAAAAAAGAAAAGTTAAAAGGACTTGCATGTTTTCAAATACTCCAACTAAGTTGCGGTCAACCAAGCACTTATGTAAATGAATTGAAATAAGTTCAACTGCCTTGTGAACTCCAACAATTCCCTTGTATTTCAACAACACTAGAAAGTGGAGTGGCCTCCATTGGAGAGCGAGAAAGATACAAAGAAAATGACAATTAGTGGTGTGAAAAAAATATTTTGTTAGATAAAAAATAATTTTATTATATCAGTATTTTTGTCTTTTACAGACATTTTTGTTTTTAAAAGTGATTGGACTATTATAAAGTGATTGATCTTCCTCGTCTTAACTAGGTATCCATCTTTGGGATTCGATCTTTCTGGATTCAATTTTCCTCACGTCTCAAACGATTCTTTGCTTCTCAAATCTTGCCCTTCTCCTCTCCTTGCCGATTCTAGATCTGGTGCATTTAGTCCAAATAATGCTCTTGGCCCCAAATACGCGCTGCTTGATCTTGGAAAAGCTTTAAGATCTCACGGTACACTAGGTTACTTCTAGTGCAAGGTCGACCCTAGAGGCTAATGGCTTAGTAGCAGCGGGAAGGAGGGGTCTTTTAATCAACACAGGTTGGCTTTGGAGTGGTTCGAGCTTTCAGCCATTAGTACAAGACCCCGACTCTGAAGTTATTGCTCCATCAATAGGGACTTGTTGGTATTTAGCAACTTCACCATGATCATGCTACTCATTGCGTGCAGTCGAAGTGGCTTTTTCCTTGTATTCACCATCGAATGGCGGAAACTTGATTTTGAAATGGAAAATAATAAGTAGTGAGTCATGTTCTCACAAACAACGCCAAAGTTCGGAGGTATAAAGTTGGGATATCAATGTATATAGTATGTCAGTCTTTAACGAGCAATGATTTAGATTCGGGAACACAAATCTGCAATGATCTTCCTTCTCCAATGGTGGGGGTGTACCTGTAGGTACTCTAATGTTCAAGTCAACAAAGGCCCAGGAGATACTGAAGTCAGGGAATGAGCTTACCTGAGCTCTCAGCTCAGCATGATTTATATGGGCATGATTCAAATATGGATTTTGCCTCTTCATGGGATTGAATTCCCACATTCTTTTAGGGGGAAGTAACAGTGATAGGATAAGTTCAAATCTCACCATAGTTGCCCCTTTGGATTATATCCATCCTATGATGCTTCAATAGAGCTCTAACATTGGACCTCTATTTTGAGTCCTTGAGTCCATTTGGAATTGAGTGAGAGCAGTGATTTATTATCAGAGTGAAAAGAGTAAATTTAGGTCATATAATCATATATAGATAGTCAAAATTAAAAATTATTTAAAAATTATATAATCAATTAAAAAAATCATATGACTCTATGATTTAATCTTAACTATTTATATAAGATCCAATACTTAATATTTACTTCTCTCACTTTCTTAATTAACCATTCTTCTCAATATATATATATATATATATATATATATATATATATATATATATATATATATATTCATAAATTTGACTAACTTTGTTCACAAGCTTTTTCTTTAAATACTGTTGTTTGCACAAAAGATTGTAATTGAGAAACTAGTAAAAAAAAAATAATTGCCTTTTTACAAAAACAAAAAAAAATCTAAGGAGTTGCTAATGGAGATAGGAAATGAGAGAAGGGATGGGAGGATTCAACACCTCACCTAATGCTAATAACTCCAAAACATAAAGGCTTAGGTAGTGCCCATTGAACTACAGCTTATTAACAGAAGAGGGGGGAGGGTTTATATATTATAAATCAAGCTCTGTCTAATATCAAATCTGGGTATAGTTAGTGAAAGGTGGATAGATCCATCACTAAATAAGGATAAAGTGTAACACCACCATAATGCAGACCAATACCTTCATTCATTTATCCTGTACTTTCCAAGCACTTTATATTCCTGCAATTTATTATTTCAAACTAGCTATTTCTAATCATTTATCATTTCAGTCATTTACTTACAATCTCCATTTTCAGCATATATTGCCTGTACCAATTTACATTTACCATTAGCCTTTATTCAATACCCTTTAATTATCATTGGTGCGTGTTTGCAAATCTGCTTCAAATGGTTATTTCAGCAAAATGCTTTGAGTCAATCCTAGAAGACCATAGCTGAAATAGTAAATTCTTTTCTTAACATCTGTCGTCTCATCACGAGAAGAAAATCAACAGCTAGTGGTTAAATGATCTATTAACTAATTAAATTAATCAACAATTGTTTATTATAGTAACTAAAATAATAATGCAAAATAATTTTATACATTCATAAATTAAAGAATTTAATTTCTATGCACTATTAATATAAAATAATTTTATATAAATATTCAATAATATATTGTCATATGATCAATAAAAATATTTGATTCAATTATTCACTATTTTAAAACTCCAACAAATAAAAATATGTAAAGAGATGACTATATAAAACTCTTTTATACGAACAGTATATCAAAATTAAACTCTAAATTAAATCTAAATTTCTTTTTAAAAAATTTTATAAATCACATCACCCATTTCTAGATAATTCCAGGTATATCTCTCCGAATAAATCGCGAGAAATGCAGACCTCTTGAGTCTCTGACACTTTAATTTCTTCAGGAAAGGTCTCCCATATGAATGGTTTCCTCAAGACAAGGTCAACCTTATACACTACTTGTGTATAAATTCTTGGTCAAGTTATTATAATCATACAACATGAAAGCTTGCCGAATGAAGAATCAAATTGTATTGACATAGGAATAAATTCAAGCCCATAGGTTTTCGTTTCTTGAGAATCAGCCTCATATATAATGCTATATGGCAACTAACCAAAAATTATTGATTAGAAACTTACTTTCAACGTAATAAAATTTTAAGCATTAATTAATTAACTAAAACCAGCTACACCAAAAATACAATATATATATATATAGAAAAGAACTAAAACCAACACAACATATGCCAGTATACTTGAATGTGGAGGCAAATAGTGAAGGGGTGGTCGATTTGTATATGCCTGTGGTATGCACAGTAAGAACACCACACCTATAAGAGGGTGCACTATAGATGGTCGTCGATGTCGATCTCCAGCCACTAACCAACCCCCACTCCACCCCACTTCCCCGTTCCATTATCGGCGAGGATGGCGAGCTTGCTGCTGGTGTCGTCGACAAAGTGGGAGAAGATGAGCCTCGTGTGGCGGATGCTGAAGATGGAACAAGCACAAGTGGATCTTCAAGGAGAAATATTATAGTAGATCTGGTGCATGACACATATTACTTTATAAAGAGAAGGGCAGAGCACGCTTCCAACTAAATCATCATACCAAGAATGTGACAGTTTCTGAACATCTTGAAGTGAAGGAACGGCTCCAGGGCCTTTGAATATTTCTTTGCAAGAGACAAACAATTATTAAGAGTGCGTTTCGATAAACTTTTGAAAAAATGACTTTTTCTATAAACTTCTTCTATTAAAGTTTTAAATTTTAGAAAAAATTATTTTATATTTGGATAGATTATTTGATAAATATTTTTAATTATTAAAAATATTTATAAATCTATTTAGATAAAAAAAAAATAAAAGTACTTCTTTTATAGGCAAATGATAAAAGAAGACATTCAAAATAAGAAAAAAAAAACTAAGGTTTGATAAAAGATAATAAATAAAATATATGTATTGTAATTTTAAATAAAAGTAAAGGATATTTTTAAAAAATAATTTTATTAAAAATTACTTCTATTTCTATTTTTTTTTAGAAGCTAGATATTTCTAATTTTTAAAAAAATAGCAAATTGACTTTTTTTAATTGAAACACTTTTTTTAAAAGTTATATCTAAACATATATAAAAATTTATAAAACTACTTTTAAAAAAAAAAAATAAGTACTTTTTTTTAAAAAAAAAAGCCAATTCAAACATGTTCTAAATTACTTTGGGAACCTTAGGCACGGTCTCCGTTCTTTACCCTATGGTAGGCTTCCTCTTCTTGGAATCTTGGCAATGACCCTTTTTGCATAACATTTTCCAGTGCATTATTTACAATTGATAGAAAGAGGACAACACCATACAAACCCCACATGATGGCTTCTGCAAAGAGATAATTTTGCACTAGTTTTACATTATCTTAATCCTGCTTGTTTCAGAGTTGTAAGGTAAGAAACTGTATTCCACCGTAAATAAAATAATCAAATTGAAAACACAAAATCTGTAAAAGCGGCTACACAAATTGTATTGTTAAATGGGTCCTCTACTATATAAAAAGATTAGAAAAATAATGTATGATGAAATTAATAGAGATTTGAGAAGCTCTAAACCAATTTGTTACAAATTTTGAGCAAAAAAATTGCATATATGATATTTTAATCGACTCACATTGCACTACATATAAATACACTATATCTATATATATATATATATATATATATATATATATATATATATGTAAGAATAACGTTCATATGCAAGTGAAAATGATAAATGCAACCAAGAAAAATGAAAACAAATATGCGAGGATTAAATTAACTAACAAACCTAAACTCGTCTCTGATGACCATGTTGTATGTAAGAATCTTGTCCCTTAAATGTCGAATTTCAATTGAATCAATGAAGCACCAAATAATATGAGAAAAACAACTTTCTATCTTATTAGGTACTTCATTGACCAATCAAAATCCATCTTCAATATTATATACCTCAAACATTTAGAGAAAATTAGAACAAAAAATAGCTCAGCGAAAATAGCCCAGCTAGTCGCTGAGCATATCTATGGAAAACATAGGCTATAACAAAATACTATCACTCAAGTTCGCTCCATGTCAAGCCACTTGTTCTCATTTCAATTTTACATTGTGATATTGAATAGTGTGTATATATATAAACCTTTATGCCTGTCAATCTCAATTAGTATTTAATTTTTTAATATTATTTTTACATTTTAAAGTTAATGAGCCAGTATAAGAAATTTGTTTAAATATATTAATTACTAAATCTTCAATATTAATATCCTTAATGTCTTTTACTTGTATAAAAAATACTTAGGGAAAGCATTTTTTTTTTTTTTTTGTAAACTAAGATATTTAGAATCTAATAACGATAATATAAAATAAATATATTTGGCAATATTTTATTTTTAATATTAATGTTCATTATTATAAAATAAGAAGGATAGAGGCATACCACCATAATGGGAAATGATTTATATAAATGAAAGATTTCCAGAGAATTTAACAAACATTGATAAAAAGAATACCCAAAATATTAAGAAACTATATGGATTTCGTTTCCAATATTTTTCCTTCTTCGTATATCCAATATTAGAAAAGCAATTAAGTATATTAATTTCAAATATCAATATTTGAGATTCTCTTAAAGGTTTCTATTTATAATGTTTCTCATAGCAATTAGGTAAAAGCATATTCTATATGATATTCAGGGGTCATTTACCGTATTGATGAAATAGGTTTTAAGCATCAATCACGTGTTCTTGTTGCGTAGCAGCACCCAGTATTTGTGAAATTACGAGCATGTTCAATTCATTTACAAGCATAATTTCTTGATAATGTAATTAAGAATATTTGTGTTAATAGTGTTGGTAAATATACATATTAACCTTGTAATTTTTACGACCTCTATTGTGAACATTGAACAACTTTATTCTTGTGTTTATATGCCTACAACTAAAAGCATCATAACAGTTTTTAAGAACAAAACTATAAACAATCCTTGTTAGCATTACATTGTATATGTTTTTTTACTCATTGGGATATCGCTAAAAAAAGTATAAATCCTCCCTTCTACAGTTAATAATAGCAAGAGGACAAATATTTCTCACTCCATTTGTTGCTGTTAGAGCTTAAGGTAGGAGGTGGTATTGGCCATTAAAGGCAAGAGTTCCTTTCACATTATCAAACCCCATAGACTGACATATATGAGGGAAACTTGGGCTAGTAGTTAGGGATATATAGTACATTCAGAGGCAAGGCTTAAGGAAGAGGAAGGAGCCCTTCCTGAGGGTGAGGAGGTTGTTGGACTAAGCACAAGGTAGGGCTATTGAGTGGCTGATAAACTAAGGGAAATGGATGAATGGGAAGGAACATGTCAGTTTGATCTATAAGCCCCTTTGTCCAAGCTTAAAAGAGCAAAGGAGTATTGTTGAGAGGAATCTCGTGTGCTCAAACGTGGACTAATCCATAAGCCCCTTGGTTCGAGCTTAAAAGATCAAAGGAGCATTATTAAGGGAAATTTTATATGCTCAAACATTGGCAACCCTAATCCCCCTGGTCTAAGTGCAAAGAGCAAAGGAGTATTATTGAGAAAAGATGAATCATCTATTCGGCCACAACCTAGTCGACGGTGGAGTGTTCTAGAGATCCTTGGTTTTTGCCAGGGCTAGGATAAGGATCTCGGACTTGAAATTATTGAATGAAGTGGTACATTGCTTGGCCAATACATGAGTATCTCATACATTTGGTGACTCAATGGTGAGTTCTAGAAGGTTCATTTGTGCTCCATCCTTTTAGATTCTACAAGTCACTTCGTTCCCTATTGAGCCACCTATCGTATTGTTATTGATGGCATGATTTGTAATGATTACCCACATTCTCTGAGATCCATTCTAACCATTGTATGTAGGGGGTTAAAGTTTTAGTACATCGGATCCTTAGGGTGTTGAAGTATTTATAAGGGAAGTTTCTAAACCATCAATTCTTCATTTTTACCTTGAATTCTTTTTGTCTTCCTCCTTCTCCACTCTTGGTTTACTTCTTTGTTATATTTGTTTCACAGCAGCAATCACTTTTGGTGGTGATTATTGCAAAGGTGAATTTTGCACTCATTCTTTTGAGGTAAGCTTCGAACTTCACACTCTTATTTGTATTATTGCACAGGGGACCTCATATTATGTTTGTGCTTTGCCTTTATTTTTTTGTCCTTTTTGCTAGTGTTATGTCCATGGTAAATGAAAAATGTATCACTGGGGACCTAATTACATAGGTTTTGGGGGGGGGGGGGGGAGGGAGGGGTAAATAACAAATAACACCCTTGAGGTTTGAAGAAAAAGCACTTCACCCCATTCTTGTTCCAAAATGACACCCCAACCCAAATCTTAAATGCCACTAATGATTCTGTTAGTGTTAATGTTAAATTAGCATCATTAACCAAAAAAAGAAAAAAGAAAAAAAATGCTAGAGGCACAGGTCTGAGAGATACCACTCGTCCATGGGCAACCCACTGTGCACTAGGATGGCGTTCCTAAGGGTGTTGTCTTCCCATTCATCTCTTTGCAATCACACTTAGGGTGCTGGTGCTATTGTTTCATGGTTGTGGATGTTTAATTGAGGGTCTTGACTAGAGATTTAATAGCTTTGGTGGTGGTGTTGATAATGTTTTTGGTGAATTAAAAGATAAGTGTTGGAGTGGGTGTGTTGAATTGAAATTGAAAAAGACACCAATGCTTTCTTTTCCATTTTGGACCTCTGATTTCTTCTGATGCATTCTTCTTGTCTACTAGTGTTTGTTTTTCAATTTGAACCTTTTTTTTTTTTTGTTAGGTTGGGTCTAAATTTTTCTTTGGTTGGGTTAGGTTTTAATTTTCTTTTCCTGTCAATTTTTGTCTGTGTTGAGTGTTTCTATTGTGGCTTTCCATATGGTTTCTCTATCTGAGTTCTTCTTTTTGGCATTTGTTTTGGTTTGAATTTTGTCTTGTCAAATGGCATTCTTGCAATCACTGAATTTAGCTCCTCACAAAATCAAATAAAAGACAAATCTAATGTTGTTGTTCTTCTTGTAGTGGTTGGCTTCCTCAGAGAGCTTGTGTTCTTTGTCATGGTTATGCTTCTCTTATGCTTTGAGGAATTGGAGCAATGGCAAAATGCTCTTGAGCTCTTTCATTGTCTTCTTCTTCTTTGTTGTTTGGGTAGGTCTGTCACATTCTTCGGAGGCATTGTTACGACCGTGTTTTATAGTGGCGAAGGTGGTGGATGCTTGTTCATTTGATGGAGTAAGGAGTAGAGAAGGAAGAGAAGGATTGTGGGTCTGCAAAAATTGTTAAGGTTTCATATAAGTGTATTGCAACATCTAATTCAAAAATAGAGTGAGCATTGTCCCTATTGTGAACCAAGGCTGCCATCTTGCTCATGCCCACTAATCATACCCATTTGCAACCATCAATGACTGATCACGATCTTGTAGTCTTTTTTTTTTTTTTTAAAAGACAACGGTGTGTAATCTAGTGTTAAGTGACCATTAGAATCTTCCATCATTTGGGGTGGTGTGTTATTTTGGTATAAGAATGAGGTGGAGTGCTTTTTCTCCAAACATCAAGGGTGTTCCTTTTTATTTATTCTTTTCTTTTAGCTTTTGAGTGGGTGAAATAGCTAACAGGAAGGGGAGAAGTGGTGGTTTGAGGTTTGGCTTTGTGAGATTAGGTGTGTGATTCCCCTGGTTAAGAGACCAAGCAAAGGCATGAACTCGATATCCATGGTTGAGAGAGTTAGATAGTTTTGATTGGGCAAGGGAAGAGCTTACTAGGATACACGAAGGCGAGCTTGAGCAAGAGAAATGTGCTAAGAAAATTGTTTAGCCTTTAGGTGCAACGCCAAAAGAGGTTGCCAGGTGCCCCAGGATTTGCAAAAAGCTACTTAGCAAACATCTGAGGCAGTGCACAAAGCCTTATTGATCAAACATGTAACATCCCAATTTTCTCTGTGCTAAATTATTCCATTTTACCTCCACAACGAGTTCCGAGTTCCAAGTTCATTAGTTTTATGATTTCCGACTTCGCATTCGAATTCCACATGAAATGGAACAATTTCCGATTTCCGAGTTTGTCTTCAGTGTTCAGCCCAATTTACGATTTCCGACCTTATCCCATCGACATGTTCTCATTCCGACTTCATGGCCTTTCCGATTTCCGACTTAATGCTTTGGCTTGAGTTAACTAGAGTGGCTTGAGTTCCAATATTCGAGTTAAAGTATAGTGAGTATAATTTACGACCTCCTATTTTCACGACTTGAGCTTGGACTTCAAGTCAGAGAACAACATGACTAATTCCACGATATCCAGACTTCGTGCCTCAAAGAAAATTTGCTAGTTCCGATCTAACCTTAATAGTGTACATGATTTCCGACCTCGGAAGTTATAGTCTAACACAATGGTGCAATCTGACTAGTTGAGTGTAGCGTCCTCGAGTTGAACTGATTAGAATGGACACGAGTTAGGATCTTTGAGTGATTTCCAAGTCATAAGCGAGTTCCGATATCAGGAGTTTATTCCAAGAGGCTTTCTATTTTGTTGGTGTTCCTGAGTTTGGATGGGGAGTTAAGGGATTAGGTGATTGTAAGCGGTA
Source organism: Pterocarpus macrocarpus (assembly GCA_031439585.1). Taxonomy (NCBI): domain Eukaryota; kingdom Viridiplantae; phylum Streptophyta; class Magnoliopsida; order Fabales; family Fabaceae; genus Pterocarpus; species Pterocarpus macrocarpus. Next base: position 31,423,302 of record CM062520.1, read on the forward strand.
TGATTTCCGATATCTGAACTTACCCCAAAGTGCCGGATAAGGTTGGGCCGGAGTTCAGGCGTCGAGGTTTAAGCCGACTCAAATATAAAAGGGGCCAGCGGGTTCCGAGCTTTACACATAATACACGAGTTAGATTTGAATTTATGGAAGCGAGTTCCACTTTTGGGATGGCATTTGAAGAGCTATTTGGCCACAAAAGTGGATATTTCCGAATAACCACGGAACTTTTCCATAAAATGACCTTTATGTCCCCACATCTATAGGATTGGCGAATAGGGTTTTGAAGCGAAAGGAACCACGTGGTGAAAGCGGTAAGTTAAACTCTCTGCCCGATTGGGCCCACGGATGCAATCGGATGTGAAATGGCGTGGGAGTGCCACGGACTTGCTCAAAATTACGGATATGCCGTAGCTATAGAAAAGCGTAAAAAGCAGAAAGGTTCGGAATTTTTGCAAAACATTTAATCTACACTATTAATCGATCTATTCGATCTTATTGATTAGAGTAAGGCTGATTAGAAATTTATTAAAGGATAATTAGAGATTAATTAGATGTTAATTAGAGATTAGGCTTAAGATAAATCAAAATGAACACGAAGACATCTTACCAAAACTATTAGTAACGTTTTACCGATTTGGAGAAAATCGGTAAATATTCGATATTCTAAACCGCTAGAACTTGAATCAGTAGAATTCTACTAGTTTGAGTGTGGTTTTAGAATGATTAGGTATAATGGAATTAGATTAGAGCCATAGGAAACTTCATTGGATTTTCTAAAACCGTTTCTTGATTTAAAGGAAATCGGTAAGATTACGATGTTTTAAGCTGGCGAATCGAACCAGTAGAATTTTTTCTATGAATGCTTGCTAGAATCAGCGGCTAAGATTTAGCCAAATAACTCCCTCAAGTGGCGCCTTAATAGCCCTTGATGATGGAAAGTTAAACCAGATTTTATGGCCAAGTTGAATCCACCAATCAAGACTAAGTAACTTCCAAATATCTCACCTTTTCTTTCCTTCTTCTTATCATTTTCGAGCTCCCCACTACCAGCCCCATTTCTCCACTCTTCTTCATCTTCTTCCACTTCCTCTCATCCCAAACTCAAGCCCCAACCATCAACTTCACTCCAAGATCAAGTTCCATCAAGATTTCACACCACCAAGGTAGGAATTCCTACTCCTTTTCTTGTTTTCTTTGAATTGGGTTGATTGGGACTCTATTTTCTTCCCAATTTCTTGCAAGATTCTGATGCTATCTTGAGTGATGATGATGAATTAAGATTGGTTTAAGGTGTATATGTGAGTTTAAATTGAAGGTTGGGTGGATTGATTAGAGAAAAACATGAATCCAAGGAGAGTTCAAGAAGCTGTTAGGGTTTTCTCCTCGACGGTCCGTATGGCGGAGTGTACGGCTCCGCCTACCGCCGTTTAAATTTGATGAAACAATTTTTAAATGAAACTAGACATCCAGGGCTTTCCATACATATAAAATATAAGGCCATTGGATTAGTATAGAATTAGTTATGAATTTTTGAAGTTAGACCTAGAAATCTGGGTTCTCCCCCGGGCAGCATGGGTTGAGAAGGGTGTATCCCACCCTATACGACCTCAAATTGAGTGCAACCAAAGATGTTTGAAAGCTAACACATGAGAGAACATCCCCTAAAAATTTCAGAATTTAATTCGCTGTCCTTTGATCCTAGCACATCAATGAAGTTGGCTTAAGTTTAAACTGGCCTGGAACAGGACAGACCAGTAGGGTAATGTTTCGAGGGTCATAACTCAAAATATACTTAGGAAAATGACATGAAACTTAACTCATTTTAAAGCTTGTTGTATTAGCTTTAGTTTGATATAAAATTCGTATGATTTCACCTAGTTTTCAATTTTTAGTGAATTTTCATCTATAGGGACCCAATTCTGGCTAAGAACAGGACATGCTAAGATAGAATGTTTATATCTTGAGTTATACAACTCAAAATGAGATGGGACCAAAAGGGTTAGAAACTAGACACATAATGCTATGACATATCCAAAAATTAGACTCAAATAAGTTGAATTACAATAAAGGTGGAGTATACCAAAATCGGGCAGAATAGGAAGGAGTAAACTGAAAACCGTATAGATGCTTGAATTGAACTTGATGAATGATTCTATGAGTATCTATATAATGGCTGATCCATATTGAATTACAAGTTTGAAAGATTGTACTGGTGGTCTGGCACTATTCATGGGAAAGCGGACTCGATCCGTTATCTTTACGAAATTCGGACAAGGATTTATGAGAACTTATGCTATGAATGATTATGCTTTGAATGTATTTACGTTTACATGTCATATTCATGAGCATCATGCATGCAAGTATATGCTTAGAACATGATATGATATATAAAGTATGAGACATACTCATGAATGCACCAAGCGTCTGCATGCATGACAAGATATGAAAAGAAAAAAAAGATAATAAGAACTTGTAAGAAAGACGCGTACCAGTACCACGTGAGGCATGGCATAGACTCCAGCTAGCGTGGGCCGAGGCAGTCTTGTCTAAAACTTAGACGGCCAGTTAAGGGGAATAGACCGGTGTGAGGTCGGGGAAAATGAAACCCACACTCATGAATAGTACGAGCTCGGACGCAGCGAGTATCACCAGGGGTGAGAGAGGCCATTCACCTCCGGGGGACCAAGTACATAAGAGCAAGGTTAAATTGCAAGTTAAAGAGAGAAATGAATTAAGTCAAGTGTACTTGCATACAATCAAATACAAGCATCTATATGTGCATTTCTAATCATCTCATTATGTCATGATGCTATTATGACTCTTACTGAAGCATATTGTACTATCTGTACCTCTATGTCAGTCATATGAAATGGCAAATGGTGGTTAAAATATGACCAGCTTCGAGAAACGGTGTTTTCAACTTAAAATTGAACCCTTTGTGTGTTTATATGTGCTCATATTTTCATAAGAAACATGGCGGCTGGAATGTTTATGATGGCATTATAAGACTGCTTTGAGTTACCTCATGAGAACCTTAGGTTCTCACCGCCTCGCTTTGTATGTTTTTCTTTTTTAAGTAAACATTCCAACACCCAAGTTGGAGACCAAGTACGAGCGTCTGGGGCCATTCATGGAGCAAGCATCGGGCATAAGCCAGACCACGAGATCATTGAAGCTAGTAATGACTAGTCAGAAGTAGACGCTGTGTATTATATCAGTCATAGTTTCTTTTAAAGTGTAACTATTTTATATTTTCCATGTATCAGAGACTATTAGTCGATGATAAAAATGCTTGATTAAAGCCATGTATATTATATTTTCCATATTTTAAAGTTTTCTTAGCACAGTGACAACCTCTTAATATAACTCCATGACTCGAGCATGGCTTATATAATAGAGGGTGTTACAAAACATGTCTTCCAAATAGGGGTATCTTTCTAAGCTTAGATATAGATTGAGTTAGTCCAACTTTGCTTGATGATTACCAGTTGAAGGAATGTCATTTAGGGGATCATATTTGTGATGACTAAGGGGAAGGCACCTGTTTTTATATAAGGACTATTTTATGAAGTTGATGATGTCCTTCCTTTTTCCCTCCTTTGCATATGGACATACTATCCTAGCTGGGTGCTGTGGCTATACAATTGCACCATAATGATGAGGCCTTCATTAGCTACATTAAGTTGTTGCATGATTATCTCTATTTTCAAGCCATGACACCAATGTTTTTCTATTGTTTTCCTATGTCTTTTCCTTGGGGAGGCAAAGAGGGGGATGCTTCCTTACTAATTGTAAGAGGTCAAAAAATATTAGAGGTACTTCAATATTCATTTAAATATTTAAAATGGAAGCCTTTTAAGGTAAAGATCAATTGCTCAATCCTATCCAACTCTTTTAATAAGGATGAGCCTCCAAAGTTACCACAAACTTGGAGCCAAAGTGTTTCTCATGCTCTTTATATTAATGCTAACTATTTCGCTAATCCTGAGTAGGCAGGGTTTAAAGAGATGAACACTATTGATGGAAATTTGATATATTTGCGGGTTGATTGCATTTTAATTCTCTGAAGTTATTTGAAATTCCTAGAGCTCAGGTCATTTGGTAAGGTGTTTCACTATGTATTTTAGCTTGACTAACTTATTTTTTTCGAACTCCATTATCTTAATGTAGAATATTTGTCATTGTCTATGCATCAAATATCTTTAACCATTAGATTGAGAAAATGGCTTCAAATCAAAGAGGTGGGATCTTTAGCGTTAACACTACTAAGGGTAATCGTCAAAAGAAGGCCTCAACAAAAAAGCGAAGGAAGGAGTTACCTAATGTTATGAACTTGACCAACGAACCATGTGAGATGCCATGTTGGGAGGGGACACCATGCAACCGATGATCAAGGTGGAAAGTGAAACTTGAAAGGTAGGTAGGGGTAAAACTGGTGATACTTCATTAATTCCCTTGTAAGACTCTATCACACCTTCATCCACACTTGTTGCCTCATTAGTTGCTACTGCTTGCTTTGTTCTTCCCACTTCTTCTACTCAAGGTGGGTCCCTCTTACCTTCGATCTTATGCTCATGGTGGTATAAAGATTTCCAATGGTATTTGATGGCAATGTAGGAATTGAGCTCCATTCTATGGGATCAGTGGTTCAGGAATAGAAGTCATATAGATTGCCACTTGCTAACTACTCATGACTGGTCAAAGTAGTAGAGCACTAGGATCATTGCCACCTACTACGCTTATGAAGCAAACACACCAAGGACTGTCAGCATGCTTCGACACTTAGGAGTTGGAGACTCGAACTTTGGCTGAGAAGTTAGCATTGGTCAAGGCATGCTACAAGGAAGTAATAAGGAATGTTTGGATAGAAGCTTTTAATGTAATTTGCTCTTGACTTAAGATCAAGTTACACTAGTTATGAGTTATACCAGTGTAACTTTAAGTATAGTTGCACTGCATTTTAACTTTTCATAAAATATATATTTCATTAATTTAACTGTTGAATTACAATTACAGATCATGAAGATTATTTGTGACAAATTTCATAAAAATTGATCTTCATTAAGAGTATAATCAAATTGCTCTTTTACATATATAAAGTGGTGTAAGAATTGCTTAAAGTTACATCGATATAACTTGATTCTAATTTTGTGAATATATATAAGTAATAATCTATTTCCATTTAAAATAAAAAATAGACAAACAAAAGCAAATATATAAATATATATAGCAAAATATGTTGGATAAAAATTACAATCTAATGTTCAAGAGAGTATTTTTCTAAAATAAAATTATTGGGACTTTTATTTGTTGTAATTATTCATTATCATTTGGTATCTGTTAAACTGATGGATTGATGATCACAAGCTATTCAATAGCCATTTAATTTAAAAGAAATAATTGAATAACAAATATATCCTACAATCCCTTTATGTGAATTACGTGATCAATGAATGTCAGAAAACATGAATAGAAAGATAAGGGAATAATCTCACATGCAAATATAGAAAATAATAGTGAAATATTTAATTATCTATTAAGGAATAATATGAAGTTATAAATTTTTCCATGTAGCAATGACAATGTCCAAATCATGAGTAAAGTGAATATTTCATGTTCAACCATTCAATTGAAATATAAAATAACAACTAGAGACAATGTAAAATTCGCCAATGACGCATCAATGATTAGATCATGGAACTTTACATAAGACAAAAATAGCATCAAAGCATATAAATTCATATATATGTGCACAATTACAATAGTAAGTGGTTTTAAATAATAAATATTTTAAGAAAACCAATAGTTAAATTTAGGTGGGCAACAAATAGTTGAGAAGTTTGGCTAACAAAAGAGACCAACTCATTGTTGGCACCAAAAAATTGATAAGTGCCCTCGGCTGAGGACAAATATAACCGAGAATGGTTTTGACTCTACTTTTAGCACTAGCTGAGCCATAAACTGACATAATCGAGGAAGATCATTGCTTAGAGTATGGTGCAAACCCCAATCAACTGAATATAAGTTCAGATGATTGGTTAGCTAGGGTGAGAAACAAATTTGGAATACAAGATGGTGGATTTAAAAGAGCCCAAGAGGATTCTTGAAGGAATGCTTCTAAGTCTAGTACTTAGGATGCAAATACAGATCATACAGACACATGTCATCTTGGCCTTGAAGAGCAAGCTGTCCGAGGATATGAACACACAGTCATGGCAGTTACTCAAAGGCAATTTGGGATTGAGTCTTGCCTATAAATAGGGGAAGACTTAACCATTGTAAGGGATCTGCACCCCAAATCAGAACTCCAGCATTTTATTTTACTTTACTTTACTTGTACCTTTACCTTTCTTTTTAAGTTTTCATGCACTTTACTTTTAACCTTTCATTAATCCTTTATAACCTTTTAAGTTTTAAGTCATATCCTCTTGTACTGTTTCATCCCGTTAAACTTCCATACGGATTCTCTATTGGAGCTTAAGAGGGTTTCTCATTGTAATTGGTTGAAAATTTAATAAAAGTTTTGCTAATTGCATTATATTTTTATTCTACTCTTGGTTTTGGATTTGTTGTCGATTGATCTTAACCAAGTGCTTTCTTCGAGTAACTTGGGAACCCATATCCAAGTAGTAGATTTCCCTCCTTGAAGTAATCATTTGACTCTTGGAATCGAGGGCTTTGGTTAGCCGATTTCAAAGTTTGGCATGCATAGCACACAAACCTAGTGGCCGAAAATAGCCTAAACATATTTTTGGCACACCTGGTCCGACCTCACCAATAGATCAAGATAAATTTTCAAAACCATGATTAGATCATACTTGGTGCATGATCCTAAGGTCAAGAAAGACAGTTATGCTAAGTCCACAACCACCAAAACAAAATAACCAGAAGATTGTAGGTCTATAGGTGAGCACATCAACAATACCTTGTACCCCTCCCAGGGGCTTTGGTTCGCAACTAATGTAGGATACCGTGGCCCAACCTATGTTTAACCCGATTACTTCTTCATCAAGCAATTCCCCATCACCCGGGGGAAGAAAGGGACAACTAACTATTAGGACCGCATCCTTCATAATAAACAAATTGAAATGAGAATAAATGATATAATGCTAGAATTATCCAAGCAATTAGCCAATATTGTTAACCCCGTGGTTCAAATGAAATCCAAGTGACCCAACAACAGGCTAATATGAAGGATAATTCTACATTGGCTACGCCCTTGGAAAATGTAGCCATTGGTAATGCCTCAGCTAATCAACTAAGGCGCAACTTGTCTAGCCACCGAATTGGCAATATGGGCATGTGAGCATCATGTGTAGGCCACCAAATGTTCCAAGATGTATTGGATTACTAGCAATATCCACTAGTCCAAATGGTAATACGTGGAGTACAACCCACAATCCATCTGTAGTAGGCAGTTTTGGAGCTAGTGGGAGTGTAGACGTGGCCATGTATGATGGATATAATATAGCTCCACCATATTCATAAGCGGTTAACAATACTAATATGCTATTTACACAACAACTGCTCAGTAACTGCTATGGAAGGACCGACATATAATTATTCAAATCAAAACACTTACTCAGAGCCTCAGGTTTTGTTCACACAAAATCAAACTGCATATCCTCAACCTAGTGTTCATGTTCCTCCACCTCAAAATTATAACATACAAGGACCTGGTGAAACAAACCCCGTATAAAAACGTGACACCTGTAAAAGATTTAGAACCATATGGTGCTCACAACCCTTACTCAACTTGTGAATAAGAACCTTAGGATATGCCGCTTGCAACCCTTAATCAACCCATGACAAAGAACCTTGGGATAAGGATTTGGATTCTTGACCCATTGTTTATAGATGAAACAAGAAGCAAGAATACCAAGAACTCACAAAGTATGAGAGTAAAAAAGAATAAACCTCACAAAATATATTGATCATCATAACTCTGTCTGGTTTATAGGCCAATTTGCCTATTTAAACATAAAAAAGAGAAAAGATAATGAAAAATTAAAAATCCTAAAAGATTTTATCCTAACTAAAAAAAATTTGACCTCATCCCAAAAGATATAATCCTAACTAAAAGATATGATGCTAAATAAAATATATGACTTTAACTAAAAGATATGAGTTTAACTAATCCTAATAATAAATCAAATCAGCCTCTAATTAATGGGCTAAAACACTAATGATAGTAATGTCTTTCAAATCAGCCCAAATCATATAAGAGCGTTCCAAATCAGCCTATATCTCCAACTTGGATCTTTATAGCCCAATCAACTAGAACCCTTGCACTGTGGTCCTTATCACTTGGAAACCAAGCTACCTCTAGGCAGGAGGTATTGCCACAGGTTCTACCTCCAGTGCACATAGACCCGTGAGCAAATGGCCAGCCTTTGATGGATGCCAACATGATTGTTGAAACTATCAAGCAACATTTTGATGTCCAACTCAGGCCATTAGACATGCTAGTTTACAGGAAGTCATACCTTGACTTGGTTAATAGGGTTCCTCTATTGAGGAGCTATAAAACTCTAGATTTTTTTACCTTTTTAGGTGAAGATAGGAAGTTTGCGGTGGAACATATTAGCTATTTTGTGGCTCAATGTGGTAAAGCTAATCAGAATGAGTAATACAAACTTCAACTCTTTCCTTTGTCTCTTACTAGGGCTACTTTCTCTTGGTATTCGTTTCTAGCTCCAAATTTAGTCCAAGGCTGGGCCAACATGGAGAAACTTTTCCATGATCGTCTCTATAAGCCCCAACCTGAAGTGTCTATTGCCGAGTTGATAAGTCTCAGACAATTGCCAAATAAGCCAGTGGCCGAATTCCTTGAGAGATTCAGGAGAGTGAGGAATCAATGTAGTATGCAACTGCAAGAGTTTAGATGTGCTGTAACTACTATGAATAATATGCACTATCAATTGAAGGAGAGATTAGTAGCGATATATAACGCCCCGATTTCCGACTTCCGATCTCTCAGCGAATTTTTAAAATTCCCGTTTTCTGTTCGTAGTAAGGCTCAAATGGATTGGCTTGGATTTTCCGATTCCCGACCTTATGGTGAATTAGAATGCATACGAGATCCGACTTCCGAGTTTATCTGAATTGGTCTCCAAGTTCGGCTAAATTTTCACGACTTCCGATCTCGAGGCTATTCCCCAAAGCTTTTCATTTCTATGATGTTTCCGACTTCCGAGATAAAGTTTGGAGTTCCGAGATTCTATAAGTTTCGATTTCATGGAACATAAGATTAATGACTTGACTCCCGATCTCTGGTGTTATGCTTAAAATCGATTCGTGTTTACCAATTTCCCGACTTTCGGATTTAAGTGCTTAGTTTCACATCCGACTTTGCTTTCAAGTTTCGAGTAAACCAGACAATATTTCCGAGTTCTGATTTTATGTGCCTGCGATTTTTACTTTAAGAAATACAGTCGATGTCATCTTCAGAATATACTGGAAACAAGTCCCACTTTTAGACAACGTGGAGAGCAATTTTGCGACGACGACATGGAGAGCATTTTGGTCATAAACAGAGGGGAAGGTTGGCTGAAATTTAGCCTTGTGTTTTGAAGCCAATCAAAACCTTCCAAGTTAACTACCATTCATGCCTATATAACACACTCTCCTCCTCTCATTCAAACCCATTTTTCTGCGCCACTTTTCCTTTCCCTTGCTCAGCTCTCTTCTACTCTTCTTCACTCTCTTAACTCCATCAAACCACCAAGCCTAATCAAGTTTTGTTCATCCAAGTTCCAAAATCAAGCCAGATCACAACATAACCATAGGTAGAGGTTTTAACTCTTGTCTTGATTTTCTGATTTTTGGGTGATTATTGGTGGTTTACTGCCTTAATTATGATATATTAACTGAATGATTATGATGAATTATGGCTGGTTTATTGGCTGTTTGTGAGATTAAAATTGAATTGGAAACAAAGAAGGATGAAGATAGGAAGAGTTGAGAGGTTGGAAAACCCAAAACCCTCGGCAGTCCATATGGCGGAGTGTACGGCCCCGCCTCTCGCCGTTAAAAATTGATGAAACCATTTTTATATAAAACTATACATCCAGGGCTTTCTATACATATATCATATAAGGTCATTGGATTAATATTGAGAGAGATATGAACTTTTGAAGTTGACCTAGAAATCAGGACACTCACCCGGGTAGTATGGGTTGAAAAGGGTGTAACTCACCCTATACAACTCCAAATTAAGTGAAACTAATTTTGTTGGAAAGCTTACACATAGAAGAACATTGTACAAAGAAATTCTGAGTTTTTTATTATCTCAGTTGTTCCCAGTGAGTCAAAGAAGTTACCCTATGTCTAAACCAAGCCAAAATAGGGCAGTTTAGGAAGGTCAAGTTTTGGGCTTATAACTCGAGCCCTACTAAGGCAATTGAAATGGAAATTTTTGTATATGAAAGTTTGTCCTGTCAACTTTGATAAGAGACTAATTTCGTGCAATTTGAGTTAGTTTTCAATTTTTAGTGGATTTTTACTTTCAGGTGTCTGATTCTGGTCAGCCACTAGGTAGGCCGGGATAAAACCTAAATATCTTGAGCTATAGATATCAAAATTAGATGGGACTAAAGAGGTTAGAAAATAGACACATAACACTTTAACATACCCAAAATTGAGGTTCAAATGAGTTAAATAGAAATTATGCCTTGACTTAGAAGAACCGGGTTGGCTGACTATGCTAAGGCAGAAACCTTGCCTTAATGAGATTATTGTTATTATGAGTTCCATGTTGAAAAATGCGTGTAATGTTGTAACCTTTGTGATAAATTGGTGTTCTGGTGTGCCGGCACTATTCATGGGGAAGCGGAGACGTTCCGTTATGCTGCCAAAACTTCGATAGAATCCAAGTGTAAGTTATGAATTACATGTTAATGCATGTGCAATTTCAAGAAAGCTATGAAAGTTATGCTAAGAATTATGTTACTATGAAAGTTCCATGCTACTTGGGCCAGCCCCAGATAAGAAGTTAAGGGGAATAGATCGGTGGGAAGGTCGGGGAAAGTAAACCCGGCATTCTTATATAGGAATGAGCTCGATCCTGAAAAGTAGACTATTACCCAGGAGTCTAAATGGCCAAGAACTCCCAGGAGACCAAGTGATGGAAAATGATGAAAAGTAATGGAAAAAGTTTATGAGGAATGAGAAAGTTTATGAAGAAAGGCTCAAGAGCAAGTTTCCATGATTGCATTAAATGCATAATCACATTAAATGGTCATTATAAGTCATTTACAGTTTGTTTATTAAATTCATTTACTGCTGTATGCTCATTATTCTGTTCATTGTTGATATTAATTTATGGTGTCCCTTATGTTGTCTTAAGTAAAACTGGATTTTGCCTCGGACCAGACCTTTTTCTCAACCTTATTAAATATGAATAGTTAAGTTTAATCTAATGCTTCTATAATTAAATAAAATCTGAGGCAACTGAGAATGAACGCGATGTCAGTTAAACGTCATACTCGAACCCTACTGAGAATTTCTTTAAATTCTCACCTCATTTTGCATTTCCGCCTCATTCTCAGACGTGGGCGATGGACTCGACGGCTACCCTCTTCATTGAGATTCGGACACCTTGACTTCACCAGGACCCCGAGTTGGATTCACTGTACCTAGCTAGCTTCCGCCATTTCTATCTCTACTTTTTAACAATAGGAATTTTGTTGTCCCTTTACTTCACTCTGCTTTTGATATGTATATTTATAAACTGAAGCTTTGGCTTCCAACTTATATATGTATATATGCAACTAATGATATTTCTATGCTAATCACGTTTATTATATAGAGTGCCCTATTTCGTAGGTATATACGTCAGTCATACACATATATATTAGAATATAAAATAATGAATACAACTTTAGACAGAAGACTAATACAGTAACGCAACCTATCCAATCTCATGCTATGACTTAAACATAACATTAAGTTGGTAGGGTGTTATACCATAGAATACTCCAACTTGGCACAATTAACATCTCAGCCTTCTAGAGTAGAGCAGTATATTGTAAAGAAAGAACAAAGGAAGTCTAGTCGTGCTTGGGGAAAAGGACCACAAATGATTTCTGTTATAGACTGTGACTCAGCTGATGAGGATATTTGTGAGGAGCTTGAAAGGCAAACCGATATAATGATAATCGAGTTTGTACATGGCAAGCCATATACTTGCCCTGCTTTGACTCCCTCCAAAAGTAAAGAAGTGGCTAGGCCAGAAAAGGAGTCATATTTTTTTGATATTTCCAAGGTAAACTAGATAATAGATTGCCTTATCAAAGAGAAACAGATTAAGTTCCCAAAAGGCCATAAGATCCCTCCAGCCAACAAAATTAAAAGAAAGAAGTGTTGTAAGTGGCACCATTCTTGGACTAACACTACTAACAATTGCACTGTTTTCAGAAATGTCATTCAAAAAACACTGAAGGAAGGAAGGCCCCAACTGGAGGAGAAGGGAGACATGACTGTAGACACCAATCCATTTGGTTTGTTTATGAACATGGTATTTGTGTCTATCACTCAAAAAAAGCAAAAGGAAAGTAAAGTCCCTAAATGGGAGAGTAAGCTTAAGGAAAAGAATGAAACAAGGCCATCTCAGAAGGTAGTATGGAGACTGAAGCCTATAAAGTCATAAGGGACTGGGGGGCAAGATGCTAACTAGAGGGTTAGCATTTTCCAAAGGCTGCAGTACCCAGGGCAATTTCAAAGGAGGATTAGATACTATAGCTAATCTAAAAAGAAATCCAGCCACCCCAATACAGCCTAGAAAGGTGATGATAGAAAAGGCAAGAAACATGAGCAAGTTGCTACACCTAGAATTGCTGATCATTCTTTGTTGAAAGTTTCTATGCATGCAGTAAAATTCAATTTTGAGAAAGAAACTCCTTCCCTTAAAATCACTATGCTGAATGATAAATAGCCCAAGATAAAGAAAATGATCAAGCTAAAAGGGGAAACTAGATCAAAAGAATAGGTTATGAATTAGCAACCAGGGAAATAAAAGAAAAAGGAAGAACCGAAGGCACAACTTATAAGGACTCAAAAAAGGAGATTGCAGAATAGAAGATCCAAAGACAAAATCAAAGGGATAATGGCTATGCTCAAATAATCTACAAAGGTTGAAAGAGAGTAGGTTAAGTCCCCAATCACCATTCTAAAGCCAAAGTAGGTTACTGAATTATCCAAGGATTTGGACAAGATGACTGTTGAGCCAATGGAAGAGTTAGATGTTAAGGCTTTACTTACTGAACCCACAGAATTTATTGGAGAAGGTGAATATTCAGAAAATTTATTAGATGACCTATTGAATAACGATAATCTGTCAGATGAGCTTCAGGATGACCCAACCACTATAGCCACTATTGGCATTATTCCTTTGGAGTTTGCTGATCAAGATGGTAACTCATGGTATCTAGAAGGAAACATAATGGTAGAGGAGGCTGAGTGTGTAGCCTTAGTCCAAGAAGAGCCAAAAGAAATGAAGTTTAAGAAATGGACTAAAGTTGGATGTCTCATGTAACACCCTACTAATTTAATGTTATGCTTAAGCCATAGTATGAAATTTAGTAATTGTGTTACCATGTTAGTATTCCGTCTATTATTTATTCATTATATTATATGCCCTTGTTCTCTTTTTTTTTTTGGTGAAATATACCTTGGAGCACATAATATATATAGGTAAACGGGAGAAACGGCGCTCTATATATAATAAACGTATTCAACATCATAGAATGTAAAAGTAAATAAAAATGTACAATAGAAAAGATAAAGATAGGTAGTATATCATCAGCTGTATTCCTACATATACATGTCGGAAGCCAACGCTTCAGTTTATATATACAGGTTCAAAAGAGGATACATAAGAGGGGCCGGTGTACCAAAAAAACATAAGGCCCATGTCAATCAAAATAGTCCTACGGGGTCCTCAGAGGATATTTCAAACTAGCTGATATACATACTGCTAAATCTATGGCCCAATGCTATACACTGTCAAAAGAAGGCCATATTGTACAATGTAACCTGCAACCATGTAGCTGTTGGTCATACCAGGCCCAGCTAGAGAGTAGTCAGCATTAGGTTCCGAAGAGGAGGATGATGAGCCGGTAACCCCAGAAGGGTTGCTCTCAGGATTGAGCGGAATATCTGGAACCACCTGTGGAAGTGACTTTGGTGGAAGGCCGGCATGAGCTGCGGGTGTTGCGGATGCTGCGTGTGGAACAGGATGTGCTACATGCAATGGGACCACGAAATACGGAGCAGCAGGGTCGAAAGCAGGGTGAAAGAAAGGAACGGCAAAATTCCTATTACTAAAAGGATAGAGGCAGAAGTGGCAGGAACCAGCTATTTACAATGAGTCAAACATGGGGTCATAGTGGAGCTGCATGTCAGGGGTGTCAATAAATAGGGTGGCTGTCGTGTCCATTACCACAGTCTGAGAATGATGCGAAAACACAAAGCGAGGTGAGAATTTAAAGAAATTCTCAGTATGATTCGAGTACAGTATTAAACTGACGTCACATTCATTCTCAGTTGCCTCGATTTTCATTTAATTATGAAAAAAAATGGCATCAAATTGAACTATCCACATTTAATAAGTTTAAGAAAATATCTGGTCCAAGGCAAGGTTCAATTTTACTTAAGACAGTAAAAAAAAACAAAATAAACTATTAAATGGCAATATACATAATAATGAGCAAAATAAATGAACATATAGCAGCAGATGAACATAACAATCAATCTATAAACAACTAACAATAATTATACAATGCAACCATGCAGATACGCATTCTTAAACTTAGGATCATAAACTTTTATGTTACTTGATCCCCTAGGAGTTCTTGGCCATTTAACTCCTGGGTAATAGTCTGCTTTTCAGGATCGAGCTCGTTCCTATATAGGAATGCCGGGTTTACTTTCCCCTACCTTCCCACCAATCTATTCCCCTTAACTTTAATTCGGGGTTAGACCAAGTATTATGGAACTTTTATCATAACATAATCTTTATGAAAGTATCTGAATGTATCTTATAACTCATACAACATATGAATTCTTTACCGAAATTTCGGTAGCATAACGGAACGTGTCCACTTCCTTATGAATAGTGTCAATACTCAGAAAATCACTTTTACAGAGAAATCATAACACTTCATTGACAATTTAATTACCAATTTCATGGGAACAATTGTTGCATTTAAAACATAGTTGTTGTCTCAGCACTTTCATTCAACCCGGGCTTTGTAAATCATACCACAATTTCTATTTAACTTATCTGGACCTAAATTTTGGATATTTAGAGTGTTGTGTGTCTATTTTCTAATCTCTTTAGTCCCATCTAATTTTGATATATGTAGCTCAATTTATTTGAGTTCTATCTCGGCCTACCGTGTAGCTACTAGGATTACACATCTAAAAATAAAAATTCACTAAAAATCGAAAACTAGTTGAAATTATACAAAATTTATGTCATATTAAATATAACAGGACAAGTTTTCATTTGTGATAAGTCCCATTTCATTTGCTTTAGTAGAGCTTGAGTTATAAGCTCCGAAATTTGACCTTTCTGAGTTGCCCTATTTTAGCCTAGTTTGGACTTAGAACAACTTTCTCGAACACTGGGAGCAACTAGGATCGTATCTAACTCTGAAATTTTTATAGGATGTTCTCCTATGTGTTGAATTTCTAACAAAGTTAGTTTCATTCAATTCCAAGTTGTGTAGGGCAATTTTTGCTTTGAACAACCTAGTCTGCCCAAAATCAGACTCAAAAACTTAAGTCAAACTTCCAAAATTCATATCTCCCTCAATACTCATCCAATGGCCTTATAATTTATATGGTTGGAAAGCCCTAGATGTCTAGTTTCACATAAAAATAGTTTTATCAAATTTAAATGGCTTTAAGTAGATCCATATACTCCACCGTACAGACTGCCGTGGGGTTTTGATCACCTAGCCCCTCACTTCTTTCTATTCTCATCCTTTTTTACTTCTTAATCGATTTTAAACACAAAATCAGCCAGCAAACCGGCCAATAATCATCATATACATGCAAACACCACATCAATAAGTGAGAAAATAAAAACCCCAAACAGCCACCCATAACCAAGAAGACAAGAACAAAGTTGAATCTCTACCTCCTTTAGGTGTGATCTTGCTAAATTTGAGTTTAGATTGATGGACAAAGCTTGAAGGTTTGATGGAGTAGGTTGAAAAGAGAAGAGAAGAAGGAGGCTGGAACAAAAAGAGAGAGGGGGCGTAATCAGCATGAAATGAAG
This sequence comes from Pterocarpus macrocarpus, assembly GCA_031439585.1. NCBI lineage: Eukaryota > Viridiplantae > Streptophyta > Magnoliopsida > Fabales > Fabaceae > Pterocarpus > Pterocarpus macrocarpus. The sequence goes on from CM062520.1 coordinate 31,439,587, forward strand.
AGAGAAAAATCTGATTCAAACATTAAAAGGGTGGTTGGCTATGTGTGCTGTCATTGACTGAAATTTTATGGCCAATTTTTCAGTCATGTCTCCCTTTTTTTATGGCCTTTGTGGCGCCACCAAGGGATGATTAAATGACTAAGTATTTAGCCATGGATTAATAGAATTTGGGTGTGTAATTCTATTGATTCGATTCCGACAGTTTAAAATACCGAAATCTTACCGATTTCCTTTAAATCGGTAAATCAGTTTGAGAAAGTTTCTATGAAATTTTCTATGCTTCTAATCTAATTCTCTCTCATATAATCTTAATTATTTGCTAGTTAATTAACCCTAAGTAAATATTTAGTCATATTTTAATTAATCTCAATTATTCGATAAAAACTGAACAACTAAGCGAAAAACGACAAAAATCCGGTGGATGTTACATCTCAAGCCTCTCTACATCAAGGCTTGCATGAATGGAAAACCTATTAGTAGAATTTTGATTAATAGAGGAGCTATGTTGCATATAATGCCTTATAGTACAGTCATGAGGCTGGGGAAAAGACGTAAAGATCTCAAAAAAACCAATATGACTATATCCAATTTCACTGGGGGAAGTACTCCGGCATTGGGTTTCCTTATTGCCAAACTCACAGTGGGATCCAAGACAACTAACACCGAGTTCTTTATAGTGGATGCTAAGCTTGGGTATACTGTCCTGCTTGATAGAGAATGGATCATGCCAACTAATGTGTACCATCTACACTTCATCAGCAACTCCAATTTTGGAATGGTGACCGGGTTAAAGTAGTGGGGGTAGACCTTTTCCTTTTCATTGCTGATGTGAGGATGCAAGATGCTATGCTCTATTCTCCAAAGATAAAGCCTATTTTCATAGCCTGAGGATATCAAATTATATGCTATTAAATCCTTTGACTTATTATCAGATGGGTTCGAAGTAGTAGTGGAGGCCAATTCATGACCTACAAAGAGTCAAAATGAAAGAACTTGAAGAGCAAATCTTGCAAGAGGTCTTGCAATAGCTAACATGGTATTTTGCTAAATCCAGGATTCATGAAGGTAATGGAAACACAGTTAACTGAGAAAGACTAGGATAAAGAGTTGAATGATGAATAGCAAGGTATAATGAATGAAGAAGTTATGGAAGAAAAGAAACCAAACTTTGAAACCCAAGATCCTTTAGTGGAGGTAAATCTAGGAACAGAAGATGAACCGACAATGACAAAGATTAGTGGTTTGTTACCAAAGGAGAGCCAAGATCAAATGGTCCAACTCATCAGGAAATACCAAGACTATTTCACTTGGGATTACCATGAGATGCCAGGATTGTCACGAGAGCTACTAGAGCATCGGCTACCTATCAAAGGGTACAAACCGAACAAAGAGACAGCAAGAAGGTTTAACCTAGAACTTTTGCCAAAGATCAAGGAAGAGATTGAAAGATTGCTGAAAGCAAGGTTCACTAGCACAGGTAGATATGTTAATTGATTATCAAACATAGTCCCTGTAATTAAGAAAAATGGGTAAGTTAAAATTTGTATAGACTTTAGGAATTTAAATTTAGCTATGGCCAAAGACAAGTATGTAATACTTATCACCGATATGCTAGTTTATAAGTTGATGTAGCGGCTAATAATGGAATATTAACATTTATGGATGGATATTTAGGCTATAATCAGATTTATTTAGTCGAAGAAGATATTCATAAAACAACATTTTGTTGCCCAAGGTTCATTAGGATCTTTTAATATGTTGTCATGCCATTCAGACTAAAGAATGCAGGGGCACTTATCAAAGGTTAGTGAATCTTATATTCCATGATTTAATAGGCAAAAATATGGAAGTATATATCGATAACGTGGTAGTCAAGTTAGTTGACTTCCCGTAACACTTGGCAGATTTAGAATAGTCTTTTATGAGAATGTGGCAACATTCCTTAAAGATGAATCCAGCTAAGTGTGCTTTTGGAGTTTTGGCTAGCAAACTTCCTGTGCTTCCTAGTTCATAGTAAAGGAATTAAGGTATATTAAAAAAAAAAAAAGTAAAAGCTGTGTTGGAAATAAGACCTCCTAGGAACAAGAAAGAATTATAGAATCTGATTAGCAAAGTTAACTTCCTAAGGAAGTTCATAGCAAACTCAGCTAGAAAATGAGAGCTTTCTCACCTCTATGAAGTTAAAAACAGCCAAGGATTTCATCTAGGGTGAGGAGCAACAAAAGGTCTTTGACTAAATCAAAGAATGCCTTGCAAATCCTCTAGTACTTACACCTCCAGCTTTCGGTAAGCCTTTAAAACTATACATATCAGCCATTGATAATTCCATCGACAGCTTGTTAGCTTAAGATGCCAAAGAAGGAAATGAGAAAGTAGTGTATTATTTGAGCTATCTGCTCAATGATGCTGAGACAAAGTACATGCCAATTGAGAAATTGTGCTTGTCCTTATTCCACGTATGTAACAAACTAGAGTATTATCTATTGCCAAGAGAAGTCTAGGTAATGTACAAGATAGATATTGTCAAGTATATGCTAAATTAGCAAGTCCTACAAGGGAGACTTATGAAATTAGCTATAAAGCTTAACGCTTTTGCCTTAAAATATGTCCCTTTAAGGGCTGTCAAAGGCCAACCCCTAGCCAATTCTGGCAAAACACCCTTGTATGGATATCTGAAATCCAATGGATAATTGCCAAGGGTATGTTCAGCTAGAACCGTGGGTGTTCGCAATCGATAGATCCAAAGGCTAGAATTGTGATTATTAGTCCAAATGAAGTGGAATGCAAATACGAGTATTCATTAGACTTACAGTGCTCTAATAATCAAGCCGAGTATCAAGCTTTGATTCTTGGATTGAGGTTGCTATTAACCTTGGACACTAAGGTAATCAAGATTCTAGGAGATTCCCAACTTGCGGTTAGATAGTTGATTAGGGAGTACAAATGCAACAATCTATGAACTAGCACAACAAGCCTCTAGGTTTTGGCTAGGAATGAATGAGATAAACAACATAAAGATAGTTGAGGCACAGCCAGAGGAAAATAAGAATTAGAGACAAGAACTCAAGAATATTTGAGCAATTTTTCATCTAAGGCCATGTACAAACTGAAGCAGAAAGCTTTGAAGTATGTATTGGTTGATGATGAATTGTTCAAGAGCAGTCACGAGGGATTGTTGCTAAAATGTGTAAATGACATTAAAGCCAAGAGAATCATGCAGAAGTGCATGAAAGGATTTGTGGGGCACGCAAATCAAGTCCAAAGATGAGATAACTAATCCATAGATATGGATACCATTGGCCTACCATCTCGGCTAATTGTATAAGGCATGTGAGGCTTGCTAAGTACGTGGACCACTCCAAAGAGTAGCAATCAAGGAATTACATGTAATTGTGAAACTTTGGCCATTCAGGGGATGGGCTATGGATTTAATAGGCAAGGTCCATCCTCCATCATCTAAATGTCATGTATTCATCATAGTGGCCATTGATTATTTTACTAAATAGATGGAGGTCTAGCCATTAGTCAATGTGACCCAAGTCGATGTGATTAGGTTCATTAAGACTCAAATCATATATAGGTTTAGAGTCACTGAAACCATAACTACAGATTAGGGTACTACATTCATAGTGGAAAAGATGAAAGCTTTTGTCCAACAAGTTGGCTTTTGGCTAGTTCATTCTTTTCCTTCTTATGCCCAAGCTAATGGGCAAGTAGAGGCTATTAATAAAATATTAATCAACGTGATCAAGAAAATCATGGAAGATAAACCAAGAATATGGCATGAAGTTCTAGTTGAGGTCTTATGGGCCTATAGTAATTCTAAAAACAATGCCATTGGTTTAACCTCATATCGACTAACATATGGGTAAGACGATATATTGCCTCTAGAATTGGCCATGAATTCGCTTAGACTAGCAAAACAACACGAACTGCAACCAAAGGAATATTCCCAGGCTATGTTCCAAGAGTAGAAATAGCCGATGAGGATCGGTTGATGGCCTTGAAGAATATCTAGGCTAATAAAACCAAAGTGTCAAAATTGTATAATAAGAAAGTCATGTTGAAATGCTTTGCTAAAGGTAATCTAATATGAAAGGTTATATTACTTATTGGAACTAGAACCACTAAATTCGACAAGTGGTTGCCCAATTGGGAAGAACCTTTTATTATTACTCAAGTTATTTATGGAGGTGCTTATAAGTTGGCTACTCTAGAGGGAGAATAGTTGGCAAGAAGTGCAAATGGAAAATATTTAAAGAAATACAACCCAATGATGGGGGAAGCAATTCATATTAATGAAAGTCAAGGTGTCAGCCACAAGCCAGCTGAGTAGCTGGAACAAATACAAAATGGTTAAAGAAAAGTAAAGGCCTAAAATTACTGAGCAGGGTTACTGGAGTGGTCGGCAAGCTAAGTCTCTATTGTAGCGCCTTCATTAGTTTGAGGAGGTTCTTCAGGTTGAACATCAGCTGGTTGTTTATCTCATTCAACTAATATAGCTGGTAATGGCACGAGGTCAAGCTTAAGCAAGATGGCAGCCGACCCGAGACTGGGAACTTTTATAGGGGCTTATTCTAAGGAGACAGAAGTAGTGATGATGTTAGAGCCACAAGGGCTACTGCAGCATTAGCGGCCTTCTTTTCAGCCAAAACTAGTAGCTCTCTGCACTCTGCCCTAGACAACTCCACCTCAGTCAGGCCCTAAACACCATTTTCCACATCATGTTGCAGAATTAGCCTTGTTTATATAACAGAAGCTTCTTCTTGGAAACAACCTTGAGATCAGCTATGATAGTGGACAACTCTAGTTGCAACTGATTGAGCTTTGCCTGAAGCTGAGCAATTTCTCCACGGATCTCATTGATACAGCTTTGCGCTGCTTGCCGTCTCTACTGCTTCACCTTCTAGTTGAGGTCCATAGTGTGGAATTGGTCCCTAAGGTTATCCTTTTGAGATCACAACTCCGATCACAACTGTAGTTGAGGTCAGAGGATCTGCATTCTTCAAACACTTTATAATTGAAGGTCAGTGACTCCATCCTCATAGCCAACTGTTGACAAACCTCCTTGACTTTAGTGGCCATAGAGGCATTTGCCAATTTGGTAATTTTGAGGAGAAACTTCTACAGTTGGGCTAAAGCCACAGGTTCTGTAAAGAAGGTCCCGTTGAGTTGTTTGTGCACGGCCTCCAAATGCTTGGAAATAGGAGAAAAAGGCTAAATCAGCCGAAGAAGAGAAAAAGTATTTGTCCAATTCTTCTATAGGCACCACTATATCTTCTTCCTCTAACATTGTAGTCAACAGAGTTGCAAGTGCTACTGGTGTAGGGCCCTTGAGAATTGTTTAGGGTTTAGAAACTCTTGGCCTTGTTTCCTCCTTTTCATCCTTAGAAGGAAGAATCATAACCCTTCGTTGAAGAGACGGGGCTTTGGCCTTCTTCGACCTAATTAGCTGCAGTGAAGAGGCTTTTGCCTCTAATTTGCATTTTTTCTGCCAAAAAAGAAATAAAATTTAAGTCAAAAAGAAGGTAATGATATATTAATGTATTCTCACAAAGTGAACTAAATGGCTTACCATGCTAGATGACTCAGTAGCAGGAAAAGGCCTAGTCGCAAGAGTGGTGGCCTCAAGAGATGCCACGCTAATTGATTGGGGAGAAATCGGTAGCTGAGGACTTCTTCGGGTTTTGTGGGCACTGCCTTCTTGAGCAGCAAGCTTGTTAGTCCCCGTTCCCTAGGATTTTTTAGAGGTTTATGCAGTATAATAGAAGTACGAGTAAATATTCAAGAAGGAGGGTTAAGGAAAAGCAAGAAGAGAAGAGTACTTACTCTTTGAAACCAAGGCTTCTTTAGCATAACCTACTTTAATAGGGGCAGAAGTGCCAGTTACTTCCACGTTGGCAAGAGGAGGTTGATGTCGAAGGGCAACATGAATGCATGCTTGTTTTAGCTTCAGTAAGAAAGTGTTTGGGGATTGAACTAGCAGCTTCTTGAACATTACCTCCCATCATGAGGCAAATTCTAGGGTGGTCGAGGGAGCTACTTTGACCTTCTCGAAGTAGAAGTTATTGATCCTCTTATTGCTGCTCAACTCTTAGTCAGCCAACTCATCAGCATAGAGATTAGCCCACTCGTCAAACTTAGCAAATGAGTCATAGGGGAGAGGAATCCCTTGCATCAAGTCGAATCACCAAGCCAAACAATCAGCATTGTAAGGCTCGGAAGAAGCGTGATTGTACCATGACCTCGACTTCACTCCATTGAGTATGTCACCAGTCATCAAGACATTGCTCCATTGGAGTGTTACTTGAGATAGCTTCGAATTAGTGGTCGAGAGAAGCCTTTGCTTAGTCCATGCTGGCCCACATTATCGATCTTGGTATGGGCAAAACTACACAAAGGTCCGAACCTTCATCTTGACAAGGATGTTGGCCACTTCATATGCCGAGAGAGATAAGAAGGGGAACCCCGTGTAGTAATCGCTGTACACCGCCGGTTGGATGGTGCGAGTCAAAGCGGCTTCTACAAAGAACTTTGGGAAGTACTTCTGAATCCAGAGTTGCAGAAACCAAAAGGGCCCAAATACAGGTTTGATGGACTCCCTATTTTTCATTTGGGACATGATGGCAAATATGCCCTTATAAAGTAGGGACAAAAAGAGGGCTCCAATGTTGGCGAATATTTATATTTTTTGGTGTTTAAGCCTTTATGATATTTAACCGACATGTATCATAATCTTGAGGAAGAAAAACTGAAACTTGTGTCATAAAAAATATGACTATTTGATTATTTTTATACTCTAGAACAGTTAATTCAGCATGAACTTAATTGACGAATCAATATGTTATGCTAAAATTGTTAGTCAGTACTCCGCGTGATTGTAAATGTGAGATTAATGTTCAAGTATAAAGGTAAATGGCTCAATGGATGTAACGATTAGTTTTTAAGTTTATAAATAAGTATTAAGAGAACAACTATAAAGTGTGACACCACCACCAAGCAGACCAATGTGTTTATTCATTTATCCTATACTTTACTTTTCGAAGCACTTTACATTCCTGAAATTTATTAGGGAGAACCGCCAATTTAATTTTTGAATGATCAAAATATTAATAATTTAGTCTTTAAAAGATATTATTTTCTCCCGTGATGCTTTAATGATGAATGAGCGGATAAATTAGTCCCTAAATTGTTAATGCAATGACAAATTAATCCTAAAAAATATCAATTTATTAATAAATTAATTCTTAAAATATTTTTTATTAACATTAATAAAGTCTATTAGTAATAATAATATTTATTATTAAAATACTATTAACTAATAAAACATATTTTAAAGATTAAATTATCAACATTTTGACCATTTGAGGACCAAATTAATAGTCCTCTGAATTTATTATTTTAACCAGTTATTTCTAATCATTTATCAATTCAGTCGTTTAACTCTAATATTTACTTTCAGCATATATTGCCTTCACCAGTTTACATTTACCATTAGCCTTTATTCCATACCCTTTAATTATCACTGGGGCATGTTTGCAAATCTGCTTCAAATGACCTTTTCATCAAAATGCTTTCAGTCAAGCCTAGAAAACCATAGCTGATAGACTAAATTCCTTCCTTAACATCTTTCGTCTCATTACGTGAAGAAAATCAACAGCCGGTTGGTTAAATGATCTATTAAATAATTAAATTAATCAACGATTGTTTATTATATTAAACAAAATAATAACGAAAAATAATTTTATACACTCAAATTAAGCATTTACTTTTTATATATTATTAATATAAAATATTTTATATAAATATTCAATTATATACTTTCATATTAATAAAAATATTTGATTTAATAATTTATTATCTTAAAAATCCAACAAATTGACTCAATAATCTATTACTTTAAATATCTAACAAATAAAAATATTATTAAATAAATATATAAACTCTTCTACATTAATAATATATTAAATTAAATTCTAAAATTAGATCCAAATTTTTAATTTAATAACTTTATAAACCACATCACCTATTTCTAGATAATTCCAGGTATATCTCCAAAAATATCTTTCCACAAATATCCCGAGAAATGCAGACCTAAGGCCGTTGAGTCTTTGACACTTTCTTCGGGAAAGGTCTCCCATATTAGTGGTTTTCTCAAAAGAAGGTCAGCTTTGTCCACTACGTGTCTCCAAACTCTTGGTCAAGTTATTATAACCATACAACATGAAAGCCAACCGAATGAAGAATCAAAGTGTATTGACAGGAATAAATTCAAGCCCATAGGTTTTCGTTTCTTGAGAATCAGCCTCATATATAATGCTATACAGCAACTAACCAAAAGTTAATGATTAGAGATTTACTTTCAACGTAATAAAATTTTAAGCATTAACTAATTAACTCAAACCAACTATACCAAAAATACTATATATATAGAAAAGAACTAAAACGAACACAACATATGCCAATATTCTTGAATGTGGAGGAGGCAAATGGTGAAGGGGTGGGGTATTCGTATATATGCCTGTGGTATGAACAGTAAGAACAGCTAAGAGGGTGCTCTACGGAATAGATGTTGAGGTTGTGCTATGGAATCCAAGTTGATCTATAACGCTGCCTCTGTAATTTGAGGACCCAAGTACTCAATCCCATCCATTCTTGAGTTTTCTGGCATCTCAATTTCTTCTAACCATCCGTAGCTACCACTTTCCTCTTTCACCTCTGCAGCCTCTCCATCTACATGATTAATAATCATTACCTTAATTAGCCAAACTTCACGAAAGAATAATTCTAAGCAATTGCAACATTAAACGCCATCTTCTTTTCTTTTCTTTTCTTTTCTTTTTTTAAGAACAAAAAGAATCCTGTTAGTGAAAACAAGAAAAATGCCATAAACACCAAACTTGAAGGTTGCAAATACATAAACTATGTGTCTCAGTGACAATTCCTTATATAATAGGTGGCTAAAAAGAAGGTGTTGCTTACTGGGAAATGCAGTGTATGGATGATCTTTGTAGTAGGAGCAATCCCTGCCATCTTCTTGGGAATAAGGAGGCCCGAGGACGTCAAGCACGGCACATGGAGTTATGGCTGTGAATTCATGGATGTTACCTCCCGTCTTTGGATACAAAACTGAAGTATCGCAGGGTGCTGTGAAGACGTTATTAGCTTTTAACTTTGCCAATCTCGCTGCAAAAAAGCATTGAGAGTATGCGTTAAATTTCATAAACTAATGTATCCCAATCCAGTGAATTCAAGACCATCTAATTTGGGTAAACTAATAGAGAATTTAATACACACGTTTAGATGGTTGGTGCAACAAATTGTGAGGGACCTCAGGATCAACCCAATCATAAGACTTGATGTGCATTTGTCCCAGTAGAAGCTTACTGAAAACAGTCATTCCCGGGTGATTGTGGAGAGGAATGACTCCCTTTGCAGGTAGGAAAAAGATGCAGAGCTGCATGTACGAAAAGATATATAAGTACACTAAAGTTAACAACATTTAGCTAGCAATTGCATTGGTGAATAATGACTAAGAATTAGATCTTGTAAGACATACCGAGAAATTATCACACTTGTATATCGTTGTGTACGTGACCCTTCGGTTATCTTTGACAATATTTTCTGGCTTGAAGAACGGTAAGTCTTTACTTAGCCCAACATCTTTTGGCTTCATGTTATCTGATTGTTGAAGAGTCAGAACAACACCATTTCAGATAAAGTCATAAAACAATCAAGAATTAAGAACCACAATTAAAATATCAATACACATCACACAAATGCGCCCAAAAAAGGGAGAGGTAATTTGTTCTCAAATGTTTATACTCTCCTAAATAATAAATGCATTTTGAAATGTTTCATTTCTCTATCTTGTGTTGAAACTTGAAACTTGGATTTAATTTAATTATTAAAAGGGAACGAGAGAATGAAAGTTTCAATCAGTCAATAGCTCAAACTAAGAGGTGGTCCTAGAATGATTTGAATAAGTATATCTGTATTAGAACCAAATATGGACTAACTAAAGATAATTGACATTATATTAATTATTATTAACTCCTTCAACTAGAAAAAGAAACAAAAAACAAAATAGACAGACATTAAATTTTACCAATAAATAAATAAAACACTTCGGCAGAAAGAAAGTGAATTGAACCCTTGATGTGGCGCAAAAGCTAAAATGACAGCACCACCGCCCCAGCGATACGAACAGGCACACCCATTTCATTTCAAGAAAAATATTTGGTTGGGGGCTTTCTACCTAGCTTGTAGTTTTTTCAGGTAATTTTTGGAGTATGCGTCAAAATTCAAAGCCACGACACGTACTAGAAATCTATCCAATTCCAAGCATATTTTAAATCCATGACTCAAAACTTTGTAACATCAACATGTGGTTTAACTGCAATCACAGAAATCACATCAACGGATCAAAATAAAACATTTTCCTTATCCAAGAACATCAGGTGTAAACACAAATAAACAAATCCAAAGAAATGATCATACCAAGAATGTGACACAGTTTCTGAACATCTTGTGATGAAGGAACGGCTCCAGGGCCCTTGAATATTTCTCTGCATGAGACAAACAACTCGTGAAGTGCTTTTGGGACGTTAGGCACTGTCTTCTTTACCCTGCGGTAAGGTTTCCTCTTCTTGGCAATGACCCTTTTTACATAACCAACCTTGTTAACATGTACAACTCTGTCACTCCCCTGTTCCACCAAATCACCCTCCATTTCCACCGAGACACCACCAGTATCTTCCTTCATATGTGAGGCCCAAAAATGTTCAATGTGATAAATAACTAAATGAATAAGCCTTTGCCCTTTTTCACACAGTCACTGTTGCACCAAACAAGATCAGAAGGTTATATAGCAGCACACTGGATCACCATGTCCTCGGAGTTCGACTACCAAGTTTGATCCTGCTTCAACTTTTTTGAGTCATAACAACACACATAAGGGAAGAAAAAATTATAATACCAGGATTCCAGAAATTTTCAAAAAGGAAAGTTTCAAAGGGTAATAGTTTTGTATTTTTCTTTTTTCTAGTGGTTTTGACCTTACTGTGCTGGGCTGATTGAGGGCAAATGAAATAGGTATGGTTGACTGAAAGAGAAAGAAGATCTATGATATTTTCAGTAACAGTGCAAAGATGACAAAAAAGGTGTATGCTACGCCATGAGGCTTCTGGGGATGTTGGGAAAGACTGGGAGAAAGTTGGAGGTGACCTTTATACATAATAATTAGATTAGATGAGAGAGAGAGAGAGAGAGAGACATCTAAGTTGAAACTTGAAAACCATGGGCCATTTGGCAGGGGATAGCGCCCTGTTGACTAATGACAACCGTTATTGGAAGTACTAAGCAACCAAAGGAGGAAAAAGAAAAAAGAATAAAAAAAAAACGGGGGGAGAGAAAAGAAAAGCAGTATTTGGATCCATTTCCCGCCCCCATAGATTGTTTGGAAACAGGCGGTTAGAGCGGCCCCTGTTTTTAGTTGATACGGTGTCGAAATTACCAAAACACCCATTTGGGTTGGGGCCACGTGTGTTCGTGTGAGGTGATGTGGTGTAATCGGGTGGCGACTTTTCCTTATTCGCTGTTGCTGGTTTCTACAGGGAGGATGAGAAAATCAAGGTGCCTTAATAGACTTTAAAGGGAGATTAGTGGATAAAGAAATAATTGGAGGCTGATTTATTTGTAATCAAAGCTAGCTTAGATCTAACACCACAAAAAAATAAGATAAGTATGGCTCAGATCTGTGATCAAAGTTGTGTGTGCATTGAAAGGGTGTGAACCAATGTGTTGTGTGATGTACATGGACTCAAAACAAGTGTTTAGGAGCTGCGAAAGGAAGTCACAGGTGTCTTGAATTAATTCATAAGGTGGTTATCATTTTGGAGACTAAGAAAGCCGTGGTGGGCCTTCTTCTCTCTTGAGATTGACATTTGTCCACATGTCCTTTCGCTTCACCATTCGCATGCAACATCGTGAAGTTATCTGGTAATTTTTATCTATTTTTAGTGAAATCCTTTTCATGTTTTAATTTATTTATTTTAAATAAATGTCTTATTTAATAAATTTAATTATGTGAATAATTTATAAAACATATTAAACTTGCTGGTTGTAGTAACCAGGCTTTGCCCGGCTTACACGTGAAAGAAAGATAAAGGCTCTTAAATATTTTTTTTAACAATTTTTTACGTGGAATTATACGTCTGTTACAATATAGATCTAACAAATATATATATATATGAGATAAAACGTAGACAATACTTAAATGAAAATAATTCACAAATAAGACTTAGATGTATTATTTCTATCAAGTATTACAATCTATTTAATGTCTTGCTATTTCAAATGACAACAATATTTACAATATCTCTGCACGTAATTCAAAGGATCAATTATATCATCATTTAGAATAATTGTTATACCTTATTTGCTATTTTGGAATGTGACAAATCAAAAGAACACTAATACTAATATTTTTAACGCAGCTTTCCTATCATGTTTGCATTATTCTATATTTTTTTCTAAGATCAAATATCAGGCATAAAGAATAAAATAAAATGAAGTAAATGAAGATGAAAATTAAAAAGTCTTTTGAAAAAAAGAAAAAAACCTAAACTGACGTCTAAAATCTTGTTTAAAAGCTCTATCTATTAGACGTGGGGTCTTCATTAGCCTCTGAACCATTAACTTTCTCATTCAAAAAGATAAGAATCATAACTTAAAAGGGCATAAAAGATGATAAAAAGAAGAGCTGATGCCAAAACATATTTCTCAAGTTTCTGTGAAGAGTTACGTAACATTTAAGCTTATTTCCAATTTTCAACAAAAAAACTATAATAAATTGACGTTATTATACTCGTTCTAATAAGCATACTCTTGATATCATGATTTTTTTTTCCTCTTTTTTTTTTTTCTGGTACATCGAAGTTTAGGTTAAAGAGCATACTTGTTCTAATACTCAAGGTTAAGGCATGCCTCTTTTTTTTTGTTTTTTGATAATTACAAAAGCACTTGTAACATCCTACTAATTTAATGTTATGTTTAAGTCATAACATGAAATTAAGTAGATTGTGTTATTGTATTAATACTCTACTTACATTTCCTTTTCCGTATCACCTTTTTTTTTTTGTAACAGAAAAAACGGAGGGCTGTTAATAACTTAGAACATAACGGAATTTAACAAAAGTACCACAGAAGAGAATAATGACGTGTAATATAGTATCAGTTGTATATTTACATATATAAGTCGGAAGCCAACGCTTCAGTTTATATATATGCTTCAAAAGCAGAGTGAACTAAAGGCACAACTAAATTTTTGCTGCTAAAAAGTAGGGCGCCGGAAATGGCGGGAATCAGCTAAGCACAGCGAGTGCAACTCGGGGTCCTGGTGGAGCTGCAGGTCAGGGAGCTCAATAAACAGAGTGGCCGTCGAGTCCATCACCAGCGTCTGAGAATGATGCGGAAATACAAAACGAGGTGAGAATTTAAAGAAATTCTCAGTAGGGCTCACGTACGGTATTTAGCTGACGTCACATTCATTCTCAGTTGCCTTAGTTTTTATTTAATTATAAAAACATGGGATCAAACTGAACTATCCATATTCAAATATGTTTAAGAAAATGTCTGGTCCGAGACAAGGTTCAGTTTTACTTAAGACAGCATAAAAAGCAGAGTAAGCTACTAACAGTAATATACAGAATAATAAGCAGAATAAATGCACATACGGCAGTAGATAAATATAACAAACAAACTGTACATAACTTGTAATGACTGTTCGATGTAACCATGCATTTAATGTAATAATGCAAAACTTATTCTTGAACTTTCTTTCATAAACTTTTCTATTCTTCATAAACTTTTCCATTACTTGGTTCCCTAGGAGTTCTTGGTCACTTTAGACTCTTGGGTAATAGTCTGCTTTTCAGGATCGAGCTCGTTCCTATACAGGAATGCTGGGTTTGATTTCCCCGACCTCCCCACCGATCTATTTCCCTTAACTTTATTCCGGGGCTGGCCCAAGTATCATGGAACTTTCATCATAACATAATCTTTAGGTTCCTCATAACATGACTTTCATAGCCTTCTTGAAAATGCTCGTGCATCTACATGTATATCATAACTCATGCATATACTTTATCGAAATTTCGGCAGCATAACGGAATGTGTCCGCTTCCTCATGAATAGTGCCAGTATTCAGTATATCAACTTATCAGAGAAATCATATCATTCCATTCATAATGCATCATTAACTTCATAGAAACATTAGTTATATCAAGACAAATATGCTACCGCAGCTCAATCATTCAACCCGGTTTTTGTAAATCAGGCCATAATCTCTACTTAACTCATCTAGACCTCAATTTTGAATATGTTAAAGTGTTATGTGTCTATTTTCTAACTTCTTTGGTCACATCTAATTTTGATAACTATAATTCAAGTTATTTAGATTTTATCCCGGCCTACCCTGGGGCTGGCCAAAATTGCACACCTAAAAGTAAAAATCTACTAAAAATCGAAAACTGGCTCAAATCATACGAAATTAGTCTCATATTAAAGCTAACAGGAAATCTTTCATTTAAAAAAAGTTCCATTCCATTTGACTTAGTAGGGCTCGAGTTATAAGTCTCGAAAGTTGACCTTCCTGAACTACCCTGTTTTGGCCTAGGTTAGACATAGGGCAACTTCTTTGAATCACTAGGAACAAATGGGATAGTAACAAACTCGAAATTTCTTTTTAGGATGTTCTCCTATGTGTAAGCTTTCTAACAAAGTTAGTTTCACTCAATTTGGAGTTGTGTAGGGTGAGTTACACCCTTCTCAAATCACACTACCCGGATAAAGGTCCTGATTCCTAAGTTAAACTTCAAAAATTCATATCTCTCTCAATATTAATCCAATATGATATATGTGTGGAAAGCTCTGAATGTCTAGTTTCATAGAAAAATAGTCTCATCAGATTTAATCAGGTGCAGCCAGAGCTGTACACTCCGCCGTACGGACTGCCGAAGAAAATTGGTTTTCCTCTCCTCACCCTTTCCTATTCCTTAATCAAAAACAGCCAAAGATTATCATTTTCATTCACTAATTACATCAAGAAGTAAGGAAATAAATTCAAAAGCAACCATCCACAATCAGAATAACAAGAACTAAATTGAACCTCAACCTCTTGTTATGTGATTAAGCTTGAGTTTGGAGTTTGAATCAATAGAACTTGGTTGAGCTTGAAGGTTAGATGGAGTTAGGTGAGTGAAGAAAAGAAGGAGAGAGCTGAAAGAGGGGAGAAGGCAGCATAAAAATGGGGCTGAAGGAGAGAAAGAAATGAGCTATGTAAGTTTGAGGTGGCAGTTGGTTTTGTGAGTTTTGATTGGTTGAAATTTTGTGGGTAAAGTTCAGTCATGTCGCCCTCTTTTGTGACAAAATTGCTCTCCACATCGCCTAAAAAGTGGAACTCGCTTCCGTTGTATCTAAAAATGACATCGGAACTTATACTCTACTTAAAGTTGGAACTCATGCACATTTACTCGAAACTTGGAGATGAAATCGGAACTCGAAAATATTGTCCAGTTTATTCACAGCAAAATCGGATGTCGGAAATCATACTGCACCCAATCACTTTAAAATCGAAAGTCGAAGACAAGAATGTGAAACCAAGACACTTAAACCTGGAAATCGGGAACATTATGTAAATGAATCAATTCTAAGCATAACACCGGAGATCGGGAATCAAAACATTAATCTTATGTACTAGGAAATCGGAACTTATAGAATCTCAGAACTCTAAATTTAATCTCAGAAGTCTAGGCAAACTCAGGAACCTCAATAAAAATGAAAAGCTCTTAGGAATAAACTCGGAGATCGGAACTCGTGTAAATTTTGGGTCGAACTTGGAAACCAATTCAGAGATCTGATCTCGCGTTCATTTCTGGTTGAGCTCAACTCGGATGTCGGATTTCGTGTCCATTCTAACTTGAGCCTAAGGTCAGAAATCGTGTATTACATACATGAGGTCGGAAATCGGAAAATCCTAGCCAGTCCATTTGAGCCTTGGAGATGAAGTCGGAGGTCGGGAATACTGATGAAGTCGGAGGTCGGAAATCGCGGACGTTACATTACCACCCTCCTTAAAAAAATTTTGTCCTTAAAATTTAGTACCTGAGAATAGTTTAGGATACTCCCTCCTCATGTTTGATTCCAATTCCCAAGTGTAGTCTTCAACATCTTCCTTTCCCCATGCTACCTTTACTAGCTGCACGGTTTTGTTTCGAAGTTGTCTGCTGCTTCTGTCTACAATCCGTGCTAGCTGTACATGGAAAGTCAGGTCCTTCTTTAACTGTATTGATTCAGGTTCCAGAAGGTGTGTAGGGTCAGGGTGATACTTCCTGAGTTGAGAAACATGGAAAACATCATGAAGGTTTGATAAATATAGAGGTAAAGTGATTTGATAAGCAGCTGATCCGATTCACTTTAAGATTTGGAAGGGACCAATAAAGCGAGGATTTAACCTCTTGACCTTAATGGCTCTACCTATCCCCGTTGTAGGTGTAACCTTCAAAAATACGTGATCTCCTTCTTAGAATTCCAGAGGTTTTCTCCTGGTATCCGCGAAACTCTTTTGACGGCTTTGAGCGGTAAGCATCTTACTCCGTATTTTCTTGATCTGCTCAGTGGTCTGCTCAACTAAATCAGGCCCCAATAGAGTTGATTCTCCTATTTCATACCAACACAGGGGAGACTGGCACTTTCGTCCATACAATACTTCATAAGGAGCCATGCCGATGCTAGCGTGGTAGCTATTGTTGTATGCGAATTTGGCTAGTGGTAAGTATCGATCCCAATTCCCGTGTTGCTCCATTATATAAGCTCGTAACATATCTTCTAAGGTTTGAATTGTCCTTTCTGTTTGGCCATCCGTTTGCAGATGATATGCAATGCTTAGGCACAACTTAGCACCAAATGCCTTTTGTAAGGCTCCCCAAAACCGTGAAGTGAATCTTGGGTCTTGATCAGAGACAATGGTTGAAGGGGTTCCATGCAGCCTGATAATCTCTTAAATATACAGTCGAGCTAATTTTTCCAACTGATAATTTGCTCGAATGGGTAAAAAGTGAGCAAACTTGGTCAATCTATCCACAATGACTCATATGGAATCATATCCTGTTAGCGTTCTTGGTAATCCCATCACAAAATCTATGGAGATACTCTCCCACTTCCACTCAGGGATTTCCAAGGGCTGCAACATACCGGAGGGTTTTTGATGTTTCGCTTTCACCTTCTGACAGGTCAAGCACTTACTCACGAAGCTTGCCACGTCTGACTTCATGCCTGGCCACCAAAATATCTTCTTAAGATCTTGATACATTTTAGTAATGCCAGGATGTATGGTGAATTCACCCTTATGTGCTTCCTCCAAGATTCTTCTTCGAAGATCATTTCCCTCGGGCATATACACCCTCTCATGACACTGCCATATGCCCTCTTTATCTTGGGCAAAATTTGTCAGTTTCTCTGATTGCACAAGATGAATTGTATGTTGAAAATTAGCATCCTGCTGCTGTGCTTGCCGAATCTGCTCCTGAAAGCTACTGACTATCTTAATTTGATGTAGCTGAAGGGTCTTGGGAGTCATAAGGATTCCCAAATTAAGATTTCGGAAGCTTTCAATAAGTTCCGTCTCCTTAATCATCATCCAGGCTACAGTTAGAGATTTCCTACTCAAAGCATCTGCCACAACATTTGCCTTGCCTGGGTGGTACTTCAATTCAAATTCGTAGTCCTTAAGAAGTTCCATCCACCTTCGCTGCCTCATATTTAACTCCTTCTGATCAAAGAGGTATTTCAAACTCTTATGATTAGAAAAGACCTCGAACCTTACACCATACAGGTGATGTCTCCATATCTTTAAGGCAAATACTACTATTGCTAATTCGAGATCGTGCGTAGGGTAATTCCTTTCATGTGGCTTTAATTGCCTAGAGGCATATGCAACCACGTTTCTGGTTTGCATCAATACGCCCCCTAATCCTTGTTTGGAAGCATCGCAATAGACCTCAAATGGTCCATGAGGGTCTGGCAAGGCTAACACTGGTGTCGTAGTCAACCTTCTCTTCAAGTCTTGGAAACTCTGTTCGCACTTCGACGTCCATTCAAATAGAATATTCTTCCTAGTTAGCTTGGTCAGGGGCAAGGCTATATGAGAGAAATCCTTAACGAATCGCCTGTAATATCCAGCTAAGCCTAGAAAACTCCTGACTTCAGTGACTGTGGTCAGCCTTTCCCAATTTAGAGCTGCTTCTACTTTGCTGGGGTCTACGAAGATTCCTCCATAGGACATTACATGGCCGAGAAATTTCACCTCTTTTATCCAAAATTCACATTTGGATAACTTAGCATAGAGTTTCTTTTCTCTTAAAATTTGTAGAACTAGCTGCAAGCATTCCGCATGCTCTTGCTCCATTTTTGAGTAGACAAGTATGTTGTCGATGAACACCACTACAAACTTGTCCAAATATGGGCGGAATATTCGATTCATGTAATCCATGAATACTGCTGGTGCGTTGGTCAGTCCAAATGACATCACGGTATTCTCATAGTGCCCATAACGAGTTTGAAAAGCTGTCTTAGGGATATCTTGTTCTCGAACTCAAATTTGATGATATCCAGAATGTAAGTCGATCTTGGAGAATACCGTTGCACCTTGTAGCTAGTCCATGAGATCATCAATCCTTGGTAGTAGATATTTATTCTTGATCGTCACTTTATTTAAGTGTCTGTAATCCACGCATAGGCGCATGCTGCCATCTTTCTTTTTGACTAATAGGCTGGAGCTCCCCAAGGCGACGTGCTTGGCCATATGAATCTTTTTTCCAAAGCTTTTCGATTTATCTCTTTAGTTCTGTCAGCTCCAAAGGTGACATTCAATATGGGGCTATAGATATTGGTCCCGCACCTGGAACCAACTTGATGGTGAACTCAATTTCTCTCTCAGGAGGGAATTCAGGAATATCTTCTGGAAAAACATCAGGATATTCCTTAACAACTGGGATCTCTTCTAGTTTCTGCTCAACTTCCGTCACATTAGCTGACAAGATGATGTATCTTTGACTCTTCGACCCACTATAGTTTATTAATAAAGAGTTCAAATAGAGAAGTGTTGAGGCTTGGGATTCAGAAGATGAGACAGAGGGGAATACCACCATCTTATCGGAGCAATTGAGCATGACTCGATTGACAAAAAGCCAATCCATGCCCAGAATTATATCAAGTCCAGAGATAGGGGGGCAAATCAAA
The DNA here is from genome assembly GCA_031439585.1 of Pterocarpus macrocarpus. Classification (NCBI taxonomy): domain Eukaryota; kingdom Viridiplantae; phylum Streptophyta; class Magnoliopsida; order Fabales; family Fabaceae; genus Pterocarpus; species Pterocarpus macrocarpus. The sequence continues at coordinate 31,458,886 of CM062520.1, forward strand.
TTGGCTGCAAAGGTTCTACCCTTAATTTGAAGAGGAACATTGATGCAAATTTGACTAGTTTTAACTGATTCATTGGTAGGAGTAGAAACCAGTAGATCATAAGGTAATTCAAAAATTGGCAATTGCAAAACAGCTACACAGTCATGACAAATAAACGAGTGGGAGGCACCCGAATCATAAAGTATAGTTAGAGTCTCACCGTCCACTTCACAGGTACCTTGGATTAGTCCCTCGGACTTATCAGCTTCCTCTGCATCCATCGTAAAAAATCGTCCTTGATGTTGTGGTCGAGACGGCTGTGGTGGATTTCTAGTCAGACACTCATAAATTTTGTGGCCTGCTTGGCTTGCCACACCCATAGCAAACATTCTGGCTTGCCAAACATGGCCGATCACCGTGATTCTTACCACACTTCATGCAAGTTGGATTCAGAAGAGGCCTTTGAGGCTGCTTGCCTTTGTTACCCACTGGTTGAAATCTTCTCTGTTGTTGAAAGTTGGGCTTAAATCTGGGGCCCTGCGGTGCTAACCCTTACTTGAAACCACCCCCAAACGCCCTGGCTGCCACTAGTTTCGAGTTGCAATCTTCCACAAGTCGGCATTTATTTACCAACGTGGGAAAATCTCTAATCTCCATTGGCCCTATTGTGGTAAGAATGTCTTCTCGTAACTCTCCTTCAAACTTGACACACTTCCAGACTTCATCTGGGTTCCTCTGATAAATTGTAGAAAATTTGCACAGTTCTTCAAATCTGGCAATATATTCGGATACTGTCCGATTTTCTTGACGCAGCTGCATAAATTCAAGTTCTTTAGCATTTCGAACAGAGACAGGAAAGTACTTTTGGTAAAAGATGTCTCTAAACACCATCCAGGTGACTGTTCTTTGAGAATCTTCGTATAATCTTCGGACCCTGTTCCACCAGAACTCTGCATCTACTTTGAACATATAGGTGGCGAAGGTCACCTTATGATGATCTGAGCAATCTAGGACAGAGAAAATCTTCTCCATGGCTTTCATCCATTCACCTGCTTTATCAGGGTCATATGCCTTTCGGAAGTTGGGCGGATTCACCTTCCTGAACTCAGCGAACTTAAGATAGTTCAAATCAGCTCCTGGGCCATGAGGGTTTCCTTCACAACTTGCTGCAGGTCGCCTGCCTAGTTGATCCATCATCTGGTGAGCTGCTGCGGCTTCTTCCCGCATCGCATTAGCCATCTTTCGTATTGTGCCCATGAAGTTAGCTGGGTCCTCTTGAGTAGGTTCTGTGCGTGGCCTACCTCGCTTTCCGGAAGCCATTAAGTTCTGAGCACATAAAACAAAAGTTATTGAGTTGATCAGGCTCAACACTAAGTTTAATATGCTAGTAAATAACAGCTCATACGGTTAGGCACTTCTTACACATGCACACCTATGTCTCAACCGTACAGGCAAGATTTAGTGCATGTTATCAGCTAAAAATACAGCATATGCACGAAGCATAGTCAATCCAATCCTCAGGCCTTAGCTAGGATGAACTGCTCTGATACCAAAAATATAACACTCTACTAATTTAATGTTATGCTTAAGTCATAGTATGAAATTAAGTAGATTGTGCTACCGTGTTAATACTCCACTTACGTTTCCTTTTTCATATCATTTTTTTTTTGTAACAGAAGAAACGGAGCACTGTTAATAATTTAGAACGTAATGGAATTTAATAAAAGTACCACAGAAGAGAATAATGATGTGTAATATAGTATCAGTTGTATATTTACATATATAGGTCGGAAGCCAATGCTTCAGTTTATATATATGCTTCAAAAGCAGAGTGAACTAAAGGCACAACTAAATTTCTGCTATTAAAAAGTAGGGCCGGAAATGGCAGGAACCAGCTAGGCACAGCAAGTGCAACTCGAGGTCTTGGTGGAGCTGCAAGTCAGGGAGCTCAATAAACAGAGTGGCCGTCGAGTCCATCACCAGCGTCTGAGAATGATACGGAAATGCAAAACAAGGTGAGAATTTAAAGAAATTCTCAGTAGGGCTCGCGTACGATATTTAGCTGACGTCACATTCATTCTCAGTTGCCTCAGTTTTTATTTAATTATAAAAATATGGGATCAAACTGAACTATCCATATTCAAATAAGTTTAAGAAAATGTCTGGTCCGAGGCAAGGTTCAGTTTTACTTAAGACAGCATAAGAAGCAGAGTAAGCTACTAACAGTAATATACAGGATAATAAGCAGAATAAATGCACATACGGCAGTAGATAAATATAACAGACAAACTGTAAATAACTTGTAATGACTGTTCAATGTAACCATGCATTTAATGTAATCATGCAAAACTTATTCTTGAACTTTCTTTCATAAACTTTTCCATTCTTCATAAACTTTTCCATTACTTGGTCCCCTGGGAGTTCTTGGCCACTTTAGACTCCTGGGTAATAGTCTGCTTTTCAGGATCGAGCTCGTTCCTATACAGGAATACCGAGTTTGCTTTCCCCGACCTCCCCACCGATCTATTCCCCTTAACTTTATTTCGGGGCTGGCCCAAGTATCATGAAACTTTCATCATAACATAATCTTTAGGTTCCTCATAACATGACTTTCATAGCTTTCTTGAAAATGCTCATGCATCTACATGTATATCATAACTTATGCATATACTTTACTGAAATTTCGGCGGCATAACGGAACGTGTCCGCTTCTCCATGAATAGTGCCAGTACTCAGCATATCAACTTATCAGAGAAATCATATCATTCCATTCATAATGCATCATTAACTTCATAGAAACATTAGTTATATCAAGACAAAGATGCTGCCTCTGCTCAATCATTCAACCCTATTTTTGTAAATTAGGCCATAATCTCTACTTAACTCATATGGACCTCAATTTTGGATATGTTAAAGTGTTATGTGTCTATTTTCTAACTTCTTTGGTCCCATCTAATTTTGATAACCATAACTCAAGTTACTTAGATTTTATCCCAGCCTGCCCCAAATTGCACACCTAAAATTAAAAATCTACTAAAAATTGAAAACCGGCTCAAATCATACGAAATTGGTCTCATATTAAAGCTGACAAGACAATATTTCATTTACAAAATGTTCCATTCCATTTGACTTAGTAGGGCTCGAGTTATAAGCCTCGAAAGTTGACCTTCCTGAACTGCCCTATTTTGGCCTAGGTTAGACATAGGGCAACTTCTTCAAATCATTGGGAACAAATGGGATAGTAACAAACTTGAATTTTTTTTTTAGATGTTATTCTATGTGTAAGCTTTCTAACAAAGTTGGTTTCACTCAATTTGGAGTTGTGTAGGGTGAGTTACACCCTTCTTAAGTCACACTGCCCGGATGAAGGTCCTGATTCCTAGGTTAAACTTCAAAAATTCATATCTCTCTCAATACTAATCCAATGGCCTTATATGATATATGTATGGAAAGCTATGAATGTCTAGTTTCATAGAAAAATAGTCTCATCCAATTTAACTGGCTGTAGGCGGAGCCGTACACTCTACCGTACGGACTACCGAAGGAAATTAGTTTTCCTCTCCTCACCCTTTCCTATTCCTTAATCAAAAACAGCCAAAGATTATCATTTTCATTCACTAATTACATCAAGAAATAAGGAAATAAATTCAAAAGCAACCATCCACAATCATAATAACAAGAACTAAATTGAACCTCTACCTCTTGTTATGTGATTAAGCTTGAGTTTGGAGTTTGAATCAATAGAACTTAGTTGAGCTTGAAGGTTGGATGGAGTTGGGTGAGTGAAGAAAAGAAGGATAGAGCTGAAAAAGGGGAGAAGGTAGCGTAGAAATAGGGCTGAAGGAGAAAAAGAAATGAGTTATATAAGCTTGAGGTGATAGTTGGCTCTGTGAGTTTTGATTGATTGAAATTTTGTGGGTAAAGTTTAGCCATGTCGTCCTCTTTTGTGACAAAATTGCTCTCCACGTCGCCTAAAAAGTGGAACTCGCTTCCGTTATATCTAAAAATGACATCGGAACTTGTACTCTACTTAAAGTCGGAACTCGTGCACATTTACTCGAAACTTGGAGATGAAATCGGAACTTGGAAATATTGTTTGGTTTATTCATAGCAAAGTCGAATGTCGGAAATCATACCGCACCCAATCACCTTAAAATCGAAAGTCGAGGACAAGAATATGAAACTAAGACACTTAAACCCGGAAGTCGAGAACATTATGTAAACTTGAATCGATTCTAAGCATAACATAGGAGATCGGGAATCAAAACATTAATCTTATGTACTAGGAAATCGGAACTTGTAGAATCTCAGAACTCCAAATTTAATCTCGAAAGTCTAGGCAAACTCGGGAACATCAATAGAAATGAGAAGCTCTTGGGAATAAACTCAGAGATCGGAACTCGTGTAAATTTTGGATCGAACTTGGAAACCAATTCCAAGATCTGATCTCGCGTTCATTTCTGGTTGAGCTCAACTTGGATGTCGGATTTCGTGTCCATTCTAATTCGAGCCTATGGTCGGAAATCATGTATTACGTAAATGAAGTCGAAAATCGGAAAATCCTAGCCAGTCCATTTGAGCCTTGGAGATGAAGTCGGAGGTCAGGAATACTGATGAAGTCGGAGGTCGGAAATCGCAGACGTTACAACACTCAACCCTCAAAAAGACAGAGAGCAACAAAGGCTGGAGCCTATCAGGAAAAAAAAAAAGTAAGCATAAGGAGTAGACAATAGCCAAAACAAAACAACCAAAGAAAACATAGCGGCACACCAAAGAAGATGCCAGCCAACCACCAAGCCAAGGGATCAATAGCCACAACAAAAGAACAAAACAACCCCCTGGAGACAGAAAACAGAAGCACCGCACCACCAGGCTGAGCCACAAAAAACCACACCCAAAACACCCAAGCAAAAGCAAAAATAGTATCCCCTTAACCAGAAGGACACACTAAACCACAAGAACAAGAGTAGCAACCGCCAACAAGAACTCTGCTAAATAGATTGCTATAGGCACGCCACTCCCCCGAAACCCAACAAAACAACAAACCACTACAAACACCAAAGCCAACAAGACACTAAACCACCAAGGGAGAAGACAACCTATCCAAAGAAAAATAAAACACCAACCAAGCAATAGACCCCGACAATAGAAGCCACAACAACTAAAAGGAAACAAACCACTAATCAACACACAACCAGAGCTCCCAAAAGAAAACCACCTAACCAACAACAAAAGAAAACCGCCACCAGCTATCACACCAACAAAAAGGCAACACTCAACCACAAAATAGAGAACCACCTAATGAAAGGGTCAAACCTCCTTGGCAAGCTTTCTCTTATGCATTCTTTGCTGTCTAGACTTTGTCTCCTTTCCCTCCTTTTCTGCTTTCCTTTTGATCTTGGCAATAGCTTTTAAAACACCATATTCATATTCCGAGCTACAACCCAAATGCTTCGCTAAAGACCAAGACTTCCTTGCTTCATTCATGTCATCCACAAAATCATCATCTTCCTCTGGGATGGTCTTGCCTCCACCTTTGGCATCTTCACGAGTGAAACCTTGAGGCTCACTACTTTCCTCAAGAACACTATGCTGAACATTGTTTCCCTCCTCCTCTAAATCACCAAAAGGACATTGCAAACTCCTTGTGCCTCACTGGACAACCTAAGACTATTCTCAACGCAAAGTTCCTTGTGCGTCTATTTATCCAAAGCAATGAGATCTTCTGTCGGTCTATCATCAGTGAAAGGGGCAGTTTTTGTTTTAGACACTTCTATATCTGACACCCCACACACCTCTAACTTTTCTAAAGCCAAAAACTCCTGGCCAAAATAAGATACAGATGTATCCTCTTTGATGATATGAGTAGACTTTTCAATTACTTATGAAAATACTTATAGGTCACATACTAACAGAGAAATCCAATAAATAAATCCAAGTTATGAGTACTTTTAACTCATTAAAAAAATCCCATTGTATACAGGAACAAAACAGTAGGGAAGCATTAAACTTTAAGCGCAATGACCTTACATGTGACATCCAATTATCATAAAACACTAAAACAAATTATCGTTGTCTTACAAATACAAAAGTCAAATGAGATCTGACACGTTGGTAAAAAACTTGCAAATAACCTAACATCAAAATATAGAATAAAAAAATGAATTGTAATTACTACAAACAGCCATCTTTAATACAATACATGACTTATAATTTCACCATCTGATTATCTCCTAGAATTCGGTACGTGATAGGAGCGAACCAAGAAAAATCCCAAAAAAAAGCAGTTATCAATCGAAAACTAGTCTAATAAGTAATGACCCAACAGGCCAAAATAAGGAAAGTTAGAAAAGAATTGAAAAATAAGAAATTGAGAAAAAAAAAAAAAAGGGAATCAATGAGAAATCGAAAAAGAGAAAAAAAATTATAAAATTGTGACGCAAAAGAAATGAAAAGAAATAGTGAAAAATAGATCAAGTACATTGTATGTGAAATGAAAGAAAGCGAAAATTTAAAGAAAATGACTATTCTGTAGCTACAGATGCCAAAGTACCAATAATATGTTTGATTTTTCATTTGAAAACTCCAAAATTATGATTTTGATAAAAGCTATTCTCTTATAACTGTTGTCCAAAGTTTTGAGGTTTAAAAAAAAAATGCTATAATTGGTTTTAAAAGGTTAGATTAAAAGATAATTAAGAAAATTGATATTTTGATTGCAATGCCCGGATATTTAGAAAAGTAATATAATATAAGAGGAGAGAAAATTTGAGCAGGAAAGTGCTTTTGTATTGATATTTATCCATTGACGGAGAAATCATAATATCTTGTGCAGTGATCATCTCTTCAATTTAGCTGAATAACATATACTTTTAGGGTATTTGTTCAACTTAAAATATAAATACCAATAAAATTAGTAAAATTCACATATTTTATGCTAAAAATTATTATTTTCTGGATAATTATAGAATTTTATAATTTTTAAAAATATAAAAATTCAATGTCAATAGAGTGGTCAATTTAAAAAACATTTACAGAAAAGCAAGTTTAATTTCTTACATAATATACCAGTATATAACGTAATTAACGTTTCATTGATTCATGCAATTTAATATTTATTTCATTTAAATAAGTTAATAAGAGATTGAATTTAAATCTTATAAATGAAAAAAAAAATACTAAAAGAGTTTCATTTCTTATAATAGATCAACTTGTCTCCAATCTAATTAGTCAGTGTTTAATAAACTCTAGGTAAGGATAGTTGGCAAAAAAAAAAAAAAAGGGAAAAAAGAAAAGCACACATACAATATAATGATTTGGAAGGATAGCAAGGGAATTTGGTTGAAGGTTCTCTTTCAGATTTGTAGTCTTTTTCATGAGTTACCATTGTAATGGTTGGTTGTAGCCTGTGGGTAAGAGATAGGCACGGATTCAGACCGGCATGGATACGGCATGCGCTTGGAGTCCTAGCTTGCAAATTGCCCTTACGGGAATTCGGATTTGGCAAGTCATTACCATCAACGATACATGTGGTCTGTTTATACTTAACTTCATGGTCACCTTGCTTTTAACCATAGATTGAAGAGAACAAATCTATAAGTAAGAAATTCGTCATTTAATAGTAAAAACCTCAATAATAACCTATATATATATATATAACAGGTACGCTGCTCAACTTGTCAGAAATAAAGTTTAATTCAAGGATGCAATACTAACAAAATTTCAAAATTAATAAAGATTAAATTAAGGTAAAAAATAATGTTAATCATTTGAAATAAATACATAAGTTTAAACTTAAAAACATAAGTTTATGATATCAATATGTTTAAATATTAATTTTATAAATGATTTATACAAGTCAAATCTGAAGAAAAATATTGATATCATAAACTTACTTTTTTGAAGTTTAAACTTATATATTTATTTCAAATGATTAACAATATTTTTTTACCTTAATTTAATCTTTATTAATTTTGAAATTTTGTTAGTATTGAATCCTTGAATTAAACTTTATTTCTGACATGTTGAGCAGCGTACCTATAATATGAATTTTATATATATTGTTCTGACCTATTTTCTGAGAGCATCTGACGATGTCCGTAGCAGATCTGAGCTCTTTTAGTGCTCCTCTGGTGGGAGACTTGTAAGCGACTTCAATGCTCAAGTTAAAACTCTATTCCACTCAAGTGTGAGTTAAAATAATTAGTTACTTATTTTTTACTCTTTACAAGCCCCCCTTTTTATGTTACGACTCTAGGTGTGTGTTCCCCCACTTTCGTGGTAGTTTCTTATCCTCCTATTAGCGTGAGGTTCCTCCATACTTGGTAACTACCTTTAATGAGTTAGCTACTTTCATGTGCTAATTTGATTTAAGCTTATCCGAAGGGAATTCCTTCTAGAAAAGCCATTTTTCGAGTTCCTCTAGGCCGAGCTCTAAGGCCCAATGGATTTGTTTAGTCCATAGCTCCTAAGCTCGATTGTTATTATCAATAACGATCTGAGCTTATACTTAAAATTCCAATCCTCATGCTATATGGGCAAGGTTGAGCCTTCTAGCTTTCCTTCCAAGCTTGTATTTTGAGCTCATATTATTAACAGTTATTTTGGAAACGTTCCAATTCTTTCTGGGCTTGTAGGGAAACATGTGTGGACATGTGTCATGTTGTAAAGCCCCCACTATCATGTCGTTACTGCATGGTAATCATTATAATTCCTGCTTTGGATTTCAGTTATTTCCTTAACGGTGGAGATTTATTCTTAATGGTGGGAAACCTTGTACTCCGCTAGATCATCTCCGGTGCCTTGAAAGTGGATTTTAATTCCTCTTCCTTTAGTTTTTTTCTTATGCACTCATTTTGCATTTCTAAAACTTCAAATCTCTCTTCTTGCATTTTCTCTACTTTACTGCAATCTCCTTCTGTTGCAAGCCTTCTTCGGTTCCATCATTTCGACGTTGTTTTCTCTTCTCCCAGGAATTTCCCAGTAAGTGTCTTATACTCCTTTTCTGATTCTCGTTCTTTGCATTTCTCTCTAGTGATTTTTTGTTGGGAATGTAACACCCTCTATTATATAAGCCATGATCGAGTCATGGAGTTATATTAAGAGGTTGTCATTATACTAAGAGAATCTTTAAAATGCAAAAAATATAATACATGACTTTTTAACTGCACACTTTATTACTGAATATAGTTCATAAATTTTGTCATCTCTAATACATAGAGAATAAAATAATTACATTTTAAGAAAGAAAATTTTTGTAACTAATATTATACTGTAAACTTTTTACATTGCATTGCCGCTCTTATCAACTTCAACTGGCCTCTATAGTCTTCCGGGCTGACTTAAGCCTGAGTCTTGAATGATTAACATTCCAGGTCTCTGCCTTGTTCTTAAATTTTTGCCTAGGATCTGGAATGTTTACGGGAAAGAAAAATATACAAGCAAGCAGTGAGAACCTAAGGTTCTCAGTAGGTAAACTCGAACCATCACGCATACAGTGTCATCATAATCATTCCAACCGCTTCGGTTTCTTATGAAAATATGAGCACACATACACAAGCAGTGGTTCGATTTTAAGTTGAAAACATCTTTCTTGAAACGGGTTATATTTTAACAATCACTTGGCATATTATATGATAGACATAGAAAAATGAATAGTGTAATATACTTTAGTAAGAATCATAATAAGATCATGACATAATGAGATAGTTAGAGATGCACATATAGATGCTTGTACTTGACTGAATGCAAGTGCACTTGACTTAATTCATCTCTTTCTCTAACTTGCAACTTGATCTTGCTTTTCTGTACTTGGTCCCTTGGAGGTGAATGGCCTCTCTCACCTTTGGGTAATAGTCTGCTTTTCGGGATCAAGCTCGTTCCTATATAGGATTGCCAGGTTTACTTTCCTCGATGCTCCTACCAATTTATTTCCCTTAAATTTGTTCAGGGGCTAGCCCAAGTCTTAGATAGTACTGCTCTGGCACATGCTAACTGGGTCTATGCCATGCCTCACGTGGTAGCTCGGTACGTCTTTCTTGCAAGTTCTCATAATTTTTACCCTTCTTTGGACATGATTATACATGCATATGCTACGGGTTTTCATTAATATACTTCATATCATACTTAAATCATTCTTGCATATATGAATCTTATGAGCATAACATATAAATGTTTATAACATTCATATAATTCACATGTTTCTACTAGAATTTCGACAGCATAATGGATCAGGCCTGCTTCCGTGTGAATAGTGCTCCCACGGACAAATCAATCATAGCAGTATAATCAATCTAACATATCTATCAATGTAAAATTTGAAACCTTCAACCCAAGCCTTATATGTACACTAATACTTGTGAAACCATCAGTTTGGTCATTTCTGCCAATTCTATTTAGTTCTGCCCGAATTTATAATTTATGCCATACTTTCTTCTTAATTCATTTATGTTTGAATTTTGGATACGTTAACATGATATTTGTCTAGTTTCTAACTTTTTTGGTCCCATCTCATTTTGATTTATGTAGCTCAAGTTATTTGAATTTTACCTCAGTCTGTCCTACAACTAACCATAATTTCACCCTAAGAAGTAAAAATTCACCAAAAATAGAAATCTAGGTGAAATCATATGAAACCTATATTAAATTAAAGCTGATAGAACAAGCTTTTATTCAAGTTGCATCTCATTTGCATACGGAGAACTTGAGTTATAAGCTCCATAAGTTGACCTTTTTGGATTGTCCTGTTGTAGTCCGATTTGGACTTAAGGCAACTTCATTGAATCACTGGGAATAATTGGGATCAAATATAACTCTGAAATTTTTATAGGATGTTTCCCTATATGTTGGATTTCAAACAAAACTGGTTTTACTCAATTTAGAGTTTTGTAAGATGAGTTATATCCCTCACAACTCATACTGCCCAGAAGAGAACCCAGAATTTCAGGTTAAACTTCAAAAATTCATAAGTCACTCAATACTAATCCAATGACCTTATAATTTATATGGTTGGAAAGCTCTAAATGTCTAGTTTCATTTAAAATTGGTTCCATCCACTTTCTTTATTTCAATTCACAAGAAAAACATCATAACATAAGCATGTAAGCATGGACCAACATAGCATAAGAAGCTCACAATAGCCATATAGTTCCACAATACAACAAATAGCTAAGGATTTGAGTTACCTACCTCAAAATCCTTGAAACTATGGAAGTAAGGAAGCCAAGAACCAACTTCTAGCCTCTCTCCTTCACCATGGAAGCAACTCACATGAATGTGGGGAGGCTCTATTTATTGTTTAATCATGAAATTGTTAGAGGGGTTTTGTAGAGAAGGAGGTGAAGATCAATTTTCATAAAAGGAACAAGAGGATTTGAGGCCAAGAAGGCCATGAACTAGGAGCTTGAAGCTCATAGCCATGGAAGCAAGGAAAGAAAGGAAGAAGAAGAAGGAGGAATGGAGAGGATATGGCAGTTGGTGGGGGGCGAAATAATGGAGGAGCTAAAGGGAATTTTGGTGTTTTAAAAGATGATACTCTCTTATGATTGGTGGAGGCTTGGTTGGTGGTTGTTTGGCCAAGTCTCTCCACTCACTTGGCAGCCAATTGGAGCCATCCATAGGGGTAGAAGTGGCTCAATTTTTAGCCACTCAAACTAGTGGTGTTAGTGTGGAATTCTATTGATTTGGTTCTGGCGGTTTAAAATACCGAATCTTCGTCGATTTTCTTCAAATCAGTAAAACTTTACTAAATGACTCTGAGAGAATTTCTATATCTCTATTCTAATTGTTCCTAAGCCTAATCTCTCTAATTAACATCTAATTAACTCCTAATTAATATTTAATTAACTTCTAAGTGCCCTTACATAACTATTGAAACCAAATAAATAGATTGACGACGTAAATTAGACATTTTCGCAAATTCGGAACCTTTTTGTTTTCTGTTTTCTGTAACTAATGGCATTTCCATAATTTTGAGCAAGTCTAGGGGCACCCCACGTTATTTCACACCCGACTGCCTCCGTGGTCCAATCGGCAAAGATTTAAACTTCTACGGTTTAACCATATGATTCTGCTCCGCTTAAAACCCTATTATGCTAACTCTACAGATGAAAGGACATAGATGTTATTTTCTAAAAAGGTTTAAGGTCCTTATGGAAATATGCTTGTGGGGTCAAAGTGAAATATGCTTGTAGTTTTCTAATTTTTAACATATGGCAAAGCCATATTCTTAATGGCAGTGTTACGCTACCCTATAGTTTTAAGTATGAGGATTGTTAGGGTATAGCACTGCCTAAGAAATTCTTGCACTGCCTAAGGAAAATAATTTAAGATTTCTATTATTCTTTATTTAAGAAAGTAGGGATATTACAGGGAACCCTAGGGTAGTGGATGATTGGTCTCCTTTCGTCTTCCTCCATTCACTGGTTTTTTTTTTCATTTTTAGATGTTATCTTGAGCCCTCAGCTCCTTCATTGTCAAAGACGAAAAAGGACTTTCACAAGACTATTAAGAATGTTGAAGGTTCCTTAAAGAAGAAAGAGTCCTTGGACTATTACTTCTGGGTTGTAGATGATGTTAAGAATTCCCAATCCTTTTACTCTAATCAGCAAATACTAGATCATTTTCTTAGGGAGTATAGGGTAGCTTTACCTTTAATAACAACATTTTATTGAGTGCCTTGCATGGAAACCTAGAGACCGAGCTTGTCATATAGCTAAGATTTTCGATGACAAAGAACCTGCTTTCTTTTTTGTCTATGATGTCCTTTTTTCCAACCTGGGCGTAAGGCTTCTTTTTACCTTATTCAAGGTTGAGTGCCTAGACTTTATTAATGTAGCTTTAACCCAGCTTTATCCTAATAGTTGGCCTTTATCCAAGCTTTTGAGATTTTGATGGAGTTCCTAGGTGCTGTTTCAAGCATAGAAATCTTATTTTCCTTATTTCAAGTTAAGGATGTTGAAAAGGGGAAATGGACTTCCTAGAGTGGGTAGCCTAGGAGAAAGATTTTTGACCTTTTCACTTCCAATTTCAAACACTTTAACCTTCTTTTTGGATAAAAAGGGTCACATCAAATTTTCCTTGTACTGAAATAGGTTCCCAAAGAGGGTTCTTAGTATAGGCTCCCGCAACCTTTCCTAGTATGAGAATGTTATCCTCGACTATCTTTCCGAGCACTTGTCGAGTAAGAAAAGGTTCTTGTCCTGCACTAAGCTTTTAAAGTGGCTCAAAAAGGGCCGAGGTGCTCAAATACCTCAGTAAGCTTCTTCCATAGTTTGTTTGCCTATTACTTATTATGATTGCTTCTCTTATTTTTCTTTTCTTGTATCTTTCCTTTGTAGGAGAAATGGCCCCCAAACTCTCCAAAGACTCCCTCCAAGCTGCATTCGCCTGTCATCGAGCTCAAGCTGCTCAGGGCAATGCTCTAGTGGTTGCCTCCTAGCCCACTAGGGACATCACAAAGACTACCTCAGACTCCATGCCTCTCATCATCAAGCGAAGGAAGAAGAGGGCCTCTGCTGAGGTGGTTGAATAGGAAACAACTTTAACTCGCCAGGCCACCCCTCCAACCATTATGGACGCACCTTCCCGACTAAAAGGGGCCCGGTCTATTCTTTGTAAGCCTTCCCACCTCCTTAGCAACTTTTTCATGGATGCCCTTTCTTTCTCTCTCTAAAGTCCTGGTTTCCCGTTTCAATAAAAGAAGGAGGAACTGGTCAAGTCCTCTTTTGATCTCGATATGCTGGACGCTGGTAGAGTCCCGAGGATGCTGCAGTCGGTTCAAGCAGCTAGTCTTCACTCCTATGCGATAGCTCATCATTTGGAGCTCAAGGAGCATTCCGAGGAGAAGACTATTGCTGAGCTCTAGGAGGAGCTCGTAAAGCTCAGAGAATCTCATGTAGGGGAGATTCATTCGTTACAGTAGAGGGAGAAGAAGTTCAAGGAACATGAAGATTTCTACACTCAGAGGTGGTTGAGCTAAAGGAGATGCTTGAGGCTAAGACCTAGTATGCCAATGATCTTGAAGGGGAGGCAGCTGAGCAATAATGTTGAGGGTTTTGATGAAGCCCTCAAGCAAGTCTCGTTCCTTTATGCTCAATTGGATGTCTCTTCCTGTGGCTATTTCAAGGAGATCTAGGACAGGAAGTTGTTGGACAAGCTTCCTCCTGGAGCTGATGCCGCCACGAATGATTAGTTGAAGACTCCTAACGAGGAGCAAGTGGATGATTCTCTTGCTTCCGCTTAGATTTTATTTTTCTTATATTTGAACAGTATTTTCTTTCCCTTTTATACTTGAACAATATTTTCCTTTCATTCTTTGTATAATTTTTGGATGCATGTTTATGAACTTTTGAACTTCTTTTTATTGAGTATTCCCAATTTTGCTAGCACATAACTTTCCGTGCTTTCGAATATTATAGCTTCATCGATTAAGGAAGTTTTCCAATTATGTTCCCGATTTAAACTCCGAATATCTCTTTGTAGATTGTAAGGAAGTTTTCAAGGCTTATTGTTATTTTCCTTTACAAGAATCAACTTCCAAGATACTGGATATGGATGAGGTGTTTAAGTCCACTCCTAAACCTATTTTTCATTTTTCATTTGATTATTCCTTATTCTCGCCAACAGGCTAGACTTGTTCTCCATTTTCATTTAATTTTCCAAGTCCTCGCCTGAGTATAAGTCCATGAGAGTATAAGTTCGTTCATGGATTTCTTCTCCATTTTAGTTTAATTTTCCAGGTCCTCGCCTACAATGATGAGTATAAGTCCACTCTTGGACTTATTTTCTATTATTCGGGTAATTCCTACATCTTCTTTTTCGAGCATAATTCTATGACAAAGTATTTAGGTAATTTAAATAAACTTTTACTAAATGAAAAGTCTACAATGATGAGCTTTTTGGGAATGCCTATTTTCATTTCTACCATCGAGACTTGAACATGCTATGTGGGTTATGCCTCATTCAAAACTTTTATGCACAAAAAACCCTATGGGAAAAAATGCATAAGAGGAAAAAGAGTGTACCCTCCCACAAAATTTAAGGACTTCTAGCTATAGTATTTCCAAAGCTTTCTTATATTCTTCTCTTCCGATCTTCTGGATGACCTGATATGGTCCTTCTCAGTTTGGTGCTAGCTTCCCTTCTTCTTGGGGCTTTCGAACAAGTTCTACTTTTCTCAAGCCTAGATTTCCTACATGGAATTTTTATGGGTGGACTTTTCTATTGTATTTCTTTACTATTTGTTGCTTAATAGCTTCTTTTTTTATCTTGGCCTTTTCCTTATCTTCCTTTACTAGATCTAGCTCGGCTCTTTGAACACCGTTGATGGATTCTTCTACCACAGTAATTATCCTCAGGCTTGACTTCGAGAGTTCAGTGGGTAATACAACATCGGCTCCAAATACCAACCTATAAGGTGTTTCTTGGGTCGATGAGTGGGTTGTAGCATGGTAGACCCACGATACAATATGTAACTCATTAGCCCATAAGCCTTTAGCCTCTTATAATCTCTTCTTCAAACCTATCAAAATTATTTTGTTGGCACCTTCTGCCAGCCCATGGGTTTGCGAATGTTCCATTGATGAGAAAAGCTGTGCAACTCTTAGCTCTTTGCAGAAATTCTCAAACCTCTAGTCTATAAATTGGGTTCTATTATCACTGATCAGTTGGCAGGCGAATCCATACCTATATACTATCCTCTTCCATACAAATTTCCTTACTTTTATTTTTTTGTGGTGATTGTCGGCAAAGGTTCAGCTTTGATCCACTTGGTAAAGTAGTCTACAGCAACCACCAGATATTTTAATTGCTCGAGTGCTAAGGGAAAGGGTCAAAGGATGTCTATTCCCCATTTGTGAAAAGACCAACTTACCTACGAGCAATGTAACTCTTCAGAGGACATATGCTTCAGTTCTCCAAATCCTTGGTATTTGTCATACTTTTTTACAAATTTTAATCAATCTTTTTTCATAGTGGGCTAAAAATAGCCAGCTCGAAGTAGTTTGGCTGTTAGGGCTCTGCTCCTAGCATGGTTTTCATATATGCTCTCATGCATTTCTTCTATTATTGCTTGGGCACGTTTATTGCTTACACATTTTAGCAGTGGCTGAGAATATTCTCAACGATATAGCTCACCTGCCATGATTGTGTAGAAACTCACTATTCGTTTCATTGCTTTGGCTTCCTTTTTCTTTAGACAGCTTCCCCGCAATGAAATAATCTATGATGGGCTGTTGCCAACCTTTCTCTTGCTCCGTGGAGCATATATTGAGGGGTGATTCCGCTAATATGCTTGGTTCCTCGACCACTTCTTGTATGACTAATCTATTATTCGCCACTGATCTTGTGCTAGCCAATTTTGATAATAGATCAACTCAGGTGTTTTGTTCCTTTGGGATGTACTCCATGGCAGATTCTTCAAATTCTCTGACGAGTTCCTTTACCATGGCCAGATATTGTTGTAGTTAGGGTTCTTTGGCCTGAAATTCTCCTTAAACTTGGCCAATCAAGAGCTAGGAGTCTCCTTTGACAGTTAGGCTTCGAATTCCTAACTCCTTTGCCAACCCAAGCCAGCTACTAGGGCTTTGTATTCAGCCTGGTTGTTACTAGTTTTGAACATGAATCTTATAAATTGTTCAATGGATACCCCAATTCAAGTCTTCTAGAATTACTCCAGCTCCACTCCCCTTACTGTTGGATGATCCATCCACATATAATTTCCATGTTTGCTTCGCCTCTTTGCTGATCACAGATAGTGATAGTTCCACAATGAAATTAGCAAGTACCTGAGCTTTTATTGGTCCCCAAGGTCTGTATTCCAAGCTGAACTTAGAGAGTTCGACTGACCAGACAATCATTTTTTCAGAGAGGTCAAGCTTCCTTAATACTTGCCAGATAGGGTGGTCAATCATCACAGTGATATGGTGGCCCTGAAAGTAGGGTCACAGCCTCTAGCGTTGGCAACCAATGTAAATGCTAGCTTCTTATTTTTCTAATATTTGACCTCGGCTCCTTATAGTGCCTTGCTAACATAATATATAAATTTCTGTTGTTTTTCCTCCTCCCTTACTAATACCAAGCTTATAGCTTTCTCGGTTACTGATAAGTATATTTAATGGGGTTCTCCATTCCTGGGCTTCCTCAGTATTGGGGTGTTCTACCAAGAACTTCTTTAAATCTTAAAAGGCTCTCTCACATTTCTCCATCTATTCGAATTCCACTTGTTTCTTCAAAAGTCGAAAAAATGGGTGTGCTCTTTTTGTCCGGCCTTGCTAAGAATCTAGATAAGGCTGCTATTCATCCTATTAACTACTGCACTTTTTTGAGTGTGCTTAGGCTCCTCATCTCTACTATTGCCCGACACTTTTTCGGGTTTGCCTCTATTCCTCGGCTGGTAAGCAAAAATCTGAGGAATTTTCCTTCTCATACTCCAAATGCGCATTTTTTTAAATTCGGGTGCATGTTAAACTTCCTTATCTGGGTGAAGATTTCCTACAGATCCTTGTAATGGTCTTCATCGTCTGTTGTCTTAGCGACTATATCATCCATATAGACTTCCATAATTCTCCCAATTTGATCAGCAAAGACTAGCAACTATATTGTCCATATAGACTTCCATAATTCTCCTAATTTGATCAGCAAAGACTAGGTTCATAAGTCTTTGATAGGTCGCTCCAGCATTCTTTAATCCAAACGGCATTACTTTATAGTAGTAAGTTTCATTTTCTGTTATGAAGGCCATTTTTTTCTTATCCATAGGATGCATCTTAATCTGGTTGTAGCTGGAATAAGTGTCCATGAAGCTGAGGAATCTCACTTCCAGCGCTCCATCAACAAGCTTGTCAATACTCGGCAAAAGATAGGCCTCTTTAGGGCATGCCTTGTTTAGGTATGTGAAATTTATGCACATTCTCCATTTCCTCAAAGATTTGGGGCCATGACAATGTTGGCTAACCAGGTTGTGAAATGTATATCTTTCATATAACCAGCTTTCAACCATTTCGCCGTCTCATTGCATCGTTGCCTTTTGTTTTTTCATGCCTAGTTTCCTTTTCTTATGTGATACAAGTCAGACCTTCGGATCTATTGCTAATTTGTGGCAAATGATCCTTGGGTGTTGCTCTAATTTGAATCTTCTAGAGCTCATCATTGGGCTCAGGTCTCGCCCTTTCTTCTTCTCAGGGATCCAAATCCCTCATATTCATATTTTCAGGTTAGTCAATTTTGACCATGTGGACCTCTTGTGTTCCTTCTTTTCCATGTTTCTTTCCATTTTTTCTTCAATGACTTATTGTAACATTACCAAGCTTCCTTCTGGTCGACATGCATGACCCCGACTTCAATTGGTGAAATTAGGAATTTTAATACCAAGTGTAGAGTTGACGCTATAGCTCCCAAGGTATTCAAAGAGGGCCTCCCTAGTATCATGTGGTATGGAGTTCGAGAGTCAATAACCAAGTACTGAACACCTATGGTTTAGATGTTCGACTCAGTCCCAAAGGTGGTCGTCAATTCGACAACTCCTAGAATATTGACTTGTTTTCTAGAGAATTCCACCAAATCTCCATGGTATGGACTTAGACTGGATTCAAGTATTTGTATTTTCTACAGTATGGAAGTGTATGGGATATCAGCCGAGCTTCCTTGATCTACTAGCACCTTTTGAACTATGTAATTTCCTGCAACTATAGAGATGACCACAGGATCATGTAAATTCTGATCAGTCCCCTTAAAATCGAGATCAAAGAATGAGATTACCAGGTTTGGTATTTTGGGTGGTCAGGGAGGATTCGATTCGATATTCATGATAGCTTAGAGATGCCTGTTCCTCGCCAAGCTTGTTTCTCCTCCTCTAGTGAATTCTCCAGCGATGTAGTCAATTACGCCTTTGACCTCTTGTGGTTGCCTGTTTGTGTCTTCCTCTTCGTCACTTGTCTTAGGTGTTTGTTCCCCTCGGCTTTGGCTCATTCACTGTTTCTTTCATGTATCTTTATCTTTGCTGCTGTTGCTTTTTTGCCGAGCTATGTATTTATTCAGCAACCTTTGCCTAACCAGGCGGTCTCTCAAGATGATGTAATCTTCTGTGGTGTGACCATAATTCCTGTGAAATTCTCACCATTTGTTCTTATCATCTTTAGGGGGAACTTGTTGCTTCCCTGCATTGCATAGGAATCAGATCAACCGAGTATTGTATACTTCTTTTAAGATGCTCTCCCTTTTGGTAGTGAGGGGGTATATTCATCATAACGAGATTAAGGAGGACAGAAATTGCACCTTCCCTCATCTCGATTCCTTTCTCTTGGGGTAGGCTCCAATCTCCTCTTGTTTCTTTTGTCTTGCTTTCTATTTTGCTTTGTCTCATCCACCTTTCCATTCTCTGTCTAGGCTTCTGCTTTCCGTGCCTCTTAGACCTCCTCCATGTTGATGTACCTGACAGCTCGGTCTTTGAACTCGATTAAGGATCTCAGAGGGTTTATTTCCAATGAATTAGCAAAAGGACCCGCCTATAGTCCTCTTTTATGGAATTTAGTTCCACAGCAGGATCGAAATCATCTATTTACATTGCCATTGTATTAAATCTATTCAAGTACTCCCTCAAAAGCTCCTGCGAGCCTTGACTTATAGCATTCTGAGTGTCCAAGATCTTTTTGTAAACTCGGCTTTAGGAAAATCAGTTCACAAAAGCTTATGATAGTTTAACAAAACTATGGATAGTCCCGATAGGTAGGGACGAGAACCACAACAGGGCTGTCTTTTCCAAGAACGTCATAAATGTCTTGCAAAAGAAGGGATCACTAGCTCTATTGACCAACACCATTGATTTGAGCATGGTCAGATGAAGTTGTAGATCTCCAATTCCATCATACGGCTTCAATGTGGTCGGCAGCTGAAAATTTTCTAGAAGGGCTATTAACATAATGAATTCTGAGAATGGCCTGGAGTATATAGGTGGGCCTCTAGTGGTGATTGTCTATATGGTTTCTTCTTTCCCTCAAGTGTCATCGGTGTTGTTTTCCTCCTCGTCTCCAATGGGGTCATTATTATTCCGGTGGTTGCTGGCCTTGTTTTCTCTCCTGGTATTCTCCCGATTTATTGTCGCCATCTATGTGGCCAACTTCCTATTCTAACCTTGGAGTTGTCAGATCATCCAATTTAATCCTTCTACAGTGGAAGGGTGAAGGATGTGATTCGCCTCATTCCCATTATGTTGCTTATGTTGGTGGTTATGTTGATTATGTTAATTATGCAAATTCTGTTGGTTGTTACCAACATTATCAGCCATGTTCGCACTTTGACACCTTGTGCTGACCATTCAATCTTGCACGGGGCTTGTTCTCAACTTCACGGTGAGTGCCAATGTTCAGACCTATTTTTTGAAGGCATTCGACTATGTTCGCAATAGATCCGAGCTTTTCGGTGCTCCTCTGGTGAGGGACCTACAAGGGACTTTGACACTCAAGTTAAAATGCTAATCCACTCAAGTGTGAGTTAGAAGAATCAGTTACTTAACTTTGACTCTCCACGAGCCCCCCTTTTATATTCCGACTCTAGGTGTGTGCTCCCCCACTTTCATGGTGGTTTCTTATCCTCCTATTAGCATGAGGTTCCTCCATGCTCGATAACTACCTTTTCAGGTCGTCACTAGAATCGCTCCATCATTAACAAAGGTAACATCCAAGCACCATTGTTCAAATGAGGACATTTGGTGCTTCTCATGGCATTAGTAAACTACCCATCCCATGACCATTAGAGCAAGAAGTTAGAACACTAGCTTAACCACAAATGATCCCTATCCGATACGGTCACCCTAAAGCCATGTAAGTAATCACCTCTAATTTAAATTACTCAATATTCAATTTTGACTTGAGTATTAGAGTTCTTTGTAGATCTCCAACCAAAGCTATTCTGTCATTAGTAAAGGTAATATCCAACCATCATGGGATAAGGAAATAGGCCTTGTCTTATAATAAGTAAAACAAGAAGTCAAAGCATGAACACAACTACAAACAACCTCGTTGATAACAACCATACAACTCCCAACACAATGGACACTGTCACCTATGTTATCTAATAACTACAGGAGCAGAACTAAAGGATGAAGACTAAGTTAGAGGTTGTGAGATCAATCAATGAAAGACAAAACATTTCCCAAACCTTTTAACCATGCTAAAATGATAATGAGGACTACTATTACAGCTGCACCCACCTTAGTAGCTCATCCCTTCTTAGAATTCATCAAGCCCATTATGCTATGAGAAAATTTCAAACCACCTAATACAATGAAAATCTATTATGTGATGGACAACTCTCAAAAGCACCTAACATGTTCAATTCCATGATGTTGCTAAGTAAGGGAATAGATCAAGTCTTGTCTTGAGCCTTCTTCACCATTCTTTAGAACCTAGCTCTCCTATGGTTTTGATATCCATCCACAAATTCTCCAAGCACTCAAAATAGTTCCTTAACCACTTCCTCTCAAGTCAATCTCATTAAAAGACCTGAGTATCACTTATGAATTTGAAATAAGGGGACATTGAGTCACCTCTTGACTTTCTCACACATTTCAACTAAGAATCCATCCAGATCCAAGATGTTAAGCCAATCATCACTCCATGCCATCTTAGCCAGCCTTAGTCCCTAACGCCTTGCAGGTGAATTAGTTTTGAAGCCACTGGAAGGCTTGGAAGATCTCAAAGCCTGGTTGATCGGGTACATTAAGATGGAAAAGATACATGCAGCTAACAAGGCATAGCTTGGCCAAGTAAAGCAAGATCCACTCCATTGAGTCTAGAGCTAAGGGACCAAGAAAGGAAATCAGAAGCACTCTTAGTAGCAAAGATCGAAGAGAGAAAAGAAGAACATATAATAGGAGGAAACCCTTGAGTCTTCCACAATTTAGGTTTGATGACTATACCCTACTTAACACGAAAAGGGATATTATCCTTCGAGAAGTATAGAATGCTTATCTCATAAAGCCACCCCTACAAGCAGCACAACAACAAATTTCACTAGGAGTTGATTATAGCAAGAGGTGTGACTAGCACCATAATTATGGTGATACTACCGAGTAATATGTTGTGTTGTGTTGCGTGATCAGTTCGAGAAATTCATCATAGAAGGCCATCTTGGCAAGTATATGTATAGGAGAAATAACAGAAGCATATATAGAATATAGAATAGAAACAAGGAAAATTAGGATCCGAGAATCCCAAAAGAGATAAAAGGATGAATGAGCATTAGTTCGCGAAAGGAAGGAGAAGGTCAAGGTGAAGAACCTTAATTAACCTAACCATTATGAAAATGATATTAGGGGAGTAATCGATCAAATTATTGGAGGGTTAGTAGGAGGAAGAGGCTTATGCTAAGCCAAGAAGAGGTACTTCCAACTAATAATGTATGTAGATAACAATAACTTTTCACATAAATGCATAACTAACCCCTTGAATAACATTCTTTGACTTTGATTTTAAAGGCATTGATCAAAACGACGACGATCTCGTTGTTATCTCTGTTGTTATTAGAAATTATATTGTTAGGAAAGTCTTAATTCAGTAAAGAAGCTCAGCATATATCCTCTAATTCTGAACTTTACAAAAGAAGCACCTTCCAAAGTTAGCATTAAAGTTGTACAATGCAAACTTGGTTGAATTGTTGGGAAAGAGGATCAATGTTTGAGGATATGCAAAACTTCAGACAACTTTCAGAACTAAGTCAAAACATTCAAATCAAACTATTGATTTGTAGTGCTTAGTAATTGACTACTAGTCTCCATAACACATTATCCATGCCCTGAACACTCTAACAGTAGATTTTTCCACTTCATACTTGGCATAAAAGTTTCTAGCATCTGACATGAAAGCCAGTACGATACACATTGACCAAAAAGAAGTTAGGAAAGGAAACAAAAAGGCACACTCTACCAACATCACAGAGCTCGAATGCTCTTCACAAATCATAGAACTCGACCTTAAGGGAGACCTCTAGGAGTGACCACATCCCATTAAAGCCTAGGGCTTGTATAGATTAGCTTTGTACTAACTATGGTCTCCTATATTAGGTCAACACTATTATCTCAAATGAAAAAAGACTTGGCCAAGCTGTTAAATGACAATGTCATCCTCTTTGCATGGTTACACGAGGATATGCCCGATAATAACCCAGACATCATCTGCCATAAGCTTTTAGTCAATTCAAAGGATTGATCGCTCACTCAAAACAAAAGAAAGTTTGGAGAGGAAAGGCAAATGGTTGTGGCCAAGGAAACTAAGAAACTTGTTGGAGCAAGGTTCATTTGAGAAATCCATTACATGACATGGCTTACCAATGTGGTACTAGTTAAGAATGTTCAAAAAAGTAGAGAGTGCATGTCGACTTCACAAACCTAAATAAAGCCTTCTGGAAGGATGTTTATCCATTTTTTACCATAAATAAGTTGGTTGATGATGCCTCTGAGTATAACTATTTGAGCTTCATTGGTAGTTATTGGGGTACAATAAGATCAAGATGGACCCAAGGGACAAGAAGAAAATAGTTTTCATTAGTGAACAAGTTAATTTCTATTAGCAAGTAATATCTTTTGGTTTAAAGAATGCAGGAGCAATCTAGGTTGATGAATAAGGTCTTTACTAAGCAGATTAGGAAGAAGTGGAAGTTTACGTGGATAACATGAGAGTCAAAACATAGGAGGCAAGATACCATCATACTGACCTAACCGAGATCTTTGGACAATTGACAAAGTATACGATGAGAATAAATCATGAGACATGTGCATTCAATGTACAAGGGGGTAAATTTCTAGGCTTTATCATACATCGAGGAATTATAGGCAACCTAGAAAAATGTCAAGCTATACTTGAGATGAGAAGCTTGCAGAAAATTAAAAAAAAAAAAGGTACAACTACTTACAAGGAGGATCATAACCTTTTCTAGATTCTTTTCAAGGTTGGATGAACAAGCTTATCTGTCTTGTAGATGTTTAAAGAAGCTACATACGTTTGAATAGACAAAAAGGTGTGAACTGGCCTTCCAAGAATTAAAAAATTGCTAATAACTCCTTTATATTGACTAAAGCTAGAATTAGGAGATTATGTACATGTATACTTGTCTGTGACTAAGCAAGCTATGAGCTCAATCATCATTTGGGAGGATAAAAGGGATCAAAGGCCAGTTTATTTCTTCAACAAAGTATTGTAGAGGCCTAGGGTTTGATATTAGAAGATAGAAAAGTTGGCATACACTCTAATCATAACTGTGAAAAGATTTTGCCTTCTAGATCCACTACCTAAATGTAGTATCGAGTATCCATTCATTTGACTTTTGAGAAAGCCCAATTTAGCAAGAAGGATGATTACCTAGTTAGTTGAATCTTTGAGTTTAGTGTGGAATATTGGCTTTGGAAATAGATTAAATCTCTTGTACTCTTTGAATTACCGCTAATTTTGAAGAATAATTAGCAAATAACACATGGACCCTATATGTCAATAAAGCATCAAACACCAAGTGAAGCATAGTAGGGATAATCTTGGAGGGCAACGATGGAGTGACAATAAAGCATCCATTATTTTTCATTTTCAATGAAAACAACAACTAGGCCTAGTAATAAGCCCTGATTATTAGACTTAAACTCATAGAAGAGGTACGAGCTCAATCATTGATTGTCAGAGCATACTCATAACTGGTTATTAGCCATGTTAATGGAGAATTCCATGTCAAAGAATCACAGTTGGTAAAATATCTATAGAAGGCTCAAGCACTAATAAAAAGATTTGAAGAGTGCACCATTGGACATGTACCTGGAGGAGAATATCAAGACTAATCTCTTTCAAAGTTGACAAGCATAAAGAGGCCAGAAAACAAGTCTATCACACAAGAGCTAACTGACACCCGTAACATTGTAGAAAGGAATATCGAGCACAAAACAAGAGGAATAGTCCTTGAGCTAGAAATGTCCTATCAAGCAATACCTGCTTGATGGGAGGCTTCCATAATTTTAAAAAAAAATAGAGTTTAAAAAACTAAGAATACATAATTTCTATACCTTTATTGTAGGCTAGTTATATAGGTGGGGTACTCCTTACTACTTCTAAAATGTATGGTTAGAGAATAAGTGGAATATCTTATGGAAGAAGCATATGAAAGAGGTTGTGGAGGTCATAGTGGTGGAAGATAACTTATAATGAAGATTCTGAGAGTATGGTACTTTTGGCTGACCTTGAGGTTAGATTGCACACAGTATGTTTGACAATGTGTTAAGTGTCAAAGGTTCTCATATTTGCAATATCGACATCCAAAAATGCTACATAGCTTAGATGTTTGTTGGCCTTTCTACAAGTAGGTTATGGATTTACTAGGTTTGTTTTCTATTACACCAAAATATTTGGTCATAGCCATCATCTACTTTATAACTTGGATAAAGGTAGAGCCACTAGCCACCAATGGAGTTTAGAAAATCAAAATGTTTGCTTGGAAGAAAATCATATGAAGATATTGTAAAATTCACTAAACATATACACTATGCTTGAGTTATAAGGTTATATTTAAAGGTTGTTACCGGTTTTGTGAAAACTTTTAAATTGAGAAAAACATAACTTATGGCCCTTATAGTATAGTATTTCATGAGAAAATAAAGACTTACAAAAAACAATCTAAATTATGTGATGAAGATATAATTTAAAATGCAAATATTCAAACTTAAGTACTTATACACAAAATATTTCGTATTTTACATTATTTACTTTGTTACATCGGTAATCCACCTTGACACTCAAGCTGGAGTTCTAGATGCTGGACCCAAGCTCATATCATGCGGTTTGTAGATGTCCCAAAATTCGACCGTAGACTTAAAATCATGTTCTCTGTACTGGAATATTTACGGAGACATACATTTAGTAAGAATTTAAAATTCCTAATTGGTACACTCAATCCACTAAGCACATAAGATGCCATCACAATTATTCTAACTGCTTCAATTTATTATGAAAATATGGACAAGTACACATAGGCATAGGTTCAATTTTAAGTTTGAAAATGTATTTGTCGAAGCAGGTTGCTTTAAACAATCACTTCGCACTTTTTAGGGCAGGTATAATAGCAACAATAGTATAATTTCCAATCATAATAATGGTAGTCGTATTGTACAACAAAATAATGGAGCATGCATATGTAGTTGCACATAAATTGAACCATGCAAGTGCACTTATCTCTTTGGTTCTTTCTTTAACTTGTAACATGAACACCTGTACTTGTTCCCCTGGAAGTAGATAGCCTTTCCCACTCTTGGGTAATAGTCTATTTTTCAGAACCGAGCTTGTTCCTATACGTAATTGCCAAATTTACTTTCTCCGATACTCACACTAATCTATTCTCCTTAATCTATTTAATGGCTGGCCCAAGTAATCACTTGTGATGATATCATCCTAGCCTACTGCTAGGTTGAGGCCTGATATGTTGCTTAATTAACTTATGAGTTCACGTTACTTTATACATTCTTATACATGGTTATGCATGAGGATGTTGTATGTACTTATGCACATACTTCATTACTTTACTTTCAAAATATTCTTTCTTTAAATTAATGTATGCTCATGACATTAAGTATCCATTGTCTGTGACCATATCATCCCAGCCCACTACTTGGTGGAGGCCTAATACATAATTCCCTTTATACAATTTTTGTATGCATTACATTCTCAAAGGTTAAAGACACATAGCATAGCATACTTGAAAATATACAACATTATTGTAAACATATCATTTCGGGCACATTAACCATAGGGATTTGATGTGAATTCATCCTTAGATCAAGCTTAGTTTCAAAACTTAAGTCATTTGCTATAACCTTCACATAGTATTGAACTTTAGCTCTATGAACTTTAAATCAACATGTAGTTGCAAATAGTAACATTGGCTATCATCACCTTCGAAAACCTCTACTCTTTGAGCATTCGACATAATAAGCTTATGATGTTCAATCGAAGGAATAGCCTCTAAATTGTCATCGTCAAAGCTAATATCAAAGTTATCAGTGACCTCTTCATCATTTGGAGATGGTTTTTTAAGAAATAAAGGTGGTGGTGCAACCCTCAAGTTGCCCCCTCAAGTCTTTAGCTTTTGGCTTTTCACTGACCATGTCCATATGTTGGTTCAGCTTCTCTAGTTCGACTAGTTAAATTTGGTTATCCTTCTCAGCAAGAATGGGCTTAGAATCAACTTCAACATTCTCAAGTATTGTCGAAAGATCTTTTCGTTCTTTCACATCAACCATGTTTATGGACAAATATATGGGTGCAGCCATAAAGGATTCTTGATCCTCCCTTTTGTTTGTTTCGAGGGAGTCAAGATAATCAATATAAGCAATCATTTCCTTCTTGACACCCTTCCTGATGTATTTTTTTCCCATTCTAAAGTTCTCAATTTATTTCACTTTGTTAGACAATTGAGCCAAGTTAAGAAACTGTTGTCCAACAAGTTTCTTTCTAATGTTAAACTCTAACCCATTAATCACCATTTTGACCATCTTGGCCTTAGGTATAAGTGTAAAGCACCTGCTTTTCATGTGTCGAAAGTGGGCTATGTAATTGTCAATGGACTCTCCAGGGTGTCTTCTTATAGAAAACAAGTCAGTTAAACTAACTCTCATTTCAACCCTAAAAAATGGTTTATGAAAACTTCTTTCAAGTTTAGCCCATGTATGAATGGAATTTGGTTTCACTTTAGAGAACCGAGTGCATTTTTTGTCAAGGAAGAAAAAAAATCTCATTTTCAAAAGTTCATTTGATGCAAGTTCTTCCAACCCTATAGTGTATCTGGCTATGTGTTCAACAGTAGATTCATCCCTATCACCAGTAAACTCTATCAATGACTTTGGGGTTTACAACCCTTCGGCACTTCAACTTGTAAAATATTGTTTGGAAAAGGTGACACAAAATAAGGTTGGTCCACAAATCCATTATTAGATCTAAACCAATTCAAGATTTGTTCTACCATTCTAGTGATGTTTTGTTGTCCCCCAAGGTTATTATTTCTAACTCGTTGAACCACATCACAAGGTCTTAATTTTGACCTACAATGTGCACCTCACTACGGTGGGGGCTTTTTAGGTCATGATTCTTTAAACATATGAGGGGGAATTGGAGACTGATTTGCCATCTATTCAACTATAGGATCTTTGATGTCCTCATTTGGATGCAAAGTTTCAGCCATCCTATTCACTTGCTTGTTTACAATGTCAAAACACTGGTTATTCTACTGAGTCAAAGGATTTAGTACTATTGCCACTTGATGAGTAAACTTGTTCATGAGATCATGATTACTCTCCTTATCCTATTGCCTAAAAGAAGTAAAGGATTGGACAATATTGCCCTAAGTAGACTGAGGTATTCCTCTAGTCATATTTGGAAGGATGGGGCATGTTTCAATAGGCTGACTCCTTTCCACTGTAGCAGCCATACTCATCCATAGGATTTTGACTTATTGTTCCCACACTAGTTTTCATCATTTATGGCATTGTATTTTCAGGAATTGGCACAAGTGCCATTTGTGTGCCTAGTTCAAGCATTCCTTGAGTCATGTCAGGAATGTCAAGGCCTATTTCATCAGGCTGAGCCATTTTTATTGTGGTGGTTACACTCGTATCCACAAGATCTTGACTCAATTCCCATGTTAGTTTCCATCATCGATGGTGTTGAATATTGGGGAATTAACATAGGTGTCATTTATGGCATTCCCATAAACATAGGATTAAAGAAGGGATTTGGATACCATAATGACATTTGTCCCATAAAAGTAGTAGCCATTGGTGGGATATAGCTTGGATGCAACCCATACATTGGGAATGGCCAAAAAGCCATTGGTATGATACCAATGCTTCCATTTCCACCTTCTGATAGTGTACTCTGTTCACTAAACAATGAGTTTGACATAATGGACACTGTGGTACCACTTCTCAATCACATAAGCGTCAAAGAGCTCTTGCACTTCAACCTTGTCCCACCAAGCATGCCAATTTGTTTATGTGGGATTTTCAATAAAGGAGCATTACTTAATCATCAAAGTCAAAATCCTTTGATTCTAGATCTCAGATTAGGGAAGGGAATCACTTCCTCTTAATAAGGATAACAAGGTTTCCGGTGGAGTGTACTACTTGATTAGTTCATCGAAGAAGAACGTTAGAAAAAGGGAATGAATTGTATTCAAAAGCAAGACAGGTATGTGCAATAATTGAAATAAAAGCAGTAAAAAATGGAAAGCAAACTGGAAATGAAATACAAATAACGAAATAAAAACAAGAAAGCAAACTAAAGGTGATGATCTTTACTCACAAATTCCCCATTGCTCTATGTATGCTGAGATGTCAAAGTAAAGGGGCAGTATGAAAGTTCAACCATGCCTTTCTTAAGTAGAGCTCTTCTTTAGGGACAAGTCCTGCTTGGCCTCCAAGTAAATCCTGCTTGATCTTCAAGTAATTGCTCTAACCATAGGCCATTTTCTAATTGCTTCGACGTGGGCAATAATCCTTCTTTGACAACTTCAACACGCACCCACATCCTCAATCATGTAGGCCTACTGCTCAATAACTGCTCTGAGATCTCCGAAAATGTTCGTCATGGGCTCTTGCATCTATCCTTTGACGAGTCAAACCTCTGCTTCTGAATATTGTCAAAACATCTCGCAATTTCTTCAAATTCACCAAGTCCATAAGTTCACATGTCCTTGTGCTTTGACATTTCTTCTGTCAATATTTGCAACAAATTTGAACATGCTCCTTCGATGTCCCTTTTGCTATCATCTTTGACAAGTCTAAGTACCTTCTTCGACAATTATAATTTTGATTAAGAAATGCATATCTTCTCAAGATTTTGTATCTTTCTTTGACAAGCCTCTTTTAGCCATTTTTACCATGGTTTTGACACAGTCAACTTTTACACTGTGACAGGCAAGTTATCTAGTTTACTTTCTAGACTCAGAATCCCCTTGTTGAAACCATAACCATCTATTTCCTCAATCTCCTTACGAGATTACACCTATTTGTCAAATTAATGAATTCGACCACCCAATAATGTGTTACAAGAATAACATATAAATTTATAGTCTAAAGAGTGACTAATTGCTAACTAATCACATGTGTATTTACAAATAAATAAATGATTAAGCTAATTAACAAAACTATAGTAACTAGATGATCTTAGGTCTCTCTTTCTTGAATCCAAAATGCTCTACTTTTTCTCTTCTCACTTGTAAACCATAGAACATGTAAACAGGGCTATGACCAACCATCTGTAGGCTAGTGGTAAGCATATTCTCCCAATGCTTTCTCCCCTTTTTGTTTCTCTATTGCTTGGTTTGTTATGTGCAATAGGCTGTGTGAAGTCATAGTGGTTGTAGGAGCGATCTGGTTGGCCATGCCTGTTTCTCACTATGTCTAATATTGGCCTCACCAATCTCAGAGGAGATACTAATGCTAGTGCCCTTTGTGTCCCTTTAGATTCTCTCTTTTGTTGTCGATTTGAGATTTATGAGCTAGTGGTTTCCTTTCCAACGTGCTCTACTGTGTGGTTTTCACTCGTGCTCTTTGGTGCTCAACGACAATGATGCTGCAAGTTCTTATTGGGTGATTCTCTAGGTGCTCTGATCTTCATCGAGTTCGTGCTGACCAAATCCTCCTCGAGCTCACCATTGTCCTCTCTGGTTTCATTGGTGGATGTGGCCCCAAGAGAGTCTTATAGATTTGCTTAAAGTGGGTGCTCATGGTCATGTTTGTCCTTGGGTTAGTTTTCATGTTCGTGTTTGTATGCCTATTATTTTGAGGGTGATGCTTTCATTGTCCTTGCATTGAGTGGGTTGTTGATGGATGGAAGAAGAGAAAAGGGTGCTACTGAGTGTAATGGTTGGGTGTAGGGGGTTTCCTTACTAGTGTTTGTTTTTGAGTTTTTAGTGTGTTTTTAGAGTTATTTTTGTTATGTTTATTGGGTTCTTCATGGCTTTGTTTAGGGTAGTTCGGATTGGTTTTTAGTGGTGTCTCATAAATTATGTGTTGGATTTCTAAAATATCCTGTAACATTCCTTTCTTTTTGAGGGTTCAGAGTCCTTTATCTAACTATTGGAAAAAAGTAGTATTTTATGAAAATTATATAATATTATTATTGGCATATTGTTTTGGAAAAAAAATACCTATTATTTTTGCTATATAAATATTGATTAACTAGAGAATTAAATTTGGATGATGATTAAAATTATATTTAAAAATAATTTTTAAAATAAAAAGTATTCATTGAAAAAGGCAAATAATGTAAAAACATTCTTAAAGAACTTATTTTTAAACCATTGTTACTATCCAAGTTTTATATTTTTATTTACTCATATGTTAACACACTTTTTAATGAATTTAGTTTTTTAATACCTATTAACATAGTCGAACGTTCTTAATAATATAAAAATATATAATTAAATGATAAAATAAAATATTTTTCATTAGTATTAAATCATAATTATGTTATAAAAAAAGTGTAAAGTGATCAAGAACAGCCCTATTTTTATTTTGATGAATGCTGATGCAAATTAAACATGCCAATGATTAAAATAGTAAATAAATATGATATAGTTTAACATGAATGGTTTGATTTTGTCACGTGGAAAGGACAATAAAGCGTGGTATTAGAAAGACAAGTGTGGGCAGTTTAGGTAACTGAACCACCGTTTCGTTTGAAACTACAATGAGTGGGAACACATCTTTCACGTGGTAGGCACATGGCGGCCTCGTGTCAGGCATACGAGCACACCATGAAGCCACGCCATGGCACGTGGATAATGGTTTTCAGCCTGATGCTACCTGCTGCTCCCGCGGTGCCGCCACCTCCTTCTTCTTTCTTTCTTTCTTTCTTTTTAATGCTGCTACTCATTTCTGTTTGGTGTCAAAACAATATTTTTATCTATTTAATTAATAGGTTAAGCTTTTCCTAAAAATAAAATTTAATATGACATGAAAATTAAGGGCATATTTAATTTTGTTTAATTTTAGAAAAATTATAGTTAAGATAATAATTTAGTTTCTAAGATAATTCTTTATCCTTTAACTTTTTTAATTTAATTCCTTACATTTTAAGTTATTTTTATTAATTTAATTTTGATCGATAACCATTATATTATAAATCATAATAAAAATAATAACATGTCGCTAACAGTGATGATGTAGGAAGGTCGACGTGGCAATAACGTTGCATTGTGGCAATATCTTAATAGCATCAGTTAGTAAGAAACAGCTAATTGTTTTAGTTGGATTGATATAAATATGACAGAGCAGCAGACTACTAAATTTGAAAGAGTAAATAACTTTTTTCAGTTTTAATATCAACGTCAATTTGGTTTTGAAAATCTTTTTTACATTAATTTAGTTTCAAGACTTTGAAACTGATATTAATTTGCTTTTGAAAATAATTTTGACATCAAATTAATCTTAACACTTTAAATTTTGTTATCAATTTAGTCCAGATACTTTGAGTTTTTATATCAATTTAGTTTTAACAAATTTTTTGTAATATCAAATTGTTCATCAAATTATTAATATAAGACTCAATTGATCTCAAAATTCAAAGTATTAGTACTAAATTGATATCAATTTTAAAATATTAAGACTAAAAAGAATATTTACTCAATTTAAAATGTAAGAGATCAAATTTTATAAAAAATAAAACATATTTGTGACCAAATTAAAAAATAAATAATGATTAAAAATGAAATTATGTATTTTTAAAAGTTTTTCAAATTTTTTAATTATTATTAGTTAATTTAAATATAAAATAAGTTAATCAAAACGCATATTAAGACTTTTGTTAATGAGTGTTCGAAAATTGAGAACGTTGAATAAAAATTTAATTATATGTAACGTTATTTCAGTTACTGCTCTATTTTTATGATTTTTAAATAATTTTAATTAATTTAAATTTAATTTAGTTGAATTGTTAATATTTTTATTATTGTTACCTCTTATTAATGCATTTATTGAATTTCTGCATATTTTTATAGTCTTTTATGAGATTTTAGGCTGAATCCAGTAAATCTTAATGAGAATTTCAAAAGGAAAAAAAATATTTAAGACAAACTCTTAAATTGGTATTCTAAAGATTACATATCACCACGTAAGTTCTTTAAACGTTTTTTCATCAAATAAATTTCTTAAAGATCTAACGGATTACAATAGTGACACAAATTTGGTAACTGTTTTGTATCTTTTGAGAGATTAATTTTGATAATTAAAGATCTTTACATATCTAGTAATGTGACATGCTAATAATTGGAGGATAAATTTAAGGGTATACTTATTATTTAATGTCATATCATGCCTTTTTTCTTTTTTTGATCAGGCATATCATGCCAAATTTAGAAAAATCTTAATTGCGATTAGAATACTAATAATATAGAATTTAATTTATACATTAAATATGCAATAGGATTATGATTATTGCGTAAATCGGGGAACTAGCCCTTGGACCCTATGGAAAATGAAAAGAGAAGAACAAAAAGAGAACTACCACCCTCTAGATAATGGAGACTTGATGAGAGACAAAATGGTAAGACGTGTAGGTCAAATTAGAGGAAGGTAGACAATCGAAGCCTTGAATAAGAAATCCACAACAAAAATCTAAGGACCGCCACATAAGGATTAAATATGCCTAGATTAATCACATCTTTTCTATTGAATTATGTCATGATGTTTCTTGATTTCTATTGTGTTGCTGGTTGCTCTATGATTATAAATGAATAAATTCCTTTGTATCTCTTTTTTTTTTTTAAACAGGTAAAGAGAGAAACTTTTACTCATCAGAAGATAGATTAATACAGTCATGTCTCACAAGGGATGCAATGAACTCAGGGCATTCTAATCCAAAGTGTTTCACCAATATCTCTCGCAATTTTTGCTAGTTTATGCGCTACAGCGTTCCCCGCTCTGTTGGTGTGATGGAATATGTATGACTGGAGAGAAGCTCCCAAGCTTGACAGTCCTGGACTATGGAATGGGAGTAAGATGCTGTTTGTCACAAGCTTTGTAATTCCTTGGTCAATTCTAGGCAATCAGTTTCCGCCACTAGTCGAAAAAACCAAAGATCCCTAGCAAATTGGAGTCCTAGTCACATTCCCATGCTTTCGACTACTCGAACCTCTGTTCCACATGCTATTCTCCAAGTTGCAATAGCGAGTACTTCCCCTTTGTGGTTTCGAATGACTGCTCCAATTCCCTATTTAAGCTCTTCAGCCTTAGCCACATCAATATTTAGCTTGTATTCTCCTTCCTTTGGGGGTTGCCATATAATACTTTCATGCTCGATCTGTTGTCGTTGAATATGCCTTCTGATAGTATGCAGGATTGACTTTGCTCTTCTTATTACTAGCTTGCTCTCCGTTGGTTTTCCTTCAAAAGTTAGCTTGTCTCATCCCAGCCACAAGCGATGTGCCAAGGTAGCTAATATCTCCACTACCTCCAACAGTTGCTCATAAATGAAATCCTTCAGCCATGCATCCATATTCCTATCCACTAGAGCTTTAATTCTCAGACCTAGCGATGATTGAAACCACAGCATAGCAACTTCCTCGCAGGTGAAACTAGCATGCAATACCGACTCCTCGTGATGCACGCATCGTGGACATAGCGGCAAACAAGAAACCCCTCTACTCTCCAGGTTCTTCATTACGGGGAAGATGTTATGCAGTAGACACCAGGAAAAAAAAAAAAAAAACTATGCTTCTCAGTGGAATATTTTCCTTCCATATTTTCCCCCATGTTTTATCCTTTTCCCCGGATCCCTGGTTGCTGCTATCAGACCCGTTTCGCTCCAAACTTCTTATTAAGTGATATGCGGAGCTCGTTTTGTAATCTCCTGATTTTGTTTGCTACCAACAGAAGCTATCTTCTCTATTGTATGCCGGTAGTAACAGTGCCAGAATTTGAGAGGATTCAAAGAGATAGAAACAGTTATGGATAAGTTTCTTCTCTTCATACACGATGCTCCTGGTTAATGAGTTCCATCACTCTAGCATCATCGTCTAGCATGTTTGGTGGAGTCCATAGACGATTTCCATTTGTGTGTTGGTATCCATGCAACCTTCCAAATTTGAATATCCACCCCATTCCCTACTCTCCAATATCCCCTTTTTAGCACCCATACTGCTTCGTGTATGCTTCTCCAAGTATAGCTTGGCATGAAACTTGTCTTTGTGTGAAGTATAGATTGTCTTGGGAAGTACTTGGTTCTCATTATCCTCACCATTATTGAGTCAGGATTTTTCAATATCCTCCATCCTTGGTCGGCTAAAATTGAGAGATTGAAAGCTCTGAGGTTCCGAAAAACCATCCCTCCTTCTATCTTCTTATCACATAGCTCTGACCATATAACCCTATATATCTTCCTTTCTCCATTCTTGCTTCCCCACCAAAATCGGCTAATCAGTGACTCTAGTTGATCACAAAGGCCCTGTGGTAGTAGGAAGCATCCCATTATGTAAGTTGGAATCGCTTGTGCAACTAATTTTATAAGTACCTCCTTACCCGCCTAAGATAGCATTGTCTCCTTCCAACCCTTCAGCTTCTTCTACACCCATTCTTGGATAAAGTCAAAAACTTGTCTCTTCCACCTTCTCACAAATGTTGGTAGCCCAAGATACTTGGAATGATTCTCCACTGCCTTAACATTCATCCATCCTTGGAGCAAGTTCTATTTGTTTGTAGTTGTATTTCGACTAAAAACGATCTTAGACTTATTCAAATTAACAAGTTGGCCAAAAGCTTATTGTTATTGAAACAAAATTTGCTTCACTATATTTACTTCCTCCCTATTTGCCTAGAAAAAAAACAATGACGTCATCTACAAAAAATAAATGTGAAATCTCAAGCACCACTCTCGCTATTCTAACTCCATGGAGGGCTTGATCTTCCTAGGCTTTAATGATGAGACCTGAAATTACTTTGGCACATAGGATAAACAAGTAGGGAGATAAGGGTCTCCCTGTCATAGTCCTCTCTCTGATCTACAGACATCATGTAATATTCCCAATTTTGTTTAAACTAATTAGCTCAGTGACTTTGGCTAATTAGAGAGATTAACGATTAATCGAGAACTAATTGGCTAATCTCGATGAGTAAGAGCTTTGTAAATTGAGTCAAGTCAATAATTGAATTATAATGCATTAAATATTTTAATTAAAGTCTAATCATTCGAGCCTCATTAATTCGTAACTTAGAATTATAACTAAACTAATCTAGTCTTATTAATTAAGTACATGGCAATTGTTTTACCTTAATCAATTGAGATAAATTAATTCCTAAACCCCAATAATTCATAAGAGCAATTCTTTTAGAGGAAAAACGTCTTAAAAATGTAATTGACCGAAATCAGCTAAAGAGAAATTAAACTAATCAAATTGATTAACAACTTAGATAATTCTAATAGCTTTGAAAATTCAAAAATTTCTCCTAATTGTTACATAAAAATTTCGGCCAAAGACAAGAGTAAGATCCAACCATCCATTGCTTCCTAATCTTGCACTCTTAGATCAAGCCTATTTTGGTATCATTCTCTAGTTAAGCCTAACCTAAGGAAGAGCTAGCCTTCATTAGAGTCTTGTCACAAAAGTAAGTAGACCTTGCCTTTGCCTATTTGAGAAAACACAAAATGGTCCATAGCATGCACCAAGGCTAAAAAAAAAAATACAACCAACCCTTTTACCCCAAGGTTCCTAGTCTTCTTGCTTGAAAAAGAAGTAAAACTCACCTACTCTTTGTTGCTTGTTGGAGGAAGCAAAACCCATCAGCCCCGTCACCCAAATTTGCACCAAAACAGCCCCCCTTTACTCTCTCATTTGTGATTTCCATCCTTCCTCGAAGACATAAAATTGTCATTCCTCTCCCTCTTAACCTTTCCTTGTTTTTCGTATTCCCCTTCTTGTTCTTCTTACTTTTCCACTATCATCAACCTCATTTTCTACCACCATCCTCACAAACTCATCAAGAACCATCCTCTTTGGTTCTTGAAGAAGCAAACCAAACACTCACTTAGCCCCATTAGCATGTTCAAGAAGAAGGAGGCCATCTCCAACACCTTTCTTTCCTTTCAAGCTTTCAAGAGAATCTTTGTGGTAGTGACTCTAACCCTTCCTTCTTCTATGTTTTCAAGCTCTAAAACTCTTAAGCTCTCCATGGTTAGGTGATTTTAGAACTTGCTCTCAAGGCCTCATGGCCATACTCTTATTTTAAGAAGTTTACTTCTAGTTGTTGTTCTTCTCTTAGAAAATGATTTTGATTGTGCATTTTATTTTATGTTAAACCCAACTTTTTAGAACTCAAAATATTGATTTTTATCAAGGTCTCAAAGGTTAAAAGTGGTTTGGAAGAGAAAAGTGGTCACTTGAAGAAAAGATTTAATGTTTTTACAAGAAAACTATTTGAAACAAAAACTGCTCAAGCTAGAAATTATGGTAGTCTATTTTACGCGATCAATAACTCATTCAATACAGCTCCAAATGCAATGAAACTAATTTTAAATGAAAATGGATTTGTAGAGCTTTTTATACATATAAAATACGTGAAATTTGGCCTTAAAACGTGGGAGATATGAATTTTCAAATTGGGCTGTCCCCGGATGTGTTTCTGTTCGGGCAGTCTATACTAAAATCTGAATAACTCGAGCTATACAGGACATTTTTAAGTGGGACCAAGTTTGTTAAAAAGTCTAAGATATAAAGAAATACCCCCATAAAACAGTTTTGGCATATATTTCTTTTGAGGAGCTTCCAGTAAAGTTCACAAGTCACTATTGTGGAATGAATCTAAGAGACAGAACAGTCAGACTAAAACATGAATATCTCAAGTTACAAAATGAGTTTTTGAGTGGGGTTTATTTTGTTTTAAAATAGACTCAGCGAAGTTTAAAAATAGACTTAGAGAAGTATAATCATTCCAAAATTTAGGTCAAAATTGTAAAAGATGAAATTATGGTAAATTTTTAAAGTTACTGCCCTATTATAAAAGTAAAACTGGTTATGGTTAAGCTTAAAGGTTAATGAGAAATAAGTTTCAAGACATTAAGACTCTAAAATTAAGAGATGGGAAAAACTTCATAATTCAACTTAAAAAGATTTAAAAAGGATAATAAATGAAAGTGGCCCTATGCCTAATAAAAGAATTGACATAAGAGGCAAATTAATTAAAAGCTTGCACCTAATTTACTAAACCATGCTCATAAAACTTTGTTTGTGATATATCTATGTCTATGTGCAAGTATGATAATATGATGATGATGATGATGGATATGATGAATAGGTTAATGATGAGTATGATGTATGTGATGTTGAATAACATAAGATGATGACTTATGACTGGATTTCTCTGTTTGGCAATGTTGGGGAAGCTCCGATCTAGCTGTCATGCTACCGAAATTCTGTAGAATTCATAGACTTAGAATAATTTTAGTATCATAAGCCTTAATAAGAAGAGATTGAACAAAGAGTATGATCCTTCAAAAAGGAAGATGGCCCGTAATAAGAAAACTGCTCCACCCACAACTTACATGAGGTATGGCATAGACCCAGCTAGTGTGAGTATAGGGGATAAGGCTTACATGAGGCATGGCATTAACCCAACTAGTATAAATATCGAAAAGTTATGGTGGCGACAGCCACGGTATGAGCTCATTACCACTATGTTTGGTAGGTGAAAAAGACTTAAGATAAAATCAAGATAAAAAAAAAAGAGAAGGGACTTTAGTCCAAAACCCTTGAAGGAAAGATGTTAAGAGAAGCTTATAACACAGCCATGCATGTTTTATATAATTATACTTGCTCCCATGCATGTTATGATATAATTTCCTTGAATTAAAGAGTATGTTAACAATTGAATCCACTTCGGATATTTAAGTTTTTGAAAATCTAAGAATTGGACCTTATGAATGCTCACTATTTTCAATTATAAAATCGAAGTGGCTGGGATGATGACGATGACACTTTCGTGTCGGGTTCGAGTCCTACTGAGAAATCTTATTTCTCATTCTAGTTATTTTTTCGTATCGTCACCAGATTCTGATGGCGTGTCCGGTGGAGTGGAGTAGGGATTCCCCACACTATGAGTGGATGTGTGATGAAGGATGCCAGACGATGCTGTTCTGGAATTGGAGTTATTGTCGCTCTGCACCTTCACATATTCCTTTTTGTGACAAACTATGTTAATTTAAATTTGTAATTGGTATTTAGTATTTGGGCTGCGGCACGACCATGAGCCCCTTCTATATATTCTTTAACATTATGAACCCATATGGATGAAATGATTAAGTATATAATGCAATGCATTTGTTATTACTATTTATTTATTTGCTCTCATGTTTTATGATATTGTGATATGATTTGTATACGACACGCTCTTTCTATATCTATATTCTCGCTCAAGGCTTCACTTTTCAAAATGCTACAAAGCAACGACATATTTAAAAAAAAAAATTTAATGTATTTTCTGCGTAACTTAATTTATAAATGAAGTTTAATTTTTCGCAAGTATAAGTAATAACTAATAAAATATCGTAATACGACTTAAGCGTAGTATGGGTTTATTAGGGTGTTACACGTCACATTGGCTTCCATTGAGCAAAACTGAGAATGAGACTATGGATACACTTATCATAATAAAGCTAACCCAGTATGGGGGAAAGCCCATGCTTCTGAACACCTTCACCAAGAACTCCCATTACACTCTGTGATATGCTTTGGCCATGTCCAACTTGAGTCCTATTAGGATTAAGGAATTAATCATCAATAATTTTATAGTTAGATCTATTTATTTATTTATTGACAAGAAAGAAAATTTCGTTTACAAAAAAGCCTAACAACATTCACAGAACAAAAAAGATATATTCGATCTAAATTTAATGGGAAATGAATGTATTCTACATTATGAACTAATCAACGATTTGTGGCTCTACTCCTTACTTGAAAAGTGCTGCAACTTGAAAAAAATGTTATGCCTCCTTCAAAATAGATCTAAAGATCTCTACCATCTGTAAGACCATCAAAATATACTCACAAGGGAAAACCAAAGCAACCACAAAAGGGGAATACAAGAATATCCACAAAAGGGACAATAGTAACACCCATAGGGGGGACAATTAAAACAAGATAAAAGACACAATCCTAAACAACAAAAAGAAAAGGAAAACAATGGGCTACCACCAAAGAAGAAAGATGGTAGTCCTATAACATCACTCAAAAAAAGGAAGATCGGAGAAAGAGAGAAAAGAGAAAAAGAAGGATTACGGCCATATTTATATGGTGCTAGATATTAGGTAAAG
Organism: Pterocarpus macrocarpus; assembly: GCA_031439585.1. Classification (NCBI taxonomy): domain Eukaryota; kingdom Viridiplantae; phylum Streptophyta; class Magnoliopsida; order Fabales; family Fabaceae; genus Pterocarpus; species Pterocarpus macrocarpus. Next base: position 31,499,184 of record CM062520.1, read on the forward strand.
GACTAACGTAAAATCTAATATTAAAAAAAATCAAAGAATCAAACTTAGAAGATTTATACCAAAACATAGGCTAATGCCTTTGAAGAGTATTAGGACTATATTAATCTAGTAGCATGACAGAAGGTATTGTCGTAATAAAGTCCAACACATTCTTTTAGAAACAAGAGAATAAGCTGAATTACCATAGGATAAGCCACCTACCAGAATGACATTAATCTAACTACAGGAGTGTAAATAAGATTGCAAGTAATTAGTGGAGTGAACCCTAATAGTTTTAATTAGGCAAAATGGGCTTTTTGGTTTTTTTTTTTTTATCTTTATTTGTTTTTTCAATTTGGTTCCATATCTTTAATTTATTTTTTTTTTGAATTTGGTCCCTATGTTACAAATCGTTTTTGATTTGGTCCTTTGTCATTTTTCCGTCACATAATTAACAGGAAATGCTAATATGACACAAGCATTGCTAACATGGCATACACATGAATTTGACATGGACTGTTTCATGTCAGCCTTTTGCGTTAGGTATTATGTGACGAAAAAATAACTAGCGATCAAATTGAAAATGATTTGTAACATAAAAGAACAATTTGAAAAAAAAAATAAAGATAATGGACCAAACTGAGAAAACAAATAAAAATAAAGGACTGAAAAACTTGTTTTGGCTTTTAATTAATTGAGTTAAGAACTAATTAAGTTCGATTATTGTCTAACTTTAATTTATTGATTTTCTTAATCAACAATTTTCTCAAATTTCCTTAATCATAATTGCAACATTAATCACAATTATAAGAACATGTCAGGTTTGACCACACAATTATGACATACCAGTGACCAACATAGCCCAACAGTGTTGGCCTCCACAACTACCTTGATTGGCACATGAAAATCCAGCTCTTTTCATGCTTGACACAACTCATAGCATGTTTGGTTTCTGTTTAGGAAGCTCCAAATCATATATGTTTTTGTAGTTTTGCTTTTAGAGTTCCAAACAAAAATTCAAACATGCTTAGTCATGCAAATTTTAAACTAAATTATGTCCTAAATTCTTCTCACTAATGGTAGGATTCCTAATTGTGGCAAAGATTTTGATTAGCTTCTAATGTAATAAACTCACTTAATAAAGTATTAAATCTTAAATCAAATATCGTAAAAAAGAACTAATTCCACTTCACTTATAATTAGATTTGATCTCATCAATTCCTTCAACATTTAACAATATTTTTCCAAAGAGTAACAACTTAATCTACAACATGATTTATTGTTTGATTGTCGTCAATTTCTCAAGCTCACTTGGTGCCAACTTCTCAATCTATATATAACATCCACAACAACCCTTGTTCATTCATTCTCGTCCCTTAACTTTGGTAATAAGTCTTCTCCCTTTCCTTTATTCTTTTGCAATGACTTTGGTTTCCTTCACCTTGTCCTTCCACTCCATCTTGTGAGGCTATTTGTGTTAGCTTTCTTGCCTCACTTAGAGGCCAAGAACTGTTGCCAACCAAGTACTACATCATGGTATCCTTTCCCACCTAGACAGGTTGAAAAACATGGAAATTATTGGCTCTGCTAGAACTTTCTCCGAGTAGTGAAGGATAACACAATGGACCTCACTCTATCGGAGGGCTAGTAATTACTGAATATGTAAGAGTTGGTGCCCTTGGTTCTCACCTTCAACATGTAGATGGATCTTATAACCTTAATTAAAATGAGCTTGTTTACATGAATATGTGTTATAAGGCAAAAGAAGGCTATTAGTTGGTCAACAAAGGTGGGTATTAGTTTTAGAAAAAGGAGAAGACTTACAAGAAGATAGAACTAGAGAAAAACCAAGAAGACTTAGATGAACAGCCCCTCATTAGTCCTAAGGAAATAATTCTTTTGGGTAAAATATCAATATGTATTAATCAATTTGATGAGGAGACAGCTAAGGACAAAATAAGATGGATGATGTTGTATGCTCCCTTCTTTTTGCCATATCTGCTAACAATAAAGAAGTACTTAGAGCTCTATTCCATCCCCATTTGCATGGCAATCTTTAACTTAATTAACATTAATTTTCTCCTTTAGATCTTAACTTTGATTTCCTTTTTCTACAAAATTCCTTTTATAATCAATCATTGAATAAAGCCATGCACTTTTAACTCCAATCTTGTGTTGATTTTATTTCTCATTTTATTCACTTTTCATTTCTATTTGATGCATACTTTTTATTTTGATTTAAAAATACATGGGTACAGATAAACATGGCTTGACTATGGCCTCTAGCAAAGTCATGTCAAGCAAGCACACATGATCCCTAGCTTGAAACTAGCTTAACTAAGGAATGTTCATTTGCACAATTGTGTTTAACATAGAAGGGGTTTTATTTTTAAAAAAAAAAAATTGAACCTGATAGGTATAATATAGAACATCATATAATATGAATGTAGGTGAGTATTGATGTATTCAACTGTTAAGGTGAAATGGATCTATTAGATCCATAGCCCTTCAAAAGCCACTAACAATCATTCTAAATGTCTATTTTGTGTGGTTTTAATGGATAACAAATAAATCTCAAAACACTTGGTGTTATACTAATTGTTTACTTTGAGTGATGATTCTCTTTAAAGCTCACTAGTCGCACAAGGATCATAATTCAATCAGAAGCTTAATACTTCATTATTTTTTAAGATAATTATGTACTTTCAAGAGAAAGATCAAATGACAAAAGAACTTTCTAATAAAGAAAAAAAAAAAAAAAAAGAACACAACCCTGTGTGCTTCAACAAGGAGATTGAGTAAAGAATCAAAAGATAAGGTGTAGAAGGATGCTTTTCTAGAAAGAAGCCTTCACTAGAAGGATACAACCCCAAAAGGATGTCATTAGAAGATATATGTACAATAATTCATCAAAGAATAATCATTTCTGAGGATTAAGATTGAAAATTTTAAATTATTCAGAAGAGATAGAAAGCCCATAAAATGCGCTAACAAAAGTACAAAAGATAGCTGACACAAATGGCTAGTTTCCAAAATTGGCCACTTGACACCTTAACAATATAGAAGCTTCTCAAATGCTGAATAAAGACAAAATAATGACTAGAAGACTCCATATCAAGTTGTTTGAAAGACTAATGATTATTATACATATATACATAGTGTGATTTAGTGAGAGTATCTTAAACACAAACTCTTTCTAAATCAATTTGTACCTTGACCCATAATAGTCAAAGAGTTAGCTTGGAGAGGTTAAAACAATACTACTCAGATCATTAGTTTGGAGAGGATAATACTAGATTTGTAACCTTGGAGAAGCTTATACAGAACTACTCGAATTATAAAAATTTTCAGCTTTCGGTTGGGAATTGGATGTAAGTAGTGGTTGGCCTAATTAAATCTTCTATGTGATCCTTTTGATCCTTGTTTCCCTTTGTATTTCTGTCATATATCCTTTTGATAACCTTCTCATCATTTCTAATCAAAGATTTGTAATACACAACAAGTAAGAGTTTCCTATAAATAATGCTAAAGATAAAAGAAGTTTATCTAATGTATTCGCTTCCACAATCCAAGTTGAAATACACTTGAGATATTTGTTTAAGCTTTTCACATTTGCAAAGGTTTTGAAGGCACGATTTAATCCTTCTTCATGTGGCAATTGCTAATGACAAAATATATTGTGTTGGGTTTCATAATCCTCACTTTCATTATTGAAACTCCACATTGCTGACCCCTATCTTCCTCCATAAGAACCCGCTCCAAGTCCTTTTCAACCACCATCTTATATCATTTTCATCATCACAAGATTATAAAATGATTTAGCTCCTATGTATAACAAGAAATTTTATCTTTTCCATTTTACTTTGGAAAAACTTCAATTTATCTCCTTTAACTTTAAGTCATATGTACTTTAATTCTCAAACTTTAAAAATATATAATATGATGCTAAAACTTTTTAAAGTATGCATTGAATCTCTCTATCTAATTTTTTTTTGTCAAATATTAAAGACTATTTTTTTTGGTAATAAATTACTTTGTGGGAAAATTTTATTTTACCCCTTTTAACTTTGGCTCTAGTGTACTTTGGTCTTTTAATTCACAAAAAGTGACAATTTTGACTAACAATTGTTGAAAATTTTATTGATGGACTAGACTACATATTTTATAAATTTTAAGAATTCAATTAAACATCTTTAAAGTGAGAAGTTCAAAGTACACACAATTATAAATTAGACAATGTGCATTAACTTCTCATTTTATTTATTCAATATGGGTTTAGCATATAATGAAACTTTTTTGGATCCGAATCCTCTAAAGTCAGCTACTTACTTTAAAGGGTAAAGTAAGTTTATATAAAACATTCAAAAATTTAATAGTAAAGATTTTACTAAACTAAAATATTTTATTAAAATTAAAAAAAAAAATTAAACAAGAGGCACTTTCACTCTTTGGCATTTCCTTCATATCCTCCACTTGGCGATCTCAATCCAGGTCAAAACATGCATGCTCCTCCGAAAAAAAGTTGACAATGATATTCCATGCTTCCATGTACTGTATAGCAACAACCATTTCCTCCCATGAATAAGAGCAACTTTTAGTAGTCTAGTTGAACCACCGCTTAATACCATTAGTACCATTGATTTTCTCTACTGATGTTATTGTAAGAATTTATTTTATTATGGGCTACCATTAATAGATGTGTTATCGGTTTTATAAAAACGGGTTGATGGATGAACCATGTGGAAGTGTTTAAGCCAAGGCGATCCACTTATTTTTGGGCCTACCACACCTTATTAGGCTAATATGTCAGGTAACTTAGTGTAGGCTAAGGACCATGGTGACCCGTGATGGTGCACACTAGGGTTGGTATAGCTATATATTCATGGATAGGTCCCATCTTCACCTCATGATGCAATGCCTACCCATTAAGAGTTGCAATTTGGTTGGAGCATCGAGGGGAAGGCCCCTAGTCTGGAGAAGATCGTTCAACCAGTCATAACTAAATAGGTATGTAATTTGTTGCATTTAATTTACATGTGGTGTTCCATAATCATATATGAGGTCCTAAATGTCTTACGTGTGGTACAAAGCCTCCATATATGATTTTGGAAGCCGATAAAACTGATGATTGCATATAGAATTAATCTCTACGAAAATTTCGTATTCAAATAAAATAATGATTGGTTAAATTCTTGAATATTTGACTTGATTAAAATTGGTATGAATGACGGATTTTTGTAGAGCTTGATTATGTGAATCTAATAGGACTTGAATCACATTCTATTATGCTCTATATTGTGAGAATTTCTTAACCGAAGTTGTATTTTGAAGCCTACTATATTTAACTTTCAATCTCTTTGATTTTGCTTGGCAATTGAATTAAGGCATTCATGTAGCTCATCGAAAGGAATATTTTGACTTCTCAAATCATGTTTAAAACACAGAACTTTGTTTTCAAAATTGCTTCTTAAACCCATTGATTTGAATTTGATTTTCTTGACGTGCTTCATTTTGAAACAAATTGAGTTAAGGCTTTTGTAGATCTCATCAAAGGAAGTCTTTTGACACTAAAATCGAGTTAAATCAAAACTTGTGGTGTGAGAATTTGTTGTTTGAACGTACAGTTTATATCACAAAATTTGTGGGGATTTGAACCCAACACTTGCTAAAACGTTTCGGATGAAATTCTGTCTTTGTGGCTTTATCCTTCATTTTTTGCCTGATTTATAATGCATGGTTCCATGACAAAATTCATAGGTCTTGATCGATTTGAGGTTTTTTTTCTTTTTTTTTTTCGATTGTAGGTGGATATCGCATTCTGATGCAAATAATGCAAGTTGCAGCTCCTACAATGACAGAACCTGTGTCTATTTGAGCCTAGTTTCTAGATGACGAACGTATGTTTTTTATGCAATAGGTCATGGGCTGGGTTTAATTTGCCTTTAGTTTTGGGTTGAAAGCGCAGTAAGAAACGCTATGAATAGGGGCGAGATCGAGCTCTACATGAGCTCCAATGGCAGCAACCCGGTTGCTCCATGGGTAGACCTACTGCAAGGAAGATGACCCTTTGGGTTGTGTGAGCGATGCCCATATGTGGCATAGGCACATGCAACGCATAGGAGCCTATCTTGGGCCCGTTCCTCGCCAAAATTCCTTTAGTATGCATCGAAAATTAAATATGGATTTTTGATAAATGTTGAGTAAGTTTTTTGCTATGATTAATATTTTTTTTGGAACTTTTATTTTATTTGATATTTTGCAATTATATTTGAGTTGATTCTATAAAATATCCTTCTTTAGAAAAAAAGATTTTATGACACTTTGGAGTTGATGGGAATATTTATTCTCACTGTAATTGTTTTGTGCTTAATCTCATTCTAGATTATATGCCCAAATTAGATGCTTTTACGTGGAGCTCCCAACTTTTACTAATTTCGGTATACTTGATATATACTGTGGTCGAGTCAATTAATGACTGTTAGTGGGCTTATGGATTGATATGGATAAAAGTTCACCAAAGTGATTTTATTTATACTAATTTTATGAGATCTACTTTCAAAATAATTCCTAATTGTAACATGCAATCGCCTACCCAAAACGGGATTATTCCGTGTTTTAATTTGGAATGGCATGAATGCCTATGCGGGTTAAGGAATATTTTATTTACGGTGATTTTTTTATTATAGCATGCAATCACCTGCTCAAAGGAGATTATTGCATTCATTATTTTTGAAATGGGATGATTGCATCTATAACCATTAGTGTATCCGTTTAGTTGAGCCAACCCACAAATCCCTAATTTTAACCTAATTCAACCCAACTTACAGTGGTGGATTGGTTTGGGCTTGCAAGTTGGATTAGGTTTGGTTTATTTAAAAAAATATTATCCAACTTAATTCAACTCAACTCACTATATTGATGAGTGAATCAAATTAAAAAATATTAAAAAAAAAAAGAGTATGAAGCTTGCTAAACATTTTTCAATATAAATCACCATCATAAATTTTAAAAGATTCTCAATTTATCCTTAAATTTTCACAAATATATCAATAATTTCTTCCATTTTAAATTTGCTGATACACTAATGGTAATTTTTCATAAAAATATCTCGTACATCTACCTTATATTAAATTTGAATTGTTAATTGGTTTACTTGTTGAGTTCAAATTTTAAGTAAATTTAAATAGTTAAATTAACAGATAAAATTCCTGAAATTAGAAAACTAAAAATTCATTATAATTAAAAAATTGATAATCTTAAATCATTTAATGAATACGTTAGTCAACAATCTTAATTGATGGACGAATGATATATTTTATGCTAATTAAAGAATTAATAAATTCTTAATAAAAGATATATTGATTTATTAATTAAAATTTATAAATTAATGAAAAAATTTAAATAATTATGACTTAAAAATATTTTTTTTAAATATTTATACAGAATTTAATTTTAATCGACTATTAATGTAAACTTATTTTACAACAATACTTAATTATATATTATTACATAAACAAAAATATTTGACTTCTATATTATTTTAAAATTTTCACATACAATAATATATTGCTAATCCTAAATCATTTAATGAATACGTTAGTCAATCTTAATTAATGGACGAATGATATATTTTATGCTAATTAGAGAATTAATAAATTCTTAATAAAAAATATATTGAGTTATTAATTAAAATTTATAAATTAATGAAAAATTTTAAATAATTATGACTTAAAAATAATTTTTTAATATTTATACAGAATTCAATTTTAATCTACTATTAATGTAAACTTCTTTTACACCAATACTTAATTATACATTATTACATAAACAAAAATATTTGACTTCTATATTATTTTAAAAATCACAAATAATAATATATTTGAATAAAAGTATCAAACTCTTTTAAACGGATTGTGTCAAAATTAATCTATTGGTATTATATATTTGTCATAAACATAGACTAACTCAATCTGCAAACACACCCCTCTACTTTGCAAGGGGGCGGTTTTTCTTATCCTCGTCAGTTTCTTCCTTGTCAATTTCATTTTAATTAGTTGAGTTTATTACGGTTCAATGGCTGAGAAGATTTCTGATTTCAGAAGATTCTTGTATATTTTGTTTACTTTTGTCCCTGTTGACACCGTGAAAAGACGTTAAGATGATATCAAACTCAATTTAAACACGGCTGGTGATAGAATAAACACGAACTGATAATATTATCTTTGTCCTGTCTTAATAATGCGGCAACGTTGGAATGCTCGAATGACAGTCAACCTGATAGAAAAGAGAGGGCCAGAGAAATTCAAAATCAAAATGTTTACAAAGTAGGACTAGAATTAAGGATTATAAGGGGTTATTTATTTTGATGCGTTCAAATCCATTTGCAGAGGAAAAGTGTTAGACTTATTCGAGTCAAGTCCAAACTCCAAGAGAGACGGTACTCTCTAAAACTTTATTAAAACCCCAAGAGAAAATACTTAACGATGGTTCTATTTATAAGTGCATGAATACTATGTAACTACTGTTCCTACTTTCATGCATTAGATAACTACGTAACTACTTTTCCTACTTTCATGCATCAGATAACTATGTGCTTGCTAACAATTCAAATTGCCAACCAATATTCAAATGGATTTAAAATAACATAAGCTAGACTAACTACTAGTGAATCACTTAACATAATCTTTGGCCCACGCTGGTGCGCTCCTGATCCTTGGTTCTCGCGTCATATCTTCTTGGAGTCTATCAAAAAGCACAGAATCAGTAGGATAAGATAACATATTTGAAAGAATGGTCTTCAAAACAGTAAGACGGACAAGAACGAAAGTAAGAACTCATTTCTTTGTTAACTACGGCAACAACATCGGGTTTAAGCTTTGTCACAAAATCAGTGGCTTGGGGAGGAATGAAGAGTCCCGGAGGAAAATTTTAATATAACTCTTTGAGTTCGTTTAAAATGTCAGTCGTATAATAAGCTTTATCTTTAAACAGTTTTAAATTTATTTTTGTTGGTATGGAGAGAGAAATGGTGACATATAATGCAGGCTAAGTATTCTAAACTAAATTTGATTCCGAAATCAATCAAGCATCTAATCTTAATATTTCCATGTACACGTTCATAAACTTTTTTTCCCTGATATATTAGAAGAATAATTTACCCTTTTTATCTATGGATATCCATTATTCTATCGTAATTTAGATTTATCTTTATTTTTAGATTGAACTCAGATTATAAGTGAGCACCTGATCAGAATTTATTAGTTTTGGATACCTCAGCTTTAGTTGTAAATATTTTTTTTGGGGGGCGCTTTTTGTTATTCGGCTCTTGATATTAATTATCTCCCATACTCTAATTCTTTCATTCATCCATTTCATATTTATTGGGTTCTTTTCATTTATTTCAGAGTAAATTACATGATCTCCTTTCTTGAAATATGACTTTATTACATAATACTTTTCTCTATTTTTAAAACATACATTTTACACTCTACCAGTCTCTATTATTGCAATGATGTGTTTAATCAGAGGTTTTATTAACCCTCTAAGTAATATCTTTTGAATTAATATAATTCCTTGAAGATCCCATGTGTTTTGTCCATGTTTTAATTTTATTTAGTTATTCTAACTAACATATCTTATCATGCATTGATTTTTTTTTCCCTTGATAAATTTACAGAACAAATTACCTTCTATGATTCATTGATTTTGAGATTGCACAAAAGAGGAAAATAAGTACTCTTACAGGATTACACAAAATCAATATTTTTTTGGTTCCATTTGAGGCAAAAGGTTCACGATGAAGCAGTGAAAAAAAGAGTAATGGAAAAAGAAAAATAATGCAATTGTCAACAAAAGTTTATCTAGCTGACAAAATATTAAAAGAAATCTTTTATTTTAGGAAAGAAAATAAGATAATCTTCAAAAATTAGATTTAAGTTCATGAGTTGGTTATGGATAAGGAACAGTAGAAACTTAATCTTATTGCACTCCAATACATCCATCTTAGACAATTATATTAAGTCACTTATACAAATTAATTAATAACCTTAAAATTAATTACTTTACCATCATTTGTGATTTAATATTTTATTAAATTTTTTAAGCACAATAATTATTCAAAAGGCAAGAGCTAAATTAAGAAAACTTAAATTTTGACTTCTATTTTTTTTTAATTTTTTTAGGATAAATTGAGTTGTAATAATTATTAAAAAATAAAGTAGACAAATTAGAAAAGATTAACTTTGTCTTTGATTTTTTATTACTTTTTAGGATAAATATAGATATAATAATTACTTACACATAAATTAGAATAATTATCAAAGTTGCTAGCATATTGTATAGAGTTACTAGGGTTTTGCTGAAAATACTGGTAACTCTTTACAATACGCTACTAACTTTCTAGGTTTGCTATTTGTATTTTTTTTTCTTCTCTAATTTTATAAACAATTATTGACCAAGGGCATCTAAATGAATAAATTTAATATTTTCCTATATCTTATACTTCATAAAATTTGATTTTAAAGAACTCATAAACCGCTGATAATTTTTCATGAAATGCTAGTAACTCTATACAATACACTAGTAACTTTGTTGAAAATACTAGTATTATACAATACTCTAGTAACTTTCTAGAAAACTTGATATATGTATAATTTTTTTCTTCTCTAATTTTGCTAACAAGTGTTGACCAGTGGTAGCTAAATAAATAAATTTAATATTTCTTTATATCTTATACTTCATAAAATTTGTTTTTAAAGAACTTATAAACCGCTAGTAACTCATGAAATACTAGTAATTTTGCTAAAAACGCTAATAACTCTATATAATACACTAGTAAACACGAGCATGGCAAAAAAATTTACAAGAACAAGAATAAGTGGTGCAAGGGAATTAGCTACACCATTAAAAAAAAGTTTGGTGTTTATTCTCTACCAAATCAAAGATAGTTTGAAATGTTAATGGAGAACATAACCAATGGTTTTCAAAACATCAAAGCTTTCCTAGTATGTTTGCAATACCCTTTGGCACATCCAAGAGCATAAGACACTAACAAATGCTTAGATAATTTGGTGAAGGAGACGAAGAACCAGGACAAAATGAACAATGATCAATGCAAATCTTTGGGCATTGAGAGGGTTGGTTTTGGGGGAGGTGAGAGACGCGGAGTTTTGGTTTTCTATTTCTTTTTCAAATTGTTTTACTTTTACTATTTTAACTCGAGTCACCGTATGAGATACAGCTTTTTTATCATTTTACGCATTTTTTTCCGTATGCGTTGCGATTTTGTGCATCCCCTGTCATTACTCTAAGTAAAAAATCAGTACACCACCACCCATTGAAGAACACAAACTCGAACAAAGTGGACAGCGACTACAGAGCCGCACACAAAATGGAAAAGAGGCATTACGGAGGTTAGGAGATAAATCTATAGAGAATAATAAAAGATAACGGATTTCAGGGAGATTAAGAGTGAAGAAAGAGATTGACAGGTGGCGTTTAGGTGTATGTGTGAGAGTGCGACAAGGAATCATTTGAGTCTCAATGTTCAATTTCAAATAAAAAAAAAATTAAAAATGTAAATTAATGAAGCATGTAACCTACACCTTATTGGAGGAAGGATGTGGTGGAGTAATGGAGAATAGCGATCAACAATTAATTACCCATCAAAATGTATAAATATAATTAAAATTCATTAACTTCAAGATTGAAATTTGATTTAATTTAAATTGAAGATTAAACCTTTTTATTAATAGTAACATTGAAATTTTGAGGGAAAATAGTTTACCAATGATTGATACTTGGTAGAAACTTTCCCTGAAAAAGACTTCAAAATATTAGTATTATAGATTATAAATTATAGATTATAGATTTGTGTTAAATTTTAAAGAAATTGACATCAATTAGAATGATTGTTTTTCTCTCTCTGTCTGTGTATATACATAGGGCAAGAATCAACTTAAACTAACATAAATTAAACACATATCTTACACATTGAAATAATATTTTTCTAAAGATATTTTTTACAAAACCCACAATTAAATTAAAAGTTCATATATTACATATCATGTTTACAAAATTTTACATTAATCCGAAATTTTTAATATGCTTTTTATATATATCAAAATCAAAATAATAAAATACTTCATGAATATGTACAAGTAAAAGCTATTTGATCACGTATTTATTTATGTCCAATTTTTTTTATAATTTTTGCATAAAGGACTAACATAATATGTAGTTAATTCAACAATTAAATTAATAAGAATCATTCAATAACTTTTATATTAAAATATAATTTTTTACAAAACGCATTGGTGGATTGAAAGTACTTATATTGTATATCATATTCAAAAAATTTCACATTAATACGAAATTAAAATCGTAATAAATGTTTCTTATATATATATATTACTAGATATCATTTTTATTTATATTCAACTTTTTTAAAAATTTAACACCAATCAACATAATTTAATAGTTAGATCAATAAGAATTATGTTCTATAAATATTTAGAATAAATAATCTTCTTAATCCTAAGATTTTATATTTGACATTAATTTAGTCCTTAAATTTCATAGATGTAAATGTGTCAAATGAGGATCAGTATCAATCGACCTCCATGCTTCTCTAAAGCCTCCATGCTTCTCTAAAGCGTAAAATGCACTTTAAAAGTGAAATGCACAATCTCACCTGTTAATGAAAAAATTAAACATATATTTGTGTTTATATCTTTCATATTTTATCAGGATTGATAGGAATCATTTTAATATATATAACAACATACGTAGATAATTGGGTAAACAGATCAACTGTATCTAAATTGGATTCTAAATTTATACACGTGAAAAGCACTCAATTCTGTAAATACAACATTAACTTTAGATTTAGATTTTTCCGAGCAACTTTGTTACAATCTAATGGCTCATATGTATTTTTGTGTCCGCTTATAGCTTCTCATAATTCATATACGCAATTATTTTATCAGCTGGCCAGCCCATAAGAAAAAATTCTAAACCAAAAGAACATGAAAAATTTGTAACTAAAATATGTAAACTAAGGAAACAGGCATATATAATCTTTAAATGCCACATTTGGCTTTCCCATTTACTTTGTACATAGCATTCATGTTAATTATCTTAGCGGAATGTTGCACTACGATTCCCAGAGGCTGGAAATGCCTGACGTCTTCTGCCTTGCGGCAATTGTTTTGTCAAATCACTTGTTTGTCCCTGTGCTGTCGAACGTTTCTTCTTGCTACCTGAGTCGTCTTGCTCCATATGACCGTCGTCATGCTCGGAAGATGCACGCTTTGTATCATTGCCAAACTTAAAATTCTTCCTTGCCACTTCATAGTCAAATGGCTTCAGCAGTAATAAGCCATTGGGTTGGTCAATTTTCTTGGTCTCTTTGGTTTTATTCTTTTGATTGTTTGACTGAAAGCACTTTTGAAGGCTTGATGACAATTCTGAGAGAGACGTTGGCTCATCGTTGTCCTCTTTTCCCGAAGTGGACACGACAGAATTTTTCTCTCCGTGCTCACCGGAGTTTTTTTGGGTATTCTGCTCTGTATCCTCATCACCCGCAGCAGAGTCTAGCATTATAATCTCATCTAGAGGGGAGGTGGAAACTGGATCTGAAACAGGTTTCTGTAGTTCTGATGTTTCAGGTGCTACACTAGGAGTTTCTACGACAGGTTTTGGGTTTTCAGTGCTACCCAAAAATGAATGGAAAGGAAGATTGACTGAAGATCTAATCTGCTCTAGCTTGACGTCTTCCTTGCCCTAAGAAGATATCCCCCAAAAAAAAGCAGTTTAGAAATAAGTTGACCAAAATAGCGGTTAGAACAAGAAAATCAGAAGCTAGTCTAATTGTGCCAGATAATCAGACAAAGCAAACTAATAAAATGATATCAGCTAAAGCTCTCACCAACTAGGAATAAGCAAATGACAGCCAGAAATAGAAAATAAGTTACAGTTTTACATCCTGTAAGCAACAGATACTGTTAAATGTTTATGAGGAAAGCTCACCTTTTTATCTGGCTCAAGCTTCCTCTTCGCAGCTGAATTCCCCAGCAGTGCCCCAAATGCACCAGTAGGCTTTTTTAGCACCTGAACAGTAGCTCCATTTCCCTATAAACAAGTTAGTAATAATTAGATTGATGCTCCTCACTTGAAGTCGAAAACATTGAAATGACATTTAAAACGAAAAAACTTTTGAAACCTTTGCTGTTGAAAGCATGCTGACATTTCCATCCCTATTTTGCTCTGTAATATTAAGACTATCCCTTGGGAGCTCTGAAGGGAGACTATTGGACTTGATTTTCACAAGATCATTTGTATCCTGATGCTGGGTAGATTCCTGTTTAAGGTCAAAAGAAAATAGTGAATTCTCTTGGATATTCACACAAGTAGTATTTTCAATTTCAACACTTTAATTGTATTTCCAACCTTTGAAGTTCGTGTATGGGGTAGCGGATCTTCAATTCCATCTTTGACAGGTACAACGGCTGATGCCTGTGCAGTATCATCAAACAATTTAATCAATAAACAAAAATTAATACCAAATAAAGTAATAATATCAACCCAATAAGCTGGTTCAACACTCAAAAACAGTTATTACCCAGAAAACCACTAGAAAATTTTAAAAGAGGGAAAGTGACATGTGATACTTGAAAGGAAAAAAGGGATATTGGTTAGAATAAAATGGGGAAAGGGAGACAAGTAGTAAAGAGGCAGGAAGGACTTGGTACGGAAAAGTAAGATTTGGGAGGAAGCTAGCCCCTTGAAAAGCCAGCCTAGTTGCCGTATTTTCTGTTATTGTAATTTCCATTTCAGTTTACTATAATTCTATGTTTCAATCCCAGTTTCAGTAATTGAGAAGAGGCTCCTATCATAGTGCTTTGTATCTACATAACCCTAACATAGTCATTTTGGGTCGAGCTTCCACCAGCTGTACCACAGTAGTACTTGACCTAGATTGCTGGTATAAATAGGCGTTAGTGCTTGGTACCTACCTAATACACATCCAATATATAACCAGATCGGCTATTATCATTAAGTTTTCTCTTTTCCTCCTCTCCATTTAATTGTTCTAATTTCAGTATTTTAGTTTAAATTAAGAATAGTGGTGCATAGTGCTACTCACACATTCACACAGAAAGGATTTTCTCTAAGATGCTTCTCTCTCTACAGTTATATTCAACACATAGCAAATCCTGATATAAAAACCATTCAAACATGTCATAAAAGAAACCGATAATAATTTTCTTCCTCTAAATTTGCATTCAAATTGAACAACCAATTGTAACTCCCACGTTAATAACATGTGAATGTGCCCCTTAATACCATCCCAGCATATGGCAGTTGTTAAACATATTACTCACAGTAGCAGCAAGCCCTTTCAATTGTTGAGCAGCTTCTTCAAAGGCAGCAGGATTTTGAATAGAGCTCCTAACGATGCTGACAACAGTATCAAGATTGCGTTCAATGTATGGATGCTTGGACTTTACCAATCGCCGCAGCTTGCTTGTAGTGAGAGGCATCTGCTTAGCTTTTAAACAAGTAAATACAAGTTAAGTTGACATGTGCCATACAACTCAACTGCTAACATTTGGACAAAAGATGATTAGCAAAGTTTGCACAAGTTTCATTTACCAATTTCAAGAACAGATTTATTTGGCAATACATATCCAGTACTCTCATCCTCTGCACGGGCAACAAGGTCACGCCATTCGCAAAGCCCCTGCAAGCCATGCAGATAAGAGAAAAGAACTATAAAATAATAGGCATTGAGAGTAAGGAAATCCAAGTTGAAAGCAATATATAAGATGCCATTATTCTATTGGTTTTACAAGTTGAACATTTCTTTATTATAACATCCTGATCCTGATACTGTATCTTGTTCTCTTAGCCATGCAGATTCATTATACAATCAAAATTGAAAACCTATACCAGAAGATAAAATCTGATGGTAGATGGAACAAGTATGGTTGGAAGGCCATTAGAGTTTCTTGGTTTCAAATCCAAAATTGCTATTGATAGAAACCAATATGCTTTGGAAAATAACTATTATAAAAGTGCATAGTGCAGGTTACTAGTTGAAATCCTAGAAAATTCCATCCATAAGGTAAAGAGGTGGAATCAGTCCATCCATAAGGTAAAGAGGTGGAATCAGTTTACCACTTTACCCAATTTGTGTGAAATTGATTCATGAAGAAATCATAGCTTCCTAGAGATCTTAATTAAATTTATGAACTAAATACAGAATGCTAGATTATGAAGAGTAAATAGTCAAAATACTTCAAAATTTTATGTACAAAAATCTATCTCAAAGGATTGGATAGGGGAAATCATTTTCCCCATACACTGCAAAACAGTTGATGGACAGGAACATCAGGCAAGCCTTTGTTCCCTATGCAAGTAATCAATGATCGGTGCTACAAATAGTAAACTAAAGAGTGACTTACTGAAACAATGGCAAGCTGCTGAGCATTAAGATCAGAACCTTGCAACCTGCACAGAAACAGCAGTGGTTTTACTTTACGCCTCTTAGCAGGCATTATATGCAAAGCAGAACTTTACAAAGTCTCTCTCCTCACATCGATAAGATACAGAAAAGTAATAAAAAAAGTACATGAAGCTTGGAACACTTGTTACTTATATAGGATGCTGAATTAATTTAAAATTGGCAATCAAAATGGTAACAAACCCATATATGTGAAGGTAGGAGATCTCTGTCAGAAGTTCTTTTTCATATAGCTGCATGCAGACATCGTAACTGCGCTTGTAGACCTGTCGGTGAAAGGTAATTCCAGTTAAAAGGCAATTAATAATAATAATAATAATAATAATAATAATAAACATCAAGCCAATCATTCACTTATTTTGTTTTGCTATTTCATCAAAGATTTAGAATCAAAATATTGCCCAAAAACTTAAATCTGTACAGCAAGGAATGGTCAAATAGGTCTAACCAACCATTGCAAGATTACAGCATACATAAAAGTTCCAACAATTGATACAACAATCTAAGGGAACAAAGTAAAACTCGATGGTTGTGCATTTGCAGAAAGGATTGATAGATTACAACCTCATCAAGCTAGTTTGATATCAAATTCGCACTACAAAATAATAGAAGGATTGAAGGAACTAAAGACTACCACTGTCCCCCAATAAATAAATAGAAAAGAGAAAGTAGCAGAGCCAAAAAACAGAAATGTGAACTTCTGTCTTGCTAAATCAGTAAATGCATTAGTGTTACAGAAATCGCAACAATCATAAATTACTAGACTGTAGAGGAGAAAAAACACATTCACAGTTACTAAACTGAAATACCAACATAAACTAGTCAGAATAAATTTCTGAAATCTATAATAAGTTTACAAGGCTGATGTTCAATGCAATCAACTTTGTTAATGAACTTAATGCAATAACATCCATCAAGCGAAATTTCGTGGGGCTAAATAGTTACCTCCACTAGAGGAGCATCAGAACTTTCAGACTCCTTAGACAAGGTAAATAACTTAATCCTCATTAAATCATATACATACAGCAGGTAGTGTGTATCTTCTCTGGCATATCTGTGTCATGAGAAAAACAGTTCATTAGATTACAACAAATAGTTTGCCCATGAATATACAAGCAACTATCATAGAAGACCTTCGACCTATAACCAGCAGTAAGAAATCATAACCAAGCTAAAAGATTAGACTGCTGTTTCCTCTGTTTTATCCATTTACTTTCTTGGGAGGGGAGAGGGGAGAACCAAACACAATCAGAGTCGTCATAATGCTTTCACTACTAATGCACGGTTGTGAACAATATATTACAGTGAGTAGTATACACCATCTCCAGAGAGATATCTAAAGCACAATTTAGGCCTACTTGTCATAACTTTCCAGATAAACCCCTTACAAATGATATATCTAGTCAGCTTAGGTATGCTCAAGTCCAAGCAACTAGCTTCATGGTTGTCAAGCTTTAACATTAACTCTTAAATTTTTGAATCCACGATTTTAGGTCCACAAATCGAGCCATCCCACTTCAAGTCTTGGACTTAGGTAAACTTAAAGTGACAAAACAGGATTGGGTAAGATTGTGTAAACTCATGAGTTGAAGGGAGAGTTGGTGAGTTCATTATCCTAGTCCAAATTTGGCCTCCCAAGGACCAAAATTTAGTGTTTTGCAGTGGATATCAACGCAGCACACCAAAAACCAAAAGAAAGGTTTTTCTCAAAATCATTTCTGGTTAGGGCGCCCAAAATCAAAGAGAGACCAGAGATGTGATAACACAAGAGACCCTCTTCCAAACCACAGCATCCAGCAGCTCCCATTGTAGCAGACCAGAGACATTAGAGCAGCACCCATGTTGCAGGCTCACAACTCAGGTGCTTCACCATTGCAGCTCTGGTCGATGCTGCACAAAGGTCCCAAGTCTCAGCAGTCAGCAAGCTCCAACTCAAAGCTGCAAGCAGGTCTCCACTCGTTATGGTCTTGCCACTCTACTACCCATATGCAGGTCTCCATTCCTTGCTGTTTGATTGCTCTGTTCTTGGCTGCTTCATTTTTGTATTTTCTCTGATCCTACACTTGTATTATCGGCTGCCATCCTCTGTTTAGCTTGCTTTGTGCTAGGTTCTGCTTGGCTTCCTTTGAGGATTAATACCAACCTGTCCTGCTTTATTATGAAGTTGCAAGCAAGGTCTAGACTTTAAATTTTTGCTTTATTATGAATTTTATTATATTATGTTTGGATATTATGTGTTTTTTAATATTATTTTCAAGATAGTATACTCTTATGAGTCGAGTTACCCTAAGCTCCACAAGCTTAGGTAAACACGAAAGTTTGAAAACACTGACTAGCTCATGTGAACATCGTTAGCATTGAAGGAGCAAACTGCAGATTGTAAGCTTCATTATGAATCATGACACTTATGTCTGTATCAGCAAGGAAAAGGGTTGATTTTTCTTAAAACACATAACAAATTCTGTAGTCTCAAATCAATTGCAGATAAACCCCACCCAAATACAAGGAAAATGGCAACTAACCTAGCCTAGGACTGCCAGATTTCATGAATTCTTAGTTTGCAAACGAGTCCCCACAAACCAAAACATATTTAAAATCCAGCAACACGGAGAGAATAGAATCAGCCAAAAAAAAAACACAGGAAGGACCACGGAAGGATCAAATGTGATAAGTTCTAAACACAATTGTACCTTAGCATCTCATCAGGAAGAGGACGTAATCTCCAATCTGCATTCTGGTATCTGCAAGGAGTTTACTTTGTAAACCTTCCGGTACATAGATTAGAGAAAAAAGAGTTATCATGCCACAGGAAATAGAAAAGCATCTGACTTGAGAAAATGGACGGAGGAACTAATTCCAAAAGAGTTTAGTTTTGATAGACTACTAGCGTAAAGTATTATACACTGTTAACCAATCAAATATTAGCTTATGTAAAACTTTTAAGGTAGTTATTGCAAGAATTAAAATATTTTTAATTACTTGGCAATACATAATTAGATAACCGTGTAAAAAAAAATGTTACACTAATTGCGTATCAAAATTAAATGCATTCCAAAGGGTAACTAAAGTGAAATATAAATACAACATACTCTTTGTTTGCAGTAACCTCACAAAAGTGATGCAGTAGATACTCCAAACTATTTCTCTCCAATTTTAACACCTTTGAAGCCTAAGCAATGCAATCGAAATACATTAGTCTTTTTTGATGAAAAGGAGAGAGAAATATTATTGCTAACATGCAGTCAAAGGAACATGGATTATGGCAACAACAACTATAGGCAAAAGAACTTGCAGACATTGTCTCACCATTTGTCATGCTGCAGAACAAATCAATACATTATGTGCTTGTTTGGATGCCATTATTTTGATAAAAAAAAAGGATCTTTCTTTAATAAAAAAAGTACTTTTGGTTTTTTTTTTTTTTAAAATATGTTTGCGTCAAATTTTTTAGTAAAAGCAAAATCACTAGAAAAAGCACAAAAAGATCCTTTTTGAGAAGCTACCATTTTCATCTTCTAGAAAACGATCATTTTTATAACATATAAAAGATGTTTAGAGATAAAAGAAGATCTTCTAATATTACATTCAAACATAAATTATTTTTACATCCAAACATAAAATAACTTTTACTTTTTCAAAAAGATCTTTTAAACAAAAGATAATTTTAAAAAAGATCTTTTTATAGAAGATCATCCAAACCAGCCCTATGAATACATCAAAACCGAAACACTCAGATGCAATTGATACAGAAATATTTAATATGTAATATAATAAACAATTTCAACCATCTAAAGCACCGTTTGTTTTAACGTTGGGAGGTGGCAATCGTCCATTTGAAATAAGTATGTATAACTTTGAGAAAAAAGTGCACTGGGAAGCTCAATTTTTAATTTTACAATGACAAGAATGCCAACCAAACAAGCACTAACTCAATATACAATTTTCTTTCCTTGATAAGTAAATACGGGAAGTAATAACAATATTGAATAGCAAACTTTATAACAAACCTGGCCAGTGTCAAACAAATTACAAATGTAAATGCCAAAATCTCGTTGAAGCCACACAATATCTCGATCCGCACCATGCATGACCTAATTAAACATAAATAGGGTCAACAGAACATTGCAAATAAATATGTTGAATAGAAAGAAACACCAACCATATGCAACTGACCTTCCTCTTGGAAGGATCCTTGAAGACTTCCCTTAGATAGGGCCCAACATGAATACGGAGTTTCAAAGTGTCTACGACAAAATCTTCAGACCTTGTTGAGATTTGCATCAGACAAGTCAAACCTTGGAAAGACCTATATTGATTATGCTCCAAATCAACCTAAGTACTCCAAGTCAAGACCAAAAAATCAAGTCGAGAATTCAATGAAAGGAAGGGATGGAAAAGTAACAACAGAGGAGAATATCAGTTTAACAACCAAATGCAATAAAAATAGACAGCACCAAGAGGCAAACAAAAAATTAAAGAACTCCATACTCCAAAGTACTAAAGCTAGATAAAATAATATATATCTCCTTGCAATCAGCAGGAAAAAAAAACCCCAACCAACACAGATTATGATCACAACAAAAGAAACATAAATCCAAACAAAAATGCAGCAATCATGTTTTCAATACAAGTTAAGCATGCCTCTATCTTAGCCTACTCAGCAATCATGAGCAAAAACATAAAGAAAGGCATAACGACAGTTCACTTTTGTCGGTGGATTACTCTCCTAAAAACTTAAGCTATTAGGTGAAGGCTCCTGAATAGCTTTATTAATTATTACATATCCAACATGGCCTCTCACACTAGAGCCCTTGCAGGCTTTAAGCGTAGACAATGCACATTCCGGCTTCTAACATGTTCTTAAATTCAACTATTTAATTGAGGAATAAGGCAGCAAGGAAAGAACACCAGACAACTTCTGCCAAGGAGGCTCAAATACCATGCCGAGAACCATCTCTCCTAAATGCTTAAGCTTTGATTTGAAGGATCATTAATGGCTTTCTAATATATCTAATGACTTTCATGTATGAAACAAATTAATTTGCATGAAATGCTAGAGCATAAGACAAATGGTCCAGAATATGAGCACAGCCCATCATCCACTTACACTTGCTCTCCAAAACATGAAGTTTCTAAGGTAAATCCAAGAGTTTGGCGTCAAGAACAGTTCAATATAAAAAAGAATTGAAATTTTATTTTAAGAATTTTCTTTCTCTAAACTGAGAAGGGACTAAAACAGAGGTAGATACCAGACTGCCCAGAAATGTGTCACGATTTATGCTACTAAGATTAAGAGTTTAAAGTGACTGATCATTTATCACGGACCATTACAGTTGCATACATCAAAAACAATAATCTATTTCTATAACTGATCATGAAGAAAGCTTCACAATAAAACTTCATGAATAGTGATAATGTTTTACCGCAAATTCATCAACAGAACGCAGCTTAGCAGCCAACTCCTTCAAACCTTTGACGTCTTCCACAAGCTTGAAAGGGGTGCTTTCTAGTGAGGGAGGCTTCACCGGCACAAGATCCCCAAGATCATTATCAACAAAGTCCAAAACAGAGAGTTTTTCCTGGAATAAAACATTAGTAATCGATTAATACGAACCTATAAAGAGCCAAATAAAACAACAAAACATGACCAAAGCACAATGGAGCATGCAAAGTTGGATGAGTATATTCAAGAACGTATAATTTTTGCATAAGACCACATAATTCTCTACATCCCTTAAATAAAATAAAAGAAACAAACATTTCAGAAAGTTATTAGGTTCTTACAACATTAATGAAAACAAACATTACAGAACACGATTATACGTGTGCAAGCATGTACACGTGTGCGCATGCACACAGTATCAAAGCACTCCACAAGTCAAAAAGGCAATATATGTGTGATTCCCCCAAACTTATTAACATTCTCATTCAATCTTGATATATTAGGGGGAAAAATAACAGCAGATAATAATCCAATATTATATAACATACATCCCCCAACATAAAACATCAATAAGAACACAGCAACAGCAACCAAGTTACTTGCTTCATGACCTTATATATACTGATACTCGACCATTTATTTGTCTAAGCCATGAATTAGCCTTAGAAAATAAAAATAAAAATAAATAGAGACCTACCTACCTCTGAAAACTAGCTCTTTCAGCATAAGCAGCGGCCGATAACCATAATAAACGATGGCTATTTGGCCAATTGTAATCATAACCATATTCTTCTATTCTCAGTCAAAAAGAAAAAATCACCTTCACACAAAATTGGTAAAAATCCAAAAGAGAAAGGGGGGGAAAGGAGGACAGAGGGTGGGTTGCAATACTGAGTGAAAAAACTTCTTTACACTATCATGTATTAACGTACTGCCAAATTAAGTTTGATTATCACAACCACCATCATTGCACAAAAGCGCATCAAATTTAAACAAAACATAAACAAGAAACTATCAACAAAGCCGGAGAGTGGACTATCAACAAACCAGTGGATGAATAAACCTCTGACCATCATCACTCCTCTCCAGCCAAACATGCTCAAAAGGCACGTTCGAATTGTTAACCAGAATGTTATACTCCTCCTGAGGCCTCCGAATTGTCGGTATGTGAAACGGAACCTTCGGCTTTGGGCCTGCCGTCTTCTTATCTTTCGTCGCCACCTTAACACCCGACGCCGCCGCCAAACTAGTCTCCGAATCCATTGTCACTTTCCCTGAAGACCCCAAACGACCGCCCCCTTTCTTCTTCTTCCCACAAACCAACTGAAACCCGTCGTCCGAACCCTCCGCCGCCGCGCAACTCGCCGGACGCCCCGTCTCCTCCTCCTCCTGCCGGACCCTCCGGAACTCGTCCGCCGACATGTCGAACCGCTCCAAAACGTCGTCGTTCACGTTCACCAGCCAGTCATAGGCGTCGTCGACGTCGGCCGGGAATGTCGCCGCCGCCTCCCTCCCCCAGGCGTTCGCAGAGGCGCCGATGGCTTCGAGAATCGACTGCGATTCCCTCGCGATTTCCTCGATTGGGACCTTGAATTCGTCGAAGTTGCGGTAGAAGTGGAAGTCCTTGTCGGAAGGGATGCACCGCGAGGAAGCAGAGAGCTTGGCGATTGAGGAGGAGAGAGGGCCCACAGTTAGGGTTTGCAGGGTCCGGGCCTTCGGTGTGGCGTGAGGCTGGTCGTGATCGACGTTCATGGTGGCGCCGTGGATCACGAGAGAGATCGGTGGGCGTAGATTGGGGTTTTAGGGTTAGGGTTTTAGGAGCTTAGCAGCGTCGTCACCATTGCCAAAGACACTGCGTCTTGTTTTGCTTTATTACTGAAAACGTGAGAAAGTGGAGAGCGGCTGGGTCTATATACCTGCGTGTTCACGTAGCAGAAGGAGACTGCACGTGCCAATTAAAGACTGAAATCTCGACCTGATTAAAGATAATATGCCAGAAATATGGCGTGTTCGTTTCAATTTTTTTAAAAATAATTTTAAAATTTAAATTTTATATATAATTAAAAATATTAAAAATTAATTTTTTTTAAAAGTTATTTTTTTTAATTTTAAGAAAAAAATTAAAAATAGATTTTTTAAGATATAATTATTTTTAAAAAATTATTTAAATATATAAAAATTAATTTTTTTAATGAAAAAGGTAATTTTTTTGTCAAAATAATATCAAATAAATACACCTTATAATAGAGAATGATCATAAACTTGAAAAATTATTTGGGGTGTCTATAGGAGCGAGTAGACCCAACTAATTGACCCAACTTAACCCAATGACAAATTTTAAGGTCAGGTCGAATAGTTAGGTTAGTTCAAGCAAAAATTAACCAACCTGTCTTTTTATTAGGTTGGGTATCAGGTATGAGAGTAATACATGTATACCCAACCTAACTACCTAATAATATATATTTTCAATACACACACCTACACCTAGGCCCATTAAAAACCTTAACCACATTTATTATTTCTGAGTGCCCCTATCGCTTATTATCATCATCTTGTCTAAGCCGCCCTTTCCCTTTCTTTCGACTTTCCTCCATCCTCCTTCTTCCTTTAACCACCATTGTGCTATATCATCACCACACAACTAGCTAGACTGCCGTCGCCTTCCTGCCACCCATCACATGATCAACACCCCTCGTTCATGATGCAACAAGCCAACAACCACCCTCCTCAAAGTTGCAACAATCACCATCGCAAACACAGCCTCCCTCATCCACCATGACAGATCACTGCTTCATGCTTCATCACCATTTTCTTCAAATCCCATTTTCTTCTTTTTTTGTTTTCTTTCATCTATTAGACTTCTCATTATGGAAAAGTATAACACCCTCTCAAGTATAGTACTATGCTTAAGTCATAATACCCCACCTAGGAGTTATTGCTGTCACTTAATGGGACCTTGTCTGGCATCAACCTTCGACCACCTTCAATCGTACTGGTCAACTCCACCTCGGAGGACCTTCTTTGAACTTCTGAACTATCTGGAGATAACACGGAAATAAACATAGGAGTGAGAATTATAAATTCTCAGTAGGATTCATTAAACTACCATATGCTGTGTCATCGTTATTATTTCCAGCTGCTTCGGTTTATTATGAAAAATATGAGCATGTTAAATAGACTATTCAGTTTTATAGTTTGAAAATATATTGTCCGAAGCAGAGTTCATTTTATTCACGTACTTAAGTCACATTGGCAATATTTCATATTTAGAATAATAATCACAGCATAAGTAGATAGAATAGTCTTCGCATTAATAAAACATGGGATATAATTATGCAAATACTTATACTTGAATTCATGCAAATGCACTAGTGTTTTTCTTTAATTTTCTTTGCTTTCTTTTCTTGGCACACCTAGGTGTTATGTATCGCCGTCATTAGGGTGCTTGCATATGTTTTAATCTTTAGTCTTTACTGCCTTTGGGTAGTCTGACCTAGGAGTGAGCTTAACTTGTGACCGTCGTCACACAGTGCTGACCCGCAAGGGGACCCACATGCCTCTAGTCTTGGAGAGATCTCATTTTGGCCACGTGCCTCTAAATTGAAGGGATCTCTCTTAGTCACATGCCTCAAGAATAGAGGAATCTCAACTGAGCACTTGCCTTCAATGTAGAGGGATCTCATCTGACCATGTGCCTCCAAGGTAGAGAGATCTCATAGTTTTATACTACCTTCACAAACAGGGACCCAATTAGTTGCCTCCAAGTGAAGGGACCCAATCTTATCTTATTTAACTGCCTTTATAAGGAGAGATCTCATAACTGCCTCCAGGTGAAAGGATCCACATTTAATATATTCATATCCTTTCATTCTCATATATAATCATGCATAGATATGCTAAATGCACTCATACATATGCTTCATCATTTACTTTCATATATTCTTGCATATAGAATTTCATGTTCATATCATGAATATTCATAACAGAAACTATCATAATTTCATAAAATTCTACCGAAAATTCGGCAGTATAACGGATCAAGTTCACTTCCCATAAATAGTGCCAGTACTCAGAACACCAACTTTTCAGAGAAATCATAACACTTTGTTCATATTTCAAACATCAAATTCATGGCACAATTACTGCAATTAAAACATGGTTGCTGTCTCAATATTTGCATTCAACCCAATTTTTGTAAATCAGCCACAATTTCTATTTAACCTATCTGGCCTCAATTTTGGATATGTTAGAGTGTTATGTGTTTATTTTCTAACCTCTTTAGTCCCATCTAATTTTGATAAATACAACTCAAGTTATTTAAGTTTCATCCCGACCTATCCTGTAGCTGGCCAGAATTGCACATTTAAAAGTAAAATTCCACTAAAAATCAAAAACCAGTTCAAATCATACGAAATTGGTTTCATATTAAAGCTAACAGGACAAGTTTTCATTTGCAACAAGTTCCATTTCATTTGCTTTAGTAGAGCTCGAGTTATAAGCCCCGAAATTTGACCTTCTTGAACTGTCCTATTTTGGCCTAGTTTGGATATAGGGTAACTTCCTCTAACCGCTGGGAGCAAACAGGACTGTATCTAACTCTAAAATTTTTATGGGATATTCTCCTATGTGTAAGCTTTCTAACAAAGTTAGTTTCATTCAATTTCAAGTTCTATGGGGCAAGTTTTGCCCTGAACAACCTAGTCTGCTCAGAATTAAACTCAAAAACCTAGGTCAAACTTCAAAAATTCATATCTCTCTCAATACTAATCCAACGGCCTTATATTATATATGTATGGAAAGCCCTGAATGTCTAGTTTCACGTAAAAATAGTTTCATCAAATAAAAATAGCTGTAGGCAGAGTCGTACACTCTGCCGTACGGACTGCCGTAGGTTTTTCACCTAGACAGCATCCTAATTCTCCACTTCTTCTAGTTTTCTCCTTCTAACTTCAATTCCAACTCGAAATTTCATGTTAATCCAACCATAAACCATCAAATACATCCAATACATCATCAAATAAATGAAGAAAAGTGAAATTTTATGTAGCCACAATTCAGAGAAATCAAGAACAGAAATTGAATCCTACCTCTAGATTGTTGTATATGTTGGCTAGGTGAAAGTTTTGATGAAGAGGATGGATGGGGCTTGAAGATAGAAGAGGAAGAAGATAGAATGGATGAAGAATGGAGGAGAAGGCAGCTGGAGCTTTGGTCGCCCAAAAAAATGAGAGAAAGAATGGAAATATTGAAATTATATAGAGCTAGGTAGTTGAATCTCTCAAATCCTATTGGTTGCCACATGAGTGGTAATTAGATGAGCTAAGTTCCCTCATTCTTTTGTGGCTGAGTGGCTCCAACCTTTGGAGATGAAGTAGCTAAATTTTTAGCCATTAAACTTAGTGTTTTGATGTAATAAATTTGGTTATTTGGTCCCGACAGTTTAAAATACTGAATTCTACTCGATTTTCTCTAAACCGGCAAAACGATTAGGAAGAATTTTATGAGGTTTACTATGTTTCTATTTTAATTGTTTCTAATCCAATTCTCTCTAATTAACTCTTAATTAACCTTTCACTAACGTCTAATTAATTCTACACATTCAATAAAGTCAGATAAATCGATTAATAACGTATATTAAACTTAGCGTAATTCCGGACATTATACTAAATAATTTCTCACAGTATTTTACATAACAATCTAAATATTATTTAGCCCTAATATTTATAATTCATCCCTAATTACTCTTATTTTTCTAATAAATTGATTAACAGCACAAATCAATTACATTGTTTCTTTGGAATTGTTATCTTTTCACTTTTTCGTAAATCCTTTAATATTTTCTGTTTGGTTTTCGTAACTAATGGCATTTTTGTTATTATGGGAAAATCTTGGGTCATCCCATGTCATTTCACATATAGATACCTCCATGGCTCAATCAACCGAGGTTTAGGTTTCTACGTTTTTGCTATGTGATTTTGCTTCGTTTAAAACCTTATCCTACTAATCCTATTGATATAAGGATCTAAAAGATATTTTCTAAAAAGTTCAGGGGCAAGACTGTAAATAATAAAAATTTACCCAAAGACGTTTTCATTATTTCCTATAACGTTATATGGGGATGTTACAAAAAGTAAGGTGTTTTAAGATTTATTTGTTTATAATGATGGATTGAAGGGATTGTTATATGCTTTTATAGATTTGTTTATAGTGGTTTTAAAAATTACTTTGATGCTCCTTTTTCTTTATTTAAAAAAAAAAAGCTAAACCCAACCACTTGATCTAATCCAACTCGAATTTGATCTAGTTCGGTCAATTCGAGTTGCTCAATTTTTTTTTAAAGAATGCGACCCAACCAAATCTAATTTCAAATGATTGGTTTGGTTTTTATTTTTCTATGAACCCAACCCTACCTAACTCATGAATACCCTTACTAAATAAAATAAATGTAGTATAAAATATAATCTATTATTCTTATTTTATATAAAAACTACGAACCCAACCCTATGTAACTCATGAATACACTTATTAAATAAAGTAAATGTAGTATAAAATAAAATCTGTTGTTCTTATTTTATATGAAAATAAGTTAATTTTTAATTAAATGATATTTGATTTTAAACTAATTTAAAATTTAATATATATTGTTTGGTATATGAAATCATTAAAAATAAATTTTTAATTATAAACAAGTAAATACTTATAATTATAACAAGTAAAATTATTTTCACAAGTTGTTAATATTATTAAAATTCATAATCAAAATTAACTACAAGAAAATCACAAATTTATAGGGGTCAAATCTATCGCAAATATTGCGTCTACAATGGACTTGCAGCAAACTCCAATTTACTGTAAATATGTTAGAAGCAAACTAGTTTGTGGTAGACTTTCACTTGCAAATTTTATAGCAGACATTCACTTGCAGATTTGCGGCAAACTTTTCCTCACAAAAGCATGTTCATCGAAAATAGTTAGAACAATATAATGAAATTAAAAACATGCAACAATCAAATATAACTCAATACATCAACTTCTCAACAATCTAGTATAACTCAATACAAAAAAAGAGCAAGGGACATAACAAAGCTCTAACAATTATCGAACATTTCTCAATAATTAACAAAGTTTTACACAATATCTTTGTATGTCAATCCCACAAATTTAGCAATATTTATCATAAGATTTAACAAAATATTAAAAAAATATTTATCAAAATATTAACATTTACCAATATTTATCAAAATATTAAACTTAAAAAAACAAAAATCTAGTAGTTGACAATTTGGCAGGCAGCAACAGCGGTTCCTACAGACCATGGTCGGTGGTCGATCACGATTTCGATGGGGCAGTGAGTGGTTGTGTAGGAGGAGGAGAAAAGAAAAAGAATGTTTATGTGGGTAGAGGAGAGAAAAAGAAGAGAAGAAAGAAGAAGAAGAGTGTTGGTGTAGGAAGAGACGAAAAGTAGAGAAGAAGAAAAGAAGAAGAAGAGAAGAATGAGAGTCTCAGAGTGTGTGTGTGTGTGAACAAGTCCACCGCAAACTTTTCAATTTTATGCATTTGCCACTGTAAACTGCCGTCCACTGCAAGTCCTCCGCAATTTGTGGTGGATGTAACATCCCCACTTTCGTAAATAGAACGTAATGGAAACTTTGAATTATTTCCCTTAGGAGTGTAAGAATTTCTTAGGCAGCGTTATACCATAATGATCTTCACACTCAGAATTATAGGGTAGTGTAACACTACCGTTGAAAATATGGCACTGCCATATGTTAAAAATTAGAAAATGACAAAAGTACCCCTATAAACTCTTATTAATTGCAGTGATGTCCAGAATTTTTAGAAATTATATTTTGACCCCAAAGACTTATTCCCACAATAACCCTAAAAATTTTCATAAAATGAGCTTTATGTCCCCACATCTGTAGAATTAGCGGAATGAAATTTTAAACAAAGCAAAATCACGTAGTGAAACCGTAGAAGTTTAAATCTCTGCCAATTGGGCCATGGAGGCAGTCTGGTGTGAAATGATGTGGGGTGTCCCTGGACTTGCTCAAAATTACAGAAATGTCATTAGCTACAGAAAATAGAAAAGAGAAAGGTTCTAAATTTGCAAAATGTTTAATTTATATCGTTGGTCGATTTATTCAATTTTTATTAACTAAGGTTAATTGGAAAGTAATTAAAGGATAATTAGGAGTTAATTGAATATTAATTAGAGATATTAGGCTTAAGAAAATTAGAATAGACATATAGAAAATTTTACAAAGTTATTTAGTAACATTTAACTGGTTTGGAGAAAATCGATAAGATTTCGGTATTTTAAATTGTCGGAACCGGACCAATAGAAATTATATTGTGAAAACCCTAGGATGGATGGCCAAGATTTAGCCACCACACCCTCACAAGTGGCGCCACCAATAGCCATGAAGAGGGAAGCCAAGCTAAGTTTGAATGAGGATTGAAGTCCACTAATCAAAAGCTAACTTCCTTCAAAAGTTTTCATTTTTTTTCTTCCTTCTCCCCTCAAATTTTCGGCCTCCCCACAATAGATGTAGACCAGGCTCATTTTCCAACATTCCTTCATCTTCTTCCACTTCCTCTCATCCCCAAGCTCAAGCTCCAACCATCAACTTCACTTCAAGATCAAATTCCACCAAGATTTCACACCACCAAGGTAGGAATCTCAACTTTCTCCTTCTTTTCTTTGAATTGGGGCTGCCTAGGGTCCCTTGTTCATCCATTATTCTGATGTTGTGATGGGTGGGGATGGTGAATTAAGGCTGGTTTAAGGTGTATATATGAGTTTGAATTGAAGATTGGATGGATTGATTTAAGGAAAACATGAATCCAAGAAGAATTCAAGAAGCTATTAGGTTTTTCCCTCGACAATTTGTACAGCGGAGTATAAGGCTCAAACTACAGTCATTTAAATTTGATGAATCTATTTTTATATGAAACTAGACATTCAGGGCTTTCCATAGATATAAAATATAAGGCCATTGGATTAGTATAGAATTAGTTATGAATTTTTGAAGTTTGACCTAGAAATTTGGATTCTCATTTGGGCAGTATGAGTTAAGAAGGGTGTAACTCACCCTACACAACTCTAAATTGAGTGAAACTAATGCTATTTGAAAGCTAACATATAACGTAATATCCCATAAAAATTTCAAAGCCAGATTCGTTGTCAATTATTTCCAGCACATCAATGAATTTACCTTAAGTTCAAATTAGGGTGGAATAGGGCAGTCCAGTAGGGTCAAGTTACGAGGCTTATATATCAAAATATACTCATGCAAATGATATGCAACTTATTTCATTTGAAAGCTTGTTCTGTTAGCTTTAAATTGATAGAAATTTCGTATGATTTTACCTAAATTTCTATTTTTAGTGAATTTTCACTTATAAGGGTGCATTTCTGGGTAAGTACAGGGCAGTCTGAGGTAAAATACTAATAACTTGAGTTATACAAATCAAAATGAGATGGGACAAAAAGAGTTGGAAACTAGACACATATAGCTATGATATATCCAAAATTTAGGTTTAAATGAGTTGAATTGGACTAAAGGTGGATTATACAAAATTCGGGCAGAATAGGATGAAGTAAGTAGAAAACTCTATTGATGTTTGTATTGACTTTGATGAATGATATTGTGAATATATAATTGCTGTTCCATATTGATTTGCATGTTTGAATGATTTTACTAGTAGTCTGGCACTATTCATGGGGAAGCGGACTCGATCCATTATGCTGCCGAATTTTCGGCAGGAGTTTATGAGGACTTATATTATGAATAATTGTGCTAAGATTATAAGGATACATGTGTTCATATGAATGCCATGTCTATGAAAATCATGCATGCAAATAGGATTAAGGAATGATATGGGATATATGTATGAACGCATAGAGCATTCACGTGCATAATTATATCTAAGAGTATTAAAAGATTATAAGGACTTGCAAGAGGGACGTACCAAGCTACCACGTGAGATATGGCATAGACTCAGCTAGCGTGAGCCAGAGCAGTACTGTCTAATACTTGGGCCAGCCCTTGACCAGAATTAAGGGGAATAGACCGATGCGAGGGTCGGGGAAAGTAAACCCGTCACTCATGTATAGGTACGAGCTCGAATCTGAAAAGCAGGCTATTACCCAGGGGTGAGAGAGGCCATTCACCTTGGGGGACCAAGTACAGAAAAAGAAGATTAAGTTACAAGTTAAAGAAAGAAATGAATTAAGTCAAGTACACTTGCATTCAGTCAAGTACAAGCATCTATATGTGCATCTCTAACTATCTCATTATATCATGATGTTATTATGATTCTTACTGAAGTATATTACACTATTCGTGTTTCTATATCTGTCATATAATATGCCAAGTGGTTGTTAAAATATAACCCGCTTTGAGAAAGATGTTTTCAACTTAAAATCGAACCACTGCTTGTGTATGTGTGCTCGCATTTTCATAAGAAATCGAAGTAGTTAGAATGTTTTATGATGGCACTGTATGAGTAATAGTTCGAGTTTACCTACTGAGAACCTTAGGTTCTCCCTGCCTGCTTGTATGTTTTTCTTTTCCATAAACATTCTAGTGCCAAGGCTAAAATTTAATAACGAGGCAAAAATCCTGGGGGATTCATCATGCAAGACTCAGGCATAAGTAGACCTAAGAGACTATAGAGACCGGCTAAAGTCAGTGAGGGCGACAGCTGCAGTGTGAAAGTAGTTTCTATGTATAATGTTAGCTATAAAACTTTTTCTTAAAATGTAATTATTTTATTCTATATGTATCAGAAATTACGAAATTTATGAACTATATTCAGTAATAAAGTGTGCAGTTAAAGGGCCATGTATTGTATTTTTCGCATTTTAAAGATTCTCTTAGCACAGTGATAACCTCTGAATATAACTCCATGACTCGAGCATGGCTTATATATTAAAGTGGATATGAATCCGCCACAAAATTTCTATCGATTTTTCTTGTAGTGATTTTTTTTAAATAAATAAATTTTGAATATGAATAATAAATACATGTAGTAAATCAGCTTGATGGGCTCCTAGCTCGGCCCAATGACCATAAGCTTGGAACCGTTGAGAAGCTATTGGACAGAGCATTGCTCAATAACAGATCAACAACCCATATTAGAGAGTCGTGCCTTAGGCTCAATGCCAAGAATCTCATGATCCTAGGAACAATCCCGTGATACTTAGAATAAGGCTTATTAGGAGTAACAACTCTGCAGTAGAAGATCCTCCTTCTAAATTTTAAAATATGAGCCTCCACCAAGGACCTAGGTAAGCACAAATTCCCTTTTTACTCCTTAAGAGAAGGATAAACACAAATTTGAGTGTTAAAGTCTTTTGTGGATCTTCACCAATGTCAAGTAGAGCTTGGATCAAGGATGAACTTATTTGCCTCACCATCCCAAGTCAAAACATTGGCCGGTGCCCACCTTGGGACCAACAAAGCATGCCTTCCCTACCATGGCTATAACCAAGCCTCTAGATGACAACACAAACAACATGAATAACTTCAATGTAATTGATCCCACTATTAACACATTACTTTATGTAACATCCCAACTTTTCTTTAATATATAACATATTAGATTCTAATAGGCAGGGTGAGAATTGCTCAGACTGTCATTTGCCAAAATGATCCTCACTCTAAGAATAATAGGGTGGTATGACCCTTTCGTTGAAATTATGCTACTACTATATAGTTTTAATTAGGATGACAAAAATGCCCTTAATAACTTAATTGCATGAAGGACCTTGAACTTTTGTATGATTATAAAAATACCTTAGTATTTTCATTAATTATAATTAGGCCCTAAACTTTTAGAAAATTACATTTTGGTCCTTGTACCTTAAATTTAGTGGAAAAAGGTGTTTAAACATAACACTGTTAGGCAAAATAGCCATAGAAAACCCAAAACTCAAGCCTAGAGCTATTAAATTAGGAAATGACATGAAATGCTCCTGTGATTGCTAAGAATTATGTAAATGCCATTAGTTACAGAGAAAAAAATTTACAACAAAATTTCTAACAAAAAAAAAATATAGAAAACCAAAAAGGGCTTATGGAAGGCCAAAAACTTTTGAAAGTTCACAAAAAATTTTAGAATAATTATAAATACATTTTTAACATGATTTCAAGTAAAATAAATAATTTTTCGCCATTTTGAATAATATTTGTATAATTGCACAAAACAACAACTTCTAGGTGCAAAAAGGCCTCAAAAAGCCTATACGATTACTTTCTTTTGTCGTAGGTGAATTTATTAGTTGAGTTTTGGATGTAGGCCTAAGGACCACAAAATTTGGGCTTGAGAAATGGGTTATAAATTGTGCACTTAGCCCACGGGGCTTTTTGAACAATAAAATGGGTAAAAAACATAAAAAAAAGGATCTAAATAACATCATAAAACCTACAAAACTAACAAAAAAGCAACCATGGGCCATTAAAACCCTTATGGACGCAACCTTCATCAACGCGCACTGTAACACCCTCCTAAGTACAGTACTATGCTTAAGTCATAGCACCACACTCAAGAGCTGTTACTGTTACCTGAGCGGACCTTATTTCACAGCAACTTCAGCCATCTTTGAAATCTTTCGAGCTATCTAGAGATAACACAGAAATAGGAGTGAGAATTTTAAATTCTTAGTAGGATTCTCTAAACCATCACACGTAGTGTCATTGTTATTATCTCCAGCTGCTTTGGTTTATTATGAAGAAGGTGATCATGCCAAATAAATTGTTCAGTTTTATAGTTTGAAAATATATTATCTATAGTAGAGTTCCTTTTATTCATACACTTAAGATATAAGAGTTATTATAAAATAAATTTACAACTCATAACTTAAATAATAGTTGCAATATATTCAAACATAATAATTTCAATATAATGAAGAAATAGAACAGATCATGCATATGCAAATACGTTTACTTGAGTTCATGCAAAATGCACTTGTGTTTCTTTAACTTTCTTTGACTTCCTTTCCTTGGCACACATAGGCGTTACGTATCGTCGTATCTAGGGTGCTTGCATATGTTTTAATCTTCAGTCTTTATTGCCCTTGGGTAGTCTGATTTAGGAGTGAGCTCAACTCGTGACCGTTGTCACATAGTACTGACCCGCAAGGGGACCCACTTGCCTCTAGGTCGGAGGGACTCAGTTGGCCATTCGCCTCCAACATAGAGGGACCCAAAAGTTTTAGCTACCTTCACAGGGAAGGACTCAATGTGCAACTGCCTCCAAGTGAAGGGACCCACATCTTTATCTTTTAACTGCCTTCACCTGGAGGGATCCAAATAATTGCCTCTAAGTTAAGGGATCTCACTATTACATAATCATGTCATCATACAAGAAACCCAAAATAAGTAGTCAAAATATAAGAAAATAACATAAAATAAAAATACCACCTAATCTCAACTATTTAACTAAAATAAAACAAAATAGTAACTAAACTAAACAACTACATCCTAAATTAAATAAAAATTAACTAAAAATATAACTTACCAAAGGGAGTTATCACAACCCCCAACTTAAGAACTTGCTTGTCCTTAAGCAAGACTCAAATCGAAGACTCAAAAACAGAAAGAAAAAAAAAAGACTCAGACAAAAACACTTAAAACAAAAGGACTCACTAGACAAAATGGCCAAGATTGAAGTCGTTGCCTATAGAATTCCTCATCACTGCTCCATAACTTAACTCAAAAGTTACCAAGGATCCAAATCTAAGTATCAAGACCGTCTAATTGTGCAATCACATTGTCAAAAGAATGGATCAAGTGTGTGTGTACAAAAGAAAAACAACAAAGAATTGACTCACCCTTTGTGTATGTAATGTTTAAGAAGAGACAAAAGCATTACATTATCCATAATTCTCTTTCTTTATTTCTAGATGAATGTCACTTAACCAAAGATCAAAAGGACTTTTTCTTAGCTTATAATGGCAGGCCAAGGTAAGGGGTAGATGGAATAGTCATTTAAGTTCAATATTTCCCTCAACTTACGGAACCCTCGCCCCTAATTCATTCTCCTTGGGGTACCCCCAACTTAGTTGCTTGGCAATCATCATGCTTTTTTTATTCAACCTTGGCATTGTATTTTTCTTGTATTGCCATTTTTTTTCTTTCTTTTTCATTACTCCTTCATTCTTTCACCCTTTTTCTCCTTCTTTCTTTCTCTTTCTATTTTTTTTTTTTTTTTTTGGTGGTAGTGTAGGTATTACCCTATTCGAATGAGTTTAGAAGCTATGACTTGAGGGTAAATATGGGATCAAAGAAGGAAAAGAAAGGAAGGGCATTAGGCTCATAGTGTGGTTCAATCCAAGAATAGGCTTTAAGGCTTAATTAGGGTGACTACGAATCAATGACAACGGGTGGGCCAATAAGGCTTAAATATGGCTACCAAACATGGCCCAAATCACTTCCAAGGCTAAGATTCACTCACATATATTTCAAGAGAGATTCACATGAACAATAATGTATGTCTCAACCTAAATAAAGCATAAAAGCATAAAGATCACCTATCCTAAGTTGCTAACTTTTATCAAAGTGGAAAAAAATGATCATTCTCAATTCAATAGTAAAAGCACAAGAAGATTTTCAAGACTTAAATCTAGATCCAAAGTTACTTAAGAGTTAACAAATAGAGCAATATTTCATATTATAGGCATAGGCAACAACAACCAATTGACAAAAAAAACAAAAACAAAAATCTTTTTGATTTTTTTTTAGCAGAAAATTGAAACTAAAAATAACTAAGAACCTAATGAGCAAAACTAACAAAAGGAAACAAGAATAAATAAGAAAGTGCAACAATGGACTTTCCCAACCCCCAACTTAAAATTATGCGTTGTTCCTAATACATGAAAATAAAATCAAAAGGGAAAGGAAAGGAAAGTTACTCCCCAACGCATGTATCTCTATTGCACGCCCCATGTGGCTTATTCCTCCACTTATGTACTTCCTAATTGCTCCCATGAACCTATAAAACAACATAAACAAAACTAAATGAATTAAAATTATTCAAAGCTAAAATTCTACCTAAATCAAAAGAAAAACTAATAAAAAAAAAATTAAAATTAAAGAAGAGTTAGAAAAGTTGGGTTGTCTCCTAATAAGCACTTTGGTTTAATGTCCCTAAGTTGTACATGGTCTTGTCATTCAAGGTGGTTCCTTCCTCTTCTTCATTGGTGCTTTGTCACCAGGGTAGCAGCTCTTTTCCCCAAGGATTAGTAAGGTAAAGGTAGACTTGAATGGCCCATGGAGAGCTTCTGATGGCTTATCAGGTGGCTTAAGATTATTATCCCCCAGTCTTTTCTTTTTCTTCCTTGCCTTGATCTTCATTAATTTAGACTTCCAAGGAGGAGTGGCATAGGATTCAAGGGTTGGGGTGCTCATATTAGCTTCCACTACATCAAACCGAAAGCAAGAGTTGGCTTCAAAAGGGGGTATGGTTGCTTCAAACACCCTGAACGTCACCTTTTCCTCTTGAACTCACAATTCGAGCTTCCCTTCTTCCACATCAATTAATGCCCTTCCAGTAGCTAAAAAAGGTCTTCCAAGGATTAATGGGATTGCTCTATCTTTCTCCATATCCAAGACAATGAAATCTATTGGGAAAATGAATTTGTCCACTTTCACTAGCAAATTCTCCAACACACCCCTTGGATATTTGATGGACCTATCTGCCAATTATAGAGACATCATTATGGGCTTCACTTCTCCAATCCCAAGCTTCCTGAAAACAGAAAAAGGCATTAAATTAATGCTAGCACCTAAATCACAAAGAGCTTTATCAAAATGAATATCACCAATATCACATAGAATAGTAAAACTCTGTGGATCTTTTAGCTTTGGAGGTAGCTTGTTTTGCAAAATAGCACTGCACTCCTCAATAAGCACTATAGTCTCATCATGCTTAAGCTTCCTTTTTTGAGATAAGATATCCTTCATAAATCTTGCATAGCTTGGTATTTGCTTACTTCCAATAGGGGGATATTAATGTGCAGTCTCTTGAATACCTCCAAGAACTTGAAATATTGCCTCTCTGTTTCCTCTTTCTTTTTCGGCTTCACCCTCTGTGGATATGGAATTGGAGGGTTATAAGCAGGAGGTGCTACATAGATAGACTTCTTCTCTTCATCTTTCACCTCCTTGCTTCGCTTCATGGAGATCTCATACTTTTTCCCTTTTGGTGTTTGTTCCTTGGCCTTAACAGATGGCTCCTCTTCCATTGGCTTCTCAGGTTCTACTAGCTCTTTCGCACTTCTTAGAGTAATTGCGTTCACTTGCTCTCTAGGATTTGTAACTGTGTTACTAGGTAAGGAACCTTGTGGTCGCTCAGATAGTTGCTCAGAGATTTGTCCCAACTGAATCTCAATGTTCCTGATTGAGGCTTCATGGTGCTTGAACTGTGCTTCAGTTCTATCCACAAAATTAGAATGAGTCTGCATGAATTATTGGAGCATTTTCTTCAGGTTAGACTTTTTCTCTTGAATAGGTGGGTTGTATGAATGCCTAGGAGCACCCTGATTCCCATGGTACTAACCGAAATGACCATAGTCTCTGTGTCCAGGAACATAACTATTGGAATGGAAATTGTGCCTTTGACCTTCATGTAATTGACTTGTTCATTAGAAGTAGGCTCTGTGGCACATTCTCCATTAGGATGATTCGTTTGGTAGAAGTTACACTGCAAGATTGGTGCTGGGGAAGTGGTACTAAGCATATCCAATTGCTTCTGAATGGCTACATTTTGGACAGAAAGGGCTTGCATCTAGGCCAAAAGGGCAATGGTAGTGTCAACTTCCAGGGCTCCCCTCTTCTGAGTTCTCTCACAAGGCTTCTGGTAATTGTTGGTAGCCATTGTTTCAAATAGCTCCCAAGACTGCTCTGGTGTCTTATTATTCAGAGAACCACCAACTGTTGCATCAACCATGATCTGTGTGGACATCAGGAGACCATTGTAGAATGTCTGGATTTGCATTTAGAATGGGATGCCATGATGTGGACACTTAGCTAACATCTCCTTGTATCTCTCCCAAGACTCATAAAAGGATTCTCCATCCACTTGCGTAAAGGAAGTGATATCATTCCTCATCTTGGCAGACTTGGTAGGAGGAAAGTACTTCTCTAAAAAATTTCTGGCCACCATATCCCGGGTAGTGAGTGTTCTTTGAGGTAGAGACTTCAACCAGGCTCTAGCCTTGTCCCTCAATGAGAAGTGAAACAATCTCAGCCGAATAGCATCATCCGTGGTACCATTAATTTTTATGGTGTCACAAATCTCTAGAAAGTTGTTGAGATGCTCCTTAGGGTCTTCACTCACTCTTCTTCTTATATTCATGTATTAAACCTCCATAACTTCTTAGTGCCATTACCCTGAGTATTTTAATTCACTACTTGCTAGTTTGATCTTTATTCTTGATTGCTACTATGTTTAGCATTGACAAAGATGATGTCTTAATTATTGATTAAAATTTGGTAATAATAACTTCTTCCTACACCATATTGTGGAAGCATGGAGTAGTCATTACTAGAACTTGCATACATGTGACAAATAGCCATTTACTATCTGGGGACAGTTTATGCTCTATCAGCACATACATATTTGTGGTTATGAGCTATTAGGATTTAGGGTATGACTTTGTTCTTGCACAGAGTGCAATGTATGTCAATCAAAATTACTTGGTCTGTCTCTTATCTTCACGTTTTTCATTCCAATCATAGTTTGAATAAGTTAAAAAAGCTTTGCTATTTATATAGAAAAGTATTATTATATTATATGTGACCAAAGCTGCATTAATTACACTTGATAAATAAATCTTATTGTTATTGAGAATAAGAGGAGATTTGATATATTAAATTATAAGTGCTTGCTTACTTGAAGATCATACTTATGGTATAATGAATTGTA
The DNA here is from genome assembly GCA_031439585.1 of Pterocarpus macrocarpus. Classification (NCBI taxonomy): domain Eukaryota; kingdom Viridiplantae; phylum Streptophyta; class Magnoliopsida; order Fabales; family Fabaceae; genus Pterocarpus; species Pterocarpus macrocarpus. Next base: position 31,539,065 of record CM062520.1, read on the forward strand.
ACTTAGTTGTGTCAACTGTCAATCTTAGCCTACATAACAATTACTGTATAGATTATTAACTTTTAGATTTAACACTCATGTCGAAACCCAAGTTAACATTTGTTATTTATTCATAATAAATTATAACTATCTGTTGCAAGATTAAAATAATTAGAAAATAGTGAATTTATCTATCTCCACTAATTTTTCATTTATTATACCACACATGCATTTGAAAAAATATAAATATTAAGCTTAGGGAGATGATCTTTGCATACTATCAAGTCAAGTTATCTTTTTCTATATTGGGTAAGTTCAACTTTTTACTCAAACAATATTAGTACTAATTTCTTTCTACTATGGCATATTATGTGTAACCACCTATTCCTTCATAAAACCATCTAAATTCATGTGGGAATGGGTAGCATGTGCCTTTCACAAAGACAGGACAAAAAACCCATCTTTACCGCCACTATGTTCATAATGATGTAGCCAAAGGATAATGTTGAAATTTTTTTGGTAAAAGAATCCCAACGGATTCTAAGCCTAGAAAAGTTGGTGCTTCTTGTGAATGTAGAATATCTTGAGGGATCCTCCTACAGCTCTGTCTTTATCGCTGTTAAGGGTTCCTAATATTTTATCAAACTTCTTGCCAATTAATATATTCTCTTAAATATCAAACTTCACAATTTAGAATTAAATATTTACTATTTTTATAGTAGACCAAGCTTTTCTCAAATCATAACAGATGTAAATATTTTGTTTAATGAAAGAACTAAACAATACTTTTTTTTCCTGGTAATCAGTTTACATGAAAAAATAAGATATGTTGATAGAAGAATAAAATAATATAATTAAAAATAGAACTATTTGTTTAACTATTTTCTATATGTACACATTAATAAAAATATTCGTTTAAACTATTTGTTTAACCAATTAGAGCACACATGAATTTGGAAAAATATTACACATAAATTTTAGACATTTCTTGTGTGGATTGATTTTGATCATGTTCAATGGCATGTTTGAAATTTTTATAAGATTTATTGTATCATGTCTAAACTTTTTTAGCATCAATTTTTGAACCATTGTTTTAATTTGGTAACAAAGATTACCTATGGTGTAGTAAGATAAAACATAATGTTCTTTTAAGTTTTGACTTACATACTTTTTTTTTTTTTTTTTTACCTAGGTTTGGTAAGTAGATGAGGGAAATGTGCATTTCTCGAGACAAGGATTATTCTAATTAGAAACCAAAAACCTCATATAAGAAAAATGGCCATTTTAAGAAAGAGGGCATAGGGGACACCTTTGCCAAATATAAATGAGCTCAAAATAACTTGAGGCTTATGAAAGAGAAGAGAATGGGAATTATAGCAATAAATGTTTAGACAAAGAGAAACTTACCAAGTCAAGTTACTACTATTCCTCACTTATTTTATGAATTTGTAAGCATGGAAAACATAGTTTTTGGTGGCTTGGTTATGACTTAAAATAATATAAGCTTCTAAAAAGGATTAAGTTATTGATTTGATTTTTTTTTTTTACTGAGAATTTTATCTCTTTCATGTTATTTTCAAATTCTTAAGGAAGCCCCGCTATAAAATAGTTTAGGAGGTGGTTTGTGAATGGATATATGTGGCTGAACTGGGAATTTACGTTTGTGTAGTCATAAGTACGGATGTCGCTATTACCCATGAACTAGTTTAGTTATGAACTATAGGATGTAGTACCTTGGAAGCTTTTGTGACATATGCACCCTTAGTGGTAAGACTTACTATAATACTTTTTGGTCATCCCCTTGGTGATGGATTTGGTGCTACATGCCTCGTTTTGCTATCTTGATAAAGTAAATGTATATAAATATGCTAAGTGTCTTGTTTTGTTAACTACCAAAAATGTTGCCTGTGTTTCTGTTAACCTATAATTATCAAGATACAAGTACTAACTAAAGTAATAAAATATGCACTATGCCAAGTATTGGCTTCTCTTTGTAGATTTTGGTAATTCTTTACGACTCATATTACTTTAATGAATAATTGAAAGTATTGGCTAAATATATTAGTACAATTAATATTAACATAGAAATGTGGGAATTGTTGAGAATGCATGTATGGTTTGACTGTTTATAATAGAGATAAGTTCACAAACACCACTGGACCTTTGATCAGACTCTAATTTTTGGTCTCATAATCTACAACAAAGTTGTGGTTTTCGATCTTCCTTGTATGTGCCTACCACTTAACACATATTTGTATTTAATTCCAATAAGTCAGTAGAAAGGTTTCTTACCCTCTGAGTCAGCCTTGGTAATTAGATTCTAGCCACTATGGTATTATTAGATAGTACAAAATAGAACTAAACAGAATACACAGATATCAGAATTTCACATAACCAATTTGAAGGTAATTTAGTGTTGAACTCTCAAAGCAGGTAGCTATTGTCATTCTCTACATTTAGTCACAAATCTACATCACATTATTTTTGGAGCATACTGCATTTTAAGCCTTATTACTTTCACTTTAGACATCCATTTAGCATGAGACCAGTGGTGTTTGAAAGCTAGGATATAAGGCTATTTTCATATAAAATTTTCAGAATTTTTGGAACTTCCCTATGATACTGATCAATTGGATTTTTATATACTTATTTTCCCTCATTCCTAGCTCATTAATTCTCTCTTGTGCCTAATTGTTTTGAATTGGACCATTTTGTATTGTTTGGATTCTGTTTGGGTTTGAGTTAAATTTTCCAGCATTAGGCGAATTCTGACACTGTTTTGGTTTTTGGGTTATATCTTAAGTTGTAGAGCTCATTTTATTGTGATTCTTGATTTGTAGAAAAGCTAAGAGATAGGCCTACAAGTTATATGAGAGGTCAGAGGCCAATTCCAGTGATAAGAAGCTAAAATTGGGCCTGGAAGTGAACTGAAGTGGTGCAGCCGCGGATTCTGAGCAGGGTGTGGTATTTGGGCCATATCTTGGCCCACAGATGTCCGATTGAGCCCATTCCAGTGGCATTTTGAAGTTGACATCCAAGGCTACAATTCTTCTTTAGAGTGGATATCCAAACGGAATCGTTTTGATAGCCAAAATGGTAGAAGAACGTTACTCATAGAATTAGTTATAATGATTTCATGTTTTTAGTGTAACTTTCTTTCTATAATTCGGATTTTAGCAAATAAGATGTCCAGATTCAAAGGAGAGAGAGAGGATTAATGTAATAATTACAATTTAATAAGTTTAGGTGGTTTTGATTCTGATTTTGGCTGATTTTTGAAGGAGGCCAAACTTGTAACTTGGAGGAATAGATTTTGGGATAGAAAATTTTTCGATTTTTGACTTCTTCTTCTTCCTTCTCTCTTCTCTCACGCCCCCCCACCTTGAAAATTTGTCTTCCTCCATTCATGGAGGAGTAAGCTTTCATCTAATCCTAGGATTCAAAGACAACATTAGCATTCTTGAGGGTTGTTGCTTCAGAGTTCATCAATTCGGTTCTTCTACTCCCTTTTTCCTTGTTTTTGATTCAATTTCGGATTTGAAGATTTTCAATCCAGTATTGTGATTAACTACTTGGTTATTTGTTTGTTTGCTTGCATATTACTCGGTTGTTTAATATTGTGACAAAACTGTTTTGACAAGTAGAATCAGGTTTCAGATTTGAACTTGGTGATTAAGTGCATTAGTGCTTGGAAATTAACACGAATTGATTAGATTCTAGAGATTTCTGAGTTTAATCATTTAAGTGTTAATCGAATATGTGAAGTTTTTCATGTGTAATGCAGAGGTCGAATTGAGGTTTCATTCGAACTTGACATTAATCAGTGACTGGTTTGTTGACATACAATTAGAACTTAATGATTGAATGAAAATAGTCTTCTTTTGATTCTTAGATTAGATGTTCCAAATTCTGTTCATTTCTTTTCTATTCATTTCAGTAATTTAAATTCCTAAACCCCCCCAATTTCTTGATCATATAACATTGTCATCACTGGAAAATGACCCGAGTTGCACTTTTACTACAATTTAGTGAAATTCGGTTTTATTGTAATTTGATCGAGCTTGGCACTCGAGTCAGATACTAGTTGACAAATGAATTTACTATAATCATGCTAATAACTGTTTCTTGGCAACTTTTGTAGTAAAATACATTCCTTTTCTATGCCCATCCATTTGATTCGCGACTTATAGTGTTTGAAAGCTAACATATAGAATTAGTTGCTAATAAAGTTTTAAAATTTTTGAAGTTGGTATGTGTTAACTTGTCACAAAAAGAAAATACCTGTTGAGAATATTGTCTCCTAACACTTAAGTTCTAGTGCATAAATTTTAGAGGTTTATGTCGTTCGAGTCTTGAGATAGACTTAAGATCAATCCTAAGGCTATCAATATCTCTGAATTTTAGAATATCCAAATCCTCCATCACACTTTGAGGGCTTGAGGTCAAATTGTTTCTCCAAGAAATTAATGTCAGATTTGCGGAAGAGTAGCTTTATAACTTGTCAAACATGAATGTCCTAACAAAATTTTTCTTTTATTACCAAAAACGATGATATTCCCTATTCTCTTTACAAAACAAGTTTTTTTTTTTTTTCAGTTTATTTCATATAACTTATATTATATAGTGATAATAACTATCTAAGCAAATCAAGCATTATGTTAAGTATGTTTGCGCCTTGCTTATATGCAATATTTGTTAATGAAACTATCCACAATACAAATTTTTAGCAACTTATGTGTGTATACCATATGATCATTGGATGACACACAAAATTGTTTTTAAAACATTCACAATTTTGATTATATAAGTTAATACCATTGATTTAATTCCAACCTCATTTAAGTTTTTTAAAATTTACCAGTATCCAAACCTTAGGTGTCTTGCCCCAGCTACCTTTCAAGAAGCCATATTCTTATATTTTTAATCTTCCCTATTAAAAACCATAAAGTCATTAGTTATTCACCAGCTAATAATCTGTGCTAAGAAGGGAGTGTTATAGGACGACTTTTACAACACTATGCAATAGACAATTATGTCAAGATTGAGTCAGGTAGGTTACAATAGATTCGATCCCATCAAAACAACATTCATACAATGGTTTACCAAGGTTTGCAAAGATACTTTGGAAGATGGAGAGATAAATGTAAGTATTTACTGCAATATTTATTATTTAAATTATGTTAAAAGTACTACTTAAATACCCATACACATTCCAATATTAATTTTAATTGTTATAGGAAATGTTGGACAAAATAATTTTGCTATTGTCGTTCATAAGGAATTGACGAGATTTGACACAATGATATCAAAATGCTGTGACTATTGTCTTGAAGGATGGTAAACATGATATTTTCTTACAATTACATGCAATTCTTCTTGGCATGAAATCAAATTGGAGCTTAGCCCTTCTTGTAACAACCTCTATCATATAAGCTATGCTCAAGTCATGGAGTTATATTAAAAGGTTGTCACTGTGCTAAGAATTCTTTAAAATGTGGAAAATATAATACACAACCCTTTAACTGCACACTTTCTTACTGACTAATAGTTCATAAATTTCGTTGTCTCTGATACATAGGGGATAAAATAATTACAATTTAAAAGAAATTGTGACTAACATAATACACAGAACTTGCTTTCGACTAGTCGCTAGCTAGCTTCAATAGTTTCTTGGTCTGGTTTGCACCCGAGTCTTGCTCAGAAAATGTCTCAGTACTCTGCCTCGTACTTAATTTCCAACTTAGGTACTGGAGTGTTTACGGAAAAGAAAAACATACAAGCAGGCAGTGAGAACCTAAGGTTCTCAGTAGGTAAACTCGAACTATTACTCATACAGTGTCATCATAAACATTCCAACCTCTTTGGTTTCTTTTAAAAATATAAGCACATATACGCAAGCAGTGGTTCAATTTTAAGTTGAAAACATCTTTCTTGAAGCGGGTTATATTTTAATAACCACTTGGCATATTATATGACAGACATAGAAACACGAATAGTGTAATATACTTCAGTAAAAATCATAATAATATCATGACATAATGAGATAATTAGAGATGCACATATAGATGCTTGTACTTGATTGTATGCAAGTGCACTTGACTTAATTTGTCTCTTTCTTTAACTTGCAACTTGATCTTGCCCTTCTGTATTTGGTTTCCCGGAGGTGAATGGCCTCTCTCACCCCTAGGTAATAGCCTGCTTTTCAGGTCCGAGCTCGTATCTATACATGAGTGATGGGTCTATTTTTCCCGACCCTCGCACCGGTTTATTCCCCTTAATTTTGGTTGAGGGTTAAACTAAGTCTTAGACAGTACGCTCTGGCCCACGCTAGCTGGGTCTATGCCATGCCTCATATGGTAGCTTGGTACATCCTTCTTACAAGTCCTTATAATCTTTTACTACCTCTTGGATATGATTATGCACGTGAATGCTCTATGCGTTCATGCATATATCTCATATCATTCCTCAATCCTATGTGCATGCATGATTTTCATAGACATGGCATTTGTATGAACACATGTATCCTTATAATCTTAGCACAATTATTCATAATATAAGTCCTCATAAACTCCTGCAAAAAATTTGGCAGCATAATGGATTGAGTTCCCTTCCCCATGAATAGGGTTAGGCTACCAAAAGAATCAATCAAGCAACAAAACCAACATAGAGCATCAAGTTTTATAATAATAATATCAATCATATAACATGTCAACATAAATACATAACTTAGGTTTTCTACTCATTCTACTCAATTCTGCCCGATTTTGTAAAATTCACCATAATTTCTATTCAATTCAGTTGGACCTATATTTTGAATATGTTATAGTTCTATGTGTCTAGTTTCCAACCCTTTTAGTCTCATCTTATTTTAATTTATGTAGCTCAAGTTATTCAAAGTTTACTTCTGTCTGCCCTACAACTAGCCAGAATTGCACTCTTAGAAGTAAAAATTCACTAAAAATAGGAAACTAGGTGAAATCATACAAAATTTATATCAAATTAAAGCTAATAGAACAAGATTTCAAATGAAAAAGTTGCATATCATTTTCATGAGTATATTTTGGGATATAAGCCCCGTAACTTGACCCTACTGGACTGGCCTATTCTAGCCCGATTTGAACTTACAGTAAATTCATTGATGTGCTGGGAATAATTGGCAATGAATCTGGCTTTGAAATTTTTATGAGATATTAACTTATATGTTAGCTTTCAAACAACGTTAGTTTCACTCAATTTAGAATTGTGTAGGGTGAGTTACACCCTTCTCAACTCATACTGCCCATATGAGAATCCAGATTTCTAGGTCAAGCTTCAAAAATTCATAACTAACTCTATACTAATCCAATGGTCTTATATCTTATATGTATGGAAAGCCTTGAATGTCTAATTTCATATAAAAATAGATTCATCAAATTTAAACAGCTGTAGGCAGAGCCGTACACTCCGCCGTATGGACCATCAAGGGGGAAAACCCTAACAGCTTCTTGAATTCTTCTTAGATTCATGTTTTCTTTAAATCAATCCATCCAATCTTCAATTCAAACTCACATATACACCTTAAACCAGCCTTAATTCATCATCCCCACCCATCACAACATCAGAATCATGGATGAACAAGGGACCCTAGGCAGCCCCAATTCAAAGAAAAGAAGGAGAAAGTTGAGATTCCTGCCTTGGTGGTGTGAAATCATGGTGGAACTTAATCTTGGAGTGAAGTTGATGGTGGGAATTTGAGCTTAGGGATAAGACGAAGTGGAAGAAGATGAAGGAAAGTGGGAAAATGAGGCTGGTCTGCCTTTATTGTGGGGAGGCTGAAAATTTAAGGGGAGAAGGAAGAAAAAAAAAAATGAAAACTTATAAAGAAACTAGCTTTTGATTGGTGGACTTCAATCCTCATTCAAACTTGGCTTGGATTCCCTCTTCATGGCTGTTGGTGGCGCCACTTATGAGGGTGTGGTGGTTGAATCTTGGCCCTCCATCCTAGGGTTTTCACAGTATAATTTCTATTAGTCCGGTTACGATAGTTTAAAATACCGAAATCTTATTGATTTCTTTTAAATCGGTAAGCCGATTTTAGAAAAATCCTATGAGGTTTCCTATAGTTCTAATCTAATTCCATCAAGTCTAATCTTTCTAAATCACACTTAATTGGCTTTAAGTGAATGCTTAATCGAATCCTAATTAATCCCAATTATTCGATGAAAATCGAACAACTTGTTAATAACGATAAAATTTTTCGGACGTTATATTCTCCACTCACTTGGCAGCCAATTGGCACCATCCATAGGGGTAGAAGTGGCTCAATTTTCAGCCACTCAAACTAGTGGTGTTAATGTGAAATTCTGTTGATTCGGTTCTGGCAGTTTAACATGTAACGACCGAAAAATTTACCGTTAACAACTGAATTATTCGATTTTTAATCAAATAAGTGAGTTTAATCAGAACTTGATTAAACATTTACTCGAAGTCAAATTAAGTGTGATTTAGATGGATTAGACTAGATAGAATTAGATTAGGAGCATAGAAAACTTCACAGAACAATTTCAAACCGATTTACCGATTTAAAGGAAATCGGTAGGATTTCGGTATTTCCATTGACGGGCTGACAGGTAGAATTTTTTCTGAGTGCCCTGGAATCAATGGCTAGGATTTAGCCAAACAACCCACCAAGTGGCGCCTTGGGAGCCCTTGATGGTGGGAAGCTCAACCAAAATCAATACTAGACTTGGATCCACCAATCAAAATCAACATAGATTCAAATATCTCACTTTTTTTTCTCTCTTTTTCCATCAGAATTTTCGTCCTCTTTCAGCAGCTGAAGCTTCTCTCTTTCTCTTCTCCTTGCTCTCATTTCTACTCCATTCTCATCCATCTTCAAGCCTCATCCCAAGCCACCACCATCTAAGACATAAATCAGCCTAAATCACTCAAGATAAGGTAGGAAATCCTACTTCTTCTTTCATTCTCTCTGATTTGGGGCTGTATGAGGAGCATGCTTAATCTGAGATTTTGATGTTTTATGGAGTGATGATGATGTTTTATGACTGATTTTGCATATGTGTTGTGATTAAAATTGGATTTGGGGACAAATAGCTTGAAGGGAGGAGACAAACCTAGAATCAGGATAGGATTTCCCTCGGCGGTCCGTACGGCGGAGAGTACAGCTCCGCCTACCACCGTTTAAATTTGATGAAACCATTTTTAAATGAAACTAGACATTCAGGGCTTTCCATAAATATATCATAATAGATCATTGGATTAGTATAGAATTAGTTATGAATTTTTGAAGTTAGACCTAGAAATCTGGGTATTCATCCAGGCAGCATGGGTTGAGAAGGGTGTAACTCACCCTATACAACCTCAAATTGAGTGCAACCAACGAGGTTTGAAAGCTAATACATGAGAGAACATCCCATAAATATTTCAGAATTTAATTCATTGTCATTTGTTCCCAGCACCTCAATGAAGTTGGCTTAGGTTAAAACTGGCCTAGAACAGGACAGCCCAGTAGGGTAATGTTTCGAGACTCATAACTCAAAATCCACTTAGGCAAATGACATGAAACCTAACTCATTTTAAAGCTTGTTGTGTTACTTCATTTTGATATAAAATTCGCATGATTCCATCTAGTTTTCGATTTTTAATGAATTTTATTCTATAGGAACCCTATTCTGGCTAGGAACAGGACATGCTGAGATAAAATGTTTATATCTAGAGTTATATAATTCAAAACGAGATGGGACCAAAGAGAGTAGAAAGTAGACATATAAGGCTATAACATATCCAAAAATGAGAATTTAATGAGTTGAATTGAATAAAATTTGGAGCATGCCAAACTCGGGCAGAACAGGGAGAGCAAGCTGGAACCTACTAAATGCTTGATTTGCAATTGTTAAATGATGTTGTAAGTGTTTATACACATTTGCTAGTTTATACGGAAATTATTAGTTGTGCAACTGTACTGATTGTCTGGCACTATTCACGGGGAAGCGGACTCGATCCGTTATGCCGCCGAAATTTCGGTAAGAAATCCATAAGTTATGAAATTCATGACAACTTGAATACTTCAGAAGTAAAGAGACAAGTTAAATGTACATTCAATTCATGACATTATAAAGAATTCCACATCACTTGGGCCAGCCCCGGAATAAATTAAGGGGAATAGATCAGTGGGAAAGTCGGGGAAAGTAAACCCGGCCATCCTGTATAGGAACGAGCTCGGTCCTGAAAAGCGGACTATTACCCAGGAGTATATGGCCAATGACTCCCAGGGGACCAAGGATGGAAATAAGTTATAACAGGCGAAAGCCTCCAAGAATAAGATGCATCTTCTCATTGCACATGTATATGTATAGTGAAATACTTTTCTGTTGATTGTCCTAGATCTCTGTTTATTATTCATAACATGATATTGTTTCTCTGTGATTACTGTTTGAGTACATTAGTATATCTGTTAATTAAAATTGAACTTGTTTCGGTGTATGCCTTACAAATGAGTATTTAAGTTAAATATTATCATTTTACCGTACTATCTGAAAATCTTGCACGACCGAAACAACTGGGAATGACAGCAATGATAGATGTATAGAAGTTAGGATTTTCTACTGAGAAATATTCATTTCTCACCATATTATATATTCCGCGTCATTCTCAGACTATGGAGCACGCAACCTCTGTGCGCCGGTCACGACCTTAGTGGGGTCGTGACAACCTCCATCACCAAGCCTCTACCAATCACATCCACTCTTGGGTGAGATATTTCCTTTCTTATTCCCCCTCAATTTCAGCCTCCTCTCTTTCTCTTTCAGACTCACTTTCTTCTTCCTCTCACCATCTTCTTCCACTTTCAACATCCATCAAGCTTCTTCCACCCAAATCTTTCACTAAAACTCAAGACTAGCTTGTGGTGGCACCAAAATCAAGGTAGGAATCCAACTTCTCTTCTTGTTTTCCTTGATTTGGGGTTGTGTGAAAATTTTGTTTTTCTCATGATACTGAGGTGATGATGATGGATTATGGTTGATTTTGCATGTATGTTGTAATTAGGATTGGAATTGGTATGAAAGAACTTGAAGAGTAGAGAGAATTCAAGAAGTTGTTAGGGTGTTCACTCAATGGTCCATACGGCAGAGCGAATGGCTCCGCCTATAGTCGTTTAAATTTAATGAATCTATTTTTATATGAAACTAGACATTCAGCGCTTTCCATACATATAAAATATAAGGCCATTGGATTAGTATATAATTAGTTATGAGTTTTTGAAGTTTGACTTAGAATCTTGGATTCCCATCTAGGTAGTGTGAGTTGAGAGGGGTGTAACTCACGTTACACAACTCTAAATTGAGTGAAACTAATGCTGTTTGAAAGCCAACATATAAGGTAATATCCCATAAAATTTTAGAGCCAGATTCATTGCCAATTATTCCCAGCACATCAATGAATTTACCTTAAGTTCAAACCGGGCTAGAATAGGGTAGTCCAGTAGGGTCAAGTTACGGGGCTTATATCTCAAAATATACTCATGCAAATGATATGAAACATTTTCATTTGAAATCTTGTTATGTTAGTTTTAAATTGATATAAATTTCATATGATTTCACCCAGATTTATATTTTTAGTGAATTTTCACTTATAAGGGTGCATTTCTGGCTAAGTACAGGGTAGTCTGAGGTAAAATACTAATAACTTGAGTTATATAAATCAAAATGAGATAGCACCTTGGAAACTAGACACATGGAGCTATGACATATCCAAAATTCAGGTTTAAATGAGTTGAATTGGACTAAAGGTGGATTATACAAAATTCGACCAAAATAGGATGAAGTAAGCAGAAAACTCTATTGATGTTTGTATTGAATTTGATGAATGATATTGTGAATATATAATTGTTGTTCCATATTGATTTGCATGTTTGAATGATTTTACTAGTAGTCTGGCATTATTTATGGGGAAGCGAACTCGATCCATTATATTGTCCAATTTTCGACAGGAGTTTATGAGGACTTATATTATGAATAATTGTGCTAAGATTATAAGGATACATGTGTTCATATGAATGCTATGTCTATGAAAATCATGCATGCAAATAGGATTGAGGAATGATATGAGATATACGCATGAACGCATAGAGCATTCACGTGCATAATTATATCCAAGAGGTAGTAAAAGATTATAAGGACTTGCAAGAGGGACGTACCAAGCTACCATATGAGGCATGGCATAAACTCAGCTAGCGTGGGCCAGAGCAGTACTATCTAAGACTCGGGCCAATGCTCGACTAGAATTAAGGGGAATAGACCGGTGTGAGGGTTGAGGAAAGTAAACCCGTCACTCATGTATAGGTATGAGCTCAGACCTGAAAAGTAGGCTATTACCTAAGGGTGAGAGAGGCCATTCACCTCCAGGGGACCAAATACAGAAAAGCAAGATCAAGTTGCAAGTTAAAGAAAGATACAAGTTAAGTTAAGTGCACTTGCATTCAGTCAAGTACAAGCATCTATATGTGCATCTCTAACTATCTTATTATGTCATGATGTTATTTTGATTCTTACTGAAGTATATTATACTATTTGTATTTCTATGTCTATCATATAATATGTCAAGTGGTTGTTAAAATATAACCCGCTTCGAGAAAGATATTTTCAAGTTAAAATCGAATCACTGCATGTGTATGTGTGCTTACATTATCATAAGAAACTGAAGTGGCTGGAATGTTTATGATGACACTGTATACGTGATGGTTCGAGTTTACCTACTGTGAACTTTAAGTTCTCACTGCTTACTTGTATATTTTTCTTTTCCATAAACATTCCAGATCCTAGGCTAAAACTTCAGAATAAGGCAGAAATCTGGGATGTTCATCATTCAAGACTCAGGCTTAAGTCAGCCCGGAAGACTATAGAGGCCGGTTGAAGTTCAATAAGGGCAACAGTCGCAATATAGAAACAGTTTCTATGTATAATATTATATACAAATTTTTTTTTCTTAAAATGTAATTATTTTATTATCTATGTATCAGAGATGACGAAATTTATGAATTGTATTCAGTAATAAAGTGTGCAATTAAAGGGCCTTGTATTGTATTTTTCGCATTTTAAAGATTCACTGTGACAACCTTTTAATATAAGCATGGCTTATATGATAGAGGTTCTTACAACAGTAGCATTAGTCTCGGTGCACCTCGAATAACCCAGCTAGCAGGGTGATTGCTAGCCCGGCATGTCGACTAACATGTTCGGAAGTTATAGACATGCACAAGCATGAAGTTATTATTTACTACTGGAGTTAGGGCACAAGGTCACCCAATTAGGCAGCTATTTCTAGAATAGGATTCTCCCTTGAAGTTTTATCATGATATGAACTCAATATTTCAGAGATTCTTTTGTTGAGAGAAAATATTTGTATTCCATGTTCATAATTTAAAGTATAGCTTGGATGTTTTTGCTTATCTCATGCCACCTGTGAGTACATTATTTCTTATTGAGTTTTATAACTCACCCTATAGTTTCCTTATCTATTTCAAATTTAGCCGTAGAGGCGAGTTCTGCTCCTCCTGGTCAATAGGATTTCTGCTTGTCCCATTTTGGTAAGCCCACTGGAAGGGCCTTGACTTCTCTTTTGGAATATTGTTTGTATAGCCATGTATGGCTTATGTTGATATAGTGCTCCATGAACTACAGGCAGGGTCCGGGGTTAGATTAGAATTGTGTTGTATCAATCTAGTTCTTTCATCTTGGCTTAATGAAGCAAATGTGTATTATTTTGTTGAACTTACTTTAGCTACACAACTCTTTTTGATAGCCTTATATATGTAAGATTTTCCAACTATATATATATAGATATGTATTATTGTGTTTAAGATGTGCTGGATTGTCTAGATAATTTTTGCAGGTTTTGTATAATTAGGAATGTCCTAATTTTAGGGGAAACTCTGTCAGTTTTTACGTAGGTTTTTGGTTAGGCTTGCTAGAGAATGGTGCGCCGGTCACAACCCATGGAGGGTCGTGACAAAATTGAATATTTATAATTAAAACACCTAATATACCTTTTTGTTCAAGTATGCGGAAAAAATTACCCTCACTAAGCCTGACGGTATGCACCGCACACACATCATAGAACCCAACATTATGTGCCGCTCACTCTCTCTGCACCACATACATCCTCTCACGGCTAATCTCTCACATCCTCACGAGACTGTCGAGCCATACACCTTGGCGACACCTGCACTGCGATCGTTCTTCCCATTGGCTGCAAGATTGCCGCTCACCATCACAAGACTATTGTAGCAGCACATACTAGTGACTAATTGTCATCGTAAATGCACATACCAGTGACAACAGTGACCGCGGCAGCCAACCTTACTTGGGCGTCCCTCAATCTGTTGAAGGCATGCAAGTTTGCTTTGTTAATTTTCAATTTTTACTTTAACTTCTTGAAATTTTTAATTTCTATTGTAGGTCCCTATTTGTTGTGCTGCGTTGATTAGGAGTTTTGTGGGTTTTTTTTCTTATGTTTTAAAGTTGAAATGCTTAGACATTATTATGTTATCGTAAACTTGTTTTGTTTGCAAACGTAGTTGTAATTTGGATTTTGAATATGGAATTCTAATGGATTAATTATCATTTGCAAGAAATTGATGTAACACTCTCCTAAGTACAGTACTATGCTTAAGTCATAGTACCACACCCTGGAGTTGTTACTGTTACCTGAACGGACCTTGTCTATCAGCAACTTCTGTCACCTTCGGAAACTTCTGTAACTATCTGGAGACAACACGGAAAATAGGGGTGAGAATTATAAATTCTCAGTAGGATTCTCTATAATACACATGTAGTGTCATCATTGTCATCTTCAGTTTGCTTCAGTTTAGTATGAAAAGGGGATCATATAATGTGGACTATTTAATTTTACAGTTCGAAAATATATTATCCGAAGCAACGTTCATTTTTATCATACACTTGGCATATGAGAGAATCCATAAAAATTCAAGTCATGAATCATATTGCGACTAATAACTGAAATACAATAAAGTACGATAGCATCAATGCACTAGAGACATAACTTCTACATATACTTTACTGGAACTACAGTATATTAAGATGTTGCCCACATGACATTAATATGTTGAGAACATAACAACTGCACATAACTTTACTCATATTTAAATGTATACTTATTCATAAAACTTGCTTTTCTTTCTTCATTTTTCTTTTCATCATAAAATCTTTACGTGCCACATTCCAGAGTATGATCGCCATGTCATACCCCATCAGAGCGTGATCGCCATGTCACGTTCCTTAGGAATATGGGATCTTTACTTGGTACTCACACTAGCTGGGTCGAAGCCATGCCTCATGTGAGTGAGGTGTCTGCATATACTTTAATCTTTAATCTTTACTTGGCACACCTAGGTGTTACGTATCGCCATCCCTAGGGTGCTATTCGCCTTCTTAGTCCGCCTTGGAGTGAGCTCGTCAACTTCACCCGTGACCGTCGTCACACCGACTCACCCGCAAGGGGACCCACGTGCCTCTAGTCTTGGAGGGATCTCATTCTGGTCACGTGCCTCTAAGTGAAAGGATCGATTCTGGTCACGTGCCTCAAAATTGAGGGATCTCATCTGACCACGTGCCTTCAACATAGAGGGATCTCATCTGATCACGTGCCTCCAAGGTAGAGGGATCTCATAGTTTTAGCTGCCTTCACAAGGAGGGATTCAAAGTGCAACTGCCTCCGGGTGAAGGGATTCATATCGTTATATTTAACTGCCTTCACAGGGAGGGATCTTAAGTAACTGCCTCCGAGTGAAGGGATTTACATTCAATATATTTACATTCTTTCACTCTCATGCATAATCAAG
The DNA here is from genome assembly GCA_031439585.1 of Pterocarpus macrocarpus. NCBI lineage: Eukaryota > Viridiplantae > Streptophyta > Magnoliopsida > Fabales > Fabaceae > Pterocarpus > Pterocarpus macrocarpus. Next base: position 31,554,903 of record CM062520.1, read on the forward strand.
CGTAGTTATATTGAGTGTACTCGTACATATACCTCATAACATAATTATGTCATTCTTGAATATATGCTTCATAGTTTAGTCTCACATATCTCTTATCATACTTATGTCATTCTCAAATATAGGGTTTCTATATACCCATTCATATTCTAATTCTTCCTTGGTAATCCATATCATTATCAGATTTATCCTTGCATGTAAACATTCTCAATTTCATAAACTTCTACCGTAAATTAAAGATGACAGATCAGATCCGCTTCCCCATGAATAGTGCCAGTTCTCACAGACAAATCAATCATAGCAACATAATCAATCTAACACACATATATATATATATATATATATATATATATATATCACTGCAAAACTGGCAATCCTCACTTAAACCTTATTTGTTTCCCTAACACTTGTAAAATTATCAACTTGGCCATTCTGCCAAACTTGCTCAGTTATGCCCGGATTTTGTATAATCCACCTTTATTTCTATTCAACTCATTTAAAACTGAAGTTTGGATATATCATAGCTCTATGTGTCTACTTTCTAACCTCTTTGGTCCCATATCATTTCGATTTACAAAACTCAAGATATTCAACTTTTACCTCAGCCTGTCAGCCACTAGCCCGAATTACACTCCTGGAAGTATAAATTCACTAAAAATCGAAACTAAGCTCAAATCATGCGAATTTGGTCTCATATTGAAGCTAACAGGACAATCTTTCATTTGCCATAGGTTTCATTCCATTTGCTTAAGTATACCTCGAGTTACAAGTCCTGAAAGTCGACCTTTTCTGAGCTACCCTATTTTGGCTCGGTTTAGACATAGAGTAACTTCCTCGAATCACTGGGAACAATTGGGACTATAACAAACTCGGAATCTTATATTGGGATGTTTCCCTATGTGTAAGATTTCTAACAAAATTGGTCTCACTCAATTTGGAGTTGTATAGGGTGAGTTATACCCTCCATAAGTCACCCTGCCCAGATGAAAGTCCTGAACCCTAGGTCAAACTTCAAAAATTCATATCTCTCTCAATACTAATCCAATAACCTCATATGATATATCCATGGAAAGCCCTGGATGTCTACTTTCATCTAAAAATGGTTTCATCGGATTTAACCAGTTGTAGGCGGAGCCGTACACTCCGTCGTACGGACTACCGTGGAATTCTCACTCAGGCAGCATCCCAACCCATCCATTTCTTCTAATTTTCTCCTTCTAATCATAATTGTAACTCAAAATCTCCTATGAATTAAATCATAATTCAGCATAATCCATCATAACACATCCAATAATTCATCAAATATATAAGGAAGAGTTCAATCTCATGCAATTATAGTGCAAGGAATTCAAGAATAGAAGTAGAATCCTACCTCTTTGGAGTATGATCTTGCTGAATCTGATTTCTGGATTGATGGACCCTTGACCAAACTTGGGGATTTGATGGAGTTTGGTTGAGAGAGGAAGGGAAGGAGAAGGCTGGAGCAAGAGGAGGAAAAGGAGACGTAAATTAGCTAGGGTTGAAGGGGGAAGTCTGACTTAAATACAAGAAAATGTGGTGTTGATTGGCTGAAGATTTGTGGTTGAAGTTTGGCCACGTCTCTCACTTTTGTGGCCAACTTGCTCTCCACGTCGTACAAAAACTGGGATACACTTCCACTCTACCTGAAATCGGAACTCGTCCCTATATTACTTGAAGTCGGAACTCGTGACCTTTTTTACAGTACTTGAAGCTGAAACTGGATGTCGTAACTCGTACCATGTTGTTGGTGACTTGAGGAAATCTTGTTTATTCTGATTCTTGGAATCAAGGTCGGATATCGGAAGTAATGCAGCTGAAAATCATATAATCTGTGAACTCCCTATCCGAACTCGGGAATGTCAATGCACATAAAATCGGAGATCTAAGTCGTGTATAACCGAAATCAACTCAAAGATTTGAACTCACGTCCATTGAGTTCAACTCATGTACTATTGTGTTAAACCATTACTTCGGCGCCTGAAACCACGCACACTATTGTGAAGCATGAGGCATGAGGTCTAACTCGGGCATTCGAAACCCAAGTACTTAAACCCGGAAGTCGGGATTTATATACAGTGTGTGATGAGATCGGAACCCGGGTATATTTATCCTTTAAACATGAAGCCGGATATTGAGCAAGACTAAGTCGGAAATCGTATATTTAGTAAGGCGAACTCGGAATTCGGAATTTATACCATTCTGTGTAGAATTCGATGATGAAGTCGGGAATTCAGCCGTACAAACTCGGAAATCGGAAATAATCATTTCTATCTGAATTTCGAAGATGAAATCGAAAATCGGAATTGATCATCCTGGGGCGAAGTCGGAGCTCGGAAATAGGGATGTTACAATTGACATCTTTACATTATTGGATTGTTGAAATGTACAAAATCAGACATGTTCTTTAAAAATGCTAATAGAGGTTCTGGTTTGTTTTTTTTTTTATTCTCATTTGAAAATTGAATCAAACCAAACCATTTTTAGTCAGTTTTGTATAATGTTTGATATAAACCAATTGGTTTGATTTGATTGGAAATTTTTCTAAAACCAAATCAAACCGAATCACAAACACTGCTAAAAGGAAGTAAGGCTAAAACTCTAGAAAAAAATTAAGAGCAACAAGAGGATCTCTCAAGATAACCAACATTTCATCAAAATAATCACCTTTATGTTTTTTTGGTACATGAGCTAACAAAGAGAAGAAACACCTTTAATTGTGTTTAAATCAACTTATTTTGAATTTATAACAACTTGTAACTAAAAGTTTCTTGAAACAACTTCAGCTACTATAGTTTGAAAAAAAGGAAGAAATTATCACCATCCATTGCTTAAGTTTAGGGATTTATCCATCCACTCTCGTTCTCTCACACACTTTTGTCCTTTGAGGTTCCTTTGGTGCTTCCCTGCTTCTCTTCAAAGTTATGTTAGGTGCATGCCATGACACTAGCTCCAATTAAGCTTCTGATTGCCCCCTAGGAGAAAATCTAACAGCATCTTATGATAATGTCATAGTAATGTCTTGACAACAACACAAGGGATAAAAATGTAGGTATTAAAATTTAAATTAATGAAAATTGTAAAGATTAATGCTTTAATATAAAAATTATTTATTTATTAATTTTAAAGACAACAAAACATAGCACTAGGATACGTTTATGCTAAGTATGCAATATGTATGATCATATTAATCAAGCAAGAGAAAACTGGACCAGACCGGCTAGTCGAACCGGTTGGACGAGAAATCGGACACCAGGTCGATCCGGTCATTCTCCTTAAACCGGGATAAACTGCTGAACCGGTGTGAACCGGACCAGTTTCAGCAGTCTACCGATTTGGTTGGTTTCTAAAAAACCAAAAAAAAGGTAGAAGAAGGAAATGCGAACGGCCGCTTTGATCGTCATCTCTGCAACCTCTTCTTGGTCCCTTCTCTGCAAATTAATTCATGCAACAGATTCATCCCATCAATTTCCTCGATTCAAATTCTCAAAGGATTGTGAAATCAACATTACTAGATAGATTTGTTGTCTTAAAAGACAATACACGGAAGAACGATTGATTGTGAGAAGAATGCCTGCGAATTTGGAAAAAATGTAGAAAGGAAAATAGTAACTTTCAGCAAAAGGGAAAACAAACGAAAAATAAAAAGAGAACGGGGATAGGATAAATTTTTTTGGATGAGGAAGAGTAGTACCAAGAGCTAAGAGCTGATGCTTACGGGGGAAGAGTGTGGAAGAGTAAAAGAAAGTGAGGAGGAGACAAAAAATACGGAGAAAAAAAACTAGGGAAGAGTTTGAAAGGATAAAAAGAAAAGGAAAAGCTTAATGTGTCTCACATCATTAAGGTGTATGATAGTCTTTATTTTTTTTTTATTATTATTTGATTATTATTTAATGATTTAATATATATATATATATATATTGTATTATATTTCAGTCGGATCCCGATTAAATCTCTGAACCTTTAAACTAATACCTTGTTGAATTGATATTTGATCCAATTTTCTTAACCTTGATCATAACATTCAATTAAGAATCCTTTTCCTTCCATAAAGATATAAATTTCTAAGTCATTAAGAGTGATTTAATAATAAAAATTTTAAAATAATATATATAAGATCATAAATTCAAACTTTATTACCACTAATATTATAAAAAACAAAAAAAAGCATAAACTTCTAATCAAAAGAAAAAAAAACATAAATAAACTAGAACAAGTTGTGTTTACACTCACAACACAAACTTCAAAGAATCAATTGATCTTCTTATCCATATTCTTCACAAGCTGGCCCATTTGGAACCTCCAATACAAGAAATACACCAACCCCACTCCAACCATCACATACAGCCAAACATTCTCGTCCTCGCTCTCCTTGGGCGACCTCACCTCCTCAATATCAAAGCTCTCCCTCTCCGAATTCCCATAAATACCCTCGTCCACACGCCCATACAACACATACGCCCTATCCCTCTCACGAACAACGACAGAAGTAGGGAACCCCTCCAAGTCAAGGTCAATTTTGTCAAACACCACAGCCTCCCCCCACCCATCATTGCTCTTGAGGAACCACGCCTTGCCGGTCACAGGGGACACCACCAAAACAACGCCGTCACCCCTCAAAGCGACGCCGTCCGCGCCAATAAGATCCTCGTTCAGTAGCACTTGCCTGGCGGTGCCGTCGTCCGCATCGACCTTGAACACCTTGCCCGTATTGGTTTGCACCACCAGCAGGTAGCCGCTGCTGACGTAAGCGATGCCGTTGAGGCCGCAGAAACTATACCACGCGTCGCGGTCCACGGGGTGTTCCGTGAACCTGCGCGAGTTCGAGAAGATCGAAGCTTCCCCTCTCTCGTTGACCTTCCAGATGTAGTTCCCCGCGGAGTTCGTGACGTAAGCGTTGCCCTTGAAGTCCACAGCGACGTCGTTGGCGGTGACTTCGTCGGAGCTTCCTTCGCCGTCGGCGGCGGAGGGGAGGAGCGAGAGGAAGAGGCGGTGGCCGGAGCGGAGGTCGTAGGCGGCGAGTGCGTTGAAGGGAGGGAGGGGTTTGGCGGCGTGGAGAGCGGCGAGGACGCGGTTGTTGCGGGAATCGACGGCGAGGCCCAAAACGGTGACGTTTTCGGGGAGGGAGGGATCGGAGATTAGGGTTTCGACAACGCCGGCGTCAGAGACGGCGGAGATGGTGCGGTAGCGGAGGGATCCGACGAGGAAGTGCTGCCCCGTTGGGTCCCAGGCAAGGCCTTCGGGGAAGAGGTTGGGTGACCGGAAAGTGATGACGTGGCGGCTCCCGGCGAGCGAAGTTGAGATCCCGGCAGCGGCGAGGACGAAGAAGAGGATTGTGGCGGCGGCCGCGGAGGGGGTGAATGAGTGATGATTGGATGAGAAGATTGGCAGGCGCATGGTTACGTTTCCGAAGCTTTGGTGAGAGCGTTTGGTTTTTTTTTTATTTTTTTTTATACGTAGAGTGTTGGGTTTAAAGATTAAGCTCAACATGGTTTATTTAAACCCATTTTTGGTTCCCACTTCGGACCAGTTGGCATCGAAAAGTTTCTTGTCAAATGGGTTTCAATATATATATATATATATATATATTAATGTAAATTGGTTTCCACTTTAGACCAGTTGGCATCAAAAGTTTCTTGTCAAATGGGTTTCAATAGCTTATTGGAGATTTTTTTTATATTTTAATTTTGATGCAATGCTGTAAAAGTATTTTACATATATATATATATATATATATATATATATATATATATATATATGTGAATTAATTATATATTATTACTATAATATCCCGAATTCTATCTAAGTTAACTATTTCAGTATTATTAACTAATTAGATAGATTAGTAATTTATGAAGAGTTAATCAATTAATTTCAAGAGCAAAAATTTCGTATTTAAGGAGAAGTCAACAAGGTAACTAAAAATCAATGATCAACAAAAAAAGTTAATAATTGAATAATGATACACTAAATGGTTTAATTAAGGCTTAATTACTCTAATTTTGCTAATTTATCATTAAGAACATAATTAAGATGATCCAATCTTATTAATTAAGTATTTGAAAAATGTTCTACTTTAATCAAATGTGATGATTTAATCCTTTCACACTCAGTGCATAATTAGGGAGAATAATTTCTTTTAGAGAAAAAATCTTAAAAGTGTATTTAACCAAAATTATTTAAAGAATAATTAAATTAATCTAATTCATTAACACTTAGATAATTCTAATAACAATGAAAAATCAAAACTCTCCCCCATTAATCAAGATGCAAATTTTGGCCACCCAACCTCATCATCCACCCTTCATTCTTGTTTTAATCTCACACCACAAGATTAATGCTTGTAATGGTTAAGTTACCTTAAAGTGAGATTAACTAAAAATAAGGTTATCCTACACATGGATCAAACTTGTTTTGGCATAAACCACTAAAGTGGATCAACCCACTAATGGCATAGAATTAACCATTAACCACCTTAGAAAACACTAGAGGTTTAAGTCATGCACTCAAGACTAAGTGTGGAACAACCCCCCATCTACGTAAAGGTCACAAAGCTTAATCCTTGTAGCAAAAAGCAAAAATTGCATCAACCTATGCCTTGTATGTTATGCCCAAAATAGCCCCCTCCACTCTCATTTTGCAACTCTCATCCTCCCACTAAAAAATCAAAGCTCTAACGTCTCTCTAAACACTATCCTCTCCTTATTTTTCTTATTCTTCTTGTTCTTGTTGCCTTTCCTACTTCAACCAACCTTTTTTCCCACTACCATTTTCATAAGCCCTTCAAGGACCATCTTTTTTGGTATTTGAAGAACACATTCAAACAGACACTTAGCTCCATTTTCAATCTCCAAGGGATGAGAACCTTCTTCATCCTTTCAACTCTCCAAGCATTTCTAGAGCTTATTATGGTAGTGATTCTATCTCTTCTTCTTTGTATGTTTTAAGCCCTAGAACTCCTAAGCTTATCCATAGCTAGGTGGTTCTAGCACTTGCTCTTTAGGTCTCATGACCATGCTTTTCCTTTTTGAAGTTATTCTTGATGTCAAAATATTTTTCTTGAAACATGTTTAGTTTGTACAAATACTTTTATGAACCAAACTTTACTTGAGCTCCAAACACTATTTTATCCATAAAACTTCAAAGTATGAAAGTAAAATGAAAGATAAGAACGGTCGCTTGAGGAGGAACCTTAATGTTTCTACAAACAAGCTAAGGAAATGAAATCTTGAGATGCTAAAATTCTGGCAGTCTATATGACGAATGTAATAACTCATTCTCTACAATTCAAAACATTGTGTGACTAATTTTATGTTAAAATAGACTCACAAAGCTTTCCATACATATAAAATATATGATCATTGGATATAAAATGAGCAAGTTATGAATTTTGTAAGTAGGTTGCACCCAGTTGAGTTTTTGTCTGGATAGCCTGCACTAAAATATTTATAACTCAAGTTATATAAAACATTTTTCAGTGGGGACGAAATTTGTAAGAAATCTAAGACATAAGGGAATACCCACAGAAAATATCTCGATCAGATTCCTTTTGTGGAACTCCTAGTAAATTCGCCAAATTACTGTTACTTGGGTAAACTTAAAAATTGAACAATAATATTATTTAATGCATAACTCAGGTTAAACTTTGAATTTTTGAGTGGGGTTTTTCTTGTTTAAAAGAAGGCTTAGAGATGTATAATCTTGCCAAAAATTAAGCTAAAATAGTGAAAGATAAAATTATGGTGAATTTACTAAGTTACTGCCCCACAGTAAAAACATAAATTCGGTTAAAACTAACTTCAAGGCAAAATGAAAAACAAACTTAAAAAACCCAAAACCCTCAACTTAAAATATGGAAACTTCATACATCAACTTAAAAGATTTAAAAAGAGAAGTAGAAGAAACTTGCCCCCAAGATGACAAGGGAAATGTAACAAGATGAAATTTTAACTAAAAAATTACACCTAGATTACTAAGTTAAGCTCATAAAACTTTGTTTGTGATGTATGTCTCTATGAGCAAGTATGATGATAATGATGATGATCATTATGATATTGTGAGATGCATAATGATGTTTGATTATTAAAATTTTGGCAAATTTTGGGGAAGCTCCGGTCTAGCCGTTATGCTGTCGAATTTCCTTAAAAATCATGGACTTAGCATAATTTTGGCATTATATGCATTAATCAAGAAAAAATAAAACTAAGGGTGTGATCCTTCAAAAAGGAAAATGACTTTCAAAGACAAGATAAGAGGATGTGAGCCTTCAAAAGAGAAGGTGACCCGCACTAAACCCCATCTCCTGCAAAGGTTCTAGGAATTTATTGTGGCGACAGCCGTGGTATGAGTTTATTACCACTTCATGTCAAGGGTGGTGAGTATGTGAAAGCATGGTCGAAGTTCACCATGCCATAACATGCGCCTAAGTAAAAGATTAAAAGAGCATGGATGCATGACCGAAATTCATCATGCTGAAGCATATATGAAAGTACAAAGGATCAAGAAAAGAAATAAAAGAAAATTTGAAGATATTTATGCATGATGCATCCATCTCTATTGCTGCTCCATGACTCTGATTATGTTTATGTCATGATAATAATGCATGTTTAAAAGGAATCCACTTCAGCTAACTAAGTTTTCAAAAACCTAATAATTGAACTATACGCATATCCATGGCTTTTCTTTTAATAAAAGCTGAAGTGGCCAGGATGATAATGATGACAATTATGTGTTGAGTTAGAATCCTACTGAGAAATATTATTTCTCACATTCATGTTCCATATCATCTTCAACGGAGGATGGAGCCCCAACAATCAGTAAAGCTTCAAGCGGATGCCAAGGGCGAGGCTTTTAGGGGTCACTTGCTGTAGTTGCTGTCGATCATGATGCAACTTTGTTGGTGGATGCTGTCGGTGATCCTCTTTCGCTAATACCATGGAATTGTAGGACCAAGGCTCATGGTTGTACTAGTGTTGGACAAGAGCATTTACATTATATTTCTATTAACATGGTTTCTATATGATGAGTTATGCAGCAACCCACATCCAGCCCTATATATATCTATATATGTATACATGTATGACTTAGTCTATGTTTTTTGTAATGATATGATATCTATGGTTTGCCTTGGGATGGATTATTTATCATCTTTATCTACCTTTACTCCCCACAATGTTACGATCATGTTTATGTTTTACAGTTATCCGCTACGATGCTTACGACTCTAATGATTTCAAAATGCGAGTTTTATTACAAAGAAAAATTTACCCCATTTTCTGTGTAACTTAATTTAAAAGTCAAGTTTAAGTTTTCCACGAGTATAAGTAACAACTAATAAAACACCGTAATATGACTTTAGCGTAGTATGAGTTTATTAGTGTTATGCAATTACAAGTAAAAATACTTTATTCTCATATCTAGTGCCTTCAAAATATATATAGTATCATATGATTAAATAATACTGTAAAAACACTTTCTAATGCAAAATAACACTTCCCAATGTAAGTTTGTACGGTTACACAAAGTGAGATTTTATTCAACACCCATTGATGTTCATACTAAAAATACATAAGGGCTTATTTGTTTAATTGTCAATGGGCGTTTGTTAAAAGGAAGGAAATGTTTCCTCTGAACCAAAAAAAAAATTGTTATATATATATATATATATATATATATTAGGGAGATAATCAAGTGAGAGAAGTGATTAATTGTAAAACTAAGACTTAAGAGGAGTAAATGTCGATATAAACGTTCTTATCCAATGAATAGTTTCACCAAAAAAGGACTCAAAATGATCTTTTATTTTAAGATTAAAACAATAATTTCCAATAAAAGTGTGTTATGCAATGACAATAAATAAAAATCAAGACTAATTATTAAACTATATGAGATTATATTTACTAAAATAAATATTTTATAATAAATAATTATATTTTGCATAGTAAAAAATGACCTTAAAAAAAAGATTGAGAGTTTTTATAATTGATAAAAATAAAAGTATAATAATTATACAAAAAACAAATGTTGTTCACAATAAATTATTCAATATGAACTTCCACAATATAATTATTTTTTATTTATTTTACTATTTAGAATAATTAAAAAATGTAGATTTTCTTACTATGTCTAACTTTCAATCACAATCATAATTTTTTTGAAAAAAAAATTCCATATTTTCTTACTATATCATAGCTTTTGATCTATTATTGTGAAAAAAATTTATAAAAATAAATAAATAAACTCATGCAATGCATGAAAATTACCTCTAATTTTATTTTGAAATTTAGACTTTCTCCATCTACAAGGCAAACCAAACAGGCTATAAATGGTTAATGATTTAGTATTAAGGGGAAATTCTTAGGTAAATTTCATATATTATAAGCTTGTTAATCGTATTAACATGTATATTGTGGAGACCATAGTAAAAGTATGCTTATCATTACCAATGCCTTTACACAAATTAAAAAATAGTTTGAATGTTACGAGATGATGGATAAAACATACTTAACTAAAAATTTCTCTACTATTAAGCTACATGCTTAATTTAAAAAAAAAAAAAATTTATTAAGCTACATTGAATTTTATGCTTTTTATAAATAAGCACTTTAAACTGTAATCTCCTCTCAATTACTCCTTAAAATTTTACCATTATTACAATATATCTTTTTCTAAAATAGTTATTGACTCACTAACAATAAATTAATCAAAATCTTTCATTTTTATTAATTTATAACACTTGAATAATATTTTATTAAATAAATTAATTTCATCAAACTAAAGGTTGAAGGAGTGATCTCAAACTAGAATTGCAAGAGATTTTGTAAGAAATGAGAATGGGGGAAATAAAGTTGTAAGTTTCCGATTTATAAAGAAGGAGAGTTCTTCTTGTTCCATCGTACAAAAATTTCTCCTTCTAAAAATTATCTCATCCTCACCATTAGAAACATCAATGGTAGGTGCTTAAGGGAACTATCCAACATCCCACACTCACTCCAGAATTAACTATAATCATTATGCCTTTATTGTGATTTGGTGAAACACCCAATACTAAATTGCCATGTGTTCTCGCACGTCTCTTCATCATCAAGCGATAAACCAAGCATCTTTAACATGCAAACTACTCAAGTGCTCGACCTAAAAGTAATTTAGAAAGGTAAGCTCGACCTAAGGCCAAGATGGGGGCTATGTACTAAATCATATCTGGGAGTCCAAATTGATTAAGCATATATCAATAACATCTGACATGGTTAGATGTATAAGGTACATGCTGAGCACATGAGCGAACAACTAAAGAAGTCGAGGAGGTGAGTTATAATTGACAACCTTATGGTAACACAACGAGTATATCATCCCCTACATGCTCATGAGGAGGGAGGCCCTTCTAGAAACAGCCGGGAACATCTCCAGTGAGTCACATGCTACTATCACCAAACTTAGTTTTAAATATGAGATCCCCATACATCCGAAGGCTACTTCTAACAATCTTGGATGGATCCGACATTCAGGGAGCCCACTACAAAGTGGTTCTTAACTAGGAATAGCAATAGGGCAAGGGCAAGGGCAAGGGTGGGAGATAGTCCCTTGTCCCCCACCCCATGGATAAAAATCCACTCCCATTCTTGCCCAATGCCAATTCGGGTACTCACCTTTAACTTCCTTCACAGATATCCATAAATATCCAATATATTATTGAAACTTTTAAAATATTTTGAATTCTACGAGAACACCAATCAAATAGAAATTCCTCTTGAAAAGAATATAAATCGTACCTTTTTGAATTCTTATCTTACATGATGGTTTGAAAAATGAAACAATTAAGCAAGTACAAATTCTGAAACAATATCAAACATGAACTAAGTTGGCTCCATGGCTTTGGTAATATGTAACACAATTTGACAGTTCTAAAGTCAAATTACAAGCCAACACATACTATGAAAATTTTACCAATTATCTTTGATAGAAAAGAAGTTGTATTAATAACAATTTGTGATCAAGATAGAGGTTGCATTACACAATTATTAGAAAGAACTGCACGATTCAATCAAAACCATATATGCCATCCTTACTTGAATGATATTGGTGTGAGACATTCTCATCCCCACTTTAATATATATAATTAGGGGTAGTTTAGACATTTCATATATCAAGTATCCATAGGCACATGGCAATGGTCCCTACCCCAACCCAATTTGGTAAACTATTTAAAATATCCATCCCCATTACTTATGGGGGGAAAACTTTCCCTATATATCTGCCTCATCATAAGTATTGCTCGTGAGTATCCACGGAGATGGGTAAAATTGCCAAACCTATTCTCAACCATCAGAATTAAATGGGATCCTTAGTCTTTAAATAGGAACTCCTAGTTAAAGTAAAAGGGTAAGTTGTAGATCCATTTCTATACACACACACACACACACACATGGACACACACGCACCATTTTTTCTCACTTTTGAGTTGAGCATCGGAGTGTCTTTACAGGTACCTCCTAGAGCCATTCTCAATGCCAGAGATATTCAATCACTAGCAAGGATAGGTCTGACCACTATTTTCTAGGTAAGAACAATATCAGACAATATTTTTCAAGGAATGAAGTTAAAGGTTTATTCTTTTTTCTTTCTCTCCAAAAATTGTTCATGAATTTATTTTTTTAAAGAATAAATTTCTAAAATGAGTTAAGGTTTGTAATTTTCCTATTTTAATCTATTTAAGAACTTCTTTAATTTTGATAAGTTTAAATTCAGTTTTGTCAATTTTGACCCAAAATTCATTAGCTATTTATTTGCATATTAGCTTGAAGTATCTTATCTTTTTTGATAAATAAGAAGTGCTTTATTTTCTTTTGGCTACTTTTAAGGTTTTGGCCAATCACTTAAGACTTCTTTTAATAGTTTTGGACACTTTGTACCAAGAATTCAAACTGAACTTCTAAGTTTATGCCCAATATAAACCTAGCTTTCTTTTTACATAATGATGGTGTAAGAAGATTTTTCCAATTAGTTACGGTCGCCGAATAACTGAGAGATAAAATGTATTTGGATTAGCTTATATTCAATTAAAAGCAATTTACAATTAAAAGTTGAGTTAATTCCTTTTAAAAAATGTGATTATTTCTGAAAATAAGATTTTAATCAAATATGCTCAAAGTCAATTAGAAGAGTAACTATGCCTTTGTCAAGGAAGTTTATGTTATCTTTTATTTGTTTTTCTTTACGTGTTTGTTTAGAAGAGAAGAAAACCACATGAAAGAAAAAGGGTGAGAACAAAATGGAGGGATTGTGGTATCTTCTATTATTTGGAAGAGGGAAGAAAAGTGAGTAGAAGAGAAAGAAAAAAATAGTGGGACCCATGAACTCTCTACGGAGGAGAAAATGAAAGATTTACGAGTTTATGTTATAAATTTACTACTTTACCCTTATATTTTTTTGTTCTTTCATCTCATAAAAAGTAGTAACCATAAAAGTCACTTTTATACAATTGTATTTTTTTTTTTTACACTTTTCTTCTCAACTAAATAATAAACGAGAAAACATATGTTTCTCTTTATTTTTTTACTTTTTATTTTCTATCTTCTCATTTTCTCTCCACATCTAAAGAAAGTTTTCGCATACATCAAGTTTGCACCAAGAAGTATCATAGTCATGTTGTTTTTCATTTTTTTTATTTTTTCTTTGTAGATTCTAGGTTTGAGCTATGGAGTATGTGTGTTCTTTTTTTTTTTTTTTTTTGCTTCTTGTTTTATTTTTCTTTTCTTGTGTTATGTGTTTGGATTGAATAGGGTTTGGGGCCAAAGAATTTTGAGCTGGTTAGAGATTTTTTTTCTTTTCTTTTCTTTCTCTACTTTTGTGTTGAGTTCCTTTCTAGATTTTGGGGGATTAATGAGATAGGTTCTAAACTTGTCTATCTTGAATTCTTAAGATAATTCTTTCAAAAGAATAAGAAAATAACAAGGTATAAAAAAAAGAAAAATAAAACAAAAGTGTAACAACAATAATATTAAACGAGAAATAAAAAATGATATATACATAGAGAAAAGGGAAATATTAAAAAGCAAAATAATGCCTCATGTTGCTATGCGATTTTTACTACTACCATGCTTGGATGTTAATTATGTCTGGCCTCTTATCTTGCGCTTAGCTATTATATTTAATATTTGATGTGATACATGATCATCTTTTATTGTTAATTTTTAATAATTAAAGATAATACAAAAACTTATTTTCATAAAGCTTTTTTCTAAGTCCACGAAATGATCAATGAAGGTTTATTAAGTAGTCTAGTCTTAATTTGAATCTTGTACAAAAATATATTTCTTTTTATTCTGAAAGAAATTTTTCCATAATTAAAATTAACCAATCCATACTAGAAAAACTATAAGACTTTGAATTTTTCATTACACTCAATAAAAATGTAAGCACACAAGGGACGCTAAAATTAATTTTTCCCAGTTTAGTTGTTTTCTTTCACAAATAATTTATGTTTACTTTTTTAAATAAAAAATAATATAAGAAAGGGGATTTCTTCGATACCTCTATAAAATTCAAGGGTACCGATATCGTTTAGTTGATTGTGGCTAAAAATTTACCACGTGTCCCACTGACTCAAATTACTTAATTTTTAAAATTTTTTTAATTATTTGAAAATTTATGAAACTTATAATTAAATCATGGCCATTGAATAGGAAAGGGCACCGATACCCTCGTAAAAAATAAGGGTACCAAAAAAAATCTCTATAAGAAATAATATGAAAAAAAAAGAAAAATGTCATGACCCAAATCGAACCATGACCAGAGAGCATAGTAACTAGCATTTTTCAAAAAAATCGGACAATACTTCCTCTGGTTTTACATCATTTACCAAAATAAAACTTCTTGTGAACTTCATAATCCTTTTCACAATGATTTAGGGTATCATATGAGCATTTGATATTATACACAATCATAAACTCATTATCTTTTATGGTTTACAACCCAAAAATACTTAAGTTTCCATATGAACATAAACAAGTTAAGTCAATACATAATTTCAATATAAACATAATATAGAAAAAAACATAGCCATGAACGACCTAAGCTTAGACCCCCTACCTGTGATTAATGGAGCATGCTAATTACAGCACCTTTTGAAGCCAAAACACAAATCTTATCAAGTCCAAGTTGCCCACCACAAGCGTAGGGTCCATTGAGATGACAGGAACTCTATGAAGCTGAAGGAGCAGAGTTAGGCTCAACACTGGTATCTAAAACATGGAGGGAAAAAGGAGTAAGTCAAACTAACGTAGTAAAGGATAACATAACCATAATAACATGCCACAAACTTACAAACACATGTAAGTACATAGGTATATATGTAGAACTTACCATAATTTCAACTAATTACTCAAACGTATTTACTCATAGATCACAACTTCCATCAACCAAAGCATGCAACCATCAATAATATCACATCTAGGTGCTATGTCTCGTCATCCTTAGTGTGACAACACACAATTGCAATTGGGCATTACGTACCACCATATTCAATATGTAGACCTAGACATGCCTGGGCATTATGTATTACCATCCCCAAGGTAGAATCCTACTAAGATGACTAGGCATTATGCACCATTGTCCCCAATATGCAAACAAGTCCTAGTAACTTATACACATAATTGTTTGCAATTCGATTAATCACACATTTTGAATCACACAACGTATTCTTCCAATCACCTTAATTCAATCATGAGCTTACGCATAGCAATACATCATATTAACAAACCATCCAATCCAAAACAATTTATACATTCATGTAAGTATAAGAAAGCAATATATACAAATAATGCTATCGTAGTTATACTATCCACTCATTGTACACTCTAAGAGGTGATAGAATAACTCCTTGGAGCCCCGAAACCAAAGGGTTGTTCTTGGGAAGGATCTAACAAATTAGAGATAACAATTTAATCAAACATTAGCTATTGGAATCAAGGATTAACATATTCTAACCCAAATCACCAAAATCTCCAAAGAGCATACCCCTAAGTTCATGAAAACCACCTCAAGCATCATACGAAGGAATAAGAGAAAAACCTTGAAATAGGAAGTGTAACACCCTCCCAAGTATAGTACTATGTTTAAGTCATAGTACCTCACCTAGGAGTTGTTACTGTCATTTAATCGGACCTTGTCTGGTAGCAACCTTTGGCCACCTTCAATCTTACTAGTCAACTTCGCCTCGGGGGAACTTCTTCAGAACTTTTGAACTATCTAGAGATAACACGGAAATAGGAGTGAGAATTTTAAATTCTCAGTAGGATTCACTAAACTATCACACGTAGTGTCATCGTTATTATCTCCAGCTGCTTCGGTTTATTATGAAGAAGTTGATCATGCCAAACAAATTATTCAGTTTTATATTTTGAAAATATATTTTTTGAAGCAGAGTTCATTTTATTCACGCACTTGAATCACATTGGCAATATTTCATATTTAGAATAATAATCACAACATAAGTAAATAGAATAGTCTCAGTATCAATAAAACATGGGATATAATTATGCAAATACTCATACTTGAATTCATGCAAATACACTGGTATTTTTCTTTAGCTTCCTTTGCTTTCTTTTCTTGGCACACCTAGGCGTTATGTATCGCCGTCCCTAGGGTGCTTGCATATGTTTTGATCTTTAGTCTTACTACCCTTGGGTAGTCTAATCTGGGAGTGAGCTCAACTCGGGACCGTCGTCACACAGTACTGACCCACAAGGGGATCCACATGCCTCTAGGTCGGAAGGACTCAGTTGGCCATCTGCCTCCAACATAGAGGGATCCAAAAGTTTTAGCTGCCTTCACAAGGAGGGACCCAATGTGCAACTGCCTCCAAGTGAAGGGACCTACATCTTTGTCTTTTAACTACCTTCACCTGGAGGGACCCAAATAACTGCCTCCAAGTGAAGAGACCCAATCTTATCTTATTTGACTGCCTTCACAAGGAGGGATCTCATAGCTGCCTCCAGGTGAAGGGATCCACATTTAATATATTCATGTCCTTTCATTCCCATACATAATCATGGATAGACATGTTGAATGCACTCATACATATGCTTCATCATTTACCTTCATATATCCCTGCATATAGAATTTCATGTTCATATCATGAATATTCATAACAGAAACTATCATAATTTCATTAATATACTTTATATCATACTTAAATCATTCTTGCATATATGAATCTTATGAGCATAACACATAAATGTTTATCACATTCATATAATTCACATATTTCTGCCGGAATTTCGGCAACATAACGGATCAAATCCACTTTTCCGTGAATAGTACCAGTCCACCAGACAGTCATTCATACAGAAAAATCAATGCAAGATATAGATGCTCCAATAATCAAACAAAGTTTCATAACCTTAGTTTTTTGCCATTTCCTTTTGATTCTGCCCAGTTTTTGTAACTTAGGCCATAAATTCATTCTAACTCATTTAGACCTGAATTTTGTTGTCTATTTTCTAACCTCTTTGGTCCCATCTAATTTTGATAAATGTAGATCAAGTTATTTAAGTTTTATCTAGGCCTACCCTGTAGCTGGCTAGAATTACATACTTAAAAGTAAAAATCAACAAAAAATCGAAAACCAGTTCAAATCATACAAAATTGGTATCATATTAAAGCTAATAGGATAAGCTTTCATTTGCAATAAGTTCCATTTCATTTGCTTTATTATAGCTTGAGTTATCAGCCCCAAAATTTGACCTTCCTGAACTGCCATGTTTTGGCCTGGTTTGGACATAGAGCAACTTTCTTGAGCCACTGGGAGCAAACGAGACATTATCTAACTTTGAAATTTTTATGGGACATTTTCCTACGTGTAAAATTTCTAACGAAGTTAGTTTCATTCAATTCCAAGTTGTATAGGGCAAGTTTTGCCCTGAACAACCTAGTCTGCCCAGAATTAAACTCAAAAACCTAGGTCAAACTTTCAAAATTCATATCTCTCTCAATACTAATCCAATGGCCTTATATTATATATGTATGGAAATCCCTGAATGTCTAGTTTCACATAAAAATGGATTCATCAAATTTAAATAGTTGTAGTTGGAGCCGTACACTCTGCCAATACGGACGCCGTAAGGTTTTCAAGGTTTCAGCTTCTATTTTGCATCCCCTTTTAAATTCTCGCCCAAGTTCTCATCCAAACTCAATATTTATACATTAATCCAGCCATAAGAATTCATATAAACGCCATATATCATCAATCTAATGGAAAGAATAGGATACTCAGCCACAATAGCACCAATAATAGAAGAAATTGAAGAATCCTACCTCAAATTGATGTAGAAACTAGCTAGAATTGAGCTATTGATGGAGGAAGTGGATGAGGCTTGGAGTTTTGAGGAAGATGAAGTGAAAATTGGAGAAGGAAGAGTGAGAAATGACCAGCTAAGTTAGAGGGAACAAATAAGGTTTTGTGAAGCATTGGTAGTTGGAAGCTTGTGTTTTGATTGGCTGGTGTTTATGTGGTGAGTATTTGGCCACTTTTCCCCACTAATTGGCAGCAAATTGGCACCTTGCATGGGGGGGAGAAGTGGCTAAATCTTGGCCACTCATGTTAGGCGGGTTTTTGGTGCATAATTGTACTAATTCGACTCCGGCAGTTTAAAATACCGAATCTCTATCGATTTCCTTCAAACCGGCAAATCATTATTGAATAGTTTTGTAAGAATTCCTATATATCTATCTTAATCTTCTCTAAACTTAATCCTTATAATTAACACTTAATTAAATTCTAATTAATCTCTAATTAATTTCTAACTAATCTTACTTATCCAATAAAATTGAATAAATTGATTAACGATATAAATTAAACATATTGTAATTCCGAGTTATACTAAATAATTCCTCACAATCTTTTACACAACCATCTAAATTTCTTTTAGCTCTAATATTTATAATTCATCCCTAATTACTCTTATTTTTTTAATAAATTGATTAACAGCACAAATCAATTGCACTGTTTCTTTGGGGTTGTTATCTTTTCACTTTTTCGTAAATCCTTTAATATTTTCTGTTTGGTTTCCGTAACTAATGGCATTTTCGTAATTATGGGCACGTCTAAGGGCATCCAGTGTCATTTCACATGTGGGCACCTCCGTGACCCAATTGGTTAAGATTTGGGTTTCTATGTTTCTGCTATGTGGTCCTGCTTTATTTAAAACCTTATTCTGCTAATTCAATTAATATAGAGACCTAAATGTCATTTTTTAAAAAGTTCAAGGCAAGGTTGTGAATAACAAAAGTTTGCCCAAGGACGTTTCTATCATTTCCTATTACGTTATATGGGGATGTTACAGAAAGAGGTTTAGGGCTAAGGAGTTACCTTGGATACCCAAGAGAAGAGAAAAACAAAGTGGGTATCTTGGGGTCACTTGCCAATGTAAGCTCAAATGCCCTTCAGAAGCCACCAAGTGATTTAGCTTTACTGAGCTTAAAGTTTTTATGAACAACAAATCAATTCTTAACAAAATCTTTTGTGTATACTAATGGTTTGTTCAAGTGTGTGTACTAGATCACGAAAATATGCACAAGGATGAGAATTAGATCATACAAGATTAAAAGTTCTTGTGAATCTCACACATATTCACATTTAAAGAACTTTTTAAGCAAATATCTATGATCTCTTGCTCTCAAGAAGCATATCATGAAGTTCAGAAGAATAGATTTGTGTCTTTAAAAGGAAATCGAGCCATCTGAAAGGTCACAAGCACTTCAATAAGGTGAATAATCTAGAAAGCTATATCCAGAAGGGAAACTTCCAGAAAGTTAATTCACATGAAGTTCCTCGCCTTCAAAAGCTTCTTTTACATGATTCATGGATCATTCTCAAAAGTCAAACTTTATAAGACAAGATCCAAAAGAAGCGCTGACAAGTCTGAAAAGCTGATGAACCATCAACAACTATTTTTCTTCTTCTGTGACATTTCTACTTGTTGAGAAAGAAAGCAACTTCTTCTCTGTCCAATCTTAGATCAGTGGATCAAAAGGCTCCATGCTTGAGGTCTGAAAGTCTCAACAGCTAGATTTTTGAAGCCTATATAAACCTGGAAGATGATGAAGAGTTAGTTAGTCAATCAAGTGATCTACATATTTGAATATCTACAAAGACTACATCTTTCTAAACCTTTTGAATAGAAAAATCTTCTCATTAGCTTTGTATTAGCCAATATCCTCTACTAAGAGTATTGAGAAGCCACTCCATGTAACACCTTACTAGACAAATTACTATACTTAAGTCATAATATATTATCTGATAAGTGATTACGTGTGAAGAACTGATTAAATTCTGTTTTCTGTCTCATTATTAATTACCCACATAGAGATGACTATTCGCGTAACAAATTTTCTGCTTGACAGCGAAATAAATACTAGAAAATTGTTGTATAGGAAGTAATGTAACATAAATAGAAATGCAAAATAGATAGAACTACTGCAAACTACATCATAAATATATACATAGATGTCTGTGTTCAAAGTTTGTCAAATGATACATAAAATAGCATAGGGTACTAAAAAAATGAGGCTGCTAACACAAAATAAATTGGCCTGTCTTTATGAACAGTACCCTAGTTGGTCCCCATGGGACATTTAATGTGCAACTCCTAATTCTTACCCATCTGTCTATGACCCAGACTGCCAAAAGAGGGCCATTTTGTACATCTACTACTGCTACAGCATGCACACTATCTAAATAGATTCCGAGTAGAGAAATCCGTTCGCCATACTGGCGTCTACAAGAGTGTAGTCCATGCTCGGAGCAAAGAACGAGGAAGAAGAACTCGCTGCCTCAGACGGATCCTCCTTGGACATCGAGACTGAGGGTATCTGCTGTGGTGGTGAGGCGGGAGGGGCGATGGGAGTTGGAGCTGCTGCTGCTGCTGGTGGAGGTGGAAAGGGATGGGCCATGTAGAGGGGAATGGCAAATAAGGGACGACAGGGTCGAAAAGTGGATGCATGAGCGGTATAGCAAAGTCCCTCCGAAAGAAGAGCTGAGGTGGATATATATACAGAATCCAAGAACGAGTTGAGGTGGATATGGAGCTCGGGAAACTCAATGAATAGCACTCTGGTTGCTGCATTCTCCATGGTCTGAGAATGATGTGGAAATATATAGTAGGGTGAGAAATAAAGATTTCTCAGTAGAAATTCCTAGTTTGTACATATCTGTCATCGCTGTCATTCCTAGTTGTTTCATTTTTTTTTTGTAGTTTAAAATAGTACGACATAATAGTAATATTTAACTTAATTTTTTTTTTAATAAAACATACATCGAAACAAATTCGATTTTAGTTAACAGATATGCTAATGCAATTGAAACAGTAACTATAAGAAAACAATAATATATCAAGAGAAATAGACAGGTAACTAGAACAATCAATTAAGGAGTATCATACTGGACATGTTAATGTGCAACTGGAAAATGCATCTTATCCTTGAAGGCTTTCGCCTCTTAAAACTTATTTCCATCCTTGGTCCCATGGGAGTTATTGGCCATATACTCCTAGTTAATAGTCCGTTTTTCAGGACCGAGCTCGTTCCTATACAGGATTGCTGGGTTTACTTTCCCCGACCTTCTCACTGATCTATTCCCCTTAAACTAGTTCAGGGGCTGGCCCAAGTAATATGAAATCCTTTGCAATATCCATGAATTGTATGCACAACTAACTTCATTATTTCAAATATCAAATGTTCATGCCATTGTAATTTACACAACATATGCCTTTCTTGCCAAAATTTTGGCAGTATAACGGATCAAGTACGCTTCCCCATGAATAGTGCTAGATGTAACATCCCGATTTCCGATTTTCGAGTTAGGCTCAGGTTAGTCTACGACTTCCGACTTCATGCCTCAAAAGAAAACGGACCCCATTTCCGATCTCACAATTTATCTCCAAGTTTCAAGCAGGATGTACGCAAGCTCCGACCTCATACCTCATGCATCAAAATATTGTATATAGTTTCCGACTTCCTGGATTCGGGCATAAGGTTTCCTATTTTGGTACTGATTTCCACTTTTATTAAAAATCCCGACTTCCGAGTTTAAGTATTTGGGCTTGATATTGTGATTCCGAACTCACAAGTTCCGACCTTAACCATCCTCATTCTGACTTCCGACTTGACTCCAAGTTGATACTTTAACGCAATGGTACAAGTATTGACCTCGGATTTGAATGTAACAAATTCCAGTTTTAGAGTTGGACCCAATGGACATGAGTTCGAATCTTTGAGTTGATTTCCAAGTCATACATGAGTTCTGATCTCCGAGTTTATTCCCAGCATTGATATTCCCGGGTTCAAATGGGGAGTTTCGAGATTATATGATTGCGAGCTGTATGACTTCCGACATCCGACTTTGCTTCCAAATTTCGAATAAACCAGACAAGATTTCCTCAAGTCACAAATAAGATTGGACGAGTTCCGACATCTGGCTTCAGCTCCAAGCTCAAGTAAAATAGCACGAGTTCCGACCTTACACATAATAATGACGAGTTCCGATTTCAGATGAATGGAAACAAGTTCCATGTTTAGGCGACGTGGAGAGCAATTTTGTCACAAAAGAGGGCGACGTGGAGAACAATTTTGAAGGTGACGTGAAGAGCAATTCTGTCACAAAAAGAGGGGAAGGTTGGCTGAAATTCAGCCTTATGTTGTTAGGCCAATCAAAGTCCTCCAAGTTAACTACCACCTCAAGCTTATAAACTCATCTCTTTCTCTCCTTCAGCCTTATCTCTACGCTGCCTTCTTCCCCACTTCAGCTTTCTTTTTCTCTTCTCCACTCACCCAACTCCATCACTCCTTCAAGCTTAACAAAGTTCTAACACTTCAAGCTTCAGCACTTAGCTCAAATCACACTCCAAAGAGATAGGATTTCATTTCTGTTATTGAATTCTTTGGACTATGATTGCATGAAATTTTACTCTTCTTCATGTATTTGATGATATATTAGATGTATTATAATGGATTATGATTGAATTAATATGAGATCTTGAGTTGGAATTAGAGTTAGAAGAAGAAAACAAGGAGAAATGGAGGATTGGGATGCTGCCCAAGTGAGGAATTCCACGGCAGTCCGTATGGCGGAGTGTACGGCTCCGCCTACAATCAGTCAAATTCGATGGAACTATTTTTAGATGAAATTAGACATTCAGAGATTTCCATACATATATCATATAAGGTTTTTGGATCAGTATTGAGAGAGATACGAATTTTTGAATGTTAACCTAGAAATCAGGACTTTCATCCGAGCAGTATGATTTGAGGAGGGTATAACTCACCCTATACAACTTCAAATTGAGTGAAACTAATTTTGTTAGAAAGCTTACACATAGGGGAACATCGAATATGAAATTCCGAGTTTTTTATGACCCCAATTGATCCCAGTGATTCGAGGAAGTCACCTTATGTCCAAACCGAGCCAAGACAGAGTAGTTCAGAAAGGTGGAATTTCAGGACTTATAACTCGAGCTATACTAAAGAAAATGGAATGAAACTTTGGCAAATGAAAGGTTGTTCTGTTAGCTTCAATATGAGACCAATTTCATATGATTTAATCTTAGTTTCGATTTTTAGTGAATTTATACTTCCAGGAGTGTAATTAGGGCCAGTGATTGAACAAGCTAAGGTAAAATTTAAATATCCTAAGTTATATAGATCAAAATGATATGGGACTAAAGAGGTTAGAAAGTAGACATATATATCTATGACATATCCAAAATTCAAGTTGAAATGAGTTGAATAGAGGTAAAGGTGACTTATGCACAATTCGGGCAGAACTGGATAGAATTGGCGGAATGACCGAATTGATAGTTTCACAAGTATTAGTGGACATATAAGGTTTGAGTTGAGGATTGTAAGTTTTATATTGATAGATATGTTAAGTTGATTATATTGCTATGGCTTATTTGTCCGTGAGAACTGGCACTATTCATGGGGAAATGGAACTGATCCATTATGCTGCCGGATTTACGGCAGAAGTCTATGAAACTAGGAATGTTTATATGCAAGGGTAAATTTAAGTATGATATGAGTTATGACGTATATGAAAATAAAGGATGAAGCATATGTATGAGTACATTCAGCATGCCTATGCATGAACATGTATGAGAATGACAAAGCATGAGTATAATGAATGTAAATCCCTTCACTCGGAGGCAGTTAAATGAGGTCCCTCATTGTGAAGGCAGTTAAATGATACAATGTGAATCCCTTCACCTGGAGGCAGTTGCACATTGAATCCCTCCCGGTGAAGGCAGTTAAATGATAAAGATATGAATCCCTTCACTTGGAGGCAGTTGCACTTGAATCCCTCCCTGTGAAGGCAGCTACCCTCTACCTTGGAGGCACGTGGTCAGATGAGATCCCTCTATATTGAAGGCACGTGGTCAAATGAGATCCCTCAGTTTTGAGGCACGTGACCAGAAGAGATCCCTTCAATTAGAAGCACGTGACCAGAATGAGATCCCTCCAAGACTAGAGGCACGTGAATCCCCTTGCGGGTGAGTTAGTGTAACGACGGTCACGGGTGAAGCTGACGAGCTCACTCTAAGGCCAGGCTACCCAAGGGCAGTAAAAGCACCCTAGGGGCGACGATACGTAACACCTAGGTGTGCCAAGTAAAGACTAAAGACTAAAGATTAAAGCATATGCAAGCACCCCACTCACATGAGGCATGGCATCGACCCAGCTAGTGTGAGTATAGGGGATAGAACTTATATGAGGCATGGCACGACCCAGCTAGTGTAAGTACCAAATGGAGGTCCCATATTCCTAAGGAATGTGACATGACGATCACGCTCTGATGGGGTATGACATGGTGATCATACTCTGGAATGTGGCATGTAAAGATTTTATGATAAAAAGGAAGATAAAGGAAGAAAAGTAAATTTTATGTACAAGCATAAATTCAAGGACAAGTAAAGCCATGTGCAGAATTTATGCGCTGTATTTTATTATGTTTCAGTTATTATTCATTAACATTCATGAATTGATTGATTTCATATGGTCTCTCCCCCAAATGACTAGTGTATGATAAAAATGAACTTTGCTTCGGATAGTATATTTTCGAATTATAAAATTAAACAGTTCATATAGCATGTTCACCTTTTTTATAATAAACCGAAGTAAACTAGAGATGACAACGATGACATGATGTATGATAATTAGAGAATCTTACTGAGAATTTATAATTCTCACTCCTGTTTCCGTGTTGTCTCTAGATAGTTTCAGAAGTTTCCGAAGATGGCTGAATTTGCTGTCAGATGAGGTCCGCTCAGATAACAGTAATATCTCCAGGGTGTGGTATTATGACTTAAGCATAATACTATACTTTAGAGGGTGTTACACCAGACAACCAGTACAATTATTCAAACTTGCAATTCAACATGGATAAACAATTATATATATATATAGCATCATTCATCAAGTTCAACTCAAGCACCAATACGGTTTTCAATTTATTCTCTCCTATTCTACCCGAGTTTGGTATATTCACCCTTAGTTCAATTCAACTCATTTAAATCTAATTTTTGCATATGTCATAGCTTATGTGTCTAGTTTCCAACCCTTTTAGTCCCATCTCATTTTGATTTGTATAACTCAAGTTATAAGTATTTTACCTCAGACTGCCCTATTCTTAGCTAGAATTGTGCTCTTATAAGTGAAAATTCACTAAAAATAGAAATCTAGATGAAACCATATGAAATTTATATCAAATTAAACCTAACAGGATAAAATCTCAAATGAAACAAGTTTCATGTTATTTTCATGAGTATATTTTGAGATATAAGTCTCGAAACTTGAACCTACTGGACTACCCTGTTCCAGATCGGTTTAGACTCAAGTCAACTTCATTGATGTGCTTGGAACGAATGGCAATGAATCTAATTCTGAAATTTTTATGGGATGTTCCCCTATATGTTATCTTTCAAACAACTTTGGGTTCACTTAATTTGGAGTTGTGTAGGGTGAGTTACACCCTTCTCAACTCATACTGCCCAAATAAGAATCTAGACTTCTAGGTCAAACTTCAAAAATTCATAACTAAGGCTATACTAATCCAATGGCCTTATATTTTGTATGTATGGAAAGCCCTGAATGTCTAGTTTTATATAAAAATAGATTCATCAAATTTAATTTGCTGTAGGCGGAGCCGTACACTCCGTCGTATGGACCGCTGAGGAAAACTCTAACAACTTCTTGAATTATTCTCTATCCTTCAAGCTCTTTCCTACCAATTCCGATTTTAATCACAACATGCATGCAAAATTTGCCATAAACCATCATCATCACTCCACATAACATCAATATCACAGGTTACTCAAGTCCCCCATACAGCCCCAAACCAAAGAAAGTAAGAAGAGAAATAGGCTTTCCTACGTTATCTAGTTGAAATTTAGTTGATTTGGTGTCTTAGATGGAAGCAATTTTTTTATGAGACTTGTAGAGGGGATAAAGATGGAGTGAAGATAAGAGTAAGGAGAAGAGAAATGATGGGAGCTTCACCAGCTAGGGTGGCCGAAATTACAAGGAGAGAAGGAAAGAAAAAGGTGAAGATTTTTGAAGCAAACTTCATGTTGATTGGTGGATCCCATCTTGCCCTCAAATTTGGCTTAGCTTCCCATCCTTCAATGGCTGATCAAGGAGCCACATAAGGAGGTGGTTTGGCTAAATCTTAGCCATTCATCCTAGAGTACTCATAGAAAAATTTCTATTGGCCTGGTTCTGACAGTTTAAAATACCGAAATCTTACTGATTTCCTTTTAATCGGTAAATCGGTTTTAAAAAAATCCTATGAAGTTTCCTATAGTTCTAATTTTAATTCCACTATACCTAATCATCTCATATCACATTAATTAGACTCAAGTGAATACTAAATCAAATCCTAATTAGTCACAATTTACTCGATAAAAACCGAACAACTCAAGTAATAGCGATAAGATTTCTTTCGGACGTTACACTCTACTTTGTACTTAAGTGATCATACACTTTAGAGTGTTTTAGTATGAGTGTTATTCAAACACAAACCTTTCAATCCTTATATTATAACCTGACCCGGTAGTGGTCTTTGTGAACTTAAAGAGGCTAGGATAAAACACTACTCGCTGTAGCTTGGAGAGGCTTTGTAAACACTACTCATTTGGTTAGCTTGGAAAGGCTAGGAAGAACTACTTAGATGTAAAAGCTTGGAGAAGCTCGGACAAAAAATACTCGATCTATAAAAGTCTCAACTATTTACTTGGGGACTAGACGTAGGTATGTGGTTTGGCTAAATTAGTATAAATTTCCTTGTGTGATTTTCTATCCTTATTTCTTTTATAGCTTTTCTTAGCTAGTTTTTCTTTTAGATTGATCATTTATCTGCTGCTTATCTAAAGTATTGTGAAAACAATACTATTTTATATGTAACTCAACGCTTTCGCATTCCAAGTCTAAAGACTTGAGAAAAGAGTGTTTAAAGTTTTCAGGAGCTAGAAAGCTTTAAGAAGCATGATTCAACCTCCCTTCTTATGCTACTTCTTCTTACAGCTAAGACCACCCCCATGCTCCAAGCTTCCATCCATGGAGGTTTAGAGAGAGAGAAGGTGAAGGTTAGAAAAAGGAAGGTGGAATCTTGGGGAGGAAAAATAAGGAGGAAGAAAAGGGAAGCTAGAGAAAAGAAGATAGCATTAAGCTAAAGAGAGAGAGAGGAAGGGGGGACTTCTCTCAAATGGGGGCCAAGCCCCCCTTTGTAATTTTTCAATGAACTGGCTATGCCATAGTTCAACCTACTGCATGTAGACAAAATGACCCCATGAACCATTCAAGGCATCGCGTTATAGTGCAATCTGTTGCACTGTAACGTGATCCCCAAAGTCCAAAATGTCCAAAATAAGCCCAATCTCTCCTTGACTCAGACAAAAGCCAAAGGTTTTCCACAGCCATCAATTCAACACTGAAACTTCATGTTGTACACTCCAGCAATATACCAAACATCATTCAATCCATCAAACCTTCTCCATCAAAGAATCAACGAAATTCAAAGTAAACACATAATTCTCATGTCATAACACAACAAGTTCTTGTTCCAGATGATTAATTAAATTTAAGCCAAGTGCACTAACTTAAACATGCAGCCAATGTTTACTTTGAAGCAAACCCAAACTACAATTAAAACAAAATTTTCAATTTCCCGGTTTTCAAAATAGTAATTATAAACTAGGGTATTACAAAAGAGGTAAAATAATTTTTTTTAAGGTTATTAATGAATTTGCATAAATAACTTAAAGAAATCACTTTATTGTAAATATATAAAAAGTGCACTGAGATTAAATTTTTATCCTTACCTGTACATAAATTGACTATCAAAATCATCTTAGTTTCAAAGATTGGTTTATTTAAAAGGAGTTTTGCTAATCATTTTACCCACCTAATAAATGATTGGTGATGAATCCATTTTTTTCCCCTCAAAATTCATCTTTACTGCCATACGATTTTAGTCTTGGCAGTACTAAATGTTAGGTGCTAAAGAGTGAAAAAGAGCATATGCCAAGTGTTGCAAAGATGATAGTATTGTGATGGATGAGTGCATATGAAAGAAAAAAATCATAAATGATATATTTGAGAGAAAATAGGAATGACACCAATTGAGGAAAAAGTGGCATGATGTAACGTCCGCGACTTCCGACTTCCGAGCCCATCAGTATTCTCGACTTCCGGATTCAGCTAGACTGGACAGACAATGATTTCCGATTTCCAACCTTAGGAAGGGTCAGACGGATTGCCTTGCATTTTTCGAATTCCGACTTCGTCTCTAAAGCTCAAATGAACTGGCTACATTCCGATTTCCGATCTTATGTTCACAATGTACGAGTTTCGATCTAGAGATCAATACCAATAGCTCTCATTTCTATATCTTCCCGAGTTTCGAGATCGAGATCCTATGATTCCCGATTTCCTGGTACACGGATTAATGTTGTAAATTCCGACCTCCGGAATTATGTTTACAAATGATTCGTTTTGCCTAGTTTCCCGACTTTCGACTTTAAGTGCTTGGCTTCACATTAGGCTCTACTTTCAAGTTTCGACTAAACTGGATATGTTTTCCGAGTTCTGATTTCATATGCAGGATGTTCACGAGTTCCGACTTTAGAGAGAGTACGAGTTCCGATTTCATCTTCAAAATATACTGGAAACTAGTCCCACTTTAGGCGACGTGGAAAGCAATTCTACCACACAAATAAGACGACGTGGAAAGCAAGGTTGGCTGAAACTCAGCCTTATGTTTTGAGGCCAATCAAAACCTTCCAAGTTAACTCCCACTCATGCCTATATAACACTCTCTCCTCCTCTGATTCAGACCCCCTTCTACGTAACTCCTTCTTCATTTCAGCTCTCTTTTTTCTTTTCTTCACTCACCCAACTCCACCCAACTTTGAGATTCAATCAAGTTCCCGCTACAAACTCAACCAAAATCATTCATAGTAAGAGGTAGGGGTTTTCTTCTTACTTGATTTTCTGACTCTTGAATGATTGGTAGTGATTTAATTCCTTAATTCTGATATGCTAATTGATTGATTATGATGAATTATAGCTGGGTTATGGGCTGTTTATGAGGTTAAAATTTGAACTAAAAGTGAGAAAGGATGAAGATATGAAAAAGTTGAGAGGCAGGAAAACTCAAAACCCTCGGCAGTCCGTATGGCGGAGTGTACGGCTCCGCCTCCCACCGTTTAAAATTAATGAGACCATTTTTATGTGAAAATAGACATCTAGAGCTTTCTATACATATATCATATAAGACCATTGGAGTAGTATTGAGAGAGATATGAATTTTTGAAGTTCGACCTAGGAATTAAGACATTCACCCGGGGCAGTATGGGTTGAGAAGGGTATAACTCACCCTATACAACTTCAAATTGAGTGAAACTAATTTTGTTGGAAAGCTTACACTTAGGAGAACGTCCTACCCAGAAATTCCGAGTTTGTTACCATACTATTTGTCCCCAGTGATTCAGAGAAGTTACCCTATGTTCACACCAAGCCAAAATAGAGCAGTTCAGGAAAGTCAAGTTTCGGGGCTTATAACTCGAGCCCTACCAAGTCAAATGAAATGGAACTTTTTCTAAATGAAACTTTACCCTATTATCTTTAATACAAGTCCAATTTCGTATGAGTCAATTTTCGATTTTTAGTGGATTTTTACTTTTAGTTGCCTGATTCTAGCAGGCCACTGGGCATGCCAGGATGAAATCTGAATATCTTGAGCAATAGATATCAAAATTAGATGGGACCAAAAGGGTTAGAAACTATACATATTAGGCTACAATATATCCAAAAATAAGGTTTAAAAGAGTTAAATTGAAATAAATGTGGGCTATACCATAACCGGGCAGAAATAGACAAAATCAGTTAAAAGTCCTATTGAAGCTTGTTGAAGCTATGAATGAATTTATGAATGTATGTGTATAATTGCTGCTCTATATTGAAATTGCAAATTGTGTAACTATATTGGTTGGCTGGCATTATTCATGGGGAAGCGGACATGTTCCGTCGTGTTGCCGAAATTTCGGTAGAATCCCTACACGAGTTATGCATTATATGTTAATCTATGCACAAGTTATGAATTTCATGATAATACATATGCATTTTAAGTGAAGTTATGAAAGTATATTAAGACTCATGTCACTATGAAAGTTCCATGCTACTTGGGCCAGCCCCGGATAAGAAGTTAAGGGGAATAGATCGGTGGAAACGTCGGGGAAAGTAAACCTGGCAATTCCTGTATAGGAACGAGCTCGATCCTAATAAGCAGACTATTACCCAGGAGTCTAAATGGCCAAGAACTCCCAGGGGACCAAGAGATGGAAAAATGATGAAAGGAAATGAAAAGTTTATGAAGGAAAGTTCAAGTATGAGTTTGCATGATTACATGAATGCATGATTATATGGTATGATTATTTCAGGATGTTTACCGTTTGTCTGTTATATTTACGTACTACTATATGTTTATTTGCTATGCTCATTATCCTATATTTTACTGTTAGTAGCCTATTCTGTTTCTTATGCTATCTAAAGTAAAATTGAACCTTGCCTCGGACCAGATGTTTTATTGAACTCATTAAAATGGGTAGCTTAGTTTGAACACATATTTTTATAATTAAATAAAACCCGAAGCAACTGAAAATGAATGTGACGTCAGTCAAACACCACACGTGGACCCTACTGAGAATTTCCTTAAATTCTCACCTCGTTCTATATTTTCCGCATCATTCTTAGATGCTGGTGACGGACTCAACGGCCACTCCTTGTATTGAGATCCCAGACTTGCAGCTTGATGTGATCAAGGAAGATAAAGTAGACTCACGAAAGCAAAGGCAAGGAGGAGATCCTTTGGAAGGACTTGGTGTACCAATGACTAGATCCAAATCAAAGAGAGCCAAGGAAGCTTTGGGCCAAATGATTTCAAGTTTGTTTGAGGCAAAGCCCATTCAAGAAGATGAAGACCCAACACTACTCCATTGCATTCACGTGGCTGAACAAGCTTAGTTATATCTTTGGGCTTGTTAATTTTAAGTTAGTAATAATGTAAGTGGGCTTGTAATTTCATATAGCCCATCACTTGTTTTTAGCTATTTAGTCTTTTACTCATTCTTACTATTGGGCTAAGTGTTGCAGCCCATTTGCTAAACTTTAGTTTCTTTTATAAACCTTGTAAACACCTTTTCAAGGCAACTTTTGGCAAAT
This sequence comes from Pterocarpus macrocarpus, assembly GCA_031439585.1. Classification (NCBI taxonomy): domain Eukaryota; kingdom Viridiplantae; phylum Streptophyta; class Magnoliopsida; order Fabales; family Fabaceae; genus Pterocarpus; species Pterocarpus macrocarpus. The sequence continues at coordinate 31,586,682 of CM062520.1, forward strand.
AGAAATCAGAATACTTTTAGTAAAAGTGTCTCTTTGGTTCTTGCTTGGAACCCTAGGTCTTATCAAGAGTTTCCAATTGCTCTTGTGGCGATCACCCTTGGCTTATCAATCATCCTTGATTGTGGCGCTCTGCAACCAATTCCATTCCTTATCTCTTCCATCTTTTTGTGTTTTTATTTCTCCTTGATTGAATTACAAACAAAATACACCGAAATTAGGGTTCATGGATAATGGATCATAACATTTGGTATCGAGCCACGTCTTCGAAGTTCTGAATTGGTCAGTTTTCTTTGTTTCATATCTTGAGTTTTCCGTGATCATAATTCGGCGTTTCTTGGGTCTTTTCTGAAGTTCAGAATCTCATCTTTCATCTCGCTTTTGAATCGTTGAAATCGAATTTTGTAGCTCGAGATACAATAGTTTTTATTCAACTCAGTCTAGTGCGATTTTGCGATTTGTTTTCTTTGTTCTTGTTTGATTCATCCTTTTTACTTTGCTTAATTTCTTGATGTTCTTCTAACTTCCAATTCTGTCTTTGTTGATATTACATTGGATCAGTGGGTTAGAAAAAAAAAAAAAAAAAAGGTGCGTAATGTTCATCATATGTTCTTGATGTTCTTGGGAATTGTTTCATTCTAATCTTTCTAAGCTTTGTTAGTTTGATGTTTAGTTGTTAAATATGTGCTTGTTTTGATGTGATTCCAGTTGGTTTGTTCATCTACAATCATCAAGAGCAGATTGAAAAAAAAAAAAAAAAAAAACGCAGAATTTGCCAAAAAAAAAAAAAAAAAATTGGCTTGTTTCTTATTGTTCTTCAAACCTTTAGCTTGTTCTTGTCTTGTTTGGCCTCTGATTTGAGTGTGCTTTGTCCTTGTTTAGTTTTTCTTGCTTGTCTCTTTGGATCTTAAAAGTTTTGTCTTAGAGTTTTCTTTGTTTGACCTCTTGTTTGTTTTGTGATTTTGCATAAGTGTTTTTGGAGTTTCTCTTGAGTTGACTTGTGATTCCATTTAAGAGCCTACAAGAGCACTTGAGTGGTAAAGGCAAGAGAGCACCTTACACAAAAGCCTATTAGAGAGCAACAAACACGAGTGATACATCTCTAAGAGTGTAAACACGTGAGAAGTGTGGTGAGGTCCCATTACTTTCACTTTTGTTTTCTTTTACTTGAATGATGGCAGAACAGTGTAGTGGTAGCCCTCCTCCCAAGGAAACAATGCAGATTGTTAGTGGAGGCTATTACACTCAAATGGAAAGGATGATGAGGGAGCATACAGAGGAGTTATATGTGAGAATTGAGCGTTAGAGAAATCAAGATCATCATGATGTCGATGGAGGTAGAAGGAGGCTTGATGGGAAGGAGGAGAAGAGATAATGAGGTGAAGCTAGTGGAGGACAGACTGAGGGGTAAAACTCAATATTCCATCTTTTAAAGGAAAAGTGATCTAGAGGCATACTTAGAGTGGGAAATGAAGATTGAGCAACATTTTGCTTGCAACAACTATACTGAAGATAAAAAAGTGAAGGTGGTAGCCGTGGAATTCATGGACTATGCTCTCATTTGGTAGAACCAATTGCAAAAGGAGCGACTTAGATATGAAGAACCTTTGGTGGATACTTAGGTTGAAATGAAAAGGTTGATGAGAAGGAGATTTGTCCTATCCTATTATCATAGGGACCTTCATAACAAGCTCCAAAAACTCATGCAAGGTAGTAGGAGTGTTGATGAATATTACAAGGAGATGGAGGTGTCCTTGATTAGAACCAATGTGAATGACGATAGGGAGGCTACAATGGCACGCTTTCTGAATAGGCTGAATAATGATATTAGAGATATGGTTGAGCTACAAAATTATGTGTGGAGTTAGAGGAATTGGTACATCAAGCTACCAAAGTGGAGCAAAGAACTTAAGAGAAAAGGTGCATTGAGGGAGGAGCTCTTCTAATTTCAATTTTCTAATTGGAAGGAAAGAAATAAGAAGGAGGAGGTACTTCTTCTAGCAACACCACGGTCGCACCTCATAGAACTCCATTCAAGTCCAATGAGACCTCTAAAAGACAAGAAGTAGTGAGATAAAATGCTTCAAGTGTTTGGGAGAGGACACATAGCATCCTAATGCCCAACCAAGAAGACTATGCTTCTCAAAGACAATGGAGAAATTTACTAGTGAGTCCTCATCCTAATCGCTTCCAACTAGTGAGGATGAGTATGATGAGGAAATTGCAATCTAAGGAGATTTGTTCATGGTGAGGAGGTTGTTGGGCAGCTACAACGGATTTTGGATGAAAGCCAAAGGGAAAATATTTTCCACACAAGGTGTATCATCCAAGGGAAGGTTTGTTCTTTAATTATTGATGGAGGGAGTTGCACTAATGTTGCTAGTGCAAGAATGGTATCAAAACTGAATTTGAGACTAAAACCACATCCACGGCCATATAAGCTTCAATGGCTTAGCGAGGATGGTGGTGAAATGATTGTAAGCAAGTGGAAGTCGACCTCCGTAGGGGAAGTATGATGATGCAAGTTTTGTGTGATGTGGTGCCTATGGAGGCTTGCCATTTACTTTGGTAGGCCTTGGCAATATGATAAGAAGGCTCTTCATGATGGGTTCACAAATAAGTTTTCATTTGTTCATAAAGAGCGCAAGACTATTCTTGCCTTTGTCTCCAAGAGAGGTTGGTGAGGATCAATCAAAATGAGAGATAAAAGAAAACAGAAAGAAAAGAAAAAGAGAGCGAAAAAAAGGAAAAAGAGAGTGGAAAATAGAGAAAAATTGCAAAATCTGCTTATTAAAGAAAAGAGGTGAAAAGGCTATGCTCATGAAAAGCCAATGCTTTTACTTTTGAGTAAAGAAAGTAAATTAAATGAAGCAAAGCTACTAACTCTCTTCCTTGTGGAGTTTCTTCTTTGTTGCAGTGAATTTGGAGATGTCTTTCCCAAGGAGATACCTCATGGCCTACTCCTCTACGAGGCATGTAGCATCAAATTGATCTCATTCCAGGAGCTTCATTGCCTAATAGGCCAGCCTATAGGAGTAATCCTCAAGAGACGGTTGAGATTCAAAAGCAAGTTGAAGACTTGATGCAAAAAGGGTGGGTGCAAGAAAGCTTAAGTCCTGGCCTGCAGTTCAGCCATTCTAGTGCCTAAGAAAGATGGAACTTGGAGGATGTGCACTGATTGTAGAGCCATCAATAACATCACGGTAAAGTATAGACATCCCATTCCTAGATTAGATGATTTGTTGGATGAATTGCATGGTGCCTGTGTGTTTTCTAAAATTGATCTTAAGAGTGGATATCATCATATTAGGATTAGAGAAGGGGATGAATGGAAAACTGCTTTCAAAACCAAATATGGATTGTATAAATGGTTGGTCATGCCCTTTGGATTAACAAATGCTCCTAGTACCTTCATGAGATTGATGAATCATGTGCTAAGGGAATTCCTAGGAAAGTTTGTTGTGGTTTATTTTGATTTATAGCAAATCCTATGATGATCATCATGTGCATTTGAGGAGTGTTTTGGAAGCTCTTAGGCATGAGAAATTGTATGCCAACATGGAAAAATGTACTTTTTGTACAGATCATGTGGTTTTTCTTGGTTTTGTTGTTAGCTCACAAGGAGTGCAGGTTGATCAAGAGAAGGTGAAAGCTATTCAAGAGTGGCCAACTCCTAAGAATGTTAGTGAGGTAAGAAGCTTTCATGGTTTAGCTAGTTTCTATAGGAGGTTTGTTAAAGATTTTAGTACATTGGCTGCACCTTTGAATGAAGTAATTAAAAGGCATGTGGGATTTAAATGGGGTGAAAAACAAGAGCAAGCTTTTGCTGCCCTCAAAGATAAATTAACTCATGCACCTATACTTGCATTGCCTAATTTTGCAAAATCTTTTTGAGATTGAATGTGATGCATCCGTGGTGTGAATAGGCTGTTTTGATGCAAGATGGGCACCCACTGCTTATTTTAGTGAAAATTAAATGGTGTCGCTCTTAACTATCCCACATATGATAAAGAGTTGTATGCATTAGTAAGGGCATTACAAACATGGCAAAGCATTACCTTTACCCAAGGAATTTGTGATTCATAGTGACCATGAGTCCTTGAAGTATTTAAAAGGACAAGGTAAACCTAATAAGAGGCATGCCAAGTGGGTTGAGTTCCTTGAGCAATTTCCCCATGTGATCAAGCATAAGAAAGGTAAGGCTAATGTGGTTGCCGATGCGCTTTCAAGAAGGTATGCTCTATTCTCTACTCTTGAAACTAAATTCATTGGTTTTGAGCATATAAAGGAATTGTATGAGCATGATCCAAACTTTTCTCAAATTTATAAGAAATGTGTGCATGTCTGTCCAAAATGGGTACTTTAGGCATAAGGATTATTTGTTTAAAGAGAAAAGGTTATGTGTGCCTAAATGTTCCATTAGAGAGTTGCTTGTGAGAGAGGCACATGAAGGGGTTTAATGGGGCATTTTGGGGTCCAAAAGACTTTAGACATACTGCATGAACATTTTTATTGGCCACACATGAAACATGATGTGCATAAATTTTGTGAAAGATGCATTGTTTGTAAGAAGTCTAAGTCAAAGGTAATGCCTCATGGACTCTATACTCCTTTGCCAATTCCTGATTTTCCTTGGATTGATTTATCTATGGACTTTGTTTTAGGATCTGCTCTGACAAAGAATGGCAAGGATTCCATTTTTGTGGTGGTGGATAGGTTCTCCAAGATGGCTCATTTCATACCATGCAAGAAGGTGGATGATGCTTGTCACGTGGCTGACTTGTTTTTCAAAGAGGTAGTGAGGCTTCATGGATTACCTAAGAGCATTGTGAGTGATAGGGACACCAAGTTCCTAAGTCACTTTTGGAGGACACTATGGGATGCGCAGGCTAAGGCTGACTTTGTAAAGAAGCTGCATGAGCAAGTAAAAGCCCAAATTGAGAAGAAAATGGAGAGTTATGCAAAGCAAGCCAATAAGGGGCAAGAAGGTTGTATTTGAACCCTGACTGGGTTTGGGTACACATGAGAAAGGAGAGGTTTCCATCTCAAAGGAAATCCAAACTCCAACCTAGGGGTGATGGACCCTTCCAAGTCCTGGAAAGAATAAATGACAATGCCTACAAGATCGACTTACCAGGTGAGTATGGGATAAGTGCTACTTTTAATGTTGCGGACTTGTCCTTATTTGATGTAGGTAATGAGGAGCTAAATTCGAGGACGAATTCTCTTGAAGAAGGAGGGGATGATGTGATCAAGGAAGATAAAGTAGACTCACGAAAGCAAAGGCAAGGAGGAGATCCTTTGGAAGGACTTGGTGGACCAAACGATCTAGATCCAAATCAAAGAGAGCTAGGAAGCTTTGGGCCAAATGATTTCAGTTTATGAGGCAGTGCCTCATTCAAGATGAAGACTCAACACTACTCCATTGCATTCACGTGGTAATGAAGCTCTTGGCTATATCTTTGGGCTTGTTAATTTTAAGTTAGTAATTAATGTAAAGTGGGCTTGTAATTTACATATTTCATCACTTGCTTTAATTTAGTCTTTTACTCATTCTTACTATTGAGCTAAGTGTTGTGTTCCCATTTGCTAAACTTTAGTTTCTTTTATAAACCTTGTAAACACCTTTTCAAGGCAACTTTTGGCAAATAGAAATCAGAATACTTTTAGTAAAAGTGTCTCTTTGGTTCTTGCTTGGAACCCTAGGTCTTATCAAGAGTTTCCAATTGCTCTTGTGGCGATCACCCTTGGCTTATCAATCATCCTTGATTGTGGCGCTCTCCAACCAATTCCATTCCTTATCTCTTCCATCTTTTTGTGTTTTTATTTCTCCTTGATTGAATTACAAACAAAATACACCAGAAATTAGGGTTCATGGATAATGGATCATAACATTCCACTATGACTCCGATTTGGACTCGTTGCACATAGCCTACTCCTGCTAGTTCTGCCTTCGTTTTTTTTTTTTTGGCAATAGGAATTTTGCTGTTCCTTTAGTTCATATGCTGTTAATATATATATATATATATATATATATATATATATGTGTATAAACTGAAGCGTTGGCTTCTGACCTACATATGTACGCATACAGTTGATAATATACCATATGTTTGTATCTTTTTATGTAATATTAAACTCTATTTCCTTATATAATGCTATTTACACCTATTACATGACAAATAAGACTGCTTTACTGTTTTATGATACAACTCACGAAATTAAGCAGAATAATAACACAGTAACACAGTCTACTTAATTGAATGCTATGACTTAAGCATAACATTAAATTAGTAGGGTGTTACACATGATATCCCTTATGGTCCTTTTGGACATTAGAATTGGAATTGTACTAATGAGTTTGATTGCTTAAATTTGCATATGTATAAATTTGTATGTTGTGATATGCCTTTTGTACGTATGATTGTCGACCATAACTAATTAACTAAGTTAATTACGGATCAGTAATAGAAGCACAAAATACAAAAATATATAAATAAATAAAGTTGTTAGCATAATGAAAATATTAATAAACAGTAGCGTTTTGCAAGTAGTGAAAAGAGTTTTGCTGCTTAAATAACAAAATAAAGATAGTAAAGCTTTACTAGTTAGTTATTAAAGGAAATGTTCGACAATTTGAAAAATTAAGTTAACATAGTAGAAGGTAGAACTAGTTATATTAACTTGTATAAATATAAAGTAATTTTTTATTAAAAGTTGTTTGGCTCGACAACTTAAAAAATCAATCTAGCTTGTTTTCTCATTTAACAAAATACAACGTAGTGGCACAATCTCAACTTGTGTTTCAGTAGGCAAACGGTGGTAACGGTTGGCGGCTGCCGGCAGTAGTCGATGGTGACCAACTGTGACGGTAGGTGGCAGATGATGGCGGCCTGTAGCAGACAATGACGAACGAGTGTCAATGGCAATGGGTGGTAGCTGGAGGTGGCAATTGGCGGCAGCCCACGATGGCAATCGGCAGGTTGGTGTCAGACGATGGTGGATAGCACGACATACGGTTGACAAGGTCAATGAATAAAGAAAAGATTGATGCCAAGTGCGAAGAAAATAATGGAAAGAGATGAAATAAAAGGAGAAAAAATTGAAATAAAATAAAACCAATTTAAAATTGGTTCTTGTCAAAACTGGTTTTAGGCTCAAATTGGTTTCGATAAAACTAATTTTAAAATATTTTGATAATTACTAATCAATGTTTACTAAAAACTAGACTCCATTGTATTTAGTTATCTAATTTTTCTAATTTACCAAACTTTCCAAAATAACTTAATAAAATAACAATAAATTAATAATTAACTAGCATGCACCAGAAGCAAAGCCATCAATGTCATATAAGAAATTGTCAGGGTCGTAGTCTAATTGATCGGACTAGTCCATATTCTTCTCAGAATCGAAGCCAACATAATAGGCACCTACACTATCCTCATTAGAAATCCTATAGCCTTCATTATCGGATTCGCTATCCACAAGTACATCAGGCTCCTCTAATAGTGGATCCTGTGTGTGATTCATTGGATGGACAAACAAGTGTAGATGGTCATTACCTACTAATCCATTTTCCTTAAACCATCTCAGTAGTGTAGCATCATTGTCTACCAAAATCCCACGCCTCCCTGGCATCTCTCCTTGCAACTGTACCTTCTTCTCACCCTCCACTCTTAGGCCCGCATGCACTGGGCTAACTAGGTCCATGTAACAGTAATGGTTAGTATCAAACTACTCCATGAAGAAGAAATCGTCATTCCAAACCGCAATCGACAAACGAGTGTTTTCCCGCATCCTTCACCACTCACAAAGTCAAGTGCTTAGGGTTATTAGGAAAACAAAAACATAAAAAAAAAAAAAAAAATCTCCACAAAAGCCGATGGAAAGGAAAAGTCATCACCTTTTCTGGTTTGGTTATGGTTTGACCAGATGAGGTCAAAATGAAGGTGAAGGTGACGAAAATATAGAGACTTGAAGGTGAAGGTGAAGGTGAAGGTTGCAAATGAGTTTCCAATGGAAGAGATGAACCAATTGTTACATTGAGGTGAGGCGAATGAAGAGTTGAGATGAGGTGAAGAGGTGAGGCGAGGTGAAGGATTAATGCAAGAGGTGAATGAAAAGTTTGAGGGGAGGTGTTACAAAGCTTGCTTGGGACATTTCTCTCCTTTTCTCCTCCGCGTAATTTCGTTGTTGACCAGAGGCAGGTAAGGTTCGGTTACGGTTTGTGAGAGAAAGTGGGCTTCCTCTCATATATTCATGTATATGTATTATGTATGTATGTTTGACCATGGTTCACTATGATAATAACAGTGTCACCATTTCTTAGAGAGGTGTTTTGTTGCTTTGTTTTTCTGGTTGTTTTTTCGGGTTTTTTTTTCTTTGTTTTTTTTTTGGGGGAGGGGGGGGGGGTTGTGTGTTTTTGCAAATCTTTAAAACATCAAGGGCTTGGGTGTCAATTTATGAAAACTTTGAGATGGTGTGCCATTCCATGAAACTTTTAAGGGATGATTTTATTTATCTTTTTTAAAAAAATAATTTAATTCAAATCAAGCCTCATCTACAGTAGAGACTGATCAATGCCACTGCAGATTCATGGGCTTTCCTTCATGTTCAAAAGACCTTCGTTTAGTTAAAACGCAAATCTACGCTAGTGTCTCTCGTGTTATATGTTTGGCGCAATTTTGTGAGATGGTGTGCATATTTGGGGTCAACCTGTCAATTCAAATGCTGCTTGTGATGCGGAATTGGGTCATGCTTTTGATCTCGTATTTTCACTGTGAATGAGAGATTCGAGTAGCCTTAACCCCCATCCCCCCCACAAAAACACACACAAAGAATAAAAACAAAAAAACACACACGAGAGAGAGAGACTTGAGCAGTCATGCTTAGTTGCCTGCTGGAAGAGTTGGGATGACATGCCAGTAGCTGCGTGCTTGTTTTGCCTTCTACTTATATAGGAACTGGTGAACTCTTCAGCTTAGGTAACTAATGCATCCCTGGATTCTGTCGTTTCTCCAAGAGAAATTATTCCTCTCCGATTCTCTAAGAAAATATCCTCAATTATTTATAAATTAATAAAGCTTCAACCGAGATGTACAAATCCCACAACACCAATACGAAAGCTTACAAAATCATATTTGACCATGCTACGTACACCTCATAATTATAAGGTTTTAACAATAAGCACCTACCTTATTGTCACCGTAGTACAGCGGTAAACGCAAGATGGTTCCCATATAAATAGTAATATCGCAATCTTCTTTTGTTGGATATATTAGGAAAACACCAAACCACACAAGCAATACAAAGATCAACACCAACAGCCTCAAGGGCTTCCTCTCACAATCACAATCACAGCATGTTGGAGATGATCATTACCACCACTAAATGCCCAGCGAGTAACACAAGCAACAGCAGAATATGCACACTCAAAACATCAGATAACTTTCATCTTCCCAAGTTCATTCATCTTGTATAAACATTCTATAACCATATCCCAACTTCCAAATTCACTCATCTTCAGCCCAACTATTATCTGATTGCTCCGAGCAAATTGGCACCATCAAGCCTCGCACCTTCCAAGTGCTGAGTAAAATTTTTTTTTTTAAAAGAAAAAGAAGTGAAAATATGTTAGCTTATCATACTTTGAACAGACAAATACACTTGCCACCCCACTATTTTATTGTGCTGACTTTGGCTGATTCATGCTACTCATCTAAATGCTACGGATGACAACAAAACCAGCCATGTATGCATATGTTGCATATGTTCTCTTGCCATATTTGGGGTTAGAATAAAAATAGACAAAGGGCAAATCAAATCAAAAGGAATTCAGAAGCTTCAAATCTCATCCTACACAGTAATTACTTCTGTTTCATTAAATTGCTTAAAATAATTCAGTTTGTCTTGGATCCAGCTAATAGTTTTTATGTAGGAAGCAATAAATTATGCAGGAATTCTCCATGCTGCCTGGTTCAATTAATTTTTACTTTGCACAAAACAGAATAACTGGTTCAGTTATATGTATCTGCTGAACAATGAGACAGGGCAGTTAATTGGAACATATACTTCAAGAACAAAGCGATAGCCATCTTGAACTGAAATGCTTGTGTGTTCAATTTGGTTCCAACTACAATTTCAAAATCAATTCAATTGTTTCAGACTGCACAGGCATCCACCGAACTATTGACAGCACCGCTAAGTACACCATAAACTTCACCTCACATACTAAAGTAACTGGTAAAGATAAGTAGCTATATCATTTATAAAACAGGTAAACAAAGGCACCATGAAAATCAAACGAATAAACCTTCCTATGCGTAAGTGGTCACTGACTGATTAAGAATTTATGATTCCAAGGTATAATTAATGATTATTTATTAATGGGCATTGGGATTTTCAACACAACGCCAGGATCATAGAAGGTCATCTTTAAACATTGACAATCTAGTCAACAATATCATAAATAGCAAAGAAATTTAAAAAGAACTAAATTACGTACTGTTTCTCGAAGATTGACGTGACGCAAATAAGCTCGTTGAAGGTTTGCACCCCTCAAGTTGGCATTGTTCAATTTTGCACCCTGAGAAACAGGGAAATGATTTCAAACAACTAGGCCAGAATAGGAAAACAACATTTCACGCTAACCACGAAAATGATTTGAATGAATAAACCTGAACTGAAAACTACCGTCAGAGATTTAATGAAATTACATGGACCTCCCTTTTTGTTTTTAATATTATGCATGTCTCCCTTATTTCAAATTTTAACATAACAAAAGCCTCTTCCTTTTTTCAAAATAACATAAGCCTCCCTTAATTTTTTGTTAGAAAAAAAGTCAATGTTATTTCATACATACCAAGGGAAGTTTTTGTAATTTTGTTAAACCTTAAGGGAGGTCCAATTATAAAAGGTTGGCCCAATGCACGAGGCCCCACCATTGTAGCATCTAGGGAATGTTAAGACATACATAGCCTTACACTGTGAATGAAGAGACTGTTTCTAGAACCCATGAAACCATGTTACAAGACAGCAACCTCATTTTTGCAACAAGGGATGTTGATGATTTGCTCAAAATTATATAATCACAGGTGCATGGTTACATGTTCAGCAATAATACATGTATGATTCAGGAACATTATAAATCAGCAAAGTTTGCTACTTCCAATAAATAGCATCATTTTCCAGAACTTGTACAGATACATACCAAATATTTTGCATAGTTAGAGAACCAAGTCATCAATAAGATATTTTGGGGGCAAATCTGTACAATGTATCCGCTAAAAGGAGGAAGAGATGCAATATTCTAAATAATGTAAGCTGATATTCTCCTAGGTGAGAAAAATGCAGACATCATCTGCACCTTTTTTGTGCAAAAAATCTGCAACCCTATTATACACACCCCCATACAGGTCCAGAATAAAATACCTTTAAATTAGCTCCTTCTAGGACAGCCCCCTCTAAATTGGCATTAGTAAGATCTGCATTCTGAGAGATAAAAAGGTACTAATTAATGAATCATCAGAAACTTTTATTGAAGACAGTACTAGTGCTGCTTGTATCAAACTAGAACCCATCTCATGAATATCAAAATCATCCATCAGGTAACATACGAGTAAATGCTATTTTGGTACTCTAAATATTCAAGTGTTACTACTTTAGTCCTCTAATAAAAATTACAAGTACTTTAATGTCAAATCCTGACAAAAAATCAGTCTTTCAATGCCACTTCAAGAAGACAAATTTGCTGTCAAAATTTCACATTGAAATTTACATCTATCTTGCATACTTATGAGCCTTTTTGTCTTCACTAGCAACTGAAGTATTAAGTTTGAAGGGGCAAGGTCCTAAAAAAATGAAGTTTGTTGATTGGACATTTGACATTATTAGATAACACAGGAGATGTTTTGTTAGGAACCCACAGATTACTAGAGTGCTTGGAAGAAAGGCAAATGAGGAAATAGAGATATAGAGAATTAGGGAGTAGGGGGGTGCACATTTGTAACCAACTTGGCTGAGTTGGTATACAGAGTAAGGTGAGAGGCTACATGTATGAGAGGGGGGGTGTGAACAAGTTCTAGGCTAGAATTTGGGACCGGATCCTTACGAGAGAATTTAGCCTTTCAAAAGCTCAATAACTTTCTCATTTTCTTTCTTTTGTTCTTTGTTTGTAAATTCCTCCAAGCAGCCACTGGTATTACCATGATACCAGTTCTGCATTCAGTAATACAATCATGTTTCTCTTCCTATTTTCTCTATGGATACTATGTTTCTATCATGTTTGTTGCTGCATTTTTTGAAAAGTGTATCCAAGGTTATTAAAATCGCATGTCACCATATAGGATCACATGATTTTACGATCTCACAAGCCATCTCCGATCTCAATCTCACTCTGCAACTCGGAGCTGCAGGATAGTGGTGGGATCGCCACTCAAGATCGTTGAATCATTGGGGTTGCGCGATCTTCGCAAGATGGCCGCATCCAAGTTGTGTGTGAAGCAGCAGCCCTTTGGCCATGACCCAACACCATTTCAGCTCCATTCCATGATCTGGTCGCATCCAAACCCTAAACCCTTTGCTTGGTTGAAGAGAAATGGAAAGAGAGAAAATAGGGAGGAAAGAAAAGAATAGGTGTGGGGCCCACCAAAAAGTTCTCTCCACTTTTGGAGAGAAAACTAGAGAGAAAGAGCGATTTTACTTAAAATTACAATTTTATCCTTTTTCACTCTTCACTTGTAATAAAGATCAAAAAGTCATTTCATATTATTACATGTTCTTTCTTCCCACTTTCCTCTCCAACAAAGCAAGGGAAAAATGTTTCCAATTTTCTTTCTCCTCATTTTCTCTTCATACAAGCAATAGGAGAATGAAATTTTCTCTTTACTGTCTCTTTTCTTCTATTTTCCTTCTTTCCATTTTCTCTTTACATCCAAGCAATAGGAAAATGAAATTTTTTCTTTATTTTCTCTTTTCTTCTATTTTCCTTCTTTCCATTTTCTCTTTTCATCCAAGCAAAGGGTAAGAGAATTGTTGTGCACCCTTTCTCGCTCTCTTCCTCTCTCTCTCTCTCTCGTTCACTCCCCCACTATCGCATTCACCATCGGCACCCTTGGTTCTAGGCTTGCTCACTGTCGGCGTCCTTGGCTTTGAGCTTGCTCACTGTTGGCGCCCTTGGTTTCGGGCTTGTGTACGGCTGCTGCACTCCTTTTTTTTTTTTTTTTTTTAGGTTATCTATTTGGATATTTTCATTCTCTGAATGGGGGATGCCTTTTGTAACCTATAGACTTGTTTCGGTTATGTGATTTTTTAATTGTAACTTTATGCATTTTCAATTGCATGTTCATTCATTCCTTTTTTTTTTAATTATCTATTTGGATATTTTCATTCTCTGAATGAAGGCTGCCTTATTATGACTTATAGACTTGTTTCGGTTATGTGATTTTTGAATTGTAAGTTGTAACTTTATGCATTTACAATTGAAGGAAAATTATGTTAATTGTGATTATTTTGCTTATTTATCGTATGTTGTATGCATATACATTTATATAATTGTTATCATCTATTGTTGCTAGTATCTTATAATCCATGTTACAATTCCACATTTTATGTGTTTGTGTCCCCCTTCCAATCTTACATAGGATCTCAACCTTGACAACCTTAATGCAAAGTAAAATAAGGTAATTAGCACCATAAAAGGAAAAAAAATAAATAAATAAATAAAGAAGTGATGTCAAAGTAATCATACCTGACTTCACAATAATGAAACCTTTTTAAAAATTATGGTCCTGCCATGCCTAGTAGATACTTTTTGACTTGAGGAATGTTGAAAAGGTTGAGTCCGGCAAACAATAAGAAAAGGGGGAGAAGAGAGAGAGAGAGAGAGAGAGAGAGAAAGAAACTTGCGTGACTTATGGTTGGCGACATAGGTTATCATTTGTTATTCACATTTTTTATCCTAACAGGACTTTAAGCTAGAGAAAGATGCAATATACTGTACTGAGGATATTGACTCGTTCCTATTCTAAAGGAAATGACAAAAGGGAGCATATACACGAAGATACTTCACATTTGCAACAAATACTGGCAAATGCTTTAAAAAACCAAGAGAAATGGAAAATACAAACAAATGTAGCTAATTAATTATGCAAGTTAATGATTCAGGTTTCGTGAACCTGTAGATGTGCAGAACGCAGATCAGCTCCACAGAAGCTGCAATCAACTAGACAAGCATCTGCAGAATAGCAGTTTCAAACAAATGAACTTCATTTTCAAGTATAGTGTTTAATATACTAAAACTGCACTTTTCAATCTCATTTTGTTTCTGTAAAGAAGAAACCACCAAGGAGGTTGGAGACCAAATTAAAATATTATGCTGAAAGCTAGGAGAATACATTAAAGGGAGTCACAAAAGTTTGACTTGACTTGCACTGGATCTGCTTCCTATTTGTTTATAAATTTTTCTTTCCTAGTCTTTTAGTATGTTCATCATCATCCAAAATGGAATTTTCCAAAAATAGCAAGCATAATGCTCACAAACTAATTCATAGCTCAAGTTGGGTATAAGGAATACTAGTTCAGTAAGATGTGGTTCACCAATATTATGGACATGAAAATTGGGGATCACATCATAGCACTATTTGCGAAATTTAGGAATCTTTAATCCATCTTACAAATTGATAGGTATGCCACACATAGGATTAGGTAGATGAAATGGAGAAATGCTTCAGGAAAAATTTGTGATAGCAAATTGCTTATAAAAATCAAAGGAAAATTCACTGGACAACTCTAAGGCCAGTGATGCTCTATGGTAGAGAATGTTGGACAATGTACAGCCAACAAAAGCAAAAAATAAGTACAACTACGATGAAATGTTTTGGTGGGTGAGTGAGTGGACAGACATATAGGATATAACCAAAAGAAAGTTGGCATAGCATCTATAAAGCTAGAGACAGGACACTTTAATAAGGTGGTTTGGTCATCTAAGACCAAGACCAAGACCAAGACCAAGACCAATAGAAGCTCCAATGAAAAAGCGAATCAAAGATAAGATGGCCTGATTGAATGGGTAGTATAAGTCCAAAGAAAAGCTTAGTATAAATCATTAAAGAAGACTTTGATTAAGATGGTTTTGCTGAAATTTTGGTTTTAATATAGTCCCATAGGCATTAACTGATACATGTAGCCAATCCTAAATGATGAGATAAGGCTTAGCTGCTGTTCTTTGTATTAGTAATTTTTTGGTTCAAATGCAGACAGCAGAAATGACAAAGAATTGTGAGGCAATAATACACACGTGATGTAACCAGCAAAGTGACAGTGTAGCATTAAGTAGTAAAAAATATTGATTCCATGTATCAGAACGGATAAAAACCATATAAAGATAATATAATAACAGACCTTGTAGATTTGCACTCTGAAGGCATGCACCAGCTAATAAAGCACCACGAAGATTTGCCCCAGTAAATTCACATCTTTCCTAGGCAAGATGAAATAATTAAGAGGCCAGCAAATGTATTCAATCAAATAAAAGAACTTTCTCAATGACTTACTCGCGCAAAGTCGCATTGTGAAAGATGGAAGCCTCAGCATCAACATCCTATTAGATCAGATAGGCTTTAGGATAACTTACAAATAAAAATAAAATCTGGATGGTGATGTGGTTAATACCAGCCAATTATACAATTCCACACCTAACTAGTACAAGACAAGCATGAAATGTCACAAGTTTTAAGAAGTAATCAAGAAAAAATGTGATCTTATTACATATTAGCAAACAAATTCTTCACTAATTACAGTAACATCGATCATTTACATTATATTTATTACAAGAAAAAGATCGATATCTTTGGCCTGACCACAAAATTGGTTTGTAAGTTCTCAAACTACTGAATACTGACAGCCTAGATGCAGGAACAGCCTGTACTAAGTTCACCCCAAGCTTAAGTAATTTCACCTCAATTAACTTGCCAAATTGATATCCAAGTATTAAGTCTGGTCATAATCATACTTACCCGAAACTTTGCACATTGAAGGTTTGCTCTTGAAAAGAACACATTTTTAAGACAAGCATAGCTGAAATCTACAAATGATAAATCCTGAAAATCCAAATCAAGAGACCAAGAGACAATGTCAGATATATCATTCTGCATACATATAACATTTAAAAATTCTATTGAATATGACTTAAATCCCTGTAAGATACTACGTTAGGTCCCAGCATGTTGTTACTAAAATAATTTTCTCCACCCAAGGTAACAGCTTACATGTCATTCTTTGTCATGAACATTCTTCCTATAATATTGAAAGCAAATATGATTATGGATATAAGAGTGAATTCAAAATTTTCTGCCAACATACATGAGCTTACTACTAACTGTAATTGACAGAACTTATGTTACTGAACACAAGATAAAGCAAAGTTAAGAGGCATCGTATGTATTTAATGGCTTAAATGTAAATGCACAACTTTCTCCAAAACTAAAATTCCATTGATCACATAAATTGCTTTTACAAGTAAACTAAGATCCACAATACTCTTAAAAATAAAATAATGATCCAAGAAATTTACCAGTTTGGAGAGGTCAAGGCCAGAAAGGTTAACCCCTCGAAACCTTACTTTCTCAGATTGTATACACTTGATAATATCAGTACGTGTTAACTCTGTATGAAGCTCATCATCTTCTTTCCTCTTATTAAGGACAGCATGGATTCCATCTATTAGCCCCTGACATTTTGCAAGTGAACATAGGTTCAGGGATTTCAATCCTGAAGTTTCAGTTTATTTTCCAATTGATAAAGCAACTAGAAGAAAGCTAGGAGAAGGTATATGAGGAACTTGAAGTTTAACATCATGGCATATAGAGCTATGAAATCAATGATAGCAAGTGAAAGTAAGCATTCTATTTGTTTATGATACAACAAAGGACATGCTTTTCATTTAAGATGGGGAAAAATTCCATCAAAGATTGCTCTTCTTACTACAACAGTCACAATGAATGTGAACTGTGCATTTAAATTTATGTTCCAGATCCAACTGAATATAAAAAGGTTGTTATGACATCAAACTAACAATAATTACAAATAAATATTCCAATGAAATTAGAAAAAGGGAGCGCAGTCCACAGTTTGATTAAGCATGAAAGATAAGAACGCATGTTCATGAAATGCATGCATGTAACTTACCATTTATTTGAAAAGGAATTAGAAAAACAGAAAAACACAAATTAACAATCTAATGGTGATGCATGGCATCACCATAATGATGATATTTTTATCGCAAACAAAATTGACGTAGGATACTCATTTACACCTGCTTTTGTTAAAGTTGAAAACTAGACCAGTGTAATGATGGCAATTCTAGTACTAAACAAAACCAAGTAGAAAGCAGCCTAAGAACGTAGATTTCAGCTTCAAAATCATCCAATCGTAGCAACCATAATCCATTAGAGAAGAGCAATACTTACAAGTAACTGATAGTACTCAGCCTCCCGCATCAGTTCAGTATATTCAGATTCCTCTAGAGTAGGCACCACACCATCCCTTAACCAATTGAGAATGTGCCGGAAGTGTTTACCATCCCTGTCAACAAAGACATACCCCTGCAATCACCCATTGCAATTGTCACCAAATCAATAAAATGTAAATGCAACCAAAACTGCACAATTGAGCAGACATATAGGATTTCATATTCCAGTAAAACATCATCAACAAATAATAAACAATAATTGTGAGCCCTCACTAAGGTTTATGGTATGCCCTGACCATAGCTACCAAAATCTCTCCACAACTGTGCAAACTACGTACCAATTCATGAAACCTTGCAGTGCAAAGGAAGTCTTATATGGTAAGAAGTGACGAACTGCCTACCCAAACCCACATGGCACACCAAAGATTATTGTCAACCAGGTAAATATGGCATTGGAATAGAACTCCCCTCCTCCTAAACTTTCATAAAACTAATAATTACAATCTATACTATTATGTAATGTGAGTAGATCATTTTAACTTCCATTTGGCCACATTTTTTTTGCCAAATTTGTCCCTTTTATAATCACTACTTGATCTAACTATCCCATTTTCTTTATCTAACCATCCAACTTACAGCTAATTTGTCTCTTACACCAATTTTTAAGCACACATTCAATTATTCGGCCACTATGTGCAGTTTTAAACCATCATATAAATATAACATAAATAACTTTATATCCAAAAATTAAAGAAAGTGGATTCGCAGGGACGGCAGTCAATCTTATCTTACTAGGAATAATGATAAGGTTATCCATCAATCATTGCGTGGAACAAGATATACAATATGAAAAAAAAATTACGAGGAAACAATTGTTTAAGTGTGAACAAACAAACTTAGACTTTGACATTGCCTTATCAGGATCTTGGCAGAGAGTATGGCGACCGCTGAACATAGCAGCCAGCATTGAATCAGGCTCCCGGTGCGTCAAAGTGTCAGTGGTGGTGCAGAATTTCTTGCCTCCTGGGATATTTTCACGAGCAAGGACCAAAATAAAATGGAACAGAAATTCAGATTAAATGAAATTGGAAATGAAATCCCTAAGTTTTGGGATATTCGAGTTTGGTGACGGGTTATGGGCAACCGAAAAAGGGGAATGGGAAAATAGGGATTGGGATGAGGAAATGAATGAGGGAGGTATGTATACCTATGTTGAGGCGAACCACGGAAGACAAATCGGATGTGACGTCCTTCATTGCGGCCAACCCAACCCAGAGAGACAGAGACAAGAGCCGCGCCTATTGTAGTAGCACTCACCAGCGCATGCTGCCACACCACTGTCACTATTTTTGTTTTACGATTTGGAAGCAAAGGAAGAGGAAATTACAGAGGTCTCGTCGGCTTCCGTTTGGATGGAGGATAAAAACCGGAAGGAGAAAGCACAGGCGAACGGAGTCTATTTATCAGGGGTGTCCATGACGCGCTCCGACCCGGTAACCCGTCTCCGCCCCGAAGCTTGTTGGGTTGGGCTAGTTAGGACTCAATGCATCTGAATTAGGTCCAACCTAACTCAATTTGAAGTTAGCTATATTTTTAAAAGTTTTATTTTTTAAAAAAGTTAATGATAAATTATATTATTTTTATATTTCAATCAATATATTTTGTATAAATATGATATTATTTTTGTTTAGATATAATTTATTTTAAAATATATATTATAAAATATCTCTTAAATTTTGCTTTTCACTTCTAAAATTTTATGATTTTATTATATGTAATGTCTAAACTTTTATAGATTGTGTAAATACCAGATTGATCCGGTTTGACTTTGTTATTAATCAGGTCATTATCAAGCCAGGTTTAGATTCGAAGAAATGACCCAATTACAAAATCAGGTCATGTTCGAGTCTGGTCTAATATGACCCAACCCATCCTTTATATACTCCTACTATTTACTACTTATTTTCTTCATGAAAAAATATTTTTTTAATGAATTAATACAACTATATAGTCAAAAAAAAAAAATTGTTAGAATCATGTTTGTTGTGCTAGAGCTCAAATGTTGCACTATAATACAGTAGTAGGGGCCCAACGACACCATTTTTGCATCAGGCATCTTAAAAAAGGGTGAAGCCCCCCAAATCTTGCTCCCATATCGTGACTTCCAGACTCTAAACCCTCTTCCTCTCAAAATATCTCCCTCTCTTCATCCTCCCTTCTCTTCTTCTCCTTCCTCAATCATCATCCTTCTTGTTCCTTCTCTTTTTCCCACCATTTTCTTCCTTGCTAAGCCCTAGAGATGGCAAAACGGGCTAACCTGCCCTACCTAGCTTGCCCTACTAAAAGCCCACCCAAAATAGGGCAAGGCAAGCTGGTCTGCTTTAGTAAAATGGGTTGAACATAGTAGTCTACCCCGTTTTGTGGAAGGGTTAGTGGGTTAGTGGGTTGGTCCGCAAAAAAAAATTAAAAATTAAAAATTAAAAATTAAAAAATATATAAATAAACCATAAACCACTGGTTCAAGAGTTAGTATATATCACATATAATTTTATTCTAAAAATGCAAGCAAAAATCTAATTGTAAGACAAAACAAACACACTAATTATTCTTTCAAAAAAATTATAGTGGTTAGCAACCATAACTCAAGTCCTCAACTAATTAACTCTAACTCATATTAAGATTAAAAATAAAATTTCAAAACCAAAGCTCAATGTCTCGGAAATCCTAATCAGATTAATTAAAAAATAATAAATAAACAAATAAAAGACTTGAATTTGAATGGAGAAGAGAGACAACCAATCACCAATTTGCCACTGCTAAATATACTATGGAGAGCTTCAACTATGCGAAGTCGGACGAGGAGAACGGCATGTTCTGTTGTTGTGCTATTCGCATTCTATTGCTTTGCTGTTCGTCGCTCTGCATATGCGATTTTACGACTACTGGTCATCGCAGAGATTTGCCAATGATGAAAAGCGGAAGTCATTGCTATAAGAGTGAGGTCGAGAGAAATGAGGTACAGAGAGTGAGAATGAGGCACTGGCACTGGAATTGAAGTGTATTGATGAAAAGAAAAATTGAAAACCCTAATGCTTGCTTTGTGCTTGTAGCCACTAGGCTTGGGTTAAGTCCAACAAAAGTAAAACTCATGTCTTATGCCATGTGTAAGTGTGTAACAAAGAAAGTGACATTCTTAAAAAACAATTAAAAACAAAAAAGCTCTAGCCCGCGTGCCTAACTTGCCATTTTTGGTGAGTTTGACAAGTCAGCCCGGTAGGTTAATTCCATTTTGCTATCTTTATTAAGTCCCAGCCTCCATGGTCTTGCTATTGGAGCTTGGTGAAGGTGATTCTTGAGTGAAGGAGGCTTTGGGTTAAGACTAATCAACCACATCATGCAACACCCTAATAATCCCATACTACGCTTAAGTCGTATTATGATAATTATTAGTTATTACTTTTGCTTTGTAGAAACTTAACTTACTCTTTAAAATACTTTATGATGAAAATAGGGGTAAATTTTTGTTGATCTATTACTAAAATTATCTTTTTGAAAATGTGAGCCATAAGCGCGCAATAATCGTTACATAATCAATGCCTCATACATGAACACTCACATTGCGATAAATAAATATAAACATAATTAAACATTTATCTTTCCTATAGTATACATAGCCATCATCCATAATCATCATCATATATATAAATATAATAATAACAATAGCAGCAACAAGATTGATAAATTATATTCGGCCATACAAGTAACCATAGTCACAAAAGAAATCCAAGTACCATGCTAAAAGGAAAGGAAATACAACTATCGAGCCACCATGATCAATAAATAACATACATGCTAAAGAAGTGCAGTGTAATAACCAAGTATAGGAATACATAAATCGCGATGCGCTACCCTATTGAACCTCGCGAAGTTCTAAGTCTGGACCCTAGGCCTCCTTGGAGGGCTATATGATTAGGATATTTTCATGGGATCAAAAGTCCCAATAATTGTTCCTTAAGTATCCAAGAATCGAAGAGTGATTTTTAACGAATTTTGGAAGTTATTAATCCTTTCGTTTTCAAGCTTGAAGTTTAAGAAAATGCAAGTTTTCGGAAGTTTGTACTAAAATCCAAAAGTTGAATTTTGATTCTTAAGAAGTTTGATTTTTCCAATATTTTTATTGGATTCAAATGGGGGATATTATCTTATTTACATTTATGTTTTAAAGTTAATAGAGAGTAAAATAAATGAGGACATTAAATAAGTATATAATGATATTTGAGAAATGTAGATAAAGAAGAAGAAGAAGAAGAAAAAAAAAAAAAGAAGGAGTGGGTGCTAGCTGCGCTACTGAATGATTTTTCCTTCAGGTGGGCGGATGCCTAGATGCCCACTAGACGGAAATAAAGGAAGGGTCTCGACCCTTCTCCCCCATTTCCACTATGTCTCTTTCTCTCTTCCTTCTCTCTCGTTCTTCTCTTCCCCAACATGATTTCCATCAACCCTTTACCATTTTGCACTTAATCTACAATCAAATTCATCTTTTTCCATCATCATCCTCCTCATACCTTGGCTTCGTTCTCCTTTGAAGCTCTCTCTCTCTCCATTCTTTTCAGTGAAAGAAACGAAGTGGCATGGAGACCCATGTCCCCCATCAAGTTTCTTCCTTCTTTTGCAACCCAAGGTAACTCTCTAAGCTCAAATCTTCTTCTTTTTCATGGGTAGGGAAGGATTTTCTTGGAGGATTAAGTTTAAGGTTGAGGTTTGGGAACCTAGGGTTCCAAATGAGAGATTTTGTACCTTGGGAAGTAATTTAAGTTAATCCTTAGCTCTAGAAACTAATTGGTGCTTGAATTGTGTTCTTTATGATGTTAGATACTCTCTGGAATCTCTTGGTAGCTCTAAGACTTCGTAGAATTTGGGCTCCTTCCTTTCCAAACTTGATCTATGAGTGATAGTGTACCTATAATCTAATTTCTCTAATTTTCTAAATATATGCTTAGAAAGTATTTTACTAAATTTATGATGGAATATGATTAGTTGCTATCCTATGTTTATGAAACTCTTGAAGTAACTATGTTAGATATGTGTTTGTATCTATATGTGGGACAAGCTTCTTGAAGGTTTTGATTCTTGAACAGTTTGATAGAGAAAGATATGGTTTCAAGCTATTAGATTTTAACTATATGAAGGCTTGAAGTTGATATAATGTTTAGAAATTATATATTTCTATGAAGTAAGCTTAATATTAATTCCTATGAATTATTTCCAAATTGATGTTCAGATTTTAAACGTTGATATGTTGAGAACTATGAAATTTTAAATGCTTTATGAATTAAGCAATGTATTTAGAATTCAGAACTTGATGTTTGGAGTAAAGTTATTTAAGGAATCTTAATGATAATGAATTAGAAATGTGTAAAGGTTTCCAAGGGGGAGGAAACTGTGATAGGAACTGTTTGCTAATGGCAGCAGTATTAACCTGGGTGCACCTCCAGTAACCCAACTAGTAGGGTGATTGCTAGCCCAGCATGTTTGGCCAACATGTCCAGAATATATAGATACGCACAGGCGTGAAGTTATCATTTATTGCTGGACTTAGGCCACAGAGCTACCCAGTCAGGTAGCTATTTCTAAAATAGGATCCTCCTTTAAGCTTTATTTTGATTTTGAAACAAGTATTTATTTTTCATGTTATAAGATAGTATTTCTATCTTGAAGCTCAGTTTTTATATCCTTATTATATATATGATTTAGTACATCTAGCCGTAAAAGTGTTATGCCTATATATGTTTATAAAGAAATTTTTATCCAATTGAATTAAAAAGGTGATTAAGGACCTATAGATGTGTTAAAGACAGATTATATATACGTAGTTACATTTTACAGGAAGTGTTTATGGTATTTCATATATAGACAATGCATTTTAACTATGAAATGAGGTATAAGGTTTTAAAGAGGTTTTGTAAAGTTATACTTTTGCTAAAAGTTAATGTTAATGCTTGTTCCACTCCTGTTATAGATATATTATCTCTCACTGAGTCTATATGACTCACTTTTCTCTCTCTCTTTCTTTCCCATGTTTTTAGATAGGTACAAAGTTATGCCTATGTGCCTCCAGTTTGCTAAAGTCATTGGATTTTCAGAAATTTCACAACCTTGTTCGTGTGGTTTTCCAAAGGGTATCCCTGCTGAGAGTTATGTTTATTGTATACAAGTGTGTATATTGTTTTCCCAATAGTGCTCCATTAGTCCACAGGCAAGGTCCTCCTTGTGTTAGCTATAATTTGTAGTAAGAGTATGTTGTTTTTAGTTATGTCAAGTTGCATTTTAATGATTATGGATTAAATTTCATGATGGACACATATATATATTTTCATAAGTATGATTATGTTTTAAATTTCTATGTTGTGTACTGTAGGGTGCATTCTGAGAATGCTTGGATCCTCAATGATTTTGTGTGCTTGTATTATTTTTGCAGGGCGAGAATTCTTATTTGGGAATAGTCCTAAATACAAAGGAAACTCTACCCGATTTTATTTAGAAAAAGAGTCTAATGTAGGTTTGTTAAGGACATGTCCCTATGCGCCGGTCACATCCTGGGTTAGGTCGTGACATGCAACATGAAAACTAGATAACAAAAGAAAGCCGCACTAGCAATCCAAAGCTCCATATGTGCCACTGTACACCCTCCCTACCAATAGTTAGTGGGGAACGAAGCCGTTCCCTAGTCCACCGGAAGCGTCACCATGTCCACCTCTTTGTGCATGTCCTTGGCCACGAGTAAAGATAGCAAAACGGGCTCAACCCGCTGAGTTAACTCGTTAAACCCGCCAAAAATAGTGGGTTAGGTTGATATATTGAACCCGCCAAAAAATTTGAACCCACCTAACCCGCCTTGTTTAACCTATGGGCTTTGGCGGGGCAGGGCAGGTTGAACCCGCGAGCTAGAGTCTGTTTTTTTTTTTTTTAAAAGGCTTGTTTTTACCATTGCATTGGCAAGTAGGAAACTCAACGTAGATGGCTACATCGGCCATTGATCTCGTTTGAAGATGACACGGAAATAGGAGTGAGAAATAGAATTTCTCAATTGGGCTCTAACTAGATAGTTAAGGGTCATTGTTATCATCCTAACTACTTCGGGTTTTCTTATAAAAAGGTGAGCATACATAAAGTAAATTTTAAATAAGTTTGAAATCATTCATTCTCGAAGCGGATTGCTTTTATTTACTCTTTTATAAGCATATCACAATAGACAATGGAATCATAAGGTATTCATATACATGCATAAGAAATTCATAACAAGGATATAGAAGAAACATAAATGCATGAACACTTTATGCAATTCCATTGGCTTTGACCTTTCTTTGACTTTATCTTATATTGACTTTGACTTTACTTTACTTTGACTTTTAACTTCACTTTGACCTTTGCTTAGTCATTAGCATATGTTTTAACTTTCATTACTTTTAGCACATGCATTATCTTTCTTTATATGCCCTTGGATAGACTATTTTAGAATATAATCTCATTCCGTGACCGTCATCACACAGTACTAATCTAAAATTAGACTTAACTGATAAGGGGTTCATATACCTCTAAATTGGAGGGATCTATTTTGGCCATATGCCTCCAAAGTAAAAGGGTATCTTGGTAGGTCACTTTCTTTTACCAACTGACTAAAGGATTATACTCAATTATCTTATTTTTGTGGATCACCTTTCTTCATCGAAGTGACTGAAGGATCAAATCCAAGTATCTTTCTTTATTATAAAACTTAATGTTAAGTCTTATGTCATGAGTGTCTTAGATTAAAGAACTTAAGTCTTTCTTATCTTAACACAAGTTACTTACATGTATGTGATAAATGTAACATCCCCAATTCTGCCTAAGTTAATTAGCTTAGTGTCATTGACTAATTAGAGAGGTTAGTGATTAATTGAGGATTAACTGACTAATCTCAAGAGCAAGAGCTTAGTAATTAGAGACAAGTCAACAAGTCAATTAAAAACCAATAATCAACAAAAAAAGTCAATAATTGAGCAATAACACACTAAATGTTTTAATTCAAGTCTAATCATCTAAATCTTGCTAATTCATGATTAAGAACATAATCAAAGTGATATAACCTTATTAATTAAGCACATGACAAATATTCTACTTCAATCAAATGAGATGAATAAATCTTCACACACTAAGTGCCTAATTTGTAAGAATCATTCTTTTTAGAGAAAAAGACCTTAAAGGTGTAATTAATCAAAATTATTTAAAGAGAAATTAAACTAATCTAATTAATTAACACTTAGATAGTTCTAATAACAAGGAAAATTCAATAATTCCCCCTTAATTATGCTTAGAAAATTCAGCCATGTCAAGACTCCATCCCCACCATCCATTGTCTCCTAATCTTACACCATAAGATCAAAGCCTATTTTGGTTGAATCACTTTAAGCAAGATTAACCAAAAGAAGGCTATCATTCACATGGATCATACCATATTTGGTATTAACCCTCAAGTCAACAATCCCATAAGTGGAATGGATATTGTCTTTAACCACTTGAGAAAAAACAAAAAAGGTCTTTACTCATGCACCAAGACTCAAAGGAAACATAAACTACTTTTTCGCCCATAGTCATTAACCCTCTTGCTTGTTGAAAGAAGCAACAAACCAATATGCCCTTGCCTTGATGTTGGATGCCACATTTAGCCTCCCACTCTCATTTTGCAAGATCACTCTCTCACTAAGTCACCTAAACTCTCACCTCTCTCTAAACCTCTCTTTGTTTTTCTTATTTTTCCTCTTGTTCTTCTTGCCTTCCTACTCTAATCAACCTTACTTTCGACCACCATCCTCACAAGCCTTTCAAAGACCACCGTCTTTGGTCTTTGAAGGAACAAAACAAACACATACTAGCCCCATTTTCCAAGCTCTCAAGGAGGGAGGCCATCTCCAACTCTTCAACTCTTCCAACTCCTCAAGAAGCTTCTAATGGTAGTGACTCTAACCTTTCTTTTCTATGTATTTGCAAGTATTAAAAATCCTAAGCTTTTTATAGCTAGGTGGTTTTAGGGCTTATTTTAAGATCTCATGACCACACTTTGTTTCCATGAAGTTTTTCTTTATGTTAAAATGTGCTCTTAAAAATGTGACTATATTATATGAGCACTTTTATGGATCACACTTTATTTACACTTTAAATATTGATTTGTTACTAAAATATCAAAACATGATAGCAAAATGAAAGATAAAAATGGTCAATTGAGGAGGGAAGCTAATGTTTCTACGAGTAAGCTAAGAAAAATGAAAACTAGTGATGCTGAAAATTCTAGCAGTCTATATGGCAAAAATAATAAATTACTCTGCATAACTCAGAATAAAATGAAACTAATTTTTCACAAAAATAGGCTTATAGAGCTTTCTATAGATAAAAAATATGTAAGCATGGATTTAAAATGAGCAAGATATGAATTTTTAAAGTAGGCTGTACATAATGGTGTTTCTGTCGGACAGCCTGCACTAAAATATATATAACTCGAGCTATATAAAACATTTTTGAATGAGACCAAGTTTGTTAGAAAGTTAAGACATAATAAAACAACCCCATAAAATAGGTCATGCAGATTCATTTTGTAGAACTACCAATAACTTTGAAAAGTTACTGTTAACTGGGCAAACCCAAAAACTGGACAGTGATGTTATTTAATGCATAACTCAAGTCACACTTGGAATTTTTTAGTGGGGTTTGTTAAATTCAAGTTAAAACACTAAGGGATAAAATTATGGTAAATTTACCAAGTTACTGCCCCATAGTAAAACATAAAAATCGGTTAAGGCTAATTCTAAGACAAAGTAGAAAATAAACTTAAAACCCTTAAAACCTTTAACTTAAAACATGGAAACTTTAATATAAAGGATTTAAAAGAGAAATAAGCAAAAAATTGCCCCTAAGAAGGATAAAATAATGATACAAGACGAAGAAATTATCATTAAGAGCTTGCACCTAATTTACTAAGCAAAGCTCATAAAACTTTGCCTGTCATATATGTCTTTATGCGCAAGTATGTTGATAATGATGATGATGTGTATCATGAATATACTAATGATGATTATGATTAATATGATGTTGTGAAATTCTTAATGATATATGGTGATTAAGATTCTCTATTTGGCAAATTTTGGGAAGCTCCGATTTAGCCGTTATACTGTCGGATTCCTGTAAAAATTATGGACTCAGCATAATTTTAGCATCATAAGCATTAACTAAGAAAAGATAGAACTAAAGATGTGATCCTTCAAAAGGGAAGGTGACCTTCAAAGACAAGATAAGAGGATGTGATCTTCAAAAGGGAAGGTGATCCTTAAGCTTAGGGTATGATCCTTCAAAAAGGAAGGTGACTCGCACCAAACTCCTTCTCTGCCCAAGGGCTTACATGAAGCATGGCATAGAACCTAGCTAATGTGAGTACCGAGAAAGAAATATGGCGACAACCACGGTATAAGCTCGCTACCACTTCATGTCGAGGGTGGAGAGTATGTGAAAGCATGGCTGAAGTTCACCATGCCATAACATGCACCTAAGTAAAAGATGAAAAGAGTGCGGATGCAAGACTGAAGTTCATCTTGCTGAAGCAAAAAGAAAGTGCAAAGGATCGAGAAAGAAATGAAAGAAAATTTTAAGATGTTTATGCATGATGCATCCATTTATATTCTTGCTTCATGCTTATGATTGAGTTTATGTCATGATAAGAATGCATGCTTAAAAGGAATCCACTTCGGATAACTACGTTTTGAAGAACCTAATAACTGAACTATATGCATGCCCATGGTTTTTCTTTTAATAAAACCCGAAGTGGTTGGGATGATGATGATAACACTTACGTGATGAGTTAGAATCCTACTAAGAAATTTTATTTCTCATGCCTATGTTCCATATCGTCTTTAGTGAATAAAGAAATCCCCGCACCTAGTGACATTTTAGATGGATGTCGAGGAAGAAACTGTTAGGAGTCGTAAGCGATAATAGCTGTTGATCATGAGGCCATCTACGGATAGATGCTGCCAGTGATATTCCTTACTGCCACTTATGACCTTAATGCTATATTTTGCCATCACTAGAGAAACAATAGTCTATTTTTATGGCTTTGTAAGATTTGGACGGTGGTAGCGCCATGAGCCTTCAGATGTAACGATGGTACTATATATTATGTTATATGATGTGAATATCTTGATTCTATTGTGCATGAATATTTCCTTTTATTACTTTATTACTTTATTTCTTTACACTTGGTTTTTTTGGTTCGCAACATTATGTGACGCCCTTTTCACGCTTGAGGCTCATGTTTTTAAAATGCTTCAAAAGCGATGACATATTTCAAAAAAAAAAAAATTTACTCTACTTTCCGTTTAACTTAATTTAAAAGTGAAGCTTAAGTTTTCTGTAAGCATAAGTAACAACTAATAAAACGCCGTAATATGACTTAAACGTAATATGGATTTATTAGGGTGTTACAATTAACATTCCAAGTCCACAATTGTGGTGAAAATCTGGCAACATAATGGCTAATTTGGGAGATTCCCCAAAATTGCAAACCTATACATAACAAGCATAAATAGCATTTATATCATATTAAAACATTCACAAACAATCCATCATATGCATGGATCATGATTCTTGTGGATTTCTTCTCAAGAATCCCAGCACTCAGTTCCAATATAAGTATAATACATATCAATATTTGCATCATCATGCAACTTTATCATTTTTCCCATGATTAAGGAAGAAGCATACCAATGTAGTCAAGGGTCTTATGAATATAGTCAAGTGATTATGTGAAATCTTTTAAATTATCATTTTGCCCTTAACTTTTAAATTAATCTTGAAAAGACATTTTAAATTTTTTTCTTTAGTTATCCTTAAAGTTTGCATTTTTACTTTAGTATAGTCTCTTAACTCTCATATTTACTCTTCAAGCTTAACTCCTCAAGAAAGTTATTAACTTTATTTAGTCATATGATTTAGGGCTTAAATTCACATCTTTATTGGTTAAATATTTTTCACTTTTTAGTTGAGTTATGGGCCTAAACCCTTTTTAGATATAGTCTTAGACTTCTCTTAAATCTTTTAATCTTCTTCAAACCTAGTAGGCCTCTTAGTTTTTTTTATCAAGATCTATACTTTAACTTAATCAAAAACATTTCTTTTGTCTCCTTCATGGCCGAACCTATGTTACCATTTTTCTCCAAGTTCTATTTTTGTTTTTTTGGTTACAAAGTTCATTAATATTATATTTAGATCAAAGATTAACCATTAAAGGTTCAAACTCTTTTTCCCCGTTTATTTCTTCTCTATCATGGATGAAGCCGTTATTGGGGCCAAGCATCCATTTTTATTTCATTCTACTTCTTGGTTTCACTTGTTTAGGCTTGTCAAAGCTTATGGAACCTAGATCTAAGCTTAAAAGAGTTTTGATCTTATGAGATACTTAATAAAGTTTGAATCTTTTCCATGTTTATGTCTTAGGGACCACTTCCTCATGGTCATTCTCCAACAAACAGCCAAACAAACTCAAGAAAGCAACTTTATTATAGATTTGATCTTAAAGATAAAATATGAGCCAAATAACCAAACAAATGTTCAAAATGGTGGTAACTTTAAACTTTTTCAAGAAGCAAAAAAATAGAATAGGCCAAGAACACCATAGTCATAGTTAGGGCTAAAGTGTTCTTGCCTCAAGTGAGTAAAGTGAAAACTTTACATACTTTCTCGAAAGATAAACTCCTTAGAAACTCAAAAGAAGAAGTGGAAACATAAAAGAAAGCATTTTTCTCAACATTCAAGAAGCTATAAACTTTGAGACGAGGCTTGAAACTGAAAGCTACGATCAAGCTTGAGTGTCATGGCCTTTGTCATAAACAAAAAGAAAGCTAAATAGAGATTCCTACCACTCAAGATGATGAACAATACAAGCAAGCTTGAAGCTTGAGATGAAAATCCTCCTCCTTACTAATGCGGCTCCGGCAAGTATACCGAATCGTACAAGTAATAAAGTGATGAGAAAAGTATCGTTCCCATGAGGATAGATCAAATACCGAATAGTTTAAAGGATGGCTATTTGGAAGGAATGAAATTATGGATGTAGAGAAATTTAAAATAAAAATAGGAATTTAATAAATACAAAAAATAGTAACCAGGACAGATGCAAGAAGGGTTGACAATATGCAATGGAATGAACGCTAGGACTAATTAATTTCACCTATTGTAGATGCCTTGCTTATAAATTTTTGTTAATCCATTCTATCCTAATTAACTCACAGTTGGTTCCCCTTAATTTATTCCTAGACTCTCTCGAGATCAAGCAATACTCTTTATCCTAAACTGATTGCCTAATCTCTTAGCATAAACTAATCTAGGAAAAGGTTGAAGTTTTATGGGTTCTTATGTTGACCGCATGAACTGCATTTGTCTATCTCTAGTTATTGCAAACCAACGAATCAATTAAATGGTGGCCAATCACTCAAAAGCATTAAGCACAAACAAAAACACTAAGCAATTGAAATAGAAACAAGATTAACATTAATCCATAAAGAAATTTGTCATATAAAAGGGTTCATTAACGCCCTTGCAAGAGAAATTTAGTTCATGTCTAAAGAAAAGAAAACAATAACAGAGTATAAAGATGAGGAAACAGAAAAAAAAAAGAGCCATGGAGAATTCTGGCTAGAAATAAGGAATTCAGAAAAATTAGGATCTCTCCATGTTGATGATTAAGCTCCGAAATTCTTGAATCTTCACCTTCAATCTCTCTGAGAAAAGTTTTCTACCTTGGAAAGTGTGTAAAGTGTCTGGGGATCCCCTTGTGATCTGTGTGACCTCCTTTTTATAGTGCATAGATCCCCTCTTTTAATTTTCAGCTCGAATTGATAATCTGCTGCAAATGGGCTTACGCTATAGCGCAAAGGGTTGCGTTATAACGCAAGCCTCAATTCTTGGCTCATTTGCGAAATACGGTGGCATGCTATAGCGCACTGGTTTGCGCTATGGCACAACAAAAATTGTTGACAGAGTCTGCGAAATGGGAGCGCGCTATAGTGCAACATAGAACCTTAGGAAATTGACAAAACGGGAGCAATAGCGCAACATAAATGTGGCCATTTTCTTCCTTATGCGGTAGTGCACTATAGCACACTGGCTTGCACTATAGAGCAAAGTGTTGAGTCTGAATTCATGCCTTGGCCTGTTCCAACTTCTTTTGGGCCCACTTGCACCTACAATAGATCAAATAAGTATCCAAATACATAACAAAATAATAAAAGACTAAAAATATTAATTAACCCAAACTATATACTAAAATGCAACAAAACAAAAGCTAAATTAAACAACCATAACTCAATTTCAACAAAAATTAACTAAAAATATGACTTACTAAATGGAGTTTAAGAAAAGACAAAAATATCACAATATGCAATGTTTAAGAAAAGACAAAAATATCACAATATCCATAATCCTCTCTTTCTATTTCTACATGAGTGTCACTTAGCCAAAGATCAAAAGGATTTTCTTTCAACTTGTGGTGGTAGGCCAAGGTAAAAGGTGTAACATCCCCCATTTTCTTAAGTGGAGTATAATAAAAATTTTGAATTATTTCTCTTAGGCAGTGTGGGAATCTCTCAGGCAGTGGTATACCTTCAAAATCCTCATACTCAGAAATATAGGGTAGTATAACACTACCGTTAAAAATATGGCACTGCCATATGCTAAAAATTAGGAAATGACAAAAGTGCTCCTATCAACTTTTGTTAATTGCAATCTTGCCCTAAAATTTTAGAAATTTTACTTTAACCCCAAGTGGATATTTCCACAATAACCCTATAACTTTTCATAAAATGACCTTTATGTCTCCGCATCGATAGAATTAGAAGAATGGGGTTTTAAACAAAGTAGAATCACGTGATAAAACCGCGGAAGTTTAAATCTTTACCGATTGGGCCATGGAAGTAGTTTGGTGTGAAATGACGTGGGGTGCCCCTAGACTTGCTCAAAATTACGGATATGCCATTAGCCACGAAAAATAGAAAATAGAAAAGCTCTAAATTTGCAAGAACGATTATTTCACGTTAACAAGCAATTTATTCGATCTTATTGACTAAGTAGGGTTAATTAGAAGTTAATTAGATGTTAATTAGAGGGATTAGGCTTAGGAACAATTAGAATAGAGATATAGAAATTTTCTCAGAGTCATTTAGTAAAGTTTTGCAGATTTGAAGAAAATCGGCGAAGATTCGATATTTTAAATCGCCAGAACCGAATTAGTAGAATTTCACACTAACGCCACTAGTTTGAGTAGCTAAAAATTGAGCCACTTCTACCCTAATGGATGGCGTCACTTGGCTGTCAAGAGAGTGGAGAGTGTAACGTCTGAAAAATTCTATCGTTATTAACCGAGTTTTCAATTTTCACCAGATAATTGGGATTAATTAGGATTCAGTTAAGCATTCACTTAAAGCCAATTGAGTGTGGTTTAGAATGATTAGGTATAATGGAATTAGATTAGAACCATAGGAAACTTCATAGGATTTTTCTAAAACCGGTTTACCGATTTAAAGGAAATCGGTAAGATTTCGGTATTTTAAACTGCCGGAACGGACCAATAGAAATTATACTGTGAAAACCCTAGGATGGATGGCCAAGATCAGCCAACACTCCGCACAAGTGGCACACAAATCAGCCATAAAAGAGGGAAGCCAAGCCAAGTTTGAATGAGGGTTGAAATCCACCAATCAAGAGTCAACTTCCTTCATAAGTTTTCATTTTTTTTTCTTCCTTCCCCCTTTATATTTTTGGCCTCCCCATAAGAGGTGCAGACCAGCCTTCATTTTCCCACTTTCCTTCATCTTCTTCCACTTCCTCTCATCCCCAAGCTCAAGCCTCAACCATCAACTTCACCCCAAGATCAAGTTCCATCAAGATTTCACACCACTAAGGTAGGAATCTCATCTTTCTCCTTCTTTTCTTTGAATTGGGGCTGCTTAGAGTCCCTTATTCATCCATGATTCTGATGTTGTGATGGGTGGGCATGATGAATTAAGGTTGGTTTAAGGTGGATATATGAGTTTGAATTAAAGATTGGATGGATTGATTAGAGAAGAACATGAATCCAAGAAGAATTCAAGAAACTGTTAGGGTTTTCCCCTCGATGGTCCATACGGCGAAGTGTACGGCTCCACCTATAGCCAATTAAATTTGATGAAACTATTTTTATATGAAACTAAACATTCAGGGATTTCCATACATATAAAATAAAAGGCCATTGGATTAGTATAGAATTAGTTATGAATTTTTGAAGTTTGACCTAGAAATCTGGATTCTCATCTGGGCAGTATGAGTTGAGAAGGGTATAACTCACACTACACAACTCCAAATTGAGTGCAACTAACGCTGTTTGAAACCTAACATGTAAGGAAACATCCCATAAAAATTTCAGAGTTAGATTCGTTGCTATTTGTTCCCAGCACATCAATGAAGTTGACTTAAGTTCAAACCAAGCTGGAACAGGGTAGTCCAGTAGGGTCAAGTTTTGGGGCTTATATCTCAAAATATACTTATGAAAATGAGATGAAACTTATTTCATTAGAAATCTTATTCTGTTAGCTTTAATTTGATATAAATTTCGTATGATTTCACCAAGTTTTCTATTTTTAGCGAATTTTTACTTTTAAGTGTGTAATTTTGGCCAGCTACAGGGTAGGTCGAGGTAAAACTTCAATAACTTGAGTTATACAAATCAAAATGAGATGGGACTAAAAAGGTTGAAAACTAGACACATAGAGCTATGATATATCCAAAATTCAGGTCCAAATGATTTGAATACGAGTAAGGGTGGACTTTAAAATATTCGGGCAGAAGAGGGTAAAGTGAGCAGAAAACTTTGTTGATATTTCTATTGATTTTGACATACCATATGATCAATAATGTTGCTGTAACTTGCTGTTTTACATTGAATTGCATACTTAATTGATTGTATTGGTAGCCTGGCACTATTCACGGGGAAGCGGACTCGATCTATTATGCTGCCGAATTTTCGGCAGGAATTTATGAGAACTTATGCTATGGGTGATTATGCCTTGAATATATTTATATTTATATGTCATGTTCATGTACGTCATGCATGCAAGCATAATTAGAATACGATATGAGAAGTAAGGTAAGAGACATATCCATGAATGCTTAAAGCATCCGCATGCATGATAAGATATGGAAAGAAAAGGACAATAAGAACTTGCAAGAGGGACATACCAAGCTACCACGTGAGGCATGGCATAGACCCAGCTAGCATGGGCCAGAGCAGTACTGTCTAAGACTTGGGCCAGCCCTCAACCAGATTTAAAGGGAATAGACCGGTGTGAGGGTCGAGAAAAGTAAACCCGTCACTCATGTATAGGTACGAGCTCAAACCTAAAAAGCAGGTTATTACCCAGGGGTGAAAGAGGCCATTCACCTCGGGGGGACTAAGTATAGAAGCGCAAGGTTAAGTTACAAGTTAAAGAAAGAGATGAATTAAGTCAAGTGCACTTGCATACAATCAAGTACAAGCATCCATATGTGCATTTCTAATTATCTCATTATGTCATGATGTTATTATGACTCTTACTGAAGTATATTACACTATTTGTGTTTCTATGTCTGTCATATAATATGCCAAGTGATTGTTAAAATATAACCCACTTCGAGAAATATGTTTTCAACTTAAAATTGAACCGCTGCGTGCATATATGTGCTCACATTTTCATAAGAAATCGAAGCGGCTGGAATGTTTATGATGGCACTATATGAGTAATAGTTTGAGTTTACCTACTGAGAACTTTAGGTTCTCACTGCTTGCTTGTATGTTTTTCTTTTCCGTAAACATTCCAGCACCTAAGTTGGAAATCAAGTACGAGGTAGAGTACTGGGATAGTTTCTGAGCAAGACTCGGACGCAAACTAGACCAAGAGACTATTAAAGCTAGCTAGTGACTAGTCGAAAGCAAGTTCAGTGTATTATGTTAGTCACAATTGCTTTTAAATTGTAGTTATTTTATCCTCTATGTATCAGAGATGATGAAGTTTATGAACTATTAATTAGTAATAAAGTGTATAGTTAAAGGGCCATATATTATATTTTCCATATTTTAAAGTTTTCTTAGCACAGTGACAATCCTTTTAATATAACTCCATGACTTGAGCATGGCTTATATAATAAAGAGTGTTACAAAAGGTATGATGGAATAGTCATTTAAGCTTCAAATTACCCTTAACTTAAGGAACCCTTGCCCCTAATTCATTCTCCTTGGGGTACCCCCAACTTAGTTGCTTGGCAACCATCATGCTTTTCTTCTTCTTGAACCTTGGCATTATATTTTCCTTATATTGCCATCCTTTTCTCTTTTTCTATCATAACTTTTCATTCTTCTTTCATTCTTTTAGTCTTTTTCTCCCCCTCCCCACTTTTTTTTTTCACCTTTTACTTTAGCAAGCATGAGGTTGTGGTAATGGAAGGATTACCCTATTCAAAAGAATTTATGAGCTAAGGCTTGAGGGTAAATCAAGGGATCAAAAAGAGGAAAGAAATGAAGGGCATTAGGCTCATAATGTGGTTCAATCCAAGAATAGGCTTTAAGGCTCAATTTGGGTGACTACGGATCAATGACAAAGGGTGGGCCAATAAGGCTTAAATATGGCTACCAAACATGGCCTAAATCACTTCTATAGCTAAGATTCACTCACATATAATTCTAGAAAGATTCACTTGAATAAGAATGCATGTCTTCAACTTAAATAAAGCATAAAAACATAAAGATCATCTATCCTAAGTTACTAACTCTTATCAAAGTGCAAGAATATAATCTTCTCAATTCAATAATAAAAGCACAAGAAGATTTTCAAGACTCAAATTAGGATTCAAAGTTACTTAAGAGTTAACAGATAAAGTAATCTTTTATATCATAGGCATAGGCATTACATCCATTTGACTGACAAAAGATACTAAGAAAAAGAAAAAAAATTGAAAATCTTTTTGATTTTTCTTCTCTTTTTTTTTTTTGAAATCGAAACAAGAAACTAAAAGACTAGAAAACCAACAAGAACTAAAGGAAAATAAACAGAAGCAAAAAGCAAAAGTATATTCATGGACTTTCCCAACCCTTAATTTAAAAATGTGGATTGTCCCCAATGCACTAAAATAAAATCAAAAAGGGAAAGGAAAGGAAAAGAACTCCCTAAATCTAGTCTTCCCTAGACTCCTCAGCTGCTACTTCTGCTTCTTCCTCAGACTCCTCAGCTGCTGCTTTTGCTTCTTCCTCTGACTCCTCTTGTGCGTAGGCCTCCTCATCTATGAGACACTCAAGCTCTAGATCCGCTGGAGGTAGAGGTGGTATCTACTGGAGGAGCTCTAGTGATAGTTGCTGCCTTATAAGTGCCTCTAGACCCTAGATGCCTCTATAAATAAAGGAATACTGCCTACTTGCTCTGCTCTGGAGAGTTGCCTGTGTGCTCCAACTTAACTGGCAAGTGACAAGCCTTCCCAAAGACCAATCTATGTGGAGACATCACAATGGGAGTCTTGAAAGCTATCCTATAAGCCCAAAGTGCATCATCTAACTTAACTGACCAATCCTTTCTTGAGGAATTAACAATCTTCTCAAGGATTCTTTTCAACTCTTTATTGGACACCTTCGCTTGGCTACTTATTTGAGGGTGGTAGGGAGTGGTAACCTTGTGATTCACACCATATTTGGCAAGAAGGGCTTCAAATTGACGGTTGCAGAAGTGTGTGCCTTTATTACTGATTATTGTTCTTGGGGTGCCAAATCTTAAGAAAATATTCTTCTTTAGAAACTTTGTAATGACTCAGGCATCATTAGTAGGAGATGCCATGGCTTCCACCCATATAGACACATAATCAACTGCTACCAATACATATTTGCTGCTAAAGGAAATGGAAAAAGGGCTCACGAAGTCAATACCCCAAACATCAAACAGCTCAACCACCAAAATGTTACTAAATGGCATCTCATGCCCTACTAGAAACATTCCTAGTCCTTTGGCATTCATTGCATCTTCCCACATAGTCATTGGCATCTCTGAAAATAGTAGGCCAATAGAACCCACACTGAAGGACCTTAGCAGCTGTTTGGGTGGCTCCGAAGTGACCCCCAACTAGTGATGTGTGACAATGGTAAAGAATGCTAGCCACTTCTTCTTGAGGAACACATCTTCTGATAATCTAATCTGAGCAGTGTCTATAAAGAAATGGCTCTTCCCAGAAATAGTATTTGAGGTTAGAAAAGAATTTCCTCTTTTGGAAGTGTGAGAGGTTGATGCGACTTCGACAAGTATACCGGATCGTACAAGTAATAAAGTGATGAGAAAAGTATCGTTCCCATGAGGATAGATCAAATACCGGATAGTTTAAGGGATGACTATTTGGAAGGAATGAAATTATGGATGTAACGAAAGTTAAAATAAAAATAAGAATTTAATAAATACGAAAAATAGAAACCAAGATGGATTCAAAAAAGGTTGACCAAATATAATGGAATGAATGCTAGGCTAAGTAACTTCACCTATTGTAGATGCATTGCCTATGAATTTCTGTTAATCCGTTCTATCCTAATTGACTCACGGTCGGTTCCTTTTAGTTTATTCCTAGCCTCTCTCGAGGTCAAGCAATACTCTTTATCCTAAACTGATTGCCTAATCTCTTAGCACAAACTAATCTAGGAAAAGGTTGAAGTTCTATGGGTTCCTATGTTGACCGCATGAACCGCATTTGTCTATCTCTAGTTTTCGCTCAGCTCAAGATGTTTATGTTAAGAAGCTTTATTACAAACCCTATCTCTAGTTATTGCAAACCAACGAATCAATTGAATGGTCACCAATCAATCAAAAGCATTAAGCACAAACAAAAACACTAAACAATTGAAATAGAAATAAGATTAACATTAATCCATAAAGAAAATTATCATACAAAAGGGTCCATTAACGCCCTAGCAAGAGAAATTTAGTTCATGTCTAAAGAAAAAAAAACAATAACAGAGTATAAAGACGAGGAAACAGAAAAACAAAGAGCCATGGAGAATTCTGGCTAGACACAAGGAATTCAGGAAAATTTGGATCTCTCCGTGTCGATGATTAAGCACCGAAATCCTTGAATCTTCACCTTCAATCTCTTGGAAGAAGTCTTCTATCTTGAAAAGGGTGTGTAAGTGTCTCCGGATCCCTTTGTGATATGTGTGACACCTTTTTATAGTGCGTATGTCCCTCTTTTAGCTCTCAGCTCGAATGGATAATCTGCTAAAAACGGGCTTGCGCTATAGCGCAAGCCCCAATTCTTGGCTCAATTATGAAATCCGGTGGCACGCTATAGCGCGCTGGGTTGCGCTATAGCGCAACAAAAATTTGTTGACAAAGTCTTCGAACACGGCAGCGCACTATAGTGCGCTGGGTTGCGCTATAGTGCAATATGAAACCTTGGAAATTTGACAAAATGAGAGCGCGCTATAGCACGACATGAATGTGACAATTTCTTCCTTTGGCGGCAGTGCGTTGTAGCGCACTGGCTTGAGCTATAGCGCAAGGTGCTGAGTCTGAATTCATGGCTTGGCTTCTTCCAACTTCTTTTGGGCCTACTTGTACCAAAGAGAGTTATCACAACCCCCAACTTAAGTACTTGCTTGTCCCCAAGCAAAACTCAAAACAAAGACTAACAACAGAAAAAAATTAGAAGACTTAATAAAAAAAACTTAAAACAAAGGGATTTACTAAACAAAACAGTCAGAATAGACGTTATTACCTATGAACTTCCTCATCACTGCTCCATAGGTTAACTTAAAAGTCACCAAAAATCCAAGTTTGAGTACCAAGACCATCTAATTATGCCTCCAAATTGTCAAAAGAATGGATCAAGTGTGTGTGTGCACAAGAGAAAAGCAACAAAGAATTGACTCACCTTATGCTTATGCCATGTTTAAGAAAAGACAAAAAAAAAAACATCGCACTATCCATAATCATCTCTCTCTATTTCTATATGAGTATCACTTAGCCA
The DNA here is from genome assembly GCA_031439585.1 of Pterocarpus macrocarpus. NCBI lineage: Eukaryota > Viridiplantae > Streptophyta > Magnoliopsida > Fabales > Fabaceae > Pterocarpus > Pterocarpus macrocarpus. Next base: position 31,626,226 of record CM062520.1, read on the forward strand.
AAGATCAGAAGGACTTTTTATCAGCTTGTAATGGTAGGCCAAGGTAAGAGGTAGATGGAATAGTTATTTAAGCTCAATGTTACCTTCAACTTTAGGAACCCTCACCCCTAACTCATTCTCCTTGGGGTACCCCTAACTTAGTTGCCTGGCAGCCATCATGCTTTTCTTGTTAAACCTTGGTATTATTTTTTCCTTGTATTGCCAACTTTTCTCTATATATATTTTTTTCATTCCTCCTTCCCTTTTCTTTTTCTTTATTTTTTCAAATATTCACCCACTCCACTTTTAACTTTAGGAAGCATGAGGTTGGTGTAATGGAGATATTACCCTATTCAAATGAGTTTAGAAGTTAAGGCTTGAGGGTAAACCATGAGATCAAAAAAAGGAAAAGCAAGGAAGGGCATTAGGCTCATAACGTGGTTCAATCCAAGAATATGCTTTAAGGCTCAAATAGGGTGACTAAGGATCAATGACCAAGGGTGGGCAATGAGGCTCAATTATGGCTACCAAATATGGCCTAAATCACTTCTAAGGCTAAGATTCACTCACATATATTTCAAGAGAGATTTACATGAATAAGAATGCATGTCTGAACCTAAATAAAGCATAAAAAAGCATAAAGATCACCTATCCTAAGTTGCTAACTCTTATCAAAGTGCAAGAAAATAATCCTTCTTAATTCAAAAGTAAAGGCACAAGAAGATTTTCAAGACTTAAATTTGGATCCAAAGTCACTCAAGAGTTAACAAATAAAGCAGTCTTTCATATCATAGGCATAGGCATTGCATCTATTTGACTGACAAAAGACACTAAAAAAGAAGACTAAAAATGAAAAATCTTTTTGGTATCTTTTTGGTTTTTTTTTTTTTTTGAAATTAAAACAAGACAACTAGAAGACTAGAAAACTAACAATAACTAAAGGAAAATAAGCAGGAGCAAAACGCAAAAGTACATTTATGGACTTTCCCAACCCCCAACTTAAAAATTGTGCATAGTCCCCAATACACTGGAATAGAAGCAAAAAGGGAAAGGAAAGGAAAGGAAAAGAAAGGAACTCCCCAAATCTAGTCTTCCTCAGACTTCTCAGTTGCGTCTTCTACTTCTTCTTCTGACTCCTCCTGTGCAAAGGCCTCCTTGTCCGTGAGACGCTCAAGCTCTGGATTTGGTGGAGGTAGAGGTGGTAGCTGCTGGAGGAGCTCTGGCGACAACTGCTGCCTCATAAGTGCCTCTAGACCCTGGATGCCTCTATAAATAGAGGAATACTGCCTGCTCGCTTTGTTCTGGAAAGTGGTCCGTATGCTCCTCATGTCTAAGCGCAGCTCATCAATCTGGGCCTGAGGCTGAAGCCATGGTGGCTGGGATGCATCAGTGTCTCCGACTTGTGGTGGTGGTGGCGATGGTGATGATGCATCTCCTTGCCTCTCAGCCTGTCGGGTCCTCCTAGTCCTTCTAGTCGCCTGCTCAAAGGTCACTGCAGAGGCTCTCATCAGAAATCTTTGGACCTCTGTCCGTCATGTGCTCTGTAGGATCTACAACAACACCCGCCTATAAGGCTAATGCAGTGATCAGGGATAAGGTAAGAAGTAGTTGCTGCTCGGTATGGTCATCATCTGATCCTTAATCAACTGCCCCAGGTTCACCTCCCTCTGAGTGATGAGGCAATACAGTAGCAGGCACCTCTCCCTAGTGATAGAATGGGTGTGCCTACTAGGCATGAGGTGAGAGAACATAATTTGAGCCCACACTCTAGCTGCTGGGTTGAGGTACTTATTCAGCAGATGCTTCGGGCCGGTAGACAGAGTATCATAATAAGCCCACTCGCCATTCGGCAGGGCTATGGTCTGAAGAATCTCATCCCAATCTACATTCTGCCCTCTCAATGTAGAGAAATCATCCTATTGGATATCAGGAGTGTGCATGAAAGAGTTGATGCTGGAGGGGCGGATGTCTACCCACTGGCCTCTCACCCAGACGTGGCCTTCAGGTTGGTTGGCCCCACTAACCACCATCAGGTTGGCATAAAATTCTCGCACTAAATTGAGACAACCCAATGGTGGCTCATCCAACAAGCTGTGCCACCCTCTCCTCTCTATCTCTTCTACATGTGCTCGGAATGTACCCAAACTCAGCTGAACGCCCTTCTCTATCACCAACTCCCGTTTGTGGAGGGAGGAATGGTATTGATGCTGACAGTTCGTCCTGATGAATCGATGTCTTTCAAAATCTTCCTCGGCATGAGAGGGTTGGGAAGAAGAGGAGGCTCCGGTAGTCTTGGTTCTCTTTCTGGATGCCATGGTCTGGCACAGTCAGAATTAATCCATAAGAGGGAATAACGCAAAATCCAAGCACTATAATTCCATCTAACATAATAGAGCATATGTAAGGATTCTGAAAATAATCAGTGAAGATATGGATCCTAAGCACATTCGAATATGGATCATGTCAAGTAAAGCTTCCAATCCTATTCTAAAATCTAATTGTCTTAAATCAAATATGCATAAACACCCAAATGACTCAACTCATATTCTCAATTCAGAGCCAAACATTCAATAACTCAAGCCAATAACATAATATAGCAACAATGATCACAATTGACTCAAGTATGATGTTTAATCAAATGAAACAGCATCAATTCATTCTACCATAACAAAAGCACATGTTATTTATGATAAATTCAAGGTGAGAACTAAACATGGCAACGTAAGTAGCACATGCAACATTAAAAATCAAAACTGAGACAGTAAGAAGATGCAAACCAGGTATGGATGACTCTCAACAACTCAAGTGGAGCAACTCCTTTCGAAAAATGGTGAGAGTTCTGCCTCCCACCTAAGAAAATCCTATTATGTGAGTTAGGGTTCAAATGGGGAAAAACCAATGGTTGTGATGTAGAAATAGGTGAAAATGTGAGGGGTGAGGGGCGGTTTTGAGGTGAGGAATGGATTTGGGTGGAAGGAATTGAGTAGGAGAGTGAGTGTTTGTGTTTGGGTGTGTGAGGGAGGGAAGAGAGATGAGACTTCGCATTTGTGTGTGTCTCTGTTTGTGCTGCAGCAAAGCTGTAGCGCGATCTTTAAATCTGTCATGAAAGTGGGCTTGCGCTATAGCGCAACAAAATTTTCCTTTGGTGTATCACACAAACGGGCTTGTGCTATAGCGCAACATGTCGCGCTATAGCGCAAGAAAATATTCTCTTCACTTTCTGCTGACTCAGGCTTGTGCTGTAGCGCAAGTCATCGTGCTATAGTGCAATAAAAAATTTTCAAAACGCATACTCCCTTCGACAGTGCGCTATAGCGCAATGCAGCGCGCTATAGCACGCTGCTGCTACTGCAACTTCTGCATTTTCTCTGCTGCACGCCCAATTTCATCACCTCCTCCACTTATGAAGTTCCTGATAGCTCCATGAACCTAAAAATAACAAAACAAACCAAACTTGAATAAATTAAATTGATTCTAAATAAAATTATTCCTAAAAAAAAATAACAATAATAATAAAGAAAAACTAGAATGATCCTAAATAAAAAAAAGTTAAAGGAAATCAAAGAAAAGTTAGAAAAAGTTGGGTTGTCTCCCAACAAGCACTTTGATTTAATGTCCCTAAGTTGGACATGACTCTATCTAACAGCATGGATCAGATAGAAAAGCTAAAGCCTTGAGTTTATCATAGCTTCCATCAATATATGGCTTCAACCTTTGGCCATTGACTTTAAAAGTGCCTTTGGTAGGGTGTGTGACCTCAATGGCTCCAAAAGGGGATACTTTAGTGATCTCAAAAGGTCTGAACCACCTTGATCTCAGCTTCCCAAGGAATAGCTTCAATTTAGAATTGAAGAGCAGGACTTTCTGACCTATGTGGAAATCTCTCCTCAATATATTCCTATCATGCCACTTCTTGTTTTTCTCCTTATAGAGCTTGGCATTTTCATAAGCTTCCTGTCTAAACTCATCCAACTCATTAAGCTGTAGCATTCTTTTCCCACTTGCCTCCTTGAGATCAAAATTGAGCAGTTTTGTTGCCCAATATGCCTTATGCTCCAACTCAACTGGCAAGTGACAAGCCTTCCCAAAGATCAATCTATATGGAGACATCCCAATGGGAGTCATGAAAGCTGTCCTATAAGCCCAAAGAGCATCATCCAACTTAACTGACCAATCCTTTCTTGAGGAATTAACAGTCTTCTCAAGGATCCTCTTCAACTCCCTATTGGACACCTCCACTTGGCCACTTGTCTGAGGGTGGTAGGGGGTGCTAACCTTGTGCTTCACACCATATTTGGCAAGAAGGGCTTCAAATTGATTTGCGAGTGTGTACCTCCATCACTGATTATTGCTCTTGAGGTGCCAAATCTTGAGAAAATATTCTTCTTTAGAAACTTTGTGACGACCCGAGCATCATTAGTAGGAGATGCTATGGCTTCCACCCATTTGGATACATAATCAACTGCTACCAATACATATTTGTTGCCAAAGGAAGTGGGAAAGGGACCCATGAAGTCAATACCCCAAACATCAAATAGCTCAACCACCAAAATATTATTCAATGGCATCTCATGTTGCCTAGAAACATTCCCAGTCCTTTGGCAATCATTGCACCTTCTCATATAGTCATTGGCATATCTGAAAATAGTGAGCCAATAGAACCCACACTGGAGGACCTTAGCAGCTGTCCGGGTGGCTGCGAAGTGACTCTAACCGTGATGTGTGACAATGGTAAAGAATGCTAGCCACTTCTTCTTGAGGAACACATCTTCTGATAATCTGATCTGAGCAGTGTCTATAAAGAAATGGGTCCTCCCAGAAATAGTACTTGAGGTTAGAAAAGAATTTCCTCTTCTGGGAGTGTGAGAGGCCCTCAGGTAGAATTCTCTTCCCCAGGTAATTAGCATAGTCTGCAAACCATGGTGTTAATTGTGTTACCCATAGCTGCTTATCAGGAAATGTCTCTCTAATCTCTTCTTCCTCATGCAGAAAGGGAGAGGTCAATCTAGAAAGGTGGTCAGCTACCAAGTTCTCTGCTCCCTTTTTATTTCTAATCTCCAAATCAAATTCTTGAAGCAATAGAATCCATCTAAGGAGCCTAGGCTTGGCATCTTTCTTATCCAACAAGAACTTTAGGGCTACATGGTCCATGTAGACAATCACCTTAGCACCTATCAAATAAGAACGGAATTTGTCAAAAGCAAAAACAACAGCCAAAAGTTCTTTTTCAGTGGTAGCATAATTAAGTTGTGCATCATTCAAAGTTCTACTGGCTTAATAAATAACATGCAACAACTTATTCTTCCTCTGTCCTAAAATAGCACCTATGGCATAACCACTATCATCACACATGAGCTCAAATGGCAAATCCCAATTAGGTGTAACAAGAATAGGAGCTGAAACTAATTTGTTCTTAAAAAGTTCAAAGGCATGCAAGCATTCATTATCAAAATTAAAAGGAACATCCCTAACTAACAAATTACTCAAAGGCCTAGCAATTTTAGAAAAGTCCCTAATAAATCTCCTATAAAATCCAGCATGGCCTAAGAAACTTCAAACTCCCTTCATATTGGTTGGTGGAGGTAACTTCTCAATGACTTCAATTTTGGCTCTATCCACTTCAATTCCTTTAGCTGAGATCCGATGTCCAAGAACTATGCCTTCCTGCACCATAAAATGACACTTCTCCCAATTTAAAACAAGGTTAGTTTCCTAACATCATTTCAAAACCAAAGATAAATGATACAAACAATCATCAAAAGAAGAACCAAAAACTGAAAAATCATCCATAAAAACCTCTATAAACCTCTCCACCATATCATGGAAAATGGCTAGCATGCATCTCTGGAAGGTGGCTGGGGCATTGTGCAACCCAAATGGAATTCTCCTATACGCAAATGTCCCATATGGGCAAGTGAATGTAGTCTTCTCCTGATCCTTTGGGGCAATGTGTATCTGGTTGTAACCAGAGTAGCCATCCAAGAAGTAATAGTAAGCATGGCTTGCTATCCTCTCCAACATCTGGTCCATGAAGGGTAGTGGAAAATGGTCCTTGCGGGTGGCATCATTATGCTTCCGGTAATCAATACACATGCTCCACCCGGTGACCGTACGAGTTGGAATGAGCTCATTATTCTCATTCTTCACCACTGTAATTCCTCCTTTCTTGGGTACCACCTGAACTGGGCTCACCCAAACATTGTCTGAAATGGGATATATGATCCCTGCATCTAGGAGCTTCACCACTTCCTTCTTCACAACCTCTTTCATGGTTGGGTTCAGCCTCCTCTGTGGTTGGACCAATGGCTTGAAGTCATCTTCCATGAAGATTTTATGCATGCAAAAGGTGGGGTTGATACCCTTCAAATCTGAAATCTGCCACCCAATAGCTGCCTTATGATCTCTTAGTACCCTTAGCAACTTATCTTCTTCTACGCTACTTAGTGAGGCACTAATAATAATAGGATATGTGTCACCCTCACCAAGAAATGCAAATCTCAGATGGATAGGAAGTTGCTTGAGCTCTAATTTTGGTGGCTCCTCACTCATTGGTTGTAATTCCTTATCCCATGTCAGAGTGTCAGAAAAAGGCTGGGAAACTACCGGTTGAGCTTCCAAAAGTTCATGGCATAGCTGTAAGTTGTTGTCCTCCAATTCTTCTGCCATTTTAGAGTTCACCATGTATGCCTCTAAGGGAATGGTGGTGGAAACAGCTCCAAAGGAAGAGGTTACCACCTCTTCAATGACATCAACTCTAAGGCAAGAATCAGCTTCCAGAGGAAACTTAGTGGCAACAAAAACATTGAAGGTGACCTTCTTATCTTGTACTCGTAACTCTAACTTTCCCTCTTGGACATCTATGAGAGCTCTCCCAGTAGCTAAGAAGGGTCTCCCAAGAATGAGGGGGACTTCCCTGTCTTCCTCCATGTTAAGCACTACAAAATCCACTGGGAATATGAGCTTATCCACCTTTACCAGAACATCCTCAATAATGCCTCTTGGATGCTTGATTGATCTGTTAGCCAGCTGTAGTGACATCATGGTAGGCTTGACTTCTCCAACTCCAAGCTTCCTGAAAATAGACAAAGGCATTAAATTAATACTGGCACCAAGATCACAAAGAGCTTTATTAAAATAAACATCACCAATGACACATGGAATAGTAAAACTCCCTGGATTTTTAAGCTTGGGAGGCAACTTGTTTTGTATGATGGCACTGCACTCTTCAGTAAGTAGGATAGTCTCATCATCTCTGATTTTTCTCTTCTGAGAGAGTTTCCTTCATAAACTTAGCATAACTAGGCATCTGAGTTAATGCCTCCACGAAGGGTATATTAATTTGTAGCTTCTTGAATACTTCCAGAAATTTTGCAAATTGTTTATCATGCTGCTCTTTCTTCAGTTGCTTCACCCTCTGTGGATAGGGAATGGGAGGGTCATAGGCAGCTGGTGCCACATACTCTGGTATCTTTTCTTCTTCTCCCACACCCTTGCTACGCTTCATAGGAATCTCATATTTCTTCCCTTGGGTAGTTTGCACTTGATCTCGTGAGTTGCTCTTCTTCCACTTCTGGCATCTCAGGTTCTTCTAGTTCTTTGCCACTTCGGAGGGTAATTGCCTTAACTTGTTCTCTTGGATTTTTCACTGTGTTGCTAGGCAAAGTACCCTGTGGTCTTTCGGCTAGTTGTTGGGATATCTGTCCCAATTGAGTTTCAAGGTTTCTAATGGAAGTTTCCTGGTGCTTAAATTGTGCTTTAGTTCTGTCCACAAAATGAGAATGCATCTGCATGAATTGTTGGAACATTTCTTCCAAGTTAGATTTCTTCTCTTGGACAGGTGGGTTGTATGAATGCTTGGGAGCACCCTGATTCCCATGGAACTGACTGGAATGACCATAGTCTCTGTATCCAGGAACATAGCTATTGGAATGGAAATTATGCCTCTGACCATTCATGTAATTGACTTGTTCATCAGAAGTAGGCTTTATGGCACATTCTCCATTAGGATGATTCCCTTGGCAGAAGTCACACCGCAAGATCGGTGCTGGGGAAGTGGTATTGAGCATATCTAATTGCTTCTAAATGGCTGCGTTTTGGACAGAGAGAGCTTGCATCTGGGCTAAGAGGGTAGTGGTAGTGTTGACTTCCAAAACTCCCCTCTTCTGAGTTCTCTCACAAGGCCCCTGATAATTGTTGCTAGCCATTGTTTCGAATAGCTCCCATGACTGCTCTGGTGTCTTATTATTCAGAGAGCTGCCAGCTGCTGTATTAACCATGATTTGGGTGGACATGAGGAGACCATTGTAGAATATTTGGATTTGCATCTAGAGCGGGATGCCGTGATGTGCACACTTGGCCAATAATTCCTGATACCTCTCCCAAGACTCATAGAAGGATTCTCCACTTGCTTGGGTGAAGGAAGTGATATCATTCCTCATCTTAGCAGACTTGGCAGGAGGGAAGTACTTCTCCAAGAATTTTCTAGCCACCATATCCCAAGTAGTGAGAGTCCCTTGTGGTAGAGACTTCAACCAAGCTCTGGCTTTGTCCCTCAATGAAAAATGGAACAGCCTCAACTGAATAGCATCATCCGTGGCACCATTAATTTTTATGGTGTCACAGAGTTCCAGGAAGTTGCTGAGGTGTTCATTTGGATCCTCACTAGGTAGTCCCGCAAACTGGCAGTTTTGTTGCATGAACTGAATAAGTGATGTTTTCAGCTCGAAGTTGTTTGCTTGGACAGGTGGTCTCATAATACTTGATGAGCACCCTTCAAGAATGGGTGCCAAGTAGTCCTTCATGACTCTATCATCATGCTCATTTTCATTAGCCATGGTAGCTTTAGGGACTTCTTCAATTGCTCTCCGTGCTTTCCTAAGTTGACGCAAGGAATGCTCGATTTCTGGATCAAAGAGCAAGTCTTCAATAGATTGGCTCCTTCACATAAACTGCAAAAATGGAACACAAGAACAGGTGAACAAAATAACAAGGCTAAATAGAAATAACTAACAAATTAAAATAAAATAAAATAAAATATCCAATCTAGTATCCCATCAACTAAAAAATGATATTGATACTATCCCCAGCAACGGTGCCAAAAACTTGATGCGACTCCAGCAAGTATACTGGATCATACAAGTAATAAAGTGATGAGAAAAGTATCGTTCCCACGAGGATAGATCAAATACCGGATAGTTTAAGGGATGACTATTTGGAAGGAATGAAATTATGGATGTAACAAAAGTTAAAATAAAAATAAGAATTTAATAAATGCGAAAAATAGTAACCAGGACAGATTCAAAAAAGGTTGACCAAATATAATGGAATGAATGCTAGGCTAATTAACTTCACCTATTATAGATGCATTGCCTATGAATTTCTGTTAATCTGTTCTATCCTAATTGGCTCATGGTCGGTTCCCCTTAGTTTATTCCTAGACTCTCTCGAGGTCAAGCAATACTCTTTATCCTAAACTGATTGCCTAATCTCTTAGCACAAACTAATCTAGGAAAAGGTTGATGTTCTATGGGTTCCTATGTTGACCGCATGAACCGCGTTTGTCTATCTCTAGTTTTCGCTCAGCTCAAGATGTTTATGTTAAGAAGCTTTGTTACAAACCCTATCTCTAGTTATTGCAAACCAACGAATCAATTGAATGGTCGCCAATCAATCAAAAGCATTAAGCACAAACAAAAACACTAAACAATTGAAATAGAAACAAGATTAACATTAATCCATAAAGAAAATTGTCATACAAAAGGGTCCATTAACGCCCTAGCAAGAGAAATTTAGTTCATGTCTAAAGAAAAAAAACAATAACAGAGTATAAAGACGAGGAAACAGAAAAACAAAGAGCCATGGAGAATTCTGGCTAGACACAAGGAATTCAGGAAAATTTGGATCTCTCCGTGTTGATGATTAAGCGCTGAAATCCTTGAATCTTCACCTTTAATCTCTTGGAAGAAGTCTTCTGTCTTGGAGAGGGTGTGTAAGTGTCTCTGGATCCCTTTGTGATATATGTGACACCTTTTTATAGTGCGTATGTCCTTCTTTTAACTCTCAACTTGAATGGATAATCTGCTGAAAACGGGCTTGCACTATAGCGCAAGGGGTTGCGCTATAGCGCAAGCCCCAATTCTTGGCTTAATTGCGAAATCCGGTGGCGCGCTATAGCACAACAAAAATTTGTTGATAAAGTCTTCGAACACGGTAGCGTGCTATAGCGCACTGGGTTGCGCTATAGCGTAACATGAAACCTTGGAAATTTGACAAAACGGGAGCGTCTTTATGCCTTGACTGAGTTCTTTATAAGCCTTGCGACATGAATGTGGCAATTTCTTCCTTTGGCGGCGATCTTATTGTAAGCGCGCAGCTTCGCTTATAGCGCCAAGGTCTTGAAATCTGAATTCATGGCTTGGCTTCTTCCAACTTCTTTTGGGCCTACTTGTACCAAAGAGAGTTATCAGAGGCCCTTAGGTAGAATTCTCTTTACCAGATAATTGGCATAGTCTGCAAACCATGGTGCTACTTATAGCTGCTTATCACGAATATCTCTCTAATCTCTTCCTCCTCATGCAGAAAAGGAAAGGTCAGTATGGAAAGATGGTCAGCTACCAAGTTCTTTGCTCCCTTTTTATCTCTGATCTCCAAATCAAATTCTCGAAGCAGTAGAATCTATCTAAGGAGCCTAGGCTTGGCATCTTTCTTATCCAACAAGAACTTTAGGGTTGCATGGTCTATGTAGACAATCAACTTAGCACCTATCAAATAAGAATGGAATTTGTCAAAAGCAAATACAACAGCCAAAAGTTCTTTTTCAGTGGTAGCATAATTAAGTTGTACATCATTCAAAGTTCTACTGGCATAATAGATAACATGCAACAACTTATTCTTCCTCTATCCTAAAACAGCACCTATGGCATAATCACTAGCATCACACATGAGCTCAAATGGCAAATCCGAATTAGGTACAACAAGAATGGGAGCTGAAACTAATTTACTTTTCAAAAGTTCAAAGGCATGCAAGCATTCATTATCAAAATTAAAAGGAACATCCCTAACTAACAAATTACTCAAAGGCTTAGCAATTTTAGAGAAATCCCTAATAAATCTCCTATAGAATCTAGCATAGCCTAAGAAACTTCTAACTCCCTTCACATTGGTTGGTGGAGGTAACTTCTCAATGACTTCAATTTTGGCTCTATCCACTTCAATTACTTTAGCTGAGATCCGTTGTTTGAGGAATATGCCTTCCTGCACCATAAAATGACACTTCTCCTAATTCAAAATAAGCTTAGTTTCCTAACATCGTTTCAAAACCAAAGATAAATGATACAAACAATCATCAAAAGAAGAACCAAAAACTAAAATATCATCCATAAAAACCTCTATAAACCTCTCCACCATATCATGGAAAATGGCCAGCATGCACCTCTAGAATGTAGCTAGAGCATTGCACAACCCAAACGGCATTCTTCTATAAGCAAATGTCCCATATGGGCAACTAAATGTAGTCTTCTCCTGATCCTCTGGGGCAATATGTATCTAGTTGTAACCAGAGTAGCCATCCAAGAAGCAATAGTAAGCATGGCCTGCTATCCTCTCCAACATCTAGTCCATGAAGGGTAGTAGGAAATGGTCCTTGTGAGTGGCATTATTAAGCTTCCGGTAATTAATACACATCCTCCACTCCACCCGGTGACCATACGAGTTGGAATGAGCTAATTATTCTCATTCTTCACCACTGTAATTCCTCATTTCTTGGGTACCACCAGAACTGGGCTCACCCAAACACTGTTTGAAATGGGATATATGATCCCTGTATCTAGCAGCTTCACCACTTCCTTATTCACAACCTCTTTCATGGTTGGGTTCAGCCTCCTCTGTGGTTGGACCAGTCGCTTGAAGTCATCTTCCATGAAAATTTTATGTATGTAAAAGGTGGGACTGATACCCCTCAAGTCTGAAATCTGCCACCCAATAGCTGTTCTATGATCTCTGAGTACCCTTAGCAACTTATCTTCTTCTACATCACTCAGTGAGGCACTAATAATAACAGGATATGTGTCACTCTCACCAAGAAATGCATATCTTAGATGGATAGAAAGTTGCTTGAGCTCTAATTTTGGTGGCTCCTCACTTAATGGTTGTAGTTCCTTTTGCCGTGTTAGATTGACAAAAAAAGGCTGGGAAACTATAGGTTGAGCTTCCAAAAGTTCATGGCACAGCTGCTATAACATCCTCAATTTCATGTCATACTAAATTACCTCAGTAACCCTAAGTAATTAGGCACTTAATGAGAAATGATAAGACTAAGGCTTAATTAAGGGGTTAACGAAGAGTTTATGAGTTAACACAGATGAGAAAAGTCAAGAGAATGCTTAATCGAGATTAGATAATCTCTAATTAAGTAAGTCAGAGCCTTTATAGCTTAATTAAGCACTAATCACCTTTAATTAGCTTGATCGAGTTTAAGGTTAATTAAGCTTAATCGCAAGATTAATTTTTGTTAATCATGTTCTTGTGTGTTAATCACTAATCCTTGCTTAATTATCTTAATTAAGTTGTATGAGCACTTAATCACATGATTAAATTCAAATTTAGTCAACTAGATAATAAAGTGAAAAGTGATGTCATTAAAATATAAAGCATAAGACAATGTTGCTTTTTGTAAGAGTCTGTACATGCTTTGTTCCCCCATCATCCAATTTGTCCCCCTAAACCTTAATTAACACAAAATAACACAAAAATATCTCCTCTAACCCACTTGAAACTCACGACCACTATTCACTCATGCACACACTTTCACTTTTCATTTTCGTACTTTCATTCTCTCTCTAAGTTTCCTGCTCCACTAACTTCTATCTAAAATTCTCTCTTCTTATCTTCATTTTCTTCTTCCTTTCTCCACCACCACCACCCAAAACCTCTCACTTAGCCCTTCAAGGACCTCATCTTTGGGTCTTTGGAGACAAGATCAAAACACTACAACCTCCATTTTCACAAGATCTCAAGAGCTTCTCTTTCTTCCTAGCAAAACCACCACCATAATCATCGAGAGGAGCCATCATCTTCTTCTTCCTCTTCTCCTGTTTTTGTGCCATCTCCAAGAAGAGGTAGTGATCTTCATCTTTTTCATTTTGCTTGCTCAAGAAAGCTTGGAGCTTGGCTCATTCATGACCATGATCTCTAAGTGAAAAGTTGAGAAAATCCTTCATGCTCTTCAAGAGCAGAAGTTTCCATTTTTGGCAAAATACGTTCTTATTATTCTTCAAGTGTTCTTGATGTTTCTACTTTTAGAAATATATGTTCTTATTATTAAGTGTTCTTGATGGTATCTTGTTTAAAGTTGTTCCTTTTCCTATGATGTGTTGATGGTTAGAAAAGCTTCATCTTTTTATGTTTTTCATGATTAGATAAGGCTATGAAATCCTAAAAGCTTAAAACTTTAAAAAGTTTGCTTCTTGATTCCATTAAAAGTGGTGCAACTTTTAAGCTTCCATAAAGTTTTATTTTGTTTTATTTTAAAGGTAAGAATACATGTAAAAGTCTAAGCTTTTTGGAATAATAAGCCTTTTTGAGTTAGAAAAATGATATCTTGTCACTTTATATCTTAGAAATCAAACCTTAAAGAAAAGACCTTTCACAAAGTTTCAAACTTTAATCAAGAATGAGACCTTTAAGTCATAAAAGTGTTGTTTTGTAACATTTAGTTCATAAAGTTTAGATCTTGAACCAAAACAATGCTAAAAGGTGTTAACTTTTATAAAGATAAAGACTTTTTAACCTTAAAATTAATGCTTCATATCACTGGTTGATAAAGTAGGAACCTTTTTAATGTAGAGACAACTTTAAGTCATAAAGTTGAGACCTTGATGGTCTTAGAATAATTAAATGAGTCAACTTTCATAAAGAACAAGACTTTAGTTGAAAAGCTAGTAACTTGTATCATTATTATATAAAGATCTAATTTTTAAGACAAGAGCTTAATTTTAGAGGCACTTACTTTCATAAAGAATAAAACTTTATGACTACTTTATAAAGAATGATAACTTTAATAATGTTTAAGTTAAAACCTTAATATGTTAAGAATGAAAAGCTTGAAACTTTGTAAGTTGAATAAGTTAAAAATCACCCTTGGTGATTAGTGAACATGGTGTTGTTGGGTTCATGAGTATGGTTATGCATTGTCATGACCTAAGGATTAGAGGGATCTCGAACTCCTCAGGAATAGAAGTATGATTAGGGCCTCTGAGCATACCATGAACCTAGGAATCACTAAGTGCACTATCTCAAGGAAAGGAAACAATCACTTAACTTAATTAATTTGAACAAGTGTTCCATAAGACATGAACTCAAGTGAAGAACAATTTGATATGGGAACTACGTAACTAAAAGACCCCACACATATATCTTAACTATGTGATTCTCTCATGGGTAACTACGAGAAATCATGTGATGATTCATATGATTCTTCACAAAGATTAACACAACTATAAACCCTTTTAGGGTATGAATGTATGATGCCATTCGACATGATAAATGACAAGTTTGATTGAGCTTTGTCTCATGATTGAATGATGAGTATGATGATATGGTATAGATATGATGAGCTGTTAGTTGAAAGTTGATGATTGGCATTTTAGGGAAGCTCTGGTCTAGCCGTTATGCTGCCGGATTTCCGTCAAAATTATGGACTTAGTCATATCATTACATATATCTAGTCAAAGAAGAACTATGCATATAAAGTATAATGATAAGAAATGAAAGAATGGGACATGACCCCTCGATTACTTCCGGGAAGTGAGAGACGGCGATCCACAAGGAACCTCTATGAGAGAGGCAAGGGTGACATGGAGGTCCCTCTAACTTAAGGGTAACCAATATCGGCTTAGTCTGATTTAGTTTAGTACTGCGTGACGACGATCACGGAATGAGCTCATGTCCAAAAGCAGTCTATTTCAAAGAAAAAGTAAAAGAATGTTAAGCATGTGCTAAAAACGAAAGTCAAAGTAGGACCATGGTCAAGTTGATGAGTTGCATAGTCATGCATGTTATTATATTCCTTATATGCATGATGAATGTTTATTATGTATATTAGCATATATGCCTATGTATGACACTATGGATACGATGATAAAGTTAAAAGTAACCCACTTTGGGATTTATGTTTTCTAAAACTATTAAAATTGAACCGATATCTATCCACTATTTTTATATTAAACCCAAAGTGATTGGGATGATGACGATGACACTGTGTTTGTCTAATCGTGATCCTACTGAGAAATTTAGTATTTCTTAGTTCTACGTTTCCGTGTCATCTTCAGAGGATGCCGGCGTCGGGCACGGTGGTGATTTTCGTTGAGTTCCCAGTGATGCATTAGCACTTTGACCTGGTCCTAAATGGATCTGTGATGACTGCTCAGGCAGCGATGCGGGTCTATATGTTCCATAGCCGCCAGTTCCATGCACTCGTGATGACTCCGTTTTTCCGCTCTCATGAGCATTTCGAGGACATCACTATGGATGACGTTCTCTTGCCTTTCCATCCTCCGAGGTGCCCCACTGATAGAGATTCCAACTCGAACACCCGCCTGATACCGACAGTTTCATTGGATTCCGATCCTTAAGAATCGTCCTATCCGAGCTACCACGTGGAGACGGACCCGTCTGAGCCTTCCTTCCCGTCCATGATTCGCCTATCATCCGATTCATCTTCTTCCTCAGCAGCCCCTCATCACACTCTACCCCCGGTTCGCGGTCACAGGTTCATTCATACTCGTGCCCTACCTCGTGGGCATGGCCGTGCTCGAGGAGGAGGACGTGGTGAGATTCCTCCCGATGGATTCGGGAACGGCTACCTCCCACTAGATGAGTGAGGTGTTGATTTGCATGCGGAGCTGAGCATGAAGATAGCCCCTTTTTGGTTGTAATGAGGGTTATTATTTTTCATTTGGCATGTATGGATGGATTGGGATTTCTTATGTATTTCCTTTTATCATGTATTTCGTTAGGGTATTTTGTAGGGCCGACAGTAGGTATCGGACCCATTATTATCATTGTGTATGACTGCTGCTATTACTACTATTATATTAACTATGGGATGGCTATGGAATGAATGTTATCTTTATCTAAGATTGTGGTTGTTCTTATTGCTTCTATTTATGTTAAATGCGATGTATGTATGAGATAGCGACATTTGTATTATATGTTCACGATGTGCTCATGGCTCTCGATTTCAAAAACGGTTTACTTGTTATTATTCAAAAAAAAAAAAATTACCCCTATTTTCGTTAAAAAGTAATTTCTAAAAGGTGATGTTAGTTTCGCGAGCAAAAGTAACAACTAGTAATTCCACAATATGACTTAAGTATAGAATGGAACTATTAGGGTGTTATAGCTGGAAGCTGCTATCCTCTAATTCTTCTGCCATCTTAGAGTTTACCAAGTATGCCTCTAAGGGAATGGTAGTGGAAACAGCTCCAAAAGAAGAAGTCACCACTTCTTCAATGACATTAACTCTAAGTTACAAATCAGCTTCAAGGGGGAACTTAGTTGCATCAAAAACATTAAAGGTAACCTTCTCATCTTGTACCCTAACTTTCCCTCTTGGACATCTTCTCTCAGTGGCTAAGAAAGGTCTTCCAAGAATGAGGGGGACTTCCTCGTCTTCCGCCATGTCAAGCACTACAAAATCCACTAGGAATATGAGCTTGTCCACCTTTACTAGAACATCTTCAATAATGCCTCTTGGATGCTTGATTGATCTATCAGCCAACTGTAGAGACATCATGGTAGGCTTGACTTCTCCAACTCCAAGCTTCCTAAAAATAGATAAAGGCATTAAATTAATACTAGCACCAAGATCACAAAGAGCTTTATTAAAATAAATATCACCAATGACACATGGAATAGTAAAACTCCCTGGATCCTTAAGCTTGGGAAGAAGCTTGTTCTGTAAGATGGCATTGCACTCTTTAGTAAGTAGAATAGTCTCATCATCTCTGATTTTTCTCTTCTGAGAGAGGATTTCCTTCATAAACTTAGCATAACTAGGCATCTGAGTCAATGCCTCCATGAAGGGTATATTAATTTGCAGCTTCTTGAATACTTCCAGAAATTTTGCAAATTGTTTATCTTGCTGCTCTTTCTTTAGTTGCTTCACCCTCTATGGATAGGAAATGGGAGGGTCATAGGCAGGTGGTGTCACATACTCTGGCGTCTTTTCTTCTTCTCCCACACCCTTGCTATGCCTCATAGGAAGCTCATATGCTTACCTTTGGTAGTCTGCACTTCAATCTCAGTAGGTTGTTCTTCTTCCACTTCTAGCATCTCCGATTCTTCTAGTTCTTTGCCACTTCGCAGGGTAATTGCCTTAACTTACTCTCTTGGATTTTTCACTATATTGCTAGACAATGGTCTTTCAGCCAGTTGCTGGGATATCTACCTTAACTGAGTTTCAAGGTTTCTAATAGAAGCCTCCTGGTGCTTGAACTGTGCTTTAGTTCTGTCCATAAAATTTGAATGAGTTTGCATGAATTGTTGGAACATTTGCTCCAAGTTAGACTTCTTCTCTTGAACAGGTGGGTTGTATGAATGTGACACACACTATCGCAATACACTCAAATAGACTAGGTTTTGAACAAAAGAATGTAGTAATAGGTGCAAACCTAGATTATTTTCCAATGAATTACTCTAAATTTCGTGAATTCATTAGGATAACCAAGGTTGGAGGGGTTTCATTAACTAGAATACAAAAATCTAATTGAAAACAGAATCAAGAACAATTGTAGAAAAATCGCTCGATTAAGGATCAACTTAGGAAATTCATTCACATAAATTAGGATTCGTCATAGATTCACAAGAAGCATTTCGAATTCAGTTCCATTCCGTTAATTTCAAATTAAACACAAGAAGATATTCAAGTATTTAATTCAATTTTAACCTAATTTCCAAATTTGAGATTAGCCTCTATTTAAACCTAACTCAATTCGAATTAATCAATCCAAATCTAACTAAGATTCAATTCTGAAATAAAGAATTCTATTCTAATCAGAATAGCTTCATCAAGCATTGATCAATGCTTGAGAGAGAAAAACGAGAATCAGAATTGTAGATAGAAAAAGAAGAATAGAAACTGAAATTGAATCTAATTAAACATTAAACCTTAGAATCCATGCATTGAGTGATGAATCTCCTAAGCTGAAAGAAGATTCAGCCTTCCATTTCCATGGACAAAAAAAAAAAAAAAACCAAAAAACGTAGAGAAAACCTATATGAAGAAGAAAAAGAAGCCTTCTAATCTTCCCCCTTCAATTACCTATATCATAGTGTTATCAGAAAAACTCAAAAAAACCTCCCAAAAGAGAGCCAACCCATCGAAACAAATAGGCTCAAGAAGGACTCAATTCTAGGCCCAATTGACATAGTTTTGGCCCATTTACTACAGCCTCTTTGCAATGAAAATTACATCCAAAATCTGACAGATTTGGGTCTTGAGATCTTCAGCAAATTGTAGGATTTTTCGTTATCTTTCCAACGAGCTAGAGATTGCTCAATTCCGATATTTGTAGCTTAAGATATGGGCTGTAGAAGATAGAAAGGTCGAAATAAGTATGAAATCCGAAAATTAGCACACATTTATGCAAGTTCTCAATGAAAGTCAATGTCATCAAACTCATTTATTTGCATCAACTAAAGCACAATTATGATGTAAACAAGCTAGGAATGACACTAGAATAATGCATAAATGAATGCTCTATCAGAATGCCTAGGAGCACCTTGATTCCCACGGAACTGACCGGAATGACCATAGTCTCTATATCCAGGAACATAACTATTGGAATGGAAATTGTGCCTCTGACCATTCATGTAATTGACTTACTCATCAAAATTAGGCTCTGTGGCATATTCTCCATTAGGATGATTCCCTTGGCAGAAGTCATACTACAAGATCGATGCTGGGGAAGTGGTGTTGAGCATATCCAATTGCTTCTGAATGGCTTCATTTTGGACAGAAAGAGCTTGTATCTAGGCCAAAAGGGTAGTGGTAGTGTCAACTTCCAAGACTCCCCTCTTCTGAGTTCTCTCACTAGGCCTTTGGTAATTGTTGCTAGCCATTGTTTCAAATAGCTCCCATGACTGCTCTGGTGTCTTATTATTCAAAGAGCCACCAACTGTTGCATTAATCATGATCTGGGTGGACATGAGTAGACCATTGTAGAATGTCTGGATTTGCATTTAGAGTGGGATGCTGTGATGTGGACACTAGGCCAATAATTCCTTATACCTCTCCCAAGACTCATAAAAAGATTCTCCATCTGCTTGGGTGAAGGAAGTGATGTCATTCCTCATCTTGGTAGACTTGGCAGGAGGAAAGTACTTCTCCAAGAATTTTCAGGCCACCATATCTCAGATAGTGAGTGTCCCCTATGGTAGAGACTTCAACCAAACTCTAGCTTTGTCCTTCAATGAAAAATGGAACAGCCTAAACCGAATATTATCATCCGTGGCACCATTAATTTTTATGGTGTCACAGATTTCCAGGAAGTTGCTAAGGTGTTCGTTTGGATCCTTACTAGGTAGTCTAGCAAACTGGCAATTTTGTTGCACGAGCTAAATGAGTGAGGTCTTCAACTCGAAGTTGTTTGCTTGGATAGGCGGTCTCATAATACTTGATGAGCACCCTTTAGGACTGGGTGCCAAGTAGTCCTTCATGACTCTATCATCATGCTCATTTTCATTGGCCATGGTGACTTCAGGGACTTCTTCAATTGCTCTCCGTGCTCTCCTGAGTTAACGCAAGGAACACTCGATCTCTAGATCAAAGAGTAAGTCTTCAATAGATTGGCTCCTTTGTATTAACTGTAAAATGGAACACAAGAACAGGTGAAGGATAAACTAAAACAAAAAAAAAGGCTAAATAAAAATAAATAACGAAGACAAAATATAAAATTTCCAATCTCATATCCCGTCAACTAAGGATGATATTGATACTATCCCCGGTAACAGCTCCAAAAACTTGATGCGGCTCTGGCAAGTATACCGAATCATACAAGTAATAAAGTGATGAGAAAAGTATCGTTCCCATGAGGATAGATCAAGTACCAAATAGTTTAAGGGATGACTATTTGGAAGGAATGAAATTATGGATGTTGAGAAATTTAAAATAAAAATAAGAATTTAATAAATACGAAAAATATTAACTAGGACAGATGCAAGAAGGGTTAACTAAATGCAATGAAATGAACACTAGGGCTAATTAATTTCACCTATTATAGACGCCTTGCCTATGAATTTCTGTTAATCTGCTCTATCCTAATTGACGTACAGTCGGTTCCCCTTAATTTATTCCTTGTGTCTCTCGAGGTTAAGCAATACTTTTTATCCTAAACTAATTGCCTAATCTCTTGGCACAAACTAATCCAGGAAAAGGTTGAAGTTCTATGGGTTCTTATGTTGACCGCATGAATCGCGGTTGTCTATCTCTAGTTTTCGCTCAGCTCACAATGTTTATGTTAAGAAACTTTGTTTACAAACCCTATCTCTAGTTATTGCAAACCAACGAATCAATTGAATGGTGGCCAATCACTCAAAAGCATTAAGCACAAACAAAAACACCAAACAATTGAAATAGAAACAAGATTAACATTAATCCATAAAGAAATTTATCATACACAAGGGTCCATTAACACCCCAGCAAGAGGAATTTAATTCATGTCTAAAGAAAAGAAAATAATAATGGAGTATAAAGACGAGGAAATAGAAAAACAAAGAGCCATGGAGAAATCTAGCTAGAAACAAGGAATTCAGAAAAATTTGGATCTCTCCAGGATGATGATTAAGCTCCGGAATACCTTCAATCTCTCTGAGAAAAGTTTTTTGCCTTGGAAAGTGTGTAAAGTGTCTAGGGATCCCCATATGATCTGTGTGACCTCCTTTTTATAGTGTATAGATCCCCCCTTTTAACTTTCAGCTCGAATTGGTAATCTGCTACAGCACAAGCCTCAATTCTTGGCTCATTTGTGAAATACGGTGGCGCACTATAGCGCAACAAAAATTGTTGATAGAGTCTGTGAAACGAGAGCATGCTATAGCACACTATAGGGAAACATAAAATCTTGGGAAATTGACTAAATGGGAGCATGCTATAGCGCACTTGGTTGCTCTATAGCGCAACATAAATGTGGCCATTTTCTTCCTTCTGCAGCAGTGCGCTATAGCACACTAGCTTGCGCTCTAGCGCAAGGTGCTGAGTTAAAATTCATGCCTTGGCCTCTTCCAACTTCTTTTGGGCCCACTTGCACCTACAATAGATCAAATAAACCTAAAATAAGTATCTAAATACATAACAAAATAATACAAGACTAAAAATACCAATTAACCCAAACTATATACTAAAATGCAACAAAACAAAAGCTAAATTAAACAACCATAACTCAATTTCAACAAAAGTTAACTAAAAATATGACTCACCAAATGGAGTTATCACTTACTCCAAAGAAGCCCATGATTTCAACCAAGGAGAAAGATGCGGCCTTGTTGTTTCCTAACTTGAAGAAAGTGTGTATTTGAGCGTTTGTAGGAGTTAAAAGATGTAGCCCTTACAAGGTTTGGTGAAGGGTGGTTATGGAGGTTCAAAAGCTTGAAGAGAAAAGAAGATGAAGAGGTAGAGAGAGTTTTCTCTCTTGGGGATGAAAGAGTTTGGGAGAAACTTTGAGAGTAAGGAGAGTTGATTTTTGAAAATGTTAGTGAGTGTATGTGGGTGTGTTTGGCCATGGGGTATACATAGGCTTAAGTGGAGATATTTTTCATTTGTATTGTAATTAAGGAGACAAATTGGATAGTTAAGTTGATTACATGAGACATACCTTGTACTTCCTCTTACACAAAGCATATGTGTCTTTTACTTTTTGCTTTTGATGATGTCATATGTACTTTGGTTGTCTAGTTGACTTTTAATTTGAATTTGATGATGAGATTAAATGACTTAATTAATTAAGGATTAGTGATTAACTCATATTTCCATGATTAGCAAAATTAAAATCTTAATTATGCTTAATTAATTAGTCTCTTGGAGGTTTGATTTACTTGACTAACAAGTTTTTAATCTTAATTAAGCATTCTCTTAATCTTTTTTTTCCTTAATTACCCTTTTTTACTTTTGATTAAGCTCTTATTTCTTAATTCTCATTTACTACCTAATTACTCAAGGTTACTAAGGTAAATAACACAAGGGAAATTGAGGATATTACACATCATGTTCTTCTGCTTCTTTTGGGCTTTAAAGGTAACTCTATGGTTCCTATTTGTCCTTAATTTAAGAATTTAGAAGAATTCTATGAAAGACTATGTTAAGGTTAGTGAGTGGGAGCTTGGGGTTTTTGAAATTGGGGTTTTTGATACCTTGAAGTTATTTTAAGCTAATCCTTAATTCTAAAAGCTAATTTGTGTTTTGTTAATGATCCTTGTAGCATTAGATACTAATGGAGATCAACTGTTGATTCCATGGCATGATCAGCTTGGAGCTCTTTCTCTTTGGATTTATAATGTGAGTGGTAGTATACCTATGGCTTCTTTTTCTTGTATTTATTTTCCTAAACATATGCCTAATATATATTTTGATAAATTATTGTTAAATATTCAAATTGCCATTTTGATTAGCTTTATTTTTTTTCCATCTTCGGAAGCCAACTATGTTAGTTATGTTATCCATAGTTAAATAAGTGGGACAAGCTACATCGGAAATTATTTTCTGATACTTAGAATGGATTTGGTAGGCAACATGATTTCCGAATCATAGGATTCTTTAGTACTCTGGACATAATGATTTGAGATTAAATTTAAATTGTTTTAAAGGCTATATTATATATTCCTTTGATGAGTAGGATACTATGGTTTTCTAGATCATCATTAGTGAGAACTAATTTGGATTTGTATAAATGGCTTTGCGGAAGGGATCTTTGATGAGACTATATGCTAATGACAGTAACCATTAGCCTTGGGTGCACCTTGATTTGTCTAACCCAGCTAGTAGGGGTGTTGCTAGCCTGGCGTGTTTGGCCAACACAGTTTGATTTGTTTTCGTCGATCCTTTAGCATAAGAATGTGGGTGAAATGTCTATTTCCATTGACCTTTTGGGGATGCCCGTTAGTGAGATGTGTCTGTTTCTTTTTTGATTCTATGATTGAGACCTCCCACTCTAAACTTCTAGTACCTTTAACTAGTTTTTATTTAACATATTTGAAATGAGATTTTGGCATTCACGTACTTTTCTATTGATTTTGAAGATATCCTTATGATAAAGATGAATTTATGTTTATATTACCTGTTTTGACCTATTTTTGAGGTTATCCAGCATTGTCTTCTGCAAGTTTGAGTTCTCATTCACACTTTCAGTGCGAGACATATAAGGGACTCCGACGCTCAAGTCAAAACTCAATTCAATTTAAGTGCCAAGTGAAAAAGGATCAATTACCTACTTTTGGTGCTTGCAAGCCCTTTTTTATTCAAGTTCAAATTCTCTTCCCCCATTTCTCAATGATCTTACGTTCTCCTACTTTTGTGGGATTTCTTGGTGCTTGGTAACCATCTTCCAATAGTTCAGCCTTTCCAATGTGTTGACTTAGTTCGAATCTATCCGAGGAGAAGTCTTCTAGAAGGCCCTTATTGAGTTCCGTCTAGGCCGAGCTCTAAAGCCTAATAAAATTGTTCTATCCACAGTCCCTAAGCTCAGTTGTTATTATTAATGGCAATTCAAGCTTATACTCCAAATCTTTATTTTTAAGCTCTGAAGCAAAGCTTAAGCTTTTTGGCTTCCCTTTCGAGCTCATATTTTGAGCTTATATTATCAGCAATAGTCTGGAAATGTTTTAACTCCATTGGGGGGTATAGGGAAACCATTATGGACACGTGGCATGCTATAAAGTCCCCACTATCACATTGTTACTGCATAGTTATTATTATAATTTCTGCTTTGAATTCCAACCGTTGGATTAAGCCTCCAACCATTGATTTCTTGAATGGTTAGGATTCGTTCTTAATGGTGGGAAACTCTTTGATCTGTTGGATCATTTTCCTTCCTTGGGCATATAATTAAACCCTATTCCCTCGATCCTTCCTCATTCCTTACAAACTCATTTGCACATTTTTTCTACTCCAATCTTTCTCATTCTCACTTTCTCTTAATTTCCATTTCTTCATACTTGCTATCTCTACAAGGCCCATATTAGTTCCAATAATCCTACATCATTCTTTCCTTTTCTAATAGCTTACAAGTAACAAGTAAGTATCTTGTTCTTCTCTTTCTTTCTTTTTTCTTGATTTCCAAGTAGCTCTTTGTTAAGTTAATTATTGTGGGAACCTTAGGTTTGTAGACGATTGGTCTCTCCTTTCCTTACTACATTCACTAGTATTTTTTTATCTTCCCCAGGTGATTTTATGACTTCTTAAGGTTATTTTGAGCCCTCGGTTTCAACTATTTCTTATTCTAAATAGAAAGAGAATCTCTAGAAAATGCCTTTCCAGTTGTTAAAGATGTAGGTTCCGAGAAAAATTGACCATCGATTACTATTTTTGGATCATAGATGAAGTTTAAAATGCCTATTCCCTTTACACTGACCAATAATTTTTATATCATTCCTTTAGAAATTATAGGATAGCTCACCTCGGAAAGGAGCATTTTGTTGAGTGTTTCCCTCATAAACCTAGTGATCAAGCTTGTCACATAATCAAATTCTCTAATGACAAAGAGCCTGCCTTCTTTTTCATTTATACTGCCTTATTTTCAACCCTTGGTGTTAAACTTCTTTTTACTGATTTTGAGGCCCAATGCCTCAATTTTATAAATGCAGCCCCCACCTAACTTCATCTTAATAATTAGGTATTTATCCAATCTTTTAAGATCTTGATGGAGTTTCTAGATGCCACCCCAACCACCTGGGTTTTATTTTCCTTATTCCAGGTGAAGGATGTTGACAAGGGAAAATAGGTTTCCCTTAATAGTCAAGCTAGGAAAAGGACTTTTGAGCACTTCACCTTCAATTTCAAATCTTTTAAAGACCAATTCTTTAGAATTAAAGCTTCTGAGCTCGCATACCCTTTCTTTTTGAATAAGAAAGGCTATGCAAAGTTCCCCTTCTATTGGAATAGATATCCAAAGTGGGCCTTTTGTATAGATTTCCACAACTTTCCACAAATGACCAAGTTGTTTTTTACTTCTTCACCTAGCATTTATCCAACAAGAAGAAGGTCATTTCTTGCATCGACTTGTTAAATGGGACACTAAAATGCCTGAGGTGCTCAAACACCTCAGTAATTTTTCTTCGCGATGTTCCTTTCTTGCTATTTCATTATAATTATTTTCCTGACTTCATTTCTTCGGTCCTTCTTTTGTAAGAAAAATGGCCCCCAAGATGTCCAAAGATTCTTTCCAGGCCACTCTTACCTGTTGTCGAGCATAAGCTACTCAGGGTAGTGCCTTGAGGGCTAATTCTAAGCTTATCGAGGGTAGCTTGGAGACAGCTTTCAACTATCAATTGTTAATAAAACGAGGATGAAAGAGGACCTCCGAGAACGTCATCGACAAGGAGGAGAGCTCTCAAAGGCAGTCCAAGTACTCCTCCTCCAGCTGCAAACACATCCTCCCAGCTAAAGAGGGTTCATTTCGGGACTTCCGAGGACTC
This sequence comes from Pterocarpus macrocarpus, assembly GCA_031439585.1. Lineage (NCBI taxonomy): Eukaryota > Viridiplantae > Streptophyta > Magnoliopsida > Fabales > Fabaceae > Pterocarpus > Pterocarpus macrocarpus. The sequence continues at coordinate 31,651,888 of CM062520.1, forward strand.
CTACTTTCTCTAGGACTACTTGGCAAATGCTCCTCCTTTCTTTCTTTGGTGCCTTAGCTTCTTAGTCCACCAAAAAGAAGACGAGCTCCTCAAATCTAATTATGATTATAATATGTTTGAAGTTACCCAGGCCACGGGAATGTACAAATGGATCTAGGTGATGGGTTTGCACTCCCGTGTAATAGCTCACCATTTGGAATTGAGAGATCGTTCTGATAGAAAAGCTATCACTGAGTTGAAGGAGGAGCTTTCCAAGTTGAAAGAGACATATGCCGAGTGTAACATCCCCAATTTTTGTCTAAGCTAATTAGTTCAGTAATCCTGACTAATTAGAGAGGTTAACGATTAATTGAGAATTAATCGGCTAATCTCGATGAGCAAGAGCTTAGTAAATTAAAGGCAAGTCAACAAGATAAGTAAAAGTCAACAATTGAAACATAATGCATTAAAAGTTATAATTAAAAGCCCAATTGTCTAATCTTTATTAATCCATGATTTAGAACATAAAATCAAGGTGGTCTAATCTAATTAACTAAGAGCACATAAGTCTCAAAACTTAATCACATTAACCTTCACATCTTCTTACAAAATTAATGAGAAAATCCTTCTTAGCTAAAATGTGCTAATGAGTAATTTAAACCAATTGAATTAATTAACATTTAGATAATTACAACAATTATAAAGATGTAGAAACTTCCCTTTATTTTATTGTTTGAAAGTTTGGTCAAAGCAAGAGCCACATCCAACCATTCAATTACTTTCTCATCATGCACCCTTAGATCAAGAGTCCATATTAGTAGCTTCCTTAAGTCATGACAAGAGTTGTACTCTTCTTCACCAAGATCATGACACTTGGTGTGATCCTAGCCATCCAATGCCCAATCCTAAGAGAGCTCATGCTTTTAACCACTTGACAAAAACACTATATAGTCTTTACCCAATTGCCAAGACTCAAAGGAAACACAACACACTCTTTTGCCCTATGGTTTTTCCCACTCTCTAGCTTGTTGTAAGAAGCAAAGTCACCTCACTCCCTCTCTCCTTTTGTGCGCCATTCAGCCCCCCTCTCTCCCCCCTCACTTCATTTTTCATTTCCTTACCCAAAGACACAAAGCTCTCTCCTCTCTCCAAGTTCCTTTCCTACTCTCTTGTTCTTTCAATCTTCCTTGTTCTTCTTCCAATCTCTCTACTACTTCTCACCTCATTTCCATCACCACCATCACCATCCCTTCAAGGACCACCATTTTTGGTCTTTGGAGAAACAAGATCACTCATACACAAGCCCCATTTCCAAGCACTCAAGGAGGAAAGCTCTCTCCAACCTTCTCCACCTTCAAAATCCTTCAAGAAAACTCTCCTTGGTAGTGGCTCTAAACTCTTTTTCTCTCTTGTTTTCAAGCTTTAGAACTCCTATGCTCTCCATAGCTAGGTGGTTTTAAAGATTGATTATGGGCATCATAGCCATTCTTGTCATAAAATGAGATGTTGTTGCTTGTATGGTGGTTTGTTGAAAACATGTTTTCGGTTTGGTGTGAAGCATGGTTGAACTCAATATTTTTGAACTCCAACATGTTAGTTTTTCACTAATCTTTCATGGTATATGAGTGTTTTATAACTTGAGAATGTTTTCTTGAAAGTGAGGTTGAGTGTTTTGGAGAAAACATGAGGAAAATCAAAACGTGAAATCTGGATTTTCTGGCAGTCTGTAAACCGAATGGTATAACTTTTTCCAGAGAACTCAGAAATTAGTGGAACCAATTTTATATGAAAATAGACTCAGAGAGATTTCCATACATATAAAATACATAAGATTCGGAGTTAAAATGAGTGAGATATGATTTTTCAAAGTGGACTGTTCTCGGATTGGTTTCTGTCTGTGCAGTCTACACTAAAGTGTGTATAACTCGAGCTACAAAAATGATTTTTGAGTGAGACCAAGTTTAATTGAAAGCTAAGACATAGAGGAACAAACCCATAAAACAGTTTTCTCAGATTCCTTCTGATTAATTATAATGAGAAGTAACAATCCACTGTACCGGGAGTGAACTTAGAAACTGAACAGTCAGAATAAAATATGCATAACTCAAGCTACAAAATGAATTTTTAAGTGGGGTTTCTTTTGTTTAAAAATAGACTCAGAGAAGTATAAGCATACCAAAATTCGAAATAAAAGAGTAAAAGATGAAATTATGCTGAATTTTTGAAGTTACTGCCCCACTGTAAAAGTAAAACTGGTTATGGTAAAAGTTGAAGAATAAGGAGAAATAAGCTTTAAGACATTAATACCCTTACATTAAGCATTAGAGAACCCTCATAATTCAACTTAAAAAGTATCAAAAAGGACATTAGACAAAATTGGCACTAAGCCTAATAAAAGAAGTTTACACAAGAGGCAATCTCAATTAAAAGCTTGCACCCAATTTACTAAGCTAAGCTCATAAAACTTTGCTTGAGAATATGCCTATGTTTATGTGCAAGCATGATGCTATGATGATGATGAGTAATGATGATGATATGATATGATGATGATGATTATGATATGATATGATGATGATCATGATGATGATGATGTGATATGATGATGATTATGATAGTGTTATGATGATGATAAGGATGATAATGATATGATGACGATATTATGATAAATCATGATGATATGAATATGATATGTTGATAATATGATGCTTAATGATAAACATGAAAAGACTAATAAATATGAACACCTGGGACGCGATACGTAACGCCTGCAGGTGATTGATAAAGGAACCACATTTGGGGACTACGATACGTAACGCCTAAATGTGGAAAAGAATCGAATAACTTTGCATCATGCTTTAATAAGAAAAAGATGAACTAAGGGTATGATCCTTCAAAAGGGAAGGTGACCTAATTTAAGCTCCCCTCACCCACGACTCACATGAGGCATGGCATGACCCAGCTAGTGTGAGTATAGGGGATAGGTCTTACATGAGGCATGGCATGACCCAGCTAGTGTAAGTACTGAAATTCTATGGTGGCGACGGCCAGATGAGCTCATTACCACTTATGTTTAGTGGGTGAAAAGATAAAGTCAAGCTAAGAAAAGAAAAAGGGACTTCGGTCCAAAACCCTAGTAAGGGAAGAAGTTAAGAAAAACTTATAGCACAGTCATGCATTTTTATATGATTATACTTATGCCCATGTATGTTATGATATAAATGATTAGAGAGTATGTTAAAATTGAATCCGCTTCGGATGTTCACGATTTCGAAAAATGCAAGAATTGAACCGTATGCATGCCCACTATTTTCATTATTAAAATCGAAGTGGCTGGGACGATGACGATGACACTTTCGTGTCGGGTTCGAGTCCTACTGAGAAATTCCATTTCTCACCCTCGTTATTCTTCCGTATCGCCACCAGATCTCGAGGACGATCCGTGGAGTGGAGCGTGGATCCCCAACACCGTGAGCGGACATGTGACGTGGGATGCAAGACGGTCGCCTTGGGACTTGTAGCGACCATCGCCTCGCACCTTCGCATATTTCTTTTGAGCTGAGCATTGTCATTTAAATTTGTACTTAGTATCTAGTATTTGGACCATGGCCCGACCATGAGCCTCCTTTGATGTAATGTTGATATATATGTATGTATATATATTATGAACCCATATTGATGTAATGACTTTGCTATATAATGCAATGTACTTGTGAATTACTATTCATTTATCTTTCTCTGGTTTTATGATATTGGAGTACGTATTTTATACGACACGCCCTTACTCTGTCTAGCTTCTCGTTCAAGGCTTTACTTTTCAAAACGCTGCAAAGCGACGACGTATTTCAAAGAAAAATCTTATCGTATTTTCCGCGTAATTTAATTTCAAATGAAGTTTAGTTTTCCACGAGCATAAGTAACAGCTAATAAAATGCCGTAATACGACTTAAGCATAGTATGGGTTTATTAGGGTGTTACACCGAGAAGGTCCATACTCTATAGACTAAGCTCACAAAGGTTGAGGATAAGTGCTTGGCAAAGGAGAAGGAGTTGGGGTCTAAGGAAAAATCTTTCCAAGATAAGATTGCTACTTTAGATAGCAAGATGAAAAAGTAAGAGGACTCTCATCCCGCTGAGGTGGCTGAACTCAAGGAAGCACTTGCCGCCAATGTGAGGGAAGCTGAGAACCTTGAAGGTGAAGCAGTCGAGCAATACATAGAAGGATTTGATGGACACAATAAACTAGGTCAAATTCCTCTATTTAGACTTGGATGTCTCTCCCTGCGACTACTTCAGGGAGATCCAAGATGGACAACTAGTGGATAAGCCTCTTTTACGCAACAATGTAGCTGAGGCCGAGGTTGGGGATTAGACAAGGACTCCCAAGGATATTGTTGACCCAACCACTAGGGGTGAAGATCAGGCATATGACTCCCTTACTGCCAATTGGTTTTAATTTTTTTTGCATTTGAACCATATTTCTTTTATTTTCCTTTTCATGTGCATTTTGGATTTTTATTTTGTATACATATTTTCCTTCATTTGAATTTTTATTATCTCTGGCTAGTTGGTTGATTTAATCACTCTTACATTTTGTTTTCCTTGTTTATCTTCCAATGATTTTCCTTTTAACACTTCATGACTTTTTATTTTTAATTTCTGAATTAACAATTCCATATTAATTACTTATCCTGCTTAATCTTTGACAATTCCAAATTCCATTAATCACTTCACATATATAATACTTCCATGTTTATTCTTAAATAACTCCTCTTCTTTAATCCTTTCTTTGGATTATTTATGGCCTAAACTTATAGAAGTTTCCAAGAGGTCCTTGCCTACAGGTGAGTAGTTCCTTTTTAAGTCATTTTCTGGACTTATCATTCTTATTCCATTTAATTTTCCGAGGTGTCTTCACCTATAAGCGAGGAGTTCCTTTTTAAGTCATTTGCTAGACTTATCATTCTTATTCCTTTATTCCCCAAAATTCCTTCCTAAGGTAAAAACATGCAAACAATTCATATAGCTTAAATAAAATTTGTTGAAATGAGAAGTTTACAATAGTGAGCTCTTTGAGACTTGCACATACTTGGCCTATGTGGGTCCTGCCTCATTAAGACCTCTTATATATAGAAAATCTTGTGGGGAAAAAATACATAAGAGGAGAAAGAGTATACCCACCAACATAGTTTAAGAATTTCTACTTCAACTAAATATTTATGGAGAAAGGACACATTCTATGCCCTCGGCAGTTCTCTTCCTCCTGGTTCAGCTATCTTGTAGGCTCCTTTTCCTATCTTTTGAGTGACTCAATAAGGTCCTTTCCAATTTGGAGCTAGTTTCCCTTTTCCTTGGGGCTTCCACTGTAGCTTTACCTTCCTTAGGACCAAATCCTCTTCTTCAAAGTCTTGCAGATTGACTTTCTTATTGTACTTCCTCGCCATTTACTATTTAATGGCTTCTTCTTTTACTTTGGCTTTTTCCCTATCTTCCTCCGCTAGATCAAGCTTGGCTCTCTAAGCAAGCTCATTGGATTCCTCGGTCATAGTCATTGTTCTTAGGCTAGGATCTATCAATTTAATAGGGATCCATACACCAATCTATATGGTGTTTCCTAGGTCAATGAATAGGGTGTAGTGTGATATGCCCATAACACAGCAGGTAATTTGTTGGCCCATAGGATGTTAACTTGTTCCAGTCTTTTGCTTAATTTGGGTATGATGATTTTGCTAGCAGCTTTACCAACCAATTGGTTTAAGAGTGTTCTACTGACGAGAATACTTGAGTGATTCTCAGCTTCCTACAAAAGTCTTCAAACCTTCAATCTGTAAACTGCATTCAATTGTCGCTGACCAAGTGATGGGGCACTCCATATCTGTAGATTATTCTTTTTCATACAAACTTCCTCACCATTTTTGGGTGATTGTGGGCCACAGTTCTACTTCAATCCAGTTGATAAAGTAATCAATAGCTACCACCAAATACTTTAATTGCCGGGGTGCAAGTGAAAGGGGTTGCTCCAGATATGCTTGACTCTTCAATCACTTCTTGAATAATCGAACTATTGTTCGCTACTATTCTAGTGCTAGCTAGCTTCAACAATAGGTTGGCTTAGGAATTATGTTCCCTAGGGATAACTCCATGGCACATTCTTCAAACTCTCCCATGATTTCCTTTACTTGGGTGAGGTATCTTTGCAACTGAGGCTCCTTAGCTTGAAATTTGCCTTTGACTTGGTTGATTACTAGTTGTAGGTGTAGATTACTATGTACTAAAATAGTGTTGTAAGAAAAATAAGTAGAGACTCCTAATTTAAAGGAAGATTCAGCCCTTTTTTTTTTTTTTTTTGATTGATGTGTGATTGTTATACTCTATAGGTGTGTGATAGTGTTAAAAGACAATGTTTACACCAAATTGAGCATAGATATATGATAGATTGCACTTAGGTTGAGAGAATTAAACCACAATTTTATGAAAGGGTTGAGGAATTTATAACAGTTTGTGGTCAAACAAAGTAGTTTAAACGTGAAAGGGCAGTTAGGTGTCCCTATGCTAAATGTAAGTGTAGGAGATTTTTAGACATGAGTCTATTAGATATCACCTGTACAAGGAAGGCTTTAAATTTGATTATTAGGTTTGGACTGAACATGGGAAAGTCCTTCTACTGAAGAATTAATTTTGTAATATCCCCGTATAACGTAATAGGAAATAATAACAACAAACTTTTATTATTCATCACCTTGCCCCTAAACTTTTTAGAAAATGACATTTAGATCCCTATGTCAATAGAATTAGCAGAATAAGGTTTTAAACGAGGCAGAATCACATAGTGAAAACGTAGAAACCTAGACCTCGGCCGATTGAGCCACGGAGGTATCCATATGTGAAATGACATGGGATGCCCCTAGACTTACCCATAATTATGAAAATGCCATTAGCCTTGAAAAACAGAAACAGAAGGCCCTAAAATTTGCAAAACGTTTAATGTACACTATTAATCGATTTACCCGATTTTATTGAGTTTGTAGAGTTAATTAAAAAGTTAATTAGAGGTTAATTAGAAGTTGATTAGAGGTTAAATTAGAGAAATTAGGACTAAGATAGAAACTTATAAAAGCCTCACAAAATTCTTCAAAACCGTTTTACCGATTTAAAGGAAATCGGTAAGATTACGGTATTTTAAACTGTCAAAACCGAACCAATAGAATTTTAACTCACTAACCCTACTTTAAGTGGCTGTGAACTCAGCCACTTAACCCCTCAAAGTGGCGCAAACAAGGCCACAAAGCATGAGGAGAGTTGGCTGAAAATCAGCCTTAAATTCTAAACCAATCATATTACAAGGAGCCAACTACCACACCATTAAATCAGATTTTTTTCCTTCTTTCTCCACCCAATTTTCAAGCTCCCTCTTCCAGCAACCTTCCTCTCCTCTTTTCTTCAACCTCTTCATCTCCTTCTTCCACTTTCAGCCTCCCTCAAGCTTCTTGCATCCATATCCTTCACTAGAACTCAAGACTAGCTAGTTGTTGCATCAAAATAAAGGTAGAGATTCAACTTGTTCTTGTCTTCTTGGATATGGGGGGGCTGATGGTGGCTCTATTTTCTCTATTTCTGATGTGATGATTGAATGAATATGATGATATTTAGTTGGTTTATTGGCTATTGATGATGTTAAAATCGAATAGGAAGTAAGAAAGGATGAGAATAGAAAGATGTGAGAAGCTGAAAAACCAAAACCTTTCGGCAGTCCGTACGTCGGAGTGTACGGCTAAGCCTACAGCTGATTAAATTTAATGAAACCAATTTTAAATGAAACCAGACATTCAGGGCTTTCCATACATATATCATATAAGGACATTGGATTAGTATTGAGTGAGATATGAATTTTGGACATTCAACCTAGGTTTTTTATTTTGATTCTGGGCAGACTGGATTGTTCAGGGTAGAACTCGCCCTATACTACTTGGAATTGACTGAAACTAACTTTTTTAGAAAGCTTACACATAGGAGAATGTCCCATAAAAATTTCAGAGTTAGATAAGATCCTATTTGCTCCCAATGTTCCAAGAAAGTTGCCCTATGTCCAAACTGGGCCAAAATAGGGCAGTTCAGGAAGGTCAGATTTCGGGGCTTATAACTCGATCCTTACTAAGTCAAATGAAATGGAACTTTTTACACAATTTTGCCCTGTTAGCTTTAATATGAGACCAATTTGTATGATTTGAATTAGTTTTCGATTTTTAGTGGATTTTTACTTTTAAGTGTGCAAATCACAAGCTAAGGCGGTAGGGATAAAACCTAAATAATTTGAGCTATACTTATCAAAATTAGATGGGACCAAAGAGGTTAGAAAATAGACACATGAAACTTTAACATATCCAAAATTCAGGTCTAAATGAGCTAAAATAAATTTATGGCCTAAGTTACAAAAACCAGGCAGAATAGGTATAATGGGCAGAATAGACATAAGGATCCAATCCTTACATAATTGACATTATTGTGATATATAAGTGTCCAACCCCTACATGATTGACATTAATGAGACATGTTTTCTACTCTATGTTGAATTTTTGCTTGGTTGGTTTTACTGGTAGCCTGGCATTATTCATAGGGAAGCGGACTCGATCCGTTATGCTGCCGAATTTCTGGCAAAAATTAGTGATAGTTCTAAATGTTGGTGTGTTAATGTTGTTATGTATAGAAAATACTAAGCAAGTATTATTATTTGAGAATAAGATACGAAGCCTATGTATTTATGATTTTATGATAAAAGATATGATGATGAGTCCACATTCCGAAGGAATGTGACATGGCGATCACGCTCTGATAGGGTATGACACGGCGATTATACTCTGGAATGTGGCATAAGGATCCCACCTCTAAGGAATGTGACATGGTGATCATATCCCGAGGGAGTATGACATGGCGATCATACTCTGGGACATGGCAAGATGAATATATTTTAAGGAGTGTGACATGGTGATCACACCCCGATGGGGTATGATATGGCAATCATACTCTGGAATATGGCATGATGACTACACCCTAAGGAATGTGACATGGCGATCACACTCCGATGGAGTATGACATGGCGATCATACTCTGGAATGTGCATGAAAAGTAAAGAAAGACCAAAAAAGAAAAGAAAATTATGTATATCTGCATAAATTCAAGTACAAATGAAGGCAGATGCAAATTTCAAGTTTCCAGTATGTTAGTGTTATTAATATGTTATAGTTGTTATTCATAATATGCTTCATGACTTTTTCATGTATTAGCTCTCCCAAATGACAAGTGCATGAATGAAATGAATTCTGCTTCGGACAATGTATTTTTCGCACTATAAAACTAAATAGTCTAGTTAACATGTTCACATTTTTCATAATAAACCGAAGCAGCTGGAGATAATAATGATGACACTGTACAAAACTTCTTAGCGAATCCTACTGAGAATTTAAAATTCTCACTCTTATTTTCCTGTTATCTCCAGATAGTTCGAGAAGATTCTAAGACGGCTGAAGTTACTGTTAAGTAAGGTCCGTTAGATAACAGTAACAACTCCAAAATGGGGTACTATGACTTAAGCATAGTACTGTACAGAGGAGAACGTTACAAATAACATCCACCATGAGTTCCGAGTTCCGACTTCATCTTCGAATTTCACATAAAATGGATAATTTCCGACTTTCAAGTTCATCTTCGCATAATTTCCAACTTCCGACTTCATGGTTCAAAATGTACATGGTTCTCGACTTCCAAGTTGATAGTTAAACAGAATGGTTATAAGTACCGACCTCCGGGTTGAATGTAACGATTTCCAACCTTAGAACTCAACTAGAATGGACGCCAGTTCAAATCTTTGAGTTGATTTCCAAGTTTACATGAGTTCCAATCTCCGAGTTTATTCCCAAGAGCTTTCTCTTTCTGTTGGTGTTCTCGAGTTTGAATTGGGAGTTCCGAGATTATGTAAGTTCCTGATTTCCGATTTTATGCTTAGAATCGATCTCTGAGATTAATCCTGGACCGAGTTTTAGAATTTCGTGTAATAAGAGTTTTAAAGCGTCCTAGTTCTCGACTTTCAAGTTTACATAACAACCTCGACTTCCGGGTTTAAGTATTTTGGGTTTCACATTCTTGTCCTTGACTTTCAATTTTAAGGTGATTGTGTGCTGTATGATTTTCGACCTCCGACCTTATGTTTCAAATAAGTTGTGCATGATTTCCGACATCCGACTTTGTTTCCAAGTTTCAAATAAACCAGACAAGATTTCCAATATTCGATTTCATCTCTGAGTGTCAAATAAATGGCACGAGTTCCAACTTTAAGCAGAATCAAAACGAGTTCCAATTTCAGATAGAATGGAAGCGAGTTCCACTTTTGGGGCGATGTGCAGAGTAATTTAGCCACAAAAGTGGGAGACATGGCTGAACTTCAATCACAAAATTTCAGCCAATCAACACTCATAATTCCAACTACCTTCGTGTATTTAAGTCAGGTTTTCCTTCTCACTTCTGGCTGACTTTTGCCTCCCTCTCCCTCTTGCTCTAGCCTTCTTCTTCTCTTCTCCTCTTAACAAACTCCATCACTCTTTCAAGCTTAACAAGGTTCTATTAATTCAGCTTCAACACTTAGCTCAACACCTAGCAAAATCACACTCCAAAGAAGTAGGACTCTATTTCTATTCTTAAATTCTTTGAAATTGTGGCTACTTGAAATTTTACTCTTCTTCATGTATTTGATGATATATTGGATGTATATGATGTATTATAGTTGAATTAATATGAGATCTTGAGTTGGAATTAAAGTTAGAAGGAGAAAACTAGAAGGAGTGGAGAATTAGGATGCTGTCTAGGTGAAAAGTCCACAGCAATCCGGATGGTGGGGTGTATGGCTCCGCCTACAACCGGTTAAATCCGATAACACTATTTTTATATGAAAGTAGACATTCAGAGATTTCCATACATACATAATATAAGGCTATTGGATTAGTATTGAGAAAGATATGAATTTTTGAAGTTTGACCTAGGAATCAGGACTTTCATCTGAGCAGTGTGACTTGAGAAGGGTGTAACTCACCCTACACAACTCCAAATTGAGTGAAACCAACTTTGTTAGGAAGCTTACATATAGGGGAACATCCCATAATGAAATTCCAAGTTTGTTACCATCCCATTTGTTTCCAGTAATTCGAAGAAGTTGCTTTATATCCAAACTAGGCCAAAATAGGGTAGTTCAAGAAGGTCGAATTTCAGGACTTATAACTAGAGCTATACTAAAGAAAATGAAATGAAACTTATTGCAAATGAAAGGTTGTCTTATTAGCTTTAATACGAGACCAATTCGATACGATTTGAACTAGATTTTTTAATGGATTTTTACTTTTATAGTCTAATTCTCGCCACCACAGTAAGGTGCCAGATAAAACCTAAATAACTTTGAGTTATACTTATCAAAATTAGATGAAACGAAAGAGGTTAGAAAATTGACACATAAAACTTCAACATATCCGAAATTCAGGTCCAAATGAGTTAAAATGAATTGAAGGCTTAATTTCTCAAAACGGGCAGAATTGAAGAATATGAGCAGGATTTCCAAAGTTAAAGGATTTGGCACCTTAATTCACATATGAGTTCAAGTAAAGCCTAAATGTTGCAATTCCATGTTGGTGCTTGAAAGATGAATGCATTATATTTGATCTCTTATTGTGCCTGACTGTCTGCTGAAACTAGCACTATTCATAAGAAGGCGGACTCGATCCGTTATGCTACCGAATTTTCGGCAGAAGTCTATGAAACTATGAATATTTATATTACCAAAAATTTATGATATGAACAGCTATATAATTATGAATATGTATGTGAAAATTCTATATGCAAGAATGATTTAAGTATGATATGAGATATATGAAAATAAATGATGAAGCATATGTATGAATGCATTCAGCATGTTTATGCTTGATTATGAATGAGAATGAAATAATATGAATATATTAAATGTGAATCCCTTCACTTGGAGGTAGTTGTACATTGAATCCCTCCCTGTGAAGGCAGTTAAAAGATAAAGATGTGGGTCCCTTCACTTGGAGGCAGTTGCACATTGAATCCTTCCTTGTGAAGGCAGCTAAAACTATGAGATCCCTCTATCTTGGAAGCACGTGGTCAGATGAGATCCCTCTATATTGAAGGCACGTAGTCATATGAGATCCCTCAATTTTGAGGCACGTGTCCAGAAGAGATCCCTTCAATTAGAGGAATGTGACCAAAATAAGATCCCTCCAAAACTAGAGGCACGTGAATCCCCTTGTGGGTGTGACGACGGTCACGAGTTGAGCTATTGAGCTCACTCCTAGATCAGACTACCCAAGGGCAGTAAAGGCTAACGACTAAAGACTAAAAATTAAAACATATGCAAGCACCCCACTCACATGAGGCATGGCATCGACCCGGCTAGTGTGAGTATAGGGGATAGGACTTACATGAGGCATGGCATGACCCAGCTAGTGTAACCATTTTGTAACGTCCTCCTCTATATAGTACTATGCTTAAGTCATAGTACCCCACTTTGTAGTTGTTACTGTTACCTGATGGACCTTACTTGACAGCAACTTCAGCCATCTTAGAATTTTCTCGAACTATCTGGAGATAACACAGAAACAAGAGTGAGAATTTTAAATTCTCAGTAGGATTTGCTAAGAAGTTTTGTACGTTGTCATCATTATTATCTCCAACTGCTTCGGTTTATTATGAAAAATGTGAATATGTTAACTAGATTGTTCAGTTTTATAGTTCGAAAAATATATTGTCCGAAGCAAAATTCATTTTACTCATGCACTTGTCATTTGGGAGAGCCAATATATGAAAAAGTCATAAAGCATATTACGAATAATAACTATAACATATTAATAACACTAACATACTGGAAACTTGAAATTTGCATCTGCCTTCACTTGTACTTTAATTTATGCAAATATAAATAATTTTCTTTTCTTTCTTGGTCTTTCTTTACTTGTCACGCACATTCCAGAGTATGATCACCATCTCATACTCCATCGGAGTGTGATTGCCGTGTCACGTTCCTTCGGAATGTGGACTCATCATCATATCTTTTATCATAAAATCATAAATACATAAGCTTCGTATCTTATTCTCAAATAATAATACTTGCTTAGTATTTTCTACACATAACAACATTAACACACCAACATTTAGAACTATCACTAATTTCTGCCAGAAATTCGGGAACATAACGGATCGAGTCCGCTTCCCCGTGAATAGTGCCAGGCTACCAGTAGAACCAACCAAGCAAAAGTTCAACATAGAGTAGAAAACATGTCTCATTAATGTCAATCATGTAGGGGTTGGACACTTATATATCACAATAATGTCAATTATGTAGGGATTGGATCCTTATGTCTATTCTGCCCATTATACCTATTTTGCCCAATTTTTGTAACTTAGGCCATAAATTTATTTTAGCTCATTTAGACCTGAATTTTGGATATGCTAAATTTTCATGTGTCTATTTTCTAACCTCTTTGGTCCCATCTAATTTTCATAAGTATAACTCAAATTATTTAGATTTTATCCCAGCCTGCCCAGCAGCTGACCAGACTTGCACACTTAAAAGTAAAAATCCACTAAAAATCGAAAACTAATTCAAATCATACGAAATTGGTCTCATATTAAAGCTAACAAGGCAAAATTGCATTTGCAAAAAGTTCCATTTCATTTGACTTAGTAAGGATCGAGTTATAAGCCCCGAAATCTGACCTTCCTGAATTGCCCTGTTTTGGCCCGGTTTGGACTTAGGGAAACTTTCTTGGAAGACTGGGAGCAAACGGTATCTTATCTAACTCTGAAATTTTTATGAGACATTCTCCTATGTGTAAGATTTCTAAAAAAGTTAGTTTCACTCAATTCCAAGGAGTATAGGGCGAGTTCTACCCTGAACAATCCAGTCTGCCCAGAATCAAAATCAAAAACCTAGGTCGAACTTCCAAAATTCATATCTCACTCAATACTAATCCAATGTCCTATATATATATATATATATATATATATATATATATATATATATATATATATATGTATGTATGGAAAGCCTTGAATGTCTAGTTTCATTTAAAATTGGTTTCATCAAATTTAATTGGTCAGAGGCAAAGTCAACACTCCACTGCACTCTTTGAAGGGTTTTGGTTTTCCAGCTTCTCATATCTTTCTATTCTCATCCTTTCTTACTTCCTATTTGATTTTAACATCATCAATAGCCAATAAACCAGCTAAATATCATCATATTCATTTAATCATCACATCAACAATAGAGAAAATAGAGCCACCATCAGCCCCCCCATACCCAAGAAGATAAGAACAAGTTGAATCTCTACCTTTATTTTGATGCAACAACTAGCTAGTCTTGAGCTCTAGTGAAGGATATGGATGCAAGAAGCTTGAGGGAGGCTGAAAGTGGAAGAAGGAGATGAAGAGGATGAAGAAAAGAGGAGAGGAAGGCTGCTGGAAGAGGGAGCTTGAAAATTGGGTGGAGAAAGAAGGAAAAAAATCTGATTTAATGGTGTGGTAGTTGGCTCCTTGTAATATGATTGGTTTAGAATTTAAGGCTGATTTTCAGCCAACTCTCCTCATGCTTTGTGGCCTTGTTTACGCCACTTTGAGGGGTTAAGTGGCTGAGTTCACAGCCACTTAAAGTAGGGTTAGTGAGTTAAAATTCTATTGGTTCGGTTCTGACAGTTTAAAATACCGTAATCTTATCGATTTCCTTTAAATCGGTAAAATGATTTTGAAGAATTTTGTGAGGCTTTTATAAGTTTCTATCTTAATCCTAATTTTTCTAATTTAACCTCTAATCAACTTCTAGTTAACCTCTAATTAACTTTTTAATTAACTCTACAAACTCAATAAAATCGAGTAAATCGATTAATAGTGTACATTAAACATTTTGCAAATTTTAGGGCCTTCTGTTTCTATTTTTCAAGGCTAATGGCATTTTTGTAATTATGGGTAAGTCTAAGGGCATCCCATGTCATTTCACATATGGATACCTCCGTGGATCAATCGGCCGAGGTTTAGGTTTCTACATTTTCGCTACATGATTTTACTTCGTTTAAAACTTTATTCTGCTAATTCTATTGACATAGGGACCTAAATGTCATTTTCTAAAAAGTTTAAGGGCAAGGTAGTGAATAACAAAAGTTTGTTGTTATTATTTCCTATTACCTTATATGGGGATCTTACATTAATGTAACATCCCCACTTTTGTAAACAGAATGTAATAGAAACTTTGAATTATTTCCCTTAGGTAGTGTGAGAATTTCTCAGGCAACGCTATGTCATGACGATCATCACACTTGGAACTATAAGGTAGTGTAAAACTGCCGTTGAAAATATGGCACTGCCATATGTTTAAAATTAGAAAATGACAATAGTACCCCTACAAACTTTTGTTAATTGCAATGATACCCAGGATTTTTAGAAATTATATTTTGACCCCAAAGACTTATTCCCACAATAACCCTAAAATTTTTTATGAAATGACCTTCATGTCCCCACATCTGTAGAATTAGCATTAAACAAAGCAGAATCGCGTAGTGAAATCGTAGAAGTTTAAATCTCTGTCGATTAGGCCATGGAGGCAGTTTGGTGTGAAATAACATGGGGTGCCCCTGGACTTGCTCAGAATTACGGATATGCCATTAGCTATGGAAAACAGAAAACAAAAAGACTCTGAATTTGTGAAACGTTGAATCTATGCTATTAATCGTTCTATTCGATCTTATTGACTAAGTAAGGCTAATTAGGAGTTAATTAGATTAATTAGGAGTTAATTAGATGTTAATTAGACGGATTAGGCTTAGAAACAATTAGAATAGAGATATAGAAATTCTCTCAGAGTCATTTAGTAAAGTTTTGCCGATTTGAAGAAAATCGACGAAGATTCAGCATTTTAAACCGTCGGAACCGAACCAGTAGAATTTTTTACTGGAAACCCTCACTTAAGTGGCTGAAATTCAGCCACCCTTACCACATATGAGTGGTGCCAAGTGTTGCTCAAGATAGTGGAGAAACTTGGTCTCACCTCAACCGAATTTTTATCGTTTTCGCCTAGTTGTTCGGTTTTATCAACTACTTAAGATTAATTAGCATTCGATTAAATTTTTACTTAGAGCCAATTAAGTATCATTTAGAGAAATTAGATATGAGAGAATTAGATTGAAAGCATAGGAAACTTTATAGGATTTTTTCAAAACCGATTTACCGATTTAAAGGCAATTGGTAAGATTTCGGTAATTTGAACTGTCAGAACCGAACCAATAAAAATTATACTATAAGAGCCCTAGGATGGATGGCCAAGATTCAGCCAACACACCCTACAAGTGGCGCCATAATCAGCCTTCAAGAAGGCAGCCAAATCAGATTGGAGAAGGAAAACACATTCACCAATCACAAGTAATCTTGCTCCAAAAGTCTTCAATTATTTCCTTCCAACTCCCTTGATTATTTTCGGATTTATAACCTGCTGAACTCTTATTATTTCTCTCCTATTTCAACTCATCTTCACTCCATCTCCATCTACTCTTCAAGCTTCATCAAGATCTCTTCAATCCAAGGCACCAATCTAGCACAACAACACATAGAAGAGGTAGGAATTCCAACTTCTTTTCTTATTTCCTTTGAATTGGGCTGATTAGAACTCCACTTTTTTCATACTTTCTTGTATGATTCTGATGTTATCTTGAGTGATGATGATGAATTAAGGTTGGTTTAAAGTGTATATGTGAGTTTGAATTGAAGATCGGATGGATAGATATAAGGAAAACATGAATTCAAGAAGAATCCAAGAAGTTGGTAGGGTTTTCCCCTCGACGGTCCATACGGCGGAGTGTACGGCTCCATCTACATCTATTTAAACTTAATAAATCCATTTTT
Source organism: Pterocarpus macrocarpus (assembly GCA_031439585.1). NCBI lineage: Eukaryota > Viridiplantae > Streptophyta > Magnoliopsida > Fabales > Fabaceae > Pterocarpus > Pterocarpus macrocarpus. The sequence continues at coordinate 31,668,808 of CM062520.1, forward strand.
ATATGAAACTAGACATCCAGGGCTTTCCATACATATAAAATATAAGGCCATTGGATTAGTATAGAATTAGTTATGAATTTTTGAAGTTTAACCAAGAAATCTAAATTCTTATCCGGGCAGTATGAGTTGAGAAGGGTATAACTCACCCTACACAACTCCAAATTGAGTGAACCTAAAGTTGTTTGAAAGATAACATGTAACGGAACATCCCATAAAAATTTCAGAATCAGATTTCTTGCCATTTGTTCCCAGCACACCAATGAAATTGACTTAAGTTTAAACCAGGCTGGAACAGGGTAGTCCAGTAGAGTTAAGTTTTGGGACTCATAACTCAGAATATCCTCATGTAAACGACATGAAACTTTTTCATTTGAAAGCTTGTTCTGTTAGCTTTAATTTGATATAAATTTTGTATAATTTCACTTAGGTTTCTATTTTTAGTGAATTTTTACTTATAAGAACCCAATTCTGGCTAAGAACAGGGCAATCTGAGGTAAAATTTTTATATCTTGAGTTATACAAATCAAAATGAGATGGGACTAAAAGGGTTAGAAACTAGACACATAATGCTATGACATATCAAAAAATTAGATTCAAATGAGTTAAATTGCAATAAGGGTGGAGTATACCAAACTCAGGCAGAATAGGAGAGAATAAATCGAAAAACCAATTGGTGTTTGAATTGAATATATATATATATATATATATATATATATATATTTGCTGGTCCATATTGAATTACAAGTTTGTACATTTGTACTGGTTGCCTGGAACTATTCATGGAGAAGCGGACTCGATCCGTTATACTGTCGAAATTTCGGCAGAAATATGTGAATTATGTGACTGTTATGAACATTTATATGTTATGCTCATTAGATTCATATATGCAAGAATGATTTAAGTATAATATGAAGTATATGAATGAATGCATGTAGCATATGCATGTATAATCATGTCCAAAGAAGAATAAGATTTATGAGAACTTGCAAGAAAGACATACTAAGCTACCATATGAGGCATGGCATAGACCCAAATGAAGGCCGTGAGCGGCATCGTTTAAGACTTGGGCCAGCCCTCGACCAGATTTAAGGGGAATGACCGGTGTGAGGGTCGAGGAAAGTAAACCCGTCACTCATGTATAGGTACGAGCTCAGACTTGAAAAACAAGCTATCACCCAGGGGTGAGAAAGGCCATTCACCTCCAGGGGACCAAGTACAGAATGGCAAGGTTAAGTTTCAAGTTAAAGAAGAGATAAATTAAGCCAAGTGCACTCGCATACATTCAAGTATAAGTATCTATATGTGCATCTTCAATTATCTAGTTAAGTCATAATGCTATTATGATCCTTGTTAAAGCATATTATACTATCTGTATTTCCATGTCTGTCATATGATATGGCAAGTGGTTGTTAAAATATAACCCGCTTCGAGAAAGGTGTTTTCAACTTAAAATTGAACCACTATTTGTTTATACGTGCTCATATTTTTATAATAAATCGAAGCGGCTGAAATGTTTATGATGGCACTGGAAGACTGGTTTGAGTTTACCTACTAAGAACCTTAGGTTCTCACTACCTACTTGTATGTTTCTCTTTTCAGTAAATATTCTAGCACCCAAGTTGGAAATCAAGTGCGAGGCAGAGTACAGGGCCATTCATTGAGCAAGAATCGGGTGTAAGCCAGACCAAGAGACTATTGAAGCTAGCTAACGACTAGTCGAAAGTAAACGTTGTGTATTATGTCAGTCATAATTTCCTTTAAAGTGTAATTATTTTATTATCTATGTATCAGAGACTATTAGTCAATAATAAAGTGAGCAGTTAAAGGGTCATGTATTATATTTTCCATATTTTAAAGGTTTCTTAACACAGTGACAACTTTTTAATATAACTCCATGACTTGAGCATGGCTTATATAATAGAGGTTGTTACATTCAAGTGCATGAATAAAATGAATTCTGCTTCGGACAATATATTTTTCGAACTATAAAACTGAACAGTCTAGTTAACATACTCACATTTTTCATAATAAACCGAAGCAGCTAGAGATAATAATGATGGCATTGCAAATGGTAGTTTAATGAACCCTACTGAGAATTTATAATTCTCACTCCTATGTTTATTTCCGTGTTATCTCCAGATAGCTCGAGAGGTTTCAAAGACGGCTGAAATTGCTGTCAGAAGAGGTCCGTTTAGGTAATAGTAATAAATCCTGAGTATGGTACTATGACTTAAGCACAGTATTGTATTTCGGGAAGATGTTACAAATTCGGTGTGGATTATGCTGGAAGTAATTCCACTTGGGTACATGTAGGTAACAAAAAAAGGTGGTAATGTAACTTGGGAGGATAACCTTAGTTGTTATCAGGGAATAATTTTTAATGCTATTGGCCATGGGTTTGGAATGTATTCTAAACCTTCAGAAGAGGTTCCCAATCCGAATACTAAGAGATTTTTATAGCCTATTAGAGGTAGTGAATAGGCCTTCATAGGAAGGGTGTGTCCATTTGCAGTTGCCTTTGATGATGAGAATATTGAGTAATAAGTCAAAGTCAAACCAAAGTCAAAGTTTCTTTGATCAGTGGGTTTCATTAATAAGTGAGTTTAGTCCACAACTATAATAAATCCCAAAGGACCTTTACTAGGCCAAAAGGTTAATTTCTAAGCTTGGGTTGAATGAAGTGAAGATTGATTATTGTCTAAAAGGTTGTATGCTCTATTACAAAGATGATGCTACCCTAACTCACTGTAAATTCTATAAAGAGCTTAGGTTTAAACCTAAGAAAGGGGGAAGTGTAGCGTACAAGGATGTTCTGCATAAGAGAATGCATTATTTGCCCCTAATCCCTAGACTTAAAAAGTTGTATGTATCAATGAGTTTAGCACCTTACATGAGGTGGCACTTTGAGGACCAAAGGAGTGATGGTGTAATAACATGTCCTTCTCATAGTAAAGTTTAGTAACATTTTGATCAAACTTATCCTGATTTTGTATCTAATTCCTGCAATATTAGGTTAAGGCTTTGTGTTAATAATTTTACTCCTAACAATTAATTAGTGAACCATATTCTTGTCATCCTATGATTATTGCTCCTTACAATCTTCCACCTAAAATATGCATGAAAGATCCTTATTTATTTTTAACTTATATAATCCTTGGTCCCAATAATCCGAAGGCCAAGATTGATGTCTATCTCTAACCTTTAATTGATGAATTGAATGAGTTATGGTGTTATGGTGTTTTGAATTATAAAGTCTCAAAGAAGCATAATTTTATGTTAAGGGCATCATTGATGTAGACCATTAATGATTTTCTTGCTTATAGGATATTATATAAATGGATGATGCAAGGGAAATTAGTGTGTCTAATATGCATGGAAGATACAAAAGCATTTATCTAAAGTATGGCGAAATTAATTCTTGATTTGACTGTCATAGAAGGTTTTTACATATGGAACATACTTATAGGCACAGTAGGTATACATTTAGAAAGAACACGATATAGAGTGAGGAAGCTCTTGTTAGAATTATCAGTTAGCAAATTTGGGATAGGGGTAGGCAACTTCCAAAGACTACAGAAGTTGCAAAATCCATTAGATTGTCTGACTATGGGGTAGAACACAATTGGACCAAACAAAATATTTTCTAGGAACTACCCTATTAGAAGGATCACTTAGTCCATTCTTGTTTAGATGTGATGCATGTTGAGAAGAATGTATTTGATATTTGCATGCTGTCATGCATCGCGACTGAACTAAAGACAATGAGAAAGTAAAGATGGATTCAGAGAAGTACTATATATGCCCTGAGTTAAATTTACAACCCTTAAAAGATGGTTGTTGGTCCAAGCCTAAAGCCAGTTATACGTTGACCTCTGTGTAGAGATAGATGTGTGTATGTAGGTGCAAGAGTTAAAAATGTGTTATGGTCATACCTCAAACTTGGGTAGGTATGTAAATGTTGTACATGGGAAGTTTTTTGGCATAAAAAGTCATGATTGTTACATATTTATAGAGTGTTTGCTACCTATTGCATTGAAAGAACTGCCCCGATCATGTTTGGAGGCCATTAACTGAGTTGAGTGACTATTTCAGAGATTTATGTTCATTCACTCTTAGGATTGATGATCTTTTGGTGATGTAGAAGAATATTCCCATTATTTCTATGTAAGTTAGAAAAGATCTTTCCTCTTAGATTTTTTCTACTTTGTGGAGCATTTGCTTGTACACTTGGCAAATGAAGCACAAGTATATAAGCTAGTCCAACATAGGTGGATGTACTTGTTAGAGCAGGTAATAGGCAGGTTCAAAAGAATAGTAAAGAATAGGGTGAAAGTAGAGGGATTGATATGTCAGGCATACATCTCAAAGGAGGCATCTAACTTTTGCTCCTATTACTTTGAGCTGCATGTCCAATCTAGGAGAACTAGAGTTGGTTAGAATGACAATAGTGGTGAAACCTAAATCAAACCAACATTGTCAGTATTCAACCAACCCGGTCATATTGCTGGACAATGTAAAGACCGATGGTTGACAAGGGGTGAATGGAATTCTGCACATTTACATATATTGCTAAATTGTGATGAAGTAGAGTCATTCAGAAAGTAACTAATAAACTATTTTATTGTATTCTTTGTTCTCTATTTCCCTAAATATTGTATATTAGTAAAATCTAACAAAGTGTTTTTCTTTTGTACTTTGTTCAATGCTTACATGTATTTTGAACAACTATAGGATCAACAATGCTCTGAACAATTTCCCCAACATTCTATTTTACTGTTCATGTTTCTATTTGTGTATTATTATGCAATTGATATTCCAATCTTTATACTTAGGTGCATGATAGAGGAATAGTGTAACCAATCGTCACTTATACAATTTAGCTTGGGGCTTGAAAACCAAAGCTATGAGTTGGCCAATGTACCATATTAATGGTTACAAGTTTCATACAACTAAATAAGGAAAGTAGAAGAAAACTGACAAACTAGGGTTTGTGTTAGGGAAGATATTGGAGATGGAGAATGTGACTGACATGGAGTGATTAATAAAATACTTGAATTAAAAGGGTTGTGTTATTCAATTGTGAATGGTATGATCTAACATGTCTTAGGGGAATACATAAATACAATCACTATAAAATAATTGATATTAACCATACCAAAAGATACGGGAAATTTGATTCATTTATTGTCGCCCAAAATGCAAGACAATTTTATTACATACTATACCTTGGAAAGTGAAAAATCTAACTAGAGGGCGGTAATAAAGTGCAAACAAAGGGGTCGAGTAGAGGTTGAAGAAATTCTGAGCAAGCTTATGAAATTGATGATCCAAGTCCTTCCAGGATTGTCATTAATACCGACATCTCTTTCAACATATGTTTTATCACAGGCAAAGTTGACATAATTGAACTCCCGAGTCAGTATCCAATAAGTCAATTTGATGAGAAGGTGAAACACTGAGGATGAGGATAAGAGAAATTTGACGAAGATGTGTCTTTATTTAGTTAATATATGTCTTACATTTTTATTTTTGTGCATATCTATTTTGATGTTATAATTTAATTCCTTGCATTTATACTTATATGCTCGTTATGTTTGTTGTATATGTTTATTGATTTATACACATGTTATAAAGGTCATTTATGGTAGGACGAGGATTTTCTAGTCCTGGACAAGGTAGAGGTAGAACGAAGAAGCATGGTCTAACCCCTCGCATTCACACTCCACCCACCACCTCTACTGCACTTGCTTCTTGTGACACTCGAGTAGTTCCAACTTACTCTTAAGTCACATTTGGATTCTATTAGTTGTTACCTTTTAGCTTTGAGGAAAACTTAACCTTTTCTTTAAATTACTTTATTTGAAAATAATAGGTAAATTTTTTTTTTAAACTCTTTTAAAAACATGAGCATTGATATGGAATAGCAAGCGTATATGTGTTATCGTATGAGAGATGTTAATGATAGCATGAAGATGGTAAATGCGAATAATAATAGGACATATCATAGTAGTATAAATAACTAACATAATTTATAAAGTCATCAGTATCATTGATCATCTCGAAACAAACAAGGAAATATACCCTAAAACTGTCATAGGCATCCATAAATAAATAATTCCTACTACTACTAAACATCCAAAGAAAAACAATCCTCCCACTAAAACTCAACGGGTAAAAACTCAATGGCTATGCCCCCGACGACCACGCCTACAGGGAATGATCAGGGTGTAGATCCTACGTAGACCGAAAGCATATTCACGTCCAGAACTATGTCGGGAAACTCGACTTGCTATTGTAGATGTTTCCTCTGACGAATCTGACTCCAATGTGTCTGATGCTTGACAAGGTTCCGCTGCTAGAGTAGGAGAATCTAACAAGCTTATCTCTATGACTAGTACTTCTTGAACAATAGGCTCAAGGGGTGGCAGGTTGGGAGACATAGGTTGTAACTCCAGCAAGAGGATGTGCTCCGATAAAAACTTCCGGCAAGAGGATGTGCTCCGATAAAAACTTAAGGTTTCGGGATGGGCTCCACCATGGTGGGAGTGAGCTCGTGTTCTAGTGAGGCTAGGGGAGGCTATAGGAACTCTGGAAAATCCATAGGTGTAGGAAAAGGAGGAACCTTAGTTATGTTGTTAAGACAACCCATGTATAGTAGCATATAAGTTGTAATGGTGGTCGCAACCAATATGGCATCACACATCCTGTCATAATACCACTTAACATTCAGTGGCATGACGAAGTGCTTCACCAGGGATGCCATTCTTGTTTGGAGACAACACGGAAAGTACGGGTGAGAAATAAAGATTTCTCAGTAGGATTCTAACTCGACAACTAGTGTGTCTTCGTTATCATCCTAGCCATTTCGAGTTTATTAGGAAAATGGTGTACATACAATTAATTTAATTGATTAAGTTCAAAAACATGATTAGTCGAAATGGGTTCATTTTAAACGTACCTCTTTACATAAATCTAGAGCATAGAATGATAAAGCATAGTCATCATGTGATAATGGTGCATAATAAGTAACAATGATTGCATAAGAGTACGTGAATGTGCTTAATGCAGCTTTAGCAACTTGACCTTAGGCCTTGTGCTTCTTAACTTTCTTACTTAACTTCTTTAAAGTCTTTATTACTTGGTCCACCATCGTAGGCTTATGCATCTTGGAATGGTAGTGAGCTCCTATTGTGGCTGTCACCACCTTAGGGTTCCTATACAGGAAAAAGGGAAAAGGTATCACCTTCCCTTGTGGAAGGATTTTGGAGGATCACTTTCCCTTGTGGAAGGATCATATCCATTATTTAGTCTTTTGGGTCATCTCCTTTTATGGAAGGATCATATATTTGGTTCTTTTCCTTCATGGTTAAGTTAATGCATAATGTGTACTCAATTTCTTTTTCCTTTCTTGTAATGTAAATGTGTCATGAATCCAAATAGACATAATCATCAATATCATAGTTCATGTAAAATATACAAACTTCATAAGCATTCATTCATAGTATTAAACACTATAAATCAAATTGGCATGTAACCTAAAAGGTTACACATATAAACTCAACATAGTCACTTCATAGTTTCATTCATGCATGGGTAATTAGTTGTAAACTAATTATGCAATAGAGTCTTATAAATAAAGTTTAGGTAATTAGGTGCAAATTTTTAATTTAAATCTTATCTTTAAATTTAGTTTGTCTTATAAGCTTTAAACTTAATTTTGTTTGGTCTATAGAATTCTGACTTAAAGTTATGACCGATTTCCAAGATTAAATTGAGACTGATCTCCGAGATTATATAAATGCAGGTCTTATGTTTACCAGGTTACCGACTTCTAGGATTATATGAATAAAGGTTTTATATTTACAAGGTTACCAACTCATGGAATGAAACTATTGCTAGTCTTCTAAGATTATGTGAATAAGAGTTTTATGTTTTCTGGGTATCAATTTCCTGGTTTAGGTTATGACCAATCTTTTGAAATTCTATGAATAAGTTTTATGTTCACTAGGTTTTTGACTTCCGTCATTAAACGATGACTGATTTTCCAAGATTTGTATGAATAAGAGTTTTATGTTACTAAGTTTTTGACTATCGACGTTAAGTTATGACCAATCTTCCAAGATCGTATGAGTAAGAGTTTTATGTTTAATAAGTTTCCAATGTTAAGTTATGACCGATCTTCTAAGATCATATGAGTAAGGGTTTTATGTTCACTAGGTTTTCGACTTCCGACATTAAATGATGACTGATTTTCCAAGATTTGTATGAATAAGAGTTTTATTTTTACTAAGTTTTCGACTATCAACTTTTAGTTATGATTGATCTTCCAAGATTGTATGAGTAAGAGTTTTATGTTCACTAGGTCTTCAACTTTTGAGGTTATATTAAACAAAGTTGTATGTTTATAATTTCCTTCTAGTTTCTGAGATAAGATTGTATACAACATCATTATTTGTTTTACGTGTTAAAAGTATTTCTCTTCACTACAAGGTTGCATGTTCATGGTTTTAGAAGCTTTTAACTGATTAAAGCTTTTGGAAATATCAAGGGGGTATAGAATCAATTAAATCTTTCAAAAATTCAAATAGAATAATCTTGGTCGATTAAAATATATTCTAAAGACATGAATATGAAATTTTAAATCACAACTAAGCTTTTGACAAGGATAGGTGCTCTTGACCATGGAAAGACTAGAGTCTCTATTCATGTGTCATGAACATGCAATAACAAAATAAAGAGAGGAATAGAATACCACCTTAGAGGGCTGATCTAATGAAGAACTTGGAGCCTTGAAGGTTGCAGGATCCTTCTCCAACAACACTTGAGGCCACGGGTTGAACACAAAAGAAGAGCTTGTGCTTTGAGAGTGTTTGAGAGTTAAGTGAAAGTAAAAAAGTGGCAAAACGGAAGTTGTCGATTGATTTAAGGGTTTTTGAGCGATTTTTCCCAAGTTTGTTCCTAGATTTAAACCTTCACATTTCAATCTCAAACTGGTTATTTAAATTTCTATTTTAGCTAGGGTGGTTCCAAGTTTGTTTCTAGATTTAAGCAATCTCTATTCAATCTCAAACTAGTTATTTTAAATTTCTATTTTAGTTAAGGTGGGTTTTGAGTTTCAATTTTATCGAATGTTTGTGGGTAGTTCGGTTTAGTAATTATTTTGATTGTGTGACATTGAGTATGATTAAAATGTTGCTCAAATTAATGTTATTCTCTAAGGCTTAGCCGTGGGCATCCTAGCAAGTGAAATTACCTTTTTACCCTTCCTTTAACTATGTTGACAAATTTAGTTGACTTTTCTTAATTACCAAGCTTTTGCTTATTTAAACTCTTGATTAATTTACTAATTACTCTAATCACTCATTAATAATGAGATAATTAGCTTAGAGAAATTGGGGATGTTACACTTCCACCACTCCTCCCACTGCTAATACCTCTACCCCCTTATCATCCTTTACATATCCAGGAATTTGTTATGATATCTAACCCTAGGTATGTGGAGCCAGGGTCTCAGCCATCATTCCTTCCTTACCCTTCTCTATTTCCACCCTTACCTCCAAGATATGAGGCCCGACCTCACTGTACCTGGTTCCACTCCTTCCCCTACCCCCAGCTAGCCTAGTTTCCAAGGTGCCGAGGCCTCATTGTCCACCCCATCACAGCATTCCACGAACTAGCATGTGGAGTTTAAATATGATGGTAAATCTTGGTATGTAATTTCAAATTTTAATTTATTATGAATATTTAATTGTGATAGAATATTTAATTAATAGATATGTGGCTTAGTCAATTATTTATGACACAGTTGGATACCACCTGCTCCAGGCCTGCACAAGATCATCGAGGTGTATAAGGAGAATTTTCGCAGCCTTTATACCAGTTTTGTGCAAGTCCCCAAAGCTGCATAGGAGTTGTGGTGGATAGAATGAAGGGTAAATTAATAATTTTTATTATTAATTTTGATATTTTATTTTTATGCATGCTTGTTTATTAATATTGAACTGACTATTGTGCTACTTACGTGTAGCGTCATTTTATTATTGATCCACGTAAGGAGGTTGTGATCTACAAGTTATGGAGGACCAAGGCTAGCAAGCGACTCTAGGCCATGTTTCATGATATTCGTAAGAATGGGGCTAGCACCCATTAGATCACTGACAACATCCTCTAGGCATTGAATGCCTACTAGGACTCAATAGAGTTCAAGGCAAAGCAAGTGAAGACTCACGCGAGTAAAGGATTAGCTCGAGGTGGCTCGCTACACATTGGAGGCTCTACAACCATTGAGGACATGTGGCTTAATGTGATACCATGGTATTGACTTTCAAAATAGGGGAAAGGAAATAACAAAAGGGATAAGGACATTTTAGTCTTTTGAGCATTGAGTTAGTTAAAAAAAAAAAAAAGATAAATGAAAGGTGAGAATTGCACCGTATCACACTTTCCCTTTTTACCTTTTTCCTTGCTTCTGTTCAACTTTCTTCTTCTTCCTCTGTTCCTCATTTTCTTTCTTTTTCTTTTTCTTTTCTTCTTCTTATTTTTACCATCAAAGCTCCTCTTTCTTTTATTTTGTCGCAAAAGTTTGATATCTACTAGTTCTTAAAGCTTGAGGTGAGTTCCTAATCTCAAACCTTTTTCCTTATAGGTAAATTTTAGAGGTTATCTCAAAGTTAGGGAGTAGTAATAAAATAGTAGGTGAATAACATTCCGGGATTTTACTTAATAATAAGCATGTTAATTATTAGACTATCTCCAAACAAATTATCTAAGCTTGTCAGAATATTTGTATTGACCAGATCCTCCTGATACGGTGCCAGTTACTCCTTTCAAGTCATTGGGAGCAAATCATTTGATTCCTCTTTGTTGTGAGTGGTTATTTACTTAGTGGCAATAGTTTTAAACTTATGTTTATAGGAGAAACTAACCTGTTAAAGTTAATAATTTGATTCTATGCTAATAATTGATTTGGATAGTCATTTCGGCCGATTGATTTCTCTTTCTAAAATGATAATTAAGTTTCTTTAGATAGTAATAGCTGATTTAATATTTTGGGTATTCTTTTAGTTATTATTTCAATGTCACCTGTTACTATTCTTTCTTATTTTATGGTTTATTTATAATGAATTATAAAAGTTTATTTCTTGCAAGAATGGGATTTTATAGAAGTTGACTTATTGAATTTAAGTGTTTCATTTTAAAATAAATTTATGTTGAGAAAACCATGATGGTTTCTAAGTTAGAACGCCGTTCACCGCTAAGGAAGAGATATAGCAGTACCGTTCGCCATTAGTGAAGAGATATAACGGTCTATGTGCACATAGTATATTTAGATGAGACAGTACCAGGCGAGGCAAGGCCCCTGACTTAAGATGAGCTCATATTTATGATCAGATGGGTTAAGACCACTCCCCATAAAAATTTAGTTCTTCTTGAGTAACCATCATGGAGTGATTGGTTCGATGAAATATTTGATTCCATGTTGGCAAAGTCTATTTATGAAGTTAATTAAGGCAATATATTGAGAATTATTAAGTTTCTGTTAATGAGTTTTAATTTAAATGAAGAATGTTGATAAGGTTCTATTTATGGGAAGTGTAGAACTGATAAACTATTGCCTCAATCAGTTTCTTGGGTGAATGCATGATTGTTAAGTTGTTTTCTTTTATGTTAAAAGCTCATGCGTGATTTAGTTTCTCCTTCCTGTCCACTTTGTTTATATACCCTCATTGAGTCTGTATGACTCACCCTATTTCCTTTCCTTCTCTTCAGATTCATAGGGTGCTAAGTAGCAGGTTCCTGGGACTAGCTGTTCCACCCAGGATATTCCTTTGGTAGGCCTTTACTATGGAAAAAGGCTTCTATTTTGTTGATTCTAGTATTTTGCAGCTATAGGGCATAGGATCAATTATTTTTGGGTTATGGATATAGTCATAATGTGTATATTACTCTTTAGTATAGCTAATTTTTTGATCCTTATGATTGTTACTCTGGAAATATTCTGGCTGTGATTTCTGGTTGTTATGTTTGATATAAAATAGGTCTATGTAATTTTTGGATTGTTCAGTTTTCAGGGGAGACTCTGCCAAATTTTTGGCAACCCCCATAATTAAGTTGCTAAATTATATAAACAAAATTTTGTCATTAGGCTTGCCAGGTTAAGTAAGTCAGATTGACCTATGCGCCAGTCACGGCTTTCGTTTAAGACATGACAAAGTTGGTATCAAAGCTTGGGTAGTAGGTCCTAAAGGCTGCAAAATGTGGACAATCATAGAATCTTGCTTGTAATTTGTGTTCCCAGGCACAACGTACAGGCAAGAGGCTTTGAGTGACCACAGTTAAACTAGAGTCTATTGTCCAAGTTATTATAATATGTTTAGTGTTGTCCTTTTAATTCTCCTTTCTTGATTTTACCTATTTGTTCTTTGTTCATGTCCTAGGTGACGATGCCACCAAGGACGAGACCTGCTAGGGAGCCTATTATTGATGAGCCTTCCACTCAACTTCATGCAGCACCCCCACGAGGCCGTGGATGTGGTCGTGGTCGTGGGAGACATGGACGGGGTGGTAAGATGCCTGAGGTAGTGGTTCCTTGGGCTAGGATGGGGATCCTGCTTTAGCTAAATTAGCTGCCGGAATGCATAATATGCAACAGACTATTCAGCAATTAGTGAATATTCTCGGTAGAAACCAACAGCCTTAGGGAGATCAGGATCAGAGGACTCCAAGTCTAGTCAGAAGACAACTCAAGCTGAGCCTCCACCTGTTCAACACAGGGGGGCAGAAGTTTCTTTGTCTGCATTCACGAGGCATAATCCTCCAGTATTTAATGGTTCAGACTCAAGTGAAGATCCTCAGAAGTTCTTGGATGATGTGGCATGGATATGCAGAGCTTTAGGGTGTTCTTCTACTCGGATGGTTGAGTTGGCAACTTTTCAATTACGAGACTTGGCTAAAGGTTAGTATCAAACTGTGCTTCGTGGAAGGCAAGCAGGATCACCCCTGTTGACATGGGATGAGTTCACTAATTTGTTCTTGGCTTATTTTCTACCAAAGAGTATCCGAGTCAGCAAAGCACAGGAATTTGAGTCTCTTGTGCAGACAGACCAGATGACTGTAGCAGATTACCACATTCAATTTGAGAGACTTTCTCAATATGCATCGCACTTTGTGGCTATAGAGGAATTATGGGTTCAACGCTTTGTTGAGGGTTTGAGGCCCTACATATTCAGAGTATTAGCCAGAATTGAAATGACATATGAGGAGGCCTTGAATAGGGCTTTAGTGATTAAATGAGGAGGCAGAGATAGAGGTGGATCTTCCCGTGACTCACGTAAGAGATCACGCTCAGATGTTACTCATGGTGGCCGCAATGGTCGTAGTAGTGGTGGTCCTAGAGGTGATGATGGCCAGGGTCATTGGGGTCAGGAAGGGCCCCCTCAGTCACAGAGCATACAAGGCAGTCAGACAGCTAGTACTGCTCATAGTAGAGGACCCTCCCAACATCCTAAATATTCTGATAGAGCTCCTGATACTTGCATCACATGTGGGAAGAGGCACTTTGGGCCTTATAGGCAGGGTTTTTCAAAGTGTTACCAATGTGGTCAAATGAGACATTTTGTAAGGAATTGTCCTATGTCACACTCTCAGCCTTCTGCTAGAGGAGCATCGGCACCAACAGTTCCAGGAGGACATGTTGGTGGTTCAGGGGGTCGAGGATCGAACAATACCCTACAAGGTGGTAGAGGACCAGGTGGCAGAGGTCAGGGACAGACTAGTAGAAGGCAGGCTTGTGTTTTTGCTTTAACCTGTCAGGATGCTCAGGCATCTAATGCTGTGGTGATAGGTATACTTCCAGTATGTTCTCAAGAGGCACATACACTTTTCGATTCTGGAGCTACACATTCTTTTGTGTCCCCTTCTTTTGCATCTTGCCTTAAGAAAGATTCCTCACTTCTGAGTGAGCATTTGATAGTAGCCACACCTATGGGTGATTTCTTGTTGGCTAATTTGGTTTATAGATCATGTGAGGTGCTAGTCGGAAGTAAAATCTCGATAGTAGACTTGATAGTACTCGATATGGTAGATTTTGATGTAATATTGGGCATGGATTGGCTAGCATCTTGTCATGCTACCTGAGATTGCCACAATAAAGTGGTAAAGTTCAGTGTGCCAGGTGAACCGACTTTCACATTTCAAGGTGATCGAGATTGGTTACCAAACAACTTGATTTCAACAATGGTTGCTCAGAAATTGCTAAAGAAAGTTTGTTTGGGGTATTTAGCAGTAGTGATAGATACTAGTATATCACAGGGGAGTTTGGAATAGATTCCAGTGGTATGTGAATATCCTGATGTTTTTCCTGAAGAGTTGCCAAGGTTACCACCTGATAGAGAGATAGAGTTTTGTATAGATTTGCTTCCAAATACTCAACCAATTTCTATACCCCCATATCGAATGGCTCTAGCTGAACTTAAGGAGTTGAAAGAACAATTGAAGGATCTTCTTGATAAGGGTTTCATTCACCTTAGTTGTTCTCCTTGGGGTGCACTTGTGCTATTTGTTAAGAAGAAAGATGGCTCACTTCGTTTGTGTATTGATTATCGAGGTGACGGTGAAAAATAAATATCCCCTTCCTCGCATTGATGACTTATTTGATCAACTTCAAGGATCCCAATGTTTCTCGAAGATTGATTTGCAATCTAGGTACAATCAGCTAAAAATACGGGGTGAAGACTTTCCTAAGACAGCTTTCCGTACTCGCTATGGACACTACGAGTTCTTGGTTATGTCTTTTGGACTTACCAATGCCCTTACAGCTTTTATGGACCTGATGAATCGTATCTTTAGGCCTTTCTTGGATCACTTTGTGATAGTCTTCATCGATGACATCTTAGTGTATTCCAAGAGTAAGGAAGAGCATGAGCAGCACTTGAGGTTAGCCTTACAGATATTGAGAGAGCATAAGCTATATGCTAAGTTCTCTAAATGTGAGTTTTGGTTAGAGAGCGTTACTTTTTTAGGTCACGTGGTGTCTAAAGAAGGGATAAGTGTTGACTCAAAGAAGGTAGAAGCAGTGCAGAATTGGCCCAGGCCTACATCCGTGATGGAGATCCGCAGTTTCCTTGGACTTGTTGGATATTATCGTCGGTTTGTCAAAGGCTTCTCTAAAATAGCAGCTCCTTTGACTAGGTTAACACAAAAGCAGGTTAAGTTTCAATGGACTAATTCATGTGAGCAAAGTTTCCAACAGTTGAAGAGTTGTTTCACATCTGCTTCGATGTTAGCATTACCTACTTCTGGTGGTGGTTATGTAGTTTATTGTGATGCTTCTAGAGTTGGTCTTGGTTGCGTGTTAATGCAATAGGGGAAAGTTATTGCTTATGCTTCTAGACAGCTTAAGAAGCACGAGCAAAACTATCCTACACATGATTTGGAAATGGCAGCAGTGATATTTGCTCTCAAGATCTGGAGGCAGTATTTATATGGTGAAACATGCGAGATCTATACTGATCACAAGAGCCTCAAGTATATTTTTCAGCAAAAGGATTTGAATCTAAGGCAGAGAAGGTGGATGGAGCTCCTGAAGGACTATGATTGCACGATTTTGTATCATCCAGGAAAAGTGAATATAGTGGCTGATGCTTTAAGTAGGAAGTCCATGGGTAGTCTTGCCCACATAGTTGAGGTTAGAAGATCAATAGTGAAGGAGTTCCAAGAATTTGTAGATAGAGGGGTGAAGCTTGAAATTTCAAGTGCAAAGTCACTAATAGCTCAAGTCCAAGTTCGCTCCACCTTGGTGGATAATGTTAAGGGTAGCCAGGGAGAAGACCCTTATTTGAGGAAGATTATGGAAGAGGTCCGAGCAGGCAAAGTTTCTAACTTTGTGATTGATTCTAAAGGTGTCTTGCATTTTGGCAAACACTTATGTGTACCTGATGTAGTAGACTTGAAGAAGAAAATATTAGAGAAAGCCCATAATTCTTCTTACACCATTCACTCAGGTTCTACGAAGATGTATCATGATCTGAAAGAATTCTATTGGTGGGAAGGGATGAAAAAAGAGATAGCTGAGTTTGTGTCTAAGTGCTTGGTGTGCCAACAGGTGAAGGCTGAGCATCAAAAGCCTGGTGGTTTGCTTCAACAGATTGAGATACCTAAATGGAAGTGGGAGAGAATCACTATGGATTTTGTGACGGGATTGCCTAAAACCTCAAGGGGTTATGACTCAGCCTGGGTAATTATGGACCGACTGACTAAGTTTGCGCACTTTTTACCTGTTAAGACTTCTTACACAGCAGCTCAATATGCCAAACTTTATTTAGAGAAGATTGTATCCTTACATGGAGTGCCTTTGTCTATAATATCTGATCGAGGGTCTCAATTTACAGCTCAATTCTGGAAATCTTTTCAAATAGCCTTAGGAACTCGATTGGACTTAGGCACTGCTTTTCATCCTCAGATAGATGGTCAGTCTGAAAGAACAATACAAATTTTGGAAGATATGCTTCGAGCTTGTGTCCTAGACTTCAGAGGGAGTTGGGACTAGTATCTACCTCTAATGGAGTTTGCTTACAACAATAGTTATCAATCTAGTAACCAAATGGCACCATTTGAGGCTTTATATGAAAGGCGTTGTAGATCACCGATTGGTTGGTTTGAAGCTGGGGAATCTAAACTTGTTGGCCCAGATCTGATACAAGAAGCTATTGAGAAGGTCCAACTAATCCGAGAACGTTTAGTGACTGCTCAAAGTAGACAAAAGTCTTATGCAGATCAGAGACATCGACCTTTGGAGTTTGGTGTAGGAGAACATATGTTTCTACGCGTTTCCCCTATGAAAGGCATCTTGAGGTTTGGCAAGAAAGGAAAATTAAGCCCACGGTTTATTGGACCTTTTGAGATATTGGAGAGAGTAGGGCAAGCTGCCTATCGCTTAGCCCTCCCACCCGATCTTTCAAGTGTTCATCCAGTTTTCCATGTATCAATGCTACGGAAGTATGTTCATGACCCTTCTCACATTATTCAACATAATTTAGTTGAGCTTGATGACAACCTAAGCTATAATGAGCAACCAGTGACAATCATAGATAGACGAGTGAAGCATCTACTATTTAAGGATGTTGCGTCAGTGAAGGTCGTTTGGCAGGGACCATCTGGTGAAGAAACCACATGGGAACCTAAAGCGATCATGCGAGAGAAATACCCACACCTTTTCCATATTCAAGGTTCGTTGATATCTCAAAATTCAAGGACAAATTTTTCTTTAAGGGCGGAGGTATTGTGATACCATGGTATTGACTTTCAAAACAGGGGAAAGGAAATAACAAAAGGGATAAGGGCATTTTAGTCTTTTGAGCATTGAGTTAGTAAAAAAAAAAAAAAAAGGATAAATGCAAGGTGAGAATTGCACCGTATCACACTTTCCCTTTTTCCCTTTTTCCTTGCTTCTGTTCAACTTTCTTCTTCCTCCTCTGTTCCTCATTTTCTTTCTTTTTCTTTTTCTTTTCTTCTTCTTATTTTTACCATCAAAGCTCCTCTTTCTTTTATTTTGTCGCAAAAGTTTGATATCTACTAGTCCTTAAAGCTTAAGGTGAGTTCCTAATCTCAAACCTTTTTCCTTATAGGTAAATTTTAGAGGTTATCTCAAAGTTAGGGAGTAGTAATAAAATAGTAGGTGAATAATATTCCGGGATTTTGCTTAATAATAAGCATGTTAATTGTTAGACTATCTCCAAACAAATTATCTAAGCTTGTCAGAATATTTGTGTTGATCAAATCCTCCTGATACGGTGCCAATTACTCCTTTCGGAGCTGTTAGGGAGCAGCTCGGCTGATTCCTCTTTGTTGTGAGTGGTTATTTACTTAGTGGCAATAGTTTTAAATTTATGTTTATAGGAGAAACTAACCTGTTAAAGTTAATAATTTGATTATATGCTAATAATTGATTTGGATGGTCAGTTCGGCTGATTGATTTCTCTTTCTAAAATGATAATTGAGTTTCTTTAGATAGTAATAGCTGATTTAATATTTTGGATATCTTTTTAGTTATTATTTCAATATCACCTGTTACTATTCTTTCTTATTTTATGGTTTATTTATAATGAATTATAAAAGTTTATTTCTTGCAAGAATTGGATTTTATAGAAGTTGACTTATTGAATTTAAGTGTTTCATTTTAAAATAAATTTATGTTGAGAAAACCATGATGGGTTCTAAGTTAGAACGCCGTTCACCGCTAGCGAAAAGATATAGCAGTACCGTTTGCCGTTAGTGAAGAGATATAACAGTCTATGTGCACATAATATATTTAGATGAGACAGTACCGGGGGAGGCAAGGCCCCTGACTTGAGATGAGCTCATATTTATGATCAGATGGGTTGAGACCACTCCCCATAAAAATTTAGTTCTTCTTGAGTAACTATCATGGAGTGATTGGTTTGATGAAATATTTGATTCCATGTTGGCAAAGTCTATTTATGAAGTTAATTAAGGCAATATATTGAAAATTACTAAGTTTCTGCTAATGAGTTTTAATTTAAATGAAGAATGTTGACAAGGTTCTATTTATGGGAAGTGTAAAATTGATAAACTATTGCCTCAATCAGTTTCTTGGGTGAATGCATGATTGTTAAGTTGTTTTCTTTTATGTTAAAAGCTCGTGCGTGATTTGGTTTCTCCTTCCTGTCCACTTTGTTTATATACCCTCACTAAGTCTGTTTGACTCACCCTATTTCCTTTTCTTCTCTTCAAATTCATAGGGTGCTAAGTAGCAGGTTCCTGGGACTAGCTGTTCTACCCAGGATGTTCCTTTGGTAGGCCTTTACTATGGAAAAAGGCTTCTATTTTGTTGATTCCAGTATTTTGCAGCTATAGGGCATAGGATAAGTTATTTTTGGGTTATGGATATAGTCATAATATGTATATTACTCTTTAGTATAGCTGATCTTTTGATCCCTATGATTGTTACTCTGGAAATATTCTGGCTGTGATTTCTGGTTGTTATGTTTGATATAAAACAGGTCTATATAATTTTTGGATTGTTCAGTTTTCAGGGGAGACTCTGCTGAATTTTTGGCAACCCCCATAATTAAGTTGCTAAATTATATAAACAAAATTTTGTCATTAGTCTTGCCAGGTTAAATAAGTCAGATTGACCTGTGCGCCAGTCACGGCTTTCGTTTGAGGCGTGACACTTAAGATGGTAAATATCATCCTTTACACTCATTTAGCTATTTAATTTTCGTATTGAATATCTTATGATCACGTAAAAATTATTTGAAATGTAGGAAAAGACGATGAATAGGCTGCCTACTCAAGGGGAGCTATTTCGGGAGACCTATACCCGGAAGTAGGACAAGTCTCACTGGGCTGATACTCAATCCAAGACCATATACCTAAGTATTTAATTTTAGTTTCCAATGCTTTTAATTTATTATATTTGATATTATTTAAATATAATTTAATTTGTTTTGTTTCTTCTAATTGTAGCATAAGTTCACCAAGCGACTGATACGGAATGAATTTCTCTATCTCCCTTTTGTTGGATAGAATTTTTCTTTCTCAATGGGGGTGTTTCATAGACGGATTAATTTTTTATTCCTAGGAATGTTATTCAGGGGGCGTTTGGTAGACAAAATAAATTTTTATTGCTAGGAATAGGATTCCCAGGAATGCTATTTCCGGGAATAACTTTCTGGGTATAATATTTTAGAGTGTTTGGTATACAAATTGAATTTTTGAGAATATTAATAAAATTTTAAAAATACCCTTGATAGAGATGGTGGCAAGTGGCCAGCCGGCAGTAGCACCAGCGGGGTCACCGGCGGACGGTGGCTAGCATACGGCATTGGAAGGTTGCTGGTAGTGGCGGTGGGTGGTGGATAGTGGTGGGTGGCTTTGGGTGATGATAGAGGTATTTTAGTCTTTTTACAATGGCAAACATTCCCTTCCCATAGAAATGTTGGATTCCCATGGGGGAGCTGACAATATTTTTGGGGTAAAATTCATTCCCGGAAATATAATATTTCAGGGAATATTGCTTCAAACCTTCTATCAAATATGGAAATGTTTTCATATTCCCGGGAATATAAAAGGATGCATGCATACCGAACGCCTCCTCATAGTTATAGTTTTCCCAGACATGACGTTTTGGCAGTGATATGGGAACAAATAGAAGAAGATCAATGTGGATTACATGCAACACTGACGCCTTCTGTAAAGAAATCTCAACCAAGAAACATTATTGCCTTAATTGGTTGACAACTGTTGACACTAGATAGTGATATAATTACTGGAATGAATTTTCTTAACATCCTCAGGATTGATTGGCCCTTGGCCGTTGCGTATCTCAACTGTTAAATTAACTGTTGCAACCATAATCTCTAACTTGACAAATAGCCATTTGATTTTAATGTCTTTGTATGCTTATCTGAGCTCATTCATGAAGGCTTGAGGGACTTCTTTCTTATCCAGTGCACATCGAGGGAAGCATTTTAACCAGGGCAAACTGAAAGCATGAATATGACTCCATCGTTTTTATCTCTCTTTAGAATTGTGGATGCTGAGTTACACAGCTAAAATTGAATGCTGTTTGGTGACAATTATTATTATTTCAGTAGGTCTTTAATTACAATTGTAGAGTCCTTCTTAAAATATAAAAGTTGAGCCTTCAGTAAAGTTAAGAGATTTCCTGTCGCTGACCATAAGCTTACTTACTCTTCAGCACCAAAGTGAATAAGTTTAAATGGCTATGAGATGAATTACCTATTTCTACTTATGAGACAAATGCTGTTACCATAAGTAACACAGTGAAATGACTGAGATTACATCTAGAAACTGGAGTAGGCTCTCTCAGACTGCATAGTTTGAAATTGCGTGCCTACGATTTAGACATAAGGAAGTGGTGGAAACAAAGTTCTGGTCCTCCTTGGTCTCAAATCCGGCATTGGTTAGATCATGTTGCATATCTGCATAAGAATTGAACTAAACTTTTTGCCTTCTTCCTACTCATGTAATAATCAGATTAGAATGTAATATATTAATTAGGCTTTTGTGGTTTGCAGGAGCCTATAGCTAAGGAGAAAGAAGAGAGGAAGATAAATGCGAGTACAAATCAAGAACAGGATGATCTCCCACTTTTTTATCCAGACATTATGCCCCTCCTTGTAAGATCATTTTTTCATTAATATATTACTGAGAATGAATGATTTATTTAATTTTTACAATGCTTTTTTTTTTTTTTTGGTTATTTCAAGCGTAAATTTCAATTCCAGCTCTCTGCAGTGGTCATCTGAAATCGGAATACAGGTTATTAATATTAAATTTCTCCTTGGATATTCTCTTTAAAAAGCATGCCTGATGTTTTCTCGCAGTGGAAACCAGGCCAGTTTGCTTTAAGTACATGGAATTAATATGATTTTGGTTTAGAAATTCTTGACTGTAACTTGATAAACTTCCTTTTGTACTTCTTGTTTCTAAAAAATATTTCAAACACTTATTTTTCCAGGTTAGTAATGAGCCAACTGTTGGAGAAGATGCATTTATATTGTTTGGATATTTAGTTCCATTAGTTGCAGATGTAGCAAATGGAAGATTTACTTTTGAAACTCTAACAGCATCAACAGGTCATCGCCTATATTTTCCAGGATATGATATGTTCTTAAAAGAAGTAGACAAGTAATGCATCAATCTAATTCTAGATGTTTTTTTGTCCTGCACTTGCATGCATCTAGAGTCCAAAAGTATATTGCTGAGAAACCCTCCTGTGCCTTTTAGGCTTTGTCTGTAAAGCTGAATCTCTTATCTGGCTTGTACTATCTTTGTAATTTGATTATTTTTATTGGGTTGTTGATTGAGTTAAAACTGAGCTGGATAGAACTTAATTTCACTATAGCACCAACATATATTAGAAAACGATTTATCCAAGATCTTGGGAAATCTGGAATGCCAAGAAGGCCTTAGATACATGAGTTGTTAAGGCCATAAGCATATTTTATGGACTTGTTGAAATGATAAAAGATGTATAGAGTAACAAAAATACAACATGGTTAGGGAAAATATTTTATATATTTATTCAATTGGATGAAAATTTTGACATTGTGATTGCCTCTAATAAAATGTAATGAATCAAAAAATAGTGAGTCGTGCATGACTAAGGAAAATATGTAAAGACTTTACCTTTTGAATTAATGGATGAATAACTTACTTCCTACGGTACACAATAGTTGTCAAGTTGGCCATTTTCACACAAATTAAGAAATCTATAATCAATGCGTAATTATGATATAGGTTTATTAAAATATCCTTATTAAATTTCATTATATGGTGGAAAGTAGCCATCTCTTTCAACCAATAAAAATGAAGGGTAAATTGAAAAATCAACAATAAATATTGCATTGATATGTAAGAATAACAACTATTGTGAATATAACACCCTTTATTATATAAGTCATGCTCGAGTCATTGAGCTATATCAAAACGGTGTCATTGTACTAAGCAAGCTTTAAAATATAGAAAATATAATACCTGGCCCTTTAACTGCACACTTTATTACTGACTAATAGTTCATAAACTTCGTCGTCTCTGATACATAGAGAATAGAATAGTTACAATTTAAAAGAAATTGTGACTAACATAATACATAGCATTTGCTTCCGACTAGTCGTTAGCTATCTTCAATAGCCTCTAGGTCTGCTTTGTGCCCGAGTCTTGATCAATGAATGTCCCAGTACTCCGCCTCGCACTTGATTTCTAACTTGGGTGTTAGAATATTTACGGAAAAGAAAAACATACAAGTAGGCAGTGAGAACCTAAGGTTCTTAGTAGGTAAGCTCAAACCAATGTTACAGTATCATCATAAACATTCCAACCGCTTCAGTTTATTATGAAAATATGAGCACATATACTCAAATAGTGGTTCAATTTAAGTTGAAAACATCTTTCTCGAAGCAGGTTATATTTTAACAACCACTTGACATATTATATGACAGACATAGAAGTACTAATAGTATAATATGCTTCAACAAGAATCATAATAACAGTATGACTTAACGAAATAATTGAAGATGCAGATATAGATGCTTATACTTGACTGTATTTAAGTGCGCTTGACTTAATTCGTATCTTTCTTTAACTTGCAACGTAACCTTGCTATTCTATACTTGGTCCCCCGGAGGTGAATGGCCTCTCTCACCCCTGGGTAATAGCCTGCTTTTCAAGTCCGAGTTCGTACCTATACATGAGTGACGGGTTTACTTTCTCTGACCCTCACACCTGTCTATTCCCCTTAAATCTGGTCGAGGGCTGGCCCAAGTCTTAGACAGTACCACTCTGGCCCACGCTAGTGGGTCTATGCCATGCCTTACGTGGTAGCTTGGTACGTCTTTCTTACAAGTTCTCATAAATCTTATTCTTCTTTGGACATGATTATACATGCATATGCTATATGCATTCATTCATATACTTCATATCATACTTAAATCATTCTTGCATATATGAATCTTATGAGCATAACATATAAATGTATAACAGTCATATAATTCACATACTTCTGCCGGAATTTCGGCAGCATAACAGATCGAGTCTGCTTCCCCATAAATAATGCTAGACTACCAAAAGGATCAATCAAGCAACAAAATCAACATAGAGCATCAAGTTTTATAACAACAATATCAATCATATAACATGTCAACATGAATATATAACTTAGGTTTTCTGCTCATTCTACTCAATTCTGCCCGATTTTGTAAAATTCACCATAATTTCTATTCAATTCAGTTGAACCTAAATTTTGAATATGTTATAGATCTATGTGTCTAGTTTCCAACCCTTTTAGTCCCATCTCATTTTGATTTATGTAGTTCAAGTTATTCAAAGTTTACTTCTGTCTGCCCTACAACTAACCAAAATTGCACTCTTAAAAGTAAAAATTCACTAAAAATAGAAAACTAAGTGAAATCATATGAAATTTATATCAAATTAAAGCTAATAGGACAAGCTTTCGAATGAAATAAGCTTCATCTCATTTGCATTAGTATATTTTGAGATATAAGCCCTGAAACTTGACCCTATTGGACTACCCTATTCCAGCCCAGTTTGAACTTAAGTCAATGTCATTGATATGCTGGGAACAAATGACAATGAATATGACTCTAAAATTTTTATGAGATATTTCCTTACATGTTAGCTTTCAAACAGCGTTAGTTGCAGTCAATTTAGAGCTGTATAGGGCGAGTTACACCCTTCTCAACTCATACTGCCCAGATGAGAATCCAGATTTCTAGGTCAAACTTCAAAAATTCATAACTAATTCTATACTAATCCAATGGTCTTATATTTTATATGTATAGAAATTTCTAAATGTCTAGTTTCATATAAAAATAGATTCATCAAATTTAAACTGCTGTAGGTGGAGCCGTACACTCTGCTGTATGGACCATCAAGGGGAAAACCCTACCAGCTTCTTAGATTCTTCTTAAATTCATGTTTTCCTTAAAACTATCCATCCAATCTTCAATTCAAACTCACATATACATCTTAAACCAACCTTAATTCATCATCCCCATCCATCATAACATCAGAATCATGGGTGAATAAGGGACCCTAACTAGCCCCAATTCAAAGAAAAGAAGAAGTTAAGATTCCTACCTTGGTGATGTGAAATCTTGGTGGAACTTGATCTTGGAGTGAAGTTGATGGTTGGAGCTTGAGCTTGGGGATGAGAGGAAGTGGAAGAAGATGAAGGAAAGTGGGAAAATGAGGCTGGTTGTGTGGAAGCCGAAATATACAAGAAGAGAAGGAAAGAAAAGGTGAAGAT
The DNA here is from genome assembly GCA_031439585.1 of Pterocarpus macrocarpus. NCBI lineage: Eukaryota > Viridiplantae > Streptophyta > Magnoliopsida > Fabales > Fabaceae > Pterocarpus > Pterocarpus macrocarpus. Next base: position 31,693,622 of record CM062520.1, read on the forward strand.
TTTTGAAGCAACTTCTCTTTGATTGGTGGACTTCACTTTACTTTCCAATTTAGCTTGGCTTCCCATCCTTCAATGGTTGATCAAGGCGCCACATGAAGGGGTGGTTTGGCTAAATCTTAGCCATTCATCCTAGGGTTCTCATAGTATAATTTCTACTGGATCGGTTCCAACAGTTTAAAATACCGAAATCTTATCGATTTCTTTTAAATCGGTAAGCCGGTTTTAGAAAAATCCTATGAGGTTTCCTATGGTTCTAATCTAATTCCATCAAGTCTAATCTTTCTAAATCACACTCAATTGGCTTTAATTAAATGCTTAATCGAATCCTAATTAATCCCAATTATCCGATGAAAACCAAAAAACTCGGTTAGTAACGATAAAGTTTTTCGGACGTTACACTCTTCACTCACTTGGCAGCCAATTGGCGCCATCTATAGGGGTAGAAGCGACTCACTTTTCAGCCACTCAAACTAGTGGTGTTAGTTTGAAATTCTACTGATTTGGTTCTTGCGGTTTAAAATATCGAATCTTCGCCGATTTTCTCCAAATCGGAAAAACTTTACTAAATGACTTTGAGAGAATTTCTATATCTTTATCCTAATTGTTCCTAAGCCTCATCTCTCTAATTAATATCTAATTAACTCGTAATTAATATTTAATTAACTCCTAATTGCCCTTACATAACTATTGAAACCGAATAAATAGATTAACGGCATAAATTAGACATTTTCACAAATTCGGAGCCTTTTTGTTTTCTATTTTCTATAACTAATGACATTTCCATAATTTTGAGCAAGTCCAGGGGTACCCCACGTCATTTCACACCAGACTGTCTCCATGGTCTAATCGGCAGAGATTTAAACTTCTACGGTTTTATCACGTGATTCTACTCTGTTTAAAATCTCATTCTGCTAATTCTACAGATGTGGGGATATAAAGGTCATTTTATAAAAAGTTCTAGGGTTATTGTGAAAATAATTCTTTGGGGTCAAAATATAATTTCTAAAAATTCTAGGCATCACTCCAATTAACAAAAGTTTACAGGGGCACTTTGTCATTTCTTAATTTTTAACATATGGCAATGCCATATTTTCAACTGCAGTGTTACACTACCCTATAATTTTGAGTGTGAGGATCATCATGGCATAGCGCTGCCTGAGAAATTCTCACACTGCCTAGGGGAAATAATTCAAAGTTTCCGTTACGTTCTGTTCACGAAAGTAGGGATGTTACAGTGAACAAAATTTTTTTACCCCAATTGACAATTATTGTGAACCGGCGGAAGTATTTTTTTGGGTAGAGGCCCAAGAATTAACTGTTGTTTGCTCTTTTCCTAGCTAATTTAGCACATGGCACATTCCACTAGTAGTGTTATAACATGTTGATGACAGCCATTTATTGATACATGGAATATTAATCAATGGGTTTTATTAACCTGTACTCTTAGGGTGCAGGTTAAGGAATACCAAATAGTAACTATCAAATGAAAAGTAAAATTATTTAATGTCTTGAAAAATTCAAAAAACATTTATATTTTCTTCTTTAAGTAATTAATGAAGAGCAATAAATGTTATTTTTATTCCTTAATCTGTGATCTAAGGACCCATGTCAACAAAACCTTTAATAAAATTCTGAAGTGATATTAAAACTTCCCCATGACTCTATTGTGGTAAAATCAATGAGTTGTAGATTACATGCAATTTTCATTTAGAAAAGCAGAAACTTGTTCCAGCCTCTTGAATTATGGCTGACTTTAGTAATCTAACCAGACTTTGCCTTGATATAAATTGAAATCATATGCAGCAGACAATGTCCAGATTCTTATTATCTTTTACTTTTTAATTCATGAATCATGATTCCATAGGTGCATAAGACATTTACAGAAACAGGCAACACAAAATGGTGTAGAACTGGCTGATGATGAATATATATTACATGTGGAGGGAACAGCAAGCTCTCAGAGGGTAGTTTGCCACATTGGACAAACAAGTTGGGCTGGTATGTAATTTGATTTGTCCCATTGAAATCTAGTAAAATAGCTTATTCTAACTTATTCATATTAAATGTGAATGCTTATTTTCCTAAGTCAAACTTCCTTTTTATTGCCAGGTAGGCTTACACTGAGCAATTATGCTCTTTACTTTGAGGCCTTAGGGGTTAGGCGCCGACTTCTGTACTCTTCGCTGGTCAAGGTGCTTAGTGCACCTTGCAATCTGATGGTGAGATTATGAGGTGTATCGATGTACTAATCACTTATGATGCATTGTAGTAATATCTAATTTTAAGAAAATTTAAAAATATAATTAAATATATTTTAAAAATTAATTATTATATATTGATAATATAAAATTATACTGGCAGTATAAAATAATTTTATACTATCATTATAATAAAAAAATTTTATCAATATAATTTTACTCTGTCAGTGTAATTTTATACTGACAGAGTATAAAATAATTTTACACTGTCATTATAATCAAAAAATTTTATCAGTATAATTTTACTCTGTCAATATAATTTTATACTAACAGTGTAAAATTATTTTATACTGTCAGTGTAATTTTACACTATTAATGTATAAAAATTAATTTTTAAAAATTATAAAAATTTTATCAGTATAATTTTACTCTATTAATATAATTTTATACTGTCTATCAGTATAATATTACATTGATAATATAAAATTATTTTATATTATCAGTATAATTTTATATTATTAGTGTATAAAAATTAATTTTTAAAATATATTTAATTATATTTTTTAATTTTTTTAAATTAATATATTCTTATAATGCATCATGGTGAATTGGTATATCGATACACCTCTACAAATCTATCCGATGCTACATACAAGGTGCACTAAGCACCTTGATCAAGTCAAAGTCGGCGCCTAGGGGTTATACAGTACGCAGATGCTTTCAAAATAGTGCTTTTTAAGGACATTGAACAGACTGTCAAACCAGCTGCCACAGGTCCCTGGGGAGCTCCACTTTTCGATAAGGCTATAGTTTACAATTCACCTGATTTGTAAGGAAACTAGCATTTTTTTTATCATCATCCATAACTATTTTGGAGCTATGCGCGGTCACATACATTAAAATATTAGGGAAGAATAGAAGATGCATAAAGTATATGCAAATGCTATACATAATACATTTTTGTTTAAAGAAAACACTTGGTTTTCTAATAATTTAGCAACACAGCTGCTAAAGTCCTGGATTCGATCTCTGACCGCAAAGCTCTACCAGAAATATCATTTGCTTCCCTAAGGACCATAAATGGAATAATATTCCTGATGTGTACCACATGATCTTGAAAAATCTCAAATCAATAGCTTTAGGGCAGTTAATAAAATTCTGTGCAGCTTCTTGAGTGTTATTGCTAATTTCTTTACGGCTACAACGTCCTGTTTCATCTTTATCTCTAGCTTCTTGAGTACTATTTAATTTCATATGACTACAAAAATCCTGTTTAATTTTGATTTTAGTGTTGTTCATACCACCTTAATGGCATATAAAACTAGCAGTATAAATAATCTCGACACTCACTAATATGAATCTTGTTTTGTTCAAATTTTCTAGATCAGAAGAAATTGTATTGGAGTTTCCAGAGCTTACAAGTTCTACCAGACGTGACCATTGGCTTGCGCTGATAAAGGAAATTATGCTTCTCCACCAGTTTTTATTGAAGTTCAATATAAAATGTCCAATACAAAAGTGGGAGATGCATGCAAGGACAATCCTAGGGATCATTAGGCTGCATGCAGCAACAGAAATGCTAAGAATATCACCTCCCGTCCCAACAAAATTCTTAATATTTTCCTTATATAATGAAATTGCAAAGGGAGATTATGTGCTAGAAGAGCTTGCTGAGAGCCTCAATAAGGTCAATAGCGGACACCCATGTAGTGCAAGTTCGATTCTTAGGAGTATGAACATCTCTAGGCCCATAATTTCTAATGCAGTACTGTTAGAAGAGGCTAGTCAAGCAAATGAAAGCGTTGTTCATTCACATGATAGTCCCTCATCATTGGAGACTGCTATCAAACAAGCAAGGGAGGAAGAAAAGGAAACTCTTATTGCTAAAGCTACCACTGAAGAATTAAAAGAGGAAGGAGTCATTGACAGTGTTATAGTTCTAATGGTAAGGATTTAATTTAAAACTAAATGAGGAATGTCATAAATTTGGGAATTTTATCAGCTTCTGTGAGCATTGATTTATGGCACATGCTTTTTTACAAAATTAAATTGTTGCCTTGTAGCAGAAGAAGGAATTAACTATATACACTTTATTTTCATTTTGTTTCTTTCTTTGGGGATAGGGGAGGTTCAAGGTCAAATAATGGATAATAATACTTTGATCAATTGTTTTAAAACTTTCCTTTCTATTTATTACGGCTTTTGAGAATCATTTTGCATAATTTTTCCTTTAGTGGAAAGAAAACATGACATGTATGTGGAGTTAAAAGACGTAAACCTTTGTTTACTTTGATATTATTGTATAGGAACTGCTAAAGCCACTTAGAAGTGTGATGCCTTGGTTTCAAGAAATCTTCTCCTGGGAAAGGCCAATAACTACTCTTGCCGTTCTTGTTGCATCTCTGATAACGACCTATATGTAAGTTCTATTTTATTATATTTATTATTATTATTATTGGCTAATCTTCCGGTGATATTGTATCATGTGCTTAAGTTTTTTGTCCATGAATCAGCTTTGTTAAACGGTAAATTACGTGACATCACCTATACAATGCAGGGAATGGATTGGCAAGGCAATTGCAGTCTGTTTGATATGGGTGATAGTAAAGATACTTGAGGCAAGGAAAAACAGAATTAATGAGAAATGCAATGAGATAGTAATTTGTACAGCCTCTGAGCAGTCCACAGTGGAGAGCATTGTGTCAGCCCAGCAAGGATTGTACACTGTTCATGATATCATGCAGATAGCAAACATAACAATGCTCAAGATCTGGTCAATACTTATTGCCAATGCTGATAAGGTACAATTTTTTGTTTTTTTCTTCGGTTAGATAATTCACTTTTATAATTCAGAGGAATAAGTTGTCTTTGCACAGTTACGAGGGTCTTGGTGAAGATTGATTCTCAACATAGAAGAATGTGTTTGTTTTTCAAATGACGTGTCAAGTAGAACCTATTTTTGTTGATCGCTAGTTCATCAACCACAAGTTTCCAAATAGGATCCAGTGTTAATGAGATCTGCTTGGGAGGATCCTAGTAATGAATCGCTTTACCTTCCCATAAAGAATATCAGACTGTCTGTATATCATGTTTGGGCTTGGATTATTATGATGGCAATAGTTTATGACACTCTTCTATGAATCATTGATATTCTGTTTAGTGATATCCCTCTGTGTGTTTGTCACTTGAAAGAGTTTGGGTTGTCCAAAAATTTGTCTTCCCCATTTTTTGTTTTTCGCTGGGGGATTACGAGACTGTAGGCAAGGCAAAGGAGTGCTGGTACATGTTTGTAGATGAAAGCTGTACGGGGTTCGAGATCACTGAAGTTTTAATTCTTCTGTGATCTTTCTTGACAAAGTGGATCTTGCCATTCTTTTAGACATGTACAGATAAACAAAAACAAAGAATTATAATTAACTTTGTGGCAGATATTATATTAGGAAAAAATGAAAAATATAAAATCGAGAGGCTGCATTAATAAGATTTAGTTCTGCTAGATTGCCATGTCTTAGCGTCTTCCTTCTAAGCATTTATAATTCCATATGTGTTACGAGCATAAATCCTTGAGAGAACTATACCTCAAAAGCTCAAATCGTTTTATAGCCTAATTCCTTATAAGGCCTCCTTTCAAACACTCTGACGCGACTCATAATATTGCCACCCCTTTCGAAAGCCGGTGTTCTAACGGCTACACTCTACAATACTTCACTCAACAAGACTTCACTCTAGCGACGCTTCACTGATCACTGGCCACTCTTTCGTCAGGAAGAACCCTCAGCAGGTAGCCCTTTCCGGTTGGGCCGCTCTCAATGAAAGCACCATTTATTACGAGCATAAATCCTTGAGAGAACCACACCCCAAAACCTACTATCGTTTTAGAACCCAAGTCCTTATAAGGCCTCCATTTCAAGGTCACCTCCCCGATGTGATACTCGTAACAATATGACATTACTTCCAAATTCCAATTCCATACAACTTCACTTCCAAATTCCTGTAATTACCAAATTGGCCATGGATTTGCTAAGGAGCTTTCTGTGGCTAATCTCATAAATTCTTGTAATCCCTCTCGAAGTATTGAAAGTGCTATGTAGTGTGGCATGTGGCTTTCTTTATTAATTCAGTATGCTCTGGGTGGCATAAATTACATTTTTTTTCTTTTCTTTTTCTCAACTTGGTTTTACTATTAACATGAGTCCTGGTTCCTTTGGCAGCATGCAAGTACGGTGATGGTGGCAATGAGTGGGTTAGCAGTCTTATTTGCAGTAGTTCCATTCAAGTTCATCCTAATGGGTGTCATCCTGCAAAGATTTATCGTGACATCCAAGATGGGGAAATCTTCTGGAACAGGGAACAGACGGTTGGTGCGACTCCGTTCCAGTCATTCCTATTCGGGTAGTAGACAACGTCGCTGACACTCATTAATAGTTAGTTTCACTGATGATACATGTACAGATATCGAGCTGCAGCAATGAACGCTGTGGTTTGATTGCATATCAATAACATTTTGCATATATGAGAATGATAGAACACGTGGACAATCCTTGGACGGGAAGAACATGCAAGAGATATGAATCTCGTGATGTTCTGTTGATGAGAAAACGTTGTCAAGGGAATCTTACGTATTTTGGGTAAAGCGACTTATTCTTGAATGGATACCAGCACCCAAGAAGATAGCTCTCATGTGAAGCATCGAGAGCATGAAAAGGTGATTGAAACTTGGCTAAGAAATGTCTCATGTGCTTGAAGTCGGCTACGAAAAATTGATTCTTGATATTAGACAACTTGTCCAATGTAAGACCGGCGTAACATTGATCGACTGCAACCTCGCAAAGTAATTGGCACATATAAAGAAACCTAGAATAGATGCCAAGCTCATGGTTCGAAAAGACGAATAGACAGTCATTATCCCTGGGGCAGGTAGGCTTTATTTTAGCATCTGTAGTTTCACGAGATGCTTACCCGGTTGCTGTGGAAATAATGATCTAAAATCACAATGCTAATCTCGAAAGTACCATCTTTGGCGAAGGACTTCACGTGAAGCGGAAAATTATTAGCTTTCTTATCTATACAATAGTTAAAATTGATTTTCTCGTCCTTATAATTTTATTAACTTTTAAATATATCTTTAAAGTTTAACTGATATATATTAACAGTGTAAAATAGTTTTATATTGGCAACCAATAAAAATCTTGAAAAATGAAAAATTATGATGGGTCTCTTATTATAATGGGTGGTTATTTATATGAGTTGACGTTTTTTATTATTTTTATTAATTGATAGTGTAAAAGTATTTTACACTATCTTCTAATTTGTCGGCAAGAATTCAGATGTTTCTATTAAATACTCATATTTGAACATTTTTTTGAACTAAATCATATTTGTTAACTTTTAATACAATAAAGGGATGTTATGGGTCCCTTTGGTTTATAGCGTGGGGTCAAAAGATCTTTTATTGGTATGAAAATAAAAATACATAATAATTAATGTGTTTAGGTGTATATAGCCCTTTTCTCAAACTTATTTTCAAAATTTCAGAAGATTTTTTGGAATAAGCTTCATTGAAATTATTTTTTATTCTTATATCAATAACTAAAAATAATTTTACTTTATCCTATCTAAACAAAAATAATTCTTTTAAACTTATTTTTGATATATTCAAATTAAATAAAAATTAATTCTTTTAAAAGTAATTCTTCTAAATATAATTTCTTTAAAATCTATTTTTTCAAAAGTTAAAGCAAATATACTCTTTAACAATGGATTTAATTTATATGCACTGATAGTATAAAAAAAATTTATACAGACATTCAATTATGTATTGTCATATTAGTAAAAGTGTTTAATTTAACTACTCATTCCTTTAAAAATCTTATAAATATAAGTATTTAATTTAATGGTAGTATTTTTTACACTATCAGTATATACCAATTAAACTCTTTAACAATTCAAATAAATTACAAATTACAAAGGCATATCAGGTCTATTTGATTAAGATTTTAGGAAAATATTTATTCAGAAGCAGAGTAGAAGTAAAAATAAAAAATTATTTTGTGTTTGAATGTAATTATATAAGTATTTTTTATCAAAACTAGAAGTATTTAGAGTATTTGGATATGTTAAATATAGAAGTATTTTTTCTTATAAAATTATAATTAAAGATATGAAGAGAGAGAGAGAGGGGGGCCTATTTGGTTATGATTATAGAAAAAATACTTCTTCAGATGTAAAAGTAGAAGTAGAAGTAAAAGTAAAAATATAAGTAGAAATTATTTTGTATTTGAATATAATTGTATTGAGTATTTTTTTTATCAAGATTAGAAGATGTTAAACTATTTGGATGTGATAAATATAAAATACTTTTTCTTATAAAATTACAATTAAAGAGAGAGAAAACGAGAGCAAAATGGGAGTGATATTTTTAAATAGTCTTAAGAATAAAATTGTAATAGAGTGAAAAGATAATGATTTTTAAATTTGATGAATAATATTCTCTCTCCTATACTATCTTTATTTTTGAAAAAATTAGTTTCCTATTTGCTACTAAAAAGAAAAAGAAAATTTGATTATTTAAAAGTAGTTCCTTGTTTGCTATTTTAACAAAAAAGATATTATTATTTTCTATTTTTTATTTTTTTAAAAAGTATAAATAAATAATATTAAAAAATTTTAAGTAATTTTTTAAAAAAATTTTGATAATTTTTTTTTTTGTTTTGGCCAGAAACACAAACAAACGTAATCATTTAACAAATAATGCAATTGAATAAATCTTATAGTTTATCCGAATTTGTAAATTGGTTCTCATAACTTTCTGAATCCTAACGATTTTTTTTTTCCTGCCAAAATGCTAGTGGTTGTTTGTAAGCATAGATTTCTTTTTAAAAAAATTAAGTTATAAAGATCTAATTACAAACTTTTAGATTAGACAGATTTATTTAAAAAAATTAATAAAATTATTGAAATTAACATATTAATTTAACTTAAAATTAATTACATGCACACTCCAATTAATTTTACATTGTTGGGCTGCTAGTGTTATCAAGCGGCGGGCAAACTTAAACGTAGCAATTAAGGATTTCTGCATCATAATCCAAGTCCTGAAGAAAGTTAGGTGTTGAAATTTTGAAGTGTTCACAGCACGTGCAATGATTCCCAAACGCATACATTTCGGATTCACCGAGGGTATGATGTCGGCAAGTTTGCACCCGTCCAAGCGTCAAGCACTGGGAAACGAATAGAATAAAGAACACTTTCCGCCTTTTCTATACTTTTAAAATATTCGTTAATCTGAAAAAGTTTAAATAGAAAGATGACTCACAGCTTTGGATAAAATAGTGCAAGCAAATTCTTAGCATATATGCACAGTGCAAGTAAAATATCTTTTCTGCGCCATGCTGGTCGGTGTGGTCGCCCTCAGCATGCGCCTTGTTCTGTGCTTCAAAGTTCATAGCGGTCGGGAAAAAAAAAAAATTCATAAAACATTGGATTTTCATTTGTGAGAAGATATGATCATCTTTAGAGTCTTCCACGTTTAGTTTTTACTGTTAATTTGTTTGACGTGCAAGCACTTAGATAGAAGATCGGCAACTGATTTGATTAAAGATCAAATTACTCAGATTAAAATTAAGGTAAATTTTTATTCATGTCATTTATGTTTTATAAAGATTTTGATTTAGTATGAATTTTTTTTGATAATTTTATTCATATCCCTAATATTTTTAAAATATTTTAATTTTATTTTTTTTATAAACAACATTCAAATTATAAATAAAAAAAATTGATATAGGGGTCAGATTATCTACTACTTATTTATCTGAGATGATATATTTATCACATCATTTTTCACATTTTTTTTTGTAAGATATAAAAAGTTTTTCTCTCTAATATAAATCCTCTGTAACATTTAATTAATTTTTTTCTATTAAAATTCATACTTGAAGCTTTCTTAGAGAATTGAAGGTGAATGATCTCTATTAATAGTATTTGGACATCACTTATATTATAACTTGACCTCCATATAAGCTTTTTTTATTTATAATTTGGATGTCATTTATAAAAGGACATAATTAAAACATTTTTGGGACTAAATCAAAATCTTTGTAAATCATAAAAGACATAAATAAAGGTTTTTCCTCAAAATTATACTCTCAAACTATTAACGTTAACACTAAACAATAAACACTTTAACTACCTACAAGGTTATTGGCATATTTGGTTTTTTCTATACAAATATTTATAAGATTGGCTTAAATATGTTTTGGTTGCTATAAATATAATGGATTTTTAAGTTTTGAATCCTCTAAAATTTTTTCTTTAATTTTTTATCAAACTTTTCATAAATATCTTATTTTAATCCTTGTTGTTAAGAGACTTCTTACCACATTACCATTTTATTTTTCACTCTTTTTTTTTCAATAGGTAAACGGTGCTCAAAACTCTCAAGGGAAAGAGGGGCAAAGTCACAATAAGAACAATACTAGACACCATCAAACAATCTAAAAACACATGGGAGAAATTAGATTAAACACAAATGGGGAATTTTGGAAATTGGGGGCAGAAACTAGAGACAAAGGGAATGATGTGTTGGGACCTGTGACCATGGAACAAGGGTGAAGGCAAGCCTAAATTGGATTTTCGTTAGTCATATTATCACTTAATAGAAGTTTCTTAACTACAGATACTAAAATAGAGACGTTTTCAAAAAATTTAAACCGAAATCAAAAAAGAAAATTTAGAAAGACTAAAATCAAAATCCTAATATTCATAAGGACTAAAAACATATTTAACTTTTTAAAGTTTAACTTAGTATATCATTAATAATTTTTTCACTATTATGTAATAATATCTTGAATAAATTATAAAAAAATAATTTAAAAATTTAACATTTACAATGTGTCAATATACTATTGATATTGTAAAAAAATATTGATAGTATAAAAAAAACTTTTAAAACAAATTTATTTTAATATGAGAAAGTAAGAATATTCTCACTCTTAAATTATTAAGTGTGTAATAATTATAATGTTTAATTGGCCTAGAGATGTACACTTTCCTCTACAAATTTCTTATTTCCTACTTTTTTATACTAGAGATCCAAGTGTTAGTTTCTAAGAATTTTACTATATCTATAGAGGTTGTGCTATGATATTACTTTCTTAGTTGGGATTTAGTGGATTTCGAATATTAATAATTAAAAAAAAACATACTTATAATATTTATAGCAAATATATAACTTAATTATTAATAATAACATGAGTTGATTTTATTTTATTTGTTTCTAATAACATAAATTTATAATTTTTATATTGGTAATTACTCATGTAATTTTGTAAAGAATAGTGATTAAATATAAAATATCTTAAAGTGCTAGTTGTAAGGCTTAAAACTCTCGTACTGTTGGTAAGATTCGCTTCGAGTAACATTCCAATTTTTTGGCAATTAGTCATTGTTGGCTTATAGACACCGACAAAGTGTTGATTTGAGTGAAAAAAATTCGAGTCTTTGAGAATAAAGTTCTAGTTTTGATCGCAAGATTTATATATATGAAAAAAAATATTATTGAAAGGGGTTTTTATTTAAATATCTGATTATATTTTGAATAATTAATCTCTCACTTATTAAATAAGAAGATATTTTGAGAAATTAAAAAAATATTTTCTATGATTAAAATTTATAGATGTAATCTAATATTTGCAATATATGAAAATTGTGTTAATAAAATTTTTAGAAAGGTTATTTTAACTTAAGTTAACATATTCTCATGAAAACCTTAATTATATAATTTTTACTTTTTATCTTCTTTATTTTAAATTTTTATTAATAATAATTCTGCCACAATTCAACTTTAATTATATTCTGAAAATTTTTATTCAATTTTAAATAATTTTTTTTAGAAAAATTGCATATAAGGTCGTCTATGAAATGAGAATTCGATTTAAATTTTTGATAGCATAATTTAATTCGGTATTGATAACTCATTCAATAAGTAAACAAGATTGGATATAGTTGTGAGATTTATTTCAAGTGCAAGTATATTAAAATTAATTTTTAAAAAAATTAATAGTTTTTTCTACATCTGAAATAAACTCAAATTAATATGTTTAAAATCAAATAATTAATAAAAAATTTAATTTAAATATATTGATATTATAAAATAGTTTTACACTGTTAGCCAATAGAAATAGTGGAAAGTGCCAATTCATACAAATAATCACCCATTATAATGAGAGACCCATCATAATTTCTCACTTTCCTTTATTTTTATTGACTGATAGTGCATACCAATTAAATTCATTAATAAATACAAATTTAAATTAATGAAAATCCTTATATATTTGGAAACTTGGTAATTAATAATTGATAATATATAGTGTCATTAATTGTTTCTTATAATAGCTTTATTACATTTGATAATAATTAATAATTAATAGTAAATAAGGCGATTAATTTCTTTTCACATCCAGAATCTTACAAGTTTGGGTTGAAATGTTAAGAGTTTACTATGTTAAACAATACTTCTTTTTCTCAAAAAATGGTATCCGGAAATTAATAACTCCGCGTACACGGAATCCGGTCATTTCGTAATTTCAGCGAAAATGGTGATAATCTTCTCATATTATCCTCAATTCTAGGCCTATAAATAGCCTTGAATCACAACTTTTGTGCTTCACATCAGATCAAAAACAAAGACAAAAGCAAAAGCCAAGCAAGAAAAAAATAATCAGAGACAATGTCAGGGATCATCCACAAGATTGAGGAGACCCTCCATGTGGGAGGGCACAAGAAAGAGGAGCACAAAGGAGAACACCATGGTGAGCACAAAGGGGAACACAAAGGGAAGCACCATGAGCACAAAGGAGAGCACCATGGGGAGCACAAGGAGGGCATTGTGGACAAGATCAAGGACAAGGTACATGGTGACCATGACAAGGGAGAGAAGAAGAAGAAGAAGAAGAAGGACAAGAAGAAGCACGAGCACGAGCATGGCCATGACAGCAGCAGCAGCGACAGTGATTAGACCTTCTACTGCTACCCTTCTTGTGTTAAGGTAATGTTTGTTTTTTCTCTTTAAACTTCATTTTATCAAAATCATTTGTGATCATCATCATCATCATCATCACCATCACCATCGATCTTTACATTATTGGTCAATTAATGGTTTAATTTTCTTTTTGACTTTTGAGAACAACAGGACAAAAGTCTTTGGCTCTACGTTTGGGATCTAACTTTTAGAATAGACTAGTTTTGTTGTTTTTTCTCATTATTTAGGCAGAATACTATCTTATTACTATGGGATTATTCTATCTAATTCCCTTTCCTAAAACAGAAAAGAAGGAAGGAAATTGATAATTTGATCGATATACGTGTGAATGTGTGTGATAAGGATCCTATGTAATTTTTCTGAGATTGAGGAAAATGTAATTCTTTAATTTTTTTTTTTCTCTTTAGTTGAACGATTTCTAAATATAAGATGAATAACTACAGAAGTTACAGTTCATCATATCCCTGTTGGGTAAAAGTGTAAAACAGATTTGCAGTTCATTCTAATCTACCTGCTCCCACGTTTTGGTCCGTAATTTTTTTTTTTTAAATATTGAGATAAGGACTAACGTTTGTTTTGTTTTATTTTTTTTTTTCTTCAGCCTGTAGCAGATGTACGGGACTATGGCAGTGAGGAGCCTGAGGGCCAAGTCCTACAGTTTCTTTCTTGTAATGTAATGCACTAGAATAATGATTAAGACATGAATTATGTTTGTTTCTGCCTTTTAATTTATATCGTAAGTGTATAACCTCACTGCTTTGGTTTCGGTTGGTTGTATATTAGCTTAAAGAAATAAATGAAGATTTTAATTATTAGTGAGATCTTGCGTTCATAAAAATATTACTAGTGAGATCTTTCTGACAATCATATTGCTTCTTAATTGAGTTACATAAATGAAACCAGCTTGCGGTTATTTTAATCTGGATTGAAACAAAAACTGGGCTTTATTGACATCCAAATAACAAAAACAAGCCTTCAAACAAAATGGCATCTTCGACCTAAAAATGAAATAAATAAATAAATAAAACACAAACTTGGCCTTGGCCGTGGAAGAGGTATAACACCCTGCTGAGTAATCATTAAATTGTCCTTCTTAATTAATACCTAATTTAATAATTAACTAGTAAGAGTTATTTTCACTTTTCCTCGTTTTTTTTTTTCTTTTTTACTTAGTTTGCTTGTTCGTGCTTTTTTACATGGGATAAATCAAAATAGATGTGGTAATTAACGAAAGGCACATATATATAAAACATCTCGGAGCACTGTGCGTCTGATTTACACTTTTAATTGTCTTATTTTGTTGCATGCGAGAGATACACTTAACTAGGGTGGAAATATGGATATTAGGGTTTAGAATATTTAACTTTTCAATGTAAAAAATTTTATGAAAAATTATTAGTAATGTCATGCTAATTTATGAAAAATCGCTTTGATTTCGGTATTTTGTAATACAAGAACTGGGTTAATAAAACCTTATATTGTAGGATCACATAAATACTAGTTAAAACCCTAATTTAGGTGGCTAAATTAAGCCACAACCCCCTTTAGACTGGCGTAATTTCAGCCACAAAAAAAGATAGTTAAGTGAAATTCAAACTTTGAGAAAATTCCACCAATCACCACCTTGTGTCATGATGCATTTCAAACCAAAATTTCCCAATTCCTCCGTCATATTTTTCGGCCCCAAATTGACCTCTCTTACTCTCATTTCTTTCTCAACTTTACTCCTCTATCTTCGCTTCTTCATCCTACCCAAATTTTCTTCACCTAGGGCTCACTCCTTACTTACTCAAACTTGGAATTTAGTTAGGATTCTTGAGTTTTGCTTGATATTAGAGTTAGGTGGTGACACACACTGTCACAATGCACTCAAATAGATTAGGTTTTGAACAAAAGAATGTAGTAATAGGTGCAAACCTAGATTGTTTCCCAAGAAATTACTTTAAATTTCGTGAATACATTAGGATAATCAAGGTTGGAGGGGTTTTATTAATAAGAATTCAAAAATCTAATTAAAAACAAAATCAAGAACAGTTGTAGAAAAATCACTTGACTAAGGATCAACTTAGGAAATTCTTTCACATCAATTAGGATTTGTCATAGATTCACAAGAAGGCTTTCGAATTCAGTTCCATTCCGTTAATTTCAAATTAAACACAAGAAGATCTTCAAGTATTTAATTCAATTTTAACCTAATTTCCAAATCTGAGATTAGCCTCTATTTAAACCTAATTCAATTCAAATTAATCAATCCAAATCTAATTAGGATTCAATTTTGAAACAAAGAATTCTATTCTAATTAGAATAGCTTCATCAAGCATTGATCAATGCTTGAGAGAGAAAAATGAAAAATCAGAATTGTAGAGAGAAAGAGAAGAATAGAAATTGATTCAATTAAATACTAAACCTCAGAATCCATGCATTGAGTGATGAATCTCTTAAGCTGAAAGAAGATTCAGCCTTCCATCTCCATGGACAAAAACCAAAAACGTAGAGAAAAATATATAGAAGAAAAAGAAGTCATGAAAACTTTCTCTCTAAGAAACCTAAACTCCTCAAATTTTCATCCCCTAAATCCCCCTCATCAATTACTTATATCATAGTGTTTTCAGAAAACTCTAAAACCTCCCAAGAGAGCCAAGCCCATAAAAAACAAATAGGCTCAAGAAGTACTCAATTCTGGGCTCAATTGACATAGTTTTGGCCCATTTACTATAGCCTCTTTGTAACAAAAATTATGTCCAAAATCTGATAGATTTTGGTCTTGAGGTCTTTAGCAAAGTTGTAGGATTTTTTGTTATCTTTCCCACAAGCTAAAGATTGCTCAATTCCGATATTTGTAGGTCAAGATATGGGTTTGTAGAAGATAGAAAGGTCGAAATAAGTATGAAATCCGAAAATTAGCACTCATTTATGCAAGTTCTCAATGAAGGTCAATGTCATCAAATTCATTTATTTGCATCAATTAAAGCACAATTTTGATGTAAACAAGCTAGGAATGACACTAGAATAATATGAATGCTCTATTAGGTGGCTGATTAGGGTTTTTGTATTTCTCCTTATTATGATATTGTATGATGATTTTATGACTTGTTTCAATTGATTGGACATGAAAATTCTTGGTTGGGTTGGAAGATTGATCAAAAACTCAAAGGAGAACTCAAATAGGATAGTTGAAATTCCAAACCCTAGGACTTGCCCGTACTATGTATGGTATGTTTTTAGGTCAAAAATTTATGAAATTGTTTTTACATGAAACTAGATATTTAGGCTTTTCCAACCATATAAATTATAAACTGATTGGACTTGAAATGAGAAAGTTATAAATTTTTGAAATAAACCCTTGAATCTTGTCCACTATTCTGACTAGTATGGGTTGTGAAGGGCATAACTTGCACTATATAATTTCAAATTGAGTGCAACTAATTTTATTAGAAAGCTAACACATAGATGTTCTTGCCATAAGAATTCCAGACTCATATCTTAAGTACATTGCTCCAAAAAATTCTTCAAATTTGCTCTATGTCATGTTTGGGTTGAAATAAGGCAGACCTTTTAGCCTAATTTGAGAGTTTATAATTTAGACTCAACTTATCCATTTGAAATGAAACTTGTAGGAAATGAAAGATGATTCAATTAGCTTCACTTAGACATAAATTTTGATAAAATTAATTAAAATTGTATTTTTGGTTAATTTTTACATTTAAATGCTCAAATCTATCCAACAATAGGGTAGTTTTGAGTAAAATCTCAATAACTCAACTTATACTCATCAAAACTTAGTGGAACTAAAGAGAACTAAAAATAGACAAATAATGCCACAACATATTAAAATTTCAGATTTAAGATGAATTTATGGCACAATTTCTAAAATAGGGCAAATTTAGGAAATTGAAGTGTAAATGTCAATTTTAAGTACTTGAATACTCTTTGACCATGAATGTCCAAGGATTGAAATTTTGATGATGCAACTCTCTATTATATTGCTAAAATGTTAGTGTAATATTATGTTGATTCTGGTATTTTGACTGGTTAGCTAAAAATGTCTCTATTGCATTTTTGGGGAAACGTATTTTAAGCCATTATACTGTTGAATTTCCAGCAGAATATATATGAATGATGTATTGTAAGTTTAAATCCCTCAAGTAGGATTAGTGATAAGTACATGAGTTATGAGAAATATAAGGATTTCATATCACTTGGACCAGCCCTGAAATGAAATTAAGGGGAATAGATTAGTGGGAAAGTTGAGGACAGTAAACCCGACTTTCTCGTATAGGAACGAGCTCGATCTTGAGAAGCAGACTATTACTGACAAGTTATACGACCTAAAACTCCCAAGGGACCAAGTATAGATATTTATGAAATACAAGTTAAGAAAGATTAAGAGTCAAATGCATCTACATTTAAATTTCTATTTTACACTCACTTATGCATATTATGTAATTAATTATAGTCTAGTTTGAATTGCAAATTATTCTCTGTGATATTTATTCTGTTTATCATATGTGTTCTTTTCTATTTATTAATTCCTTAAGTAAAATGGAACTTTGCTTTAGGCCACTTTTTTTAATACTTATGAATTGAGACATTTACTTTACTGGTCACACTTTTTCGTAATTAAACTGAATTGAAGCAACTGAGAATTATTGCGATGTCAGTGTATACTAGATAGGGACTCCTACTGAGAATTTTCTAAATTCTCATCTTATTGTATGTTCGTATCATTCTCAGACGACGGTGATGGCGGTCATGATATTCTTCGCTGAGGTACCAGAATGGCATTGGCACTATGACCAGTTTATGGATTCATTGTATCTGATTGCTACCTCCCGAGTCCGCTTGTATATATTCTTTTAGCGTGTGTTTGATGTACCCGTGTTTAGTCCTCTTTTTGATCCTATTGCTCCTTTCTTAGGAGTTCCTCTATACATGACACACCCAAACCCTGTCCCGCCTTACCAGGCACAGCCACCCGCACCACCACCCCAGTATGTACCTTAGGGATCCTCTAAGAGTAATCTCTCAAAGATGATGGATTCCTTTTCTACTTCATCTTCAGCCCTTGACAACGGCCAGGCACCAAGTGACCTTGGATTTGCAAGCATTGTCCTGAATGGATTCGTCTTTTCAGATTCCAGCCAGGGGAGCTATCCGTCCCGAGAGACCATAGTTGTATAGAGTGGCCCTTTTTTAGCGTCTTTTATGACCTTGGGCCATAGACACAGTTTCTTGTATTTTATCATGTATTCATACTAGTTGAAATGTACTTCTAAGGGCCATATAGAGCTGATTTTCACATACATGGGCTGAGATCTTTTTGTTTAATAGTCCAACTTGATGTACTTCGTACTTATACATATGACTACATGAGATAATATTTATATATGTATATGCTTGATGATAAATCAAGTTTCTGCCTGTACCATTTATATTCCTATATATATATATTGAGATACGCCTATATGATATGTAACTTGACTAGGAGATAAGTACTACATAAATAAAACGGAACCGATAACCTACACTTAATTAAGATTAATTTCACCAAATTAAGAATCTAAAGGGAAAATAAACGAGGGTTGGTATTTCGTGACAAATTATGAGTATAATATTATGACTTAAGCATAATATTATATTTGGTGATCAAGTAACTGTTATGATCCATTATCCATGAACCCTAATTTCTGGTGTATGTTGGTTGTAATTCAATCAAGGAGAAATAAAAATCACAAAAAAGATGGAAGAGATAAGGAAAGAAATAGATTGAGGGCACCACAATCAGGGATGATTGATAAGCCAAGGGTGATTGCCACAAGAGCAATTGGAAACTCTTGATAAGACCTAGGGTTCCAAGCAAGAACCAAAGAGACACTTTTACTGAAAAAGTAATCTGATCTCAATTTGCCATAAACTTCCCTTCAAAAGGTGTTTACAAGGTTTATAAAAGAAACTAAACTTTAGCAAATGAGCTGCAACACTTAGCCCAAGATTGAAATCTAAACTTATTAAGAATGAGTAAAAGACTAAATAGCTAAAAACAAGTGACGGGCTATATGAAATTACGAGCCCAATTACATTATTACTAACTTAAAATTAACAAGCCCAAAGATATAACTAAGCTTGTTCAGCCACGTGAATGCAATAGACTAGTCTTGAGTCGTTATCTTCTTGAATGGGCTTTGCCTCAAACAAACTTGAAATCATTTGGCCCAAAGCTTCCTTAGCTCTCTTTGATTTGGATCTAGTTATTGGTCCACCAAGTCTTTCCAAAGGATCTCCTCCTTGCCTTTGCTTTCATGAGTCTACTTTATCTTCCTTGATCACATCATCCCCTCCTTCTTCAAGAGAATTCGTCCTCAAATTTAGCTCCTCATTACCTACATCAAATAAGGACAAGTCAGCAACATTAAAAGTAGCACTTATCCCATACTCACCAGGTAAGTCGATCTTGTAGGCATTGTCATTTATTCTCTCCAAGACTTGGAATGGTCCATCACCCCTAGGTTGGAGTTTGGATTTCCTTTGAGATGGAAACCTCTCCTTTCTCATGTGTACCCAAACCCAGTCACCGGGTTCAAATACAACCTTCTTTCTGCCCTTATTGGCTTGCTTTGCATAACTCTCCATTTTCTTCTCAATTTGGGCTTTTACTTGCTCATGCAGCTTCTTTACAAAGTCAGCCTTAGCCTGCGTATCTTTATGCTTAAAAACAAAAATGTTAGGCATAGGCAATAAATCAAAAGGAGTCAAGGGGTTAAATCCATACACTATCTCAAAAGGAGAACAATTAGTAGTGCTATGGATAGCCTTATTATATGCAAACTCTACATGAGGCAAACACTCTTCCCATGACTTAATATTTTCTTTATACTTGCCCTAAGGAGAGTAGAAAGAGTCCTATTAACTACCTCAGTTTGCCCATCAGTTTGGGGGTGACAAGTAGTTGAGAATAGCAATTTAGTACCAATCTTACCCCATAGTGTCCTCCAAAAGTGACTTAGGAACTTAGTGTCCCTGTCACTCACAATGCTCCTAGGTAATCCATGTAGCCTCACTACCTCTTTGAAAAACAAGTCAGCCACATGACAAGCATCATCCACCTTCTTGCAAGGTATGAAATGAGCCATCTTGGAGAACCTATCCATCACCACAAAAATGGAATCATTGCCATTCTTTGTCCAAGGCAGTCCTAAAACAAAGTCCATAGATAAATCAATCCAAGGAAAATCAGGAATTGGCAAAGGAGTATAGAGTCCATGAGGCATTACCTTTGACTTAGACTTCTTACAAACAATACATCTTTCACAAAATTTATGCACATCATGTTTCATGTGTGGCCAATAAAAATGTTCATGCAGCATGTCTAAAGTCTTTTGGACCCCAAAATGCCCCATTAAACCCCCCTCATGTGCCTCTCTCACAAGCAACTCTCTAATGGAACATTTAGGCACACATAACCTTTTCTCTTTAAACAAATAATCCTTATGCCTAAAGTACCCATTTTGGACAGCATGCACACAATTCTTATAAATTTGAGAAAATTTTGGATCATGCTCATACAATTCCTTTATATGCTCAAAACCAATAAATTTAGTTTCAAGAGTAGAGAACAGAGCATACCTTCTTGAAAGCGCATTAGCAACCACATTAGCCTTACCTTTCTTATGCTTGATCACATAGGGAAATTGCTCAAGGAACTCAACCCACTTGGCATGCCTCTTATTCAGCTTACCTTGTCCTTTTAAATATTTCAAGGACTCATGGTCACTATGAATCACAAATTCCTTGGGTAAAAGGTAATGCTACCATATTTGTAAGGCCCTTACTAATGCATACAACTCTTTATCATATGTGGGATAGTTAAGAATAGTACCATTTAATTTTTCACTAAAATAAGCAATTGGGTGCCTATCTTACATCAAAACAGCCCCTATTCCCACACCAAATGCATCACATTCAATCTCAAAAGATTTAGCAAAATTAGGCAATGCAAGTATAGGTGCATGAGTTAATTTATCTTTGAGGGCAGCAAAAGCTTGCTCTTGTTTTTCACCCCATTTAAATCCCACATGTCTTTTAATTACTTCATTCAAGGGTGCAGCCAATGTACTAAAATCTTTAACAAATCTCCTATAGAAACTAGCTAAACCATGAAAGCTTCTTACCTCACTAACATTCTTAGGAGTTGGCCACTCTTGAATAGCTTTCACCTTCTCTTGATCAACCTGCACACCTTGTGAGCTAACAACAAAACCAAGAAAAACCACATGATCTGTACA
This sequence comes from Pterocarpus macrocarpus, assembly GCA_031439585.1. NCBI lineage: Eukaryota > Viridiplantae > Streptophyta > Magnoliopsida > Fabales > Fabaceae > Pterocarpus > Pterocarpus macrocarpus. The sequence goes on from CM062520.1 coordinate 31,715,140, forward strand.
AAAAATACATTTTTCCATATTGGCATACAATTTCTCATGCCTAAGAGCTTCCAAAACACTCCTCAAATGCACATGATGATCATCATAGGATTTGCTATAAATCAAAATGTCATCAAAATAAACCACAACAAACTTTCCTAGGAATTCCCTTAACACATGATTCATCAATCTCATGAAGGTACTAGGAGCATTTATTAACCCAAAGGGCATGACCAACCATTCATACAATCCATATTTGGTTTTGAAAGCAGTTTTCCATTCATCCCCTTCTCTAATCCTAATATGATGATATCCGCTTTTAAGATCAATTTTAGAAAACACACAAGCACCATGCAATTCATCCAACATATCATCTAATCTAGGAATCGGATGTCTATACTTTACCGTGATGTTATTGATGGCTCTGCAATCAGTGCACATCCTCTAAGTTCCGTCTTTCTTAGGCACTAGAATGACTGGAACTGCACACGGACTTAAGCTTTCTTGCACCCACCCTTTTTGCATCAAGTCTTCAACTTGCTTTTGAATCTCCTTAGTCTCTTGAGGATTACTCCTATAGGCTGGCCTATTAGGCAATGAAGCTCCTGGAATGAGATCAATTTGATGTTCTATGCCTCGTAGAGGGGGTAGACCGTGAGGTACCTCCTTGGGAAAGACATCTCCAAATTCCTTTAACAAAGAAGAAACTTCACAAGGAAGAGAGTTAGTAGCACCTGCTTCATTTAATTTACTTTCTTTACTCAAAAGTAAAAGCATTGGCTTTTTCATGAGCATAGCCTTTTTCACCTCTTTTTCTTTAATAAACAGATTTTGCAATTTTCCTCTATTTTCCTCTCTTTTTCCTTTTTCTTTTCACTCCCTTTTTCTTTTTTCTTTTCACTCTCTTTTTCTTTTCTTTCCTATTTTCTTTTATCTCTCATTTTGGATTAATCCTCACCAACCTCTCTTGGAGACAAAGGGGCAAGAATAGTCTTGCGCTCTTTATGTACAAATGAAAACTTATTTGTGAACCCATCATGCAGAGCTTTCTTATCATACTGCCAAGGCCTACCAAGAAGTAAATGGCAAGCCTCCATAGGCACCACATCACACAAAACTGCATCATCATACTTCCCTATGGAGAATTCCACCTCCACTTGCTTACTTACAGTCATTTCACCATCCTCACTAAGCCATTGAAGCTTATATGGGCATGGGTGTGGTTTAGTCTCCAAATTCAGTTTTGAGACCATCCTTGCACTAGCAACATTAGTGTAGCTCTCTTCATCAATAATTAAAGAACAAACCTTCCCTTGGATGATACACCTTGTGTGGAAAATGTTTTCCCTTTGACTTTCATCAAAATCCTTTGCTTGGCTGCCCAATAACCTCCTCACCATGAACAAATCTCCTTCGGGTGCAATTTCCTCATCATACTCATCCTCACTAGTTGGGGTAGATTCGGATGAGGACTCACTAGTGATTTCTTCATTGTCTTTGAGAAGCATAGTCTTCTTGGTTAGGCATTCATATGCTATGTCTCCTCTCCCCAAACACTTGAAGCATTTTATCTTACTACTCCTTATCCTTTTAGAGGTCTCATTGGACTTGAATTAAGTCTTTTGAGGTGCAGCCATGGTGTTGCTAGAAGAGGTACCTCCCTCCTTCTTATTTCTTTCCTTCCAATTTGAAGAATTGAAATTAGAAGGGCTCCTCCTCAATGTACCTTTTCTCTTACGTTGCTGCTCCACTTTGGTAGCTTGATGTACCAATTCCTCTAACTCCACATAATTTTGTAGCTCAACCACATCTCTAATGTCATTATTCAGCCCATTCAGAAAGCGTGCCATAGTAGCCTCCCTATCTTCATTCACATTGGCTCTAATCAAAGACACCTCCATCTCCTTGTGATATTCATTAACACTCCTACTACCTTGTGTGAGTCTTTGCAGCTTGTTATGAAGGTTCCTATGATAATAGGAAGGGACAAATCTCCTCCTCATCAACCTCTTCATTTCAACCCAAGTATCCACTAAAGGTTCTTCATATCTAAGTCGCTCCTTTTGCAATTGATCCCACCAAATGAGAGCATAATCTGTGAACTCCATGGCTGCCACCTTCACCTTTTTATCTTCAGTATAGTTGTGGCAAGCAAAAAGTTGCTCAATCTTCATCTCCCACTCTAAGTATGCCTCTGGATCACTTTTCCCTTTAAAAGAGGGAATGTTGAGTTTTACTCCCTCAATTCTATCCTCTCTTGGATCTACTTCATGATCTCTTCTTCTCCTTCCATCAGGCCTCCTTCTACCTCCATCAGCATCATGATGGCCTTGATTTTCTAACCGCTCAATTCTCATATACAACTCCTCTATTTGCTCCCTCATCATCCTTTCCATTTGAGCTGTAATAGCCTCTACTAATAATCTGTTGTTTTCTTCAGGAGGAGGGCTACCACTACCACCTGTTCCTGCCATCATTCAAGTAAAAGAAAACAAAAGTGAAAGCAATGGAACCTCACCACACTTCTCACGTGTTTACACTCTTAGAGATGTAGCACTCGTGTTTGTTGCTCTCTAATAGGCTTTTGTGTAAGGTGCTCTCTTGCCTTTTACCACTCAAGTGCTCTTGTAGGCTCTTAAATGGAATCACAAGTCAATTCAAAGAGAAACTCCAAAAAACACTTATGTTAAATAACAAAACAAACAAGAGGTCAAATAAAAGAAAACTCTAAGACAAAACTTTTAAGATCCAAAAGAGACAAGCAAGAAAAACTAAACAAGGACAAGCACACTCAAATCAGAAGCCAAACAAGACAAGAACAAGCTGAAGGTTTGAAGAACAATAAGAACAAGCCACTGTTTTGACCTTTTTTTTTTGCATTTTTTTTAATTCTATTTTTTTTTTCAATCTGTTGTTGATGATTGTAGATGAACAGACCACCTGGAATCACATCAAAACAAGCACATATTTAACAACTAAACATCAAACTAACAAAGCTTAGAAAGATTAGAATGAAACAATTCCCAAGAACATCAAGAACATATGATGAACATTCTGCACCTTTTTTTTTTTTTTTAACCCACTGATCCAATGTAATATCAACAAAGATAGAGATGGAAATTAGAAGAATATCAAGAAATAAATCAAAGTAAAAAGGATGAATCAAACAAGAACTCAGAAAACAAATCGCAAAGTCGCACTAGACTGAGTTTGGAATAAAAAATAGCTGTATCTCGAGCTACAAAATTCCGATTTCAATGATTCAAAAGCGAGATGAAAGATGAGATTCTGAACTTCAGAAAAGACCCAAGAAACACCGAAATATGATGCGGAAAACTCAAGATATGAAACAAAGAAAACTGACCAATTCTGCAACTCGAAGATGCTGTCTCTGATTACCAAATGCTATGATCCATTATCCATGAACCCTAATTTCTGGTGTATGTTGGTTGTAATTCAATCAAGGAGAAATAAAAATCACAAAAAGGATGGAAGAGATAAGGAAAGGAATAGATTAAGGGCGCCACAATCAAGGATGATTGATAAGCCAAGGGTGATCGCCACAAGAGCAATTGGAAACTCTTGATAAGACCTAGGGTTCCAAGCAAGAACCAAAGAGACACTTTTCCTGAAAAAGTAATCTGATCTCAATTTGCCATAAACTTCCCTTCAAAAGGTGTTTACAAGGTTTATAAAAGAAACTAAACTTTAGCAAATGGGCTGCAACACTTAGCCCAAGATTGAATCTAAACTTATTAAGAATGAGTAAAAGACTAAATAGCTAAAAACAAGTGACGGGCTATATGAAATTACGAGCCTAATTACATTGTTACTAACTTAAAATTAACAAGCCCAAAGATATAACTAAGCTTTTTCAGCCACGTGAATGCAATGGACTAGTCTTGAGTCGTTATCTTCTTGAATGGGCTTTGCCTCAAACAAATTTGAAATCATTTGGCCCAAAGCTTCCTTAGCTCTCTTTGATTTGGATCTAGTCATTGGTCCACCAAGTCCTTCCAAAGGATCTCCTCCTTGCCTTTGCTTTTGTGAGTCTACTTTATCTTCCTTGATCACATCAGTAACACTGGCTTAATTTTAAGTAATTGTTATACCATTGAATAACTTTTAATTGGTATAACATTTTACAAAACCCATCGGTGAATCATAAGATTATATCTTATAGATCATTTCTATAAAATTTCATATTAATCTAAAATCTTTGATATACTTTTATATATATCAAAATCAATGTAATATATATGTTTAAAATATATATGAATAAAATTTATTTGATTACATTGTTATTGATGTTCAATTTTTATAAAATTTGGTACAAATGATCTTCATGATAGGTAATTATCAACGGTTAGATCAAATAAAATTATATTTTATAGAGAGTTATTAGTGGTGTAATTTTGCTCAAAGTTACACAAATGTGAGCCTAATAGACCTAAGTTCTAGGCACCAATGTAAATAAGTCAATACAAACCCAAAATAGTGATATAAGTCTCTAGTAAACCCATGTTTGATCCATCTACAGATCAAAAGAGAAGATAACAGAAGATTTGTTCATCAACCAGGGTCCCGTCCCAAAAAGACCACATATAGAAATTTCTATAGCTAGGCATCCTTCGTAAACCCATGAAGTAGCGCATTGAACGGACATGCCACAACACGATCACAAACTGCTCGGTAACCAGGTCATACATCATGGTTACTTCCATCTTGATCATGATCATAACCCTGGCCATCTGTTAGTTCCTCAAAAACACCCAAAAAACTAATGAGAAATGAATCTCAGTAGGGCACAGTGTTTTTAGGGTTTTGCCGGATGACCCAAAATCTCCTTGGATATGTCATGGGCAGTAGTACATATAAAGCATTCACAACATACAACATAACATAACATACATTACAGCAGGGCAAGAACTTTCACAGGATAGCAAAGCACACAACAAGCAATGTATGGTTCAGGCAATATTCATGCAATGCAACATTACCATAATGACATGTAGCAGAGAATCAAGTAGCATGCACATTTAGTTATTGTTCATCTTTTTGCTATGTTTTCTACTTGCAAGGTCATTCTTTCACATTTGGATCTTGATAGCTCTTTTCTAAGGCTTCCCCTAGCCAAATCAGTGACCGCATTGATGTCTTGATTTGCTACACGGTGAGGCCCATTATGTCACCTCGACCATTACCACATACATGACCGCATTGACATCTTGATCCATTACAAGGGGGACTTGTTGCTTCACAAGTCTTTTATTACCTTTTCATGCAAACATTTTTTTAATCCAATTTTACCTAGCATCACAAATCCAAATCACAATCACATATGTATATTCAATCAAATTTCAACTTCCAATCAATTCTCATGCATAGTTTTCAACTTTATCATTCCTTATGCAAATGCTCAACACTATCAAGTATCGTGAGCAATGAAATCAAGCATTTCCAAGCATAGCATGCAAGTAATCATGGACTAATTCTTATTTAGGAATCAAACACAAAATCACATCATGCTCATACTATCATATCTTAGTTCCCAAAGGATTATATTCAAACCAAAAATGTTCTTAACATCCTTATTTCACAAGATCGTTATGGAAATCACATGTTTGTCCTATTTTATAGTCTTGGCCGAATGCATACTTAGCAAGTATTATTAGGGATTCCATCTCAACTTTCTTTATTTACCCAAAAGTCATGTCTAGAAGTGGGTAAATTGGCTAGCCCGGCCCGTTTAGCCTGGTCTGCAATGGGCTAGACCAAGTTGGTTTGCATAGTAAATGGGCTCTTAAAATGCTGGTCCCACTCCGCACCACATGCCCTTTTTTTATCTTTCACTCTTTTTGGGCCTTCTTGCCCCTTATCATGCATTTTTTTTTCCTTGTAATTTTTTCCTTTTTTATTTAATAAGTTTACACCAAAACAAATCCTACACTCTTGTATTGTATAATTTTTTTTCCCTTTTACATCTCATTCTGCATACATAAAAATAAAAATATATGGAAAATCAACCACCATACCCTAATAAGTCTTAACTCTCATGCTTTACTCGATATTAATTCTAACCACTTTCTTTGTTCTCCTACTAGAATTGGCTCATGTTTCATATCAATCACATATCAAATATTAAAAAATATAAATTAATAACCACCAAATATCAAATACCAAATAATACATAAATACTAATAATAATTCAATAATCCAAAGCACCAAAAAACCAAAGTCTAATACATTAAAGTCAAATACTTCTAAAGTCCATCCATCATGCAAATGTTTATAAAGTCCAAGTCTCCAATGCATGAAATACACAAACAAAATCAAATTTAATGTCCTTCCAAAGTCCATCCATCAAACATCAAATGCTACTAAAGTTCAATGCATTAAATACACAAAAGAAAAAAATCATACAAAATTTTCAAAATCCTTCATTAGTCAATGACCACATTTGAAGCACTCACAGGTGCTTTTGCCTCAATCTTTGTCTCCACCTCCACCAAAGTTGAATCTTCATCTTGGTCTACAACTCACAAGTCAAATGTAACATCCCCACTTTCGTAAGCAAAAAGTAATGGGAATTTTGAATTATTTCTCTTAAGCAGTGTGAGAATTTCTCAGGCAGCGCTATGCCATGACGATTCTCACACTTGGAATTTATAGGGTAGTGTAAAATTGCCATTGAGAATATGGTACTGCCATATGTTTAAAATTAGGAAATGACAAAAGTGCCCCTGCAAACTTTTGTTAATCGCAGTGATACCCCAAATTTTTAGAAATTATGTTCTGACCCCAAAGCATTATTTCCACGACAACCCTTGAACTTTTTATAAAATGACCTTTGTGTCCACCCTATAACTTTTCATAAAATGACCCTTATGTCCCCACATCTATAGGATTAGCAGAATGGGGTTTTAAACGGAGCAGAGTCACGTGGTGAAAGCGTGGAAGTTTAAATCTCTGTCGATTGGGCCATGGAGACAGTCGGGTGTGAAATGACGTGGGGTGCCCCTAGACTTGCTCAAAATTACGAAAATGCCATTAGTTACAGAAAATCGAAAATAGAAAGGCTCCGGGTTTACGAAATTGCCTAATTTACTCCGTTAATTCACTTATTCGGTTTCAATAGTTATGTAAGGGCAATTAGAGGTTAAGTGAATATTAATCAAGAGTTAACTAGGTATTAGTTAGGGAGACTAGGCTTAAGATAAATTAAAAATGAACATGTAGACATCTTACAAAACTATTAAGTAACGTTTGACCGGTTTGGAGAAAATCGGCGAAGATTTGGTATTTTAAACTACCAGAACCGAACCAGTAGAATTTTCCACTGGAATCCCTCACTTAAATGGCTGAAATTCAGCCTCTCCTACCACATATGAGTGGCGCCAAGTGTTGCTCAAGATAGTGGAAAAACTTGGCTTTACCTTCATCAGATTTTTATCGTTTTCGCCTAGTTATTCGATTTTATCAACTACTTAAGATTAATTAGCATTCGATTAAATTTTTACTTAGAGCCAATTAAGTATCATTTAGAGAAATTAGGTATGAGAGAATTAGTTTGAAAGCACATGAAACTTTATAGAATTTTTCCAAAACCGATTTACCGATTTAAAGGAAATCGGTAAGATTTCGGTATTTCAAACTGTCAGAACCGGAGCAGTAGAATTTTTCTATGAGTGCCCTAGAATCAACGGCCAAGATTTAGCCAAGCAAATCCCCAAGTGGCGCCTTGATCAGCCCTTGATGATGAGGAAGCCAAGCCAAATTGGAGAAGGGAGTGAAATCCACCAATCAAAGCAAAGTGTCTCCAAAAAAAATCTCACCTTTTCTTTCCTTCTTCTTATCATTTTCGAGCTCCCCCCCATCAGCCTCATTTCCCCACTCTTCTTCATCTTCTTCCACTTCCTCTCATCCCCAAACTCAAGCCCCAACCATCAACTTCACTCCAAGATCAAGTTCCATCAAGATTTCACACCACCAAGGTAGGAATTCCAACTTCTTTTCTTGTTTCTTTGAATTGGGCTGATTGGGACTCCATTTTCTTCCCAATTTCTTGCAAGATTCTGATGCTATCTTGAGTGATGATGATGAATTAAGATTGGTTTAAGGTGTATATGTGAGTTTGAATTGAAGATTGGGTGGATTGATTAGAGAAAAACATGAATCCAAGAAGAGTTCAAGAAGCTGTTAGGGTTTTCTCCTCGACGATCCGTACGGCGGAGTGTACGGCTCCGCCTACCGCAGTTTAAATTGGATGAAACAATTTTTAAATGAAACTAGACATCCGGGGCTTTCCATACATATAAAATATAAGGCCATTGGATTAGTATAGAATTAGTTATGAATTTTTGAAGTTAGACCTAGAAATCTGGGTTCTCACCCGGGCAGCGTGGGTTGAGAAGGGTGTAACTCACCCTATACAACCTCAAATTGAGTGAAACTAAAGTTGTTTGAAAGCTAACACATGGGAGAACATCCCATAAAAATTTCAGAATTTAATTCGCTGTCATTTGTTCCCAGCACATCAATGAATTTGGCATAGGTTTAAACTGGCCCAGAACAGGACAGCCCAGTAGGGTAATGTTTCGAGGCTCATAACTCAAAATCTACGTAGCCAAATGACATGAAACTTAACTCATTTTAAAGATTGTTGTGTTATCTTTATTTTGATATAAAATTCGCATGATTTTATCTAGTTTTCAATTTTTAGTGAATTTTCTTCTATAGGAACCCAATTCTGATTAAGAACAGGATATGCTAAGATAAAATGTTTATATCTTGAGTTATAAGACCCAAAATGAGATGGGACTAAAGGGATTAGAAACTAGACATGTAAGGCTGTAACATATCCAAAAATGAGATTTAAATGAGTTGAATTGTATAAAAATTGGGGCATTCCAAATTCGGGCAGAACAGGGAGGAACAAACTGAAACATTAATGATGCTTGATTTGGAATTTTTGAATGGTGCTATGAACGTATGTATGCAATTGCTGGTCTATTCTTAAATTGCAAGTTTGTATATTTGTACTGGTTGCCTGGCACTATTCATGGGGAAGCGGACCCGATCCGTTATGCTGCCGAATTTTCGGCAGGAATTTATGAGAACTTATGCTATGGATGATTATGCTTCGAATATATTTACGTTTACATGTCATATTCATGTACATCATGCATGCAAGTATATATTTAGAACATGGTATGATATATAAAGTATGAGACATGCTCATGAATGCACCAAGCGTTTGCATGCATGACAAGATATGAAAAGGAAGAGATAATAAGAACTTGCAAGAAAGACATACCAAGCTACCACGTGAGGCATGGCATAGACCCAGCTAGCGTGGGCCAGAGCGGTACTGTCTAAGACTTGGGCCAGCCCAGGCGGATTTAAGAGAATAGACCGGTGAGGGTCGGGGAAAGTAAACCCGTCACTCATGTATAGTCTGAGCTCGGACACAGCAGGCTATCACCCAGGGGTGAGAAAGGCCATTCACCTCCGGGGGACCAAGTACAGAAGAGCAAGGTTAAATTGCAAGTTAAAGAGAGAAATAAATTAAGTCAAGTGCACTTGCATACAATCAAATACAAGCATCTATATGTGCATTTCTAACCATCTCATTATGTCATGATGCTATTATGACTCTTACTGAAGCATATTATACTATCTGTATCTCTATGTCAGTCATATGAAATGGCAAGTGGTTGTTAAAATATGACCCGCTTCGAGAACGGTGTTTTCAACTTAAAATTGAACCACTGTGTTTATATGTGCTCATATTTTCATAAGAAACCGAAGCGGCTGGAATGTTTATGATGGCACTATAAGACTATTTTGAGTTACCTACTGAGAACCTTAGGTTCTCACTGCCTGCTTGTATGTTTTTCTTTTCCGTAAACATTCCAGCACCCAAGTTGGAAACCAAGTACGAGGCAGAGTACAAGGCCATTTATGGAGCAAGTATCGGGTGTAAGCCAGATCAAGAGATCATTGAAGCTAGTAACGACTAGTCGAGTAAAGGCAGTGTATTATATCGATCACAGTTTCTTTTAAAGTGTAATTATTTTATATTTTTCATGTATCGTAGACTATTAGTCGGTAATAAAATGCTTGATTAAAGGGACATGTATTATATTTTCCATATTTTAAAGTTTTCTTAGCACAGTGACAACCTCTTAATATAACTCCATGACTCGAGCATGGCTTATATAACCAATAAATGTAACACCCTCTATTATATAAGCCATGCTCGAGTCATGGAGTTATATTAAGAGGTTGTCACTGTATAAGAAAACTTTAAAATATGGAAAATATAATACATGGCCCTTTAATCATGCATTTTATTACCGACTAATAGTCTCGATACATGAAAAATATAAAATAATTACACTTTAAAAGAAATCATGGATCGATATAATACACAGTTTACTTCGACTAGTCGCTACTAGCTTCAATGATCTCTTGATCGGCTTACGCCTCGATACTTGCTCCATAAATGGCCCCCATCACGCTCGCATTTGGTTTCCAACTTGCTGGAATGTTTACTTTAAAAGAAAACATACAGCAGCAAAGGAGAACCTAAGGTTCTCAAAGAGGTAACTCAAAATAGTCTTATAGTGCCATCATAAACATTCCAATTTCTGATTTCTTATGAAAATATGAGCACATATAAACACAAAGGGTTCAATTTAAGTTGAAAACACTGCTCAAGCGGTCATATTTTAACAACCACTTGCCATTTCATATGACTGACATAGAGATACAGATAGTATAATATGCTTCAGTAAGAGTCATAATAGCATCATGACATAATGAGATGGTTAGAAATGCACATATAGATGCTTGTATTTGATTGTATGCAAGTGCACTTGAATTAATTTATTTCTCTTTAACTTGCAATTTAACCTTGCTTTCTCAGACTTGGTCCCCTGAGGTGAATGGCCTTTCTCACCCTGGTGATAGCCGCTGCAGTCCGAGCTCGTACTATACATGAGTGACGGGTTTATTTTCCCGACCCTCACACCGGTCTATTCCCCTTAATCTGGCCTGGGCTGGCTCAAGTCTTAGACAAGATCAGCTGCGCCCACGCTAATGGGTCTATGCCATGCCTCACGTGGTAGCTTGGTATGTCTTTCTTGCAAGTTCTTATTATCTCTTCCTTTTCATATCTTGTCATGCATGCAGACGCTTGGTGCATTCATGAGCATGTCTCATACTTTATATATCATACCATGTTCTAAATATATACTTGCATGCATGATGTACATGAATATGACATGTAAATGTAAATATATTCGAAGCATAATCATCCATAGCATAAGTTCTCATAAATTCCTGCCGAAAAAAAGTGCCCCTGCAAACTTTTGTTAATCGCAGTGATACCCCGAATTTTTAACATATGGCAGTGCCATATTCTCAATGGCAATTTTACACTACCCTATAAATTCCAAGTGTGAGAATCGTCATGGCATAGCGCTGCCTGAGAAATTCTCACACTGCTTAAGAGAAATAATTCAAAATTCCCATTACTTTTTGCTTACGAAAGTGGGGATGTTACATCAAACACAAAGAAAGTTCAACCAAAAAAAAAAAAAAATTAAAGCCACATTTAGTCAAAATATTAACATAAGAAATGACATAAATTATTTTCATATTATTTTTACCTTGCACATCAAAGCCAAGCACCAATTTCTAGTCTATATCAAGGCTTGCACATTTTCAGAAAGGAGAGAACTTCTATATTTATTGAGAACACGAGAACTAATACTAAATTTGGATGCCACTATTGTTATTGGAATGTTCAAAATATCACAAGCCATCAATGCTAAATCAGGAAATCGGTGTCTATTGTCTTTCCAATATTGCAATACATCAAGATTTTGATGGGATTGAAATTCCATCTTTTGCTCATCCAAGTAAACATCCAATTGTGACTTTCCAACTTGTGGAATATTTTGATTCTCATATTCAATATACTCCTGTATCATTTTCAAATTGTAACAAATAAAAAATTAAAAATCTAAATAAAGAATCAAATAAATCAAACATATAAAAAGTAAGTAAGAGAGAAACATAAACTTACATACATTTCAATCCAAGGTGATAGGTCTCTAATACCACTTCCAGTAGCTACTTCATGAGCTTGAGGTTGGCTATTTTGAGCTTGAGAACTACTTGACTCTGCAAAGACCTTTGCACATACTCATTATAAAGAGTAGACAATTTACTTTTCACAACATTCAATTTTGTTTGACAAGACAACTGCAAAATGTGGTACTATGACTTAAGCATAGTACTGTACAGAGGATGACGTTACAAGATACATCCAAATGCAAGCCAATAGAAGTATTAATACCACCAATTTCTTTAATAATTGATTTAAAAACATTCATTCTTTCTTCCGACCCCTTGACATGCTTGATACTCTCTCTAATTTTGTATAAAGCACCACTAGTAGCTTTTAAACCCTCTTGAACAATCAAGTTTAAAATATGAGCACAACATTGGATGTGAAAAAACTCACCATCTCATAACAACCCATTATATAAGGAACGAATCCTCTCTTTCAACACTTCTTGCATGTTGTTATTAGAAATGGCATTATCCAAAGTTAATGAAAAAACTTTTCATTCAATACCCTACTCTTGCAAAAACCTTAACACAACCTTACATAATTCACGTCCAGTATGTACAGGAGGCATATGAACAAAGATTAGAATTTTACTATTAAGCTTCCAATTTTCATCAACAAAATGGGCCGTCAATGTAATATAACTCTCAGTTGTGCAAGAAGTCCATATATCAGAAGTCAAACACACTCTATTTAGAATGCGAGACAACACTTGCTACAATTTTTTCTTTTCACTCTTATACATATTAATCACATCCGTAGTAACCATATGCCTAGAATAAATCTTGGTTTCAGGATTTAGATATTTCAACAATTCCCTTACCCTCCTATATTCAATAAAAGAAAATGGAAGATCATGCTCTATGATAGCTATATCAACTAAGTCATGCATAACTTTGTTATCAACTTTTCTAGATCTCAATTTTGTAGCTTGACCAAGTATTAATTTTCCAACCTCAATATCGAGAAACCTAGGCAATTTCTCACATTTATTTATATGGCATACCAAAGTTGAAGTCTCATACTTATTACCACCACTAACATATTCTTTCCCACAAACATTACATTGTGCTCTTTCTTTCCTATCTTACCCACACCAATTTTATCAAAATAATTCCAAACATTTGATGACAGACTCCTAATTCTCTTATTAATTGTTTTAGATTCATCAGTAATACCTACAATAGTAGGGGCTATAAGCCCATTACCACTACCAACATCTTGAACCTTTTGACTATTCTGATTCATGACATTTACTTCAGCAGAAGAACCCACATTTGATATATCCATATCTAATTATCAAGCTAAAACAATTACAAAACAAAACATTTCAACTAAAAATCTCACAACTAAACCAAAGGCATAGGCATAACACTATTTACATAATAATTTTGTTACATTCCAATTTGTTTTTTTTTTTCCTAATAATTAGTTAAACAAAAGGGCTCAAGACTTTCAAAAAGATAGGAGCAAAGGCTATCCAAAGACAAAACAGTCTCAAAAGCAAGCATTGGTGTTAACAATAGCACAAAACACCAACACCCAAAAAAAAAAAAGGATAACATATTAACATGCCAAATAAAATAATAACACAAAGGCTATCCAGCATCATAACTAATGCCTCATAATTAGCCAACAAATCGCCAGCTTCTTCAAGTATAATACTAAAATATATAATTAGTCACCGAAATCCCAAATCAGGAGCATAACAATAGTCAGCTTTGCATCTTGTACCAAACAAAATCAGACACATTTTTTTTATATGTTCAATCAATCAATAGAGAACTCCAACGAAATTCTGTTAGTTTGAAACATTGACAAAGCAAGGATTCAAAAACAAAAAGCTTCTTTTCTTTTGGCAATTATCAGAAAGCAAATATATTATGTGTAGTTTGTTCATCATATATAGATACAAGCCAAGCCAACAAGTGTGAATAAGGTAGTTAAAGAATCAACATACCTCAAGGGAAGGGCGACTCAGCGACAACACTCCAACAGGGATAAGGACTCAAGCAGCAATGGCAACTCCAGTGACAGTAATGCCGTCTTATGTGATCCATGGCATCGCAGCTCGCACGGGAAAAGCGAATGGGTGTCGCACTCCCAGCTTCCAAAAGGAAGAGGAACCAAAGTTGCAACTTGCAAAGGGAAGAGGAACCAGCGTCGCATCTCATAAAAGGAAGAGGAACTAGTGTCACAACTCGCAAGGGGAAGAGGGATGGCATTGCACTCGCGGGGGAGAGGGAGGGGCACTGTAGTGGGTAGATCTAGTGTTAAAGATGGAGCTTTGTATGTGATTGTGTTTGTCTCTTAAGTAAAGAAGTGAATGAGTGAAAGAAATGAAGAAAAAAAATGTTAGGGAAAAGGGGGAAGTTGGGTCGAGGGTGGTGAAGTGAGTGAGGCTGTGAGGGCTGGGTGAGTGGGCCTTAGACTTAGGCTTGGCTCTTAACAAGGAACAAAAAATTCAACTGCGGGCTAAACGGTGAGGACTAAAAAACCCACAAAAAAATGGACCACTAAATGGGTGAGTTAAGCAGTACAGATTGTGGATTAAACAAACCAATCAGCAGATCACGGCGCGTATATCCGGCTCTACTCATGTCCAAGCATCAAGTACAAGACCATAACATTTAGTTTCCATTCAAAACATTAGAAACAAGCTAATTCAAATTTTAGACTCAAGGTTCATTCACAATTCATCATGGCTGAAAATTGTCAATGAAGCTACTCATGCAATTTTAATCCAAAACACTCTCAACTTCTTTAGAACACTCAAGCCCTAAGTATTTAATTAAAACCCAACACCATCTTCAAAAGGAGCTCTTGGCCAAAAACCACCCAAAAATATATGCATATAGGATTTTGATTTAAAACCTATTAGAAAGCATATTAGGGTATTAAAATCACATGAGACCAAACTAAGCTTATCTACTTCTTGAAGAAGTTACAATAGTCAAAATCAACTCACATAATTTCACCTCAAATTTTTCGGTCTAAAACACTTCTAGAAAAACGTATTAGAGTGTTAAAACCACAAAGGATAAATTTAAGAGAGTTAACTTCCTAGAGAAGTTTATATAGGCCGAAAGCCATTCATCCATAAATACAAAAGATTTTGTTCTCAAATATCTTTATAATCATGCTATAATAGTAAGAACTCGAGATCAAATTTAAAGATCATTTGCAAAGTTACATACATGAACACATGAGATTTTAGCTCCAATCACCTTCAAAATTATTTTGAAGCTATAGATTCACAAGATACCAAGTTAAGAAATAAAACTTTCCATGGAAGTACTTATAGCCGAAAATCAAAGTTCTTAAACACAAGGATTTTGGTCTCAACTTCTTTAATTTTTTTTTAAAGAAAATCCCAAGAATGCAAAATTAAAGGAATAAACTTCTTGAGCAAGTTTATATGGCTAAAATCATAATGACCAAGATCATGAGTTTTTCTTGATTCCAAACACTTTAAATTCTTCTTAGAACACCAAAATCACAAAGAATCAAAATAAGAGTTGCCGAAACCACAACACAACACACATGTATATGAAATTTTGATTTCAAACACCTTTAGACTCAATTTAAAACACTAGAAAAGTCAAACTTTCAAATCAAATGATCAAGCTCACTAAAGATATGCATATGGCCAAATGCATTATCAGACGCATACACAAGATATTTTTAAGCAAACAAGCATCAAAACTCAAGAATCAACAGATATCATTAATCGAATCATCATTACAAGAATCTTATGCAATGAAACATATGATTGTAATGTCCCGAGTTCTAAAGGCAGATTAGGATAGAAGGAAGCTCGGGCTTGAGGCAAAGGCAAAATTTTAAATTAGCGATTGTAGAAAAATTATGGACAAAATTACAATTATTGGACTAAAATGGCACAATTGTAATTTAGGCTTTATGGTTGACGAGAGGGGCATCCGTAGAAAAACTCGATGTCTGAGATCTATTTTTGGACTCCATGACTCCAGTAGATAACTAAAATACTTGTACGAACTTTAAATTGAGATTTTCACCCACAATTATAAGTAGAAGTGTGAGATTACTCACACTATATTTCAGTAACTTGGGTAACTTAGAATACCCGATTATCTATAATGCCCAAATTGATAATTGGGCACCTTGTATTAATCTTCAAGGATCCTACATTATTTGTGTGCATGAATATCAATTAAAAATCCTCTTGGTGACTAAAGTTGAGCCACTCAAATTCAAACCTAGGAGAATTTGATTTTTACTTCAAACCCGCCAATGAAATTTGAGCCACAAGGCTTATGTTACAAGCCACTTAATGGCTTGTAGTTAACTTAAAAAGCTAGCTCACCTCTGCATTTTACCCTCAAAATTTTGTGCTCTTTTCCCCCCATTGATCTCCTTCATTTTCTTCTCCATTTTCGTTTCTTTTCACCACCTCCATGACTAGAGCTTAAGCTCAAAGTTAAAGGCCTTCTTGGCCTCAAAACCATATGCTCCTTTTATGAAAATCGATCCTTATGCTCTCCTCTACAGTATCCCTCTATCAATTTAATGATTTAACATCAAGTGAAGTCTCTCCACCTTCATCTATGCTGCTACCATGAAGGAAGAAGGGAGCTAGGATGTTGCTCTTGACTTCTTTATTTCCATAGTTTCAAGGATTTTGAGGTAAGTAGCTTAAATTTTTAGTTATTTGATGTGTTGTGTGGTTATGTGGCTGATGCTATTCCTTTATGTTATCATGTAATTGATCTTGTATGATGCTTGTATGACCCCTTCTTAGTGATTTAAGATAAGAAAACTTGGTCTAGGTTGAAGAACAAATCAAGAGAACAAGATAGAACCAAAACAGAAAATTGTTGAATGAAACCCTAGAGTGACATTCGTACGACAAAGCCCATATCCTAAACTACAAAACTCAAACTTGGATGAAACTAATTTTAATGAAACTAGAATTCAAGAACAATCCAGGGATATAAATTATAAGACCATTGGATTTAAAATGAATTAGTTATGATTTTTAGAAGTTTACTATTGGAATTTACTCTTTACTCTAATTAGAGTATGATGTGAAGGGCATAACTTGCCCTATACAACTTCAAATTAATTGAAACTAATTTTATTAGAAAGATAACACATAAGAGATTATACCATAAAAATTTCAGAGTCAGATCATGAGAATTTCCCCAGTAATTCATGAAAATTGACCTATGCTCTGCTTAGATTAAGACAAGACAACTAGCTTGAGGAGCTTATAACTTGAGCTCTCATTACCCAATTGAAGTGAAACTTTGAGGATTAAAAGATCATTCAAAGAGATACATAATGATATAAAATTTGAATGAAAATGATTAATAATGGATTTTTAGTGATTTTCTAAAGTTAAGTATGCAAGTTTGTCCTAAAATATGATAGCCTTGAGTAAAACTTTAATAACTCAAGTTATAGACTGCAAAACTTAGTGAGACCAAAGAAGTAAAAAAATAGATAAACAAGCTACACGATATTAAATTTCTAGATTAAAATGAATTAAAATTGAATTCTAAGGTAATTTAGAAGAACATGGTAGATTTGGGAAAAATGGAATAACTTAAAAATGTCTTGTCTTAAAGGCCTCATAAGCCATCAAAGATTCAAAGGCATAAGATTAATGCAATTTCGCAACAATATAATGTTATATTGATATTGTAACACCCTAATAGTCCCATACTATGCTTAAGTCATATTATGAAATTTCTACTTGTTACTTTTGCTCGCAGAACTAACATTACCATTTGAAAATATTTTGTAATGAAAATAGTAGTAAATTTTTTTTTTGAACAACAATGAATAAACTATTTTGAAAATCAAAAGCCATGAGCGCATTGTGAACGTATGATACAAACGTCGCTATCTCATATATACAGTGCGAATAAAATAAATAGAGTGACATGAATAACAAATATCTTAAGTAAACATAACATTCATTTCACGGCCATTCATAGTTAATATAATAATACTAAGAGTCATACATAGATATATAGTGGGTTCAATATCTACAGTTGGTCCTACAAAAGAAACCTAACTGAATACATCATAAAGGAAAATATGTAGAAAATCTCTACTGCCCAAGCATGCCATACAAAGAATGACAACCATATAACTACAAACAAAAAGGCTATCCTCATGCTCAGCTCCACATGTAATCACCATATCACTCATTAGGTGGAAGGAAACCGTTCTTGAATCCAACAGGAGCAACATCGCCACGTCCTCCTCCTTAGGCACGCCCACGCCTGCGAGGCACAACATCGAGGGTGGCACATGATGAGGAGCTGCTGAAGATGAAAACGAGTCGAATGTAAGGCAAATCACAGACGGGTAAGAGGGCTCAGATGGGTCAGTCTCCACATGATAGCTCAGATAAGATGGCTCCGAAGGATCGAAATCCGATGAAACAGTTGGAGTCAGACAGGTATCCGAGTTAGTCTCATCGTCAGTAGGGTATCTCGGCGGCTAAAAGTAGGGGCGGATGTCATCCAGGGTAACCTCGCCGTACGGCTGATATGGTCAGAAAAATGGGCTCGTGACTAGAACCTGAAACGGATGGTCATGAAAGATGCAAACCCTCATAGCTTTGCCAACAAACATCATAGAGGCATTCAGCATCGGGTTGAAGCGCCAACGCCAAACTGGGAACTCAATGAAGATCACCACCGTGCCCAACATTACCATCCTCTGAAGATGACATGGAAACGTAGGAGTGAGAAACACTAGATTTCTCAGTAGGATTGCTACTAGACAAACACTATGTCATCGTCATTGTCATAGCCACTTCGGGTTTAATTATGAAAACAGTGGACATG
The DNA here is from genome assembly GCA_031439585.1 of Pterocarpus macrocarpus. Classification (NCBI taxonomy): domain Eukaryota; kingdom Viridiplantae; phylum Streptophyta; class Magnoliopsida; order Fabales; family Fabaceae; genus Pterocarpus; species Pterocarpus macrocarpus. The sequence continues at coordinate 31,734,103 of CM062520.1, forward strand.
TATAAGTTCAATTTTAATGATTTTGAAAACTTAAGTTCCGAGGCAGGTTGCTTTTAAACTTAACATCGTAACTATATCATCATGACTAAACATACATACGAAAGCATAGAATAAACATTCATAATGCATATGAATAATATAAATAAATGCATTGACATGCAACCTCATAGACTTAACCATGGTTTTACTTTAATTGTACTTTCATTCTTAGCACGTGCTTAACTTTCTTTACTTTTCCTTTGAAATAGCCTGCTTTTGGACATGAGCTTATTCCGTGACCATTGTCACGCAGTACTAAACCAAATCAGACTAAGCTGATATTGGTTACCTCTAAGTTGAAGGGTCCTCCATGTCACCCTTACCTCCCCTATAGAGGTTCCTTGGATCTCTGTGGATCACCGTCTCTCACTTCCCTTACCGAAGTGATTGAAGGGTCATATCCCATTCTTTCTTTTTTTAGCATTATACTTTACAGGTATAGTACTTCTTTGACAAGACACATGCAATGATATGACTAAGTCCATAATTTTAATGGAAATCCGGCAGCATGACAGCTAGACTGGAGCTTCCCCAAAATGCCAGTCATAAAACTTTCAATCAACAGTCCATTATATCCATATCATATCATCACACTAATAATTCAATCATGAGACAAAGCTCAATCAACTTGTCATTCATCATGCCGAATGACATCATACATTCATACCCTAAAGGGGTTTATAGTTGTGTTATTCTTTGTGAGATGTCTTATGAGCCATATATGATTTCCCACAGCCACCCATGAAAGAATCACATAGTTAAAATGAATGTGTGTGAAATCTTTTGGTTACTTAGTCCTTATAGGAATTTAATTTTTACTTGGGTACACATCTTATGGAACACTTGTTCAAATTAACTAAGTTAGGTGATTATTTCCTTTCCTTGAGATAGTGCACTTAGTGATTCCTAGATTCATGGTATGCTCAGAAGCCTTAATCATACTTCTGTTCCCAAGGAGTTTGAGATCCCTCTAATCCTTGGATCATGACAATGCAAAACCACACTTATGAACTCAACAACACCATATTCACTAATTACCAAGGGTAATTTTTAACTTATCCAAGTTGCAAAGTTTCAACCTTTTATCATTAACATGACAAGATCTTGCCTTAAATATCATAAAAGTTATCATTCTTTATAATGAGTTTATAAAGTTTCATTCTTTGAGAAAATATATGCCTCTAGGATTAAGTTCTTGTCTTAAAGATTCATTCTTTATTAAATAATGATGCAAGATATTAACTTTAGAATTAAAAAGTCTTATTCTTCATGAAAGTTGACACTTTTAGATATTCTAAGACCTTCAAGGTCTCAACTTTATGATTTAAAGTTGTCTTAAAGTCTAAAAGATTCCTACTTTATAAACAAATGATATAAAACATTAGCTTTAAAGTTAGAAAGTCTTGATCTTTATAAAAGTTAACACTTTTATGACTCAAAAGTGACATTCTTGCTTAAAGCTTAAAACTTTACTCAATATATTCATATCAAGGTTCAACCTTTACAAGACTAAAGTGCAAACTTATAACTTTATGACTTAAAGTTACCTTCTTGATTAAAGTTTAAAACTTTATAAAAGGATTTGTATCCAAGAGTCAACCTTTAAGACATAAAGTGACAAGATACCATTTCTATAACTCAAAAAGGCTTCATATTCCAAAAAGCTTAGAGTTTTACATATATTCTTGTCTTCAAGACAAGACACTAAAACTTTAAAGAAGCACAAAACTTGCGCCACTTTTAAGGTTACAAGTAACAAACTTTTTTTCATGCATCAAGAATGTGTTTAGTCTTGTCAAATCAAAAGAAAATGATAAAGGTGACAACTTTTCCAATCATAAGCACCATCATAAGATGATAAACAACTTCCAACCCAAATACCACCAAAAACATCAAGATCTCAAGCATCAAGAAAGGAAAATGGAGACTTTAAAGCACTTAAAGAAAGGAACTTTTCAAGAAAAATCAAGAACACTCATGAACAAGTACATGAACACTCAAGTGGGGCGTTGCGTGTGGAGGATAGACGTAGATCATAGATTCAATGACCTCAACATGAGACAGCAAATCATGATTTGAACCCATCAAAGTTGCTGCATAATGGACCTCATTCACATTGTATAGTGGAGCCTCAACCTTCTCAAGAAGCCACCCAAATCGAGCACCAAACTACTACTGCTTCAGAGCATGATCCTTTCGACTTTGGTTATGATGAGAATGAGGACCATTTGTTTTCTAATTATGTCATGAGTGTCCTATTCCCCAAGGGGTTCAAGCCCCTTTAAGATCTAAAGGATATGATAGATCCACCAACCTTCAGGAGCATTTGGACGCTTTTCGATCTTCCCTGTACCTGCAGCTATTTTGAACACCATCAAGTGTCGAGCACTCCCAAGAACTCAGCAGATAGTGAATTGTTATGCCAAAGTTAGTGCATTATTTTTATGTCATTTCCACCAGATTTTTGTCACTTCACCACCAACAAGAAAAAAACCAAGTCGATAGCCAGCCTTATGGGTTTCTAGATCGAACAAATTATTAGGCCTTAAAGCTCGGCCCAGAGGAACTCAGAAACAACTTTTATAGAAGAAATTCCCTCCAGATAAGCTTAAACCGAATCAACGCATGAAAATAGCTAACCGATTGAAGGTAGTTACCGAGTATAGAGGAACCCCACACTAATAGGAGGATAAGAAATCACCATGGAAGTAGGGGAACACACATCTAGAGTTGGAATATAAAAAAGAGGCTCGTAGAGAGCCAAAGATAAGTAACTAATTTTCCTTACTCACACTTGAGTAGAATGGAATTTTGACTTAAGCATCAGAGTCCCTTGTAGGTCCCCTACTGGAGGAGCACCGAAGAGCTCGGATTTGCTATGCACATCATCAGACACCCTCAGAAAACAGGTTAGAACATTGGCACCCACCATGGAGCTGAAAGCAACCCCCACACATGATCAAATGGTCACCATAAGGAGCCAAAGTGCGAATATGACTGATAATGTTAGTAATAACCAACATGATCCGCATGATCAACATAATCAGTATAACCACCAGCGAAGTAGCATAACAGGAACAAGGTGAACCACATCCCTCACCTTCCACCATGGAAGGATTGCAAAGAATGATCCGACAACTTCAGGATCAGAATAGGAGGTTGGCCATGCAGATGGCAACAATGAATCAGGAGAACAACAAAAGACAAAACGAGGCCAACAGCCACCAGAATAATGATAAGGAGGAGAACAACACCCACGACACTAATGGGAGAAAAGAAACCATTTAGATGACCACCACACCAGGCCCGCTAATACACTCTAGGCCATTCTCAAAATTTATCATGTTAATAGCCCTTCCAGAGAATTTTCAACTGCCGGCCACGTTGAAACCGGAGATCCCCAACTCCATCTAACCACGTTCAAATCAATGATATTGGTTAATGGAGCGAGTGATCCTTTCCTCTATAGGACATTCCTGACCTTCCTAGAAAAGGTAGCCTTTTTGTCATTCTCATCCCTACCCCTGGGACTATCCACAGCTTTGCTAAACTATTGCAAGCCTTTGTGAACCAGTTTTCCTCATGCCGAGTTTACAAGAAGACCTCGGATGTTCTGATCGTCATACGTTAAGGACCACAAAAACCATTGAGGATGTACTTGAATCTATTTAATACTGTGCCAATGCAAATAGATGATCTTGATCCTGCCATGGAGCTGCATTCCATAAAAAAGGACCACAGACAAGTCTTTTTGCCGATTCATTAACAATCAATTCTCCAAGGTCCTTAACCGAGTTCAAGGACCAAGTAGTCGGATACATCAACATGGAAGAAGTCCGAGAAGCACAAAAAGTGGAAGTTCGGATAGAGAATGGAAAGGCGGATGAAACAAAGCAAAACAGAAAGCAAGAAAAGAAAAGCCAAAAGAGATTGGAGCATACCCCAAGGGAGAGGAATCGAGACAAGGGAACGCACAATTTTTATCCCCCTCAATCTCAATATGAAGAATATACCCCTCTTATTACCAAAAAGGAGACCATCTTAAAAGAAGTTTGCTACACTCGATTAATTTGATTTCCATGCAATGCAGGGAAGCAACAAGCTCCCCCTGGAGTTGACAAGAACAAATGATGCGAATTCCACAAGGATCACGGTCACACCACAGAAGACTACACCATCTTGAGAGACCAAATTGAGTGCCTAGTCAAGCAAGGATTACTAGACAAATACATAGCTTGGCAGAAAAGCAACTACAGCAAAGACAAAAACACAAGAAAGAAACAACTAAGGAGCCATAGCCGAAGGGGACAAACACCAGACACGAGCAATGAAGAAGAAGCCGAAAATCGGAAACCATAGGAGGCCAGAGGTGTACTTGACTACATCACTAAAGGATTCACCGGAGGAAGAGAAATAAGCTCGGAAAGAAAGAGGCACCTCCGAGCTATCATAAATGTGGAATCGAATCCTCCCCAACCACCACCAAACTTAGTAATCTCATTCTTTGATCTCGATTTTAAGGCAACTGATCAAAATCTTCATGATCCCATGGTTTTCTCTATGGTCATAGGAAATTACATAGTCTAAAAAGTGCTAGTAGATCAAGGAAGCTCGGCTGACATCCTATACACTTCCACACAGCAAAAAAAAGAAACACCCAAATCCAGTCTTAATCCATACCATGGAGATTTGGTGGGATTTTTTGGAGAGCGGGTTAATGTTCTAAGAGTTGCTAAATTAAGGACCATAGTCGGAACTAAGCCAAACATCAAAACCATTAGTGTTTGGTACTTGGTTGTTGGATCCTAAGCTTTGTACCACATGATACTAGGGAGACCTTCCTTGAATGCCTTAAGAGTTGTGGTGTCAACTCCGCACTTTGCACTAAAATTCTAGATCTCACCAACTAAAGTTGGGGTCATGCATGCTGACCAGAAAGAAGCTCGGCAATGTTACAATGAGTCATTGAAGAAAAAAGGAAAGGAACAAGGAAAAGGAATAGCACAAGAAGTCCATATGGTTGAAGTTGACCAATCCAAAAAAATGAACATGAAGGATTTAGATCCTAAAGAAAAAAAGAAGAGTGAGACTTGAGCCCAACAATGAGCTCTAGAAGATCCAAATTGGAACAACGCCCCAGAAGTTTACATTCATTGGGCGAGAATCACCTGAGGATATGAAGGCTGAGCTCATAAAGTTGCTATAGAGAAACTAAGATCTTTTTGCTTGGGTGCCCAAGGACATGCTCGGAATTGACCCGAGGATTATCTAACACAAATTAGCAATAGATCCGAAGGCCCGGCCTATGTCATAGAAGAAGAGGAAACATGGTATGGAAAAATAAAAGGTGGTGACATAGGAAATGGCGAAGCTGTTGAAAGCTAGGTTCATAAACGAAATACACTTCACAATCTGGGTGGCCAACGTAGTTATGGTCCCTAAATCTTCGGGGAAATGGAGAATATGCATGGATTTCACAGACCTGAATAAGGCATACCTAAAGATGCTTATCCACTATCGAGCATTGACAAACTGGTTGATGGAGCCTTAGAGGTAAGATTCTTCAGCTTCATGGATGCGTATTCTGGCTACAATTAGATTAAGATGCATCCCCTGGACGAGGAAAAAATAACCTTTATAACAAAATATTCAACTTACTATTATAAAGTAATGCCATTTGGTTTGAAGAACGCTGGAGCCACCTACCAGACGCTTATGAATTTGGTTTTTGCCGATCAAATTGGAAAAATTATGTAAGTCTATATGAATGATATGGTCCCCAAAACAATTGGCGATAGAGACCATTGCAAGGACCTATGAGAGATCTTCACTCAGATAAGGAAGTTCAACATGCGCCTGAACCTGGAAAAATACGCATTTGGAGTCCGAGGAGGAAAGTTCCTCTAATTTTTATTGACTGGTAGATGAATAGAGGCCAATTTGGAAAAGTGCTGAGCAATACTAGAGATGAGGAGTCCAAGTACACTAAAAGAGCTATAGTAGTTAACAGGATACATTGCAACCTTATCTAGGTTCTTGGCAAGGTTAACCAAAAGAGCACACCTATTCTTCCAACTTTTGAAGAAACAAGTAGATTTCAAATGGATGGAAGAATGTGAAAGATCCTTCCAAGATCTAAAGAAGTTCTTAGTGGAAATGCCAGTGCTAAGCAAACCTAAGGACGGAGAACTCCTTTACATATACTTATTAATGACCGAGAAGGCCATAAGATATCAAAAAATTGAAAAGTTAGCATTTACATTGGTGATTAGTGCTAGGAGGTTGCGGCCATACTTCTAGAGCCAATATATCATCGTGTTGACTGAGCACCCAATCTAGCAAGTACTAAGGAAGCCTAACCTAACCGGGAGAATGATGGCTTGGTTAGTTGAACTTTCTAAGTTCAACCTAGAATACAGACCTCGAGGGCAAATAAAAACTCAAGTACTTGCTGATTTCCTTGTGGAACTATCACCATCTATCACCATTAAAGAATAGAAGTGGACATGGAAGTTATATGTGGACGAATCATCCAACAGTAAAGGAAGTGGAGCTAGAATAATCCTAGAAAAGCAGAGCAGAGTATCCATCAAACAATCTTTGAGATTCATGTTTAAAGTTAGTAACAATTAGGCCAAATATGAAGCACTGTTAGTCGGTTTAAGACTAGCAAAGGAATTGGGAATTCAAAGCCTAATCATCAAAGGAGACCCCCAGCTCGTGATTGGCCAAGTCCAAGGAGAATTTCAGGGCAAGGAACCCCAACTGCAACAATATCTAGCCAAGGTAAAGGAACTCATAAGAGATTTCTTACCCAAGCTGATCTATTGTCAAAATTAGCAAGCACAAGAACAGTGGCAAACAACAAATCTGTCATCTAGGAAATGGTCAAGGAATTGAGCATATCCATGGCATCCCCCCTTAATATATGCTCTATAGAGCAGGAGAAAGATTAGCAACAGCCCATCATGGAGTATCTAACCATGGGAAAGCTACCTAAAGTAGAGAAGAAAGCCAAAGCAATGAAATGGATGGCTAGCTTTTGGAGCCAATGCGGTAATTCCCATCAAACTCTCAAAGCCAAGCTTGAGGATAATTACTATGGCAAAAGAATCAAATGAGGTGCGCAGAGAGTCGAGCTAGACCTTGTAGAGAAAGTCAAAGAAAAAGCCAAGACATAGGAGGAAGCCATTAAGCAACAAATGTCAAGGAAATATAGCAGAAGGTCCACCTATAAGAGTTTGAGGAAAGAGACAAAGTCCTAAGGAAAGTAGAACTTGTCCGGAAACCCCAAGGAGAAGGAAAGCTGGCACCCAACTTGGAAGGACCATATTGAGTCATCCAGAAGATCGAAAAGGGAGCATACAAGATAGCCGAATTAGAAGAAAGGTAACTACCGAAGATGTAGAATGTGTCCTCGCTCCGGAAGTACTATAGCTATAAATCCTTAAATTATGTGGATGGGTGAACTCTTTTTCCTCTTATGCATCTTTTTCCCATAGGGTTTTTATGCATAAGAGGTTTTAATAAGGCATTACCTACATAAGCTAGCACTTGCATGTCTTGGTGGTAGGAATCCAAATGGGCATTACCCAAATAGCTCAGTATTGTAGACATTTCATTTAGTAAAGTTTATTCGAATTACTTGAATACTTTGTTATAGAATTATACTAGCAAAAGAAGACGTAGGAACTACCTGAATAAATGGAAAATAAGTCTAGGAGCAGGCTTAAACTCCTCGCTTGTAGGCGAGAACCCAGAAAATTAAATAGAAAAAGGAGAATAAGAACAGGAGCAGACTTAAACTCCTTGCTTGTAGGCAAGGACCTAGAAAATTAAATAAAAACAGAAAATAAGTCCAAGAGAGGACTTAAAATCCTTGCTTGTTGGTGAGGACAAGAAATAATCAAATGGAGAATGGAGAATAGGTTCAAGAAAGGACTTAAATTCCTTACTTGTAGGCTAGGATCTTGGAACTTGATTCCAGTAAAGGAGAATAATGATAAGCCTTGAAAACGGCTTATAATCCACTAAGAGATACTTAGAATTCAAATCGGGAACAAAATTGGAAAACTTTCTTAATTGATGAAGCAATAATATTCTAATAAGTTAAGCATGGAAAGTTACTCGCTAGCAAAATTTGAGATACTTAATGAAAAGAAATGCATTAAGAAAAAGAAAACACCAACTAGCTGAGAATCACTTGTATTGGAGCAAAGTTTTGTCAACAAAACAAAGAAATATTTATTGAAAAATTTACACAAAAAGGAAAGGAAAATATCATTCAATTATAAGGAAAATGAAAATTAAGGGGAGGTAGGATAGTCATCCACTTGCTCCTTACAAGGAGCCTTCAACTGATGATCACTCGTGGCAGCATCAACCTCGGGAGGAAGCTTGTCCACCAACTTCCCATCCCGAATCTCCTTGAAATAGCCACAGGAGGAAACATCCAAATGAGCATAAAGGAATGTGACTTGCTTCAGGGCTTCATCAAAACCCTCAGCATATTGCTTGGTCGCCTTCCTTTCAAGGTCATTGGCGTACTAGGTCTTAGCCTCGAGCAGCTCCTTCAGCTCAACCACCTTTGTAGCATAGAAGTCCTCATGCTCCTTGAACTTCTTCTCTAGAGAAACGACCTTATCTTTGAGCTCTTTCTTCTAAGCCTCCCACTCTTTGCCCAACCGAGTACTTTTGCTCGGCCTTTTACACCTTCACCTCCAGCAAACGAATTTCCCCTGCATAAGACTCCCTAAGCCTTACAAGCTCTTCCCTGAGCTCAGCAATAGTCTTCTCCTCAGAACACTCCTTGAGCTCCAGATGTTGAGCTATCACGCAAGAGCTAAGACTAGTCACTTGAACCTACTGCAGCATCCCCGAGACTGCAACGACATCCAACATGTCGAGATTAAATGAGGACTTTAGGAGTTCATCCCCTTTTTACTAAGTTGGGAAGTTAGGGATGCGAAGGCCCTCTTCTTCCCTTGCTTAATAATGAAAGGCAAAGAGTCAAAAGGCATCTTTGAGCTATTTCTAGCAAATGTGGAAAGCACTGCCTTGAGCAGCCTGAGCTTGGCAACGAGCAAGTGCATCTTGAAGGGAGTCTTTTGGAAAATCTGGGGGCCATTTCTCGTACAAAAGAAAGATACAAGGAAAGAAAAGTAAGAAAAGCAATCAGAATTAAAAGTAGCAGGCAGAGAAACTTACTGAGGTATTTGAGTACCTCGGCCCTTTTCGTGTACTACTTTAAAAGCTCAATGTAGGATAAGAACTTTTTCCTACTTGACAAATGCTCAGAAAAATAGTCGAGGATAACTTTCTCACACTGGGAAAGGTTGCGGGAATCTACATTAAGAACCCTCTTTGGGAACTTATTCCAATACAAAGGAAATTTGGCATGACCCTTCTCATCCAAAAAGAAAGGGTACTCATACTCAGAGGCTTTAACCCTAAAGTACTGGTCTTTGAAGTGTTTGAAATTAGAAGTGAAAGGTCAAAAATCTTTCGCCAAGGCTGCCCACTCAAGGAAATTTATTTCCTTTTTTCAACGTCCTTAACTTGAAACAAGGAAAATAAGATTCCTATGCTCGAAACAGCACCTAGGAACTCCATCAAAACCTCAAAAGCTCGAATGAAGGCCCAATTATTGGGATGGAGCTAGGTTGGAACTATATTAATAAAGTCTATGCAATCTCGAACGAGGTAAAATGAAGCCTAACACCTAGGGTGGAAAAAAGGATGTCGTAAACAAAAAACAAAGCAGGTTCTTTGTCATCAGAAACCTTGGCTATATGACAAGCTCTATTACTAGGTTTACTTGGAAGGCACTTACAAAATGTTCTTGCTTAAGGTTAGCTACCCTACAGTCCTTAAGAAAATGATCTAGTATTTGCTGATCAGAATAAAGAGATTGAGAATTCTTGACCTCATCTATGACTCATAAGTAATAGTCTGAGGACTCTTTCTTATTGGAGGAACCTCCAACATTCTTAATAGTCCGATGAAAATCATTTTCCATCTTTGACAATGAAGGAACTGAGGGCTCAAGATAACCTCTAAAAATGAAAAGAAAAACCAGTGAATGGAGGAAGAAGAAAGGAGACCAATCATCCATTACCCTAGGGTTCCCAATGGAAAATCATGAAAGAGAAACACAGAATGAGAATAAAAAAAAGAGCGTGAGACACTTACTGGAAAAATTCTTGGCTGAAGAGAGAACAATGCCAAAATGATGGAGTCAAAGAAGGCTTGCAACAGAAGAAGATTGCAGTAAGCAGAGAAAATGTAATAAGAGAAATTTGAAGTTTTAGAAATACGAAATTAGTGCGTAAGGAAAAACTGAAGGAAGGGGAATTAAAACCTACTCTCGAGGCACCAGAGATGATTTGATGGCATACAAGGTTTCCTACTATTAAGAATAAATATCCACCGTTAAGGGAATCAGTGGTCGAGGGGTAGATCTAATGACTAAAATTCAAAGTAGGAATTATAATATTTACTGCACAGTAACAACATGATAGTGGAGGCTTCAGAACGTGGCACATGTTCACACACGTTTTCCCATAAGCCCAAAATGATTTAGAATGTTTCTAGAAAACTGTCAATAGTATAAGCTCGGAATATAAGCTCAGGAGTATAGCCGGGAAGTTTAAGCTCAGCCATTGAACTTGAGGATTGGAGTTATGAACATAAGCTTAGATCGTCATCACTAATAACAACTGAGCTTGGGGCTATAAACTGAATAAATTCACTGGGCCTTAAAGCTCGGCCCAGAGGAACTTGGAAATGGCTTTTCTAGAAGGAATTCCCTACGGATAAGCTCAAATTGAATCAGCGTATGAAAGTAACTTACTTGTTGAAGGTAGTTACTAAGCATGGAGGAACCTTATGCTACTAGGAGGACAAGAAACCACCACATAAGTAGGGGAAATCACAATCAAAGTTGAAATATAAAAGGAGGGCTTGTGGAGAGCCAAAGGCAAGTAACTAATTCTCCTTACTCATACTTGAGTAGAATAGAGTTTTGGCTTAAGCGTCGCAGTCCTTTTCATGTCCTCCACTAGAAGAGCACATGAAGAACTCGAATCTTCTGTACACATTATTGGACGCCCTCAGAAAATAGGTTAGAATAGTTTCCATTAGAAACCAAACAAACTACTTCAAGATTATTTCGACCGCTTCAAGAGAGAATTCCTTTTGGATAAGAAGTTAAACCTGGAAATCACTATGCATACTTTGATGCACGAGCTCTATTTAGCATCATTCGCAAAGTCTTTTGTGAAAAGGGAACCTAAACTCTGGATGAGCTCTAGCAGAGACCTAAAAAGTACATTAACATGGAAGAAGTCTTGAAGATGAAGCAAGAAGTCCCTAATAGGCTCAACTTCTATGAAAAGAAATCAAATTCTAGGAATGAAGAATGCACAAGGAAGAAATCTTAGACGTTCAGGATAGGATGGTTCATGGAGTGCCACCTGGTCATAGCTTCCTTGAGTTAGATTTACCAATAAGTCTATTAGACAAAGTTTGGTAAATTCCCAAAGCCGAAATCCCTTTGCCCAAAGGCCAAGACGGATCGATCCTTAAGGTATAAATAGCACAAATGGGCATCGACACCATATCAAAGATTGCATAGATCTTCATGGTGCTATATGATTTTGCAAAGTAAGACGTTTAAGGAAAAAGAATAACAAATAGTGGATACCACAACATAGGACATAGTTACCAGAATAATCAATCTTATCTCTAGTGGATTAATAGGAAGTGGTACTACCAAGGCTACCTGAAAGGAGCTTCTGAAGGAAGTCCTCAAACTTTCTTCCAACAGTTCAAGGAAAAGGAAGTTTGCAATAAACTAGGAAGGCTTATTCAATATCTCTAATGTTCTTAAGAAAGAAGCATACAAGTTGACTACACTTACAGGTTCCAAGGCCCCACATTTGTTGAATGCCTCCAACATCAAGAGATTTTACAATTGATGTTGATTATAGAAACCATGAAAGTGTTGGTGTACTCTTTTTTCCATCTTGGATTTTTTTCGCCTTACTTCGGAGTTTAACAGACACAACTTGCATAGTTGGGATTCCATAACCAATTTGAACGATGTTAATTCTATTTTGATTTCAATATCAATTCGATTATCATTTATATTATTTGGTAATTCATGTTACTATTGGTTTCTTGTGAGCATTTAAGTAACAAAGCAATTGCAAGGGCAAAATCTTATCGTAATTAACTCATCAAGACTTGATCACCTCTTAGTCCGAGTTTATAATTTTGAGATTATAATTTCCTTTAGAAAAAAGCTTTAAGCATGAAACACCTAAGTCCTTAATACGAATATATAACTTACAAAAATTAAGCTAAATTATAAAGTCAATGCCTATTACTCTCGAGATTATAATTTCTCGTAGGCAAATGTCCTAAGCATGAAGCCTCAGTCCCCATAAGAGAATAACAAGTTAGAAATTTTATCTAAGTTAAAAGGCAATTTACTTAAAGCCCATCAAAACACAAATGTTCCAAATAAAATGAAAGTCCTAATTTGGAGATAAAAATATATAAAATGGCTCCAAATTGGAGCACTACAAAAAGAAACAAGAAACTCGCAACCCCAAACTTGAAACCTAGTTACTCCTTAATTGTTTTCTAGGGTGTCCTCTTCACCCTTATCACTAGAAGGCATATCCTCAATCCTCTCGTTAAAAACATAGTGGAAGGGTTCCACCTCATCAAAATTTGCATCCGGGCATAGATACTAGACTTGCTTCATGGTGCTGTCAAATGTCTCCATCACTGACCTCTTCCCTGAATCCTATTTCATTTTAAGCTCCTCCTCCAGCTCTTTTATCATGGTTGTTGTAACACCCTCCCAGGTACAGTACTATACTTAAGTCATAGTACCACACCCTAGAGTTGTTACTATTACCTGAGCAGACCTTGTCTGACAGCAACTTCAGCCATCCTCAGAAGCTTCTGAAACTATCTGAAGACAACACGGAAATAGGAGTGAGAATTATAAATTCTCAGTAGGATTCTCTAATTATCATATATAATGACATCGTTGTCATCTCCAGTTTGCTTCGGTTTATTATGAAAAAAGTGAACATATAATGTGGACTATTTAATTTTATAGTTTGAAGATATACTATCCGAAGCGAAGTTCATTTCTACTCATATACTTGTCATTTGGGGAAGTTTACACAAAATTAATTCATGAATAATGCCATGGATAATAATTGCAACATATAAAATGCACATAGCATTAATCTACTAGGAACATAACATCTGCACATAACTTAACTTGTACTTGAATTCATACATATACACAAAATTTACTTTTCTTTCATCCAACACACCTAGGCGTTACGTATCGCCATCCCTAGGTTGCTTGCATCCGTCTAGACTTGAGCGTTACGTATCGCCGTCCTCAAGTGCAGCATCATACCACATTCCAGAGTATGATTGCCATGTCATACCCCATCAGAGCGTGATCGCTATGTCACGTTCCTTAGGAAAATGGGATCCTTATGCTATATTCCAGAGTATGATTGCCATGTCACATTCTTTAGGAATATGTTCTTCCTGCCACGTCCCAGAGTATGATCGCCATGTCACATTCCTTAGGGTGTGGGATCATCATGCTATATTCCAGAGTATAATCGCCATGTCATACTCCATCAGAGCGTGATCGCCATGTCACGTTCCTTAGGAATATAGACTCATCATCATATCCGTACATGCCATATTCCAGAGTATGATCGCCATGTCATACCCCATTAGAGCGTGATCGCCATGTCACATTCTTTAGGAATATGGGATCTTCATTTGGTACTTACACTAGCTGGGTCATGCCATGCCTCATGTAAGTTCTAGCCCCTATGCTCACACTAGCTAGGTCGATGCCATGCCTCATGTGAGCGGGGTACTTGCATATACCTTAATCTTTAGTCTTTAGTCTTTAATCTTTACTACCCTTGGGTAGCCTGGCCTTGGAGTGAGCTTATCAGCTCCACCCGTGACCGTTGTCACACCGACTCACCCACAAGGGGATTCACATTTAATATACTCATGTCTTTTCATTCTTATACATGATCATGCATAGACATGCTGAATGTACTTATATATATATACTTCATCATTTATTCTCATATACCTCATATCATACTGCTTCTTGATTTATTCTCATATATCTCATATCACACTTATATCATTCTTGCATATAAATATCTCTAGTTGCATAGACTGGCCAGAATCACAGATAACGGATCAGATCCGTTTCCCCATGAATAGTGCCAGTTCTCACAGTCAATTCAGTCATAGCATCATACTCAATCTAACATATATATATCAGTATAAAACTGGCAATCCTCAACTCAAACCTTATGTGTTTACTGACACATGTGAAACCATCGCTTCTCACATTTATTCACTAATTTTTCTGCCGAATCTTGTATAATCTGCCTTTACCTCTATTCAACTCATTTAAATCTTAATTTTGGATATATTGTAGCTCTATATATCTACTTTCTAAACTTTTTTGTCCCATATCATTTTGATCCATATAACTCAAGATATTCAAATCTTGCCTCAACCTATTCAGTCACTAGCCTGAATTACACTCCTGGAGGTATAAATTCACTAAAAATCGAAACAAAGCTCAAATCCTGCGAAATTGGTCTCATATTGAAGCTAACAGGACAATCTTTCATTTTCCACAAGTTTCATTCCATTTGGTTAAGTATACCTCGAATTATAAGTCCCGAAAGTCGACCTTCTTGAACTACTTTGTTTTGACCTAAATTGGACGTAGGATAACTTCCTCGAATCACTGGGAACAATTGGGACCATAACAAACTCATAATTTCATATTGGAATGTTCCCCTATGTGTAAGCTTTCTAACAAAGTTAGTTTCACTCAATTTGGAGTCACGTAGGGCGAGTTATACCCTCCTCAAGTCACCCTGCCCAAATGAAAGTCCTGATTCCTAGGTCAAACTTCAAAAATTCATATCTCTCTCAATACTAATCCAATAACCTTATATGATATATCTATAGAAATTCCTGAATGTCTACTTTCATTTAAAAATAGTTCCATCAGATTTTACCGGTTGTAGGCGGAGCCGTACACTCCGCCGTACGGACTGCCGTGGAATTCCTCAACTAGACAGCATTCCAAACTTTCACTTCTCCTAGTTTTCTTCTTCTAACCTTAATTTCAACTCAATATTTCATATTAATCCAATCATAAATCATCATATACATCCAATATATCATCAAATATATATAGAAGAGTAATCTTTCATGCATCCTCAATTTAGAGAAATTAAGATTGGAGATTGAATCCTACCTCTTTAGAGTGTGATCTTGCTGAATTTGAGTTTAGGATTGATGGAACCTTGACCAAGCTTGGAGATTTGATGGAGTTGGATTGAGAGAAGAAGGGAAGAAGAAGAAGGCTGGAGCAAGGAGAAGGGGAACGTAAATCAGACTAAAATGGAGAGAAGAGTCTGATTTAAATACATGAAAGTTGTGGTGTTCATTGGTTGGAGTTTTGTGGTTGAAGTTCGGCCATGTCTCTCACTTTTGTGGCTAAATTGCTCTCCACGTCGTCCCCAAAGTGAGACTCGCTTCCACTCTATCTTAACTCCCTAACTCGCTTCTAACATGCTTGAAGTCTAACTCTGTCATTGGACTTGAGCTCGTCGTCTGATCTCGAAACTCGTTACCTCTTGTTTGTGACTTGAGGAAATCTTATCTGTTTATTCGAAACTTGGAAGTAAAGTCGGACATCGGAAGTCATACAGCTCACAATCATATAATCTCGGAACTCCTTATTTGAACTCGGGAATGTTGATGCTGGATATAAACTCGGATATCGAAACTCGAGTATAACTGGAAATCAACTCAAAGATTTGAACTCATGTCCATTGAGTTCAACTCTAAGGCCAGAACTCGCTACATTCAACTCGGAGGTCAGTACTTGCATCATTGTGTTAACCTATAACTTCTAAGGTCAGAAATCACATACACTATTTCAAAGCATGAGGTCTGAAGTCGGAACTCGGATGCCTCGGTTGACACTGCAGGCTACATCATGAGACTGAAAATCGGGTACATTTCTTTGAAACATGAAGTTGGATATCGGTAATCATATCCATGTTGTTTTGTACTTGGAGGTTAAGTCGGAAGTAGGAAAATGAATGCTGGTTAAGATCGGAAGTCGGAAATAAGCGGAAATCGGGAATAATCTCATTGAGACCTGGACATAAGTTTGGAGATCGGAAATCATGTCCCAGTATGCTTTAACTCGAAATCGAATATTAGAACTCGGAAGTCACCCATTTAACTCGAAACTAGAATATGAAGTCGGAAATCAGGAATAATCAAAATAAGATTAAGTCAGAAATCGGACAACAGAAGTCAAGACAAACTCGGGACTGGTAAATAATCCCATCTGTCTGGAATTCGAAGATAAAGTCGAAAATTGAAATTGATCAATCTTGAGGGCTAAGTCGGAACTCGGAAATCGGGACGTTACAGTTGTAGATGTTTCGGCATGTTTCTCAGAGACTTGCATCTTCTCCTCCATTACCTTCTCGGCTAATTCAAGATCCTTAGAAGCATCTTCTACCTTTTGTTTCCAAGTTTCGATCTCCAAGTCCAGTTTTGACTTACTCGCTATAAGAGAGGGCTTCTCTTTTCAAACTTGAACTAGGATCAACTTGAGCTCTTTTACTTTTTCCTATATGCTTAGAGCCTTAAAGGCATTAGCAACAAGTGACTTGGCAAATCAAGTAATAGCAACTCATTAGAGGAAAGCCTTCTTTATCTGAAGCAAAGCCTTCAAGTCGACCCTCTTGAGGTAGGCTACGAAGTCTAAGTTTAGGATGCCAATGTTAATAAGGTCATGAAAATCAAACTCGGCCATAAAAACAATTATTGTGACCTTGTGAGAGATCATCAGAGCTCGGGGATTCCTTGATCGAAACCACCTTGATTGCTACTTAGGCAGCCTTCTTAGTGACATGTTAGAGCATTATCAGAGCTGGAATTGCTAGTGTTCTTTACCACCCCTGCTCAAGTCTTGACCATAATCTAATGGCAAAGATCAAAGAGTTACTTCTTGAGGGCCATGTTGTATGCAAGAAAAAAAATATTAGAAATCAATTAAAATTTCAAATAATAATAATAATAATAGAATGCAACAAGTAACACAACAAGAAGGAAAAGTAAAAAGGGGTACCTATCATGGCCTAGCTTTATCTTCATCTACATCTAAAATTGTTCTTTAGTTAAAATTGTTCTGACTTTGAAAAGAACTCAATGATTGCGCTTTCCAAGTGGCTTTAGTCTTTCTCCTTAATCACTTGAGCTCCATTATTTTTATTCTAGTAAATGGTTATGCGGGGATGGCCCTCCATCGTAAAAAAGAATGTATAAGTACTCGGTGTTTCATAAACCTTAAAATATAATTCTTTGAAGTCATGATATGACTCTTCATATAGCTCAAATACCTTTCTGAAGTCCTAAGCTTGAAATGATAGCCATCCCTATGTCGACCCTCGACCATTAGTGTGTTAAAGAGAAAAAGAAAAAGAAAAAGAATACCTTGGTAAACAGTGGAATTACAAGATGTTGGTAGATAATCGTAACCCCCTGATATGGCCTAACTATTTGAATTAAACTAGGTGCAAGTTGCCTTAATTGCCATCAAGATCTTTACAATAACCATCCCTGGGTTGGCCCTTGACCATTAGGATGTGTTAAAAAGAAAAGGAAAAAGAACACCTTGGCAGATAGGGGAATCACAAGATGATGGCAAATAATCTCAACCCTTTCATATGGCCCAACAATTTGAATTTAGATCATGTGAGTTTCCTCAATTACCATCAAAATCTCTATCTGGAACTCGAAGAATAAGATCCTAACGACCAGTCAGCCAGACAAGGCATCATACATCCATAAGAAAGGGGGCTGCTATTGTGATTTACAAAGCATACTCTCTCATTCTCACCAGCAAGTTAGAGCTCGTATTGATCATCATTCTCGTAGTTAGGAGTCAACTCTAAGAACTCATTGAAATATGAGATGTACTTGTCTCATAGAGGGGACGCTTAGCACCTCGAGATCCTCCATTTGTGCAAGAAGTCATTAATATTAGTCGAATATTGAAGAACCTTTGTAGGTAGAGGAGTCTTCTTCTTGGCCATAAAGGAGCTCAAATCTCGACCTATAATGGAAAGCACCACCAGCTGGGACATCTTATTTCCTATGTTAATAACAAAAGAAAAAGGGAGAAAGAAATAAAAACTAGCCTACGATGGCTTCTCTTCACTAAGAGAGCTACCACAGAGGGAAACCAATAATAAGGACTCACAAGGGTTCCCATTGATGCAACTTGGACAAGTATTCATGTATGAAAAGAGTTATCATCCTACAAGGATAGAAGAAATATCAAATAGTTAAAGGAAATAACTATTTGAACAAAACAAATTAATGAAAGAAAGCTAGAATTTAATAGGAATAAATAAATAAGAAATCAAGATAGAGAATAAGAATACAAGAAAAATGCAATGAGATGAATTGTAACATCTTCAATTTCATGTCATGCTAAATTACCTTAGTAACCCTGAGTAATTAGGCACTTAATGAGAAATTATGAGATTAACGCTTAATTAAAGGATTAACGAAGTGTTTATGAGTTAGCTTTGATGAAAAAAGTTAAGAGAATGCTTAATCGAGATTAGATAATCTCTAATTAAACAAGTCAAACCCTTAATAACTTAATTAAGTACTAATCATACAAGACTAGCTTAATCGAGTTTAATTAAAGGTAATTAAGCTTAATCATAATATTAATTTTTATTAATTATGATCACATGAGTTAATCACTAATCCTTACTTAATCATGTTAATTAAGTTGCAAGAGCACTTAATCACATGATTAAATTTAAATTTAGTCAACTAGATAATAGAGCAAAGGTGATGTCATAAAAGCACAAAAGCATAAGACAAGTTTGTTTTCTGTAAGAGATTGTACATGTTTTATTTTCCCATCATCCAATTTGTCTCTCTAAACCTTAATTAACACAAAATGAAGCAAAAATATCTCCCCCTACCCTATTCAAAGTTATGGCCACTATTCATGCACACACACACACACTCATTGTTCATTTTCATACTTTCATTCTCTCTCTAAATTATCAAATCCTCCAACTTCTCTCTACACTCTTCTTCTTCTTCTTCCTTTCTCCACCACCAACATAACCAAAACTCTCAATTAGCCCTTCAAAGACCACATTTTTTGGTCTTTGGAGACAAAATCTAAACACTATAAGCCTCATTTTCAAGAGAGCTGAAAAGCTCTCTCCTCGCTCATCCAAAACCACCACCATCATACACAAGGAGGAGTCTTCTTCATCTTCTTCTCCTTCCTCAAGGATGCCACTTCTACTACTAGGTAGTGATCTCTACTCTTCTCTTTTGTTTACTCAAGAAAGCTTGAAGTTTGGTTCTTCTCATGACCAAGATCTTCAAGTGAAAGCTTGAGAAAATCTTCCATGTTTTTCATGAGCAAAAGTTTCTATTTTTGGTAAAATATGTTCATGTTCTTGTTCATGAGCTATTCTTGATATTTTTGAAAAGTTCCTTTCTTTAAGTGCTCCAAAATTTCTATTTTCCTTTCTTGATGCATGAGATCTTGATGTTCTTGGGGGTATTTGGGTTGAAAGTTGTTTATATTCTTATGATGGTGCTTATGATTGGAAAAGTTGTCATCTTTATCATTTTCTCTTGATTTGACAAGACTAAACACATTCTTGATGCATGGATTTTTAAAAAGTTTGTTACTTGCAACCTTAAAAGTGGCGCAAGTTTTGTGCTCTTGTAAAGTTTTATTTTGTCTTGTCTTAAAGACAAGAGTATATATAAAAGTCTAAGCTATTTAGATTATGAAGCCTTTTTAAGTTATAAAACTGATAACTTGTCACTTCATGTCTTAAAGATAGACTCTTGAATACAAGACCTTTCATAAAATTTTAAACTTTAATCAAGAAGATAACTTTAAGTCATAAAGTTATAAATTTGCACTTTAGTCTTGTAAAGGTTGAACCTTGAGATGAAAATATTGAGTAAAGTTTTAAGCTTTAATCAAGAATGTCACTTTTAAATCATAAAAGTGTTAACTTGCAACTTTTAGTTTATAAAGTTTGTATCTTGAATTAAAATAATGCATTAAGTGTTAACTTTTATTAAGAATCCTAATTCTAAAATTAATGTCTTGTATCATTATTTCATAAAGTAGGAATATTTTAGACTTCAAGACAACTTTAAATCATAAAGTTAAGACCTTGATAGTCTTAGAATAATTAAATGTGTCAACTTTAATAAAGAACAAGACTTTTAGTTCTAAAGCTAGTATCTTGTATCATTATTTCATATGAATTTAATCTTTAAGACAAGAGCATAATTTTAGAGGCACATACTTTTTTAAAGAATGATAACTTTAATAATATTCAAGTAAGCTCTTGTTATGTTATTGATAAAAGCTTGAAACTTTACAACTTGTATAAATTAAAAATCACCCTTGGTGATTAGTGAACATGGTGTTGTTGGGTTCATGAGTGTGGTTATGCGTTGTCATGACCCAAGGACTAGAGGGATCTCGAAATCCTTGGGAACAGAAGTATGATTAGGGCCTCCGAGCATATCATGAACCTAGGAATCACTAAGTGTGCTATCTCAAGGAAAGAAGATAATTACCTAGCTTAGTTAATTTGAACAAGTGTTCCCTAAGACATGTATGCAAGTAAAGAGTAATTCCACATAAGGATTAAGTAACTAAAAGACTACATACACATTTATTTTAACTGTGTGATTCTCTCATGGGTAACCACGAGAAATCATATGATGACTCATAAGACTTTCCACAAAGAAAAACACAACTATGAACCCTTTAGGGTATGTATGTATGATACCATTCAGCATGATGAATGATAAGTTTGATTGAGCATTGTCTCATGATTGAATGATATGATATGGATATAACGGACTATTGGTTGAAAGTTTTGTGATTGGCATTTTGGGGAAACTCCGGTCTAGCCATCATGCTGCTGGATTTCCATCAAAATTATAAACTTAGTCATATCATTGCATATGTCTTGTCAAAGAAGTACTATGCATGTAAAGTATAATGATAAGAAGAGAAAGAATGGGATATGACCCTTCAATTACTTCAGTAAGGGAAGTGAGAGACACTGATCCACAAAGACTCAATGAACCTCTATGGGGGAGGGAGGATGACATAAAAGACCCTCCAACTTAGAGGTAACCATTATCAGCTTAGTCTGATTTGGTTAGTACTGCGTGACAATGGTCGCGGAATGAAGCCATGTCCAAAAGCAGTTTATTTCAAAGGAAAAGTAAAGAATATTAAGCACGTGCTAAAAATGAAAGTAAAGTCAAAGTAAAACCATGGTCAAGTTAATGAATTGCATAGTCATGCATATATCTATATTTCTCATACGCATTATGAATGTTTATCCCATGTGTTAGCATGTATGCCTATGTATGACATTATGGATATGATGATAAACTTAATAGCAATTCGCATCCAGAATTATGTTTTCAAAATTATTAAAATTAAACTTATATCTACCCACTGTTTTTATAATAAAACTTGAAGTGGCTAGGACGATGATGATGACACAATATTCGTCTAGGACGATGATGATGACACAATATTCGTCTAGTCGTGATCCTACTAAGAAATCTAGTATTTCTCACTCTTACGTTTACGTGTCATCTTTAGAGGATGCCGGCATCGGGCACAGTGGTGATCTTCATTGAGTTCCCGATTTGGCATCGGTGCTTTGACCCAGTGATGAATGCCTCTGTGATGTCTGCGAGCACAGCAATGAGAGTCTAAATCTTCCACGACCATCTATTCTAGATTCCAGTTATGAGTCCGTTTTTCTGTCCACACCAGCCATATGGTGAGGTTATCTTGGATGACATTTGCCCCTATTTTCAGCCGCCGAGATACCCCACTGATGGAAAGTCTAACTTGGATACCCGCCTGACCCCGACAGTTTCTCTAAATTCCGACCCTTCGGAGCCATCCTACCCAAGGTATCATGTCAAGTCCAACCCATCCGAGCCTTCTTACTCATCAGTGATCCGCCTGAGTTCTGATTCGTCTTCTTCTTCAGTAGCTCCTCATCATGCACCACCCCCAGTTCGTGGTCGCAGATTCATTCGTACCCGTGCTGTGCCCCATGAATGTGGGCATGCTCGAAGAGGAGGATGTAGTGATGTTGCTCCCGATGGTTTTGGAAATAGTTTACTTCCGCCTAATGAGTGATGTGGTGATTGCATGTGGAGCTGAGCACGAGGATAGCCCTTTTTATTTATAGTTACAGGGTTATCATTTTCCTATATGACATGTTTGGGTAGTAGAGATTTCGGATGTACTTTTCTTTTGATGTATTTGGTTAGGTTGCTTTTGTAGGGCCAACAGTAGATATTGTACTCATTATCTCTCTATGTATGACACTTGGTATTATTATTATGATATTAACTACGACGACTATAGAATGAATGTTATGTTTATCTATGATATTTGCTATTCATGTCGCTTCCATTTATTTTATTCGCACTGTATGTATGAGATAGCAGTGTTTATATTATACGTTCACTATGTGCTCATAGCTCTTGGTTTTCAAAACAGTTTATTCGTGTTTGTTAAAAAAAAATTACCTCTATTTTCATTATAAAGTAATTCCAAATAGCAATGTTAGTTCCGCGAGCAAAAGTAACAACTATTAATTCCATAATATGACTTAAGCATAGCATGGGACTATTAAGGTGTTACATTTTGGTATCAAAACAGTTCGTCCTTAAAGAGCCTAAGGTGGACTGACTATGCTTCTAAGCGTACGATTAGTTAAGTCAAGCTTTGAGTCTCATCTGTATGATGGGACGTAGGGAATAGACATGCATGATCGTCTGTTCTGAATGCGATGGGTTGTTGGTTCACTCAGTGTAAATGTTGAGCCTAATCAACTTAATGTCTTCTGTTTCATGTACCAGGAACTAATGGCATCAGGGAGACGTGGTAGGCCCCATAACGAGCCGGAAGGTGCCAAGGAAGTCATGGGGACACCATGAAATGGCTACTGCCATGAGGGAGCAAGCTGCTGCTGCTCACCACATGATAGAGAGGATAGAGCAAAGGGATGAAGAGAATCCCGAAGGTCACAACGGAGGAGCTGAGGTAGACCTTGAATACCTCAAGTTTGCTAAGTTTAGGAAGGCAAATCTGCCAAGCTTTAGAGGGACGTATAACCCCGATCGAGCTGATGAATGGATCAAGGCCATTGAGAAGATTTTCACGATATTGGCCTGCACCGAGGAGCAAAAGGTAGCCTTTGCTACTTATATGTTGCTACTTATATGTTGGAAGTTGATGCTGAGTTTTGGTGGGTGGGCACCAAGAGGCTATTGGAAGGTGCCCAGACCACATCACCTGGAAGATTTTCAAGTCGCACTTCTATGAGAAGTGTTTTCTTGCATCTATGAGCAATGCAAAGGAGTTAGAGTTCATGAGTCTGCGTCAAGGGACAATGAATGTTGCTGAGTATACTACCAAGTTCGAGGAGCTATGCAAGTTCTCGACGATTTATCAAGGCAACCTTGATGAGCGCTGGAAGTGTGTCAAGTTCAAAGGAGGACTGCGGGAGGAGATATTCGCGTCTGTAGGACCCATGGAGATTCGTGATTATACTGCACTAGTTAACAAGTGCCATTTGGTGGAGGATTGCAACCATAACCTATCTGTGGCAAGGTCTAAAGCTTACAAGAAGAAGTTGGCACCGCAAGGGCAGAAGTTCAAGCCCTAACCCCCAAAGAAGTCATTTCAAGTGGAGGCTTCAAAGGAAAGCAACCCCAAAAACCTACTGAGAATCCACCTAAGCCTGTGAATGGTCTAGCTTGCCTAAGTGTGGTAGATACCATGGAGGATGCCCTTGTTTAGCTAGCCAAAATGCATGTTTTCAAAGCGAAAAGCCTGGACATATGACTAGAGACTGCACTGTCAAGCTGTTGTCCCCTACCAACAAGTCCCAACACTAAGGAAGAGTCTTTGCCCTCAATGCTGAGGAGGCCACCCAGTCCGACAATCTGATCCAAGGTAAGTATGAGGTCAATAGTAGAACCTTAACTATATTGTATGATTCTGGAGCTACATATTCCTTTATTTCTTATGATTATGTAGATAGATTGGGATTGTCTGTTTTTGAATTACCTTATATGTTAATTGTTTCTACTCCTGCTGGGAAACTAGTTGAGACTTGTCAATGTTGTTTGAATTATCGATTCCAAATTGATTGTATGTCTTTTGTAGCAAATTTGATTTGTTTGCCTTTGTATGGTTTGGATTTAATTTTAGGCATGGATTGGCTTTCGACTAACCATGATATGACCAATTTTTCTGAGAAATCTATTATGCTTCCTCCTATACCTGTTAAGCCTATTGAACCTATTAGTTTGTTCTTGAATTCTGTTAAGGTAGGGAATAGTGAGTCTGGTGATCAGGGATATATTCTCCTTACGGCAAGTGAAGTAGAACTCGAGCAGTTATTGGATGAGATCCCCATAGTTAGGGAATACCCAGATGTATTTCCTAATGATATACCTGAGTTTCCCCCGAAAAGGGAAATCGAGTTTTCTATAGAGTTGGAACTAGGAACGAGGCCAATCTCTACAGCACCCTATAGGATGTCCCCAATGGAGTTGTCAGAGTTGAAGGGACAATTAGAAGAGTTGTTAGAAAAGAGATTTGTAAGGCCTAGTACCTCACCTTGGGGAGCCCCGGTGTTATTTGTGAAAAGAAATATGGGAGTATGAGGTTATGTATGGATTATAGACAGTTGAACAAAGTGACTATTAAGAACAGGTACCCTTTGCCTAGAATAAATGACCTCATGGACCAATTGCGAAGTGCAACTATGTTCTCTAAGATTTATCTAAAATTTGGATATCATCAAATAAGAATGAAAGAGGAGGATATACCCAAGATAGCTTTTAGGACAAGGTACAGGCATTACGAGTTTACGGTGATGTTGTTTGGTTTGACTAATGCCCCTGCTGTTTTTATGGATTACATAACCGAATTTTTAGACCTTACCTGGATAAGTTTGTAGTTGTTTTCATAGATGATATTCTTATCTATTCGAGAATAAAGGAGGAACATGAAGAACATTTGAGGGTTGTGTTGGGAATTCTGAGGGAGAAGAGGTTTTATGCCAAGTTGTCTAAGTGTGAATTCTGGATGGAAGAGGTGAAGTTCTTAGGACATGTGGTGTCACAAGGAGGTATCACTGTGGATCCAAGTAAGATTGAGGCTGTGATGAATTGGGAGAGACCAACCTCGGTAACTAAGATAAGGAGTTTCTTAGGTTTAGCTGGTTACTATCGTAGGTTTATAAAAGAATTTTCCTAGATATCTTTACCCTTAACCAAGCTGACGAGAAAGGATGCCCCGTTTGTATGGACTATGGATTGTGAGAAAAGCTTTCAAGAGCTAAAGAAAAAGTTAATCTTAACCCTAATACTAGTATTGCCTGACCTGAGTGGACCATTTGAGGTTTACTGTGATGCCTCTGGAAGAGGTTCAGGTTGCATCTTAATACAAAACAGGAACGTGGTGGCTTATGCATCTAGGTAGTTGCAGCCTCATAAAGTAAACTACCTAACCCATGACCTAGAGTTAGTGGCTGTAGTGTTTGCCCTGCAGATATAAAGGCATTATTTGTATAGTGTGAGGTTTGAGGTGTTTTCTGATCATAAGGGTTTGAAGTATCTCTTTGATCAAAAGGAGTTGAATATGAGGCAGAGAAGATGGATGGAGTTTTTAAAGGATTATGAGTTTGGGTTAAACTATCATCCTGGGAAAGCCAATGTAGTTGCTGATGCTCTAAGTCGGAAATCTTTGCATGCGTCATGGATGATGGTCAAGGAGGATGAGCTAGTAAGGAGCTTTAGAGATCTTAACCTCAGAGTGGTGTTAACCCCCCATAGTTTAAGATTGAATCAGTTTAAAGTGACGTGTGATTTCAAGAGTCAATTTGCTCAAGCCTAAAGTGTGGATGAGAATTTCCTGAAAACCCTAGCATTGGTGGAAGAAGGAAAGTTGAAAGGTCTTGCTCGAGGTACAGATGGACTTTGGAGGTTCGAAGGGAGAATTTGTGTACCCGTGAGTGGTGACCTCCGAAGAAAGATCTTGGAGGAGGCTCACAAGAGCCATTTCACCATACACCTTGGTGTGACAAAGATATATCAGGATGTTAAGAAGATATTTTCATGGCCAGGATTGAAGAGGGACATTGCGGAGTTGGTAAGTAAGTGTTTAGTTTGCCATAAGGTAAAGATCGAACACTAAAAGCCCTCTGGTATGTTGCAACCATTGGAGATCCCATAATGGAAATGGGAAAGTATATCTATGGACTTCGTAATAGGTTTACCCAAAACGCAAGCTGGTTTTGATGTGATATGGGTAATTATTGACAGATTAACACTTTTTGCCCATTCGAGCTACTTATCCTTTGGAAAAGTTAGCCCAGTTATATGTCCAAGAGATAGTAAGGCTGCATGGTGTACCTTTAACCATAATCTCGGATAGGGATCCGAGGTTTACTTCTAGATTCTGGGGAACCTTGCAAAAGGCATTTGGGACAAGGCTTTGCCTAAGTACAGCTTATCACCCCTAGACGAATGGACAGTCAGAAAGAACTATCCAAACTTTAAAGGACATATTGAGAGCCTGTGTGTTGGACAATCAAGGAAATTGGGATAGATACTTACCTTTGATTGAATTTGCCTATAACGATAGTCATAATGCAAGTATTGGTATGAACCGGGTGAGCCGGGTGAGCAAAGCCTATTAGGACCTGTGTTGGTTTGAACTGGGTGAGCAAAGCCTAACCTAATCTTGTGAGGTAGACCACAAAGCAAATAAGGAGGATTAGGGACAGAATCCTTATGGCTCAGAGCCATCAAAAGAGTTATGCAAATAAAAGGAGAAAGCCTCTAGAGTTCCAAGAAGAAGAACATGTGTTCCTGAAAATCAACCCTACAACTGGAATAGGCAGAGTCATCAAGGTCAAAAAGTTAAGTCACCATTTGCTTGGCTCGTTTCAAATTCTAAAATGTGTCGGGTCAGTTGCTTATCAAATGGCCTTACCTCCAAATTTATCAAACCTTGATGATGTTTTTCGTGTGTCTCAGTTGAGAAATACCATTCTGATCCTAATCATCTACTTGAACTCGAAAGTGTATAGTTAGGACGACTTAACCTTTAATCTACCGCTGTCTTGGATCATGGATTGTGGGTTAAATAGCTGAGGAATAAGACAGTACCCTTGGTCAAGGTGGCTTGGGGTAGAGGAAATATGGAAGAATATACGTGGGAGCTGAAGTCCGAGATAAGGAACGAGTATCCAAATTTGTTTATAGGTAACAAATTTTGAGGGCAAAATTCTTTTTAAAGGTGAGGAGAAATATAATATCGTCAATTTCCTGTCATGCTAAATTACCTCAGTAACCCTAAGTAATTAGGCACTTAAGGAGAAATTATGAGATTAACGCTTAATTAAGGGATTAACGAAGTGTTAATGAGTTAACTCTGATGAGAAAACTCAAGAGAATACTTAATCGCGATTAGATAATCTCTAATTAAGCAAATCAAACACTTAATAGCTTAATTAAGCACAAATCACACATAACTAGCTTAATCGTGTTTAATTAAGGGTAATTAAGATTAATCGCAATATTAATTTTTGTTAATCATATTCACATGAGTTAATCACTAATCCTTGTTTAATCATTTTAATTAAGTTGCAAGAGCACTTAATCATATGATTAAATTCAAATTTAGTCAACTAAACAATAAAGCAAAGGTGATGTCATAAAAGCACAAAAGCATAAGACAAGTTTGCTTTTTGTAAAAGATTGCACATGTTTTGTTCTCCCATCATCTAATTTGTCTCCCTAAACCTTAATTAACACAAAATGAAGCAAACATATCTCTAGATTAGTGATTATTGAACATAGCCCTTTGTGTTTGTAGTTACAAGGCTATCATTTTATTGTATGATATGCTTAGATAGTAGAGATTTCTGATGTACGTTTCTTTTGATGTATTTGGTTAGGTTACTTTTGTAGGGCCGATAGTAGATATTGTACCCATTGTCTCTCTTTATATGACTCTTGGTATTACTATTATGATATTAACTATGATGGCCGTGGAATGAATATTATGTTTACCTAAGATATTTGTTATTCATGTTGCTTCCATTTATTTTATTCACACTATATGTATGAGATAGCAATGTTTATATTACATTTTCATGATGCGCTCATGGCTCTTGGTTTACAAAATAGTTTATTCATGTTTGTTAAAAAAAAAGTTACCCCTATTTTCATTATAAAGTAATTCCAAATAGCAATGTTAGTTCCGTAAGCAAAAGTAACAACTAATAATTCCATAATATGACTTAAGTATAGTATGGGTATTAGGGTGTTACATGAATACTAGGGCTAATTGCTTTCACCTACTATAGATGCAATTACCAGGGATTTGAATTAAATAGTTTTTATTTTAATTGACTAATGATCGAACTTCCTAACTTAATTCCTAGCCTTTTTCAAGATCAAGCAATACTACTTATCCCAGATTGATTGCTTAATGTCTTAGCTACAAACTAATCTAGATAAAAGTTAAAATTCTATGGATCCCTAGGTTGGCTACATGAACTGCTTTTGCCTGTCTCTTGTTTTCGCTCAGCTCAAGGTGTTTATGTTAAGATGCTATATTCACAAATCGTCTCTCGAGTTATTGTAAATTCCTAAATCAATTAACTGGTGATCACGCAATTAAAAGCATTAAGCACAAATATAAACACTAAGTCATTAAGATAAAAACAAGATTAATATCCCTCCATGAGTAAAATTGTCATACAATAAGATCCATCAATGCCTTAGTAAGAGGGTCTTAGTTCATGATTAAAGAAAAACAAACAATAATAGAAAAGGAAGAAGAAACTGAAGAAGAAAATGCCATAGAGAACTTTAGCTAAAAACTTGGATTAAGGTTAAAGGTGGATCTCTCCTCTTTAGCTTCAACTTTAGAATTCTTGAATCTTCATGTTAGCTGTCTAGGGTTGCCATTTTTGGTGTGGAAGTGTCTAAAAATATGTCCAAGGGCTTCTAATTATTTGCCTTTTATAGCTTATAGGTCCCTATCTTTAAAATTCAACCTAAGCCCAAAATCTGTGCAATCAGGACCCCGCTATAGCAAAGCCAGTTGTGCTACTATCCAATGCACGAAAAACCAAAATGTGACATTCTATTTCATGTGTTACAGTGCAATGGCTTGAGCAACAATTCCTCCTTTTTTGCATCTCTCTTGCTCCTAGTATGCTTGCACCTAATGACAATTAAATAAAAACATAAATAAGTATCTAAAACATGAGAAAATGACAAATAAAATAGAAAAGAACCTAATTCAAAATACTTAACTAAAATTAGATAAAATACAAACCAAACTCAAGTGACTAGTGCTTAAATCTAAATAAAACAACATAAAAGACAACTCACTATAGGGAGTTATCACCCATTAACTGGCAGTAAAAATACACTGTGGGAAGGAAAAAAAGAAAATCTACCACTAAATGCCCCAAAACTAATGGTTTCATATCCTAAGGCTGCATTTCCATGAGAATCAAATGACTTGCAGCAGCAAAATAGATAGAAAACAAAAATACAAAATGCACAAAAAGGAAGAATGCTCACTAGAATGAATGAAGGAAATGGACAAAAATGAGTGGATAGCCTTGTTGTCTTCCTCTCTTCACTTCTGAGTAGCCTTTACAAAACTTAGTTTCTAATTGCCAAATGACACTTACACCAAATTGGTCATGTCTATTTAAAGGGAATAAGGGAAAAACTGCCTAGTAACTAAATGGACACTCGAACACCATTAATGGGGGCAATGTGTCCTTTTGTGCATATAATGGCGTGATGGTAAAATCCAAGAGATTTGAAATCACTACACTTCAACGATCGCACCATGTGTCTAAATCCAATGAATCGACGTGATGCATGACCTAGACATATCCCAAGACTAGAAGCCCTTTTTCATTCTAGAACCTTCCCTTGGAAAGAAATATCAAAGGCTATATGAAGATAACAACTTCATTGAGTTTCGACTTTGATTTTCTTTTTCTTTTTTTTTTTTAAAAAACAAGCTATTTATGTGAAGCTTGACATCTGAGAATTCCATCTTGATGTCGGGTTGGGGGTAATGTATATGGGCAGAATCTAGAAAGACCAAAAAGGCCATACTCCCAGTAAAATGGAAGGTGCAAAGTTCATGGGATTCAGTCCTAACTCCTAATCATCCCTTATCCAAAAACTCTCGACCTCTAAGATCATAGGAGTGCCATTTGAGGGAATCAAATCCCACACAAAGAGGAATAGGAACTCAAACCTCTCCTAGTCCAAGTTGTCTATATAACTAAGCTATAAGCTCATAGGTCAAGTATGGTTACTACCATTCACTTGTACCTATACCTCGGTCTGCCTTAAGATTCGGAGTCCTTGCAAGTACAGATCGTGGATTCCTTCACTATCGAGGTTTGCCATCCATCTGGATTCCAAATAACGTTGCCCTTGGTGACACTTTTGAAGAGAAGTATTTCAAAATCCGATTTATAAGGTATATCTATAATTACAAACTTAGATGTAACAATTATTTGTACTTCTACATAAGCACTCATTTTTTATTTATATTTATGTTAATTGCTTTATTTATGTCTTTATTTATTCATGGTGCTACTACTACAACTTTGTTCATGGAAATATTGTTATCTTAATGCAACCATGATAATACTCTATTATTGTCATTCATTGTCCATAGATGCATTGTTTTATAATAAACTATGTATTTTATTTTATTAATTCGTTAATAAAATTTTTGTTATCATTAGAATATTATTCATATTTCTATATTTCTATATTCGGTATTATTATTTAATTAGTAGACATATCTTTAAAAGATACATTATCACATTCTACATCTTTACAATTCCTGCATCATATGGGTAATTGAATTAGTATTTCTAATATGTAATAGTCATATAAAAATAAAAAATGAGATTAATATTAAATAGTTAAAAATAAATTAATTATCAATTAAAATAATGATATTAAATTTAAATTAAATTTTGACTATGAATAAAGAATCAATGTTAAAAGTAGCACATTCAAAAAATAAATAAATTTAATTAAGAACAAAATAGGCATATTCAAAAGGTTAGAGGAAATAGAGAGAATTAATGTGAACTGAGGAAAAATGATTGTATCATATATTGAAAGAAGCAAAATCTGCTTATATGCAAGTGTGAGTGGAGTAGAAATACACCTAGGAAGTGCTATGTACAGTAAAAATATATCCAGCCTAATTGCCAGCTGGCACTAACCGCCTAACAAACTCTAACAGTCATAACTAACTAACTTCTAACTTCACCATCTAACTTCAATGGTTTTCCATTCTCTAATACCCCCTTACAAGCTGGAAGTCAGTAGATGTCCAGCAAGCCTAGCTTGGGAAGAAAATCAGAGAAGGAATGAAGTGTCAAGGCCTTGGTGAAAATGTTTGCCCGTTGATCAGAGCTGGAAACTAGCAGGAGTCTCATAAGGCCATCATGGAGCTTCTCGCACACAATGTGACAATCAATGTCCAAGTGCTTGGTGTGTTCATTGAACACAAGATTGGCCACAATATGAAGGGCGCTCTGGCTGTCACAGTAAAGAATAGGAGGTCGCAAGCAATCAATAGAAAAATCTCTCAAGAGATAAGTAATCCACTAAAGTTCACATGTAATACTTGCAAGTGCACAATATTCAACCTCAGTAGAAGATCGTAAGACAGTAGTTTGTTTCTTGGACTTCCAAGAGATAAGGGAATGCCAAGAAAGAAACAATACCCTGAGATGGATTTACGGCTGTCAATACACCCTTCCCAATCAGCATCACTAAATTCAACAACTAAATGGAGGATTACCTAGGGAAAAATAAGCCACGACCAGGTGAAGCCTTCAAATAATGAATGACCCTCATGGCAGCCTTGTAGTGCTGCATGTTTGGGTTAGCCATGAATTGGCTAAGCTGTTAGGCACCAAATGTGATATATGGCCATGTAGTAGTGAGGTACAACAGCCTCCTAACAAGGCACCTATATGCTGGAACATTAGGGTAATGCTGCCCCCCATCTTGGTGAAGATGAATAGCACAATCCAAAGGAGTTGCAGCAAGCTTAGAAGCTGTGTAACATCCCGATTTCTGAGTTCCGACTTCGCCCTCAAGACTGATCAATTTCAATTCCCGACTTCATCTTCGAATTCTACACAAAGTGGGATAAATTCCGAGTTCCGAGTTCGTCTTACGCAAGTACCCGATTTCCGACTTCATCTTATGATATTCTCCGATTTCCGAGTTCGTCTCACCTATGTCTACGACTTCCGACTTCATCCGGATTACTTCTACCACTTCCGAGTTTAACATTCGAGTCCGAACAACGTGGGGTGATTTCCGATGTCCGATTTCATACCTCAGAGGAAAACGGACCCATTTCCGATCTCATAACTTATCTCCAAGTTTCAAGTAAAATACATGCGAGCTCCGACTTCATGTTTCAAGGACAATATACCCGGTTTCCGATCTCATCAACCACACTGTATATAAATCCCGACTTCCGGGTTTAAGTACTTGGGTTTGGCCATGTGGTTCGAATTTCCGAGTTCCGACCTCAAACCTCATGCTTCACAATAGTGTGCGTGGTTTCCGACCTCAGAAGTAATGGTTTAACACAATGGTTCATGAGTTAAACTCAATGGACATGAGTTCAAATCTTTGAGTTGATTTCAGTTATAAACGAGTTTCGATCTCCGATTTTATATCCAGCATTGACATTCCTGAGTTCAAATAGGAGCTTCGAGATCATATGATTGTGAACAGAATGACTTCCGACTTCCGACATTGCTCCCAAGATTCGAATAAACCAGACGGGACTTCCTCGTCACCAGCAGGATGTCACGAGTTCCGGCTTTAAACATAAATGGGACGAGTTCCGACTTCAGGTAGAGCGGAAGCGTATCCCACTTGTGGGACGACGTGGAGAGCAACTCAGCCACAAAAGCAGGCGACATGGCCGAACTTCAATCACAAAATTTCAACCAATCAACACCCACAATTCCAACTACCCCCATCTATTTAAGTCAGACCTTTCCCCTCATTTCTGGCTGATCTACGCCACTCTCCCTCTTCCTCTGGTTCCAGCCTCCTCCTCCCCTTCTCTCAATCAACTCCATCATTCCTCCAAGCTTAGCAAGGTTCTAACACTCCAAGTTTCAGCACTTAGCTCAAGTCATACTCCAAAGAGGTAGGATTCAATCTCTAATCTTAATTTCTCTAAACTAAGGATGCATGAAAGATTACTTTTTATGATTATTTGATGATATATTGGATGTGTATGATTGGATTAATATGGGATTAATATGAAATCTTGAGTGGCAATTAGAATTAGAAGAAGAAAACTAAGAGAAATGGATAGATGAGGGTGCTGTCTTGGTGGAGATTCCACGGCAGTCCGCCTACAATCGGTCAAATCCGATGAAATCATTTTTAGATGAAAGTAGACATTCAGGGCTTTTCATAGATATATCATATAAGGTTATTGGATTAGTATTGAAGGAGATATGAATTTTTGAAGTTTGGCCTAGGGTTTAGGATTTTCATCCGGGTAGGGTGACTTGAGGAGGGGTATAACTCGCCCTATACAACTCCAAATTGAGTGAAACTAATTTTGTTAGAAAGCTTACACATAGGGGAACATCCCAATATGAGATTCAAAGTTTGTTATGGTCCCAATTGTTCCCAGTGATTCGAGGAAGTTACCCTATGTCCAATCCAAGCCAAAACAGAGTAGTTTAGGAAGGTCGATTTTCAGGACTTATAACTCGAAGTATACTTAAGCAAATGGAGTGAAACTTGCGGCAAATGAAAGGTTAGCTTCCATATGAGACTAATCTTGCATGATTTGAGCTTAGTTTCGATTTTTAGTGAATTTATACTTCCAGGAGTGCAATTCGGGCTAGTGACTGAATAAGCTGAGGCAAAAGTTAAATATCTTGAGTTATATAAATCAAAATGGTATGGGACCAAAGAGGTTAGAAAGTAAACATATAGAGCTATGATATATCCAAATTTCATATCTAAATGAGTTGAGTAGAAATGAAAGTGGATCATATGAAATTCGAGCAGAACCGAATAGAAGGTAGCAGAATGGCCAAAGTGATAGTTTCGCAAAGTGACCCAATTAAAGATTTCATAAGTATTAGGGTAACATATAAAGTTTGAGTTGAGGATTGCCAGTTTGATATTGATATATATGTGTTAAGTTGATTATGTTGTTATGACTGATTTGTCCGTGAGAGCTGGCACTATTCATGGGAAAACGGGCCTAATCCGTTATGCTGCCGGATTTACGGCAAAAGTCTAAGAAGCTATGAATGTTTAGATGTAAAGATAAATTTGGAAATGATATGAGTTATCAAGGATGAATTAGAGTATGAATGGGTATATAGAAACCCTATATTTGAGAATGACATAAGTATGTTATGAGGCATGTAAGGGTAAATGATGTAGTATATGCATGAGTACCGGTAAAATGGTAAGGAGGCTACATGCCTTTATATGTAATAAACATGTATGTGAAAATCATGTGCGCGATGATACATGAAAATCAATGAGGTATATGTACGAAGACACTCGTGATGACTATGCTGATTATGCATGAGAATGAAAGAATGTAAATATATTGAATGTAGGTCCCTTCACTCGAGGCGATTAATTGAGGTCACTCCTCGTGAAGCGATTAAATGATAAAGACACGCCCCTTCAGCCGTTTGAAGCGATTGCATATTGGGTCCCTTCTTGTGAAGGCAGCTAAAACTTGGGTCCCTCTACCTTGGAGGCACGTGGTCAGATGAGATCCCTCTATGTTGAAGGCACGTGGTCAGATGAGATCCCTCAATTTTGAGGCATGTGACCAGAAGATTCTTTCTTCCTTCAATTCTTCAGCTCTTTGAACCCTACTGCTCGTTCCCTAAACTCAACAATCATCTTTGGCTTGTTTATGGCCAGGTTGTCGACAAAGGCGTCGGGTTTAAGATTGGACTTCCCCGCGTGGAGTTCGACTCTTGGTTCGATGCCTGGAATCTCCATGGTTGCGATATTGAATCTAGTCAGATATTCTCTGCGCAACTCATTTGGCCGCTGTCTAATGTAGACGAGGGCGTCCAAAGATCTAGTGTAGATCCAGAACGAAGAGAATTGGTTGATAAGGGCCTGGGAGAGTTGTCATGTATAGAGCCTGCAAGTAAAGAAGAAAACCGCAAAAGGGCAGACTTCTCCAAAAAGGTGAGGAAAGCTCAGCAGAAACAAGGGTCAGTAGCCCTGCTTAATAGCATCATAAACTTAAAACACATGATGACATGGGTGTTAGGATCACCTGTGCCATTGTAGGGACGTAAAGCGAGAGGAAGCTTGAAATTATCTGGGAGATTTACCTATACTATGAAGTCTGAGAGCGGTCCGGAGTGAACTGGAAGTGAATGAGTCCCGAACGTCATCCTGGTCATGGCATTCTTCGTGTGCCTTGTTTGGGAGACCTCCTCCTCGCAACGGTGGCTGGTCCGGTCAACTTCAGCTCTACCTTCTGTGCGCATGTTGTGGTTCTCAGGCTCACTGCCATGGTGGTCCTGAGCTTGAGCAAGATCTTCAACATGATATTCCATTCTCTTATTTTCATTTGTGAGGTGTTCCACAATACGTCTAAGTTCTTCCATAGCTTGGTGGTTCGTGCACAGCTAGGTGCCGTTGTCTTGCATGATCTCACTGTTGTCTATTGTCATGTTGACTTTGTTGGCATTGTTATTGTTTGCCGTTGCGTTGTTGTTAGCGGCGTGGAGCATGGCTCGTGCATATCTCTCAAGGTGGGGGTGGGCAAGCTTTTTATCGGCCCCACGGTTGAGAACTGGTGGTGCAGGTTGCCCTCCTCCTAGTCCTTGGAACGGCTCCAATGGGGGCCTACAAAAAGATTTCGACACTCAGATCAAAGAGGATTTAAAGTATGTTAGGTTTAGAATTGGCTGAATAGATTTTACTTGAGGTCTTGAAGTCCTTATATAGTTGTGATATTGTTGTTGCACATCGCATGGGAATCCTTTCATATTAATCACGATATGTCAATCCCCATATTAATCGCTAGCTGAGGGCAAGCTTATTGCCCTGAAGCTAAGCTACAGGGTTATAGCTGTGATCCAGTCAACTGTCTTTTTTTAGAATAATTAATTTCTATCTTTTACATATATTTAATTTTATTTTGTTTATTATTTATTTTTAGTTTCAATATTCTTATTTTCTATTGCCCAAATAGTAACCGTTGATACTTGATTTTCAATTTTCCTGGGAACAATACCTTATACTTTTTTTTTATTTGTGGTCCAATATATTTGTCGGAATTGATTTTCTAAGTCAAGTAACAAAAGCCAACCAAAATTCCAAACTTCTAGTGCAGCACATACATCGACCTGCAGGGGAGCAATATCGGAGGAGAATTGGGTGTTTGATTTTTGGCTTAGTAGAAAGGGGTACTCTCAATCCACAAGTCAAATAACCTAAAAATATTACAGAAATATTGTCATTAGTAATCATGTGACAAGCACAAGGGAGATTTTTCGTCAACTTTGCTCACAACACATTAATAATAGAGGTAGCTGCTGCAGTGAAAAATGAAATTAGGGACCTCATGGTCAATTTTATAAATGAAGGTGTATCAAGTCTAATCACACTAAGGGCTTGTTTGGCACGTCTAATAGGATAAAATATGATAGCATAAAACTTAATAGTATAAAATGTGTTAAGATTTTAATATTATACAATATTTGGTATGACATTATATACGATAATACATTATATAATATGATTTTTTACTATTTTAAATTTAAAAAAATATTATTTACGTATATACGCCTTTTCAATATTTTTTACCGAAATGTCCTTTTTTTTATATTGTAGTAAATTCAATTAAGGCTGGATCGAATTCATCACTGTTAAAATTTATCTCGGAGGAGCTGAATTTGATCCAGCCTAGATCTACTTCGACATTATTGCCTAGATCGAATTCACCATTGTTCATCGGCACAGTGTTGAATTCGATCCACTTCCCTTTCCCTATAAACTAGAAATCAATTCTAGGTAGATCGAATGTGCGAGGGGAGCTTAGAGTGAGAGAGGTTAGAGTGAGATAGATAAAAAAAGGTTTGGTCAGTAAAGAAAAAAAGAGAGATGGAGGGTAACTATTTATATCGACATGATCAACTTAGACATGTTTCAATAAATCTCGACACAAAGATAATTTTAAATTATAATTTATTTTTTATTATTATTTTATATTTTGTATTGTAATTTATTTATTTATTAATATAATTAGTAAATTATTTTGTTAATTTACTATTGAATAAGTTTTTCTAGGTAGTAAATTTTATTTAATAAATTTATTGTTATAATAATTAATTAAAAAATATAAGTATTTATTTTTGTTAATGTAATTTAGTTATTAGTTAATTTTATTATTTTAGTTTCTATTTTATTTCTGTAGTGAAAAAAATTAGATATTTGAGTTATCGTTAGATTAGTTTAGGATATGTTAATTTAGTCGTAATTTAATTTGATTAATTCATTTTAATAGTAATTAATTAAGAAATATCACATGTTTATATTTTTGTTGATTATAATTTAGGATTTAGTTTATTTTATGTAATTTAGTGAGTACTTTATTTCTGTAATGAAATAAGTTTAGATATTTGAATTATCATTAAATTAGCCTAGGATATAGTACTGTACTTAATTTGTAACTTAGCTTATTAGTATACTTTATTATTGTACTTATATTTGTGTATTCCTGCTATACAACAGCCTCAAATTCTATGCAACAAGCATTACAGTATACCTGAGCCTCATCCATTGATCAAATCGTATTCGTGTGATGTGGGATTGTAGCATGCATCACAGGTTCCTATTTTGAGTATAATTGTGTGTTAATTAGTGCTTTTGTTGAGTGATGGCATCTAGAGATGCACACATTTTATTTGTTGTATGAAGAGTGCACCATCACACTTTAGGATGCTGCATTCCAGCTAGGGTTGCATATTGACGGAGACCTAGTTAGCAGATGCATGTCCTCATGGGAGCATTTTGAAAGCAATGATGTACTTAGCTTATGTGATGAGCTGCTTGGGGCTGTGTCAGGTTTGAAGCATTGCTGGGGGCATTTTGTGAATTGCCACTAGCTTATAGACACATTTAATTTGGGTGATAGTCCAACTCAGGAACTAATAGTACGCCACACTCGGGCGTATATTACGCTTCTATTTGATGGCTTATTGTTTCCAGATAAGTTAGAGTTTAGAGTTCATCTAAAGTGGCTGTATCTACCTCGTAACTTTCGCCGTGTAGGGAGTCTTAACTAGGGCTTGGCAGTTGTGATTATGCTGCAACAATATCTATGTACTCGATTGTTAACTGTTTGGTACTTATGTAAAAAAAAGTCCTCACTTCACCGATTCATGAATGCCTTTTTTGTATAAACTACTATTTTTCTTATGGAAAATCAAAGAAAAAAATCAAAGTTATCAATATAAAAGTATAAGCAGAATAATAAAAATTAGATTTATCATGAGCAACAATCAAAACATTTTTAGATTAAATTAATTGGTTTACACTTAACTTA
This sequence comes from Pterocarpus macrocarpus, assembly GCA_031439585.1. Taxonomy (NCBI): domain Eukaryota; kingdom Viridiplantae; phylum Streptophyta; class Magnoliopsida; order Fabales; family Fabaceae; genus Pterocarpus; species Pterocarpus macrocarpus. The sequence goes on from CM062520.1 coordinate 31,773,053, forward strand.
CAATAATAAAACAATAAAAATAAACTACATCAATAAAACTAATTATCTTCGCGAGTCCAGTTGGAGGATGAAGTATGTAAGGTTGGGTATTTTCATCTAGTGTGACCCTTTTGCTTACACGGGTCACAGCGCTTTAGTTGCCTGAGTTCAATTGCATCCATTTCATTCCGGATTCTAGTTGAAACTATACAACCCTCAGTAGCTCACCATATGTCCAGATCTGGGCGTATTCAAGGCCCACTATATGAAGGCCAATAATTTTCATTTACAATAGGTGCAAACTCCATTCTGTAGATGCTAAATACATTCTGCATGCGGTATACATCATCAACAAAACTAACCTAATCAAGTCATGCATATGCGCATGCGGCAAGCACATAGCGGCATCGGTAGTGCAATGCTTGAAAGTACTCGCAATTGCACCATCGATCCGTTAAACCTCACCCTATAATTTCTTTGAGTCCAACCCCCTATTGATCCGAGTTCTTCTACCACAAATGACGAGTTTGACCGAGTAAATCCAAACACTGTCATAGTACCAATCGACTGTCTATTCTCCTTGATTGCCTACTGCAAGGCCTGTGAAAATATTTGTCCAGCAATAAGTTGGGCCTCTGCCTCCCTCCCTTTTCTGAGAAATAGCTCAATAAGACGGAAATAAGTGAACTTCACCAGAGCCATAATTGGAAGATTCTGGGTACCCTTCATAATAGCATTAATGCACTTGGACAAATTAGTCGTCATATACCCGAACCTGCATCCTTCGTCAATATGTTGAGCCCACTTTTCAATGGAAATTTTGTCAATCGATTTACACATGGCTAGATTCTCATCTCTCAACAAATCGTGATAATAAAGATACTCTTGATGAGTCTTTGCATATGTCGTATTCATCAAAGTGCTTTTTGCATCTTTGTTCTTGAATATTACCGCAAAATTTGAGACGATGTGGCAAATGCAATATGCGTGATAAGCTAGTGGAGGATGTCAATCGCTGCCTTTTGTATTTATAGCAGCTTCGATAGTAGTATGCCTGTCAGAAATTATGAGAATACCCTCTTGCGGTGTCATATGCCACCAAAGATTAGTAAAAAAAAATGACCACAATTCTATTGTTTCCTACCTCCACCACGGCAAAAGCAATGGGCAAAATATTTGAGTTATCATCTTGAGCAATTGCCATCAACAATATCCCACCATACTTGCCATACAAATGTGTACCATCCACTAAAATGAATGGTTTGTAGAATTTGAACGCTTCAATGCATGGTGGATAAGTCCAGAACAAGCAGTGGAATATCACAGAGCTATGGTCAACAAAATTTTTCACATAGTATGGCAGAGCTGAAAATTCAAAGTTGTACTTGGCAAAACAAGCAGTGGAGCATCACAGAGTTAAGGTCAACAAAATTTCGCACATAGTATAGCAGAGTTTAAACTTCGAAGGTCGTACCTGGCATCAATGTTTGAAGACCTTGCAACTATCTCAAAAGCTCATTGTATGACTCTTCCCAATCACCGAAAATACAAGCAATAGCCTTTTGCTTGGCAAGCCACACTTTTTTATACGATGTCTTGAAGCCAAATCTATTCTCCACTGTTCCCTGCAGCACTTTAATGGAAATAGTTGAATCACCTTGCGCCATGGGAAATATGGTAACACAGATAACATTAGTGTCTAGCTGAGGGTGGTCTTGCGAAAGTGATGCAGACACGCATGTATTTGCTTCGTTATACTTTCGAACTTCGTACAATTCCTTCTTTTGGCGATATGTCACGCGTATACCCCAGTTACACCCATTTTTAAAGTACTTGCACTTGCCATGATATTTTATTTGGTTTGACTCCAAGACCTTCTACTCAACTAATCTTCAGATGCTGTAATTTTTTATCGCAAATAATACAGCTTCCTTGTTACGAAATTGTTGCCCCACCTACAACTCATTCTTTCCTGTCAATGCTGGCATTTCACCCCCATCGACAATGTGGAACCCTAGAAAAGTTCTAGTATGCAACACTTCCAAATTCAGAGATAAATAGTGGCTGACATGCTCACTTGACTAAGATTGAAACTGAGATTAGGTCTTAGATGGTTGGCTCTAGGTCATAGGCTCTACCACTCCATCTTCACCACTATCACTGTCAACTGGAACTTCAATTAGCTCCTTTTCATCATCTTTATCATCAATAGTAAAATCATAACCTGTATTAGGACCAACATGTGAAAGCGGCTCCACAATCTGCATTGCAAGCTGATAGAAGCTTGGACCACCCATCAAATCATCTGCATTTTCATTCTGAACATTTTCATTCTGTATAGGGCTCACCATCGCAAAAGTTGGAGAACGCACCGGCTATGACACAAAAATATATGTTGGATTGGGGGCAGATTCATCAGAGCTGAAGTATGACTCCTCTAAAATGACAAACAACTCAATGATGCAAATATCTGGAAATTTGGCACGGAAATTGAATATGAGCCCAACATCATCATCACTACTCAGCTGCCAACTTCTATAGCGAAGCACACCTTTTCCAATAGTCATGGGTACCCGATAAAATATTTGCATGATTTGCTTGTCATTTGTTGGTCTTTTTCTGCAAAATTGTGTTTTGCAACTATAATAAAGTAATAGGTGGGTGAACAGCCATAAATTGAGGATTTTGGCTACAAAAAGTTACACTTTCATCTGTATTTATAATTTCACCACTGTGATGAATAAGTATATAACTCTTAGCCATTTTTTTAACACTTTTTTTCCAAAACTCTCTCAAAACTGTTTTCTAAAATTTCTCTCAAAACTTTCGCAAAACTCAAATATAGAAAACTCTCAACATGCTCACAGAATGCTTTGAAAACTCACAAATTACTATCTGAGTGTTACAAAGCTCAAATGTAGAAAACTTTAACTCTCACATAATACACCCTAAACTCAAACTACCAAAGTGTCACAAAACTCAAATACTCACACACAGAAGACTCGTGGGATATGGAATGGGGTTTATATAGGAAGGTGGGATTCGGAGTAGAGAAATGATTTAGGGTTAGGATTGCAAGTGGTAGTTGAGTTGAATTTAATCCAGGGTAAGTAGAATTCATCATTATTCACATGAATAGTATTGAATTCTATCTACCATGGATCGAATTCCGTTCCTCCAAGATAAATTTCAATAGTGATGAATTTGATCCAGTCTTAATTAAATTCACTACAATAAAAAAAAGGATATTTTGGTAAAAAATATTGAAAAAGCGTATATACGTAAATAATATTTTTTTAATTTAAAATAGTAAAAAAAAATCCTTATATAATATACTACTATTTTCTCACTATCATAAATAATTTTAGTCATAATTAAATATCCAACAAAAAATAAAACTATAATAAAATAATTACTTTTATTAATTATTAATTATTAATTTAAAAATAAATATTATTATTTAAATAATTATCATTTTCAATTACATTTTATATTAAATCCAATTTATTATTTATTTCAATTTTCAATAATTATTTACCAATCTAATATAATTAAAAAGTATAAAATATATAATATTTAATACTGCATACCAAACACATATTTATATATAAAAGTACAAGTCACAAATATTAAAATATATGTAAAAGAAATAGAGTCTTATATATTTAAATTTTTATCAAATTAATAAATAATTATTAGAAATTGAAATAAATAATAAATTACATTTAATATAAATTATAATTCTAAATAATAAAAATTAATAATATTTATAATAAATATAACTACAAATAATAAATATTCAAATAATAATATTTATTTTTAAATTTATAACTAAATAATTAATAAAAGTTAGTATTTTATTATAGTGTTAATTTTTGTTAAATATTTCCTTATGATTAGAATTATTCATGATAGTGAGAGGATAGTAATATATTATATAATATATCATCTTATATACTTTTATACCAAATACTATATGATATTAAAAAATTTTAACAAGCATTATATTATCAAGTTTTATCCTATCAAATCTTATCCTATTAAGTGTATCAAATGAGTCCTAAATTTTAAAGGAAATCAATGTAATTTATCTTATTATTATTATTATTATTATTATTATTATTATTATTATTATTATCGACGTTCGGTAGAGTAATGCAATATAGGAAATTTTTAGTTACAACTATCCACAATTTCACAAATGCAGGTGTCACCAACTGAATTTAGGTGACTCCTTTTGAAGTCTTCTACTTTGTATTATATTCAAATCAACTTTCTTGATTAATTAGGCACAATCATTGCAACCACATTAGTTATGTACCTCCTTCTTGCTGCTAGTCTACTGCTGCCAGCTAAACAAAGAATAGCTACAAATATCAGCAGTAGAACTGATCAACATTTTCTCCGCCCGAAATAAGAACTGATCTTCATCTTGCACTGGAGGCAAATGGCTGCAGTTCCAAATGGCTGCGTGTTTGAATTGCTCAATAGAGGGTATAGAGAAGGGAACTCTAGGCTCAATTGTGCGCTCCTTCGTCCTAACAAATGAATGAGGGTAGATTAGTGCCAATTAATTACAACGAATCAGATTTCAGTTTACTTGGCCAATCAAACTAACGGACAGAAACAACTAATGTTAGTAAGCAGAAAGCAACATCACAGAATCCAATTGTTTATGTCGACACTATAGTTGGCCAAGTAAACGAATGTAACCCAACCCTCTTCCTTGCGTACTCAGACTTGGAAACTAAAGCGTTAATGTTTCTTGTTGGTCACACTGGAATGTTTTCCCAAATTGCCAAACCAAATATTATACCATCTTGTACCTATTCGCACTAAAGAACGAATGATTTCATTTTCAAATACGACTATTCGGGAATGCATAGAAAACAATGAGAGAAAAGGCAAGCATCTTAACAGACTTCGAAGTTTCATACTTTCTCATGGCCCCATTTACCGATATAATATTATCACCAAACTCAACGATTCTCTATTAAAAAAAGTCTAATTGAACAACAAAATTGGCTCTTTGCATAAACTAAACACTGAACGTGACATGCAGCAGAAGGAATGGACAGATTGATCTATGATCCTTGAACTTATACAACCGTGTGTTGCGAGTTGTAGACAGTTCAGACGCCGAATAGAACAAGTCATCATTGTTCTTTTCACCACCACTTGGCACAATCTTGATAAAGCCGGCCCCCTTGTACACCCTTTCTTAGCACTCTCAACCTTAAAATTAAAAATATAGCCACCGAGACTTCACCTTCACTTTCTTTCAGTTCCTCTTCTTCCCCTTTATGGCTTTCGCTCTTTCTCCCAAACCTACCAACATTAATTTGCAATAAGCATAGACCAAATAGGCCGTGAAACAAGAAGAGCTAAGCCTATAGCAGAAACTAACATGGACAGGCTCATAAGGTTAGACCCATCAAACATAGTCCCAATCAGGGTTGAACCAGGGCAGAAATGCCATGGCAGGATCACCTTGCGCAATGTGATGTACACCATGCCTGTGGCTTTCAGGCTTCAGCCACTGATCAGGACCCGTTACACCGTGAAGCCCCAGACAGGGATCATATCCCCTTTGGCCACAGTCACTGTGGAGATAATCTATTATCTCCCACCGGGTTCAAACCTCCCCCACTCTTTCCCATACACAGACGATTCTTTCCTCCTCCACAGTGTGGTGGTCCCCGGTGCAACCGCCAAGGAACCTTCCTCCATGTTTGATGCTGTTCCCAGCGACTGGTTCACCACCAAAAAGAAGCAAGTCTTCATCGACAGCGGCATCAAGATCATGTTTGTGGGGTCACAGATTCTTGCTCAGCTCGTTGCTGATGGTTCAATGGACGAGATCAGAGAGGTACTCGAACGAAGTGACCCGTCATGGAAGGCTGTGGATTCCACAGACCCACAAGGCCAAACGTTACTTCACTTAACCATTTCACAACGAAGAGCTGATCTTGTTCAGTTACTCCTCGAATTCGAGCCTGACATAGAAGCTCCAAGCCGTTCTGGCTCAACGCCACTTGAGGCTGCGTCTTCCTCAGGGGAAACCTTAATTGTTGAGCTTCTTTTGGCTCACAGGGCCAACCCGGAACGCTTGGAATCTTCTATGTTTGGGCCAATCCATTATGCAGCTAGAGGGGGACACATGGAGGTTCTGAGGCTTCTCTTGCTCAAAGGTGCCAAGGTTGATGCGCTCACAAGAGATGGCAACACAGCCTTGCACCTCGCCGTTGAAGAGCGCAGAAGAGACTGTGCTAGGCTCCTTCTAGCAAACGGTGCCAGGACCGATGCTCGAAACACGAGGGAAGGTGACACCCCTTTGCACATAGCAGCAGCCACAGGGGATGAGAGCATGGTCAAGCTCTTGCTGCAAAAAGGTGCCAACAAAGACGTGAGGAATGGACAAGGGAAGACTGCATACGATGTTGCGGCCGAGAATGGCCATTCCCGCCTCTTCGATGCGCTTCGATTGGGGGACAACTTGTGCGTGGCTGCGAGAAAAGGCGAAGTGAGGACAATCCAGAAGCTTCTCGAGAGTGGTGCAGCCATCAATGGGAGGGACCAACATGGCTGGACAGCACTGCACAGAGCCTCCTTCAAAGGAAGAATGGATGCGGTTCGGGTTCTGGTGGAGAAAGGGATCGATGTGGATGCCAAGGACGAAGACGGTTACACAGCGTTGCATTGTGCAGCTGAGTCAGGTCATGCCGATGTGACCGAGTTTCTGGTGAAGAAAGGTGCTGATGTTGAAGCCAGAACCAGCAGGGGCGTGAGTGCGTTGCAAATAGCAGAGTCGTTGCACTATGTGGGGATCACAAGGATTCTTGTGAATGGTGGGGCTAGTAGGGACAATGTGGTTCGAATACCAGCACCTGCTGCAATTCCATTTGGGAGAAAAATGGAAGATGGGAGTGTGATGAAGAAGAAGAAGATGGCTAGAACCAGAGTGGTAAGGGGTAACTTCGATCGTTCAATGGCTTTGGCAGTGCTCTAGCTAGTTTTGCTAATGATTTTGGTGCATTAGAATGAGAAGAAACAGAGGTGATTTTTGGCTTTGGCCTATAATTTTAAGTTGTTGATGGAATTGTAGATTTGTCAAGAATGTTCTTTCTAATGCTAGTGCCAATTGTTATTAATACTCTTGAGAAGCTTTGCATTTGGGGCATTTGATCCATTCATATGCATTAAATATTGGCATAGGTATCAAACACTAATGCTAATATTATTTTGACCCAATCAAATCAATAGGCTTAGTGGATAAGGCGGTGTGTTCTCTGTTTCAACTATTTAGTTTCAAACCTAAAGAAAGCATTTAGAGGAATTTGATTTCCAGGTGACTGTTGGTTGAAAGACTTATTAAGTTAATATTAGTTGGCACAAAAGCTAGAATTGAAAACCCATTTACTGTACAAAAAATATATACATGCCGTTATTTTGACAAACTATGTTCATTGTTGTCTAGAAAGTAAATTGAAACTAACAAATAAAATGGAGATGGTGTTTTCAAAGAATTGTAGTAGAGGGATGATGCTTACAAGAATTTGATTCCCATTTTGCTTCGTAATACGAGGCTACCTAGATAAAATATTATAAATTTATTTGTTTATTTACCTTATTGGAGAATAAATATTGTGAATTAGTGTTAAGATGAACATGATAACGATGATAGGGTCTCTTGCAGAGCAAGTAAAAGAAAGATGAAAACTGAATTCTTATTTCTCAGTTGAAGAAATATGTACAAGTGTCTATTTACACATCAGTAAATCTAACTAACCGAAACTAATTGTACATCAATAGAAAGTCTAACTAACTTGACAGCTAAGACAATAACTAACTTAACTCTCATAATGATTATAATGCTTAACACTCCCCCTCAAGATGGATGGTAAATATTGAGAACACCCATCTTGGACATCAGATTTTGGAACTGGGAGTTAACAACTGGTTTAGTTAATAAATCTGCCAACTGGTGTTGAGTTTTGACATGAACTAGGCGGAGCAACCCAGAATTCACCTTTTCTCTAACAAAGTGACAGTCTATCTCGATATGCTTGGAGCGCTCATGGAAGGTGGGATTAGTAGAGAGGTGGATTGCTGATTGATTATCACATAACACCAAAGTGGAATTGATGAACACTTCAAAGTCTCATAGCAAGGCCACCATCCAAGTGATTTTCACAAGGCGCATACCGCTAAGGACTCAGACTCGCCTCTGCTGAAGATCTCGAGACAGTGGCCTGTTTCTTGGATTTCCATGACACTAAGGAAGAACCCAGGAAAACACAGAAGCCAGTGGTTGATCTTTGGGTGTCGAGGCAGCTCCCCCAATCTGCATCAGCATATCCTTTGACACTCAAATTAGAGGTGGCTGAGAAGAAAAGGCCCTGACCAGGACTGCTCTTGAGATACCACAGCAATTGATGTAAAGCATTAAGGTGACGGACCCGAGGTGAAGACATATATTGGCTCAACTTATGAACCGTATAGGCAATATCTGGCCTAGAGATGGTGACGTACATGAGTCTTCTTAGGAGTCTCCGATACACTAAACCATCTTCAATGAGATCACCCTCGGTTGCACACAACTTGAGGTTCGGATCCATTGGTAATGTAGCAGGTTTGGAGTTAAGGAAACCAGTATCTTCAAGCAAGGTTAGTGTGTATTTGCATTGGGAGAAATGAATACCTTTCTCAGACCGGGCAATTTCCAATCTTAGGAAGTACTTCAAATTACCAATGACCTTGAGTTTGAATAATTGCTAAAGCTGACCCTTAACTTGTTGAATCATATCAGAATTGGGACCAGCAACAATGATGTCGTCCACATACACTAGTAGTATAACCAGCTTATCCCCTGAGCCCATATGGAACAGTGAATAGTCACTCTTAGACTGCACAAAGCCATTACTAGCCAATGCAGTGGAGAACTTATGGAGCCATTGCCTAGATGCTTGTCTCAGGCCATAAATGGATTTGTGTAATTTACAAGCTAGATTCTCCCCCTTAACCGAATAACCAAGGGATAAGTCCATGTACACCTCTTCAAATAAATCTCCATTAAGGAAAGCATTGTTGATGTCTAATTGTAACATTGACCAATGTTTGACAGCTGCTATACTTAGTAAGATTCTGACAGTTGTGAGTTTGACAATTGGGGAAAAGGTATCTAAGAAGTCAATACCAGATTGTTGAGTATACCCTTTTGCAACCAATCTAGCCTTATATCTATCAACTTGGCCATCTAGTTTATATTTGACCTTATAGACCCATCTGCAGCCTATGCTATGTTTGCCCTTAGGTAAAGAAACCACTGACCATGTGTTATTGTCCTCCATGGCTTGAAGTTCTTCATTCATGGCCTGTTGCCAATGAGGAAACTTAGCTACCTAATGATAAAAGGTAGGTTCATATTCAGAGGTAACTTGAGAGACAAAAATTCTGTAGGTAGGACTAATCTTGTGATAGGAGATATAGTCAGCAATAGGATAAGGTTCTGAACTTACTGCACATTGGTAATCATTCAGATATGAAGGGGGTTTAGACACCCTAGAGGATCTGCGAGGAACAACATTTGCAGGAGGAGTAACTGAATCAGAACCTTTAGGTGTATAATCAATGTGAATAGCTCCATCAGAAATGGGTGGAGAATCAAAAGTAGCAGGTTGCAAGTCAAGTGGGTGAGCAGTTGGCAAATCAGGCTACAGAGCGGGAAGCACCACATCACGAAACAGATCAAGTAATTGTGCACCAGTTGATGTTTTGTGGAAAGGAAAGACTGATTCACAGAACCTAACATCCCTGCTAATAAAAAACTGTCTTGTCTCAAGGTTGTACAGCTTGTAACCTTTGTAACCAACGGGATATCCAAGAAACATCTGCATAAATGAGGACTGAACTTGGTTCTCTATGTAACCAAAGTGGAAGCATAGCACAAGCAGCCAAACACCCTTAATGCATCATAAACAGGAGGTTTACCAAACAGCAACTGATAGGGAGTTGAGAACTTCAACAAAGGACTAGGTAGTCGATTTGACAAGAAGGTGGCGGTAGCCACACAATCCCCCCAGAAACTAATTGGTACCTTGGATTGAAAATAGAGTGCCCAGGCAATGTTGAGAAGATGTTGGTGTTTTCTCTCTACAACTGCATTCTGTTGTGGACTTTGGACACAGGAAAATTAATGCAACACCCCTCTTTCTTGAAGAAAGGAAGTTAAGGCCAACTCCTTAGCATTATCAGACCTCAATTGTTTAATTTCTTACCAAATTGAGTCTCAATCAAAGTAAAGAAACGAATAAGTAATGTGCTTGCTTCAGATTTGGAATGCATCAAGTATGTCCAGGTAAAATGAGTGTAATCATCTACTATGGTCAAAAAATACCTTTTTCCATCATAGGTGGGCACATGATACGAGCCCCAAACATCACAATGAACTAAATCAAATGGAGCAGTACACATGTTATTGTTGCAAGGAAAAGAAAGGCGCCTGAGTTTGGCTAAGGGGCAAATGTCACAATCAGAATTAGTATTGGAAGATAAGAACAAAACATCAGAAAGTTTGTACAACACTTTATTGGAAATGTGGCCTAGCCTAGCATGCCATGTAGGAACAGAAACATTACTCGCTAAGGTTTGTACAGGGAAAATTTGCTGCAAGACATAAAGCCCTTCAAGCAAATCGCCCTTACCAATCACCTTCGAGGCAAGTCTGTCCTAAATAATGCAAGAGGCATTAGTTAAGGTAGCAATATAAGAAGAGTTTGTCAACAAAGCTGGTATAGAAAGTAAATTCACTTGAAACCAAGGACATAAAGGACATTATGAAGAGTAAAATCAGTTTGCAGCTTAACTACACCAGTGGAATGAATAGGAACTCTAGTATGATCAGGTAAAGTGACATAAAGATTGTGTGCAGGTTTATGACTAACAAACACAGAAAGAGAAGAGGCAATATGCGATGTTGCTCCACTATCAATAATCCAAGAATGTGATGAAAGGGTAGACTTATGATGGCTTGCAGAAAAAACAATACCTGCGCAGACCATAGTAGGATCATGTACTTCTGATACTGGTTTGATCTGTTGAGCATTAAGAAGAGAAATCAGGTGTTGATATTGAGCCTGAGTCATAGGAGCAGACTGATCAGGAAATGAAGAAGCATCATCCTCTTGCTGAGTGTTTGAAACATGATGAACAACCTGTTTCCCTTTCCCTCTGCCATAACCAGGGGGAAAACCATGAAGACGGTAGCACTTGTCAACCGAGTGGCCTAGAATACCATAGTGAGAGCATAAAGGCCGATCCTTCTTCCCAGGCTTATTCTTCACATCAGAGGTTGGCTTTGAGGAATTCTTGATAGCAAACACAGGCTGTCCAGGATCAGAATGTGGGAAAGATCCAGCAACCTCTCTCTATTTTTCTTCTTGGAGGACAAGAGAAAAGGCTTTATTTATATCTAGCATAGGTTCTATGGCAAGAATTTGACGACAAATTGCAAAATAGGATTCATCCAATCCCATGAGAAAAGAAAGAACATACTCTCATTGAAAAAAAACTTGAAGAGGACCAGTGCCACCACATTGACAAACAAAGGAAGGGCCATAACAACTCAGTTCTGCCCAAAGAGACTTAATCTTGGAAAAATACTGAGTGACAATCAAATTTCCTTGACAAAAATTAGTTAGTTCACGCTTCAATTGAAAGATACGAGGTCCATTACCATGGAGAAAACGAGAGCGCAGATCTGACCACATTGCAGCAGCACTATCACAATAGATGATGCTCTTAGTAAGATCCTTTGAAATTGAGTTCAGCAACCACGAATTGACAATGTCATTCGTACACTGCCAAGACTCAATGAGTGCAGGATCAGCATCTTCATCAAGCCTAGGGATAGATCCATCAACAAAACCAAGCATTCTCTTCACATTGAGTGCCAAACGCATAGCTTTACTCCAAGAATGGTAATTAGTTTCAGTCAATGGCTGTGAAACCAAAACCAAACCTGGATGATCAGAGGGAGAAAGTGCGTACGAATGCACAGGAACTTGATTAAGAGCCATGAGAAGGAGCAAAATCAGTGAAAAAAAAAAACAAAAAACGTAGAGAAGAATCAGAATCGGGAGCACAAGTGGATCAAGAACGAAATCTCTTCACCAAGAAGGAGAAGAAGAGAAGAATGCAGAAGCATGCAAGAATCTCAACTGATACCATGTTAAGATGAACATGATCATGATGATAGGGTGTAGAGCAAGGAAAAGAAAGATGAAAACTGAATTCTTATTTCTCAGTTGAAGAAATATGTACAAGTGTCTATTTATACATCAGTAAATCTAACTAACTGAAACTAACTGTACATCAATAGAAAGTCTAACTAACTTGACAGCTAAGACAATAACTAACTTAGCTCTCATAATGATTATAATGCTTAACAATTAGTGAACAATGTTTCTATGTTCAACAGGTAGCTCAAGCGAAAAAATGAGATCGAGCTCTATGATTAAGGGCCTTTAAAATGAAAAGGGATTGAGTCCGTGGGAAAGCAAATCGGGAGGAGGACCAATCTTAATATCTTGGGCATACATAATCTCATATTGAAAGAATACGAGGAAATCTCTTAGGGTAATCTTTCAAAGATAAAAATATGAATTTAATTTAAATGTATTGATAGTGTAAAAAAATTTTATATTTTTAGTCAATAAAAATAATAGACAGTGTCAACTCATATAAATAATCATTCATTATAATGAGGGGCTTATTATGATTTCTCACTTTCTAATATTTTTATTAGTTGATAGTGTAAAACTGTTTTACATTATCAGTACATATCAATTAAACTCTAAAAATATTATTAGAAATTGTTGACACCTAAAGACTGCAATTAGCAACATGGCAAAGACAATTGCTATTTGCTAAGTCAAGGTCAAGCGATGCCGAGTTGAAATATGAGATTACTTACTTAGGCCTCCTCCACCATTTAGCCTTTTGTTCTAAAATCTAAAGTATTCTTCCGTTTTTTCTTTTTTCGTTTTTTTTGGTCGAGGGCTCGAAGTCACATCCCTCAGGTGTGGCCTTCTTTGAAGCAACGAGGTTAGCCAACTAAGCTGGCATCAATTAGCCTAAAGTACTCATCTAAAAGGCTAAAAAGATCAATTAACGACCTAGGTGGGAACAATTGAGAAGATATTATTTATTTTTTTGGTCTGGTTTTTTTGTTTTTGGTCCAGAATTGAGAAGATATTATATAGTCTACAAAAGCCTTAAGTCCACAATGGTTGGGACTAATGGCTTATTAGATTTATTGGGCCATACATTGGGTAAGTTACCGAGTCCAAATAACCCCACTCAATTGTTAACTGACCAGTAGATGAAGCTTTGCCCTGGTGGCATATTTGCATTTTAGGATCTAGGTTCTATTCCTGTAGTGCGGTGAATGCACCTCCTCCTTTCTCTCTCCTAGAACCCCAAAAAAAAAAAAATTGGCCACCTCGACCGGGGAAAAAAAACCGATAATTAACCAGGTCCTTGAAAATCACTTCCCTAAAATATAAGAATGGGTAAAGGGGGGTTTCTTTGGTGCACCCCATAAGTGTGGGTGCGTAACACAATCTGTGATTTATTGTAATAGTCTTTCAATTTAGCTAAACTTCATAAATATGGGTAAATACATTTTAAAAATGATCCGATTTTATCTTAGTGATACCTCAAAAAAATCTATTTTGATTCTAGGATTATGTAAATAAATTTTAATTATTTTTAAAATGTATTTAACTATATTTTTTAATTTTAAAATTAACTAGATTTTATCCGTATGATATCTCAAAAAAATTTATTTAATTCTAAGACCATACAGATAAAATTTGATTACTTTTAAAATATATTTAATTATATTTTTGAAATCTGGTTAAACCAAAAAACTAATACAATGCATCATAAATTTGCTATATTAGTACGGATCACAAGGTGTGTGGTGCAACTTTAACTTACAAGACACTCGCCTTGGTAAAGCAAATTGTTTATTTGAACATTGGAGGCTCAAAAAGGTGCTAATAACTTAAGAATTACGAAGATGGTGTGGAACAAAGAAGGTTGCACTCAAATAGTGTTCCATGAAGTTTGAGGTAGAAGTTAGCCAAGGCAAATACATTGAATGTAAATTGAATCTTGTGCCTAATTATTCAAGGCAAGGTTATTTCGTTTTGATGCAGTTAACCACTACTTTACATGATTGAAAAATGGAGAAATATTTGGTGAATTCATCTTTCTTAGGATACTATGCTGACTTACTTCCTATCCATCATTGAATAGGGTGTAGACCCCATTTGAATTGGGTCCACACCCCATTTAATGGTGAATAGGTGTGAGTCAGCACAGTATCCAAAAAAAGATGAGTTCCCCTATCATTACTCTTGAAAAATGTAAGAGAATAGTGCTTAAAGGTCATGGTAGCTAGATAGCATCAAAGTAAATTTCAGACCTATAAATAATCATTAGGTAGTCAATTGTATGAAATTGACCATCACCAACAACACATATCAATCAAGGAAGCGCAACCTTGGGGATAATTGTTAGGAATGATCAACAATTGAAACCAAACAGAATGATCAAGCCTAAAGGAGTTGTTGAGAAGGGTTTCTTGACAAGTGTATCCCTAATGAGAAAACTAAGAAGTAATTGCTTTTGTTTTGTGCGCAGAAAAGAAGCATTCAAAGGAAGCGATCAATTTAGAAGATGTTATGGATGCTAAAGATCTATGAATCATGGATACTTCATTTTGGCAAAAGTGCTCGTACCAAGTACATTTTGAGTTCGGGTACACCTCAATATGTACTCATTAATTATTTTATTTTGAAAAAAAAAGTGGGTACGGCAAGATACGACTAGGTACGATTCAGGTACAATTGGTCCTTAACCTTTTAAGACTTCAGATAATTTAGTCCCTCCATCAAGTCTCTTCGTTAAATACTATGATGTGACATGTTAAATAGTTGACGTGGCATCGTTATCTCTAACTCTATCATTGTAGTCGCTCCCATTTATTAAAATGACGTCATTTTGGCAAAACTCATCTTCTTTGTATATTAGATTAGAACATACAATTCATTTTAATAAACAGCAGTGATAGGATAGGAGATAACGGTACCATGTCAACTACTTAACGAGCCAAGTCATAGTGTTTAATGAAGAGATTTAATGGAAAAACTAAATTGTCTGACATTTTAAAAGGTTAGGGACCAATTTGTTAGTTTATTTTTATTAGAAACTAATTTGTCTGACATTTTAAAATATTAGTGTCACGACCCACCTTGGGTCGTAACCGGCGCATAGAGGACAAGTCTCCTAGCAAGCCTTTCAACACATAATTTTTCACGAAATTTGGACAGTCTCCTTTGTATTTAGGATAATTTCCAAATACGGATCCTCTTCCTACACACTAAAGCATGCACATTCATCCATTGAAAATCCAGGCATTTTCATAATGCACCCCACAATATACAACAAAATAAATTTTCATAACATGTCCAAACATATAGAAACATATATCCTTTCAAACAACGTAATCCAAATAAAAACTTTCCTTCCTTTAGAAATTCAATCATTCTAATACACATAACCACTACATGAACATCTATATAATCTAGCAAGGGTTGGATCCTGCCTATAGTACCATGGAGCTACATCATTCTAAGGAGTACAATAAATCGAAAGCTTAAGATTTCAAAATGCCCTTAATCATGAAGACTCACCAAAGAAGTAGTGGATCACGGCTGAGAGCGTGAGAGGGTCAACTCTCAAATCTGCACTTGTATCTAAAAAAAAGAGAGACAATGGGGTGAGTTATGTAATTCAGTGAGAGATAGAGCATCCCTAACTCACATGAGACAATATATATAAAATAAATATTAAAATAATATATATATGTATGTATGTATGTATATATATATATATATAAATATATATATATATATGTATGTATGTATATGTATATGTATATGTATATATATATGTATGTATGTATATGTATATGTATATGTATATATATGTATGTATGTATGTATATGCAGGTAAAATCAAATAGAAATCTTACTTCAAAATATTACTTAATTTTCTAAAAACCCATGGAAAACTATTTATTCCAAGTTAGTCCATCAAGATCACACTTAGGCAGCCTTTTTCCTTCGTGTAATCCTATATTCCGTTATGCACCACTCCTTGAGTGGCTGTGTAATTAGTCATCCAAGGTGTACCACGGCTAATGTATACTACCATTAGCATGTAGATCCTGTCATAGGCTTTTCCAAGTCTTTCCTTTACGATTATACATAACATTTAATATGGATCCTCATAAAACAAGTCATCATCCCATGCATAAAACTTAAAACCATATCATTAAATATAAAAATTCTAACGTTATAATGCTTCAAAAATTTATAGAATATCATAGCTTTCCAATATACAAACAATTAGCAAGATTTCACCCAAAATCCGTTCATTGTCTTATGTGATAATTTTAAATAAAACAAGCATAAAGAGAAACAATTATTCTCATAAAATATATAACCAAGATCTAAATCATAATTTCCATGATATATCAAATCACTTTCACATATTTAAGGTAAATATGCTAGAAAACAAGATAAGGATACACTATCTACTTACAACTTAACCCCAATAGCGGAGTCTTAATCCCATGAAATCACAAAGCTAGGAACCGAACCTCCAATAGAATCTATCATCACAAATATGGTAATTTAATTCAATATTAGTCACTAAGACCAAGGATTAACTTAGATTACTCTCAGATATTAAATTCTCCAATTCTTCTAACCTAGTGTTTTCCGGGAACTCACTATTGGGGAAAGAATCCTTAGTTCATAGGAAAGGAAGACGAAAGGAGTTTAGAGATTATCTTTGAAAAGGAAAAAAGAGAGAAGAAATGATTGGAAATCTTGGTATCACCTCCTCAACCTTCATGACCCCCCAAGATTGATGCTAGGGAGAGACAAAAATGGAGATTAAAGAAGGAATTTGATATTATATAAGGAAGCAAGAGTGTAGTTTGATGGAAAATTTTGAGTTAGGAGTGAAGGTTGATGAAGAAATATGTTTCAGAGAGAAAGGAGAGAGTTTTGAAGGGTAGAGAAAGAGTGGAAAATTGCAAATGAAGGTAGGAGAGTGCATCCGGGCCTTATGTAGCCCCATGGTAATCGATTATATGGACTGGTGATTGATTACCATGATCCCAGATTGTTGTAATCGATTACCACTCCGTATAATCAATTACAACTAGAAAAAACTTAGCCTGTGGATATACAGAGAGACTTGTGATCAATTACAGGCTTTGGGTAATCGATTACCAATTCCAGAAACTTGGTTTTCTCCTTCTGAAGTCCTTTCGTAAGATCAGGATATTGCACATATTTATTCTTAATTTTAAGTTAATGTTCTCTTTAATTTTACTCTCCATTAACTTTAAAACATAAATATAAATAAGGGAATACCCCCCATTTGGATTCAATAAAAATATCAAACAAATTAAAATTCTTAAGAATCAAAATCCAACTTTTGGGTTTTAATACAATTTTTCGAAAACTTGCATTTTCATAAACTTTTGGGTTAAAAACGAAGGGGTTACCCATTCTCTAAAATTCATTAAAAATCTCTGTTTAACTCATTGATATCCAGAGAACCATTACCGGGACATTTGATCTTATAAAAATATCTCAATCCTATAGCCCTCCAAATAAGTATAAGGTTCAAACTTAGAATTTTCGGGATTCAGATTAATAAACAATTGCAACTCACGCTGGGGTATTACATTCTTCCCCCTCAAAAGAATTCGTCCCCAAATTCTAAACAAATGAAAGGGTACCTATGCCTTAAGATTTGGATAAATACGGATACCTGACTTGCATGGCTTCCTTGGCTTCCCGGGTTGCTTCCTTTCCCGAATGGTTTTTCTAGATCATCTTTGCACAGGCCACCTCCTTTGAATGAAGCTCCTTCACCCGTCTATGACCTCAAAAGGGTCATAATAGCTGAGGCTGAGTTTTCTTTCTTTCCAAACATCATTACATCCTTCATAGGCTATTCTCGAAAATACACATGGTTGACCGTTGAGAATTCTAAGTCCTAATCATTAAGACTAGCATAAGCCCTTTGCCTATAAATGGACCATTCTCCTTGATGCATACAAGGTTGTTCTTTCCCACTTCTTTCCATTCTCTTCATATGATCGAGTCCTTGACAATCACATACTCATCGTAATATCCAAGGAATACAATCTTTCACAAATGTTTGTCTTTATCTTCTCTGTCTATATATTTAGGACCACATATCATTCTAAAAGAATCCTTCTTCTCACTTAAGATAAGATTTTCCCTTACTAGCTTTAATCTTCTAGTTTCTTATTAGGGTTCATCATCTTATGGTGCTTACTCATAAGGTGGAGTAACTCCAATTTCATCTAACTAAACTACAGTCCATGTGGACCTTGTGTGTCCTTATCCCTAAGGTAATTGAGAAGGATACAATATGAAGTTGGCCAATACTTGTCCATGTCCACCTCACAATCTAACAAAATTTTTACCCTTAGAACCACTAAAGTTTCCTTTATTTGCATTTTAGGTGACATCCCCTAGAACAACCGTAACTCAACACATGTTGAACAAAAGAACAACATTAAATAACCGTCATTAGGAAAATCCTTCCCGTTTATCCCAAATTCATGAGTTTCTTACATTTTATCTATCACTTCTCTCTCTTTTGAGACAATGCAAGCACCCCCAAAGGAAATGTTTAGACTTGCCAAATCCCGTTTTTAGTTGGAGCATCCACTACTGCCATTGCCCCTTTGAACTTTTCTCATCCTCGTCTTCTTTTCTATCAAGCCTAAGTGGGTTCAAGATTCTTCTCGTTACTTGAAGCAAGAATTCCTCATTCAAACTTCAGACATTCTAGCTTTTCATCAATGTTCTTCACTTGTCCCCTTATTTTCATGTGACCTATATCATCCTAAGCTTGACAACACCATACCAAAACCATTACCAATGGCAGTCTCCAGGTCAGACTACAAGAATAGCTTATCTTAGTTGATATGGTTCTCCTTTCTCCTTAAAGATTCTACTATTTGTAAATTGGTGCTCTTAGGATTCTTTCCTTGTTTATCTCCACATGATTTAGCCTAGAATGACTTATTCTTGGCTCTGCCCTACAAAGTCGTGTAATCCATTTAGCCATCTCTTTTAGTTTCCCTTCCCTTGCATTACCAATCAATTTATTCCCAAAAGGAATTGTAGTCAGATCTCTAGAGATATTCTAACTTAGTCACCAAACATAATATTACTCCTCTATCTGATGCAATCTATAAGACTCAACTTCACAACTCTCGAATCCTGGGATAGTCCATAATCCGAAGCCTTAACATCCCCTTAACACGTATTTTAAGTTCATGTTACATCCGGCCTATTAACCTTCTTCATCATTCTTTCTTATATTGCTCCTGTTTTGAGTTGCCACCTTCATGCTAATTTACAGGCTCCATTTTTTCAAAATATCTTAAGCATGTTTTGATTAATTTATTTCATACTTAAAATAATCAATAATTATAACTTTACTAATAAAAAATTTCGAAAGGAGTTTTTTTCCCGAAATTATTAAAAATGCCATCGAAATATCAAATTAATCACGTGGCATTTCAAAATCCACCAACCAAAGCCGCCATTTTTGCACCAACGGAAGGTTAATAGGGGTGTTTCGAGAATTGCGTGTATTTAGTATAGAAATAAAGAAATTAGTTGTTAATTAACATGAAAAATACAATATAAAAGTATAAAAGCATATCGTCTAGTAAACTGCCAAACGGGTCCACGAGGGAGGTGACCCATCGGCCATCGCCAACTCCTCACCAACTTCACTTACCAACCACGGAGAGTCATTTACCAAACACACACAAGGCGTATAACGTAAAGCAACTCATTAAATATTTAAATTTATTATAACTTCCTTGAATTTCTCAAATAAAAAGGTAAATTTAATGACTGTTTCAAATTTCGGGTCAAGAGTTTTAACAATTTTGGTAGTAGTAACTTTTAAGAAAACAGCATAGAATTGAACTCTTAAATATTTAAGAACAGTAATTAATTCTTAAACTACAGCCAAAAAAATCTCTCAGAATTCAGATTTCATAACTTTTAGTATTTTTTTTTCCCGTATAATATGTCGTATAGTGCAGTGGGATAGAGATATCTGATGTGAATTACTTGTTGTATCTAAAATTTATTACATTCAATTAATTTGATTTGAGTTGCACTAATTTATTATAAAAATAAAATTTTTCAAATATTAATTTTTTCATAAAATTTTAATTTAAGATATTATTTAAAAAATAAATGTTGAACCATTTCTACCGACCCAATATTGGATGGGATAGAAATATTTGGTTGGTGGTGGAAAAGCAAAACATGCTGCTATTCTTTAATGAACGCCGATGCCAGGCATTGAGGGAAAATGAATTGTCTTTCGTGTAGTATTATTATCTCCTATTTAATGTCAAATAATTTTTAAAAATTAATATAATAGTCAATAGTTTAATTTTAAAAAAAATTATTTGATATAAAAAAATGTTTTGAGGGACTAAATTAATACAGCATATATCATTTAGAATCAAAATAAATATTTACTCAATTAAAAATAGTCTCTGTCTATGATACATGCAATCAAATTAGGTGTATTATATACTATTATTTAGCCACATTTTGAATATGCATTCAAAAGTGTGACTAAATCACATTTTTCTAAATATGGTTGAATGGTAGTGTTATTTTTTATCATACTTCTAAATATATTTAACTATATTTTTCTTTTGATATATTGTCGGTAAAATGAAGTTTAAACACCTATCTTATATATACTACTTAATTAAGTCTCTTATCATTCAATTATTTATAATGACTTATTTAATCATATTTTTAAATACATTTAACCTTATTTAAAAATGTGGTTAGATGACACTGTATGAGGCACCAACAACTTCCTACATTCGCCTTAGGAATGTAGCAATCATAACCAATGTCTATCAAAATTCTATCAAAAAAACAAAAAAAAAAGGTACCAAAGTGTTGAAAAACACGTGTCATCTTTCTGAAAATAATATAAGTAAATGGATGATTTTAAAGTGTTCCAGTCATAAATTTGGACAGTGATGATCCAAAGAATTGTGGCCATTCAAATATTAATAAAGTTAATATAACGGCGTGATGATATGTGGCAAATCTAAAGTAATAACAAACACTTTAACCCCATACGTAGACTACCAGTTATTAGGTAAATCATTTTCAAAATGAAAATTTTAACATTTGTTAAATGACACAAAGGACACCGCGCTGCTTTAGAATTAGACCTCTCCGCTGATTGTGCCAACGTACTGCAAAACATTCGAAGCAGATAAAATTTTTTCGAGAAGTGATAGGGTGATTATTTTTTATGGTACATTATATTAATTTATATTTTATTTATTATTAAAAATGAATTCTCTGAATATTTTTCAATTTTTTCATATTCCAAAATTATTAACGTGTCATATTCCAAGTCAAACCATGAGACGATTGCTTGTCTGTAGGTTCCTTTTTTCTTTAGTTGTATTACATTACATATGAAGTCGGTACAGTATCATTAGTCGAGTTTATATTTGTAAGTATATCTACAAAAAGTTGGCTGTATTAAACTTATAAGAATTTATATTTTATAAAATATTAGTTAATATATAAACGAATTTAATTTAAATGTATTGAATTTTAAATTATCAACCAATATAAATAATATAAAGTGATAATTCATACAAATAATCACTTATTATAATGAGGGATCTACCATAATTTTTCACTTTTCAATATTTTTATTGATTATCAATGTAAAACTATTTTATACTCTCAGCATATACCAATTAAACTCTATATAAATTATAAGTGGATGAAGGAAACTTAGTGTAAAAAAAATCTTAGTTTAAATATTTTTTAAGGGTTAGTCGTGTAATATGCCACGAATTTGGTGAATCATTTAGCAAAGTTGCAAAAGAATAGTTGAATTATTCTACGAAGAAAAAAATTGTTAATAAACATTGCGCTACAGAAGTTTGATTAATCATCGTGAAGTTGAAAAAGAGGTGAAAAAAAGTATTATGTTATTGTTTTCTCTATTCAAATGTATTAACTTGCAAAATTGTATTATTCAGTTCTGTATAATATTAACACATGTGGGATTAGTTATAAGTAAAAATTGTACAATAGAAGTAGTTAACGTAGTTGAAAATTGTGGTTATAGAATATTTAATATAAGAATGCCATGCTACTTGTTTTAAGTAGGGGTGTATAAAGTACATATTGGGTCGGGATATATTAGACCGAAACCTAATCTAATTTTATAATCGGATAATTTCTTTCAACCTAAATCAGATGAAAATAATCTAATTAATAATTGGATCAATCCCATATTTAAACAATATATAAATATTTTGGTATTATGTATAGTAAAATTTACATATCAATCATAACTTTCTTATATATCAAAATAATGAATAACTTAATTAAGTCTAGAAATATTAGATTATGATTGATTAATTTTTAATATATAAGAATTTTTAGTTTTTTTATATATTTTTATTAAAACAGAAATAATTAGTAAATATATAACAAAAAATAGTTAAAACTATATAAATGAAAGCAATATTTTTAATTAAAATATTAATGATAAATAAAAACTTTAAATATAATGTCTAATATAAAAATAACTATCCAAATTAATATAAATAATAATTAATGATGGTGAACATACATTTAATAATATATAATAAATATTTACACAGTTATATTAATTTTTTATTTTTAATTAAATAATAAAATTGATATAAAAGCAACAAACATTTATTAAAAATATATCTTTCCACTTACACAAGTAGGAACAAGGTGGGGTGGATGTCAGGCTTGTAAAATAGCCTTCAGAAGTGGTTTATTTAGTCCTTACACAAACAAAGAACCTGCTAGTGACCTGAACAAAAGTAGATCATCAGTGCCTAGTTTCTTGACTGGAGCAGTGAACAAAAAAGCAGCTCCATGAAAATCCGACCACGATAAATATTTTCACTCAGGCGTAGGGCCCATATATAGTATCCATAGGTTATGCAAAACTGCCATCATGGGCTACAGAATCTAATAGAACCAATCTCCAATGTAAGTATGTCCGAAATCCACACCAAACGCTAATATTGATTACTTATATTTTATATAGTTTTTGTGTAAAAAAATTTAAAAAATATGATATTTTTGATAAAATTTAAAAATATGATATTTTTATTTTTTATTATTATTTTTTTTTTCTTTTTTTTCTTTTTTCTCTCTTTCTTTTCTTTCTTTTTTTTTCTCTCCACTGTTTTCTCTCTCTCCTCCTCCCCACACTCTAGACTCTCTTTCTCTCTCTTCTCTCCCTCTCTCTCACGCTCACAATCACACACACACTCACTTTTTTTTATTTTTTTTATTATTTTTAAAAAATAAATCCGATTTTTTCTTCACCAAATTTACTTTTTAAAAATAATAAAAAAAATAAAATTTGATTATCTTTTTACTGAATTTATTTTTTAAAAATAATAAAAAATATAATTCAATTCTTTATTACCAGATTTATTTTTTAAAAATAATAAAAAATAAAATTCAATTTATTCTCTACCAGGTTTACTTTAAAATCTCATATTTATTCAATTTTATCAAAAATCTGGTATATTTTCAATTTCACTCTCAAAATTCTATATTAAAAAAAATCACCCGTTAATATTCGAAATCCAAAAATTACATTAAAAGTAGGTGGTCATGATTAGTATGGCAGGACAAGAAAAAGGAGAAAAGATTGCGAAAAATTAATGTCAGCGAACATTAAGAAGTATATGATTTTAGATAATATAGAATTTTTAAATTACTAACAAATATTACATATAATTTAATTAAATATAGAAAGATCATTCAATTTTACATAAAAAATTATATTTATTAATAAATAGTTTTTTATATTCAATGACTAATTAATAAATTTATATATTACCTATTCGAAATTAGGAAGAAATTGTGAATTGTTATTGCTTTTATTTAATATTTATTTATTTTTATTAACTAGTGATTGAGAGTTATAATTCTATATTAAATTCCTAGAATTTAAAATTTAAAATAAATATATATAAATGATTATAATTTGTTATTTAGTAGTTATTTATTCTTATTAAATAGTTATTCGTAATAAATAATACTCTTTATAAGAATATATAAACTTCTGATTAAATTTGTGAATGACTATTTTCTGGGATTTGTTATTGCTTCTCTTTTGGTGGATCACAACTGTAGATGAAATTTTATTTTGTATACATGAACGAGAAAAGTTTTACAAATTGGTATTAATTATTATCGAGTGGTTATTTGTACCTCATTGAGTGATTAATAGGAATAAATAATATTTTTATTTGTAATTAAGATACATGAAATTATTTTATTTGTAATTAAAGTTTTTGTATGCAAGTATGAAATTCTTTACACCATTAAGTTATCATATATTACCATACTGTAACTTTTGAACTAGTCACTGTAAAACTCAATTAATTTTTGTAATATAATAATATATTAAAATTAAATTCTAGAAAATTTTACAAATGACCCACGACCCGAAATTTCTCAACAATTGTTAAGACTTATAGTAATTTATTAAATAAAATATAACCCTCTTATCTTTAAATAAATTTTGTGTAGTCATCATAATAATTAAATATTTTTTCTCTTGGAAGTTAAATATTTCGCATTAGTGATAATTGATATTAATGTTCCAAGAATTATATTTACTTCTGTGTTAATTGGTGATAAAAAATCTTTGAAGAAGAACACGAATTTATTAATTCATTGTCAATATAACACCGTAGTCCAATTAATTGGGAGATAAGGTCTCAACCTGAAACGTAACTCTATCATTTTATTTTCAGTGCAAAAAACACAGATGCTTGAAGTTCACAAAACATAGTTAATAATTTATAATTATTTGATAGTTCATGAAGATGTTGGTATTCAGAGTGTTTCTCCACCTGAAACGGAGCTCTATCCTTTTATTTTGAATGCTAGAAATATAGATGCTTGAAGTTTACAAAACATAGTTAATAATTGATAATTATTTGATAATTCATGAAGATGTTGGTATTTGGAGTGATTCTTAAGAAATTATCCATCTCTTGTCCTATGTGTTTCTTCAATTTATATGTATATAACTAAGTTATTGTTATAGCTAAAGGGATGCTTTAACTTAAAGGCGACAGCCTTCTAATTTATTTCTAGCTTAATTTTATTATAACAAAATTTTCAAAAAGTTGGAACTCCTGATTTGTAGATAATATGAAAAAGAAAAAAAAGGCCTTATAATCAAATGTCCTAAAAATATCTACCAAAAATTGTTCACTATGCTGTATTAATTTTTTAATTATTTTAAAAAAGTCTTGAAAGTTTCAAAAGTTTGTGATATATTAAACACTTTAATTATTACTAAATATTTTGAAATTTAATGCATTGTGACTAATATTATATTAGGATGAAGGCGAAGATAGGAAAAAGAATAATTTCTTTTATTAACTGAAGGGGATCTATTTTAATTTCCCTCTTTCTCTTTGAATGGTTCTTCCAAAATTGAGATAGAATGAAAAATTAAAAATTATAACTTATAAACAATATAATTATTCTGTTTTATTCTTTTATTATATATTCTTTCAATTTCATTTATCAGTTATTTTATATTTTTTACTTTATTTTATTTGTTATTTTCATATTTTAATACAAAATTTATGGTATATTTGATTCAGTTTATTTTGATAAAAAAATGATTTAGCTTCTACTTAAAAGTTAAAATAAAATAAATATTTTTAATTTTTGAGTAAAAGTTAAAATAAATAATTTTTGTGAAAAGTGATTTTTTTAGTAGTTAAAAAATTATTTTTTATTAAAAAAAAGCTGAAGTAAATACACTCTTATTATTATTTTAAATTCTACTCTTTTCACACATTTTATAATATAATGTGATATTAATAATAAATTAATTATATATTAAAAATTAAATAAGGATATTTTGGTAAATAAATTATATAATTAAGTATTAATTTTAAATTCATTGCTTCTTGTGTATAAGCCTAAAATAACAGATAATATGAATGGATGGAGTAAATTTCAAATAAAATTAATAAATTTTTACTCTCTTTTCTTATTAATCACATAAATAAAGAAAAAGATAATTTTATCTATTTTTTTAATTTAATATTGATACATTGTCAGTATAAAAATATTTTACATAAATATCTAATCATATATTACTTCATTAATAAAAGTATTTAATTCAATCATTTACTATCTTAAAAGTCTTATAAATAAAATATATGTTTGGATTATAATGTAAAACTCATTTGGACAAATAGTGCATCAAAATTTTCATATAAAAAAATAATAAATCCTCCTAATTAATATGCCTAAAATTCCTTTTAATTCAAAATCTTACTTATATATATTAAATAGTCCTTAAATATTATGTAAATTACAACTCAAGTCATTATAAATAGAATTTTAAATTAGAAAACTTTTTAAGTTGATTATTTAGGAGGATATATCAGCATTTTTTTATAAAATAGTACATAAAAATTAATCTCTTATTTTTTTAAGCCTATTTCAATTTTATTTCATTCATTAAAAAATATAGATGTGTAAATCTAACATCTTTTTAATGGATTTAATTTGAATGCATTGTTAATGTAAAAATTTTTTATATAGATATTCAATTATATATTACTATATCAGTAAAAACTCTTTAATATAACTACCTATTACTATCATTAGGGGCCAACTCAAATGGCATACCCACAAGCCCCAAAAGCAATGGCATCTAAGGGGCTCAAGTTGGAACTCGCAGGGATAGAGCCCTGAGCCCCCTCCCCCAAACCAAAATCCCCCCTCCCCCGACAAAAAAAAAAAATTACTCATTATTGAAATAATCATATAAATAAAAAATTTTGATTGGATGATAATATAAAAAATTTTTACATGATTAATGTATCCAAATTTAACTCTTTTTTTATTTGATAAATCTAACATTTTTCATAGCATGTAGAAAAGAAAAAGGGAAATAATTGAAATAAGACCGGGGGAATGTTGTCCTTTTTTCTGAGTCTGAGAACGAGGGCGGTATGTGTTAGTTGGACTTGGACCCAGAATTTGTTATAAATACCCGAAGAGCGCTCCCTCTTCTTCGCGCTCTACTCTTTGCTTCAATCTCAACCCATAGCATCAAACAAGCCAGAGAGAAAGACCTGGTCTCAGTAACCACACACAAAAAGAGGGGCACGAAGTGAGACCCTTTCCTTCTCTCACTCTCCTTCGTTCATCCCACTTCATTTATTCGTCTATTTCCCCTTTTCACCCCATTAAATATACGATCATTACATCCTCTTCACCTTCCTTAAACTTGCTCAGTTCTCTCTAGCTACACAGTTCTTTTATAATTTATTTGTTTATTTCTTTTTCTTCTTTCTTTTACTACCCCACTCATACGTTATCTACTGGTAAATGTTAACGCTTACATGCATGCGCCCCTATGCTTTACAATTCTACAAGATTTTTTGTGATTCGGATTCGGTGATTATTAGAATTGGGTTTCGCGTCTTTGGCTTTAATGTCTAGAGCTGAAGCTGGGTTTTGCTCTTTAAAATGGATTTTAATTGTTATCCATGGTCATTTCTGACGTGATTAGTTTCGTAGCTTCTTTTTTTCTTTTTCAAAACACAAAACAAATTATAATAATAATTCAACCACCTTGTTCAAACCTGGTAATTTGTGACGGTGATTGGTTGTAACCTGTTTAAACAACAAATGGATCCTGTGTGATTTTGGTAATTTTGCAAGATCATGTGTTTTTGCGCTCTCTCTGCACTATTCTAAAATGATACTCAATGTCCGATCATTGAAAAATTTCCAACTGATATTAACCTTACATGAAACATAGGACAGAAGCTTATGATTATTGAGTTTTGAATTTTTTCTTTCTTTATCCTTTATGTGCTCGCTTTGTTGTAGGTGATGTGTCTCTGTCGCGCTCATGGAGTAATTCTTACATATGCACAGAGTGTTAAGAACTCAAATCAATAATTGACGTGTGTTAAAAGATTTTTTTAGAAATAGATGCGTTTCTAACATCGCTCATACATTCCAACGCATGAGTGACCAGGCCTTTTTTTTTTTTCCTTTTTTCTTTTTTTCCAATTTTTTTTCCCTGAACTGTGTGACTAGTCAATTTAATTTGAATGAGCATGATTTTAAATTGTGGTTTTACAACAACAACGCGATATTGCGTTTTTGGTTATTTTTGCAACTACATTGTGATCGCAATTGTGGCTGTATCAAACCGTATTTTTCTTCAATTGTCTGCAATTTTTGTAAATTGCAAAGTAAACCAAGACTGAAACAGTTGCTTAAAGCCATGAGGGACTGTTATAAGATGTTCTAGCGAAGAATTTTTGCTGTTAACTAATGAGAGACTCTTATGTGTATTAATTTTTCAAACATAACCAACTGAGATTGGGTTGCAATTTCTGTGCTGATGTACCAGAACAATGGCATCCCATATTGTTGGATACCCTCGCATGGGCCCTAAGAGAGAGCTCAAGTTTGCTCTGGAGTCATTCTGGGATGGGAAGAGCAGTGCCGAGGATTTGAAGAAGGTGGCTGCTGATCTCAGGGCATCCATCTGGAAGCAGATGGCTGATGCCGGGATCAAGTACATCCCCAGCAACACTTTCTCGTACTATGATCAAGTGCTCGACACCACCGCCTTGCTTGGCGCCGTTCCACCCAGATATGGTTGGACTGGTGGAGAGATTGGGTTTGATACCTACTTCTCCATGGCTAGGGGTAATGCCTCTGTGCCTGCTATGGAGATGACCAAGTGGTTTGACACCAACTAGTAAGTGATTGATAGCTCATATTTTGTGTTGTTTGATTTTAATGATGCCATATTTGTATTGATCTGCAAACTGAACTTATTGTATCTGTGCATTGATCCAGCCACTTTATTGTCCCTGAACTGGGACCTGATGTAAACTTCACTTATTCTTCCCACAAGGCAGTGGACGAGTACAAGGAGGCCAAGGCGGTATGTATTATTTGTATTAAAGCTATTCTTATTATTGACTACATGTTACTTGGGAACCTTAGGTTAGGTATTGTGAGCTTAGTTAAGCAGAGATTATGAGAAGCATTGCTATAAATAAAGTTAATAAATGGTGTATTTTTTGTTTTCTTGTTGTTGTATCTCTCATGTGTATCAGCATGCTGTTTTGTGTAGTTCATTATGATATTTTCATTTGCTTATCTATATCAATCATTGAATATTTAATTTCTTTTGCAGCTTGGAGTAGATACAGTTCCAGTCCTCATTGGCCCTGTATCATACCTTTTGCTCTCCAAACCTGCCAAGGGTGTTGATAAATCCTTTTCTCTTCTCTCTCTTCTCCCAAAAGTCCTTGCTGTCTACAAGTAATAATTTAACTTGCGTACAACTATTAATATTTTGCCCTTTATGATTATATTCATGTTATTTCTCTAACTTGCGTACAACTATAAACTCAGGGAGGTTGTGGCTGATCTTAAGGCAGCTGGTGCTTCGTGGATTCAATTTGATGAACCTACCCTTGTCTTAGATCTTGACTCTCACACATTGCAAGCATTTACCGCTGCATACTCAGAATTTGCATCTTCTTTATCTGGTTTAAATGTGCTCATTGAGACTTACTTTGCTGACGTTCCTGCTGAGGCTTACAAGACCCTCACAGCTCTGAGTGGCGTCACAGCATTTGGATTTGATTTAGTCCGAGGGACTAAGACTCTTGATTTGATCAAGGGTGGGTTTCCCAGTGGAAAATACCTCTTTGCTGGAGTGGTTGATGGAAGGAACATTTGGGCCAATGATCTTTCCGCTTCTCTGAATACATTAGAGAGTCTTGAGGGCATTGTGGGCAAAGGTATTTCTTAAATACACATTTTGTGAAAAGTTTTGGGAGACTTCTGCCTTTAATATAGTCACTTGATATATTTATTTATTTTCTAATGGTATGCAGATAAGCTTGTTGTGTCCACCTCCTGCTCACTTCTTCACACTGCTGTTGATCTTGTTAATGAGACCAAGTTGGATAATGAGATCAAATCATGGTTGGCTTTTGCTGCCCAAAAAATTGTTGAAGTAAATGCATTGGCCAAGGCATTGTCTGGTGAAAAGGATGAGGTAGACTCCATTCCTTTTACTGTATCTCACATTGGACACAGTAAGTTTTTAAATAACTAGATGATGTTTGTTACCTGATAACAATGTAGTATCTTACTTCGGTGGGGAAACTATAAATATTCACAATAAAATAAAATGGTTATCTATCTGCCAACTTGTTTTAGTTTTCATTTTTTGTTGAGAAAAATATTTTTTCAATCAATCTTAATTTTAGGCAACAATAGGAGAGCCCACTGCATATGGCTTCCAACATTGTGTAGTATGGAGAGTATGTATGCAACCTTATTCCCACGAGGAGATAGTTTAAATTTTAAAAATAAGATAGAAACATCTGATTTTGTAAATATTATCATACTAAGAATTTTTTATTTGTTTTTTCAAATGAATTCCTAGTTATAAAATCATTATGGTTTTGAAATAATTAACATTAAAATCGAAAGAGAAATTATAGAAATATATATATATAAAGGCGGATAAAAAGAAACACGTATAATATCACGGGAATTAAAATTAAGAAGATTAAGGGAAAGTATAATGTTCCTATAATATTAATAACATATCAACTACTATTTTCTTAGCAGTGGCAGGCAATACATGCATGTTCATGAATTCTTGTTTTTTTCCAGCTTGTTTCACTACATCATTCACTGAATCACTGTTTTGTGGTTTCATTTCCAGGCCTTCTTCTCTTCTAATGCTGCAGCTCAGGCTTCAAGAAAGTCCTCTCCAAGAGTGACTAATGCAGCTGTTCAGAAGGCTGTGAGTGCTTATTTTTTGACATTTCTGTTCTGCTGCTCATTTCAGTTCAGTTGAATCTGTTGTGAAATTTATTCTCATTACTTATGACATCTTTCCTTTCCCTCTCAGGCTGCTGCATTGAAAGGTTCTGACCATCGCCGTGCTACTAATGTCACGGCCAGACTGGATGCTCAACAAAAGAAGCTTAACCTTCCAATCCTCCCAACCACCACAATTGGCTCCTTCCCTCAGACCGTAGAACTGAGGAGAGTGCGCCGTGAATACAAGGCTAACAAGTAAGAAATGCTTAGAGCTGATGTCTTGGCTTGTTGTTTTGAGTATATGCCTTATTTCATTGACCTTAATCTTGTCTTTTTCAGGATCTCTGAGGAAGAGTATGTTGATGCAATTAAGGAGGAAATCCGCAAAGTTGTCGAGCTCCAAGAAGAGCTCGATATTGATGTCCTGGTTCATGGGGAACCAGAGGTCTGTTCTAATCTTCACATAACAACTTAATATTAATCTGCTGATGTCGAGAATAAGAGATAGTTTCATTACACTTTCATTATAGATGTTAGATGTTTCTTCACCCGTTTCTTTCTAAAGAACAACATGCTCTTACTATATTTTCTGATCCTTATTGTGATGTTGCCAATTCCCAATTGTGCTCCCCGCTAATTATTGATGCCTTTTGCTGCAGAGGAATGATATGGTTGAGTACTTCGGTGAGCAGTTGTCAGGCTTTGCCTTTACCGTGAATGGATGGGTGCAATCTTACGGATCTCGTTGTGTGAAGCCACCAATCATCTACGGTGATGTGAGCCGCCCAAAGCCAATGACCGTCTTCTGGTCATCTACTGCTCAGAGCATGACCAAGCGTCCAATGAAGGGAATGCTTACTGGCCCTGTCACCATTCTCAATTGGTCTTTTGTTCGTAATGACCAGCCAAGGTATAAACTCAAGGCCTAAAAGAATAAAAAGATTGAAAGTTCCGAAAAATTGAAATAGATCAAGATACAGCATAT
Source organism: Pterocarpus macrocarpus (assembly GCA_031439585.1). Taxonomy (NCBI): domain Eukaryota; kingdom Viridiplantae; phylum Streptophyta; class Magnoliopsida; order Fabales; family Fabaceae; genus Pterocarpus; species Pterocarpus macrocarpus. The sequence goes on from CM062520.1 coordinate 31,805,144, forward strand.
AGTTATCCCTAACGTGGCGCTAAATACATCTACAGATCTGAGACTTGCTATCAGATTGCCTTGGCTATCAAGGACGAAGTAGAAGATCTCGAAAAGGCTGGTATTACTGTTATCCAAATTGATGAGGCTGCTTTGAGAGAGGGTTTACCGTTGAGGAAGTCAGGGCAACCTGACTACTTGAACTGGGCTGTCCATTCCTTCAGGATCACCAATATTGGTGTGCAGGATACTACTCAGGTATATCTGGATTACAAATCAATGGGTCAGAGTTTTATTCTATTTTTTCTTCTATATTTATATCTAAATATAATAAACTTGCATATTTATTGTATTATTAAAATTCCACAGATCCACACCCACATGTGCTACTCTAACTTCAATGACATCATCCACTCAATCATTGATATGGATGCTGATGTGATCACCATTGAGAACTCTCGTTCTGATGAAAAGCTCCTGTCAGTCTTCCGAGAAGGAGTGAAGTATGGAGCTGGAATTGGCCCTGGCGTCTATGACATTCACTCCCCAAGAATACCACCAACTGAGGAAATTGCTGAGAGGATCAACAAGATGCTTGCAGTGCTTGAGAAGGACATTTTGTGGGTCAACCCTGATTGTGGGCTGAAGACTCGCAAGTACCCGGAGGTGAAGCCGGCTCTCACAAACATGGTTGCTGCTACAAAAGTTATCCGCAACCAGCTAGCTGGCAAGTGAATGGTATGGGGAAAGGAGAATATCGGAAGTCACGATCGATGGTTCTGCTTTGATTTTACGAAGAAAGGAATTTTTTCTATGTTGTTTGTTGCAATAACTCAGTGTTGAATATTTAGGTGTTTAGTTTTATGCTCTGTGAGCAATTCATCCCTCCCCACCCAACCTTCTATTGCTTTGAAAATATTTTGTATTTTGTGGCATTGCCTCAATCTTTATTGATATGCAATTGCACTTATCGGTTCTGTGCCAAAAAAACCATGAGTATTTAAAATTGTCTAATGCACTACTGGCTAACATAGATATTAGAAAAATGTTTCCGCAACGTATTTTTTGCGATACATTACGCGACGCAGGCGGAAAAAGAGAGAAAAACGAAAAAAATGCTTAGATAATAGGTCTTATATAAGTATTATTATTTTTATTCAATTTTTTCTTATTAAGAAATTTACCAGCATAAACAATATAAACACCGGTAAATTTTGTATATATTACATAAAATTTATCAGCATTTACATTATTTATATTATAAAAAATGTTCATAAGCTTTTTTTTTTTTAAAAAAAAAACATGCTGGTAACTTTTTTTTTCCTTTTTTTTTTTTCTACAAAACTTACTAGCATGAACAATATAAATGCTAATAAATTTTGTATATGTACAAAAAATTTATCCATATATGCACTCTTTACACTATAAAAGAAGCTGGTAAGTTTTTTTTTTTAAACAAAATTTATCAAAGTGTGCATTATTCATGCTGGTAAGTTTCTAATAAAAAAAATTAAATAAAAGTAATAATAATTATATAAATCCATTATATAAGTATTTTTATCATTTTTTCACTTTTCAGTATATGTCGCGTATGCGTCCACTATTTATGTGTCCTTCTATTAGTTCTCTAGATATTAATCCAAGAAACGAGGCAGCGATTTAGGAATAAGCATCTTGTAGCAGTTTCCTTTCTTGCCCATCGGTTGTTATTTATTTCCTAACATGACAATTCTGTGTAAAATTACTGATATCATGTATCATATCATATATCATATATATTATCCTAAAAGAGGGTTTATGGGTAATGAAATTAGCGAGGTAGCATGACGAGGTTGATTTGATTTTCTTTCAAATTCTATCATCCATAATGACCTATTAGGATTTATGTGTTTATTTTAATTTCTTTTTTTATTTTTGTTTCTTAAATGTTGATGACTTTTTGTATGATTCTTTGAGAAGTTTTCTAAAAATGAGTAAAATATGCTTAATAAATTTACCCAATAAATATTGATAACTTAATTTTTGTTTTTATTTTTATTAACTCTTAATTCTTACTTGAGAAGATTCATCAAACCTTTCATAAAAAGCTTTTATCCATTTATCTTCTAATGTCTCTTTATCTACACTTTTGTTATTGGATTATCACTTAAAAATTAAAAGTAAATATCCTCATAAAATATATTATATTTTCTATGATAAATTGTTATATGAAATAAATTTATTAATTTTTTTAAGTCACCTATTTCGTTAATTAATAATTTTAAATTATATTTTTTATTTTTATAATTATTTTATTCTAAATATTTTTCATGTTTATAATTAGTCTTTTAGTTATTTTATATAATCGTATCTTAATATGAAATTTATAATTTTTTGTTATACATATAATTTATATTAAAATGTCTATAATAAATTACTACATTTAATTATATTAAATATATTATATAGCACACAATGCATAACCGTGCATCGCATGATTTATAACATTATATTACGAACAACGACAAGAAAGGCATTTTATATTATTTCTTCAAATGTAGTACTAACTACTAATGATTACTTTTGTTATATATTCAAATTAAAATCCAAAAGATATTAATACTTGCATGGCAAGAGATATTAGTTATAAAACAAATTTTTTACTAATATTTGTATTTTAAATAAGTGATATGAAATATATAAATTATATGGGTGATATAAAATAATTACATTATTTGGGTATCATTTATCTACTGTATAATTATTATAAATTCATATTAATTTTAAATCAATAAATTATATCAATTCAATTTTCGAACTCTAAAACTTACAACACATTCTAAATTATTTCAATTTAGTTTTTTAATTAATGATTTAAATTACCATTAATTAAATTTTCTAATTTTACAATACTCAAATTGTAGATTTATATCACATAATATCTATAAGATTAGATATTTGAAGCTTTAATAAACTTTTTTATTAATAAGAATGTCATAAATTTAATAGCTTGAAATGTAGGAGATAAAGAATTTTATAAGTTCTTTAAGACCTACTCACATAAATTGGAATTTTATAAGATCCTTAGATAACTTATTGAATTTTAATGACAAAAATAAAATTAGACATAGACTGATTTTCTAATTAATATTTATACATCAAATAAGTGATACTAAATATATATTGTACGGGTAATGTAAATATAAAAATTTTACTTTGAGATAATACTAAATATATATTATACAGGTGATGCAAATATATAAATTGTATGGACAATAATTAATATATATTATAATTATTAGAAATTAAAACCAAATTTAAAATTAAATATTTGAACTTTAAAGTTTATAATACACTTTAAAGGTGTATCAATTCTATTTTTTAATTAGCAACTTACATTACTATTAATTAATTTTTCTAATATGAAGACATTCAAATTATAGATTTATATCATGTATTTATATCTATAATCTATAAGACTAGATATTTGAAGTTTTAATATGAAATATTTTTTGGTTTTTATTAATAAAAATGCCATAGATTTAATAGTTTGGAATACAAAAGGTGAAGAATTTTATAAGTTCTTTAAAACTTACTCATAGATTAAAATTTTATGATATCCTTAAATAACCTAAAGAATTTTAATGACACAAAAACAATCAATAGATTGGTTTTTTAACTAATATTGGTACTTTAAATAGGTGATACTAAACATGTATTGGAAAAGCGATACAAACATAAAAATTCTACTCTAAAGTGATACTAAATATATATCATACAAGTGATGGAAACATATAAATTGTATGAATAATGATTAATATACATTATAATTATTAACCATTAAAATTGAATTTAAAATTAAGTATTTTAACTCTAAAACTTACAGCACTCTCTAAAATTATATCAATTCAATTTTTTATTTAGCAATTTAAATTATTGTTAATTAATTTTTTTAATCTATTCATGACATGAACTGGGTTTTCTTAATAGAGTTTCAATGAAGATACTTTCATTATAAGATAGTTTTTTTATTAAAGTTTTCATTGAACATAATGTCTTTCATTAACTAATGCTAAAAAGTTGATTTTAAGATTTCTATAACTTTAATAATTTATGAAAAAATACAATTGATCAAATTTATCTACGGTATATAATCATAATTACAATAATCATATTATTTTAAACATATATAATTTTATTCAAAACTTAAATTATATAAAAATAATGGTTATATACATAAGTTGATTCAATATTTTAGTCATATAATTTTTTATATAATCAAATTATGTAACTTTCTCCGTGCATCCCACAGGTAACTAAACTAGTATCACGGAAAACAAAAATTATGGGCTTTTGTTACCATGAGGAAGGCTTTAAGTTCATCACCATGGATGATGAACCACCACCCAACCTATGAAATTACAAAGGTACCCCACCTGCCTCTCTTTCCTCCCCCACCTGCCTCTCACCCCATCCCACAAACCCATCTCTTTTCTATATCAGTGGCAGGGCCTCACCTCTAGTAAGCTCTTTCTCTTCCTTCCTTTCTCAAAACTATGGGTGAAAGTGAATCGAGTTGAGCAAATCTTGTTAAAACTCAAGCTCAAATCGATAATAATTGGCTTGGCTTGAACACGAGCTCGATAAGAAACGAGCTTAATTTATAGGCTCGAACTTAGTTCACCAAAATCTTGTTAAGATTGAGCTAATTCACAAGGCAGTCAAACTCGATGAAATAATTCAAATTAGATACAAAATAAGTCTTTAAAATTTAGTAAACTAGGATATTTATTCATAAGAATATAGTCTCAACAATAATAATAACAATATATGTGCCAAAACATAACAATAATATATGGTTTTATATATATATAAATATGTACACATATATACATATCAAGTTAGTTCATAAGCTATTGAGTTGAATATAATAAAATTCAACTTTGACTCATTTAATAAACGAGTCCAAACCCTTAACTCATGCTTGACATATGAACCTATGAGCTTAGATTGTTGAGCTAGTAACGAATTGAGCTGGAAATATTTCACAAGCTATCTTGATTTACTTCTAGCTGTACTCAAAAGCCTACTTATTCATTTTCCTTTCTCTTCACTGCTTCATCCTCATCCTCTCAAAATTCCATTTTTGCTTGCATCATGATTTGGTTCACTAGTTTTTTGTGTGTTATCAAATACCCTTTTGCCTCAAAACCTTTTTTGGATGACGTTACTTTTGAATCATTGTATAGTTTATTGCAACAAGATAGTCCCCAAATGAATAGAATCTTTGTTTTAGCATTGATACCAATTTTGGTGAAGCTAAAAGCAAACCCCGAGTCCTTGAAGTTCCTCTAGTAAGCAGGACCTCACATCGAGTTTCACCATGCTACAAAGTCTTATTTCATCCTCGCTCACATTTTATTTTGTGGGAACTTTTATCTTATACAAAAGAATCATTAAGGAGTGGACTTTGAGGAAAGTTTTGAGTTGTGACTTGTTCGATATGTTGTGGTTGACCAAGAATGTATGGAGGCTTAGGTTTGGAGTGTTTGATACTTTGTTTAGTGTTTTAGTCGAGTCAAGGTTTGGGTGTTTAGATGATGATGGTGGTGGTGGTGGTGGAGAAAGGAGCACAATTGGTAGTAAGAAATAGTGGTGGTGGCGACATAGGAAGGTGGTGCAAAGGGTGGAGAGGAAGGTTGGTTGAGCGGTGTTACTTGATGGATAGTATTGTGATTTTTGTATTTTTTATAATTTTATTAAATTACTAATAATTTTTATTAATTATTGATCTCATTCATTCATTTAAAATTTCTTCTGATCCGACGACTGCAAATAGATTCACGATGCATGGTGAACTTGTCAGCTTCTTTGTGTTAACTAGAGTGCTATTCTTCCAAAAGAATGTTTCTAAAATTGGAACTAGTTTTCTATACTTTGGGAGGGCCATTTTGCCTTTCAACAATCATCATTGCCTCCAAAGTCTAGACTTTGTAACCAAAGGTAATCTTATGATAGCATGAACAAAGTGATCTTCCTAAGCACAAGGGTAACAAAACAATTAAAGGTACGATTTAATTAGAAGTAAAAGTGGAAAATGAAAATCTATCTATGTTGAAAATGAAAAATTGAAGTCCAAGGGTCATTCACACTCTTAGCAAAAAGACCGAAATATATTTTCAAAGGAAAGGAAAGGAACTAAATGGAGTAAAGTTACCTTCTTTCAATCCTTCTTATTTGTAAGATTAATTAGGAAATAGAATGAAACTTATTAATCTTATTTAGAAGTTATATTATAAAGGAACAAAATGTAGCATTTATATTATTTAGATGTTATAATTGTAGTTCCCTCATTTTCCCTCTCTTTCACCCTAATTTTGAAGGGACAAAAAAAGAAAAAAAGGACTTTGGAAAAAAAAAGGGGGATAGTTTTTGCCTTAAATTGCTTTACATAACAATGTATATTTAAATTCCCGGACAAAGAAACTAATTCCTTTCTCCACATTTTCAAAAACTATTTCCTTTCATCACATTTTGTTTAAATTTCCCATATTACATATCCTTCAAACATATTGTAGATGTACAAGAATGCACAATTGCACCGCACATGGCATTAAGTGAACCGATCTATGCAACCAAATGAATCATTGTTGGAAATCAAACAAATAATTGATGGAGAATTACTTTGAAGAAAGGGCTTTCATGTCTAAATATTGAACATGGAAGCATACTCTATTCTTGGACTAAGATGGTCTCAAACCTTTTAACAATAATAGGGACTTGTTCATTTTAAATTCTTCAAAGCGATAAGGAAGAATTTGGCTTCCCAAAACATTATGCTAGAAGTAACTCTTTAGTTAAAGTGAGTCTCTAGAAGTTGAATTCTTTCTTTTGTGTGGAGAATAATTTAAACTAAACAAGCACTAGGACGATATTACATTACTTTGGAACTTGAAAGGAAAAAGGAAATAAAGATGGCAAAATGGGCCTTATCCGTCAAGTCAGCCCATTTGACCCGTCATTTTGGGTAGGTGGGGCTGTATTTTTCAACTCATGAAAAAAATTTAACCTGTCTAACTTGCTCTGCCTAGTCTTAATTTTTTAAAATTATTCTTATGTTGGGCCAAACTAATGAGCCATTATGTCTTTAAAAATTAGGGTTCAATTCACACATCTCACAATTTCTCTCTTTTACTTCTTTGATTGACAACGGCTTGAGTACGTCTCTCTCAGTCATTGTGTTTGTCTTCTTCCTCACCTTACCATCTACTCTCCTCATCCTCTTCCCTCGCTCTCTCTCATTCTCGCTTGCTGTATAAAAAAGGTCAACATCAATTGATTGAACATCTCTTTGAACGAGTAATATTTTCTTTTCACTTTTTTATGAATTAATATGGTTTATGGATATGATTTTTCTTGTCTTTCTTGATGTTCTTTTACTATGGAATATCTTCTTGTATTTAATCCATGCAAATTTCATAGTCAACATCTTTATCTAATTAACTATCACATTTTTGTCTTATATTGGATTTATTGATCTCGATATTATTCCATGAAATTATTTATTATTGTTGTTTGATTTTGAAATTCATTTTAATGATAAGCGTCTTGAAAATAATACAAAAGGAAATCAATCATCTCCTGAAGATTGCACATAATCCAACCTATTTCTAGAAAAACATGTTCTACATGTTCTACTTGATTCGTGATTACTTTTCCAACTTCATGAAAAACACAATTCATAATCACAATGTTCTAATTAGTAACCGATAGGTCTAACAATTGCAAGCAATCCAAGTCTCACAAAGAACTTAAGAATAATCATCATATTCTATAATCAAGATTTAGTTATGGAATATACATGTAGATGCAAAACCTAAACAATAGTGGCTAAATCTATCAATTAGTTGTAGAAGCAAAATTCAAAAAAGTCAAAACCAAAATTAAAGTGCAAAACCACAATAATAATGGCACTCTTGGATGCTAATATTTAGGATCAGTTTGATATGGAGATAAAAATGCATGAAAACCTAATCTTTGAAATTTTCTTCTCTATTCACCCCATACCAAATTCACCCTCAAACATAATACTAAAGCTTGGATCTTGAAGACCATGTATATAGATGGAGCAACATAAAGTTATAAAAATATAGACTTAAATATATTTTTGTTCCCTACAAAATTAGCAAATTTTGGTTTTAGTTCCTAAGAAAAAAGTTTCTTCTTTGGTTGTGATCCAAATATTTCAAAAAGTTTTGGTTTTAGTCCCCACTGTTAGTTTGGCTCCGTTAAGTGATGATGTGGATGATAGAGAGTCATGTCACCTTTCCCATATGGCAGTTTCAATATGATATTAACCCTTATAAATTTTAGTTTTAGTCCTTATTTTTTTTTGTTTTTGATCCAAATGTTTTCAAAAATTTTGTTGTTAGTCGCCACTACTAGTTTGCCTCTGTTAACTGATGATTTAAATATGTTTTTAATTTCTATAATTATAAATTATTTTAGTTTTAGCCCTCTAAAGGGTGAGTCTCTCTCCACCGCAACCCTTTCCCCTTCCCCCCAACCAACCTTCTTTCCTCTTCGAGTTCCCACCACCTTCCTCCGCCTACTTCCCCCTCTCCATAAAGAGATAGTGAACACAACACCATCACCACATCTTCTGCTTAGCTATTGTTGCCATTGTGACAATATCACTACCCAAGTCTCCATCATGTAGTCGTTGTTTGCCGCCCAGCTTGATTGTCAATTCCCATTGTCTAGCCAGAAATTACCTCACTGTCATAAATTGTTCCTCTACCGTGTCATCTCTAGCTATCAAGCGCTCCTTGTGTGAGTTCAGTCGTGAACCACCAGGTTGTCGCGCCACACCTCCATTGTTGCAAAATCACCATCTCGTCATCACCTCTCCACCATTGCAACGCCAGCTTTGTCCTCTTCGTTGCCGGTATACTTTCCTTTTTTTCAGCTTAATTCATACCCCTTATTTTCCCCTCTAGCATTGCTATGCCTTAGATTTTGTTTTACTGCGTTATTTATTTATTTTTTGGTTCTCTTAGTGTAGAAGTTAAGTATGGATTAGACTTGGGGTGTTTCGATTTTTTTTTTTATTTGTCTTGGGTAAAGTTTGGATGGCAACTCCCTTTCTAGGGGGGCTAGAAGGCAAGGGGAGGGGGAAGAAGGTGGGGGCCTAGAGAAGAGTAGAGAGAGGTTTTGACTTTTTTTTTAAAATTATTTTAGATTGACTAAAACTAAAATAATTTATAACTATAAGAATTAAAATCATATTTAAGCACTAATATGAGGGTGGTCAAGGTGGCAGGTGTTTTGACCCCTTAACCAGAGGTCTCGGGTTAGAGCCTTAGAATGGAGAAAATCCTTGTTGGAAAACCTTTACCCCTTTCAAAGACCTTCATCGAGTTGGCCTGAATTGGTTAGGCTCCTGGTAATAAGATTCGGATACTGATGGTTTTATCGAGACAAAAAAAAAATTCATATTTAAGCTACCGTATGGGAAGGGTGATGTGACTCTTCATCATCCATGTCATTACTTAACAAAAACAAACTCATAGTAGAGACTAAAATCAAAACTTTTGAAAATAGTTGGATCAAAATCAAAAAACTAAAAAAAAAAAAAAATTTAGAGACTAAAACCAAAATTTATAAGAATTAATATCATATAAGTTGCCACATAGGAAGGGTGACGTGGCTCTCCGTCTTTTATGTCATCACTTAACGGAGGCAGACAATGGTAAGGACTAAAATCAATATTTTTAGAAATATTTGGATCAAAATAAAAAAAATTAGGGATTAAAACCAAAATTCGCTAATTTTATAGGGATTAAAAACATATTTAAGTGTAAAAACATATATTGGAGAAACATACTTTACACAAACATTCAAGTCGTATAGGGTACTAGGTGTGTTCTCTAATCATATTACCACATTATTTCTAACATAAACTTTTTCAATTGAGTGTCGTATTACTCTTATAAGTCTCTAAGGGAGATGTTCACCAAATCTTGAAGTTAACTACTTACGTATAACAATAGAATTTAATTAAAATAAGTCAAAACTTTAAGAATCAAAAGCTATTTTGAAATTCCAAACACGTTTAATCAAAATAAAAATTACAATCACATTATAATCATTGCCATTGCAAAAAATTTCAAAAAGAAATAATGTCAAATTTGGCATTATTGCTATTGCAAGAGTGTTTTAGAGATTGTTACAACAAACCATAATTTAAAACCATGCAATCGAGTTAGCTAAAAGAAATTGGCAGTAATTACTCGGGGCTTAAGCCCAGAAGAAAGTTAACTAGTAGCTACAAAACGAGAGCTAGAATGTCCCAATAGATCAGCTAGATACTCAGCTAAAATGCAAGCAAGCAACCTATCAAAAAATTTAATCCCAAAAGGCAAATTATGATCTATTCTAGCTAGCTTGTTCGCACAACCATTAGCTTTCCTAAAAATGTTGTTGATCTCAACATTCCAATCTTTTTGAAGGAATTTCCTAATTACTTGAATCAAGCCTATATGGGGTGGTAGATTTGAGGATTATGTACTATCAGCTGCAGCACACACTACTTGAATCCAGCTCCAAGCTTGTATTCTTGAATCTGATACTATGGCTTATTAGAAGGCCCTAAAAGGCTCCCCATAATTCTGCCATTTTGTTGGAATAGCTTCCTACTTCAACACTCTAAGCTACCCTGAGTCACCCATTATAATCCTGTGCTATGCCATCGTAGGCCACTAAACCTATGTCCCTTAGGAAGGAGCCATCCATGTTGACTTTGATCCAGCCTTGGGGTGGAGTTGTCCATTTCATATGCTTGATCACTTTCTTTGGAATCTTGGTCTTTTGTGGCTGCAATAAGGCTCAGCTAGTACCCAAAATCCTTAGCTAGTGTAACTGTCTTGCAAAACAAAATATTGATGTGCATTACCTTGATTCTTGAATATAAACTGATTCCTACTGGACCAAATCAAGTAGCATGCAATACTAAAAAGTAAAGGCAAACCAACTCCTTGAAATTTTTGAGTTTTACTAAACAAATTATCCTCTAACCACCTGTCAAGAGGTTGTTGGAAAAAGCTATGCTTAATAAGACCAGCACCAAACCTCTTCCATACCTGTTGAGCCTTGACACAATCTTTGAGAACATGGAACACAATTTTTGGATGCAATGTTACAATGTGCACAAATATTATTTGAGGTTAGCTCTCTCCTACACCTTTGTATGATTAGTAAGAAGTGCCTCGTTAATAACTAGCTAGAGGAAGGCCTTGATTCTTTGAGGGGCCACTAGTTTCCACATGTTTTTAAATACATGATTACTAGCCAAAGCATTATGATAAGTCCAAATTCTATAAGCCATTTTAACAGAGAAAATTCCATCTAGAGTAGGGAGCCAAGCAACAACATCATCATTTGTCCCATCCATGGTAGGGAGCTTGAATAGGATGGAAAAGATCAATACAATCACTAGGTAATATTAGACTGAGCTTTTCCCAGTCCCAATCCCCATTATTTTTGGCATAATCAATAACTTTCTAATTTAATGATTTTCATCTAATTCAACTATACTAAAGTCAGCTAGATTATCCACTCCAAGAATCTAGTGATCTTGCTAGAAATTTATCTTGCTATCCTTTCCAACCTTTCAAATGAGATTAGATTATGTTTAAATTTAGGCCAGACCCTAGGCTATTTTGGTTGGAGTGATTTAGAGTGGAAGGAAAGGGAGGGGAAGGAAATGGGAAGGGAAGGGTCTCATTTCTCTTATTTGGTTGGGGAGAAAAATTGGAGAGGAGAGGTTAAACAGTTCTCCTGTCATGGTGGGTCTCGAGTGAATAGTAGCAAATTTTTTTTCCTCCCAAAATCGGGCGAAAAATTGTGGGGTGAAGTGCTACTGATTCATGTTTCCAAAGTCACCCTCCTCACTTGCATCTCGTCCTCCCTTCGCTTGTCTTCCTTTTCACCTATTGTTCCTCGCGTCCTGCCAATGCCTTCACCGCCACGTCCTTCCACCACTGCTCCATCAGGCTTGTTCGCCTTGGTTACTCTACTGTTGCTTTACCTTTGTTCCTGGGCAAAGCTGAAGAACTAATCAAGAAGTCTCAATAGCGGAGAAGGAGAAGGAGCATTGGATGGCTGTCTAGTGGTGAAGCAAATGGTGGCGGCGGCGGCAGATTTCCTGTGGACTGGACGCTTTCTTTGGGGGTGATCAGAATTGATCATTTGAATGATTTTTGGTGAAATTTGATTGGTGGGTTTTGTAGAGGAGAGGAAAATAAAGATTTTATGAGTTGAATGGGTGAATTTGGTTGAGAGATATGGGAGAAATCGAAGAGAGAAGTTGGAGAGAAAGTTAGCCGCGATAGAGGAAGAAGAGAGAGAGAGAGGGGGTTTTTGAAATGAAGGAGATAGAAAGCTCAATGGAGGTTTAAATCTCAGTTGTAATCGATTACAAGTGTATGTAATCGATTACAAAAACCAACCTAGAATGATGTAATCAATTACTGAAAATTGTAATCCATTACATAGCACATTTTCCAGCCCTTTGCAACGAACAACGTCTCTGGTAATTGATTATAATAGCAATTGTAATTGATTTCAATTAGTTAAACTTGGCAAATTTGTGAATTTCGACTCTTGTTCTTGAGTTTTCGATTACAATCACATGTGCTAATATGAAATAATCTTTAACCATATCAAAATTGTATTAACAAAGAAAGTGAACGGGCTTATTTTAATATTGTTTAATTAGTAGAACTATTTTAAGTAATATTTTTGAAATATTAAATTAATTTTAGAATATTGGTTTCATTTTGAATAATTTATTTTTATTAATATTAGTTTGATTTAATAGATTGATATTATTTTAAACTGTTAAATTAAAAATAGTAAAATTTTTTATTTGATATTAATTAATATAGTTGAAATAATTTTTATAAAAATATAAGGATAAAATTGTCATTTGGCAACATTATCCTTCTTTCCTTTCACTTTTCCACACAAATAAATAAAGAAAAATCATTTTCCTTCCATTTTTTTTCCTCTTATTTTCCTTTCATCCAAATATGTTTATAAAAAATATAAATCTACTTTATTTCTTTTCACTCAATTTCTTTCCTCTCAATTTCATTCCTTTCAATTCCTTTCCTCCATCCAAATATAGCCTTAGCGATTCCTTTGCTAGCATTAGACATCTTGATTCTAGCTCTAATCTTGGGGATAACTTCCTCCCCCCACTTATATTTGTTTGTCAAGACTTTAACCCATAGTTTTTCCGTATTGGTTATCACTTCTTAAGAGAGCTTCAACATGCAAGTCAAATTGACTTCTCTAGCTTTTCGAAATCCGAACCCACCCTTTTAGGCCTACAAACCTTGTCCCAAGTCACTAAATGACATTTCCTTTTTGATTCTGTTGACCTCAAATAAATTGTCTATATACTCTATCTATCTTGGAGCAAACAGCTTCGGGAGCAAGTAAGTTTGCATCACATAACTGGGAACACTAGCGATTAATCGATTAAACAATTGAAAGCCGTTTTGCCGTCTCTCACGGCGTCGTGCATCAAGTAACCCCAGCGAAGCCCGGTGAGCTCAGAATCACGCTAAACATTCTGAACCTGAGAAGCTGCAGCTGAAGCAGGTGAGGGAGCTGTGACAGTAAAAATAGCCAAAGTGACAGCAAAAACACCAAAAATTAAAATCAGAAGCAACAATCAAGCAAATGTACAAAACGAAAGTGCAAGAGCTGTGTCAGAGGAGGTCATGGAGCTTACCCGAATACGGCACCACCAGGGATGGGCCCGATCATAACCCTCGCTTCACTTCCACTGTCACCGTTAACGGCCTCCGTTTCGAGACGCCGTCGCCCTGCCGCACCTCCAAGGAAGCCCAGAACACTGCCGCAATGCTTGCCTTCGAACATTTCTCCCAGCCCCCCAGCACTTCTCCTCCTCCTCCCCCAAATCCCAAGCTCATGCTCAGGCCCAAGCCCATGCCCATGCCCACGCCCACGCCCACGCCCATGCCCATGCCCATGCCCACGGCCATGCCCAGCCCTCCTCCTCCTCGTCCCCTCCTTCAGGAGCCTACTCTCCCGGGCTTGGATTCTTTCCCCCAGCCCACCCTCCCAGGACTCTCTTCTTTCCCGCAGCCTTCTCTCTTCGCTCCTTCCGCTGCTTCATCTTCATCATCGTTATCTTACTGTACGTGTTTTTTTATTGCATGCGTGATTCTGTATCTTTATCGAAGGGTTATCTCATTTTGGGGAATGGACTCTCCATTAAAAAAAAAAAAAGATTTCTGAATTTTTAGTTACAGCATGAATTTGTTGCTGTTGGTATTTGCCTTTGGCTCTCTGTCATAATGATTGCTGCACCTTCTTCTTTTTGTGGTTGTTGGGCATGGACAACTTCTTCCCCTCATTGTGAACCATTTCTGTAATTTTAATAGTTGAGGGTTTGAGTGTCACCATATCTCTTTGTTCTTTCCGGTGAATGTTGAATTGCGGTAGAGGAGAACATGAGATACAAAAAAAGCATTTTTTTTTTTTGTTGCAATGATACGGAAATTTTTACACAGTTTATAATCAAAGGTTTCTGTAAGAGTTTTTGTAGAAGAAGCAATTTTCGCCTCCAAAGTAATCAAATCCAAACATGGTTATTTTCTTGAAGCACTTGCTTTTGTATGTTTTTGTTTCGTTTCTCACTGATTCTTTATAGAAATATCGTTTGATTTTATTATTTCTTTGGATTGGAGATGGTGGATGGATAAGATTGTATTGAACCAAGCAAGACACAAGCAATAGTCCTGCACACCATTAAAATGAAAGTGTATATATCGCAAAAGTGTATTTTTATTGATATGTCCTGAAGCTTTTTACGATTATCAGAATATAACGTGACATAATTTGATTCTATTCAATACTAGCCTGCTTACCTAATTTCATTGCTCACGTAATGGAATCCTTGCATGATTGTATGTATGTTGGTACTTTTATTTTGTTACAGAACAATAAAGCAGCAAATTCAGTTCCACTACACTATTAGTTAGGCTAATTATTTCATACACATCAAAGTTCTCTGCCTAATTTAGCATTCAAATTGGTGTATGATCTCATTCCAGGCACTTGAAATCTGCTTGGTTGTATATTCATTAATCAAATATACAGACATTTCATCTTTGTCCACATGCATGCGTAATACTGTGATATTAGCTCCAAAAAAGAACAGCTTGTTGATATTTGCAAGACCACATTCCATTTAATATACATGAAAGGTTCATGTTGATTTGCATTGTACTTGCAGGTTCACTTGGTCCCAGCACTGATGTCGATAACATACTGCCCACCAGTAGAGTTTT
This sequence comes from Pterocarpus macrocarpus, assembly GCA_031439585.1. NCBI lineage: Eukaryota > Viridiplantae > Streptophyta > Magnoliopsida > Fabales > Fabaceae > Pterocarpus > Pterocarpus macrocarpus. The sequence goes on from CM062520.1 coordinate 31,820,488, forward strand.
GCAAGAGAAATTAGAAGAAACGTGCCAAATTCCTCAGATCGGTAGCCCTGTCACTGGTGTTAGAGATATCGTGACAACAGGAGATCAGAAAAGTGATTTAACCACTCTTTGTCTTCTTTCTTATTTTTAGTTTGTTTGATTAATGTGACATTTCAATTGTTTAACATGTTTATATGTTAACATTAGTTCCAGTTGAGTAGGTTAAGGATCTTTCTTTTATCAAAGAGAGGGATATTTTTGGGGATGTCGGGTGCAGGTGAGGGAGAGTGACTTATATTTTGAATCTGATCTGTTTTGGTTTAAAAACGGATGCGGTTTTTTCCCGTCAAAAGGCAGTGTCCCTTCTGCAATTTGAGTTTTCATTTAAATGATGAAAGGTAATTTTTCCCTGGCATAACACATTGGCATCTCTGAAGGATTGGTGGAAATTTCTGGCTGAAAAGTCCTTGCCATGGCTGCCAGTGATATTTTCCCCAGCTGAGGCACCCCCTCTCGCTTGTCTTCAATTTTATAATTTTTTCCTGCTCCCTGTAGGGATTTTCTGCGTCTTGCCTTGTGATTCTTGCTTGATTGTGTTGGAACTGAGTGTTCTGTCTTTGGCCTAGTGATTGTTGCTGTTGACAGGCACTATGCTGGACACGCTATAAGCTAAAAGGGCCTGATTTTCATTTAATAGTTCTTGTCTTAAGATTTTTGTTCCTTAGAACATTTAGCTACTCTATATATATTTTTTCTTGGTCATACAAAACTGCACTATCTCATTTCACACACAACATCACAAACTAATACATTTTAGTAGGTAACTACTGTGTCCAGACCTAATTGTTTGGCAGCACCACGGGTAAGTTGTTGAAATTGCATGATACGCAATTCAACTTGTACAGCCTAATATGGTCTGGACAGAAATGATACCATTCAATAGGTAAATTGGAGCGTGGCCAGAATCGCCCAATGAATTGCTGCAATCATGTGATTAGGTGCCAAATCCTGAATCAAACCAAGTTCTGCCACTCTGGTTGCACTCTGTTTGGCTGTGTCGCGTTGGTCATGGATTTGGGTTATGAATGACCTGACGCAACCTGATTGCCCACATTCTATTTAGTGGGTAATGGAAAAAGGCTATTCAGTTAATCTTTTTTGCCAAATCTGCTACTGTTGTTCGTGCTTCTACCTCTTTCTCCTTTTTTTTTTTTCAAGAACAAAATGGCAAAACACTGTGTTGAACATAGTGTGTGAGAAAAAAACCTATTTTAAAGAAGGTCCATTGTCCCAAATCTCCAATCAGCCGTGTGTGCCTCTTTCTCAAACTCAAAGCAAAGGAGGAACAAACTTTGGCACCCAATAACTCAAGATCTCTTCTCCTTCTCTTGTTTTCTCTTGCTTCTACTGCCATTTTCTTTTTGATAGAGTCATGGCTGAAAATTTATGACATAATTCTGTTTTGTGAGACTTATGATTAAGTTTTGTTAATTCTAACTTATCATAGTGGGAAAAGGCTTTGGTTGTTGTTGTTGTCGCTCTGTATTTTCATTATGGTATAAAACTATCTATGCATCATTTATCATTTATATGATATATTTCATGCTACTTTTTATTGTATCTTAGACACTTACGATTAGATACGATTAACAATTCAAAAATTTTGAATTGCGATTTAACAATTATGGTTGTTCTTGCATTTTAAGTTCTGTCAATTCTATTTTTTTATGGTGGGAAAAGGCTTTGGTTGTTGCTATTGTTGTTGTGTATTTTGATTACGGTATAAAAACATCATTTATCATTTATATGATAGATCTCATGCTATTTTTCAGTGTATGTTAGAATCTTATGATTTGATAGAATTCACAATTCAATAGCTTGCGATTCACATTTTTAATTGCAATTTGATAATTATGGTGGTTATTGTATATAGGGAGCGAATCAAGTGAGATTTTACATGAATAGTCAAGATTAAAATATAAAGTCATGTGACTTTTTGAAGTGATCATGTAACCTTTAAACAACTTTAAATCTTGACCATTCATATATGGTTATACGGCCTATATTTGCTTCTTTCACTCTCATAATAAACCGGTCTTCTCATGTGATATGCCCCCATTATATATATATATATATATATAGTCATGGCTCCCAATTTATTACTTATAATTTTGTTTTTTGAGGCTTATGATTTGTCCATTCTAATTTATTATAGTGGGAAAAGGCTTTGGTTATTGTTGTTGTGTATTTTGATTATGGTATGAGCCTCTGCATCATTTATCATTTTTATGATATATATGATGCTATTTTTCATTGTATCTCACAATCTTATGATAGAAAATTAGCGTGCGATTCAAGATTTGAATTGCGATTTGACAATTATGTTTATTATTATATGTAATATATATATGTAATATATATGTGTGTGTGTGTGTGTGTATGATAGAGTTATGACTTACAATTTTGTTCTGTGAGACTTACAATTAAGTTTTGTCAGTTGTAATTTATTGTAGCGGGAAAAGACTTTGGCTGCTGTTGTTGTGTATTTTGATTTTGGTATAAATTATACATCATTATTATTTATATGATATACTTCATGATATTTTCATTGTATCTTTGAATCTTATGGTTCGATACGATTCATGATTTTCAAAATTAGTATGCAATTCATGATTTCATAATGATGGTTGGTATTGCACAGGCCTGCGCGCGCACACACACGCACACACACACTCTACATTTAGATGCCATTATACTATTTAGTTAATGATGAATGACACTGATGTATCACATTGTGACTTTTAACATTCAACTTTATCATAGATATGGCACACTTGTTCAAGAACCAACTACAAAACTATGCTCAAAAGAGAAACCTAAAGCTACCAGTATACTCTTCTGAGTGGGAGGGCCCTCCTCATTGCATGCGTTTCAAGTGCAAAGTTTCTGTTGATGGACAGACCTATGAGTGTCCTAAGTTCTTTTCTACATTGAAGGATGCTGAACATGCAGCAGCTGAAGTTGCTTTAATGTCATTATCACCTGGAGGATTTCAAGAGGCAGTCTTAATCACTTATGGCCATTTACATAACTTGCTTATCCTGTAACTTTTTAATTCTTTTTCCTACTGCTTCTTGCATCTGTATGATTGTCTGAAAATTTCAGGATCATACTGTGTTATACAAGAATCTTCTACAAGAATTGGCTCAAAAGGAAGGATTTCGTCTACCTGTTTATAATACAGAAAGATCTGGTGAGGCTCATATTCCAACATTTGTCTCACAAGTGGAAGTAGAAGGGGAGGTTTTTACTGGGCAAGAAGCCAAAACCAAGAAACAGGCGGAGATGAGTGCAGCAAAGGTTGCTTATACAACTTTGAAAGAACGTAAAGGTATTTATTTTAATTCTAGTTTCATGGTTTTCCATTTTAAAATTTGTCCATGTATCTGGATACGAAAATTTATTGAGCTATGGATGCTGAGGACAGATCATCATTATAAATGAGCTTAATCCTTGATCCCTTGGTGGAAGAATTTTTCTTGTAGCTCAACATGCTGCTTTCTGCTTATCTTAACCTTGAAAGAATCTAAAATAATAAGTATGATGTAGCTTAGTTATGGGTATCTTAATAGAGTTCGCAAGGCATCTCAGTTTCTTTTGCTATTAACTATAGGTAACGTTGTTGACTTGATATCTTCATGATCTACTAGGCTAGTAGCAATCCAACGTAAAGTTATTAGAACATAACAAGATCATGCAGGCTATGCAGGCTATGGTAATAAGCATTGGGTACTTAATGACTAAACAAAAAATTGTCTTTGTCCATGTATAATTTTTCAATATTATATAATCTACTTAATTTTATATTGTTCCATGTATGCATGCTTCAATTCTAATGATTGTTAAGATAATTGTGTATTTAATAGGGCTAGGGTTTTTCTGTGCTGCAGTCTTCCTTATTTATCTCCTGAAATTCTACTTTGTGCGCCTTTGCGAGTCTGCTATCACCAGTGGCTGTGATTGTAGACTCTGTTGATTAATTTCTTTTTCAATAGAAGGAATGTTATTAAGAAAGGAGTCAATAACTTTGAGTACACTGAAAGTAGATATTACATCATTTGTTAGCATGAAAAAGAAAACTGAGAAAGTTAAAATGTAGTAAGTGTGCATCAGCACAACATAGCCTTCCACACTGCTGCATATCAGATATAGAACCCTCTGAATCTAACCATAGGAGCAACAGAGCCAGGAAATTCTACTTAAAATTTTTTGCATTACACTCCAAATAAATATGACTATGGAGAAGATTTGGAACCTTTAGAGCACAATATTCCTCCAAGAATTTCTTCAACTACAGTTTATATTTTGTTTACCAAATTAATGCCCTTCTCTACTTTTCCCTCATAGAATCACATAATCAAGATAAACTTTTTGGATTACAGAGGCATCTGCTATGTATTGTTACTACTGTCATAATTGTTATTAAGGTAAAAACGCCTGGTATCTTCCTATTTACTCAGAAATGCTGGTCATTGTATTTTTGCTTGCTGTTTTGATCAGGCAAGTCAGAACAGAGGTCTTTATTTCCTTTGTCAGATGATCAGGGAAAAGCTCCCCAGTTCTTATCTGACTGCTCAGAGTCAAATGTCATAACTGGTCTGCAGCACCATGCTAATCCAAGACATCCTCTAAGCCCTGGAGTAGTCTCTTCGAGTCAACCTGACAAAAATAAAGGTAAGTCCTCAAAGCCCTTATCATTCTTACTCCCTGCCCTCTTTTGAAACAAAATTGTGGAACGTCTTAGAGATTTGCCTGCATTTTGTAGATTATCTGCTGTCTCAAGCCTAATACCCTAATCTAGAGCACATAAATTGGAGAGTAGATAACTTAGATGTTAAAAATAAAGAAATACGGATTAAAGGTAATATCATTGAGGGCTATGTTTGCAAAAACTAAACTGATTGCTCTCTGCCATTAGCTAACTTTATTTGGGCAGTAATGAATTGCTAGGTTCATTCATAATGGTTTTTGACTTGGTTTCAAATCCAGTTTAAGTTAGTCCAATGATAGATACCAGTTCGTTGGAAGAAAATTTGTATTAACAGTAGTAAAAACAGAATCCAATAGGCTCTTAGAGGGTCCAGCTTCCTCCCAAACCCTTTTACAAGATGTTGCACACCACCATCCTGAATGCTTGCCCCTCATTTTCATTCATCTCCTAACAGGAACTACCCGTATACCTCCTGCATTCCCAGGTTTCCCTCTACCCATGGGCAGTTAGTTATATGTGTGGTTCATCCCTAAGTGGGTTATTTCCGACTTTACCTCCTGCATGTCTCCTATTCCCTTCCTACCCGTCCTAGTGTAAACTTTAGTAATAGGTGGGTGCCCATTAATACCCTTCCAAAGGGGTTTCACCTTGTTCTCAAGGTTAAAGCCAGGAAAATGATGTTGAATGGTCTCAAAAGGTTTCCATGTACTCTCAAAGTGGGGAAGCTCTTGCCTTTTTATAAGTACTTCCATAGAGCCATCAACTACTTCTTGTGCTTGCAGTATTGCAGAGGGATACAGCTTCAATTCAAAATCATCATTGAGTGGAGGAAGTAGTGACTGTCCTGTAGGACCAGCAGTCACAGATTTCTTCAGCCTTAAGAGACATGAAAAACATTGCGAATTCTGGTGTAATCTGACAATTTCAGTCAATATGCAGCCTGTCCAACCCTCTCCATGGCTTCAAATGGCCAGTAAAATTGAGGGCTCAGCTTCTCATTAAGTTTCATAGCTAGAGATCATAACCGATAAGGTTGAATCTTAAAATTAAACAAAATACCTGGTTGGGAGGACACTGCTCTATGTTTCTTATCAACTTGTTGCTCCATCCGATTCTGGACAACTCTAAATTCACCTTCAAAGCATCCAGCGTCTGGCTGTGCTCTGTTAAAAGAGCATTTTCTTTGTCAAATGCTGAAAGGTCTCCCAAACACCTCAATAGAGTGGGGGGTTGTGACCATATAAAGCCTTGAATGGAGAAGACTTTGTGGAGCTATCGTAAGTGGTGAATTAAAACTTAGCCCAACTCAACCAATTATGCCGATGTCTAGGTTTATCTCTGGAAAGACAGCAGAGATAAGTTTCCAATCATCTATTCACCATCTTGGTTTGTCCATACTGTGGATGGCATGCTGAACTCAATTTAAGAAAAGTTTTGGACAATTTTAAGAGTTCTGTCCGGAGTTGGATCAGAAAAATCCTATCTCTGTCTGAAACAATTGATGATGGAAAATTATGTAATATCACCACTTCCATGATAAATAGCTCGGCTACATCCTGTGAGATTGTATACATCAGGTTCTAAGGGTCACATTGATCTAAGAACCTTTCTTCAACAAACACCATTCTTGTTTCTTTCATACCTTCTTTATATAATCTCAGCCAGGTCTATCAATATTCTGCATCCCCACCCTGAGTGTTTCCCCTTTATTTTATTCATCTCTTAACAGGAACTACCCACATGCACCCTGCATTTCCACGTTTCTCACTACCTATCATCCCCAAGTGGGTTATTTCTCCCTTTACCCTCCTGCTCATCTCCAATTGGCTATTCCCTTTCTAGTTTCTACGCCTCCTAGTGTAAACTTGAGTAATAGGTTGGTGGCCGTCATTTAACTTCCTTTACATAAATCTTGGAAGATGAGATGGTAGTGTATAAAGCTGCTAATACTTAATATAATCAATTTATCATAAACCAGTACCACGTCCATTGGTTTGTGGTAAACCTAGAAGTCACTGGCTTTAGGTTGTAAACTTTATCAGTATAATAACGGGTTCCTAATTAAACATCTTGAAGTGATAGGTCTGATTTAGCTTTTACAATATTTGGAGCAAGTTTGATAAGTTAGCCCGTACTAGTTTCGTAAGCATTGGACTTAAGGGAAACAGACTTGCCAACAATCTGCGAAGAATTGTTGGCATTCATATTATTAGAGCATTCATATTATTCTTCTGCATCTCATTTAACTAAAATAATCTCTATTGTTAGATCTCTGAAAGGGTCTACCACAACATTTATTATCTATTTCCAGTTGTTGTGTGAAAGTTGGTCAGTATTAGAAAACTGAATTAGGAAATTATATGCTCTTATTTTTTAGTGCCTTTTTCCACCTATAAACTTAACAAAAGATTTAGTGTCTTTTGCTATCTCTAAACTGTGAAACAAAAATATTAGTGACGTGTAGCTCGGATGAGTTCTGTTAATCTTTCAACTTTTAATGGTGTCAAGTCTCTAATTTTGGGCCTATACCAATACACTCTGACTTATACAGCGAGATTTCTTTTCAATACAATAGATCGTAATGAATTGATAATTAAGTTCATGTCCCACTAACATCAATCTGAACATAAGTACAGTATGTGATAAAGTTACAACTCATCCACAGCCATTTCATCTCCAGAGCCTGTTGCTACAGTGAAGAAAGGATCGTCTTCATCTGGAAATACGAATGGCTGCACAAAGGATTCTTCTTCGTCAAATGGCCAGTCCGCGCCTTCCCTCTCTGACAGCACGAATGCGGCTTCTGACACGAATAACATTCCTTCAACTGCAGCAGCCACCCCAGCAGGCCGAAGAAGGGTCGTTGTGTACTCACGGGAGGCTACTGTGAAAATTGAAGAAGGTGGCACTTTGATGCCGTTCAGCGATGACAAGTGGGTTTCTTACTCATATTCTCATTAAGAAAATTGGCAAGCTTGAAGGCTCGCCTGTATCATATTTTTTCGAGTCTCTCGAATGGATTTAGCATTGACTGGGAACTAAGGTATAGATTATGCGATGTGCTGTCTTCAACACCCTAAGGATTTGTCTCTTCTGAGACCATGTTGGAGAACATTTAAGCGCACATATACATTGATTGACATTTAAGCGCACATATACATTGATTGCTTTGGGCGGAAGTGCAAGCACCCTGACCCAGGATTATACATAAATGAATGTCATCAACAACCCACCGAGGAGTAGCTTTTAACCTTGAATAATGTATAGTCTATTTTTCGCAAGCCAATGATCCTTATGTATGTTTAACTAGTGTGAGACCCGTCCCAAGCACGGGGGAGCGAATCTTTTGAATTATAAGGTTCTTTGATAGCCATAACTAATAATTTCAATATAATGAAAATGTCACTTTAAATAATAAATATATTTGTTTTACACAAGATAATTATCATAACGAATAGTTACTTATTACGATTTGATTTTTTTTTTTCATTTAATAATATATTATCGGTGTATAGAAATTAAATCTTTTTGAATAATCAACCCACAAAAGAATTCATTTAACAGGCAATCTTGTTTAAAATTTTATTATTTCATTGTACATATAAAAAATATTATCAACAATTAACATGACCATATATAAATGAGGATATCAACAAATTAAGAAAACGATCAGTGTCTATTTAGAAGAAAAGCATAGCCTTATCCCTCAAATAATGTCTAAAATGCTCACCTATAAAAAATAAATATTTAATATTTATTTAATTTTTAATTATTAATTAAGTTAAAAAATAAAATTTAATGATTAATATTAAAAAATTATTTATAATTTAAATATTATATAAAATATCATAATTAATTTTTGTATAATATTAATTATTTGATTTATTTTTTTAATTTAATCAATAATTAAAAATAAAGTAAATATTGAATAGTCATTTTTGGGGAGTAGCAATTTGAACATCACTTAACGAAATTTTTTTCAGCTGACCCTCGTAACTTTAGTCTCTCGGTGAGCAAGGTGACGGTAGTAATCAAGAAAAATTGCAGATGTCAGATGCATGTACTTCACAAGGTTGAAGAGGTCATTACTCAGATCACATTCCCCATGTATTCTGCTTCTCGACAGTAGTCACTGTCATGCATAGTTTCAAGTTCACTAATCAAGGTAACAAGAAGTTATTTTTCAGCAAGGTAACACGAACTCAGTAGGCAATCGCTTCAAGAACAAACACTACATTAATAAAAAAACCAGCATAATTCATAATCCAATTCGTTCAATATAAGGGCGTGTTTCAAGGGCATGTTGAGAAAATCAGCTACAAAGGGGGGTCTTAGGTTACTCTTTTCATTTCCTATATTTATTTCATATTTTTCTATTTTTAGAATTTTATAAAGAAAATAGTAAAAATAGAAAATAAAAATAAAAAACATGATTTTTGGTTTCTCATTATTTCCTCCACAAAATTCTAAATATAGAAAACAGATTGAAAATAAAATGATATTTTTTAATTAAAAATAAAAAAAAATAGAAATAGAAATCAAACATACACTAATTAGCTTATTCCTACCTTATCTGCACCTTTCATCATTATTATATTAAAAAAAAAAACCTATGATGTAACTAATGACACAAGAAATAGTGATTTGCTCAATTGAATTAATGTTTTTCTACACATGACATAGTTTAGAGAAAAGTAAAACAACCTCCTTAAAATTTCAAAAAAAAAGACATTAAACTCTAGACTTGTGAAAAATGGAGACTCCACTCCATTATAAAAAAAGTATACAATAATAATTAAAATAAAAGTAATATTATTATATGTTAAACAAATATTTTAGCAAAAAATGCTAAATAATGCATTTTAATAATAATTTAATAAATATTAATTTCGTAAAACTCTAAACAATTATCATTAAATATTCTAATATATGTATTTTTGGGAAAAATGCATTTTTCTGTGAGTTATATCCCCTTAAAAACTAAATTAATTTTGTTAGTGTATCTAATATATTAATTATGTTAAGTCATTAGGAGTGGTCTAGTGGTAATGGTTTTAGGCAGGATGCATGAAATTAAGGATTCGAATATCATTGCCGTTGATATCCCAAAAAAATATATTAATTATGTTTAAATAAGTTGCAATATAAGATTTGTTAAACTAATTTGTTATTAATATTGTTGAAAACCAATTCTAAACGAGATCTTATTGTTACTATAATACTAAAAAATAGTATCAAAATAATATTTTAGTCAAGGTTAAATCTTGATAATATTAATATAAGATAATCATAAGAATTTAATTTTAATATATTTTGAATAAAACTCATAAACAATTAACATTAAAAATTGTTAATATATATATATATATATATATATGTATGTATGTATGTATGTATATATATATATATATATATATATGTATGTATGTATGTATGTATGTATGTATTTTTCAAAATTACATATCTTCACATGAATTATATCCCTTAAAAAATAAATTACTTATTTGTTAGTGTATATAATATATGAATTATGTTTTAATTATTAGTTGAAATAATATATACAAATAACTTCAAAATATATGAAATATGAGACTTGCTAATCTAATTAGTACCTAATATTGTTGAAAAACTACTCTCAAGAAAATCTTATAGTTACGACAATGCTAAAAAATTGGTCTCATTGTAATAAAATATCTTGGTCAACATTAAATTTTTGTAATATTAATTTAAGATAATCATAAGGATTTAATTTTAATAGGTAATCTACATTAAAACAAATTAATATATTGCCAATATAAATAACTTTTTATAGTTACTTAATAATATATATTGTAGTATATAATAATAATATATGAATTTTTAATTTTTAATATATTATTTAGACAAGAGACAAATAGAATAAAGATAATATTATTTAGGTATATAAAAAAAGAAGAGAGTGAATATTAATTAGGTGAAAGAAAAATTAAAATAATAATTAATGTGAGTAAAATTAAATCAAATTTTTTTCCATAATTATAAATTGGTTTAGAAAAGAGAAAAATAAGTTTTTTTAATTCAAGATTAAATGTGGAGTTTGCTAACTTTTATATGAAGTTGTGGAGGTTAACATTCCCCACATATAAATATTATCCTTTATTTTATATTTTATCCTTATTATTTACATATATTATTGCAACTTATTTAAACATAATTAATATATTAGGTGTACTAAGAATAATTAATTTATTTTTTCAAGGGATACAACGCATGTAGAAAGTTGTATTTCAGGAAACACATATATTATAAATTTTTAATGATAATTTACAAGTTTTATAAGGAAAATAATATTTTATTAAATTATTATTAAAATATATTTATTTATAGTATAACAATATTACTTTTATTTTAATTATTAATAATTTTTTTAGTCAATAGAGTGGAGTGTCTATTTTATGTAATTTTGGAGTATAGTGTTTTTTCCAAAAATCTCAAGGGAGTTGTTGTACTTTCCTCTATGATTTAATAATTTTATTAGTCCTTTTTTAAAGAGCTTAAAAGATTTTTTTTTTTTCGTATTATCAATAATAATGAGGTTTGAATCTCTACTCTTATATATACTATTCGAAACCACTATATCACTTATAATGGCTTAGCTTAAAAGACTCTTATAAGTGAAAAGAAAGAGTAAAAACACCTGAATAATATTTTTCTCAATAAATGGTTAATAAGACTTTCGGTATTTGTGGTTTTGTGCATGTACATTTGCCTGCCTAAGAATTTATCCTGGGCAATAACCCGACTGACCAGAAGGCAGGCCGCAGACCCAACTGATCAATTCCACTCTTCCTACTTCCCTTTCAGTTGTTCCACATGTCATATGCTTGACTCACCCTTCCTAATACAAAGAAGCATGCAGCGACAATATAATTTTCAATAATCAAAATGTTTATTCTAGGTACATTCCTAGCGCTTGCGACTATTCACATCATGATTAATTATAAAATTGTTTATTTTCGTGTAAACCAAAGTTCTATACTTGCAATTAACCTTACCGTCGTAAAAGCCGACCTATGCCGGTGCCCCACCTTTTTATTTTCATGTATATGTCGCCTTCATCGGCAAGATCAGCACACTAGTCCTATATATATATATATTGATCAAGTAGAAAAGCAAACTCGTGGCGTGAGCTAACAAGTAAACAATAACATAACATAGCATTTTCTAGTTCAAGCACTTTTGTTTGAGATATTTGAGTATTAGCTTAACTCTTAGTTTCAATCCAATGGCTTCTGCTCGCGTTGCCTTCCTTGCCGTTTCCATGGTTTTGCTTTCCTCAGTTGCTATGGCAACTGATTACATTGTGGGTGATGGTAGGGGCTGGACTCTTGATTTCAATTACACACAATGGGCCCAGGATAAAGTGTTCCGTGTTGGTGACAGCCTTGGTAAATATCGATCGTTATTTCTATTTTTATTTTCGGGTATAAAATTGTTTGTTTCAGATTCGTTATTCGGCCAAGACATCATTTCATGCAACTGTTTAATTTGTACAGTGGCTAATCAGTCAATTATTAGTTAACAGTATTCATAGAACAGTTAATGGACCACTAATTAGTTATGGTGATAAGTCAGTTACCTATTATTAATTCCATAACCAATATATATATATATATATATACCTTATTAACCAAAAATTGTATTATACAAAAATGATGTGAAGTTCTGAGCATTTTAGTTCATAGAAACATTTTAATTTTTCATATGTGAAGAACTTGGAGTCTAAGATGGACACGTTCTCTTTTATCACCTTGCTTTGCAGTGTTCAATTACGACAACACCAAGCACAATGTCTTCAAAGTGAATGGTACACTCTTCCAGGACTGCGCCATCCCACCAGCAAATGAACCACTTACCACAGGAAAAGATGTGATTGCACTGCAAACCGTAGGGAAGAAGTGGTACATTTGTGGCGTGAGCAACCACTGTGCTGCTCATCAAATGAAGCTTGTCATCAATGTGGTATCTGATGGCCCAGCACCTGCTCCTTCCGCTGCGCATTCTTTGGTTTCATCTGTCTATGGGGTTGTTGTCATTGCAGCAACTGTCGCCATTGCCGCGATCTTTGCATGAGACTCATTGTTACCCAAATAACAGTTTGATTGATCCCTTAGCAGGATTGTCTTTGATGTCATTTACTTTTACGTGATTGTTGATTGAGTTATGAGTATTTAATTTGATTGAAATGTTTTTGTGGAATAATTCCAATATGATGACTAAAATTGGATTTGAAATGGAAGATGAATGTATTTGGAGCAAACATAGCCCTTCTGGTAACCGCAGTTCTTTGTCTTTGTGCTATAAATTAACTTAGAAGTAAAAGACCCTTCGATTAAGTTGAGGAAATAGACATGTCACAGTAAAGCAAAAAATATACGGGGGAGACCAACCCTCCAATTTGTTCGTCAAATCTCATGAGAAATTGCAAATGTTTTAGTCATAGACTCGGAGAGTGCATTAGTCTTTCAAGAATGAAGGTTTGGCGTACGTGATACCAGCAAATAGCGTTTCGCATACTGTTCTTTTTCCCCACTTCAGCTCCTTGAAAGAATTCATATATATGACTGCATCATTGTTCTCCTTCTCCTTGTTAGATAAAAGTCCTTCATATATGGCGACCTAATGTACACTGCTCCCCTGTAATTTTCTCATATATTCCCACATTCCATTTTTTTTTTTTTTCCAAAGACTATAAGAGCAAGATCAATGGGATTGAGAGAATTCGTGGCAATTTTTAAATGTGCAAGTCTGTACATGTTGGAGATGTTACGAAATTTTGTGGCGTGTACACACTAAAACTATTCCACAAGTACGCTTTTGCATATCAGGACTAATCCACCTCCCCAGTTCGATAAAAGGCTTGCCATGGTGGTGTGAATACCCATACATTACAGGCTTGTTCACCACTAAACCAACCCCTTGAGTTGTCTATACAAGTTCAATGTAGATTGGACCTATATTAATTAACTATTTATCTAATTGGTTCAAAAATAAATCAATTGCATTAAATAAATCATGTTTTTAATGGTTAGAAATTTGGTGGGGGCGAAGACAAACCGTAACAATTAGACATTTTCATTAATTTATTTGTCTGTTTTGCTAGGGCATTGACAAGTAGACCCCAAATAATTGACCGTGCACTTCATATGTTTCTGACTGAAGTCTACAATCTTAGCATAAAGAAGCGATCTTGTCTAATTTGGTCCGTCCCTTTTTTTGGCACTTCTCATAGTCTGGGTTTTTTGACCATTAGATTGCGTTAATGAACATCCAATGGTTTACATTTATCCCTTTTTTTTGGTTTGAAAATTGGCATGAGATATCTCTAATCTTTAGTTTTGCAAGATAGTCCTCTGTTATTTGATTGGCAAACCAGTGGGGGATATGGAGTGAGAGGCCCTTGTCTCGTCGGAAGTCAGTCATCAGTGCCACCTCATCTTTGCGTTTAAGAAGAGAGAGGAGCCCATGTGGGGGAGGAGTCTTGGGCGGTGGTTGCCTATGCCCCACCTTCTCTGTTCGGCTTGGTAGTAAAGAAAGAAGGGCTAGATTTTTTTTTTTAAAAGTTGGAAACTTTAAAAAATATGGTCAGGTTTTACCAAAAAAAAAAAAAGGGAGTCATGTCGTCGATGATAATCGATTAGCTGCAAAAAATAACCAATCTAGGCTGCACAACATGCAAATAGTGGGAAAACATAACCTAGTTTAAAGCACCCAAATAAATGTGATATTGTAAGAACACTTTAAGAAAACAAAAGAATTTTCTTGTGCTGTGGGTTTTTATGACGGTGTTTTCCCGATTAGTATTGGAAACTTTCGTTGGTTATTTTGTCTTACAGTTTTTTGTGAAATTTTATTATCAGGAGCTACATTTTTAGTGGACAATGCCTGCTTCTTTCTTTCTCAGAAAGGGAAAAAAAATTCTTACACCACCAAGACCTTCTAATGGCCTCTCCTTCCTTTCTTTCTTTCTCAGATCTAGCACCAGTGCCTATTTTTGACACACTTTCTCACCGACATTCATATCCATTGAAAATGAACCCTCATTTCTGGCCTCCGTTAAGTTGTCGAACAGGGAAATACAGTTGATTTTAATTTTGAGATAATACTGCAAATAATAAACAAAAAGCCCCAATAAGCCATTTTGAAAAAGCCTATGCAGGGGGCATTTTGCAAATTGATACCCGAACCTTGTGAAGTGCCAGAACAGGGTCGACTAAATTAGACAGCACATAAAGAATCAGGCAGAAAGATAAAAGAATAAAAAAGTTTCCATGTAGTTTTCATAGAAGCACTTTAAGATGGGAAAATTGCTTTGCTTCATAGAGAGAGACATCACATTTTACATTATCACATGATACAACTGTATGCTGATACAACTTAAGCCAAACAAGCTTTACAATTCATTCCATTCACAAAAGAAAGAAAGTTAATCTGAATTACACTTTTCTCAACAGGTATTGTGCTATAAAAGTTGGAAGCAGATGGAGGGAGCTAGTTAAGAAGAAGCAGTAGATCTTGTGGCCAAGGCAACTAGAAAATCTCTGTCGTCCCCAGATGGAATGCCTTCATGTATAAAATCAGCAAGTTCCTTCCCATACTTGTCTTTGAAAACCTTTTTAATATCATCCATGTCTACCTCAACCCTGCTTACCAATGCTCGTGCCAAAGTTCCTATGCCCCTTGTTCCCCCTTTGATGCTTGTATACAGTGACTGCCATTATTAACTTTCAGATAAGCAATCAATTCCTAAATTATTTTATTTGGAATTTTGGAACAACAATTTGGGAGAAAACAAATGCGCCCTAATGGTGGAAAAAAAGGGGGGTTACCTTTGCATAATAGCGTGCTGGATTATAAATGCATTTCACAACCACCGTTAGAGCTTCACCAAATTGCCCATAGTTTCCCCCCTTGATAGACTAAAACACACAAAACAAATTTCAAATCCATCAATAATGAACATACATAGAGAAAGAAAAGAAAGAAGAGAGGGGGGGGGGGGGATTACTAGGATATTCTGTTAATACCTTCGTGTAGTCATGCCCATAAATGTGTTTATAACTCAAAAATGTTAGCTTCATTTGGGGAATGCTCCTCTTGCTTAGAATTTCCAGAACAACAGCTTCATCCACAGCTCCTAAGGTTCCCTCCCCAGTTTCGTAGAGCCTCCTTGCATCACACTTAGAGATATGCTGGCTGACATCTGCTTGATGAGCTTTATGTGATGCAGTCAATGCCACAAGAATCTGCATAATCAAAATTAAAAACCCATTTCTTTAAATTCACAAAACAATTGATAATCTCTATGAACCATTTGAGTTTCTCTCAGGTATTAACATGCTTACCTTCTGAAATGGATGTGGAGGGTCCAAATTCATAATGTCCTGGTCCAACAGCCTTCTAAACCTTTTCTGGTAGGCGTGTGTGATGAGAAGAACATGACTTGATTTTCTACCCACAAAAATTTCCACGAGAGCCTTGAAATTGGTCTCAACTTGTTGAAGAGCTTCTCTAGCCACGACAGCATCCCTTTCATGTGGGTCAAGCATCCACAAGGACAAAGCAGAACATTTAATGGAGGAAAATTCATCTTCATATCTTTGAAGGTGACTTATCAAGTCTTCTTCGTACACAGCCTTGTAGGTCTCCCTTAGTTGCTGTCTTTCAAGTTGGGTTAGGCTAGCCAGAGATGGAATCAGTTGGCTCAAACCCCCAAAAGAATCATGAATTTTCTTGCAATCAAGTTCGAAATTGTGGTTTATCATGGTTAGAATGTTGGTAGCCATATGAGAAAAACAGTGGAATGGTTGATTGGTTCAGGGAGAATGAGATAGCGTAACTGACACGTATTTAAACAGCCATTACTTGAAGGTTAAGGCAAGAATCCTACTTTTTGTGCATTCCATCGTCCATAGAAGCAAAATTGGAAAATGGTGGACTCATCATCAGTCCCTCTAATAGATGTTGTAGGGGTGGGATTCAAAGTCCAAAAAGTTATGGGCAAGTGAAGTTTCTCTGCATTGAGTTGATGGTGATGTGTAACGCAGGTTGTACTTGTAGGTGCTTGCCATGTGAAGTTTGTTTTGTAGCTGAATTTGCCATTGGTGTCCAAGTAAACTATGAATACACCATGACACCTTTTCAGCGACTTTTTCAGTGATCGTTTCTCAAAACCAACCACCTAGTGAGTTCCCATTGAACAATAATGCTATTCAGACAACTTTCATATAAAAAGTAGGAATGTTGATTTGATTCATTATCAGCCATACAATAATATACCTAGAAAATTATGGTTTTATATAAAAAGTTGCATGAATGGAACAATTCATTTTTCATAAAACTGCCGTTATTTTAACACGAAAGTGACATCATACAAAATTAGGCCTTTTTTTTTGAGAAAATCCCTCAAAGTGGTTCCATATCAATTTTTACATTAGATAAATTAATTCCTAATAGAAATAAATTGATAAATTAGTCTATAATATTTTAAAATATAAGATAATTTAGTTCCTTTATTAAGTCCTCTGTCAAATACTATAATGTGGCCAATTAAGTAGTTGATGTGACGCCATGATCTTGCATCCTATCTTTCTAGTTACTCTCATTTATTAAAATGATGTTATTTTGGCAAAATTCCTTTTATTTTCATATCAGGTCAAAATATAAAATTCAAAATATTAGCTTGGGGATCGGCCAAAAATGACGTCATTTAAATGAATGAAAGTAATTACGATGACAGGGTGGGAGATAACGGTGTCATATCAACTATTTAATTGGCTATTTCATAGTGTTTAATAGAGAGATTTGATAAAAGGACTAAATTATTTGATATTTTAAAAGGTTAGGGACCAAATTATCAATTTTTTTTTTGTTAGGGACTAATTTATCCAATACAAAAATTGATAGAGATCACTTTAGGGTTTACCTTTTTTTTTTTTTTTTTTTTTTAAATTATTATAACTCTGATTTGCGGAATGTTACAATCCATTTTTCATCAAACTTTTAGGAGCCCATTATTTCACTTGGAGGGAGGATATTGCAGCGCTTGTAAAAATTATAGCATGTGATAGACAAGTTATATTCTAGTTTTAAAAAATTATAATATTAAAAATATTTATTATAGTAAAATTTAAAAACATAGGTGCAATAATAATTTTAAAAACAAATGCGTGGAAAGAATCTATTATTTTGTAACATCGTAAGTTATTATTATTGTAATTTTCTATTTCAGATTGTAACTTTTTCATTAGAACCTGTAACTTACTAACAAAAGGAAAATTATATCGTAATGGCGAGCTCTATAGTGGGGAATGGTGAGTTAGTGATTTGATGATCACTTAATCTTGACCATTAAAATTACTATTGTAACATCCTCATTTTCATAAATAGAACGTAATAGAAATTTTGAATTATTTCCCTTAGGTAGTGTGAGAATTTCTCAGGCAGTGCTTTGCCATGACGATCTTCACGCTTGGAATTATAGGATAGTATAATACTACTATTGAAAATATGGTATTGCCATATGTTAAAAATTAAGAAATGATAAAAGTGCCCCTGTAAACTTTTGTTAATTGCAGTGATGCCTAGGATTTTTAGAAATTATATTTTGACCTCAAAGACTTATTCCCACAATAACCCTAGAACTTTTCATGAAATGATCTTCATGTTCCCACATATGTAGAATTAGCAAAATGGGATTTTAAACAGAGCAGAATCACGTGGTAAAACTGTAGAAGTTTAAATCTCTGCCAATTGGGCTGTGAAGGCAATTTGGTGTGAAATGACGTGGGGTGCCCCTAGACTTGCTTAGAATTACGGAAATGTCATTAGTTATGGAAAACAGAAAATAGAAAAGTTCTAAATTTGCAAAATGTTTAAATTATGATGTTGATCGATTTATTCGATTTTATTGCATAAGTGAGATTAATTAGAAATCAATTAAGCATTTAATTAAAGCCAATTTGGTATTAATTAGAGAGATTAGGATTAGAAACAATTAGAATAGAAACATAGAAAAACCTCACAAAGTTCTTCAAAATCATTTTGTCGATTTAAAGGAAATCGGTAGAGATTCAGTATTTTAAACTGTCAGAACCAAATCAACAGAATTATACACTCAAAATCCTAAATCAAGTGGCTTAAAACTCAGTCACTTAACCCATTAAGAGGGGTGCAAGACAACCACAAGAGTGGAAGAGAGTTGGCTCCTTCTTAGCCACTTATTCTAAGGACCAATGGGGTGCTTTCCTTCCAACTACCCCAAAATTCTGCTTGCTTTAATTCTTTTTTCTGCATCCATTTTCGTCCTCCCTCTTCCAACAGACTTTTCTCCTTTTTCTCTTCATCTTCTTCATCTCCTTCTTCCATTTTCAGCCTCCCTCAAGTCTCTTGTACCCATATCTTTCACTAGAACTCAAGACTAGCTAGTTTTGCATCCAAATAAAGGTAGGATTTCTATTTTCTGCTTCTTGTTTTCATGGATTAAAGCTGTATGAGAATTCAACTCTCTTCACTTCTTTGATGATATACTTGATGTGTGTGATGGTTTATGGTTGGTTTATTAAGTATTTGGAGGGATTGAGATTGAATCTTGCATGGAACATAAGATAGAGAGCAAACCAGAATCTGAAAACCTAGGAGAACCTACGACGGTCTATACGGCGGAGTGTACGGCTCTGCTTATAGCTGTTTAAATTTGATGAATCTATTTTTATATAAAACTAGACATTCAGGACTTTCCATACATATAAAATATAAGGCCATTGGATTAGTATAGGGTTAGTTATAAATTTTTGAAGTTTAACCTAGAAATTTGGATTCTCATCTAAGCAGTACGTGTTGGGAGGCGTGTAACTCCTCACACACCTTCAAATTGAGTGAAACTAGTCTTGTTTGAAAACTAACATGTAGGGGAACATCCTATAAAAATTTCATAATCAGATTCATTCCCAATCACTCTCAGTAATTCAATGAAATTGCCTTAAGTCTAAATCGGGCTAAGATAGGGCAGTCTGAGGTAAAATACTAATAACTTGAGTTATACAAATCAAAATGACATGGGACCAAAAGGGTTGGAAACTAGACACATAGAGTTATGACATATCCAAAATTTAGGTTCAAATGAATTGAATAGGAGTAAAGGTGGATTTTACAAAATATAGGCAGAAGAGGGTAGAGTGAGCAGAAAATTCTGTTGATATTTCTATTGATTTTGACATACCATATGATTAATAATGTTGCTGTAACTTGCTATTTTACGTTGAATTGCATACTTAATTGATTGTATTGGTAGCCTGACACTATTCACGGGGAAGCAGACTCGATCCGTTGTGCTGCTGAATTTTTGGCAGGAGTTTATGAGAACTTATGCTATGGGTGATTATACTTTGGATATCTTTACATTTACATGTCATGTTCATGTATGTCATGCATACAAACATAACTAGAATATGATATGAGAAGTAAGGTGTGAGACATATCTATGAATACGCAAAGCATATGCATGCATGATAAGATATGGAAAGGAAAAGATAATAAGAACTTGCAAGAGGGACATACTAAGCTATCATGTGAGGCATGGTATAGACCTAGATAACGTGGACCAGAGTGGTACTGTCTAAGACTTGGGCAAGCCCTCGACCAGATTTAGTGGGAATAGATCGGTGTGAGGGTCGGGAAAAGTAAACCCGTCATTCATGTATAGGTATGAGCTTAGACATGAAAAGCAGGCTATTACCTAGGGGTGAGAGAGGCCATTCACCTCCGGGGGACCAAGTGCAGAAGAGCAAGATCAAGTTGCAAGTTAAAGAAAGATACGAATTAAGTCAAGTGCACTTACATACAATCAAGTATGAGCATCTATATGTGCATCTTCAATTATCTCGTTAAGTCATAATGCTATTATGATTCTTGTTGAAGCATATTATACTATTCATATTTCTATGTCTGTCATATGATATGACAAGTGGTTGATAAAATATAACCCGCTTCGAGAAAGGTATTTTCAACTTAAAATTGAACCACTATTTGTTTATATGTGCTCATATTTTCATAATAAACTGAAGCGGCTGGAATGTTTATGATGACACTCTAAGATTAGTTTGAGTTTACCTATTAAGAACTTAGGTTCTCACTACCTGCTTGTATGTTTTTCTTTTCTGTAAACATTCCAACACCCAAGTTGGTAATCAAATGCGAGGCAGAGTACAGGGCCATTCATTGAGCAAGAATTGGGCGTAAGCCAGACCAAGAGACTATTGAAGCTAGCTAATGACTAATCGGAAGTAAATACTGTGTATTATGTTAGTCACAATTCCTTTTAAAGTGTAATTATTTTACTCTCTATGTATCAGAGATGACGGAATTTATGAACTATTATTCAGTAATAAAGTATATAGTTAAAGGGCCATATATTATATTTTCCATATTTTAAAGCTTTTTTAGCACGGTGACAACCTTTTAATATAACCTTATGACTCGAGCATGACCTATATTATAGAGGTTGTTACAATTATCAATGATTGAGATTAATGTTTTTTATTATACAAAAAAGGCGCATTTTGTGGTGTACTAAATCAAATATGTACACCATATACCATTTAAATTGGATTAGGCAACATGGGAGGAGCTGATCTGGAAGTCATTTAATCATATTTACCAAATGCGGTTAAGTGCATTTCAAATGTGGTTAAATGCAAAAATCTACAAAACCCAAATATGAAAAGATTTGCAAACCCACCGGCGAACTAGATCTCTTCTCCTCTATGGCATGTTGCTCAAGTAAGGAAAAAAAAGGGGTGGCTTTGATTGTTTCGGATGACCTCGACGGGCGCTTTCTAAGTTTTGCAAGATGCATGCATACTATTTCAGATTTTTGTTAATATCTTGAGTTTTTAAGTTCCCTACAAAACTCTTCCCTCTTGTTACATTATTGGCATCAAGTCAATTGCAAAAGATGCTGGGATCAACATAATACAAGATGTGGAAACTTTGCCACCTCCTCCAAAAATTAAAGATAATATTCCATCATAAAAATACAAGGGGTATGTTGGTTACTTCGTATGTACTAGACTTGAAAGGGGATCCACTTTGTTTTCCTTACTTGAGCAACAAGCCATAAGGAGGAGAGGTACAGTTCACAGTTGGGGTTTGCAGATCTTTTCACATTTGGGTTTTGGCTTGCATTTGACCACATTTGAAATGTGCTTAACCACATTTGGTAAATAGGGTTAAATGACTTGCAGATCCCTAGCCAAACTTAAATGGTGTGTGGTACATCATATTTAATCTGGTGCACCACAAAATGTGCCTAAAAAAATAATTCTATAATGATTATGTTCTTGTCTTAACTAGAGGTAGAGAGAGTGGAGGGTTGGTATATGGGTTGAGATGAAGGTGCCTCACCCCCTCCCTCTGCTATGGTATTTATAGGGGGTAAGAGTGGTACCCGTTATAAATGCGAGATGGTGAAATGGGCTTGGGTTAAGTAGATAGAAAACCTAGATGGATCACAAGCCCCCAAGCTTGAGCTTTAAAAAAGCAAAAAGATTAAGAAATGTCTTAGGCTGGGGAACCAGGGGACTGAGAGACTCACAGGACTAGATTCATATTTATATTTTAATATTTTTAAAAAGTGATTCTATGTGATGTGTCCATTTTATCGTCCCATATTAATAATTTTTACACCCACCACTTTGCCTCACTCTCGCTACCCATGCCTGACTCAAGTGTCAAGCTCGGTCAAATTGTAAAAATCGAATTACACAAGTTTGTAGTAAAAGGTGCAACCCGGATTGTTTCCCAATGATGATGATGCTATATGATTAGGAACTTGGGGGGTTTGTTTATGATTCAAAGACCATATAAAATGAACAGAAACAAAAATAGAAATGAATAGAAATTGAAACAGAATATGAAGCATCCATTACAAGAATCAATAGATAACAATTTTCACTCAATCATCGAATTCTAGACATATAGCAACATTTCAATTCGATGGCTAATCATAAATTTGAATAAAACTTCAATCCAAATTCAGCATTCACACAAAGACCTTCATGCATTTGATTAGTACATATTCAACTACTGTTTAGAAACCTCTAAAACCTAATTGGATTGTGTTAATTTTAATCACCAATGCAAAATCGAATCAATGAAAGGAGAAAGGATAGAGGAAACCGAATGAAATTTTTGAACTCTTGTTAGCCAATCCTCACAAGTGATTAGGCTCCTTGAGTTCTTGGATTAGATAGAAACCTACACCTCCATGCATGGAGGAACACCCAAAAAGTCAGAGTTAAGGAGAGGGGTGTGAAAAAGAAGAGGGAAAAAGAAAATCGAAAACTTGTTATTCCAAAATCTATTCAATCAGTATAATATTCTGACCTCACTTTTAACTCGGCCAATTATAGAATCAAAACACATCAACTAATTCCATAATAGTTATTACATTAATCCCTTATCTCTAAGATGAATCTGGGCACCTTATTTGCTAAATTTCGAATTATAGATAGAAAGTTACACTAAAAACATGTAATCAAGTTCCTTAATTCTATCAGTAATATTCTTTTTCTGTTTGGTTATGAAAATGGTTCCGTTTGGATTGTGGTTCTAAGGAGAATTGTAGCCTTGGATGTTAGCTTCAAAATGCCATTGGAATGGGCTCAATTGGGCTTCTGTTGACCAAGATATGGCCTCCATAATGCATGCTGCTCAGGAACCACCACTGCAGTCAGGACTCTACTTGCAAGCCCAATTTCAACTCCAAGACTTCTAAGTTTGCCTCTAACATCTTCATAAGAGTTGTAAGCCATCTCTCAATTTTCCTACAAACGAAAGATCATGATCAAATGATCTCTATAACTCATGATATGGCCCAAAAACTAAAGCAGTGTTAGAATTAGCCTAATACTGAAAAAATTAAATCAAGCCCAAACAAAATCCAAACAACACAAAATGGTCCAATTCAAAACAATTAGGCACAAAAGAGGATTAATGAGCTAGGAATGAGGAAAAATAAGTATATAAAAATCCAATTGATCAAATTCCCCCACACTTAGCTCTCGTATGTCCTCTTGCAAGATTCAACTAAGGACATAAAAATATGCAACCTAAAAATCATGGAATGACCAAAATGAACAAGCAAATTCTCCAATGAATCATCAAAAGTGCTAATCTTAGGAACATAAGAACATACGAGGCATCAAGAGTTTCCCAACAATCAAAGCATTCAACTCCCCACCTCTCAAAAGTGTAAGCCAAGCAAAATCCTTCAAAATGCAAATAGATCAACCATGAAGGGCTTCACAAGATAGTGTATGAATCTCTCAACTCTCAAGTGTATAGGCAAAAGTGTTTCACTCAAGTCACCTCAATAGACAATGCATTACCATGAGCTTGCAAATTTTCTACTTCTCTATTCTTAAAATCACTTGCAAACAAAAATCAAGAGGGCTTTATTCAAGGAAGAAATGGGGTCATTGTAAAGGTAAGGAAAATAGGAGGATATGATAAGGTAAAACCAAAGCCAATAAGAAATAACATTGGTCAATGGACAAGCTAAGTTCACAAATGTAAGGGTTTCCCCAAGCTATGTTATGCCATACATACTTAACTTCTTTGACCCTTTTTGCTAAAATTCCTCATCTTATTCATTCATTTTTTTTGCCTTTGAATTTCACCCAAACTTGAACATTGAGCACAAGAATAATGATGAAACCAATGCCTTCCCTATTCCCTAAGGTTGAGTATAAAATGGTTTTCCACTTAAAGCTTGTAATGTGCTAGAAATCAAAGAATGGTCAATAAGGCTCAAAGGCGCTAATCAAGGGGAAAAATTGCAAGGTAGGCTATATGGCTAAGTGGTTAAAATGAAAGAAATGCCTTTATCATCTTCATGAATACACATGAAAAATATAGTTTCAAAGAAGAATCAAAGCAAGTTCTAAAATGACAAAATCTATGAGGGAAAACACACAAGAAGGAAGAGAATGGCATGAGATGCAACCATTCAAAATAAGGCTCAAAAGCTCACAAAGGTAAAATCTAACATACTCAATCATGGCAAATCAAGATCAATCATCCAACTCACACATATTAAAAGGGGAAAAAAAAAATGAAATCATGTTGGGACCTTATCCTCTCTAATGATTAATGCCTTTACTCAACAACTTTCAATTCAATAGTGGAGAACAAGAGCAAAGCAATAAATTTTTTCATCTTTTAACAAAACAAGGTAAAAGCAACCATGGAAACAAATCTATAATGCAAGACTAACTATGAAAAATGGTCTATGACTATACCAACCTTCCACACTTCAACTTTACATTATTCTCAATGTAGTATACAATGGAAATGCAAGGCAAGTAAAATGAGGTGAAGGAAGGAAAAGAGAAACTCCCTTATCGAGTGTACATGGCCACTAGTAAGCAGACCTCCTCAATGGTCTCCAAGGGCGTGTCCCCATGAAATGGCTTCAAGCGATGGCCATTCACTGTGAAAGCTTTATCTATTCCAGGCTCCAAAATCATATGGAAAAATTTTAGGCACTATATAAGGACCAAGCCACCTAGAACGAAGCTTATAAAAAAAGAGCCTGAGGCAATAATTGTAGAGGAGCACTTTTTGGCCAATGGAGAACTCCTTCCGTAGCAACATCTTATCATGGATGAATTTTGTCTTCTCCTTGTATATGCAGGAGTTCTCATATGCCTCTAACCGAATCTCCTCCAACTTTTGAAGTTGGAACTTCCTGTGAAGTCTGGACTGGCTCAAATCAAAGTTGCAGTTTTTGACTGCCCAATAAGCCCTATGCTCAATCTCCACTGGAAGGTGGCACGTCGTACCAAAGACAATCCTATAGGGAGACATGCCCAAAGGAGTCTTGTAGGCAGTCCAGTAAACCCATAATGCATCCTCCAGCCCTTGCTTCAATCTTTCCTGTTAGGTTGGACTGTTTTCTCCAAGATCTGTTTTAACTCCCTATTGGACACGTTGGCTTGTCCATTAGTTTGCGGGTGGTATGGAGTTGAGACCTTGTGAGTAACACTGTATTTCTTCAATAGGGCTACCATGTTCTTGTTACAGAAGTGGCTACCTTGATCACTGATGATAGCCTTGGACACTTTGAACCTGCAAAAGATGTGTCATCTAACAAAATCTACAACAAAATGAGAATCATCAATTTGGGTGGCCTTAGCCTCCAACCACTTGGAGGCATAATCAAATATCCAGCAAAATGTAAACAAAACTAAAAGAAACAGGAAAATGACCCATAAAGTCAATATCCCAAATATCAAATATCTCACAAAATAATAAAGGCTGCTGAGGCATCTCATTCCTATGGGAAATACTACCTATCTTTTAGCATTGTTCACAATTCTTACAATATGTGTAAGCATCGCAGAATAATGTGGGCCAGTAAAAACCAGAATCTAAAACCTTCCTAGCAGTGCGCTGTAGCCCAAAGTGACCCACTGCAAGCAAGTGTGTGACAGAAGTGCAAAATAGAAGGAATAATCTGGTCACTACACATGTGCCACAAGTAAGAATCATCCCAGACATAATATTTAGCCTCAGTCCTAAGTTTATCTATTTGATGCTTTTTAAAATAAGTAGGCAATTCAGAAGCAACCAAATAATTAACCAAATCAGCATACCATGGGTCCTTACCTCGCAGCTCTAGAAGCTGCTCATCTGGGAAGGTCTCACGGATAGGAAAAGGCACTAAGAATTGTGGAATCCAGCTCAGGTGATTCGTTACAAGGTTCTCAGCTCCACTCTTGTCCTTGATCTCGATGTCAAACTCCTACAATAGTAACTTCCACCTAATGAGCCTGGGCTTAGTATTCGGCTTCTTCAGCAGGAACTTCAATGCTGCATGATTGGAAAAAACAGTTACTTTAGTTCCTAATTGATAAGCTTGGAATTTATTTAAAGCAAAAATAATGGCTAAAAGCTCCTTCCCAGTAGTGGTGTAATTAGCTTGTGCAGAGTTTAGGGTCCGGGAGGCATATATTATGACATGAGGGATTTTCCCAACCCTCTGGGAAAGAACAGCACTAATTACAAAGTTTGATGCATTAAATGTAACATCCCCATATAACGTAATAGGAAATGATAAAAACATCCTTGCGCAAACTTTTATTATTTACAATCTTGACCCTTTACTTTTTAAAAAATAATATTTAGGTCCCTAGATCAATAGAATTAGTAGAATAAGGTTTTAAACGAAGCAGAATCACGTAGCGAAAACATAAAAACCTAAACCTCGGCTGATTGAGTCACGGAGGTATCCATATGTGAAATGACATGGGATGCCCCTAGATTTGCCCATAATTATGAAAATGCCATTAGTTACGGAAACCACATAGAAAATATTAAAGGATTTACTGAAAAGTGAAAATATAACAATTTGAAAGAAACGGTGCAATTGATTTGCGCTGTTAATCAATTTATTGGAAAAATAAGAGTAATTAAGGATGAATTATAAATACTAGAGCTAAAGGAAATTTAGATTGTTATGTAAAAGACTATGAGAAATTATTCAGTATAACGTTCGAAATTACAATACGTTTAAATTATGATGTTAATCTATTAATCTGACTTTATTGACTGTGTAGAATTAATTAGAAGTTAATTAAATATTGATTAGGAGTTAATTAAGTGCTAATTAAAGAGATTAGACTTGAGAAGATTAGAATAGAGATATAGAAAATCTCATAAATTTACTTAGTAATGTTTTACCGATTTGAGGGAAATCGGTAAAGATTCGGTATTTTAAACTGTCGAAACCGAATCAATAAAATTATACATCAAAAACCCTAGGATAAGTGGTTGAAATTCAACCACCATTTCCCACCAAAGTGGCAACAAGTTGCTGCCAAAGAATGGGGAAAAGTGGCTCAATAATTACCACAAACCCAACAACCAATCATATGCCAAACTCCCAATTACTATATGTCATTAAATCTCACAATTCCTCATTTTCCCTTCCTTATTTTCGTGCATCAAGAGGGCTGAGCTCTCTCCCTCATATTGCTTCCCCTTTTCATCCACTTCCTCTTACTTCTTCATCCCACACCATTTCCCACACTTAAGGCTTCCATCTTCCAAGCTCAAAACTTAATTTTGAGGTAGGATTCTTCAATTTCTTCTATCATTGGTACTATTGTGGCTGAGTAGAATTCTTATTCTTTCCATTTGATTGATGATATATGGTATTTATATGAATTCTTATAACTGAATTAATGTATAAATGTTGAGTTTGGATGAGAACTTGGGTGAGAATTCATGAAGGGATGCAAAATAGAAACTGAAACCATTGAAAACCTTTCGGCGTCCGTATTGGCGGAGTGTACAGCTCTGCCTATAGTCATTTAAATTTCATGAAACTATTTTTATATGAAAGTAGACATTCAAGGCTTTTCATACATATATAATATAAGGCCATTGGATTAGTATTGAGGGAGATATGAATTTTTGAAGTTTACCCTAGGATTTTGACCTTGACTCCGGGCAGACTGGATTTCGAGAGGCATAACTTGCCCTATACACCTTCAAATTGAGTGAAACTAAATTTTTTAGAAATTTAATACATATAGTAACGTTCCATAAAAATTTTAGAACTTAAATCAATCCCTGTTGTTCCCAGTAATTTGAGAAAGTTTGCCTAAGTCCAAATCAGGCCGAAATAGGGCAGTTCAGAAAGGTCAAATTTTGGGGCTTATAACTTGAGCTATACTAAAGAAAATGAAATAGAACTTATTGAAAATGAAAGCTTGTCCTGTTAGCTTTAATATGACATCAATTTCTTAGGATTTGAACTAGTTTCGATTTTAAGTGGAATTTTACTTTTAAGTGTGTAATTCTAGCCAGCTACAGGGTAGGCCGGGATAAAACTTAAATAACTTGAGCTACATGTATCAAAATTAGATGGGACCAAAGAGGTTATAAAATAGAAACATAACACTTCAATATATCCAAAATTCAGGTCAAATGACTTAAAATGAAATTTAAGGCTTAATTTCTAAAAACGGGCAGAGTTGAAGAATATGAGCAGAATTTCTAAAATTAAAGGATTTGGCACCTTAATGCATATATGAGTTCAACTAAAGTCTAAGTGTTGCAATTCCATGTTGGTGCTTGAAAGATTAATGCATCATATTTGATCTCTTACTGTGACTAACTATCTGCTGAAACTTGCACTATTCATGGGGAAACGGATATGATCCGTCATACTGCCAAATTTTCGATAGAATTGTAAAGAGGTTATGAGCATTTATATGTTATGAATATGTATGTGGAAATTATAAGGATATATGAAAGTAAGCGATGAAGCATATGCATGAGTGCATTCAGCATGTCTATGCATGATTATGTATGAGAATGAAAGGATATGAACATATTAAATGTGGATCCCTTCACCTAGAGGCAGTTATGAGATCCCCCCTTATGAAGGTAGTTAAATAAGACGAGATTGGGTCCCTTCACTTGGAGGCAGTTATTTAGGTCCTTCCAGGTGAAGGCAGTTAAAAGATAAAGATGTAGGTCCCTTCACTCGGAGCCAGTTACACATTGGGTCCCTCCCTGTGAAGGCAGCTAAAACTTTTGGGTTCCTCTATATTGGAGGCAGATGGCCAACTGAGTCCCTCCGACCTAGAGGCACGTGGGTCCCTTTGCGAGTCAGTACTGTGTGACAACGGTCACGAGTTGAGCTCACTCCTAGATCAGACCACCTAAGGGCAGTAAAGACTAAAGATCAAAGCATATGCAAGCACCCTAGGGACGGCGATACATAACGCCTAGGTGTGCTAAGAAAAGAAAGCAAAGAAAGTTAAAGAAAAACACCAGTGCATTTGCATGAATTCAAGTATGAGTATTTGCATAATTATATCCCATGTTTTATGGATACTGAGACTGTTCTATCTACTTATGCTGTGACTATTATTCCAAATATGAAATATTGCCAATGTGACTCAAGTGCGTGAATAAAATGAACTCTGCTTCGGACAATATATTTTCAAACTATAAAACTGAACAGTCTAGTTAACATGCTCACTTTTTTCATAATAAACCGAAGCAGCTGGAGATAATAACGATGACACAGCATATGGTAGTTTAAGGAATCCTACTGAGAATTTATAATTCTCACTCCTATGTTTATTTCTGTGTTATCTCCAAATAGTTCAGAAATTCTGAAGAAGGCCTTCCGAGGCAGAGTTGACTAGTAAAATTGAAGCTGGTCGAAGGTCGTTGCCAGACAAAGTCCGATTAAGTGACAGTAACAACTCCTAGGTGAGGTATTATGACTTAAGCATAATACCGTATTTGGGAGGGTGTTACATCAAACATGAGCTCGAATGGGTACTCCCAGTTTGGCGGCTGAAGAACAGGAGCAGAAATCAAATGCCACTTCAATTGGTCAAAAGCTTTCTTACAATCATTATCAAATTGGAAGTCTACAGCTTTTTGCAATAGTTTGGACATCAGAAAGGCAATCTTGCTGAAGTCTTGGATGAATCACCTGTAAAAACTTGCATGTCCAAGAAAAGAACGCACTTCCCGCACGCACGTGGGATAAGGTAAAAAAGCAATAAAATCAATCTTGGATCTATCAACAACAATACCCTCACTATAGATGACATGTCCTAAGACTACACCTTGCCTAACCATAAAGTGACATTTTTCAAAATTCAATACAAGGTGTGCCTCGACACATCTACCCAACACCCTAGCAAGGCTATCCAAGCATACATCAAATAAGGAGCCATAAATAGTAAAATCATCCATAAAGACTTCCATACAATTATCTAGGAAATTAGAAAAGATACTCACCATGCATCTTTGAAAAATACCTGGGGCATTACATAAGCTAAAGGGCATCCTCCGGTATGGAAATGTGCCAAATGGACAGGTGAAAGTTGTCTTTTCTTGATCTTCAGGTGTAATATGGATTTGAAAATAGCCAGAAAACCCATCAAGAAAATAGCAGTGTGACTGACCTGCCAACCTCTCTAGCATCTGATCAATGAAAGGCAATGGGAAGTGATTCTTCCGAGTGGCTTGGTTCAGCTTCCTATAGTCTATACAGACTCTCCAGCTATTTTTCACTCTTGTAGGCAACAACTCATCTCGGGAGTTCTTTACTACTGTTATGCCAGTCTCTGTGGGAACCACTTGCACTGAGCTCACCCACTTGCTATCTGAAATTGAATAAATGATGCCAGCAGCTAGAAGCTTGCTGACTTCTTTCTTCACCACGCCCAAAATCAGAGGGTTCAGTCTTTTCTGGGGTTGCCTTATTGGTTTCACTCCCTCTTCTAATTGTATTCTATGCATGCATGTGGAGGAGCTAACTCCAGGAATATTTGCAAGTGTCTAGGCTATAGTGTGCATGTTCTGCCTCAGGATGTTCAACAGCTTCTCTTCTTGTTCAGGCTGCAAATCTTTGGCTATGATGACAGGCAGCTTCTTATTGGGTGCCAAAAACACATGTTTCAGATTTTCTGGCAGTGTCTTCAGCTCCAAAGTGGGTGGCTTTATCATGGATGGTGTTAATCTTGGTGTTGCCTTTATTGGTTTTGCTTTAGCACCTAAAATCTATGAAAAATTCTACATAACAAGATCATCATGTCCTATGGAAAAATCAGTACAAGTATCATGATGACAGATTTGTAACAACTAAAGTCAGAAAATGAAATAGCAAAAATAGATTTATATAACTCATTGCATGCTGAAATGGAAATTCAGAAATTGTACAAATAAGGTTAGAAAATGCAAAATCAGAATTAGAATAATAAACTCAAAACTTACAGAATCTGAAATTTTTTAATTTAATTGACTAGAAATAGAAACTGCAGAATCAGTTTTTACTGCAGCAGAATTTTCAGGAACAGAATCTGCATAAAATGTTAAACCAGAAATTGCAGAAATTTCACCACCAAAATCTGTTTTAACAAATTCAAAGCCTGCAGCTTCAGAAATTAAATTATCCAAAACAGAATTTGATAAAATAGAGTTAGAATTCACAAAATCAGAAAGTGCAGAATTAAGAACTGCACACACAGCATCAGAATTTACATTCTCAGAACAGGCAGAAATTACAAATCCAGAAACTGAATCTGTTTTAACTGCAGCAGAATTTTTAGAACCAAAATTCATAGAATTTAATGTAGCAGAATTAAAATTTACAGAATTTGCAGAAATAGAATTATTATAAATTCCAAAATTTGAGCAAACAGGATCTGAACCTGCACAACCAGAATCTGTTCTAACAAATTCAAAACTTGCAGAATTTAAAACTGTAGAACCTGAAGTATTACAATCAAAATTCGCAGCATGTAAATTAGCAGAATAAAATTGTTTAGAATTTGAACCATGTAGGCATGCATCAATCTCAGCATAAACATCACATACATTATGAATTCCATCACAATCTGAACAATGAAATTCATCTCTAATGCCTACAATTTCAGGAAAATCAGTAAACAAATTCTCATGCACATAATCAACTAATAAATCCATGATATCTAAATGAAACACAAAATGCTCTTCTAGTGGATATCTCATGGCATCAAGTAAATTAAAATACACCTTGCTATCTCCAAATTCCATGGACAATGTAGCAGAGTGCACATCAATCTTAGTCTTTGCAATTTTCAAAAATGGTCTACCTAAGATTAATGTTGGTTGATCACTATGCATATCATCCTCTATGTTTAACATAGAAATCAGCAGGAAAAATAAGCTCATCTACTCTTACCAACACATCTTCTAAAACTCCCTCAGGATGAGTTGTGCTTCGGTTGGCAAGTTGGATCACCACTCTAGTTGACTTGAGCTTTCCTATGTGTAAAGACTGGTAAACTGATTTTGGCATCACATTGATTGAAGCTCCAAGGTCTAACAAGGCTTGGCTGAATTGCTTGTTTCCAATAATGCATGAAATGGTGAAAGTTCCTGGATCCTTGTATTTTGGAGGAATGCTTGGCTGAATGATAGCAGAGACATTTCTGCCCATGCTCACCTTCTCATTTCCCTTTAGCCTCTTTCTATGAGTGCATAAGTCTTTGAGGAACTTGGCATATTTTGGAATCTGCTTGATGGCTTCTAGGAGTGGAATATTGACTTCCATTTTCCTAAAAGTCTCCCTGATCTCCTTGTCCAATTTTGCCTTAGCTATCTTCTTATTTTGTGTCACTCTATTGGGGAAAGGCATTGGTATATTTGGTTCAAATTTCTTGCTATTGTTCTTCTTAGATGGTTCTGCATCTAGTGGTATATTTGCAAAATCTAATTTTTCTGTAAAGTCTGCTTCTACTTCAAAACCTGGTTTCCCAGCAAAATCTAAAATTTCTGCTTGGTTTGGAACTTGCAACTCCTTTCCACTTTTCAAGGTTATGGCACTCACATTTCTTGGATTGCTCACGGCTTGGGAGGGGAGATTTCCAGAACCTTGTGACTTTAGTTCATTAACAGTTGTGGCTAACTGACCAATCTGTGTCTGCAGATTTTGGATGCTAGCTTCTATCTTCTGCTGGAACCGAACACTGCTAGTTGCCATTTGCTTCACCAATTCTACCAAGCTTGGTTCTGAGCTGCTGCTTTGTGGTTGGTCTGGTTTGGCTTGCTGTGGATAATGATGTCTAGTGTTTGGTCCTATAGCATTGTGCCTAAACTGATGTTGAGGTTGTTGTTGTTACTGCTATTGCTAAAACTGATTGGAGCTATTACCATATATCTCAGGTTCGGGTTGTCTCTCCATCCAGGGTTGTATGTGTTGAAAAATGGATCATAATTTCTCTGCTGCTACTGTTGAGGTATGCTAGGAAATATTCTAGCAACTATTTTATTGCTCTCTTGCAGTTGTGGACATTGATCTGTTGGATGTCCTAGTATAGAGCAAATGCCACAAATGTTGGCTGCTGGTGGCATGGTTGGCTGGGGCTATTGTGTTTGACCAAGTGCTAACTGCCTGACCAAGGATGTCAATTCTTCAATTTGGTTCTCCATTCTCTGTTGGTTGGCATCTGAGGTCTGCACTTTATTAACTCCTTTGGTTGGCACTATGGCTTTTATACCAAATTGTTGTGCATTAGCAGCCATGTTTGCAATCAAATCACAGGCTACAGTTGGAGTCTTGTCTACTAGTGCACCTCTAGAAGTAGCATCAACCATACTTTTGTCCATTAGAAAGAGACCTTCACAAAAATACTAAATCAGAAGTTGGTCACTAATTTGGTGGTGTGGATAGCTAGTACATAGCATCATGAATCTCTCCCAATACTCATGCAATGTCTCACCACTAATTTGCCTTATGCCACAAATATTTTTCCTGATGGCAGCAACTCTTGAGGCAGGAAAGAATTTCTCCAAGAGCATTCTCTTCTTGTCTTGCCAGCATGTGATAGAGCCTAGATACAAATAGTATAGCTAGTCCTTGGCAGCTCCATCAAGTGAGAAAGGGAAAGCCCTCAGCTTGATGTGGTCTTCATCCACTCCATGTGGCTCCATGGTTGAGCACACCACATGGAATTCCATCAAATGCTTGTGAGGATCCTCTCCAACTAAACCATGCAACTTGGGAAGCAAGTGTATCAATCCAAATTTGAGCTCAAAGTCTGCATCTAAATCTGGGTATTGGATGGCTAGAGCCTGATAATTGACATCAAGTGCTGCAAGTTCCTTTAAGGTTCTGTTAGCCATGTCTTTTGCAAAAACAAAATTGTCAGCAAAGTTAGGACTAGAATCAGAAACAGGTTGATAACTCCCTTTGGTGAGTTATATTTTTAGTTAATTTTTATTTAATTTAGGACGTAGTTGTTTAGTTTTATTGCTATTTTATTTTATTTTAGTTAAGTAGCTTAGATTTGGTGCTATTTTCATTTTCTGTTATTTTCTTATATTTTGGATACTTATTTTTGACTTATGTTGATTGTCATTAGGTAGAAGTGCTCAAGTTGGAATTTGGAGCCATGAGAGAGCTTATATTGGATAAAATCAAGATCTTTCAGCATTGAAAATTCAATATTTAGCTCTTTAGAAGTCAAATTATGATGGTTCAAGATTCTTTAGAAAGAAGGGAAGAATATCTTCAACATTGTTGTTGGACACCTCTTCTAGTTCTCGAGTCTTCTAGGTGAAAAAGGCGAAACAAGATTGAAGCTTTATCTTATTTCTGATACTGTCAAGTCTGACCTTTCATCACTCTTTCACTTGTATCTTGAGTTTCAGAACTCCGAATGAGGTGATTCTTGTTGCGTTGGAAAGCTTACTTAAAGATCTACAATCTCTAATATACCTCCGAGGCCAAATTCCAACTATTTAGACTATAACATCCCCGATTTCTGAGTTCCAACATCATCTTCGAGTTTGATCAAATCCCATTCCCGACTTCTTCTTCGAATTTCAGATAAATGAGATTATTTCCAAGTTCTGAGTTCGGCTTGCACAATTTCTGACTTCATGTCTTGTACGATTTCTGATTTCATCTTCAATTTTGATTATTTCTGATTTCCGACTTCATGTTCTGGTTTCGAGTTAAATGGAGTGACTTTCGAGTTCCAATATCTGACTTCGAGTTAAAGTATATTGGGCATATTTTCCGACCTCCGATTTCAACTAGCATAATTCCCTACTTCCCGACTTAACCTTCAAGTCCAAACAACATGAATGTGATTCCTGATATCCGACTTCATGATTCAAAGACAATGTACCCGATTTCCAATCTTATAATTTATCTCCAAGTTTCAGCAACATGTACCCAAGTTCCGACCTCATATCTCATATTTCAAAATAGTGTACATGGTTTCTGACCTCCGAAGTTATAGTTTAACACAATGATGTAAGTACCAACCTCTGAGTTGAATGTAACGAGTTTCGGCCTTAGAGTTGAACTCAACTAGAATGGACATGAGTTCGAATCCTTGAGTTGAATTCCAAGTCATACGCGAGCTCCGATCTCCGAGTTTATTCCCAGGAGATTTCATTTCCGTTGATGTTCCCGAGTTAGAATAAGAGTTCCGAGATTATGTGATTGTAAATGTATGACTTCGGACATCCGACCTTGCTTCAAGGTGTCAAATAAACCAAACAAGATATCCGAGTTTACTTCCAAGTCTCAAATACGATGGGACGAGTTCCGATATCCGGCTTCAGCTCCAAACTCAAATAAAAATAGTACGAGTTCCGACTTTAAGCAGAATCGAGACGAGTTCCGAGTTAAGATAGAATGAAAGTGAGTTCCACTTTTAGGATGACGTGGAAAGCAATTTGGCCACAAAAGTGGGAGACATGGCCGAACTTCAATCACAAAGTCTCAACCAATCAACACTCACAATCTCAACTACCCTCACGTATTTCAGTCAGACTCCCCTCCTCATTCCCAGCTAATTTACGCCACCCTCTCTCCCTCTTGCTCCAGCCTTCTTCTTCCCTTCCTCTCTCAATCTACTCTATCAAATCTCTAAACTTTGTCAAGGCTCCATTCAATCCAAACTCAAATTCAGTAAGATCACACTCTAAAGAGGTAGAATTCTATTCTGCTCTTGAATTCTTTGCTTTATGGCTGCATGAAATTTTACTCTTCTTTATGTAATTGATGATATATTGAATGTATATGATGGATTATGGTTGGATTAAGGTGAAATCTTAAGTTAGAATTATGGTTAGAAGGAGAAAAACTAGAAGGAATGGAGGATTAGGATGCTGTCTAGTTGAGGAATTCCACGGTAGTCCGTATGGCAGAGTGTACGGCTCCGCC
The DNA here is from genome assembly GCA_031439585.1 of Pterocarpus macrocarpus. Taxonomy (NCBI): domain Eukaryota; kingdom Viridiplantae; phylum Streptophyta; class Magnoliopsida; order Fabales; family Fabaceae; genus Pterocarpus; species Pterocarpus macrocarpus. The sequence goes on from CM062520.1 coordinate 31,857,036, forward strand.
TATAGCTGGTTAAATTCGATGAACTATTTTTATATGAAAGTAGACATTCAGGGCTTTCCATAGATATATAATATAAGGTTATTGGATTATTATTGAGAGAGATATGAATTTTTGAAGTTTGACCTAGGAACCAGGACTTCCATCCGGGCAGTGTGACTTGAGGAGGGTATAACTCACCCTATACAACTTCAAATTGAGTGAAACTAACTTTGTTAGAAAGCTTACACGTAGGGGAACATCCCAATATGAAATTCCAAGATTTTTATGACCCCAATTGATACCAGTGGTTTGAGGAAGTTACCCTATGTCCAAACCAAGCCAAAATAGAGTAGTTCAGGAAGGTCAACTTTCAGGACTTGTAACTCGAGGTATACTTAAGCAAATCAAGTGAAACTTATTGAAATGAAAGGTTGTCCTATTAGCTTTGATATGGTATGAATTTTGTATGATTTGAGGTTAGTTTCGATTTTTAGTGAATTATTACTTCCAAGAGTGTAATTCGGGCCAGTGACCGAATAGGCTGAGGCAAAAGTTAAATATCTTGAGTTATATAAATCAAAATGATATGGGACCAAAGAGGTTAGAAAGTAGACATATAGAGCTATGATGTTCCAAAATTTAGGTTTAAATGAGTTGAATAGAAGTAAAGGTGGATTATACAACATTCGGGCAGAATTGAGTAGAATTGGCAGAAATGATCAAATTGATGGTTTCACAAGTGTCAGTAAACATATAAAGTTTGAGTTGATGGTTGCAAGTTTTACATGGATAGATATGTTAGATTGATGATACTGCTATGACTGATTTGTCCGTGAGAACTGGCACTATTCATGGGGAAACAAATCTGATTCGTTATGCTGTCGAATTTACGGCAGAAGTCTACGAATGTTTATATGCAAGGATGAATCTAAGTATGAATATGTATATGGAAACTCTATATTCAAGAATGACATAGGTATGATATGAGGTGTATGAGGGTAAATGATGTAGCATATGTATGAGTGCCGGTAGAACGATAAAGAGGCTACGGGCCTTTATATGTTATGAATATGTACGTGAAGATCATGTGTGCAATGATATATGAAAATAAATGAAGCATATGTACGAGTACATTCAACATGACCATGTATGAGAATGAAAAAACATAAGTATCTTAAATGTGAATCCCTTCACCTGGAGGTAGTTGCACATTGAATCCCTCTCGGTGAAGGCAGTTAAAAGACAAAGATATGAATACCTTCACTTGGAGGCAGTGGCACTTTGAATCCTTCCCTGTGAAGGCAGCTACCCTCTACCTTGGAGGCACGTGGTTAGATGAGATCCCTTTATATTAAAGGCACGTGGTCAGATGAGATCCCTCTATATTGAAGGCACGTGGTCAGATGAGATCCCTCAATTTTGAGGCATGTGACCAGAAGAGATCCCTTCAATTAGAGGCACGTGGCCAAAATGAGATCCCTCCAAGACTAGAGGCACGTGAATCCCCTTGTGGGTGAGTCGGTGTGACGACGGTCACGGGTGGAGCTGACAAGCTCACTCCAAGGCCAGGCTACCCAATGGCAGTAAAGGCTAAAGATTAAAGACTAAAGACTAAAGCTTAAAGCAGATGTAGACACTCCATTCACATGAGGCATGGCATTGACCCAGCTAGTGTGAGTAAAGGGGACAGAACTTACATGAGGCATGGTACGACCCAGCTAGTGTAAGTACCGAATGAAGGTCCCATATTCCTAAGGAACGTGACATAGCGATCACGCTCTGATGGGATATGACATGGCGATCATACTTTGGAATGTGGCATGTAAATATTTTATGATGAAAGGAATATAAAGAAAGAAAAGAAAATTTTATGTATTTGTCTAAGTTCAAGTGCAAGTAAAGTTATGCGTAGAAGTTATGTCCCCAGTGTAATGATGCTATTGTATTTTATTATGTTTCAGTTGTTTCATTTATTATTCATAATATAATTCATGAGCTGATTCTGTATGAGCCCTTCCAAATGCTAAGTGTAAATGAATTTTGCTTTGGATAATATATTTTTCGAAATGTAAAATTAAACAGTTTATATAGCATGTTCACCTTTTTCATGATAAACCGAAGTAAATTGGAGATGAAAATGATTACATTCTATATGATAATTAGAGAATCCTACTGAGAATTTATAATTCTCACTTCTACTTCCGTGCTGTCTCCAGATAGTTTAAGAATTTTCGAAGACGGCTGAAGTTATTGTCAGATAAGATCCGTTCAGGTAACAGTAACAACTCCAGGGTGTGGTACTATGACTTAAGCATAGTACTATACTTGGGAGGGTGTTACACAAACCGCTATAGAGCTTGGAAGTGTGTAAAAATGGTTAGCACTGTTAGGCAGGCGTGCTATAGCGCGATGCCGTTTGCAACAAGTTGCTGGTTCGGGCCAAAATTCGAGAAAAGGATTTGTAGACTATAAAAGGCAACACATAAGGTTAGAAAAGGACCCCTGGACACTCACACACCCTTCCCAAGATAGAAGACTTTTCTAGAGAGATTGAAGGCGAAGATTCAAGGATTCCAGAGCTTAAGTTCCACACGGAGAAATCCACATTTTTCCGAATCTTTTGTCTCTAGCCAGAAATCTTTATGGCTTTTGTTTCTTCTATCTTCTTATCTTCATACTCTTCCATTATTTTCTTTTCTTCATTTATGATCTAGTTTTCTTTTGCTAGGACGTTAATGGACCTTTTTTGTATGACAAGTTTACTCATGGATTAATGTTAATCTTGTCTTCTATCTCTATTGCTTAGTATTTTTGTTTGTTCTTAATGCTTTTAATTGCTTGATCACCAATTAATTGATTTGCGAATTTACAATAACTCAAGAGAGGGTTTGTGAATAGAGCATCTTAACATAAACACCGTGAGCTGAACGAAAACTAGAGACAGACAAACGCGGTTCGTGCAGTCAACATAGGAACCCATAGAGCTTCAACCTTTACCTAGATTAGTTTGTGCTAAGAGATTAGGCAATCAATTTAGGATAAAGAGTATTGTTTGACCCCGAGAGAGGCTAGGAATAAATTAAGGGGAACTGACCGTGAGTCAATTAGGATAGGAACTAATCAACAGAAATTCATAGTAAATGTGTCTATAATAGGTGAAATTAATTAGCCCTAGCTTCCATCCCATTGCATTTATCCATACTGTTAGAATTTTTTGCATTAGTATTTTTCTTCTTTATTTTATTTTATTTAAATTTTAATTTCCTCATCCGTAATTCCATTTTGTCCAAATAGTTATTCCCTTAGATTATTTATTTGATCTATTCTCGTGGGAATGATACTTTACTTATCACTTTATTACTTGTACGATCTAGTATAGTTGCCGGAGCTGCATTAAGTTTTTGGTTCTGTTGCCGGGGATAGTATCAATATCATTCTTAGTTGACAAAATACTAGATTGGAATTTTTTGTTTTTATTTTTATTTTATTTTATATTTATTTTTGTCTTGTTTATTTTTTTATTATTTAATTTTCCTTTTATTTAATTTTTCTTTCTTTTTCTTTCATTATTTATTGTATTTAGCTTTGTTTTATTTTATTCCTACTTTCACTTGTTCTTGTGTTTTATTTTGCAGTTTATGCGAAGAAGCCAATCCATAGGAGATTTATTCTTTGATCCAGAGATTGAGTGTTCTTTGCGTCAGCTCAGAAGAGAATGAAGAGCAGTTGAAAGTGTCTTTAAAGCTACCATGGCAGATGAAAATGAGCAAAATGACACAGCCATGAAGGATTATTTGGCACCCACTCTTCAAGGGTGCTCATCCAGCATTGTGAGGCCACCCGTCCAAGCAAACAACTTTGAGCTGAAGATGTCACTCATTCAGTTCGTGCATCAAAATTGCCAATTTGCTGGCTTGCCTAGTGAAGATCCTAATGAGCATCTCAGTAACTTTCTAGAGATCTGTGACACCATAAAAATTAATGGTGCCACGGATGATGCTATTCGGCTGAGATTGTTTCACTTCTTATTGAGGGACAAGGCTAGAGCCTGGTTGAAGTCTCTACCACAGGGGACACTCACTACTTGGGATATGGTGGCCAGAAAATTCTTGGAGAAGTACTTTCCTCCTACTAAGTCAACCAAGATGAAGAATGACATCACCTCTTTCACCCAAGCAGATGGTAAATCATTTTATGAATCATGGGAGAAGTATAAGGAGCTGCTGGCTAAGTGCCCACATCATGGCATCCCACTCTGGATGCAAATCCAGACATTCTACAATAGTCTCCTTATGTTCACTCAAATCATGGTTGATAAAGCAGCTGGTAGTTCTCTGAACAATAAGACACCCGAGCAATCTTGGGAGCTATTTGAAGTATTGGCTAGCAACAATCACCGGAGACCTAGTAAGAGAACCCAGAAAAGGGAATTCTAGAAGTTGACACTACCACTACCCTCTTGGCCCAGATGCAAGCCCTTTCTGTCCAAAATGTAGCCATTCAAAAGTAATTGGGCTTGCTCAGCAGTAGTTCACCAACACATGTCATGCATTATGATTTTTGCCATGGGAACCATTCGAATGGAGAGTGCACTATAGCTCCTTTTTCTGATGAGCAGGTTAACTACATGAATGCCCAGAAGCACAACTTCTACTCCAACACCTATGTTCTTGGGCAACAGTTCAATCAAACTCCACAAGAGAACAAGCCCAACTTAGAAGACATGTTTTAGCAGTTCATGAAGAGTCATATGTCTTTTGTGGAGAAAATTGAAGCTTTTATGGAGAGGACAGAGGCTTAATTTAGAGCTCATGATACTCCAATAAAAAAACTTAGAGCATCAAGTGGGGTAAATTTCCAAGCAGTTAGCTGAGAGGCCACTAGGTTCCTTACCTAGCAATACCACTGAAAATCCAAGGGAGCATGTGAATGCAATCATACTGAGAAGTGGTAAAGAATTGGTTGAATCTAAAAAGGAAGAAGTAAGGGTAGAAGAAAAGTCTGCTAAAGATTCCAATATGGCACCACCTGAGGAGAAGGATATATGGCACCTCCTACTTATGACCCTCCAATTCCTTATCCTCAAAGGGTGAAGCAACAAAAGAAGGAAATAAAAGACCAGCAATTTCTTAAGGTTCTTGATGTACTTAAAAAGCTCCACATCAATATTCTATTTGCTGAGGCATTGGAGCGAATGCCAAACTATGCCAAGTTTATGAAGGAGCTATTCTCTAAGAAAAGGAAATTGGATGCTGATGAGACTATACCACTCACTGAGGAGTGTTCGGCAATCATTCAGAGGAAACTGCCACCAAAGTTGAAGGACCCTGGGAGCTTTACTATTCCATGCACCATTGGTGATTTGAGGATTGACAAGGCACTATGTGACCTTGGAGCAAGTATCAATCTGATACCTTTGTCACTTGTGCATAGATTGGGCATTACTAAAGTGAAGCCTACAAGGATATCTCTGCAGTTAGCTAATAGATCTATCAAACTTCCCTATGAATTATTGAAGATGTTTTGGTGAAGGTGGACCATTTCTTCGTTCCCATTGATTTTTTGATTCTTGATATGGAGGAAGATGTCAATCTCTCTAATTCTTGGGCGTCCATTCTTGGCCATTAGCAGAGCCCTGATAGATGTAGAAGAGGGGGAGCTAACTCTGAGATTTCAGAATAATAAAGTGAAGTTCAAAGTTTTCCAAGCAATAGACTCTACCACAAAGACAGCTTAATGCTATAAAGTGGATGTGATGGAAGCTAACTTGAGTACTTCAGTCCCCGCATCACATGCCACACCTCCTTGGGAGCATCCATTGAGGAAGAGCAAAACAAAGAAGAAAAAGAAAATAGTGGGGGATGATGATCTTAAGCCACCTGAGAAGCCGCCAGAAGCTCTCCACTTGTCATTCGAGCCTAATTCTATCTCATTAGTTTTTGGGAAGAAGAACCACTATCCTGGTGATAAGTCACCAAAGAAGGGGAGGAAGAAACCACCATGAGTGATAGAACTATGTCTAATTTAGGGACATTAAACCAAAGTACTTGTTGGGAGACAATCCAACTTTTCTAACCTTTCTTTGATCTTAATTTTTCTTATTTAGGATCTTTTTAGTTTTTTTTATTTAGATAAAATTTTAGTTTTGATTAATTTTAATTTATTTAATTTTAGTTTGTAGGTTTATTAGAGCAATTAGGAAGTGCATAAGTGGAGGAAAAAGCCACATGGGACGTGCAGCAGAGATACATGCGCTGGGGAATAACTTTCCTTTCCTTTCCCTCTTGATTTTATTTTCATGCATTAGGGACAATGCAAAAGTTTAAGTTGAGGGTTGGGAAAATCCATTATTGCACTTTCTTATTTGTTCCTGTTTCCTTTTGTTAGTTTTGTTTATTAGGTTGTTAGTGTTTTTTAATTTCAATTTTCTGCTAAAAAAAACATTGTCCTTTTTTTTGTATTTTTTATTTTGGTCAATTGGTTGTTGTTGTCTATGCCTATGATATGAAATATTGCTCTGTTTGTTAACTCTTAAGTAACTTTGGATCCGGATTTAAGTCTTGAAAATCTTCTTGTGCTTTTACTTTTGAATTGAGAAAGATTATTTTCTTACACTTTGATAAGAGTTAGCAACTTAGGATAGATGACCTTTATGCTTGTTATGCTTTATTTAGGTTCAGACATGCATTCTTATTCATATGAATCTCTCTTGAAGTATATGTGAGTGAATCTTAGCCTTGGAAGTGATTTGGGCCATGTTTGGTAGCCATATTTAAGCCTTATTGGCCCACCCTTTGTCATTGATCCTTAGTCATCCCATTTGAGCCTTAAAGCCTATTCTTGGATTGAATCATATTATAAGCCTAATGCCCTTCCTTTCTTTCCCCTTTTTGATCCCATGGTTTACCTTCAAGCCTTAACTTCTAAACTCATTTGAATAGGGTAATACCTCCACTACACCAACCTCATGCTTTCTAAAGTCAAAAGTGGAGTAGGTGAATATATGAAAAAAAAAAGAGAGAAAAAAAAAAGAAAGAAGGAGAAAACGGGTGAAAGAATGAAGGAGAATGAAAAAAAAAAGGGAAAAATTGACAATACAAGGAAAATATAATGCCAAGGTTCATCAAGAAAAGCATGATAGTTGCCAAGCAACTAAGTTGGGGGTACCCTAAGGAGAATGAATTAGGGGTGAGGGTTCTTTAAAGTTGAAGGAAATATTGAACTTAAATGACTATTCCATCTACCCTTTACCTTGGCCTATTACAAGCTAAGAAAAGTCCTTATGATCTTTGACTAAGTGACAGTAATGTAGAAATATATATAGAGAGAGAGAGAGAGAGAGAGATGATTGTGGATAGTGTGATGTTTTTATCTTTTCTTAAACATTGCATAAGCATAGGGTGTGTCAATTTTTCGTTGTTTTTCTCTTATACACACACACACTTGATCCATTCTTTTGACAATATGATTGCACAATTAGATAGTCTTGATACTTAGATTTGGATCCTTGGTAACTTTTGAGTTAAGTTATGGAGCAGTGATGAGGAATTCCATAGGCAACAACTTTTATCTGGACCATTTTGTCTAGTGAGTCCTTTTATTTTTAGTGTTTTTGTCTGAGTCTTTTTGTTTTTGTTTTTTTTCCATTTTTGAGTCTTTGATTTGAGTCTTGCTTCGGGACAAACAAGTACTTAAGTTGGGGGTTGTGATAACTCCCTTTGGTGAGTTATATTTTTAGTTAGTTTTTATTTAATTTAGGACGTAGTTATTTAGTTTTGTTGCTATTTTGTTTTATTTTAGTTAAATAGTTTAGATTTGGTGCTATTTTCATTTTCTGTTATTTATTTATATTTTGGATACTTATTTTGGGCTTATGTTGATTGTCATTAGGTAGAAGCGCTCAAGTTGGAATTTGGAGTCATGAGAGAGCTTATATTGGATAAAATCAAGATCTTTTAGCATTGAAAATTCAATATCTAGCTCTCTAGAAGTCAGATTACAATGGTTTAAGATTCTTTGGAAAGAAGGGAAGAATATCTTCAACTTTGTTGTTGGATACCTCTTCCAGTTCTCGAGTCTTCTAGGTGAAAAAGGCGAAACAAGATTGAAACTTTATCTTATTTCTGATGCTGTCAAGTTTGATCTTTCATCACTCTTTCACTTGTATCTTGAGTTTCAGAATCCGATTGAGATGATTCTTGTTGCGTTGGAAAGCTTACTTAAAGATCTACAATCGCTATTTCTACCTCTGAGGCCAAATTCTAACTATTCTGATCGCTACAAAGCTTGGAAGTGTGTAAAAATGGTTAGCATTGTTAGGCAGTGCGCTTGCGCTATAACGCGATGCCGTTTGCTGCAAGTTGCTGGTTCGGGCCAAAATTCGAGAAAAGGATCCATAGACTATAAAAGGCAACACATAAGGTCAGAAAAAGGATCCTTAGACACTCACACACGTTTCCCAAGATAGAAAACATTTTCTAGAGAGATTGAAGGCGAAGATTCAAGGATTCCAGAGCTCAAGTTCCACACAGAGAGATCCACATTCTTTCGAATCTTTTGTTTCTAGCCAGAAATCTTTATGGCTTTTGTTTCTTCTATCTTCTCATCTTCGTACTCTTCCATTGTTTTCTTTTCTTCAATTATGATCTAGTTTTCTTTTGCTAGGGTGTTAATAGACCCTTTTTGTATGACAAGTTTACTCGTGGATTAATGTTAATCTTGTTTTCTATCTCTATTGCTTAGTGTTTTTGTTTGTTCTTAATGCTTTTAATTGCTTGATCACCAATTAATTGATTTGCGGATTTACAATAACTTGAGAGAGGGTTTGTGAATAGAGTTTCTTAACATAAACACCGTGAGCTGAGCGAAAATTAGAGACAGACAAATGCGGTTCGTGCGGTCAACATAGGAACCCATGGAGCTTCAACCTTTACCTAGATTAGTTTGTGCTAAGAGATTAGTTAATCAATTTAGGATAAAGAGTATTGCTTGACCTCGAGAGAGACTAGGAATAAATTAAGGGGAACCGATCGTGAGTCAATTAGGATAGGAACCAATCAACAGAAATTCATAGTAAATATGTCTGTAATAGGTGAAATTAATTAGCCCTAGCATCCATCTCATTGCATTTACCCATACTGTTAGAATTTTTTGCATTAGTATTTTTCTTATTTATTTTATTTTATTTAAATTTTAATTTCCTCATCTGTAATTCCATTATGTCCAAATAGTTATTCCCTTAGACTATTTCGGTATTTGATCTATCCTTGTGGGAACGATACTTTACTTATCACTTTATTACTTGTACGGTCTGATATACTTGCCAGAGCCACATCACAAGTGAATCAAAAACATAATTATCAGCAGAACTAGTGTCATTAGTATAGGTAATGTTGGTAACAACTTAGTAGAAGGATTAACTCACAACCTTCTGAGCATGTGACCAAGGCTACAAAGTTGTGTTTGAACCTTCACAATATATAATTAAAGATTCCACTACTGATAAAATCATTCTTACTGCTAGAAGGCACAATAATACGTATTCATTATATCTAGATGACCTTCTTGATTAAAGTGTAAAATGCTTAGCTTCTTTTGTGGAAAAAAAGTGACTATGGCACAGAAAGCTTGGTCATGCTCATATGAAACTGATTTCTGAAACTTTTCAAAAGGAGCTAGTAAAAGATTTGCCCAAAATAAATTTTGAAAACGACTTTTCTTGTGAGTTTTGTCTTAGAGGCAAACAGACCAAAAGTTCTTTTCATAGTAAAAATGTAGTCTATACTACAAGAGCACTTGAGCTTTTACATCTTGATCTTTTTGGATTAACTAGAACTGCTAGTTTTGATGGTAAGAAATATGGTTTAGTCATTGTGGATGATTTTTCTAGATCCACATGGGTTACATTCCTGATCCATAAGGATGAAGCTTGTGAGCCCTTCAAATCGTTTTAAAAAAGAATTCAAAATGAAAAAGATTTTTGCATCACTTCCATCAGATTTGATCATAGTGGAGAATTTGAAAATCATTCTTTTGAAAATTTCTGTAATGAAAAATGGCATTTTTCATAACTTCTCTTTTCCTAGAACTCCTTAGCAAAATGGAGTAGTGGAAAGGAAGAATAGGTCGTTGTAAGAACTGGCTAGAACTTTGCTTCTTGATAGTGGTTTGTCAAAAGGTTTTTGGGCAGAAGCAGTAAACACTGCCTACTATATTCAAAATTGCATTTTCTTAAGGCCTATTCTCAAGAAAATTCCATATGAATTATGGAAGGGAAGAAAATCTAACATTTCTTATTTTCATGTCTTTAGATTTGAATGCTTTATACTTAACACTAAGGATAGAATCTCAAAGTTTGATCCAAAATCTGATCATGGAATTTTCCTAGGATATTATTATATTTCAAAAGCTTACAGGATGTTCAACACGAAGACTCAAACAATGGAAGAAACCATCCGTATAAGCTTCATGGAAAAGAAGAATGATGTTAATCAAAAGGCTACAAATCTGGAAGTAGAAATGGAAAATATGTCATTAAATGACACTTCCTAGAATCAACAAAACATTCAAATTGTCACTAGAAATAACGAGGATGACTCTCCAATGCCCTTCAAAAACTATTCTGTGGTTGTAAACCAGAATGAGAATTAAGATTTTGATGAATTCCAAATCAGAGTTTAAGCTAATCCTGGTATATATAAACAAATTGTTTCTAGAAGCGTTTCTTTGTAAATCATGTGCATTATATGATTGAGGATCTTCTAAGTCAGGTTATCCATTGGTACTTTAAATTGAATATACTTGATATGGAATATAGGCTTTGTATACTTCTCAAATTATCATACAAGAAACAAGAAAGAAGGTTCAGAAAGATGAAACTACAGCATTAGAAGGGAAAACAGTGGCTCAAGAATGAACACTATTCATTTAGAAAGATGACCTTGTCCAGAAAGGAAAATCTTCAGAGACATGCTTCTCATGAAGTGCTACAACTTCAAAGCTTCCTCTACATGCTTTAATGGACAAATTCAAAAAGTCAAAAAAGGTGATTTCACAAGATGCAGAAGAGGCACTGACAAGTCTGAATAGTTGACAAACCAACAAATAGTTACTTTTCTACTTTTGTGTAAGTTTTGAAGAACAGGAAAAAGGAAGGCTACTTCTTTTCTATCCAATCGTAGACCAGCTGACCAAAAGAATCACAAGGATCAAGGCCTGCAAGCTATAACGATCATATTCCGAAGTTTATACAAAGCTGGAAATCGAAGAAAGAAGAGTTAGACTGTTTGAATATTTTCTATGTAAAAGAGCTTCCTTTCTTCATCCTTCTTAACTGTCTAAAGCACTAGAAAGTTACTTATTGTAACTTTAGAATATAAGAAAATTTTCTCTTCTGGTCTGTAATAGATACATTCTTTCTTTGAGAATTTAGAAAAGTCTAACACAAAGTACTTTATATACATCCTCTGTTGAGAAAGTTAGTGTGAGTGTACAAACAAAATACTTCATTTTCATCATTTGTATCTGGACCTAGTAGTGGTTAGTGTAAAGCTTGGAGAGGCTAGGAAAAGACTACTTGTTTGTAAAGCTAGGAGAGGCTAGGAAAATACTACTCGATTGTAAGCTTTGAGAGGCTTGTAGAAAGAATACTCACTTGTAAGAAGCCTAGAGAAGCTTGGATGAAGAATACTCAGAGTATATAAAATCTCAACGAAAAGTTGAGGACTGGAAATAAGCAACTGGTTTGGCCGAACTAGTATAAAATCTACTGTGTAATTATCTGTATCTCTGATCTTATTATTTGATTTTATCACTTAGGTTCATATTTGTTTAAACTTTCTCAGAAACAAAAGTTTATTTCAATTTTATATAGAACATAAACTATTTTTAAACCAACACTATTGCTTCTGCAATCTAGGTCCTGAACTTGAGATAGATATTTTTGCTAAAGTTTTTCGGATACGAAACTTACTTGAAAGCATGATTCAACCCCTCTTCTTGTGCTATCTTATCCAACAAAAGCCTTTAATGTGTTATGAATTTTTGGTGAGACATTTCATAGTATAAGATAGAGAGAGTTGGGGTGAGATTAGCTATGATTATGCATTAGGAAGTTTGTACAGCATCTACTAGTTGACGTCGAGCTCATGGTTTGAGCTATTGCTTCTAGCATGCCGCCATCGTCATGTTGGTAAAGTGAAGTTGGATTGAAACTAGATTTGTTTAAGCTATTTGGAAGTGAAGAAGATTAAGATTCAGCTTCAACCCTTGGTTTGGCACAGACATGATTATCCTCATGTTGATGGTACGCTAATACTACACAAGTTCTTATTGAAGTGTTAAACCAATAAATGGGGCTTTCTAATTGGTGTTAAGAGCACCTCAGTCTAAGATGTGTGGTGGCTTTAAAGCCTCAAGGAAATATGGCTATTATTATGAGAATAGTCATATTCAAACTTTGCTTTTTTGTAAGGTAATGGAAATTATCAAGAAAATTCCTCTAAAAAAAAAATCAAAAGAAAGGAAAGGAAGGCTTGCTAGAAAAGGAAAAAAATCTAAAGGAGGCAGGGAAGTTGTTAGTTTAGTTGTGCCCACAATCATTCTCGGAATGGATGAGTAACCTGGTACTCCATTATTTGCAGTGATGTTGAACTCTAGATAATGATCACTAATATTATAAGGCATGTGCTTATACCCCATCTCCTAAGATTGAAATAATTGATATTATGTTTAACAAAGTAGGTGATATGGAAGTTTTAGGACAACCCAAGATGTGTTCAAACCAAGGAGGGTTTACTTTTGTAAGTAACAATTAGGATGCATTACTAAGGAGTATTAAAAGGATATGACTAATGTTTTAATGGATAACTCTATTACCAAGGACAAGGTAATTGAAGCCCTAAAAAATTTATAAGTAGAAACTGTGTGGTGTTGACAAGATAGAAGATAGTTCTTAGTATTTCAGTGATATTTATAATGGGGCTTTAAATATGGAAGCTTTATCTGTTTGACTTTTGTATGTAATAGGACATTCATGTAATGCATGCAAGATATGTGGAAGAATTAAAAAAGTATGTTGAAGGAGTCAAAGGCAATGGGCATGTTTGGTCTGTTAACGATTCTAAAATCATATTGAATTTCATGTAAGCATACTTGTTTAGGGAGAATTGGAAATTATATTGATCGTTCAGAATTTGCGGACCAAATTTTTTTTAAGGAGGAGAATGTAACAATCCAAGGTTATATATAACATAAGTCTTAAGTTTCTTAGAATTATGAACTTTTAGATGATCTTTTAAATTAATAATTTTGAGTATTTGGAAATTTTTGAAGGGGAAATATGCTTACAAGTGTAAGTGAAGTTTAAAATTTGCTTTAAAAAAAAGGAAGAAAAGAAGAAAAAGGGGTGCCAGCACTCGAGCGCCCACTATGGGATGGAATCGTGGGACTTTCAGGCCGTTGGGCGCTCAAGTGCCAGGTATTGCCCACTTGAGCGTAGATGCCAGGAATTAAAGTTGGGATTTTCAAGTTGCTAGGCGCTTGAGCGCCAGGAAATGGCCGCGTAGGCACCCGCTGTCCGATTTTAAAATAGGGATTTCAACCCCCCATCCTCATTTGCCCCAAATCTCTCTTACTTGGTCTCTCTCCCTAGGGTTCTTCAACCTTTATATCCTCCATATATTCATCACATTTTTCCTCTAGATTTTCTTACAAAAATCCATCCTTTCACTCCTTCACCATCACTCTCACCATCATCTTCTTCCTTAAGCTCTCTTTCTCCTCTTGATGTGAGAGAAAGTGGAAGGTGGAGAAGACCCACCACTTTTATTTTGTTTCAATCTTTATCCTTATGACTATGGGTTAATTATCTATTCCATAGATTATATTTGAGTTGTTGAAAAGAGGGGTTTAGGTTTTAAATTGGGGATTGAGTTTGGGAGTGGCTTGAAGTTAAGTTTTGTTCCTAGAAGTTAATTTATGTTAGTTTGGTATGTTTTGTAGCTTTAAACTCTTCTTTGGAGCTTCCAGTTGACTTGAAGGCACCACCCACTTGAGCTCTTGAGTTGAAGTTTAGTTGCCAGTGATAGTATATCTATAGCTTGTCTCTTACCCTTAATTTCCTAAATGCATGCCTAAATTGTGTTTTAATGAAGTTCTACGAAAGAATAGAATTAATGTGTTTTACTCTGTATTTATAGAATTCTTGAAGTAATCATGTTTGTTATGTATATATGTATATATATGTTTGAGCATAGAAGTGTGGGACAAGCTTTTATAGAAATTAATTTATGGTATTTGAATAATTTGAAGTTTCAAGTTATTAGAATTTTTTATGTTCTTAAAGCCAATGTTCAGAGCTATTTAATAAAAAGAAACAGTTACATTTCAATAAATTGAGAAAAAGCGCTAGATACTTTAAGTTGAATAGTTTGAAAGCACTATACTTTGAACCTATGTTTGACAGTACAGTTATTTTCAATATTTGAAAAATTTGATAACTATGGTTGCTGAGAATACGGAAGTCTTCTTGAATCTTATTATGTGTTTAAAGTTATGAGTAAGAATGTATATAAGCTGAGTTAAAGAAAAGTCTTAGTGACAAGGATTTACAAAGAGTAAAGTGTACCTAAGTGGAGGAAACTGTAACAGAAACTCTTTGCTAATAGTAGCAGCATTAGCCTTGGTGCACCTCGAATAACCCAACTAACAGGATGATTGCTAGCTCGGCATGTCTAACTAACATGTCCGGAAGATATAGACATGCACAGGCATAAAGTTATCTTTTACTGCTGGGGTTAGGCCACAAAGCCACCCAATTAGGTACTTATTTCTGAAATAGGATCCTCCCTTGAAGTTTTATTATGATTTTTAAACAAGTATTTACTCTTTATGTTATGGAAAAGTAGTTCTATCTTTATGCACAATTTTATATATTTATTACATTTGATTTATCACAGTTATTCCTATATGTATTATGCTTACGTATCCATAAAGAAGTTATATCCATTTGAATTAAAAATGCGATTTAATGAATTATGTATGTTGTATTGAAAATCTTATTGCATTTGACGTTTAGACAAAATACTTTCAATAAGAAATGAAGTATGGGGTTTTTAAGAAACTTATAAAGTTTTATTTTGCAAAAGTTGTGTTTCGGCTTGCCCCACTCTTGTTATAGGTATATTATCCCTCATTGAGTCTGTATGACTCACCCTTTCTTCCTTTCCATGTTTTTTTAGACAGGTGGAGACTCATGCTCAAGCTTTTATGGTCAGCTGGAAGTGTTGGTCATCCTAATAAATGCACACTTTGTTCATGTGGTTCCCAAAGGTTGTTGTATTAAGAAGCAGCTTCCTTGAATATAATTGTATATCTCTAGCTATGCTCCATTAGCCTAGAGGCAGAGTCCTTCCTGTATGGATTTTATGTATTGTAATCAAAGTGTAGTTGTTTTTAGTTATGATAAGTTTGATTAGTAATGATTATGGATTTGTATTCATATTTTTATAAGCTTGATTTTGTCTGATACTCCTTTGTTGTGTGTTGTAGAGTACATTCTGAGAATGCCTGGATCCCAAAGGATTTTGTGTGATTGTACTGTTTATGTAGGTAGAGAATCCTTATTTAGAAATAGTTCTAAATATAGAGAAAGCTCTATCTAATTTCTTTAAAAATGGTCTAATATAAGTTTGCTAGAGATGTGTCCCTATGCGCCAGTCATGACCCTGTATTGAGTCGTGATATATATATATATTTTTTTTAGACTAAAGTGTATGTTTTAAAAGTAGAGCTTGTGTTATACAAGTGTCTCAGGAAAGAGGAGTATTTAATTGATGATTATATGGGTGTAAGTTAAACATTTCTTTGAGATCATATCCATGCATATGTTATGCGTTATTTTATAATGAGAGTAAGAATTTTTTTTTTTTTTTTAGGGGGGAAAAAATCATCTGCATCGCGTAACAAGAGACAAAATTTTGACAAATGTCAGTTAAACTTTTTAAAGGGGACTACTAATATATGTAAATGCATTTAATGAAATTCACGTTAAAACTCTAATTATATGCATGCATTCTAGATATTAATTTGTAATTATACATTCATGTTAAACATAAATTTTGATTTTATACATGCACGTTAAACGTTAATTTCATGACCAGACAGAAGAAAGAAAATTTTTAATATGAATTTAATCAAAATTCATGTCAAACATTGATTTAGTCATGGAACCACATTAAAAAAAAAAAAAAAAGGCATGCATGTTAAACATTAATTTAATGAATTCATGTCAAACATTGATTTAGTCATGGATGTTGAACCACATTAAAATAAATAAATAAATAAAGGCATGCATGTTAAACATTAATTTGTGGTTATACTTGGTTCGACGTTATTGATTAGCTAGATAGAAGAAATATTTATCACTATATCAATTATGTGCCAAATTGAAAAATAGGTGAGATTTTAATTGTAAATGATGTCTATGCGCAGCTTCTATATAATTTGGTTATTTATATATTTATACGTGAGTAACTTACATAGCATGTGAAAAATTTTCTCTTAATAATAATAGCATGTGCTTTATAAATAGATATTTCTCATTTCAATTAAATACTTTAGTATGAGATAATCTCTTCAATGTCGTATAAAAAATTATAAAAAAATAATTTTTAAGTTTATTTTATATATATACATAAGTAATTAATTTAATAAACTATGATTTTATAATATATATTGTCCATTAAACTTAGAGTTCTATACTAGGTATTTTAAGCATTATTAGTATGATCTATTGAGTTTTATTTTATGTCTTCCTGTAACAATTTGAATCTTTCGTTTGACTTCTCATGCCAATAAAATAATTTTGGTGATCCAACCTTTTCTACCAACTCCAATGAGCACTATTATCAACTCGCTAGAGAAATTTTTGAGTAACTTTTGTTATTTTAAATGAGTTTAATTTACATGTATTGATGGTGCCAAATTTTTTTATACTATCATCCAATCATATTTTGTTACATCAATAAATATAATTAAATTTTACATTCACTACTTGAATGATTATACAAATGAAAGGATATGATTAATTGATTGTGTAAAAAAATTTTATACTCTCCATATATTCAAATTAAATTCATTATATATATATATATATATATATATAAAACAAAAATAAATATATTTTTAAATTATAGTACTTATTCATTTATGGTACATCTAAACATTTTCTATTTCTCTTTTGGTCGAATCTTAACGGTACATGTTACACATGAAATAAAAATATCAACATTCTACTTGCTTCGAATACTTTTACAAGGGGCCTGTTAGGTTAGTGACCATGGTAGTCACTAAATCACAGCTCTTAAAAGTTGAGATTGATTACTATTTCATTTTAGAGAAATTTTTTTTTGGTCAGGGGAGGGGGGATTTTTAGGCATGGGGCTATGCCCCTACGAGTCGAACTTGCACCCTAGGATGCACCTACTTATAAGGGGCGGAATGTTTACCACTTTAACTGCACTGTCAGAATGTTTACCATTTAGGAGAAGGTTAACACTAGTTTGATTCACCTTGTTCATGTTCAAAGGCCTCATCAACTGGTGGACCTTTTAACCAAAGTAGTTTTGGCCTCAAAATTCCAAAATCTTATCTTTAAGCTAGGAACCATCAACATTTATTTCTTATCTTGAGGGAGAGTATTAAATCATTTTTTTTTTTTTATAATTAAGACATAGCCAGGTTGAAACTTTCACAATAGCGAGCAGCCTCAGTCATAACAAGTACGTATGTTAAAGCGCATGAAGAGGTTTCGATAATATTATTTATAACCTTTTTTTTAAAAAAAAAAATTCATAGTCAAAAGTTACTTTATAGTAGATTGGACTAAATTGCTGTACAACTTATCACTTACCGAAAAATTATTTTTAGTGTTTCTTTGGCAAATTGAAATATTTAGCTTCTCAAAAAGTCTCCTATATAGTTTTATAGGAACAAGCACAACAAATTAGAACAAGCAATTCTATTATTGTGCATCCAAATATAAATAACTTGTTCATAAGTTACTTTTCATATAAATCCTTTTTGTAAGAAACTCTTTTTACTTAGGACATTAATTAAGCTATTTACCCAACTAGGGCCTAATACTCATAGGATATAAAAATGACAGTAACAACTAAAACAGACCATAAAGAAATCTAGCTAAACACAAACACTAGGCCAACCAATAGCTACTTGTCATTAATGTGTTGCATCATTTTGTAGTTAGTTGAGGTTGTTACTGATCATGTATATAAGCTGATACTTCATCCACTAATTCAATGAGTTCATTTTGATTCTGTTTACACTCAAAAAGTGCAAAGGAGTCAAGAAAGCATGACAGCCGACTCAAGGCCATAGCTGAGCAAAGATTAGCCAAGGTTACACAAGTCGACGGAAATTTAGTCGAAGGAAAAATAAATTAAATAAGGTAATGGACTTGGGCCGAGGGTCACCTAATAAAATTATTGTTGAAGCCCTCACGATAGTAGAGGAACTTGCGGAGGGGAAGATGGGCCGGATGGATGGATTGAGTTTGGGTCAAGGGTCCCTATTATTAGAGGATTGTGGAATAAGGTTGAAGAGTTAGAAGATTTATCTAATGAAGAAAACAAGTCGAGTATGGTTTAATGCTGTCATGAGGCAGTTGAAGGACTTTAAAATGGGAGTAGTTGGAAGCGGTTGTTTCCATGCTGAGAGGGGAGCATCCAGGTCAGACATAGCATGGGAGCCATTTATAGAGCATTACCAAGTGGAGTGTTGGCAACCATCGTAGGGTGGAGAAATACTTATATAGTCTGGGAGTATCATGTGGCTGTACTCTCAGTCAATCATGTAAGTATATTTTGCATGAGATTATGTGTTAGTAGTGGATCCCATCTAAAATATACTTATATAATTGATACGGAGGTACAGTCACGTGGTATTCCCGAACCATATAAATATTTCTCTAAATGTGTGCTAATTTAAATGAAAACGGCTCGCGGAATTCTTCAGATAACCGTCTAAATTTTGAACTTGTATATATATTAATGAGGCAACTTGCACACATGCTGCAATCAATATACAACTCAATTTTCACTAGTTTCCTTCAGTAATTCCTTCACTTTCAGCTTTTTAAATTCAGTAATTATTAGCTTTTCCTTTACTTTTTGCCTAAGTATTACATTTCTTAGTTGTTTCTTAGTAGCTACACTTAGTATTCATCAGGAAATCTCCTTGGAGGACTTCCAAATACTCTTTGGAGTGGTTTGGGAACTCACTTGTTGAGAGATAGCATCTTTCTCTTGGTAGCAATCGCTTGATACAAGGGATTGATTGTAATTTGCATCAACCGAGTCTATCAATTATCTTGAAATAACTTCCTAGCATGCCCCAATTGACTCAACATTCAGCTAACCAAAATTATAAGCAAAACAAATTCATTCTCAAATACGCTTCCTTTTTGCTTTCTCTCTCGATATTTGTCACTCCAATATATTTGAGATTTAGTAATATTTGAAAAATATTACTAAATTATATAAAAATGTTAGTAAAACTCTTTAATTTAGCAACATGGTCCATATACTACACTTATAAAAATATTGCTAAAGAGTTTTAATAATACTGTTTATATTTTTAATAACATTTTCTAAATGTTACTAAAAAATTTTAATAATAAATTTTGTTAACAAATGTTGCCAAAAAGTAAATATAGTGTAGTGTATGCTCTCTGCAACCTTGTTCGGCGTAATACACTATTGCAGGCATGCATGCGTCTAACTATTTTACTAGCTAATTAATTGGTACTGCCATGTTCTACCAGCCTCCCCCCCCCCCCCCCCCCCCCAACAGAAAAAACCAAAAAAAAAAAAAAAACTCTGTCACTTGCAACCCACCAGCTTATAGACTCACTCACAGCCACGGTCACTGTAACATATCGAATCATGAATTAACGATCCATACTCCCTAGCTAGAAATATGTGGAAAGGTGTTGCTATTGTCGTATTTTTGTCAAAATTACTAATCATTACACTAAAGCAATGTTTAGTGACGATAACCTAAGTTTGTGTAGGTGACGTGCTCGAGTCTTAAAAGCTGAAATCGCTGGGTTTCGAATTTACAACGGACGACCAAAAGTTCACACATCACTTTTTGTTTTTTTATTTTCGTTAAAATTTATAGGACTCCGATCTCCAATCTTTCATCAAATCTAACGGCCATAATACTCGTGTGTACGCTCGAGCCTAAACATAGCAAAATGCATATTGAAAATGGTTAGATAAACCCAGAAAGATACAGAGGTCTATGCAAATCAAGTTAATGTAAGAATAAAACTGAAAATTATATGATATATAGAATATTAAAAATATCTTACTTGTTGAAGTTTTAACCAAACCAGTCTTCATAGCCATGTGAGAACCTACAAGGTTGAAAGATCAAGTTTTCTTCTACAGCTTTCATACTTTCTTGTACCGGCTATCAATGTATCAAGTTGAAGAGTCATCGTATGCTAAAGTTATAGAGTATAAGGGGGATGTAGTCATGTACAAATATAATTTAATGGGCTTTGTCTATCAAACGCTTATTAGGTTAAGGTTTACACTGGTATCAAGTCTAATCGATGAGCCTGTTTGGCTATGCTTTTTGAGAGAGAAAAAAAAAGTACCTATTTTGATATCGAAGTATTTTTTATATTTGTTTTAGTTATTTGACTGTATTTCTTAAAAAAAGTCAAATAAAAATATTTAGATTTATGCTTTTTTTTTTTTTCAAAAGTAGGTAAAGAATTGCTTTCAATTTTAAGTAAAAGCAATAGAAAAAAGAGAAAGACATAAATTAAAGGTGTATTTATTTCAGCTTAAAAAAAAGTAATTTTAAAAATTAAATTTTATATATAGTAAAAAAAATCTAAAAATTGATTTTTTTTCATAAATTACTCTTTTTAGCTTTCATAAAAAAGTTGAAAATAAATTTTTTTAAAAATTTTGATTATTTTTAAAAAATTATTCAAATATATAAAAATTGATTTTTTTCGATAAAAAAAGTGATTTTTACCTAAAAAATCTCAAACAAACACACTCCAAATGTGGAGCCAATTTCATTTTTCAAAATATCCTTGACATTTTTTTGTTTGGCGAGTACTCTGGTGAAGATGGATTTTCCATCTTCATGTGAAGATTTGGTGTGGATGTAACAAATAGGTGACATGTGACAGAGGTGTATTGATACACCAATCACCTATGATGTATTGTAGTAATATCTAATTTTAAAAAAATTTAAAAATATAATTAAATATATTTTAAAAATTAATTATCATACATTGATAATATAAAATTATACTGACAATATAAAATAATTTTATACTGTCAGTATAATCAAAAAATTTTATCAGTATAATTTTAATTATCGTATACTGACAGTGTAAAATTACATTGGCAGTATAAAATAATTTTATACTGTCAGTGTAATCAAAAAATTTTATCAATGTATTAAGTATAAAATTATTTTATATTACCAGTGTAATTTTACATTGTCAGTGTATGATAATTAAAATTATACTGATAAAATTTTTTGATTACACTGACAGTGTAAAATTAGTTTATATTGCCAGTATAATTTTACGTGAAATTACATTGATAAATTTTTTTGATTACACTGACAGTGTAAAATTATTTTATACTGCCAGTGTAATTTTACACTGTCAATATATGATAATTAAAATTACACTGATAAAATTTTTTGATTACACTGATAATATAAAATTATTTTATATTATCAGTATAATTTTATACTATCAGTATATGATAATTAATTTTTTAAAATATATTTAATTATATTTTTAAATTTTCTTAAAATTAGATATTATTACAATACATCATAGGTGATTAATACATCAATATACCTCTACCATATGTCATCTATTTATTACACCCATATCATATCTTCATGGGAAGATAAAAATTCTATCTTCACCAGAGCATGGCCCTTCTTGTTTTTCAAAATGATGACATATACGTACCCTCACCTCTGTCTCAAATGAATTCATAACACTTTATTTTTATTGACTATTAAAAGTACAAAATATAAAATAATTATGAATTTATGTTAAAAAATTTACCATGTAGAAAGTTACTTTTTATCCAAACATATTTCTTGAGAAGTATTTTTTTAGAGAAGTAATAGGGGGACTCACTTTTTCTGAGATACTGTGCCGACTCACCACTCATCCACCATTAGTCTTTCATTGTAATTGTATAAGAAAAAAATACTTTTACATATGTCACATCTAAACAACTTAATAATTCTTTATTATGATAGAACCTACTTTTATGCTCTCTTTGGTTCAATTTATATGTCACTTTGTGAAAAATTTTTGTTAATAATATTTGTCATTTTCACATATTACTGAAGTATTTATAGTTAGATTTTCGATTTTACTCTTCACACTATTCCAAACATATCAATTATTGAAAAATATAGTGTAACATTAATAGAATGAATTAATTATATGTTGAGAATGGATTAAGGATATCTTCATAAAAATATTTCATAGTAAAGTCTTAATTTTAAGTTCCTTAATTAATTCTTGTGCATATAACCAAAATGACAAAAAAAAAAAAAAAAAATGAGAATAAACGGTGATCATATATCCAAACTTAGAACAACTATCTGCTTCTACTTTTGCTTTTGTTTCTAATACTGCTTTTGGGGGGAAAAAAATCATAAGATTAACCAAACAGCCCAATATTATTCTTACTGTCTCAAAATACTAAATTTTCCCTTTTACATGTTGAAAGAATTTAAACCAGCAAGCCGTAATTAATTCACCATTTCATGCATTTTCTTCACTGCTCGTTCACCCAAGATTGCCATTACTCTCTCCTCAATAACTTTTGAGTCAATGAAATACAATTTATTAATCGAAAACAAACAATTCAAGGGTAAAGATTAAAACAATATAAGGTCTCAAAACAGCTTTAGTTCATCAAAAGAAAAGATTTGAAATTATCAGTACGTGCAAATATAATTAACTCCATAATAAATACGCACCACCATGTCGAAGCTTTTTACGACTTACATAAGCGAATTCCCTAAGCTCAACAACAATACCCGAATCCACCGTTTTGCTTAAGGAAAATGCTCCTTTGCACGAAAAGAAATTCGTGAAACGACGCACGATTTCAAATTTTACGTTACAGTAAAAATCGTTTTAATAATTACCCATCCTTGATTGGTTATGCGTTGCAAATTTTTTATTTTTTTCCTTAATTATAATTGGTCCAAATCATTCGTCAAGCCATTCGTACTTCCAGCTTCGTACTATTTAGCATAACTGGACAGGCCTCACAAAATGGTTACCTCTCGAAAACTCATCGTGGAAGTTGTGGATGCTCACAACCTCATGCCCAAGGACGGCCACGGCTTCTCCAGTCCCTTCGTGGTGGTCAAATTCGGCTCCCAGTGTCAGAGGACTGAGACCAAGGTTCGGGACCTGAACCCAGTCTGGAACGAAACGCTGTCGTTTGACGTGGGCACGCCCACAGGCATTCCCCGCGACGTTCTCAAAGTCAAGGTCGAGCACGACATGAAGCACGGCCCGATCCGGCGGAGCAGCACGCTGGGTCGGATCCGCCTGGATTCGAGGAGTTTCGCGAAGAAGGGCGAGGAGGCTTTGATATATCACACTTTAAATAGGGGCATATTCAAGAATGTCAAAGGTGAGATTGGCCTGAAAGTCTACTACGTAAACGAGGAGCCTCCGCCGCCGCAAGAATCAGTGACAGTGCCCCCGGCGGAGCCGGAGATAGTTGAAGAGCCACCGCAGGGAGTTAATAGGCCTGACCATGTGCCGCCAGAAGCTGAAACGTCAGTTGAGCCCAAGCCTGAGGCTGTACCCGCACCCGCCACGGTGGCAAGAACGGATCAGGAGAACCTAGCAGCACCGGGAACATCTATATCCTCTTATGTTTTTGAGTTATGGAGACGTCTGCTTTTCGAGTTATGGAGACGTCTGCCCAGCAGATCATCTATATCCTCTTATGCTTTCGAGTTATGGAGACGTCTACCCACCAGATCATCTATATTCTCTTTCGTTCTTTACCTGTGGAAACGTCTACGCTCGAATGGCGCACGTAGGGAGGCCCGACTTGTTTAAGCCGAAAAGAAAGAATAATGGCATTCGTACTATTTTTTAGCATATCTTTGAAGAAATATTTGGAGGTATTCTTCAAATATTGATTGAGAGAAATCTCAACTAATATTTAAAATATACTTTAAAGTGTTGTCTGAAAGATATCTCAAAAGTAATATAAATAATATTTCTCAAAATAATAGTATTAGTGCTGTAAAAATATTAAGTGATAATGTCAACCAAAAAATAAAATGAAATACTAAATTATAAGAGTAATATTATTTTTAAGCTATCGAAGAGAAGACATGCAGTTACATATATGGTTATAATAAATGAGATTAAGGTTTTATTTCATTTTCTCTTTAGCATTCACCGAGATGTCCACTTTTAATATAAATTTATAGTTTGTTGGTGTGATGACAATCACAACTGTCTAAGGTTGGCTCACGGATCTAAATGGTTTAATTTTTTATTTTTTAAGATTATATAAATATGGAGTGAATGTCATTCTAATTGTTGAAGTTGTATGCCTACTTTATTTTAATATCTGAAATTAAGAAGTTAACGATTTAATCTTTGAAGTTATAAAATATGAATCAATTTAGTTCTTATGGTGATTCAAGTTAATTTCTATGAACATCACTCTAGGTAATAACTTGAATTACTTTTTGCAATTTTAAAAATTAAATTAATTTTTTAATTTTAGATACTAAAGTAAAACACATATATAATTTTAGGAACCAAAATGAATATTTACTCATTTTATATAATAATATACTTACAAATAATAAATTTAAAAGGTTATATTTTATAATTAACCCATCAAATTGTGTAATAAATTTTAGATTTATTTTATTTCTAAATTAGTTGAATTATTATTTCTCTAGTTAACTTTAAATTTTAAAAGGAAAAAAACAATCAAGTAAATAGATTATCATGTTAATTTAATATCAACAAAGAGTCGGCTGAGTGGAAAGCAGAATTGACCTTTTAAGAGAAGGACGTAAATTTAAATTCTAAAAAGACAACTTATATAAAGAGATTATATAACTTTTGTGCTCATGTTATCGAATGAGAATTAGTTTTATGGGTTGAATTGGTTACCTCATAGATTAAATAGACTAAATTGAAAATGAATTAACTTAAGCATACATAATTTTTGAAGCTTAACTCACTTAATTTTAGTCAGTAAATAAATTAAGGTTTAAATAAATTTTTAATCTATGTACTTTTATCTTGTATTTAATTTAGTTGTTATATATTTTATTTATTTATTTATTTATTTTTTTATATCAATGCCAATAAAATTTGAACCTATAATCATATATCCAAGGACATCATAAATTTAGAGGAAAAAAGTTATCAATGTAGCATTAAGATTTTCCTTATATAAAATCTTGCTTCCCTTTTGCTCCTTTGTGTATGATATCGCCACTTTTTCCCGTTTGCACCCATTTCAATCCAATTTTGCTGTGTTATAGCCCAAATTTGATTTCCATACTCATGATCATTTGACAACAGCCCAAAAAAAAAAAAAAATGCAACTCCAATATACGGATGTCGAGCAATAATTATTATATTTGTGTTATTATTCTCACTCCAGCTATTTTGCTGCTCTCGCTTTAGGAAAGCTGTGTCACTCTTTCAAAACACAAATTCTCATTAATTGCGGTTATAGAATTTAAAAAACGTAAATTTCCTTTTCAATCCTCATATTTTAAAATTGATAACAATTTAAATTTAAAATAATTTTTGACATTAATTTAATTCTAATATTTTGAATTATGACATTAATTTAGTCCTATACTAATGATTGATGGAAGATTTGATTTTACAAAAAAATTGCTAGGACTAAATTGATATCAAAATTCAAAGTAGTAGGATTAAATTAACATCAAAATTCAAAACATTAAGACTAAATTGATTTCAATCTTTTTTTAAGACTAAATTGATGTCAATTTCAAAGTGTTATGACTAAATTGATATTAAAAATTTTTTCCGGACCAACCTAATCCAAATTTTTGCTGTTTTAATCGATTTTTTATTTATTTTTGGGCCTAAGTAAAATATAAATCACCTAATTAACTTTTTAATCACCTAGATAATCAACCAGTCCTTAATTAACCTCACTAATCACCATGACATTATAATGACTTCATGCTTTAATAAACCACATGGTAAATAATAAATATTTTATTAATTAATGAGTTTAACTTAATTAAGTAAG
Organism: Pterocarpus macrocarpus; assembly: GCA_031439585.1. Lineage (NCBI taxonomy): Eukaryota > Viridiplantae > Streptophyta > Magnoliopsida > Fabales > Fabaceae > Pterocarpus > Pterocarpus macrocarpus. The sequence goes on from CM062520.1 coordinate 31,883,390, forward strand.
TTTATGATAAGCCTGGACTTTTCAAAGATTTACTCTTACCCTTATTTATTAGTCAAGACGATTAAGCACCCTTAAACCCCTTCATGGCCGTGTATCATTATGTCCTAGGGTGCCATGCCAACTAAAAGTTTCAAGAAGCATGTAAATATTAATTTAATTAATTACTTAATTAAGTTAGTAGTTATGTAAAATACATAAGAATGTAAGAAAAACATATAAAAAGGCCAAGCAACTAACCATGGCCCTATAACTCACTAATTACACACATAATAACATAATTTTAATGATATATTAAGAGAATTATAGTGTTAAGTGATTAATTAGCTTAAGTAAGTATGCTTACATGTACCTAGACAAGGTAAAAACTTCATATTTGTGCTAATTGAATATAAAACTCATATGACTCTCTTATAATTCATCATTAGTCATATAAATATATTTCTCATATGACTAATTAAATTTTATGAAGCTCCTAAGTTAATTAAATAAGTTCTTGACAATTAACTAAATTAACTAACTAATTTAGTAAAACAAACCAAGTAATTAGCCCTAACTAACCCAGCTCCTCTTGTCTATAAATAAGGCAGCCCAAACCTCAAAACACACTTTAGATTCAACGCTAAAACACCTACCATGGCTGAGACCTTCCCCTTCTCTTCTTTTCATCATCTTGCTTCTAAACTTCAAAGAAACACCATCAAACTCTTACCTTCTGACACCACCATCAAGCACTATCAACTTTCTCCCTTAGAGCTCAAGTTTGAGCCTTCAACAAGGAGCTAAAAGCTTGACAAAGCTGCAGTTCCAGCCCCTCAAGTATCGAGTTCTGACCACCACTTCATGTTGGCTTTTTATTTTTCACTCATAGGCTTCATGCATGAGTTTATGTGATCTTTGTCATTCTTTGAAGCTTTTAGTTGTTATATTCAAAGTATATATTTTCTTTTCAAGTATCTCAAAGCCATGAAGGGTTGGGATTTGATCGATTCTTTTAGGTTTTTAAAGCTTTGATTATGGATTCTTGACTATATATGCTCATATACTTGTTTCTTTGAACTTTCATGAGATCTATCTTCTTGTTCCTCCTTGGGTTGACTCATGGCCATGTTAAAGGTAGTGAGGAACCTGTGTATTTTGTGATTGTTAGTGGAAGCATCTATGTTTATTTGATAGCTCTTTGAGTATGAGCTTGAGTTCTTATGGTTTTCCATTAAATAAGCTTGAAAAATCCCTCCTTGGAGCCCTATGAAGCTCACAGCCATGAGTAGGCTGAAGCAAATGTTGTGTTTCTGTGAGTCATGATTGTGATATCTATGATTTTCTATATGCTCTTGACTTGTTTGTTTGAGTTGCTTCAATAATCAAGCCTAAATACATGGAAAACCACACCAAACCCCACATTTATGGTTGTGCCTATAGAGAGCCTCGATGGTGATATGTGTTCTTCATGGTTTCAAAGGCTAGATGATGAGGTTGATATTCTATTTGTGTTGGTGCTAATTACTCGAAGCTTGCCACTTAAAAAGACTCAAATTTATAACTCAAAAGCTTATTTTTCTTAGGAACATGTGAACTGCCCTGTTTTATTCCTCATATTATAGCATGTCCTTCAAGTGTTTTAAATGTATAAAAATGTCATAGCGAAGCCCTAGAACCTATATTTTTATGATATGTGCTTGTTTGCAAATTTTTCTTGAATATGGAGTTAAAACTATGTAATCAAAGGAAAGTATGGTTGCTGCCCTGCTTTGGTTCAATTAATATTGCATGTTTTTCAAGTATTTTAAAGGTGTTAAAATGTTATATTGAAGTATTTTAAAGGTGTTAAAATGTTATATTGAAGTCCCAAAGTCTACAATTTTAGTGTATGTGCTTGTTTGTTGATTCATCTTGGATATGGAATTAAAACTGTGATAAATGGAGGTTTCAAGTGCTGCCATGTTTTGGGACAACAAAGAAACCTTTTTAATTTTAATTGTTTTACAAACTTTAAGTGTTAGTTTGATGTGTTAGATGGTTTATTTTGTAACATCCCTACTTTTCTTAATATAGTATGATAGGAATTTCGATTTATTTCTCTTAAGCAATGTGAGAATTTCTTAAGCTGTAATATGTCATATTGATCCTCACACTAAAAACCTATAGAGTAGTGTGACACTATCATTGAAAACATGGCACTGCCATTTACTTTTAATGTGAAATGATGAAAATGCCCCTAACTGCCAGAACTTTTGATTATTATATAAACACCCCAATATTTTTAGTAATTATAATTAGACCTATTTTTAATTATAACTAGAACCCTAAACTTTTAGAAATTTATATTTAGGTCCTAGCACTAATAGAATTAGCAGAAAAAGTGTTTTAGCAGAACCGAGTAAGATAGCGAAGCCGTAGAAACTCAAGTCTCTGTCGATTGTTCTATGGACCTATCCAAGTGTGAAATAACATGGATGCTATAGCATCCTCAATTTCTTATCGTGCTAAATTACCTTAGTCACCTTAAGTAATTAGGCACTTAATGAGGAATTATGAAATTAAGGCTTAATTAAGGGATTAACGAAGAGTTTATGAGTCAACTTGTAACATCCCCATATAACGTTATAGGAAATAATGAAAACGTCCTTGGGCAAACTTTTGTTATTTATAGTCTTGCCCTTGAATATTTTTGAAAATGACATTTAGGTCCTTATATCAATTGAATTAGCAAAATGACGTTTTAAACGAAGCAGAACCACGTAGCGGAAACGTAGAAACCTAATTTTTGGCCAATTGGGCCATGGAGGTGTCCACATGTGAAATGACGTGGGATGCCCCAGACTTGTTTAAAATTATGAAAATGCCATTAGCCATGGGAAACAGAAAATAGAAGGCCCTAAATTTGCAAAACATTTAAGTTACACCATTAATCGATTTATTCAATTTTATTGAGTTTGTAAAGTTAATTAAAAGTTAATTAAAAGTTAATTAAAGGTTAACTAGGAGTTGATTAAAAGTTAATTAGAGAGATTATGATTAAGAAGAATTAAAATAGGATACAGAAACTCTGACAAAACTATTTAGTAATATTTTGCTGGTTTGAAATAAATCGGTAGAGATTCGGTATTTTAAACCACCGGAACCAAATCAATAAAATTACACATAAAAAACCCAAAGGTTTTGTGGCTAAGAATTCAGCCACTTCACCCCTCAAGTAGCATCATTCATACCACAACAACATAAGCATTGTTGGCTCACTTATGAGCCAATTAAGGTAGCAACCAATAGGAATCAAAGGAGCCAACTACCACTACCATCAAATCAGATTTTTCCTTCTTTCTCCTCCCATTTTTTGTGCTCCCTTCAGTAGCCCTCTTTCTCTACCTTTTTCGTCTTCTTCTTCATCTCCTCATTCTCATTTCTTCACCCCACTTCTATGCCTTCACCATACTTTGCTTCCTTTCCACTACAACCCAAGTTTTGAGGTAGGATTCAAATTTTGTTCTTGATTTCTATGGATTGTTGGATTATCATGAAATTTTGAGTTGGAATTGAAGTTAGAAGGAGAAAACTAGAAGAAGTGGAGAATCAGGATGCTGTCTAGGTAAGAAACCCTACGGCAGTCCGTACGGCGGAGTGTATGGCTCTGCCTACAGCCGTTTAAATTTAATGAAAATATTTTGATGTGAAACTAGATATCTAGGGCTTTCCAACATATAAATTATAAGGCCATCGAATTAGTATTGAGGAAGATATGAATTTTGGAAATTTGACCTAGGTTTTTGAGTTTAATTCTGGGTAGATAAGATTGTTCAAGGTAAAATTTGCCCTATACAACTTGGAATTGAGTGAAACCAACTTTTTGAGAAATATTACACATAGGAGAACACCCTATAAAAATTTCAAAGTTAGATTCGACCCCAATTGCTCTCAGTAGTTCAAGGAAATCGTCCTAAGTCCAAATCGGGCTAAAACAGGGTAGTCCAGAGGGGTCAAATTTCGGAGTTTATAACTCAAGCTCTACTCAAGAAAATGAAATGGGACTTATTGCAAATGAAAGCTTGTCCTACTAGCTTTAATATGATACAAATTTTTATGATTTCAACTAGTTTTCGATTTTTAGTGGATTTTTTCTTTTAGGTGTACAATTCTGGCCAGCTACAAGGCAGGCCGAGATAGAACCCTAATAACTGGGGCTACATTTATCCAAATTAGATGGGACCAAAGAGATTAGAAAATAGACACACAACACTCCAACATAGCCAAAATTTAGATCTAACTGAATTAAACAAAAATTATGGCTTATTTTACAAAAATCGGGTAGAGTGAAGGTAAATAGGCAGCAACTAAAATTCAAGTGCAACTATTATTTCTATGAGAGTGATATTGATATGTGAATGCACTGTTGTGATTTTTTTGGATAATTGATTGTCTGAGTACTAGCACTATTCACAGAGAAGTGGATTCGATCTGTTATGCTACCGAATTTTCAATAGAAGTCTATGAAACTATAAGTGTTTATTTTACGAGAAATTTATGATATGAACAACTGTACAATTATGAATATGTTATGGTGATATGATTATGAATTATTCTTATGAGAGCATGCATATTTGCATATGAATGAAGAAAGAATATATGAGATCCCTTCACTTGGAGGCAGTTATTTGGATCCCTTCAGGTGAAGGCAGTTAAAAGATAAAGATGCGGGCCCCTTCACTCGGAGGCAGTTGTACATTGGGTCCTTCTCTATGAAGGCAGCTAAAACTTTTGGGTCCCTCTATATTGGAGGCAGTTGGCCAACTGAGTCCCTCTGACCTAGAGGCATGTGGGTCCCCTTGCAGGTTAGTGCTGTATGACGACAGTCACCAGTTGAGCTCACTCCTAGATCAGGCTACCCAAGGGTAGCAAAGTTTAAAGGCAAGGACATATGTATGCAGACATCCTAGGGACAGTGATACGTAACGCCTAAGTGTGTCAAGTAAAGAAAGCAAAGGAAACACAAAAGCATATGCATGATTTTATGATAAACGGTGCATAAACACAAATAATGTTTGTTATTATCATCATTATGACATTGCAAGTAGTTTCTTGTTATCAATATTATTATTATTATTATGAAATATTGTTGTACTCATGCTTGAATCCTTACTCTGTTTAACAAGTGCATGAATAAAATTAACTCTACTTCAGACCATATGTTTTCAAACTATAAAACAGAACCGTTCGTATAACATGTTCACTTTTTTTAATAAACCGAAGCAGTTGGAGATAATAACGATAACACGGCATGAAATTTCTTAGTGAATCCTACTGAGAATTTAAAATTCTCACTCCTATTTCCTTGTTATCTCCAGATAGCTCGAGAAGTTTCGAAGACGGCTGAAGTTGTTGTCAGAAAAGGTCCACTCAGGTAATAGTAACAACTCTTGAGTATGGTACTATAGCTTAAGTATAGTACGGTACCAGGGAGGACATTACACAACTCCAATGAGAAAAGTCAAGATAATACTTAATCGAGATTAGAAAATCTCTAATTAAGTAAGTCAAAGCCTTAATAGGATAATTAAGCTTAATTGCAAGATTAATTTTTGTTAATCATGTTCTTGTGTCTTAATCACTAATCCTTGCTTAATCATATTAATTAAGTTACAAGAGGACTTAATCACATGATTAAATTCAAATTTAGTCAACTAGACAATAAAGTAAAGAGTAATGTCACCAAAGCATAAAATATTAGACAAGAGTGATTTATATAAGAATAAGTACTAGATTTGTTCCTCATTATCCAATTTGTCCCTTTAAAGCTTAATTAACACAAAATAACATAAAAATATCTCTTCCCACCCCTTGAAGTTTACGGCCTCAACATGCACACACATACACATCTACTTTTCATTTTTCAACTTCTATTCTCTTTCTAATTTTCCTATTCCTCCAACTTCTCTCTAAAATTCTCTCTTCTTCTTCTTCATCTTCTTCCATTTTCCACCTCCGTAACCAAACCTTCTTCACTTAGCCCTTCAAAGACCACATCTTTTGGTCTTTGAAGAAGAGATTCAAACACTACAAGCTTCATTTTCAAGAGAACTCTAGAGTTCCCTCTTGGTTCATCCAAAACTGCTAGCATCAACATGAAGGAGAAGCCATCATCTTCTTCATTTCTCCTTCAAGAATATGCCATTTTCAAAGCTTAAGTTGTGATCTTCACTCTTTTATTTTCTTTACTCAAGAAAGCTTAAAGCTTGGTTCTTCTTATGACCAAGAACTTCAAGTGAAAACTTGAGAAGATCTTTCATGCTCTTCATGAGCAAAAGTTTCTATTTTTGGTAAAATATGTTCATGTTCTTGTTCTTGAGTTTTTGAAAAGTTCCTTTCTTTAAGTGCTTCAAAGTTTCTATTTTTCTTTCTTGATGCATGAGATCTTGATATTTCTTGTGAGTTGCTTGAAAAAGAATGATGTTCTCGGTGGTATCTTGTTTAAAGTTTGTTCCTTTTCCTATGATGAGTTTATGATTTGAAAAGTTTCAGCTTTACATGTTTTTCATGATTTTATAATACTATAAACATCCCAAGAGCATAAAGCTCTAAAAGTTTGCTTCTTGATGCATGAGAAGTGGTGCAAGTTTTGGTGCCTTCATAAAGTTTTACTTTGTTTTGTTTTGAAGACAGGACTACATGTAAAAGTTTAAGCTTTTTGAAATATGAAGCCTTTTTAAGTTATAAAAATGATACTTTGTCACTTTATGTCTTAGAAATCAAACCTTGAAGACAAGACCTTTCATAAAGTTTCAACCTTTAGTCAAGAATAAAATCTTTAAGTCATAAAAGTGTTGTTTGGCAACCTTTAATTCATAAAGTTTAGATTTTGAGTCAAAACAATGCTTAAAAGTGTCAACATTTATAAAGATCAAGACTTTCTAACTTTAAAGTTAATGTTTTATATTCCTAGTTCATAAAATAGGAATCTTTTAGACTTTGAGACAACTTCAAATCATAAAGTTGAGACCTTGATGGTCTTAGAATAAATAAAAGTGTCAACTTGCATAAAGAACAGGACTTTTTAGTTCAAAAGCTAGTATCTTGTATCATTATTTCATAAAGTTTAATCTTTAAGACAAGAATATAATTTTAGAGGCATTGACTTTCATAAAGAATAAAACTTTATGACTACTTTATAAAGAATGATAACTTTCATAATATTTAAGGTAAGATCTTGTCATGTTAATAATAAAAGCTTGAAACTTTGCAGCTTGGATAAGTTAAAAATCACACTTGGTGATTAGTGAATATGGTGTTGTTGGGTTCATGAGTGTGGTTATTCATTGTCATGACCCAAGGATTAGAGGGATCTCGAACTCCTTGGGAACGGAAGTATGATTAATGCCTCTGAGCATATCATGAACCTAGAAATCACTAAGTGAACTATCTTAAGGATAGGAAACAATCATTTAACTTAATTAAATTGATCAAGTGTTCCATAAGACATTCAAGTAAAGAATAATTTCACATGAGAACTAAGAATCTAAAAGACCACATACATATATTTTAACTATGTGATTCTCTCATGGGTAACCACGGGAAATCACATGATGACTCATACATTCATACCCTGAAGGGGTTCATTGCATGTGTCTAGCCAAAAAGATGTTATGCATGTAAAGTATAATGATAAAAAAAGAAAGAATGGAATATGACCCTTCAATCACTTCGATAAGGGAAGTGAGAAATGGTGATCCACAAAAACTCAAGGACCTTTATGAGGAAGGCAAGGGTGAGATGGAGGACCCTCCAACTTAAGGGTAACCAATATCAACTTAGTCTAATTTGGTTAGTACTACGTGACAACAGTCACGGAATGAGCTCATATCCAAAAGCAGTCTATTTTAAAGGAAAGTAAAGAATGTTAAGTACATGCTAAAAATGAAAGTAAAGTCAAAGTATAACCATGGTTAAGTCTATGACATTGCATATCATTGCATGTATTTATATTGTCTGTATGCATTATGAATGTTTATTCTATGCTTTCATATGTATGTTTAGTTATGATGATATAGTTATGATGTTAAGTTTAAAAGCAACCCGCTTCGGGGCTTAAGTTTTCGAAATTATTAAAATTGAACCTATACATGACAACTGATTTCATAATTAAACCCGAAGTAGCTGGGATAATGATGATGACACAGTGTTTGTCTAGTCGCAAACCTACTGAGAAATTTAGTATTTCTCACTCCTACATTTCTATGTCATCTTCAGAGGATGTCAGCATCGTGCACGGTGGTGATTTTCATTGAGTTCCCGGTGATGCATTGGCACTTCGACCTGGTGCTGAATGCATCTGTGCTGACTGCTCAGGTAGCGATGTGGGTCTACATATTCCATAGCCGCCAATTCCGTGGACCTGTGATGAGTCCATTTTTTCGCCCTCACGAGCCGTTCGAGGACATTACCATAGATGACGTTTGTCTGCCTTTTCATCCTCCAGCTACCCGATAGATAAGGATTCCGACTTTGACACTCGGTTGACGCCGACTGCTTCAATAGAGATGGATCCTTCTAAGTCATCATCCCTGACTTATTCCGTGGGATCCTACCATTCAGAGCCGTCTCAGCCTTCGGTGATTTGCCTATCTTCCGATTCTTCTGCTTTGTCTGTTGGCCCAGTTCCACCCCTTGTTCATGGTCGTGGGTTCATTCATATTCGTGCTGTGCCTTGTGGGTGTGGTTGTGCTTGAGGAGGAGGAGGTGGTGATGTTGCTCTCGGTGGATTCAAGAACGGTTTCCTCTCGCTAGATAAGTGATGTGGTGTTTGCATGCGAAGCTGAGGATGAGGATAGTCCTTTTTGGTTGTAGCTAGGGTTATCATTTTCTTTTGGCATGTATGGTTAGACAGGATTTCCTATGTATTTTCCTTATGATGTATTTGTTAGGTTTCTTTTGTAGGGGTGACAGTAAATATCGAACCCATCATTATCTCTATGTATGACTTTTGGTAACACTATTATTATATTAAATATGAATGGCTGTAGAATGAATGTTATATTTATCTAAGTTATTGTTACTCTTGTTACTTCCTTATTTTATTTGTACGGTATGTATGAGATAGCGTTGTTTATGTTATGCATTCACGATGCGTTCATGGCTCTTGGTTTTCAAAACAGTTTATTCGCTATTGTTAAAAAAATATTTACCCGTATTTTAATATAAAAGTATTTCAAATGGTAATGTTAGTGCTATGAGCAAAAGTAATAATTAGTAATTCCATAATATGACTTAAGCATAGTATGAGACTATTAGGATGTTACACTTTGGTATCAGAGCAGTTATTCCTTAAAGAGCCTGGGGATGGACTGACTATGCTTCTAAGCATATGTGTTAGTTAAGTTATGCTTTGAGTCTCGTCTGTATGATGGAATGTAGGGATTAGACATGCATGACTGCCTGTGGACCTTGGACTCAGGGCGAGTGAAGTTTGTTTGATGGTTAGTTTATCTTATGGCATGGAAACTGAAGTTAAAGACTTGAATTACGTTGTATGTACTTTGTGTAATACCCTAATAAACCCATACTACGCTTAAGTCGTATTACGGCGTTTTATTAGTTATTACTTATGCTTGTAGAAAACTAAACTTCATTTATAAGTTAAGTTATGCGGAAAATACAGTAAATTTTTTTTTTGAAATACATCATCGCTTTGCAGCATTTTGAAAAGTAAAGTCTGGAGCGAGAAGATAGTTAAAAAAGAGCGTGTCGCATTCATATAAGTCGTAAAATAAAGGAGCAATGGATAGGTAGAAATGTAATACATTCATCTTACTAGAACAACCATACATATATAAAGTCTTATAATATTCAACAATACATAAAAAGGAGACTCATGGTCATGCCATGGCCCCAAAACATCAAACATAAACAAATATGACAAGGTTCGCCACAAAATGAAATACATAAGATAAGGAGCAATATTAAAATAGCCCATGTAGACATGTCTAGCTTCCTTGCCCCTTTTGCGGTGCTCGATCGGATGAAAATTAGGTCCTCGAGTACTTGGTTCCCCTCGCTCCTCGGCCTCGGGGAACGTGAGGAGTACGGATGATGCGAGGGTGCCTGCTGATCACCTCTATGCAACTAACACAACAACCTGGAGTATAGCTGGCTACCAACGAATGCTCCTCGGAGGGATCCTCCTCAGACGTGGCGGGGTGATACTCAGGGGCCGGCGGCGAAGCGGCTGTGGTCCTCAGAGTGGCCGTAGAGCTCACATCGACCACGAGAATCACCGGCTCTGACACGAGCTTGGCTACTGGCAGGCCCGGAGACATCGGCTCCATCTCGATGTCCGGCAAGGGCTCGGGAGGAAAATCCCAAGGACCCAATGGCTGTCCAAGGTGTGCAAAGGAAATGTCAACTGGGGCTGGCGGGATGTTGGGCTCCTCTTCTTTATGTATACGACCAAGATGAAAGTAGATATGGACTACCGTGGTGGTCGTCGCCATGATAGTTTGGACATCCGCGTCGTAGGCCCACTCATGGTGGGGAGGATCCATGCTCCACTCCACGGGATATGCCATCGGTATCTGGTGACGAGATAGAAAAATAACTGGAGTGAGAAATAAAATTTCTCAGTAGGACTCGAACCTGACACGATAGTACCATTGTCATCGTCCCAACCACTTCGGTTTTTATTAAGGAAAATAGTGAGCATGCATGAGGTCCAATTCTTGGATTTCCGAAAATATGAATATCCGAAGCGGATTCAATTTTAACGTACCCTCTAATCATTTATATCATAACATACATGGGCACAAGTATAATTATATGAAATATGCATGGCTATGCTATAAACTTCTCTTAACTTTTTCCCTTCAAGGGTTTGGACTGAAATCCCTTTTCTTTTCTTAACTTGACTTTATCTTAAGTCTTTTCTTTTCACCCACTAAACATAAGGGGTAATGAGCTCATACCGTGGCTGTCACCACAATAGAATTTCGGTACTTACACTAGCTGGGTCATGCCATGCCTCATGTAAGCCCTATCCCCTATACTCACACTAGCTGGGTCATGCCATGCCTTATGTGAGTTGTGGGTGAGAGGAGCTTAAATTAGGTCACCTTCCCTTTTGAAGGATCATACACTTAATTAAATTTCTTCTTGTTAAAGCTTATGATGCAAAATATTTCTAAGTCCATAATTTTCGCAGAATTTCGGCAACATAACGGCTTGACCAAAGCTTCCCAAAATTTTGCCAAACAGAGAAATCCAATATCACATATCATTAAGCATCATATCATCAACATATCATATTCATATCATCATCATCACTCATCATCATCATAGCATCATGCTTGCACATAAATATAGACATATTCTTAAGCAAAATTTTATGAGCTTAGCTTAATAAATTTGGTGTAAGCTTTTAATTGAGATTGTCTCTAGTGTAAAATCTTTTATCAGGCGTAGGGCAAATTTCATCCATTATCCTCCTTGAAACTTTTAAGTTGAGTTATGAGGGTCTTTCCAATGCTTAGACTAAAGGTCTTAGTGTCTTAAAGCTTATTTCTCATTATTCTTTAACTCTCACCATAACCAGTTTTTATTTTTACAGTGGGGCAGTAACTTCAAAAATTCACCATAATTTCATCTTTTACTCTTTTGCTTTGAATTTTTGTGTGAATATACTTCTTTGAGTCTATTTTTAAACAAAATAAGCCCCACTGAAAAATTCATTTTGTAGCTTGAGTTAGACACATTTTATTCTTCAGACTTGAAAGTTCAACTCAGGTCAGTGGCTTCTCAACTCCACTGAGAGTTCCTCATATGGAATCTAACAAAACTGTTTTATGAGGGTATTCCTCTATGTCCTAGCTTCCTAACAAACTTGGTCCCACTCAAAAGTAATTTTTGTAGCTTCGGTTATAAGGTTTTTAGTGCAGACTGCTCAAATAGAAGTCCATCCAGGAATAGCCAACTTTGAAAAATGATATATCCCTCATTTTAAATCCAAATTTCATGTATTTTATATGTTTGGAAAGGTATTTGAGTCTACTTTCACAAAAAATTAGTTTCATTACATTTTGAGTTTTGTAGAACGAGTTATACAGTATGCATTACAGACTACTAGAATTCCAGCTTGACTAGTTTTCATGTTTTACATATCAAACTTGTGGAGATGTTGCTATACCATTTCAAATCACCATTTTTATGTTTTATCTCACCATCATATTCAAGCTTTTAGTCACCAAATCAGTATTTTAAGACAAATAAAGCAAGATACATAAAAACCATCATGCCACATAATCTCAGTTCAAGACAACATTTTTAACAAAACAAGAAAAACTCATAGAGCAAGATATGGTCATGAGACCTTGAAGCAAGTCCTAAAACCACCTAGCTATAACGAGCTTAAGAGTTCTACAGCTTGAAAAATACATGAAAAAGAAAGGTTAGAGTCACTACCAACGAGAGCTTCTTGAAGGATTTTGAAGGTGGAGAAGGTTGGAAAGAGCCTTCTTACTTAAAAGCTTGAAAATGGGGCTTGTGTATGGGTGATCTTGTTTCTCCAAGGACCAAAAATAGTGGTCCTTGAAGGGATTGTGAGGGTGGTGATGGAAATGAGGTGAGAACTAGTAGGGAGATTGGAAGAAGAACAAGGAGGATTGGAAGAACAAGAGAGTAGGAATGGGACTTAGAGAGAGGAGAGAGCTTTGTGTCTTGAGAGAGGAAATGAAAAATGAAGTGAGGGGGAGAGAGAGTGGGCTAATGGCGCAAATGATGGGGAGAGAGTGATGTGATTTTGCTTCTTACAACAAGCAAGAGAATTGGGAAAACCTTTGGGCAAAAGAGGGAGTTATTTTTTCTTTGAGTCTTGGCACTTAGGTAAGGACCATGTAGTATTTTTCAAGTGGTTAAAAGCATGACCTCTTCTAGGATTGGCATTGGATAAATATGATCACTCCAAGTGTCACAATCTTGATGGAGGAGAGTACATTTTTTGTCTTGACTCAAGAAATCTACTAACATGGACTCTTGATCTAATGGTGTATGATGAGAAGGCAAATGGATGGTTGGATATGGCTCTTGCCTTGACCAAACTTTCAAACAATAATTAAAGGGAAGTTTCTAAAATTTTACAATTGTTACAATTATCTAAATGCTAATTAATTCAATTGGTTTAATTACGCTTTAACACATTTTCAATGAAAAGGATTTTCCTTATTAATTATGTAAAGAAGATGTGAGGGTTAATTTTCATGTGATTAAGATGTGATGCTTGTCATGCTCTTAGTTAATAAGGTTAGATCACCTTAATTTTATGTTTTAAATCATGAATTAATAAGGATTGGGTAATTAGGCTTTTAATTGTAACTTTTAACGCATTATGTTTCAATTATTGTCTTGCCTTTAATTTACTAAGCCCTTGCTCTCGAGATTAGCCGATTAGTTCTTAATTAATTGCTAACCCCTCTAATTAGCTGGAGACACCGATCTAATTAGCTTAGATGAAAATGGGGATGTTACATTTCTCCCCTTCTTGAAAAGAATTTTGCCCTCAAAATTCGTTACCTGAAAACAGGTAGGGATAATCTCTTTGCATCTCTACCTCGAGCTCCCACGTGTGCTCCTCCAAGCTTCCTCTTCCCCATGCCACTTTTACCAAGGGCATAGACTTGTTCCTCAACTGCTTGACCTTCCTATCTATGATTCTCATAGGTGGTAGGTCGAAGGTTAGGTCTTCCCTTAACTGTACACTTTCCGGCTCAAGAAGATGATTGGGGTCGGAGTTGTACTTTCTCAATTGGGAAACATGGAAAACATTGTGAAGGTTTGACAAATGGGGTGGTAATGCTATTTGGTGGGCAATTGCTTCTATTCATTTCAAGATTTGAAAAAGGCTAAGAAAACGAGGACTCAACTTTTTTACTCTAAGGGCTCTACCAATACCTGTTGTAGGAGTAATTTTCAAGAATACATGTTCTCCCTCTTGGAACTCGATTAGCTTTGTCCTCTTATCCGCATAGCTCTTCTAACGGCTCTATGTAGTGAGAATCCTTTCCCTTATCTTCTTAATTTGTTCAGTGGTTTGTCTGACCAAATCAGGTCCTAAGAGGCTTTACTCACCCGGTTCATACCAACAAAGCAGAGATTTACACTTTCTACCATACAAGGCTTCATAAGGCGCTATCCCAATGCTAGCATGGAAACTATTGTTGTAGGCTAACTCGACGAGGGGTAGGTGTTTGTCCCAACTTCTGGGTCAGTCCATGACACATGTTCTCAACATATCCTCTAGGGTTTGTATGGTTCTTTCCAATTGTCCATCAGTCTGGGGGTGGTAGGCTATACTTAAACATAGACTCATCCCGAATGCCTTTTGCAAGGCTTCCCAGAACCTAGAGGTAAACCTTGGGTCTCTATCAAACACAATGGTTGCAGGTACACCATGCAGTCGTACAATCTCTTGGATGTACAGCTGGGCTAGCTTATCCAAATGATAATTCGCTCTTATAGGTAAGAAGTGGGCAGACTTTGTCAATCTATCCACAACAACCCATATGGCATCAAATCCAGCTTGTGTTCGGGGTAAACCCATCACGAAATTCATAGAGATTCCATCCCATTTCCATTCAGGGATCTCCAATGGCTGCAGCATGCCTGAGGGCTTTTGGTGCTCAATCTTCACCTTTTGACAAACTAAGCACTTATTCACCACATCTGTTACATCTCGTTTCATGCCCAGCCACCAAAACATCCTTTTGAGGTCTTGGTACATCTTCGTCATGCCAGGATGCATGGTGAAATGACCTTTGTGAGCTTCTTCTACAATCATCCTTCTCAGGTCATCCTTAGCAGGTACATATATCCTCCCTTGGTACCTCCACATGCCATCAACACCTTGAGTAAATCCTTTCAACTTTCCCTTTTTCACCTGGGCTACTATCCTTAAGAACTCTTCATCCTCTTCCTGAGCCTGCATAATTTGTCCTTTGAACTCACTCGTTACGTTGATCAGATTCAACCTTATGCTATGAGGGGTCAAGGCAACTCCGAGGTTCGGTCTCTAAAACTCTTAATCAACTCCGCTTCCTTGACCATCATCCACTACACATGTAATGACTTGCGGCTCAGTGCATCTGCCACCACATTGGCCTTACCAGGGTGGTAGTTCAAACCGAAATCATAATCCTTCAAGAATTCCATCCACCTCCTCTGCCTCATATTAAGTTCCTTCTGATCAAACAAGTACTTCAAACTCTTGTGATCCGAGAATACCTTAAACCTAACTCCATATAAATGGTACCTCCATATCTTCAAAGCAAACACCATGGCCGCTAACTCCAAATCATGGGTTAGGTAATTAACTTCATGAGGTTTCAGTTGCCTAGAGGCATAAGCTACCACATTATGATCTTGCATCAGAACATAACCTAAACCTCTACCAGAGGCATCATAGTAAACCTCAAAGGCTCCCTTAGGGTCAAGTAGAACTAGTACAGGTGTAGAAGTCAACTTCGCCTTCAACTCTTGAAAACTTTTCTCACACTCTGTAGTCCAAACAAAAACGGCATTCTTCCTAGTGAGTTTAGTCAAGGGTAGGGATATCTGAGAAAATCCCTTTATAAACCCCCGGTAGTATTCGGCTAGGCCAAGAAAGGTCCAAATCTCCGTCACCATCGTAGGTCTCTCCTAGTTCATCACGGCTTCCACTTTGCTTAGGTCCACGGATATCCCTCCCTTAGACACGACGTGACCCAAGAACTTCACTTCATCCAGCCAAAACTCACACTTCGAAAACTTCGCATAAAGCTTCTTATCCTTTAAGATTTCCAACACAATCCTAAGATGCTCTTCGTGTTCCTCCTTCGTCTTTGAATAGATGAGGACATCATCTATAAAGACCACCACAAACTTATCCAGATACGGCCTAAAGATCCTATTCATATAATCCATAAACACAGCCGGGGCATTGGTCAATCCAAACGACATTACTCTAAACTCATAATGCCTATACCTAGTCCTAAAGGCCATCTTGGGAATATCTTCCTCCTTCACTCTAATCTGATGGTATCCCGACCTCAGATCTACCTTTGAAAACACCTCTGCTTGTTTGAGTTGATCCATCAGGTCATCTATCCTTGGTAAAGGATACTTGTTCTTCACTATGACTTTGTTCAACTGCCGATAATCTACGCACAGCCTCATGCTTCCATCCTTCTTCTTAACAAACAGCACCGGGGCTCCCCAAGGTAAGGCACTTGGTCTCACAAACTTCTTTTCTAGCAACTCCTCTAGTTGGGTTTTTAGCTCCTCCAACTGCAAAGGGGACATTCGGTAGGGTGCAATCGATATTGGTCTAGTTCCTGGCACCAATTCTATGGAAAACTCTATTTTTCTCTCATGGGGAAACTCAGGGATATCCTCAGGAAAGACTTTAGGATATTCATTCGCCATAGGAATCTTGTCAAGAGCTTGCTTTAGTTCAGCCTCACTAGCGGATAGGAGAACATATTCTTGATTCTCAGTCTTACAACAGTATAACACAATGGGTTTCAAACTTAAACTAACAGGTTTAGAAGGTGTAGAAAGGAATACGATCGACTTGGTAGCACAATCTAAGATAACATGGTCGGCTGAGAGCCAATCCATGCCTAAGATTAGATCTAAACCAGATAAAGGAAGGTAGATTAAATTAGACTCGTAAGTTCTACCATCAATGTGAATTTCACATTTCAAACAACATAGACAAGTTCTAACTGGTTTCCCAGTAGGAGTAGAAATAAGCAACATATAAGGCATTTCAGAAACAGACAGTCCCAATCTACTTACGCAATCATGGGAAATAAAAGAATGCGTAGCACCAGAGTCATACAGTACAATTAAGATGTTACCGTTCACTTCGCACATACCTCGAATGAGATCATCAAACTCCGTGGTCTCCTCAGCGTTCATGGTGAAAACCCTTCCTTGGCATTGCGGTTTAGGGGCAGGCATGTCCTTGGTGTAGTTCTTGGCGAAATGCCCGGGTTGTCTACATTTGAAGCAAACATTTTGTTCGGCATAGCAAACCCCTTTGTGTTGCTTCCCACACTTAGGGCAGACAGAATTTGTTGCAGGCTTCGGGGGCTGGTTGGCAAGTCTTGGAGGATTGGCGGAGGGCCTTTGTGATTGTTTGCCCTTAGAACCTTCACCATGGTAGGGCTTCTTTTGTGGGGGCTGCTTCGAGTGTTGCCCTTGAGATGCCTGCCTTCTCTTATGGGCCTCCGACCTCTGGATTGCCAATTTACGATTGTATTCCTCCACTACGCGACTCTTGTTGACAAGGGCCGCATAGTTCCGAATCTCCAGCTGGGCCACGGATGCTAGGATGTCAGCCCTCAAACCTTCTTCATATTTCATGCACTTCTAGTGCTCATCGGGGTTCCGCTGATATAGTGTAGAGAACTTACACAGCTCCACAAACTTTGCCGTGTACTCAGCAATGCTCATACCTCCTTGGTAGAGCCTCAGGAACTCCATCTCCTTCGCGTTCCTTACAAATATCGAGAAGTACTTCTCATAGAAAGCCGCCTTGAAGATATCCCAAGTGATTTCTCTTTGATCACTCTCCATCAAGCTCTTTGCTCCCTTCTACTAGAATTCAGCATCCGCCTTCAGCATATAAGTAGCAAAGGCTACCTTCTGGGTTTCCGAGCAAGTCAGTACAGAATAGATCTTTTCAATCTCCTTAATCCATTCATCAACTTCTTCAGGGTTGAAAGCCCCTTTGAAACTGGACGGGTTTGCCTTGCGAAACTTCGAGAACTTCTGATACTCGGTACTTGCTCCATTTCCGTCGACGGATTCTTCAGACCTTTGATTTAGCTGATCTATCATGTGTTCGGCTGCCATAGCGTGAGCTTACATGGCATTCACCATTTGCTAAAAAGTCCTCAAGAAATCGGCGATATTCATGCTGTTGCTAGGCTCATTGGCGGCACATCTGCGAGTTGCCTTTAGTTCTGAACACACCGAAACAAAAATACCGAGTTGATCAGGCCCAATATCAAGCATAAGCATGGCGGCAACTAAAGGCAATCTCATACGACGGTCATGCATTCTAAGTCCTACATCCCATCATACAGACAGGATCCACAACATGACTTAACATAGCGCACGTAAAGTTATGTTTGGAAGCATAGCCAGTCCAACCTTAGGCTTTAACAAGATGAACTGCTTTGATACCATAATGTAACACCCTAATAAACCCATACTACGCTTAAGTCGTATTACGGCATTTTATTAGATGTTACTTATGCTCGTAAAAAACTAAACTTCATTTATAAGTTAAGTTACGAGGAAAATACGGTGAATTTTTTTTTGAAATACGTCGTCGCTTTGCAGTGTTTAGGAAAGTAAAGCCTGGAGCGAAAAGATAGCTATAAACGAGCGTGTCGCATACATACAAGTTGCAAAATAAAGGAGCAACGGATAGGTAGAAATGTAATACATTCATCTTACTAGAACAACCATACATATATAAAGTCTCATAATATTCAACAATACATAAAAAGGAGACTCATGGTCATGCCATGGCCCCAAATATCAAACATAAACAAATATGACAAGGTTCGCCACAAAATGAAATACATAAGATAAGGAGCAATATTAAAATAGCCCATGTAGACACGTCTGGCTTCCTCGCCCCTTCTGCGGCGCTTGATCGGATGAAAATCAGGTTCCTGAGTGCCTGGTTCCCCTCGCTCCTCGGCCTCGGGGAACGTGAAGAGTACGGATGATGCGAGGGTGCCTGCTGATCACCTCTATGCAACGAACACGATGACCCAGAGTATAGCTGGCTACCGACAAATGCTCCTTGGAGGGATCCTCCTCAGACATGGCTGGGTGATACTCAGGGGGCGGTGGTGAAGCGGCTGCGGTCCTCGAAGTGGTCTTAGAGCTCACATCGACCACGGGAATCATCGGCTGTGGCATGGGCTCGACTACTGGCAGGCCCGGAGACATCAGCTCCATCTCGATGTCTGGCAAGGGCTCGGGAGGAAAATCCCAAGGACCCAACGGCTGTCCAAGGTGCGCAGAAGAAATGTCAACTGGGGCTGGCGGGATGTCAGGCTCCTCTCCCTCATGTATACGACCAAGATGAAAGTAGGAATGGACTACCATGGTGGTTATCGCCATGATAGTTTGGGCATCCGCGTTGTAGGCCCACTCATGGTGGGGAGGATCCATGCTCCACTCCACGGGGTATACCATCGGTATCTGGTGACGAGACAGAAAAATAACTGGAGTAAGAAATAAGATTTCTCAGTAGGACTCGAACCTAACACGATAGTGCCATTGTCATCGTCCCAGCCACTACATTTTTTATTAAGGAAAATAGTGAGCATGCATAAGGTCCAATTCTTGGATTTCCGAAAATATGAATATCAGAAGCGGATTCAATTTTAACGTACCCTCTAATCATTTATATCATAACATGCATGGGTACAAGTATAATTATATGAAACATGCATGGCTATGCTATAAGCTTCTCTTAACTTTTTCCCTTCAAGGGTTTGGACCGAAATCCCTTTTCTTTTCTTAACTTAACTTTATCTCAGGTTTTTTCTTTTCACCCACTAAACATAAGTGGTAATGAGCTCATACCGTGGCCGTCGCCACCATAGAATTTCGGTACTTACACTAGCTAGGTCATGCCATGCCTCATGTAAGCCCTATCTCCTATACTCACACTAGCTCGGTCATGCCATGCCTCATGTGAGTCGTGGGTGAGGGGAGCTTAAATTAGGTCACCTTCCCTTTTGAAGGAGCACACACTTAATTAAATTTCTTCTTATTAAAGCTTATAATGCAAAATATTTTTAAGTCCATAATTTTTGCAGAATTTCGGAAGCATAACGGCTAGACCGAAGCTTCCCAAAATTTTGCCAAATAGAGAAATCCAATATCACATATCATTAAGCATCATATCATCAACATATCATATTCATATCATCATCATCACTGATCATCATCATAGCATCATGCTTGCACATAAACATAGGTATATTCTCAAGCAAAATTTTATGATCTTAGCTTAATAAATTTGGTGCAAGCTTTTAATTGAGATTGTCTCCAGTGTAAACTCTTTTATTAGGCGTAGGGCCAATTTCATCCATTATCCTCTTTGAAACTTTTAAGTTGAGTTATGAGGGTCTTTCTAATGCTTAGAGTAAAGGTCTTAGTGTCTTAAAGCTTATTTTTCATTATTCTTTAACTCTCACTATAACTAGTTTTTACTTTTACAGTGGGGCAGTAACTTAAAAAATTCACCATAATTTCATCTTTTACTATTTTGCTTCAAATTTTTGTGTGAATATACTTCTCTGAGTCTATTTTTAAACAAAATAAGCCCCACTCAAAAATTCATTTTGTAGCTTGAGTTATGCACATTTTATTCTGACTGTTCAGACTTGAAAGTTCAACTTGGGTCAGTGGCTTATCAACTCCACTGGGAGTTCCTCACATGGAATCTGAAAAAACTGTTTTATGGGGCTATTCCTATATGTCTTAGGTTTCTAACAAACTTGGTCCCACTCAAAAATAATTTTTGTAGCTTTGGTTATAAGGTTTTTAGTGCAGACTGCCCAAATAGAAGTGCATCCGAGAACAGCCAACTTTGAAAAATCATATCTCCCTCATTTTAAATCCAAATTTCACGTATTTTATATGTTTGGAAAGCTCTTTGAGTCTAATTTCACAGAAAATTAGTTTCATTACATTTTGAGATTTGTAGAACGAGTTATACAGTACGCATTATAGATTTCTAGAATTCTAGCTTAACTAGTTTTCATGTTTTACATATCAAACTTGTGGTGATGTTGCTATACCATTTCAAATCACCATTTTTATGTTTTATCTCACCATCATATTCAAGATTTTAGTCACCAAATCAGTATTTAAAGACAAATAAAGCAAGATACATAAAAACCATCATGCCACATAATCTCATTTCAAGACAACATTTTTAACAAGACAAGAAAAACTCATAGAGCAAGATATGGTCATGAGACCTTGAAGCAAGTCCTAAAACTACCTAGCTATGAAGAGCTTAGGAGTTCTACAGCTTGAAAAATACATGAAAAAGAAAGGTTAGAGTCACTACCAAAGAAAGCTTCTTGAAGGTGGAGAAGGTTGGAGAGAGCCTTCCTACTTGAAAGCTTGAAAATGGGGCTTGTGTATGGGTGATCTTGTTTTTCCAAAGACCAAAAATGGTGGTCCTTGAAGGGATTGTGAGGGTGGTGATAGAAATGAGGTGAGAAGTAGAAGGGAGATTGGAAGAAGAACAAGGAGGATTGGAAGAACAAGAGAGTAGGAATGGGACTTAGAGAGAGGAGAGAGCTTTGTGTCTTGAGAGAGGAAATGAAAAATGAAGTGAGGGGGAGAGAGAGTGGGTTGATGGCGCAAATGAGGGGGAGAGAGTGATGTGATTTTGCTTCTTACAACAAGCAAGAGAGTGGGGAAAACCTTTGGGCAAAAGAGGGAGTTGTGTTTTCTTTGAGTCTTGGCACTTAGGCAAGGACCATGTAATATTTTTCAAATGGTTAAAAGCATGACCTCTCTTAAGATTGGCATTGGATGAATTTGATCACTCCAAGTGTCACAATCTTGATGGAGGAGAGTACATTTTTTGTCTTGACTCAAGAAATCTACTAACATGGACTCTTGATCTAATAGTGTATGATGAGAAGGCAAATAGATGGTTGGATATGGCTCTTGCCTTGACCAAACTTTCAAACAATAATTAAAGGGAAGTTTCTAAAATTTTACAATTGTTACAATTATCTAAATGCTAATTAATTCAATTGGTTTAATTACGCTTTAACACATTTTCAATGAAAAGGATTTTCCTTATTAATTATGTAAAAAAGATGTGAGGGTTAATTTTCATGTGATTAAGATGTGATGCTTGTCATGCTCTTAGTTAATAAGGTTATATCACCTTGATTTTATGTTCTAAATCATGAATTAATAAGGATTGGGCAATTAGGCTTTTATTGTAACTTTTAACGCATTATGTTTCAATTGTTGTCTTGCCTTTAATTTACTAAGTCCTTGCTCTCGAGATTAGCCGATTAGTTCTTAATTAATCGCTAACCCCTCTAATTAGCCGGAGACACCGAGCTAATAAGCTTAGATGAAATTGGGGATGTTACACTTTGAGTATGTTTGTTTGATGGTCAAACTTTGAGTACAAGGACTTGGTGATTGTTATGGATTGCCTCGGGCCAGGCCTTGTAGCGGATAATGACTTTGTGTTCGTTAAGTGATGCCTCAAGCCTCACTATGCCAGTGGATAAGGACTTGGCAATCATTGATTTGACTAGAGGATGCCTTAGAAAAGAGAGCTCTCACAGATCATGACATTTGATGAAGACCTTGCAAACAGTCAGCCATCAGATTAAACCAGCAAAGCAGCACAGAATAAGAATAGTAACTTAAATTATGATTATTTATTGCCTATGCAATTATCTAGTACTTTACTATAATTTCTTTTGCATTGAACACGGTGCACATGCATACACTATGTTGATATTGATACTAAATTTATGAAATAACTGGGAATAATAATTTATAGTTCATGCTTGCCTCTTACTGTTTATTACCTTTAAGTGGCGTATTTTCCTGCTAAATGTTTTATGAGTTATATGCATAGTACATTGCATCTTCTTGCACTCCTGCTTTGTTCTTAGGACTTTTGGGCAGTTGTGGGACTCCCCTGGGAACATCACCCCTTACTGACAGACTTTTCTTACCCTGTTTTCTTAGTATTTCCAGATAGTAGGATTCACCGTGATGGTAGAGATAGAAGTTGAACAAGACCATGTTCTTAGGAGGAATTAGATTATGTAGCCGAGTTATACTCTGTAAAGCACTAGCTTCACGAGAAATTATGGGCATTATCCTTTGACTTGTAACTTAGGTGTCCCCATTATAATTTTAGAAATGTATCTAAATAATACATATTTATAGTGGTCATTTGTTTAAAGCTTAGGCTACTTGTGGGATGTAATATAATGCAGCTTGTAACATCCTCATATAACATAATAGGAAATAATAAAAATAAATTTTTATTATTCACAATCTTGCCCCTGAACTTTTTAGAAAATGACATTCAGGTCCTTAGATCAATAGAATTAGCAGAATAAGGTTTTAAACGAAGCAGAATCACGTAGCAAAAATGTAGAAACCTAAACCTCGGCTGATTGAGCCACAGAGGTATCCATATGTGAAATGACATAGGATGCCCCTAGACTTACCCATAATTACAAAAATGCCGTTAGCCATGAAAAACAGAAACAAAAATTTGCAACATGTTTAGTGTGCACTGTTAATCGATTTACTTGATTTTATTGAGTTTGTAGGGTTAACTAAAAAGTTAATTAGAGGTTAACTAGGAGTTTATTAGAAGTTAAATTAGAGAAATTAGGATTAAGATAGAAACTTATAAAACCTCACAAAATTCTTCAAAACCATTTTACTGATTTAAAGGAAATCGGTAGAATTTCGGTATTTTAAATTGTCGAAACCAAACCAATAGAATTACATGCCCTAAACCCTATGACTTAAGGCTGAATACTCAGCCATTCAACCTCAAAAAAGTGGCGCAAGAAAGGCCACAAGAAAGGGGAGTGATGGCTGAAATATAACCACAAAAATCCTAGCCAATCACAACTCACACTTCCAACTACCTCTTTGTATTTGAACCAGATTTTTCCTTCTTTCTCCACCCAATTTCCCTCTTCCAGCAGCCTTCCTATCCTCTTTTCTTCATCCTCTTCATCTCCTTCTTCCACTTTCAGCCTCCCTCAAGCTTCTTGCATCCATATCCTTCACTAGAACTCAAGACTAGCTAGTTGTTGCTTCAAAATAAAGGTAGGATTCCAATTCTTGTCTTGATTTTTTGATTTGGGTGGCTGGTGGTGGTTTATTTTCTCAATTTTTGATGTATTGATTGAATGATTATGATGATATATGGCTGGTTTATTGGCTGTTTGTGAGGTTAATTTCGAATTGGAAGCAAGAAAGGATGAAATTAGGAAGAGCTGAGGGGCTGGAGAACCAAAAACCTTATGGCGTCCATACTGGTGGAGTGTATGGCTCCACCTCCCACTATTTAAATTTGATGAAACCATTTTTAGATGAAACTAGACATCTAGGGCTTTCCATACATATATCATATAAGGCCATTGGATTAGTATTAAGTGAAATATGAATTTTGGAAGTTTGACCTAGGTTTTTGATTTTGATTCTGAGTAGACTGGGTTGTTCAGGGTAAATCTTGGCCTATACTACTTGAAATTGAATGAAAGAAACTTTGTTAGAAAGCTTACACATATACAAATTTTCCATAAAAATTTCAAAGTTAGATAAGGTCCCGTTTGTTCCCAGTTATTCAAGAAAGTTGCCCTATGTCCAAACCGGGCCAAAATAGGTAGTTCAGGAAGGTCAGATTTCGGGGCTTATAACTTGAGCTCTACTAGGTCAAATGGAATGGTACTTCGCAAAATGAAAGATTGTCCTGTTAGCTTTAATATGAGACCAATTTCGTATGATTTGATCAGTTTTCAATTTTTAGTGGATTTTTACTTTTAAGTGTGCAATTTTGGCTAGCTGCTGGGCAGGCTGGGATAAAACCTAAATAAGTTAAGTTATACTTATCAAAATTAGATGGGACCAAAGAGGTTAGAAAATAGACACATAACACTTTGACATGTCCAAAATTTAGGTCCAGATGAGTTAAATAGGAAATTTGGCTTGATTTACAAAAACCGGGCAGAATTGATATAATGGGTAGAGTTGAAGAATATGAGCAGAATTTCCCAAGATTAAAGGGTTTGGCACCTTAGGGCATATATGAGTCCAATTAAAGTCTAAGTGTTGCAATTCCACGTTGGTGCTTGAAGAATTTATGCATTATATTTGATTTCTTACTATGACTGATTGTTTGTTGAAACTAGCACTATTCATGGGGAAACAGATCCGATCCGTTATGCTGCCGAATTTTTGATAGAATTGAAAGGAAGTTATGAGCCTTTATATGTTACGAATATGTATGTGGAAATCATGTATGCAAGGATATGAATATATTAAATGTGAATCCCTTCACCTGGAGGCAATTGCACTTTGAATCCCTCCCCGTGAAGGCAGTTAAAAGATATATTGAAAGCCCCATATTCCTGAGGAATGTGACATGACGATCACGCTCTGATGGGGTATGACATGGCGATCATACTCTGGAATGTGCCATGATAATCCCACACCCTAAGGAATGTGACATGGCGATCACATTCTGATGGAGTATGACATGGCGATCATACTCTGGGACGTGGCAGGATGAATATATTCCTAAGGAGTGTGACATGGTGATCACACCCCAATGGAGTATGACATGGCGATCGTACTCTGGAATATGTGTGACAAGTAACCCTCGCCTACATGAGGCATGGCATGACCCAAATAGTGTGAGTATAGGGGGTAGGGCTTACGTGAGGTATGGCATGACCCAGCTAGTGTAAGTGCCAAGAGGTTATGGTGGCGACAAGTTAAAAGAAGTCTATAGCACAGCCATACATGTGTTATGTAACTGTAATTGTACCTATGCTCATTATAATATAATTGATCAGAGGATATGTGAAATTAAATCTGCATCGGATAATCATGTTTTCGAAAACCTAAGAAATTGAACCTTATGAATGCTCACCATTATTATATACTATGTTTTATTGGGGTTGAACCTGTTATATCTATTTACGTAGTGATGTTTATTCTAGATATGGAATATTGTCAATGTGACCCAAGTGCGTGAATAAAATGAACTCTGCTTTGGACAATATGTTTTCAAACCATAACATTAAACAGTTTGTATATCATATTCACCTTTTTCATAATAAGCCAAAGCAGTTGGAGATAATAATGACGACACAGCATATGATAATTAAATGAATCCTACTGAGAATTTAAAAATTCTCACTCTTTTTTCGTGTTATCTCCAGATAGTTCAGAAGTTTCTGAAGAGGGCCCTTCGAGGCGAAGGTGGCTGAAGGTTGCTGCCAGATAAGGTCCGATTAAGTGATAGTAACTACTCCTAGGTGAGGTATTATGACTTAAGCATAGTACTATACTTGGGAGGATGTTACACAGCTAGTTAATTTATGTTTAGAGTAGATAAATGCGTTTAATATATGATGGGTAAAATCATAGATAAAACCAACTAAATAAAGAAAAATATGTGCTCAAATTTTGGTTAAGGATTAGGGTGTTACATATTTTCATGTGATGAAGCCCCATGTGCTTGGTTTTGAAGTATAGAAGCAAAGTAACCAAAACTAGACCCAAAACTCAATCTTGGGCATATGGGGACAACAAGCTAAAACTCATGTTTTTTATAAGTTTTTTTTTTTTTTTTTAATTTATGATGAAGTTTAAGTGCATGGTCCATATAGATAAGTATTTGTTAGGAGGTAGGTCATCGGATTCTAGAAATTGGGTGCTTCAAACAAAACTGGGACTCCAAAGCTGTTCGTGGTTGTAATTGATGACTTGGATTCCACGGTGGAAAGAGGTGTACTTGCAAGAACTCTAACGCTCAAGTTAAAGAGTGCAATCAGTACAAGCTTTAAGGAATGTAAGCATATTTGGTTTTGAGATTGCTGCCTCTTATTTGTAGGTGAAGTTTGTAACATCTTACCAGACAAAATACTATGCTTAAGTCATAATATATTACCTGATAAGTTATTACGTGTGATTCTCTACTTAAAATTTCATTTTCGATTCAATGTTAATTAGCCATATAGAGTTAACTATTCATTTATTCCTTTCTATTGGCGGTAGAGTAAATAATGCATTAACATTGTAACAGAAAGAAATGTAGAATAGACAGAGCTACTAAACTACATCATTTACATATGTACATAGATGCCTATTTCCAAAGTTTTTCAAAAAAAATGAGGCCACTAAAACCAAAAAATTCCCCTTTCTCTATAAAACAAACCCCATGTGGTCCCTATGGGACATTTCATATGCTATCCCTATCCACTAAACCTCTACCTATGGCCTAGACTGCCAAAAGAGGGCCACTTTATACATCTCTTCTTGCTACACAATGTGAGCTCCTTAGATGGATTCTGAGGAAAGGAATCCATTGGCCATGCCGGCATTTGCCAGGGCATAGCCGCCTTTGGGTACAGAAGACGATGATGATGAATTCACAGCCTCAGAAGGGTCCTCCTCCTCAGAAAATGAGATGGAGAGAGCTTGCAGAGGTGATCCGCCGGTGGTGCTGGAGGGGCTACTGCTGCAGCTGCTATTGAAGGTGGGAAGGGATGTGCCATATAGAGTGAAATGGCAATATAAGGTGCAGAAAGGTCAAAAAGCTGGTGAGTCAGTGGGACGGCAACATCTCTATGGAAAAAGAAGTAGAAACGGAACTGATAGCTACCATATATATATATATAGAGAGAGAGAGAGAGAGAGAGAGAGAGTTTAAAAACGGGTCAAGGTGGATATGCAAGTCAGGGAACTCAATGTAGAGAATGTTGGTCACCGCATTCGCCATGATCTGAGAATGATGCGGAAACATACAGTAGGGTGAGAAATAAAAATTTCTCGGTAGGAATCCTAATTCTATACACCTCTGTTATCGCTGTCATTCCCGGTTATTTTGGGCTTTTCTTAATTTTAAATAGTACAACATAGTGGTAATATTCAACTTAAATTCATATCATAGAAAATATAACCCGAAACAAATTAAATTTTAAATTAGGGCAATGAAAATATAGCTAAACAAGTATGCCCATACAACTAAGACAATAATCATAAATAAATAGTAACATATCATGAGATATCAATAGCAAGCTTATAGCAACAATATCAATCATATGGGTGCCAAAATTAACAGAGATATCAATAGAGTTTTTTGCTTACTCTACTCTCTTTTGCTCGACTTTTGTAAAATTCACCATTGTTTCTATTCAACTCATTTAGACCCAAATTTTGGATACGTTATAGTTCTATGTGTCTAGTTTCCAACCCTTTTAGTTCCATCTCATTTTGACTTGTGTAACTCAAGTTATTTAAATTTTATCTCAGTCTGTCCCACTCTTGGCCACAATTGCACCCTTAAAAGTAGAAAATCACCAAAAATAAAACCTAGGTGAAATCATACAAAAATTTTACCAAAGTAAAGCTAACAAAACGAAATTTTTTTTTAAAGAAGTTTCATTTCATTTGCATAAGTATAACTTGAGATATAAGCCCTATAAGTTGACCCTTCTAGACTGCCCTATGCTAGTCCAGTTTGGACTTAAGGCAACTTCATCAATTTATTGAGAATAATTGGGAATTGAATATAACTCTAAAATTTTTATGGGATGTTCAACTACATGTTAGCTTTTAGAAAATGCTAGTTGCACTCAATTTAGAGTTTTGTAGGGTGAGTTACACCCTCCTCAACTCATGCTGCCCAGAAAAGACCCAGAATTTTAGGCTAAACTTCAAAAATTCATAACTCACTCAATATTAATCCAATAGCCTTATATTTTATATGGTTGGAAAGCCATAAGTGTCTAGTTTCAGAAAAAATAGATCCATCAAGTTTTGATGGCTGGATTTTGCTTCGTACAAGATGAACATAAGGACACTGTAGTGTTTTTCACCTAACAGCACTTGGCCTCATTCTATCTTCAAGTTCTTCCATTTCAACTTCAATCCAAATCATATCATACATACAAAATCAATCCTAATTCATCATCTCTACTCAAGATAACATCAGAATTATGAAAGAAAGAGGAGTTCCAATCAGTCCCAATCTAAAGAAAATAAGAAGATAAGTTGAATTCCTACCTCTCTGAGGTGAAATCTTGTTGGATTAGTGTCTTGGATTGAAGAAATTTTTGATGAAGCTTGAAGAGTTGATGGAGAAGGAGTGAAGATAAGTTGAGATAGAAGAAAAATGAGGGGAGATCTGCACCTGATGTAGCCAAAAATAATCAAGGGAGCTGGGAGGAATTAGTTGAAAACTTTTGAAGGAAGCTAGCTTTTGATTGGTGGATGTGTCTCACTCTTTCAACTTGACTTCGCTGCCCATATGAAGGGCTGAGATTGCGCCATTTGCAAGGGTAAGTTGGCTGAATCTTGGCTATTCATCCCAGGATTCTCATAGTATAATTTCTATTGATTCGGTTCCAGCAGTTTAAAATACCGAAATCTTACCGATTTCTTTTAAATCGGTATATCAGTTTTAGAAAAATCCTATAAGGTTTCCTATGTTTCTAATCTAATTCCGTCAAATTTAATCTTTCTAAATGTTACTTAATTGGCTTTGGGTAAATACTTAATCAAATTCTATTTAATCCCAATTATTTGATAAAAATCGAACAACTTGGTTAAAAATGATAAGATTTTTCAAACGTTACAAAGTTTGGCAATAACGATTGACTCAATGGACTTGCAAGATTCTAGTGTAACCATATCAGATTCCTTAATGGCTTTGTGTGTGTTGTGGAATCTAAGTTATGCATTAGAAATCCAAATTAAATGTGTAACATCCTCCAAACATATATGTCATGCTCGAGTCATGGGATTATATTTAGAGGTTGTTACGGGTGCTCTGGAAAACTATCAAACAAGAAAACATGATATATGACCCTTAGAATTTCATACTTCATTATTGAATAAAGACTTACAATCCCAAGTGTTCGATAGATATATAAGTAAAAATACAAGTTGGAAAAACTTAACTAATAGGATACACAGAACATGTCTTGTTCTGCATTTTTCAGCTTAGCAGCCCACCTTGACACTGGAGTTGTTGTCTAGGTATTGGGCTCAAGTCTATGTTTCTCGATCTATAGTAGTTTCAAAACTTTGCTGCAGACTTGAAGTCTAGTCTATGTATTGGAATGTTTACAAGGACAAACAAACAAGTAGTAAGAATATAAGATTCTCAGTAAGTACACTCATTCTACGAAGCACATAGGATGTCATCATACATATTCTAGCTGCTTTGGTTTACTATAAAAATGTGGACAAATAAACATATGCATAGGTTCAATTTTGAAAATTGAAAACATAGTTTAGCGGCTTGCTTTTAGCAATCACTTGGCACAACGTCTTGGCTCTATCTAGGAGTGGACAAGTAGGACATTTGCCTAGTGACATCATAGCTATAACACCCTCCCAACTATAGTATTATATTTAAGTCATAACATTTTATTAGGAGTTATTACCATCAATTATACAGACCTTGATGTATTTCTCACCTCAAGTTCTAAGAAAATACAACATTGTTTGCATTCTACAAATAGGTATATTACAATACGATTTCTCTTAAGTACATAATCAAGTCTATTAGAAATTTTAGCTAACAAAACAATCTGTTAGTGCTAGTACACAAGGATGTGCTCGCCAATGTGTCTTTAACAGATAGTTTAGCTATTGTTGAATTCTGTTGAATAGGATCCTCTCTAAGCTTTCCTAAGTTCTCTGAACACAACATGGGAAACACGTAGGCATGAGAATTTTTCATTCTCAGTAGGATTCCTATACCACTTAGCACATCCATGTCATCGTGGTCATTCCAGCTGCTTCGGTTTATTATGAAAAATGTGATCACGCTATATAGATTACAAATTTCACTTTGAAGAGTTCAAAAATATCCGTTTCAAAGTAGGTTAATTTTACTTAGACACTTATTAAGTAATAGAACAATTCCATGATAGAAATAAGAAGAATCTAACTTATGCACAATGTAAATGTACAGTAGGTAAATATGTAAGTGTACTTGTACTTTCTTTAATTTTCTTTAACTTTCTTAAATATTCACTGCCCTTGGGTAGACAGATCTAGGAGTGAGCTCAACTCATGACCATCGTCACGCAGTACTAACCTACAAAGGGATCCATGTGCCTCTAGGTTTTGAGGGATATCATTTTGGCCAACTGCCTCTAAACTAAAGAGATCTCATTATTTTGATATGACTATCTTCATGTGGAGGGAACCCAAAACTGCCCCCATGTGAAGGGATCTCATCTTATTTATTCACATGTATATATTCACATGCTTGAAGAATCTATAATTCATAATGCATGATTCATGTAATTTTGCCAGAAATTCAATAGCATAACGGTTGAAACATGAGATTTCCCAAAATACAGATAGTATCATCTCAGCTAGCCAATCACAGTAAATAAAAGCATCATATTTATATATCAATATTACATCAATACTACATTAATATAACAAGGAATTACCTCAAAAGTTTAGCTATTGGCTCTTTATGAATTATAGGGTTTCTAACCCCTAAAGTTGACAATTCACCTTAAATTCTCCAATTTTGCCCTATTCTTATAAATTGTACCGAAATTCCATTTTAACTTATTTTGATTTGAAAATTTAATATGTTTAGCCTTAGTAGTCTATTTTGAAACCTCTTTGGTCCCATTAAATTTTGATGAGTACATTTTGAGTTATTGAAATTTTACTTAAGATTATCCTGATGTTGGGCATGTTTGAGCACTTAGGTGTGAAATTCACCAAAATTCCAACTCTTACTCATTTTATCCAAAATTTATGTCTAAATGAAGCTCACTGAACATCTTTTATTTCCCATAAGTTTAATGTTGAATGAGTAAGTATAGCCCAAGTTATGGGCTCTCAATTCGGGCTAAAAGGAACTACCTTGTTTCCTACATATAGGATTTTAGGTCAAGTTTAAAGAATTACTAGGAGCAACCCAGAACTAACTTTGAAATTTTTATAGCTTGATATCCTATGTGTTAATTTCTGAGAAAATTGGTTGCACTCAATTTGAAGTTGTATAGGGTGAATTATGCCCTTCACAGCCCATAATGGTTAGAACAGGGGACAAGATTCAAGGGTCTACTTAAAAAATTCATAACTCTCTCATTACTAATCCAGTGCTCATGTAATTTATATGATTGGAAAGTTCTGAATGTATAATTTCATCTAAAAATAGTTTCATCAAATTTTGATGCCTACAGACAAAGTCGTACAGTTCTCTATATGGATGCATCCTAGGGTTTCAATTCCCAGTAGCTCTATTTGAGTTTCCTTTTGAGTTTTTGATCAATTTTCCAAGCCAAACTAAGAATTCTCATGTTCAATCAATTAAAACAAGTCATATAATCATCACATGACATTAGATTAAAGAGGAATTAAGAAAACCTAATCAACCACATGAACCTTAATAGCCACTAAAGTTCAAGAATCTTACCTCAAATCTCAAGTTTGAGCTAAAAGGAAGCAAGTTTGGGTAAAGATATGGAAGTGGGGTGAAGAAATAAGGATGAAGAGGTGAAGAAGAAGAAGAAAATGGGAGAAAGAGTGGGTTGTTGCAGGGAGGATGAAAATGAAAGGAGAAAAATAGGAAAAATTATGGGTGTTGTTTTATAAGTATTGAAAATGACTTGAAGGTTTTGATTGGTGCAACTCAATGGTTATTTGAATTTGGCTAGGCGGCCCAATTGGATGGCCTAGATGGCACCACCAAGGTGTGAGTTTGGCTGCATTTTAGCCGTCCAAATTAGGGTCTAACAGTGTAAATTTCTACTGGTCTAGTTCCTACATTATACAATACCAAAACCTTTATCGATTTCCTTTAAATTCTCAAAACATCACCCTTTGCCTCCTTAAATTTTCCACATAACAAAATAAATTCTTTTCATTTCTAAAGTTTATATTTCAATCCTAATTGCTTTTATTTTTCTAATGCAATGGAATAAATCAATTAACAATGTTAATCAGTCGCACCATTTCTTCAGGATGTTACAATAGCCTCACCTTAGAGTGGATTAGTAGGATGATCATTGATTTGACTAGGGGATGCCCTAGAAATGAGAGCTCTCACAGATTTGAATATACTGATAGAGACCTTGCAAACATATTCACACTAAGGATGATGATACGTAATGCCCAGTTGTGACAAAGTTTTATGACAATGATCTAGCTATCAGAATGGAGCAAAAGGTCATAGCATGATAATATAATAGTATACTTGTTCAATTAAATTATAATTATGTTCTTTCTTATGATATTTACACTGCTATTTTATTTGCTTGGTTTATTATTAAATTATAAGATAATAGCTTACTTGATATATTGTTACCTCTATTATATAGTTAAGAATTATAATTTACCATGGTATGACTCTTTACTGTTGTTTAGAGCTTTGTTATTTCACATTTTCCTCCTAATTGATCTATAAGTTATGTGTTTAAGTGTGTAGCATCTTGCTTGCATTCCTGTTTCCTTCATTAGGGATTTTTGGGTAGCTGTGGGGCTCTTCTAGAAACACCACCTTACTGGAAGACTTCTCTCACCCCGTTTTTCTTGTTGTTTCCAGATAGTGCAGGTCGACACGATTGTGAGATCAAAATGACTTTGGATTTGGCTGTTAGATCGAGATGTAATAGATAGAGTCACTAAAATTTAGAATATAACCAAAATATTATGATGTTCCTGTATTTGGACCTATGTTATGTAATCACTACCACGTTTTAGTAGCTATGATGATAATATATGTTTCTATATGCTGTAGTTTTTTTATCTGTGGGTTATGCTGACTAGTATGTTAAAAAAAATACTTTTGTCTAAAACAAGTAAAATAAGTAAAAATAATTAATTGCAATCAGCAAAAAAAATTTACTCTCAGAAAATTAAGGAAGAAATATTAGTAATATTCTACTAATTAATTATTATTAGAGTAAAATAAAATTATATGATAAGGTATTACATTAGCCCTTACTTTATGTTAATTACCATTAAAGAAGGAAATTTCAGAGAAATATGATGAAAGCTACATTAACCTATAAAGAGTGGGCTCATGCAACTGAGATGCTTGATAAAAAAAAAAAAATAGCAAAAATGAATGAAGTAGGCCTTTATATATAATGTAGAATTAATAAGGAACACGTTTCAAAAGCTTTGCATCCGATGGCAAGAGAAATCTATTAGAGATATAATGTTTTGTGTGCATATTGATCTTAATAGCAGCTTGTGTTATTATTATTATTATTATTTTCCTTCAAAACATGAAACCTTAGTTAATGAGAATATTTTATTTGGAATATCCTCATTTAGGTGTTAATTGGGGTTATGGATGGAATGGAGTATAATTTTCATCATAGTTTAAAGTGGAGTGTAACATTATAAAATCTCAAAGGTACTTTATATTGATTACCCTATTATTTTTTACAAAAAATTAGGAGATCACCTACTGTTTGACATGTCATCATCATTTAAACCAATAATTTAAATGATAGGTTACTTAATGATTAAATTAAAGGATCAAAATAAATGAATAAATAAATAAAGACTAAAATATAAGAAATAAAATCTTATTACAAATTTGACTCATTTTGACTACTTCATTTAGGTTACAATTTGATTTGATCTTGTGGAAATAAAAATAGGACAAATCTTTTTATAATGTCAAATATATACTAAATATTTAACTTGAAAAGTAGAGCTATCAAAATGACTCGGTCCGGCTATTCGGGCTAGACCAACTCGGGTCGAGCTATTTTTGAGTGATCGAGTTAAGCTAGTTTTAGGCTAATAAAATGCTAACCTAATCCAATCTTTTGCAGGCCATTGACTAGATAGTGGGCCACTAGTTTTTGAAAAAATGTCCTTTTTTCTTTTAAAAAAATGGGAAGGAAAGTATAGCAATATTCCATTGAAACATATAATTATATTAATGTATATAGAATGTAACACCCAATTTTTTTCTTTTTCTACAACCCAAAAAAATAAAAAATAAAAAATAAAAACAATCTCACTATATGTACCCTAAAAAAAAAAAAAAAAATCGCTGCTACTATATGTACATCACCCAGCGATTTGGTACCCAAAAATTAGTGGATTCATTGAAACATGTAGCTATGTTTGATTCTATGTCCTTTAAGATGACTTGATATTAGATAGTTTGAATGGATCTCCATTAAGATGATTTGATATTCCGTGTCCATAATATTTAGAGTCTTTTGTTTTTTGTAATTATTTGGACTATTGGGTTGGACCAACCCAAAGCAAATTGGCTCAATTGAGCCAAGGTGGGCTAAAAAATATATTTACTTATATTTTTATTGTCCAAGCCACACTTGTTTCAGGCTATTTGAGCTGCCTTAGCAAATTCGGCCCATTTCGACGGCTCTACTAAAAAGGCTGGGGATTATATTAGTTTATCTTTATGACTTTCAAATGACCATTTTTAACTTTGAAAATTTCTTATGCAGAAATTCTTTTGAAAACTACAATTTTGTTCTTAAAAGATTGGAGTTATAATAGATTTATCTTGAGAAAAAAAATACATGTAATTTGATTCCTGAATTTAACCATTTTAGAATAAGTCAATCCCCCTAGAAGATTTATTCTATTAAATTCAAGGACTAAATTATATGTGCTTTTTATTTCAGTGACGAATATGTTACACTTTGAAATATTTAGAAACGAAAATATAGTTTTTCTCAAAAAATTTTATTAAATTATTTTTTAAAATATGTTAAGTTGTATTAATTATGTTAAAAATATTTTTTTTTACTAAGATAATTTATATAGTTAGGAAGTGTTTGATATGTGGGTAAAAATAGGGTGTAAAATTTTAAGGAATAGCTTCATACGTAAAATTACACATGAAACTATTTTATGAGATTTTACACTCTATTTTTACCCACATACCACCAAACACAACCTAAGGTCAAAATTTTATCATATAAGAGTCTCTTTAATAGTGTGCAAATTACTAAACACATCCTACAAAGCTATAAAGTCTAACTTTTAGATGTTTATTCTATTTTTCATTACAATGTAGGATCCGAAAATTTTTAAGTGTAAAATTAGTAAAGCTAAACTAACAAATATATAGTTAGCATCATAAACCCGGACCCCGATTTAATTCCAAGGGTTACGAAAGGGAACTCTATCAACCAAAAAGAAGTTGATCGTGTAACACCCTACTAATTTAATGTTATGCTTAAGTCATAGCATAAAATTAAGTAGATTGTGTTACTATGTTAATGCTATGCTATGCTAAAAAGTGAAACGAATTCAACTGAATATCGTAAAGATGAGAATAGTACAATAACATTACTGAATACGTGCTTATATATATATTTATGTATATATTTATGTACATACTAGAAGCCTCTGCTTTAGTTTATATACAATGTATCAAAATGAGGAGGGCCGTGTACCAAAAGACATAAGGCCTATGTACAGCGAGCCTACTGCCGGGTCATGGTGAATCTGCAAGTCGGGCACCTCAACGAAGAGGGTAGCTGTCGCGTCCATCGTCCACGTCTGAGAATGAGGCGGAAATGCATAGCGAGGTGAGAATTTAAGAAAATTCGGTAGGGCGTGCATGACGCTTAATCGACGTCGCGTTCATTCTCAGCTGCCTCAGGTTTTATTTAATTATAAAATCATGAGATTAAACTTAACTATTCATAATTGATAAGGTTGAGAAAATGTCTGGTCCGAGGCAGGGTCCAGTTTTTACTTTAGCCAAAGATAAGGAATGATTAAACTACTAACAATGATACAAGTATAATTGGCGTAATAAATGAACATATCTTTGTAAGTAAAACATGATAAACTGTAAATAACATGTAATCATGTACTTAATGCAATCATGCAAAACTTGCTCTTGAACTTTCCTTTACTCGTATACTTTCTTCATTACTCATAAACTTTTCCATTACTGTCATCATTTTCCATCACTTGGTCCCCTGGGAGTTCTTGGCCATTTTAGACTCCTGGGTAATAGTCTGCTTCTCATGATCGAGCTCGTTACTATACAGGGATGGCCGGGTTTACTTTCCCCGACGTCCCCACCGATCTATTCCCCTTAACTTTTTATCCGGGGCTGGCCCAAGTATCATAGAACTTTCATCATAACATATTCTTTGGGTTCCTCATAGCATAACTTTCATGGCTTGCTTGAAAATGCACATGCATCTATATATATATATATATATATATATATATATATATATATATATATATATATATATATATATATATATATATATATCATAACTTATTCATATACTCTACCACAATTTTGGCGGCATAACAGAACGTGTCCGCTTCCCCATGAATAGTGCCAGCCAACCAATACAGTTACACAATTTGCAATTTCAATATAGAGCAAAGAATTATGCACATACATTCATAAATTCATTCATAGCTTCAACAAGCTTCAATAGAACTTTTAACTGATTCTGCCTATTTCTGCCCGGTTATGGTATAGCCCACCTTTATTTCAATGTAACTCCTTTAAACCTGATTTTCGGATATGTTGTAGCCTTATATGTCTAGTTTCTAACCTTTTTGGTCCCATCTAATTTTGATATCTATAGCTCAGGTTATTCAGGTTTTATCCCGGCCTGCCCAGTAGCTAGCCAGAATTGTCCACTCAAAAGTAAAAATCTACTAAAAATCGAAAACTGGCTCAAATGATACGAAATCAATCTCATATTAAAGCTGATAGAACCATATTTCATTTGCAAAATGTCCCATTCCATTTGACTTAGTAGGGCTCGAGTTATAAGCCCCGAAACTTAACCTTCCTGAACTGCTCTGTTTTGGCTTGGTTTGGACATAGGTTAACTTCTTCAAATCACTGGGAACAAATAGGATAGTAACAAACTCGGAATTTCTAGGTGGGATGTTCTCCTATGTGTAAGCTTTCCAACAAAATTAGTTTCACCCAATTTGGAGTTGTATAGGGTGAGTTACACCCTTTTCAACCCATACTGCCCGGGTGGATGTCCTGATGCCTAGGTCAGACTTCAAAAATTCATATATCTCTCAATATTACTCCAATGATCTTATATGATATATGTGTAGAAAGCCCTAGATGTCTAGTTTTACATAAAAATGGTTTCATTGAGTTTGAACGGCGGGAGGCGGAGCCGTACACTCCGCCGTACGGACTGCCGAGGGTTTTTGAGTTTTCCAGCCTCTCAACTTCCTCATATCATCATTCTCTCTTGTTTCCAACTCAATTTTAATCTCTCAAACAGCCAATAGATCAGCAACAATTCATCATGATCACTCAGTCAATATATCAGGATTGAAGAATTAAACTACCAATAATCATTCAAAATCAGAAAAACCAAGACAAGAATTAAAAACCTCTACCTCTTGCTTTGAGTTTGAATATTAAAGTCAATGAACTTGAAAATTTGGATAGAGTGGGAGAGTTGAGAAGAGGAAAGGGAGCTGAGGTGATGAAGAGAAGCAACGTAAGAAAAAATGAGCTGAAGAGGCAGGAGGAGGATATATATATAGACAAAGTTTCGAAGTGGTAGTTAGAATGAGTGGCTTTGATTGGATGAAATTTTGTGGGCAAGGTTCAACCATGTCTCCCTCTTTTGTGTTAAAATTGCACTCCATGTCGCTGCAGAGAAGTGAAACTCGCTTCCAGAGATCTGAACTTGACATCGGAACTCGTATACTTCCTAAAGTCGGAATTCGTGCATGGTTAAGTCGGAACTCGGAATAATCATCTTGTTTTATTCAAAATTGGAGAGTAAAGTCGGAACTCAGAATTCGTAAGGTACAATCACCTTTAAATCGAAGGTCAGGGGCCAGAATGTGAAACCAAAACACTCGAACCCGGAAGTCGGAAATCATAGGATCTCGGCATTCTAACTTGATATCGAAACTCAGGAAATTGAGAAATGAAAAGCTTCTAATAATAAGCTTGATATCGGAACTCGTGAAAATTCTTGGTTGAACTCAGAATCCAATTCAAATAAACTCGGAAGTCGTATTCGTGTCCATCTTGAATCAACTAAGGTCGGAACTTGGATATCATGTTTGTCCCTACTCGAGCATAAAGTCGGAAATCGGAAAATACAGTCAGTCCTTTTTTTAAGCCTTGGAAACGAATTCGGAAATCGAAACTAATACTAATGTCAGAAGTCGGAATTTATTTGAAAGTTAAAGACAAACTCAGAATTCGGAAATTTCAATATTAAACGAGATCGGAAGTCGGAATTTATAAGACAAACTCGGAAATCGGAATTTTCAACATTAAATGGGATCGGAAGTCGGAAATCGGACGTTACAGATCGGCCTGACACACGGTCATGGTGATTACACAAATATCGTAGCAAAATACAATGTAAATAATAATTATAAAATTGACGGACGTTTTAAACCCATTAGGGGTAAATATGTTAAAAAGCTTAGAAATAAATTGTAGAAAATTAGGAAAAAATTCTAATTGCATATTTGGCCTAATTTAAACATATAAAAATTAATTATAATTATTTTAGATTTTAATTGAATGATTTAGTAATTAATTAAAAGTTTATGTGATTAAAAGTTAATTATTTAATTAGGAAAAATATGATAATTAATTTCATAAAAATTAAGACAACGAGAGACACTTAATTTGACTCATAAAAATTATTTGGGCCAAACCCAATTATGTTCTAAAAATTAAATGGGTCTTCGAGACCAATTGTTGAAGACTAGGAATCAATTAACCTAGATTAATTAACTTAACATTGGATTAATTAAACTAAGCTAGATTATCCTAGTACAATAATAGCAAACCTAAATCCTAGCCATCCATTTATGCCACTTGTCACCACCTTATAAGTCCTTGGAGACAAAGTTAAGATTTATTATTATTTTATTTGGATTAGGTGAATAAGTGTGTGATAACCTGTGGAAGTGGAGAAACTTGTGAGAGTGCACTACTCATCTTCTTTTCCTTTGGTGTTGTTCAAAAATTGTAGAGAGAGTGAGGGAGAGCTCTACTTCAATTCTCTTCAACATCGAGAGGGGAACTGTGTAAGTGATACACCAGGTGAGGTCTGGTCTTAGTTTTCGATAGGCAATTTCTTCTCTTTAACCCATTTTGTTGGCAAGTTCATCAGGCCGATCAAGTAATAAGTAGTAAGTAAAGTATCATTTCCATGATATTTGACTTAATCAATTGCGACAATCACTGAATGGAATCTATTTAGGTGAACCAAAAGCATTTGAGATGATTTTAAGAAATAAGCAAGTGAAAAAAAAAAAAAAGACAATTCAAATGCTATTTAAAGTTTAAGAATTCAGGGAAAACCACGCTAGGGGATTGTGTAACACCCTCCTAATTATAATATTATGTTTAAGTCATAACATTTTATTAGAAGTTGTTACCATTAGTTATACGGACCTTGATTAATTTCTCGCATCAAGTTCTATGAAAATACAACATTGTTTGTATTCTACAAATAGGTATATTGCAATACGATTTCTCTCAAGTACGTAATCAAGTCTACTAGAAATTTCAGCCAACAAAACAATTTGTTAGTGCTAGTACACAAGGATGTGCTTGCTAATGTGTCTTTAACAGATAGTTTAGCTACCATTGAATTTTGTTGAATAGGATCCTCTTTGAGCTTCTCTGGGTTCTCTGGAGACGACACGGGAAACACGTAGGTATGAGAATTTTTCATTCTTAGTAGGATTCCTATACCACTTAGCACATCCATGTCATCGTGGTCGTTCCAACTGCTTCGGTTTATTATGAAAAAGGTGATCATGCCATATAAATTACAAATTTTACTTTGAAGAGTTCAAAAACATCTGTTTCAAAGCAAGTTAATTTTACTCATACAGTTATTAATTAAGACAACAATTCCATGATAGAAATAAGAAGAATGTAACTTACGCACAACATAAACATACAATAGGTAAATATGCAAGTGTACTTGTACTTTCTTTAACTTTCTTAAATCTTTACTGCTCTTGGATAGACTGATCTAAGAGTGAGCTCAACTCGTAACCATTGTCACACAGTACTGACCTACAAGAGGATCCACGTGCCTCTAGGTTTGGAGGGATATCATTTTGGCCAACTACCTCCAAAGTAGAAGAATCTCATTATTTTGATATGAGTGCCTTCATGTCGAGGGTGTAACATCCTCCTAAGCATAGTACTATGCTTAAGTCATAGTACCATACTCCGGAGTTATTACCGTTGCTTTAACAGACCTTGTATGACAGTGCTTTTCAGCCATCTTCAATATCTCTAGTCGACTCTAGGTGGCCGCCTTCGGTATTTCCTGAACTATCTAGAGATAACACGGAAATATATATAGAAGTGAGAAATATAAACTCTCAGTAGGATTCACTAAGAATTTCATGCCGTGTCATTGTTATTATCTCCAGCTGCTTCGGTGTATTATAAAAAGGTGAGCATGTTATATAAGTATTTTCAATTTTATAGTTTGAAATCATATTGTCCGAAGTAGAGTTCATTTTAGTCATATACTTGATAAACAAAGTAAGAATTAAAGTATAAGCATAGTAGATTGTGAATG
The DNA here is from genome assembly GCA_031439585.1 of Pterocarpus macrocarpus. Taxonomy (NCBI): domain Eukaryota; kingdom Viridiplantae; phylum Streptophyta; class Magnoliopsida; order Fabales; family Fabaceae; genus Pterocarpus; species Pterocarpus macrocarpus. The sequence continues at coordinate 31,924,753 of CM062520.1, forward strand.
ATTTCATAATTATAACAATAATAATAATAATAATAACAATAATAATAGTAATAAGAACATAACTTGTGCATGTGCAATGGCTTATCATGAATTCATTTGAATGCACTATACATATTGCCATCCTCAAGCATAGTCTTTCTCAATTTCTTTTACTTTCTTTAACTTTCTTTAATCTTTACCGCCCTTGGCTAGTCTGATCTAGGAGTGAGCTCAACTCGTGACCGTCGTCACATAGAACTAACCTACAAGGGGATCCACGTGCTTCTAGTCTTGAAGGGATCTCATTTTTGGCCACATGCCTCCAAGGTAGAGGGATCTCATAGCTTTAACTGCCTTCACAATGAGGGACCCAAATAAGTGTCTCCAGGTGAAGGGACCCAATCTTATATAATTATATGTTTGCTTAATTTGCATCCAAATATGCAAACTTTCATGAAGAGGATCATGATCATATTATCATACAATGTTCATATGCATTTTGGTACACTTATATTCAAACATTCTTGTAAGTCTCATAATAATGGATACTTAATTTGAATATTGTATACATGTACAAGTATATCATATGTTATGTATTGCTTTTGCCAGATTTTTGGCAGTATAACGGATGGAGTCCGCTTCCCCATGAATAATACCATTCTAGAACAAAGAATCAGCCAAAGTACTAGCACAAGTATAGCACATTAAACTTCAATATTAACATGGAATAACAATATTTAGGTTTTAATTGATATCACATATGCTTTAGAGTGCCTAGTTCTTCAATTTGGAAATTCTTCTTGGTGTTGTAAAATCTACCATAAATTCTACTAAATTCCTTTGTACTTGAATTTTAAATGTGTTGGACTGTTATGTGTCTATTTTCTAATCTCTTTGGTCCCATCTCATTTTGATAAGTATAGTTCAAGTTATTATGGTTTTATTTCGGCCTGCCTGTAGCAGGCCATAATTGCACACCTAAAAGTAAAAATTCACCATAAATTGAAATCTAAGTGGATGCCTACCAAACCTATGTCTTTTTGAAGCTTATCTTTCATATGAAAAAAGTCTCACTTCGTTTGGCTAAGGAAAGCTCAAGTTATGAGCTCATCAATTTGATGAGATTAGACTGCCCTATCTCTGTTTCACCAGAAGAAGGGGCAACTTCACAAATATTCTAGGAATTATAGAAAATGAATTTGACCATGAAAATTTAATATCATGTTCTACTATGTCTTACCTTTCTAAAAAATTTTGTTGCACTCCATTCCAAGTTGTATAGGGCAAGTTATGCCCCACGAAATCTAGTCTACATAGATTGAGGGTCAGAATCCAAGGGTTAATTTCAAAAATTCATATTTCATTCAATACTAATCCAAAATCCTTATACTTTATATGGTTGGAAAGTCCTGGATGTCTAGTTTCAAGGAAAAATAGTTTCATCTCATTTTGGTGTCTATAGGTGAGTCCATACAATGCGCAAGTACAGATGCCGTAGGGTTTCTCAACCTAACAGATTCTATTTTGTGGCTCTTTGTGTTTTCTCATTCAAATCTCAATCAAACCAAGCAAATACATGCTAAACCAACCATAAATCATCACACCACCACCATATATCATCAGTTACATGAAAGAAGAAAGTATTCCTAACAGTTATTAATTCAATAAAATCAAGCAAAGAAGTTGAATCCTACCCTTGTTTTGGTGTCACCACTAGCTAGTGTTGAGTTCTAAAGAAAGATATGAAGAAGGAGATGAAGAAGATGAAGAGAAGAAGGAGAGAAGCCTACTGGAAGAGGGAGGATGAATTATAATGGCCAACGAAGGAATTAAAGCAAGCAAAATTTTGGGGTAGTTGGAAGGAAAGCTCCCTATTAGTCCTTGGTATTGGTGGCTAAGAAGGAGTCAATTCTCTTCCTCTCTTGTGGCTGTCTTGCACCACTTGTAATGGGTTAAGTGGCTAAGTTTTTAGCCACTAACCATATGGTTTTGAGTGTGTAATTCTATTGATTCGGTTTTGGTAGTATAAAATACCGAATTTCTTTCAAATCGACGCCACATTACTAGTAATCCTTGAAATTTTTCTGCATGTTGATTTTTAATTTCTCCTAATCTCTTTAACTTCTAATTAGCTTCTAATTATCCTTTAATTCTCTCCTAATTATCTCTACATATCTAGTAAAATAGAATAACTCAGTTAACAGTGTAATTTAAACGTATTGCGAATTTTCGGACATTACAGAGGGAACCCATAACTACCTGCATGTGAAGGGATCTCATCGTGTTTATTCACATGTACATATCACATGCTTGAAGAATCTATAATTCATAATGCATGATTCATATAGTTTCGCCAAAAATTCGGCAGCATAATGGTTGAAACATGAGATTTTCCAAAGTACAAACAATATCATCTTAGCTAATCAGTTACAGTAAATAGAAGCATCGTATTTATATATCAATATTACATCAATACCACATTAGTATAACAAGGAATTACCTCAAAAGTTTAGCCATTAGTTCTTTATGACTTATAGGGTTTCTAACCCTTAAAGTTGACAATTCACCTTCAATTCTCCAATTCTGCCTTGTTTTTATAAATTACACCAAAATTCCATTTTAACTTGTTTTGATTTGAAAATTTAATATGTTGTAGCCTTAGTAGTCTATTTTAAAACCTCTTTAGTCTCGTTAATTTTTTATGAGTACATTTTGACTTATTAGAATTTTACTTAAAATTGCCTTGATGTTGGGCAGATTTGAGCACCTGGGCTTAAAAATTCAGCAAAATTCCAATTCTTACTCATTTTATCAGAAATTTATGTCTAAATGAAGCTTACTAAGCCATCTTTTATTTTACACAAGTTTCATGTTGAATGAGCAAGTATAACCTAAGTTACAGGCTCTCAATTCGGGTTGAAAGGAACTGCCCTGTTTCCCACGTACAGGATTTTAGGTCAAGTTTAAAGAATTATTGGGAGCAGCCTAGAATAGATCTAACTCTGAAATTTTTATAGCACAAAATTGGTTGCACTCACTTTGAAGTTGTATAGGGCAAGTTATGCCTTTCATAACCTACACTGGTAAGAATAGAGGACAAGATTGAAGGGTCTACTAATCCAATGCTCATATAATTTATATGGTTGAAAAACTCTGAATGTCTAATTTGATATAAAAATTCATCAAATTTTGATGCCTATTGACGAAGCTATACAATTCTTCGTACAGACGCATCCTAGGGTTTCAACTTCTAGTAATTCTATTTGAGTTTTCTTTTGAGATTTTTATCAATTTTCCAACCCAAACTAAGAATTCTCATGTTCAATCAATTGAAACAAGTCATATAATCATCCCATGACATCATATTAAAGAGGAATCAAGAAAAACCCAATCAGCCACATAAACCTTAATAGCCACAAAGTTCAAGAATCCTACCTCAAGTCTCAAGTTTGAGCTAAAAGGAAACAAGTTTGGGTGAAGGTATAGAAGTTTGGGTGAAGAAATAAGGATGAAGAGGTGAAGAAGAAGAAGAAAATGGGAGAGCGAGTGGGTTATTGCACGAAGGATGAAAATGAGAGGATTAAATGGGAAAATTATGGGTGTTGGGTCATAAATATTGAGAATGACTTGAAGGTTTTGATTGGTGCAACTCAAGGGCTGACTTGAAGGTTTTGATTGGTGCAACGCAAGGACTATTTGAATTTGGCTTGGTTGCCCATTTAGATGGCCTAGATGGTGCTATCAAGGTGTGAGTTTGGCTCAATCTTAGCCGTCCAAATTAGGGTTTAACAGTATAAATTTCTACTGGTATAGTTCCTACATTATATAATACTGAAACCTTTTTCAATTTTCCTTAAATTCTCAAAACATTACCCCTTGGCTCCTTAAATTTTCCATATAACAAACTAAATTCTTTTCATTTCTAATGGTTATATTTCAATCCTAATTGCTCTTATTTTTCGAATGTAATGGAATAAATCAATGAACGGTGTTAATCAGTCACACCATTTCTTCGGGATGTTACAGATCAATTTCACATAGTTTTGGATAGGTATTGACTTGCTAGAATTTATCTGAATCTATCTATTCAATTGAATTGCATAGATTCTAAAATGATTAGTAGGGGGTCTCTCTCATATACTAATCTTATTTTACATGTTAAAAGACAATTGGACTTCCAAAATATTGAATTCTAAGGCAAGAGAAATTATTGTTCTGTGATTTCTCTTGGACTAATGTCCCACAATTATTCTACACTTCTAATAGATAAATAGGCAGCTAAAGGTTTTTATTCCATATTCCAAGCATGTACCTAGATCTCTCATAGCCTACACAACTCTAGATTTATCCCTATGGCTGATCAAGCCAAAGAAAGCGTTAATAATAGAAATAAAAACTCAATATAAATAGATAAGTTTCAAATAGCTTAAATAAAAGTCAACACATCATCTAAAAAAGTCGATGCTGATAGTCTTCCTTTCACAAAATTTTCCTTCACGTTCCAAATCATGAATCATTCACCAAAAATGAAAAATTCAAACCAAAGTCTCAAAGCATAAAGTAGGCAGAGAGCTAAAACCAAACACAATACAAAATCCAAATCCAGACTCATACAACAGTTTCATCAAACACAAGCAATTTGCGTCTCAAAACATAAAACAAAGTCATTCCAAGATCAAAACCTCCACACCATCTCCCATTTCAAAAATCAAATATAAACCAAACTAAAAAAATTTAAAAAATAGAGCTAGCAGAGCCAAAACCAAAGATAAAATTTACCCAAAAAAGAATTCTGTTCATGACCTGGTCATATATAAAATTTCACCATTAATCCTCACCTGCCAAATGTTTTGACTAGCTCGGTTCCATTATTTTAATTGATAGTAAAATTTTATATATAAACAAATTATGTAAAAAATTTACATGAGAAAATCTATTCTCCAATCAAAAGGTTATTATTCTTTAGAAAACTTATTTACTTACAATCCATTAATATATTTAATGTTCTGAAATTCAAATTATACTGATGATCAACTAAATTTATTAAATTATAACTATAACAAATTAAATTAAATTAATTTAATCATAAATTAAAAAATAACTTCACCTTTTTAATTAGTAGCAGAGCTACGCAATTGCTGCAATAGATCAGATCAAGAATTAAGGAACCCTACGCCCTTGAAATGTGTGAAAAGGTACAGCTAGTATCATATCTTCGTCAAAAAAACCAATTATCATACCTAAATATGTATCCAGTGACGAGAACCTTTGGGTCGGTGACACAAAAGCCGGTCATCTTGGCAGGAAAAGAAAAAGGCCTCCCACGACCCCATTTCTCGGTCGTGTTCTTCCCGTGCAATTCTATATAGGGAACCTTTAATTCAAGGGACGGCCAAAAAGCAAGGGCCAAGTTTGACAAAGAATCTTCCCCACTAAGAAAAAATAAATAAATAAATAAAAAAGAGAAAGGGAAGCTATTATCCTAATATGCAAAGCAAAAGAAAATTATAGTTCACTTACCTACAAAGCTGCAAAGGTTTAAAGGTGCTTGCAGATCAAGTTAAGCACCCCTTATGCATTTTCTTACACCCCTCACTTCTGGCTTCCACACCCACACATCCTTTTCAAACCTTACAACTAAGAGTTGCACTCCTCATTTCTTAATTGATTCTCACTTAATTAAATACTGCTCTTTTCTTAATTGATTCTCAGTTAATTAAATAAAATTTATTAAGTAAAACAAAATTATAAAACACGGGAAAAAATTATATGTATAAGCTTTATCCATTGTTAGTTAGAATGAAAATGAGGGAAAAAAAAAGAGATGATTTTAAATTATTTTCTTGTGTGATTAAGAAGAGATGAAAGATAAAAACTCCATAAGACCTACAACAAATTTTCTATTTGTTGATGGAAAGAAAATGGGAGAGAAAAAAAAAGGAGAAATTATTTTGAAAGACAATTATTTTCTCTACTGTAAATGAAATAGAAAGAGAAAAAAATTTATTTAAATATCATTATACTTTTTTTTTTAAAAAAAATTTCAACGAAACAATTAACGATTATATATGCCTTTTGTTTTTGTTTTTGTTTTTTCATTTTTCTTTGCAAGCAAACCAAAAACAAACCATTAAGAGTGCAAACTTGTTTCATAATAGAAACGCGCCACTGACCACCTCCTCTACGTTTTTCTCATATTATATAAGTAGCATCCCTTAGTTCGAAGTATCCTTCTTTCTCTCCCAATTTCAAAACTTAGCACCTCCACAAACGTACACCATCTTGCCATGAGATCATAGAGCCATCGCTTCTGGTGAAATTACAAGAAGAAATCAGAACCTACAGAATGGGTACCGTTCGAAAACTCATCGTGGAGGTCGTGGACGCTCGCAACCTCGTGCCCAAGGACGGCCACGGCACCTCCAGTCCCTACGTGGTGGTCGACTTCTACGGCCAGCGGAGGAAGACTCGGACCGTGATTCGCGACCTGAACCCGGTCTGGAAGGAAACGCTGTCGTTTAACGTGGGCACGCCCTCAGACATTTTTTGCGACATGCTCGAACTCGACGTCTACCACGACAGGAACCACGGCCCGACCCGGCGGAACAACTCGCTGGGTCGGATCCGCCTGAGTTCGACCCAGTTCGTGCGAAAGGGCGAAGAGGCTCTCATATACTACGCGCTGGAGAAGAAGTACTTTCTCAGCATGATCCAAGGCGAGATTGGCTTGAAAATCTACTACGTAGACGAGGAGGTTCCACCGCAACTTCCGCCGGAGCAAAAAGGGCCGCCTCCGGCGCCGCAGACTGAGGAAGCGAAGCCAGATGATTCAACACCGCCGCAAGAGTCAGAGACAAAGCCACCGGTTGACCCTGAAAAAGTTGGTGAACCACCGGCGGCACCGGCTGAGGCACAGCCGGAAGGTGACAGGCCAAAAGAAGAGCCACCGGAAAAAGAAAGAGACGAACAAGCCTCACAGCCCGAAGCTGAAAAACCACCTGAGCCCGAGCCAGAGCCTAGACCTGAACCGCAAACAGAAGGAAGCCCGGATCAGGTGGATCAGTTAGCACGGGAATCACTTGTGCAACCTGATGTAAATTTCGATGTGATGGCGGCTTCAGTGTCAAGGTCGAACTCAGAAATAAGATTCAGCGGGATGAACGCCCCGCAGCCAATCAGAAGAGCTGCATCGACAGCAAGCTTTACATCAGAAGCGTCGTCGGAGAGCATGTCAATCGAACGTTCCTCGTTCGATCTCGTGGAGAAGATGCACTACCTCTTCGTTCACGTGGTGAAAGCGAGGTACTTGCCGACCAACGGGAACCCAGCGGTGAAGATTGCAGTTTCCGGTTACAACGTCACGTCCAGGCCCGCGCGCAAGACCACGTTATTCGAGTGGAACCAGACGTTCGCTTTCAGCCGCGACGCACCTGATTCTTCCCCAATTCTTGAGGTCTCCGTGTGGGACCCAATGACGTCTGACGTGGGCGGTCGTTGCTTGCTGGGTGGAGTGTGCTTTGACGTTACAGAAATTCCTGTCAGGGACCCACCGGATAGCCCACTGGCCCCACAGTGGTACAGGCTGGAAGGTGGTGGCGCCCAGCACGGTGACCTCATGCTTGCAACGTGGGTTGGGACACAAGCTGACGAATCGTTTGCCGACGCGTGGAAAAGTGACACTCACGGCCACGTTAACTCCAGAGCCAAGGTGTATCAGTCACCGAAGCTGTGGTACCTCCGAGCCACTGTTCTTGAAGCTCAAGACATGATGCCGTTAACGTCGTCAAAGGAGGCGTCGTTTCAAGTGAAAGCCCAACTCGGATTTCAGGTGCTAAAGTCAAAAGTCGCCGTTGCTCGTAACGGCACCGCTTCATGGAATGAAGACTTTCTTTTTGTAGCGGCAGAGCCTGTGAGCGGTGGCCTTGTGTTCACCTTGGAAAACCGGCAACCCAAAGCGCCGGTGACAATGGGGATTGTTATCATACCACTGGCCGCAATTGAAAGGAGGGTTGATGACCGGAACGTCGCGTCGCGTTGGTTCAATTTTGAGGACCCTAACGAGGAAAAGAGTTCCTATAAGGGCAGGGTCCACCTACGCTTGTGTTTTGACGGGGGGTATCACGTGATGGATGAGGCAGCTCACGTGTGCAGCGATTACCGCCCCACGGCAAGGCAACTCTGGAAGCCTCCGGTTGGCACAGTTGAGCTTGGCATCATCGGTTGCAGGAACTTGGTACCAATGAAGACGATAAACGGTAAAAGCTCCACAGATGCGTACTGCGTAGCCAAATACGGTAACAAATGGGTTCGTACAAGAACCGTATCGGATACGTTGGAGCCAAAGTGGAATGAGCAGTACACGTGGAAGGTGTTCGAGCCTTGCACAGTTCTAACGATTGGAGTGTTCGATAGTTGGGGAGTATTCGAAGTGGACAGTCCCAAAGAATCCACCAGACCCGATTTCCGTATAGGAAAGGTACGTGTCCGTATATCTACGCTCCAAACTGGTCGGGTTTATAGAAATACGTACCCGCTGCTAGTCCTTACGCAAGCTGGTTTGAAGAAGATGGGTGAAATAGAGATAGCAATTAGGTTCGTTCGCACGACTCAACGGCTAGATTTCCTCCACGTGTACTCACAACCAATGCTGCCGCTGATGCACCACATAAAGCCGTTGGGGGTGGTCCAACAGGAAGTGCTGCGCAACACGGCAGTAAAAATGGTGGCGATGCACTTGTCGAGATCGGAGCCACCGCTGAGAAAGGAGGTAGTGTTCTACCTGCTGGATGCTGATTCTCACAACTTCAGCATTCGAAAGGTGCGTGCGAATTGGTACAGGATCATCAACGTCGTTGCCGGCGTAATCGACATCCTACGGTGGATAGAGGACACACGTGGATGGAAGAACCCAACGGCCACGATCCTTGTTCACGCGCTGCTGGTTATGCTGGTGTGGTTCCCTGATTTGATCATTCCCACGTTGGCATTCTATGTCTTCGTGATCGGTGCATGGAACTATAGGTTTCGGTCCAGGGACCCACTCCCACATTTTGATCCGAAAATTTCGCTTGCTGAGATGGTGGATAGGGAGGAGCTGGATGAGGAGTTTGATACAGTACCGAGCACTAGATCATCGGAGGTGGTGCGAGCGAGGTATGATAAGTTGCGCACGCTCGGGGCGCGAGTGCAAACGGTGCTTGGGGATTTTGCTACGCAAGGGGAGCGCGTGCAGGCGCTGGTGACGTGGCGTGATCCACGTGCGACGGGGATGTTTGTTTTGTTGTGCTTGGTGGTGGCTCTGATACTGTATTTGGTGCCGTCGAAGATGGTGGCGATGGCTTCTGGGTTCTACTATCTTCGCCATCCTATCTTCCGTGACCGGTCGCCGTCTCCAGGGTTGAACTTCTTCCGGAGGCTCCCTTCAATGTCAGATAGAATCATGTAGAATTTTCCTTTTTGTCTTGAGGTTATGTATGACAATAATAATGTAATGCGAGGGGATTAACAATAGCAAATTATATAGGATGAGACATGATGGTTTGGCTTTTTCAATTCGGTTTTCTGAATGGAATGAAATGAAGCTATAAGATTACAAGAAATGAAACCAACAGATGTATATATTGTTACTTGTTCTGACCAGTTTCTGAGTTCATCCGATGATGTCTTCTGTAAGTTCGAGCTTTTCTCGTATTAATGTCTTTGGCAGGAGACCTACAAAGGAATTTGTTACTCAAATTAAAACCCTACTACACTCAAGTGTTAGTCAAATGGGATTAGTTACTTATTTTTGTTCTCCTGAGCTCCATTTTATTCAACTTCAAATTTCCTCCCTTTTAGTTGAGGTCCTCATGTTCTCCTACTTTCATGGAATTCCTTAGTTCTCGATAACCACTCAAGCGGTTAGGCCACTCTAGGATGTTAACTCCTTTGAGACTTATCTGGAGATAACTCCTTCTAGAGAGTCCTCGATGGATTCCTTCTAGGCCGAGCTCCAAGGCCCAAGAAAAAAATTCAGTCCATAGCGCCCAAGTTTAGTTGTTATTATTAATGACAATCTGAACTTATACTCTGAATCTTCATTTATGAGCTTTAAAGTTGAGCTCTAGCTCTTCGTCCTCCTTTTCGAGCTTATTTTCCAATCTTCATTGCAATGGATATTCTAGAACATTTTAACTGTCCTGGAGGTTATAGGGAAATATTGATGAACACATGTCACACTCTAAAGCCCTTAGCATCACCTTGTTACTATGCAATTATTATTACAGTTTTCTGCTTTGAATTTTAGCTGTTAGATCGAGTCCCTAACCTTTGATTTCTTGAATGGTCTCGATTCATTATAGATGGTGGGAAACTTTTTAATTCATTGGATAAATCCCATTCCTTGAGCGTGGGTTAAAAGCCTATTCCCTCGATCCTTTCTCATCATTTCTCACTCTCTTTATTTCTCACAATTCCTCATTCTCTTATTCCTTTTCATTTGCAATTGCTGTTCTACAACTTCCATTTGCATTCTCTACAAACTTGCTTCCTTCCAAGCAATCATCGTTACTTTCATCCCTTTTCAAGAATCATCATGGTAGTATCTCTATTCCTTCCTTCCTCCCTTCCTTGTCCTTTTAACTTCTAATATAATTGTCATTGAACCCTAAGATAGCAAACGATTGGTCTCATCTCTCTCTGTTGCTTTCACTGGCTTATTTCCACTATTTCCCTTGATATTGCATAATTTTTAGAAGTTGTTTTGAACCCTCTGTTTTGGGGGTAGATGGATAAAGATTCTCAAGAAAACACCCCTGAGGTTGTTAAAAGCGCAGGGAGTTCTTCTAAGAAAAAGGGCTATCGGACTATTATTTCTGGGTTATAGATGAAGTTAAGAACTCATTCTCCCTTTACACTAACCAACTAATTCTCGACTATTTCCTTAGAGACTATAGGGCAGCTCGGTCGGGTTAGGAACATTTTGTAGAATGCCTTCCTTGTAAACCCAATGATAGGGTTTGCCATATAGGCAAGTTGTTCGACAATAAGGAACTAAATTGTTTCTTTGTTTACGATGTCTTTTTCTCCATCCTAGGTGTTAGACTTCATTTCACCCTTTTTGAGGTCAAATGTTTAGATTAATCAATGTGGCCCTTACTCAGCTTTATCCTAATAACTGGGCTTTTATTTTAATGGAGTTCTTAAATGCTATTCCGACCACCAAGATTTTGTTTTCTTTATTTTAAGTGAAGGATGTTGGGAAGGGGAAGTGGATTTCCTTAAGTAGTCAACCTAAGAGAAAGATTTTCGACCTCTTCACCTACAACTTCAAATGCTTCAAGGACCAATTTTTCAAAGTCAAGGCATCCAAGCATGAATATCCTTTTCTTCTTAGACAAGAAAGGTCATGTAAAATTCCTCCCTATTAGAATAGATATCCAAAAAAAGTCCTTAGCATTAATTATATCATAGCTTCCCCCTCTATAATCGGGTCATCCTTGATCACTTGGCCGAACATCTGCTCAGCAAGAAAAAGGTTCTTTTGAGTTCCTAGTCGTTAAAGTGGGACAGGCCGAGGTGCTCAAACACCTTAGTAAGTTTCCTTGAGATTTTCTTCTTCAATTATTTTTATTGTAACTAATCTTCTAACTCTATTTCTTTGGCTTCTCTTCTTTATAGGAGAAATGACCCCAAAACACTCCAAAGACTCTCCACGCTACTCTTGCTCGTTGCCGGGCTTAGGTTACCTATGGAAATTTTCCCGCCTATGGTTCCAAACCTATAGGGGATAACTCGGAAACAGTTTTCTAATTCTCAGCCCTTGATTATCAAACGGTGTAAGAAGGGGACCCCTGAAGACATCGTTGACATAGAGGAGACTTCTCGAAGGCAGCCCACTCCTCCATTGATCATAGACACTCCCTCCTAATTGAAGAGGGTTTGAACCGGCACTTTCAACAAGTCGTACCTTTGCTAAGACTTTCTATCTGATGCTCCTCCTTTTTTTTGCTTTGGAGCCCTGGCTTCCCGTTCCTTCAGATAGCAAATGAGCTCCTTAAATCTGATTTTGACCATGGTATGTTTGAGGTCGTGGGTGCCACAAGCATATAGAAGTGGATCCAGGCGGCAAGACTGTGTTCTTGTGTTATTGCTTGGCACATGTAGTTGAAGGATTGCTCCAATCAAAAGGTTATCACAAAGCTAAAGGAGGAGTTTTGTAAGCTGAGAGAGTCTCATGCCGAGGAGATCCAAGTCCTCAAGGCCAAACATAAGAAGGCCAAGGACAAGTACTTATCTAGGGAGAAGGAGTAGGGATCAAAAGAAAATTTTGTTCCAAGAGATGATTGCAACTATGAAGGGGAAGGCAAAGAAATAAGGGGACTTCCATGCTACTACGGTGGCTAAGCTTGAGGAGGCACTTACTGTAACACCCTCTTAAATACAACACTATGCTTAAGTCATAGTATCATACTTAGGAGTTATTACTAGTAAATTAGTAGACCTTGCTTGTTATTGGGAGAATAGAAATTCCCTTACATACACAAATATTTACATCACAACAGCTACCCTTCAAATTACATAGGTAGCTCTACTAAGAGCTTCAACTAGTGAAATAGCTGTTCAGGGCTAACATATGTATGTATTTGATAGCAACCTTTGATAGTCAATCTAATCTTGGTCAAATGTTTCCGAGATGGTCATCTTTGAGAATTTCTTGAGCTGTTTGGAGATGACACGAGAACACAAATAGGAGCGAGAATTTTACATTCTCAGTAGGTATCCTAAGTTATCAGATATTCTATGTTATTGTCATTATCCTAATTGCTTCGGTGTATTAAGAAAAGTGTGCTCTCACGTTTGAGGATAAGATAAAGGTTCATTTATTAAGTTCAAAAAACATTTCCTTCCAAAGCAATTCAATTTTAACTCATACACTTAGTTCAAGCATAGCAATAATCATACAACTGATAGAGATGCATTTTTCTAATAGATTAAGCTATCAAATAAAAGCAAATAAGCTACATGCTCATGAATGCATGACTTGATGCACTTTCATATTTAGCACGTGCATTTAATCTTTATTGCTCTTGGATGACTGATCTGGAAAGTGAGTTCATTTCGTGACTGTTGTCACACAATATTAATCAACAAGGGATCCATGTGCCTCTAAATTGGAGGGATCTTATTTTGACCACGTGCCTCCAAAATAGAGGGATCTCATAGTTTTATTATAATTTCCTTTAAGTGGAGGGATCTCATAACTACTTACAATTGGAGGGATCTTATCTTATCTATTGACATACTTTCTTAATTCATATGCTTATATGCATTCCTTGAACCTAATGATTCATGAGGATGTTTGAATGCATACATGCTCATGCCATATTGCTCACATTCAAAATATTTCTAACACATAAACTAAAGTCTCAATCACATACTTATTCACATAAGGCCAAAAATACCTTATCCACAAGGATTCTAATGAATAGCGGTTCTATAACATGTATATCAATATAGCAGTGAGATCAACATAAAATCCTCATTCCTTTTAATCAATTATGGTTCAAACTTGGAACTCAAAACTCGAAAACTTGGGAGAAGTGAGCAGAATCGAAACACCTCGTATTTTGAAGTAAATTTCTTTGAAATTATGGTCTAAATCATCATTGAACTCGGAACTCAGAACACCTATCCTATTTTGGTTACTAATAGGGTAACGGTCACTTTATTAAGAACTCGGAGCACCTGCCCAATTTTGGTTACTAATAGGGTAACAGTCACTTTACGCAGACCTCAAAACACCTGTCTTAGTTTGGTTACTAATAGGGTAATAGGCATTTCACATAATTACTAGGACCTCTATAAAGGGAATCTAACCTCAAAATTTTACAGAGTTATTGTCCTATGTTTAAGCTTTCTAATAAAATTAGTTTCGGCTCATTTTGAGTTTCCTAGTTTTAGTTATGGGGATTAAACTATAGACTGTCCAAATTACATCCTGAAGCAATTCTGCTTCTAGTCTTCCTTTAGTTACTATAACAACAACTTACCAATAACTAAATCACAACTTTAAAACATGAACACGCAAGGATAAATATTATAATTTCTAACTTAGATATTCATATCAAGAAGGCTAATTATCCCTAGCTATAAGTATGCATAAACATCATACAAGGGGTAAGTCTTAGGATTTCCTACCCCACTTCCAATATTTGTAACGTCTTGGTTCCCTTGAAGCTTTACTTGTCTTCAATTCACCCAAAATATGGTCACTTTTCCTGGCCCTTTCCTTGGCCAAAATTGTGTTTGGTTAAAGGGGAGAGTTTTTGGCTTTAATCTTGAGTTTTATGAGAGTAATAGTGACTAGGATGGATATAATTTTTCTTGGAGGCAAAAAGAATGAGAGGATGGATGAGCAAGGTAGAAAAATAAAAGGTGGAAGGAGGAGAAGAAGGTGCAGCTAATAGAGGAGGAGAATGAGAGTCTTTTGTGTTATGCCTAATGTAATTTTTTATGATAAAATGATAGTAAGATTGGTTGATTTAATATGTGATTTATATTTAACCTTATTTACCTAGTTAGGTGGTTAAATATGTGAACACTAATTCTACCAACTAACTAGGTGGTCACCTTCCTAACCATACAAACTTTAATGTTACGTAATGTAAAAATTTCATTTAACATATATAGAAATTACATGTAATGACATCGAATCTACAAAACTTGTAATGACATAGAATCTACAAAACTTACACAATTAACATATTACTCACATAATTTTCTTCAAATTTTTGCCTTCTCATATTATTTATTTTCTTATATTATTTTTTTTTCTTATTAATAATAATCTTTAATGGTATTATTTATAGTGAAAACTAACTCAGGATGTTACACTCACCAACAAAGACAAGTAGATTGAGGACTTTTAGGGTAAAAAGGCTGAGCAATATATAGAGGGATTTGATACTAACGTAGGTCAAATTCCTCGATTCGAACATATATGTTTCCTCCTGCGGCTATTTCAAAGAAATCCAAGGAAACCAATTGGTGGACAAGCCTCTCCCTAGTAGCAATACAGCTGAGGTTGAGGCAGCGAATTAGACGAGACCCTTTACAGATGTTACGAATCTAATGTCTTGGTTTGACATTCAAGCAAATGACTTTCTAGCAGCCTAATAGATTTATTGGTCATTGTATTTAGACAATTTCTTTTTCTTTTCCTAATTGTATTGTAGTTTTAATTTGAATTTCATATAGTTGGGTAGTTGCTTTATGTCTATTCCAACTTTTTTCAAGTTATCCTCTGCTAGTTAGTAGATTTTTGTTGTGCTTTTTTATTCCCAAATTGCATTCCATGCTTACTTCTTATAATTCCTTTTGGCATTTCACAATTCTTCAATTCCATTTAACTCCTTAATATACACATTTAATAATTCCAGGTTTAGCTTCAAATGAAGCAACTTCTTTTCCTAATCCTTTTCTCAGATTACTTAATGCTTAAACTCACAAGTAAGTTTTTTTGTTTAATCCATTTAATATTCAAGAGTTCCTCACTTACAGGCTAGGAGTTCCTTCTCAAGTCCTTCTCTAGACTTATCATGTTCATTCAAAAGGTCATCGTCTACGAATGAGGAGTTCCTTCCTTAGTCCTTCTTTGGACTTATTACATTCATTCATTTTCTTAACCTTTTCCTCGAATAAAAAGAGAACAAATAACTCAAATGAAATAATTCAAATGGAATTTATTAAGTTGAGAAATTTACAATGGTGAGTTCTTTTAAAATGCTCACTTTTATTTTTATCACTGAGATTTGCATATGCTTGGCTTATGTAGATCATGCCTCATTAAAATCTTTTATTTATAAAAAATCTAGTGCGAAAAAACACATAAAAGGAAAAAAAGTATACCCACCTATATAGTTTAAGGATTTCTATTCAACTACAATACTTTCAAAGAGAGGAAACATTCCAAGTCCTCGGCAGCTCCCTTCCTTCTAAGTCGGTGATCCTGTAGGCTCCTTTGCCTATCTTTCATGTAGCCTGATAGTGTAACACTCTCCTAAATACAACACCATATTTTAGTGATAGCATCACACTTAAGAGTTGCTAATAATAAATTAGCAAACCTTGTTTTATTACTTACTGCATTTTTTGAAATATATCATGGTAATTGTCTCGCTGTACTGAATAAAATATAAACATGTGAATAAAGAAAGTAGAAACTCCACTTGAATACATAAAAGCCATATCATGGTCATATTTACTAATTTACATAACCAAACTTTAGTCTTGCTTAACAACATTTCAAAAATATAAAGAGCTCTACTAAGAGTTTCAACTATGGAATTTATTATCCAGTAGTAATTACATATAACCCTATAAGGGAAAAGGGCTTTAGTGTAGCAAAACATTCTCTATCGCACCGTCGACCTCTTATTGTCTCATTTTGAAGACTCCGGCATCATCGAACCCTTCTCATTAGGATGCTTCAGTCTCAATCATATGTCCTAGAATGATCACTACTACGGCCAACTGAGCTATTTGGAGATAGCATAGAAATGCATAGGAGTGAGAGTTATAGATTCTTAGTAGGCAGTTCTATGCTAATATAAATAGTGTGATTGTTGTCTCCCCACCTACTTTGCTTTAGTGTAAAAATTGTAATCATGTCATAACAAGAAAAAGATTCATTCTACAAAGTTCCAAAACTATCCTATTAAAGTGGGTCTTTTTTATCCAAGCACTTAATCCAAGACTCGTAACATTCACATAATTTACATAAGTTTAAAATAGAACATAATACTGGAAATGAATGAATGAAATATTTCTCTTGATATATCTCTATATACTTTTTCTTGCTATACTTTCTTAACTTAAATACCATCTTTCTTTCCTAGTCTTCCTTACTTTCTTGACTTTAATACTTACTATTAACTTATCACGCCTTAACTTCGGTTAGACTTCTTTCTTTGACTTAAGCAAAGGGTTCTGGTAAGTGGTTAGGTTCACTCTCACTAACAACACACCTAGGTGTTACATCTCCCCATCCGTAGGGTGTCTACCTGTATCTGCACTTGAGCATTATGTACTGTCATCCTCAAAGAGCAGCATTACACATGCCTGAGCATTATGTGTCACTGTCCTCAAGATGTAATCCTCTTCACATAATTGGATATTATGCTTTATCACCCTTAGAATATTAACTGATGTCTGCCTGAGGGTTACATATTGCTGTCCTCAGTAGGAAAATTCCCTCATATGTGATCGTGTCATCCTAGTCCACTACTCGATGGAGGCCTGGCACATTACTTAATAAACTTAAGAGGTTCTTATGTTGATAATACATACTTTTCATGCAACTATATTCTAATATAACCTAGCATAATTACATCTCACACTCTTACTAAACCTCATGAGAACTATCCTTTAGGAATAATCTTGGTGGAATTTCGGTAGTACAATGGCTATCCCGGGAGGTCCCAGAAATTAAACACAGTAAAATAAACAGCCATCTATCCAGAGAAATAGTCTTAAATGTCATACAATAGCATTAATAATTTCAAGTAAAAGTTCACCTAGAGTGCTACAACACAATAGCATCAGGCAAGAGCATATCTAAAGTACAATCAACAAATCTAAATAGCCATTTTAAAAATCCACCAAAATTCCAATTTGAGTCATTGACCTCAAATTTTACAGGAGTGTTTCTCTACTAATTTCAAAACTCTTTGGTCCCGCTTGATTTTGATGTATGTAACTCAAGTTATTTACATTTCCCTTACTATTGTCCTGTTACAAAACAGACTTAAGCACTCAAAAAGGGAAAATCTCTAAAAATTCATCTTACGTTATTTTGCCCTAAAATTTTACAAGCATATATCGGTATAAACCTTTTTTCAAAAAAAAAAAAAAAAGGGTCTCACTCAATTTGACTCAGTAAAGTTTAAGTTATAAGCCCTACACTAAGGCTACCCTGTATTAATGCTTATAAAGCATAGGGAAATTTCATGGATTTACTGGAAACAATTCACTAGGAATTTTAATGAGATTTTATAGCCTTATTTTCCGACTTTATACCTTTTTAACAAAAGTGGTTGCCTTCAAATTGAAGATCTATAAGCCAAGTTATGCTCATTGGATTGCACTACTCAGGTTTATCCATCTCAGGTCACTACCTAATTAAAAAATGCATAACTTATTCATATTAGGTCTAATTGATCTTAAATTTTGTGGGTATACTCTCTTGTGAGTTAAGTTTCAATTAAAATTGTTTCCACTTCATTTTAGTTCCTAGCTTGAGTTATTCATCATGGATTGACTACTGTCTAGTTTTGCTCTGCATGGCAGATTTTCTGTTTGAGTTCTTTTGATTCTTTAACTCAATATTATTCACTGATCAAATTTCACAAGTTTTAAATCACTTGAACAAGATCATATATCATCTTTTTTAAGCCCCAAATAACTATAGTGAAATAGGTTGAAACCCTAGCTTCATGGAACTATATTAACATATAGTTAAGTTATAGGAAATCTATCTTGGTTCCAAAACTATAAACACCTCAAAACTTAGCTCCTTGAAGCTTTAACTCTCTTAAACAAGCAAAGGCAACAGTAGCCCCTCTTTCCCTTCCTTATGGATGAACCTTTCTTGGACAAAAGAGGAAGGTTTTTAGCTTCCTTTTGATAGTAATAATGGTGGTAAGGCTTGATTTTTTAGTGATATTTGAAGGAAACAAGAGGAAGATCAAGGTTTGAGAAACTAAGAAGCAAAAATAGAGGAGAGGTTAGAGTGAGAAAGTCCACAACTTTAGCTTAGAGGAGAGAGAGAAGATGATGAAATTTTGGGATATCTTCATCTTTTAATTATTTGTATTTTAACAAAATTGTAAATTGTAAAATCTTGACTTTTTATGTGATTAAGATTCATGTTTGTCTATGACCAATGTGGTTAATTTTGAACCACATAAATTAATTTTGGCACATAGTAATTAGGTTCTCTTATATTTTAGATTCCTACCAGATCACTTTCATATGTCCCAAGAAATTGTTCTTATAATTTTTTACAATGTGGTTAAAATTCTAGTGCCAACAAGAGTTTAACTATATTACATTATGATTTTTATTATTCTACATTGTCCTTTATATTTATAAATTTAATGTTAATTAATCCTTAACAATTTAATTATACAAATGGTTAGATTGGGGTGTTATATTACTACCTACCTTTTAAAAAAAAAATTCCTTGAAAATTCATTTCCTACAAATAAACCAGTTCTAACAAATTTACCAACGGAAAAAGAGATAGGCAAATCATAAGGCAATTTGAACATAGACAATTCTAGTCCTAACTACATAATCTGAAGAAACTCAAGAGCGCATAGCACCTAATTCCTACCACATGGTTAAAGCTTTACTACCTTTTATTGGATCCTTGGGTTAAGCTACCTCCTCAGCACTTAGGGTGAAGACCCTTCATTGGTATTGTGGCCTAGCAGTAGCTTGCTCGCCCTTGGTTGAACATTCTCTCTTCATATGTCCTGGTTTGCCACAGTTAAAGTATACATTATGTCCAGCCTATCAGGGCTTATCCCTATGATATCTTCCACACTTTGGGCATCTACACCTCATTAGCTGCTTTGTTAACTACTCACCTATACCGCCATCAGGTTGGAATTATTTCCTAGGGTATGAGGCATCCTTGAACCCCTAGTCTTGGGAAGCTAATATCTTCTTAGCAACGTCCCTTAAAACTTTGTAGTAGCAAGCTTCTTGTTGCGCTCCTCCACCCATTTACTCTTGTTCACAAGAGTAGTATATTCTTTAATCTCCATCTATCCTATCGATGCCAGGATGTCTTCTTTTAGGCAACCCTCAAACTTGATGCACTTTCAACCTTCATCCGAATTACATTGGTAGATAGTAGAGAATTTGCGGAGTTCTTCGAGCTTGGCGATGTACTCTGGCATGTTGTTACTTCCTTGTTGAAGCCTCATGAACTCCAACTCTTTTTCGTTCCTCACGAAAGTGAAAAAGTACTTCTCGTAGAATGTGTTCTTGAATACTTCCCAAGTGATGAGAATGTGGGCACCTTCAAGTAATTGCTTAGTACCAACCCACCAGAATTCTGCATCCGGCTTTAGTATGTAGGTAGCAAAGGCCACCTTTTGTTGTTTAGTGCAGGCTAGCACAAAAAAGATCTTCTCCATTGCTTTAATCCATTCCTTAGCTTTGTTGGGATTAATTGTTGCTCGAAAATTTGGTGGATTAACTTTCCTAAATTCAGCGAACTTTAAGTATTCCAGTTCAACTTCTGTTCCTCCAGTATTCTCGTCAGGATATCCTTTAGCATGCCTTTCCAGCCTTTCTATCATACGATTGGCTATGGCAGCTTGCTTCGTTATGGGATAAGCCATCTCACAAAAGTGTCCATCATATCTACCGGATCCTCTGGGGCAAGTTTGCATCATAGCCTACCTCACCTCCTGGAGGCCATTAGGTGGTGTTTAGTACATTACTTATTAAAATTGCTAGTAATGCAGATTACCACTTAGAAAGATTGCCACTTTTTAAATTGCTGGTAATGTTAAATATAGTGTTTGGTATGCATAGATAATCTAAGTAGCAATTTATATTACTCTGTTTGGTATATCAAAAAGATTACTAGATAATATATGTATTAAACTAATATAATAATAATAATAATTATTAATTAATAAAAATAAGAAAATTTAATTATTAAAAAATAATTAATATTATTACTAATTATTATTAAATAATAATAATTAATATTAATTTTTATTTATATTATTTAATAATAATGAATTATTATATATAATTAATCATGATAATATTAACAATAATAATAATTACAATAATTAATAATTAAAAATAATATTTATTTTTAATAATAATATTATTATTAATTAAGAATAATAAATAATGGAAGGATTGCCACATTGGTGGTAATCCACATTATTGCCTTTTAAGGGGGCAATCCACATTACCACATTGGTGGTAATTCACATTACCTTGAAAATTTAGATTGCCAATAATGTTGCTCAGCCAAACATGGTAATATTGTGGATTTAGGCAATTTAATCAAATATTGCTAGTAATCCAGATTTATTACCCGTACCAAACGCCATCTTAGTTCTTAATCACACCAAACAAAGTCATTGAGTTAATCAGGCTCAGTACTGAGCTAAGTGTGGCAATAACTAATCACATTCACAACCATGTAGTCATGCATATCTAACTCATATCCTATCTAAACAAATAAGATTCATCACATGGCTATCACTAATACATTCAGAGTATGCAGGGAGCATAGTCTTCTAGTCCTCAGGTTCGGTTAGAATGAATTACTTTGATACCAAAATGTAACACCCTCTTAAGTACAACATATGTTTAAGTCATAACATCACACTTAGAAGTTGTTACTACTAAATTAGCAGACCTGGTTTTATTATTTACTACGTTTTTGGAAAAATATTGCACTAATTGTCTTGTCGTACTAAAGAAAATATAAACATGCGAATAAAGAAAGTAGAAACTCCACTCGGATACATAAAAGCCATATCGTGGTCATATTTACTAATTTACATAACCAAACTTTTAGCCTTGCTTAACAACATTTGAAAATTATAAAAGAGCTATACTAAGAGTTTCAACTTTGATATTGATCATCTAGTACTAATTACATATAACCTTATAAGGGAAAAGAGCTTCAGTGTAGTAAAACATTCTTCATTGCAGTGAAAACCTCTTATTGTCCCATTTTGAAGACTTTAGCATCAATGAACCCTTCTCGTCCAGCTGCTTCAATCTCAATTATATGCCTAGGGAGCATCACTCTTACGGTAACTGAGCCGTTTGGGGATGTAATGGGAACATAAAGAAGTGAGAATTATAAATCCTCAATAGGCAATTCTATGCTAACATAAACAGTGTCATCTTCATCGCTTTAGCCACTTTGATTTATTGTTAAAAGTGTGATCATGCCACAACAAGAAAAAGATTCATTTTTCAAAGTTCCAAAACTATCCTTCCGAAGTGGGTCTTTTTTATTCAAGCACTTAATCCAAGACTCGTAACATTCACATAATTTACATCAGTACATAATTAAAATAGAACATAATGCTGGAAATGAATGAATGAAATATTTCTTATGATATATGTCTCTATATACTCTTTCCTTGCTATACTTAACTTAAATACCATATTTTCTTGCCTAGTCTTCCTTACTTTTTTTATTTTAATACTTACTGTTAACTTATCATACCATAACTTAGGTCAGACATCCTTTTCTAACTTAAGCAAAAGGATCTAGTAAGTAGTCAAGTTCACTCTTCCTGACGACAACACACCTAGGCATTATATCTTGCCATCACTAGAGTGTTTATATGTATTTGCACTTGGGTGCTATGTACCGCCGTTCTCAAAGATTACCATTATGCATGCTTAAGTGTTACATGTTGCTATCCTCAAGATGCAATCCTCTTCACATGACTAGGTGTTATGCTCTGCCATCCCTAGAATATTAACTTACGCTTGCCTAAGTATTACGTTTCACCATCCTCAGTAGGAAAATTCCCTCATACATGATTATGTTGTCCTAGCCCATTGTTTGATGTAGGCCTAGCATGTACTTAATTAACTTATGAGGCTCTTATGTTCATAATACATACTTTTCATGCAATTATATTCTCATAGAACCTAGCATAATTAGCATAATTACATCTCACACTTATACTAAATCTCATGAGAGCTATCTTTTAGGAATAAACTTGGCGGAATTCCGGCAGCACAATGGATATACTAGGAGATTCTCAGAAATTATAAACAATAAAATAAATAGCCAACAATCTAGAGAAATGGTCTCAAATGTCATACAATAACATTAATAATCTCAAGTAAAAGCACATCTAAAGTGCTACAACACAATAGCATCAGTAGTCTCAAGCAAGAGCATATCTAAAGTACAATCACTAAATCTAACAACCAATTTAAAAATCCACCAAAATTTCAATTTGAGTAATTTTGATCTCAAATTTTACAAAGCTGTTTCTCTACTAATCTATTTTCAAAAATCTTTTGTCCTACTCGGTTTTGATTTGTGTAACACAAGTTATTTATGTTTTCCTTATTGCTATCCTATTGTAAAATAGACTTGAGTACTCAAAAATGGAAAATATTTAGAAATTCATCTTGCATTATTTTGCCCTAAAATTTTACACAAGCATATATTGATATGAACTTTCTTTCAAACAAAATAAGTTCCACTCAATTTGACTAAGTAAAGCTTATGTTAAAAGCCCTACACTAAGGCTGCCCTATATTAGAACTTACAAAGCATGGGGCAATTTTGTGGATTTACTAGGAGCAATATACTTGGAGTTTGAATCTAAGATTTTACAAGCTTATTTGTCTACCTGTTAACTTTATAAGAAAATAGTTCCACTCAAATCGAAGATCTATAGGACAGGTTATACCTATTAGATTACACACTGCTCAAGTTCATCCTTCTCAGCTCACTGCCTAATTCATAAATTATTTATATTAGGCCTAATTGGTCTTGAATTTTGTGGTATACTTTTCTCTGAGTTAAGTTTCAATTAAAATTGATTTCACTTCATTTTGAATTTCCTAGCTTGAGTTATTCATAACGAATTGACTGCTGTCTAGTTTTACTCAGTTCTTTTGATTCTCAAACTCAATATTATTTACTAATCCAATTTCACAAATTTTGAATCATTAGAACAAAATCATATATCATCTTTTTTAGCCTCAAATGAGTGTAGTGAAATAAGTTGAAACCCTAGCTTCATGGAACTATATCAACATATAATTAAATTCTAGGAAACCTATCTTGATTCTAATGCTATAAACACCTCAAAACTTGGCTCCTTGGAGCTTCAACTCTCTTAAACAAGCAAAGACAACACCAGCCCCTTTTTCCCTTCCTTATGGCTGA
This sequence comes from Pterocarpus macrocarpus, assembly GCA_031439585.1. Taxonomy (NCBI): domain Eukaryota; kingdom Viridiplantae; phylum Streptophyta; class Magnoliopsida; order Fabales; family Fabaceae; genus Pterocarpus; species Pterocarpus macrocarpus. The sequence continues at coordinate 31,948,685 of CM062520.1, forward strand.
ACCTTTCTTGGACAAAAGAGGAGGGTTTTTGGCTTCATTTTGATGATAGCGATGGTGGTAAGTCTTGGTTTTTGGGTAATCTTTGAAGGAAACAAAAGGAAGATTAGGGTTAGAGAAGTTATGAAGCAAAAATAAAGGAGAGCTTAGAGGGAGAAAGTGCACATTTTAGCTTAGAGGACAGAAAGAAGATGAGAAAATTTTGGGATATCTTCATCTTTTAATTATTTGTATTTTAACAAAATTGTAAATGGTAAAATCTTGAATTTTTTATGTGGTCAAGATTCATGTTTGTCTATAACCAATGCAGTTAATTTGAACCACATAAACTTATTTTGGCACACGGTAGTTAGGTTCTCTTGTATTATAAATTCTTACCGGATCACTTTTTTGTGTCTTGAGAAACTGTTCTTAAATTCTTATTGGATCAGTTAAAATTCTAGTACCGATAAAAGTTTAACTATATTACATTATCTTTTTTATTATTCTACATTCTCCTTTCTATTTATAAATTTAATGTTAATTAATCTTTAACAGTGTTAATTATACATATGATTAGATTGAAGTGTTACAGATGGCACCCTTCCTAATTTGGTGCTAATTTTCCTTCCCCTGGAGGCTTGCTTTGCAAGCTCACCTTCCTTAAAACTAGGTCTCCTTCCTCAAACTTTTGAGGATTGACCTTCTTGTTATATTTCCTCACCATTTGTTGCTTTTATGGCTTCTTTCTTGTATCCTAGCTCTTTCCTTATCTTCTTCGACCAAGTCTAGCTTGGCTCTCCGAATAAGCTCATTTGAGTCCTCAGTCATTGCCATTATCCTTGGATTGGGTTCATGCTAATTCAATAGGGATCATTGCCTCGGTATATCAATCTGTATGGCATTTTCTTGGTTGAAGAATGAGAGGTGGTATGATAGGCCCACAACACAACATGCAATCGTTAGTCCATAGGCCCTTCACCTGTTCCAATCTCTTCTTCAATCAGGCTATATTAATTTTATTGGTTGCCTTTGCAAGCCTATTAGTTTGAGGATGTTCCACAAAGGAAAACAATTGAACAATTTTGAGTTCTCTACAAAAGTCCTCGAATCTCTGAATCCATGAATTGTGTTCCATTTTCACTGACCAAATGGTGGAGCACTCCATATCCATAGATTATTCTTTTCCACGTAAACTCACTTTCTCTGTGCTAATCTTGGGCAATAACTTGGCTTTAATCCATTTGGTGAAATAATCTATGGCTACCACCAAATACTTCAACTGTCCTAGTGTGATGACGTCCTTTGCAAGTCCAAGCTCTTTTTGTATCCACGTCTCCGGTAGGGGACCTATAAGGGACTTTGGTGCTCAAGTCAAAACTCTATTTCACTTGGGCTCAAATGAAATGGGATCAATTACTTATCTTTGGATTTCTCGAGCCCACTTTTTATTCAAGTTCAAATTTCCTCTATTTTAGTTGAGGTCCCCATATTCTTCTACTTTCATATGATTCTTTAGTCCTCGGTGGCCACCTCAAGTGGTTAGGCCACTTTGGGATGTTAACTCCTTTGAGACTTATCCAGAAAGAACTTTCTAGAGAGTCCTCATTGGGTTCCTTCTGGGCCGAGCTTCAAGGCCCAAGAAAATAGTTCAATCCATTACTTAATTAATTAATTTCTCTAAGAAACTCAATAATTGATATTGAACCTTGATAATAGTTTATTTTTAGAATAATATTGTTATTAGCCACTAATAAAAAAAAGGATAGGGGAAATTTCAAAGTTCTAAATCTGTTATTCTACCCCATCTTATGGATTATTAGTAGTCCATCTTTGAAATTGTTAAATTGACCCCTCTTAGTTTTTGTTCCCTTCTTCCAATCACCTATCTTTCTCTTTTTTCACCCACTGTCTTCGATGACTCAGCTATCGCTCATCATCTTGCCTTTGTTCGTCACCATCACAACCCCCACCTTCCCAACGCCGCCTAACTAGTAATCATACATTCTATGTACAGCCTATAGTTACCTATAATATTACAAAAAAATTAATTTGATAATATGTTTTCTACCCTTCCAAAATTCTAAAACCTTTAATAATCTGTTTGTTTTGCAACTATAACAATTTCCTAGGCACGTTAGATAGAAGGTAAGTTGAACCTCCTCTCACAACGCACTCGTCAGAAAGCCAAATTTTTGTGTTTGCATTGAGAAAAATCTCAGCCAAAGAGGCTATAAAACAAAACTTTCAATGGAGAGGATGTAATGCAAATTAAGGGTGCTTCATATATGGCCCCATAAAACTAATTCAGTGGTCCTGAATTTTTTTCTGTGCCCTCGACCTTTTAATATAGGATGAGATGTGATAAGGTTGAGTCAGTTGTGTATTACAAGTAGGAAACCCGTGCTTTCATTGAAAATAATTTCCATCAACAAAATGAGTTTTTGGTTAGAATAAATTTATTTTTGAAGGGAGAGCTACTACTACTGCTACCATTCCTCAGTCGACTCTTCATCATGCTGCTAATTATCAAAGAGCATTGTCTGCTGCAGTGGATATAGCAAATCAGCACATGAAGGTGTATAGGAAGGACTTGATTGGCTAATCTCCTCCTCCTCCTCCTAATGGATGGCTTAAACTCAAGACTGATGGATGTTGGATCTGTGATTCAGCACTCCGATTCGAGTTCTTATGGGGGTATACTTCGTGATTGCAGTGGTGCTATGGTGGCAGCTTAATCAGCCAATCTTGGAAGATGCTCTATTACTATGGCTGAGTTGTGGGCTATTTATATTGGTGTCAAGATATCTCATAAGCTTGGAATTTGAAGACTCTTGGTTGAATCTGACTCTCTTTGCATCACTGGTCTCCTTCAACAAAGGGACTTGGAGCATCACTCAATCTTATCTCTTATTAGAGCAATCAAAGAGCTGATGGCAAGAGACTGGCGTGCGGAAATCTACCATTGTTACAAAGAATCCAATCAATGCGCTAATCCATTAGTGGACATTGATATTGAAAAAAAAAAAATTAAATTGTTTAATATAGGTTTTTATCTATCTAATTTGGGTTATTTGTTATATTTTCATATTGTAAAATCTCACACAATATATTTTAAGCATCTTAAATATAATTTTCATATTATAAAATATCATATTTGTTCTATTTTAAGCATCGTACCTATGATAATTAATTAAATGAAAATTTACAAATGTATTATCTTTTGACAATATATATAATTTATAGTTTCCTATAGTCATTCAGTCATTAGAATGGAGCAAAAGGCCATAACCTAAGACCATAACAATATACCTGCTTAATTATAATTGTGTTATTTTTTATGATATTTATGGTGCTGTTTTATTTGCTAGAATTATTAGTAATTTATGTGCTAATGGCTTGTTTGATATGCCATTGCCTTTATTATATAGTTGGAAATGATAATTTATTATGATATGACTCTTTATTATTGTTTAAAGCTTTGCTACCTCACATAATCTTGCTAAATGCTTTAAGAGTTGAGTGCTTTAGTGTTTTGCATTGTTTCATGATATTTTATTATGTAGGACTCCTCTGAAAGTACTATCCTATTGAGAGACTTCTCTTATCTTATTTTTTTTGGTGTTTCTAGATAGTGTAGGACGGTGTGATTGTGGAGATGAAAAACTACTTCAGATTTGACTATAATTGCTCGATCGAGATGCACAAGATAGTGTCACTAGTATTTATTTAGAATATAAATAGATCACTATGGTGTTTTTGTATTTGGATCTATTTTATGTACTCCGTATTATGTTTCAGCAAATGTTGATGATAATGTATGCTTTCTATATGCTGTAAGTTGTCTTTTCTATTATGATGGCTAGTATGCTGTAGAATTACTTTCACTTTGTAAAATTAGTAAATTAAAGTTAAAATAAGCAACTAAAAATTGACAATTGAAATATTTTATCTTCTAAATTATTTCATGAGTTAAAATTATGATTAAAATTAAAATTCACTCTTATTTTCAATTATTACGTTACTCATCATATTTTCTAATCAAAATTCACTCTAATTTGCATGCAATAATCACATAACAATATTATTTAATGTTGTTGCGTATTACAATATTAATCTTTTATCTTTAAATTCAATTACATTAAAATTTAAATAGTTATGTTAATATGTTAGCTCATAATAACTTAATTTTTGTGATTTTAGTTTTGAGAATTAATTTGTGTTGAATTTAGACATTTTTAAAATTAAATTTACTTTGAAAGGTGACGAAAAAATATTTTTATTTTTGAATTATTTAATAGTCGTTTAAAAGAATAAGTGATCTTAACATTTTCAAGAAAAATTAGTTTCACATTTCAAATGACATTTTATTTATTTATTTTTTTGTTGAAACTATATACATCATCCTACTAGAGACAATCTTATTGGAGATAGATAGAACTACTTGAGTGGCAAATGTAACATCCACCACGAGTTCCGAGTTTCGACTTCATCTTCGAATTTCATATTTTCCGACTTTCGACTTAACCTTCAAGGTCCAAACAAAATGGACGTGATTCCCGACTTCCGATTTTCGACTTCATGGTTCAAAATAAAGTGTACTTGGTTTCTGACTTACGAGTTGACAGTTTAATAGAATGGTCACAAGTACCGACCTCCGAGTTGAATTTAACGAGCTCCGACCTTAGAGTTGAACTCAACTAGAATGGACACGAGTTCAGATCTTTGAGTTGATCTCCAAGTTCAATCAAAATTTTACACTAGTTCTGATCTTCGAGTTTATTCCCGAGAGCTTTTCATTTCTGTTGGTGTTCCCGAGTTTGCTTATGCCAACTGCTGAGATTGAATTGGGAGTTCAGAGATTATATAAGTTAAGGTTTTGATTCCCGATTTCTGGAGTCATGCTCAGAATCAATCTCCGAGATTGACCCTGGGCCAAGTTTTAGAATTTCGTGTAATAAGAGTTTTAAATCGTCCTAGTTCTTGATTTCAAAGTTTACATTAACATCCTCGACTTCCAGGTTTAAGTATTTTAGGTTTCACCTTTTTGTCCTTGACTTTCGATTTTAAGGTTATTGTGTGCTGTATGATTTCCGACCTCCGACCCTATGTTTCAAATAAGTTGTGCATGATTTCCGACATAGGACTTTGCTTCCAAGTTTCGAATAAACTAAACAATATTTTCGATATCCGATTTCATCTCCAAGTTTGAAATAGATGGGCACGAGTTCTGAATTTAAGTAGAATCGAGACGAGTTCCAATTTCATTAGGCGACGTGGAGAATAATTTAGCCACAAAAGAAGGAGGCATGGTTGAACTTCAATCACAAAATTTCAACCAATCAACATTCACAATTCCAACTACCGTCGTCTATTTAAGTCAGATTTTCCTTCTCACTTCTTGCTAACTTGCGCCTCCCTCTCCTTCTTGTTCCAGCCTTCTTCTTCTCTTCCCCTCTCCACCTACTCCATTAAATCTCCAAGCTTTGTCAAGGTTCCATCAATCCAAACTCAAATTTAGCAAGATCACACCTAAAGGAGGTAGGATTCAGTTTCTGTCCTTAACTTCTCTAAACTGTGGCGGTATGAAATTTCACTCTTCTTCATGTATTTGATGATATATTGGATGTATATGATGTATTATGGTTGGATCAATATGAAATCTTGAGTTGGAATTAAAGTTAGAAGAAGAAAAACTAGGAGAAGTGGAGGATTGGGATGCTGCCTAAGTGAGAAGCCCCACGGCAGTCTGTATGGCGGAGTGTATGGCTTTGCCTACTGCCATTAAAATTCAATATAGCTATTTTTATATGAAAGCATACATTCAGAGCTTTCCATACATATATAATATAAGGCCATTGGGTTAGTATTGAGAGAGATATGAATTTTTGAAGTTTGACCTAGGAATCAGGACTTTCATCCAAGCAGTGTGAATTGAGAAGGGTGTAACTCACTCTACACAAGTCCAAATTGAGTGAAACTAACTTTGTTAGAAAGCTTACACATAGGAGAACATCCCATCAAAATTTTCGAGTTAGTTAAGATGCCATTTGTTCCCAATGATTCGAGGAAGTTGCCCTATGTCCAAACCGAGCCCAAGCAGGGCAGTTCAGGAAGGTTGAATTTCAGGATGTATAACTCAACTCTACTAGAGCAAATGAAACGAAACTTCATATAAATGAAAGCTTGTCCTGTTAGCTTTGATATGATTCAATTTCATATGATTTGAGTTGGATTTCGATTTTTAGTGGATTTTTAATTTTAAGTATGTAATTCTGGTTAGTCTCAGGGCAAGCCGGGATAAAATTTAAATAACTTGAATTATACTTATGAAAATTAGATGGGACTAAAGATGTTAGAAAATAGACATATAACACTCCAACATATCCAAAATTGAGGTCTAGATGAGTTGAAATGAAATTATGGCCTGATTTCCAAAAACCGGGCTGAGTGAAAGTGCTAAGACAGGAACTAGGTATTAAATGCAAAGATTGATCTTATGAGATTGATATCCAAAATTGAGGTCCAGATGAGTTGAAATGAAATTATGGCCTGATTTACAAAAACTGGGCTGAGTGAAAGTGCTAGGATAGTAATTAGGTGTTAAATGCAAAGATTGTTCTTATGAGATTGATAATTGAAATATGAATAAAGTGTTATGATTTCTCTGTACAATTGATTTTCTGAATACTAGCATTATTCATGGGAAAGCGGACTCGATCCGTTATGCTGCCGAATTTTTGGTAGAATAGTAAGGAAGCTATGAGCATTTATATGTTATGAATATTTATGATATGAATATGAAATTCTATATGCAAGGATACATGAAAGTAAATGATGAAGCATATGTATGAGTGCATTCAGCATGTCTATGCATGATTATGTATGAGAATGAAAGGATATGAACATATTAAATGTGAATCCCTTCACCTAGAGGTAGTCATGAGATCCCTCCTTATGAAGGCAGTTAAATAATATAAAATGTGTATCCTTTCACTTGGAGGCAGTTGCACATTGAATCACTCCCTTATGAAGGCAGCTAAAAGTATGAGATCCCTCTACCTTGGAGGCATGTGGTAAGATGAGATCCCTCTACATTGAAGGCATGTGGTCAGATGAGATCCCTCTATTCTTGAGGCACGTGACCAGAAGTGATCCCTTCAATTTAGAGGCACGTGACCAAAATGAGATTCCTCCAAAACTAAAGGCACGTGAATCCCCTTGTAGGTTAGTCTGTGTGACGACAGTCACAAGTTGAGCTGACAAGCTCACTCCTAGATCAGACTACCCAAGGGCAGTATAGACTAAAGATTAAAACATATACAAGCATCCCACTCACATAAGGCATGGCATCGACCTAGCTAGTGCAAGTATCGTTAGAAAGGAAGCAAAGAAAGTTAAAGAAAAGCATCAGTGCAATTGCATGAATTCAAATATGAGTATTTGCATAATTATATCCCATGTTTTGTTGATACTGAAACTGTTCTATCTATTTATGCTGTGATGTGTCCATATTCCTAAGGAATGTGACATGGCGATCACACTCTGATGGGGTATGACATGGTGATCATACTCTGGAATATGGCATGATGATCCCACACCCTAAGGAATGTGACATAGCAATCACATTTTGATGGAGTAATGACATGGCGATCATACTCTGGGATGTAGCAAGAAGAACATATTCCTAAGGAGTGTGACATGGTGATCATGCCCCGATAAAGTATAACATGGCGATTGTACTCTGGAATATGTGTAACAAGTAAAGAAAGATAAAGAAAGAAAGGTAAATTTTATGTATCTGCATAAGTTCAAGCACAAATAAGGGCATGTGCCGATGTTATGTCTCCAGTATACTGATGCTGTCATATTTTAATATGTTGCAGTTATTATTCATAGTATAATTCATAAATTAACTTTGTATAGGCTCTCCTAAATGCCAAATGTATGAGTAAAATGAACTTTGCTTCGGATAATATATTTTCGAGCTATAAAATTAAACAATTTACATAATATATTCATCTTTTTCATAATAAACCAAAACAAACTAGAGATGACAACGATAGTAGTATGTATGACAGTTAAGGAATTCTACTGAGAATTCAAAATTCTCACTCCTATTTCCGTGTTATCTCCAGATAGTTCAAGAAGTTCCAAAGATGGCTGAGGTTGCTATCAGATAAGGTTTGCTCAAGTAACGGTAACAACTCCAGAGTGTGGTACTATGACTTAAGTATAGTACTGTATTTCGGAAGGACGTTACAGTAAAGTTTTCCCTTCCAACTTTTAACGTAGTTGCATACCTAAAGCTCAAACTTGAGACCTCTAGTTAAGATAGAACAACCTCCTACCAGCTATCTTATGCGCTCGTTGGTAGATGACATTTTATTTAGTTACACATAACGATATTAATTTTTTTATCTTTGAATATTATTAGGGTAAAATTTAAATATTATTACATGAATATGTCAAGTCATTATAACATAGTTTTTGCATTTTAAATTTTGACAATTAGTTTGCTTAAAATTTTTAAAAAATTTAAAAATTAATTTTATCTTTAAATTTGACAAAATATTTTTATTTCTAAATTATTTAATGGGTGAATATTATGATGCATTTTATTTGGCAATAATGTGTAACGTTAAGATAGCCATATTAACAATGTATTACATATTTAAAAAAAATAAAATGTGATTAAATGACTATTAATCCTAACATATATGTTTTATCAACTTCTCACATATTTTACATGTGTGTTTCTTTATATTTCACCTTTTTTTTCTCTTTCTATATAAACAAAAACTTATAATCAACTCTTTCTTTTTCTTTATTTTTTATGGATTTTGTGTTGATGAAAATAACTAAATCAACTCTCCTCTTCCAAGAGACATAGACTCCTGGCAATTTGAAGAGCTAGCTCAACAAGTATGCAACACACTATATAAGAAACTAGCATTTTATTGATGGATTTACCGACAGATTTATCGACAAAAGGGTTTGCCAGTAAATCCCTGGTTGGTAAAACTTAATGATGGAAAAATTTATTTGTCAGTAAATTACTGATGGATATTTTGTCGATAAAAAATAATAATTTTCCAATATTTTTTTAGAAAACTTGTCCCCATTTTCATCTTGGAATAATATATTTTCGACAGATTAATAATAAAATTAGGGATGGAATATTCTATTGGTAATATTGCGTTTAAAATTATTATTATTATATTATTACTGATGAAATATCCGTCGATATAACTGAGTTAAAGGTTATTTTTGAGAGTAAAATATTAATAATTACTAATAGAATATCTATCGGTAATGTCAATGTGTGTGTGTGTGTATATATATATTATCAATGATACCTTTTTTAATTAATTTTAATTATTGTTTCTATTTTTTTATTTTCTTTATAATTATTTTTTATTCTATTTAAAAAATTATATGATTTAAAATAATAATTATGCATACAAGTTAATTGCAAGTCGAATACATAAATTAATTATCTGAACTTAATACATAAAATGTTTACATATAAATGTAAGGGGGGAAAAAACTATATCAAGAGTAGTCTTCAATGATAGAACTGTTGGACAAAGAAGCATTGACTAGTACTAAAATCTACATTTGCCAGAAGAAGTCTGTCATCTCCCTTCATAGCCTCTTCTTGTCTTGCTTTGACTCCTTCGTCAAGGTTTTGATTTGGTCAGATTTCTCCTGGAAGTATTGTTGTTCCTGTTCTTTGATCCACTAAGCCTATGCCTGAAGTTCCAGATTGAGCTTGAAAACCATCTTGCTGACCTTATCATCAGCAGTAGACCACCCAACCAAGGCTTTGCTCATAGAGCTAAGGGACGCATTATCAGCGTAGTAAGTCCCAGGGCCATAAATGCGATTCTTGTAAGAACTGTCGACTGTATTTGCCTTCACCATGTTCTCATCAATAGGTGGGTAGTCCTCGTGCCATCCTCGGCTACTGGGTCTGCTGGGACTTAACCTCCTATAGTTGTTGCATGAACTTGGCCTACAATTACAATTAAGTAAAACAAATTAGGGTTTAAGAAGGGAATATATTAGGAATAATTGAAGTAGGAATTGAGTTTATAAATTACATAGCCTTGCTCGGAGCATTGGTCAACCCATTGCATCTTGTCGTCCTTCTGAGTGTGGGTCTCCCGGAATAACTCTCCCTAAGTAAGTTGCTTGTTCTCGAGCTTGGCCTACATTTCAAAGCCATTTTGACATCATAATAAGTAAATAAAAATATAAATAATTATTAAATTAAATATAAAAGCAATTTAACTTGGTAACTTACTAGTCGTGCCTTGTTGGACTCTATGGTGGCTGAGCCACCACAATGGAGTAAGCCATCCTTCTCTACTAGCCTTAGCCTTTTGCCGACTTCTACAAGAACTTGTCAAATTTCCAATAGCCCCACAAGGCCCTTAGGTTGGCCTTAGTTATCCACTGTGAATTAGGATCACAACCCTAGTGAATGTTAAGGTCCATGTCCTGCATCTGCTTCAACACATGAATCTTGAATGCCTTGAAGAAATAGGCATCGTCTTGTAGGCCAATGATGTAGTGTTTCTGCATATACAAATGTTGCACAATATTATTTAAAATTATACTCATTACAATATATGGGAGAAAAATATTGAGATTAATAGAAATTGAACATCATTTTACCTTCCACTCGCGGAACCACCATTGCTTTTTATCGTTTGAGATTTTACCAAAACTCTTGTGTGACCAATTATGTAGTTTTTGGATGGTCTCTGTGATCTTATGGAGACCCTCAAATGTAGGGAGCCAGCTATATGAGACACATAACAAACTAAAATTGATAATACCAATTAATAATAACAAATAGTGACTTTATTAGATTAAAATTTGAAATTACTTACCAAGTGTTTTTTGTCTAGAACCAAGCGAATATGTGGCTCTATGGATGACCCCTGTGTCTACCTAGTTGATGAGCTAGCCGCACCTCCACTATCGAGTGTAGGCTGCGACTATGAAATGATGGAGTGATCAACTAGTGGTAGGGGTGGTGGACCAAGCGTAAATGCGATAAGTGTGTTGGTCAGATCCGGAGTGGTGGTGGCTAGTGTGGTGGAGCGGGTTTTGTTTTTCTTTGGTTGACCTCTGCCTTTGCCCGCCATTTCTGAAAAAAATATATATAACAATTAATTCAATAATCAGACTCATTTTTTAACGATTTCAACACAATTTTGGTAGAATATCCCTTAAATTAAGAGACTCCACAACAATTAATTCAATATTCAGATCCAATATTCAACAATTTCAACACAATTAATAAGAATAAACATATAAAATTCATGCTCACTTATAAAATTAAATCCTACACTTAAGAACACATACTACAAAACTTGGCTATCACTAATTTGTATTCTATTCCCAATTCAACATCTTAGTTATTACATTAAAAATATAACAAAAATGAATAATAATAGTATCATAACCTAAAAATGTTAAACTAGTAAAAGTGAAATACTTAATAGTAACTCAAACATTTCACAAGCAAAGGTTGGGAATCCAAACCACACAAATTGAAAAGGCAATGGCGGAGGCTACTAGTACCGGTGAACAAGGATGATGGTGGGTGCGGCCGACATGGAGAGAGAGCTTGAGAGACGAGGGTAGTGGCGGCGAATGAGGGCAGCAGTGATGGTGATGGCAGTGGTGTGGTGGTGGCGGTGGTAGTGCAAGGAGAAAAGAGAGTGTAGAGAGAGGAAGACGAAGAGAGAAATGGAAGAGGAAGAAGAGGCACACATTTAAGTTTTGAGCCCTAACATTACCGACACAAATCCGTCAATGATGAGAAAAATGAAACGCAACTTTGGTTTCCCTCCAAAGGTTATTAGTTTGAATACCAACAAAATTTCCGTCTGCAATGTGTCGATTTCCTTCCAACGGTTATTAATTTAAATATCGACGAAATTTTCCATCGATAATAAATAAACTTTTAAAAAAATACAAAAATTAATCAAATATTATCGATGGATTGTCCATTTGTCATGACCTTCCTCAGGCCGTAACTGGTGCATAGGGAAAAGTAGTTCCTTAGCAAGCCAAAACCCAAAATTTTACATGAAAAATTGACAAAGTTTCCCCTAAAACTAGGATATTCCCAAAATTTCTAAACCTGCAAAAATTCATCCAAACAATCCATCACATTTCAAACATATATGCTTATGTGTACATATTTAGTCATAATTATAGAGTTTAGAAATTTGTACATATACAAAAGCTATCGAAGTGTTATTTGGTCAATAGGAACTCAACAAAATATACATCTTTGCATTACTAATTCAAAATGAAAGGAAAAAGCTTATTACAAAACAACTGATAACCCAATAATTGGACCCTGCCTTTGTTTCATGGAGCACTATATAATTAGAAGCCATGCATGGATATACCAAATATACCAAAAAGAATAGCTAGGGCTCTCAACAATGGGCTCACCAAAAAAGGTAAGCAACATAAATCCTAATAAGTAGGAGGGGTAGGAACCTCCTCTGCAATAGAATCTGAAAATAGATAAGGGAAACCATGGGTGAGTTACGAAACTCAGTGAGGAATAATATATTTATAGTTAGTATGAGACAAGTTTAAAAGCCCAAAACTATGCTTCAACTTTTTATGTATAATAATGGAAATGCTTCTAAAAAAAAAGTAAATAAATAAGGCAATATTCAAATAGAACTCTAGGGAGAATCCTATTTCAGAAAATAACTACCTAACTGGGCTTGCCCAACAGTAAATGATAAATCCCACATCTGGGCTTGCCCAACATGTCTATATCTTTTGGACATGTCTGCCAAATATGCCGGACTAACAATCACCCTGCTAGTTGGTTATTCGAGGTGCACCAAGGCTAATGTTACTGCCATTAGTAAATAGTTTCTGTTACAATTTCCTCCCCTTCTTAAAAATAACTTTACTTCTTGCTACATAATTTATCTAATTGACTTTTTTTTTTTCTCGTTCCGATACTTTCTTGTTCATAATTTCATGCATAAGATCAAATCTCATCAAATTTTCATATACATATTACTAGTATAAAAAGTATAACTATAGAACCTGGTCTCATGCCCATTATGCTTAACATCAATTATGAAATAAGTAGTAACTAAACAAGATTTCTAAACATAACATATGAGGAAATTGCCTTAAATCTTGGAAATAAATCAATTTATAACTCTTCAAGTAATTAGCAATATAAGTGCATATATATACATATAATTTCACTTCATGTAAAATATAAACATATTGTCCACTCACAACCAAGATTCCAAATCAAGAGCTCAGGTGGGGTGGTGCCTCTGAATCAACTGGAAACTCCCGAGAAGAGTTCAAAGCTACAAAATACACCAAACTAACATAAATAAATTTTTTACAAACTAAATCTAACCATAATCTACTCACAATCACAATTTCCCCACATCAAAGGCCCAAGCCTTTCTTCCTCACAACCCAAAATCGAATCCCATGCAATAGGCAAAAAAACTATAGCTAAGAAGGGAAAGAAAGCATCAAAAGTTTACCTCAAGACCTTCAAATGAAGATTGGACAAAAGAGGAGTGGTGGGTCTCCTCTACTCCTCACTTTCTCTCACTTCAAGAAGATAGAGAAAGAGAGTGAGAAAGAGAGAGAGCTTAAGGAAGAAGATGATGATGGTGATAAAGAAGAGGGAGTGAGAGGATGAAATTGTGAGGAAAATTAAAGGGAAAAGGTGGTTGATTGATGGACTAGATGAGGGTGGAGAAATTTTTAGAGAGAAGGCCAAGAGAGAGAATGATTTGGAGAAAAATAGGGTTCCAAAATTTTAAAACGCAACAGGCACCCAAGCGGTGAGTTTTCGGCACCTAAGCACCTGGGCACCAAAAATCCACCCATTCTGCCAATCCACCGCCTAGGCGGTGGAAAGTGAGCTCCTAGGCGGTGGATCTTGTTTTCAAAATAATTCATTTTCACTCCACTACAAGCATTTTTAGGCCCAATTCATACTTTTAGATATATATATTCACTTTAGTCATCATCAAATACTCAAGAATAAAAGTCTTAAAGGATCAACCAAATTCCCTCACTCAAGAAAATCAAAACTTATATAAATTATAAAACTTAAGCCATTACACCATTGATAAGTCTAGGATAAACAAGTTTGTTTGCAGTGACAGATATTTCATCGGTATCTTTTTCGTGCCATATTGTGCCAACATTATTGACAGATTTTTTGATGGAATATCTATTCTGTCAATTATCTCTTTTAGAAAATTATTTAGAGTTACCAACGGAATTTACATAAAAAATCTGTCAACAACATCAATAGATGTTTTCCATTTGTAAATTTTGTTGGTAATTCACATATCTGTGGTAGTGAAATTCCTTGTACACTATATTATTTATACATTTTTTTGGGCTTATATTGTTGTAAAGGAGTTCAATCTAGCTAGCTATAGTGCATTTTCAATTTCAACAAAAGTGTACTTCTAATTTTAGGTGAATTATGTTTCATTTGGGTCAACCAATATTTATGTCAACATATATATATTAGAAACTAATAAGCTTATATAATCACTTAACATATTGCAATAATATTTTCAAATATTTTACAGTTAATATCAAAATGAAAAGATATTCTAACATGGATAAGAATATCAAAGCAATATTTATTTAAGTCAATTGGTGATCCAGTCAAATAAATTATTATCAATACATATTCAAATTTACAACAACATTTATGAGATGAAGAATATCTTAGAAAAAGAACAATATTCACTCCTTTAAATGACACAATTGATAAAATAAATGACAATGCATTTAACAAGATTGAAAGTCTAACAAAATAGTATGGAAACTAAGATAAGATTTACAAAACAATTGATAAAATAGTTGAACAAAGAGTTTATGAATCTAGTAAAGTTTTTTAATACCTTAAATTTTATTGGATTTCCAAATCATTGGTTGCAACTAAAAGACAAAATGACGATTATGCTACAAAGAATTATAAACACCACATTAAGGAATGGAATAAGACTACTTTTTATGCACTTAAGAGACTAAATAGTAGAAGCAAAAATAATTATAGTAATATCAGTACAAAAGCATTTATTTCCCTGAATAGTTTTGAAAATAAAGGATTTCAAGCGGCCTTTTATCTTAAAAGGGAAACAATTCCTAAGAAAGATGTAATATGCAATGACAATAAATAAAAATCAAGGCCAATCATAAAACTATATAAAGTTTTACTTGCCAAAACTTATATTTTGTCATAAAAAATTATACGTTGCATTGCATTGTTCAGAGTAACCTTATCAAAAGAATTGAAAATTCTTATAGTTGAGAAAGATAAAAAAAAGAAAAATACATACACTACACTAAAACTATTGTGTGAAACAATTAAAATAAAATACCCTTGCTATATTTAATTTTTTATTATTATCACATATTTCTTTCAAAATTTTTCATTAAAAGTAATTATAAAAAAAATTAACAAACGCGTGCAATGCACGGGCATTATTTGTATATACTTATTATATTTATGATAAATATTTATTTTTCTTGATCAGTTTGACTTTTTCTTAATTTATATATTTTAGATATCGTTGAAAATAGTACCCTATACCGTCCATTGTAAACTACTATAGATTGGAAGATTCTCTGTATATGTGGGTGTGAGTGCACTGTTTAAGGCTACGGACGGAGGTTAATGATCCTACTCTCACATTTAAAATTTCACGTTATGTGGTTTCTGTAACACCCTATCAACTTAATGTTATGCTTAAATCATAGCATGAAATTAGATAGGTTGCGTCACCATGTTAGTTCCCCGTTTAAAACTGTATTCGTTATATTATATTCTCTTTTTCTTTGATATATATGTATACGTTTGACAAATATACCTACGAGATAGGGCGCTTTATATAATAAACGTGATTAGCATTACAAAAAAGAATAAAGACAGGAAATATATATCATCAGTTAAACATATACATATATAAGTTGGAAGTGAAAGCTTCAGTTTATAAATATATGCTTCAAAAGCATAGTGGAACAAAGGAACAACAAATTTTCTGTTGCCAAAGAGTAGAGACGAGAATGGCGGGAAACAACTAAGTACAGTGAGTCCAACTCGGGGTCCTGGTGGAGCTGCAGGTCAGAGAGCTCAATAAACAGAGTGGCCATTGAGTCCATCACCAGCATCTAAGAATGATACGGAAATGCAAAAAAAGGTGAGAATTTAAAGAAATTCTCATTAGGGTTCGCATACAGTGTTTAGCTGACGTCACATTCATTTTCAGTTGCCTCAATTTTTCTTTAATTCTAAACACATGGGATCAAACTGAACTATCCATATTCAAATAAGTTTAAGAAAATGCCTGGTCCAAGGCAAGGTTTAGTTTTACTTAAATAGACTATTAACAGTAAAACACAGAATAATGAACAGAATAAATGAACATACAGCGGTAAGTAAATATAATAGATAAACTATAAACAACTTGTAATGACTGTTCAATGCAATCATGCATTTAATGTAATCATGCAAAACTTATTCTTAAACTTTTCTTCATAAACTTTTCCATTACTTGGTCCCCTGGGAGTTCTTGGCCATTTTAGACTCCTGGGTAATAGTTTGCTTTTCAAGATCGAGCTCGTTCCTATACAGGAATGACAGGTTTACTTTCCTCAACCTTCCCACTGATCTATTCCCCTTAACTTTAATCCGTGGCTGGCCTAAGTATCATGGAACTTTCATCATAACATAATCTTTATGTTCATCATAACATAACCTTTATGACTTTCTTGAAAATGCATATGCATCTGAACGTAGAATATAACTCATGCATAGTCTTTACCGAAATTTCGGCAATATAATGGAATGTATCCGCTTTCCCATAAATAGTGCCAATACTTATAATACCCATTTTTCAAAGAAATCATAACACTTTAGTCATATCTCAAATATCAACTCATGGCACAAATTCTGCAATTAAAATATAGTTGTTGTCTCAATACTTGCATTCAACCTGGTTTTTGTAACCCAAGCCATAATTTCTATTTAATTCATCTAGGCCTGAATTTTGGATATGTTAAAGTGTTATGTGTCTATTTTCTATCCTTTTTAGTCCCGTCTAATTTGGATAAATATAACTTAAGATGTTTAGGTTTTATCCCGGCCTGCCCTGCAGCTGGCTAGAATTACGTACTTACAAGTAAAAATCCACTAAAAATCGAAAACTAATTCAAATCATACGAAATTGGTCTCATATTAAAGCTAACAGGACGACCTTTCATTTACAATAAGTTTCATTTCATTTGCTTTAGTAGACCTCGAGTTATAAACCCTAAAATTTGACCTTCCTAAACTACCCTGTTTTGGCCTAGTTTGAATATAGGGCAATTTCTTTGAATCACTGGAACAAATCGAATAGTAACAAACTCAAAATTTCTCTATAGGATGTTCTTCTATGTATAAGCTTTCTAACAAAGTTAGTTTCACTCAATTTGGAGTTGTGTAGGGTGAGTTACACCCTTTTCAACTCACACTGCCCGGGTGAAAGTCCTGATTCCTAGGTCAAACTTCAAAAATTCATATCTCTCTCAGTATTAATCCAATGGCCTTATATGATATATGTATGGAAAGCCCTGAATGTCTAGTTTCATATAAAAATGGTCTTATTAGATTTAATTGGCTGTAGGCGGAGCCGTACACTCTGCCGTACAGACTGCCGAGGGAAATTGGTCTTCCAGCCTCTCACATCTTCCTATCCTCACCCTTCCCTATTCCTTAATCAAATCTAAACACAAAAACGGTTATAGATCATCATATTCATTCACTAATCACATCAAGAAGTGAGGAAATAAAATCAAAATCAGCCACCCACAATCAGAACAACAAGAACAAAATGTGAACCTTTACCTCTTGTTATGTGGTTAGGCTTGAGTTTGGAGTTCGAATCAATAAAACTTGGTTGGGCTTGATGGAGTTGAGTGAGTGGAGAAGAGAAGAAGAGAGCTGAAAGAGGGGAGAAGGCAGTGCAGAAATGGGGCTAAAGGAGAGAAAGAAATGAGTCATATAAACTTGAGGTGGTAGTTGGCTTCTTGCAACATGATTGGTTCAAAAATGCAAGGCTGAATTTCAGCCAACTTTCCTCCTTTCTTGTGGCCAAAGCGATGCCACTTTCATGGGTTAAGTGGCTAAATTATTCTCCACGTCGCCTAAAAGTGGAACTCGCTTCCATTGTATCTAAAATCAGAACTCGTCTCTACTCTACTTAAAGTCAGAACTCGTGTCATCTATTTGAAACTTGGAGATGAAATCGGAACTCGGAAATCTTGTCTGGTTTATTCGAAACTTGAAAGCGAAGACGGATGTCGGAAATCATACAGTACCCAATCACCTTAAAATCGAAAGTCAAAGACAAGAATGTAAAACCAAAATACTTAAACCCAGAAGTCGGGGACGTTACGTAAACTTGGATCGATTCTAAGCATAACACCAGAGATCGGGAATCAAAACATTAATCTTATGTACCAGGAAATTGAAACTTATATAATCTCAGAACTCCAAATTTAATCTCGGAAGTCTGTTATAGGCAAACTCGGGAACATCAATAGAAATGAAAAGCTCTTGGGAGTAAACTCGGAGATCAGATTTCATGTCCATTCTAAATCAAGCCTAAGGTCAGAAATCGGAAAATCATAGCCATTCCATTTGAGACTTGGAGGTGAAGTCGGAGGTCGGAAGTTTTAACATTTTACTGATTAGGTCGGAGGTCGGAAATCGGGGTCATTACATTACCACCCTCCTAAAAAAAAATTTTGTCCTCAAAATTTAGTACTCGAGAATAGCCCACAATACTCTTTCCTTATGTCTGATTCCAGCTCCCAAGTGTAGTCTTTAGTATCTTATTTTCCCCATGCTACCTTTACTAACTGCATGGTTTTGTTTCGAAGTTGCCTACTGTTTCTGTCTACAATCCGCGCCGGTTATACGTGGAAAGTCAAGTCCTCTTTCAACTATATTGACTCAGGTTCTAGGAGGTGTGTAGGGTCAGGGTGATACTTTCGGAGTTGAGAAACATGGAAAACATCATGAAGGTTTAACAAATGTGGGGGTAAAGCAATTCGATATACAACTGATCCGATTCGCTTTAAGATTTGGAAGGGACCAATAAAGCAAGGATTTAGCTTCTTGACCTTAATGGCTCTACCTATCCCTGTTGTAGGTGTAACCTTCAGAAATACGTGGTCTCCTTCTCGAAATTCTAGAGGTTTCCTCCTAGTATCTGCGTAACTCTTCTGATGACTTTGAGCGGCAAGCATCTTACTTCAAATTCTTTTTTATTTGCTCAGTGGTCTGCTCAACTAAATCAGGCCCCAATAGAGTTGATTTTCCTATTTCATATCAACATAGGAGAGATTGGCACTTCCGTCCATACAATACTTCGTAAGAAGCCACGCCGATGCTGGCGTGATAGCTATTGTTGTATGCAAATTCGGCTAGCGGTAAGTATCGATCCCAATTCCCACGTTGCTCCATGATATA
Organism: Pterocarpus macrocarpus; assembly: GCA_031439585.1. Taxonomy (NCBI): domain Eukaryota; kingdom Viridiplantae; phylum Streptophyta; class Magnoliopsida; order Fabales; family Fabaceae; genus Pterocarpus; species Pterocarpus macrocarpus. The sequence continues at coordinate 31,968,231 of CM062520.1, forward strand.
AGCTTGTAACATATCTTCTAAGGTTTGAATTGTCCTTTCTGTTTGACCATCCGTTTATGGATGATATGCAGTGCTTAGGCACAACTTAGCACCAAATGCCTTTTGTAAAGCTCCCCAAAACAGTGAGGTAAACCTTGGGTCTCGATCAGAGATAATGGTTGAAGGGATTCCATGCAATCTTATAATCTCTTGAACATACAGTTGAGCTAATTTTTCCAACGGATAATTTGCTCGAATGGGTAGAAAGTGAGCAGATTTGGTTAATCTATCCACAATGACCCATATGGCATCATGCCCTGTTGGCATTCTTGGTAATCCCATTACAAAATCCATGGAGATACTATCCCACTTCCACTTAGGGATTTCCAAGGGTTGTAATATACTAGAGGGTTTCTGATATTCCATTTTCACCTTCTGACAGACCAAACACTTGCCCACGAAGCTTGCCACATTTGACTTCATGCCCGACCACCAAAACATTTTCTTGAAGTCTTGATACATTTTAGTAATGCCGGGATGTATAGTAAATTCACCCTTATGTGCTTCCTCCAAGATTCTCCTTCAGAGATCATTTCCCTCGGGTATATACACCTTGTCACGACACCGCCATATGCCTTCTTTATCTTGAGCAAAATCTGTTAATTTCCCTGATTGCACAAGATGAATTATATGTTGAAAATTAGCATCCTACTGTTGTGCTTGCTAAATCTGTTCATTAAAGCTATTGGCTATCTTAATTTGATGTAGCTGAAGGGTCTTGGGGGTTATAAGAATTCCCAAATTAAGATTTCGGAAGCTCTCAATAAGCTCCGTCTCCTTAATCCTCATCCAGGCTATGGTCAACGATTTCCTGCTTAAAACGTCTGCCACAATGTTTGCCTTACCTGGGTTGTACTTCAATTCAAATTCATAGTCCTTAAGAAGTTCCATCCACCTCCGCTGCCTCATATTTAATTCCTTCTGATCAAAGAGATACTTCAAACTCTTATGATCAGAAAGACCTCAAACCTTACACCATACAGGTGATGTCTCCATATCTTTAAGGCAAACACTACTGCAGCTAGTTCGAGATCGTGCGTGGGACAATTCCTTTCGTGTGGCTTTAATTGTTTGGAGGCATATGCGACCATGTTTCCGGTTTGCATCAACATGCACCCTAATCCTTGTTTGGACGCATCACAATAGACCTCAAATGGTCCACGAGGGTCTGGCAAGGCTAACACTGGTGTCATAGTCAACCTTCTCTTCAAGTCTTGAAAACTCTGTTCGTACTCCAGCATCCATTCGAATGGAACATTCTTCCTGGTTAGTTTGGTCAAGGGCAAAACTATTCGAGAAAAATCCTTAATGAATCGCCTGTAATATCCAGCTAAGCCCAGAAAACTTCTAACTTCAGTGACTGTGGTCGGCCTTTCCCAATTTAGTACTACTTCTACTTTACTGGGGTCTACGGAGATTCCTCCATAGGATACTACATGGCTGAGAAATTTTACTTCTTTCATCCAAAATTCACATTTGGATAACTTAGCATAGAGTTTCTTTTCTCTTAAAATTTGCAGAACCAGTCGCAAGTGTTCTGCATGCTCTCGCTTCGTCTTCAAGTAGACAAGTATGTCATCAATGAAAGCCACTACAAATTGGTCCAAATATGGGCAGAATATTCGATTCATGTAATCCATGAATACTGCTGGTGCGTTGGTCAGTCCGAACGACATCATGGTATACTCATAGTGCCTGTAACGAGTTCGAAAAGCTGTCTCAGGGATATCTTGTTCCCGAACTAGAATTTGATGATATCCAAAATGTAAGTCGATCTTGGAAAATACCGTTGCACCTTGTAGCTGGTCCATGAGGTCATCGATTATTGGCAGTGGATATTTATTCTTAATCATCACTTTATTCAACTGTCTGTAATCCATGAATAGGTGCATGCTCCCATTTTTCTTTTTGATAAACAAGACTGGAGCTCCCCATGGTGATGCACTTGGCCGTATGAATCTTTTTTCCAAAAGCTCTTCAATCTGTCTCTTTAGTTCTGTCAGCTCCAAAGGTGACATTCGATACGGAGCTATAGATATTGGTCCCGCACCTGGAACCAACTCGATAGTGAACTCAAGTTCTCTCTCAGGAGGGAATTTAGGAATATCTTCTGGAAAAACATCAGGATATTCCTTAACAATGGGAATTTCCTCTAGTTTCTGTTCAACTTCCGTCACATTAGCTGACAAGAGGATGTATCCTTGACTCTTCGATCCACTATAGTTTACTAATAAAGAGTTCAGATAGAAGAGTGTTAAGGCTTGGGATTTAGAAGATGAGACAGAGGGGAATACCACCATCTTATTAGAACAATTGAGCATGACTCGATTGGTGGAAAGCCAATCCATGCCCAGAATTATGTCAAGTCCAGATAGAGGGAGGCAAATCAAATTGGCAGCAAAGGTTCTACCCTCAATTTGAAGAGGAACATTGATGCATATTTGACTAGTCTTAATAGGTTCATTGGTAGGAGTAGAAACCAGTAGATCATAAGGCAATTCAAAAATTGGTAATCGCAAAACAGCCACACAATCATGATAAATAAATGAGTGGGAGGCACCCGAATCATAGAGTACAGTTAGAGTCTCACTGTCCACTTCGCAAGTACCTTGAATTAATCCCTCGGACTTGTCACCTTCTTCTGCATTCATTGTAAAAACCTGTCCTTAACGTTGTGGTCTAGACGACTGGGGTGGATTCCTGGTTGGACACTCATAAATTTTGTGGCCTGGCTTGCCACATCCATAGCAGACATTTTGGCCTGCCAAACATGGTCGATCACCATGATTCTTACCGCATTTCGTACAAGTTGGATTTGGAAGAGGCCTTTGGGGCTGCTTGCCTTTGTTGCTTGTCGGCAGAAATCTCCTCTGCTGTTGCATGTTGGGCTCGAATCTTGGGCCCTGCGAGGCCAACCCCTTCTTGAAGCTACCTTCAGATGCCTTGGTTGCCGCTAGTTTCAAGTTGTAATCTTCCACAAGTCGGCACTTGTTTACCAATGTAGGGAAATCTCTAATCTCCATTGGTCCTATTGCAGTGAGACTATCTTCCCGTAACCCTCCTCCGAATTTGACACACTTCTAAGCTTCATCTGGGTTCCTGTGGTAAATTGTAGAAAATTTGCACAATTCTTCAAATCTAGCAATGTATTCGGATATCATCCGGTTTCCTTGACGAAGCTGCATAAATTCAAGTTCTTTGGCATTTCGAACCGAGGCAGGAAAGTACTTTTGGTAAAAAACATCTTTGAACAACGTTCAGGTGACTGCTGTCTGAGATTCTTCGAATAACCTTCGTATGCCATTCCACCAAAACTCGGCGTCTGCTTCGAGCATGTAGGTGGCAAAGGTCACCTTCTGATGATCCGAGTAATCCAGGACAGAGAAAATCTTCTCCATGGCTTTGATCCATTTGTCAGCTTTATCAGGGTCATACGCCCCTCGAAAGCTGGGCGGATTTGCCTTTCTGAACTCAGCAAATTTGAGATTGTCCAGATTACCTTCTGGGCCATGTGGGTTTCCTCCGCAGCTTGCCTCAGGTCACCTACCTAATTGGTCCATCATCCGGTGAGCTGCTGGGGCCTATTCCCGCATCGCATGAGCCATTTCTCGTACCATGTCCATAAGGTTAGCGAGGTCTTCTCGAGCAGGTTCTGTGCATGGCCTACCTCGCCTTCCAGAAGCCATTAAGTCCTGAGCACACAAAACAAAGTTATTGAGTTAATCAGGCTCAACACTAAGTCTAATGTGCTAGTAAATAATAGCTCATACGATCAGGCACTTTTCACATCTATATCTCAACCGTACAGACGAGATTTAGTGCATGTTGTTAGTTAGAAATACAGAATATGCACGAAGCATAGTCAGTCCAATCCTCTGGCCTTAGCTAGGACGAACTACTCTGATACCAAAAATGTAACACCCTACCAACTTAATGTTATGCTTAAGTCATAGCATGAAATTGGATAAGTTGCATCACCGTGTTAGTTCTCCGTTTAAAGCTGTATTCATTATATTATATTCTCTTTTTCTCTGATATATAGGTATACGTTTAACGAATATACCTACGAGATAGGGTGCTTTATATAATAAACATGATTAGCATTACAGAAAAGAATAAAGACAGGAAATATATATCATCAGTTAAATATATACATATATAAGTTGGAAGCTAAAGCTTCAGTTTATAAATATATGCTTCAAAAGCAGAGTGGAATAAACGAACAACAAATTTTCTGTTGCTAAAAAGTAGAGACGGGAATGGCGGGAAACAGCTAAGTATAGCGAGTCCAACTCGGGGTCCTGGTGGAGCTGCAGGTTAGAGAGCTCAATAAACAGAATGGCCGTCGAGTCCATCACCAGCATCTGAGAATGATGCGGAAATGCAAAATGAGGTGAGAATTTAAAAAAATTCTCAGTAGGGTTCGTGTACAGTGTTTAGCTGATGTCACATTCATTCTCAGTTGCCTCGATTTTTCTTTAATTATAAAAACATAGGATCATCAAACTGAACTATCCATATTCAAATGAGTTTAAGAAAACGCCTGGTCCGAGGTAAGGTTCAATTTTACTTAAATATACTATTAACAGTAAAACACAGAATAATGAGCAGAATAAATGAATATACAGCAGTAAGTAAATATAACAGATAAACTATAAACAACTTGTAATGACTGTTTAATGCAATCATGCATTTAATATAATCATGTAAAACTCATTCTTGAACATTTCTTCATAAACTTTTCCATTACTTAGTCCCTTGGGAGTTCTTGGCCATTTTAGACCCCTGGGTAACAGTCTGCTTTTTAGGATCGAACTCGTTCCTATACATGAATGGCGGGTTTACTTTCCCTAACCTTCCCACCGATCTATTCCCCTTAACTTTCATTCGGGGCAGGCCCAAGTATCATGGAACTTTCATCATAACATAATCTTTATGTTCATCATAACATAACCTTTATGACTTTCTTAAAAATGCATATGCATCTGAACGTAGAATATGCCTCATGCATAGTCTTTACCGAAATTTCGGCAATATAACAGAACGTATCTGCTTTCCCATAAATAGTGCCAATACTTATAATACCCATTTTTCAAAGAAATCATAACACTTTAGTCATATCCCAAATATCAACTCATGGCACAAATTCTGCAATTAAAATATAGTTGTTGTCTTAATACTTGCATTCAACCTGGTTTTTGTAACCCAAGCCATAATTTCTATTTAACTCATCTAGGCCTGAATTTTGGATATGTTAAAGTGTTATGTGTCTATTTTCTATCCTCTTTAGTCCCGTCTAATTTGGATAAATATAACTTAAGATGTTTAGGTTTTATCCCGGCCTGCCCTGCAGCTGGCTAGAATTACACACTTACAAGTAAAAATCCACTAAAAATCGAAAATTGATTCAAATCATACAAAATTGTCTCATATTAAATCTAACAGGACAACCTTTCATTTGCGATAAGTTCCATTTCATTTGTTTTAGTAGAGCTTGAGTTATAAACCTCGAAATTTGACCTTCCTAAACTGCCCTGTTTTGGCCCAATTTGGGCATAGGGCAATTTCTTTGAATCACTGGGAATAAATCGGATAGTAACAAACTCAGAATTTCTTTGTTGATGTTCTCCTATGTATAAGCTTTCTAACAAAGTTGGTTTCACTCAATTTGGAGTTGTGTAGGGTGAGTTACACCCTTTTCAACTCACACTGCCCAGGTGAAAGTCCTAATTCCTAGGTCAAAATTCAAAAATTCATATTTCTCTCAATATTAATCCAATGGCCTTATATGATATATGTATGGAAAGCCTTGAATGTCTCATTTCATATAAAAATAGTCTCATCGGATTTAACCAACTGTAGGCAGAGCCGTACACTCCGCCGTACGGACTGCCGAGGGAAATTGGTCTTCCAGCCTCTCACATCTTCCTATCCTCACTCTTCCCTATTCCTTAATAAAATTTAAACACAAAAATAGTTATAAATCATCATATTCATTCACTAATCACGTCAAGAAGTGAGGAAATAAAATCAAAATCAGCCACCCACAATCAAAAACAACAAGAACAAAATGTGAACCTCTACCTCTTGTTATGTGGTTAGGCTTGAGTTTGGAGTTTGAATCAATAAAACTTGGTTGGGCTTGATGGAGTTGAGTGAGTGGAGAAGAGAAGAAGAGAGCTGAAAGAGGGGAGAAGGCAGTGCAGAAATGGGACTGAAGGAGAGAAAGAAATGAGTCATATAAACTTGAGGTGGTAGTTGGCATCTTGCAACATGATTGGTTAAAAAATGCAAGGCTGAATTTCAGCCAACTTTCCTCCTTTCTTGTGGCCAAAGCGACGCCACTTTCGTGGGTTAAGTGGCTGAATTATTCTCCACATCGCCTAAAAGTGGAACTCGCTTCCATTGTATCTGAAATCGGAACTCGTCTCGACTCTACTTAAAGTCGGAACTCGTGCCCATCTATTCGAAACTTGGAGATGAAATCGGAACTCAGAAATCTTGTCTGGTTTATTCGAAACTTGAAATCAAATATGTATGTCGGAAATCATACAGCACCCAATCACCTTAAAATCAAAAGTCAAGGACAAGAAGGTGAAACCAAAATACTTAAACCCAGAAGTCAGAGACGTTACATAAACTTGGATCGATTCTAAGCATAACATCGGAGATCGGGAATCAAAACATTAATCTTATGTACCAGGAAATTGGAAATTACATAATCTCGGAACTCCAAATTTAATCTCGGAAGTTTGTTATGGGCAAACTCGGAAACATCAATAGAAATGAAAAGTTTTTGGGAATAAACTCGGAGATCGAATTTTGTGTCCATTCTAAATCAAGCCTAAGGTCGGAAATTGGAAAATCATAGCCATTCCATTTGAGACTTGGAGGTGAAGTCGGAGGTCGGAAGTTTTAACATTTTACTGATTAGGTCGGAGGTCGGAAATCGGGGTCGTTATAGTTTCAAGCTATGTTATTGGTTTATTTGTGGAAAATTATTATTTTTGCATAACTTGAATATCAACATGAGAAATCAGATTTAAACTATCAATTGGTATTTAGTTATATCATCAGTTGCTTTATCAATCTCATCAAAAATTAAGTATTATTTTAACTTTTTTTTATAGGAAGTATTATTTTAATGTATTAGACCTTTAATCATATCAAATATGTAACTATTTATTTCATCAGCAATGTTATTTAAATGAGTGAATATTGCTCTTTTTCTAAGATATTTTTAATCTCAAATGCGTTGTTATAAGTTTGTATATGTGATATCAACAATATTTTTGATTGGATTATCAACTTGATTTATTAGATATTGACTTGATATTCTAATCCATGTTAGAAAGCCTTCTCCTTCTCTATCAATTGTTAATATTTTTTTTTTCTCTAGTAACGGTTGCTTGATCACATATTATTATTATTATTATTATTTTTAAAATTTGTTATATATTGTACCTCATGTCCAACTTAATATTTCATATTATTGACTAATAAAATGCATCATGATTTTAACTTATTAAATAGTTTAAAAGTAAAAGACAATTTATTTGTCTAGTTTAAAAATAAATTTAATTTCACATTTCTTAAAACTTTAAGCAAATTATTCAAAATTATAGTCACAAAAATTATGTTATTATGACTAATAAACTAATGTAATTATTAAAATTTAAGTCTTATAAAATTCAGAAAATAAAGATTAATGTTGTTATATGAAACTAAAGGAAGTGTCATATAAAATCAATTTTACTTGAGAATGTTAAAGTCGCTTCTTTCTTTAAAATTAAATATTAAATAATTTTGAAGTAAAAATATTTTATACGTCTATTTTAAAAATAATTTTAATTTTAAAATTTTGTTAAATTTCAAGTAAATTAATTCTTAATTAAAATTAAAATCACAAAGTTACAAAATTATGTTATCATGAGCTAATAAATTAATGTAATTATTTTGATTTTAACCTTATAAAATTCATAAATAAAATAAATTACATTATTTGAATAATATAATTTGTCTGATTTAAAAATAAATTTAATTTTATATTTCTAAAAAATTTATACAAATTACTTAAAATTAGAGTCACAAAAGTTATGTTATTATGATCTAACAAATTAATGTAATTATATAAATTTTAATTACCTTATAAAATTCATATATTAAACATTAATGTTGTTATTGGAAACCAAAAGAGGTGTCATATAAAATCAATTTTATTTGAAAATGTTAAGGTTGCTTCTTCCTTTAAAACTAAATATTAAATAATTTCAAAGTAAAAATATTGTATACATCTATTTTAAAAATAAATTTAATTTTAAATTTTTTAAATTCCAATGAAATTAATTCTGAAAATTAAAATTACAAAGAGTTACAAAAATTATATTATCTTGAACTAATAAATTATTGTAAGTATTTTGATTTTAACCTTATGAAATTTATAGATAAAATAAATTACATTATTCGAATCGTATAATAATTATAAAATGGAGTGAGCATTTATTACAAAGTATGTATGGAATATGAATATCAATTAAAGCGATAAATTGCTTAACAAAAGAAATATGGCCACATCATAAAACTCAAGGACATTCAATTACTAGTGTTATATGGATTAATCGCTTTTTAATCTGAATCCTAACGGCCAGGATAAAAGGAAAAAAAAAAATTATTAACGTTATGTGAATTATGCTATGGGGTGAATCAAATGTGCATCACATTTTTCATAAGTTTTTATCATATAATGATTATGCATAGATTACGGTAAATAATAATGAATTTAATTTTGGTATACTGTTAGTGTAAAAAAATTTTATATCAACATCAAATCATATATTGCCATATTAGTAAAAGTGTTTGACTCAATCATCTACTATTTTAAGTCTTAAACAAAATCATGTGATTGGATAATAGTATAAAATTCTTTTATTCTAAAAGTATATTAAAATAAATCTCAATAACAATTACATAAACAAAACTGGCTAGTTTACTCTTTACAAATATCGACAAAGCTCATCTAAAGAGGCTGAAAATTATTGTGGAAGGTACTTCAGGACCTTCCTATAACATCCTCCTCAAATGCAATATTATGCTTAAATCGTAACATTATATTAGGAGTAGCTACTAAAAAAATAAATGGACCTCCTAGTTTTAGTATAGGTACATATTTGGTAGTAAATCATCCGCAATCAATTCAGTCTCAATCAACTTCTTCCTAGATGATCACCATTAAGACCTCTTGAACTATTTGGAGACAACACGAGGATCACATATAGGATTGAGAAATTTATATTCTTAGTAGGCATCCTAAACTACTAGACAATCCATGTCATCATTGCCATCACAGCTGCTTTAGTTTATTAAGAAAAATGTGATCTCATATGAAGGGATAAAGCTTCATCTGTTAAGTTTGGAAAACGTATCTTCCCGACACAGATTGATTTTAACTCATACACTTTGTTCTATCATGGCAATAGGCATTATAGTTAATAGATATGCATTGTTCTAATAGATAAGACTATCAAATAAAGGCAATTATGTTACATGCTCATGAATCCATGATTCAATGAACTTCTCCTTTACTTTCTTACCTAACATGTGCCTTTAATCTTTACTGCCTTTGGATAGTCTGATCTGGGAAATGAGCTCACCTTCTGACTGTCATCACATAGTACTAATTGATAGAAAAATGCTATACGACTCGAACTAATACCCGAAACCTTGGTCCTGAATTATGTGGCATTCTAGCTATCAATAATATGTTATCATTTTTTGCCACTTCTAAAATTCTTAATACTTCTCATTATTGATCCGGCATTTGCACAACACCGTTTTAACCACACAGCTACTCCCATCTTGAATGCTAGTATCACTGTTATCTTTGCCTTGGTTGTTCTAGTCAACACCATCAAGCTCTGCACTTCATTGAAAAATGGGTCTATTTAGATCTTGGCCCTCAAATCAATGAATCAGGAAGTTGAGCCAACATCTTGCAAATCTAGGCCAACAGTCGTGGTTACATCACCACTCCAAATGTAGATCTTAGTCCATCAAGGTCCTCTATTTCATCCAATTTCGGAGACCTATTTTGAAATATTTTGTTACAGGCAGCATTGGGTTTTTCTTGATTTGCTTCAATTCTTTGCAAGTTTTGACTGTGTCTAACAATTACATTCTACTGTTTTCAACAATTTCAATGAAATAGGAAAGAAAAATTTAAAGTGACAAATTAGTCTATATCGATTTTCACGTAGGATAAATTAGTCCATTACAAAAATAAATTAATAAATTGGTCTCTAACCTTTTAAAATGTCAGACAAATTAGTCCCTAACAAAAATAAATAGACAAATTGGTCCTTAATTTTTTCAAAATAAGAGAATTTAGTCCCTCTATCTTTTCAAAATCAAAAAGTTGAGTCCCTTTATCTAGGGATTAAATTGTCTAATTTTGAAAGGGTTAGAGACCAATTTGTCTATTTATATTTGTTATGACTAATCCAACATTTTAAAAGGTTAGAGATCAATTTGTCAGTTTATTTTTATTAGAGACTACTTTATTCTACTTGAAAATTGATAAGGACCAATTTATCACTTTATTCAAAATTATAGTTTACTCGGATGGTCCCAAATAGGGTATAAGAGAGTTAGGAAGAAATATTAAACATAGGGAGCACTGGAGTGAAAAGACTTGTAGTATTTTACATTTATCTTTTTAAATTGTTTAAAAAATTGTTAAATTAAATAAATGACATGCAATTCAAATTTTAAAAAATGCCACCTCACTTTAGCCACTTCATTCTGGCATCCTAATATCAGGCAAAATCTCTGGCTGAATAGTAGTGTTCCTAATTGATAAGAGGATCCACATGCCTCTAGATTAGAGGGATTCATTTTGGCCAACTGCCTCCAAACTAGAGGGATTTCATATAATTGCTTTCAAAGTAAAAGGACCATATCTTGTCTGTTCACATACTATCTAAATTCATATGCTCATATGCATTTGTTTATTAGGAAAACATAGTTATATCAACATGTAATGCTCATTTGCATTTCTTCATTAAGGGACATAGTCATCTCAATATGTACATTAGGCTCTCATACTTCAAGTTTTAAGAAGAAAATGAGAGAATATAAATTGTCTCAAAATAACTCTATTGGAAGCATAAATTACATAATACCTAGAATTTATCCCAGATTTGAAAAATTCACCACAATCCAGTTTTATGTCATTTTAGGTTCTTAATTGGAACTCGGATCCCGAAACCATGGGTAAGTCAACTTACGTTTGAGCTAGGGACTCGGAGCTCAAATCCAAGATGAATTTGGAGCTCGCATCAATTTCAGCCTCAATTTTCCTTATCTTTTGTCACGTGAACTCGGAACATGGGATGTGTAGGCATCCAATCTCATAGAAGGGCAAAACCTAGACCTCGAATCTCAACTCGTGCTCCTAGTGCATAACCTTGACCCTAGACCTAGGACTCTCGATCCTAGACCTTCGAGCCAGGATCCCAGACCCTGTAACCCGGTCTTTTCTAGGATAAATATTCTCAATCTCTCTTAAACTCACTCTTTCTATGAACTCAAAATTCAGAACACCAACCGTCACTACACGGAAACGGAACCTGGAACACTGGCCCTACTTTGGTTACACAGTAACAATTCTTTCATGAAACTGGAATGCAAGACACTAGTCCTTCATTGGTGCAGGTTGGACATCGAGAATGGGTATATCACTAAAAATCCAATTCTTGTCATCTTGCCCTAAAATTTTATATGCTTATCCTTACTTAAACCTTCTTTCAAATAAACAAAGTCCCACTAATTTAGTTAAGTAGTGCTCCAAATATAAGCTCTACATTGGGGCTGTCTTGTTTTAGGACTCGTAGAGTATGGGGTAAATTTATGCAATTATCAGGAGCAATTCATTGGGAGTTTAGCTTTCAAAATTTACAGGCTTGTGGTGTATATGTTAACTTTCTAGCAAAATTGGTTGCATTCAATTTGGAGATCTATAGGGCAAGTTATGCCCATTGGAACACTCCCTGTTCAAACTCGGGGTCACTCTGCCTATAGCTTTTTGCAAAATTCATAACTTATTCATCTTAAGTCCAACAAACATCAAATTTCATGAGTATACTCATCCATGAGTTGAGTTTTATCTAAAATTTGTTTCACTTCAATTGGAAGTCCCTCGCTCCAAACATGGTTCATGAATTCAATACTGCCTAGCGTTATCTTAGTTGTCCTGGTTTCTATTTGTGAACATCTTTGAATTTCTTGCTTGTTTCTTTTATTAACTTGAGTTTCACTAGTTCTAACTCATTAATATAAGCCTATAGAATATCATCATCAACAAGATTTATGAGAAACACAAAGGATAAAATCCTAACTCATCTAACCATATAATTACATATAAGGTAGTTTAGGAGCCTACCTTACTTCCAAACTTAGAGAAACTTCAAATATGGCTTCTATCAGCTCTAAAACCTCATTAGCACCACAAGACCGCACCTCAACTCTTTCCTTCTTTTCTTTTGGCTCTTGTGTAGTTTAGAAGGTCACAAACAAGCTTAAGAATCAAGTAGATGTTGAGGGGACAAGAAGGAACTAAAGGTTTAGGAGCTTTTAAGAGCAAAATCGAGGAAAAGGAGTGACAGGGAGGTTGCGGCTAGGAGGAGCAGAAAATGAGGAAGTTTGCGGTTTTTTTTTGTGTGAATTTTCATGTTGAGTTTATGACATAAATGGTTAAGCAGAACAAATGGTCCATATTTGGCTTTGTTTACCTAGTTATGTGGTTAGATTTTTGACAACTTGATCTATGAACTAGCTAGGTGGTTTAATTTCTAACCATATAACATATTTGATCACATGGTATATGGCTTACATGATGAATACATTAACTACAAACTTCACTAAAATTTTTAGCCCTCTCTCTCTCTCTCTCTCTCTCTCTATGTAACTATTACTAATGATCAGGATGTTACATTACTACCCACATTTTAAAAGAATTTTGCCCACATAATTTATTATCTATAAACAAGTGTGGATAGTTTCAATCTTACAACAACCCCACATCAGAGGATTTATACATAGGCACATAGAGATTACATGTTCGATAGGTATGGTCATGAAAACACAACAGTTAAACAATTTAACATAATACAGTTAGTTGAAAGCCAATCCATGCTTTGGGCTATATCTAATCCTACATCAACTTCTCTGAAAGTGCAGTTTCTCTAGCATTCAAGATAAAAACCTTTCCTTAATATTGTGGCTTAGGGGCAGGTGATTGGTGCCCAAGGCATTCTCTGACCACATGTCTTGTGTAACATCCATCGAAATTCTTTTATCGTTTTTCATTTAATTGTTTGATTTTTATCGAATAATTGAGATTAATTAAAATTTGACTAAATATTTATTTAGGATTAATTGATTAGCAATTAATTGAGATTAGGTACAAGTTAATTAAGTTAGAAGTATAGAAGATTTCATAAGAATTTCACAAAAACCAATTTACCGATTTAAAGGAAATCGGTAAGATTACGGTATTTTAAACTATCAAAACCGAACTAATACAATTTTAACTCATCAACCCTAATTTAAGTGGCTGAAAACTCAGCCACTTAACTCAAGAAACTGGCGCCACTTTGGCCACAAAAAGGGAGGAAGACTGGCTGAAATTCAGCCTTAGATTCTAAGTCAATCACATTGCAAGAAGCCACCTACCACTTCAAGCCTTGTTGATATATTCTTCTCCCTCCCTTCAGCCCCAAATTTTGCGCCACTTCCTCTCTCAATTAAGCTCTCTCCTTCTCTTTTTCATTCACCCAACTCCATCAAAGCTCCAAGCTCAACAAGGTCTTGATAGCCCAAACCCCAAAAGCAAGCCAAATCACTCATCGTAAGAGGTAGAGGTTTATTTCTTGCTTGATTTTCTGATTCTTGAATGATTGGTGGTGGGTTATTTTCTCAATCTTTGATGTGTTGATTGATTCATTATGATGATATATGGCTGGTTTATTGGCTGTTTGTGAGATTAAAACCGAATTGGAAGTAAGAAAGGATGAAGATAGGAAGAGCTGAGAGGCTGGAAAACCAAAAACCCTCAATAGTCCGTACGGCAGAATGTACAGCTCCACCTATAGTCGATTAAATTTGATGAAACCAATTTTAAATGAAACTAGACATCCAGGGCTTTCTATACATATATCATATAAGGCCATTGGATTAGTATTGAGTGAGATATGAATTTTGGAAGTTCGACCTAGGTTTTTGACTTTGATTCTGGGCAGATTGGGTTGTTCAGGGTAGAACTCGACCTATACTACTTGGAAATAAATGAAACTAACTTTGTTAGAAAGCTTACACATAGGAGAATGTCTCATAAAAATTTCAGAGTTAGATAAGGTCCCGTTTACTCCCAGTGTTCCACGAAATTTGCCCTATGTCCAAACCAGACCAAAATAGGGCAGTTCAGGAAGGTCAGATTTCGGGGCTTATAACTTGAGCCCTACTAAGTCAAATGGAATGGAACTTTTTTCAAATGAAATTTTGTCCTGTTATCTTTAATATGAGAGCAATTTCGCATGATTTGAATCAATTTTCGATTTTTAGTGGATTTTTACTTTTAAGTGTGCAACTTTGGCCAGCTGCTGGGCAGACCAGGATAAAACCTAAATAATTTGAGTTATACTTATCAAAATTAGATGGGACCAAAGAGGTTAGAAAATAGACATATAACACTTTAACATATCCAAAATTGAGGTTAGAAAATTCACGGGGAAGCAGACACGTTCTGTTATGCTGCCGAAATTTCGGTAAGACTTATGCATGAGGTATAAGATATATGTGCATTTTCAAGAAAGTCATTAAGGTTATATTATGATCAACATAAAGATTATGTTATGATGAGAAGTTCCATGATACTTGGGCCAGCCCCGAATAAAAAGTTAAGAGGAATAGATCGGTGGGGACGTCGGGGAAAGTACACCCGGCATTCCTGTATAGGAACGAGCTCGATCCTGAAAAGCAGACTATTACCCAGGAGTCTAAAATGACCAAGAACTCCCAGGGGACCAAGTGATGGAAAATGATGGAAAGTTATGGGAAAAGTTTATGAAGAAAGGTTCAAGAATAAGTTTTGCATAATTGCATTAAATGCATGATTACATTGAACAGTCATTACAAGTTATTTACAGTTTGTCTGTTATATTCCTTTACTATCGTATGTTCATTTATTCTGCTCATTATTCTGTGTATTGCTGTTATAAGTTTATTTTGTTTTTTTTTTTTTGTATATACTATCTTAAGTAAAATTGAACCTTGCCTCGGACCAGACGTTTTCCTAAATTTATTGAATATGGATAGTTTAGTTTAATCCCCTATTTTTATAATTAAACAAAAACCGAGGCAACTGAGAATGAATGTGACGTCAGCTAAACACTGTACGCGAACCCTACTGAGAATTTCCTTAAATTCTCACCTCGTTTTGCATTTTCGCATCATTCTCAGACGTTGGTGATGGACTCGACGGCCACTTTACTTATTGAGATTTCTGGACCTGCAGCTCCACGATGATCCAATAGTGGACTTGTTGTACATAACTAGCTCCTGCCATTTCTGTCTCTGCCTTCTCAGCAATAGGAGTTTTGCTGTTTCTTTATTTTACCTGCTTTTGAACCTATATATATATATATATATATATATATATATATATACGGAAGCGTTGGCTCCCAACTCACATATGTATGTATATGACAAAGGGTATACTATCTGTTTTCTTTTCTGTAGTGCTTTTGTTCAATTCTGTTATGTTCTACAATATTGATAGCATTTATTTTATACAGCGCGCTATTTTGTAGGCATTTTCATCATATATATATGCATATTTCAAAGAAAAAGAAAATATAATATAATGAATACAGCTATAAACGAATAACTAAAATGGTAATGCAATATATCTAATTTCATGCTATGACTTAAGCATAACATAAGTTGGTAGGGTGTTACATCTTGGCTTCCTACATTTGAAGCATAAATTTTGTCTAGCCAAGCAAGGTCTAACTTCATGGTCCTTTTCACATTTTGGACATTCTCGCCTCACAATTGGCCCCGTGGCTGCTTACCCTTAGACCCACTGGATGGAAACTACCTCTTTGGTAGTGGGGTGTACTCGAATTCTTGGTTCTCATGTGTCAGTTGCTTCTTATCGGCATTAGATTTGGCAATTCTTAACTTGTTATTGTATTCTTCCACAAGTTTGCACTTGTTTGCAAGTTTGGCAGAGTCTCTGATCTCCATAGGTCCGCTGCTACTCGGATGTCCTATAACACCCTACCCATTTAATGTTATACTTAAGTCATAGCATGAAATTGAGTAGATTGTATTACCATGTTAGTGTTCCATTTATAGCTGTATTCACTGTATTATATTCTCTTTTTGTCTTATATATATATGTATATTTGACGAAACATCTTGGGGCGCAGAGATCGAATAGATATACGTAAACGGAAGAAATGGCGCACTGTATGAAGTGAACGTGCTCAGCATCGCTAAACGCAACAAAATTTAATAAAAAGCATAACAGAAAAAGTAAAGACAGGTAATATATCACTAGTTATATACATACATATATAATTATTGGAAGCCAACGCTTTTGTTTATATACAGCATCAAAAGAGGATACATAAGTGGGGCTGGTGTACCAAAAAAACATAAGGCCTGTGTCAGTCAAAACGGTCCTACGAGGTCCTCAGAGGACATTTCAAACTAGCTGATGTATCTATGGCTAAGTCTATGGCCCAATACTGTACACTACCAAAAGAGGGCCGTACTGTACAATATAACCCACGGCCAAGACCTACTCGGCCATGTAGCCGTTGGCCATACCAGGCCCTGCTGGGGAGTAGTCCACACTAGGTCCCGAATAGGAGGATGATGAGCCGGTAACCTCAGAAGGATCGCTCTCGGAGCTGAGAGGAATATCTGGAACTACCTGTGGAGGTGACTCGGGTGGAGGGCGATGGAGGCATGGAGTGCCAGTCTTTGGAGGAGGGTGTGCTACATGCAATGAGACCGCAAAATATGGAGCGACAGGGTCGAAAGTAGGGTGAAATAAAGGAACAAAATTCCTATTACTAAAAAGGTAGAGACGGAAATGGCAGGAGCTGGCTGTGTATAACGAGTCCACTATGGGGTCATGGTAGAGCTGCAGGTCAGGGATCTTTATAAACTGGGTAGCTGTTGAGTCCATCACCAGAGTCTGAAACTGACGTAGAAATACAAAGCGGGATGAGAATTTAAAGAAATTCTCAGTAGGATTCGAGTACAGTCTTAAACTGATGTAGCATTTATTCTCAGTTGCCTCGATTTTTATTTAATTATTAAAACATGGCATCAAATTGAATTATCCACATTTAATAAGTTTAAGAAAAGGCCTGGTCTAAGACAATGTTCAATTTTACTTAAGATAGCATAAGAACAGAATAACCTACTAAATAGTGTTACTCAGAATAATGAGCAGAATAAATGAACATACAACAGTAAGTAAACATGACTGTTAGACGATAAACAACTTATAATGACTATTCAATGCAACCATGCATAAACTCATTTTTAAACTCATCATCATAAACTTTTCTGTTACTTGGTCTCTTGGGAGTTCTTGGCCATTCAGATTCCTGGGTAATAGTCTAATTTTCAGGATCAAGCTCATTCCTATACAGGAATACCAGGTTTACTTTCCCCGACCTTCCCACCGATCTATTCCTCTTAACTTTAATCCAGGGCTGGCCCAAGTATTATGGAACTTTCATCATAACATAACCTTTATGAATTCTTGAGAATGAACATGTATCTGAATGTATATTATAACTCATCCATAGACTTTACCGAAATTTCGGCAGCATAACGGAATGTGTCCACTTCCCCATGAATAGTGCCAATACTCAGGAAAACAATTTTTCAGAGAAATCATAAAATTTCATTCATAATTCCATCATCAATCTCATAGGAACAATTGTTGCATTTAAAACATAGTTGCTGTCTCAGCACATTTATTCAACTCAGTTTTTGTAAATCAAGCCAAAATTTCTATTTAACTCATCTGGACCTAAATTTTGGATATGTTAGAGTGTTATATGTCTATTTTCTAACCTCTTTGATCACATCTAATTTTGATAAATGTAGCTTAAGTTATTTAAGTTCTATCTCAGCCTGCCCTGTAGCTAGCCAGAATTACACACTTAAAATTAAAAATCCACTAAAAATCGAAAAGCAGTTCAAATCATACGAAATTTATATCCTATTAAATCTAACAGGACAAGATTTTATTTGAAATAAGCTCCATTTCGTTTACTTTAGTGTAGCTTGAGTTATAAGCTCTGAAATTTGACCCTTCTGAACTTTCTTATTTTATTGGACTTAGGACAACTTCCTCGAATCACTGGGAGCAAATGGGACCATATCTAACCCTGAAATTTTTATAGGATATTCTCCTATGTGTAAGCTCTCTAAAAAAGTTAGTTTCATTCAATTCCAAGTCGTATAAGGCGAGTTTTTCCTTGAACAACCTAGTCTGCCTAGAATCAAACTCAAAAATCTAGGGCAAACTTCAAAAATTCATATGTCTCTCAATACTAATCCAATGGCCTTATATTATATATGTATGGAAATCTCTGAATATCTAGTTTCACATAAAAATAGTTTCATCAAGTTTAAAAGGCTATAGGCAGAGCCGTACACTCTGATGTACGGACTGCCGAAGGGTTTTGGTCTTCCAGCCCCTCCTTGCATCCTACTCTTACTCCTTTTCACTCCTTAATTGGTTTTAAACATAAAAACAGCCACCAAACTAGCCAATAATCATCATATACATCCAACACCACATCAATAAATGAGAAAACAAAAACCACAATCAACCGTCCATAACCCAAAAAAGACAAGAACAAAGTTGAATCTCTACCTCTTGTATCTGATCTTGCTAGATTTTGGAGTTTGGATTGATGGAACCTTGTCAAAGCTTCAAGGTTTGATAGAGTTGGGTGAGTGGAGAAGAGAAGAAAAAGGCTGAAACAAGGACAGGAGGGGCGAAGTTAGCAAGGAAATGAGGAAGAAAAATCTGATTCAAGTAATTGAAGGGTAGTTGGGATTGAGGGTTTTGGTTGGTTGAGATTTTGTGGCCAATTTTCAAGCATGCTTCCCCCATTCTTTGTGGCTGTCTTGCGCCACTTTATGGTTTAAGTGGCTGAGTTTTCAGCCACTTGATGTAGGGTTATTGAGTGTAAAATCCTATTGGTTTGGTTCCGACAGTTTAAAATACCGGAATCTTACCGATTTCCTTTAAATTGGTAAATTGGTTTAAGAAAATTTCTATGGAATCTTCTATACTTCTAACCTAATTCTCTCATATCTAAACTTAATTAATTGCTAATTAATTGATCCTAAATAAATATTTAGTCGAATTTTAATTAACCTCAATTATTCAATAAAAATCGAACAATTAGGTGAAAAATGATAAAAAAAAATCCGGTGGATGTTACATGTCCTCTCTCAAACCACCTTCAAATTGAACACAC
Organism: Pterocarpus macrocarpus; assembly: GCA_031439585.1. Lineage (NCBI taxonomy): Eukaryota > Viridiplantae > Streptophyta > Magnoliopsida > Fabales > Fabaceae > Pterocarpus > Pterocarpus macrocarpus. The sequence goes on from CM062520.1 coordinate 31,987,847, forward strand.
TTCTTGGCTTCGCCTGGATTATGTTAGTAAATAATGGAGAACTTATAGAGTTCTTCAAATTTGGCAATGTATTTTGACACGCTCCTACCTCCCTACTAGAGTTGCAAAAATTCCAATTCTTTAGCATTTCTAATAGAAGCAAGGAAGTTCTTATGATAAAATGCTCCATAAACATTTTCTAGGTAATATCAGTCTGGGAACCTTCCAATAACCTTCTTGCAATAGTCCACCAAAATTCCATATATGCTTCTAACATATAGGTAGCAAATGCCACCTTTTGGTACTTGGTACATGCCAACATCGAAAAGATCTTCTCAATTGCTTTTATCCACTCTTTGGCCTCATTTGGATTGAAAGCTCCTCAAAAACTGGGTGGGTTAGCATTCCGGAAATTTGCAAATTTTAGATACACCAAATCAACTTCTGCTCCATTAATTGCCTCCATGGCTTTATTCAGGATGCCTTCCTAGTTGCTCCATCATTTGATGTGTCGCTGCAATCTGTTTCCTCTTAGCATAAGTCATTTCCAACAAAGTGCCCATAAATTCGGTGGGAACTTCTAGATCATGTTTTGCTCGCGGCTTGCCATGCCTATTAGAAGCCATTAGCTCCTAATCCACACAATAAAGACATTGAATTGATTAGGCTCAATATTGAGCTAAGTGTGATAGTAACTAATTACATTCGTAGCTAGGCAGTCATGCATATCTAATTCCTATATCCTATCTTAATAGAAAAGATTTATTGCTTGGCATTAACTAAGAATTCTAGAGTGTGCTGGAAGCATAGTCAATTCAATTCTTAGGTTCAATTAGAACAAACTGCTTTGATACCAAAATGTAACATCTTCTCTAAATATAATATTATGCTTAAGTCATAATATTACATTAGGATTTGCTACTAAAAAATTAAATGAACCTCTTAATTCTAATATTGGTACATATTTGCGGCAAATCTTTAGTAGTCAACCCAGTCTCAATCAACTTTTTCTTGGATGATCACCATTAAGACCTCTTGAGCTATCTGGAAATGACACGAGGAACACATATGGTAGTGAGGATTTTATATACTCATTAGGCATCCTATGCTACCAGACAATCCATGTCATCATTCCTGTCCCATCTACTTTGATTTATTAAGAAAAGTATGATCTCATACATAAGGTTAAAGGTTTATTTATTAAGTTTGGAAAACGTATCTTGTCGAAGCACATTGATTTTAACTTATACACTTTGTTCTACCATGGCAATAAGCATTATAGTTAAAAGATATGCATTGTTCTGACAAACAAGACTATCAAATAAAGGCAATTATGTTTCATGCTTATGAATGCATGACTTAATGCACTTGTCCTTTACTTTCTTACTTAGCATGTGCCTTTAATTTTTATTGCCTTTGGATAGCCTGATCTGGGAAATGAGCTCATCTTGTGATTGTCGTCACATAGTACTAATCAACAAAGGGATCCACATGCCTCAAGATTAGAGGGACTTATTTTGGCCAACTACCTCCAACTAGAGGGATCTCATAGTTTTCATATAACTGCTTTCAAATGGAGGGACCTTATAACTATCTCTAAAGCGAAAGGACCCCATCTTGTCTATTCACATACTGTCTAAATTCATATGCTCATATGCATTTGTTTATTAATGAAACATAGCCATATCAACATGTAATGCTCATTTGCATTTCTTCATTAGGGGGACATAGTCATCTCAGCATGTACATTAGGCTCTCATGCTTCAAGTTTCAAGAAAGAATGAGAGAACATAAATTGTCACAAAATAACCCACTTGGGAGCATAAATTACATAGTATCTTGAATCTGTCCCGAATTGGGAATATTCACCATAATTTGATTTTAGGTCATTTTGGTTCTAAATTGGAACTCAGACCTCGGAACCATGGGTAAGTCAACTTAAGTTCGAGCTACTGGCTCAGAGATTGGATCTAAGATGAACCTGAAACTCGCATCAATTCCAACCTCTGTTTTCCTCATCTTCTGTCACGTGAACTCAAAACATGGGATGTGCAAGAATCCGATCTTATAGAAAGGCAAAACCAGGACCTCAGATCTCAACTTGAGCTCCCAGTGGACAACATTGATGCCGGACCTAGGGCCTTCGATCTTGGACCTTTGAGCTCGAATCCCGGACCCCATAACCTAGTCTTTTCAAGGATAAGTATTCTTAATATCTCTTAAACTCCTTTTTTTGATAAACTTAAAATTCGGAGCACCAACCATCACTACAAATAAATGGAAATCGGAACACCAGCCCTATTTTGGTTACATGGTAACAGTTCTTTCATGAAACCGAAACCCGCAACACTAGTCCTTCCTTGGGGCAAGTTGGACATTATGAATAGGAAAATCACCAAAACTCCAATTTGTGTCATCTTGCCCTGAAATTTTATATGATTATAATTACTTGAACCTTTTTCAAACAAATAAAGTCCCACTCAATTTAGTTAAGCAAAGCTTTAGATATAAGCTTTACATTGGAGCTGTCCTGTTTCAGGACTCACAAAGTATAGGATAACTTTATGGAATTATTGGGAACAACTCACTGTGAGTTTAGCTCTCAAAATTTACAAGTTTGTTCCTAGCAAAATTGGTTGTACTCAATTTCGGGATCTATAGGGCAAGTTATGCCCATTAGAACACACCCCACTTAAACTCAGGGTCACCCCGCTTATCGCTTCTTGCAAAATTCCTAACTTATTCATCCTAAGTCCAATAACTTCAAATTTCATGGGTATACTCTCGTATGAGTTGTGTTTTATCTAAAATTGGTTTCACTTCAATTGAAGGTCCTTAGCTCCAGATATGGTCCATGAATTCAACATTACCCAGGGTTGTCCTAGTTTCTGTTTGTGAATATTTTCGAATTTCTAGCTTATTTCTTTCATTAACTTGAGTTTTACTATTTCTAACTCATTAATATAAGCCTATAGAATATCATCGTCAACCAAGATTTATGAGAGACATGAAGGATAAAACCCTAACTCATCTATTCGTATAATCATATATGCGGTAGTTTAGGAGCCTACCTCACTTCCAAACTTGGAGAAACTTCAAATATGGCTTCTATCAACTCTAAAACCTCTTTAGCACCACAAGACCACATCTCAACTTTTTCCTTTTCTTTTTTGGCGGAGACTTGATATGCTTCAAGGGGAAAGATTTTTGGCTCTTGTGTGGTTTAGAAGGTCACGAACAAGCTTCGGAATCAAGTAGATGTTGAGGGGGACAAGGACCCAACCATTTTGGAGCTTTTGAGAGAAAAATGGAGGAAAGGGAGTGAGAGGGAGGATGGGGCTGAGAGGATCAAAAAATGAGAAAGTTTGTGTTACCTTTTGGAGTGAATTTTTACGATGAGTTTATGACATAAATGGTTAAATAGAACAAATGGTACATATTTGGCTTTGTTTACCTAGTTATGTGGTTACATTTTTGACCTCTTAATCTACCAACTAGCTAGGTGGTTTTATTTATAACCACATAACATATTTGATCACATGGTATATGGCTTACATGATGAATACATTAAGTACAAGTTTCACTAAAATTTTCAGCCCTCTCTCTTTTTCTTTTTCTTTTTTCTTTTTTGCTATTACTAATAATCAGAATGTTACATTACTATGTATCTTTTAAAAGAATTTTGCCCACAAAATTTATTATCCATAAACAAGTATGGATAGTTTCAATCTTACAACAACCCTACACTAGAGGATTTATACATAGGCACATAGAGATTACATGTTCGATAGGTATCGTCAAGAAAACACAACGGGCCTATTTAAATAATTTAACATAATATAGTTCGCCGAAAGTCAATCCATGCTCCAGTTTATATCGAATCCTGCATCAACTTCTTTGAATGTGTAGCCTTTCTAGCACTCAAGATAAAAACCCTTCCTTGATGTTGTAGCTTGGGGTAGGGGGCTGGTGCCCAGGGCATTCTCTGACGATAAGTTCTAGCTTCCCACATTTGAAGCACACATTTTGTCCGGCTAAGCAAATTCTACCTCCATAGTCTTTTCCACATTTTATACATTCTCACCTCACAATTGGCCCTATGGCTGCTTACCCTCATACCCACTGAATGGAAACTATTTCTTTAGTGGTGGGATATGCTCAAATTCTTGATTCATATGCCAGCCTCTTCCTATCGGCATTAGATTTGGCAATTCTTAAATTGTTATTGTATTCTTCCACAAGTTTGCACTTGTTTACAAGTGTGGCAAAGTCTCTAATCTCTATAGGTCCCACTGTCGCCTGGATGTCCTCTCTCAAACCACCTTCAAACTTAACACACTTTCAGGCTCCCTCTAGATTATGCTGATAAATAGTGGAGAACTTACAAAGTTCTTCAAATTTGGCAATGTATTTTGACATACTCTTACCTCCCTGCTAGAGTTGTAAAAACTCCAATTCTTTAGCATTTATAATAGAAGCACGAAAGTTCTTATGACAAAACGCCCCTTAAACATTTCTCAGGTAATCTCATTCTAGGACCCTTCCAACAACCTCCTTACACTAGTCCACCAAAATTCCGCATGCGCCTCCAACATATAGGTAGCAAACGTCGCCTTCTAATTATTGATGCATGCTAACACTGAAAAGATCTTCTCCATTGCTTTTATCCACTCTTCAGCCTAATCTAGATTGAAAGCTCCCCAAAAATTGGGTGGGTTAGCTTTCCAGAATTTTGCAAATTTTAAATACACCAAATCAACTTCTACTCTATTGGGATTGCCTTCGTGGGCTTCTTTAGGTTGCCTTACTAGTTGCTTTATCATCTGATGTGCTGCTACAGTCTATTCCCTCATAGCATAAGCCATTCCCACAAAGTGCCCATAAATTCGGTGGGGTCTTCAAGAGCATGTTTTGTTCATGCCCTATCACGCCTACCATAAGCCATTAGTTCCTAATTATACACAACAAAAATATTAAGTTGATCAGGCTCAATATTGAGCTAAATATGACAACAACTAATTACATTCGCAACTAGCAGTCATGCATATCCCTATATCCTATCTAAATAGATAAAATTTAGCACACGACATTAACTAAGAATTCTAGAGTATGCTGAAAGCATAGTCAGTCTAGTCCTCAAGTCCGGTTACAATGAAATGCTTTGATGCCGAAAGGTAACATCCTCCTTAAATACAATATTATGCTTAAATCATAACATTATATTAGGTGTTGCTACTAAAAAATAAAAGGACATCCTAATTCTAATATAGGTACATATTTGCTGGCAAATCTTTAGCAGTCAATCCAGTCTCAATCAACTTTTTCCAGGATGATCACTATTAAGACTTCCTGAGCTATCTGGAGACAACATGGAGAACACTTATAGGAGTGAAAATTTCATATTCTCAATAGCCATCCTAACTTACTAGACAATCCATGTCATCATTACCATCGTAGTTGCTTTGGTTTATTAAGAAAAGTGAGATTTCATTCATAGGGATAAAAGTTCATTTGTTAAGTTTAGAAAATGTATCTTCTCAAAGTAGATTAATTTTAACTCATACACTTTGTTCTATCATGGCAATAAGCATTATAATTAATAGATATGCATTGTTCTAACAAATAAGACTATCAAATAAAGGTAATTATGTTACATGCTTGTGAATACATGACTTAATGCACTTATCCTTGACTTTCTTACTTATCATATGCCTTTAATCTTCACTACCCTTGGATAGTCTGATATGGGAAATGAGTTCATCTCATGATCGTCGTCACATAGTACTAGTCGACAAGGGAAGCCACATGCCTCCAGATTGGAGGTACTCATTTTGGCCAACTACCTACAAACTAGAGGGATCTCATAATTTTCATATAACTACCTTCAAATTGAGGGATTTCATAACTGCCTTCAAAGTGAAGGGACCTTATCTTGTCTATTCACATACTGTCTGAATTCATAAGCTCATATGCATTTGTTTATTAAGAAAACATAGCCATATCAACATATAATGCTCATTTACATTGTTTTGCTAAGGGGGCATAGTCATCTCAACATGTTCATTAGGCTCTCATACTTCAAGTTTCAAGAAGGAAATGAGAGAATATAAATTGTCTCAAAATAACTCAATTGGGAGCATAAATTACATAATACTTAGAATCTATCCCGAATTTGGAAAATTCACCACAATCCTGTTTTAGGTCATTTTAGGTTCTAAATCGAAACTTGGAACTTGGAACCATGGGTAAGTCAACTTAAGTTCGAGCTAGGGACTCGGAGCTTGGATCCAAAATGAACTTGGAATTCGCATCAACTCCAGCCTTAGTTTTCCTCATCTTCTATCACGTGAACTTAGAACATGGGACATGCAGGCATCCAATCTCACAGAAGGGTGAAACCCAGACCTTGGTTCTTAACTCGCACTCCCAGTGCATAACCTTGATCTCAAACCCAGGATTCTCAATCTCGAACCTTTGAGCCCAGATCCAGGATCCTGTAACTTGATTTTTTCTAGGGTGAGTATTCTCAATCTCTCTTAAACTCCCTCTTCCTATGAACATGGAATTTGGAACACCAGCCGTCACTACACATAAACGGACTCAAAACACCGGCCTCAAAACACCGGCCCTATTTTGCTTACACAGTAACAATTCTTTCATGAAATCGAAACCTGGGACACCAGTCATGCCTTGGGCCAAGTTGGACATTAGGAATGGAAAAATCACTAAAAATCCACTCATCACCTTGCCCTGAAATTTTATTTACTTATACTCACTTAAACCCTCTTTCAAATAAATTAAGTCCCACTTAATTTAGTTAAGTAGGACTTTAGATATAAGCTCTACATTGGGGCTATCATGTTTCAGGACTCACAGAATATATGGTAATTTTATGGTATTATCGGGAGCAATTCGCTGGGAGTTTAGCTCTCAAAATTTACAAGCTTGTTCTTGTATGTGTTATATTTCGAACAAAATTGGCTGCACTCAATTTGGAGATCTATAAGGCAAGTTATGTTCATTAGAACACGCCCTACTCAAAGCTAGGGTCACTCCGCCTACAACTTTTTACAAAATTCATAACTTATTCATCTTATGTCTAATAAATTTCAAATTTTGTGGGTATACTCTTCTATGAGTTGGGTTTTATCTAAAATTGGTTTCACTTCAATTGAAGGTCCATGGCTCCAGATATGGTTCACAAATTCAAAACTTTCCAAGGTTATCCTAGTTGTTCTAGTTTTTGTTTGTGAACATTTTTGAATTTGTAGTTTGTTTTTTTCATTAACTTGAGTTTCACTAGTTCTAACTCATTAATATAAACCTAAGAACATCATCATCAACCGAGATTTATGAGAAATACAAAGGATAAAACCCTACCTCATCTAACCATATAATCAAATGTAAGATAGTTTAGGAGTCTACCTCACTTTGAAGCTTGAAAAAAGTTCAAATATGGCTTCTACCAACTCTAAAACCTCCTTAGCACCACAAGACTACAACTCAACTCTTTCCTTCTCTTCTTTGGGAGAGATTTGATATGGTTCAAGGGGAAAGATTCTTGGCTCTTGTGTGGTTTAGAAGGTCACAAACAAGCTTAGAAATCAAGTAGATATTGAGGGGTACAAGAAGGAATCAAGGGTTTAGAAGCTTTTGAGAGCGAGGCTACAACTGGGAGGAGCAGAACATGAGAAAGTTTGTGTTATTTGTTTGAGTGAATTTTCATGATGAGTTTATGACATAAATGGTTAAGTAGAACAAATGGTCCATATTTGGCTTTGTTTTCCTAGTTATGTGGTTAGATTTTTGACCACTTAATCTACCAACTAGCTAGGTGATTTTATTTTCTAACCACATAACATATTTGATCACATAGTATATGGCTTTCATGATGAATACATTAACTACAAATTTCACTAAAATTTTCGGCCCTCTCTCTTGTTCCTCTTTTTTTTTCTATTACTAATAATCAGGATGTTACAGTTCCAAGTACCTACATTTTATTTTGTGCTATATGTGATTGTGGAACCCAGTCATACTTCGATACGCGACTTAGTGACACTAGTTAGTTAAGAAAATATTTATATGTGAGACATTGAAGACGTGAACCCCAACCTAAGATGACATCCTGCGTGCCGGCTTCTCTTGGCAAGTGGATATAAATTTACTTATTTACCTCTTGTACGTGTTTCTTTTTTGTCAATCTTATGCTGTTTATTTGAAAACTCCTTTAAGCAATTTTATGTTTTTAGAAATGGATATCAGATATGAGATGTTTAACAATGTTTTTCCAGTTGCGATAAAGAAAAATCGAGGACGTAGTACCACTTTAGTCCATCAATTAGATTTTTTAAAGTAGGTTTTAACAAATTCGTAAAAAAATTTTACTTTATCACATCCTCCTAACAAATTCAATCTTGATGTAGAATCGTCATGCCTAGGCGGGATGTCTGGACATATGTAGAAAAAAAAAATGAAAAATATGTAACTCCTTTCAAATATTTGTATGGACAGATATGACAAATCTATGTAGTTGTTGCTGCCTTTTTTTTTATACTTTTATTAATGACATTCTAACATAGTTTCAGTAATACTTAATAAATATTGTCATTAATTGTTCCTTTGCATTTTTCATAAACAATTTAGCATAGTCATGCCCATGACTGGCATCTGTTGAAGGACTAAAATAGTAAAACGCAACTCCTTTCTAATACTTGAAGTTTGAGATACAGGTAGTCAAATCTATATAATATAATTTTTGACTTTTCTGTTTTATAATTTTAATAACTTTCTTACTCAGTTTTATTTGTATAGTCAATACTCAATTTATATTATTATGATTGAAGTTTTCTTTTCATTTCATAATTAATAATTAATGATTAATTTTTGACATCATTAATTGATGCCAAAAAAAATCTAATAATATAATAATTTAATAATTTCATTCAATATATATATATATATATATATATATATATATATATATATATATATATATATATATATATATATATATGGTAAAAAAAATGAATATTTTATTTTCGTGCATTTTCTTATTCTTTTTGTCAAATGTACTCATCATCCTGGGTTCTTATAGTTTTCCTCCATTGGGAGTGCTTCTACAATCTATAAATTGCCATGCTTCCTCCAGTCTTCAATTCATATAACATTTTACCCGTGTTAACTGTAGATTTGACAGTATCATTTTAAAGATGAAATTCCTATTTGCTGTCCTTTTAATATGCGTTGTTGCTTCACCATGTTTGTGTGCTTTAATTATGCCCCCTTGCTTCAACGTTATTAACTATGGCGCCCAAGGAAATGGCCAAACTGATGATTCAGAAGTATGTTTGCAAGTTTGATTTTTCAAACGTATATTTTTTATTAAAGTTGAGGCAAGAGTTTCTCTCGTCTAATACCATTTTTAACTGTCTGGAAACTTTTAAAGGCTTTCATGAAAGTATGGCAAGACGTGTGTGGTACAAGTCAGGGCACCCCAACACTTCTAATACCCGAAGGGAAAATATTCATGTTGCAGCCGATGACATTCCAAGGCCCTTGCAAGCCTTCAACCATTGAAATTAAGGTAAATGAAATACTTGCCGATCGTACACGAGCAAAGGAAGCACGTATGTGTATATATATGCCTTTAACTTAGCTAAGGATACATATAGTTTTTTTCGTTAAATTAATTTGTAAGTCCTTATAGGTTTAGCGAACTTCTAAATAGATTCTTATATTATAAAAGTTTTTAATTGAATCCTTATACTTTAAAATTATCGTAATTAAGTCTCTATCATGAGAGTTTCATCCATATTTTCGTTGCACCATGCATATGTGGCTGTTAACTATGTTAAGATGTTAAATTGGATGAAAAAGAAATGAACATAAGCACATAAAATGTATAAAAACTAAATATGACAATTTTTAGTTACTTTTAGAGCATTTATGATAAGAGAATTATCAAGAGAATTTATTATATGCATAATTTAGATAAGAACATTGGCATCACCAAATTAATTGAAATCCCATTTAGTATCCATGGTGTAGTAGAGCACGATTAATAGTTATGTGTCTTTGGTATAAAGGAGATTTAGAGAATGAATGACCAACATACGATTAGGATTCAGTTGCAAAGTTTTTAAAGAATTAAATTATAAAGAATTAATTAAAAGCTTTTAAAGTACAAAAGTTTATCTAAAATTATAGAGACCCACAAATTAATTTACCCTAATTTTTTCGCATATGACCTAGTATTTCCCGTTTATATTAAAATTTAAAGCTTTCGTTTCTGTTAATTCCGAACACAGGAAGCAAGGATACAAACATGAGATACGTATATTTGACATGAACACACCGCATTTGAATACAATAAATTTTAAGACGCCATAATATACAAAAAAAAAGTCAATATATTTGATATAAATAAAGAATCACAAGTCTTTAATTAGAGTAAAAAATTTAATATTTCATAATTTAGTAGTAATCGTTATAATTTATAAATATAATAAAATATGGATTTAATTTTAATAATTATTAGTTATAAAAAATTTTAGGTTTAATTAATCTGTAAATCACAGTAATTTAACTTAATTTTTAATTAGGTTTCTATAGTTTAAAAATTTTCAATCAAATTCTTACATTAACTAAATTTTTATAATCAAGTCCCTAGAGCAATTTGTTATTACAAAACTTTCGATTACATTAAATAAATTTTTATATTTGAATTTAAAAATTTGGGCGAGCACTTATTAAACTATATGAAATTTTAAAAAATTTTGTAATATTTGGTTGTTCTAAGGACTTAATTACAAAAATTTATCTAATATAAAGATCTAATTAAAAATTTTAAACTAAAGAACCTAATTAAAAATTTAGTCAAACTACATGACCTACTAATTAATCAACCCAAAATTTTGCTATCATTTCAAGTTAAGGCTTCTTAAATTGCTAACTTGATTCAACTAACGATAAATATTATTTCATTTGTTTATAATACTTAATATATTATTTGGTTTGACAGCTTCATGGAACTATCATTGCCCCAAACAGCGTTGAGGCTTGGAAATGGCGAGATGAGACTAGGAAAGCATGGATCCGTTTCGTGGGGATAAGTAACCTTGTTATCAACGGTGGAGGACGAATTGATGGGCAAGGTGCCCCCTGGTGGAAATGCTTTTCCAGTAGCGGTTGCGACAGGCCAACTGTAAGTAGTAAATTACGATAAATTACGCACCTTTCTTACGAAATTTAAAATGAATGATAAACAGGAATACTTGACCACAAAATATTTCAATTAATATTCTGTTTGAAATCTCTTTAGAATTAAGGGTATAATTGTTTCATATCATGCACAGGCTTTACATTTCCATGCTTGCGAAAATCTAAACCTTAGCGGTTTGACTCACATCGACAGCCCAACAAGTCATATAAGCATAAATTCATGTAATAGTTCACACGTCTCCAATCTTCACATTATTGCGCCGAATAAAAGCCCAAACACCGATGGGATTGATATATCAAGTTCATCCTACGTCACAATCGAAAATTCTACTATAGAAACTGGTAACTCGTGCCCCAGTTAGTATTCAAATTGAGAATTCCTAATTCCTATCCTAATCAACTTTTTTATTAATATATATCTATCATAAAGTTAAATGGTTTTTAGGGGGCTCACATCTTTTGCTTAATTATTATTCATTATAGGTGATGATTGCATTGCCATTAACAATGGTTCTACCTTCATCAATATTACTGGTATTTTTTGTGGACCTGGCCATGGCATCAGGTCAGTTCAAGTAACTTTCCTCTTTTTCCATATTAAGCTTTTTAAGTTGTTTGGTATATATTGAAACTCTATTTGGGATATGTTAACGAATCAAGTGTTGGGAGCCTTGGAAAAGATGGAGCTTATGCAACGGTAGAAGGGATACATGTGCGAAACTGCACCTTCAAAGGCACTACAAATGGAGCTAGAATCAAGACATGGAAGGTAAGGATCAACTCTAGGTTTCTAGGATGAGCTGTTTTTCACTGAAGCAAATCACTAAATCATATTCACGTTTTTGCGTTCTTTAAATTAGGGAGGATCTGGGTATGCCAGGAAGATCACTTTTGAAGATATTAAACTTGACGGAGCTAAGAACCCTGTGATTATTGACCAGCAATATACCGCTTACAATTATGATGCAAGTGCAGTTGAAGTGAGTAATGTTACTTACCGCAATGTGAGGGGAACGTCAAATTGCGAGACTGTAATCCAACTGAATTGTGACCACAACATAGCTTGCACCAACATTGTATTGGAGAATATTAACATAACCTCCGCTGCTGGAGGTGAAATTTATGCATCGTGCCAGAATGCACAGGGGACGTCCTCTTCGTGTATTCCAAGTGTCCCGTGTCTTTCACGAGGGTGACCATGTTTAGGTTGTATGAAATGTGTCTTTTTCTTTATCAGAATAAAAGCTACTTTGTGCATATCTGTCGTTTCTCCATTGTACCCACCTGTTGTTATAATAAAAATAAAGGTAAAATGCAAAAACCACTTTTGAGGTTTATTAAAATGCCATTAAATCCCAATCTCACCGTAATATTATACTCCATCCTATAAACTTAAGAGTAGTTAGTAAGGTCAAGAAAAATGGATTGAGTATCGAATCGGTCAAGGCGAGATTCAAAGGTTTAGAGGTTTAATTAGGAGTCCGATTGAAATATAATAAAATATATATTTAATTATTTATATATATAAATATATACATATAATTAATTAAAAAATAAAAAATTATATCAAATTATTAACAATAACATAACTAATATAAAATAATATTTATTATGAGGCACTTTATCAAATATCTTAAATATAAAATTTATTTATTTTAATTTTTACTTATATTTCTTTTGAAAAGTACTCATAGATAGTATAATAATTATTTTTTATTTTTTATTTTTAAATTTATTTAAAAATATATAGCAAATAAGCACACTAAAAGAATCAAAATTAAAAAAAATGAATTTTTATTTTGATTGAGCTTTATCTTTTTTGTTTTATAAAAGAAATAATAATATTTTTACAAAAAAAAAAAAAAAAATCAACTGATTAACTAGTCAGGTTCACACCAATTCATTAGTTTTTCCCCGTTTTGACCACAACTAGTTTTGTGATGAAGACTGGACTGGTTTGGGGTCCGGTTCCCGGTTGGACCAGTCCGATCGGGCAGTTCGGTTCAATTCTCTCTTCCTTAGTGGTTAATTATAGGAGATATCCAAACTCAACCATAATTAATAGCAAGTTATAAGATAGTCCAACCCATCCTTTAGACCATCGTGATCCATTTAAATTTAACTGTTAGATGTTATTTAAGTAGTTTCATTTAGATAAAAAAAGAACGATTCAGATTAAAAATATAATAATTATATATAATTATAAAATAAGTTAATAATTTTTAAAATTATTAAACTACTCCATTTATCTTTTCTTACTTCTCTTTCTTAGAGGTGTTAAATGAGTTAGCTCAACTCATTTAGGTTCATGGGTCAAATGGACTAGGTTAACCATATAATCGATTAAACAGGCTAGTAGTATAGCAGTCTTGACTTAATTAAGACTGACTTGCAAGCCTAAATAGGTCAACTCATTTATCTATTTTTTTTGTTTTTCAAATATTCTATATGCTTTGAGGGAAGTTCTTTTCCATTAACAAATATCAAACAATATAATTTATAATTAAATTGGAATTACACCCAAATGAATATTCAAAACTATATACAACTCTAGTTTTTTTTTCAAACAAAAATAAAGATTAACAAAGAAGGACAAAATTATGGCCAAACAAAAGTTTTAACTTTTTATTTTTAAAAATGAAAAGATAAATAAGCCAATGCAACTCGAAAGTTAAATGGGTCACTCTAAAAATAATTTATTTTAAATAGGTTAAAATTTTTACAAGCCAGCCTACATAATTTTTGCGTGTAAATAGACTAGCATAATAAGTAAATTGGTTGGTCTGGTTAACCCTTTGTTTTTTTAATAAAACTAATAAATTAAAACTTATGTTTCACCATAACTTTGACTTTTTCGTTAATTTTTATTTTTATTTAAAAAACTGCTATTTTATGTAGCTTTTGAATTTTTATTTAGATGTTGTTTGAATTTAATTGTGAATTATGTTGTTTGGGATCTATCAAGTGGAAAAAATATCCCTTAAAGTGCACAGGATTTTTTTTAAAAGAAAAAGATAACTGGGTAAGTTGTGTGACTCGCAAGCTTGAAGACTCGTTTAGTACATATGATAAAATAAGATTTGATAATATAAGATATGTTAAAATTTTAATATTATGTTATGTTTGGTATGGCATTACATAAGATACTATATTATATAATATAATATTACTATCATGCTTTTAAAATATTTTAATTATAAAAGGATTAGCAAAAATTAAAATTGTAATAAAATAATATTTTTATTAATTAAGTAATTACAAATTCAAAAATAAATATAATTATTTAAATACTTTTTTTTTAATTATCTCTACTATTCTATAAAGGCATTTAGACACTTTAACTACTCCCACCGTAAAATCTCTATTTTAACCTTTCAATTAGTATTTTATACTACATACTTAAATTATTGTCTATGGATATATTTGTACATTTTCAGCTTAATATTGGTAACTTCCACCCCACTTTGCCTTCCTAGACTTCTCCACTTTATGGTTCAGTTATCAACTTCTACTTCACGATTTCAAAACTGCTCCTACACGGCTACACGGCTCACGGTTCATTGTACTGCTTCTCTACCCTTCACTTTTGCAATCTATCACTTCTTCTTCATCATCATACTCACTGTCAGAGGAGTAACCCCCTCCAAAATGAACATCTCTCCATTCAGGTGCGAACGTTGTTCAATTCATTTTTTTTTTTTTTCAATTACAGAAAATCCATTTTTTTTTCCCGTGGCATTGTGACGTGTTGTTTGTGTGCGTGATGTGCATAGTTTGTGATTGGGGGACTCGTTACTTATCCTCGGTTCTTCCATCTACTGCTCAATTTGCTGCTAATGTTATCACACTAGCGCCAAGGAGATCACCGCTGAGGTAATTTTATTTGCATCAATTATCCTGATAGGATGATTGTTTAGTTGGTTCATAATTATAGATTAATTATGCTTTCATATCTTTCACATATGATGAGTGTGTGTTATGTAACATCCTCCCTGGTACCGTACTATGCTTAAGTTATATCACCATACTTAGGAGTTATTACTGTTAACTGAACGGACCTAGTCTGACAACAATCTTTGGCCGTCCTCAATATTTCTTGAACTATTTGGAGATAATATGGAAATAAATATAGAAGTAAGAATTATAAAATTCTCAGTAGGGTTCACTAAGAAATTTTATATCGCATCATCGTTTTTATCTCCAGCTGCTTCGGTTTATTAGGAAAGAAGGCGAACATGTTGTAGGAATTGTTCAGTTTTATAGTTTGAAGATATATTGTCCGAAGCACAATCCATTTTATTCAAGCACTTGAATCACATTGGTATTATATGATCAATCAATATTTCATAATTAGCATAGCAGTCACAGTACTCACAAATATAGTAAATTTTAGCCTAATAAGAATGTCGGAATATACATATACAAATGCACTTTGTGTTTCTTTAACTTTCTTT
This sequence comes from Pterocarpus macrocarpus, assembly GCA_031439585.1. Lineage (NCBI taxonomy): Eukaryota > Viridiplantae > Streptophyta > Magnoliopsida > Fabales > Fabaceae > Pterocarpus > Pterocarpus macrocarpus. Next base: position 32,003,503 of record CM062520.1, read on the forward strand.
AACTTCCTTTCCTCATCGTACACATTCCAGAGTATGATCGCCATGTTATACTCCATTGAGGTATGATCGCCATGTCACATTCCTTAGGATGTGCCCACCTTATCTTCTTTAGCTTTCTTTACTTTCTTTTCTTGACACACTTAGGCGTTACATATTGTCGTCCCTAGATTGCAACCTTTACTTGTCATACACACTCCAGAATATGATCGCCATGTCAAACTCCATCCGGGTGTGATCGCCTTGTCATACTCCTTAGGATGTGGTCATCTTCCTATATCCCAGAGTATGATTGCCATGTCATACCCCATTAAAACGTGATCGCCGTGTCACGTTCCTTAGGAATATAGACTCATCTTTATATCTTTAAGCACAGAATCATGAATGTACGTACTTCATACCTTATTCCTAAATAATTATACTTGCTTGATATTCATATATACTACCTATAAATATTAACACATACTATTTAGAACTATTACTAATTTCTATTGGAAATTCGGTAGTATAACAAATCGAGTCCGCTTCCTCATGAATAGTGCCAACCAGCCAATCAATAATGATAGCACAATCACTGTAACATAGCATAATTAAGGTAACATATCCAATCCCTTATCATTCATATATATTCAGCAACAAATAGACTAAGTTAAGGTCATACTTGCACTAAAGCATAGAATTCTTCAATTTAGTAATGCTATTAATCCGTACTTAATTCTGCCCAGTTTTTGTTATTTTTGTCAAATTTTCTACATAGCTTAATTAAATCTAAATTTTTGATATGTTGAAGTGTTATATATTTAGCTTCTAACCTCTTTGGTGTCATTAGATTTTGATGAGTATAACTCACATTATTAGCATTTTACCTAATTCTATCCTGTTATTAGGCAGATTTGCACTCTAAAAAGTAAAAATTTACAAAAAATAGAAAACTAGTTGGAATTATACGAAAATTATATCATATTAAAGCTAATTGAACTAAATTCATTTCCAATAAGTTTCACTTCATTTGAGTAGGTACAACTCGAGTTATGAGCTCTTGAATTAGGGTAATCTACATTACTCTGTTCCAGCCCTATTGGGACTTAGGGCGAATTGGATGAATTACTGGGAGCAACTCAGCTGGAACATAAATCTGAAAGTTTTATGGGATATTTCTATATATTATCTTTCTAAAAAAATTATTTGCACTCAATTTGAGGGAATTTATGGTGAGTTATGCCCCTCGAAATCCAACATGCTCAGAATTAGGGATAGAATTCTAGGGTTAACTTCAAAAATTCATATATCACTCAATACTAATTCAATAGCCTCATAATTTATATGGTTGAAAAGCTTTAGATGTCTAGTTTCATATAAAATTGGTTTCATGAAATTTTGACATCTGTAATTCAATCCTTACATGTACGAAGTACAAACAGGTTTAGGGATTCTTCAACCCAAACACTTCTTGTTCCTCCCTTTCTTGAGTTTTCTCAATTCCCCATCTCAAACCAAAAACTTCTACCTTAACTCAACCATAATCAATTATGTAATTAAGCTATATCATCATATTAAAGAAGCAAGTAAAGACACCAATCAGCCACAACATTAGAAAACACAGGGAAAACCCATGAATCCCTACCTCAAATATAGAAGATAAGGAGCTAGAGTTGGAACTTCTTGAGGGAGCAAGTGACTAGAGCTTGGGGATAAAATGTTTCTGAGATGAAGGAGAAGAAAAGAAGGTGGAAGAGAGGCTGCAGATGGCGTCCAAATGATGGGGCTTGGAAGGGATTTTTGGGTATTAAAAGTGGTGGTAGTTGGAATATTGACATATGATTGGTGGTTGGTCTTGTGGAGCTTATTTAGACAAATCCTCCCCATGCTTGTGGCTGAGTAGATGCCACTTAGGGGTGAATAAAGTGGCTGGATTTTTAGCCATTGGATCTAGGGTATTATCATGCTAAACTTGGCTAATTTAGTCTGGTAGTTTAAAATAATGAAATTCTATTGATTTTCCATCAACCGGCAACTCATTTTCTATCTATTTTTGCTAAGATGTTCTAATTGTCTACTCTAATACTTATCAATCCTAATCCCTCTAATTAACATCTAATTAATTTCTAATTAACCTTTACTTAATTTCTAATTATTCTTACATATTTAATAAAATCGAATAGATCGACTAACGACATAAATTAAATGTTTTAAAACTTTTCTAACGTTACATGTTACAAAATTAGAATGGAAGCATTTTGAAGGAACTAATGACCTCGATAGTTTGGCTAATGGGTGAGTGGGTTACTTTTCTATTTTGCTCCTAAACAAAAGTATGACTAAAGTGTTTGTTGAAAGTCCTATTAGAAGAAGTTCTCTTTTGGTATGTTGTTATAGGATGCTCGGCCTAAGCCCAATGACCAAGATTGGATGGATTAAAAGGAAAAGGAAAATCTAATGTGGGGATTATGGAAATTGTGGTATGTGTTCCCTCTACTGAAATTCTTCTTCGCTCCTTCTGTCTATTCTTTCCAAAATACTCTTCCCTATCTGAACCTTCTCAACTCCAAGTGATGATTCTTGAAGACTGGTCATGACATGCTCAAGGAATAATCTCTGAAGATTCATTTTATTCTCCATATTACTACTCTTGCATTTAATAGCTCCATAGTTGTTATTTTCAGATCATTATTGGCTTTGTAATTGTTAAGAGGATTTGGATCTATCAATTGTTACTACTGTTTGGTTTACTTTGAGATTATGCTTGTTACAATGGTGCTTTCATTGACAACTATGGCCAAGGGAGACGCCTACCTTGCTAGCATGCATGCTAGTTTTGATCATATGGAACAACTACTTGTTGCTTTTGCAAAATCACATGGGTTGCCTATTTCAACATTCCCTGTTCAACCTCAACTAGTGGATCAAACTCAACGGCAGATAAGCGAAATGTTGCCTCAATGATAACAGGCCAAAACTCAAGCTCAACAATAGCTCCAAAATCAGTAATAACAAATCTAGTACTGGAGAAACAAAGTGTAGATTAGCTTGTCGAGGATTACCATTGCGCACAAGATCTTGTGATGGAACCAAATATAGAGGTCCATTGTATTATTGAAGTGATTCAACAAACCCCAAAAATAGCGAAGCAAGATGATGAACTCATGGATGAACACTTAACTGTACAAGTGAAGACGATGGAGGACCTGTAACATCCCTATATAACATTATAGGAAATAATGAAAACGTCATTGGGCAAACTTTTATTATTTACAGCCTTGCCTCTGAATATTTTTAAAAATGATATTTAGGTCCTTTTATCAATTGAATTAGCAGAATAAGGTTTTAAATGAAGTAGAACCACGTAGTGGAAACGTAGAACCCAATTCTTGGCCAATTGGGCTACGGAGGTGTCCAGATGTGAAATGATGTGGGATGCCCCAGACTTGTTTAAAATTATAAAAATACCATTAGCCATGGAAAACAGAAAACAAAAGGCCCTAAATTTGCAAAACATTTAAGTTACACCGTTAATTGATTTATTGGATTTTATTGAGTTTGTAAAGTTAATTAAAAGTTAATTAAAGGTTAACTAGGAGTTGATTAGAAGTTAATTAGAGAGATTAGAATTAAGAAGAATTAAAATAGACATATAGAAACTCTTACAAAACTATTTAGTAATGTTTTGCCAGTTTGAAGGAAATCGGTAAAGATTTAATATTTTGAACTGTCAGAACTCAATCAATAGAATTACGTGCCCAAATTCTATGATTCTATGGCTGAATATTCAGTCACATACTCACCTATGGGTGGTGCAAGGAGAGCCACCAAATGAAGAGGCTTGGCTGAATATTGGCCACCAAGCTTACAACAATTAAAACACAATTCTCCAACTATCTCATTAAAGCTTTTATAAGATTTTTCTTTCCTTTTTCTTTAGCAGAATTTCGTCCTCCCTCTTCTAGCAGGCTTTTCTCCTTCTTCTCTTCATCTTCTTCATCTCCTTCTTCCATTTTCAGCTTCCCTTAAGTCTCTTGAACCCATATCTTTCACTAGAACTCAAGACTAGCTAGTTTTGCATCAAAATAAGGGTAGGATTCCATCTTGTTCTTGATTTTCATAAATTGTGGCTGTATGAAGTTTTAATTTTCTTCATTTCTTTGATGATATTTTTGGTGTATCTGGCGGTGTATGGTTGGTTTAACATGAAACTTCAAGTTAGAATTGAAGTTAGAATGAGAAAGCACAAAGAGCCATAAAAGAGAATCTGTTAAGTTGAGAAACCCTGTGGCGATCCGTACTGCGGAGTGTACGGCTCCATCTATAGCCGTTTAAATTTAATGAAACTATTTTTATGTGAACCTAGACATCTAGGGATTTCCAACGATATAAATTATAAGGCCATTAGATTAGTATTGAGGGAGATATGAATTTTGAAAATTTGACTTAGGTTTTTGAGTTTAATTTTAGGTAGATAAGATTGTTCAGGGTAAAATTTGCCCTATACAACTTGGAATTAAGTGAAACCAACTTTTGTTAGAAAGATTACACATATTAGAACACCCCATAAAAATTCCAGAGTTAGATTTGACCCCAATTGCTTCCAGTAGTTCAAGGAAGTCATCCTAAGTCCAAATTAGGCTAAAACAGGGCAGTCTAGAGGGGTCAAATTTCGGAGCTTATAACTCAAGCTCTATCCAAGAAAATGAAATGGGACTTCTTGAAAATGAAAGCTTGTCCTGTTAGATTTTATATGATATAAATTTCATACAATTTCAACTAGTTTTCGATTTTTAGTGAATTTTTACTTTTAAGTATGTAATTCTAGCCAGTTACAGGGTAGGCAGAGATAGAACCCTAATAACTTGAGCTGCATTCATTAAAATTAGATGGGATGAAAGAGGTTAGAAAATAGACACACAACATCCCAACATATCCAAAATTTAGGTCTAAATGAATTAAATAGAAATTATGGCCTATTTTACAAAAATCGGGTAGAGTGAAGGTAAATAGGCAGCAATTAAAATTCAAGTGCAACTATTATTTCTATGAGATTGATATAGATATGTGAATGCACTATTGTGATTTTTCTGGATAATTGATTGTCTGAATACTGGAACTATTTATGGGGAAATGGACTCGATCCGTTATACTGCTGAATTTTCGGCAGAAGACTAATGAGTGTTTATTTTATAAGAAATTTATGATATGAACAGCTATACAATTATGAATATGTTATAGTGATATGATCATGAATTATTCTTATGAGAGCATGCATATTTGCATATGAATGAAGGAAGAATATATGAGATCCTTTCACTTGGAGGTAGTTATTTGGGTCCCTCCAGGTGAAGGCAGTTAAAAGATAAAAATGTGGGTCCCTTAACTCGGAGGCAGTTGCACATTGGGTCCCTCATTGTGAAGGCAACAAAAACTTTTGGGTCTCTCTATGTTGGAGGCAGTTGGCCAATTGAGTCCCTCCGACCTAGAGGCATGTGGGTCCCCTTGCGGCTCAGTACTATGTAACGACGGTCACGAGTTGAGCTCACTCCTAGATCAAACTACCCAAGGGCAGTAAAGACTAAAGATTAAAACATATGCAAGCACTCTAGGGATGGCGATACGTAACGCCTAGGTGTGCCAAGGAAAGAAAGTCAAAGAAAGTTAAAGAAACACAAGTGCATTTTGCATGAACTCAAGTGAACATATTTGCATATGCATGATCTGTTCTATTTCTTCATTATATTAAAATTATTATATTTGAATATATTGCTATTTAAGTTATGAATTGTAAATTTATTTTATAATAACTCTTATATCTTAAGTGTATGCATAAAAGGAACTCTGCTTCGGACAATATATTTTCAAATTATAAAACTGAACAATTTATTTGGCATGAACACCTTCTTCATAATAAACCGAAGCAGTTAGAGATAATAATGATGACACTACATGTGATAGTTTAGAGAATCCTACTAAGAATTTAAAATTCGCACTCCTATTTCTTTGTTATCTCTAGATAGCTCAAAAGGTTTCGAAGATGGCTAAAGCTGCTGTAAAATAAGGTCCGCTCAGGTAACAGTAACAACTCTTGAGTGTGGTGCTATAACTTAAGCATAGTACTGTACTTGGGAGGGTGTTACAAGACCAGGCACCGATTCAGAACTGCCATCCATCCACCATAGTTGTCAAATGTGGAGAAGTCAATTATGAGCAACTAACTTTCTTCCAAAGGCAACAACAAATTTGGCAAAACATTTTCTACCAGCATGTCCCATGCAGAATGTTCCACAAGCGTTGCTAGAGCCACCAGGTTGACTCAAAATATTTATCGCTAATACTTTATACATAGTTGGGAAGTTGTTTGCTGAAGTATTGAAAACAAAGGCGCATTCTCTAAATTCTATGTTACCTGGCTCTTTCAAATTGCCTAGGATTGCTATGCTACTTAAGTTTAGTAGTTGGCAAAATTTATCAAGCAAGATGGGTGATAAGAAGACTGGTGTTGTCTTTGATCCTAGAGGTGAGGATGTATGTTTTGAATTCATGGTTACTAACTGGAACTATAGGATGTATGTTTTGAATTCATGGTTACTAACTGAAACTATGTTGATGTTGTTCATCCCTGCCATGGTACATTTTTTTTAATCCTTGTGATTCTATAATTGTTGAATGTGTGGAAGGCTTCTATGGGGAACATGGTAAACCTGTGATAGGGGCCTGAACCCTTACTTGCTCTTTCAGCTACTTATCATCACCAAACAAGCACCTGCTGTGGAAGAAGGGCCATTAATCTTCCATGCAATCATTTATTTCAATTGCTAGAATAGTCATCAAATTCTCTTGCTTCAAATTGTTTTACCTACTAAGGTAGGTGTTCTTGTATGTCACAAGCATACAAGCCAAGTGCATGAGATTTTTGGATGCATCAATGAGATGCAAGAGATACTTCTAAGCTTGCGCTTGTATATGATGCCACTTAGGTTACCAAAATGTGTTATAACTTCATTTACAATTTACTTGTTTGAGAAAGAATCTAGGTCCATCCTATATTTCATAAATAAAAGAAATCATTTAGGCTGTACAGGTTGGGCATTGATGTCACATGAGTGGTTCCACATTGGCTATTTGGGTATAACCTCTAATGAAAAATTTCAAGAATGCTTGCACCATATGCCAATAGCTAGTGTTCTTTCACTACAATATCAAGGCAGAGAAACCATTTCAAATCTTAGACAGTAGCAAAAATATAACTTAAGATAAGCCGATGAGAACTCACTTATGCTACTAGCATTGCTGTGCCAATTGTTCCTAATGCTGTTTAGATATGGCGATGCCTCAACTGCTATCACTGTGAACTCATCTTTGCATTTGTTTAGAGCTTTTAGTCTTGTGATGCTGAATGCTTATTTTCCTTACCTCCTCTTTCAATTTTAGACTCATTGGCGATTAATTGAAGACTAGGAAGATGATGATGAAGAGGTTGAAAATGCTTCCGAAGAAGTAGTGAGAGGATATGGGAGTAGGATTACTTGGTTGGTTGGAATGATTGTAGTCATTACTTTGTGGCATGAAAATGTTTGTGATTACATTCTTGGTGGTGACTATGTTTGATGGATTAAATTCATGATCCTTAGAACATCACGACTCTTATTCATGTGCCTTGTAATAGGATTTCTCTTGAACTTAATGTGCTATGCTACCGAGCCTGTCCTTCTAGAAAAAATTCTAAAGCCTCTTGATGGTCTCCAAGATATCCCAGTGATAATCCATACAACAATAGTAACCATGATCTATGATGCTCTCTTAATTTTTGAGTCACAAGTTATGTCATTTTAGAAAAGCTTAAGCATAATGGAGATAATTTTGCTATTGAAATTCAAAATAGATTGCAAATGATTTTTGAAGGTAGAAAGTGTATTCTCAATAGGCATACTACTCCGAGGACCTATCTAAAGAAGGGAGGTAGACAGGATGGTTCAGTGTTCCTTTATTTCAGTCACCATCAAGGATTAGTACCCAGCTGGCAGAGGTTAAAATAGTAAGGAAGCAAGGTTTGTGGGAACATCTGCACATAACTCGCAACATATGGTCAATGGTTTGCCTCAATTCTTGGGAAACACCATATAAAAGGAAGTCCAACTACTATGACACATGGCTCTTATGGAGCCCTATCTTACTATATGTTTGGTATTACAATGTTGGCATAATTAAGATAGTTAGTCTTAGAGACACATGGCATAGTTTTGTTTTGTTGGCAACAAAAAGGGACGGGAATAGCTTAGCACAAGGAAGCAAGATACCTTTTGAGTTTTGTAAGCATATAGTTAATTGTAAATTCATGGGGATTTGATAAAAATCATGCTAATAGCCGAATTCCTTCAAATTCCATGGGAATGTGGATTAGCCCGCAAGTTGTTGGATTCCACCACTTTATGTATTTCGGACCTTGAGGACAGGGTCCCTTTTAAAGAGGAAGGTAATGTAACATGCTTAGCCCAAGCCCAATGGCCAAGATTGGATGGATTAAAAGGAAAAGGGAAAGGTAATGTGGGCATTATGAAAATTGTGGTATGTGTTCCCTCTATGAAAATTCTTCTTCCCTCCCTTCTAACTATTCATCCCAAATTACTTTTCCCCATCTGAACCTTCTCAACTCCAGGTGATGATTCTTGAAAACTGGTTCTGACATGCTCAAGGATTAATCTTTGAAGATTCATTTTATTCTCCATATTGCTACTTTGCATTGAATAGTTCCATAATTGTTATTTTTAGTTCATTATTGGCTTTGTAATTGTTAAGAGGATTTGGATCTATCAATTGTTACTACTAGTTGGTTTACTTTGAGAATCATACTTGTTATAGTTATTTCTGTTCTCCTCTAATTTGTTTTCTTTTAGAGCAGTTGGTGTTATTAAAATGAATTGTTTGATTTAATTTATCAGAAAATGTACCTAGGTTCTCTTTGTAGCTTTTATATTTGTAGTTTATATTTAGTTACGGGAGTTAGTTAGCTATAAATAAAGGAAATAGGGGATTAGTTAGTGTCTATGATCATTTGTTAGTAAGTTTTGGAGAGTTGAGGAGCTCTAACTCTTCCTCATATTAGTGTAATCTTTCTAGGGTTCTTGGCACATTGCCATCAACGCCATAGCAACAAATAGATCTTTGTTAGTTCTTTCTCTATTTGATTACCTTCCAACATTGGTATTAGAAAGTCTTCGATAATCCTGGGAAGAGCTTCCATGATACAAAAGAGCATGGAGCATAAGATCAACAATCTGGAAATGGGTTTCAATTCTGTCCAAAAGCAAATGAAGAAGCAGAGGGACCGAACTGCTTCATTCACCCCTTTGATTATGGAGGTGCTATGCCGAATCGAGGGTGCATCAACAAATTGGAAAAAAAATAGCAGAAGCCACTGCGAACGCCACCATGTGGAGGTTTAAGTGAATTTTGGTGATGAAGAACATTCACCTTAAGGGAGTCGCCAACTACAGTGTAGTAGAGGAAACTCAAGATTTCCCTTTTCAATGGCAAAGATGCATCGGGTTGGGAGGACTGAATTGTTCGATACTTTGAAATACGAGGTGTGTAGGAGGAGGAGTGGCTTTCGACAGCAAAAATGGCCATGGAAGGCTGGCTCTGAGTTAGTTTTAGTCCTGGGAGGTGATGGTGGTCGATTGTTCTTGGTGCCAATTCAGAATCACGTTGGTATGATAGTTTCAACCAATGATGGCCAAGAATCCCTTCACGTCATTGTTGGCCTAGTAGCAAGAAGAGGACCAGGGAGGAGAAGACATTCACCGCGACGGCAAAGATGCTAGCGACGATGGAGTGACCATTGATGGTCCAAAAATGGCAGAGGACGGTTTGTTTTCAATGGCAGCGATAGCTACGATAGTGGTCCAAGTGGAGAAGGAGGTGCGGTGTGACCGAAGTTGCAAGCAGTAGTAGAGTCACAAATGGCGACTAAGTCATGGGAGGCGACGACGGTCAAAGTGGAGGGGGCAACAAAGCTATACGCTCTCATTGGTGACGGCCTGAGGAAGGTGAAGGATGATAGGATTGTGTTCTCTGATCTTGGGTTGTGGGTTGACCTAATAGGCCAAGCCCAAATTAGGTTGGAGGATGCATTAAAGTCCAACAAGAGGTACTGCTTGCTGGAGTTAGTAGGCCAAGCCTAATTCTTTGAGGAAATCTGGCATGAAACTTTTGGTGTGCTGAGCAAGGGATATTGGTGGCCAAAATCAATAATGGAGCAGTGCTCTAGTGGAAAATCAATCCTTTTGGAAGAATGCATAAGCCCAACACTATCTCCATTGCTACCATGTGAAAGTATGGTGTGTGAATTTGTGGAAAAAGGAGTTGCTTACAAATATGATTCGATGTCACCTATTGCAATGACATACCACCTGCTTGAAGCAGTTTCGACAGCACTAGCAACTTTCATATTACTTCCAAGCATAACTTCATCCTTATTTTTCAAGCTATGGGACCCTGGTGGAAACTAGTTATGAATATCTAGTAATAAGTCCTTGTGCCCCACCTTGAGGACAAGGTGGATCTCATGGGGGGGGGGAGTAGTATTAGGACTCTATTAGTTAGTTACAATTAGTTAGCTACAATTAGTTAGTTAGGAGTGTTAGTTGGCTATAAATGAAAGGAAGAGGGGATTCGTTAGTGTCTTGGATCAATTGTTAGTAAGTCTTGGAGAGTTGAGGAGCTCTAACTCTTCCTCATATCAGCATAATAGTTCTAGGGTTCTTAGCACATTACCATTAACCTCATAACAATGAACAGTTTCTTTGTTAGTTCTAACAATTACTATTGACTTGGCTTGAATGTGGTTCAATTTTTGTTCTAGTATATACTACAAACTGCCATTGAAAGGTTCAAAACCATCATCAAATGCATAAACAGTACAATAACAAGTCATGCGGACAAACACTCACAGTTACTGCTCTATTTGCATCAATTCAATCTGTTTCCCTGTGTAAAAGATTGGTATTATTTGAAGGATATGATTAATTAAGCTCAGGGTCATGGTAAACTTATACCCAATGGTAGGGCTATTCCATTTGTTTGACTAAAGAGTACCTTTTCAAGTATGGTTTACAAATTCTCTTCTATAAATACTCTAACCAGCAGAGCTTAATCCAATGCATAACGTCCTTGCACAACCGCATTCTTCCTGGGTTTTTTGACATAATCTGGACATAACTTTTTATTTTTGAGTACATATATTATCTACTTTTTGCTTCGGATATCATGTATGACTCTTTAATAAATGAGTAATAAATTATTCTTTTATCTCCTCTTTTAGTTCTTGAATTGTTGTTTCGAATGTCTTGCTTTAAATGGTGTAAAATGGGTAAAAGAAAAAAAGTTATTAATAGGCACTTGGGCATGGTTTGATGATTGCATGTTGGATTGTTGTCAGCCTCTGGCCAAAGTCAAAGCAGAAGGCATTACATTTCGAAAAGTTGCATGCGTGCCTCTGTGCAATGCGGCTAAAATTGAAGCCTTTCTGTCAGATGAAAATAGTCAATGATTTTTACGAGCATGTGATTTCGTGCCCTATTATGAGGTTTGCCATGTGATTATGTCTCATCATATGTCAGCCTTCAATTGGGTGTTGTGAACATCATTCTTACTGTTCTATATACAGTCATAACTAACGGCATTGAATATGTAGCTGCTTCCTACATGTGCGTTCTTTTAGGTTGAGTATGGTTCTCAATGAAATCCACTTCAAAGCCTATTTCTCTATTAATAGACTTGGTAAATTAATAGATTTAAGATCTTTTACTTACCGTCCTATCTATATGTTAGGTGACTACCCGATACCATCCACTAGAAGCTGGTTACTTGGTAAGTTGGTGCCTTTAAAGGTTTCCATTTTTCTTTAACAGAAGTCACGGGTAAGTAATTTTTTTTTATCGGATTCTGTTTCAATTTTAAGTTGGTGAGTAAAGTTTCTATTTTTTCTATGTTACAAATGTTGCAACTAACTCTCTTTTATAAATTTACGCCACAATTTGCTGCGTATCGACCTTGGAGAACCAAGAAGAGAAGACCCTGAGAGATGGATTTGTCATTGGGGCTCTTAGTTTGCTTCATCAAGTTAAGTTAACTGTGATGTGAGTTTGAGAAGCCATTTTTTATGTTGGTGTCATCGCCATGTTTTCAACGTTAATTTATTTATTTCATTTTATCTTTTTTTATCTTACAGTTTCTCCCTATGTTAAATAACCCATACAATTAATCATATAGCTTCTAGTATTTATGAAAGTTCCAGAAGCGATTTGAGGTTTTAGGGGTTGGTTTATACGATTTTATAGGTGACTATGGATCAAGCACAGGCCAAATGGTGCAGTTTAATTTGTCACATGCCACAGTAGGCAAACTGGGGGAATTTGAAAATCAGATCACCACATCGGTAATGCAGTGATTTTTTGGCACACTATGAACTCAATGGAAGCATAATTTTAGGCAATTCAAAGGTATAGGTGATAATTTCATGGATATGGGGCAGTTATCGTCGAAGATCTCAGGGTATATTTTGACTTATGTGAGCTGCAGTTCTTTAGGAGATTTATAGTCTATCATTGTAAATGCCCTTCCTTATGGCTTACGTTCAACTTTCTTTGTTTTGTTTTCACTATGGCAGTGCTGCCTTTCCTCACTATTAATTTGGTGAATCATGTTATTTGCAATCAATTTAGAAAAAAAAAAAAATTTGCAGGCAAATTAAAATGAGTATTTGAAGTAAAATTTTAACCAATAAAATATTGCTCAATGTTATTCAATGGGAAATGCAAGCACCATTGATTGATTTACACATCATAACATTCACAGTTAGTAACTGAACTAAACAAATTTATTGAACCCTAGAGCTCAACCCAAGTGGAGCGAAGCAAGGCCTTCTAGAAGGTTTCTTCCATGAGTAAGTTCAAACTAAGTCAATGTTCAGAAGTAGTTGAGTTGTTGAAGGTGGTTGGCTACCATGGACTAGGAAATCCCATGGAAGTAGGGAGACACGGAATCATCGAGGAATAGGGAAAAAGAAATTTGAACTTGAATAAAAGGGGGGCTCGCAAGAGCCAAAGGTAAGTTACTAATCCATTTTTACTTGCACCTGAGTGGAACGGAATTTTTACTTGAGCATTATAGTCCTTTGCAGGTCCTCGACTAGAGGAGTGAATGAGAGCTTGGACTCGCAGATGGCAACACCAGACGATCTCAGAAATAGGTCAAAATATTGGCGCCCACCATGAGGATGAGGCTAACCCCACATAAGGTGAATGGTCATCACAAGGAGTCAGAGTATTAACATGGCTGGGCATGACAACAATGTCCCTAACTCCCTACCTAACCCACTGAATGGTATCGAGGTGAACAATATTCCCTAGCCTTTTACCATGGGAGGGTCATCGGATTGTCTGACAACTTTAAGACTATAATGGGAATATGTCAACTCAAATGGTAGTAATGAATTGAGAAAATAGCAGGAGGGAGAACGAAGCTAGCAGCCATCAAAATAATGACTATCACACTAGAGATAAGGAAGAGAACAACACCCACAACACTTGTGAGAAGGAGGGAACCTATCAGACAACCACTACCCAAGGTCGCCAATATACTCAGGGCCGTTTTCATAATTCATCATGTCGGTGGACCTCCGGAGAATTTCAAGCTATCAATAACATTGAATGTAAAACCCTAATAGTCCCATGCTATGCTTAAGTCATATTATATATTTATTAGTTGTTACTTTTACTTGCGGAACTAATATTACTATTTGAAATTACTTTATACTGAAAATAGAGGTAATTTTTTTTTCTTTTAAATGATAAGAACATGAGTAAATCATTTTGAAAATCAAGAGCCATGTCATGAAAGTATAATATCGAATGTTGCTATCTCATACAAGCGGTGCAAATAAAATAAGTAAAGGAAACATAAAGATTAATTATCTAAGATAAATATAATATCATTCCACAGCCAGAAGAGTTTAATATAGTTAATAGTAAAGTAACAAGTCATACAAAATAGGTAATAGGTCTGATATTTACTATCAGTCCTACAAAAGAAACCTAACCAAATACATCACAAAAGAAATACATCATAAATCCCATCCACCCATACATGCCAAAAGAAAATGATAACCCTATAACTACTAACCAAAAAGGGCTATCCTCATGCTAGGCTTCACATGTGCTGTCCAAGTCAACCATCGGATGGGAGGAAACCATTCTTGAAACCATTGGGAGCATTATCTCCACATCCTCCTCCTCGAGACAGCGCAGCTATGAATGAACCCACGACCACAAACCGAGGGTGGTACGTGATAAGGAGTTGCAGAAGAAGAAGACAAATTAGAAGTCAAATGAATCACTGAAAGGTAGGATGGCTCAAATAGGTTAGACTCCACATGGTAAATCGGGTAAGATGGCTCCAAAGGATCGAAATCCAAAGAAACAGTTAGTATCAGATGGGTATTTGAGTTAGACTTTCCATCGGTAGGGTATCTTGGCGGCTGGAAGCAGGGATGGATATCATCCAAGGTGACCTCATTGTACGGCTAGTGTGTATGAAAAAATAGGCTCATAACGAGTAGTTGAAATGGATGGCTGTGGAAGATGTAGACACTCATGGCTATACTCACAAACATCACAAAGGCATTCAGCACTAGGTCAAAGTGCCAATGCAATATATGGAACTCGATGAATATCACTATCGTGGCCAACACCGGCATCCTCTGAAGAAGACACGGAAACGTAGGAGTGAGAAATATAAGATTTCTCAGTAGAATTGCAACTAAACAATGACTTTGTCATCGTCATCGCCTAGCCACTTCGAGTTAATTATAAAAATAGTGGACATGCATAGGTTCAATTTTAATAATCTTGAAAACATAAATCCCGAAGCGGGTTGCTTTTCAGTTTAACATCATAATCATAACATTATATAGAAACATTCATGATGCATATGGACAATATAGATACATGCATTTCTATGCAATCTCATAGACTTAACAATGCTTTTACTTTAACTTTACTTTCATACTTAGCACGTGCTTAACATTATTTACTTTTCCTTTGAAATAGACTGCTTTTGGACATGAGCTCATTCAATGACCATCATCACGCAGTGCTAAACCAAATCAGACTAAGTTGATATTGGTTACCTCTAAGTTGGAGGGTCTTCCATGTCACCTTTGCCTCCCCTATAAAGGTTCCTTGAGCCTTTGTGGATCGCCATCTCTTAATTCCCTTACTAAAGTGATTGAACGGTCATATCCCATTTTTTCTTTTCTTTTGTTATGTATACATCTTTCATGCA
Source organism: Pterocarpus macrocarpus (assembly GCA_031439585.1). Taxonomy (NCBI): domain Eukaryota; kingdom Viridiplantae; phylum Streptophyta; class Magnoliopsida; order Fabales; family Fabaceae; genus Pterocarpus; species Pterocarpus macrocarpus. The sequence goes on from CM062520.1 coordinate 32,018,827, forward strand.
TTGCAAACATTGACAAGACATATGTAGGTATGTAATGATATGGCTAAATCCGTAATTTTGGCAGAAATCTAACAATATAATGGCTAGACCAAAGCTTCCTCAAAATGCCAAACATGGAAATTTCAACCAACAATCTATTATATCCATCTCACATCATCATACCAATCATTGAAAATCATTCAATCATGAGTCAATACTCAATCAAATTAATCTTACATCATGCTCAAAGGCATCATACCTTCTATCTTTAAGACATAAAGTGAAAGTTTTCATTTTTATGATTTAAAAAACTTCATGTTCTAAAAAGGTTGGACCTTTATACATATCCTTGTCTTCAAAAAGAACAAAATGAAACTTTAAGGAAACATAAATGTTGCACCAATTTTATACATCAAGAAGCAAACTTTTTAAAGTTTTATGCTTTTAGGAATGTTCATAGTCTTGGCAAGTCATGAAAAATATGTAAAGATGACAACTTTTCCAATCATAAGCTCATTATAAAAGAAGAAACAAACTTTTAGCCAAACGCCATCAAGAACATCATTCTTTTTCAACAACCCATAAGAAGACATCAAGAAACTCATGCATCAAGAAAGAAAAATGAAAACTTTAAAGCATTCAAAGAGAGAAACTTTCAATAAGCAAGAGCAACTCATGAAGAAGATCAAAAACATATTTTGCTAAAAATAGAAACTTTTATGGCATTAATGAAGAAAAATCAAGACATCCACATGAACACTCATGAACAGGGTTTAAGAAGCAAACTTTTTTCCAAAAAAGGAAACTTTCCAAGTTCTCACTTGAAGATCTTGACCATGGTGAGAACTAATCTTCAAGCTTCTTAAGTAACAAAAAGAAAAGAGTAGAGATCACTACCAAGGGTCAAAAAGTGGTGTCTTTTACAAGAGAAGAAGAAGATAAAGGCTCCTTCTTGATGATGATGGTGGCGATTTGTAAGGAGAAAGAGAGAGCTCTTGAGTTCTTGATGAAAATAAGTCTCCTAGTATTTGAATCTTTTCTTCAAAGGCCAAAAGATGTGGTCTTTGAAGAGCTAAGTGAAGAAGGTTTAGTTATGGAGGTGGAGAATGGTGAAGAAGAAGAAGAGAAAATATAGAGAGAAGTTGGAAAGTTTAGAGAGAGAGTGAAAGTGTGAAAATGAATTGAATGGGTGTATGTGTTGTTGTTGTGGCCATAGTCTCCTTAAGGGTGGGGGAGAGATATTTTGCTTCACTTTTGTGTTAATTAAGGATTAAGGAGACAAATTAGATGATAGGGGACAAATCATATACTAACTCTTACAAAAAGCACTCTTGTCTCATGCTTTTTGCTTTAATGACATCACTCTTTACTTTATTTTCTAGTTGACTTAATTTGAATTTTAATGATGTGATTAAGTGCTCTTGCAACTTAATTAACTTTATTAAGCAAGAATTAGTGATTAATACACAAGAACATGATTAAGAAAATTAAATTTATAATTAAGCTCAATTATCCTTAATTAGGCTCGATTAGTTAATTATTAGCAATTAGTGCTTAATTAAGCCATTGAGAGTTTGACTCACTTCATTAAAAATTCTTTAATCTTAATTAAGCATTCTCTTAACTTTCTCTTCCAAATTGCCACATAAATTCTTTAATTAAGCCTTAATATTTTAATTTCTCATTAAGTGCCTAATTACTCAGGGTTACTGAGGTAATTTAATATGAAGGAAAATTGATGATGCTACATTCAAGCAGTATGATGGAACTAGAGATCCTCAGGTTCATGTGACAATGTTTGAATGAATGATGTTGATCAATGGAGTGAGTGACCCATTCCTCTACCAAACATTCCCTATCTTCTTAGAAAAAGTAGCCTTTTGTGGTTCTCATCACTACAAGCAAGGTTAATCCACAGCTTTACCAAGCGTTCACAAGCATTTGTGAATCGCTTTTCCTCGAGCTGAGTTTATAAGAAAACTTCAAACTTTTTGAATGCTATACAGTAAGGCCTACATGAATCATTAAGGGAGTACCTAGACCGATTTAATACGAGTGCCATGTAGATATAAGACCTCAACCCTGTCATGGAATTACACTCCATTAAGAGAGACTTACGTGTGGGTCTTTTTGTCGATTCACTGGCAATTAATTTGCCGAGTTCTCTGGCAAAGTTTAGGGAACGAGCAGTGGGGTATATCAATATGGAAGAAGTTCGAGAGCCGAGGAAAGCAGAAGCTTGGATAGAGAATGGAAGAGCCGAGGACTCGAACCAAAGTCGGAGATAGGAGAAAAGGAGCTAGAAAAGACCTGAGCTTGGTCCCAAGGAGAAAGGCAGATATGAGGGGAGGCGTAATTTTTGCTTCCCTCAGTCTCGCTGTGATGAGCATACACCCTTTAATGCTAAGAGGGAAGCCAATCTGAAAAAGGTGTATAATGCTCAGTTAATCCAATTACCACCTAATGCTAGAAAGTAAGAAGTTCTCCCAGGAGCAGATAAGAGTAAGTAGTGTGAGTTTCATAGGAATTATGGCCACACCACATAGGTTTGCACCATCTTGAAAGATTAATTCAGATGATTGGTAAGACAAGGATTGTTAGACAAGTACATAGCTCAGTGAAAGTTGAGATAGAGATATAAGGAAGAGATGATAGAGAAGCCGTAGTCAAAGGAGGCAAACACCTGAGATAAGTAATAAGGAGGATCTCGGAAATTGATAATACAGGAGATCCGAGAAGTGATAGATTACATTATTGGAAGATTCACAAGAGAGACAAGCTCAACTAGAAGGAGGCATCTCTGAGCTCTTGTGATAATGGAATCCACACTTCTTTGACCATTGAAACCATCAAACCCAATCTCAATCTTTGATCTTGACTTTAAGGGAATTGATTAGAATCTACATGATTTCATGGTTATTTTCGTGGTTGTAGGGAATTACATAATCCATAAGGTATTGGTCAACCGAAGGAGCTTGGCCGACATCCTTTACACCTCCACCCTTCGAAAAATGCAGATACGCGAATCTAACCTTAGCTTGTACAATGGAGACATGGTGGGCTTCTTTGGAGAACGGATTAACGTCTTAGGAGTCATTAAGCTGAGGACAACTTTTGGATCTGAGTTGAACATCAAAACAATTGATGTCTGATATTTGATCATTGATTCTCAAGCCCCGTATCATATGATATTAGGGAGACCATCACTAAACAAATTTATTGGGCCTTAGAACTCATCTCAAGTGGAGCTTAGCAAGGGAATTCTAAAAGGATTCTTCCTTGGATAAGTTCAAACTAAGTCAATGCCCAAAAGTAGCTATTCTACTCAAGGTGGTTGCCAAGGACTAGGAAGTCCCATGGAAGTAGGGAGATGTGGAATCATTGAGGAAAAGGGGAAAAGGGATTTGAACTTGAATAAAAAGGGGCTTGTAAGAGCTAAATATAAGTAACTGATCCCTTTTCACTTGCACCTAAGTGGAACAGAGTTTTGACTTGAGCATTGAAGTCCCTTGTAGGTCCCTTACCAGAAGAGTGAACGAGAGCTCGAATTGGCAAAGGACAACATCGAACAATCCCAGAAATAGGTTAGAATAGTAACTATAATGATACCAAGAAATATCTCTACTATAAAAAGTTAGTAAATTTAAATTTTCGCAGTCAATAGATCGTTAGAAATTAATCATAGAAAATTTAATTACACATGATATCAAAGTCTATTTATGTAAGCTTTTAACCACATATTCATAGTGCGAAAAGTGTTAGCTCCAATGCCCTTCAAAAACTGTTCTATGGTTGTGAACTAGAATGAGCTTTAAGGTTTTGATGAATACTAAATCAGAGTTTAAGTTAATATTTTTGTATATGAATGATTTGTTTCAAGAAATGTTTTCTTTCGTGAAAAAGATCTTAATCGCGTGCCTTAATTGCTTAAGAATCAACAAAGCTTTATCATCCATGATTTTTTTATTTGACTATGCTTAATATGGAATATATGCTTTGTGTACATCTTGAGCTATCACGTAAGAATAGAAAGAAAAGTTCAAAAGGATGAAACTACAATATTAGAAGGGAAAAATGTGCCTCAAGAACAAACACTACTAATTCGGAAAGATGACTTTGTCCAGAAGGGATATATCTAGAAATATGCTTCTCACGAAGTGTTATACCTTCAAAGCTTCCTCTGCATGCTTCATAAACAAATTGAAAAAGTCAGAAAGGTGATTTGACGAGATGTAGAAGAGGCATCGACAAGTCTAAATAGTTGGTAAACCAACAAATGGCTACTTTTCCACTTTTGTGTAAGTTTCGAAGAATGGGAAAAAGGAAGGCTATTTCTTCTCTGACCAGTCGTAGAACAGTAATCCAAAAAAAATCACAAGCATCAAGGCCTGCAAGCTTCAACGATCATATTTCGAAGTTCATATAAGGCTAGAAGTCGAAGAAAGAATAGTTAGCAAGATTGAATATTTCCTAAGCATAAAGAGCTTCCTTTTTTCATCCTTCTCTATCTTTTGAAACACCAGAAAGTTACTCATTGTAACTTCAATTCAAAAGAAAATCTTCTCTTCTATTTTGTAATAAATAATATTCTCTCTTTAAGAATTTAGAGAAGTCATACACATTGTGCTTTATTGTTTATTCTCTATTAAGAAAGTTAGTGTGAGTGTTCAAACACATACATATTTCTTACATCAATTGTATCTAGAGCCAATAGTAGTCAGTGTGAGCTTGGAGAGGATAGGACAAACACTACTCAATTGTAAAGCTTGGAGATGCTTGACAAAAGACTACTCGTTTGTAAGAAGCTTGGAGAAGCTTTGACAAAGAATACTTCTGGTTTATAAAATCTCAACAAATTGTTAGGGACTGGAAGTAGGCAAGTGATTGGTCGAACTAGCATAAAAATCTCTTATGTGATTAATCCATCCCTTATCTTGCTATTTGGTTTTATCACATAAGTTCTTTTCTTTGTATACTTAATCTGAAAGGATCTATACTTGTTTTAAATAGAACAAAATAGTTTTATAAACTAACAAATTCGCTTCCACAATCCAAGTCTTGGACTTGAGAAAATTGTTTTATCAAAGTTTTCAGGTTTAAGAAATTTTTGTGGAGACACGATTCAACCTTCTCTCTCATGTCATCTCTTCCAACAATTGGCATCAGAGCCTAATGCTGGGGTTAAGCTTCCTAGCAGTTGCAGAGGTCAAAGATCCTATCAAATTGCTCAACAAATAAATCATATTGTAGATGGTCAATCCATAAATCATCCTCCTTATTTTAATGGTGAAGATTGTCCATATTAGAAGGATAGTATGAGACTCTTCATCGAGTCCAAATGTCTGGATATGTAGGAGATAATAGAAAATGGTGAGTATATACCCACGGTTGAGCAACCTATACCTCAAGTAGCTGCTGATCCAGAGCAACCTCCACCTACTATAGTCAGAACCATTCCTAGAAATGAATGGACTGATCAGCACAAAACCAACGTTCAAATAAATGCTAAGGCAAAGTACCTTCTTACATATGCCTTAAGAAAAAGTGAATATGACAAAATCATATCCTATGATTTAGTCAAGGAAATTTGGGATAGACTTCAAGTACTTCATGAAGGAACAGATTAGGTCAAAGAAACTAAGATCAGCATGTTAGTTCATCAATATGAAATGTTCCAAATGCTAGAGCATAAGAATATTGATGAAATGACAACTAGATTTATGCATATCATAAATCAGCTGAAAGCTTTGGGCAAAAGATACTCAAATGCTGAAATAGTGAGAAAGATCTTGAGAAGTCTTTCAAAGGCTTGGCATCCCAAAGTTACAACTATCCAAAAAGCCAAAGATCTAAATGTACTTAGCTTGGATGCTCTCATCGGGTATTTAAAGACTCATTAGATTGAATTGAAGGAAATCCTTAAGGAATCAAGTAAAAAGGGTAAATCCATTGCCCTAAAATCCACTTAGAATAGATCTAGCTCCTCCAAAGCCATGAAAGCTATAGAAGAATTAGATGAAGAAGATGATGACTCCTTTGACTTTGATTCGGATGATGAAAAGGATGAAATCACACACTTGGCGAGGAAAATATCAAAAGCTTGGCTAAGAAGAAAAAAGAAGAATTTTGTTCCTAAAAAGGACAAAAAGAGCAAAGTCAAGTTAGAAGAGGTGATATGCTTTGAATTCAAAGAACCTAGGCACATCAGATCAGAATGTCCCAGACTAAAGAAAACTTCAAAGAAGAAGGCTGTGATGGCTACTTGGGAAGATCTGGATGGAGAACAAGAAGATGCTAAATCACAAGAAGGAGAAGAAGAAGAAATTGTAGAAAACCTCTGCTTCATGTGTAAAATTCCCAATTTTGTCTAAGCTAATTAGCTCAGTGATATTGGCTAATTAGAGAGGTTAACTATTAACTAAGGACTAATCGGTTAATCTCGATGAGCAAGAGCTTAGTAAATTGAGTCAAGTTAATAATTGAATCATAATGCACTAAATGTTTTAATTAAAACTTAATTATTCGAACCTCATTAATTCGTAACTTAGAAATATAATTAATCTAATCTTATTAATTAAGTATAAGACAATTGTTCTACCTTACCAATTGAGATAGATTAATTTTTACACCGTAATTACATAATTCATAAGAGCAATTCTTTTGGAGGAAAACGTCTTAAAAGTGTAATTAACTGAAATCGGTTAAAGAGCAATTTAACTAATGAAATTGATTAACAACTTAGGTAATTCCAATAGCTTTGAAAATTTAAAAATTTCTCCTAATTGTTGCACAAGATTTTGGCCAAGACAAGAGCAAAATCCAACTATCCATTTGCCTTCTCATCATGCACTTTTAGATCAAGGGTCTACGGTAGTTGTATCTCTTTAGTCAAGACAAGATAAGTACTTTCGTCCATCAAGATTGGGCCACTTGAAGTGATCATATTCACCCAAGCCAATCCCAAGAGTGGTCATGCCTTTAACCACTTGAAAAACACTAAATGGTCTTTACCCAAGCACCAAGACTCAAGAGAAACACAACCCACCATTTTACCCCCAAGGTTCCTAGCTTTCTTGCTTGAAAAAGAAGTTAAACTCACCTACTACCTCTTGCTTGTTGGAGAAGCAAAACACATCAGCCCAGTCCCCCATTTCTTGTGCCAAAACCAACCCCCCTTACTCTCTTATTTGTGATTTTCATCCTCTCACTACTAGCCCAAGCTCCCACCTCTCTCTAAACTTCATCCTAACTCTTTTGTTCTTCCAACCTTTCTTATTCTTCTTCTCTCTTTCTTACCTTATCCAACTCTCTTTCCTTTCACCACCTTCACAAACTCTTCAAGGACCACCCTCTTTGGTTCTTGAAGAAGCAAAAACAAACACTCACTTAGCCCCATTATCAAGCTCAAGGAGAAGGAGGCCATCTCCAACCATTTTCATTCTTCAAGCTTTCAAGAGAATCCTTCTGGTAGTGACTTTAACCCCTATTTCTTCTATGTTTTTCAAGCTCTAGAACTCCTAAGCTCTCCATAGCTAGGTGGTTTTAGAACTTGCTCTAAAGGCCTCATGGCCATGCTTTTATTATAAGAAGTTGTTTGTGATTTTTGCTCTTTTCTTGAAAAATGACTTGTTGGCATTTATTCTTATTTTGAACCAAACTTTTTAGGACTAAAAATATTGACTTTTCATCAAGATCTCAAAGTACAAAAGTGGTTTGGAAGAGAAAAGTGGTCACTTGAGGAAAAGACTTAATGTTTTTACAAGAAAACTCATTGAAACAAAAACTGTTGAAGCTGAAAAATTCTGGCAGTCTGTATGGCGAGACTAATAACTCTTTCAATATAACTCCAAATTAAACGAAACTAATTTTAAATGAAAATAGACTCTAAGACCTTTTTATATATATAAAATACGTGAAATTTGGCCTTAAAACGAGAGAAATATGAATTTTTAAAGTGTGTTGTCCCTAGATGTGCTTCTGTTCGGGCAGTATGTAATAAAATCTTAATAACTCAAGTTATACAGAGTACTTTGGAGTGGATGTATGATGGGGGATGCCAGACGAAGCTATTTTGGGACTTATAGCTACCGTCATTCTGCACCTTCGCATATTCCTTTTTATGACAAGCTTTGTCATTTAAGTTTGTATTTAGTATCTAGTATTTGGATTATGGCACGACCATGAGCCTCATTCGATATATTGCTGATATATATATATATATATATATATATATATATATATATATATATATATATATATATATATATATATATATATATATGGATGTAATGATTAGCTATGTAATGCAATGTATTTGTGAATTACTATTTATTTACCTTTCTTTTGTTTTATGATATTGGGTATGTATTTTATGCAACACGCTCTTTCTCTATCTATCTTCTCGCTCAAGGCTTTACTTTCCAAAACGTTGCAAAGCGACGACATATCTCAAAAAAAAAATGTACCATATTTTCCGCATAACTTAACTTACAAATGAAGTTTAGTTTTCCACGAGCATAAGTAACAACTAATAAAATGCCGTAATATGACTTAAGCGTAGTATGGGTTTATTAGGGTGTTACATCATGGCTGATATTCTTTCAGATGAAAAAACTGAGGTACATCATTCTGAACCTGAACTTACTTTCGAAAATCTTCAAAAAGCCTATGATGAACTCTTAGATGATTCGAAGTCTCTTGCTTCTCATTATGCCTCTCTGAAAAAGGACTTTCGAAAACTATCTTTGGAGTTTGAAAAACTCAAGATTGAAAAAGAGAAAGTTGGGCATGAAAATGACAAATTAGAAAATGACAATTTTCTTCTTCAGAAGCATGTAACAGCCCTAAAAATCGAAGTTTCTGAAACTCACTCAAAGTCACCTTCTGATGTTTCTAAGCTTTAGAAAACTATAAAACTTCTCAAAAAGATATTGAGAAAATGGTTAATGGCTCCAAAAATCTAGACTTGATACTTGGTGGCTAGAAACCTTATCTTAACAAAACTGGTCTAGGCTTTGAGAAGGGAGATGATTAACAATCATCTAAAGATTCCTCAAATCATATTCCCGAATGCATTTGCTGTTTCAAAAAGGGTTACACTTTTGAAAGATGTTTCTCCATAAGAAAAGCAAAAAAGATAGAAAGTGAAAAAGCCTAAGAAATCAACTAACACAAAAGGACCCAAGAAGATATGGGTACCTAAAGTTAAAATTGCTTTTGATGCAGGTGTGTCTTAAATCAATACATCAAAGGGAAAAGTAGTGGTTTCTGGACAGTGGGTGCTCCAGACACATGACTAGAAATAAATCCTGGTTCAGAAACCTTAGATTCAAGGATAGTGGAGTAGTAAAATTTGCCGACGGAGTCAAATCTAAAGTCATTGGTATAGATAATGTTGGTAAGAACAATTCCAATCTTATAATTGATGTTATGTTAGTAAAAGGGTTAACTCACAATCTTCTGAGCATTAGTCAATTCTATGACCAATGCTACAAAGTTGTGTTTGAACCTTTGCAATGTATTATTAAAGATTCTACTACTAATAAAATCATTCTTACTACTAAAAGGTATAATAATACTTATGTATTATATCCAGATGACCTTTTAGATCAAAATGTAGAATGCTTAGCTTCCTTCATGGATGAAAAATGGATGTGGCATAAGAAGTTTGGTCATGCCCATATGAAGTTGATTTATGAGATTTCTTAGAAGGAGCTAGTCAAAGGTTTGTCTAAATTTAATTTTGAAAATGACTCATCTTGAGAGTTCTGTCTTAGAGGCAAACAGATCAAAAGTTCTTTCCATAGAAAAAATGTAGTCTTAATTACTAAACCACTTGAGCTTTTACATCTTGATCTTTTTAAACCAACTAGAATTGCCAATCTAGGTGGTAAGAAATATGGTCTATTTATTGTGGATGATTATTCAAGATTCACATGAGTTATATTCCTGATCCATAAAGATGAAGCTTGTGAGGCCTTCAAATCTTTCTCAAAAAGAATTCAAAATGAAAAAGGTTTCTGCATCACTTCCATCAGATCGGATCATGGTGGAGAGTTTGAAAATCATTCTTTTGAAAACTTTTGCAATGAAAATGACATTTCTCATAATTTCTCTTTTCCTATAACTCCTCAGCAGAATAGGTAGTGGAAAGGAAGAACAAATCATTGCCAGAATAGGTAGTGGAAAGGAAGAACAAATCATTGCAAGAAACGACCAGAACTATGCTTCTCAAAAGTGGTTTATCAAAAGACTTTTAGGCAGAAGCAATTAACACTGCCTGCTATATTCAAAATCGTATTTTCATTATGCTCAAGAAAGCTCCCTATGAACTATGGAAGAGAAGAAAACTCAACATTTCTTATTTTTATATCTTTGGATTCAAATGTTTTGTACTTAATACGAAGGACAAACTTTCAAAGTTTGATCCCAAATCTAATCCTGGAATTTTCCTAGGATACTCTTATGTTTCAAAAGCTTAGAAGATGTTCAACAAGAAGACTCAAGCTATGGAAGAAACAATTCATATAAGCTTCATGGAAAAGGAAAATGACTTAAGTCAGAAGGTTGTAGATCTTGAAGAAGAAATGGAAAATATGTCATTAAATGACAATTCCCAAAATCACTAGAACCTTCAGATTGCCACTAGTAATGATGATGATGATGTTTCTAAACTTACTTCTCATCAACATGTTTTTGATGATATTTTTGAAGAACCAGAAGGTAACCCTTTGAAGCGAAGATACATTGGTGTATGAGACTTGAGAGCAGTCTCTTAAAACCAAATTATTGATGAACTTTCTTAAGGAATTAGAACAAGATCTTCACTCAGAACGAATCTAATCTTGCTCTTATCTCTGAAATTCAACCAGAAAGTATTGATGAAGCCTTGATGGATCAAAACTGGATTGAATTAATGAAAGAGAAATCATCTCAGTTTGAGAAGAACAAAGTCTGGACTCTAATCCCACTACCAAAAGGACAATCTGCTATTGGGACTAAATGGGTGTTCAGAAACAAGCTTGATGAAGATGGAAAAGTTATCAAAAATAAAGCAAGATTAGTGGCACAAGGTTACAATAAGCAAGAAGGCATTGATTATGATGAAACTTTTGCCTCTGTAGCAAGATTGGAAGCAATCAGAATGCTACTTGCTTATACTGCATATAAAGGTTTTACATTATTTCAAATGGATGTAAAATCTATTTTTTTTTAAATAGTTTCATATTTGAGGAAGTTTATGTTAATCAACCTCCTAGTTTTGAAAATGAAAACTTCCCTCACCATGTATTTAAGCTTTGAAAAGCCCTTGATGGTTTAAAGCAAGCTCTTAGAGCTTGGTATGATAGATTTAGCTCTTTTTTGATCAAAAATTGTTTTGTAGGAGGAAAAGTTGATACTACTTTATTCATTTTTCATGATAAAATTGATTTTTTGATTGCTCAGATTTATGTTGATGATATTATTTTTGGAGCAATTAGTTAAAATTTGTGTGAGAATTTCTCTAAGCTTATGCAAGGAGAATTTGAGATGAGCATGATAGGAGAACTAAAATTCTTTCTTGGACTACAAATCAAACAACGAAAGGATGGAATCCTGATTCATCAAGAAAAATATACTAAGCATTTGTTCAAAAAGTTTGATATGGACAAGGCCAAGAGTGTAACATCCTAAATTTCTTGTTGTGCTAAATTACCTGAGTAATCTTGAGTAATTAGGCACTTAATGATAAATTATGAGATTAAGGTTTAATTAAAGGATTAACGAAGTGTTTATGGGTCAACTCTGATGAGAAAAGTCAAGAGAATGCTTAATCGAGATTAGATAATCTCTAATTAAGCAAGTCGGACCCTTAATAGCTTAATTAAGCACTAATCACCCTTAATTAGCTTAATTGAGTTTAATTAAGGATAATTAAGCTAAATCGCAAAATTTAATTTTTTTTGTTAATCATGTTTTTGTGTGTTAATCACTAATCCTTGTTTAATCATGCTAATTAAGTTGCAAGAGCACTTAATCATATGATTAATTTCAAATTTAGTCAACTAGACAATAAAGTAAAGAGTGATGTCACTAAAGCATAAAGTATTAGATAAGAGTGTTTTATATAAGAGTAAGTACATGATTTGTTCCTCCATCATCCAATTTGTCTCCCTAAACCTTAATTAACACAAAATAAGACAAAAACATCTCCCTCCACCCTCATCCATGTTACGGCCATAACAACAGCACACACACACACACACACACACTCACATTTTTATTTTGTGTCTTCCTATTCTCTCTCTAACTCTCAAATCCTCTCACTTCTCTCTAAAATTCTTTTCTTCATCTTCATTTTCTTCTTCCTTTCTCCACCTTCACCATAACCAAAACTCTCACTTAGCCCTTCAAAGACCACATCTTTTGGTTTTTGAAGATAAGATCTAAACACTACAAGCTTCATTTTCAAGAGAACTCAAGAGTTCTCTCTTGTTCATCCAAAATCACCACCATGATCATCAAGGAAGAGCCATCATCTTCTTCATTTTCTGCTTCAAGAACACGCCATTTTCAAGCTTAGGTAGTGATCTTCACTCTTTTATTTTGTTTACTCAAGAAAGCTTGAAGCTTAGCTCCTCTGATGACTAAGATCTTCAAGTAAAAACTTGAGAAAATCTTTCATACTCTTCATGAGCAAAAGTTTCTATTTTTGGTCAAATATGTTCATGTTCTTGTTCATGAGTGTTTTTAAGTTCTTTGAAAAGTTCCTTTCTTTAAGTGCCTTAAAATTTCCATTTTCCTTTCTTGATGCATGGGATCTTGATATTTTTTGTGGTATTTGGGTTGAAAGTTGTCTATCTTCTTATGATGGTGCTTATGATTGAAAAAGTTGTCACCTTTATCATTTTCTCTTGATTTGACAAAACTTAACACATTCTTGAAGTATGAAATTTCAAAAAGTTGTTGCTTGCAACCTTAAAAAGTGTGCAAGTTTTGGTGCCTTCATAAAGTCTTATTTTGTTTTGTCTTGAAGATAAGAATATATGTAAAAGTCTAAACTTTTTGAAAATATGAAGCCTTTTTGAGCCATAGAAATGATATCTTGTCACTTTATGTTTTAAAGATTGATTCTTGGATGTAAATCCTTTCATAAAGTTTTAAACTTTAATCAAGAAGGTAACTTTAAGTCATAAAGTTATAAGCTTGCACTTTAAGTCTTGTAAAGGTGGAACCTTGAGATGAATATATTAGTAAAGTTTTAAGCTTTAAGTAAAAATGTCACTTTTGAGTCATAAAAGTGTTAATTTTTATAATGAACAAGACTTTCTAATTTTAAAGTTAATGTTTTATATTCCTAGTTCATAAAGTAGGAACGTTTTTGACTTTAAGACAACTTTAAACCATAAAGTTGAGACTTTGATGGTCTTAGAATAAATAAAAGTGTCAACTTTCATAAAGAAGAAGACTTTTAAGTTCAAAAGCTAGTATCTCGTATCACTATTTCATAAAGATTTAATCTTTAAGTCAAGAGTACAATTCTAGAGGCACTTACTTTCATAAAGAATAAAACTTATGACTACTTTATAAAGAATAGTAACTTTTATAATACGTAAGGTAAGATCTTGTTATGTTAGTGATAAAAGCTTGAAATTTTGCAGCTTGGATAAGTTAAAAATCAGTCTTGGTGATTAGTGAACATGGTATTATTGGATTCATGAGTGTGGTTATGCGTTGTCATGACCTAAAGATTAGAAGGATCTCGAACTCCTTGGGAACAGAAGTATGATTAGGGCCTCTGAGCATACCATGAACCTAGAAATCACTAAGTGCACTATCTCAAGGAAAGGAAACAATTATTTAAATTAATTAAATTGAACAAGTGTTTCACAAGACATGTACTCAAGTAAAGAGTAATTTCGCATGAGAACTGAGTAACTAAAAGACCACATACATATATTTTAACTATGTGATTCTTTCATGGGTAACCACGGGAAATTGTATGATGACTCATAAGATTCTTCACAAAGAATAACACAGCCATGAACCCCTTTAGGGTATGAATGTATGATGTCATTCGGCATGATGAATGACAAGTTGATTGAGCCCTATCTCATGATTGAATAACTAGTGTGATGATTAACTCGAGTGCCAAGTTCGGTTAAATTACAATAAAACTGAGTTACACTACTTTGCAGTAAAAGGGTGCAATCCGGGTCGTCTCACATGGATGACAATGTTATATGATCAGAAATTCGTGAGGGGGGTTGTTTATCAAATAAAAATGTAGCTAATTAAAATGGAAATGAACAGAAATTGAAACTCTAATCCAAGAATCAAAGGAACAACCACAGACACTCAATCATTGAATTCTAGAAATAACTCAAAGAAATGTAATTAGTGATTAACATTAAATCTGAATAAAACCTCAATTCAAACTCAGCATTCACATGAAAACCTTCATGCATTTGATTAACACAATTTCAATTAAAATTCAGAAACCTCTAGAATCTAAGTGAATTATGTTAATTTCATATGCCAATGTAGTTAATCGTAGAATTCAAACCTGAAACTCTAATTCATGTTCCTTCCACAATCTGATTACATATATCTACTAAATATTATGCAACCAATCAAATTTCAACCATCAATTCAGAATGAAGAACTCCAATTCAAACGAGATTGAAATAAGAGAAGAAGGAATAGATGAAACCGATTGGATGTCGAGTCTGATTAAACCAATTCTCAAGAGTGTTGTTGTTGTTTCTTTAATCCGTGGATTAGATGTAAGTTCAAGGCTCCATGAATAGAGGAAGACAAATTGGCAAGGTGGGGGGGCATGAGAGAAGAGAGAAGAAGAAAAAAAAATCAAAACCGAAAATTGCTTATTCCCACCCAAAATCTATCTAACCTCTTCCAATTCTTCACCTCCTCCTAATTCATCCCGTCAAAATAGAATCAAAACATCTCCAAACAATCCGTAATAGTTACTACATTAATCCCCATGTCTCCTACATGAATTTGGACATCTTATTTGCTAAATTCTGAATTCTAGAGAGAAAATTATCCTAAAAACACTAAATTCAACATTCCAATACAACTAGTAATGTCTTCCATGGTTTTTGGCAGGAATATGCAACTATTTGGATTTGTATTCTGAAGGAAAATTGTAGCCTTGGATGTTAGCTTCAAAACACCACTGGAATGGGCTTAGTTGGGCTACTATGGACCAAGATATGGTCCAAATACTGCACCCAATTCAGAAACTGCGAGTGCATCTCTTCAGTTCATTTCTGGGCCCAGTTTTGGCTTCTTATCATCAAAATTGGCCTCTGACCTCTAATAGGAATTGTGGGCCTATCTCTCAACTTTCCTGCAAATTAAGAATCACAATAAAATTAGCTCTATAACTCAAGATATGTCCAAAGAACCAAAACAGTGTTAGAATTAGCTTAATGCTGGAAAAACTAAATCTAGCCTAACCAAAACTCAATAAAACGCAAAATGGCCCAAATTAATCTTATTAAGCACAAAAGAAGATTAATGAACTAAATATGAGAGGAAATAAATATATAAAAATCAAATTAATCAAATTCCCCAACACTTAGTTCTTGCATGTCCTCATGCAAAATTCAACTAAGGACAAAAACATACAACCTAAAAATCAGAGAATAACCAAATTGAACAAACAAATTCTCCAATGAATCATCAAAAGTGCTAAGCTTAGGAACATAAGAGCATATAAGGCATTAAGAGTCTTAGGAACATAAGAGCATATAAGGCATTAAGAGTTTCCAATAATCAAATCATTCAACACCCAATTTCTCAAAAATGTAAGTTAAGCAATATCCTTCAAAATACAAATAGATTGAGCATGAAAAGGGTTAACAAGATGGTGTTTGAATCTCTCAACTCGCAAGTGTATGGGTAAAAGTGTTCACTCAAGTCACCTCAATAGACAATGCATTACCATAAGCTTGTTAATCTTCTACTTCTCCACTACTCACAATCATATGCAAACACAAATCAAGAGGACTTTATTAAAGATTGTAATGGGGCCAAGGTAAGGGTAGGAAAATATGAGGATATGACAAGATATAACCTAAGAGAATAGAAGTGACATTGGTCATTAGACAAATCAAGCTATGACACACTTACTCTCTTTGAACTTTCTTTTCCCTTTATCAAGATTCCCCATTCTAAAATTTTTTTTCTTTTTTTTTTCTTTCTCTTTTTTTTCTTCCTTTTTTTTTTTTTAAAACCCTTGCATCCTTTCAAACCCCCACACTAGAAATGCAACAATAATGATAAAACCAATGCACTGCCTATTCCCTATGTTTGGGTATAATATGGTTTTTCACTTAAAGCTTATAATGTGCTAGAAACCAAGAAATGGTCAATAAGGCTCAAAGGGGCTAAACAAGGGGCAAAATGCAAGGTAAGCTGTGTTATATGGCCAAGTGGTTAAAATGAAAGAAATGCCTCTATCATGTACATGAATGCGAATGAAAAATGTAGCCTCAAAGAAGAATCAAAGCAAGTTCTAGAATAACAAAATCTATGAGGGAAAACATACAAGAAAGAAAAGAATGGCATGAAGTGCTACCATCCAAAATAAGGCTCAAAAGCTCACAAAGGTAAAGTCCAACATACTTAATCATTGCAAATCACGATCAATCACCTAACTTACATATCAAGAGGGGAAAGAAAAATGAAATCATGTTGGAACTCTATCCTCCCTAAAGCCTAAAGCCTTAACTCAACAACTTTCAATTCAACAATGGAGAACCAAAGCAAAACAAAGCAGAACAAAGCAAACTAAGCAATTTTTTTTTTGTTTCTTTATGTAAAAATTAAGTAAAAGCAACCATGAAACAAATCTATAATGCAAGACTAATTACCAAACAACACAACCTAAAACCTATGTCGAAACCACCCCCCACACTTCAACTTTACATTGTCCTCAATGTATTACACACAATGGAAATGCAAGGCAAGTAAAATGAGGTGAGGGAAAGAAAAGAAAAACTCCCCTATCAAGTGTAAGTGGCCACTAGCAAGCAGACCTCCTCAATGGTCTCCAAGGGTGTGTCTTCATGAAATGGCTACAGGCGGTGGCCATTCATTGTGAAAGCTTTATCGGTCCTAGGCTCCAAAATCTGCACAGTACCATATGAAAAAATCTTAATCACTATATAAGGACCAAGCCACCTAGAACGAAGCTTACTAGAAAAGAGCTTGAGGCAAGAATTGTAGAGAAGCACTTTCTGGCCAATGGAGAACTCCTTCCGCAGCAACTTATCATGGATGAGTTTTGTCTTCTCCTTGTACATGCAGGAGTTTTCATAGGCTTCCAATCGGATCTCTTCCAACTCCTGAAGTTGGAGCTTCCTATGAAGTCCGGACTGGCTCATATCAAGGTTGCAGTTCTTGACTGCCCAATATGCTTTGTGCACAATTTCCACTAGAAGGTGGCATGTCTTGCCAAAGACAATCCTATAAGGGGACATCCCCAAAGGAGTCTTGTAGGTAGTGCGGTATGCCCATAATGCATCCTCCAGCCTCTTGCTCTAATCCTTCCTGCTAGGCTGCACTATTTTCTCCAGAATCTGCTTCAACTCCCTATTTGATACCTCCGCCTGTCCATTAGTCTGCGGATGGTATGGAGTTGAGACCTTGTGGGTGACACCATATTTCCTCAGCAGAGTTGCCATGTTCTTGTTACAAAAATGGCGCCCCTGATCATTGATGATTGATCTAGGCACTCCAAACCTGCAAAAACTGTGTGATCTGAGAAAATATACAACAACATGAGAATCATCAGTCTAAGTAGAGGCCAAATCTGACAAAATCTACAATAACATGAGAATCATCAGTCGGGTGGCCTTGGCCTCCACCCACTTGGAGACATAGTCAACAACCAGCAGAATATAAACAAAACCAAATGAGGCAGGAAATGGACCCATAAAGTCAATACCCCAAACATCAAATATCTCACAAAATAATAATGGTTATTGAGGCATCTTATTCCTACGGGAAATATTACCTGTCTTCTGACATTGTTCACAATTCTTACAATAAGTGTAAGAATCGTGAAACAATGTGGGCCAATAAAAACTTGCATCTAAGACCTTCCTAGTAGTGCATTGTGGTCCAAAGTGACCACCACAAGCAAGTGTGTGACAAAAATGCAAAACGGAAGGAATCTCAAGCTCATGCACACAGCGCCTAATAATCTGATCACTACACATGCGCCACAAATAAGGATCGTCCCAGACATAATATTTAGCCTCACTCTTAAGTTTGTCTATCTGATGCTTTTTAAAATAGGCACGTAACTCAGAAGCAACTAGATAGTTAACCTAATCAGCATACCATGGATCTTTACCTTGCAACTCTAAAAGCTGCTCATTTGGAAAGGTCTCACGAATAGGCAGAGGATCCAAGGTCTGTGAAATGCAACTCAAGTGGTCTGCTATCAAGTTCTCAGCTCTACTCTTGTCCCTGATCTCAATATCAAATTCTTGCAACAGCAACATCCACCTGATGAGTCTAGGCTTTGCATCCGGCTTCTTCAGTAAGAACTTCAAGGCTGCATGATCAGAAAAAATATTTACTTTAGTTCCTAACATATAAGTATGGAATTTATTTAAAGCAAAAATAATGGCTAAAAGCTCCTTCTTCATGGTGGTGTAATTAGCCTGTGCAGAGTCTAGGGTCCGGGAAGCATATGCTATGACATGAGGAATCTTCTTAACCCTTTGGGAAAGAACAGCTCCAACTGCAAGGTTCGATGCATCACAGATGAGTTCGAACGGGTATTCCCAATTCGGCGGCTGAAGAATAGGAGCAGAAATCAAGTGCCCCTTCAACTGGTCAAAAGCTCTCCTGTAGTTATCATCAAACTGGAAGTCTATATCCTTCTGCAGCAGCTTGGAAAATGGAAGGGCAATTTTGCTGAAGTCCTGGATAAATCGCCTGTAAAAACCTGCATGTACAAGAAAAGAACGCACTTCTCGCACACATGTGGGGTAAGGTAGAGAAGCAATAACATCAATCTTGGACCTATTAACAGCAATACCCTTACTAGAAATAACATGTCCTAAGACTATACCTTATTTAACCATAAAATGACATTTTTCAAAATTCAAAACAAGATGAGACTCAACACATCTATTTAGTACCTTAGCAAGACTATCCAAGCATGCATCAAATGAAGTACCATAAATAGTAAAATCATCCATAAAGACTTCCATACAATTCTCTAGAAAATCAGAAAAGATACTCACCATGCACCTCTGAAATGTACCTGAGGCATTGCGTAAACCAAAGGGCATCCTCCGGTATGCAAATATGCCAAATGGACAGGTGAAAGTTGTCTTTTCCTGATCTTCAGGTGCTATATGGATATGAAAATAACCAGAAAAACCATCAAGAAAATAATAGTGTGACTGACCGGCCGATCTCTCCAGCATCTGATCAATGAAGTGCAATGAGAAATGGTCCTTCCTGGTAGCTTGGTTCAGCCTCCTATAGTCTATGCAGACTCTCCAGCTATTCTGCACTCTTGTAAGCACCAGCTCCTCTTGGGAGTTCTTCACCACTGTTATTCCAGTCTTCTTTGGAACCACTTGCACCGGGCTCACCCACTTGCTATATGAAATTGGATAAATGATTCCTACAGTTAGCAACTTACTCACTTCTTTCTTCACCACATCCAAGATAAGCAGGTTGAGCCTTCTCTGAGGTTGCCTTACCGGTTTCACTCCCTCCTCTAACTGAATTCTATGCATGCACGTAGAAGGGTTAATCCCAGGTATGTCTGCCGATGTCCAGCCTATAGCCTTCATGTTCTGACTCAGGATGTTTAGCAACTTCTATTCTTATTCTGGTTGCATATCTTTGGCTATAATGACTGGTAGCTTCTCATTTGGTGCCAAAAATGCATACTTCAAATTTTCTGGTAGTGGCTTCAGTTCTAAAGTGGGTGGCTCTATGATGGAAGGTGCTACTCTTGGAGTTGCTTATGATGGTTTGGGTTCAGCACCTGCAATCTGTGAAAAATTCTGTAAAACAGCATCATCATATCCTATGGAAGCTAAAACAGAATCAGCAGAGTTAAAATGATGTACAGAATTCAAAATCACAGAATCTAAAAATTCAGAATTTAAAATTTGCAACTCAACATCAGAAACTGAAACTGCAAACTATACATCATAAACAGAATTTTTAGAAATAGACTCATCAGTAGCAGAAATTTCTGTAAATGCAGAAATTATGCAACCAGAAACTGAAGTAGCAGAATGTGCAGAAAATGGTAATGTAGAACCTGCAAAAACTGTAAGTGCAGTATTTAAATCTGTAGAAACAGAGTTTATAAAGACAGTAGCAAAATTGGCATAATTTGACACTGCAAAATCAATATTTGTAGAATCTGAAAATATAATAGCAGAATTTGCTACTGTAGCAACAGAATTAGATTTGTCACAATCAATACACGCAAAATCTGCAGTGGCAGAATTCGTGCAAACAGAATTTCCAGAATTTAATTCAACATCAACATCATAATATGCACGATTAAACATAGCACAATCAGAATCAACATAAACAGATTTGTCAGTAGAAAAATTCACAAAATCAGAATTAGTAAATGCTGAAACTGAAACTAAAACAGCAGGATTTACAGAATTTGAATGAACAAAATCACAACCATGTAGGCATGCAGCAAATTTAGCATAAAGAGCACAAACAGCACATAAGTCATTACACCATCACAATCACAATCACAATTAGCACAATATAATTTAGCCAACAAGTTCTCATGCACTTCATCAACTAATGAATCAATAATGTCTACATGAAAAACAAAATGCTCTTCTGGTGGGTATCGTATGACATCAAACAGATTAAAATGCACTTTACTATCTCCAAATTCCATAGATAATGTACCAGAATACACATCAATCTTAGTCTTAGCAGTTTTCAAAAATGGCTTACCTAAGATTAATGTTGGTTGATTAGCATGCAATTCATCCTCCATATTTAGCACATAGAAATCAGCAGGAAAAATAAGGTCATTTACTCTTACCAACACATCTTCTAAAACTCCTTCAAGGTGAGTTGTGCTTTGGTTGGCAAGTTAGATGACCATTCTTGGTGGCTTGAGCTCTTCAATGCATAAAGACTGGTAAATTGATTTTGGCACGACATTTATTGAAGCTCCAAGATCTAACATAGCTTGACTGAACTGCTTACTTCCTATGATGCATGGAATGGTGAAAGTCCCTGGATCCTTGTATTTTGGAGGAATACTTGGCTGAATGATTGTAGAAACATTTCTGCCCATGCTCACCTTCTTATTTCCCTTCAGCCTCCTTCTATGAGTGCATAAGTCCTTAAGAAACTTGGCATACTTTGGAATCTGTTTGATGGCTTCTAGGAGCGGAATATTGACTTCCACTTTTCTGAATGTGTCCATAATCTCCTTGTCCATTTCTGCTTCTACCCGCTTCTTGTTTTGTGTCACTCTATTGGAGAAAGGCAGTGGAATAGTTTGTTCAGCTTGCTTGCTGCTACTACTGCTTGGTTTTGCACCATTTTTCTTTATTTCTACAAAATCAGATTTTTCTTCTACCTCTGGTTATTCTGCAGAATCTGCTTGGTTGTTCTTTTCTGCAACATTAGGAATCTTAAGCTCCTTGCCACTTCTCAAAGTGATGGAACTCACATTCTTTGGATTGGTCATGGATTGGGAGGGAAGGTTGCTAGAACCTTGAGACTTCATCTTATTTACTGTTGTAGCCAACTAACCAATCTGTGTTTGTAGATTTTGGATGTTGGCTTCTATTCTTTGTTGAAACTGAACACTGCTAGTTGCCATCTGCTTCACTAAATCTGCAAGGCTAGGTTCTAAGCTGCTGGTTTGTGGTTTATTTTGCTGAACTGGTGGATGATATGGTCCTAAGTTTGGTCCAGCAGAATTTTGCTTAAACTGAGGTTGCTGAAACTGATTGAAGTTGTTACCATACCTCAAATTCAGGTGATCTCTCTAGCCAGGATTGTATGTGTTGGAGAATGGATCATAACTCTTCTATTGCTGTTGCTGTTAATAAGGCCTACCAGGAAAGATTCCTGTAACAATTTCATTACTCTCCTGCAGATGTGGACATTGATCTGTTGGATGTCCTGTTATATAGCAAATGCCACAAATGATAGCTCTTTGGTTCTTTGAAATTTGAGCCTGGCTAAGTGCCAATTGCCTCACCAAGGTTGTCAACTCATCTATTCGGTTCTCCATCCTCTGCTGGTTTGTATCAGAGGTTTGCACTTCATTTACTCTACTTGTTGATACTATGGCTCGGGTACCAAATTGTTGTGCATTGGTAGCCATGTTTGCAATTAATTCATGAGCTGCAATAGGTGTTTTATCTACCAGAGCTCCTCTAGAAGCAGCATCAACCATACTTCTGTCCATTAGCATAAGACCTTCATAAAAATACTGAATAAGAAGCTGGTCACTAATCGATGGTGTGGACAGCTTGCACACAATTTCTTGAACCTCTCCCAATACTCATGCAATGTCTCTCCACTGATCTGCCTTATTCCACAAATGTCCTTCCTGATTGCAGCAGCTCTTGATGCAGGAAAGAATTTCTCCAATAACATCTTCTTCATGTCTTGCCAGCTTGTGATGGAACCTGGATGCAAGTAGTACAACCAATCCTTGGCAGATCCATCCAAGGATAAGGGAAATGCCTTTAGCTTGATATGGTCTTCCTCTACTCCATGTGGCTTCATGGTTGAGCATACTACATGGAACTCTTTCAAGTGCTTGTGAGGGTCTTCTCTAGCTAAGCCATGAAACTTGGGCAGCAGATGTATCAGTCCTGATTTTAGCTCGAAGTCTGCATCCAAATTCGGGTACTGGATGGCCAAAGCTTGATAGTTGACATCAGGTGCTGCAAGTTTCTTCAAGGTTCTATTAACCATGCTTCCTGAAAAATCAGAATTGTCAACAAAGTTAGGAATAGAATAAAAATTAGAATTATTAGTAAAACTAGTCTCAAACAACCTCCTCTTACCTCTTCTAATTTGTCTAAGAGTCCTCTCTAATTCAGGATCAAACTCAACTAAATTAGGACTTGGATCAGACCTAGCATGCATTAACAAAATAGCAAATAGAACCATATGCACACCTATTTCACCCCTAACACAAAGCACTAAAAATTGCACACAACACTAGAAATAATCAAAATAAATATAAAAATACTACCAAGTAATTTTTAAAAATTATGGGACCACCACACCTCAAAAATTTTACCCTCAAGGAGTAAAAACATGCAAAAAAAAATCTAAAAAAATTTAAAAAGTGGTCTAAATGAAGGAATTTGGCTTAAAAATAAAAAGTCAAAAGCTTTGCTTTGAACTTGATCAAAGGACCATTTTCCTTCAACTGACCAGTTTTCAAGTCAATTAGAGCACAAAATCTTTTACAAAAATATCCATTACGTCCCTAAAAAATACCGAAAAGATAAAAAAACCTCTAGAAACCTATCTAAACGATGGAATTTGACAAAAACAGGGGGGCTCAATCCTTAGAGGATTAAGTCTTTTTCAGAATGATGTTTTGCTATGGAATCAAGTCCCCTGAAATCAACTGAAAAAAGTTAGTCGTCAAAAAAACTGTAAAACCGAACTACTAACTATGAATCAAAACTAACAACTTAACCAAATACACATCAAAATAGAATATGCAATGATATTAACACATATTAACATGACCAAATAACATCAATCGTCCCTGGCAACGGCGGCAAAATTTGACTTGAGTGCCGAGCTCGGTCAAATTACAATAAAACCGAGTTACACTACTTTGTGGTAAAGAGTGCAATCTAGGTCGTCTCACATGGATGACAATGTTATATGATCATAAATTCGTGGGGGGGTTGTTTATCAAATAAAAATGTAGCTAATTAAAATGGAAATGAACAGAAATTGAAACTCTAATCCAAGAATCAAAGGAACAACCACAGACACTCAATCATTGAATTCTAAAAATAACTCAACAAACAGAATCAGTGATTAACATTGAATTTGAATGAAACCTCAATCCAAACTCAGCATTCACATGAAAACCTTCATGCATTTGATTAACACAATTTCAATTAAAATTCATAAAGCTCTAGAATCTAAGTGAATTATGTTAATTTCATATGCCAATGCAGTTAATCGTAGAATTCAAACCTGAAACTCTAATTCATGTTCCTTCCACAATCTGATTACATATATCTATCGAATAGTATGCAGCCAATCACATTTCAACCATCAATTTAGAATGAAGAACTTCAATTCAAATGAGATTGAAATAAGAGAAGGAAGGAATAGATGAAATCGATTGTATGCCGAGTATAATTAAACCAATTCTCAAGAGTGTTGTTGTTGTTTCTTTAATCCATGGATCAGATGTAAGTTCAAGCCTCCATGAATGGAGGAAGACAAATTGGCAAGGTGGGGGGTGTGAGAGAAGAAAGAAGAAGAAAAAAAAAATCAAAATCGAAAATTGCTTATTCTCCCCAAAATCTGTCTAACCTCCTCCAGTTCTTCACCTCCTCCCAATTCATCTAGCCAAAATAGAATCAAAACATCTCCAAACAATCCATAACAGTTATTACATTAATCCCCATGTCTCCTAGATGAATTTGGACATCTTATTAGCTAAATTTTGAATTCTAGAGAGAAAATTATGCTAAAAACACTAAATTCAGCTTTCTAATACAACTAGTAACGTCTTCCGTGGTTTTTGGCTAGGAATATGCAACTATTTGGATTTGTGTTCTAAAGAAGAATTGTAGCCTTGGATGTTAGCTTCAAAATGCCACTGGAATGGGCTTAATTGGGCTACTATGGTCCAAATACTGCACCCAGTTCAAAAACCGCGAGTGCATCTCTTCAGTTCATTTCTAGGCCTAGTTTTGGCTTCTTATCATCAGAATTGGCCTCAAACCTCTTCATAGGAATTGTGGGCCTATCTCTCAACTTTCCTGTAAATCAAGAATCACAATAAAATGAGCTCGATAACTCAAGATATGCCCAAAGAACCAAAACAGTGTCAGAATTAGCTTAATGCTGGAAAAACTAAATCTAGCTTAACCAAAACTCAATAAAATGTAAAATGGCCCAATTTAATCCTGTTAAGCACAAAAAAAGATTAATGAACTAAATATGAGAGAAAATAAATATATAAAAATCCAATTAATCAATGATATGATGTGGATATAATGGACTGTTGATTGAAAGTTTTATGATTGGCATTTTGAGGAAGCTCCGGTCTAGCCATTATGCTGCTGGATTTCCGTCAAAATTATGGACATAGTCATATCATTGCATGTGTCTAGTCAAAGAAGTATTATGCATGTAAAGTATAATGATAAGAAAAGAAAGAATGGAATATGACCTTTCATTCACTTCGGTAAGGGAAGTGAGAGACGGTGATCTACATAGACTCAAGGAACCTCTATGGGAGAGGCAACGGTGATGTGGAGTACCCTCCAACTTAGAGGTAACCAATATCGGCTTAGTCTACATTGGTTAGTATTGTATGATGATGGTCACACAATGAGCTCATGTCCAAAAGTAGTCTAATTCAAAGGAAAAGTAAAGAAAATTAAGCACGTGCTAAGAATGAAAGTAAAGTCAAAGTATAACCATGGTTAAGTTTATGAGATTGCATGTCATTGCATGTATTTATATCGTCCATATGCATTATGAATGTTTATTCTATGCTTTCGTATGTATGTTTAGTTATGATGATAAAGTTATGATGTTAAGTTTAAAAGCAACTCGCTTCGGGGCTTAAGTTTTCAAAACCATTAAAATTGAATCTATACATGTTTATCGTTTTCATAATTAAACCTGAAGTAGTTGGGACAATGACAATGACGCAATATTTGTTTAGTCGTGATCCTATTGAGAAATCTAGTATTTCTCACTCCTACATTTCTGTGTTGTCTTCAGAAGATGTCGATATCGAGCATGGTGGTGATCTTCATCGAGTTTCTAGTATGGCGTTGGCGCTTCGACCCGGTGCTGAATGCCTCGGTGATGTCTGCGAGTGCAGCGATGAGGGTCTACATCTTCCACAATTGTCTGTTTCAGGTTCCAGTCACGAGCCCATTTTTCTAACCACATCAGCCATATGGCAAGGTTACCTTGGATAACATCCATCCTTACTTTTAGCCGTCGAGACACCCCACTAATGATGAGACTGACTTTGATAACTATCTGACTCCGACCGTTTCATTGTATTCCAATCCCTCGGAGCCTTCCCATCCGAGCTATCATGTGGAGATTGACACATCTGAGCCTCCTACCCGTCTGTGATACGCTTGATGTCTGATTCATCTTTTTCTTCAGCAGATCCTCATCACACTCTACCCCTAGTTCGTGGTCGTGGGTTCACTTGTACCCGTGCTGTGCCTCGTGGGCGTGGGCATGCTTAAGAAGGTGGACGTGGTGATGTCGCTCTTGGTGGTTTCGGCAACGGTTTTCTCTCGTCTGATGAGTGATGTGGTGATTGCATGCGGAGCTGAGCATGAGGATAGCTTTTTTTGGTTGTAATTATAGGGTTATTATTCTATTGTATGGCATGCTTGGGTAGTAAGGATTTCCTATGTATTTTCCCTTATGATGTATGTGGTAGGTTTCTTTTGTAGAGCCGACAGTAGGTATCGGACCTATCATTATCTCTATGTATGACTTTTGGTATCACTATTATTATATTAACTATGAATGACCATGGAATGAATGTTATATTTATCTAAACTATTGGTGCCCTTGTCGCTTCTATTTCTTTTATTTGCTCTGTATGTATGAGATAGCGATGTTAATACATTCACGATACAATCATGGCTCTTGGTTTTCAAAACGATTTATTTGTTATTGTTCAAAAAAAAAATTTACCCCCTATTTTCATTACAAAGTATTTTCAATGGTAATGTTAGTTCCGCGATAATAAGTAACAATTAATAATTTCATAATATGACTTAAGCATAGTATGGGACTATTAGGGTGTTAAAAAGAGCATTAGTACTCTCATGCATCTTTCTCAAGTTCTAGAAGCTGATGAAGATAGTGAAAAAGTTTCTAAAACTCTTTATAGAGGTATGATTGGATCTTTACTGTATCTTACTACTAGTAGACCTAACTTGCAATTAAGTGTGGAAATTTGTGCTAGATTTCAATCCAATCCCAAACAATCGCACTTAAATGCTGTTAAGGGAATTCTAAGATATTTAGTTGGTACTACTAATCTTGGTCTTTGGTACGAGAAATGTATTGCTTACAATGTTATAGGCTACTGTGATGCTGATTTTGCTAGAGACAGAGTTGAAAGAAAAAGCACTAGTGGTTACTGTTGCTTTCTTAGAAAGTCATTAATAACATGGTCAGGCAAGAAGTAAAACACTATTGCTTTTTCAGTTGTAGACACTGAATATGTATCTACTGCAAATTGCAGTACACAGATTTTATGGATTAAGCAACAACTAGAAGATTTAAATATGAAGCATACCAAAATACCTATCCTATGTGACAATACTAGTGCAATTTGTTACACCCTAATAAACTCATACTACGCTTAAGTCGTATTATAGCGTTTTATTAGTTGTTACTTATGCTCGTGGAAAATTAAACTTCATTTGAAATTAAGTTACGCGGAAAATATGGTAAATTTTTTTTTTTTTTAAATACGTTATCGCTTTGCAGCATTTTGGAAAGTAAAACCTTGAGCGAGAAGAAAGATAGAGAAGGAGCGTGACGTACGAGAGTCCGATTAACAAGTGGAATAAAAACCATACGAGATACATAATACATAAAAATTCTTACATACTCATACCACATAAATATAATTCATAATATCCATCATTACATAAGGGTACTCATAATTAAGTCATCACTACATATAGAATGCAATCTAATACAGCAAGCTTTTAAGCAGCAGAGATACACAAGGAAGCAAAAATCTTAGAAGTCTATGCGCCTTGGTTCCACACCAAATCCTAAGATCAGTCTTCACAATGCACCCTCCAATCTACTGATGTCGCGGTCCAAAGATGCGACTCCTCCTAGCTCCTCGCCCTCGGGGGACATGAGGTGTGTGTATGATGAGGGGGTGCCTATGAATCACTTCAATTCGATGAACCCGGCGACTTGGGCCGGCCTGATTCAGGTCACAGCTGGCTGCAGAGGATCACTCCTTGGAAAGATCCTCCTCCGAAGTCTCAGGATGATACTCAGGATACGGCGGCGAGGCGGCTGCAGCCCTAGGGGTAGCTATGGAGCTCAGCTCAATCACAGGAATCTCCGGCTGTAGCAAAGGCTCGGCGGCAGGTAACTTTGGAGACATTGGCTCCATCTCAATATCCGGCAACGGCTCGGGCAGAAAATCCCAAGGACTTAACGGCTGTCCAGGGTAGGCAACAGGAATGTCAACTAGGGTAGGTAGGACATCGGGCCCCACATCCTCATGTATATGGCCAGGATAAAAATAGGTGTGCACCACCGTAGTGGTCGTCGCCACGATGGCCTAAGCATCGTCGTCGAAAGCCCACTCATGATGGGGCGGCTCTATGCTCCATTCCACAGGGTACGCCATTGAGATCTGGTGATGATACGGAAGAATAACTACGGTGAGAAATGGGATTTCTCAGTAGGACTCGAACTCGACACGAAAGTGTCATCGTCATGTCAGACCACCGATTTTATTAATGAAAATAGTGAGCATTCATAAGGTTCAGTTCTTAGGTTTTCGAAAACATGAACATCCGAAGCGGATTCAATTTTAACATACCCTCTAAACATTTATGTCATAGCATATATGGGCACAAGTATAATTACATAAAACATGCATGGCTATGCTATAAGCTTCTCTTAACTTCTTCCCTTCAAGGGTTTGGACTGAAGTCCCTTTTCTTTTCTTAACTTGACTTTATCTTAAGTCTTATCTTTTCACCCACTAAATATAAGTGCTAATGAGCTCATACCGTGGCCGTCGCCACCATAACTTTTCGGTACTTACACTAGCTGGGTCATACCATGCCTCATGTAAGCCCTATCTCCTATACTCACACTAGTTGGGTCATGCCATGTTTCATGTGAGTCGTGGTGAGGGGAGCTTACTTTGGGTCACCTTCCCTTTTGAAGGATCACACCCTTAGTTCAATCTCTTCTTATTAAAGCTTATGATGCAAAATTATTCTAATTCTTTTCCACATTTGGGCGTTACGTATCGCCATCCCCAAATGTGATTCCTTTATCACATATCATCAAGCATAATATCATCAACATATCCTTATCATAATCATCATCATCATTCTCATAATCATCATGATCATCATCATATCATATCATCATCATCATTATCATATGATCATCATCATATCATTGTCATCATATTGACATATAAAGGCATACATATCACACAAAGTCTTATGAGCTTAGCTAAGTAAATTTGGTGCAAGCTTTTAATTGAGATTGCCTCTTATATAAATCCTTTTATTAGGCATAGGGTCAATTTCATCTATTATCCTTTTTTAAACTTTTAAGTTAGATTATGAAGGTTTTCCAATATCTTATTGTAAAGGTCTTAATATCTTTAAGCTTATTTCTCATTAATCTTTAAAACTTAACCATAACCAGTTTTACTTTTAAGTGGGGCAGTAACTTCAAAAATTCACCATAATTTCTTCTTTTACAATTTTGACTTGAATTTTGGTATGATTATAGTTCTCTAAGTCTATTTTTAAACAAAAAACCCCACTCAAAAATTCATTTTGTAACTTGATATATGCACATTTTATTCTGACTGCTCAGCTTTTAAGTTCATTCTCAGTACAGTGACTTTTAAACTTTACTATGAGCTCCTCACAAGGAATCTGCTAAAACTGTTTTATGGGGATATTCCTCTATGTCTTAGCTTTCCAACGAACTTGGTCCTACTCAAAAATGTTCTATATTACTTGAGTTATTAAGATTTTATTATATATTGCCCGAACAAAAACACATCTGGGGACAGCACACTTTGAAAATTCATATCTCTCTCGTTTTAAGGCCAAATTTCACGTATTTTATATGTATAAAAAGCTGTATGAGTCTATTTTCATTTAAAATTAGTTTTGTTCCATTTGGAGTTATATTGAATGAGTTATTAGTCACACCATATAGACTTCTAGAATTTCCCAGCTTCCACAGTTTTGGTTTCAATGAGTTTTCTTGTAAAAACATTAAGTTTTCTCCTCAAGTGACCACTTTTATACTTTGAGATCTTGGTGAAAAATCAATATTTTGAGTTCTAAAAAGTTTGGTTCAAAATAAGAATAAATGCACAGCAAATCATTTTCCAAGAAAAGAGCAAAAATAACAAACAACTTCATATAATGAAAGCATGGCCATGAGGCCTTTAGAGCAAGTTCTAAAATCACCTAGCTATGGAGAGCTTAGAAGTTTTAAAGATTGAAAAACATAGAAGAAAGAAGGGTTAGAGTCACTACCACGAGGATTCTCTTGAAAGCTTGAGGAGTAAAAATGGTTGGAGATGGCCTCTTTCTCCTTGAGCTTGATAATGGGGCTAAGTGAGTGTTTGTTTTTGCTTCCTCAAGAACCAAATAGGGTGGTCCTTAAAGGGCTTGTGAGAATGGTGGAAGGAAAGTGAGTTGAATGGGGTGTGAAAGTAGGAAGAAGAACAAGAGGAATTAGAAGAGTAGAAGAATTAGAATGAGGCTCGAAGAGAAGTGAGAGCTTAGGCTTGTAGTGAGAGGATGAAAATCACAAATGAAGGAGTGGGAAAGGGGCTAGTTGGCGCAAAAATGGGTGAAGGAGGCTGATGTGTTTTGCTTCTCTGGCAAGCAAGGGAAAGTAGGTTAGTTTAACTTCTTTTTCAAGCAAGAAAGCTAGGGACCTTGGGGTAAAAGGGTGGGTTGTGTTTCCTTTGAGTCTTGGCACTTGGGTAAAGACCATGTAGTGTTTTTTTCAAGTGGTTAAAAGCATGACCACTCTTGGGATTGGCTTGGGTGAATATGATCACTCCAAGTGGCATAATCTTGATGGAGGAGAGTACATCTCTTGGCTTAACCCAAGGAATACTACTAACATAGACTCTTGATCTAATGGTGCATGATGAGAAGGCAAATGGATGGTTGGATTTTGCTCTTGTCCTTGGCCAAAATTTGGTGCATCAATTAGGAGAAATTTTTAAATCTTCAAAGCTATTAGAATTACCTAAGTTGTTAATCAATTTGATTAGTTAAATTGCTCTTTAACTGATTTCGGTTAATTACACTTTTAAGATGTTTTTCCTCTAAAAGAATTGATCTTATGAATTATGTAATTAGGGTGTAAGAATTAATCTATCTCAATTGGTAAGATAGAATAATTGTCTTATACTTAATAAGATTGGATTAACTTAATTATATTTCTAAGTTATGAATTAATGAGGTTCAAATAATTAGGTTTTAACTAAAACATTTAGTGCATTATGATTCAATTATTGATTTGGCTCAATTTACTAAGCCCATGCTCATTGAGATTAGCCGATTAGTTCTCAGTTAATCGTTAACCTCTCTAATTAGCCAGGATCACTAAGCTAATTAGCTTAGACAAAATTGGGGATGTTACACAATTAATCTCACAAAGAATCCTATTCAACACTCTAGATCTAAGCATGTTGACATCAAGCATCATTTTATAAGAGATCATGTTCAGAAGGAGATATTGAGCTAAGATTTATTAATATTGAAAGTTAGATTGCTGTCATTTTTATAAAACCCTTAGCTAAAGATCGTTTCTGTCATATAAGAAACCTTCTAAACATGATTAACTCTTAATCACTCATATTCATAGCATCTGGTACTTCCCTCTCTCTTGAGCAAAATGTTAAAGCTGAGATTGCTGCATCCCAATGGAATTTACTTTCTAGATAAAGTTCTTCAACATTGATGTATGCCTCAGAAAGATCACATTAAGAAAGGATTAAAGATCCAGCTCAGAAAGTTTCCTTTTATGGTTCAGAAAAGTAAATTCAGAACTGATTATCTACTTGATTGAGAAACAATGACATGCAGTACAAGTTGAGAAAGATGGATTCTAAAATGATTAGAAAGAATTCAGAATGAATTTATGTTGAAAGTTTAAAATGAAATAAGCTTCAGAATACACCAAGAAGTTGAGATCAGAGTACTTTAGAAAGATTACTTCATAATAGGGTGAAAATAAGATTGAGAAAAATAGCTTCAGAATGACATATTCAAGAAATGAATTTTTCTCATGGACTCTGATTGACATATCTTTCTAGAAAGATGATCAAAGGTTCTCATAAATGTCTGGTTTTTGGAGAAATGAAACTGTATTATGATGTGTGTCGTTTTGGTAACCTCCACTATTACACGATTACCATAATCTAAATAAGCGGCAAAACCAAAAGACTCACTTACCTTGAAATGGTAGCATTTCATTTGAAACCGTTCACATACTTTAACCATCAGTTTCCTTCATTAATCCTCACCTATCACATCAACCTTTCACTTCTCTAGTCACTGAGAAAAACCTCTCATTGTTTATCTTCTTCGTTCACAAACCTTCCTACCTTTACTCTTTCCTCTATACACCTAGCCTAAACTCTTTCCCTTTTTCACCTTCAACCTTCTACCATTTCAAATTATCATAATGAAAAAGGGAGATTACAGCATTCCCTACATGTTTGATGACGATGAAATACAGAAGAACTTTCGCAAGAACTACTTCATCAGGCCCATTGCCTTTGGAAGAACCTTCATTTTGGCAAACTTCGCCTTCCTTCCTCGGATTGTAGAAGTGTTTGAGTTCCAAGGGTGAAACAAGTTTCTAAGCATCTCAGAGGATGTCCACACAGGGCTAGTTGGTGCATTCTACAGCACTCTCACCACTATTGATGAAGAGAAGCATTATTGAAAGCTTTGAGATCCAAGTGCTTCCTTCTGATCTTGTTTAGAACACCAACACTCCCAACGAAGGTGTTCTGTGCAGAGGTGGTGTCAAATGGTGCAAACAACTTAGAGCCACTGAAGAGGAAGTCTCTAAAGTACTTACTAGCAAGAGAGACATGCAAGTAAGAAGCATTCGTACTTCCAATCTTCTTACCACTATTAGAGATGTACATTCAGTAGTTCAATACACTGTGCTTCCCAGAATAGGAAACACTGAAGTTATGACTGAGGTAGCCCAGATGATCATGTTCTGCCTTATGACCAAAAGAAGGATAAATCTAGTTAGGTTGATTTTGAACTACATGCTTTCCGCCATTGATGAAGCTAAAAGGAGTCATGCTGCTTTGCCCCTATGGCATGCTCCTCACACATATATTTCCTAGAGCCCAACTTCTTGTTGATGGTCACAGGAAGGATGAGAAATGCCTCCCATCACCAAGAAAACATTATCTGCCATGGGCTTAAAACTTTAAGGCCCTGACATAGAGGGAGAGAAAAAGAAGAAGGAAGAGGAAGAGAAGAAAAATGAAGAAAGAAGAGAATAAGGAGCCAAAGAGAAGACAAGCTACTCTTCAAAAGGTTAAATCCAAACCCTTTGAAGAACTCAGAAAGAAAAAAAGGCATGAAAAATGTCTTTCCCTTGTCTTTGAGGAGAGAAGAGTAAGTAAAGGAAGATTACTGAAGCTTGCTGAAGAATCCTCCTCCTTTAGTATAGAACATGAAGCATCAATCATTGCTACACAACTAATAAATGCTACTACACCTGCAAAATCTGCACCAAGACCCTCCAGACCAAGAAAAAAGAGGGATTATGATCAGGGAACAACCTCCTCAAGAGCAACTAGAGCAACCTAAAGTTGAAGCTTAAGATAAAGATGAGGACTCTAAAATCAAAAGGAAAAGGAAAAAGCCAATGAAGCAAGCCCCTGCACAACCTTATGCAGAACTCCCTCCTTCCTTTATCAGAAAAGCATTATTGGAAGCTGCAGAAAATAGAATGAGAACCGAGGCATGGTTGCAAAGACAAAAGGAAAAAGCAGCTAGAGTTTGTGCCTCAACTAGAGGTATAAGAAGCTCATCTACTTCTTTGGAGGTGGACCAACAACATGTGGTCATTGAAGATGTCAATCCACTTTCTGAGATGAGAAGGGTTATGTTACCTTTTGAAGGAGCTGAAGGAAGAATAGAACAACCAGCAACTCAACCTGTCAGCTTACCATTGATTCCCTTGAATAAAGAAAGATCATTGGTTCAACCAGCTGAGACTGCATGAGAAAAAACAAAGCTTGAAAGGACACTTGTGCTAGTAGCACAAAATGAACCTGCTATTGCTGAATCTGAGATTGCACCTTAGAGCACTCCAATGCCCCAACCAACAATGCCATAGCCTCTTAAGAATTCCCTACTACTTCTATTATTACACAGACTTTGCTACTGCTGACCTCAACACCTAAATATGACAGAACAACTACTCCTGCTATCTTTGAGCCCCAATAATCCTCAGCCATTCATAGCTAACATACTAAAAATTTGCCTTTTAGAGACCTTTCATCTGCTAAAGTTTTTCCAAATGCTGCTGAAGTCCAAATAGATCTACTCCTGGCCCATCAACATATTATCATGGCCAGTCAAGCTAAACTTTAAGCTCATTAGCAAAGGTTGGACCTAAGAATGGATAAAATGGATAATCTTCTTTTGCAGATTCTGAAAATGATTCAAAAAGCAAAAGGCAATCAGTGATGGCTCTTCCATGATCCCACATCCTCATTTTTTATGATGTCAAAGGAGAGAAGATATTTCAAGAAAAACTTAAGCCGAGGGGGAGCATACATTGAGGGGAAGTATGCATACATTAGTCTTGGGACTCATTTTTTTTTTGCATTCTAGAAACATTTCTTTGTCAAACTTTATCACAAAACTTTGGATAACATTATAATTCAGTTACATTTATCTCTCTGAGAATTGTGCTTTCATATTCTTTGATCAATTTTTAGTGCAACTATATTATGTATGAGCAATTAAGTGATATGATATGTGAGTAATTGAATGCTTTGATATTTGCTTTGATAATCTACACTGATTGAGATGATAATCACTTATTTACACTGAGTTTATACTGTTACAAGATTATGGTATCTGTATGGATATATATTTTTTGGTTACATAATCACTCTAATCATATGTATCTTATTTGAACTACCTGAACTGTTACTCTGATATATTTAGATACTTTATTATGATAAAGTGATGATTTTATGTGTCATAAGAATCCCATGCACTAGAATATATTCAAAATCCTCTGGTTTGAAAAAGGATTTATTTATTTTTAATGTTTCTAGTATTATGAGTGTTATTACTCTCTTCAGAAAGTAACTTACTCCAAATAACAAATCATGCTCTTAAAATTTTTTTTTTAAAACAAAAAGCTTTTCTTAAATATTATTTTGCCATCATCAAAATGGGGGAGATTGTTAGCTCCAATGACCTTCAAAAACCGTTCTATGGTTGTAAACTAGAATGAGCTTTAAGGTTTTGATGATACCAAATCAGAGTTTAAGCTAATCTTTTTGTATATGAATGATTTGATTTGTTTCAAGAAATATTTTCTTTATTTAAAAAGATTTTAATCGCGTGCCTTAACTGCTTGAGAATTAACAAAGCTTTGTTATCCATTATTCTTTTATTTGAATATGATTGGTATGGAATATATGCTTATTGTAAATCTTGATCTATCATGTAAGAACAGAAAGAAAAATTCAAAAGGATGAAACTATAACATCAGAAGGGAAAAATGTGCCTTAAGAACAAACACTGCTTATTCAGAAAAGATGACTCTGTCCAATAGGGATATCTCTAGAAACATACTTCTCACGAAGTGTTATACCTTCAAAGCTTCCTCTGCATGCTTCATAGACAAATTGAAAAAGTCTACAAGGTGATTTGACAAGATGCCGAAGAGGCACTGACAATGAATAGTTGGTAAACCAACAAACGGCCACTTTTCCACTTTTGTGTAAGTTTTGAAGAATGGAAAAAAGGAAGGCTATTACTTCTCTGTCCAGTTGTAGATCAGCAGTCCAAAAAGAATCACAAGGATCAAGGCCTGCGAGCTTCAACGGTCATATTTCAAAGTTTATATAAGGCTAGAAGTTGAGGAAAGAATAGTTAGCAAGATTGAATATTAATTTCCTAAGCATAAAGAGCTTCCTTCTTTCATCCTTCTTCTCCACCTTTTGAAACACCAGAAAGTTACACATCGTAACTTCAATTCAAAAGAAAATATTCTCTTTTGTTTTGTAATAGGTAATATTCTGTCTTTGAGAATTTAGAGAAGTCACACACACTATGCTTTATTGTTTATTCTTTGTTTAGAGAGTTAGTGTGAGTATTCAAACACAAACATATTCCTTACATCAATTGTATCCAGACCTAGTAGTGGTCAATGTGAGCTTGGAGAGGCTAGGACAAACACTACTCAGTTGTAAAGCTTAAAGAGGCTTGAGAAAAGACTATTCGTTTGTAAGAAGCTTGGAGAAGCTTGGACAAAGAATACTCGTGATTTATAAAATCTCAGCAAAGTGTTGGGGACTGGAAGTAGGCAAGTGGTTAGTCGAACTAGTATAAAAATCTCTTGTATGATTCTTCCATCCCTTATCTTGCTATTTGATTTTATCACCTAAGTTCTTTTCTTTGTATACTTAATTCGAAAAGATCTATACCTATTTTAAATAGAACAAAATATTTTTATAAACTAACAAATTCGTTTCTACAATCCAAGTCTTGGACTTGAGAAAACTGTTTTATCAAAGTTTTTAGGTTTAAGTAATTTTTGTGAAGACACGATTCAACCCCATTCTCGTGTCATCTTTACCAACAAAAAGCTTATAACGATTACTTCATAGTTAGTTAGGAATTTAATTACACATCATAAGATTCTACAAATTGATCATGCTGATGGTAAATTTAATACCCATGATTGTTCACAAAACAAACTATTTTCGATTATTGGTTAATTATAAAAATGATACAATAAAAAAAAATTGGAGGCTCGAAGATAATATAATAAACAATGAAGACACTCAATGAATATAGAGCAAAGACTAATTCTTATTTGAACATTGTACCACCACCATGCTTATTACATCCCACCACACATAGTCATTATAATCCTGGCATGACATTAATATCCATAAGGCAGTTCACTCGGCCCTCATATATTTTGCAAGTTCATAAAGGTACGTGTTGTTTAAGCATGAGAGCATCTGATGTAAACATTGGCATTATGCCATTTATTAGCCGAACATAATAATATATAAAAAATTTATGTTATTTTTGTAACATCACGAAGCAAAGTGTGTAACATCTCTAATTTTTCTTCGTGCTAAATTACATCATTAATCCTGAGTAATTAGGTACTTAATGAGAAAGTAAAGGATTAAGGCTTAATTAAAGAGTTTATGCGGTGTTTATGAAAAGAAAAGTGAAGAGAATGCTTAACTAAGATTAGAGAATATTTAATTCAGTAAGTCAAACTACTAATGGCTTAATCTGACACTAATTACCCATGATTAGCTTAATCGAGTTTAATTAAGGGTAATTAAGCTTAATTAAAATTTTAATTTTTGTTAATCATATTCTTGTGAGTTAATCACTAATTCTTGCTTAATCATATTAATTAAGTTGTATAAGCACTTAATCACATCATTAAAATTCAAATTTAGTCAACTAGACAGTAAAGTAAAGAGTGATATCATTAAAGAATAAAGCATAATACAATAATACTTTTTGTAAGAGTTAGTACATGTTTTATCTCTCCATTATCTAATTTGTCTCCTTTGACCCCTAATTAACACAAGATAACACAAAGTGAAGGAAAATAACCCCTCCAAGCCCTAATAACCTACGACCAACACACATGCACACACACACACACACACTCGATTTCATTTCACACTTTCATTCTCTCTCTAAACTTCAAACTCTCCAACTTCT
The DNA here is from genome assembly GCA_031439585.1 of Pterocarpus macrocarpus. NCBI lineage: Eukaryota > Viridiplantae > Streptophyta > Magnoliopsida > Fabales > Fabaceae > Pterocarpus > Pterocarpus macrocarpus. The sequence goes on from CM062520.1 coordinate 32,056,791, forward strand.
CTCAACATTCCTTCTTCTTCTTCTTCTTCATCGTCTTCTCCATTATCCACCTCCATAACCAAATGTTCTTCAGTTAGCCTTTTAAAGATCACATCTTTTGGTCTTTGAAGAAAAGACTCAAACACTACAAGACTCATTTTCATCAAGAACTCAAAAGCTTCCATCTTTATCTCTCAAAACCGCCGCCACCATCACCAAAGGAGGAGCCTTATTCATCTTCTTCATCTTTTTCTTCTCTTTCAAGGATGCCACTTTTTGTCTTAGGTAGTAACCCTTACTCTTCTCGTTTATTTACTCAAAAAAACTTGGAGCTTGATTCTCACCATGACCAAGAACTTCAAGTGAGAACTTGAGAAAATTTCCTTTTTTGGAAAAATGTTTGCTTATTGAACCTTGTTCATGAGTGTTATGTGAATGTCAAGTTTTCTTCATTAATGCTCTAAAAGTTTCAATTATTAGCAAAATATGTTCTTGATCTTGTTCATGAGTTGTTCTTGTTTGTTGAAAGTTTTTCTCCTTGAATGCTTCAAGTTTCCATCTTTCTTTCTTGATGCATGAGTTTTTTATGTTTCTTGTAAGTTGTTAGAAAAGAATGATGTTCTTGGTGATATTTGATTTAAAGTTTGTTTCTTTTCTTATAATGGGCTTATGATTAGAAAAGTTCTCATCTTTACATGTTTTTCATAACTTTGATAAGACTATGAACATTCCTTAAAGCATGAAACTTTAAAAAGTTTGCTTCTTGATGTATAAAAGTGGCGCTACATTTCATGTGTTTCATAAAGTTCCACTTTATTTTTCTTGAAGACAAGAATATGCGTAAAAGTTCAAACTTTTTAGGACATGAAGCTTTTTGAAGGCATAAAAATGAGAACTTGTCACTTTATATCATAAAAATGGAATCTTGAAGACAAGAAATTTCATAAAGTTTCAAACTCTAATCAAGAATGTAATCTTTAGGGCATAAAATGTTGACTTGCAACCTCTAACTTGTAATGAAAGAATCATTAAAGCTTTAGGCCAACTTTAAATCATAAAGTTGGAATCTTGATAGTCCTATAATGATTAAAAATGTCAACTTTCATAAAGAATAAGACTTTTAGTCATAAAGCTAGCATCTTGTAACATTATTCTATACAGGATAAAATTGAATATAACTTAGAGACTTATATTTTCATAAAGAATGATTTTTATAAAGAATGAAAACTTTATAATATTAGAGGTGTGATCTTGTTGTAGTCATTATAAAAGTTGAAATCTTACAACTTGAATGAGTAAAAGAATCACTTCTTGATGATTTGTAAGCATATGGTGTTGTTGGGTTTATGAGTGTGGTTATGCTTTGTCATGACCGAAGGGACTAGAGGGATCTCGAAATTCTTTGGAAACAAAAGTATGATTAGGGCCTCTGAGCATACCTTGAACCTAGGAATCACTTGTGCACTATCTCAAGAGAAATTAAAAGTTTTGAATGAAATCTTGGCTACCTTAAACAAACCATTCCCTGAGACATGTACATAAGTAAATCAATAAGATGGTTGGTGAAAACAATCCCTAAAGTGAAAGGTGACTTCACTCAAGAATTAAGTAACTAAAAGTTTACCACACACATTCACACTAAACTAAATGGTTCTCTCATGAGTAAACATGAGAAATCCTATGATGACTCATAAGACTTCTCACAAAGAATAATACAATTATTAACACCCTTTAGGGTATGAATATATGATGCCATTAAGTTTGATATATGATAAGTGTGATTGAGCATTGACTCATGATTGAATGATTATGGATGCTTGGTATGATGATATGAGACAAATACAATTAGTTGTTAGTTGGAATTTCCATGTTTGGCAAATTTTGGGGAAGCTCCGGTCAAGCTGTCATGCTACTAGATTTTTGTCAAAATTATGAACTTAGCCATATCATTGCATGTCTACATGTATCTTGCCAATAAGTACAACGCATGTAAGGTATAGTGATAAGAAAAGAAATAATGAGATATAACCCTTCGATCACTTTGGTAAAGGAAGTAAGAGACGGTGATCCACAAAGACTTAAGGGCCCTCTATGATAGAGGCAAGGGTGACTTGGAAGATCCTCCAACTTAGGGATAACCATTATAAGCTTAGCTTGATTTGGTTTTGTACTGTGTTACGACAGTCACGAAATGAACTCATGTCCAAAAGCAGTCTATTTCAAAGGAAAGGTAAATAATGTTAAGCACATGGTAAGTATGAAAGTAAAGTTAAAGTAAAACCATGGTTAAGTCTATGAGGTTGCATAGATGTGCATGTACCCTTATTTCCCATATGCCTCATGAATATGCTTTAGTATGTATATTCCTGCTAATATTATATTCTAGTATGATTATGATGCTAAACTTAAAATAAATCCGCTTCGGGAACTTATGTTTTCAAAATCATTAAAATTGGATCTATGCATATTCACCGTTTTCATAAATTAAACTCGAAGTGGCTGGGACGACGATGATGACACAGTGTTTGTCTAATCACAATCCTACCAAGAAATCTAGTATTTCTCACTCCTACATTTCCATGTCGCCTTCAGAGGATGCCGACATTGAGCACGGTGGTCATATTCATTTAGCTTCCGGTCATGCAAGGGCACTTTGACCCAGTGCTAAATGCATCTGTGATCTAGCACGAGCAGCCATGAAGGTCTACATGTTCTGCAGCCGCAAGTTCTGAGCACTAGTTGTTCGACGATATCACCTGGATGATATCCATCCATACTTTCTGCCACTAAGGTATCCGATATATGGAGAGTCTAACTCTGACACCCGGCTAACGCCGACAATTTCCTTGGTTTTTGATCCTTCAGAGCCATCCTTCCCGAGCTACCATGTGGAGTTTGACCCATCCAAGCTCTCCTACCCTTTAGGGGTTCACTTGACTTTTGATTCATCTTTTTCTTCTGCAGCCCTCATCACCTTCCACCCTTGGTTCATGGTCATGGAATTATTCGTACCGGCATTGTGCCTTGTGGATATGGATATGCTCGAGGAGGAGGATGTAGAGATAATGCTCCCGGTTGTTTCAGAAATAGTTACTTCCCGTTCGATAGTTGACTTGGATAGCGTATGCGGAGTCAAGCACAAGGATAGCCCTTTTTGATTGGTAGTTATAGGTTTATCATTTTCTTTTGGCATGCATAGGTAAATAAGATTTCTTATGTATTTGTTTTGTGATATATTTGGTTAGGTTTCTTTTATAGGGCCGACAGTAGATATCGGATCCATTACCTATTATGTATGACTTGTTACTCTATTATTAACTATGTTAAACTCTTCTGGCTGTGGAATGATATTATATTTATCCTAAATGATTTTATTTATTTTATCATACCGTATGTATGAGATGGCGATGTTTGATATAATACATTCATGATGCGCTCATGGCTCTTAGTTTTCAAAAAGGTTTATCTTGTTCTTGTTGTTCAAAAAAAAAAAATTATCCCTATTTTCTATATAAGGTAATTTCAAATGATAGTTAGTTCTGCGAGCAAAAGTAACAACTAGTAATTCCATAATATGGCTTAAGTATAGTGTTAGACTATTAGGGTGTTAATTTTGGAATTAGAGCTATTCGCCCTTAAGGAGCCTGTAGATAAATTTACTATGCTTCTAAGCATACGCATTAGTTGGGTCATGGTTTGAGTCTCTTTTGTATGATAGGACATAAGGATTAGACATGGATGATCGTTTGTTCTAAATGTAGTTTGTTGTTGGTTCACTCAGCATAAATGTTGAGCCTGATCAACTCAATATCTTCTATTTTGTGCACTAAGAACTAATGGCATCAAGGAGACATGATAGGCCACGTAACAAGCTGGAAAGTCCCAAGGAAGTCATGGGGATGCTCTGTGAGATAGCTACTACCATGAAGGAGCAGACTACTACTGCTCACCCTATGATGAAGAGAATGGAGTAAAGGGATGAGAAAAACCTAGAAGGACACAATGGAGGAGCTGAGGTAGACCTAGAATACCTCAAGTTTGCTGAGTTTAGGAAGGCAAATCCGCCAATCTTCAGAGGAGCCTACAACCCGATCGAGCTGAGGAGTGGATCAAGGCCATTGAGAAGATTTTCAAGTTGTTGGCCTGCACCAAGTGTAACACCCTAATAAACCCATACTACGCTTAAGTCGTATTACAGCATTTTATTAGTTGTTACTTATGCTCGTGGAAAACTAAACTTCACTTGAAATTAAATTACGCGGAAAATACGGTAAATTTTTTTTTTTTTAAATACGTCGTCACTTTTGGAAAGTAAAGCCTTGCGCGAGAAGATAGCAATAAACGAGCGTATCGCAAAGATTTTAGTATAAATTGAAGGAACAAGGGATAAATCAAAATATCATGCATTCAAATTACTACTACAACCACATAAATATAATTAGTCTCATAATATCCAACAAATACATAAAAAGGGAACTCATGGTCATGCCATGGCCCCAAAATCAAAGGTACATAAGTCTGACAAGGTCCAATACAAAATGAAATACAACAGATAAGGAGCAATAATAGAATAGGCCCATGTAGACAGAAGCTGGCTTCTTTGTCCCTTCCACGCCCTTCAATCGGATGGACTTAGGTTCTCGAGTGCCTGGTCCCCCTCGCTCCTCGGCCTCGGGGAACATGAGGAGTGCAAATGATGCGAGGGTGCCTGCTGATCACCTCAACGCGACGTATGCGGCAGCCAGGAGTATAGCTGGCGACCAAAGAATGTTCCTCAGAGGGATCCTCCTCAGACACGGCAGGGTGATACTCAGGGAGTGGCAGCGAAGCGGCCCTAGGAATGGCCGTCGAACTTACATCTATCACAGGGATCTCCGGCGGTGGCACGGGCTCGGCTGCAGGTAGACCAAGAGACATGGGCTCCATCTCGATCTTTGGCAGTGGCTCAGGCGGGAAATCCCAAGGACCTAGCTGCGATCCAAGGTGAGCCGATAAAATGTCTACTGCGGTTGGCGGGACTTCTGGCTCCTCTTGCTCAAAAATTCGATCCAGATAAAAATATGTGTGGACTATTGTGGTGGTCGTGGCCACAATAGCGTGAGTATCCTCATCGTAAACCCACTCATGGTGAGGAGGGTCCAAGCTCCACTCTACGGGATGTGCCATGAGTATCTGGTGACGAGACGGAAAAATAACTAGGGTGAGACTTGACCTTGACACATGAGTGTCATCGTCATCGTCCCAGCCACTTCGGTTTTATTAATGAAAATAGTGAGCATGTATAAGGTTCAGTTCTTGGATTTTCGAAATCATGAATATCCGAAGCGGATTCACTTTTAAGGTATCCTCTAATCATTTGCATCATTATATACATGAGCACAAATATAATTACATAAAACATGCATGTCCAAGCTATAAAATTCTCTTAACTTCTTCCCTTTTTAGGGTTTTGAACCGAAGCCCCTTTTCTTTTCTTAACTTGACTTTATCTTTTCACCCACTAAACATAAGTGGTAATGAGCTCATACCGTGGCCGTCGCCACCATAACATTTCGGTACTGACACTAGCTGGGTCATGCCATGCCTCATGTGAGTCGTGGGTGAGGGGAGCTTAAATTAGGTTACCTTCCCTTTTGAAGGATCACTTACTTGAATTAAATTTCTTCTTATTAAAGCTTATGATGCAAAATATTTTCTAAGTCCATAATTTTTACAAAATTTCGGCAGCATAACGGCTAGACCGAAGCTTCCCAAAATTTTGCCAAACAAAGAAACCAATATCATTTAACATTAAGCATCATGTCATCAACATATCATGTTCATATCGTCATCATATCATTATCATAATCATAACATCATCATAACATCATGCTTGCACATAAACATAAGCATATTCTCAAGCAACATTTTATGAGCTTAGCTTAATAAATTTGGTGCAAGCTTTTAATTGAGATTGTCTCTTGTGTAAACTTATTTTATTGGGCATAGTGCCAATTTCATCTATTATCCTTTTTGACACTTTTAAGTTGTATTATAAAGGTTTTTCCAATGCTTAATATAAGGGTATTAATATCTTAAAACTTATTCCTCATTAACCTTTAACTTTTACCCTAACCAATTTTACTTTTACGGTGGGGCAGTAACTTCAAAAATTCACCATAATTTCATCTTTTACTCTTTTATTTCGAATTTTGGTATGCTGATACTTCTCTGAGTCTATTTTTAAACAAAATAAGCCCCACTTAAAAATTCATTTTGTAGCTTGAGTTATTCACATTTTATTCTGACTGTTCAGACTTGGAAGTTCATTTCGGGTCAGTGACTTGTCCACTTCACTGGGAGTTCCTCACATGGAATCTGACAAAACTGTTTTATGGAAGTATTCCTCTATGTCTTAGCTTTCTAACAAACTTGGTTCCACTCAAAAATATTATGTATAACTTGAGTTATGCATGTTTTATTACCTACTGCCCGGACATAAACCCATCCAGGAACAGAAAACTTTGAAAAATCATATCCCTCTCGTTTTAAAGCCAAATCTCGTATATTTTATATGTATGAAAAGCTCTTTGAGTATAATTTCATAGAAAATTAGTTTCGTTGCATTTTGAGTTTTGTGGAGTGAGTTATACCGTACGCTTTACAGACTGCCAGAATTCTAGATTAACTAGTTTTTAAGTTTTACATATCAATCTTGTGGAAATGTTGCTATACCACTTCAAATCACCATTTTTATGTTTTATCTCATCATCATACCCAAAGTTTTAGTCACCAAATCAGTATTTTAAACCAAGATAAAGCAAGATACGAAAACCATCATGCCACATATTCTCACTTCAAGGCAACATTTTTCAACAAGACAAGAAAGCTCATAGAGCAAGAAATGGTCATGAGACCTTGAAGCAAGTCCTAAAACCACCTAGCTATAAAGAGCTTAGGAATTCTAGAGCTTGAAAAATATATGAGAAAGAAGAGTTAGAGTCACTACCAAATGTGTTCCTCTTGAAAGCTTGAAGGATGAAGATGGTTGGAGATGACCTCCTTCTCCTTGAGCTTGATAGTGGGGCTTGTGTATGAGTGGCTTTGTTTCTCCAAGGACCAAAATGGTAGTCCTTGAAGGGATGGTGATGGTGGTGATGGAAGATGAGGGTGATGATGGTAGAAAAGTGAGGACTTAGGGTAAGAAAACAAGAAGAACAAGAAGAAGAGTAGGAAGAGCAAAGAAAGGTTTAGAGAGAGGTGAGAGCTTTTTGTGTGTGTCTTTGTGAGAGGAGTGAAAAAATGAAATAAGGAGAGAGAAGAGGCTGAAGGTGGCACACAAATGAGGGGGGAGATGATGTGATTTTTGCTTCTTACACAAGCTAGGGAGTGGGAAAAACCTTGGGGCAAAAGAGAGTGTTGTGTTTCCTTTGAGTCTTGACACTTGGGTAAAGGCTTGTAGTGCTTCTTTTCTAGTGGTTAAAAGCATGATCTATCCTAGGATTGGCATTGAATGGTTGTGATCACTCCAAGTGTCACAATCTTGATGGAAAAAAGTGGATCTTTTGTCATGACTCAAGGGATCTACTAATATGGACTCTTGATCTAGTGGTGTATGATGAGAAGGCAAATGGATGGTTGGATATGGCTCTTGCTTTGACCAAACTTTCAAACAATAATTAAAGGGAAGTTTCTATATCTTTATAATTGTTACAATTATCTAAATGTTAATTAATTCAATTGGTTTAAATTACACATTAGCACATTTTAATTGAGAAGGATTTTTCCTCATTAATTTTGTAAGAAGATGTGAAGGTTAATGTGATTAAGATGTGATACTTATATGCTCCTAGTTAATTAGGTTAGATCACCTTGATTTTTTTGTTCTAAATCATGGATTAATAAGGATTGGGCAATTAGGCTTTTAATTGTAACTTTTAATGCATTATGTTTCAATTGTTGACTTTTACTTATCTTGTTGACTTGCCTTTAATTTACTAAGCTCTTGCTCTCGAGATTAATCGATTAACTCTCAATTAATCGTTAACCCCTCTAATTAGCCAGGAACTTCGAGCTAATTAACTTAGGTAAAAATGGGGATGTTACACCAAGGAGCAAAAGATAACTTTTACTACCTACATGCTTGAAGCAGATGCTGAGTTCTGGTAGGTAGGCACCAAGAGGTTGTTGGAAAGAGCTCAAACCCATATCACTTAGGATGTGTTCAAGGTGCATTTTTACGAGAAGTATTTTCCCATTTCTATAAGGAATGCAAAGGAATTGGAGTTCATGAGTTTGCGTCAAAGGACCATAAATGTTGCTAAGTATACTGCCAAGTTTGGGGAATTGTGCAAGTTCTCAACGATCTACCAGAGGAACCTGGATGAGTAGTGGAAGTATGTCAAGTATGAAAGAAGATTGCGTGAGGAGATCCTGGCATCTGTAGGACCCATGGAGATCCATGATTATGCTACACTAGTCAACAAATGCTGATTGGTGGAGGATTGCAACCATAAGCTAGCTGTGGCAAGATCCGAAGCTTACAAGAAGAAGCTAGCGCCCCAAGGGTAGAAATTCAAGGCATAACCCCTAAAGAAGCCATTTCAAGGTGGAGGCTTCAAAAGCAAGCAACCCCAGAAGCCTATTGGGAAACCACCGAAGCCTGCAAATTGCCAAACTTGCCCCAAGTGTGGCAAATTTCATGGAGGACACCCTTGCCTAATAGGACAAAATGCATGTTTCCAATGTGGAAACCCTGGGCACATGGCTAGAGACTACACTGTCAAGCGAACGACCCTTGCCAACAAGCCCCAACACTAAGGAAGGGTCTTTGCCTTCAATGTTGAGGAGGTCACTCAATCCTATGATCTGATCCAAGGTAAGTGCAAGATTAATGGTAGAACCTTAACTGTGCTGTATGATTTTGGAGCCACACACTCCTTTATTTCTCATGATTATATAGATAGCTTGAGATTGTCTGTGTTTAAATTACGTTACATGCTAATAGTTTCTACCTCTATTAGGAAACCAGTCAAAACTTGTCATTGTTGCCTAAATTGTCGCTTCCTAATTGATTGTAGGTCTTTTGTAGAAAATTTGATTTGTTTGCCTTTGTTTATTTTGGATTTGATTTTGGATAGGGATTGACCTTCGGCCAACTATGCTATGATAAATTGTTGTGAGAAATCTATTATGTTACCCCCTATACTTGTTGAGCCTATTGAACTTGTCTGTTTGTTCTTGAATTTTGTTAAAGTAAAGAGTAGTGAGTTTGATAATAAGGGATATGTTCTCCTTATAGAAAGTGATGTGGAACTTGAGCGGGTATTGGATGAGATCCCTGTAGTTAGGGAATACCCATATGTGTTTCCTGACGATATACCCGAGTTCCCCTGAAGAAAGAAATTGAGTTTTCTATAGAGTTGTTGCCGGGAATGTGGCCAATCTCTATAGCACTATATAGGATGTCCCCTGTGAAGTTGTCGGAATTGAAAGGTCAGTTGGAAGAGTTATTAGGGAAGAAGTTTGTAAGATCTAGTGCCTCATCTTTTGGAGCCCCAATGTTGTTTGTGAAGAAAAAGGATGGAAGCATAAGGCTATGTGTGGATTAAAGGCAGTTGAACAAGGTGACAGTTAAGAATAAGAATCCTCTACCTAGGATAGATGACCTTATGGACCAATTGCAAGGTGTAGCTGTGTTCTCAAAGATTGATCTAAGATCCGAGTATCATCAGATAAGAGTAAAAGAGGAGGATATACCCAAGACCGCTTTTAGGACGTAGTATGGGCATTGTGAGTTTACGGTGATGTCGTTTGGTTTAACTAATGCCCCAACTGTTTTCATGGATTGTATGAACAAAATTTTTAGACCTTACATAGACAAGTTTGTAGTTATTTTATAGATGATATTTTCATCTATTCGAGAACAAAGGAGGAACATGAAAAGCATTTGAGGGTTATGTTGGGAATTTTAAAGGAAAAGAGGCTTTATGCCAAGTTGCCTAAGTGTGAATTTTGGATGAACGAAATGAAGTTTTTAGGACACGTGGTGTCACAAGGAGGAATTGCTGTAAATCCAAGTAAGATTGAGGCTGTGATGAATTGGGAGAGATCAAGCTCAGTAACAGAGATAAGGAGTTTCTTGGGTTTAGCTAGCTACTACCGTAGGTTTATAAAAGGATTTTCCTATATATCTTTACCCTTAACTAAGTTAATAAGGAAAAGTGCCCCTTTTTTGTGTAGACTGCGGATTATGAAAAGTGTTTTCAAGAGCTAAAGGAAAAGTTAACCTTAGCCCCAGTGTTAGTATTACCTGACCCAAGTGGACCATTCGAGGTTTACTGTGATACCTCTGGAAGAGGTTTAGGTTGTGTCTTGATGCAAAATAGGAACGTAGTGGCTTATGCCTCTGGACAGTTGAAGCCTTATGAAGTAAACTACCTAACCCATGACTTGGAGTTAGCGATTGTAGTATTTGCCCTAAAGATATAGAGGCATTATTTGTATGGTGTAAGGTTTGAGGTGTTTTCTGATCATAAGAGTTTGAAGTATCTCTTTGATCAGAAGGAGTTAAACATGAGGTAGAGAAGATGGATGGAATTTTTGAAGGATTATGAGTTTGGATTGAACTATCATCTCGGGAAAGCCAATGTGGTGGCTAACACCCTTAGTTGGAAGTCATTACATGCATATTGGATGATGGTTAAGGAAGATGAGCTAGTGAATAGCTTTAGAGATCTTAACCTTGGAGTCGTTTTGACCCCCTATAGTTTAAGATTGAATCAGCTTAGGGTGACGAGCGATTTCAAGAGTCAAATTGCTCAAGCCCAAAGGGAAGAAGAAGATTTCCGAAAAACCATAGTGTTAGTGGAAGAAAGAAAGTTGAAGGGTTTTGCTCAAGGTACGGATGGACCATGGAGATTTAAAGGAAGAGTTTGCGTACCCACAAGTGGTGACCTTCGAAGAAGGATTTTGGAGGAGGCTCATAAGAGCCATTTCACAATACACCCCGGTGACAAAGATGTATCAGGATGTTAAGAAGATGTTTTGGTGGCTGGGATTGAAGAAGGTCATTGCTAAGTTAGTGAGTAAGTGTTTAGTCTACCAAAAGGTAAAGATTGAACACCAAAAGCCCTCTAGTATGTTGCAACCATTGGAGATCCTATAATGGAAATGGAAAACTATCTCCAAGGACTTCATGATGAATCTACCCAAAATGCAAGCTGGTTTTGATGCGATATAGGTAATTGTTGACAAATTGACCAAGTCTGCTCACTTTTTGCCCATTCGAGCTACTTATCTTTTGGAGAAGTTAGCCCAGTTGTATGTCTAAGAGATAGTAAGGTTACATGGTGTACCCTCAACCATAATCTCGAATAGGGATCCAAGATTTATCTCTAGAATCTGGGAAGCCTTGCAAAAGACATTTAGGATGAGGTTGTGCCTAAGTACAGCTTATCACCCCCAAACGAATGGATAGACGGAGAGAATTATTCAAACTCTAGAGGACATGTTGAGAGCATGTGTATTGGATAATCGAAATTGGGATAGGTACCTACCTTTGGTTGAGTTTGCCTATAACAATAGCCATCATGCTAGTATAGGTATGGCACCTTACGAAACTTTGTATGGAAGGAAGTGTCAATCTCCCCTGTGTTGGTTTGAATTGGGTGAGCAAAGTCTATTAGGACTTGATCTTGTGAAGTAGACCACGGAGCAAATAAGGAGGATTAGTGATAGAATCCTGATGGCTCAAAGTCGAAAAATGTGTTATGCTGATAAAAGGAGAAAGCCTTTAGAGTTCCGAGAAAGAGAACATGTATTCCTAAAAATCACTCCTACAATGGGTATAAGTAGAGCCATGAAGGTCAAAAAGTTGAGCCCCCATTTTCTTGATCTTTTTCAAATCATAAAATGTGTTGCATTAGTTGCATATCAAATGGCCTTACCTCCTAATTTGTTAAATCTCCATGATGTCTTTCACATGTCTTAGTTGAGAAAATACCATTCTAATCCAAGTTATCTACTAGAACCCGAAAGTGTACAGTTAAAGGAGGACCTAACCTTCAATCTACTGCCATCTTGGATCATGCATCATAGGGCAAAATAACTAAGAAATAAGACCGTACCATTGGTCAAGGTGGCTTGGGGTAGAAGGAATATGGAAGAATGTACTTAGGAACTGGAGTCCGAGACGAAGAGCGAGTATCTCAACTTGTTTACTAGTAATAAATTTTGAGAGCAAAATTCTTTTAAAAAGTAAGGAGAAATTAGGCACTTAATGAGAAAGTAAAGGATTAAGGCTTAATTAAAGATTTTATGAGGTATTTATGAAGTAAAAAGTTAAGGGAATACTTAATTAAGATTAGAGAATCTCTAATTAAGCAAGTCAAACTCCTAGTGGCTTAATCTGAAGGTAATTACCCATGATTCTTAATCAAGTTTAATTAAGGGTAATTAAGTTTAATTAAAAATGTAATTTTTGTTAATCATATTCTTGTGAGCGAATCACCAATTCTTGCTTAATCATGTTAATTAAGTTGTATAAGCACTTAATCACATCATTAAAATTTAAATTTAGTCAACTAAACAATAACGTAAAGAGTGATATCACTAACACATAAAGCATAAGGCAAGAATATTTTTTGTAAGAGTTAGTACATGTTTTGTCTCCCCATCATCACATTTGTCCCTCTTAATCCCTAATTAACACAAGATAACACAAAGTGAAGCAAAAATATCCCCCCAAGCCCTAATAACCTACGGCCAACTCACATGCACACACACACACACACACATACTCATTTTCATTTTCACACTTTCATTCTCTCTCTAAACTCTCAAACTCTCCAACTTATCTCAACATTCTCTCTTCTTCTTCTTCATCTTCTTATCCATTCTCCACCTACATAACCAAACCTTGTTCACTTAGCCCTTCAAAGACAACATCTTTTGATCTTTGAAGAAAAGATTCAAACATTACAAGACTCATTATCATCGAGAAGTCAAGAGATTCCATCTTCATCTCTCAAAACTGCCACTAGCATCACCAAGGGAGGAGCTTTCTTCATCTTCTTCTTCTTCTTCAAGGATGCCACTTTTTGCCTTTGGTATTGATCCTTACTCTTCTATTTTATTTACTCAAGAAAGCTTGAAGCGTGGTTCTCACCATGACCAAAAACTTCAAGTGAGAACTTGAGAAAGTTTCTTTTTTTTCAAAATAGTTTCCTTCTTGAACCTTGTTCATGAGTGTTCATGTGAATGTCTTGAGTTTTCTTCATGAATGCTCTAAAAGTTTCCATTTTTAGCAAAATATGTTCTTGATCTTGTTCATAAGTTGTTCTTATTTGTTGAAAGTTTTTCTCCTTGAATGCTTCAAGTTTCCATCCTTCTTTCTTGATACATGAATTTTTTATGTTTCTTGTAAGTTTTTGGAAAAGGATGATGTTCTTGGTAGTATTTGATTTAAACTTTGTTTCTTTTCTTATAATGGGCTTATGATTGGAAAAGTTTTTATCTTTACATATTTCTCATAACTTTGATAAGACTATGAATATTCCTTAAAGTATGAAACTTTAAAAGGTTTGCTTCTTAATGTATAAAAGTGGCACTACATTTCATGTGTTTCATAAAGTTCCACTTTATTTTTCTTGAAGACAAGAATATATATAAAAGTTCAAATTGTTTAGAACATGAAGCTTTTTGAAGGCATAGAAATGAAAACTTGTCACTTTATACCTTAAAAATGGAATCTTGAAGAAAAGAAATTTCATAAAGTTTCAAACTCTAATCAATAATGTAATCTTTAAGTGATAAAAATGTTGGCTTGTAACCTTTAACTTGTAAAGAAAGAATCTTTTAAGCTTTAGAGCAACTTTAAATCATAAAGTTGGAATCTTGATGGTCTTACAATGATTAAAAGTGTCAACTTTCATGAAGAATAAAACTTTTAGTCATAAAGCTATCATATTGTAACATCATTCTATAAAGGATGAAACTTTAAGACATGAATATAACTTAGAGAGTTAAATTTTCACAAAGAATGAAAACTTTATAATATTAGAGGTGTGATCTTGTTGTAATAATTATAAAAGTTGAAATCATACAACTTGAATGAGTAAAAGAATCACTTCTTGATGATTTGTAAACATATGGTGTTGTTAGGTTCATGAATATGGTTATGCATTGTCATGACCCCAAGGACTAGAGGGATCTCTAAATCCTTTGGGAATAGAAGTATGATTAGGGCCTTTGAGCATACCATGAACCTAGGAATCACTTATGCACTATCTCAAGGGAAATTAAAAGTTTTGAATGAAAACTTGGCTAACTTAAACAAACCATTCCCTAAGACATGTACATAAGCAAATCATTAAGATGGTTGGTGAAAATACTCCCTAAAGTGAAAGGTGACTTCACTCAAGAATTAAGCAACAAAAAGTTTACCATACACATTCACACTAAACTAAATGGTTCTCTTATGAGTAAACATGAGGAATCCCATGATGACTCATAAGACTTCTCACAAAAAATAATACAATTATTAACACCCTTTAGGGTATGAATGTATGATGATATTGAGTTTGATGTATGATATGTGCGATTAAGCATTTACTCATGATTGAATGATTATGGATGGTTGGTATGATGATATGAGACAAACATAATTGGTTGTTGGTATGAATATCATGCTACCGGATTTTTGTCAAAATTATGAACTTACCCATATCATTGCAAGTCCACATGTATCTTGCCAGTAGGTACAATGCATGTAAGGTATAGTGATAAGAGAATAAATAATGGGATATGACCCTTCGATCACTTCGGTAAGGAAAATGAAAGATGATGATTCACAACGACTTAAGCACCCTCTATGATAGAAGAAAGGATGACATGGAGGACCCTCCAACTTAGGGGTAACCATTATAAGCTTAGCCTGATTTTGTTTTGTACTATGTGACGAGGATCATAGAATGAGCTTATGTTTAAAAGCAGTCTATTTCAAAGGAAAGGTAAAGAATGTTAAGCACATGGTAAGTATGAAATTAAAGTTAAAGTAAAACCATAATTAAGTGTATGAGGTTGCAGAAAAGTGGATGTACCTTTATTTCCTATATGCCTCATGAATGTCTATGTTATGCTTTAGTATGTATATTCCTGCTGATATTATATTATGTTATGATTATGATGCTAAACTTAAAAGAAACCCGCTTTAGGAACTTATGTTTTCAAAATCATTAATATTGGACCTATGCATGTTCACCGTTTTCATAAATTAAACTTGAAATGGCTTGGACGGCAACAATGGCGCAGTGTTTGTCTAGTCACAATCCTACTAAGAAATCTCGTATTTCTCACTCCTACATTTCCGTTTCATTTTCAGAGGATGCCGATGCCAGGCTCGGTGATCATATTCATTGAGCCTCTGGTCATGCATTGGCATTTTGACCCGATGCCAAATGCATCTGTGATTGCAGCGTGAACAGCTATGAGAGTTTACATGTTCCATAGGTGTAAGTTCTAAGCACCAATTATGAGTCTGCTCTTCCATCCACATTAGTCATTTGACAATATCACCTTGGACAATATCCGCCTATACTTTTCGCCACCAAGGTATCTGACAGATGGAGAGTTCAACTTCGACACCTAGCTAACGCTGATGATTTCCTTGGATTTTGATCCTTCGAAGCCATCTTACCCGAGCTACCATGTGGAGTCTGAGCCATCCAAGCCCTCCTATCCTTTAGTGATTCACCTGACTTCTGATTCATCTTCTTCTCTATAGCTCCTCATCACACACCACCCCTAGTTTGTGGTCGTGGAATTATTCGTGCCCATGTTGTGCCCCGTGGATGTGGACGTGCTCAAGGAAGAGGACGTGGTGATAATTGTAACATCCCCAATTTTGTCTAAGCTAATTAGCTTAGTGATCCTGGCTAATTAGGGAAGTTAACGATTAACTGAGAACTAATCGGCTAATCTCGATGAGCAAGAGCTTAGTAAATTAAGTCAAGTCAATAATTGAATCATAACGCACTAAATATTTTAGTTAAAACCTAATTATTCAAACCTCATTAATTCATAACTTAGAAATAATTAAGTTAATCCAATCTTATTAAGTCTAAGACAATTGTTCTACTTTACCCATTTGAGATAGATTAATTCTTACACCCTAATTACATAATTCATAAGAGCAATTTAACTAATCAAATTGAATTAACAACTTAGGTAATTCTAATAGCTTTGAAAATTTAAAAATTTCTCCTAATTGATGCACCAAATTTTGGCCAAGGACAAGAGCAAAATCCAACCATCCATTTGCCTTCGCATCATGCACCATTAGATCAAGAGTCTATGTTATTAGTATTCCTTGAGTTAAGCCAAGAGATATACTCTTCTCCATCAAAATTGTGACACTTGGAGTGATCATATCCACCACTTGGAAAACACTAAATGGTCTTTACCCAAGTGCCAAGACTCAAATGAAACATAACACACCCTTTTACCCTTGCTTGAAAAGAAGTAAAACTCACCTACTTTCTCTTGCTTATTGGAGAAGCAAAGCAACCAGCCCCCTCCTAGCCAAAAGTGGCATCCCACCTTACTCCATTTGGCACCAATTGCAAGCTTTCATCCTCTCACTTCAAAGTAAAAGCTCTTATTTCTCTTTAAGTCTCATTCCAACACTCTTGCACTTCCAATTCCTCTTGTTCTTCTTCCCACTTTCACACCCCATCCAACCTTCTTTCCTTTCATCACCCTCGCAAGCCCTTCAAGGACCACCTTCTTTAGTCTTTGGAGAAGCAAAGTAAACACATATTAGCCACATTTTCTCAAGCTTTAAGGAAAGAGGTCATCTCCAACCATTTTCATTCCTCAAGCTTTCAAGAGAATCCTTGTGGTAGTGACTCTAACCCCTCTTTCTTCTATGTTTTTCAAGCTCTAGAACTCCTAAACTCTCTATAGCTAGGTGGTTTTAGAGCTTGCTCTAAAGGCCTCATGGCCATGCTTTCATTATATGAAGTTGTTTGTGATTTTTTCTCTTTCTTGGAAAATGATTTGTTGTGCATTTATTCTTATTTTGAACCAAACTTTTTAAAACTCAAAATATTGATTTTTTACCAAGATCTCAAAGTATAAAAGTGGTTTGGAAGAGAAAAGTGGTCACTTGAGGAGAAAACTTAATGTTTTTACAAGAAAACTCATTGAGACCAAAACTGTGAAAGCTGGAAAATTCTAGCAGTCTATATGGCGCGACTGATAACTCTTTCAATATAACTCCAAATAGAACGAAACTAATTTTAAATGAAAATAGACTCATAGAGCTTTTTATACATATAAAATACGTGAAATTTGGCCTTAAAACGAGAGAGATATGAATTTTCAAAGTGTGCTGTCTGACGCGCACTGTCGTAATTCACTCAAATAGACTAGGTTTTGAACAAAAGAATGTAGTAATGGTACAAACCTAGATCGTTTCCCAAGGAATTACTCTAAATTTCGTGAATACATTAGGATAACCAAGATGGGGTGGTTTTTTCATTAACAAGAATTCATAAATCTAATTGAATTAAAGACAGTTGCAAAAAAATCACTTAATTAAGGATCAACTTAGGAAATTCATTCACATCAATTAGGATTCATCATAGATTCACAAGAAGCATTTCGCATTTAGTTCCATTATGTTAATTTCAAACTAAACACAAGAAGATCTTCAAATTTTTAATTTGATTTTAACCTAATTCTCAAATCTGAGATTAGCCTCTAATCCAACTCGAATTAATCAATCCAAATCTAATTAGGATTCAATTCTGAAACAAAGAATTCTATTCTAATCAGAATAGCTTCATCGAGCATTGATCAATGTTTGAGAGACAAAATGAAAAATCAGAATTGTAGAAAGAAAGAGAAGAATAGAAACTGAAATTAAATCTAATTAAACACTAAACCTCAGAATCCATGCATTGAGTGATGAATCTCCTAAGTTGAAAGAAAAATTCAGCCTTCCATCTCCATGGACAAATAAAACAAAAACGTCCAGAAAAAGAAATCAAAACCGAAAAATTAAAACTTACTTTCTAATCAAAACCTAAACTCCTTCCAATTCCCCCTAATCCCCTTATCCATTCCCCCTCTAATAGTGTTTTCAGAAAACTAAAATCCTCAAAAGAGGGCCAAGCCCATCTAAAACAAATAGGCCCAAGAAAGACTCAATTCTGGGCCCGTTTACTTTACTATAGCCTATTTACAATGAAAATTACGTCTAGAATCTGAGAGATTTCGGTCGTGAGGTCTTCAGTAAAGTTGTAGGATTTTTCGTTATCTTTCCAACGAGCTAAAGATTGCTTAATTCCGATATTTGTAGCTCAAGATATGGGCTATAGAAGATAGAAAGGTCAAAAAAAAGTATGAAATTCGAAAATTAGCACACATTTATACAAGTTCTCAAAGAAGGTTAATGTCATCAAACTCATTTATTTGCATCAATTAAAACACAATTATGATGTAAACAAGCTAGGAATAATACTAGAATAATGCATAAATGAATGCTCTATCACTGTCCCCAGATGTGTTTCTTTCGGGCAATATGTAATAAAATCTTAATAACTCAAGTTATACAGAATATTTTTGAGTGGAACTAAATTTGTTAGAAAGCTAAGACATAGAGGAACATTCCTATAAAACAGTTTTGGCAGATTCCTTGTGAGGAGCTCGTAGTAAAGTTTAAAATTCACTGTATCGAGAATAAACTTAAAAGCTGAGCAGCCAGAATAAAATGTGCATATCTCAAGCTACAAATTGAAATTTTGAGTGGGATTTGCTTTGTTTAAAAATAGACTCAGAGAACTATAACCATATCAAAATTCAAGTCAAAATTGTAAAAAATGAAATTATGATAAATTTTTGAAGTTACTGCCCTACTGTAAAAATAAAACTAGTTATAGTTAAGTTTTAAAGGATAATGAGAAATAAGCTTAAAGACATTAAGACCCTTATATTAAGTATTGAAAAATCTTCATAATTCAACTTAAAAGTTTCAAAAAGGATAATGGATGAAATTGGCCCTATGCCTAATAAAAGAGTTTTATATAAGAAACAACCTCAATTAAAAGCTTGCACCAAATTTACTAAGCTAAACTCATAAGACTTTGTGTGATATGTATGCCTCTATGTATCAATATGATGACAATGATATGATGATGATGATATGATATGATGATCATCATGATGATTATGATAATGATATAAGAATGATGACGATGATTATGATAATGATATGATTATGATAAGGATATGTTGATGATGTGATGCTTAATGATATGTGATAAAGGAATCACATTTGGGGACGGCGATATGTAACGTCTAAATGTGGAAAAGAATTAGAATAATTTTGCATCATAAGCTTTAATAAGAAGAGATTGAACAAAGGGTGTGATCCTTCAAAAGGGAAGGTGACCCAAAGTAAGCTCCCCTCACCCACGACTCACATGAAATATGGCATGACCCTAATATGAGTATAGGGGATAGGGCTTACATGAGACATGGCATGGCCCAACTAGTGTAAGTACCGAAATTTTATGGTAGCGATGGCCACGGTATGAGCTCATTACCACTTATGTTTAGTGGATGAAAAATATAAGACTTAAGATAAAATCAAATTAAGAAAAGAAAAGGGACTTCAGTCCAAACCCTTGAAGAGAAAAAGTTAAGAGAAGCTTATAGCATAGCCATGCATGTTTTATGTAATTATACTTGTGCTCATGTATGTTATGATATAAATGATTAGAGGGTATTTTAAAATGGAATTTGCTTCGGATATTCATGTTTTCGAAAATCTAAGAATTGGACCTTATGCATACTCACTATTTTCATTATAAAATCAAAGTGGCTAGGACGATGACGATGACACCTCCATGTCAGGCTCGAGTCCTACTGAGAAATCTTATTTCTTACCTTAGTCATTCTCCCATATCGTCACCATATCTCGATGGCATACCTTGTGGACTGGAGCATGGAGCCACCCATCATGAGTGGGCTTTCGACGATGACGCTCAGGCCATCATGGTGACGACCACTACGATGGTGTGCACCTATTTTTACCGACGACGACGCTCAAGCCATCCTGGCGATGACCACTACGGTGGTGCGCACCTATTTTTACCCTTGCTGAATACATGAGGATGTGTGTAACACCTTATCAGACAAAGTATTATGCTTAAGTCATAATAAATTATCTGATGAATTCTGTTTTCTGTCTCATTTTTAATTACCCACGTAGAGATGACTATTTGCGTAATAAATTTTTCTGCTTAACGGCAGAATAAATACTAGTTAATTGTTATACCGTAAATAACGTACATAAAAAAAATGCAATATAGACAAAACTACTGCAAAATACATCATAAATATATACATAGACGTTTGTTTTCAAAGTTTGTCAAACGATAAATAAGACGACACAAGGTAATAAAAATGAGGCCGCTAACCCAAAATAAATCGGCTGATCCCTATGAACAGTACCCTAGTTGGTCCCCATAGGACATTTCATGTACAACTCCTAATTTCTACCCATCTGCCCATGATCCATATTGTCAAAAGTGGGCCATTTTGTACATTTACTACTGCCACACAATGCACACTATCTAAACGGAATCCGAAGAAAGAAATCCATACGCCATGCTGGCGTCTACAGGAGG
Source organism: Pterocarpus macrocarpus (assembly GCA_031439585.1). Classification (NCBI taxonomy): domain Eukaryota; kingdom Viridiplantae; phylum Streptophyta; class Magnoliopsida; order Fabales; family Fabaceae; genus Pterocarpus; species Pterocarpus macrocarpus. The sequence continues at coordinate 32,077,445 of CM062520.1, forward strand.
GTGGTCGCACTCGGAGCAGAGGACGAGGAAGAGGAACTCGCCATCTCAGACGGATCCTCCTCAGACATCGAGACTGAGAGCATCTGTTGCGGTGGTGAGGCAGGAGGGACCATAGGAGCTAGAGCTGGAGCTGGTGCTGCTGCTGGTGGAGGTGGAGGTGGAAATGGATGGGTCATGTAGAGGGAAATGGCAATATAAGGGATAGCAGGGTCAAAAAGTGGATGCATGAGCAGTACAGTGAAATCTCTCTAGAAGAAAAAGTAAGGACGTAATTGACATCTACCAGATATATATATACAGAGTCCAAGAATGGGTCGAGGTGGATATGGAGCTCGGGGAACTCAATGAATAGAACTCCGGTTGTTGCGTTCTCTATGGTCTGAGAATGACATGGAAATATACAGTAGGGTAAGAAATAAAGATTTCTCAGTAGGAATTTCTAGTTTCTACATATCTGTCATCGCTGTCATTCCCAGTTGTTTTGGTCTTCCCATAACTTAAAATAGTACGACATAATAGTAATATTTCACTTAAATACTTATTTATAAAACATACACTGAAACAAGTTCAATTTTAGTTAACAAATATGCTATTGTAATTCAAACAGTAACTATAAGGAAACAATAATATATCAAGAATAACAAACAGGTAATTAGAACAATCAAGTAAGGAGTATCATACTGTACATATTACTGTGTAATTGGAAAATGCATCTTATCCTTGAAGGCTTTCGAGCCTTAAAACTTATTTCCATCCTTGGTCCCCTGAGAGTTATTGGCCATATACTCTTGGGTAATAATCCGCTTTTCAAGACCGAACTCGTTCCTATATAGGATTGCCGGATTTACTTTCCCTGACCTTTCCACTGATCTATTCCCCTTAAATTTGTTCAAGGGCTGGCCCAAGTAATATAGAATCTTTTGCAATATCTATGAATTGCATGCACAACTAACTTTATTCTTTCAAACATCATGTGTGCATGTCATTGTAATTTACATAACATATAAATTTCTTACTGAAATTTCGGCAGCATAACGAATCGAGTCTGCTTCCCAATGAATAGTGCCAGACAACCAGTACAATTGTACAAATTTGCAATTCAATATGGACCAGCAAATACATATATTTATAGCATCATTCATCAATTTCAATTCAAGCATCAATAGGGTTTACGGTTTATTCTCCCCTGTTCTACCCGAGTTTGGTATTTTTCACCCTTAGTTCAATTCAACTCTTTTAAATCTAATTTTTGGATATGTCATAACCTTATGTGTCTAGTTTTCAACCCTTTTCCCATCTTATTTTGATTTGTATAACTCAAGATATAAGTATTTTATCTCAGACTGCCCTATTCTTAGCCAGAATTATGCTCTTATAAGTGAAAATTCACTAAAAATAGAAATCTAGGTGAAATCATATGAAATTAATATCAAATTAAAGCTAACAGAACAAGCTTTCAAATGAAATAAGTTTCATGTCATTTGCATGAGTATATCCTGAGTCATGAGTCCCGAAACTTGACCCTAATGAACTACCCTGTTCCAACCTAGTTTAAACTTAAGTCAATTTCATTGATGTGTTGGGGACAAATGGCAATGAATCTGATTCTGAAATTTTTATGGGATATTCCCTTACATGTTAGCTTTCAAACAACTTTGGGTTCACTCAATTTGGAGTTGTGTAGGGTGAGTTATACCCTTCTCAACTCATACTGCCAGGATAAGAATCCAGATTTCTAGGTTAAATTTCAAAAATTCATAATTAATTCTATATTAATCCAATGGCCTTATATTTTATATGTATGAAAAGCCCTGAATGTCTAGTTTCATATAAAAATAGGCTCATCAAATTTAATTGGCTATAGGCGGAGCCATATACTCCGCCGTACAGACTACTGAGGAAAACCCTAACAACTTCTTAAATTATTCTCTATTCTTCAAGCTATTTGCTATCAAATTCAATTTTAATCACAACATACATACAAAATTAATCATAAACCATCATCATCACTCTACATAATATCAACATCACAGATTATACATGACCCCCATACAACCCCAAATCAAAGAAAGTAAGAAGAGAAGTAGGATTTCCTACCTTGTCTAGTTGAAATTGAGTTGATTTAATGTCTTTGATGGAAGCAACTTTTGATGAGATTTGAAGAAGGGATGGAAATGGAGTGAAGATGAGAGTGAGGAGAAGAGAAATAAGAGGAGCTTCAGCAGATAAGGTGGCCGAAATTTACAAGAAGAGAAGGAAAGAAAAGGTGAAGATTTTTAGAAATAAGGTTCTTGGTGATTGATAGACTTCACCTCATCTTCCAATTAGCTTGGCTTTCCATCCTCAATGGCTGATCAAGGCACCACATGAGAGGGTGGTTTGGCTAAATAGCCATTCATCCTAGGGTACTCATAGAAAATTTTTATTAGTCCGGTTCCGACAGTTTAAAATACCAAAATCTTACCGATTTCTCTTAAATCGGTAAACCAGTTTGAAAAATTTTTGTGAGGTTTCCTATGCTCCTAATCTAATTCCATCAAGCCTAATCTTTTTAAATCACACTTAATTGGCTTTAAGTAAATGTTTGATCAAATTTTGATTAAACCCACTTATTCGATAAAAACCGAACAACTCAATTATTAACGATAAAATTTTTCGGACGTTACAATGTGGGGCTCAACATCCTGCCTGCCCCAGCTGACATTCCTACCGCCTACCCTAGATAGCCGTTGGGTCCTTGGGATTTTTCGCCCGAGCCGTTGTCGGATATTGAGATGGGCCGATGTCTTCAGAGCTACCTGCCGCCGAGCCCTTGCCGCAACCACCGAGCCGCCGTACCCTGAGTATCATCCTAAGACTTCGGAGAAGGATCCTTCCAAGAAGCAGTCCTCAGCAACCAGCTGTGACCCGAATCAGGCCGGCCCGAGTCGCCGCGTTCGTCGAATTGAAGTGATTCGTAGGCACTCCCTCATCATACGCGCATCTCATGTCCCCTGAGGGTGAGGAGCTAGGAGGAGTCGCATCTCTGGACCACAACATCAGTAGATCGGAGGGTGCATTTTGAAGACTGATCTTAGGATTTGGTGTGGAAGAGATTTCTGCTTCCTTATATATCTCTGCTGCTTAAAAGCTTGTTGTGCTAGATTGCATTCTATATGTAGCGATGACTTAATTATGAGTATCTTTATGTAATGATGGATATTATGAATTATATTTATGCGGTATGAGTATGTAAGAATTTTTATGTATTATGTATCTCGTATGGTTTTTATTCCACTTGTGAATGGGACTCTCGTACGTTACGCTCTTTCTCTATCTGTCTTCTCGCTCAAGGCTCTACTTTCCAAAACGCTGCAAAGCGACAACGTATTTCAAAAAAAAAAATCTTACCGTATTTTCCGTGTAACTTAATTTCAAATAAAGTTTAGTTTTCCACGAGCATAAGTAACAACTAATAAAATGCCGTAATATGACTTAAGCGTAGTATGGGTTTATTAGGGTGTTACAATAATGCTCTAAGTGGTTTCAGGAATGGTTACCTTTTGTTTGATGGTTGACTTGGATTGCGTATGCGAAGCTGAGCACGAAGGTAGCCCTTTTTGGTTGACAATTATAGGGTTATCATTTGTTTTTTTTTTTTGCATGCATGGGTGGATGAGATTTCTGATGTATGTTTTTTTTTTTTGTGATATATTTGGTTAGGTTTCTTTTGTAGGGCCAACAATAGATATTGGATCCATTACCTATTATGTATAATTTGTTACTCTACTATTAATTATGTTAAACTCTTCTGGTTATGGAATGATATTATATTTATCCTAAATTATTAATCTTTATGTTGCCTTTATTTATTTTATTGCACCTTATGTATGAGATGGCAATGTTTGATATTATATGTTCACGACGTGCTCATAGCCTTTGGTTTTCGAAAAGGCTTATCTTGTTCTTGTTGTTAAACGAAAAAAAAAAAGAATTTACCTCTATTTCCTATATAGGGTAATTTCAAATGGTAAAATTAGTTCCGCGAGCAAAAGCAATAGCTAGTAATTCCATAATATGACTTAAGTATAGTATGAGACTATTAGGGTGTTACACAGTGCATCTAACTAATGTTGTTAATTGATTTATTTCGATTCATTATAGATATATGAGTATTCAATATTGAAAAGTATCTATTAGGGTTAGGCAAATTTGAGTTTCTTTGTAGGAAAAATTTTATGTAGACAAATAGCAATGTTTTGCTTGTTTGAGGAAAATCGGTTTAATTGTCATGTCTTGTAACGCAAGAACCGAATCAGTAGGAATATGTATTGTAGGATGACATGAGTATTAGTTAAAAATCCTAATATATGTGGCTAGAAACTAGCCACCTAGCCTATGTTTGTTGGACACACAATTGAAGACTTAACAAAATTTGAAAATTTGCTTGAAATTTGCCAATCATGTAATTTTCCAAAATCTTCCAACTTAAAACTTAAGAATCAAAATATTTTCCTCCTTGTCCTCAAAGAATTTTGGTGATCATCCATAAACCCATACCCTCCATTTTCTTGATCAACTTCTTTCTCTCCATCATACTCTCACTCTCCACCAAAAAGCATAAGTCAACTTGTTTCCCTTTACTCAAAATTTTCACTTTCTCTTTGTATTTCCTCAAGATAACCTCGCAAAATTCCTTCCCTTGGATCATTTCACTTCAGCCCACAAGGAGAAAAAGAGGAATCATCACCTTCTTGAAGCTATAATGAGGAGGAACCATCAAGAAAACCCCAAATTAGAAGTTACAAGCAGTGTTTTGAGGTAAGGTTTCTTAGACTAATGGATTTTTAGGGTTTATGTGGTTGTTAGGGTTTCTTGTGTCATCCTTTATTTGTGGTTGTTTGATGATAATAAGATTTGTTTTTGGTGATTTAAGATAGAAGTCATTGGCTTGGGTTAAAGATTTGATCAAAAGACCAAAAAAGAACATAAATAGAAATGATGTGAGAAAACCCTAAAGGTATCATCTGTACAGCAAATGGTGCTTCTCATCCTATAAGTCTCAAATTTGAACGAAGCCAATTTTAATGAAGCTATACTTTAAGAACAATCCAACCATGTCAATTACAGGTTCATTGGATTTAAAATAAAAGAGTTATGAAATTTTGAAATAGACTATTGAATTTTACTAATTATCTTGACCAGCATGTGTTGGGAGGGGAATAATTTGCCCTATACAACTTCAAATTGAGTGCAACCAACTATTTTAGGAAGCTAACACATAGATAACCTTTACATAAAAATATCAAACTTAGATCTTAAGTGCATTGTTCTAAGTAATTCCCTAAGATCTATGCTCCGTTTGGGTTGAAACAGGGTAGCCTATTTAAGGAGCTTATAACCTAAGTTCTATTTACCAAATTAAGATGGAACTTATTGGAATTGAAAGATAATTCAATTAGCTCCAATGTGGTATAAGATTTGGATAAAAATGACAAAAGATAAAATTTTAATGATTTTCTAAAATTAGGTGTGCAAGACTGTCCCAAACAGGGCAACTTTGAGTAAAACTTTAGTAACTCAACTTATACACCTCAAAACTTAATGGGACTAAAGAGATTTAAAAGTAGATTAATAAGGATACATCATACTAAATTTTTAGATTAAAATGAGTTAAAATAAAATTTTAATGCAATTTATAAAACATGATAGATTTGAGGGAAGTTAAGATAACTTAATAGATTTCGAGAGTTAGGAGCCCTACAAGTCATAAGGAGCCAAAGGTTAAGCTATTGCTACAATTCTTTATTATAATGATGTGATATTGGTATATGAATGTACTGCTTCTATTTACTATGACTGACTAACTCAAATGATATTATTTGTATCTGGGAAAGTCTCTTGTTTCAACCGTTATGTTGCCAGATTTTCAGTAGAAATATATGAATCATGCATCATGATTATGATTCCTCAAGCATATGCATTCATGAATATAAGATCAAAGCTATAATTATGATTTTCGTATTAGTTGGGCCAGCCCCAAAATGATTTAAAGGGAATAGATCAGTGGGAGAGTTGAGGAAAGTAAACTTGATAATCTTGTATAGGAACGAGTTTGGTCATAGAAAGTAGACTATTACCAAGGAGTTATATGGCCAAAATACTCCTAGGGCCCAAGTATGGAAAAAGATTATGAAAGTTAAGAAGAGAAAAATGAAGTGCACTTGTATTAAGAGTTCAATTACATTCATATATGCATAATATTTACTTGTTCTTTAGTCTGCTATATCTATGATTAGATTCTTTCTCTGTTCACCAAGTATATGAATAAAATAAACTTTGCTTCGAATAATATGGTTTCAAACTATAAAACTAGAATGTATGTTCTATCATTTATACTATTCATATTTTTCTGAAATAAATCAAAAGCAGCTGAGAATGATTACAATATCACTGTATGATAGTCTAGGAAATGCTACTGAGAATTTTTGAATTCTCATCTTATTTATCACTCCTCGTCAAGGTACTTGAATGGTAGTGATGTTATAACCCTGCCTTGGACTCCTTACTTCTAACAATGACTTCTTGTATGTGTTTGTACATATTTTTTCAGCATATTTTTACTGTTTCCATATTGAGTCTAATTTTGACCCATAAACTTCGTCTGATGGGACACCATTAAACGAGACTTTTCTCCTTGATATACCACCTCAGCCCTCTCTTCTAGCTTCTTCGGAGATTGATACCTCAGAGGCGAACATTTCAGCCTCCTCCTCTTTCCATGTTCCTGGAAGTGGTGATGGTCCACCTGGTGGTCCCGATTCTACAAATCTTATGGAGAGGGGGGTTCCTCTGCAGTGCTTGTTTGGGGGAGTTTGACGGACCTTTTTAGAGTGTAGTATTAGTTGTACAAAGTGGCCCTCTTTTGGGTATCTCCTTATAAGAGTTAGGCCACAAACTTAGATGATGTTTGGTTTGTGAAAATATTTTCTATTTTTATTTTCTAAAAAGGATTTTCATTTTCTGATTTTCTGAATTTAGAAAATGTATTTGGTTTGTTTGTTTCCAAAAAGGGAAAATAATAAAAATATGTTTGATTTGTCTGTTTTCAAAATATATTTTTAAAATCAAATTTGAGATAATAAAATGCTATTTATCATTAAATAATAAAAATGTTATTTTTTTTTTGTACATTTAGGTGAACTTTATTATTTGCAAATTTGAGATAACCTTAAAAGTATTTATTAAAATAAAATAATTCTATAAAATTTTAAGATTAAGAATAAAATAAATTGCTCACTTTTAAATAATTTTATTATCAATATCAATTATTATATAATTAATAAATACTACAAAAGAAATTTTAACTACAAAAATTACTTGCAATGACAAAATATGTTTAAAATATATTTGATTTGTGAGTAAATTACAGTCATACTAAAACAAGATATAATTAAACAAAATAACTGGCACTATCTATAATTACAATCTTTATTATACTTCAACTTGTCAAGCAACTAAAATATACAAAAAAAAAAAGGAAAAACATATAGTGTATGACTTGAAATGATAAAATAAAATTGATTTGTCATTAAAATATAATTCATCAATCTAAGTATGACCTAAAATGATAAAATAAAAATAATATGTCATTAAAATATAATTCATCAATCTAAGTTATAAATAGCAATAAATGTGCAAGTAAATAACAAACAGTGGACTGAGATAAGATGATACCAACTTAAAAGTGCCCCTTATGAAAACTTTTTCCATGAATTGACGATTCATGCTGATTAGCAAAATGTAGCAACAGTTCAAAGATAAAGCCACGCTACACAAAGAAATTGCACAAACAAGTGGATTTACATTATAATCAAACAAACAGCACTAGAGAAGCACACTATACTTTCACAAGAAACAAAAATTAAAACTTAAAACAGCTAACTAATCACCTGGAAAAACTTGGGGAGAGAAAAAAGGAAGTCAATTATAAAGATTCTATTATAGAAACTGAATTCAGCCTACAATATTAAGCTACGCAGTTGATTTTGAACTGCTAAACCAACATCTAGCATACAGAAACCATTATCTTCACACTCACAATCACGAGCACCAATCAATCACTTGGAATCCAATAGAATTTCATTGCAGTTGCAATAAGGGTACGTAGTATTCATGCCATGGCACAAAGGAATATGGCCAAATTCAAATGTACAAGGAAAAGATGCAGATGACGAGTTACACAGCACCAAACCTTAAAGCCCAACGTCAAATGAAGGAGAGTTAAATTTTATAAGACAAGAGGGCAATAAAATACAACAAAAAGAAAAATCAATACTTTAACAACCAAAAGCTCCAAATGTGCACCTCAGTCTTTGATGTACTTCCAAAACTCCAGATTGTAGAATCCTCACTTGATGAGTTAATTCCCAGACATGGCAATTCAGTAGCAAACATTTTCACAGTTCAAGTGCTAACTCAAGATTTGCAAATCATAATTAACCATGATGATGTTTGTGATCGAAGTGTACCTCCCCTGTTTGACTGTTGCAAGATGCAAAGAGGAAAAGTCAGCACCTTTAAATGTTGTTTTGAAAAGTGGACACTCTTGACAATCACAATTACTTACCTTGAACCCAAGAAATCTTGTATTTTGACATCATAATCCAAACTTCTTGAAAGTTTTCTTCAGTGCCTATATTTTAAACAAAAGCAGAATTTTAATCATCGCCTGAAGTTGAGAGACAACAACCGTTATTCACTTGATGTAACAAAAGCAATATATGCAAAAGGCACATATGAGATAAAAAAATTCATCTTACTTCAAGGCTTTCCAATTTCCTGATCAATTAAAATGAGAAACCTATAAGCTCTTTTATCATCAACAAATGAAAAATAGAAACCATAAAACTTCAGCTGAAAGTTTAAAGATGAATTTCCTACAAATCCACAAAATTCAAGGAAGTCTCTGATACATTTTTGAAAAAAGAAATCGCATCTATTCCCACTTTCAAGAGAGTTTTGGGAACATAGGAGGATGACATGGTAATTGTGAACAAGATTTTGAGGACGATGGGTGTAGCTATGATTTCGGCCTATAAAGTTTGCGAAACCAGCCACGGTTGCAAAATGTAGAGAACCCCAATTGTTGGTGGCAGCATTTTCCAGAGCTTATCCACCATGAAAGCCTTTCTTCTCTAGATGATGGGCATGAGTGAGTGAGAAAGGAAAAACATTCATATGACAAGAAAATTTCAAATCTGCATGTTGAAAGCAAGAGCAACAATGATGGAAGGGAAGAAAGCAACAAAATTTCACACAAATAGGGACAGATAAAAGGGAAAGGAAAGCAAGAGCAAACCAAACCTGATGGAGCAGCAATGGAAAACAGAGACAGCGACGGCGATGGAAGGGGCAGCGACAGAAGTGGCAGCGACAACAGCAAAGGGCAGGGACGAAAGCAGGAGCGCACAGTAGCAATGGACAAGGCAAAGGCACAGCTTGCTATGGGGCTGATAATGAGCAATAGACATATCGAAATAGAATTAACTGTCATTAGTATTACAGATATGCCACCACATTGTGAAGGAAAACATTTTCAACATCTGTGAAAACATTTCCTGAAAACGCCGAAAACAAGAAAATGGCGTTTCCATAATTGTGATGCTATTAGAAAATATTTTTTGAAAGTTTGAGCCAAACGTATTTTCACATCCAGTTTCTATTTCCTATGGAAATGAAAATAAAAAATGGCCAAATCAAACATGCCTTAGTTTTTGTTTCATTTTCGGTCTTTAGGTATCCATGCTGACTTTCTGAGATTTGTTGCTAAGGGAACATGTACTGAGATGTATACATATATTTGGTGGTGGATGTTATGTAATTATTTACAGTAAATTTTATTTCTGCATTTTTATTTTCTTACCTTTTCAACGTACCACATTTTATCTTGATCGGTTTATATTGTACACTTATGTCACAGATAAGTAAAATTTAGCTCCGCAATTTATGTAAATTGGTTTGCACCATGACCTAATTATCGAAACTATAATAAAGGTAAAGTAATAAAGATAGCAGATTTTTAAGTATTTTATTATGATTTAAGCATATTAATATATTTGAAAAAGTATTACAATTTTTATCTTCTTATAGACCAAAATAATTCTATAGGCAGATTTCCAAGAACCAATGATAAACAAGCACATGACCTTTGCACATACATGTAACACCCTACTAATTTAATATTATGCTTAAGTCATAACATGAAATTAGGTAGTCTGTGTTACCGTGTTAACATTCTACTTAAATTTCGTGATTAGTATTATGAAACAGTCGAGACGGCGCACTGCTATACTATGAGTGTAACGAAACTCAATATAATACCATGACAGATAAGGAATAGTATAATAACATCAACTATATACATACATGTATATTTACATGATAGAAGTCATTGCTTCAGTCTCTCTCTCTCTCTCTCTCTATATATATATATATATATATATATATATATATATATATATATATATATGTATGTATGTATGTATGTATTAATAGCAGATGAAATAAGGAACAGCAAAATTCCTAGTGCTAAAAGCAGAGGCAAAACTAGCAGGAGCAGGCTGTGTGCAACGAGTCCCACTCGAAGTCATAGTGAAGCTGCAGGTCTGGGATCTCAATGAGAAGAGTGGCCATTGAGCCCTTTGCCAATGTCTGAAAATGATGCGAAAAATACAGAACGAAGTGAGAATTTCAAGAAATTCTCAGTAGGGTTGTGCTTAGTGGTTACCTGACGTCACATACATTCTCAGTTGTCTCGGGTTTTATTTAATTGTAAAAACATGTGTTCAAACTGAAGTATCCATCTTAATAAGTTCAAGAAAGTATCTGGTCTGAGGCAAGGTTCATTTTTACTTTAGACGGCACAAGAATCAGAATGGATTACTAATAATGATATACAGAATGATAAACAGAATAAATAAATAAACCGCAATAAACGAACAGAATAGACAACTGTAAATATCTTAACATAACTATTCCATGTATTCATGCATTCATGTAATCATGCAGACTTATACTTAAGCTTTCCTTCATAAACTTTTCATTTCCTTTCATCATTTTTCCATCTCTTGGTTCCCTGGGAGTTCTTGGCTGTTTAGACTCCTGGGTAATAGTCTGCTTCTCAGGATCGAGCTCGTTCCTATATAGGAATGCCGGGTTTACTTTTCCCGACCTTCCCACCGATCTATTCCCCTTAACTTCTTATCTGGTACTGGCCCAAGTAGCATGGAACTTTCATAGTAACATAATTCTTTATATAACTTTCATAACTTTCCTTGAAATGCACATGTATTAACATGTAATTCATAACTTATGCATGGATTCCACTGAAATTTCGGCAGCATAATGGAACGTGTCCGCTTCCTCATGAATAGTGCTAGATACCAAAACATCAATTTATCACAAAGAACACAACATCACATACATATTCCAATATTGAACTCATATCAACATCAAATTCATTAAGGCAGAGTTCCTGCTCCAGCATAGTCAACCAACCCGATTTTTATAATTCAAGCCATAATTTCTATTTAACTCGTTTGGACCTCAAATTTGGGCAGGTTGAAGTGTTATGTGTCTATTTTCTAACCTCTTTGGTCCCATCTAATTTTGATATCTATAGCTTAAGATAATATGGTTTTATATCGGCCTGCCCGATGGCTAGCCAGAATCAGACACTTAAAAGTAAAAATCCACTAAAAATCGAAAAATGACTCAATTGATACGAAATTGGACTCATATTAAAGCTAATAGGGTAAAGTTTTATTTGCAAAAAGTTTCATTCCATTTGACTTGGTAGGGCTCGAGTTATAAGCCCCGAATTCTGACCTTCCTAAACTGCCCTATTCTGACCCAGTTGGGACATAGGGTAACTTTCTTGGATCACTGGGAGCAACTAGGACCTTATCTAATTCTGAAATTTTTATGAGACATTCTCCTATGTGTAAGCTTTCTAAAAAAGTTAGTTTCACTCATTTTCAAGTAGTATAGGGCGAGTTCTACCCTGAACAACCCAGTCTGCCCAGAATCAGAGTCAAAACCCTAGGTCGAAATTCAAAAAATCATATCTCTCTCAATACTAATCCAAAAGCCTTATATGATATATCTATGGAAAGCCCTGGATGTCTAGTTTCATATAAAAATAAAAATGGTTCCATCAAATTTAATTGGCTATAGGTGGAACCATACACTCCGCCGTATGGACTGCCGAGGGGTTTTGGTTCTCCAGCCCCTCAGCTCTTCCTATTTCTATTCTCTCTTGCTTCAAATTCGACTACAACCAAACAAACAGCCCAAAACCAATCACATATCATCATAATCATTCATTTAACACATCAAAGATAATGAAAATAATCCAAGCTCAGCCAGCTAAGACCACAGAATTGATGTAAGAAGAGAACTCCTACCTTTGTTCTAAGTGATTTTGCTGGATTTTTGAAGCTTGGATGAACAAAGCTTGAATTGGCTTGATGTTGGCTGGAGTTGTGTGTGTAAGGAAGAGAGAAAGAGAGCTGAAAGGAGAAGAGGAAGTAGCACAAACAAAGGGGTCAGAATATGTGATAAAGGAGTAGAAAAATCTGATCGTATGAGTGATGTTTAGGTGGCTTTTTCTTTGGCATTTGATTGGTTTAGAATGCTTGGCTGAAATTCAACCAAGCTTCTCCATGCATTGTGGCCCTTGTGGCGCCACTTTTGTGGGGCAAAGTGGCTGAGTAATCAGCCCTAGGTTCTAGGGTTTGAAGTTTGTAATTCTATTGGTTCGGTTCTGACAGTTTAAAATACCGTAATGTTACCGTTTTCCTTTAAACCGGTAAATCGGTTTTCAACGAAATTTTATGAAATCTCCTATACTCTAACTTAATTCTCTCTTATCTAAACTCAAGTAATTGCTAATCAATTTATTCTAATTAATTGTTCAACCGAATCTTGATTATTCTCAATTATTCGATAAAACCGAATAATTAGGCGAAAAACGGTGGATGTTACAATACACATGATGCACGTGTTGAAAATACATGTGTTTACATTTGCAAATGTATATAATATACAACATTTAAACATTATTTTCTTTTTGTCATGTTTCTACCATATATATATATATATATGACAAATCATATCCATGTGATATTTTTATCTTCTACATCTTAAAAAGAATTGTGATTCACATTGAATAGTTATGCATTTTATTAATATCCAAAAAATATATAAAAAAATATATGTACATGCATATTTAGTTATATAAATAGCAAAAAAAAAAGCCACCTTAACAGACACAATAGTGCTTGTTAAGTCACTCGTAATTATTATAAGTATTTATTATTAAAATTGCAATTCATATTAAAGTTATTTATTAATAAATTCAATATTTTTCAATAATTACTTTTTATTTTCATAAAATATTAAAAATTAAAAATATATAATACTTTCTTTCTCTTATACAATTGAATAGTTTTAAAACACTTGCACTTTTCATCATAACATGTAGAAGAGAAAAGGAAAATATATTAAAATAATAATTTTTATTAATCATTCACATATAAGTCTAAAAATAAATTTTATAAAGAAAGTACTTACTTCTTAATTACAAATTTTAAATATGTTTATTTTCATTATATATAATTATTTTTTATATTAAATATTGTTTATTACTTAATATTGTTTATCATGGCTAGTTTACCTAATTATTCTTAGAAACAAAAAAATTAAAACTTCTATTTGGCTATAATTTTACCTTTCTTTATTAATTTTTATTTTTATTTAAGAAAATTACAATTTCATACAATTTTTGAATTTTCATTTGGATGTACTTCAAATTTAATTGTAAATTAGATTGTTTGGGATTTGTCGGTAGAAAAGAACTTTCCTCAAAACGTATACATATATATTTGAAAAAAGATATATAGGCTCTTTGACCTAATCCATTTGACCTATGGGTCTAAATGAGTTGGACTAACTCGTTTAACAGCCTAAGAGAGGTAAGGGACAAAAAATAAATATGGTAGTTTAGTAATTTTAAAAATTGTTAACCTATGATATAATTTTATATAATTATCAGAGTTTTAAATTTGAACCCCTTTTTTATGTGTTTAAATCAAACTACTCATATAACATTTAACAGTTAAAAGTAGATGAATCACAGTGATCAAGAAAATGGGGTGGGCCGTCATATAATTTACCATTAACTATAGTTGAATTTGAATGTCTCCTATAACTAACCACTCAAGCTTATGGGGTGGAGTGAAGTTGGAAGTACCACGAGAAATGGGTTGAATTGTGCTTTTAAAATTTTGAGTTCTTGAACCTTTAAACAACTTTCTCAAATCCTTGGACTTGGATTGTGGAAGCATTTTGAGTTAGAAACATAAGTTATTATTTTCACAATAACTTTGTTAAGTAACGAACAAAATAGGCTCGCAGAATAATACACAAAATGTAAAAACTATAAAGAGTGATAAATGTAAAAGATCACACAAAGAGGTTTTTATATTGGTTTAGCCAAACTACTTGCCCATATCCAGTCCCCTACAAACTAGTTGAGATTCTATAAACTTGAGTATTTTTTGTCCAAACTTTTAAACTGAGTAGTTCTTCCTATCCTCTCCAAGCTAACAATGAGTAGTGTTTTATCCTAGCCTTTTTAAGCACACAATGACAACTACCAGGCCAAGTTACAGTAATGAGTTTAAAAGGTTTGTGTTTGGATAACACTCACACTAAATCACTCAAAGGTGTATTAAACAATCAAGTTTAGTGTGTAGTGACTTCTCAATAATCTCACTAAGAGAATATTGGCTATTACAAAGCAAATGTGAAGATTTTCTTCATGAGAAGTTACAATGAGTAACTTTGTAGACATTTAGAAGGTTGAGAAAAAAGAAAGCTTGATAGATATTCAAATGCACAATGTTCTAACCATTTCTTTATCGCCTTCTAGGTTTATATAGGCTTCAAAATCTAGCCGTTGAGACTTTAGACCTTGAGCCCAGAACTTTGTGATGCATCGGTCTAAGACTGGAGAGAGAAGTGGGTTATTTTCTTTCTCAGCAAGTAAGAACATCACCAAAGAAGAAAACTAGTCGTTTAGGTCTACAAGCTTTTTAGAGTTATCAGTGCTTCTTTTGGATCTTGTCCTGTCAAGTTTGACCTTTAGGAGTGATCCATGAATTGTGAAGAACAAGCTTTCAGAATAAGGTACTTCATCTGAATTAACTTTTTAGAGGTCACCCTTTAGGTCAAAGCCTTCTGGACAATTCATCCTTCTGATGTGCTAGTGATCCTTCTAATGGCTTGATATCCTTCTGATGACATAGATACATCCTTTTGATCTTTCTGATATGCTTTCTTGTGAGAGAGAATTTTAGAATCACGGACTATCTTGAAAATGTTCTTTTGATTATATATGCGAGATATATAAGAACTTTTAAATTCATATAATTTCAATCACATCAGCATGTGTGTTAACATCCGAAATTTTTTTTTTAAATGCCCAATTTGTGTTATTAATCAATTTGTTCAATTCTATTATAAGAAGGGTTAATTAGAGAATAATTAGAATTTATTTGGAGTTAATTAGATGTTAGTTAAAATTAGAATAGACATATAGAAAATTTTACAAAGTTAGTTAGTAACATTTTGCCAGTTTGTAGGAAATCGGAAAAGACTCGATGTTTTTAAACTGCCGAAACCAAATCAATAGAAATACACATTGACAACGCTAGAATTGATGACTAATAACTCAGCCACCTTTCCCCCTAAATGGCGCCACAACAACCACAAAAATGGAGGGGAAATTTGTTTAATTAACCACCACATAAGCAATAACCAATCACATGCTAAGTTTCTAACTACCTCCCTTTATAAAAGTTTCATTTTTCCCTCCATATCCCTCATTTGGTCGACTACTTCCAGCTGCTTCTTCTCCATCTTATCTTCTTCCATTTCATCTCCTTTCATCCCACTTTCAAGCCTTGATCCCTTCCTTCATCAAAAGAAACCCAAATCTAGCTAGTTTTGCGTATAATTGGAGGTAGGATTCATGATTCTTGCTTAATATTTGTGGTTTTGTGGTTGATTAGGATTCTATTTCTACTCCCTTATTTCAGGCTATATTGTGTTTATATGATCCCCTGTAATTGGAATAGTATAAAATTATTGGGTTTGGATTGAAGCTTGATTGAAAAACTACAAGAGAAGCTAAACATAATTGATTGAGTTAAAAAACCCTACGACATTCGTATTTGTGAAGTGTATGGCTTCGCACACAGCCATCAGAATGCGATGAAACTAATTTTAAATGAAACTATATATTTAGAGCTCTCCAACCATATAAATTATAAGGTCATTGGATTAGTCTTGACTGAGATATGATTTTTTGAACTTTACCTTAGATTTTTACCTCTAGACCTGACCCAAGTAGATTGTGCAGATCATAACTTGCCATATACACCTTCAATTCAAGTGAAACCAATTTTGTTAGAAAGCTTACATATAGGCAACATTCCATTAAAATTTTAGAATCAAATCCGATCTCTGTTGCTCCTAGTAATTCTGCAAATTTGCCCCATGTCTTTACTGGACAGAGATAGGGTAGACCGATTCCACCAAATTTACGAGCTTATAACTTGAGCTCTATTCACTTAAACAAAATGAACTATTGGAAATGAAAGATGGTTCTATTAAATTTAGAATGATATAAGATTCACTCAAATCCAATAAGATTTCTATTTTTAATGAATTTTTACATTTTAGATCCTTATTCTCTCTAATCTAGGGAAGACCTAGGTTAACTCCCAATATCTTAAGTTATACTTATCAAAATTTAATGGGACCAAAGAAACTAAAAACTAGACAAACAGCAATTCAACATATTGAAAATTAAAAATTTAATCACTTAAGTAGAAATTATGGCATAAGACACAATAACGTGCAAATTTGAAAGGCATGAGTAGAATTGCCAAGTAATTGGCTACCTTAATGCTTGAGTAAGTTATAATTGGTGATAGATATTGTAAACCAATGACAATGTTGAGGTATCAACGCATGATATTGCTCTACTATTGTGACTCACTTTCTGGCTAAGTTGGTACTATTCACGGAGAAGCAGACTTGATCTATTATGCTGCCAAAAGCTTGGCAGAATTTATGCACTTGACATATACTTCTCATGTCATTCAAGTTGAATTGGTTATAAACCTATGATCTATAAAGATTATATGGATTCCATTTACTTGGGCTAGCCCCAAAAATACAGTTAAGAAAAATAGATCGGTGGAAAAGTCAGGAAAAATAAACCCGGCAATCCTGTATAGGAACGAGCTCAATCCTGAAAGCAGACTATTACCTGGAAGTTATATGGCCTAAAACTCCCAGGGGACCAAGTATGGAAAGTTTATGAAATACAAGTTTAAGGATCCATGATGATGAAGTGCATTCCATTTCCATGCATTAATGCATTGTGAAGATGTAATGATGGTTTGTGATTTAAATTGGGCTATCTATACATGTAGTTTCGTATGACTATTATCATATGCTCTTCTTTATGACTATTATTGTTCACTTGCACTGTGCTTTTGTTCCGTATGATATATTGTGTGATGTTCATTATGTCTCTTGCTGTCTTAAGTAAAATTAAACCTTGCTTTAAGCTATATTTTTCGAATAATGAGAAATGGAACTATTTATACATCATTCATATTTTCATAAAATTAAACAAAAACTAAAGCAAATAGGAATGAACGTGATGTCAACATAGCATAGCCATAAGAATCCTACTGAGAATTTTACAAATTCTCACCCTACTATGTGTTTCCTCGTCATTCTCAGACCATGGACCAAACAATGATGGACATTCTCTTCATTGAGTTCATTGATTTGCAGTTCCACATAGACCTAGTGATAGACTTCGTATATATCACCGGCTCTTGCCATTTCCATTTATACTTCTTTTGTTGCAAAGATTTTTCCGTTCCTCCTATTCACCTTTTGTTTGACCCTACTATGCCCATTATAGCCATACCACTGCATATGGTGTATCCTACATCACCTCTAATACCACCAGCAACTACACCACCTACCTTACCATCTCAGGCAGTTCCTTCTTTCTCCTTTGATGATGAGGATCCTTCAGAGGCTTCAGAGTCATCCTCTAGCTCGTCCTTTGGATCCAGTGATAGTTACACCCTAGTAGAGTCTGGTATGGCTAATAGGTTGCTGTCTTCAGCATCTGACTAAAGACAACATCCTCCTCGTTGACTTAGTGTACAGAGCGGCCCTCTTTTAACATGTTTATGACCTTCAGCCATGGGTTTAGTTTCTTTTTGTGTTTCTCAGAGAGAAGGTAGACTAAATGTCCTTTGAGGACCATAGAGGGTAGTACTTCATGATCGCAGGTCGAGTTGTGTTTCTTTGATAGCCTCGCTATTTTGTATCCACTATTTTATATGTACATGTACTTCTGAACACTTCGACTATATATGTGTGTGTGTGTGTGTGTGTGTGTATGTGTGTGGGTAGAGATGGTTTAGCAATGTTATGAGGTTATTTCTGCCCGATTTATTGATCTTTCTTTTATTGCACCATGAAACATATATATATCACCTACATAAATTAACACCAAATCAGTTGCCACGTTTTACTATAAAAACTTATTCGACCTAGTCAGTAAATTAAGGATAGATGAATTAAGAAATATCCACACGTAACAAACTATTAGATAAAATATTATGATTTAAGCATAATATTATATCTGGTAAGGTGTTATATTTTTGGTATCAGAGTAGTTCATCCTAGCTACGGCCTAAGGATTAGATTGACTATGCTTCGCACACATTCTGCATTTCTTAGACGATATCATGCATTGAATCTTATCTGTATGGATAAGATATAGAAATGCACATGCATGATTTGCCTGACTGTGTGGGTTGTTATTTACTAGCACACTAGACTTACTGTTAAGCTTGATCAACTCAATAACCTTTGTTTCATATGTTCAAAACTTGATGGCTTCCGGTAGGTGAGGTAGGCCACCAACGACAACTGCTCAAGAAGACCATGCTAATTTCATGGATACAATGCAAGAGATGGCCTATGCAATGCAGGAGCAAGTTGCTGCAACATATAAGATGATGGACCAGATAGGAAGGTGACTTGAGACTAGGCATGAAGGAAATATGAATGGCCCAGGAATGAACCTGGAATATTTCAAATTGGCTGAATTTAGAAAGGCAAACCCATACAGTTTTAGTGGAGCTTTTGACCCCGATAAGGCTGACGAGTGGGTTAAAGCAATGGAGAAGGTTTTCTCCATCTTGGACTATATGGATCACCAGAAAATGACCTTTACCACTTATATACTTGAATCAAACGTAGAATTTTGGTGGAATGGTGTAAAGCGACTATTGGAAGAAGCCAAGTGGAGATCACTTGGAATGTGTTTAAGGATGCATTTTACCAAAAGTACTTTCCCCCTCAATTTGCAATGCCAAAGAGCTGGAGTTTATGCAACTCTGCTAAGGAAACAGCAGTGTTATGGAATATATCGCCAAATTTAAAAAGTTGTGCAAATTTTCCATGATCTATCATCGCAATCCAAATGAAGCATAGAAGTGTGTTAAATTCAAAGGTGGATTGAAAGAAGATATTCTCGCGACCATAGCACCAATGGAGATTAGGGATTTTCCTACTCCAGTGAACAAGTGCCAGCTTGTGGAAGATTGCAATAAAAAGTTGGCAGCTACCAAATCAACTGGCAGTAACTTCAAGAAAGGATTGGCATCGTAGGGCCTAAGATTCAAGGCTAGTTTTCAGCAGCAGAAAAAGTTCCGAATAGCAAGCAACAAGGATAAGCAGCCCCAAAGGCCTTTTATGAGGCAACCATGCATGCAATGCGGGAAAAAATCATGGAAATCGACCATGCTTGGTAGGGCAAAACATTTACTTCGGATGTGGCAAGCTAGGCCACAAAATTTATGAATGCCTGGCTAGGAATCCGCAGTTAGCCCCTAGGCCTTAGTGCCAAGGAAGGGTCTTCACCATGGACACAGAAGAGGCTAAAAAATTCGAAGATTTAATTCAAGGTGCGTGTGAAGTAAATGGCAAGACTTTGACTGTATTATATGATTCAGGTGGCTCACACTTTTTTATTTCTCATCATTGTGTATCTGCCTTACAATTGCCTATTTCTGAGCTATCTTATGACTTACTAGTTTCTACTCTCACAAACAAGCCTATTAAGACTAGTCAAGTCTGTGTGAATGTTTCTCTTGGAATCAAAGGCAGAACCTTCGTAGCCAATATAATTTGTCTTCTTTTATCTGGACTTGACATAATTTTGGCATGGATTGGCTTTCTGCCAATCATGTCATGCTGAATTGTTCAGGCAAGACTGATGTGTTTCCCCCTGTTTTATCTCTTGAGCCTGTGACTCCTCTAAATCTTTATCTAAGCTCCTTAGCGGTAAACCATTGTGGGATGAAGAATCAAGGGTACGTTCTCCTGTTAACTAGTGTGACGGAAGTTGATTAGGAGTTGAACAACATTCCAATCATTAGGGAATACCCAAATGTATTTCCTGAGGACATTTGCGAATTTCCCCCAGAAAAAGAGATTGAGTTCATTATTAAATTAATGTCGGGAATAGGGCCAATATCCATAGCTCCATACAGGATGTTGCCCTTGGAGCTAGCTGAACTTAAGAAGCAGATTATGGAACTTCTAGAAAAGAAGTTTATCATGCCAAGCGCATCACCTTGGGGAGCTCGAGTTCTATTTGTTAAGAAGAAAGGCGGAGGTATGAGGCTCTGTGTAGATTACAAACCACTGAATAAGGTGACAATTAAGAATAAATATCCCTTATCGAGAATAGACGACCTTATGGATCAATTGTAAGGAGCAACCATATTTTCTAAGATCGACTTATGCTCCGGATATCATCAGATTTGAGTTCAAGAAGAAGATATTCCCAAGACGACCTTTCGAACTCGCTATAGACATTACAAGTATACCATGATGTCCTTCGAACTGATGAATGCACCGGCAGTATTCATGGATTACATGAATCACATATTTTACCAAATCTAGACAAGTTCATAGTAGTTTTCATTGACGATATACTTGTATACTCGAAGACTAGATGAGAGCATGTAGAACACTTGAGGGTGGTATTACGGATCTTAAGAGAAAAGAAACTTTATGCCAAGCTAGCCAAGTGTGAATTTTAGATGAAAGAAGCGAAATTTCTTAGACACATAGTATCCCAAGGAGGGATTTATGTAGACCCTTGCAAGGTTAAAGCGGTTTTGAACTGGGAACGGCCAATACCGTTACCGAAGTAAAAAGTTTCCTAGGTTTGGCTGAGTATTACCGTTGATTGGTTAAGAACTTCTCTCAAGTGGCCTTGCCACTAACAGAGTTAACTCGGAAGAACATTTTGATCGTATAGACAAATGCAGCTTTCAAGAACTAAAGCAGAAGTTAGTAACTGCACCAGTGTTGACCTTACCTGATCCCCACGGCCCATTTGAAGTTTATTGTGATGCCTCCAAGAAGGGATTAGGATGTGTGTTAGTGCAAAATAAGAATATGGCTGCATATGCCTATAGATAACTGAAACCTCACAAGAGGAACTACCCGACGCATGACCTCGAATTAGTGGTTGTAGTATTTGCTTTGAAAATATAGAGACACCATCTTTATGGAGTGAAGTTTGAGGTCTTTTTTGATCAAAAGAGCTTAAAATATCTCTTTAACCAGAAGGAATTAAATATGAGGCAGCGAAGATGGATGGAATTCCTTAAAGACTATGAATTCCTATAAGTGTAGCTTCGATAATAATAAAGGAGGCAGAGATTATAAAAAGTTTATAGGATCTTAACTTGGGAATCTCTATAACTCCCCGAGATATTCAATTAAGTCAGATTAAGATTTTCAAGGAACAAATTCAGCAAGCGCAGCAGCAAGATACCACCTTCTAGCATACACTAACCCTGGTGCATTCAGGGAAATTGATAGGGTTTGCTCAAGATAAGGAAGAAGTGTGGTGATATCAAGGAAGGATATGTACACCTGAAGGAGATAGCGTTCGGAACAAAATTTTAGAAGAAGCCCATAAAGTAAATTTATCGTACATCTTGGAATCGACAAAATGTATTAAGATCTCAAGAAAATGTTTTGGTGGCCCAACATGAAGTCGAATGTGGGAAGCTTTGTAAACAAGTATTTAATTTGTCAAAAGGTAAAGATAGAACATTAGAGACCATCAGGAACGTTGCAGCCCTTGGAGATTCCTGAATGGAAATAGGAGAGTATTTCAATGGATTTCGCAATGGGTTTGCCAAGGACATCCGCTGGGTACGATGCTATATGGGTTATAATGGATAGACTAACTAAGTATGCTCACTTTTTACCCATCCGAGCAAATTATCCTTTAGAAAAATTTGCTCAACTATATATTCAGGAGATTGTAATGTTGCATGGAATCCCTTTGACTATTATTTCTAACTAAGACCGAAGGTTTACCTCATGGTTTTGGGGGGCATTTCAAAAGGCCTTCGGTACCAAGCTCTATCTAAGAATTACTTATCATCCACAGACAGACGGGCAAACGAAAAGGACCATCCAAACTTTGGAGGATATGTTGCAGCCATACATATTAGAGCAACAAGGGAATTGGGATCGATATTTACTGCTAGCTGAGTTTGCCTTCAACAACAACTACTATGCTAGTATCGGCATGGCTCCTTATAAAGCCTTATATAGACGAAAGTGTCAATCTCCATTATGTTGATATGAACCGGTAGAGAAGAATCTGTTAGGGCTAGAGCTAATCATACATACCATTGAATAAATTAAGAAGATTCGAAGCAAGACACTCACAGCTCAAAGCCGTCAGAAAAGCCATGCAGGCACAAGGAGGAAATCGTTAGAGTTTCAAAAGGGATATCACGTGTTCTTAAAAATCACACCCACAACAAGTGTAGGTAGAGCCGTTAAAGTTAAAAAGCTAAGCTCTCACTTCATTGGCCCCTTTCAAATCTTGAAATGAATCGAACTGGTTGCATATTGAGTTGGCTTTCCCCTACATCTATCAAAAGTATCAACCTGATCCTACACACTTCCTGCAACCCGAGTCGATACAGTTAAAAGACGATCTGACTTTTCATGCACCCCCGGGCACAAATTGTAGACAGAAGTATCAAGCAACTTTGGAACAAGACTGTCTAGTTAGTGAAAGTAGCATAAGGAAGAGAAGGCTCAGAAGACTACACTTGGGAGTTAGACTTGGACATGAGAAAAAAGTATCTTGAATTATTCTCAGATACTAAATTTTGAGGACAAATTTTTTTTTAGGACGATAGTATTGTATTCGAATTTTTTTTTTCAAACACCCAATTTATGTTATTAATCGATTTATTCGATTTTATTATATAAGCAAGGTTAATTAGAGAATAATTAGATATTTATTTGGAGTTAATTCGATGTTAGTTAAAATTAGAATAGACACATAGAAAATCTTATAAAGTTAGTTAGAAACGTTTTGCTGGTTTGAAGGAAATCGATAAAGATTCGGTGTTTTCAAACTGCAAAAATCGAATTAATAGAAATACACGTTGACAACCCTACGATTGGCGGCCAATAACTCAGCAACCTTTCCCCCTATATGGCGCCACAACAGCAACAAAAATTAGGGGGGGGATTTGTTCAATTAACCACCACACAAGCAATAACCAATCACATGTCAAGTTTTTAACTACCTACCTTCATAAAAGTTTCATTTTGCCCTCCATATACCTTATTTGGTTGACCACTTCCAGCTACTCCTTCTCCATCTTCTCTTCTTTTATTTCATCTATTTTCATCCCACCTTCAAGCCTTGATCTTTTCCTTCATCAAAAGAAACCCAAATCTAACTAGTTTTGCATCAAATTGGAGGTAGGATTCATGATTCTTGCTTAATATTTGTGGTTTTGTGGTTGATGAGGATTCTATTTCTTCTCCCTTATTTAAGGCTATATTGTGATCCCTTATAGTAGGATTATTATGACATTATTGGGTTCAGATTGCAACTTGATTGAAAAACTACAAGAGAAGCTAAACAAAATTAATTGAGTTGAAAAACCCTACGGCATCCATACTTGCGAAATGTACGGGTTCATACATAGCCATCAGAATTTGATAAAACTAATTTTAAATAAAACTAGACATTTAGAGATTTCCAACATGTAAATTATAAGGCCATTGGATTAGTATTGGGTGAGATATAATTTTTTGAAATTTACCCTAGATTTCTACCTCTAAACCAGACCCGAGTGGGTTGCGCAAAGCATAAATCGCCCTATACATCTTCAATTCAACTACAACCAATTTGTTAGAAAGTATACAGATAGAGAAACATGTCATAAAAATTTTAGAATCAAATTCAATTGCTGTAGCTCCCAGTAATTCAGCAAAGTTGCCCTATGTCTTGACCGGATAGAGACAGGGCAGATCAATTCCACCAATTTTCCAAGCTTATAACTTGAGCTCTGCTCATTAAACAAAATGAAACTTCTTGGAGATAAAATATGGTTCTATTAGCTTTAGAATGATATAAGATTCACTCAAATCTAATAAGATTTCAATTTTTAACAAATTTTTACATTTTAGACCCATGTTCTATCTAACCCAGGGCAGACCTAGGTTAACTCCCAATATCTTATGTTATACTTATCAAAATTTAATGGGACTAAAGAGGTTAAAAACTAGATAAAAAACACTTCAACATAGTAAAAATTCAAAATTTAATCACTTAAGTAGAAATTACGGCATGAGACACAAAAATGGACAGATTTGAAAGGCATGAGCAGAATTGCCAATTAAGTAATTGGCTACCTTAATGCTTGAGTAAGTTACAATTGGTGATAGATATTGTAAACCTATGACAATGTTGAGACATTAATATGTGATATTGCTTTACTATTGTGATTGACTTTCTGGTTGAGCTGGTACTATTCACAGGGAAGTGAAATTGATCCGTTATGCTGTTGAAATTTCGTCAGAATTTGTACACTTTGCATATATTTCTCATGTCATTCAAGTTGAATTGGTTATAAACCTATGATCTATAAAGATTATATGGATCCATTTACTTGGGCCAGCTCAGGAAATACAGTGAAGGGAAATAGATTGATGGAAGAGCCGGGGAAAGTAAACCCGACAATTCTTTATAGGAATGAGCTCGATCTTGAAAAGTGGATTATTACCCAGGAGTTATATGGCCTAAAACTCCCAGGGAACCAAGTATGGAAAGCTTATGAAATACAAGTTTAAGGATCCATGATGATGAAGTGCACTTCATGTCCATGCATTAATGCATTATGAAGATGTAATGATGGTTTGTGATTTAAATTGTGCTATCTATACATGTAGTTTTGTATGATTATTATCATATGCTCTTCTTTATGACTATTATTGTTCACTTGCATTGTGCTTTGTTCCATATGATATTTAGTGTGATGCTCATTATGTCTCTCTCTGTCTTAAGTAAAATTGAACCTTGCTTCGAGTTATATTTTTCAAATAATGAGAAATGGAAATATTTATATATTATTCACAATTTCATAAAATTAAACAAAAACCAAAGCAATTAGGAATGAACACGATGTCAGCGTAGCATAGTTGTAAGAATCCTGCTGAGAATTTTACAAGTTCTCACCCTACTGTATGTATCCGCCTCATTCTCAGACCACGAACTGAGCGATGATGGGCATCCTCTTCATTAAGTTCCTTGATTTGTAGTTCCATATAGACCCGATGACAGATTTCGTATATATCACCAGTTCCTGTCATTTTCGTTTATACTTCTTTTTTTGCAGAGATTTTGTCATTCCTCTTTTTCACCCTCTGTTTGACCCCGCTATCCCCATTATAGCTATACCACTGCATACACATCTTGCATCACATCCAGCACCACCAGCAGCTACACCGCCCCCTTACTACCTCAGGTAGTTCCCTCTCTCTCCTTTGATGATGAGGATCCTTCAAAGGCTTTAGAGTCATCCTCTGGCTCATCCTCCAAACTCAATGACAGTTACACCCAAGTAGACCCTGGTATGGCTAACGGGTTCCTATTTTCAGCATTCGACTAGAGACAGCATCTTCCTCGTCGACTTGGTGTATAGAGCGGCCCGCTTTTGGCACGTTTATGACCTTGGGCCATGTGTTTAGTTTTTTTTTTGTGTTTCTCAGAGAGATGGTAGACTAAATGTCCTTTGAAGACCAAAGAGGGCAGTACTTCATGATCTTGGGCCAGGTTATGTTTGTTTGACGGTCCCGCCATTTTGTACCGACTATTTTATAAGTACATGTACTTTTGAACACTTTGACTATATGTGTGTGTGTGTGTGTGCATAGAGATGGTTCAATGATGTTGTGAGGTTATTTCTACCTGATTTATTAATCTTTCTTTTATTGCACCATGAAACATATATATATATATATATATCCTACTTAAATTAACACCAAATCAGTCACCACATTTTACGAGAAAAACTTATTTGATGTAACACCCTAATAATATCAAACTATGCTTAAGTCATTTTATGGCATTACTAGTTGTTACTCTTAACTAGCGGAAGTTCTTATCGTTGAAATTAGCGCGAAATAGCATGTAATTTTTTTTTTTTGTAAAACCTTTATGCTTGAAAATTGAGCCTTTAAGCGCTTACTTACTCGGATACACATGGACGTTGTCCTTCATATCGCTGAGTTACTAATAAGACGTATGATAAAATTGAAACAACATAACACAATACCATAAGCCAAGAATGTAATCATAGATACTCAAGAGTCATCATTACACTTAATAAGTACTACATATGTAATAGGTCTTCCTACATGCTCTTAATTACACATAAACTACCTAACTAGGGCTCTTAAGAAAATGAAAATACTATGCTACTATCTTGATCCTCCTTAGCTAAGTGAAGAAACATAGCAGCTCTTCGTCTCATCCAGTCAGGTACCAACGCGAGTGCTGTCAAGGATGTTATCAGCTCCGTCTGAAGATGACATGGAAATGCAGGAGTGAGAAATACAAGATTTCTCAGTAGTATCCTGACTAGACCACTAATGTGTCATTATCGTCATCCTAGCCACTTCGGGTTTAATTATGAAAATAGTGAGCATACATAAGTTCTATTTTTAAAGTGTTTGAAAACATAGGCTCCTGAAGCGGGTTTCTTTTAATCTTTCCCATATAAACATAATATAAAGAAACTCAAAGCTACCATATAAGAGCATATACATGTGAGAGCATGGTATAAACATTCATAATATGCATGAGAAATATAGAAACATGCATGACTATGCAACTCATCAATTTGACCATGGTTCTACTTTGACTTTACTTTCATTTTTAGCACGTGCTTAACATTCTTTACTTTTCTTTTGAAATAGACTGCTTTTGGACATGAGCTCATTCTGTGACTGTCGTCACATAGTACTAAACCAAATCAGACTAAGCCGATATTGGTTACCCCTAAGTTGGAGGGTCCTCCATGTCACCCTTGCCTCCCTCATAGAGGTTCCTTGTGGATCACCGTCTTTCACTTTCCGGAAGTGATCGAGGGGTCATATCTCATAGTTTCTTTTCTTATCATTATACTTTACATGTATAGTACTTCTTTGACTAGACACATGCAATGACATGACTAAGTCCATAATTTTGACGGAAATTCGGCAGCATAACGGGTAGACCGAAGCTTTCCCCAAAATGCCAATCATAAGCTTTCAACCAACATTTTACCATATCATAATAATCAATCAATCATGAGACAAAGCTCAATCAAACTCATTATTCATCATGCCGAATGACATCATACATTCATACCTTAAAAGAGGATTCATAGTTGTGTTATTCTTTGTGAAGAATATTATGAATCATCATATGATTTCTCATGGTTGCCCATGAAAGAATCACATAGTTAAAATATGTGTATGTGGTCTTTTAGTTATTTAGCTCTCATATGAAATTATTCTTTACTTTAGTTTATATCTTATGGAATATTTATTCAAATTAATTAAGTTAAATGATTGTTTCCTTTCCTTGATATAGTGTCCTTAGTGATTCCTAAGTTCATAGTATGCTCAGAGGCCCTAATTATACTTCTGTTCCTAAGGAGTTTGAGCTCCCTCTAATCCTTGGGTCATGACAACGTTTAACCACATCATGAACCCAATAACACCATATTCACTATTCACCAAGGGTGATTTTTAACTTAACCAAGTTACAAAGTTTCAAGTTTTTATCACTAACATAACAGGATCTTACCTTAAGTATTATAAAAGTTATCATTCTTATAAAGTAGTCATAAAGTTTTATTTTTTATTAAAGCAAGTGCTTTTAAAATTAAGCCCTTATCTTAAAGATTAGATCTTCATGAAATAATGATACAAGTTACTAGCTTTTTAACTAAAAAGTCTTATTCTTTATGAAAGTTGACTCTTTTAATTATTCTAAGACCATCAAAATCTCAACTTTATGATCTATAGTTGTCTCTACATTAAAAAGATTCCTACTTTATCAACTAGTAATATTATTATAAAGTCTTGATCTTTATAAAAGTTAACATCTTTAAGCATTGTTTTGATTCAAGATCTAAACTTTATGAATTAAATGTTACAAAACAACACTTTTATGACTTAAAGGTTTCATTCTTGACTAAAGTTTGAAACTTTATGAAAGGTCTTGTCTTCAAAACAAAACAAAATAAGACTTTATGAAAGCTTAAAAGTTGCGCCACTTTTAAGGAATCAAGAAGCAAACTTTTAAAAGTTTTAAGCTTTTAGGATGTTCATAGTCTTATCAAATCATGAAAAATATAAAAAGATGAAGCTTTTCTAATCATCAACTCATCATAAGAAAAGGAACAACTTTAAACAAGATACCATCAAGAACACTCAATAATAAGAACATATTTTTCCAAAAGTAAAAACATCAAGAATACTTGAAGAATATCAAGAACCTATTTTGCCAAAAAGGGAAACATCAAGAACACTTGAAGAACAACAAGAGCATATTTGCCAAAAAGGGAAACTTTTGCTCATGAAGAGTATGGAGGATCTTCTCAAGTTTTCACTTAAAGATCTTGGTCATGAAAAGAACCAAGCTTCAAGCTTTTTTAAGCAAACAAAATAAAAGATGAAGATCACTACCTCTTCTTGAAGATGGCGCAAAAACAAGAGAAGAGAAAGAAGATGATGGTAGTTCCTTTCCTTGGAGATGGTGGCGGTTTGGCTTGGTGGAAGGAGAAGCTCTTGAGATCTTGTGAAAATGGAGGTTGTAGTGTTTAGATCTTGTCTCTAAAGACCCAAAGATGAGGTCTTTGAAGGGCTAAGTGAATGGTTTTGGTGGTGGTAGTGAAGAAAGGAAGAAGATGAAGAAGATAAAGAAGTGTTTAGAGAGAAGTTGGAGGATTTGGCTTTGAAGAGAGAGAATAGGATGAGTGAAAATGAAATGGATGGGGTAAAAGAGAGAGAAAGTGGCATCCTCGTCATAAAGGGAAGGAGGGAGATATTTTCTTAATTTTGTGTTAATTAAGGTTTAAGAGAATAAAATGGATGATGGGGGAGCAAAGCATATACTAACTCTTACATAAAGCACTCTTTCTTATGCTTTATGCTTTTATGATATCACTTTTTACTTTATTGTCTAGTTGACTAAATTTGAATTTAATCATGTGATTAAGTGCTCATACAACTTAATTAAGATGATTAAGCAAGAATTAGTGATTAATACACAAGAACATAATTAACAAAAATTAATCTTGCAATTAAGCTTAATTAACCTTAATTAAACTTGATTAAGCTAATTAAAGGCAATTAGTGCTTAATTAAGCTATAAAGGCTTTGACTTGCTTAATTAGAGATTATCTAATCTCAATCAAACATTCTCTTGACTTTTCTCATCCGAGTTAACTCATAAACTCTTCGTTAACCCCTTAATTAAGCCATAATCTCATAATTTCTCAGTAAGTGCCTAATTACTTAGGGTTACTGAGATAATTTAGCATGACATGAAATTGAGGATGTTACATTTGACCTAGTCAGTAAATTAAGGATAGATAAATTAAGAGACATTCGGACGTAACAAACTACTGGATAAAATATTATGACTTAAGCATGATATTATATTTGGTAGGGTGTTATATTGTGTATGTTGCGATCTAGTGTAAAAGATAACAAACACTTGAACAAACTGTTAGTCCATACAAAAGATTCTTTTAAGAATTGATTTGTTGTTTATCAAAACTCTTAGCTCAATGTAGCTCAGACTATTTAGTGGCTTTTGAAGGGTTTTGGAGCTTACAATCTCCCCTTTTTTGATGATAGCAAACCAATACTTAAGAAAAGCTTTTGTTTTATAAAAAGAATTGGTAGCGCATAAGCATACGGCTTGTTGTTAATTTCAAATTTTCTAATTTGAAAATATACTTTCTGAAGTTGATAACAAACAATCGTGTTAACTGGAAACTTCAAAAAATATGGGTAATCAGATCAATTGTAAGGAAAATTGTTAAGCATTAAATATATTAAAGCAAGATGAGTCAAATCATCACTTCATAGTAATTCAAAAATGTTCATGATTATTAATTTGAGCAAAAAGTGAAGCATTAAAAGATTATAGCATATTAGAGCATGATATATGTATAATTAGAGCAATTGAAAACATTATAGATATGAGAATTATAACTTCACAAAGAGCATAATATGCATAATCAAAGCAATAAAGTGATCAACAAAAATTTGTGATAACAGTCGAAGCAGAAATTTGTGATAATTATTCGAGTAGAATATGCAAAAAACAAATATCACATACATCAAAACATTAAACTATCATAGCATAATTATAGAGAATATTCTATGATAAATATTAGAGCTAAAAAAATAAAATATTCTAAGACAAGTGTTTGAGCATATAGGCATAAGAGTAATAAATTGGTTTGAATTATCAGAGTAGAATGATTATAATATCAGAGCAACATAATAATAAACGATTATAATCTGAAATGTAATAATCCAAATGAAATTGTATGTAAAAAAATAAATAAATATGAGATGTAGTGTGTTGCAATGTACCCGTCCGGCACGGCGCGATGCCAAGGCGAACGAGAAAAATTATAAATTAATTCTTTTTTCTTTTTTATTACATAGATGGGATGATGAGAGAATTGTGTGTTAAGATTTGGAGTTGCCACCAATCAATTTTTTCATTAAAATGAAATGGCAAATTGGATGACAAAAAAAGAAAAGGTCTGCAATACCAGAATTCAAGTTCGGAGGTTGATTATGAGTAGAGAAGGTATTAGCACCCTACAACGTCCGTTCCAAGAATGGTTACCTATTAGTCTAATGTTATTTGAATATTTGATTATATTGGTCCCTTTTAAAAAAAATTATTTGTTTTTCTTTTTTTTAAATGTCCCATTTTGTCAACATATTATCAAGGATGATAAATGATTAAGACAAGGAATGGGTGGCTAAACAACCATTTTTGTGGAACAAAATTCAAACACACAATATATTGCATAAAATGGTAAATTAAGAATATAAAAATTTTTAAAATAATTTTTTGCAAAAATATGTTATTTATTAGAAAACATTTTTTAGAGAGAAATAAAATTAAAATTTAGAAACTAATAATTTTTTTTGTAGTAATTATTTTTATTTTTATTGAGTTGTCCTCTTTTTCTTTTTTATTTTTTTTTTGAAGCAAAAAGAAAATTCTAATTCACCATGATTATAATTGTGGCTATATGAATTTGTTCACCATTTTTTTATTTTTGAATAAATATGAAAATAGTTTTAAATTATTTTTTTAGTATTTTGATACAAAGCTCAAATTTTGCTTGTGCTCTTAGCAAAACCTGATATAAAATATCAGAACGAGTTTATTTGATCAGTGCTTCGATCCTCTTTTTATTTTTATTTTTTTTATCATCAATCAATTTCAAATTATTTTTATTATTATGAAATCCTAAATGGAATAATAAGCTAAAAGAAACTATTATTGAATTTAAGTGGGAAAAATAAATAAATAAATAAATAATATTGTCAAGATTATATAGATTGGTTTATACAAACTTATGAAAATATTTTATTTTATTTTATTGTTGAAGTCAAATTTCAC
The DNA here is from genome assembly GCA_031439585.1 of Pterocarpus macrocarpus. NCBI lineage: Eukaryota > Viridiplantae > Streptophyta > Magnoliopsida > Fabales > Fabaceae > Pterocarpus > Pterocarpus macrocarpus. The sequence continues at coordinate 32,109,648 of CM062520.1, forward strand.
CAACGCTCCTAGTAAGACATGATATATAGCCTCAAGAATTTTAGAAAGAGTTTATTTGATTGGTGCTCCAATCCTTTCTCGATTATTCCATCGTCGGCCTATTTTGAATTATTAATATAAAATCCTAAATGAAACGACGAAATAATTGAGAAAAAGTTATTCTTGTAGTATTTAATTAGGTGTTGAAATATTTTTATAATGGCGTCAAAACTATACAAATTGATTTTATTTAGTGTATGATAAAATTATTAAATATTTTGTTTTAATTTTAATATTTAAATCAACTTTCACTAGCGTTCCTGATAAAACTCAAATTTCAATAAGAGTTATTTTGATTGACACTCCAATCCTCTTCTGATTTTTTTTTCATTGATCAATTGTTTTAATAATATGAATGGAAATATGTCTTAAATGGAAGTTAAAAATAAATAAATGAATGAAATAATAAGTATTCATGAATTAGGATGGATAAATATCAAAATAGAGCATATAATATAATTATAACAAGATTTTATTGAGAAAGTTTATAACTCTATTGGCTCTCATGATAAAGTTATAAAAATTCTCATATTTCAGGAAAATGAAAACATTTCTACTGTGGCAATTAATTTTGATTATTCGTCATTGAAATATAATATCTTATGAGAATCATTATATATATATATATATATATATATAAAGAAGCCAAACGCACACCAGAAGACGTAAGGACAGAGTTTTTTTTTTTATCCAATTAATAGACAAGACTATTTTATGACGTAAGGACACAGTTTTCTTTTTTTTCCAATTAATAGACATGACTATTTTAATAAAAATAACAAAGGTATATATATATATATATATATATATATATATATATCAAATAAAATAAAAACAAATAAAAAGAAACCAAACGCACACCAGAAGACGTAAGGACACAGGTTTTTTTTTTTTATCCAATTAATAGACATGACTATTTTAATAAAAATAACAAAGGTATATTGGACTTCACATAAGCCTCAGCCCATGGGCTAAAGATACAGGTTAAATTTCAATTAAAGGAATACAGCAAATACATGAAAAGCAATGAAACCGTGGTGGTGAAGAAGCTTCTCGCGCATTTGGGAAAAAATGGACATGCAAATAGAGATAGGAGCAGGGAGAAAGAGCAGCGGTGGGTCAACAGTGTGCTGACAAAGGGCAAGGCGCTATATCCGCGGAGACAACACCATTGCCGTAGAGCGACAGCGAAAGGCAGACGCGAGGGTCCGAGGGGCAGTTTTGTATGCAAGCCTGAGCGGCTAGGCGCCGCTTTGATGACAGTGGCAACAGCAAGAAGGAGAAGGTGGTGCCGCAGCGGTGATGATGGTGGCTAACAGTTACTCCGTCGACGGTGGGTCGTGGTGGCTCGCGTTGATGAAGGAAGTGGTATTCGTATTGCTTTTGATTGTGTTTATCTTGAGTGAAAAAATCTCTTAGATGAAAGAAGATGAAGATTTGTATTTGTCCTATGTAGGGCAAAGTGTTGCAGTGATTCATGGAGGAATCCTAAACTGACCATTTGTGCGTGTGAAAGAACCTTTATTACCGTTCTTTTATTTTATTTTGTTATGCAAAAAGTAAATCAACTTGGGTTAATGAATTGATGGCCAGCGTAGGAAATATGACAAGTTCCATGTTTGGATTGTTATTTCAATTTTTGATTAATGGCTGTAGCTGGTGACAGTTCCTCTTGTATTTTGATTTTAAATTTTTTTATGTTACAGGGGATAGTATATTTGTTTTAAATAAAGTATGTATTTGACCATTTTAATAATTTTGCCATCATAATTTTCAATTGATGGTATGCATATACTCTATATTTCGTTGGAATTTAATAGGAAACAATTAGTGTTGGTTGTTCATTCCATGGACATAGTTTTGAAAACAAATTTTATCACAACAAATAAACAGATATCATCTTAACATTATTGATCAAAATAATTAAATTAGAGACATGAAATTAAGTATGATATGGATTCAATTCAAATAGAGTACACTGAACTTGTTTTCTTACTTTTTCTTTGCTCTGGAATTCTTATGTCACTCTCCTACTTTTTTGACCTTCTTCCTCTGCTCTCATTTTCTTATTTGTTTTTTTTTATTATCTCTTGTGCTCTCTTTTGTTGTTGTGTGTCCTCCATTTCTCATTTCATGTCTCTATTTATAGAGCAAACCATTGCCAAAATTGATCAACTTGCATCCTCTCATGATGAAGTCTATGGAGCTACCGATGGCAAGGATCAGAGCAGAGCAAAGGGGCGGTGATTTTTGATGGACGTTGGCGATGAATTTTTTTCACTTGTCACTATTCTTGATAGCTGGATATGGGCTCAAATTCTTCAATCCTCTGTGGACTTATAATGAATAGAACTAACCTTTTTTGGGCTTTTGTATCAACTCTCTCTTCTTCTTCTTCTTTTTTTAATTGTTTGGATCATAAAGATCCCCTTTTGGTTGGGCTTTTTTTTTTCAATAAATAAAATAAACATTTGGCAAAATATATTTATATACATATATATTTTTTGTGTGATTTTTAGTTTCCTTGTAAAATAAATAAGCAAATGTATAAAAAAGTGTCACAATAAACAAACAAATTTAAACACTACTGGAGTGTTTGAAATATTGAACATTAAACATGAAATAAATAAATAAAAGTAAAACCAAAACAAAATAAAGTTTGAAATATGGACAAATTTGAGTATCAATATAGTGTTGAGTAGCTTGTGCTCCCCATAGCTAAAGTTTTTCTCTTCTTCTTCCTTTTTTGACATCAGCAAAAGATAAATAGAGATCATAAAAGGTTGGCCATCATTGATTGTCTTTCTGGTTTCCTTTTTGAAGAGCTTTTAATATTTGCAGAATTAGACTTTCCATCTTGTCTATTCTTCTCTCAAGTGCGTGTTGATTGGCGATAATAGTGTGTTGATTGGCCAGAAAGAGGTCTATCTAAACTTCAATAGCATTTGGGAGGACATTTGCAGTGGATGGTTCTTCAGAAGGCAATTTCTCAATGTGTCTTGCTAAGGACTTTGCAGATTCAGAACTAACTTCAATTGTTGTTTTGTCAAATCTTAGGCCTGTAGTCAACACCAAGAGAGTCTTGGTAGTAGATAAAGTGGCAGGATTATGTAGTGGCAATAGTAGGATTTAGCATCGGAGTGGAAATGAGGGCAACCTTAGATGAAGGGATAACATTAGCTTGAGCTTCTGATACCTGAATTTGAATCCTTTCTATTTTACTTCATTCTAGTGTAGCAGCCTCAATTGCAGTCTCAATCCTCTTAACCATGGTTCCTTTTGGATTAGTAATGACCAATTGTAAGTTCGGAGGGTGAATTTCAGCTTGTCCCACTTGTTCAATTTGTTGCACAGACAGCACAATTACCCTTCTTATCGTAAAAGGAGGGTTTGCCTCCTTATCACCAAAAAATGCTATTCTACCTCTTAAGAAATATGAGAGCTTTTAGTTTTTGATACTCTAACTCTAGTGGCTCAGTTTCTTTGCCTATGGAGCCACGCCTTTTCTCTCAGGTTATTCTTGTAACATCCCTGATTTCTGAGTTCCAAATTCCCCTTCAAGTTTGATCAATTTTTATTTCCGACCTTATCTCAGCGAAATGATCATATTTCCGACTTTTGAGTTCGTCTTCAAATTTCAGCATAATTTTCGACTTCCGACCTTAACCACACCTAGCATTTCTCATTTCCCCGACTTCCGACTTAAAGTCCGAACTTCATGATATCTGACTTCATGTCTCAAAGACAATGTACCCGATTTCCGATCTCATAATTTATCTCCAAGTTTCAGCAACATGTACCCGAGTTCCGACCTCAGACCTCATGTTTCAAAATAGTGTACATGGTTTCCGATCTCCGAAATTATAGTTTAACACAGTGATGCAAGTACCAACCTCCGAGTTGAATGTGATGAGTTCCGGCCTTAGAGTTGAACTCAACTAAAATAGACACGAGTTCAGATCTTTGAGCTGATTTCCAAGTCATACACGAGTTCCAATATCCGAGCATCTTCCCAGGAGTCTTCCATTTCTGCTGGCCTTCCCGAGTTTAAATGGGGAGTTCTGAGATTAGGTGATTGTAAGCTGTATGACTTTCAATATCTGAATTTACTCCCAAGTGTCAAATAAGGTTGGACGATTTCCGACATCCAGCTTCAGCTCCAAACTCAAATAAAAGGGACGTGGGTTCCAACTTTACATATAATAGAGTACGAGTTCCGATGTGATTTTCAGAATACAGTGGAAGCGAGTTCTACTTTTAGGCGACGTGGAGAGCAATTTTGTCACAAAAAGAGGGATACATGACTGAACCTTACCCACAAAAATGGGGAAGGTTGGTTGAAACTCAGCCTTGTGTTTTTAGGCCAATCAAAACCCTCCAAGTTAACTACCACCTCAAGCTTAAATAACTCATCCTTCCTCTCCTTCAGCCCCATTTCTACGTTGCCCTCTCCCTTCTTCGGCTCTCTTTTTCTTTTCTCCACTCACGCAACTCCATCACTCCTTCAAGCTTAACAAGGTTCTAATAATTCAAGCTTCAATACTTAGCTCAAATCACGCTCCAAAGAGGTAGGATTCCATTCTGTTCTTGAATTCTTTGCAATATGATTTCATGAAATTTTACTCTTCTTCATGTATTTGACGATATATTGCATGTATTATGATGGATTATGATAGGATTAATATAAAATCTTGAGTTAGAATTAAAGCTAAAAGGAGAAAAACTAGAAGAAATGAAGGATTAGGATGCTGTCTTGGTGAAGAGTCCATGATAGTCTGGATGGCAGAGTGTACGGCACCGGTTACAGTGGGTTAAATCTGATGAAACTATTTTTAGATGAAAGTAGACATTCAGAGATTTCCATGCATATATCATATAAGGTTATTGGATTAGTATGGAGAGAGATGAATTTTTGAAGTTTGACCTAGGAATCAGGACTTTCATCCAGGCAGGGTGACTTGAGGAGGGTGTAACTCGCCCTACACAACTCCAAATTGAGTGAAACGAATTTTGTTAGAAAGCTTACATATAGGGAAACATCCTAATATGAAATTCTGAGTTTGTTATGATCCCAATTGATCCCAGTGGTTTGAAGAAGTTACCCTATGTCTAAATCGAGCCAAAACAGGGTAGTTCAGGAAGGTCAAATTTCAGGACTTATAACTCGAGGTATACTTAAGCAAATCAAGTGAAACTCATTGCAAATGAAAGGTTGTTTTGGTAGCTTTGATATGGCACCAATTTCGTATGATTTGAGCTTAGTTTCGATTTTTAGTGAATTTATACTTCCAAGAGTGTAATTCGGGCTAGTGATCGAATAGGCTGAGGCAAAAGTTAAATATCTTGAGTTATATAAATCAAAATGATATGGGACTAACGAGGTTAGAAAGTAGACATATAAAGCTATGACATATTCAAAATTCAGGTTTAAATGAGCTGAATAAAAGTAAAGGTGAATTACACAAAATTTGGACAGAATTGAATAGAATTGGCAGAGATGACCAAATTGATGGTCTCCCAAGTGTTAGTGAAAACATAAGGTTTGAGTTGATGGTTGCAAGTTTTACATTGATAGACATATTAGATTGATTATACTTCTATGACTGAATTGTCTGTGAGAACTGGCACTATTCATGGGGAAATCGGATCTGATCTGTTATGCTGCCGAAATTACAGCAGAAGTCTATAAATGTTTATATGCAAGGATGAATCTAAGTATGAATATGTACATGGAAACTCTATATTCAAGAATGACATAAGTATGATATGAGGTATATGAGGGTAAATGATGTAGGATATGTATGAGTGCCGGTAGAATGGTAAAGAGGCTACGGGCCTTTATATGTTATGAATGTGTACGTGAAGATCATGTGTGCAATGATATATGAAAATAAATGAAGCATACGTACGATTACATTCAGCATGACTATGCTTGAGTATGCATGAGAATGAAAGAATGTGAATATATTGAATGTGAGTCCCTTCACTTGGAGGCAGTTATTTGAGGTCCCTCCTTGTGAAGGCAGCTAAATAAAATAATATGTGGGTCCCTTCATTTGGAGGCAGTTATTTGAGATCCCTCCCTGTGAAGTTAGTTAAATAATAAAAATGTGGGTCCCTTCACCTGGAGGCAGTTGTAAATTGAATCCGTCTTGTGAAGGCAGCTAAAACTTGGGTCCCTCTATGTTGGAGGCACGTGGTCAGATGAGATCACTCTATATTAAAGGCACGTGGTCAGATGAGATCCCTCAGTTTTGAAGGACGTGACTAGAAGAGATCCCTTCAATTAGAGGCACATGGCCAGAATGAGATCCCTCCAACCTAGAGGCAGTGGGTCCCCTTGTGGGTAAGTCGGTGAAACGACGGTCATGGGTGGAGCTGACGAGCTCATTCCAAGGCCAGGCTACTCAAGGGTAGTAAAGGCTAAAGATTAAAGACTTTAGACTAAAGATTAAAGCATATGCAAGCACCCCACTCACATGAGGCATGGTATTGACCCAGCTAGTGTGAGTATAGGGGACAGAACTTACATGAGGCATGACATGACCCAATTAGTGTAAGTACCGAATGAAGGTCCCATATTCTTAAGGAACGTCATATGGCGATCACGCTCTGATGGGGTATGACATGGTGATCATACTCTAGAATGTGGCATGTAAAGATTTTATGATGAAAGGAAGATAAAGAAAGAAAAGTAAATTTTATGTATTGGTATGAATTCAAGTTCAAGTAAAGTTATGTGCAGATGTTATGTCCCCAGTACATTGATGCAATGTGTATTTTAATAAGTTACAGTTACTATTCATGGCATCATTCATGAATTGATTTTGTATGGGCTCTCCCGAATGCCAAGTGTATGAGTAAAATAAACTTTACTTCGGATAATATATTTTCAAACTATAAAATTAAACAGTTTATATAGCATGTTCACCTTTTTCATAATAAACCGAAGCAAACTAGAGATGACAACCATAACATTATGTATGATAATTAGAGAATCATACTGAAAATTTATAATTTTCACTCTTATTTCTGTGTTGTCTCCAGATAGTTCAAGAATTTTCGAAGACGGCAGAAGACGCTGTCGGATAAGGTCCGTTCAGGTAACAGTAACAACTTTAAGGTGTGGTACTATGACTTAAGCATAGTACTATACTTGGGAGGGTGTTACATTAATCGTATCAGAGTAGTTCGATCCGAACCTGAGGATTTGGACTGACTACGTTTCTAGTGCACTCTGGAATCCTTAGAAAATGTCATGTGATAAATCTTATCTGTCCAAATAAGATATAGGGAATTAGATATGCATGACCGCCTAACTGTGAATATTATTAGTTGTTATCGCACTTAACTTATTGTTGAGCCTGATCAACTCAATGTTTTGTTGCGCGTGATTAGGAACTAATGGCTTCTAGGGGGCGTGGTAGGCCACGAACTGTACCCACTCCAGGAAATCCTGCTAATTTTATGGACACGATACATGAAATGACTCATGCAATGCGGGAGTAGGCCGCTGCAGCTCATCAAATGATGGAACAGTTGGGTAGGCGGCCTGAGGCTAGCGATGCGGGAAATCCACATGGCCTAGGAGCAGACCTGGATTATCTTAAATTTGCTGAGTTCAGGAAAGCGAATCCACCTAGCTTCCGAGGAGCTTTCGACCCAGATAAAGCCAAGGAGTGGGTCAAGGCAATGGAGAAGGTCTTTTCTATCTTGGCCTGCACTGATCAACAGCAAGTAGCCTTTGCCACTTATATGTTGGAAGTAGACGCCGAGTTTTGGTGGAACGACGCGAAGAGGTTGTTGGAAGAACCCCAAGTTGATATCACATGGGACATGTTCAAGGAGGCATTTTATCAGAAATATTTCCTTGCAACTATACGAAACGCTAAGAAATTGGAGTTTATGAAGCTTCAACAAGGAAATATGAGTGTTTCAGGGTATATTGCTAAATTCAAAGAACTTTGTAAATTCTCCACCATCTATCAGCGCAACCCTGACGAGAACTAGAAATGCGTCAAATTTGAAGGAGGACTAAATGCAGAGATTTTAGCCTCGGTGGGGCCAATGGAGATAAATGATTTTGCGGCATTAGCAAACAAAAGTCGGTTAGTTGAAGAATATCATAAGAAGCTCGCTAATACTAGGATGGATAGTTGTGGAAAGAGGCCGGCACCTGAAAACCAGGAACTCGAATATGTCTCACCCTCAAAGAAGCTGCGTCAATTTAATGGACGTGGGGATAAGCCATTTCAGGGGCCAAGCGCAGGCCAAGCATGCTCTAAGTGTGGAAAGTATCATGGAGGAAGGCCTTGTTTGGCTGGACAGAAGGTATGCTTTAAGTGTGGAAAGCCAGGACACTAATTAGAGAATGCCCCGGCCATCAGCTACCTACTCTTGAGCCGTAACATCCAAGGTTGAAAGCTGAAAAGACTACTTTCCCAGAGGAGCTGAAACAAAATTAGGGCTAACTCATGACAAAGATTCACTTTCGCTAACTATGCTATGTTGAGTTATATATCTGGGTTTGCTGTAATTTTTTTGATTATTCTTATCGACTTTCTATGTGCTTATATATGAACTTTTTTACTAAACTTTTACGGTAATAGATAGTTTGTTTTGTGATTAAATTTTGAGGGCAAAATTTTTTTTTTAAGGAGGGTAGTAATGTAACATCCCCGATTTCCGAGTTCCGAATTCCCCTTCAAGTTTGATCAATTCCCATTTTCGACCTCATTTCAGCGAAATGGTCATATTTCCGACTTCCGAGTTCATCTTCGAATTTCAGCAAAATTTCCGACTTCCGACCTTAACCACATCTAGCATTTCTCATTTCCTCGACTTCCGACTTAAAGTTCGAACATGAATGTAATTCCCGATATCCGACTTCATGTCTCAAAGACAATGTACCCGGTTTCCGATCTCATAATTTATCTCCAAGTTTCAGCAACATGTACCCGAGTTCCGACCACAGACCTCATGTTTCAAAATAGTGTACATGGTTTCCGACCTCCGAAGTTATATTTTAACACAATGATGCAAGTACCAACCTCTGAGTTGAATGTGACGAGTTCCGGCCTTAGAGTTGAACTCAACTAGAATGGACACGAGTTCGGATTTTTGAGCTGATTTCCAAGTTATACACGAGTTCTGATGTCATTTTCAGAATACAGTGGAAGCGAGTTCTACTTTTAGGCGACGTGGAGAGCAATTTTGTCATAAAAAGAGGGATACATGGCTGAATCTTACCCACAAAATTGGGGAAGGTTAGCTGAAACTCAGCCTTGTGTTTTTAGACCAATCAAAACCCTCCAAGTTAACTACCACCTCAAGCTTAAATAACTCATCCTTTCTCTCCTTTAGCCCCATTTCTATGTTGCTCTCTCCCTTGTTTAGCTCACTTTTTCTCTTCTCCACTCACTCAACTCCATCACTCCTTCAAGCTTAACAAGGTTCTAATAATTCAAGCTTCAACACTTAGCTCAAATCACGCTCCAAAAAGGTAGGATTTCATTTTGTTCTTGAATTCTTTGCAATATGATTTCATGAAATTTTACTCTTCTTCATGTATTTGATGATATGTTGGATGTATTATGATGGATTATGATAGGATTAATACGAAATCTTGAGTTAGAATTAAAGTTAGAAGGAGAAAAACTAGAAGCAATGAAGGATTAGGAGCTATCTTGGTAAAGAGTCCACGGCAGTCTGGATGGCGGAGTTTACAGCACCACCTATAGCAGGTTAAATTTGATGAAACCATTTTTAGACAAAAGTAGACATTTAGATATTTTCATACATATATCATATAAGATTATTGGATTAGTATGGAGGGAGATATTAATTTTTGAAGTTTGACCTAGAAATCAGGACTTTCATCCGGGTAGGGTGACTTGAGGAGGGTGTAACTTGCCCTACACAACTCCAAATTGAGTGAAACAAACTTTGTTAGAAAGTTTACACATAGGGAAACATCCAATATGAAATTCTGAGTTTGTTATAACCCCAATTGATCCCACTAGTTCGAGGAATTTACCCTATGTCCAAAACAAGCCAAAACAGGGTAGTTCAGGAAGGTCGACTTTCAGGACTTATAACTCGAGGTATAATTAAGCAAATCAAGTGAAACTCATTCCAAATGAAAGGTTGTCTTGCTAGCTTTGATATGGCACCAATTTCGTATGATTTGAGCTTAGTTTTGATTTTTAATTAATTTATACTTCCAAGAGTGTAATTCGGGCCAATGACCGAATAGGCTGAGGCAAAAGTTAAATATCTTGAGTTGTATAAATCAAAATGATATGGGACCAAAGAGGTTAGAAAGTAGACATATAGAGCTATGACATATCCAAAATTCAGGTTTAAATGACTTGAATAGAAGTAAAGGTGGATTATACAAAATTTGGACAGAATTGAATAGAATTGGTAAAGATGACCAAATTTATGGTCTCACAATTGTTAGTAAAAATATAAGGTTTGAGTTGATGGTTGCAAGTTTTATATTGAGAGACATGTTAGATTGATTATACTACTATGACTAAATTGTCTGTGAGAACTGGCACTATTCATAGGGAAACGGATCTGATCCGTTATGCTGCCGAATTTATGGCAAAAGTCTATGAATGTTTATATGCAAGGATGAATTTAAGTATGAATATGTTTATGGAAACTCTATATTCAAGAATGACATAAGTATGATATGAGGTATATGAGGGTAAATGATGTAGCATATGTATAAGTGCCGGTAGAATGGTAAAGAGGCTACGGGCCTTTATATGTTATGAATATGTACGTGAAGATCATGTGTGCAATGATATATGAAAATAAATGAAGCATACGTACGAGTACATTCAGCATGACTATGCTTGAGTATGCATGAGAATAAAAGAATGTGAATATATTGAATGTGAATCCCTTCACTTGTAGGCAGTTATTTGAGGTCCCTCCTTGTGAAGGCAGCTAAATAAGATAATATGTGAGTCCCTTCACTTGGAGGCAGTTATTTGAGATCCCTCCCTGTGAAGGCAGTTAAATGATAAAAATGTGGGTGCCTTCACCTTAAGGCAATTGCACATTGAATCCCTCCTTGTGAAGGTAGCTAAAACTTGGGTCCCTTATGTTGGAGGCACGTGGTTAGATGAGATCCCTCTATATTGAAGGAACGTGACTAGAAGAGATCCCTTCAATTAGAGGCACGTGGCCAGATTGAGATCCCTCCAACCTAGAGGCAGTGGGTCCCTTTGTGGGTGAGTCAGTGTGACGACGGTCACGGGTGGAGCTGACGAGCTCACTCCAAGACCAGGCTACCCAAGGGCAGTAAAGGCTAAAGATTAAAGATTAAAGACTAAAGATTAAAGTATATGCAAGCACCCCACTCACATGAGGCATGGTATTGACCCAGCTAGGGTGAGTATAGGGGACAGAACTTACATTAGGCATGGCATGACCCAGCTAGTGTAAGTACCGAATGAAGGTCTCACATTCCTAAGGAACGTGACATGGCGATCACGCTCTGATGGGGTATGACATGGCGATCATACTCTGGAATGTGGCATGTAAAGATTTTATGATGAAAGAAAGATAAAGAAAGAAAAGAAATTTTTTTGTATTGGTATGAATTCAAGTTCAAGTAAAGTTATGTACAGATGTTATGTCCCCAGTACATTGATGCTATGTGTATTTTAATATGTTGTAGTTACTATTCATGGCATCATTCATGAATTGATTTTGTATGGGCTCTCCCGAATACCAAGTGTATGAGTAAAATAAACTTTGCTTCAGATAATATATTTTCGAACTATAAAATTAAACAGTTTATATAGCATGTTCACCTTTTTCATAATAAACCGAAGCAAACTGGAGATGACAACGATGACATTATGTATGATAATTAGAGAATCCTACTGAGAATTTATAATTCTCACTCCTATTTCCGTGTTGTCTCCAGATAGTTCAAGAATTTCCGAAGGCAGTGAAGTTCTTTGTCAAATAAGGTCAGATTCAGTATGATAACAACTCCAGGGTGTGGTACTATGACTTAAGTATAGTATTATACTTGGGAGGGTGTTACAATTCTCCTTTGCTTTTCTTCTTACTCTTCGGAGAGGAAAATGTGTGGAATTTCTAGAAGGAACAATAGGGGCTTTTTTCATTTTCTTCTTCCCCTTTCCTTCTAGGTCCTCTTCATGTGCAGGATCTTCTTGAGGTATAGGTTTCCTTATCACAATTTGTCTATGAGCTGGTCCAGCAACACAAGTAACAGGTGTTGCAACAGTGTCTGCAGCAACTATAGAGACCTCATCTTTAGCTCTTGAAGAAGAAAAAGACTCCTCAGCAAGTCTTGCCATTCTCTTCTTGCTTTTTCTTCTTTCCTCAGGAATTTGAGAAAGGCTTCTTTATTTTCTTTTCTTCTTTTCCTTGCCCTTTTTAGAAAGCTTAGATTTTCCTTTTTTGATTCTAGCCTTCTTAGCAGTAGAATCTTTCTTCTTCTTATCCTTCTTCCCTTTCTCTTTTTCCTTTTCTGGAGCATGGGGTTTCAATCCCAAAGCTGGGAAGGTTTTCATCATTGTTATCAGTCTCTTACTATAAGCCTTGTGCCTATCTAGTGGCAATTGAGCCCTGATAAAAACCCTAGTGAGAAACATGTCGTATAGTCAGGTGGCATACCTTCTCCTCTTGGCATTAACAGCAGCAAGGATGAAGTCCAAAATCAACCTAACCAAGTTGATTCTTCTTCTCGTCATGAGGCAGAATATCACCATCTAGTCTACCTTAATCATGACATCCATGTTACTACTCCTAAGCAGCATAGTGTGTTGGACCATGAAATATATAGCTCGAATAGGAACTAGCATATGAGAGGTGTGAATGTCTCTTACTCTCATATTGCACTTCCCTGTGAGAATCTCTATGACTTCTTTTTTTTGTGGCACAACTTCTTCCCACCATTTGTCTCCACCACGGCATAAGATGCCATCGTTGGGTGTGTTGGTAATCTGGGCTATATCATAGGGTATGACCTATAACTCAAAGCTTCGAACAATGCTTTGAAGTGAAGTGTTGTCTTCATCAAAAAGTACAAGGGTATTATAGAAAAAGGAATCACCCCAATGTAGATATCTTTTGAAATTCTCAAGAAGTCATTCCACTCTTGGAACTCGAAGAAACAGAGGACTTCTGGAAGAACAATAAAGTTCTTTAAATAGAATCTTCTCCCTTTGGCAATGGGCCTCCAAAAGAAGTTATTTTGAAAGTTAGTCTGCATCTCCTTATCTTCAAAAACGTAGAGGACGCTCTGGTAACACTTGTCAACTATTTTTGAGAATGCAAAAGGTAGGAGCTTGAATAAATAAGGAATGTATTTAGGTTCAAGTTGAGGGTGAAGGTAGAGAATGATGAAAGTTTGAATCTTGAAAGGGAAGATGCACAATGATAAACAGTAAAGGATTTTCAGTAACTTAGGATAGAGAAAGATTTTCAGAGTGAGTAAGTAGGTTTGGTGAAACATGACTAAGGTTTAAGGTAATGTGAAAGGTTGTGGTTCAAATGATGACGTTTTTTGTGTAAGAATAGCTTTTGGATTTCCTGCTTTACTAAGTCATGGCAACATGGCATAGTGAGGAGTTATGAAATCATCCCACGTTCCAAAATTAGCCTTGAAACTCCATATTTAGTTTTCTAATCAAAAGGTTGAGTCATTTTTCTAATGGAAATATTCTTTCTGAAGTCAAAAACTAAAGCACTTTTTGATTAACCCTTTCTGAACACATGTTATGGATGATATTTTTGAATTATGTCTATAAATCATTCTGAGATGATCTTTTCTAAACATATTCTGAATAGCAAAGGATTTTTAGCGAAGTGAAGTTTTCTAAATAGAAACTTCTCCCTTTGGCAATAGGCCTCTGAAAGAAGTTATTTTGAAAGTTAGTCTGCTTCTCCTTATCTTCAAAAATGCAGACAACGCTTTGGTAACACTTGTTAGCCATTTTTGAGATTGCAAAAGGTGGGAGCTTGAAGAAATAGGAATGTGTTTAGATTGAAGTTGAGGGTAAAGGTAGAGCATGATGAAAGTTTGAATCTTGAAAGGGAAGATGGACAGTGATGAATAGTAAAGTATTTTCAATAACTTGGGCCAGAGATAGACTTTTAGAGTGAGTAAGTAGGTTCCGTAAACATGACTAAGGTTTAAGGTAATGTGAAAGGTTTTGTGGTTCAAACGATAACGTGTTTTTTGTGAGAATAGCTTTTGGATTTCCTGCTTTACTGAGTCATGGCAATATGGCATAGTGAAGAGTTATGAAATCATCCCATGTTCCAAAATTAGCCTTGACCCTTCATATTCAGTTTTCTGATCAAAAGCTAGATTCATTTTTCTGATGGAAATCTTCTTTTTGAAGTAAAAAACTAAAGCACCTTTTTGATTAACCCTTTTTGAATTGACATTATGAACACACCTTTCTAAACACATTTTGTGTATAGTTCTGGATGATATTTTTGAATTATTTCTATAAATCGTTCTAAGCTGATCTTTTCTAAACATATTCTGAATAGCAAAGGATTTTCAGTGAAGTGAACTTCTCTAAGTAGAAACTTCTTCTTTTGGTAATGGGCCTCAAAAAGAAGTTATTTTGAAAGTTAGTCTGCATCTTCTTATCTTCAAAAATGTAGAGGACACTCTGGTAACACTTGTTGGCCATTTTTGATTAACCTTTTCAGAATTGACATTGTGAACACACTTTGTATATAGTTCTGGATGATATTTTTGAATTATTTTTATAAATTATTCTGAGCTAATCTTTTCTAAACATATTCTAAATACCACTCTAAACTGATCTTGGTAAATCATTTTCATGAAGTCTTCTACAGAAGGAAAGCACACTTCAATACAGCAATCTTAACTTTAAGCACTTTTAGAAGCTTGGGTGAATAGGATCCATGTGTTATGAATGCATACTCAGAAATTGTTTTGACTTGTTTTTGGGTGGCATCCAACGATGTCCACAATAGATTCGAGCTTTTCGGTACTCCTCTAGTGGGGGCCTACAAGAGACTTCAACCCTTAAGTCAAAACTTTATTCTACTTAAGTGTGAGTAAGAAGGATCAGTTACTTGGCTTTGGCTCTCCACAAGCCCTCTTTTTATATTCCAATTTTGGTTGTGTATTCCCCCAATTCTGTGGTGGTTTCTTATCCTTCTATTACCATAGGGTTCCTTCATTCTTTGTAACTGCCTTTAATATTTTAGCTACTTCTATGCGCTGGTGCAATTTGAGCTTATCTAGAGGGAATTCCTTCTAGAAAGACCTTTGTTGAGTTCCTCTAGGCTGAGCTCTAAGGCCCAGTAAGTTTGTTTGGTCCACAGTCCCCAAGCTCGGTTATTATTAGTGATGACAATCCGAGCTTTTACACATAATTCCAATCCTCAAGCTCCATGACGGAGCTTTAAGCCTTTCGATTTCCTTGCAAGCTAATGTTCTGAGCTTGCATTATTGCTAGTATTCTAGAAATGTTCTAATTCCTTCTGGGGTCATGGGAAAACATGCGTGTACATGTGTTAAGTTGTGAAGTCCCCACTATCTTGTCATTACTATGCAGTTATCATTATGATTCCTACTTTAAACTCTAATTGTTAGATTAATCCCCTATGCCATAGATTCTTTTAACAGTTGAGATTTATTTTTCATGGTGGGAAACTCTTTACTCCATCAAATTATTTCTAGTGCTCTAAGAAGGGTTTTTAGTCCCATTCTTTCAAGTTTCTTCTCATGAACTCATTTCTAGATTTCTCAAGCTCTAGATTCCTCTTCTCATGTTTTCCTCCATCATTTTTCTGTAACTCCTTCTTGTCACAGGTTTTCCATCAGTTCCAATCTTTCAACGTCGGTCTCTCCTTTCCCAGGATTTTTCCAATAAGTATCATGCATTTCTTTTAAGTTTTCATATTTTTGAGTTTTTGTGGTTTTCCGTTGGGAAACCTAGGATAGTAGACAATTGGTCTTTTTTCTTCTTTCTCTATTCACTGGTATTTCTTTTTCATTTTTAGAGATTATCTTGAGCCCTCAGTTCCCTCATTGTTAAAGATGGAAAGAGGCTCTCGTGAGACTATTAAGAATGTTGGAGGTCCCTCCAAGAAGAAAGGGCCATCAAATTATTATTTCTAGATTGTAGACGAGGTCAAGAACTCCCAATACCTTTATCTGATAAGAAAATATTAGCCTATATCCTTAGGGACTATATGGTAGCTCACCCCGAATAGGAACATTTTATTGAGTGCCTTCCCTACAAGCCCAACGACTAAGTGTAATATCCTAAATTTCATATAATTAACATGATAGAATACTTAAATTTTTAGATACATTATATATACGATTAAGCCAAATCAAAATTTATCTATTAGGGTTAGCCAATTTAAGTTTCTTTGTAGAGAAAATTTTGTGAAAACAAATAGCATTGTCTTGTTAGTTTGAAGGAAAATCGATCTATTTACAATGTCTTGTAATGTGCAACCAAGTTGATAGGAACTTATGCTGTAGGATGACATGAATACTAGTTGAAAACCCTAAATCCTATGGTTAGAAATTAGCCACCATGCCCCCTCTTGTTGGCCAAATCATGACCACACAACTTGGAAGCTTAACCAAATTGAAAAGCTTAAAAAGTCCACCAATCACTTTCTTTTTCTAATTCTTCCATCTTGGTTCACAAGGAACAAATCTTTACACCCTTGTCCCTCCAAATTCATGCAGTCCCTTCCCCTTCTCTTTCCACCTTCAATTTCTTCACCAACACACTCATACTCACTCTAAAATTATTGCACCTTGTCACCCTTGCTCAAATCATTCACTCTTTCTTTGTGTGTCCCCAAGAAACCTTAGAACAAACTCATAAAATGTCTTCATTTGAATAATCTAACCTCAGCCACCAAGAAGGAAGAAAGGAATCACCATCATCTTGAAACCTTAGTGGAGAGAAGCCACCAAGAAACTTAAGTTTAGAAGCTCCTAAATTGTATTTCAGGTAGGATTTCTTAGAATCTTTGCTTCTAGGGTTTTTAGGGCTGATTAGGGTTTGTATGTTCCTCTCTAATATGATGTTGTATGATGAATATATGTCTTCTTTCAAGTGATTAATCATGGTTATTCTTGGTTTGGATTAGTATTTAGTCAAAAACTCAAAGGAGCATGTAAACAGGATTGTTGGAAAACAGAACCCTAAGACCTATCTGAAATGTACGGCTCACTTTACAAAGGTAAAAAATTTATGAAACTATTTTTAATGAAACTAGACATTTAGGCCTTTCCAACCATATAAACTGTAAGGCCATTGGACCTGAAATGAGAGAGTTATGAATTTTTGAAGTAGACCCTTAAAAAATGGTGTAAGTTTTGGTGCCTTCATAAAGTTTTATTTTGTTTTATTTTGAAGACAAGACTATATGTAAAAGTTTAAGCTTTTTGAAATATGAAGCCTTTTTAAGTTATAAAAATGATATCTTGTCACTTTATGTCTTAGAAATCAAACCTTGAAGACAAGACCTTTTATAAAGTTTCAAACTTTAGTGAAGGATGACATCTTTAAGTCATAAAAGTCTTGTTTTGCAGCCTTTAATTCTAAAAGTGTCAACCTTTATAAAAATCAAGACTTTCTAACTTGAAAGTTAATGTTTTATATTCATAGTTCATAAAGTAGGAATCTTTTAGACTTTAAGGCAACTTTAAATCATAAAGTTGAGACCTTGATGGTCTTAGAATAAATAAAAGTGTCAATTTTCATAAAGAATAAGACTTTTTAGTTCAAAAGTTAGTATCTTGTAACATTATTTCGTAAAGCTTTAATCTTTAAGTCAAAAGTATAATTGTAGAGGCACTCACTTTAATAAAGAATCAAAGTTTATGATTATTTTATAAAGAATGATAACTTTTATAATAATTAAGGTAAGATCTTGTTATGTTAATAATAAAAGTTTGAAACTTTGCAATTTAAAAGTCACCATTGGTGATTAGTGAACATGGTGTTGTTGGGTTCATAAATGTGGTTATGCGTTGTCATGACCCAAAGATTAGAGGGATCTCGAACTCCTTGGGAACAAAAGTATGATTGGGCCTCTGAGCATGCCATGAACCTAGGAATCACTAAGTGCACTATCTCAAGGAAAGGAAACAACCACCTAACTTAATCAATTTTCACAAGTGTTCCATAAGATATGAACTCAAGTAAAGAGTAATTTCACACGAGAACTAAACAACTAAAAGACCACATACATATATTTTAACTATGTGATTCTCTCATGGGTAACCACGGGAAATCATATGATGATTCATAAGATTCTTCACAAAGAATAGCACAACTATGAACCCCTCTAGTGTATTAATGTATGATGCTATTCAATATAATGAATGACAAGTTTGATTGAGCTTTATCTCATGATTGAATGATTAATGTGATGATATGATATAGATATGAAGGACTGTGGGTTGAAAGTTGTGATTAGCATTTTAGGGAAGCTCCGGTCTAGCTATTATGCTGCCGGATTTCTGTCACAATTATGGACTTAGTCATATCATTGCATGTGCCTAGTCATAGAAGTATTATGCATGTAAAGTATAATGATAAGAAAAGAAATCATGGGATATGACCCTTCAATCACTTCGATAAGGGAAGTGAGAGATGGTGATCCACAAAGATTCAAGGAACCTTTATGGAGAAGAAAAGGGTGACATAGAGGACCCTCCAACTAGGGGTAACCAATATCGGTTTAATCTGATTTGGTTAGTACTACGTGACGACGATCACAGAATAAGCTCATGTCCAAAAGCAGTCTATTTCAAAGAAAAAGTAAAGAATGCTAAGCACGTGCTAAAAACAAAAGTAAAGTCAAGTATAACTATAGTTAAGTCTATGAGGTTGCATGTCATTTCATGAATTTGTATTGTCCATTTGCCTTATGAAGGTTTACTCTATGCTTTCGTATGTATGTTTAGTTATGATGTTAAGTTTAAAAGCAACATGTTTCAGGGCTTAAGTTTTCAGAATCATTAAAATTGAATCTATACCTGCTCACTATTTTTATAATTAAACCCGAAGTGGTTGGGACGATGATGATGACACCGTGTTTGTCTAGTCGTGATCCTACTGAGAAATCTAGTGTTTCTCATTCCTATATTTCTATGTTGTCTTTAGAGGATATCGATGTTGGGCACGGTGGCGATCTTCATTGAGTTTACAGTATGGCATTTGTAACATTCCCACTTTCTTAAATAAAGAATAATAGAAGTCTTGAATTATTTCTCTTAGCTAGTGTAAAAATTTCTCAGGCAGTGCTATACCCTAACAATCCTCATACTTAAAACTATAGGGTAGCGTAATACTGCCATTGAGAATATGGCACTGACATATGTTAAAAATTAGAAAACTACAAAGATACCCCTATGAACTTTTGTTATTTGTAGGGTTGCCTAGGACTATTAAAATAATTTTACTTTGAACCCACAAGCATATTTTCATAAGGACCCTAGACTTTTTTAGAAAATGACATCTATGTCCTTTCATCTGTAAAGCTAGCAGAATAGGGCTTTAAGTAGAGTAGAATCATGTGGTGAAACCGTAGAAGTTTAAATCTTTGCCGATTGCACCACGAAGGCAGTCGGGTGTTAAATGACGTAGAGTGCAGCTGGACTTGCTCAAAATTACAGAAATGCCATTAGTTACAGAAAACAAAAAATGAAAAGGCTCCGAATTTGTGAAAATGTCTAATTTATGCCGTTAATCTATTTATTCGGTTTCAATAGTTATGTAAGGGCAATAAAAAGTTAATTAAATATTAATTAGGAGTTAATTAGATATTAATTAGAGGGATTAGGCTTAGGATCAATTAGAATAGAGATATAGAAATTCTCTCAGAGTCATTTAGTAAAGTTTTGCCGATTTGAAGAAAATCGACGAAGATTCAGTATTTTAAACCGCCAGAACCGAATTAGTAGAATTTCACACTAACACCACTAGTTTGAGTGGCTGAAAATTGAGCCACTTCTACCCTTATGGATGGCGCCAATTGGCTGTCAAGTGAGTGGAGAGACTTGGCCAAATAACCACTAACCAAGCCTCCACCAATCATAAGAGAGTATCATCTTTTAAAACACCAAAATTCCCTCTAGCTCCTCCATTATTTCGCCCGCCACCAACTGCCATATCCTCTCCATCCCTCCTTTTTCTTATTCCTTTCTTTCCTTGCTTCCATGGCTACGAGCTTCAAGCTCCTAGTTCATGGCCTTCTTGACCTCAAATCCTCTTGCTCCTTTTATGAAAATTGATCATCACCTCCTTCTCTACACAACCCCTCTAATAATTTCATGATTGAACATCAAATAGAGCCTCCCCACATTCATGTGAGCTGTTGCCGTGGTGAAGGAGAGAGGTTAGGAGTTGGTTCTTGGCTTCCTTACTTCCATAGTTTCAAGGATTTTGAGGTAGGTAACTCAAATTCGTAGTTATTTGTTGTATTGTGGGATTATATGGCTATTTTGAGCTGCTTATGCTATGCTGGTCCATGCTTATATGCTTATGTTATGATATTTTTCTTGTGAATTGAAATGAAGAAATTTAGTCTATGTTGAGGAATTGATTAAAAACTCAAAAAGGAGCTAAGCAGAATTTGTTTTTATGAGAAAACCCTACGGCATCCGTACCGGCGGAGTGTACGGCTCCGCTTACAACTGTAGAAAGTGGATGGAACCAATTTTAAATGGAACTAGACATTTAGAACTTTCCAACCATATAAATTATAAGGCCATTGGATTAATATTGTGTGAGTTATGAATTTTTGAAGTTTAACTTGAAATTCTAGGTTCTCTTTTGGGAAGTATGAGTTGTGAGGGATATAACTCACCCTACAAAACTATAAATCGAGTGCAACTAGTTTTTTTTGAAAGCCAACATATACGGAAACATCTTATTAAAATTTAAGAGTTAGATTTGATCCCAATTATTCCCAGTGATTCAATGAAGTTGCCTTAAGTCCAAACCGGACTATAACAGCACAATCGAGAAGGGTCAATTTACGTAGCTTATAACTTAAGCTCTCTGTAGGCAAATGAGATTTAACTTGATGAAAATAAAAGCTTGTTCTATTAGCTTTAGGTTTCGTATGATTTCACCTAGATTTCTATTTTTGGTGAATTTTTACTTCTCAGGGTGCAATTTTGGCTAGTTGTAGGACAGACTGAGATAAAATTCAAATAACTTGAGCTACATAAATCAAAATGAGATGGGACAAAAAAGGTTAGAAACTAGACAAATAGCATGTTAACATATCCAAAATTCAGATATAAACGAATTAAGAAGAAAGTATGGCATAAATTATAAATTCAGGCAGAACTAAATAGAATTGGCAGAAATGACCAAATTGATGGTTTCACAAGTATTATTGTATATATAAGGTTTAGGTTGAAAGTTGCAAAATTTACATTGATAGATATGTTAGATTGATTACACTGCTATAATTGATTTGTCCGTGGGAGCTGGCACTATTCACAGGGAACAGGCCTGATCCGTTGTTCTGCCAAAATTTCAGCAGAAATATGCGAATTATATGAATGTTATAAACATTTATATGTTATGCTCATAAGATTCATATATACAAGAATAATTTAACTATGATATGAAGTATATTAATGAAAACCTATAGCATATGCATGTATAATCATGTCCAAAGAAGGGTAAAAATTATGAGAACTTGCAAGAAAGACGTACCAAGCTACCACATAAGGCATGGCATAGACCTAGCTAGTGTATGCTAGAGTAGTACTATCTAAGACTTGGGACAGCCCCTAAACAAAATTAAGGGGAATAAGTCGATGGGAGCGTCGGGGAAAGTAAACCCAGCAATCCTGTATAGGAACGAGCTCAATCCTGAAAAGCAGGCTATTATCCAGAGGTGAGAGAGGCCATTAACCTCCAGGGGACCAAGTACAAAAAAGCAAGATCAAGTTGCAAGTTAAAGAAAGAGATGAATTAAGTCAAGTGCACTTGTATTCAGTCAAGTACAAGCATCTATATATGCATTTCTAACTATCTCATTATGTCATGATGTTATTATGATTTTTACCGAAGTATATTACACTATTTGTGTTTCTATGTTTGTCATATAATATGCCAAGTGGTTGTTAAAATATAACCCGCTTCGAGAAAGATATTTTTAACTTAAAATCGAACCACTGCTTGTGTATGTGTGCTCACATTTTCATAAGAAATCGAAGTGACTGGAATGTTTATGATGACATTGTATGCGTGATGGTTCGAGTTTACCTACTGAGAACCTTAGGTTCTCACTGCTTGCTTGTGTATTTTTCTTTTCCGTAAACATTCTAGATCCTAGGCTAAAACTTAAGAGCATGGCAGAAACCTAGGATGTTCATCATTTAAGACTCAAGCTTAAGTCAGCTCGGAAGACTATAGAGGTCGGTTGAAGTTCAGTAAGGGCGATAGCCGCAATGTAGAAACAATTTCTGTGTATAATATTAGTTACAAAATTTTTTTCTTAAAATGTAATTATTTTATTCTCTATGTATCAAAAATGACAAAATTTATGAACTGTATTCAGTAATAAAGTATGCAGTAAAAGGGCCATATATTGTATTTTTTGCATTTTAAATATTCTCTTAGCACAGTGACAACCTCTTAATATAACTCCATGACTCAAGCATGGCTTATATGATAGAGGGTGTTAAAGCGTTGGTGCTTCGTACCCGTGCTGTGCCTCATGGGCATGGGCGTGCTAGAGGAGAGGGACATGGTGATGTTACTCTCGGTGGATTCGAGAACGGTTTCCTCCCACTTGACGAGTGATGTGGTGATGGCATGCAAAGCCAAGCATGAGGATAACCGGTTTCGGTTGTAGTTATAGGGTTATCATTCTATTGTATGGCATGCTTGGGCAGTAGGGATTTTTTATGTATTTTCCTTTATGATGTCTCTGTTAGGTTTCTTTTGTAGGGCCGGCAGCAGATATCGGACCCATTATATCTCTATGTATAACTCTTGGTATTATTATATTAACTATGAATGGCGTGGAATGAATGTTATGTTTATCTAAGCTATTGTTATTCTTGTCGTTTTTATTTCTTTATTCGCGCTGTATGTATTAGGTAGTGACATTTATATTATGCGTTTCCAATGCGCTCATGGCTCTTGGTTTTCAAAATATTTTATTTGTTATTATTCAAAATAAATTACCTCCTACTTTCATTACAAATATTTTCAAATGGTAATGTTAGTTTCGCGAGCAAAAGTAACAACTAGTAATTCCATAATATGACTTAAGCATAATATGGGACTATTAGGGTGTTACATGTATTTCTTTTATGAAACTAGATTCCAACAGTTTCATCGTTTCCTACATCACTGCCTTCTGTTTTTCCATTGTAACATCCACTGGATTTTTTTATCATTTTTCGCCTAGTTTTCGGTTTTTATCGAATAATTGAGGTTAATTAAAATTTGACTAAATATTTATTTAGGATCAATTAATTAGTAATTAATTGAGTTTAGATATAAGGGAATTAGGTTAGAAGTATAGAAGATTTCATAGAAATTTTCAAAAACCGATTTACCGATTTAAAGAAAATCGGTAAGATTACGGTATTTCAAACTGTTGGAACTGAATCAATAGAGTTATATACCCAAAACCCTATGACTTAAAGGTTGAATACTCAGCCATTTAAGCCTCTATGCGTGGTGCCACCAAGGCCACAAGGAGAAGGAAGCATGGCTGAAAATTAGCCACAAAATCTCAACCAATCAAAGCCCTCAATCCCAACTACCCTTCAATTACTTGAATCAGATTTTTCTCCCTTATTTCCCTGTTGACTTTGCCCCCTCCTTTGCTTGTCTTAGCCTTCTTCTTCTCTTCTCCACCCACCCAACTCCATCAAACCTTTAAGCTTTGACAATGTTCCATCAAACCAAACTCCAAAATCTAGCAAGATCACATATAAGAGGTAGAGATTCAACTTTGTTCTTGTCTCTTTTGGGTTATGGGTGGCTGATTGGGGTTTTGTCTTCTCATTTCTTAATGTAGTGTTGGATGTATATGATGATTATTGGCTGGTTTGATGGCTGTTTTTATGTTTAAAACCTTTAAGAAGTGAAAAGGAATAAGAGTAGGATGCAGGGAGGGGCTAGAAGACTAAAACTCTTCGGCAGTTCGTACGGCGAAGTGTATGGCTCCACCTACAGCCGTTTAAATTTGATGAAACTATTTTTATGTGAAACTAGACATTCAGGGATTTCCATACATATATAATATAAGGCCATTGAATTAGTATTAAGAGAGATATAAATTTTTGAAGTTTGACCTAGGTTTTTGAATTTGATTCTGGGCAGGCTAGGTTGTTCAGGGCAAAACTTGCCCTATATGACTTGGAATTGAATAAAATAACTTTGTTAGAAATCTTACACATAGGAGAACATCCCATAAAATTTTTAGAATTGGATACGATCCCGTTTGCTCCCAGTGGTTTGAGGAAATTGCCCTATGTCCAAACTAGGCTAAAATAGAGCAGCTCAAAAAGGTCAAATTTCGGGGCTTATAGGTCAAGCTATAATAAAGAAAATGAAATGGGACTTGTTGAAAATGAAAGCTTGTCCTGTTAGCTTTAATATGATGCAATTTCGTATGATTTGAACTGGTTTTCGATTTTTAGTGGATGTTTACTTTTAAGTGTGTAATTCTGGCTAGCTACAGGGCAGGCCGAGATAAAACTTAAATAACTTGAGCTACATTTATCAAAATTAGATGGGACCAAAGAGGTTAGAAAATAAACACATAACATTCTAACATATCCAAAATTTAGGTCTAGATGAGTTAAATAGAAATTGTGGCTTGATTTACAAAAATCGGGTTGAATGAGAGTGTTGGGACAGCAACCATGTCTTAATTGCACTAGTGTTCCTATAAATTTGATGTTTGAATTGTGAATGAAATGTTATAGTTTCTTTGAAAGATTGGTTTTCTGAGTACTAGCACTATTCATAGGGAAGTGGACATGTTCTGTTATGCTGCCGAAATTTTGGTAAAGCTTATGCATGAGTTATAATATATATTCAGATACATGTGCATTTTCAAGAAATTCATAAAGGCTATGTTATGATAAAAGTTCCATGATACTTGGGCCAGCCTCGGATTAAAGTTAAGGGGAATAGATCAGTGGGAAGGTCGGGGAAAGTAAACTCGACATTCCTATATAGGAACGAGCTTGATCCTGAAAAGCAGACTATTACCCAAGAGTCTGAATGGCCAAGAACTCCCAGGGGATCAAGTAATGGAAATTTTATGATGATGAGTTTAAGAATGAGTTTATGCATGATTGCATTGAATAGTCATTATAAGTTGTTTACAATTCAACTATTATGTTTACTTACTGCTGTATGTCCATTTATTCTGATCATTATTCTGTGTAGCACTATTTAGTAGTTATTTTGTTTCTTATGTTGTCTTAAGTAAAATTGAACATTACCTTGAACTAGAACTTTTCTTAAACTTATTAAATATGGATAATTCGATTTGATGCCATGTTCTTATAATTAAATAAAAACTGAGGCAACTGAGAATGAATGCGATGTCGGTTTAAGACTGTACTCGAATTCTACTGAGAATTTCTTTAAATTCTCACCTCGCTTTGTAATTCCGCATTATTCTCAGACTCTGGTGATGGGCTCGACGGCTACCCTATTTATAGAGATCCTTGACCTGCAGCTTCACCATGACCCTATAGTGGACTCGTTGTACATAGCCGGCTCCTGCCATTTCCATCTCTACCTTTTTAGCAATAGGAATTTTATTGTTCCTTTATTTCACCCTGCTTTCGACCCTGCCGCTCCGTATTTTGCGGTCCCGTTGCATGTAGCACACCCTCCTCCAGGACCTCTAGCACCTGCAGCCCTTATCGGCCCTCCACCAGAGTTATCTCCACAGGTGGTTCCAGATATTCCGCTCAATTATGAGAGCGATCCTTCCGAGGCTACCGGCTCATCATCCTCCTCTTTGGGACCGAGTTCTGACTACTCCCCAGCCGGGCCTGGCATGGCCAACGGCTACATGACCGAGTAGGTCCCGGCTGCGGGTTATATTGTACAGTATGGCCCTCTTTTGGCAGTGTATAGCATTGGGCCACAGGCTTAGCCATAAGTATATCAACTAGTTGGAAATATCCTCTGAGGATCTCGTAGGACCATTTTGACTAACACAGGCCTTATGTCTTTTTGGTACACCGGCCCTGCTTATGTATCCTCTTTTGAACTTGTATATAAACTGAAGCATTGACTTCCAACATATATATATGTGTGTGTGTGTGTGTGTGTGTATATAACTGATGATATATTACCTGTCTTTATCCTTTCTATTATGCTTTTTATTAAATTTTGTTACGTTTTACGATGCTGAGCATGTTTATTTCATACAGCGCGCCGTTGCTTCCGTTTACATATATCTATGCAATCTCTACGCCCTAAGATGTTTCGTCAATCACACACACACACACACACACACACATACACACACACACACACACACACACACACACACACACATATATATATATATATATATATATATATATATATATAGAAAAAGAGAATATAATGCAGTGAATACAACTATAAACAGAACACTAACACGGTAACACAATCTACTTAATTTCATTCTATGACTTAAACATAACATTAAATTGGTAGGGTGTTACGTCCATGCCCAGTTTCCTTTTCTTTTGTGACACAAGCCTGACCTTTGAATTTATTGCCAATTTATGACAAATGATCTTTGGGTTAATCTCGAGCATGTCCTTGAGTGCCCAAACAAAAAGGTCTGAGTTTTTCCATAGCAGGTATTTGAGCTCAACTTTCATTGCTTAGGGTAATTCTCGTCCGATGAATGTGAATTTCTCTGGTATTGCTCCAATTTGATCCTTCTGGAGCTTATCACTAGGCTCAGGTTTTGCCTTTCCTTCTTCTTTGGGACCGAAATCCCTCATGTTCATTTTTTTGAGTTAATTAATTCCAACCATGTGAACATCTTATTTTCTTCCTTTTCCTTGTTCCTTTCTTTTTTCTTCAATGACTCATTGTAACATTGCCAAGCTTCTTTCTAGTTGACATGCACAACCCCAACTTTAGTTTGTGAAATTGGGAATTTTAGTGTCAAGTGCGAAGTTGACATTATAGCTCCCAAGGTATTCAAGGAGGTCTCCCTAGTATCATGTGGTACAGAGCTTGAAAGTCAATAACCTAGTATCGAACACTTATGGTTTTGATGTTAAGCTTAGTTCTGAAAGTGGTCCTTAATTTGACAACTCCTAGAACGTTAATCCGCTCTCTAGAAAATCCCACCAAATCTCCATGGTATGGAGTAAGATTGGATTCAGGTATTTGCATTTTCTATAGTGTGGAAGTGTACAAGATGTTAGTTGAGCTTCCGTGATCGACTAGCACCTTTTGAACTATGTAATTTCCTCTTACCACAAAGATAACAATGGGATCATGCAGATTCTAATCAGTCCCTTTAAAATCGAGATCAAAGAATGAGATTGCTAGGTTCAGTGTTTTGGGTGGTCGAGGGGGATTTGATTCCGTATTCATGATGGCTTTGAGGTGCCTCTTTCTTGTTGAGCTTGTTTCTCTTTCTCTGGCAAATCCTCTCACAATGTAGTCAATTATGCCTTTGACCTCTTGTGGTTACCTATTTCTGGTCTCTTTTTCATCACTCGTTTCTGGCATTTGTCTTCCGCGGCTATGACTACTTGATCATTTCTTTCTTGCGTCTTTGTCTTTGCTGAAGCTCCCTACTAGCCAAGCTATATTTTGTCCAATAATCCTTATTTGACTAGGTGCTCAATTTGGTCTGTCAAGATGGTGCAGTCTTTTGTGGTGTGACCATAATTCCTATGGAATTCGCATTATTTGTTCCTATTAACTTTGGGGGGAGCTTGTTGCTTCCTCGCATTGCATAGGAATCGGATCAACCAAGCATTGTATACTTCTTTTAAGATGTCTACCTTTTGGTAGTAAGAGGGGTATATTCGTCGTAATGAGATTGAGGGGGATAAAAATTGCGCCTTCCCTCATCTTGGTTCATCTCCTTTGGGGTAGGCTCTGATCTCATCTGGTTCTCTTTTTCTTGCTTTCTATTTTACTTTGTTTCATTGGCCTTCCTATTCTTTGTCCAAGCTTCTGCTTTCCTTGCTTTTCGAACCTCCTCCATGTTGATGTGTCCAATAGCTTGTTCCTTGAACTTGGTTAAGAACCTCGGGGGTTGATTGCCAATAAGTCAACAAAAAGACTTATCCACAACCCTCATTTTATGGAATGTAGCTCCATGGCAGGATTAAGGTCGTCTATTTGCATTACCATGGTATTAAACCGATTCAAGTACTCCCTCAATGATTCCTATGGTCCTTGACATATGGTGTTCAGAGCATTCGAGGTCTTCTTGTAAACTCAGCTCAAGGAAAACCGGTTCACAAAGGCTCTTGATAGCTTGACAAAGTTGTGGATAGTCCTGGTAGGTAGGGATTATTGATAAAGGAAGCACGAGAAGCGGGTTGAATCTTGCTTCAGTTCTATTTGAAACCTGAACCTTTTTTGAAACAAATTTCTCAAGTCTTATTAATACGGCTCCAGCAAGTATACCGGGTTGTACAAGTAATAAAGTAGTGAAAAAGATATCGCTCCTACAAGGATAGTTCAAGTACCGAGGTTAACTAATTGGGTATCAAGTTGAGTAGTAAAAGTAATAAGAGAAAATGAACAAAAGTAAACACAAAAAGAATAATTAAAGGAAGCAAGTACTTAAACAATTTTGAATTAAACTTAGTGATAAAAGGTGTTAAGGCTACAAATTTCACCTACTTTTTAACTATGTTACCCTTGAGAATTAGTTATCCAATCTTTAATTTTATAGGTTTATGGTCTGGTTCCCTAATTTAATTACAAGTCTCTCTCAAGATCAAGTAATTCTCTCTTATTTAATATGATTGCCTAATCTCTTAGCACAACCTAGATTAAGGGAGGGTAAGCTCTATGGATTCCCATTGAGGGACACGCAGGTTGCGTTCATCTATCTCTAGTTTTCGCTCAACCTATGACGATTATGATAAGAAGCTTCCTTCACAATTTCTCTCTCGAGTGATTGCAAAGCATCAGATCATTCAAGTGGTGATCAAGAACTTCAAAGCATTAAACAAAGTCATAACACTAAATCACAAGAAAAAGAAGCTTGGATAACATCTAAACAAGATTCACATTGTCAATGAGTGGTTACATCAGTGCCCTAGCAAGAGGGACTTAGTTCATGGTGAAAACAAAAATACAAGATATGAAGAAAAGCGAAAAGTGAAAGAAAGAATCCATGGATAACAGAAGAAGTGCAGAAAACAGGTTGACACGGATCTCTCTGGCTTCCGTTAGGCTATAGGAACCTTCGATCTTCTTCTCCAATGTTTCCTAAATTCCTTCAAGTATTAGGGTTGCTGAATGGCTAAAGAAAGAAGCAAAACAATGTTCAGATCCTTTAAATATGCTTCCAAAATCTTCTCCCAAACGATTGCCTTGAACTAACGGACTTTCCATGTTTATCGTAGCCACGCTCGAGTGTAGCCTTTGAATCTCAAATCGTCCTCTCTGTATGGACTGCGCTCGAGCATGGGGCACACGCTCGAGCATGGCCCTTTTCCAAATCCTGTAGCTTACTGAACAATCCATGCTCGAGCGTGGGGTCACATCCTCAAGCGTGGGTCTAGAAATCTAATTCTTCCTTTTCTTTGATATGGGCCTTCATACCTTCAATTAAAAACAACCAGCAATGAGTGAAAAATGTTCTAGAAGGTATGTAATCTCAATATCAAGTCATCGCATAACAAAATCCCTAATATGAAGCTAAATCCATGTAAAACTATTACCTAGTATGCATTCAAGTCCTAAAAACTATATGAAAATACTAACAATTATAACTCTCATTGGAGAGTTATCAAACACCCCCAACTTGACCTCTTGCTTGTTCCTAAGTAAGGATTAAAACTAAACTACCATGCTCCCAGTTACACACAAACACTATGATCCCGAATCTTTGACTCATGTAATCCTCATGATTGCTTTCTCACTCTAACCAGGAAGTGACAACGCAATCAAGGTTCAAACTAGAAACCATTCAATTATGCAATTCTCATTATCAAAGGAAAGTAACCAAGTGTAAGTGTATGTGTGTGTCAAGTAACTAAAAGTTCACTCACCCCATGCCAATGCCATGATTAAGAAAAAGACAACAATCAACCATAATGCACTATTCATCCTTCCTACATCCATACTAGTGTTAACTAGCTAAAGATCAATAGGTCTTTCTTTAAGCTTGTAATGTAAGGCTAAGGTTGAGGTATGATGAGAAGTCTTTTAAGCTTTTAGTTTACCCTTAACTTAAGGAACCCTTACTTTTATCCACTCTCCTTGGATTACCCCCAACTCAGTTGCTTTGTAACTCTCATGTTCTTTCTTATTGAACCTTTGGCTTGCCATTCGTTTCTTCCCCTCTTTTTTTTTTACTCTTGAACTTATGAGTCTGGATAGGGGTGATACCCTATTCTAATGGATAAGAAGTTTAGGCTTGATGGTAATTAAAGGATCAAAGTGGGATAAGAATGATAAGATATTAGGCTTAAAATGTGGTTCAATCAAGAATAAAGGCTATTAGGCTCAAAGGGGTAACAAGGGTTAAATGGAATATAATAGGCTACAAGTCTCAATTTGAGTTTCACAATCATGGCCTAAATCCTTTCTGAAGCTAGAATTCACTCATATTTCTCTTAAAAGAGTTGCAAGTGCACATGGTGCATGTCTCATTCTTAATTAAAGCATTAGAGCATGGGGATCATTATCCCTAAGTCACTTATTCACAAAAAGTGCAAAACATGTGATTCTTCCTCCGTAATGATAAGAGCACAAGAGAATTTTAAACAAGTCTCAATCAAGATTGATAGCCATTAACAAGTTAGAATAAAGAGCAACTTGCCATATCATAGGGATGAGATCAAGAACCTAGGAGACATAGTTTAGGCCATAGTGCACACTGGAAAATATTACTCTGAATCCCTAAAATAGAAAATCTTTTTGGCCTTTATATATATATATATAGACTTAAACAAGACCTAAAACAAGACTTAAAAAAGTACCTAAGGACTCAAACAAGGCAAGAATAAAGTGGAAACAAAAGTGCATATGCATATTCTTCCGCAACCCTAACTTAGAATGCAGCATTGTCCCCAATGCATTAACATAAATCATAAAGAGAGGGTGTGAGAGAACTCCCCTAGTCGCTGTCTTCATCCTCGGGGTCCTAGGGTTCCATTTCCTCATCATCATTTGCTGGTGGCATTGTTGGTAGACAAGGCAGCTACGGTAGTAAATTTGGAGGTGCTTGCATTCGCATGATTTCCTCTAAAGTTCGCATATCAGTGGTAACCGATGTTAGTTGCCTGGAGAGGTCCCAAAATTCTCGGTTATTGAGATTCCGATCGCGGTTTTGAGCTAACTCTATCTGGCACAGCTTCTGCCTTAGTATTCGGAGCTCATGGAAAATAGGCTACATATTCTGCTAATGTGGTTTAGCAGCAGTAGCGGGTGCAGGTTCGGGCTTCGGTGGAGATGGAGATGGTGCTTTAGCCTCTTGTTGAGGCTCTTCAGTTGTTGGGATCTGAGGAGGTCATGGAGCTTGCCTAAGCACATATTGAAGGACCACATTATTCAACGGATCATCCGGGTGTACTAGGTCCTCGTCATCATCAACTTGAACTCCAGCTTGCAATGCCATGGCTGTAATGGTGCATGGGAAAGCTAAGCCAGCTGTGGAGTTTGCTACGTGCAGCATGTGCTATCAGATTGCCTTTCCCAAATCAATATCCTACCTGGTTACTAAGCAGTGAAGGAGAATTCACTGCTCAGGAGTGATAGAATGTGTATGGGTCATCGATTTGAGTTTGCTGAGTATAACCTGCAACCAAACTCGCATGTCTCTATTCAGAAATCTATGTTCTAGATGTCGTGGTTTGGTTAAGGGCTGGGCATGGTATGTCCAGTGGCTCCCAAGATGTCCAATAGTCTCAAGTACCTCCTCCCAATTCACTTCACCATCCAGTATATGGGTGAAAGCATTGTTTTCTACCTCAAGGGTTTGGTAGAAATTATTGATGGCTGCAGAACTAAAATCTATGTGATGCCCTCTAAGAAAGACTCTGTTGCCTGTGGTGTAATGGAGGTTGGAGTAGAATTCTTCCACAAAGTGGGTGTGGACTCAGGCTAGATTAGCAGCCAATCTGAGCCACTGCCTCCTCTCAAGTTCATCTTCAAAGTGCTGATAATCTAGGGCAGTGAACTTTATGGCTCTCTCCATCACTACATTACAGGAGTTAAATGATATCCCGAACTAGCTGTGGGCTCTAGCACTTATGAAATGATGTCGATCGAAGTCCTTAGTTTGCTGTCTGGGGTTTGCAGATGGAGATTGAGCAGCAGGTTGCTGGCAAGATGACAATTCCCCCTTTCCGGTACCACGTTGGTGATGGGATGACAATTCACCCCTTCCAGTACCACGACGCATCGTCGAAGCAGCACCTTGTCGTGCACGTTTTGGCCCCATTTTGCCTGAAATTCAAAAGGAACACAATAAGAACATGATATTCAGGAATAATATAGTGGATAGAAATAATTTAGAGTTAGGGTAGTTGGGAGTAACAAAGACAATACCCCTAACCTAAAATGTAACCTCATTCTAACTCAAAAACACACAATATGAACTATGTGTAATTCTCAATCATTGAAATCTCACCACATGCAATAACTACTCCTTCCCATTTTAACCATCAAATTATGCAAATGAAGTGTAAAAACCCAAAATTTGTGAGTATTGCACATGCAACCAACAAAAAGCTAAATGAACTCATATTAGGCCAAGAATCAAAAGTTAAAAGTGCATACCTGCCCTTCGAAGGAGTATGAAATAGGGGTGAATGTGAAGGTGAGGGATGGTAGGGTGATGAAAAGTGAGTGTGAGAGGGAGAATGAGTGGGGGGGGGGGGAGGGTCAGTTTCTTTGAGTAAGGAAGGAAGGAGTGAGTGGGTATAAGAGGGAAAGATTTTTTAGGTCGAGTGTATGGGTCTTTAAAAACGTTCACGAGTCGCTTGTGGAGCCATGCTCGAGCGTGGTCAATGAAAGATAAGGTGTTTGTTTCTGCTTAACCGATGCTCGAGCACTGGGTTGCACGCTCAAGCATGGTCCCTTTAAATCCATAATTAAAATTCTGTTTCCTCTGTAACAATACGTGCTTGAGCATGAGGTCGGGCGCTCGAGCATGCCAATTAAAAGAAATACCCCTTGTACCAATTGTAGACACGCTCAAGCATGGTTTCCTGAGTCTGCAAGTTGTATTTTTTTGCATAATGCGAATTTGCTCTATTCCCTTTTTGTCTCTTGCTTTGTATTGCTCTTTTCCACCTACAAGATTGAGAAAAGAAAAGAAAAAAATTAAAATATGGTAAGAATGGAAGAATGAATAACACTACCTTAAATGCATCCTATTTAATGGTATGAATAAACTATAACAAAAGAACTAAGAGAAAGAATGTTAGGTTGTCTCTCAACTAGCACTTTGATTTAATGTCCCTAAGTTGGACATGACTCATGAATCACTGAGGATCTTGGAGTGGGGTTGAAGCCTTGAGCTTGTCAAAGTTTCCATCTATGTAAGGCTTCAACCTTTGGCCATTGACCTTGAAAGTCTCTTTGGTTGGATGTGTGAGTTCTATGGCTCCAAATGGTAGCACCTCAGTAACTTCAAATGGTCCAGACCACCTTGACCTTAACTTTCCTAGAAAGAGTTTCAGCTTGGAATTGAATAAAAACACTTTTGTCCCACATAAAACTCTCTCCTCATGATATGCTTGTCATGCCACTATTTGGTTCTCTCCTTGTAGAGCTTGGCATTCTCATAGGCCTCATGCCTGAATTCATCCAACTCATTGAGTTGCAGCATCCTTTTCTCCCCAGCTTCTTTCAAATCGAAATTCAACAACTTGGTGGCCTAATATGCTCTATGCTCTAGCTTAATGGGTAAATGACATGCCTTACCAAAAATCAGCCTATAAGGGGACATCCTAATGGGGGTTTTGAAAGCTGTCCTATAGGCACAAAGAGCATCATCAAGCTTTATTGACTAATCCTTTCTTGAGGTATTCACTGTCTTTTCAAGTATTCTCTTAAACTCCCTATTAGAAACTTCCACTTGGCCACTTGTTCGGGGATGTTAGGGAGTAGCAACCTTATGGGTAACCTCGTACTTTGTAAGAAGAGCTTCAAATTGCCTGTTGTAAAAATGTGTCCTTTCATCACTAATGATTGCTCTTGGGGTACCAAACCTTGAAAAGATATTCTTCTTGAGAAACCTAGTGACCACCCTGGTATCATTAGTAGGTGAAGCTACAACTTTGACCCATTTGGATACATAGTTCACAGCAACCAAGATATACTTGTTACTAAAATATATAGGGAAAGGTCCCATGAAATCAATACCCCTAAACATCAAATATTTCACAGACTAGAATGTTGTTTAGTGGCATCTCATATTTCCTTAAGATATGTCCTGCTCTTTGGCATTGGTTGCAGCTTCGTGCATAGTGATCAGCATCCTTCAAGATTGTTGGCCAATAGAAACCACATTGAAGGACCTTGGCTATAGTGCGAGTAGCCTCGAAATGTCCCCCAACTGGTGATGCATGGCAATGGTAAAGAATATTGGCCACTTCCTCTTAAGGGACACACCTTCTAATGATCTGATCGTTACAATGTCTATGGAGAAAAAGGTTCCTCCCAGAAGTAATACTTAAGATAAAAAAAAAAAAAAAAAAAACTTCTTCTTCTAGGAGTAGGATAGACCTTCAGGTAGGATTTTCTTTACCAAATAATTGGTAAAATCTGTAAACCATGCTATTACTTGAACCGCCAAGAGTTGTTCATCTAGAAAAGTCTCCTTTATCTCTTCTTTTTCTCTTGGACTAATGATGGATAGCCGGGAAAGGTGGTCTGCAACCAGAATCTCTGCTCATTTCTTATCTTTAATCTCTAGATCAAATTCTTGAAGAAGAGAACCCATCTAAGGAGTCTAGGCTTGGCATCTTTTTTGTCCAACAAGAACTTGAGGGCTGCATGATTCGTGTACACAATCACCTTTGCACCTATCAAATAAGAGCGAAACTTATCAAAAGCATATACAATAGCCAAAAGCTCTTTTTCAGTGGTAGCATAATTCAATTGTGCTTCATTTAAAATTCTACTAGAATAATAAATCACATACAACAACTTATTTTTCCTTACCCCAAAACAACACCTATGACATAATCGCTAGCATCACACATAAGTTCAAAAGTTAAATTCCAATCAGGTGCAATAAGAATAGGCACTAAAATCAGCTTATTTTTCAGAAGTTCAAAGGCATGCAAACATTCATCATTGAAGTTAAAAGGAACATCTCTAATCAACAAGTTACTCAAAGGTTTAGAAATTTTAGAGAAATCCTTAATAAATCTCCTATAAAACCCAGCATGTCCTAAGAAACTTCTAATTCCCTTAATATTGATGGGTGGAGGCAAATTTGCAATGACTTCTATCTTTGCTCTGTCCACTTCAATACCTTTGGCTGAGATCTGATGTCCAAGCACAATTCCTTCCTACACCACAAAATGACACTTTTCCCAATTTAAAACAAGGTTAGTTTCCTGGCACCTTTTCAAAACGAAAGATAAATTTGACAAACAATTATCAAAACTAAAGCCAAAAATAGAAAAGTCATCCATAAAACCCTCAATGAACCTCTCCACCATGTCATGAAATATAGCCAACATGCACCTCTAGAATGTTGCAGGTGCATTGCAAAGTCCAAATGGCATCCTTCTATAAGCAAAGATGCCATATGGGCAAGTGAAGGTAGTTTTCTCTTGGTCCTTTGGTGCTATGTGAATCTAATTATAACCCGAGTAACCACCAAGGAAGCAGTAGTAGCCATGGCCTACTATTCTTTCCAGCATTTGAACCATGGATGGAAGTGGGAAGTGGTCTTTGCAGGTGGCATTGTTGAGTTTTCTATAGTCAATGCACATCCACCATCCTGTGACCGTGCAGGTGGGAACCAGTTCATTGTTATTGTTCTTCATCACTGTGATTCCTCCCTTCTTTGGTACTACTTGGACCAAACTCACCCAAGGGCTATCAGAGATGGTATATATGATTCTAGCATCCAAGAGTTTCACCACTTCTTTTTTTCACTACTTCCTTCATTGTGGGGTTCAACCTTCTTTGTGGCTGCACAAAGGGTTTGTAGTCATCCTCCATGAAGATTTTGTGCAAGCAGAATGTTGGGCTAATGCCTCTCAAATAAAAAATTTGCCATCCAATTGCCCTTTTATGGTCTCTAAGGACTCTGAGCAATTTCTTCTCTTCTACTTCACTCAAAAAGGCACTAACAATGACAGGGTATGCATCCCTCTCGCCTAAAAATGCATACCTCAAATGAGATGGTAGCTGCTTGAGCTCCAACTTGAGTGGTTCATCCTTAGGTGGTTTGGACTCCTTTTCATCTAAG
Source organism: Pterocarpus macrocarpus (assembly GCA_031439585.1). Lineage (NCBI taxonomy): Eukaryota > Viridiplantae > Streptophyta > Magnoliopsida > Fabales > Fabaceae > Pterocarpus > Pterocarpus macrocarpus. The sequence goes on from CM062520.1 coordinate 32,146,353, forward strand.
GCTTCAAGGTGTGGCTTGATTTTGGGAGATTTGGCTTCCATTAGCTTATGGCATAGCTCCAAACTATTGTCACCCTATTCTTCCACTAACTTGGGATTCATCAAATAAGCTTCCAAGGAGTGGTGAAGGAATTAACTTAGAATGCAGTAGCTACTGAGTCCTCAATAGCCTCCCTTCTAAAACAAGAATCAGTTTCTGTGGGGATCTTGCTTGCTTCAAATACATTAAAAATGACCTTCTCGTCTTGAACTTGCAGTTCAAGTTTCCCTTCTTGGACGTCTATGAGGGCTCTCCTAGTGGCTAAGAAAGGTCTTCCCAAAATAAGAGGAACCTCTCTATCTTCTTTCATATCCAGCACAATAAAATCTACCAGGAAAATCAGCTTGTCCACTTTCACAAGAACGTCCTCAATGATAACTCTAGGATTCTTGATGGATCAATATACCTGCTGCAGCGATACCATGGTCGGTTTCACTTCCCCAACTCCAAACTTCCTGAAAATAGAAAGAGCCATTAGATTTATGCTAGCACCTAAATCACATAGAGCTTTATTGAAATAAACATCACCAATAACACAAGGTATAGTAAAACACCCTGGATCTTTTAGCTTAGGAGGTAATTTGTTTTGTAAGATAGCACTACACTCCTCCGTGCGCATGACTGTTTCGTTATCTCTGATCTTCCTCTTTTAAGAGATGATCTTCTTCATAAATTTTGCATAACTAGGCATTTGAGTGAGGGCCTCCACAAAAGGTATATTGATATGAAGCTTCTTGAAGACATCCATAAACTTGGCAAATTGCTTGTCTTGTTGATCCTTCTTTTGCTACCTCACCTTCTGTGGATAGGGAATAGGAGGGTCACAGGTAGAGGTTGCTGCTGATGCAGGAGTCTTGCCTTCATTTCTCTCCGCTGCTCCGCCTCATAGGGATTTCATACTTCTGCCCCTTTGATGCCTCCACGTCATCAGATGGTACCTCCTCAGATTGCTTAAGCTCCGTCAATTCTTTACCACTTCTCAAGGTAATTGCCTTTACATGCTCATTTCTTGGGTTGGCAATAGTATTTCTTGGCAAAAAGCCTTACGATCTGTTAGCCAGTTGCTGAGATATCTACCCCAGTTGGTTTTCTATATTTCTAATAGAAGCTTTTGTGTTCTTGAACTGGGCATCATATTGCTTGAACTATGCCTCAGTTTTGTCCACAAAGTTAGAGTGAGTCTGCATGAATTGTTGAAACATATCTTCCAAATTTGACTTTTCTCTTCGGCAGGTTGGTTGTATGAGTTTTTGGGAGGACCTCGATTACCACAGTAATACCCTGAGTTATTATAGTCTTTGTCTCCAGGTGCGTAATGATTGGGGCTAAAGTTATGCCTCTGAGAATTCATGTAATTCACTTGCTCTTCAGATGATGATTCCACATGGCGTTCCCCATTAGGATGATCTCCTTGACAAAAATCACACCTCAAAACTTGAGTAGTTGAAGGATTTGGAAGTATACCCAACTTTTTCTGTATTGCAGTACTTTGAATGGCAAGAGCTTGCATCTGAGCAAGGAGGGCCGTAGTGGTATCAACTTCCAGAACTCCTATCTTCTAAACTCTCTCACTAGGCTTCTGGTAGTTGTTGCTGGCTATCAATTCAAATAGCTTTTGAGATTCCTTTGGTGACTTATTGTTCAAAGAGCCACTGGTAGCTACATCTACCATGACTTGTGTAGAAATCAGCAGACCATTGTAAAAGATCTGAATTTGCATCCAAAGAGGGATGCCATGATGAGGACATCTTGCTAACAAGTCCTTGTATCTCTCCCAAGCTTCATAGAAAGATTCCCGTTTTGATTGAGCAAAGGAGATGATATCATTCCTCATCTTTGCTGACTTGGTGGGTGGGAAATACTTCTCTAGGAATTTTCTAACTACCATGTCCCAGGTAGTGAGCATTCCTTGGGGTAAAGACTTTAACCATGCTCTGGCCTTGTCCTTCAGGGAAAATTAGAACAACCTCAGTTAGATAGCATCATCAGTGGCTCCATTCATCTTAATTGTGTCACAAATTTCTCGGAATATACTGATGTGCTCATTAGGATCTTCACTTGGCAAGCTCGAGAATTGGCAATTGTTCTAAACAAACTGAATTACTGAGGTCTTCAACTCGAAATTACTGGTTTGAACTGGAGGTCTCACTATGCTGGAAGTACACCCATCCAGAGAAGGTGCCAAGTAGTCCTTCATGGCTCTTCGATTCTGCTTATTTTCTTCAGCCATGTTGCTTGTTGATCTTCGTCGTGCTCTTTTCTTTCTCTTCTAAGTTGTCTCAGGGTGCGTTCAATTTTTAGATAAAAAATGAGTTCACCTTCCTAGCAACTCCTTCGCATTAATTGTGCAATAAAAAAAAAAAAGAGTGACAATTGCAACTGAAAAATAATAGTAGCTAACCTTAAAATAAAGAATGGCTCAATTTAGAACCCAAATAGCTACAAAGTGATATTGAAACTATCCCTGGCAATGGCACCAAAAACTTGATACAGCTCCAACAAGTATACTGGGTCGTATAAGTAATAAAGTGGTGAAAAAGATATCGCTCCCACGAGAAGAGTTCAAGTACTGAGGTTAACTAATTGGGTATCAAGTTGAGTAGTAAAAGTAATAAGAGAAAATGAACAAAAGAAAACACCAAAAGAATAATTAAAGGAAGCAAGTACTTAAATAGTTTTGAATTAAACTTAGTGATAAAAGATGTTAGGGCTACTAATTTCACCAACTCTTTAACTATGTTACCCTTGAGAATTAGTTATCCAATCTTTAATTCTATAGGTTTATGGCCGAGTTCCCTAATTTAATTACAAGTCTTTCTCAAGATCAAGTAATTCCCTCTTACTTAATATGATTGCCTAATCTCTTAGCATAACCTAGATTAAGGGAAGGTAAGCTCTATGGATTCCCATTGTAGGCCACGCAGGTTGCATTTATCTATCTCTAGTTTTCGCTCAACCTATGGTGATTATGACAAGAAGCTTCCTTCACAATTTTTCTCTTGAGTGATTGCAAGGCATTAGATTATTCAAGTGGTGATCAAGCACTTAAAAGCATTAAACGAAGTTATAGCACTAAATCACAAGAAAAAGAAGCTTGGATAACATCAAAACAAGATTCACATGGTCAATGAGTGATTACATTAGTACCCTAACAAGAGAGACTTAGTTCATGGTGAAAATAAACATACAAGATGTGAAGAAAAGTGAAAAGTGAATGAAAGAATCCATAGATGACAGAAGAAGTGTAGAAAATAGGTTGACACGGATCTCTCCGGCTTCCTTTAGGCTATAGGAACCTTTGATCTTCTTCTCCAATGTTTCCTAAATTCCTTTCAAGTATTAGGGTTGCTGAGTGGCTGAAGAGAAAGGCAAAATGGCATTTAGATCCTTTAAATATGCTTCCAAAATCTTCTCCTAAACAAATGCCTCGAACTAACAGACTTTCCATGTTTATCGCAGCCACACTCAAGTGTAGAGGCCTGCACTCGAGCATAGCCCTTGAATCTTGAATCGTCCTCTCTATATGATTGCACTCGAGCATGGGGTCGTGCACTCAAGCGTGGTCATTTTCCAAATCCTGTACCTTACTAAATGATCCACGCTTAAGCATGGAGTTGCACGCGCTCAAATTTGGGTCTCGAAATCTAATTCTTCCTTTTCTTTGATATGGGCCTTCATACCTTCTATTAAAAATAACCAGTAATGAGTGAAAAATGTTCCAGAAGGTATGTAATCTCAATATCAAGCCATCACATACAAAATCCCCAATATGAAGCTAAATCCATGTAAAGCTATTGCCTAGTATGCATGCAAGTCCTAAAAACTATATGAAAATACTAACAATTATAACTCTCATTCGAGAGTTATCACTTATACTTGGAAAGCGGAAGCTATTTGGTTAGTAGTATAAGTTATTTCTGGTTATCAAAATTATGATCAAATTGAATAAAAGATTACCTATAGATATAATAACTTGGTGAAAATAAAAAGATAAAGAGATATGGAATAAAAAAATTCACACAGTAAAATTTTATACTGGTTCGGCCAACCACTTGCCTACTTTCAGTCCCTAACACCTTGTTAAGATTTGTACATATCGAGTATTCTTTTTCCTAGCTTCTCCAACCTATTACATGCGAGTATTCTTTCTCAAGCCTCTCTAAGCTAAGCATGTGTAGTGTTTATCCTAGCTTCTCCAAACTCTTAGTGACCATTAACAGGTCTAGTTTCAATATGAGAAGATTTGTGGTTTGTGTTTTTAACACTCACACTTAAGCTCTACAGGCTTGTATAATCAACAAAGCACAAAGTGTGTGTGACTTTTCTAAAATCTTGAAATGAGAATATTACCTAATACAAATTAGTAGAGAAGATTTTACAATCTAAAGTTATGATGAGTAACTTTCTGATGATTCAGAAGATTGAGAAGGTTGAAAGAAGAAGGTCTTTTACGCACCAAAAAATATTCAATCAGTCTAGCCATATCTTCTTCGATTTCTAGCTTTATATAGACTTCAAGATATGACTATTGAAGCTTGCAGATCCTGAGCCTTGTGCCTCTTTGATCCACTAGTCTATGACTAGAAAGAGATAGATGCAATTTTCTTCTTCAACAAGTACAAATGACACAGAATAGGAAAAATAGCTGTTGAAGTGTTCAACAACTTTTCAAATCTGTCAGTGCTTCTTTTGCATCTTGTCACATCATATTTGACATTTTGACTTTATCAATGAATTGTGTAGAAGAAGCTTTGAAGGTGAGATACTTCATAAGAAGCATGTTTCTGATGATTACCCTACTGGACAAGGTTATCCTTCTGAATGAACAGTGATCCTTCTCGTGGCACATTTTCCTTTCTGATGCTACAAAAATATCTTTCTGAATTTTCTTTCTGCTTTTTAAGTGAGTAAACAAATAAAGCACAAAGCGGTTGTACCAACATAATTATATTCAATAGAGGTATAATGGATTAAGATGCTTTGTTTGATTCAAAAACTGTTTAAGCTCAAGATAAATGATTTTGCTCACGAAAAAGTGCGATCAATCAATACAAATCATTTTTAGATAGAAGATTTACTTAAAGTTTGATTTGATATTCATCGACAACTTAAAGTTTGAAATGTCTTAAGTTATGAGACGATTTCCGAAAGGCATTAGAGCTTACAAGGACGAGAACTACAACAAGGATGCCTTTTCCAAGAAGGTCGGGAATATTTTGCAGAAGAAAGTTTTCCGGAAGGGCCATTGACATGACAAATTTTGAGAATGGCCTAAAGTATATTAGCAGGCTCTGAGTGGTTTCTTTTCTCTCACAAGTATTGTCGGTGTTGTTCTCCTCTTCATCTCCAGTGGAGTCATTATTATTTTGGTGGTTGTTGGCCTCATTCTCCCTCCTATTGTTCTCTCGATTTATTGTTGCCATTTTCACAACTAGTCTCCTATTCTAATCTTGAAGTTGTTGGATCATTCAATGCAACCCTTCTATGGTGGGTGGTTGAGGGATATGGTTTGTCTTGTTCTCATTGCGTTGCTCATGTCGATGGTTATGCTGATTATGTTGGTTATGCGGATTGTGGTGATTGTTACCAACATTATCAACCATACTTGCACTTTGACTCCTTGTGGTAACTATTTAACTTGCGTGGGGGTTATCTTTGGCCTCACAGTAGATGCCAATGTTCTAACCCATTTTTTAGGGGCATTTGACGATGTTCACAACAGATTTGAGCTTTTCAGGGCTCTTTCAGTGAGGAACATACAAGGGACTCTAACACTCAAGTTAAAACTTTACTCCACTCAAGTGTGAGTAAGAAGGATCAATTACTTACCTTTGGCTCTCCATGAGCCCCTTTTTTATATTCCAATTCTGGGTGTGTGTTCCCCAAATTCCATGGTGGTTTCTTATCTTCCTCTTACCATGGGATTCCTTCATGGTTCGTAACTACCTTTAACGGTTTAGCTACTTCCATGCGTCGGTTCAATTTGAGCTTATTCGGAAGGAATTCCTTCTAGAAAGACCATTATTGAGTTCTTCTAGGCCGAGCTCTAAGCCCAGTAAGTTTGTTCGGTCCAGAAACTAATCATATTCAGAAGGTTCTTAATGTAAGAAAATTGATCTTCAACTAGAGATTTTGTAAATATATCACCTAGTTGATCTTCTGTATTTACAAAGCTTAGCTTATGATAACTCCTTTTGGTGAGTTATATTTTTAGTTAGTTTTTATTTAATTTAGGACGTAATTATTTAATTTTGTTGCTATTTTGTTTTATTTTAATTAAGTAGTTTAGATGTGGTACTATTTCATTTTTTGTTATTTTCTTATATTTTGGATACTTATTTTGGGCTTATATTGATTGTCATTAGGTAGAAGCACTCAGTTGGAATTTGGAGCCATGATAGAGCTTATCTTGCATAAAATCCAGATCTTTTAGTATTGGAAATTTGATATCTAGCTCTCCAAAAATAAAATTATGATGATTCAAGATTCTTTGGAAAGAAGAGAAGAAGATCTTCAACTTTGTTGTTGGATACTTTTTCCAGTTCTCAAGTCTTCTAGGAGAAAAAGGCGAAACAAGATTGAAGCTTCATCTTGTTTTTGATGCTGTCAAGTCTGACCTTTCATCACTCTTTCACTTATATCTTGAGCTGCAGAACTCCGATTGAGGTGATTCTTCTTGCGTTGGAAAAGTTACTCAAATATCTACGATCGCTATTTCTACCACCGAGCCAAATTCCAACTATTCTGACCGCTACAGAGCTTGAAAGTGTGTAAAAATAGTTGGCGCTATCAGGCAGGCGTGCTATAGCAAGCTGCCTTGCGCTATAGTGCGACGCCGTTTGCAGCAAGTTGCTGGTTTGGGCCAAAATTTGAGAAAATGATCCGTAGACTATAAAAGGCAACACATAAGGTCAGAAAAGGGATCCCTAGACACTTCCAAACACCTCCCAAGATAGAAGACTTCTTCTAGAGAGATTGAAGGCGAAGATACAAGGATTCCAGAGCTCAAGTTCAACACGGAGAGATCCACATTCTTCCGAATATTTGTCTCTAGCCAGAAATCTTTATGGCTTTTATTTCTTCTATCTTCTCATCTTCATACTCTTTCATTGTTTTCTTTTCTTTAGTTATGAACTAGTTGTCTTTTGCTAGGGCGTTAATAGACCCTTTTCGTATGGCAAGTTTACTCATGGATTAATGTTAATCTTGTTTTCTATCTCTATTGCTTAGTGTTTTTGTTTGTTCTTATTGCTTTTAATTGCTTGATCACCAATTAATTGATTTGGGGATTTACAATAACTCGAGAGAGGGTTTGTGAATAGAGCCTCTTAACAGAAACACCGTGAGCTGAGCAAAAACTAGCGATAGACAAACACGGTTCATGCGGTCAACATAGGAACCCATAGAGCTTCAACCTTTTCCTAGATTAGTTTGTGCTAAGAGATTAGGCAATCAGTTTAGGATAAAGAGTATTGCTTGACCTTAAGAGAGGCTAGGAATAAATTAAGGGGAACCGATCGTGAGTCAATTAGGATAGGAACTGATTAACAGAAATTCATAGTAAATGTGTCTATAATAGGTGAAATTAATTAGCCCTAGCATCCATCCCATTGCATTTGTTTACCCAGTTAGCATCCGTCTATATTATTAATTTATTTATTTATTTTATTTTATTTGAATTTTAATTTCTTTATCCATGAATTCATTTCATCCAAATAGTCATCCCTTAAACTATCTGGTATTTGGTCTATCCTCGTGGGAACGATAGCTCAATATCTCCTTTCTAAACATGATCTCTTATGAAATGATGCTTAATATCTATATGCTTTGATCTAGAATGCTGAATGGGATTTTTAACAAGATTAAGAGCACTAGTATTATCACATAGAATAGGGATTTTGGTATACCTAAAGTTGAAATCTTCTAGCTGATACTTAATCCATAGAATCTGAGCACAGCAATTTGCTACAAATACATATTCAACTTCAGTAGTTGAAAGGGCAAATGTGTTATGCTTCTTGCTTGACCAAGTTATCAAGGATTTTCCAAGAAAGCAATAGTAGCCACTTATGCTTTTTCTTCCAACTTTGTCTCTAGCAAAATCAGCATCACAATAGCCTATACCATCATAGAAATTACCTTTCTCATACCAGATACCAAGATTAGTAGTACCTACTAAGTATCTCAGGATTCTTTTGACAGCATTTAAATGTGTTTGCTTTGGGTTATTTTGAAATGTACCACAAGTACCCACACTTAATTGTATATCAAGTCTAGTAGCTGAAGGTAAAGTAATGATCCAATCATACCTGGATAAAGTTTGTCAAAAACTTTATCTCCATCTTTATCAGCTTCCAGAACTTGAAAAGGATGCATAGGAGTGCTAATGCTCTGGGCATCGTCCATATTAAATCTTTTGAGTAGATCCTTAGCATATTTTCTTGATGAATAAGGATCTTATCTTTCTTTTGCTTTATTTGCAAGCCTAGAAACTATTTGAGCTATCCTATCATGCTCATTTCAAATTCTCCCTGCATAAGCTCAGAAAAGCTCTTGCACAGATTTTGATTAGTAATAAAAATGATATCATCTACATAAATCTAAATAATAAGAAAATCATCTTTCTCATGCATGATAAACAATGTTATATTAAATTTTCCTTTTTTAAAACCTTTTTTTACACAGAAAAGACCTAAGTCTTTCATACCAAGCTCTTGGAGCTTGTTTCAGACCATATAAAGCTTTTGGAAGCTTAAAAACATGATAAGGAAAGGTTTCATTTTCAAAACTAGGAGGTTGTTTAACATACACTTTTTCATAAATGAAACCATTTGAAAAGGCAGATTTAACATCCATCTAATACAGAATAAAATCTTTGTATGCTGCAAAAGCAAACAGCATTTTGATGGCTTCTAATCTTGCAATAGGAGCAAATGTCTTATTATAGTCAATTCCTTCTTGATGATTGTATCCTTGAGCTACTAGCCTTACTTTGTTTCTAATCACCTTTCCACTTTCATTGAGCTTGTTTTTGAATGTCCATCTTGTGCCAATGACCAAATGTCCTTTAGGAAATGGAACCAGAGTCCAGACCTTGCTATTTTCAAATTGATTCAATTGCTCTTGTGTGGCTTCTATCCAACTTTGATCATGAAATGCTTTATCAATACATTCAAGTTGTATTTCTGAAATCAAGGCCATGTTTGATTCTGTTCTGAAAGAGGATCTAGTCTTGATTCCTTCAGATGGTTCACTAATGATTTGATTTTGAGATATGACTATCAAATCTCTTACACCAGTGTATCTTCTCTTAAGAGTTGACCCTACTGAATCTTTTGGTATGTCATCAGAAACATGCTGAGGGTATAAAGGTTCAGAATTGGCAATTATATCCTCGTTGTTCTCTCTTATCGCTATTTGAAGGGATTACTGATTTTGAGAATCATTGTTCAGAGATAAATTCTCCATCTCTTCTTCTAGGTCACAAACATTCTGGTCTATATCCATCTTCTTCTCTTTGAAGGATATATGTATGGTCTCCTCCATAGCCTGAGTCTTCTTGTTGTATATCCTATAAGCTTTAGACACATAAGAGTATCCTAGGAATACCCCAGGATCAAACTTAAGATCAAACTTTGACAATTTCTCCTTGGTGTTAATTAGAAATCATTTGGATCCAAATATATAGAAATAAGAAATGTTGGGTTTCCTTTCTTTCCATAATTCATAGGAGGTCCTCTTGATTATTGGCCTTAAGTAAACATGATTTTTAGTATAGTAGGCAGTGTTGATTGCTTTTGCTCAAAATCCTTTTGATAAACCACTTTCTAAAAGCATGGTTCTAGCTATTTCTTGTAAAGATTTGTTCTTCTTTTCAACAGCCCCATTTTGTTAAAAAGTTCTAAAAAAAGAAAAATTATGATAAATGTCATTTTTATTGTAAAAATTTTCAAAAACATGATTTTCAAGCTTCATTTTGAACTCTCTTTTAAAATACTTTGAAGGCTTCACAAGCTTCTTCCTTATGGACTAAGAACATAATCCATATGAATCTTGAAAAATCATCCACTATGACCAAACCATATTTCTTATCAACTAGACTGGTAGTTCTAGTTGATCCAAAAAGATCAAGATGTAAAAGCTCAAGTACTCTAGTAGTAGACACTACATTCTTATTGTGGAAAGAACTCTTGGTCTATTTACCCCTTTGGCAAAACTCACAAGTTCAGTCATTATCAAAAGGAATTTTAGGTAAACCTTTAACAAGCTCTTTTTGAGAAATCTCAAAGATTAATCTCATATGAGTATGACCAAGTCTATTATGCCACATCTGCTTCTCATCCACAAAGGATGCTAAACATTTTACATTTTGATCTAAAAGGTCAACTGGATATAATACATAAGTATTATCATATCTTTTAGCAGTAAGAATGATCTTATTTAATGTAGAGTCTTTTATAATGCAACAAGAAGGTTCAAACACAACTCTATAGCCTTGGTCATAAAACTGACTAATGCTCATAAGGTTATGAGTCAATTCTTTAACTAACATAATATCAGTAATCAAGTCAGAGTTGTTCTTACCAACATTACTTATACCAATCATCTTTGACTTGATACTATTAGCAAATTTCATGAGCTCACCATCCTTGGGTCTAAGATTTCTAAACCAAGACTTGTTCCTAGTCATATGTCTGCAATAGCCACTGTCACCACTTCATCTCCTTCTGATGATGCAATATTAAGATACACTTATATCAGAAGCAACCTTCACTTTAGATACCCACATCTTTTTGGGGCATTTTTGGGTTAGTAGCCTTTTTGGGCTTTTTCACCTTTTGTCTTTGCTTTTCTTCTTGGAAAGCATTTTTTTGGAAGAGTGTCCTTTCTTAAAATAATAAATACAAGTGGGAACTTTGCTTTGAGGATTTTTGGATAATTTCTCATTTTCCTCCTTCTCATATACAAGTCCTGTCTTATCAAAATATGGCATTTAACTGCTAAGCATCAAATCCAAATTTTCGGACCCATTTACCATCTTCTCACGATCTGATTTGAGAAGCTTAATTGTTTTCTGAAGTTCAGAAACATCAGAAGATGTATTCTGAGTAGATTCAAAAACTTCAATTTTCAAAGCACTTACATCCTTTTGGGGAAAGGTGTTTTCTTTTAAAAGCTCAATTTTTTCGTGCCTCAGCTTCTCTTTCTTAGTCTTAAGGTTTTCAAACTCAAGGGACAATTTTTGAAAACTTTTCTTTAAAGAAGCATGATGAGAAACAAGTGTTTGAGAATCATCCAAAAGCTCCTCGTAAGCCTTTTGAAGATCATCATAAGAGAGTTTAGGTTCAGAATTTATTGCCCCTATCTCTTCATCAGAGACAATATAAACTATAGTGTAGAGATTTGTAACTATTGCTAACTTCATTTGATGAGTCATATTTTTAGTTACTTTTTGTTGAAATTGAGTTATGGTTGTTTAATTTAACTTTTGTTTTGTTGTATTTTAGTATATAGTTTGGGTTAATTGGTATTTTTACTCTTTTAAGATTTTGTTATGTATTTGGATACTTATGTTAGGTTTATTTGATTTATTATAAGTGCAAGTGGGCCCAAAAAAAGTTGGAAGAGGCCAAGGCATGAATTCAGACTTAGCACCTTGTGCACCTTGTGATATAGCGCAAGCTAGTGCGCTATAGCGCACTGCCGTAGAAGGAAGAAATTGGCCACATTCATGTTGTGATATAGCGTGCTTGGTTGCGCTATATGCTATAGCACGCTTTCATTTCACAAACTCTGTCAACAATTTTTGTTGTGCTATAGCACAAACTTGCGCGCTGTAACGTGCATCGTATTTCGCAAATGAGCCAAGAATTGAGGCTTACGTTATCAAATTATCAATTCAAGCTGACAGTTAAAAGGGGGGATCTATGCACTATAAAAAGGAAGTCACATAGATCACAAAGTGATTTCGAGACACTTCACACACTTTCCCAGGTAGAAAACTTTTCTTAGAAAGATTGAAGGTGAAGATTCAAGGATTCCGGAGCTCAATCATCAACACGGAGAGATCCAAATTTTTTTGAATTCTTTGTTTCTAGCCAGAATTCTCTATGGCTCTTTGTTTTTCTGTTTCCTCGTCTTTATACTCTTTTATTGTTTTCTTTCCTTAGATATAAACTAAATTTCTCTTGTTAGGGCATTAATGGACCCTTTTGTATGACAAATTTCCTTATGGATTAATGTTAATCTTGTTTCTATTTCAACTGCTTAGTGTTTTTGTTTGTGTTTAATGCTTTTGAGTGATTGGTCACCATTCAATTCATTCATTGGTTTGCAATAACTAGAGATAGGGTTTGTCAGCAAAGCTTCTTAACATAAACACCGTGAGCTGAGCGAAAACTAGAGATAGACGAACGTGGTTCATGTGGTAAACATAGGAACCCATAGAGCTTCAACCTTTACCTGGATTAGTTTGTGCTAAGAGATTAGGCAATCAGTTTAGGATAAAGAATATTGTTTGACCTTGAGAGAGGCTAGGAATAAATTAAAAAGAACCGACCGTGAGTCAATTAGGATAGAAACGGATTAACAAAAATTCATAGGAAATGTGTCTATAATAGGTGAAATTAATTAGCCCTAGCGTTCATTCCATTGCATTTAGTCAACCCTTTGTGCATCCGTCTTGATCATCATTTTTCATTTTTATTAGCTTTTTATTTTTATTTTTTATTTTAATTTCTCTACATATGCAATTTCATTCCTTCCAAATAGTCATCCTTTAAACTATTTGGTATTTGATTTATCCTCGTGGGAACGATACCTTTCTCATCACTTTATTACTTGTACGACCCAGTATACTTGCCGGAGCCACATCAAGTTTTTGGTGCCGTTGCTGAGGATAGTATCAATATCATCCTTTGTTGACGGGATACTAGATTGAAAATTTTATATTTTGTCTTCATTATTTATTTCTATTTAGCCTTTTTTTTTTTTTTTTTTTAGTTTTAGTCTATCCTTCACCTATTCTTGTGCTCCATTTTGTAGTTTATGCGAAGAAGCCAATTTATTGAAGACTTGCTCTTTGATTCAGAGATCGAGCATTTCTTGCGTTAACTCAGGAGAGCATGGAGAGCAATTAAAGAAGTCCCTGAAGTCACCATGGCCAATGAAAATGAGCATGATGATATAGTCATGAAGGACTACTTGGCACCAACTCTTGAAGGGTGCTCATCAAGTATTATGAGATTGCTTGTCCAAGCAAACAACTTCGAGCTGAAGACGTCACTCATTCAGTTCGTGCAACAAAACTACCAGTTTGCTGGACTACCTAGTGAGGATCCAAACAAACACCTTAGCAACTTCCTGGAAATCTGTGACACCATAAAATTTAATGGTGCCATGGATGATGTTATTCAGTTGAGGCTGTTCCATTTTTCATTGATGGACAAAGCCAGAGCTTGGTTGAAGTCTTTACCACAGGGGATACTCACTACCTGGGATATGGTGGCCAGGAAATTCTTGGAGAAGTTCTTTCCTCTTGCCAAGTATGCTAAAATGAGGAATGACATCACTTCCTTCACTCAAGCAGATGAAGAATCCTTCTACGAGTCTTGGGAGAGGTATAAGGAATTAGTGGCCAAGTGTCCACATCACGGCATCCTGCTCTGGATGCAAATCCAGACATTCTACAATGGTCTCCTCATGTCCACCCAGATCATGGTTGACGCAGCAGCCGGTGGCTCTCTGAATAATAAGACACCAGAGCAGTCATGGGAGCTATTTGAAACAATGGCTAGCAATAATTACTAGAGGCCTAGTAAGAGAACTCAAAAAAGGGGAGTCTTGGAAGTTGACACCACCACTGCCCAGATGCAAGCCCTTTCTGTCCAAAATGCAGCCATTTAGAAAGCAATTAGATATGCTCAATACCACTTCCCTAGCACCGATCTTGTGGTGTGACCTTTGCTAAAGGAATCATCCTAATGAAAAATGTGCCTTAGAGCCTAGTTTTGATTAACAAGTCAATTACATGAATGGTCAGAGGCACAATTTCTATTCCAATAGTTATGTTCTTGGATACAGAGACTATGGTCATTCTAGTCAGTTCCATGGGAATCAGGGTGCTCCCAAGCATTCATACAACCCACCTGTTCAAGAGAAGAAGTCTAACTTAGAAGAAATGTTCCAATAATTCATGCAGATTCATTCAAATTTTGTGGACAGAACTGAAGCACAGTTCAAGCACTAGGAGGCTTCCATTAGAAACCTTGAAACTCAGTTGGGGCAGATATCCCAGTAACTAGCTAAAAGACCATAACGTACTTTGCCTAGCAATACAATGAAAAATCCAAGAGAGCAAGTTAAGGCAATTACCCTGTGAAGTGGCAAAGAACTAGAAGAACCTGAGATGCCAGAAGTGGAAGAAGAGGAACCTACTGAGACTAAAGTGCAAACTACCAAAGGGAAGAAATATGAGATTCTTATAAGGCATAGCAAAGGTGTGGGAGAAGAAGAAAAGATGCCAGAGTATGTGATACCACCTGCCTATGACCCCCCATTCCCTATCCACAGATGGTGAAGCAATTGAAGAAAAAGCAGTAAGATAAACAATTTGCAAAATTTTTGGAAGTATTCAAGAAGCTGCAAATTAATATACTCTTCATGGAGGCATTGACTCAGATGCCTAGTTATCGTAAGTTTATGAAGAAGATCCTCTTTTAGAAGAGAAAAATTAGAGATGATGAGACTGTCCTACTTACTGAAGAGTGTAGTGCCATCTTACAAAACAAGCTACCTCCCAAGCTTAAGGATCCAGGGAGTTTTACTATTCCATGTGTTATTAGTGATGTTTATTTTAATAAAGCTCTTTGTGATCTTAGTACCAGTATTAATTTAGTGCCTTTATCTATTTTCAGGAAGCTTGGAGTTGGAGAAGTCAAGCCTACCACGATGTCTCTACAGCTAGCTAACAGATCAATCAAGCATCCAAGAGTCATTATTGAGGATGTTTTGGTAAAGGTGGATAAGCTCATATTCCCAGTGGATTTTGTAGTGCTTGACATGGAGAAAGATAGGGAAATCCCCTTCATTCTTGGGAGACCTCTCTTAGCCATTAGGAGAGTTCTGATAGATGTCCAAGAGTGAAAGTTAGAGTTGTGGATACAAGATGAGAAGGTTACCTTCAATGTTTTTGATTCAATTAAGTTTCCCCTTAAAGCTGATTCGTGCCTTAGAGTTGATGTCATTGAAAAGGTGGTGACTTCTTCCTTTGGAGCTGTTTCCACCACTATTCCCCTAGAGGCATACTTGGTAAACTGTAAGATGGTAGAAGAATTAGAGGACAACAACTTGCAACTATGCCATGAACTTTTGGAAGCTCAACCTATAGTTTCCCAGCCTTTTTCTGACACTCTGACACGGGATAAGGAACTACAGCCAATGAGTGAGGAGCCACCAAAATTAGAGCTCAAGCAACTTCCTATCCATCTGAGATATGCATTCCTTGGTGAGGGTGACACATATCCTGTTATTATTAGTGCCTTACTAAGTAGTGTAAAGGTACTCAGAGATCATAGAACAGTTATTGGGTGGCAGATTTTAGATTTGAGGGGTATTAGTCCCACCTTTTGCATGCATAAAATCTTCATAAAAGATGACTTCAAGCCATTGGTCTAACAACAGAGGAGGCTAAAGCCAACCATGAAAGAGGTTGTGAAGAAGGAAGTGGTGAAGCTCCTAGATGCAGGGATCATATATCCCATTTCAAATAGTGTTTGGGTGAGCCCAGTTCAAGTGGTACCCAAGCAAGGAGGAATTACAGTGGTGAAGAATGAGAATAATGAGCTTATTCCAACTCGTACGGTCATTGGGTGGAGGGTGTGTATTGATTACCGGAAGCTTAATGATGCCACCCACAAGGACCATTTCTCACTACCCTTCATGGACCAAATATTGGAAAGGATAGCAGGCCATGCTTGCTATTGCTTCTTGGACGGCTACTTTGGTTACAACCAGATACACATTGCCCTAGAGGATCAGGAGAAGACTACATTCACCTACCCATATAGGACATTTGCTTATAGGAGAATGCTGTTTGGGTTGTGCAATGCTCCAACTACCTTCCAGAGATGCATGCTAGCCATTTTCCATGATATGGTGGAGAGGTTTATAGAGGTTTTTATGGATGATTTTTTAGTTTTTAGTTACTCTTTTGATGATTATTTGTATCATTTATCTTTGGTTTTGAAACGATATCAGGAAACTAACCTTGTTTTGAATTCGGAGAAGTGACATTTTATAGTGCAGGAAGGTATAGTCCTTGGACATCGGATCTCAGCTAAAGGAATTGAAGTGGATAGAGCCAAAATTGAAGTCATTGAGAAGTTACCTCTACTAACCAATATGAAGGGAGTTAGAAGTTTCTTAGGCCATGCTGGATTCTATAGGAGATTTATTCGGGATTTCTCTAAAATTGCTAAGCCTTTGAGCAATTTGTTAGTTAGGGATGCTCCTTTTAATTTTGATAATGAATGCTTGCATGCCTTTGAACTTTTGAAAAACAAATTAGTTTTAGCTCCCATTCTTGTTGCACCTAATTGGGATTTGCCATTTGAGCTCATGTGTAATGCTAGTGATTATGCCATAGGTGCTGTTTTAGGACAGAGGAAGAATAAGTTGTTGTATGTTATTTATTATGCCAATAGAACTTTGAATGATGCACAACTTAATTATGCTACCACTAAAAAATAACTTTTAGCTGTTGTTTTTGCTTTCAACAAATTCTGTTCTTATTTACTAGGTGATAAGGTTATTGTCTACACGGACCATGCAGGCCTGAAGTTCTTGTTGGATAAGAAGGATGCCAAGCCTAGGCTCCTTAGATGGATTCTACTGCTTCAAGAATTTGATTTGGAGATCAGACATAAAAAGGGAGCAGAGAACTTGGTAGCTGACCACCTTTCTAGACTAACCTTTCCCTTTCTGCATGAGGAGGAAGAGATTAGAGAGACATTTCTTGATGAGTAGCTATAGATAGCACAAGTAGCACCATGGTTTGTAGACTATGCCAATTATCTGGTAAAGAGAATTCTACCTAAGGGCCTTTCACACTCCTAGAAGAGGAAATTCTTTTTTGACCTCAAATACTAGTTCTGGGATGAGCCATTTCTTTATAGACACTGCTTAGATCAGATTATCAGAAGATGTGTCCCTCAAGAAGAAGTGGTTAGCATTCTTTACCATTGTCACACATCACCAGTTGGGGGTCACTTCAGAGCCACCCGAACAGCTGCTAAGGTCTTTTAGTGTGGGTTCTATTGGCCGCATACTATTTTCAGAGATGCCAATGACCATGTGAGAAGGTGCAATGAATGCCAAAGGACTGGGAATGTTTCTAGGAAGCATGAGATGCCATTGAATAATATTTTGGTGGTTGAACTATTTGATGTTTGGGGTATTGACTTCATGGGCCCCTTTCCCACTTCCTTTGGCAACAAATATTTATTGGTGGTAGTTGATTATATGTCCAAATGGGGGGAAGCCATGGCATCTCCTACTAATGATGCCCAGGTCGTCACAAAGTTTCTAAAGAAGAATATTTTCTCAAGATTTGGCACCCTGAGAGCAATAATCAGTGATGGAGGCACACATTTCTGCAACCATCAATTTGAAGCCCTTCTTGCCAAATATGGTATGAATCACAAGGTTACCATTCCCTAACACCCTCATACAAGTGGCCAAGTGGAGCTGTCCAATAGAGAGTTGAAAAGAATCCTTGAGAAGACTGTTAATTCCTCAAGGAAGGATTGGTCAGTTAAGTTGGATGATGCTCTTTGGGCTTACAGGACAGTTTTCAAGACTCCCATTGGGATGTCTCCATAGAGATTGATCTTTGGGACTTGCCAGTTGAGTTGGAGTACAAGGCATATTGGGCAACAAAATTGCTCAATTTTGATCTCAAGGAGGCAAGTGAAAAAAGAATGCTACAGCTTAATGAGTTGGATGAGTTTAGATAGGAAGCTTATGAAAATGCTAAGCTCTATAAGGAGAAAACCAAGAAGTGGCATGATAGGAATATATTGAGAAGAGACTTCTACATAGGTCAGAAAGTCCTACTTTTCAATTCTAAATTGAAGCTATTCCCTGGGAAGCTGAGATCAAGGTGGTCAGGACCTTTTGAGATCACTAAAGTATCCCCTTTTGGAGCCATTGAGGTCATACATCCTACAAAAGGCACTTTTAAAGTCAATGGCCAAAGGTTGAAGCCATATGTTGATGGAAGCTATGATAAACTCAAGGCTTTAGTTCTTCTCTCTGATCCATGCTGATAGATAGAGTCATGTCCAATTTAGGGACATTAAACCAAAGTGCTTGTTGGGAGACAACCCAACTTTTCCTAACTTTGGTTTGATTTCTTTTAATTTTTCTTATTTAGGATCATTTTAGTTTATTATTATTATTATTATTATTATTATTATTATTTAGGTATAATTTTGTTTAGAATCAATTTAATTTATTCAAGTCTGGTTTGTTTTGTTTTGTAGGTTTATGGAGCAATTAGGAAGTTCATAAGTGGAGGAAGAGATGAAATTGGGCATGTAGTAGAGAAAATGCAGAAGATGCAGCAGCAGCAGCGTGCTATTGCGCACTGTTGAAGGGAATATGCATTTTGAAGATTTTGGTTGCGCTATAGCATAAGCTCACATCTATAGAAAGTGAAGAGAACATTTGGCTGTGCTATAGCGCGACATATTGCGCTACAGCGTAAGCCCATTTTTGTAAAGCACCAAAGGATATTTTGGGTGTGTTATAACATGACATCTTGCACTATAGCGCAAGCCCATTTTCACAACAAGTTTAAAGATCGCATTATAGCTTTACTGCAGCACAAACACAAACACATACACATGAAATTCTCTTATTCTTCTCATTCCCTCACACACCCAAACACAAACACGAACTCTTCCACTTAATTCCTTCCACCCAAATTCATTCCTCACCTCAAAACTGCCCTTCACCCCTCACATTTTCATTTATTTATCCATCATAATCACTGGTTTTTCCCTATTTAAACCCTAACTCGCAGAATTAGGATTTCTTGGGTGGGAGGCAAAACTCTCACCATTTTTTTGGAAGGAGTTGCTTTACTTGAGTTGTTGAGAGTTGTTAAGAGTCATCCATATCTGGTTTGCATCTTCTTACTCTCTCAATTTTGATTTTTGATGTTGCATGTGACACCTACATTGCCATGTTTAGTTCTCATCTTGAATTTATCATAAATAACATGTGCTTTTGTTATGGTAGAATGAATTGATGCTGTTTCATTTGATTAAACACAATACTTGAGTCAGTTGTGATCATTGTTGCTATATTATGTTATTGGCTTGAGTTATTGAGTGTTTAGCTCTGAATTGAGAATATGAGATGAGTCATTTGGGTGTTTATGCATATTTGATTTAAGATAGTTAGGTTTTAAAATAGGATTGGAAGCTTTACTTGACATTGTCCATATTTGAATGTGCTTAGGATCTATATTCTCATTGATTATTTTCAGAATCCTTGCATATGCTCTATTATGTTAGATGGAATTGTAGTACTTGGATTCTGAGTTATTTCCTTTTATGGATTAATTCTGACTGTGCCAATAAGTAAGTTGGGGGTTGTTATCTTGGAACATTCTATTATGATTTATTGATTACTGATTGGTTGCCTTTGGATTTTTGGTTGTTTTAATTGTGTTTTTAGGACCATGGTATCCAAAAAGAGAACCAAGACTATCAGAGCCTCCTCTTCTTCCTAGCCCTCTCATGTTGATGTAGATTGGGATGAGATTCTTCAGACCATAGCCCTACCGAATAGTGAGTGGGCTTATTATGATACTCCATCTTCCGACTTGAAGCATTTGCTAAACAAGTACCTCAACTTAGTAGCCAGAGTGTGGGCTCAGATTATATTCTCCCGCCTCATGCCTAGTAGGCACACCCATTCTATCACTAGGGAGAGGTGCCTGCTACTATATTGCCTCATCACTCAGAAGGAGGTGAACCTAGGGCAGTTGATTAAGGATTAGATGATGACTATACCAAGCAGCAACTATTCCTTGCCTTACCCATCCTTGATCACTGTGTTAGCCCTGCAAGCAGGTGTTGTTGTATCCCGCAGAGCACATGATGGACAAAGGTCCAAAGATCTCTAATGAAAGCCTCTCTATGACACTGAACAGAGCTACTCAAAGGACCAGGAGGACTCGATAGGCTGAGAAACAGGGAGATGCATCATCACCATCACCACCCCACTACAATTCAGAGGCACTAATGCATCCCAGCCACCATGGCTTCAGCTTCAGGCCCAAATTGATGAGCTGGGCCTAGACATGAGGAGCACACGGGCCACTCTCCAGACGAGCAGGTAGTATTCCTTTATTTACAGAGGCATCTAAGGGCTGGAGGCACTTATGAGGCAGCAGCTATCACTAGAGCTCCTCCAGCAAATACCACCTCTACCTCTAACGGATCCAGAGCTTGAGCGTCTCACAGATGAGGAGGCCTACGCACAGGAGGAGATAGAGGAAGAAGCAGAAATAGCAGCTGAGGAATTTGAGGAAGACTAGATTTGGGGAGTTCCTTTCCTTTCCTTTCCCTTTTTGATTTTATTTTAGTGCATTAGGGACAATGCACAATTTTTAAGTTAGGGGTTAGGAAAGTCCATGAATGTGCTTTTGCTTTTTGCTCCTCTTTATTTTCCCTTAGTTCTTGTTGGTTTTCTAGTCTTCTAGTTTTTTGTTTCTATTTCAAAAAAAAAAAAAAAAACGAGAAGAAGAAAAATCAAAAAGACTTTCAATTTTTTTTTATCTTTTTCTTAGTGTCTTTTGTTAGTCAAATGGATGTAATGCCTATGCCTATGATATGAAAGATTGCTCTATCTGTTAACTCTTAAGTAACTTTGAATCCTAATTTGAGTCTTGAAAATCTTGTTGTGCTTTAATTATTGAATTGAGAAGATCACATTCTTGCACTTTGATAAGAGTTAGCAACTTAGGATAGATGATCTTTATGTTTTTATGCTTTATTTAAGTTGAAACATGCATTCTTATTCAAGTGAATCTTTCTTGAATTATATGTAAGTGGATCTTAGCTATAGAAGTGATTTAGGCCATGTTTGGTAGCCATATTTAAGCCTTATTGGCCCACCCTTTGTCATTGATCCATAGTCACCCCAATTGAGCCTTAAAGCCTATTCTTGGATTGAAACACATTATGAGCCTAATGCCCTTCATGTCTTTCCTCTTTTGGATCCCTTGATTTACCCTCAAGCCTTAGCTCCTGAATTCTTTTGAATAGGGTAATACCTTTATTACCATAACCTCATGCTTGCTAAAGTAAAAGGTGAAAAAAAAAGGGGGACAAAAAGACCGAAAGAATGAAAGAAGAATGGAGAGTTAAGAAAGAAAAAGAGAAAAGGATGGCAATACAAGGAAAATATAATGCCAAGGTTCAAGAAGAAGAAAAGCATGATGGTTGCCAAGTAACTAAGTTAGGGGTAACCCAAGGAGAATGAAGTAGGGGTAAGGGTTCCTTAAGTTGAGGGTAATATAGAGCTTAAATGACTATTCTATCATACCTTTTACCTTGCCCTACCACTACAAGCTGAAAGAAAGTCCTCTTGATCTTTGGCTAAGTGACACTCATGTAGAAATAGAGAGAGAGGATTCTGGATATTGTATGTTTTTGTCTTTTCTTAAACACTGCATAAGCATAGGGTGAGTCAATTCTTTGTTGCTTTCTCCTTATACACACACTAGATCTATTCTTTTGATAATGTGGAGGCACAATTAGATGGTCTTGGTACTTAGACTTGGATTCTTGGTCACTTTTAAGTTAAGCTATGGAGCAGTGATGAGGAAGTTAATAGGCAATAACGTCTATTCTGATTGTTTTGTTTAGTGAGTCCCTTTGTTTTAAGTGTTTTTGTTATAGTCTTCTGTTAGTCCTTGTTTCGAGTCTTGCTTGGGGACAAGCAAGTTCTTAAGCTGGGGGTTTGATAACTCCATTTGGTGAGTCATATTTTTAGTTAGCTTTTGTTGAAATTGAGTTATGGCTGTTTAATTTAACTTTTGTTTTGTTGCATTTAAGTATATAGTTTGGGTTAATTGGTATTTTTAGTCTTTTATTATTTTGTTATGTATTTGGATACTTATTTTAGGTTCATTTGATTTGTTGTAGGTGCAAGTGGGCCCAAAAGAAGTTGGAAGAGGCTAAGGCATGAATTCAAGCTCAATACCTTGTGCTATAGTGCAAGCGAGTGCGCTATGGTGCACTACCGCAGAAAGAAGAAATTGGCCACATTCATGTTGCGCTATAGCGCAAACCAGCGCGCTATAGAGCGCCACTGTATTTTGCAAATGAGTCAAGAATTGAGGCTTGTGCTATGCAGCAGATTATCAATTCGAGCTGACAGTTAAAAGGGGGGATCTATGCACTATAAAAAGGAAGTCACACAAATCACAAAGGGATTCCGAGACACTTCACACACTTTACAAGGCAGAAAACTTTTCTCAAAGAGATCAAAGGTGAAGATTCAAGAATTTCGGAGCTCAATCATTAACATGGAGAGATCCAAATTTTTCTGAGTTCTTTGTTTCTAGCTAGAATTCTCTATGGCTCTTTGTTTTTCTGTTTCCTCGTCTTTATACTCTTATATTATTTTTCTTTCCTTAGATATGAACTAAATTTCTCTTGTTAGGGCGTTAATGGACCCTTTTGTATGACAAATTTCCTTATGGATAAATGTTAATCTTGTTTCTATTTCAATTGCTTAGTGTTTGTGTTTGTGCTTAATGCTTTTGAGTGATTGGCCACCATTCAATTGATTCGTTGGTTTGCAATAACTAGAGATAGGGTTTGTAAACAAAGCTTCTTAACATAAACACCGTGAGCTGAGCGAAAACTATAGATAAACAAATATAGGAACCCATAGAGCTTCAACCTTTACCTGGATTAGTTTGTGCTAAGAGATTAAACAATCAGTTTAGGATAAAGAGTATTGCTTGACTCGAGAGAGGCTAGAATAAATTAAGGGGAACCGACCATGAGTCAATTAGGATAGAAATAGATTAACAGAAATTCATAAGATATGCGTCTACAATAGGTGAAATTAATTAGTCCTAACGTTCATTCCATTGCATTTAGTTAACCCTTTGTGCATCCATCTTGATCATTATTTTTCGTGTAACATCCTCAATTTCATGTCATGCTAAATTACCTTAGCAACCCTGAGTAATTAGGCACATAATGAGAAATTATGAGATTAAGGCTTAATTAAGGGGTTAACGAAGAGTTTATGAGTTAACTCAGATGAGAAAAGTCAAGAGAATGCTTAATCGAGATTAGATAATCTCTAATTAAGTAAGTCAAAGCCTTTATAGCTTAATTAAGCACTAATCGCCCTTAATTAGCTTAATCGAGTTTAATTAACGTTAATTAAGTTTAATCGCAAGATTAATTTTTGTTAATCATGTTCTTGTGTGTTAATCACTAATCCTTACTTAATCATCTTAATTAAGTTGTATGAGCACTTAATCACATGATTAAATTTAAATTTAGTCAACTAAGTAAAAAGTGATGTTATTAAAGCATAAAACATAAGACAAGGTTGCTTTTTGTAAGAGTTTGTATATGCTTTGTTCCCTCATCATCCAATTTGTCCCCCTAAACCTTAATTAACACAAAATAACACAAAAATATCTCCTCCCACCCACTTGAAACTCGCGGCCACTATTCATTCATGCACACACTTTCATTTTTCATTTTCACACTTTCATTCTCTCTCTAAGTTTCCTACTCCTCCAAGTTCTCTCTAAAATTCTCCATCTTCTTCTTCATCTTCTTTTTCCTTTCTCCACCACCACCACCCAAAACCTCTCACTTTGCCCTTCAAGGACCTCATCTTTAGGTCTTTGGAGACAAGATCAAAACACTACAACCTCCATTTTCACAAGATCTCAAGAGCTTCTCTTTCTTCCTTGCAAAACTGCCACCATCATCATCAAGAGGAGCCATCGTCTTCTTCTTCCTCTTCTCTTGTTTTTGCGCCATCTTCAAGAAGAGGTAGCAATCTTCATCTTTTTCATTTTGCTTGCTCAAGAAAGATTGGAGCTTGGTTCTTTTATGACCAAGATCTCTAAGTGAAAACTTGAGAAAATCCTTCATGCTCTTCAAGAGCAAAATTTACCATTTTTGGCAAAATATGTTCTTGTTGTTCTTCAAGTGTTCTTGATGTTTCTACTTTTGGCTTCAAGTGTTCTTGATGTTTCTACTTTTGAAAAAATATGTTTTTATTATTAAGTGTTCTTGATGGTATCTTGTTTAAAGTTGTTCCTTTTCTTATGATGAGTTGATGGCTAGAAAAGCTTCATCTTTTTATGTTTTTCATGATTAGATAAGACTATGAACATCCTAAAAGCTTAAAACTTTAAAAAGTTTGCTTCTTAATTCCTTAAAAGTGGCGCAACTTTTAAGCTTCCATAAAGTTTTATTTTGTTTTATTTTGAAGGCAAGAATACATGTAAAAGTCTAAGCTTTTTGGAATAATAAGCCTTTTTGAGTTAGAAAAATGATATCTTGTCACTTTATGTCTTAGAAATCAAACCTTAAAGAAAAGACCTTTGATAAAGTTTCAAACTTTAATCAAGAATCAGACCTTTAAGTCATAAAAGTGTTGTTTTGTAACATTTAATTCATAAAGTTTTGATCTGGAACCAAAACAATGCTAAAAAGTGTTAACTTTTATAAAGATCAAGACTTTTTAACCTTAAAGTTAATGTTTCATATCACTAGTTGATAAAGTAGAAACCTTTTTAATGTAGAGACAACTTTAAGTCATAAAGTTGAGACCTTGATGGTCTTAGAATAATTAAATGAGTCAACTTTCATAAAGAACAAGACTTTTCGTTGAAAAGGTAGTAACTTGTATCATTATTACATAAAAATCTAATTTTTAAGACGAGCTTAATTTTAGTGGCACTTACTTTCATAAAGAATAAAACTTTATGACTATTTTACAAAGAATGATAACTTTAATAATGTTTAAGTTAAAACCTTGATATGTTAAGAATAAAAGCTTGAAACTTTGTAAGTTGAATAAGTTAAAAATCACCCTTGGTGATTAGTGAACATGGTGTTGTTGGGTTCATGAGTATGGTCCCAAGGATTAGAGGGATCTCGAACTCCTTGGGAATAGGAGTATGATTAGAGCCTCTGATTATACCATGAACTTAGGAATCACTAAGTGCTCTATCTCAAGGAAAGGAAACAATCACTTAATTAATTTGAACAAGTGTTCCATAGGACATGAACTCAAGTAAAGAATAATTTCATATGAGAACTAAGTAACTAAAAGACCCCACACATTTATCTTAACTATGTGATTCTTTAATGGGTAACTATGAGAAATCATGTGATGATTCACAAGATTATTCACAAAGATTAACACAACTATAAACCCCTTTAGGATATGAATGTATGATGCCATTCGGCATGATGAATGACAAGTTTGATTGAGCTTTGTCTCATGATGGAATGATGAGTATGATGATATGATATAGATATGATGAGCTGTTGGTTGAAAGTTGATGATTGGCATTTTGGGGAAGCTCCGGTCTAGCGATTATGCTGCCGGATTTCCATCAAAATTATGGACTTAGTTATATCATTTCACGTGTCTAGTCAAGGAAGAACTATACATGTAAAGTATAATGATAAGAAACAAAAGAATGGGACATGACCCCTCGATCACTTCTGGAAAGCGAGAAACGGCGATCCACAAGGAACCTCTATGAGGGAGGTAAGGGTGACATGGAGGACCCTCCAACTTAGGGGTAACCAATATCGGCTTAGTCTGATTTGGTTTAGTACTGCATGATGATGGTCACAAAATGAGCTCATATGCAAAAGCCGTCTAGTTCAAAGGAAAAGTAAAAGAATGTTAAGCACATGCTAAAAATGAAAGTCAAAGTAGGACCATGGTCAAGTTGATGAGTTGCATAGTCATGCATGTTATTATATTCCTTATGTGAATTATGAATGTTTATTATGTATATTAGCATGTATGCTTATGTATGACACTATGGATATGATGATAAAGTTAAAAGTAACCCGCTTCGAGATTTACGTTTTTTGAAACTATTACAATTGAACCGATATCTGTCCACTGTTTTTATATTAAACCCGAAGTGGCTGGGACGATGACGATGACACTGTATTTGTCTAGTCATGATCCTACTGAGAAATTTAGTATTTCTCACTCCTACGTTTCTGTGTCGTCTTCAGAGGATGCCGGCGTCAGGCATAGTGGTGATTTTCATTGAGTTCCCAATGATGCATTGGCACATTGACCCGGTGCTAAATGCATCTGTGATGACTGATTAGGCAGCAATACAGGTCTACATGTTCCATAGCCGCCAGTTCCATGCACCCATGATGAGTCCGTTTTTCCGCCCTCATGAGCCATTCAAGGATATCACTAGGGATGATGTTCACTCGCCTTTCCATCCTTCGAGGTACCCCACTGATCGAGATTCTGACTCGGACACCCGCTTGACACCGACTATTTTGTTGCATTCCGATCCTTCGGAACCATCCTATCCGAGCTACCACATGTAGACGGACCCGTCTGAGCCTTCCTTCCTGGTCGTGATTCGCCTATCGTCCAATTCGCATTCTTCTTCAGCAACGCCTCGTCATACTCCACCCCCGGTTCACGATCGTGGGTTCATTCGTACTCGTGTTGTGCCTGGTGGGCATGGCCGTGCTTGAGGAGAAGGACGTGGTAATATTCCTCTCGATGGATTCGGGAACAGCTACCTCTCGCCAGATAAGTGAGGTGTTGATTTGCATGCGGAGCTGAGCATGAGGATAGCCCTTTTTTAGTTGTAGCGAGGGATATTATTTTCATTTGGTATGTATGGACGGATTAGGATTTCTTATGTATTTCCTTTTATCATGTACTTCGTTAGGGTATTTTGTAGGGCCGATAGTAGGTATCGGATCCATTATTATCATTATGTATGACTACTGCTATTACTACTATTATATTGACTATAGGATGGCTATGGAATAAATGTTATCTTTATCTATGATTGTGGTTATTCTCGTTGCTTTTATTTATGTTGAATGCGATGTATGTATGAGATAGCGATATTTGTATTATACATTCACAATGTGCTCATGGCTCTCGATTTCAAAAATGGTTTACTCGTTATTGTTCAAAAAAAAAATTACCCCTATTTCCGTTAAAAAGTAATTTCTAAAAGATAATGTCAGTTCCGCGAGCAAAAGTAATAACTAGTAATTCCACAATATGACTTAAGCATAGAATGGAACTATTAGGGTGTTACATTTTGGTATCAGAGCAGTTCATCCTTGAAGAGCCTGGGGATGGACTGACTATGCTTCTAAGCATAGGTGTTAGTTAAGTCATACTTTGTATCTCGTCTGTATGATGGGACGTAGGGATTAGATATGCATGATCGTCAGTTCTGAATGTGGTTAGTTGCTTGTTCACTCAACATAAATGTTGAGCCTGATCAACTCAATGTCTTTTATCTTGTGTACTAGGAACTAATGGCTTTAGGAAGACATGGTAGGCCTCGTAACGAGCCAAAAGGTCCCAAGGAAGTCATGGGGACGCTCTGTGAAATGGCCGCTGCCATGAGGGAGCAAGCTGCTGCTGCCTATCGCATGATAGAGCGAATGGAGCAAAGGGATAAGGAGAATCCCAAAGGGCACAATTGAGGAGCTAAGGTAGATCTTGAGTACCTCAAGTTTGCTGAGTTTCAAAAGGCAAATCCGCCAAGCTTCAGAGGAACGTACAACCCCGATCGAGCTGATGAGTGGATCAAGGCCATTGAGAAGATTTTCACAGTGTTGGCTTGCACCGAGGACCAAAAGGTAGCCTTTGCTACCTATATATTGGAAGTTGATGCCGAGTTCTAGTGGGTAGGCACAAAGAGGCTATTGGAAGGAGCCCAAACTCACATCACTTGGGAGATTTTCAAGTCGCACTTCTATGAGAAGTATTTTCCCGTATCTGTGAGGAATGCGAAGGAGCTGGAGTTCATGAGTTTGCAACAAGGGACCATGAATATTGCTGAGTATATTGCTAAGTTCGAGTAATTGTGCAAGTTCTTGATGATTTATCAAGGGAACCCGGATGAGCACTAGAAATGTGTAAAGTTTGAAGGGGGATTACGTGAGGAGATATTGGCATCTGAAGGACCAATGGAGATTTGTAACTATGCTGCACTTGTCGACAAGTGCCGTTTGGTGGAGGATTACAACTGCAAGCTGTCTATGGCAAGGTCCGAAGCCTACAAGAAGAAGTTGGAACTGCAAGGGCAGAAGTTCAAGCCCTAACCCCTGAGGAAACCGTTTCAAGGTGGAGGTTTCAAAGGAAAGCAACCCCAGAAGCTTACTAGGAATCCACCCAAGCCGGCGAATGGTCAAGCTTGCCTTAAGTGTGGCAAACATCATGGAGGACGCCCTTGTTTAGCTGGCTAGAATGCATTTTTCCGATGCGGAAAGCCTAGGCATATGGCTAGAGACTACACTGTCAAGCTGTTGTCCCCTACCAACAAGCCTCAACACTAAGGAAAGGTCTTTGCCCTTAATGCTGAGGAGGCCACTTAGTCTGACGATCTGATCCAAGGTAAATGCGAGGTGAATGGTAGGACCTTAACTGTGCTGTATGATTCTGGAGCTGCATACTCCTTTATTTCTCATGATTGTATAGATAGATTAGGATTATCTGTGTCTGAATTGCCTTATATGTTAATTGTTTCTACTCTTGTTGAGAAACCAGTTAAGACTTGTCATTGTTGCTTGAGTTGTCAATTCCAAATTGATGGTAGGTCTTTCGTAGCAAATTTGATTTGTTTGCCTTTGTCTGCTTTAGATTTGATTCTAGGCATAGATTGGCTTTCGGCTAACTATGCTACGATAAATTGCTCTGAAAATCTGTTGTTCTTCCCCCTATACCTGTTAAGCCCGTGGAGCCTGTTGGTTTGTTTTTGAACTTTGTTAAGGTAGGAAGTAGTGAGTTGGGCTATCAGGGATATGTTTTCCTTATGGCAAGTAAAGTGGAACTTGAGCAGGTATTGGATGACATCCCCGTAGTCAGGGAATACCCTGATGTGTTTCCTGATGACATACCCGAGTTTCCCCTGGAAAAGGAAATCGAGTTTTCTACAAAGTGGGTGCCGGGTACTGGGCCAATCTCTATAGCACCCTATAGGATGTCCCTAATGGAGTTGTCAGAGTTGAAGGGACAATTAGAAGAATTGTTGGAGAAAAAGTTCATAAGACCTAGTGCCTCCCCTTAGGGAGCCTTGGTGTTATTTGTGAAAAAGAAGGATAGTAGCATGAGGCTATGTGTGGATTATAGGCAATTAAACAAAGTGACTGTTAAGAACAAGTATCCCTTGCCTAGGATAGATGACCTCATAGACCAACTGCCAGGTTCAGCTGTGTTCTCTAAGATTGATATGAGATTCGGATATTATCAAATAAGGGTGAAAGAGGAGGATATACCCAAGATGGCTTTTAGGACAAAGTATGGGCATTATGAGTTTATGGTGATGTCGTTTGGATTGACTAATGCCCCCGCTGTTTTCATGGGTTATATGAATAGAATATTTAAACCCTACTTGGATAAGTTTGTAGTTGTTTTCATAGATGATATTCTCATCCATTCGAGAACAGAGGAGGAGGACGAAGAGCATTTGAGAGTTATGTTGGGAATCTTGAGGGAAAAGAAGCTTTATGCTAAGTTATTTAAGTGTGAATTCTGGATGGAGGGAGTAAAGTTCTTAGGGCATGTGGTGTCACAAGGAGGAATCATTGTGGACCCAAGTAAGATTGAGGCTATAATGAATTAGGAGAGACCAACCTCGGTAATTGAGATAAGGAGTTTCTTGGGTTTAGCCGATTACTACCGCAGGCTTATAAAAGGATTTTCCCAGATATCTTTGCCCCTAACCAAGTTGACAAGGAAGGATGCCCCATTTGTGTGGACCATGGATTATGAGAAAAGCTTTCAAGAGCTAAAGGGAAAGTTAACCTCAACCCCAGTGCTAGTTTTGCCTGATCCAAGTGGACCATTTGAGGTTTATTGTGATGCCTCTAGGAGAGGTTTAGGTTGTGTCTTGATGCAGAATAGGAATGTGGTGGCTTATGCCTATAGACAGTTGAAGCCTCACGAAGTGAACTATCCAACCCATGACTTGGAGTTAGTGGCTGTAGTGTTTGCCCTAAAGATATGGAGGCATTATTTGTGTGGTGTGAGGTTTGAGGTGTTCTCTGATCATAAAAGCTTAAAGTATCTCTTTGATTAAAAGGAGTTGAATATAAGGCAAAGGAGATGGATGGAGTTTCTGAAGGATTATGATTTTGGGTTAAACTATCATCCTGAGAAGGCCAATGTGGTGGCTGACGCATTAAGTCAGAAATCCTTGCATGTGTCATGGATGATGGTCAAAGAGGAAGAGCTAGTAAGGAGTTTTAGAAACCTTAACCTTGGAGTTATGTTGACCCCCCATAGTTTATGATTGAATCAGCTTAGAGTGACGAGCGATTTCAAGAGTCAAATTACTTAAGCCCAAGACGAGGAAGAGGAATTCTTGAAAACCCTAGCATTGGTGAAAGAAGGAAAGTTGAAGGGTTTTATGCAAGGTACAGATGGACTATGGAGATTTGAAGGAAGAGTCTGTGTACCCACAAGTGGTGACCTCCGAAGAAGGATTTTGGAGGAGGCTCACAAGAGCCATTTCACTATACACCCTGGTGTGACAAAGACGTATCAAGATATTAAGAAGATGTTCTGGTGGCCAAGATTGAAGAGGGATGTTGTGGAGTTGGTAGGTTGAACACCAAAAGCCCTCTAGTATGTTGCAACCACTAGAGATCCTAGAATGGAAAGAGGAAAGTATCTCTATGGACTTCATGATGGGTTTACCCTGTAACACCCTAATAGTTCCATTCTATGCTTAAGTCATATTGTGGAATTACTAGTTGTTATCTTTGCTCGTGAAACTAACATTACCTTTTAGAAATTACTTTTTAATGAAAATAGGGGTAAATTTTTTTTTTTTTTTGAATAAAACATGTAAACTGTTTTGAAAACCAAGAGCCATGATTGCATCGTGAACGTGTAAAACAAACATTACTATCTCATTCATACATCGCATTTACCATAAACAGAAGCATTGAGAATAACCTTAATCTTAGATAAAGATAACATTCATTCCATAGCCATCCCATAGTTAATATAGTAGTAGTAATAGCAGCAGTCATACACAATGATAACAATGGGTCCGATACCTATTGTCGGCCCTACAAAATAACCTAACGAAATACATGATAAAAGGACATACATAAGAAATCCTAATCCGTCCATACATGCCAAATGAAAATAATAACCCTCGCTACAACCAAAAAGGGATTATCCTCATGCTTAGCTTCGCATGCAAATCATCACCTCACTCATCTGGCGAGAGGTAGCCGTTCCCAAATCCACCGAGAGGGATATCACCACGTCCTCCTCCTCGAGCACGGCCATGTCCACGAGGCACGACACGAGTATGAATGAACCCATGATCACGAATCGAGGGTGGCATGTGACGAGGGGCTGCAGAAGAAGAAGACGAATCAGACGACAGATGGATCACAGACAGGTAAGAAGGCTCAGATGGGTCCATCTCCAAGCAGAAGCTCGGATAGGACGGTTCCGAAGGATCGGAATCCAACGAAACTGTCGGTGTCAGGCGGGTGTCTGAGTCAGAATCTCCGTCAGTGGGGTACCTCGGAGGATGGAAAGGCGGGCGAACGTCGTCCATAGTGATGTCCTTGAATGGCTCATGAAGGAGAAAAAATGTAACACCCTCCTCAGTACAGTACTATGCTTAAGTCATAGTATCGCACTCTGGAGTTGTTACGGTTACCTGAACGGACCTTATCTGATAGCAACTTCCGCTGCGCTACTCTGATACCTCTTGAACTTTCTGGAGACAGCACGGAAATAGAAGTGAGAATTATAAATTCTCAGTAGGATTCTCTATGATACACATGTAATGTCATCGTTGTCATCTCCAGTTTGCTTCGGTTTATTACGAAAAAGGTGAACATGCTGCACAACATGTTTAATTTTATATTTCGAAAAATATCTTATCCGAAGCAAAGTTCATTTTAGTCATACACTTTGCGTTTGGGAGAACCCATAAAATTCATTCAAATATAATACCATGAATGATAGCCGTGGCATATCAAAACACACATAACATCAATATGCTGGGAACATAACATCTACACATAACTTAACTTGTATTTAAATTCATACATAGCCATAAAACTTGCTTTTCTTTTTTTCATCTTTCTTTTCTTTGTCATCATAAAATCTTTACGTGCCACATTCCAGAGTATGATCGCCATACCCCATCAGAGCGTGATCGCCATGTCACGTTTCTTAGGAATATGGGATCTTCCTTTGGTACTCATACTAGCTGGATCATACCATGCCTCCTGTAAGTTCTGTCCCCTATACTCACACTAGCTGGGTCGATGCCATGCCTCATGTGAGTGGGGTATTTGCATATGCTTTAATCTTTAGTCTTTAGTCTTTCATTTTTAGCTTTTACTTGGCATACCTAGGCGTTACGTATCGCCGTCCCTAAGGTGCCTTTACTGCCCTTGGGTAGCCCGGCCTTGGAGTAAGCTCGTCAGCTTCACCCGTGACCGTCGTCACGCCGACTCACCCGTAAGGGGACCCACGTGCCTCTAGTCTTGGAGGGATCTCATTCTGGTCACGTGCCTCTAAGTGAAGGGATCTCTTCTGGTCACGTGCCTCAAAACTGAGGGATCTCATCTGACCACGTGCCTTTAAGGTAGAGGGATCTCTTAGTTTTAGCTGCTTTCACAAGGAGGGATTCAAAGTGCAACTGCCTCCAGGTGAAGGAATTCATATCTTTATATTTAACTGCCTTCACAGGGAGGGATCTCAAGTAATTGCCTCCGAGTGAAGGGATTTACATTCATTATACTCATGTCTTTTCATCCTCATACAAGGTCATGCATAGTCACACTGAATGTACCTATACTTCATTTATTTTCATACGTCATTGCATACATGATCTTCACGTACATGGTCGTGACATATAAAGGCCCGTAGCCTCTTCGCCATACTACCAGCACTCAAACATATGCTTTGTCCTTCACTTTCATATACCTTATCTCACCCTTATGTCATTCTTGAATATGGGGTTTCTATATTTCCATTCATACTTTAATTCATCCTTGATAATCCATATCATCTTCAGATTTATCCTTGCATGTAAACATTCCTAATTTCATAAACTTCTACCGTAAATCCGGCAACATAACAGATCAGCTCCGTTTCCCCATGAATAGTGCCAGTCGTCACAGACAATTCAATCATAGCATCATAATCAACTTAACACATATATATCAAGGTCAAACTGGCAATTCTCAACTCATACCTTATATGTTTTACTAATACCTGTGAAATCATCAATTAAGTCACTTTTGCCTATCTATTCAGTTCTGCTCGAATTTTATATGATCCACCTTTATTTCTATTCAACTCCTTTGAACCTGAATTTTGGATATGTCATAGACCTATATGTCTACTTTCTAACCTCTTTGGTCCCATATCATTTTGATCCATATAACTCAAGATATTCAAATCTTACCTCAACCTATTCAGTCACTAGCCCCAATTACACCCTTGGAAGTATAAATTTACTAAAAATCGAAACTAAGCTCAAATCATACGAAATTGGTCTCATATTGAAGCTAATAGGACAACCTTTCATTTGCCACAAGTTTCATTCCATTTGCTTAAGTATACCTCGAGTTATAAGTCCTGAAAGTCGACCTTCCTGAACTACTCTGTTTTGGCCTGGTTTAGACATAGGGTAACTTCCTCGAATCACTGGGG
Source organism: Pterocarpus macrocarpus (assembly GCA_031439585.1). NCBI lineage: Eukaryota > Viridiplantae > Streptophyta > Magnoliopsida > Fabales > Fabaceae > Pterocarpus > Pterocarpus macrocarpus. The sequence goes on from CM062520.1 coordinate 32,180,394, forward strand.
ACAATTGGGAATATAACGAACTCGAAATCTTATATTGGGATGTTCCCCTATGTGTAAGATTTCTAACAAAATTGGTTTCACTCGATTTGGAGTTGCATAGAGTGAGTTATACCCTCCTCAAGTCACCCTACCCGGATGAAAATCCTGAACCCTAGGTCAAACTTCAAAAATTCGTATCTCTCTCAATACTAATCCAATGACCTTATATGATACATGTATGGAAAGCCCTGGGTGTCTACTTTCATGTAAAAATGGTTCCATTGGATTTGACCAGTGGTAGGCGGTACCGTACACTCCGCCGCACGGACTGCTGTGGGATTCCTCACCAAGACAGTATCCCACTTCTCTATTTCTTCTAATTTTCTCCTTCTAATCATAACTCTAACTCAAAATCTCCTATGAATTCAATCATAATTCATCATAATCCATCATAATACATCCAATAATTCATCAAATACATAAAGAAGAGTACAATCTCATGCAATCATAGTGCAAGGAATTCAAGAAGAGAATAAGAATCCTACCTCTTTGGAGTATGACTTGAGCTAAGTGCTGAAACTTGGAGTGTTAGAACCTTGCTAAGCTTAGAGTAATGATGGAGTTGATTGAGAGAAGGGGAGGAGGAGGTTAGAACCAGAGGAAGAGGGAGAGTGGCGTAGATCAACCAGAAATGAGGGGAAGGGTCTGACTTAAATAGATGGGGGTAGTTGGAATTGTGGGTGTTGATTGGTTAAAGTTTTGTGATTGAAGTTCGGTCATGTCGCCTGCTTTTGTGGCTGAGTTGCTCTCCACGTCGTCCCCAAAGTGGGATACGCTTTCGTTCTACCTGAAATCAGAAATCATCCCCATAATACTTGAAGTCGGAACTCGTGACCTTTTACATCGCTTAGAGCTGAAGCCGGATGTCGGAACTCGTACCATCTTGTTTGTGACTTGAGGAAATCTTGTCTGATTTATTTTGAGAGTTAGAATCAAGGTCGGAGGTCAGAAGTCGTGCAGCTGACAATCAATTGATCTCGGAACTCCAAGTTCGAAGTCGAGACTCCTTGTAATAAGCTCGGATATCGGAACTTGGGTCCATTCTAATTGAGTTCAACTCCAAGGCCGGAACTCGTTACATGAAACTCGGAGTTCAGTGCTTGTATCATTGTGTTAAACTATAACTTCTGAGGTCGGATGAAGCATGAGGTATGAGGTCGGAATGAGGGTTCTTAAGGTCGGAACTCGGGTGATTTGAATCACATTTCTAAACCCAAGTACTTAAACCCGGAAGTCGGTATCTTACATTTAATGAGATCGGAAACCGGGTACAATATCTTTGAGACATGAAGTCGGATACCGGTGAATCAGTTCATATTGTTCGGACTCGAATGTTAAACTCGGAAGTTGTAGAAGTAATCCAGATGAAGTCGGAAGTTGTAGACATAGGTGAGACGAACTCCGAAATCGGATAATATCATAAGATGAAGTCGGAGATCAGGAGTAGTCAAGACTAGATGAAATCAGAAATCGGATGGCATGAAGTCGGAAATTGTGCAAGATGAACTTGGAACTCGGAAATAATCCCTTCTATATGAAATTCGAAGATTGAGTCGAGAATGGGATTTGATCAAACTTGAAGGTGAAGTCGGACGTCCGTTGTTAGAGTTAAATAACGTCGGAAGTCGGGAAAATGTGTGTAAGGAGGTCGGAAATCGGGACGTTACATTACCACCCTCCTTAAAAAAAAAATTTGTCCTCAAAATTCAATTACGAAACTAACTATTTGTTATCATAAAAGTTTGAAGAAAAGGTCACACACAAGCACACTGAAGTTGAGCAAACATAGTCAAAGAAAATACAGTACACCTAGTTATATAATTTAACATAACGTAGTTAACAAAAAGAGGATCCTTGTTCTAGGTTGTCTCTAATCCTTGTGATGACTCGTCTGGGGTGTCGCCTCCTCCACATTTACAGTGAAGACTCTCCCTGAACGCTGTGGTTTAGGAGTCGGTGGTTGGTTTTCAGGGCATTCTCTAATCATATGTCCTGGTTTGCCACACCTGAAACATACATTCTGTCCGGCCAAACAAGGACTTCCTCCATGATACTTTCCACACTTAGAGCATGCTTGCCCTGCGCTTGGCTCCTGAAATGGTCTATCCTCACGTCCATTAAATTGATGCAGTTTCTTTGGGGGTGAGGCATAGTCAAGTTCCTGGTTTTCAGGTGCAGGCCTCTTTCCATAAGTATCAAACTAGGAATCCTCCAATTTCTTGTTATAATTCTCCACAAGTTTGCACTTGTTTACCAAGGTAGGAAAATCCCTAATCTCCATAGGGCCTATTGTGGCGAGGATATCTTCCCTCAGTCCGCCTTCAAATTTGACACACTTCCACGTCTCATCTGGATTTCATTGATAGATTGTGGAAAACTTACATAACTCTTCAAACTTGGCGATATACTTTGACATGCTATTGCTTCCTTGGCGGAGTTGCATAAATTCCAATTCCTTGGTATTTCGAACTGATGGAGGAAAGTATTTCTGGTAAAAAGTATCCTTGAACAATATCCAAGTGATTTCTGTCTGAGATTCTTCTAATAGCCGTTTCACACCATTCCACCAGAATTCCGCGTCTGCTTCTAGCATATAGGTGGCAAATGCTACTTTCTGGCGATCTGTACAATCCAAAACAGAGAAAACCTTTTCCATCGCCTTAATCCATTCGTCGGCCTTGTCAAGATTGAAAGCTCCTCTAAAGCCAGGCGGGTTTGCTTTTCTGAATTTTGCAAACTTGAGATATTCCAGGTCTAATCCTAGGCCATGCGGATTTCCTACATAGTTGGCCTCGGGCCGCCTACCCAACTGGTCCATCATTTGATGAGCTGCAGCGGCTTGCTCTCGCATGGCGTGAGCCATTTCACGCATCGTGTCCATAAAGTTAGTAGGATCTTCCGAGTGGAGTGCAGGTTAAGTGGCCTACCACGCCCTCTGGAAGCCATTAGTTCCTAATCACACGCAACAAAGCATTGAGTTGATCAGGCTCAACAATAAGTTAAGTGTGATAGCAACTAATATCATTCACAGTTAGGTGGTCATGCATATCTAATTTCCTATATCTTATCTGAACAGATAAGATTTATCACATGGCATTTTCTAAGGATTCCAGAGTGCACTGGAAACGTAGTCAGTCCAAATCTCAGGCCTGGGGAGGATCGAACTGCTCTGATACCATTAATGTAACACCCTCCTCAGTACAGTATTATGCTTAAGTCATAGTACCGCACTCTGGAGTTGTTATGGTTACCTGAACGGACCTTATCTGACAAAGAACTTCACAAGGCTTACTCTGATACCTCTTGAACTTTCTGGAGACAGCACGGAAATAGAAGTGAGAATTATAAATTCTCAGTAGGATTCTCTATGATACACATGTAATGTCATCGTTGTCATCTCCAGTTTGTTTCGGTTTATTACGAAAAAGGTGAACATGCTGCACAACATGTTTAATTTTACATTTCGAAAAATATCTTAACCGAAGAAAAGTTCATTTTAATCATACACTTAGCGTTTGGGAGAACCCACAAAATTCATTCAAATATAATACCATGAATGATAGCCGTGGCATATCAAAACACACATAACATCAATATGCTGGGAACATAACATCTACACATAACTTAACTTGTATTTAAATTCATACATAGCCATAAAACTTGCTTTTCTTTTTTTCATCTCTTTTCTTTGTCATCATAAAATCTTTACGTGCCACATTCCAGAGTATGATCGCCATACCCTATCAGAGCGTGATCGCCATGTCACGTTCCTTAGGAATATGGGATCTTCCTTTGGTACTGACACTAGCTGGATCATACCATGCCTCCTGTAAGTTCTGTCCCCTATACTCACACTAGTTGGGTCAATGCCATGCCTCATGTGAGTGGGGTATTTGCATATGCTTTAATCTTTAGTCTTTAGTCTTTCATCTTTAGCTTTTACTTGGCACACCTAGGCGTTACGTATCGTCGTCCCTAGGGTACCTTTACTGCCCTTAGGTAGCTCAGCCTTGGAGTGAGCTCGTCAGCTTCACCCGTGACCGTCGTCACGCCGACTCACCCGCAAGGGAACCCACGTGCCTCTAGTCTTGGAGGGATCTCATTCTGGTCACGTGCCTCTAAGTGAAGGGATCTCTTCTGGTCACGTGCCTCAAAACTGAGGGATCTCATCTGACCACGTGCCTTCAACATAGAGGAATCTCATCTGACCACGTGCCTCCAAGGTAGAGGGATCTCATAGTTTTAGCTGCTTTCACAAGGAGGGATTCAAAGTGCAACTGCCTCCAGGTGAAGGGATTCATATCTTTATATTTAACTGCCTTCACAGGGAGGGATCTCAAGTAACTGCCTCCGAGTGAAGGGATTTACATTCATTATACTCATGTCTTTTCATCCTCATACAAGGTCATGCATAGTCACACTGAATGTACCTATACTTCATTTATTTTCATACGTCATTGCATACATGATCTTCACGTACATGGTCGTGACATATAAAGGCCCGTAGCCTCTTCGCCATACTACCAGCACTCATACATATGCTTTGTCCTTTACTTTCATATACCTCATCTCCCCATTATGTCATTCTTGAATATGGGGTTTCTATATTTCCATTCATACTTTAATTCATCATTGATAATCCATATCATCTTCAGATTTATCCTTGCATGTAAACATTCCTAATTTCATAAACTTCTACCGTAAATCCAGTAACATAACGGATCAGCTTCGTTTCCCCATGAATAGTGCCAATCATCACAGACAATTCAATCATAGCATCATAATCAACTTAACACATATATATCAAGGTCAAACTGGCAATTCTCAACTCATACCTTATATGTTTTACTAATACCTGTGAAATCATCAATTAAGTCACTTTTGCCCATCTATTCAGTTCTGCTCGAATTTTATATGATCCACCTTTATTTCTATTCAACTCCTTTGAACCTGAATTTTGGATATGTCATAGATCTATATGTCTACTTTCTAACCTCTTTGGTCCCATATCATTTTGATCCATATAACTCAAGATATTCAAATCTTACCTCAACCTATTCAGTCACTAGCCCGAATTACACCCCTGGAAGTATAAATTTACTAAAAATCGAAACTAAGCTCAAATCATACGAAATTGGTCTCATATTGAAGCTAATAGGACAACCTTTCATTTGCCACAAGTTTCATTCCATTTGCTTAAGTATACCTCGAGTTATAAGTCCTAAAAGTGGACCTTCCTGAACTACTCTGTTTTGGCCTGATTTAGACATAGGGCAACTTCCTCGAATCACTGGGGACAATTGGGACCATAATGAACTCGAAATCTTATATTGGGATGTTCCCCTATGTGTAAGATTTCTAACAAAATTGGTTTCACTCGATTTGGAGTTGCATAGAGTGAGTTATACCCTCCTCAAGTCACCTTACCCGGATGAAAATCCTGAACCCTAGGTCAAACTTCAAAAATTCGTATCTCTCTCAATACTAATCCAATGACCTTATATGATACATGTATGGAAAGCCCTGGGTGTCTACTTTCATGTAAAAATGGTTCCATCAGATTTGACCAGTGGTAGGCGGTGCCGTACACTCCGCCGCACAGACTGCTGTGGGATTCCTCACCAAGACAGTATCCCATTTCTCCATTTCTTCTAATTTTCTCCTTCTAATCATAACTCTAACTCAAAATCTCCTATGAATTCAATCATAATTCATCATAATCCATCATAATACATCCAATAATTCATCAAATACATAAAGAAGAGTACAATCTCATGCAATCATAGTGCAAGGAATTCAAGAATAGAAGTAGAATCCTACCTCTTTGGAGTATGACTTGAGCTAAGTGCTGAAACTTGGAGTGTTAGAACCTTGCTAAGCTTGGAGGAATGATGGAGTTGATTGAGAGAAGGGGAGGAGGAGACTGGAACCAGAGGAAGAGGGAGAGTGGCATAGATCAGCCAAAAATGAGGGGAAGGGTCTGACTTAAATAGATGGAGGTAGTTGGAATTGTGGGTGTTGATTGGTTGAAGTTTTGTGATTGAAGTTCGGCTATGTCGCCTGCTTTTGTGGCTGAGTTGCTCTCCACGTCGTCCCCAAAGTGGGATACGCTTTCGTTCTACCTGAAATCGGAAATCATCCCTATAATACTTGAAGTCGGAACTCGTGACCTTTTACATTGCTTGGAGCTGAAGCCGGATGTCGGAACTCGTACCATCTTGTTTGTGACTTGAGGAAATCTTGTCTGGTTTATTTCGAGATTTAGAATCAAGGTCAGAGGTTGGAAGTCGTGCAGCTGACAATCAACTGATCTCAGAACTCCAAGTTCAAAGTCGAGACTCCTTGTAATAAGCTCGGATATCGGAACTTGGGTCCATTCTAATTGAGTTCAACTCCAAGGCCGGAACTCGTTACATGAAACTCGAAGTTCAGTGCTTGTATCATTGTGTTAAACTATAACTTCTGAGGTCGGATGAAGCATGAGGTATGAGGTCGGAATGAGGGTTCTTAAGGTCGGAACTCGGGTGATTCGAATCACATTTCCAAACCCAAGTACTTAAACCCGGAAGTAGGTATCTTACATTTGATGAGATCGGAAACCGGGTACAATATCTTTGAGACATGAAGTCGGATACCGGTGAATCAGTTCATGTTGTTTGGACTCGAATGTTAAACTCGGAAGTTGTAGAAGTAATCCAGATGAAGTCGGAAGTCGTAGACATGGGTGAGACGAACTCGGAAATCGGATAATATCATAAGATGAAGTCGGAGATCAGGAGTAGTCAAGACTAGATGAAATCGGAAATCGGATGTCATGAAGTCGAAAATTGTGCAAGATGAACTCGGAACTTGGAAATAATCCCTTCTATCTGAAATTCGAAGATTGAGTCGGGAATGGGATTTGATCAAACTTGAAGGTGAAGTCGGACGTCCGTTGTTGGAGTTGAATAACGTCGGAAGTCGGGAAAATGTGTGTAAGGAGGTCGGAAATCGGGACGTTACAAAAAACAGACTCATCACGAGTGCACGGAACTGGCGGCTATGGAACATATAGACCTGCATTGCTGCATGAGCAGTCAGCACAGATGCATTCAGCACCGGGTCGAAGTGCCAATGCATCACTGGAAACTCAATGAAAATCACCACTGTGCTTGACGTCGGCATCCTCTGAAGATGACACGGAAATGTAGTAGTGAGAAATAGTAAATTTCTCAGTAGGATCGCGACTAAACAAACACAGTGTCATCGTCATCATCCCAGCCACTTCGGGTTTAATTATAAAAGCAGTGGACAGATATAAGTTCAATTTTAATGGTTTTGAAAACTTAAACTCCGAAGCAGATCGCTTTTAAACTTAACATCATAACTACATCATCATAATCTAACATACATACTGAAACATAGAATAAACATTTATAATGCAAATGGACAACATAAGTACATGCAAGGACATGTATCATCATAGACTTAACCATGGTTATACTTTTCACTTTACTTTCATTTTTAGCACGTGCTTAACATTCTTTACTTTCCTTTGAAATAGACTGCTTTTGGACATGAGCTCATTCCATGACCGTCGTGACACAGTACTAAACCAAATCAGACTAAGTTGATATTGGTTACCTCTAAGTTGGAGGGTCCTCCATATCACCTTTGCCTCCCTCATAGAGGTTCCTTGTGGATCGCCGTCTCCTACTTCCTAAAAGTGATCGAGGGGTCATGTCCCATTCTTTCATTTCTTATCATTATAATTTACATGCATAATACTTCTTTGACTAGACACATGCAATGTTATGACTAAGTCCATAATTTTGACTGAAATCCGGCAGCATAACGGCTAGACTGGAGCTTCCCCAAAATGCCAATCATAAACTTTCAACCAACAGTTCATCATATCTTTATCATATCATCACACTCATCATTCAATCATGAGACAAAGCTCAATGAAACTCATCATTCATCATGCCGAATGGCATCGCCCATTCATACCCTAAAGGGGTTTATAGTTGTGTTTTTCTTTGCGAAGAATATTATGAATCATCATATGATTTCTCGTGGTTACCCATGAGAGAATCACAAAGTTAGAATATGTGTTTATGGTCTTTTAGTTACTTAGCTCTCATACAAAATTATTCTTTACTTTAGTTCATGTCTTATGGGACAGTTATTCAAATTAGTTAAGTTAAATGATTGTTTCCTTTTGTTAAGATAGTGCCCTTAGTGATTCCTAGGTTCATGGTATGCTCAGAGGCCCTAATCATACTTCTCTTCCCAAGGAGTTTGAGATCCCTCTAATCTTGGGTCATGACAACGCATAACCACATCATGAACCCAACAACACCATGTTTCACTAATCACCAAGGGTGATTTTTAACTTATTCAAGTTACAAAGTTTTAAACTTTTACTAATAACATACCAAGGTTTTACCTTAAACATTATTAAAGTTATCATTCTTTATAAAGTAGCCATAAAGTTTCATTCTTTATGAAAGTAAGTGCCTTTGACATTAAGCTCTTATCTTAAGATTGGATCTTTATGAAATAATGATACAAGTTACTAGCTTTTTAAATAAAAAGTCTTGTTCTTAATGAAAGTTGACTCATTTAATTATTCTAGGACCATCAAGGTCTCAACTTTATAAGTTAAAGTTGTCTCTACATTAAAAAGGTTCCTACTTTATCAACTAGTGATATGAAACATTGACTTCAAGGTTAAAAAGTCTTGATCTTCATAAAAGTTAACACCTTTTTGCATTGTTTTGGTTCAAGATTCAAAACTTTATGAATTAAATGTTATAAAACAACACTTTTATGACTTAAAGGTCTCATTTTTTTTATTAAAGTTTGAAACTTTATGAAAGGTCTCTTCTTTAAGGTTTGATTTCTAAGACATAAAGTGACAAGATATCATTATATAACTCAAAAAGGCTTGTTATTCTAAAAAGCTTAGACTTTTACATGTATCTTTGTCTTCAAAATAAAATAAAAGAAGACTTTATGATGGCACTAAAACTTGTGCCACTTTTTGTGCGTCAAGAAGCAAACTTTTTAAAGTTTAAAGCTTTTAGAATGTTCATAGTCTTATCAAATCATGAAAACATAATAAGATGAAGTTTTTCTAATCATCAACTCATCATAAAAAAAAAAGAGGGAACAACTTATGCAAGATACCATCAAGAACATTCAAGAACCTATTTTGCCAAAAGTAGAAACTTAAGAACACTTGAAGAACAACAAGAACATATTTTTCCAAAAATGGAAACTTTTGCTCTTGAAAAGCATGAAGAATCTTCTCAAGTTTTCACTTAGAGATCTTGGTTATGAAAGAACCAAGCTCCAAGCTTTCTTGAGCAACAAAATGAAAAAGATGAAGATCACTACCTTTCTTGAAGATGGCGCAAAAACAAAAGAAGAGGAAGAAGAAGATGATGGCTCCTCTTGATGATGATGGTGGCGGTTTTGCAAGAAGGGAGGAGAAGCTCTTGAGATCTTGTGAAAATAGAGGTTGTAGTGTTTTGATCTTATCTCCAAAGACCCAAAGATGAGGTCTTTGAAGGGCTAAGTGAGTGGTTTTGGTGGTGGTGGTGGTGAAAGGAAGAAGAAGAGATGAAGAAGATGAAGAAGAAGAAGAAATGTAGAGAGAGGTTGGAGAGTTTGAGAACTTTAGAGAGGGAATGAGAAGTTGAAAATGAAGTGAATATGTATGTGTGTGTGTGAAGTGGCGGTGAGTTTCAAGTGGGTGGGAGGAAGATATTTTTGTGTTATTTTGTGTTAATTAAGGTTTAAGGGGACAAATTAGATGATGGGACAACAAAACATGGTCAAACTTTTACATAAAGCACTCTTGTCTAATGCTTTATGCTTTAATGACATCACCCTCTACTTTACTGTCTAGTTGACTAAATTTGAATTTAATCATGTGATTAAGTGCTCATACAACTTAATTAAGATGATTAAGCAAGGATTGGTATTTAACATACAAGAACACGATTAACAAAAATTAGTCTTGCGATTAGACTTAAGTAACCATAATTAAACTCGATTAAGCTAATTAAGGGTGATTAGTGCTTAATTAAGCTATAAAGGCTCTGACTTGCTTAATTAAAGATTATTTAATCTCGATTAAGCATTCTCTTGACTCTTCTCATCCGAGTCAACCCCTTAATTAAGCCTTCATCTCATAATTTTTCATTAAGTGCCTAATTACTTAGGGTCACTGAGGTAATTTAGTACGACATAAAATTGAGGATGTTACATACCCAAAACGCAAGCTGGTTTTGATGTGATATGGGTAATTGTTGACAGATTGACCAAGTCTGTTCACTTTTTACCCATTCAAGCTACTTATCCTTTGGAAAAGTTAGCCAGCTATATGTTTAAGAGATAGTAAGGCTGCATGGTGTACCTACAACCATAATCTCAGATAAGGACCCGAGGTTTACCTCTAGAATCTAGGGAGCCTTGCAAAATGCATTTCGGATGAAGTTTTGCCTAAGCACAACTTATCACCCCCAGATGGATGGACAGTCGGAGAGGACTATCCAAACTTTGGAGGACATGTTGAGAGCTTGTTTGTTGGACAATTGAGGAAGTTGGGACAAATACTTACCTTTGATTGAGTTTGCCTATAACAATAGCCATCATGCAAGTATTGGTATGGCACCCTATGAAGCTTTGTATGGAAGGAAGTGCCAATCTCTCCTATGTTGGTTTGAACTGGGTGAGCAAAGCCTATTAGGACCTGATCTGGTGAGGCAGACCACATAGCAAGTCATAAGGATTAGGGACAGAATGCTTATAGCCCAGAGCTGTCAAAAGAGTTATGCGGATAACAGGAGAAAGCCTCTAGAGTTCTAAGAAGGAGAACATATGTTCTTGAAAATTACTCCTACAACCGATATAGGTAGAGCCATGAAGGTCAAAACGTTAAGCCCCTCTTTCCTTGGCCCTTTTCAAATTTTAAAACGTGTTGAGTCAGTTGTTTATCAAATGGCCTTACCTCCAAATTTGTCAAACCTTCACGATGTCTTCTATGTGTCTCAATTGAGAAAATACCATTACGATCCTAGTCATCTACTTGAGCCTGAAAGTGTACAATTAAAGGAGGACCTAACTTTCAATCTACCGCCATCTCGGATCATGGATCGTGGGGCAAAACAGCTGAGGAATAAGATAGTACCCTTGGTCAAGGTGGCTTGGGGTAGAGGGAATAAGGAAGAACATATGTGGGAGTTAGAGTCCGAGATGAAGAACGAGCATCCAGAATTGTTTATAGGTAACGAATTTTGAGGGTAAAATTCTTTTTAAAGGTGAGGAGAAATGTAATATCCTCAATTTCATGTCATGCTAAATTACCTCAGCAACCCTGAGTAATTAGGTACTTAATGAGAAATTATGAGATTAAGGCTTAATTAAGCGGTTAACGAAGAGTTTATGAGTTAACTCGGATGAGAAAAGTCAAGAGAATGCTTAATTGAGATTAGATAATCTCTAATTAAGCAAGTCAGAGCCTTTATAGCTTAATTAAGTACTAATCGCCCTTAATTAGCTAAATCAAGTTTAATTAAGGTTAATTAAGCTTAATTGCAAGATTAATTTTTATTGATCATGTTCTTGTGTGTTATTCATTAATCCTTGCTTAATCATCTTAATTAAGTTATATGAGCACTTAATCACATGATTAAATTTAAATTTAGTCAACTAGACAATAAAGTAAAAAGTGATGTCATTAAAGCATAAAGCATAAGACAAGGTTGCTTTTTGTAAGAGTTTGTACATGCTTTGTTCCCTTATCATCCAATTTGTCTCCCAAAACCTTAATTAACACAAAATAACACAAACATATCTCCCCCCACCTACTTGAAACCCACGGCCACTATTCACTCATGCACACACTTTCACTTTTCATTTTCACACTTTCATTCTCTTTCTAAGTTTCCTACTCCTCCAACTTCTATCTAAAATTCTCTCTTTTTCTTCTTCATCTTCTTCTTCCTTTCTCCACCACCACCACCCAAAACCTCTCACTTAGCCCTTCAAGGACCTCATTTTTGGGTCTTTGGAGACTAGATCAAAACACTGCAACCTCCATTTTCACAAGATCTCAAGAGCTTCTCTTTCTTCCTTGCAAAATCGCCACCATCATCATCAAAAGGAACCATTATCTTCTTCTTCCTTTTTCTCTTATTTTTGCGCCATCTTCAAGAAGAGGTTGTGATCTTCATCTTTTTCATTTTGCTTGCTCAAGAAAGCTTGGAGCTTGGTTCTTTGATGACCAAGATCTCTAAGTGAAAACTTGAGAAAATCCTTCGTGCTCTTCAAGAGCAAAAGTTTCCATTTTTGGCAAAATATGTTCTTGTTGTTCTTCAAGTGTTCTTGATGTTTCTACTTTTGGAAAAATATGTTCTTGTTATTAAGTGTTCTTGATGGTATCTTGTTTAAAGTTGTTCCTTTTCTTATGATGAGTTGATGGTTAGAAAAGCTTCATCTTTTTATGTTTTTCATGATTAGATAAGATTATGAACATCCTAAAAGCTTAAAACTTTAAAAAGTTTGCTTCTTGATTCCTTAAAAGTGGCACAACTTTTAAGCTTCCATAAAGTTTTATTTTGTTTTGTTTTGAAGGCAAGAATAAATGTAAAAGTCTAAGCTTTTTGGAATAATAAGCCTTTTTGAGTTAGAAAAATGATATCTTGTCACTTTATGTCTTAGAAATCAAATCTTAAAGAAAAGACCTTTCACAAAGTTTCAAACTTTAATCAAGAATGAGACCTTTAAGTCATAAAAGTGTTGTTTTGTAACATTTAATTCATAAAGTTTTGATCTTGAACCAAAATAATGCTAAAAGGTGTTAACTTTTATAAAGATCAAGACTTTTTAACCTTAAAGTTAATGTTTCATATCACTAGTTGATAAAGTAGGAACCATTTTAATGTAAACACAACTTTAAGTGTAACATCCTCAGTTTCATGTCGTGCTAAATTACCTTAATAACCTTGAGTAATTAGGCACTTAATGAGAAATTATGGGATTAAGGCTTAATTAAGGGGTTAATTCGGATGAGAAGAGTCAAGAGGATGCTTAATGGAGATTAGATAATCTCTAATTAAGCAAGTCAGAGTCTTTATAGCTTAATTAAACACTAATCGCCCTTAATTAGCTTAATCGAGTTTAATTAAGGTTAATTAAGCTTAATCATAAGATTAATTTTTGTTAATCGTGTTCTTGTGTATTAATCACTAATCCTTACTTAATCATCTTAATTAAGTTGTATGAACACTTAATCACATGATTAAATTCAAATTTAGTCAACTAGACAATAAAGTAGAGAGTGATGTCACTTAAGCAAAAAGCATTAGACAAGACTACTTTATGTAAAAGTTTGGCCATGCTTTGTTTCCCCATCATCCCATTTGTCCCCTTAATCACTAATTAACACAAGATAACACAAAGTGAAGCAAAAATATCTCTCCTCATGCCATTACAAGTTTCGGCCACTTCATGCACACACACACACATTCACTTCTTTTTCAACTTCTCATTCTCTCTCTAAAGTTCTCAAACTCTCCAACCTCTCTCTACATTTCCTTTTCTTCTTCTTCATCCTCTTTATCATTCTCCACCTCCATAACCAAACCTTCCTCACTTAGCCCTTCAAAGACCTTATCTTTGGGTCTTTGAAGACAAGATCAAAACACTACAACCTCCATTTTCACAAGATCTCAAGAGCTACTTCTTCCACCAAGTCAAATCGCCACCATCTATAAGGAAAGGAACCACCATCATCTTCTTCTTCTTCTCTAGTTTTTGTGCCATTTCTAAGAAAGGTAGTGATCTTCATCTTTTTCATTTTGTTTGCTCAAGAAAGCTTGGAGCTTGGTTCTTTGATGACCAAGATCTCTAAGTAAAAACTTGAGAAGATCCTTCATGCTCTTCAAGAGCAAAAGTTTCCATTTTTGCCAAAATGTGTTTTTGTTATTCTTCAAGTGTTCTTAAGTTTCTACTTTTAGAAAAATATGTTCTTGAATGTTCTTGATGGTATCTTGTTCAAAGTTGTTTCTTTCTTTTTTCTTTTTATGATGAGTTGATGATTAGAAAAGCTTCATCTTATTATGTTTTCATGAGTTGATAAGTGTAACATCCCCACTTTTGTAAACAGAACGTAATGGAAACTTTGAATTATTTCCCTTAGGTAGTGTGAGAATTTCTCAGGCAGCGCTATGCCATGATGATCCTCACACTTGGAATTATAAAGTAGTGTAACACTGCCGTTGAAAATATGGCACTGCCATATGTTAAAAATTAGGAAATGACAAAAGTGCCTCGATAAACTTTTGTTAATTACAGTGATGCCCAAAATTTTTAGAAATTATATTTTGACCCCAAAGAATTATTTCCACAATAACCCTTGAAATTTTTATAAAATGACCTTTATATCCCCACATCTGTAGAATTAGCAGAATAGGGTTTTAAACGAAGTAGAATCACGTGGTGAAACCATAGAAGTTTAAATCTCTGCCGATTGGGCCATGTAGGCAGTTGGGTGTGAAATGATGTGAGGTGCCCCGGGACTTGCTCAAAATTACGGAAATGCCATTAGTTATAGAAAATAGAAAACAAAAAGGCTCCGAATTTGCGAAAATGTCTAATTTACGCCGTTAATCTATTTATTCGATTTCAATAGTTATGTAAGGATAATTAGGAGTTAATTAGATGTTAATTAGAGGGATGAGGCTTAGGAACAATTAGAATAGAGATATAGAAATTCTCTCAGAGTCATTTAGTAAAGTTTTACCGATTTAAAGAAAATCGGCGAAGATTCGATACTTCAAACTACCAGAACCGAATCAGTAGAATTTCACACTAACACCACTAGTTTGAGTGGCTGAAAATTGAGCCACTTCTACCCTAATGGATGGCGCCAATTGGCTGCCAAGTGAGTAGAGAGTGTAACGTCCGAAAAATTCTATCGTTATTAACCGAGTTTTCGATTTTCATCGGATAATTGGGATTAATTAGGATTCGATTAAGCATTCACTTAAGGCCAATTAAGTGTGGTTTAGAACGATTAGGTATAATGGAATTAGATTAGAACCATAGGAAACTTCATAGGATTTTTCTAAAACTGGTTTACTGATTTAAAGGAAATCGGTAAGATTTCGGTATTTTAAACTATCAGAACCGGACCAATAGAACTTATACTGTGAAAACCTTAGGATAGATGACCAAGATTTAGCCAAAATATCCCTACAAGTGGCGCCTCAATCAGCCATGAAAGAGGGCAGCCAAGTTGAGTTTGAATGTGAGATGAAATCCACTAATCACAATCTAACTTCCTTCAAAAGTTTTGAAATAATTCCTTTCTCCTCCCCTTGAATTTTCGTGCATATAAGCTGCTGAACTCTCATCCTTTTTCCATCAATTCACACTCATCTTCACTCCATCTTCAACCCCTCTTCAAGTCTCATCAAGAGTTTCTTCAATCTAGGACATCAAACCAACAAGATTTCAACTAGATAAGGTAGGAATTCCAACTTCTTTTCTTGTTTTCTTTGAATTTGGCTGATTGGAACTCCACTTTCTTCCCACTTTCTTGTATGATTCTGATGTTATCTTGAGTGATGATGATGAATTAAGGCTGGTTTAAGGTGTATATGTAAGTTTGAATTGAAGATTGGATGGATTGATTTGAGGAAAACATGAAATGAAGAAGAATTTAAGAAGCTGTTAGGGTTTTCCCCTCGACGGTCCATCCGGCGGAGTGTACGACTTCGCCTACAGCCATTTAAATTTGATGAATCTATTTTTATATGAAATTATACATCCAGGGATTTCAATACATATAAAATATAAGGCCATTGGATTAGTATTGAGAAAGATATGAATTTTTGAAATTCGACCTAGGTTTTTGAGTTTGATTTTGGGCAGACTGGGTTGTTTAGGGTAAAACTCGGCCTATACTACTTCGGATTGAATGAAACTAACTTTTTTAGAAAGCTTACACATAGGAGAATATCTCATAAAAATTTCAGAGTTAGATAAGGTCCTGTTTGCTCCTAGTAGTCCAAGAAATTTACCTTATGTCCAAGCCAAGCCAAAATAGGGCAGTTCAGGAAGGTCAAATTTCGGGGCTTATAACTCGAACCCTACTAATGTAAATGGAATGGAACTTTTTGAAAATGAAAGTTGTCCTATTAGCTTTAATATGACAACAATTTCTTATGATTTGAACTAGTTTTCGATTTTTAGTGAATTTTTACTTCAAAGAGTGCAATTCTGGCAAGTTATAGGGCAGATAGAAGTAAACTTTGAATAACTTGAGCTACATAAATCAAAATGAGATGGGACTAAAAGGGTTGGAAACTAGACACATAGCACTATAACATATTCAAAATTTAGGTCCAACTGAATTAAATAGAAATTATGGTGAATTTTACAAAATCAGGCAGAATTGAGTAGAATAAGCAAAAAACTTAAGTTGTGTATTTATGTTGATATGTTATATGATTGATATTATTATTATGAAACTTGATGCTCTATGTTGGTTTTACTGCTTGATTGATCCTTCTAGTAGTTGGCACTATTCATGGGAAAGTGGACTCGATCCATTATGCTACCGAAATCCCGGCAGAAATATGTGAATTATATGAATGTTAGAAACATTATGTTATGCTCTTAAGATTCATATATGCAAGAATGATTTAAGTACGATATGAAGTATATGAATGAATGCATGTAGCATATATATGTATAATCATATCCAAAGATGAATAAGATTTATGAGAACTTGCAAGAAAGGCGTACCAAGCTACCACATGAGGCATAGCATAGACCCAGCTAGCATGGGCCAGAGCGGTACTGTCTAAGACTTGGGCCAGCCCTCAACCAGATTTAAGGGGAATAGACCGGTGTGAGGGTTGGGGAAAGTAAACCCGTCACTATGTATAGGTACGAGCTCGGACCTGAAAAGCAGGCTATTATCCAGGGGTGAGAGAGGCCATTCACCTCCGGGGGACCAAGTACAGAAGAGCAAGGTTAAGTTGCAAGTTAAAAGAGAGAGATGAATTAAGTCAAGTGCACTTGCATACAATCAAGTACAAGCATCTATATGTGTGTTTCTAATTATCTCATTATGTCATGATGCTATTATGACTCTTACTGAAGATGTTTTCAACTTAAAATTGAACCACTACTTGCGTATATGTGCTCACATTTTCATAAGAAACCGAAGCGGCTGGAATGTTTATGATGACATTGTAAGATTGTTTGAGTTTACCTACTGAGAACCTTAGGTTCTCACTGCCTACTTGTGTGTTTTCCTTTTCCGTAAACATTCCAGCATCCAAGTTGGAAATCAAGTACGAGGTAGAGTACAGGAACATTCATTGAGCAAGACTCGGGCGTAAACCAGACCAAGAGACTATTGAAGCTAGCTAACAACTAGTCGAAAGCAAATTCTATGTATTATGCTAGTCACAATTTCTTTTAAATTGTAGGTAGTTTATCATCTATGTATCAAAGACGACGAAACTTATGAACTATTAGTTAATAATAAAGTGTGCAGTTAAAGGGCCATGTATTATATTTTCCACATTTTAAAGCTTTCTTAACACAGTAACAACCTTTTAATATAACTCCATGACTCGAGCATAGGTTATATAATAAAGGGTGTTACAATAAGACTATGAACATTCTAAAAGCTTTAAACTTTAAAAAGTTTGCTTCTTGATGCACAAAAAGTGGTGCAAGTTTTAGTGCCATGATAAAGTCTACTTTTGTTTTATTTTGGAGACAAAGATACATGTAAAAGTCTAAGCTATTTAGAATAACAAGCCTTTTTGTGTTATAAAATGATATCTTGTTACTTTATGTCTTAGAAATCAAACCTTAAAGAAAAGACCTTTCATAAAGTTTCAAACTTTAATCAAGAATGAAACCTTTAAGTCATAAAAGTGTTGTCTTGTAGCACTTAATCCATAAAGTTTAGATCTTGAACCAAAATAATGCCAAAAGGTGTTAACTTTTATAAGGATCAAGACTTTTAACCTTAAAGTTGATGCTTCATATCACTAGTTAATAAAGTGGGAACCTTTTTAATGTAGAGACAACTTTAAGTCATAAAGTTGAGACCTTGATGGTCTTAGAATAATTAAAAGAGTCAACTTTCATAAAGAACAAGACTTCTTAGTTAAAAAGCTAGTAACTTGCATCATTATTACATAAAGATCTAAATTTTTAGATAAGAGCTTAATATTAAAGGCACTTAATTTCACAAAGAATAAAACTTCATGACTACTTTATAAAGAATAATAACTTTAATAATATTTAAGGTAAAACCTTGATATGTTATTAATGAAAGCTTAAAACTTTGTAAGTTGAATAAGTTAGAAATCACCCTTGGTGACTAGTGAACATTGGTGTTGTTGGGTTCATGATGTGGTTATACGTTGTCATGACCCAAGGATTAGAGGGATCTCGAACTCCTTGGGAACAGAAGTATGATTAGGGCCTTTGAGCATACCATGAACCTAGGAATCACTAAGTGCACTATCCTAAGGAAAGGAAATAATCACTTAACTTAATTAATTTGAACAAGTGTTCCATAAGACATGTACTTAAGTAAAGAATACTTTCATACGAGGACTAAGTAACTAAAAGACCACAAACACATATTCTAACTATGTGATTTTCTCACGGGTAACCACGAGAAATCATATGATGATTCATAATATTCTTCGCAAAGAAAAACACAACTATAAACCCCTTTAAGGTATGAATGCGTGATGCCATCCGGCATAATGAATAATGAGTTTAATTGAGCTTTGTCTCATGATTGAATGATGAGTGTGACGATATGATATAGACATGATGAACCGTTGATTGAAAGTTTATGATTGGCATTTTGGGGAAGCTCCGGTCTAGCCGTTATGCTGCCACATTTCTGTCAAAATTATGGACTTAGTCATATCATTACATGTATCTAGTCAGAGAAGTATTATGCATATAAAGTATAATGATAAGCAAAGAATCAATGGGCATGAACCTTCAATCACTTTGGTAAGGAAAGTGAGAGATGGCGATCTACAAAGACTCAAGGAATCTCTATAGGGGAGGCAAGGGTGACATGAAGGACCCTCCAACTTAGAGGTAACCAATATTGGCTTAGTCTGATTTGGTTAGTCTCACGTGATTTACGGTCACGGAATGAGCTCATGTCCAAAAGCAGTCTATTTCAAAGGAAAGTAAAGAATGTTAAGCACGTGCTAAAAATGAAAGGTAATGTAGGGCCATGGTCAAGTTGATGAGTTGCATAGTCATGCATACTATTATATTCCTTATGTGCATTATGAATGTTTATTATGTATATCAGCCTATATGCCTATGTATGACACTATGGATATGATGATAAAGTTAAAAATAACCCGCTTCGGGATTTACATTTTCTAAAACTATTAAAATTAAACTGATATCTGTCCACTATTTTTATATTAAACCCGAAGTGGCTGGAACGATGACGATGACACTGTGTTTGTCTAGTCGCGATCCTATTTAGAAATTTAGTATTTCTCACTCCTATGTTTCCATGTCATCTTCAGAGGATGCCAGCATCGGGCACGATGGTGATTTTCATTGAGTTTCTGGTGATGCATTGGCACTACGACCCATTGCTGAATGCATCTGTGCTGATTGCTCAGACAGCGATGCGGGTCTACATGTTCCATAGCCTGCAGTTTCGTGCATCCATGATGAGTGCGTTTTTCCGCCCTTATGAGCCATTCTAGGACATCACTATGGATGACATTCGCCCGCCCTTCCATTCTTCGAGGTACCCTACTGACGGAGATTCCGACTCGGACACCCGCCTGATGTAACACCCTACTAATTTAATATTATGCTCAAGTCATAACATGAAATTAGGTAGTCTGTGTTACCATGTTAACATTCTACTTAAATTTTGTGATTAGTATTACGAAATAGTCGAAACGGCGCGCTGCTATACTATAAGCGTAATGAAACTCAACATAATACCATAACAGATAAGGAATAGTACAATAACATTAACTGTATACATACATACATATATATATATATATATATATATATATATATATATATATACATGTTAGAAATCATTGCTTCAGTCTATATGTCTATATTAAAAATAGATGAAACAAAGGAACAGCAAAATTCCTATTGCTAAAAAGCAGAGCCAGAAATGGCAGAAGCAGGCTATGTTCCACGAGCCCAACTTGGAGTAACGGTGAAGTTGCAAATCTGGGATCTCAACGAAGAGGGTGGCCGTGGAGTTCATCGCCAACATCTAAGAATGATGCGGAAAATATAGAAAGAGGTGAGAAATTCAAGAAATTCTCAGTAGGGTTGCGTTTAATGGTTATCTGACGTCACATGCATTCTCAGTTGCCTCGAGTTTTATTTAATTATAAAAACATGTGTTTAAGCTAGTTATCCATTTTATTGAGTTTAAGGAAAAGTCTAGTCCAAGGCAAGGTTCAGTTTTACTTTAATGGACATAAGAAACAGAATAACTCACTAATAAGATTCCACAAAATAGTAAACAGTATAAATAAATAAATAAACAGCAGTAAATGAACTTAATAGACACTGCATTCATCTTGACATAATTATTTCATGTAACCATGCATTCATGCAATCATGCAAACTTAATCATGAATCTTTCTTCGTAATACTTTCCATTACTTTTCATCTTTTTCCATTTCTTGGTCCCCTGGGAGTTCTTGGCCATTTAGACTCCTGGGTAATAGTCTGCTTTTCAAGATTGAGCTCGTTCCTATACAGGAATGCCAGGTTTACTTTCCCCAACCTTCCCACCAATCTATTCCCCTTAACTTCTTATCCGGGACTAGCCCAAGTAGCATGGAACTTTCATAGTAACATAATTCTTATCATAACTTTCATAGTTTTCTTGAAATTGTACATGCATTAATATGTAATTCATAACTCGTGCATGGGTTCTACCGAAATTTCGGTAGCATAACGGAATGTGTCCGCTTCCCCATGAATAGTGCCAACACATCAGAACATCAATTTATCAATAAGGTCACAATATTACACACATATTTCAATATGGAACTCATAATAGCATTAAACTTTTCAAGGCAGAGTTTCTGCCCCAGCATAGTCAACTAACCCGATTTTTATAATTCAAGCCATTATCTCTATTTAACTCATTTGGACCTCAAATATGGATATGTTAAAGTGTTATGTGTCTAGTTTCTAACCTCTTTGGTCCCATCTAATTTCGATATCTATAGCTCAAGATATTTAGAGTTTATCCCAGCCTGCCCAGTGGTTGGCCAGAATCAGACACCTAAAAGTAAAAATCCACTAAAAATCGAAAGCTAATTCAAATCACACAAAATTGGTCTCATGTTAAAGCTAACAGGGCAAAGTTTCATTTAAAAAAGTTCCATCCCAATTGACTTAGTAGAGCTCGAGTTATAAGCCCCGAATTCTGACCTTCCTAAATTACCCTGTTTTGGCCCGATTTGGACATAGGGCAACTTTCTTGGATCACTGGGAGCAAACGGGACCTTATCTAATTCTGAAATTTTTATGGGACATTCTTCTATGTGTAAGCTTTCTAAAAAAGTTAGTTTCATTAAATTTTAAGTAGTATAGGGCGAGTTCTACCCTAAGGAACCCAATCTGCCCAGAATCAGAGTTAGAAACCTAGGTCGAAATTCAAAAATTCATATCTCTCTCAATACTAATCCAAAAGCCTTATATGATATCTGTATGGAAAGCCCTTGATGTCTAGTTTCATTTAAAATTGGTTTCATCAAATTTAATCGACTGTAGGCAGAGCCGTACACTCCGCCGTACGGACTGCCGAGGGGTTTTGGGTTCTCTAGCTCTCCATCTCTTCCTATTTTCATTCTTTCTTGCTTCTAATTCAGTTTTAACCAAACAAACAGCCAATAACCCATCATATATCATCATAATCATTCATTTAACACATCAAATATTGTAAGAATTATCCAACCTCAGCCAGCCAAGGCCACAGAATTGATGCAAGAACTAAACCTCTACCTTTGTTCTAATTGATTTTGTTGGATTTTTGAAGGCTTGGATGAGCAAAGCTTGATTAGGCTTGATGTTGGTTGGAGTTATGTGAGTGAAGAAGAGAAGAAGAGAGCTGAAAGGAGGGGAGAAAGTGGCGCAAGAAAAGGGGTCTGAATAGGTGATAAAAGGGTGGAAAAATCTGATCACATGAGTGGTGGTGATTAGCTTGCTTTGGCTTGTGATTGGTGGCTTCTTGTATGGCTAAAATTCAGCCAAGTTTCCTCCTTTTTTATGGCCTTATTTGGGCCACTTTTAGGGGTTAAGTGGCTGAGTTCTCAGCCACTTAAAGTAGGGTTAATGAGTTGAAATTCTATTGGTTCGGTTCCGACAGTTTCAAATACCGTAAACTTACCAATTTCCTTTAAATCGGTAAATCGGTTTCGTGAAAATTCTTATGAAATCTTCTATATTTCTAACCTAATTAACTTGTACCTAATCTCAATTAATTGCTAATCAATTGATCCTAAATAATTATTTAACCAAATTTTAATTAATCTCAATTATTCAATAAAAACCGAACAATTGAACGGAAAACGATAAAAGAATTTCGGTGGATGTTACACCTGACACTGACAGTTTCGTTGGATTCCGATCCTTCGGAACTGTCCTATTTGAGCTACCGTATGGAGACGGACCTATCTGAGCCTTCCTACCCGTCAGTGACCCGTCTGTCATATGATTCGTCTTCTTTTTCTGCAGCCCCTCGTCACACACCACCCCCGGTTCGCAGTCGTGGGTTCACTCATACTTGTGCCGTGCCTCGTGGACGTGGCCATGCTCGAGGAGGGGGACGTGGTGATATTCCTCTCGGTGGATTCGGGCACGGCTACCTCCTGCCAGATGAGTGAGGTGTTGATTTGCATGCAGAATTGAGCATGAGGATAATCCTTTTTTGGTTGTAGTGAGGGTTATTATTTTCATTCGGCATGTATGGATGGATTGGGATTTCTTATGTATTTCCTTTTATCATGTATTTCGTTAGGGTATTACGTAGGGCCGACAGTAGGTATCAGACCCATTATTATCATTGTGTATGACTGCTGCTATTACTACTACTATATTAACTATGGATGGCTATGGAATGAATGTTATCTTTATCTAAGATTGTGATTATTCTGAATGCTTCTATTTATGTTAAATGCAATGTATGAATGAGATAGCGACATTTGTATTATATGTTCACGATGCGCTCATGGCTCTCGATTTCAAAAACGGTTTATTTATTTTATTCAAAAAAAAAATTTACCCTTATTTTCATTAAAAAGTAATTTCTAAAAGGTAATATGAGCTTCACGAGCAAAAGTAACAAGTAATAATTCCACAATATGACTTAAGCATAGAATGGAACTATTAGGGTGTTACATTAAGTCATAAAGTTGAGACCTTGATGGTCTTAGAATAATTAAATGAGTCAACTTTCATAAAGAACAAGACTTTTAGTTGAAAAGCTAGTAACTTGTATCATTATTACATAAAGATCTAATTTTTAAGACAAGAGCTTAATTTTAGAGGCATTTACTTTCATAAAGAATAAAACTTTATGACTACTTTATAAAGAATGATAACTTTAATAATGTTTAAGTTAAAACCTTGATATGTTAAGAATGAAAGCTTGAAACTTTGTAAGTTGAATAAATTAAAAATCACCCTTGGTGATTAGTGAACATGGTGTTGTTAGATTCATGAGTATGGTTATGCATTGTCATGACCTAAGGATTAGAGGGATCTCGAACTCCTTAGGAACAGAAGTATGATTTGGGCCTCTGAGCATACCATGAACCTAGGAATCACTAAGTGCACTATCTCAAGGAAAGGAAACAATCACTTAACTTAATTAATTTGAACAAGTGTTCCATAAGACATGAACTCATGTAAAGAATAATTTCATAAGAGAACTAAGTAACTAAAAGACCCCACACATATATCTTAACTATGTGATTCTCTCATGGATAACTACGAGAAATCATGTGATGATTCACAAGATTATTCACAAAGATTGACACAACTATAAACCCCTTTAGGGTATGAATGTTTGATGCCATTCATCCTGATGAATGACAAGTTTGATTGAGCTTTGTCTCATGATTGAATGATGAGTATGATGATATGATATAGATATGATGAGTTGTTGGTTGAAAGTTGATGATTGGCATTTTGGGGAAGCTCCGGTCTAGTTGTTATGCTACCGGATTTCCGTCAAAATTATGGACTTAGTCATATCATTGCATGTGTCTAGTCAAGGAAGAACTATGCATGTAAAGTATAATGATAAGAAACGAAAGAATGGGACATGACCCCTCGATCACTTCCGGGAAGTGAGAGACGGCGATCCACAAGGAACTTCTATGAGGGAGGCAAGGGTGACATGTAGGACCCTCCAACTTAGGGGTAACCAATATCGGCTTTGTCTAATTTGGTTTAGTACTACATGACGACGGTTAAGCGCATGTCCAAAAGCAATTTATTTCAAAGGAAAAGTAAAAGAATGTTAAGCATGTGCTAAAAATGAAAGTCAAAGTAGGACCATGGTCAAGTTGATGAGTTGCATAGTCATGCATGTTATTATATTCCTTATGTGCATTATGAATGTTTATTATGTATATTAGCATGTATGCCTATGTATGGCACTATGGATATGATGATAAAGTTAAAAATAACCCGCTTTGGGATTTATGTTTTCTGAAACTGTTAAAATTGAACCGATATCTATCCACTATTTTTATATTAAACCCGAAGTGGCTGGGACGATGACGATGACGATGACATTGTGTTTGTCTAGTTGCGATCCTACTGAGAAATTTAGTATTTCTCACTTCTACGTTTTTGTGTCGTCTTTAGAGGATGCCAGCGTCGAGCATGGTGGTGATTTTCATTGAGTTACCAATGATGCATTGGCACTTTGACTCGGTGCTAAATGCATCTGTGATGACTGATCAGGCAGCAATACGGGTCTACATGTTCCATAACCGCCAGTTCTGTGTACCCGTGATGAGTTCATTTTTCCGCCCTCATTAGCCATTTGAGAACATCACTATGGATGACATTCACCCGCTTTTCCATCCTCCGAGGTACCCCACTGATGGATATTCTGACTTAGACACCTGCTTGACACCGACAATTTTGTTGGATTCCGATCCTTCGGAACCGTCCTATCCGAGCTACCATGTGGAGATGGACCCGTCTGAGCCTTCCTTCTTATCCGTGATTCGCCTGTCGTCCAATTCGTGTTCTTCTTCAGTAGCACCTCGTCAAACTCCACCCCCGGTTTGCGATCGCGGGTTCATTCGTACTGGTGCCGTGCCTCGTGGCCGTGGCCGTGCTTGAGAAGGAGGACGTGGTGATATTCCTCCTGGTGGATTTGGGAACGGCTACCTCCCCCTAGATGAGTGAGGTGTTGATTTGCATGCGGAGCTAAGCATGAGGATAGCCCCTTTTTGGTTTTAGCGAGGGTTATTATTTTTTCGGTATGTATGGATGGATTGGGATTTCTTATGTATTTCCTTTAATCATATACTTCATTAGAGTATTTTGTAGGGCCGACAGTAGGTATTGGACCCATTATTATCAGTGTGTATGACTGCTACTATTACTACTATTATATTAAATATGGGATGGCTATGGAATGAATGCTATCTTTATCTAAGACTGTGGTTATTCTCATTGCTTCTATTTATGTTAAATGCGATGTATGTATGAGATAGCGACGTTTGTATTATACATTCACGATGCACTCATTGCTCTCGATTTCAAAAACGATTTACTCGTTATTGTTCAAAAAAAAATTACCCCTATTTTCATTAAAAAGTAATTTCTAAAAGATAATGTTAGTTTCGCGAGCAAAAGTAACAACTAGTAATTCCACAATATGACTTAAGCATAGAATGGAACTATTAGGGTGTTACATTTCATATTTATCAACTTTTTATTTTTATTTTTTATTTTAATTTCTTTACATCCACAATTTCATTCCTTTCAAATAGTCATCGTTTAAACTATTTAGTATTTGATCTATTCTTGTGGGAATGCTACTTTTCTCATCACTTTACTACTTATACAACTCGGTATATTTGTCGGAGCCGCATCAACTATCTTCCTTTCCTCTTAAGATTCTGCACCCTCTTACTTTTCATCCAGATTTTCCCATGTTGCCATCATGGCCTTCTTTTTCGAGTTCTTCTTTAACTTTGGATATTTTGATCTTAAATATCTAGGCTCTTTGCATTCGAAGCAGATGACTTCACTCTACTTGGCCTTTCCCTTTTTGTCTTTTTGGGGATAGATCCTTTCTTCTTTTTCCTTCTGATCCAATCCTTAGAGATCTTTTCTGCTAGATGAGCAATTTCATCTTTTGCATTATCATCATCAGCAAAAGGTTCTTCTTCTTTTGATGATTATTCTTTTGTAGGCTTCATGGCCTTAAAGGAACTAGATCTTCTGTGAGTGGATTTTAAGGCAATAGATGTGCTTATTCTGTTGGTTTCCTTAGAGGCTTAGTTTGGTTCAATCTCATGAGTTTTCAAAGACCTAATGAAAGCATCAAAGCTGAGCAAAGTCAAGCACTGGCTTCTTAAATGGTTGTCACTTTGGGATGCCAAGTCTTGGATAGGTTTCTCAGGATTTTTCTCACCATTTTAGCATTGGTGTATCATTTGCCCAATACCTTCAATTAATTTATGATATGCAAGTTGTCGTTTCATCAATATTTTCATGTCCCGCATCTTGAACATTTCATATTGATACACCAACATACTGATCTTGGTTTCTTTAACCTAGTTAGTTCATTCACGAAGAGTTTGGAGTCTATCCCAAATTTCTTTGGCAAAGTCACATGGAATCTTGTCATATTCACTCTTGGTCAAAGCACATATGAGAAGATATTTTGCTTTGGCATTCATCTGCACCCTCGCTTTGCGCTGGTCGGTCCATTGATTTCCGGGAATCACTCTAACCACGATTGGTGGGGTCTGATCTAGATCAACAATGACATAAGGCACAGGTTGCTCAATGGATGGAAGATAGTCTCCATTTCAATGATCTCCCACATGTCTATGCTGGTAGACTTAATGAAGAGTCTTATTCTATCATTGCAGTATGGATAATCTTCTCCATTGAAGTATGGAGGATGGTTGATGGAGTGACCTTTGGTAATATGATTAATCTAGTGTGCTATTTCTCAGGATCTTTAACCTTTGCAATTGTTAGGAAGCTCAACCCTAAAAGTCGAGCTTTAATGCCAATTGAAGTTGGAAGTAGCATAAGAAAGGGGTTGAATTGTGCATTTAAAAATTTTGAGTTTGTGAAACTTTAAACAACTTTCTCAGGTCTTTGGACTTGGAATACGAAAGCATTTTGAGTTAGAAACAAAAATTATTATTTTAACAATAACTTTGTTAAGCAACGAACAAAATAGGCTCACAAAATAATACTCAAAATGTAAAAATTGTAAAGAGTGATAAGGATAGAAAATCAAACAAAGAGGTTTTTATACTAATTCAACCAAACCACTTAGTTATGTCCAGTCCCTAACAAATTAGTTGAGATTTTATAAAATTAAGTATTCTTTGTCCAAGATTCTCCAAGATTTTACAACCAAGTGGTTCTTCCTAGCCTCTCCAAGGTAACCAAACAAGTAGTCTTTACAAAGCCTCTCGAAGCTAATAATGAGTAGTATTTTATCTTAGCCTCTCCAAGCTCATAATGACCACTATTGGGTCAGTTACAATAATGAGTTTAAAAGGTTTGTGTTTGGATAACACTCACACTAAATCACTCAAAGGTGTATGAAACAATCAAGTTCAGTGTGTAGTGACTTCTTAATAATCTCACTAAGAGAATATTGTCTATTACAAATTAAAGAAGATTTTCTTCACAAGAAGTTACAATGAGTAACTTTTTGAACATTCAAAAGGTTAAGAAAGAAGAAAGCTTGATAGATATTCAAATGCACAGAGTTATAACCATTTCTTCATCGTCTTCCAGGTTTATATGGCTTCAAAATCTAGTCATTGAAACTTTAGACCTTGAGCCCAGAGCTTTTTGATCCATTGATCTACAACTAGAGAGGGAAGTGGGTTGCTTTCTTTCTCAGCAAGTAAGAATATTAGCAAAGAAGAAAACTAACTGTTTGGGTCTACTGACTTTTCAGAGTTGTTAGTGCTTCTTTTGGATCTTGTTTTGTCATGTTTGACCTTTAAGAGCAATCTATGAATTGTGTAGAATAAGCTTTGAGGATGAAGTACTTCATATGAATCAACTTTTTAGAGGTCACCTTTCTAGCCAAAGTCTTCTGGAAAATTCATCCTTTTGATGTGGTAGTGATCCTGCTGATGGCTTGATATATTTCTAATGACAAGATGCATCCTTTTGATATGTTTTCTTGTGAGAGAGAATTTTAGAATCATGGACTACCTTGAAAAAGTTCTTTTCTTTGGATTATATATGCAAGATATATAAGAACTTTTAAATTCATATGATTCCAATCACATCAATGTGCATATGTCGCGATCTAGTGCAAAAGATAACAAACACTTGAGCAAATCATTAGTCCATACAAAAGATTTTATTAAGAATTGATTTGTTATTCATTAAAA
Source organism: Pterocarpus macrocarpus (assembly GCA_031439585.1). Taxonomy (NCBI): domain Eukaryota; kingdom Viridiplantae; phylum Streptophyta; class Magnoliopsida; order Fabales; family Fabaceae; genus Pterocarpus; species Pterocarpus macrocarpus. The sequence goes on from CM062520.1 coordinate 32,209,127, forward strand.
CTCTTAGCTCGATGTAGCTCAGACCATGTAGTACTTCTGAAGGGTATTGGAGCTTACATGGAGTGCAATATGGAGATGAGATTGGGGCTTAGTGCCATTCCAACATACCTCAAGGCTGATCTTTATGTTTTACCCTAAGAATAATATCATATTTTGCAAATCTTTTTCAATGGAATGTCTCATTTTATTTTTCAGTTTTTCCTTTTCCTATCTTGGGTTCAGTTTCAATAGATGAGTTTAATAATGTTTATTAGGGTTGTCAAATATGCCATCCTAGCCTATTTAAGCCTATCCATATTATGTTTGGGACAAACATTGCAGGCATGAATTTTGTTTGAATGGGTTACAAAAAATGTAACTTGACTCACCTTGCTTTAAGTTGTAGGCTAACATAAACAATTTGTGAAAACTTTTTTTACTTGATTTTTTCAACTCATTTCCAATTAACTCGCAAGATTAGATAATCGATCCGCAAAACTAACTTTATTTTTCACTTACTCTCAATCTGGCCTCGCACACTTTGTAAGCCAAAAATGAGAAACCCGCAAAACAATCATTTTTACTTGTGTTTAAATCGAAAGTACACAATTTCCCACAGGCGCGCACAAATTACATATATATATATATATATATATATATATATATATATATGGGAATGTGGGAACGTATCACATGAGTGGAATAGTTTATTATAAGTGTAAGAGGAGCAAATATTGACTATTGGATCTTATGTGAATAGTCAAGATTAAAACAAAAAGTCATATGACCTTTTTAAGTGATCATGTGACCATTAAATAACTTTAAATCTTGACTATCTATATATGGTTATACAACCCAGATTTGCTCCTCCTATTCTTATAATAAACCACTCCTCTCATATGATACGCTCCATATATATATATATATATATATATATATATATATATATATATGTATGTATATATATGTATGTATATATATATATATATATGTATGTATGTATATATATATCTTGACTACATGGATAGAATTACTTTCAGATAAATATAATTATATAAACAAAAATCGTTCATGTAAAAATATCACTATAAGTAAATAAATATGTAGGTTACCCAGAAGTAAAACAAGTCAACTCATATGACTAATGGGTTAAATATGAGATCTGATTTAGCTTGAGATTTTTGTTATCAATATATAGTTTTATGATATGATTCACATAAATTATGTGATTAAATGAGTCGGTTGAAATTGACCATTTTGACAATCCTAAACTTTATCATCATTTTTGAGTACTTTTCTCAAATTTAATTAGGGCATTTGAGAATTTGTTTCATTGTTTGGTTAATCTCATGCAAACTATCCAAATGCCTCACTATTAAACTACTCCTAGTTGCTTATTTTTTCATAAGTTTCTGAGGTGAATAGATGTTCCATGGTAGGATGGTTATATATATATATATATATATATATATATATATATATTTGGTTAAACCTTCAATAAAATATGTGTTTATATCAAAGAAAAAAAATTTTTTATTCAACGCAATTTACAAAATCATTATAACAATTATGTTCAATCTAGATGGCTGACAAAAAAAAAAATAATCTTAAGAATTTTTAAAATACCCTAGAGAATTAAGAAATTAACATAAGAATGAGTAAAACTTTAAATTAATTCTTGAAAAAGTTGTGGGAGATTAATTTGGTTTTTAAAAAATTAATTTTTATTTCACATTAGTTTAAACCTCAGCCTTCATGAAGAAACCACTAACTGGTGTTTGATATATCATATTATGTACTAAAATGTCATGTCTTATGATTATGTGACATGTTATCTACTGAAAAAGACCCCAAATTAGTCTTAGAAGAATTGCAACACATTGATTTGGTTCCCAGAAGAAATGAAAATTAAACTTTTAATGAATAAATTGATGTTTTACAACTTTTTTGAGGACCAATATGAGGTTCATCTTAATAGATGATATGATGCAGAACATGTGATGCATCATATCCTAACATGATATATCATACATCAGTTAACATTTTCTTCACAAAGACTAACGATTGGACTGATGTGAAATACTGAAAATTAATCTTTTGATGACTGAATTAATATCACAAATCTTTTGATAATTAAATTCATGTCCTACAAAGCTACAACTATTTCAAGGACCATTTTGAGGTTTTGTTGAAATAAGAACTGTTGAATATATGAACACATTTTCTTTATAGAGGCTAACATTTGAAGTCATGCGGAATGAAAATTAATCTTTCGAGAATCAAATAGATGTCACATATCTATTGATAATTAAATTAATATCCTGCAACTTTTTTGAGGATCATTATGAGATTTTGCTGAAATAAGAGTTGTTGAATATATGAAATGTGAAAAGCAATTAATGATTATGAAAAATGATTTCTCTATTTTTTTATGGTAAAAAAATTGTGAGAGATATTGCTATTGCAATTTTGGGGTATGACATATTTATGATTACTCCTCCTCCTAAAAAGTGCACTTCCCAGAAAATCAAACTTGTATTCTGATCTTTGCAGGAGACTAAGCTGCTTACGACTTGCCAACAGCTTCTTGGTGAAAAATGAATTTTATTAAGAAAAAGGGAAAAAATATAAAATAAAATGACTTTAGAAAACTCCATATATATATATATATATATGGAAATTATAAATTTCTATTGATATAAAAAATTAACAATTATCTATGCTTATTAAGTGAATGCTACGGTGGATTTGAAAAACGGTGAATTTGGTGAATTGTTCATGTCGATGGTCAAGGTTGTGACACTTGTATCTGGATCTATGGTGGGCACCTACAATTAACCGTTGTTGATATGAAATTTTGTGTTAATGATGTTGTTAATTTTCTTTTGTTTATTGCTTCATAATCATCATTTAAAAAAGGAAAAGGAAAAGGAAGGAGAGAGATTAGCTTTTCCAAGTTGAAGACACTATACTCTATCTCAAACTTCACAAATCCATTAGCGACATAGAGATCTATGGTGGGAACTACAAAATTAACACCTTTTACTCAAATATTAACACTATTAGCTCAAATATTAACAGTTGCTATGAAATCTAACAATAACTAAAATAATTACCACTTTTAATCCAAAAATTAACAATTTTAACTCAAAAATTAACACTTTTAACTACAAAATTAACACTTTTAGTGCAAAATTAACAATTTAACTGAAATTAAAAAATTAACACTTATAACTCAAAAATTAACAGTTGCTGGGAAACATAGCAATTCTAACTAAAAGTAATAACACTTTTAATCTAAAAAATAACAATTTTAACTCAAATTAACAACTTCACTCAAAAATTAAGAGCATGTTTGGTTTGTATATTTTCTATTTTCATTTTCAATAAAAATAGAAACTGATATAAAAATATGTTTGGCTTGAATTTATAGAAAATGTAGAGTTGCCAATATTTCCAACAAAGTTATTAGTGTTTTTAGCAAAATTACTAGCATTGTAACTCTTTTAAACTAAAAATTTTAACTTAAATTAATAATTTTAACTCAAAAATTAACACTTTTAACTACAAAATTAACACTTTTAGCGTAAAATTAACAATTTAATTGAAATTAAAAAAATTAACACAAAAATTAATACTTATAACTCAAAAATTAACAGTTGCTGGGAAACATAGCAATTCTAACTAAAAATAATAACACTTTTAATCTAAAAAATAACAATTTTAACTCAAATTAACAACTTCACTAAAAAATTAAGAGCATGTTTGGTTTGCATATTTTTTATTTTCATTTTCAATAAAAATAGAAATCTGATATAAAAATACATTTGGTTTAAATTTGCAGAAAATGTAGAATTACCAATGTTTCTAGCAAAGTTACTAGTGTTTTTAATAAAGTTACCGGCATTGGTAACTCTTTTAAAGTAACAATTTTAACTTCAATTAATAAGTTTTACTCAAAAATTAACACTTTTAACTACAAAATTAACACTTTTAGCGCAAAATTAACCATTTTAACTGAAATTAAAAATTTTAACACAGAAATTAACACTTCTAACTAAAAAATTAACACTTTTAGCTCAAATATTAATAGTTGCTAGAAAACACAATAATTTTAACTAAAAATAAAAATAACACTTTTAATCCAAAAAAATAACAACTTTAACTCAAATTAACAACTTGACTCAAAATTAAGAGCGTGTTCGTTTGCATATTTTTTATTTTCATTTTCAATAAAAAAAGAAAACTGATATAAAAATATGTTTGGTTTGAATTTGCAAAAATGTAGAGTTACCAGTGTAACACCTTCCCAAGCACAGTACAATACTTAAGTCATAATACCACACCTTAGGAGTTATTAGTGTTACATAAACGGACCTTGTCTGATAGCAACTCTTGGCCGTCTTCCAATCTTAAATAATTTTGCCCAATATGGCCATCTCCTATATCTCCTGAGCTATCTGCAGATAACACGGAGACATTCATAAGGGTGAGAATTATGAATTCTTAGTAGGATTTCCTAGACTATCACATTTAGTGTCATCGTCATTATCTTTGGATACTTTGATTTATTATGAAAAAGTGATCATGCCATATGAACTATAAATATCATTTTAGAAGGTTCAAAAATGTCCTTCCGAAGTAGGTTAATTTTATTCATACACTTGGTAAATAGAGAAAGAACAAGATCATAATTATGGCAAGTTGAAGGACAAATAAATAATATGCATAGATGAACATCAGTGACTTCTTGATGCAAGTGCATTTTTCTCTTCTTAACATTCCTTACTCACACCTAGGCATTATGCATCACCGTCCTTAAAGTGTCTGCTTGGGTCTGCACTTAAGTGTTATATATCGCCGTCCTCAAAGTGCAACCTTTCTTTTCTTCCTTTACTTATATCTTGCTTCTCTGTACTTGGTTCCCCGGAGATGAATGACCTCTGTAATGTCCGAAAAATCTTATCGTTTTTTTACCAAGTTATTCAATTTTTATCAAATAATTGAGACTAATTAGAATTCGATTAAGTATTTATTTAAGAACAATTAAGTATCATTTAGAGAGATTAGATTTGAGGGAATTAGATTAGAAACATAGGAGACCTCATAGGATTTTTCCAAAAAATCATTTTACTAATTTAAAGGAAATCAGTAAGATTTTGATATTTTAAACTGTCAGAACCAAATCAATAAAAATTACACTATGAGAACCCTAGGTTGGAAGGCTAAGATTCAGCCACCTCACCCCTTTAAGTGGTGCAATATCAGCCCTTAAAGTGAGCAGCCACATCAAATTAAAATTAACAAAGAAATCCACCAATCATATTCAAACTTCCCCCAAAAGTCTTCAAATAATTCCTTCCCATTCTCTTGAATAATTCTGCCCTAATAAACAGCTGAACCCTCTGCATTTTCCTTCTTTCTCATCTCATCTTCACTTCATCTTCATCAAGCTTTCAAGCTCCAACAAGTTCCAACAAATTTCTTCAACCCAAGACCCAAATTTAACAAGTTCAACACCAAGAAAAGGTAGGATTCTAATTTTTGTTCTTGTTTTCTATGTATTGGGGTTGCTTGGGTTCTTCTTTCTTTCATATTTCTGATGCTATAGGGGGTAGAGATGATGAGTTAGGTTGGTTTAATATGTATGTTTGTATTAGAATTGAAGTTAGAGTGGAAAGATTTGAGAATAGAAAGAAGTAGGATGTTGTTTGGGTGAAAACCCTACGGCAATCGTGTGTTCGTCTTGTATGAACAAAAATCTAGCATAAAAGTTTGATGAATCTATTTTTATATGAAACTAGACATTTAGGACTTTCCAACCATATAAAATATAAGGCCATTGGATTAGTATTGAGTGAGTTATGAATTTTTGAAGTTTAATCTGAAATTCTAGGTTCTCTTCTAGGCAGTATGAGTTACGAGGGGTGTAACTCACCCTACAAAAGTCTAAATTGAGTGCAACTAATTGGGTTTGAAAGCCAACATATAGGGAAACATCCCATAAAAATTTTAGAGTTAGATTTGATCCCAATTATTCCCAATAATTCGATGAAGTTGCCTTAAGTCCAAATCAGACTAGAACAAGGCAGTCCAGAAGTATGATTTCACTTAGATTCCTATTTTTAGTGAATTTTTACTTTTAGGAGTGCAATTCTGGCTAGTTGGAGGACAGGCCGAGGTAAAATTCAAAAATATTGAGCTACATATATCAAAATGAGATGGGATGAAAAAGGTTAGAAACTAGACAAATAGCACTCTAACATATCTAAAATGTAGACCTAAATGAATTAAATAGGAATTTTGGTGGAATTTACAAAATTAGTCAGAATTTAGTAGAATGACCAAGAAACCCAATTTATGTTGGCATGTCCTATTGTTATTATCATTGCTATAAACTTGATGCTCTATATTGGTTTTATTGCTGGATTAATCCTGATACTATTCATGGGAAAGCAGACTCAATCTATTATGCTACCGAAATTTTGACAGAAAATTCATATATTTTGGAGAATATTTGTATGTACATGTGATATTTAAGAAACATAACATTAGATGTGCATGTAATTGATGAGGAATATAAAGATTTCATATTACTTGGGCCAGCCCCTGAATAAGGTTAAGGGGAATAGATCAGTAGGAAAGTCGGGGAAAGTAAATCCGGCAATCCTGTATAGGAACGAACTCAGTCCTGAGAAGTAGACTATTACCTAGGAGTATATGGCCAAAACAAAAACTCCCAGGAGACTAAGTGTGAAAAAATGAAAAGTCACATAAATTGAAAGGTCCCTAAAGCTAAGTGCATTTCAAATTTCTGCATATATATACTCTGTTTGTTAAATTCTAAATTAAATGCATAGTTATCTATTTATTCCTTGTAGTTATATTACTGTTTGCCTTATGATTATTGCTCTAACTATGTTAGCATACGTATTTGGTTATACATCTTGTTACACTAATTTAAATTAAGTTTTGTTTTGGGTTATGCTTTCCAAATATGAATTAAGTTGAATATTATAGTTATGCTATACCATTTTAAATTAAGAAAAATCGAGACAACTAGGAATGACGACGATATCAGATTTGCGTAGAATTAGATTTCCTACTGAGAATTTCTTTAAATTCTCACCCTACTGTGTATTACCGCGTCATTCTCAGATCATGGAGAACATAGCGACAGGCGTTCTATTCATTGAGTTCCCCGATCTGCACTTTCATCTCGATCCTGTTCTGGATTTTATGTGTATTGCCGGTAGCTGTCATTTTCATTTCTACTTTTTCTTTAGCAGAGACTTCACTGTTCCCCTCACTCATCCACTGTTTGATTCTACTGCACCCTACATCGCCATCTCAATATATATGGCTCATCCCTTTCTATCTCTAGTAGCAGCAGTAGCCCTAGCCACATCTCTAGCGGCATCACCTTAGTAGGCCCCTTCTATTTTGTTTTCTAAGGAGGAGGATCCGTCAGAGCTGATGAGCTTGTCTTCTTCACCCATTGCACCTGGAGGTGGCTATGCCCCAGCAGATGCCAGCATGGCGAATGGATTCCTTTCTTCGGAATCTATTTAGGGGACTTATGTAGTACAGTAGGGGGTGATGTATAGAATGGCCCTCTTTGGCATTTTGGGCCATAGGCTTAGCTTAGTGGGTGTTGCTCATAGATGATTAGTACATGAAATATCCCGTAGGGACCAGCTAGGGTTCTGCTTTGTAGAGACAGGTCGATTTATTTTGTTCTAGCGCCTCATCTTTATAACCTGAACGATTTATGTTTCCTTTTTGCAAACTCTGAATATGGATATTTACAAGTATATATATATGAAGTAGTTTCTGTCTTTCTGTCTTTTCTATAGATTTTCTATTTCTGTTATGATGATAAATCCATTCTTTACTCTACGAAAAAAAAAATTTAAACAAATAAATGGCTAAGCCTTCTATGGGTAAATATCATTGGATTAGAATAAAATTTAATTAGACAACTACACATAATAACTTATCGGGTAATATATTATGACTTAACCATAGTATTTTATCTAGTAAGGTGGTACAAATTCTCTCACCCTTGTGTAATAGCCTACTTCTCAAGTCTGAGCTCGTACTTATACATGAATGATGGGTTTACTCTGCCCGACCCTCACATTGGTCTATTCCCCTTAAATCTGATCGGGAGTTGGCCCAAGTCTTAGACAATACCACCTTGGCCCACTACAAGATAGAGGCTCAATATGTCCCTTTGCAAGTTCTTATTGTCTTTTCATTTTCATACGTGATCATGCATGCATATGCTTTACATTTATGCATGTCTCATGTTATATCTCAATCATATTTGCATGCATGATTGTCATGGACATAACATATATAGACATATAGTCATAGCTTCATATACTTTCACTAAAAATTTGGCAGCATAACTGTTGTATCATAATACTTCCCAAAATGCAAACAAAGTAATTTCAGCCAGCCAATCAGAAACTAGATTCATCATAATCATATATTAACATTCACATAAGTCCAATAGAGAATTTTTAACAATAATCTCATCCATTGACTATTCATGGTTCAAGGGCTTTCAACTAGGTGAGATTTGTCAATGTACTTCAAAACTTCTAAATCTATCCTATTTTACAAATTATACCATAATTTTATTTTAATTCATTTAAATCTAAAAATTTGGTATGTTATGGAATTATTAGTCTATTTTTACTTTTTTTTATTCCATTAAGTTTTGAGGTGTATAAGCTAAGTTATTAAAGTCTTACTCAAGGTTACCCTGTTTTAGGATAGACTTAAGCACCTAACTTTAGAAAATCACTAAAATTCTAATTCTTATCATTTTTGCACAAAAGTTATATGAATCTGTAGTTAATTGAGTTATCTTTCAATTCTAATAAGTTTCATCCTAATTGGGTAGGCAGAACTCAAGTTATGAGCCCCTAAAATAGTCTATCATGTATTGCCCTATCCCAACCTGATCAGGACATAGGGTAATTTTAGAAAATTACTAGCAGTAGTATACAAAAGATCTAAGCCTGAATTTTTTATGAATGGTTATCTATGTGTTAGCTTTCTAACAAAATTGGTTGCACTCAATTTGAAGTTGTATACGGTGAGTTATGTAACATCCCCCGGAAATTTTCTTATCATTTTTCGTCCAATTCTTCGATTTTATCGAATAATTGAGATTAATTAAAATTTGACTAAATAATTATTTAGGATCAATTGACTAGCAATTAATTGAGTTTAGATATGAGAGAATTAGGTTAGAAGTATAGAAGATTTCATAAAAAATTTCTTGAAACCGATTTACCGATTTAAAGGAAATCGGTAAGATTACAGTATTTTAAACTGTCGGAACCAAACCAATAGGATTTTCAACTCATAACCCTACCTTAAGTGGCTAATTACTCAGCCACATTAAGCCATGAAAGTGGCATCACTTTGGCCACAAAAATGGGGAAGGTTGGCTGAAATTCAGCCTTATGATTTTAGGCCAATCAAAGCCATCTATTCCAACTACCACCCCATGCTTTTATAACACATTCCTCTCCTCTCATGCAGCCCCATTTTCTGTGCCACTTTCTCCCTCATTTTAGCTCTTTTCTTCTCTTCTCCACTCACCTAACTCCATCAAAGCTTCAAGCTCAACAAGGTTTTGATAATCTAAACTCCAAACTCAAGCCAAATCACACATAGCAAGAGGTAGAGGTTTAATTCTTGACTTGATTTTCTGATTTGGGTGGCTGAATGATGGTTTATTTTCTCAATTTTTGATGTGATGATTGAATGATTATGATGATATTTGGCTGGTTTATTGGTTGTTTGTGAGGTTAAAATCAAATTGGAAGCAAGAAAGGATGAAAATAGGGAGAGCTGAGAGGCTGGAAAACTAAAAACTCTTGGCAATCTGTACGGTGGAGTGTACGCCTCCACCTATCGCCATTTAAATTTGATGAGACCAATTTTAAATAAAACTAGACATTTAGGGCTTTCCATACATATATCATATAAGACCATTGGATTAGTATTGAGAGAGATATGAATTTTGGAAGTTTGACCTAGGTTTTGATTTTGATTCTGGGTAGACTGGATTGTTCAGGGTAGAACTTGTCCTATACTTGGAATTGAATGAAACCAACTTTTCTAGAAAGATTACACATAGAATAATGTCCCATAAAAATTTCAGAATTAGATAAGGTCCCGTTTGTTTCCAGTTGCACGAGAAAGCTTCCCTATGTCCAAACCGGGCCAAAACAGGGCAGTTCAGGAAGGTCAAATTTCGAGACTTATAACTCGAGCCCTACTAAGGCAAATGGAATGAAACTTTTTGTAAATGAAAGGTTGTCCTGTTAGATTTAATATGAGACCAATTTCATATGATTTGAATCAGTTTTCGATTTTTAATAGATTTTTACTTTCAGGTGTGCAATTCTGGCCAGCTACAGGGCAGGCCGAGATAAAACCTAAATAACTTGAGTTATAGTTGTCAAAATTAGATGGGACCAAAGAGGTTAGAAAATAGACACATAACACTTTAACATATCCAAAATTGAGGTCCAGATGAGTTAAATAGAAATTATGGCCTGATTTAACAAAACTAGGTTGAATGCAAGTATTGAGACAACAACCATGTTTTGATTGCAATAATTGTGCCATGAATTTGATGTTTGAAATATGAATGAAATGTGTTAATTTCTATGAGAAATTGGTATTCTGAGTACTAGCACTATTCATGGGGAAGCGGACACGTTCCGTATGCCACCGAAATTTCGGTAAGACATATGAATGAGTTATGATATACGTGTAAATACATGTGCATTTTCAAGAAAGTTATGAAAGTTATGTTATGATGACCCTAAAGACTATGTTATGATGAAAGTTCCATGAAACTTGGGCTAGCCCCGGAATAAAGTTAAGGGGAATAAATCAGTGGGGAGGTCAGGGAAAGTAAACCCGGCATTCTTGTATAGGAACGAGCTTGATCCTGAAAAGCAGACTATTACCCAGGAGTCTAAAGTGGCCAAGAACTCCCAGGGGACCAAGTAATGGAAAAGTTTATGAAGAAAGATTCAAGAATAAGTTTTGCATGATTACATTGAACAGTCATTACAAGTTATTTACAGTTTGTCTGTTATATTCCCTTACTGCTGTATGTTCATTTATTCTATTTCTTATGCTGTCTTAAGTAAAACTGAACCTTGCCTCGGACCAGACGTTTTCCTAAACTTATTGAATACGGATAGCTCAGTTTGATCCCATGTTTTTATAATTAAACAAAAACTGAGGCAACTGAGAATAAATGTGACGTCAGATAAACACCGTATGCGAGCCCTACTGAGAATTTCTTCAAATTCTCACCTCATTTTGCATTTCCGCATCATTCTCAGATGTTGACGATGGACTCGATAGTGACCCTGTCTATTGAGCTCCTTGACCTGCAGCTTCGCCAGGACCCCTAGTTGGACTCGTTGTACTTAGCTGGCTCCCGCCATTTCCGTCTCTACATTTTAGTAATAGGAATTTCGTTGTTCCTTTATTTTATTCTGCTTTTGAACATATACATACATACAGAAGTGTTGGCTTCTAGCTTATACATGTAAATATACAATTGATGATATATTTCCTGTCTTTATCCTTTTATGTAGTGCTTTTATTTAAATTCTGTTACATTTTACAATACTGATTATGTTTATTATATACAGCGCTCTGTTTCTTCTATTAAAAACAAAAAAGTCATATGACAAACGAAATGTAAGCAGACTATTAACACGGTAATACAATCTACTAATTTCATGCTATGATTTAAGTATAACATTAAATTGGTAGTGTGTTACAAGTTATGCCTTTTTTAATGCACGGTAGTCAAGGTTGTGAAAAAAACTTAATAGTCTACTTCAAAAATTCATAACTCTCTTATTTTAAATCCAATTAATCTATAATTTATATGGTTGGAAAGCTCTTGAAGTCTAGTTTCATTTAAAATTGGTTTCACTCAATTTTGATGCCTACATATGGAGTCATACCATTTGTAACAATTTTTATCATATAAGCCATACTCAAGTCATGGAGTTATATTAAAAGGTTGTCACTGTGCTAAGAAATCTTTAAAATATAGAAAATATAATATATGGCCCTTTAACTGCACACTTTATTACTGATTAAGAGTTCATAAACTTTGTCGTCTCTGACACATAGAGAATAAAATAATTACAATTTAAAAGAAATTATGACTAATATAATACACAGCATTTGCTTCCGACTAGACATTAGCTAGCTTCAATGCTTTCTTGGTCTAGTTTGTACCCGAGTCTTACTCAGTGAATGTCCCAGTACTCTACCTCACACTTAATTTCCAACTTAGGTGCTGGAATGTTTACGGAAAAGAAAAATATACAAGCAAGCAGTGAGAACCTAAGGTTCTCAGTAGGTAAACTCGAACCATCACTCTTACAGTGTTATCATAAACATTCTAGTCACTTCGATTTCTTATGAAAATATGAGCACATATATGCAAACAGTGGTTCAATTTTAAGTTGAAACATATTGCTTAAAGTGGGTTATATTTTAACAACCACTTGGCATATTATATGATAGACATAGAAACACGAATAATGTAATATACTTCAATAAGAATCATAATAACATCATGACATAATGAGACAGTTAGAGATGCACATATAGATGCTTGTACTTGACTGAATGCGAGTGCACTTGACTTAATTCATCTCTTTCTTTAACTTGCAACTTGATCTTGCTTTTCTATACTTGGTCCCCCGGAGGTGAATGGCCTCTCTCACCCCTGGGTAATAGCCTGCTTTTCAGGTCCGAGCTCATACCTATACATAAGTGACGAGTTTACTTTACCCGACCCTCACATCGGTCTAACCCAAGTCTTAGACAGTACCGCTCTAACCCACGCTAGCTGGGTCTATGCCATGCCTCATATGGTAGCTAGGTACGTCCCTCTTGCAAGTCCTTATAATCTTTTACTACCTCTTGGATATAATTATGCACATGAATGCTCTATGCATTCATGCATATATCTCATATCATTCCTCAATCCTATTTGCATGCATGATTTTCGTGAACATGACATTCATATGAACACATGAATCCTTATAATCTTAGCACAATTATTCATAATATAAGTCCTCATAAACTCCTGCCGAAAATTCGGCAACATAACGGATCGAGTTCACTTCCCCATGAATAATGCCAAACTACCAGTAAAATCATTCAAACATGCAAATCAATATGGAACAGCAATTATATATTCACAATATCATTCATCAAATTCAATACAAACAGCAATAGGGTTTTTTACTTACTTCCTCCTATTCTGTCCGAATTTTGTATAATCCACCTTTAGTCTAATTCAACTCATTCCAACTTGAATTTTGAATATGTCATAGCTCTATGTGTCTAGTTTCCAACCATTTTAGTCCTATCTCATTTTGATTTGTATAACTCAAGTTATTAGTATTTTACCTCAGACTGCCCTATACTTAGCTAGAAATGCACCCTTATAAGTGAAAATTCACTAAAAATAGAAATTTAGGTGAAATCATACGAAATTTATATCAATTTAAAGCTAAAAGAACAATATTTCAAAAATGTTGCATATCATTTACATGAGTATATTTTGAGATATAAGCCCGTAACTTGACCCTACTAGACTACCCTATTCTAGCCCGGTTTGAACTTAAAGTAACTTCATTGATGTGCTAGAAATAATTGGCAACTAATCTGACTCTGAAATATCTATGGGATGTTCCCTTATATGTTAGATTTTAAACAACATTGATTTCACTCAATTTAGAGTTGTGTAGGATGAGTTACACCCTTCTCAACTCATACTACCCAGATGAGAATCCAGATTTCCAGGTCAAACTTCAAAAATTCATAACTAATTCTATACTAATCCAATGGTCTTATAATTTATATGTATGGAAAGCCCTAAATGTCTAGTTTCATATAAAAATGGATTCATCCAATTTATATAGCTATAGGAAGAGTCATACACTTTGCCGATACAGACACCGTAGGGTTTTCTCACAAAACAGATTCTGCCTAGCTACTTTTTTAGTTTTTGATAAATTTCTCAACTTAAACTAAATTTCTTCATTTCAATTCACATGAAAAACATCATAACACAAGCACACAAGCATGGAACAGCATGGAATAAGGAGCACACAACAGCCATATAGTCACACAACATAACAATTAATTATGGATTTGAGCTACCTGTAACACCCTCCCAAGTACAGTACTATGCTTAAGCCATAGTACCACATCCTGGAGTCGTTACTGTTACCTAAGCGGACCTTATCTGACAGCAACTTTGGCCGTCTTCGGAACTTCTTAAACTGTCTGGAGACAACACGGAAATAGGTGTGAGAATTATGAATTCTCAGTAGGATTCTCTAATTATCATAAAGAATATCATCGTTGTCATCTCCAGTTTGCTTCGGTTTATTAAGAAAAAGATGAACATGCTTTACAAGCTGTTTAATTTTATATAGTTCGAAAATATAATGTCCGAAGCAAAGCTTATTTTAATCATACACTTGGCATTTGGGAAAAAAAAACCCATAAAAATCCAGTCATGAATTATATTGGGACTAATAACTGAAATACAATAAAGTACAATAGCATCAGTGTACTAAAGGCATAATTTCTACATATACTTTACTAGAACTTGAATTTATACTTATAGATGGAATTTACTTTTCTTTCTTTATCTTCCTTTACTTTTTACATATTCCAGAGTATGATCGCCATGTCATACCCCGTCAAAGCGTGATCGCCATGTCACGTTCCTAGGAATATGGGGCCTCCATTCGGTATTTACACTAGATGGGTCATGCCATGCCTCATGTAAGTCCTACCCCCCTGTACTCACACTAGCTGGGTCGATGCCATGCTTGATGTGAGTGGGGCGTTTGCATATGGTTCAATCTTTCGTCTTTAAGCCTTTACTCTTTAACCTTTACTGCCCATGGGTAGCATGGCTTTGGAGTGAGCTTGTCAGCTCAACTCGTGACCGTTGTCACATCGACTCACCCACAAGGGGATTCACATCTTTATATTCACATTTAATATACTTATATCTTTTCATTCTCATGCGTCGTCAAGCATAGTCATGCTAAATGTACTCGTACATATGCTTCATCATTATTTCTCATATACCTCATATCATACTGCTTCTTAATTTATTCTCAGATATCTCATATCACCCTTATATCATTCTTGCATATAAATATCCCTAGTTTCATAAACTTCTGCCGTAAAATCGGCAACATAACGGATCATATCCATTTCCGCATGAATAGTGCCAGTCTTCACAGACAATTCAATCATAGCAACATAATCAACTTAACGCATATATATCAAGGTCAAACTGGCAATCCTCAACTCATACCTTATATATTTTACTAATACCTGTGAAATCATCAATTAGGTCACTTTTACCACTCTATTCAGTTCTGCCCGAATTTCATATGATCCACCTTTATTTCTATTCAACTCATTTGAACCTGAATTTTGGATATGTCATAGATCTATATGTCTACTTTCTAACCTCTTTGGTGCCATATCATTTTGATCCATATAACTCAAGATATTCAAATCTTACCTCAACCTGTCCAGTCACTAGCCCGAGTTACACTCTTGGAAGTATAAATTCACTAAAAATCGAAACGAAGCTCGGAGATCAGAACCGGGTATATTTTCCTTGAAACATAAGTCGGATATCGGGAATCACGTCAGCCCAAAGTTAAGTCGTAAATCGGGATGTTAATACCATATGAAGTCGGGAATTCTGCAGACAAACTCGGAAATCGAAAAATCAAGCCAGTCCATCATTAAGTCGGAAATCGAGAATTCTAATAAGGTATGAGGTCGAAAATCGGGCCTATTGACTTGAGACATGAAGTCGGGAATAGGATGAAATCGGAAATCGGTAGGACATGAATGAACTCGGAGCTAGGAGATAATCTTCTATCTGAAATTCAAAGATGAAGTCGGAAATGGGAATTGATCATCCTGAGGGTGAAGTCGGAACTCGGAAATCGGATGTTACATTACTACCCTCCTTAAAAGAATTTTGTCCTCAAAATTCCGTGGCTAAGAATGGTTGAGGAGAAATCGGTTACCCTATAGAGGCACTCCTTCTCGCGGTGTTTCTTGCGGATAGCTACGAGGTGCTATCTCAGTAAATACAAGGATCCATAAGAAGTATGTTAGTGCTCGGGCTTGTCTAGTTTCACTAATTTAGGAATTCCTATTTACGTGATCACCCTTGATCATATGTAGAAGCTTTTTCTGGTAAATCCCACTTGTAGGGTCACACTTTTCCTTAGATCTTGAATGCTGACCTTGACCTATAATTATCCTTCACAATAACTTTCTAATCATGTCATTTAGCATGGTTGCTTACTTCTGTCTACTAGCTCCTGAATAACTTGGGGCATGCTCCCTTGCTCTGCTACAGTTAACATATGACTAACAAGTCATAAGATTACGCTGGGAAATTTCCTTGTGAAATCTTCTTAAAGTTGCGGCTTAGCCCGAGTTATCAGATACCATAGGTCACAAGTAGAGTCCAACTATTTTCGGCATTCTCGATTGACTATACTACTAGTTCAGATGCACGACCCTTACAGAGACTCAAAAATTCTCCTTTAGAATTATAGGTAGGAGCTTCATCTTAGAATTTCTTCTTCTTTATAAGCTTTATTTCGTATCTCCATGCGTGTTAGAAAGGTCTCAGATTGTCTTTTCTACGAAAACTATTAATGCTCCTCATGAGTTTATTTCCTCAAACAGGACTAACTAGATGGGGGAAAGAGGGAATAGCTGCTTTGCTTCCATATTGATTTGCAAGAATCCTACCTTGCCTATCCCCTTTATCTTAATAACACGGGGGTTCCTCATTTGATGTGTTGAATTCTATCCCCCGAGTCTTTTAATGCTAACTTAAGAAGTCTTGCGGTTCCCAAAGTTATTGTCCTCATCAGCGGTTAGCCTCCATACAATGCGTATCAACCTTAGTGGTCAAATTCTATATCATTCTCATTACTAAACCTTTTTACGATTTATCGCAATATCTTGTCCCGAGGTGTGACTACCCAATGTGAGAGGAAAAATTAATAGTCTTGTCTCTTTCTTTCTCTCTTATAATGTCCTATTATTTGTGTAGAAGCTTATCTTGGTCTTGGCTCGTTATGGCCTCCTATAATACTGCTATCTCGCCCTATCGAGATCCGTTGCACACTCTGACTCCTTGTTATCCTTACTTGAATTTGACTACACTCTTTCTCAAGTTTCCCCACTGATAGCATTTATAATGATGTCCATTGACGATCTTTACACCTTACATTTCTTCTCCAGATAACTGCATCTCTTTACTAATGTTGAAAATAGTCGCATCATGTGATGCTTATAATGACTAAGATTGATAGAGTCCTGGTGTAACCCGATCTTCCGATACCTCTTTTACCCTTAACGGATAAGGAATACCAAGCTTGCTTCATGTGCCACCCTAATCTTCTGGTTAGTAGGAAATATCCTGCCCTTACTTTAAAGGATGCTTTCGGGTTATTCGTATAGCTCTACTTCATTTTCGTACTGTGAATAACCACGCCTCTACTCTGATATAAAATATATTTAGATGAATTTCTTCAAAATTTGTTATAATTATAACAGTGTAAGTAAGGTTCACATACAAGCACATAGTAGATGTAAAACCACTTAGCATAATAGGATTGACTAGAACTAATTTAGCCAATTCCTTATTCTGGTTTACCCCTAATTCTAGCCATGGCTCCTTCGGGTGTCACCTCCTCCATATTAATAGTGAAAACCCTTCTCGTACATTGCGGTTTAGGAGTCGGTGGTTAGTTGTCAGGGCATTCTTGGATCATATGTCCTAGCTTGCCACATCTGAAACACACATACCATTTAACCAGGCAAGGCTTATTTCTGTGATTCTTCCCACACTTCGGACATCGTTGTTTGACCACCAATTCTTGTAGCTGCTTGCCCTCATATTCTCTAATGTGAAATTGCTTCTTTGGTTGTGTGGCATATTCGAGTTTCTGGTTTTCAGGTGCTGGCCTTTTTCCATAAACATCAGATTGGGAAATCTCCTATTTCTTATTATAGTCTTCTACAAGTCTGCACTTGTTTACCAAAGTAGGAAAATCCCTGATCTCCATAGGGCCTATTGCTGCGAGAATATCCTCCCTCAACCCGCCTTCAAATTTGACACACTTCCACGCCTCATCTGGATTCCGCTGATAGATGGTGGAAAATTTACAGAGTTCTTCGAACTTAGCAATGTATTTTGAAACACTCATGTTTCCTTGTTGAAGCTTCATAAATTCCAATTCCTTAGCATTTCGCATCGATGCCGGGAAATATTTCTGGTAGAATGCCTCTTTGAATAGGTCCCAGGTGATACCAACTTGGGGTTCTACCAACAGCCTTTTTGCGCCGTTCCACCAAAACTCGGCGTCTGCCTCCAACATATAAGTGGCAAAGGCCACTTTCTGTTGATCAGTGCAGGCCAAGACAGAAAAGATCTTCTCCATTGCTTTGACCCATTCCTCGGCTTTATCTAGGTCGAAAGCTCCTCAGAAACTGGGTGGATTTTCTTTTCTGAACTCAGCAAATTTAAGGTAATCCAGGTCTACTCCTAGGCCATGTGGATTTCCCCCATGACCGGCCTCAGGCCGCCTACCCAACTGGTCCATCATTTGATGAGTTGCAGCGGCCTGCTCTTGCATGGCATGAGCTATTTCACGCATCATATCCATAAAATTAGCAGGGTTTCCTGGAGTGGGTACAGTTCGTGGCCTACCACGCCCTCTGGAAGCCATTAGTCCCTAATCACATGCAACAAAGCATTGAGTTGATCAGGCTCAACAATAGGTTAAGTGTGATAGCAACTAATATCATTCACAGTTAGGCGGTCATGCATATCTAATTCCCTATATCTTATCTGAACAGATAAGATTTATCACATGGCATTTTTCTAAATATTCCAGAGTGCACTGGAAACGTAGTCAGTCCAAATCCTCAGGTCCGGGGAGGATCAAACTGCTCTGATACCATTAATGCAACACCCTCCCAAGTACAGTACTATGCTTAAGCCATAGTACCACACCCTGGAGTTGTTACTGTTACTTGAGCGGACCTTATCTGACAGCAACTTTGGCCATCTTCGGAACTTCTTGAACTGTCTGGAGACAACACGGAAATAGGTGTGAGAATTATGAATTCTCAGTAGGATTCTCTAATTATCATAAAGAATATCATCGTTGTCATCTCCAGTTTGCTTCGGTTTATTAAGAAAAAGGTGAACATGCTTTACAAGCTGTTTAATTTTATATAGTTTGAAAATATAATGTTTGAAGCAAAGCTTATTTTAATCATACACTTGGCATTTGGGAAAAAAAAACCCATAAAAATCTAGTCATGAATTATATTGGGACTAATAACTGAAATACAATAAAGTACGATAGCATCAGTGTACTAGAGGCATAATTTCTACATATACTTTACTGGAACTTGAATTTATACTGATACATGGAATTTACTTTTCTTTCTTTATCTTCCTTTACTTTTTACATATTCCAGAGTATGATCGCCATGTCACATTCTTTAGGAATATGTTCTTCCTGCCACGTCCCAGAGTATGATCGCCATGTCATACTCCATCAGAACGTGATCGCCATGTCACATTCCTTAGGGTATGGGATCATCATGCTATATTCCAGAGTATGATCGCCATGTCATACCCCGTCAGAGCGTGATCGCCATGTCACGTTCCTTAGGAATATAGACTCATCATCATATCCTTACATGCCACATTCTAGAGTATGATCGCCATGTCATACCCCGTCGGAGCGTGATCGCCATGTCACGTTCCTAGGAATATGGGGCCTCCATTCGGTACTTACACTAGTTGGGTCATGCCATGCCTCATGTAAGTCCTACCCCCCTGTACTCACACTAGCTAGGTCGATGTCATGCCTGATGTGAGTGGGGCGCTTGCATATAGTTCAATCTTTCGTCTTTAAGCCTTTACTCTTTAACCTTTACTGCCCTTGGGTAGCCTGGCCTTGGAGTGAGCTTGTCAGCTCAACTCGTGACCGTTGTCACACCGACTCACCCACAAGGGGATTCACATCTTTATATTCACATTTAATATAATTATATCTTTTCATTCTCATGCGTCGTCAAGCATAGTCATGTTAAATGTACTCGTACATATGCTTCATCATTATTTCTCATATACCTCATATCATACTACTTCTTGATTTATTCTCAGATATCTCTTATCACCCTTATATCATTCTTGCATATAAATATCCCTAGTTTCATAAACTTCTGCCGTAAAATCGGCAGCATAACGGATCATATCCGTTTCCCCATGAATAGTGCCAGTCTTCACAGACAATTCAATCATAGCAACATAATCAACTTAACGCATATATATCAAGGTCAAACTGGCAATCCTCAACTCATACCTTATATATTTTACTAATACCTGTGAAATCATCAATTGGGTCACTTTTGCCCCTCTATTCAGTTCTGCCCGAATTTCATATGATCCACCTTTATTTCTATTCAACTCATTTGAACCTGAATTTTGGATATGTCATAGATCTATATGTCTACTTTCTAACCTCTTTGGTCCCATATCATTTTGATCCATATAACTCAAGATATTCAAATCTTACCTCAACCTGTCCAGTCACTAACCCGAGTTACACTCTTGGAAGTACAAATTCACTAAAAATCGAAACTAAGCTCGGAGATCGGAACTGGGTATATTTTCCTTGAAACATAAGTCAGATATCGGGAATCACGTCAACCCAAAGTTAAGTCGTAAATCGGGATGTTAATACCAGATGAAGTCGGGAATTCTGCAGACAAACTCGGAAATCGGAAAATCAAGCCAGTCCATCATTAAGTCGGAAATCGGGAATTCCAATAAGGTATGAGGTCGAAAATCGGGTCTATTGACTTGAGACATGAAGTCGGGAATAGGATGAAATCGGAAATCGGTAGGACATGAATGAACTCGGAACTAGGAGATAATCTTCTATCTAAAATTCAAAGATGAAGTCGGAAATGGGAATTGATCATCCTAAGGGTGAAGTCGGAACTCGAAAATCGGATGTTACACTACCTACCTAAAAATCCATGAAACTATGGAAGCAAGGAGGCTAAGAACCATGGCAGCAGCTCACATGAGTGTGGAGAGCCTCCACTTGATGTTTAATCATAAAATTGTTAGAGGTGTTTTGTAGAGAAGGAGGTGAAGATCAATTTTCATAAAGGAGCAAGAGGATTTGAGGCCAAGAAGGCCATGAACTATGAGCTTGAAGCTCATAGCCATGGAAGCAAAGAAAGAAAGGAAGAAGAAGAAGGAGAAATAGAGAGAATATGGCAGCTGGTGGGGGCCGAAATAATGGAAGAGCTAGAGGGGATTTTGGTGTTTTAAAAGATGATACTCGCTTATGATTGGTAAAGGCTTGGTTGGTGGTTGTTTGGCCAAGTCTCTCCACTAACTTGGCAGCCAATTGGCGCTATCCATAGGGATAGAAGTGGCTCAATTTTTAACCACTCAACTAGTAGTGTTAGTGTGAAATTCTACTAATTCGGTCATGGCGGTTTAAAATACCGAATCTTCGCCGATTTTCTTCAAATCGGCAAAACTTTACTAAATGACTCTGAGAGAATTTCTATATCTCTATCCTAATTGTTCCTAAGCCTAATTTCTCTAATTAACATCTAATTAACTCCTAATTAATATTTAATTAACTTCTAATTGCCCTTACATGACTATTGAAACCGAATAAATAGATTAACGGCGTAAATTAGACATTTTCGCAAATTTGGAGCATTTCTATTTTCTATTTTCCATAGCTAATGGCATTTTCGTAATTTTGAGCAAGTCTAGGGGCACCCCATGTCATTTCATACCCAAGGACCTCCATGGCCCAATCGGCAGAGATTTAAACTTCTATGATTTCGCCACGTGATTCTGCTCCATTTAGAACCCCATTCTGCTAATGATGCAGGGATATAATTATCATTTTATGAAAAGTACTAGGGTTATTGTGGAAATAATCTTTTAGGGTCAAAATGTAATTTTCAAAAGTTCTAGGCAACACTGTAGATAATAAAAGTTTACGGGGCATTTTTGTCCTTTTTTTATTTTTAACATATGGCAGTGCCATATTTTTAACGGCAGTGTTACGCTACCCTATAGTTCTGAGTGTGAGGATCGTTATGGCATAGCACTACCTGAGAAATTCTCACACTGCCTAAGGAAAATAATTCAAGGTTTCCATTACGTTCTGTTTACAAAAGTAGGGATGTTATACCATTTGTTGTACAAACTGCCAGCCTAGGGTATTCTCTTAGCTTTTCTGCTTTAGTGTTCTTTTGGTATTTTGATCAAATTATCAAACTAAACTAATAATTCCTACCTTAAATCACTCCAAGCAAGCCATATTAAAATCAAATATCATCAATTAAAAGGTGACATAAGAAACCCTAGTAGCCACCTAAATTAGAGGAATCAAACAATCTAAGAAAATCCTACCTAAAAACACCACTTGTAGCTTCTAGTTTGAGGTTCTTTGATGGCTTTTCCTTCCATAAAGCTCCAAGAAAGTGATGGCTTCTCTTGTTCTCCTTAATGGCTGAAGCTAAATGATCTGAAGGAGTGAGGTTTATGAAATCATCTTGAGTTTTTCTTGAGGAACACAAGGGAGAAATGTAAATTTTGAGAAGAAGAATGCAAGAATTGCTTAGAAGCTTAGGTGGAGATGGAGAGAATGGAGGAAGGGATGAAATGGAAGAAAGAAATGGAATGCCTAAGGTTAAAAAGGCTGGTAGATTTTTTGGCGACATAAAGGGGAGAATTTGATGACTTGTAGACAAAATTAGAAAGAAGAGAAAAAAGTGTGATTGGTGGATTTGTTTGGCATTTTGAATTTTGTTAATTTCTACAAATGGATGGCCATGATTTGGCCAACAAGCATGGGTGGGTGGCTAGTATATAGCCATAGGATTTAGGGTTTTATACTGGTTTTCATGTCATCTTACAATATAAATTCCTATCAACTTGGTTCTTGATTTACAAGATACTGTAAACAAACCGATTTCCTTTAAACTATCTAAATATTATTAATTGTCCACACGAAATTTTCTATAAAAAAACTTGAATTTTATCTAACCCTAATGTTTGCATTTCAATATTAACTATTTATACATCTATAATGTATTTGAAAATTTAATTATTCGAGAATACTAGTTATGTGAAATTCGGGATATTACAACCAGCGTTTTTAGTAAAATTACCAGCGTTTTCGACAAAGTTACCAGCGCTAGTAACTCTTTTAAATTAAAAATTTTTAACTCAAAAATTAACACTTTTAACTACAAAATTAACACTTTTAAAACAAAATTAACAATTTTAACTAAAATTAAAATGTTTATCATAGAAATTAACACTTCTAACTCAAAAATTAACACTGTTAACTAAAATATTAACAGTTGCTGGGAGACATAACAATTCTAACTAAAAAAAAACACTTTTAATGCAAAAAATAACAATTTTAACTCAAATTAACAATTTGACTAAAAAATTAAGAGCATATTTGGTTTGCATATATTCTATTTTTATTTTCAATAAAAATAGAAAACTGACAAAAAAAATATGTTTGGTTTGAATTTGTAGAAAATGTAGAGTTACCAGCATATGATGTAGGATTACCAGTATTTTCAGTAAAGTTACCAGCATTTTCAACAAAGTTAACAAAGTTACCAGTGCTTGTAACTCTTTTAAATTAACACTTTTAACTACAAAATTAACACTGTTAGGTCAATTATTAACAGTTGCTGGGAAACATAACAATTCTAACTAAAAAAAATAACACTTTTAATCCAAAAAATAACAATTTTAACTCAAATTAACAATTTGACTAAAAAATTATGAGCATGTTTAGTTTGCATATATTCTATTTTTATTTTTAATAAAAACAAAAATATGTTTGGTTTGAATTTGTAGAAAATGTAGAGTTACCAAAATATTGTGTAGGGTTATCAATGTTTTGAATAAAGTTACCAATGTTTCTAGCAAAGTTATTGGCACTGGAAACCTTTTTAAATTACTAATTTTAACTCAAAAATTAGCACTTTTAATGTCAAAATTAGCACTTTTAGATCAAAATTAACAATTTTAACTGAAATTAAAAATTTTAACACAAAAATTAATACTTCTAACTAAACAATTACCACTTTTAGCTCAAATATTAATAGTTGCTAGGAAACATAACAATTCTAACTGAAAAAATTAACACTTTTAATCCAAAAAATAACAATTTTAACTCAAATTAACAGATTGACTCAAAAATTGAGAGCGTATTTGGTTTGCATATTTTCTATTTTCTTTTTCAATAAAGACAGAAAACTGATACAAAAATATGTTTGGTTTGAGTTTGCAGAAAATGTAGAGTTACCAACATATTATGCAAGGTTTACCAATGTTTTTAGTAAAGTTACCAATATTTCCAGCAAAGTTACCAGCATTTTTAGGCGCTGGTAACTCTTTTAATTAACAATTTTAACTCAATTTAATAATTTAAACTAAAAAATTAACACTTTTAACACAAAATTAACAACTAGGCGACCTCGACAACTAGACCCTAGTGCATCCACAAATCATTCCAGATATGTCGGCCAAACACCCCAGGCTAGCAACCCCCCTGCTAGCTGGGGTTCTACTAAGGTACACCAAGGGCTAACATTAACTGCCATTAATGTATAATTCTGTTAAAGATTCCTCATGTAAGAAAACCAGTTATCCAAAACTCAAATAGAATTCTCAAATAACTTTACTTCAAAAATTGAGTTTATTCTATTCTAAATACACTGTTCAACCTTTAGAATACTAGAATCTAATAGTCCTCAAGTTTATCAAACTTCAGAATTCATAATACCCGCTCCTATATAATCCAAATATCCAACCATTTTCATTAGAGTACATATATAAAGATATATTCCTATCAACAGGTAATAATCAAACATAAATTTCTAAACACAATAACTCCAAATTCATAACACTTTTTGTTTAAATATTCTAAGCTTGATCACAATCCATTGGATTCAAAGGGAAAAATTATAAAAATATAACATCCTTTCTACTTCAGCCCATTTAGATTTTCGAAGAAATACTTATGAAGTTGCTTGTCCCACTTATTTAACTATACATAACATAACTAATATAACTACATTTTAGAGGGTGTTACTAAATAGAATAATTGAGCAGTGATTCCAAAACTTAGCTATATTTGATCAAATATATATATTGAGCATAAATAAAGAAAATAAGGACATCAGAATACTCAAAAACAAGTCATGGATATAGTATCACTCACCACACAAGCCGAGAGGAGGAGATTTCTATTGATTATGCCATAGAGCTCATAATTGATTCTCATGGGTATCTAATGTTAGAAAGGTCATAAACCAAACATTCATTAGTTTCCAGATCTAAGGATTCACTTCAACTACCTTCCACCCTGAAAATTCCTAAATCCAAAACCCTAGCCTCCTTCTCACCCACCAAACCTTTATCCATAATAGATTTAGCTAATCCATGATATTATAAGGAGGGTTAAGCTTAAGAATTACCTTAGAGAGTAGAGGAAAATAGTGGAGCATAAGGAGAGTAGTGGGTCTCCTCCCACCTTCATTTTCTTTCACTAAAAAGAAGAGAGTGAAAGAACTCCATGGGAAAAAAAAAAAAAAACCAAGCTTAGGTGATGATGATATGAAAAAGATTGATTTGGTGATGGATTTGAGTAAGAATTGATGAAGGATTGATAGGATTTATGCAGGGGAAAAAAGGATAGGAGAGAAAGAAGAAAGAGAGATTTGGTGAGAATGAAGAAGAGTGGTCGAGAACTCTCATAATTCTGCCCAGCAGGTGCTTGAGTGCCCAACCACCTAAATGCCGCATTCCAACAGGGTAGCTGGGGCCTAGGCACCAACTTTGGGCGCCAAGCCCTTTTTTTTTTTTTTTTTTTACACTTCTGATACGACCCTCCAAGATTCAAGATGTCACATCCCCAATTTCCTGTCGTGCTAAATTACCTTAGTAACCCTGTAATTTGGCACTTAATGAGAAAATTATGAGATTAACGCTTAATTAAGTGATTCACGAAGTGTTTATGAGTTGATTATGAGAAGAAAAGTTAAGAGAATGCTTAATTAAGATTAGGGAACCTTTAATTAAGTAAGTCAAAGCCTTAATAGCTTAATTAAGCACTAATCATCATTGATTAGCTTAATTGAGTTTAATAAAGAAGAATTAAGCTTAATCGCAAGATTAACTTTTTTTTTTAACTATGTTCTTGTGTGTTAGCCATTAATCCTTGCTTAATCATGCTAATGAAGTTGCAAGAGCACTTAATCACATGATTAAATTCAAATTTAGTCAACTAAACAATAAAGTAAAGAGTGATATCATTAAAGTATAAAGCATTAGACAAGAGTGCTTTATGTAAGAGTAAGTACATGATTTGTTCCCCCATCATCCACTTTGTCTCCTTAATCACTAATTAACACAAAATGAAGCAAAAATATCTCCCCCCACCCTATTCAAAGTTATGGCCACTTCATTAACACACACATACACACATTCACTTCATATTCAACTTCTCATTCTCTCTCTAAAGTTCTCAAATGCTCCAGCCTCTCTATACATTTCCTCTTCTTTTTCTTCATTTTATTCATCATACTTTACCTCCATAACCAAACCTTCCTTACTAAGCCCTTCAAAGATCACATCTTTTGGTCTTTGGATACAAGATCTAAACACTACGAGACTCATTTTCACGAGAACTCAATAGCTCTCTCCATGTTCATCCAAAACTGCCACTTTCAACCTTGGAGGAGCCACCATCTTCTTCTTGTTTTACCTTCAAGAACTCGCCATTTTCAAGCTTAGGTAGTGATCTTCACTTTTCTATTTGTTTACTCAAGAAAGGTTGAAGCTTGGTTCCTCTCATGACCAAGATCTTCAAGTGAAAGCTTGAGAAAATCTTCCATGCTCTTTATGAGCAAAACTTTCTATTTTTGGTAAAACATGTTCATGTTCTTATTCATGAGTGTTCTTGATTCTTTTAAGTTCCTTTCTTTAAGTGCTTCAAAGTTTCTATTTTTCTTTCTTGATGCATGAGATCTTAATGCTTGTTGTGAGTTGCTTGAAAAGGAATGATATTCTTGGTGGTATTTTGTTTAAAGTTTGTTCCTTTTCTTATGATGAGCTTATGATTAGAAAAGTTTCATCTTTACATGTTTTTCATGGTTTGATAAGACTATGAATATCCTAAAAGCTTAAAACTTTAAAAAGTTTGCTTCTTGATGCTTAAAAAGTGGTGCTATTTTTACGGGATCCACAAGGTTTCATTTTGTTCTTCTTGAATAGAAGAACATGTGTAAAAGTCTAAACTTTTTGGAACATGAAGCTTATTAAGTCATAAAAATGAGAACTTTGTCACTTTGTGTTTTAAAGATTGGATCTTGAAGACAAGACCTTCATAAAGTTTCAAACTTTAATCAAGATTGTAACTTTTAAGTCATAAAGTTGTAGAT
Organism: Pterocarpus macrocarpus; assembly: GCA_031439585.1. Taxonomy (NCBI): domain Eukaryota; kingdom Viridiplantae; phylum Streptophyta; class Magnoliopsida; order Fabales; family Fabaceae; genus Pterocarpus; species Pterocarpus macrocarpus. The sequence continues at coordinate 32,236,787 of CM062520.1, forward strand.
TTGCACTTTAATCTTATAAAGATTAAACCTTGAGATGAGAATGTTGAGTAAAGTTCTAAGCTTTATTCAAAATGTCACTTTTTAATCATAAAAGTCTGGACTTGCAACTTTTAATTTATAAAGTTTGTATCTTGAGTCAAATTAATGTATAAAGTGCCAACTTTTATAAAGAACAAGACTTTCTAGTTCAAAAGCTAGTATCTTGTATCATTATTTTATAAAGGTTTAATCTTTAGGACAAGAGTATAATTTTAGAGGCATTCACTTTCTTAAAGAATGAAACTTTATAATTACTTTATAAAGAATGATAACTTTTATAATATTTAAGGTAAGATCTTGTATGTTAGTGATAAAAGCTTGACACTTTACAACTTGGGTAAGTTAAAAATCACCCTTGGTGATTAGTGAATATGGTGTTGTTGGATTTATCAGTATGGCTATGCATTGTCATGATCCAAGGATTAGAGGGATCTTAAACTCATTGGGAATAGAAGTATGATTAGAGCCTTTGGGCATACTATGAACCTAGGAATCACTAAGTGCACTATCTCAAGGAAAGGAAACAATCACCTAACTTAGTTAATTTGAACGTGCTTCATAAGACATGTACCCAAGTAAAAAGTAAATTCCTATAAGAACTAAGTAATTAAAAGATTTCACACACATTCATTTTAACTATATGATTCTCTCATGGGTAACTACGGGAAATCATATGATGACTCATAAGACATCTCACAAAGAACAACACAATTATGAACCCCTTTAAGGTGTAAATGTATGATGTCATTCGGTATAATGAATGACAAGTTTGAATGAAGTCTGTCTCCTAATTGAATGATTAGTGTGACGATATGATATAGACTATAGGTTGAAAGTTTTATGATTGACATTTTGGGGAAACTCCGATTTAGCTGTTATGCTGCCGAATTTTCGCCAAAATTATGGACTTAGTCATATCATTGCATGTGTCTGGTCAAAGAAGTACTATGCATGTAAAGTATAATGATAAGGAAAGAAATAATGGATATGACCCTTCAATCATTTGATAAGGGAAGTAAGAGATGGCGATCTACAAAGACTCAAGGAACCTCTATGAGAGAGGCAAGGGTGATATGGAGGACCCTCCAACTTAGAGGTGACCAATATCGTCTTGGTCTGATTTGGTTAGTATTGCATGGTGATGGTCATGGAATGAGCTCATGTCCAAAAGTAATCTATTTCAAAGGAAAATTAAAGAAAGTTAAGTACGTGCTAAAAATGAAAGTAAAGTTAAAGAAAGACTCGAGTCTAGTCTAAGAAGTTATATGAATGTGCATGCATATCTATTCTCTCATTTGTATGGTCATGAATGTTTATAGTACACTCTCATATGTATATGCTCTTGTATTTAGCTTCAAGTTTCTTTATATTATGTTTATATGAGGAAGATTAAAAGAAATCCGCTTCTGAAACCTATGTTTTCAAACCCTTTAAAAATGGAACTTATGCATGCTCACTATTTTCATAATTAAACCCGAAGTGGCTGGGACGACGACGATGACACATTAATGGTCTAGTCGGGATCCTACTAAGAAATCTTGTATTTCTCATTCCTATGATTTCGTGTCATCTTCAGATGGAGCTAATAGCATCCTCAGCAACACTTCTGTGGGTACCTGACTAGATAAGACGAAGAACTGCCATGTTTCTTCACCTAGCTAAGGAGGATTGAGATAGTAGCATAGTATTTTCACTTTCTTAAGAGCCCTAGTTGGGCAATTTATGTGTAATTAAGAGTCTATGGGAAGTCATGCTACTTAATTTGACCTATTATATATGTGATAATTATTAAGTGTAATGATGACTCTTGATTATCTATGATTACATTATTGGCTTAAGGTATTGTGTTATGTTATTTCAATTTTGTCATACGTTCTTCTAGTAACTCCACGATATGAAGAACAATGTCCATCTGTATGCGAGTAAGTAAACACTTAAAGGCTCAGTTTTCAAGCATAAAGGTTTTACAAAAAAAAACATTTACATGCTATTTTCATATATTACACTAATTTCAACTATAAGAACTTCCACTAGTTAAGAGTAACAACTAGTGATGCCATAAAATGACTTAAGCATAGTATGGTATTATTAGGGTGTTACACAAGATGCAATTCCAAACAAAGTTTGATTTTTAATAACATTCAAATATGCTTGAGTATGATTTTAAAAGGTTGCTCAAAAATCCATGACCCAAGGAAGTTTAAAACTTGCATTATACAAAACCTTGGGGTGTTATATTTCTCCCCCTTTAATTAATTTGGTCCTCCGAATTTTAAAAGAGCTCTTCGTCTTGAATCCTATCAACGGGAATACTTATACATTCCTACTCTTTGATTTCTTTCCTCAGATGCATCCTTATTATATTTGCCATATCCAGCCACATCATGAATTAATCATTACATGAAAAGTGGTGACTGCCTATAGATACTCCCTTGGTATCACTGGTAACCGATAAGCTATTACACTTGTCCACTCTGGATTGCAACATACCATCAAATATTCTAGATTATTCCTTTTTCCTTCCTATTTGCTTAGCTTTTTTCATCGAACATGGATCAAAATTCCATAATTTTCAACTAGATTCTCTCGTTACCGCTCCACATGGAAGACATTATTGTTTGGCTTCTTATCCAATATACCCCCCTAAGGGCCTACTTTTTACCTATAGAGAAACTTTTAAAGTGCCTTTTAACTTACCATGCATTACCGTCAAAGACCTCTACTCAAGACAGATGTCCATTTAGCTCCTATCCCAAATCTAAAATCGCAATTACTACTTCACAATCCTTTCTCATTGGGCCATATCCATTCTTATATTCTAACTTCCTTGATACACTCCAATGACTTGTTTAGCTTTTACCATTTACCTTGAATGGCCTTACCTTGTCCATCATAAATAATGGAGTCTTTACTTACACTAGTAAACCTTTGAGGTAAACCTCCTCTATTCAAACATTGCGTGCGAGTTAGACAATCCAAACCTTCAACAAATCTCCTTCTACAACATCGTCTACCATGTTTCATTTGAATGAACAGCTTGGATTATTCCAATCCTACTCTGGAGGCAACTTCCCTCGTCTTATATCATTAAAATTCTTGCACACTTTCTCTCAAGGAAGGGCCCTCTTAAACCCTTTATAATCCATACGGCCACTACAAACTACACTTGACAAGAAAATTACCACTTGTTCCGAGTCTTACACCCTTTAATCTTGGTCACTTGAACTATTTCTCATCCTTAAAGCCCCATTTCTTATTCTTTAAGTTAAAATTCTTGGCATTCCTGAATTTCAGCCTAAAAGCTTGCAAAACACAACTCTCCACTAAAGGAAAGCAATAGTTTATCAAATTGCACCACTAATCCAAACCTTAGGAGGAATATTACACCCTCTTGCAATTGCTCTCATTTAGTTTCTCATGACCGTCAAAATCTCCAGTATCCTTACTTGAAGTGACATCTTCTAAAACAATTATGAACTCGAGCTTATTTCAAGCAAGAGAACCCACAACAAGCCATTGTCTTAGATACAATTCTTCTCGTTTATCTCAGGGTCATGAGTTCCTTTATCTTCATTTTAGTAATGCAAGCATTCCTAAAAGAAAAAAAAAAAAACAAAAAGACATTTAGGTCTACCAAGCCTTGCCTCAAGCATCCCCATGAATTTCCTAGTAGGATTCCTTATCACTATTATATGTCTTAACATCTGAATTATCCACCTATTAACATAGCCCCTTAATGCCAGGACATTAGGTGTAAAGACCTTACCAACATTTCACATAACCTATACCACATGAGGTATGGTGATGAAGACCAATCATGTTATGCCTCACCCTTCATAGCAATCCTTTGCTAATAATGACTAAGGTCAAGTCCCATGGTCTACTCATCTGAATTACTATGTTTTCCCTTTTTCTTTAAAGTTCTTCATTGCTTGCAAATCAACCCCATGGGATTTCCTTCCTCATATTTCTCTGCATACTTTAACCTCGAACAACTTGTTCTTCCTTCTATTTTATTGAACCTTGCTAATGATTCAGCTTTTTTCCTTAGTTTTTTTTATTACACCATCAACTAATCTAGTTGGGGAGGATAATTTTCAAATCTTCATGAACATACTAACTTGGCTATGGCTATCACACTTAAAAATATTCCTTTATCTACTGCAGTCCGCAAAACTCAACATCAAGACCTTTAGACTTTGGGGTAATTCATAATCTAGAGCCTTAACATCTTGTCAACTAGAGCAGTATCCTTATTAGCTCTTAACTACTATGTTGGATCTTATTTTATGTTAAGAATAGTACCTTTCTTCAAGAAAAGTAAACTACTCTCTTGTAATTCTTTCTACAAATCAATCCTAGGGATAGACCAAATACTTCCAGCTTATTAACATCTCCTATAGTAATCTTTACAGAGTCATCAGAACCACACTAGTGAACCCCATCTTTGTCCTCATACTTGGTCCAACTCTAGGGCAACATATCAACTTGTCACTGAACAATGTGCCACACCTTCCTCATCTTTACTATTTCCTTCATCTTTACTATTTCCTTACTCCAAATTCAAGATAGTTAGCTCACATTATTCATATGCATGACCTTCCAACCTATCTAATTAATCTAACCATAATATCTATCTCTATCTTACACTCTGTTATTTCAAGAAAGAATCACATTTGAACCATACATTAGAAGCCGAATGTCCATCAATCCACATGTACAAGGTTAGTTCTTAGGGAAAACCCTTCCATTGAACAAACAAACATACATAAGGAAGTTGAGATCATGACCGACAAGCAATAGAGGGACAAAGAGTACATGATAGACAGACAAATAGATATAACAATCCTAAAGGCCTCTTGTAGTGCCACAATTTGTGAAAATGGGCGTGCTTCCATTTGCACAATTGTGATCCTACTGAAGGACACTTGCTCTATTAACCATAGGGAAACCTAATGCTTTGATATAACTTTTATCATGACTCAACCGAGGCCATGACCGAGCACAGAGGGGTCACAATCCTAGTAAGCCTCACATATAAACTCTTATAGCTAAACGGACAAAGTTTCCCTTGTATTTAAGGGTCAATTCCCAAATGTAAATCTCTTCTTTTGGAAGACAGCACACATATTCACACATGAAGGGGTCCAGGCATTCCCTAAATACACCCCATAGCATGCAGATTAGAGTTATAATAACATAACTCTAACCATCTATCAAATTCTCAACATAACATAGATTTAATCAATCAAGAGGCCAATTGAAATTTTACAACACATCGAAAGCAAGACCTTGCCTGTGGGCTAATGGAGCATCACTAAGAATTATATACAATTATATTCAAACAAATACAAATCTCAAATATGGACAATAGTGTGAATTTACTGGAAATCCAACAACTTTAGATAGCGATAGGGACCCAGGCATGGATTTGTACCTGTCTAAAAATATGGAGAGAGAAGAGAAGTGAGTTATACAAACTCAGTGAGAGATACTATAACTACAATAGAAATGGGACAAGCTTAAGTACTAGATGTTTTTTTTAAAGCATGTATTTATCAAGAAAATACATTCAAATTAAACTTAATTATAATATTTAATTTACAACATCCAGCTGGCACCTCCATATGTCATATTTTCAAGCCTTCTTCAACATGGATACACATGCATATAGAAAAGAATACTTTTGACAAAGGAAACATAAAGGTTTCTATAAAACATACCTCGTACGTATTAAATCCTTGAAATATCTATAGTTTACCAAATCATGTTCAAGCTCAAATATCAATAAATTTGGTGCATACAAAAAAAACGAAAAAAACACTTGAAACATTTCTTAACAAATAATATCAATAGTAGGAATTCCAAAAACTATAAGGCTTAACGGAGGTCTCTAATCCAGAATTAGCTTCCTGACTAGGTGGTCCTGATTACTTGACCCTAGTAGTACCAAGTCCAATCCATAACTAGGCGGCCCTAACAACCTGTCCTTAGTGTGAATTTCTACATCTCGACTATCGCGACAACCTTACCCCAGTGTATCCATAAATCATTATGGACATGTCAGCCAAACACACCAAGCTAGCAACCCCCTACTAGCTGGGGTTCTACCAAGGTGCACCAAGGGCTAATGTTCACTGCCATTTGTAACATCCACCCAAAATTCTTTCATCGTTTTCCGTTCAATTGTTCGGTTTTATCGAATCATTGAAATTAATTAAAATTCGGTTAAGTAATTATTTAGGATCAGTTGATTAGCAATTAATTGAGATTAGGTACAAGTTAATTAGGTTAGAAATATAGAAGATTTCATAAGAATTTTCACGAAAACCAATTTACCGATTTAAAGGAAATCGGTAAGATTATGGTATTTTAAACTGTCGGAACCGAACCAATAGAATTGCAAGCTTAAAACCCTAGGACCTAAGGCTGATTACTCAGCCACATTATCACCCAAAAGTGGCGCAAAAGTGGCCACAACTCATGGGAAGGCTTGGCTGAATTTCAGCCTTGCAAATCCAACCAATCAAAAGCCAATGTGAGTCAATTAAAACCACTCTTTAACACCCATTCAAACCCACACTTCTATGCCACTTTCTCCTCTCTTTTCAGCTCTCTTTCTCTCTTCTTTACACACACAACTCCAGCCAACATCAAGCCAATTCAAGCTTTGCTCATCCAAGCTTCAAAAATCCAGCAAATCACTTAGAACAAAGGTAGGATTCCTCTTCTTACATCAATTCTGTGGTCTTGACTGGCTGAGCTTGGATTATTTTCATGATCTTTGATGTGTTAAATGAATGATTATGATGATATGTGATTGGTTTTGGGCTGTTTGTTTGGTTAAAACCGAATTTGAAGCAAGAAAGAATGAAAATAGGAAGAGATGGAGAGCTTGAGGACTCAAAACCCCTCGACAGTTCATACGGCGGAGTATACGGCTCTGTCTACAGCCAATTAAATTTGATGAAACCAATTTTAAATGAAACTAGACATCCAAGGCTTTCCATAGATATATCATATAAGGCTTTTGGATTAGTATTGAGAGAGATATGATTTTTTGAATTTCGACCTAGGGTTTTGACTCTGATTCTGGGCAGACTGGGTTGTTCAGGGTAGAAATCGCCCTATACTACTCGAAAATGAGTGAAACTAACTTTTTTAGAAAGCTTACACATAGAGAATGTCCATAAAAATTTCAGAATTAGATAAGGTCCCAGTTGCTCCCAGTGATCCAAGAAAGTTACCCTATGTCCCAACCCGGTCAGAATAGGGTAGTTTAGGAAGGTCAGAATTCGGGGCTTACAACTCGATTCCTACCAATTCAAATGCAATGGAACATTTTGCAAAGGAAACTTTACCCTGTTAGCTTTAATATGAGTCCAATTTTGTATCATTTGAGTTAGTTTTCGATTTTTAGTGGATTTTTTACTTTTAAGTATCTGATTCTGGCTAGCCACTGGGCAGGCCGAGGTAAAATCTAAATATCTTAAGCTATAGACATCAACATTAGATGGGACCAAAGAGGTTAGAAAATAGACATATAACACTTCAACATACCCAAATTTGAGGTCCAAATGAGTTAAATAGAAATCATGGCTTGAATTACAAAAACCAAGTTGGTTGACTATGCTGGAGCAGGAACTCTGCCTAAATGAATTTGATGTTGATATGAGTTCAATGTTGGAATATGTATGTGATGTTGTGGTCTTTGTGATAAATTGATGTTCTGATGTGCTGGCACTACTCATGGGGAAGCGGACACGTTTTGTCATGCTGCCGAAATTTCGGTAGACCCTTGCATAAGTTATGAATTTCATGTTGATGCATGTGCATTTCAAGGAAAGTTATGAAAGTTATATTAAGAATTATGTTACTATGAAAGTTCCATGCTACTTGGGCCAGCCCTGGATAAGAAGTTAAGGGGAATAGATCGGTGGGAAGGTTGGGGAAAGTAAACACGGCACTCCTGTATAGAAATGAGCTCGATCCTGAGAAGCAGACTATTACCCAGGAGTCTAAATGGCCAAGAACTCCCAGGGGACCAAGAGATGGAAAAGGATGAAAAGTTATGGAAAATGATGAAAAAAAATGGAAAGACTTATGAAGAAAGGTTCATGATTAAGTTTGCATGATTACATGAATGCATGTTTACATGAAATAATTATGTCAAGATGTTTACAGTTGCCTATTATACTTATTTACTGCTATTTGTTTAGTTATCCTGTTCATTACTTTACGTATCATTATTAGTAGTCTGTTTAGTCTTTCGTGTCTTCTAAAGTAAAACTAAATCTTGCCTCGGACTAGACATTTTCTTGAACTCATAAAGATGGCTATTCCTGTTTAAACACATGTTTTATAATTAAATAAAACCCGAGGCAACTGAGAATGTATATGACGTCAGATAACCACTACACACAACCCTATTGAGAATTTCTTCAAATTCTCACCTCGTTCTGTATCTTCCGCATCATTCTCAGACGCTGGCGATGGACTCCACAGCTACCCTATTCATTGAGATTCCAGCTTTACAGCTTCAATATGATCCAGAGTTGGATTCCTTGTATATAGCCGGCTTGTGTAACTTCCGTCTCTACCTCTTCAGCAACAGGAACTTTGATGTCCCCTTACACCATCCTATTTTCGACCCTGCCACTCCTTACATTGCCATCCCGCTGCACATGGCGCACCCACCTCCAGCTCCTCCTACACCCGCAACACAGGCAGCACCTGCTGACCCTGCACCAAAGTCCCCACCTCAGGCAGTTCCAAATATCCCCCTGAGTTCAGAGAGTGACCCCTCCAAGGCCACCGGCTCACCACCCTCTTCCTCCTCGGGACCTAGCGCAGACTACTCACCAGCCGAGCCTGGCATGGCTAATGGCTATCTGACAAAGTAGCTTAGCAGCAGGAGATGTTGTACAGTATGACCCTCTTTTGATAGCACGTAGCTCTGGGTCATAGACTTGACAGTAGGATTAGCAGTAGGTTACGAAATGTCCTCTAAGGACCATAGGATGTCTTGATTGATACGGGCATTATTGTCTTTTTGATATACCAGCCCACTTATGTATTCTACTTTGAAACTTTGTACATAAACTGAAGCAGTGGCTTCTGATATATACATATATCTGCACGTATATAGTAATGCTATTGTACTATTCTTATCGTTAGTGATATTTTGTTAAATTCGTTTCACTTTTAGTATAATAGCGTGCCGTTTCGTCTGTTCAAAAAAAAAAAAATAATATACATGATGATATGACGATTTAAGGAAGAATAAATCAGGAAAGGTAAACAGAGTGTTAATACGGTAACACAATCTACCTAATTTCATGCTATGACTTAAGCATAACATCAAATTAGTAGGGTGTTACACCATTAGCATACAGTTCTATTAAAGATTCCTTCCATAAGAAAACCATTTATCCCAAACTCAAATAGAATTCTCAAATAACTTTGCTTCAAAAATCGAGTTTATCCAATTCTAAATACATTGTTCTACCTTTAGAATACTAGAATCTAATAGTCCTCAAGTATATCAAACTTCAAAATTTATAATACTAGCTCCTATATAATCCATATCCAACCACTTTCATTACAGTATATATATACTTATATATTCTCATCAATATGTAATGATCAAACATAAATTTCGAAACAAAATAACTCCAAATTCACAACTATATTTAGATTTTCGAAGAAATACTTATGGAGTTACTTGTCCCACTTATTTAACTATACATAACATAGCTAATATAACTACATTTTAGATGGTGTTACTAATAGAATAATTGAACAACGATTTCTAGAACTTAGCTATAATTGATCAAATACATATATCGAGCATAAATAAAGAAAAATAAGGACATTGGAATACTCTAAAACAAGTCATAGATTTAGTATCACTCACCATACAATCCAAGAGGAGGAAATCTCTGTTGATTATGTGATAGAGTTCACAGTTGATTCTCATAGGTATCTAATGTCACAAAGGTCATAAACCAAATACACATTAGTTTCCTTATCCAAGGATTCACTTAAATCACCTTCCACCCTCAAAATCCCTAAATCCAAAACCCTAGCCTCCTACTCACCTCACCAAACCTTAATCCATAATAGATTTAGCTAGTCCATGGTATTATAAGGAAGGTTAAGCTTAAGAATTACCTTAGAGAGTAGAGAAAAGTAGTGGAGCATAAGAAGACCAATGGGTCTTCTCGCACCTTCATTTTCTCTCACTAAAAAAGGAGAGTAAGAGAACTCCAACGGAATAAAACCAAGCTAAGGTGATTGTGATATGAAAAAGATAGATTTGGTAATGGATTTGAGTAAGAATTGATGAAGGATTGATAGGATTTATGTGGGGGAAAGAAGGATAAGAGAAAAAGAAGAGAGAGAGAGAGATTTGGTGGAGAATGAAGGAAAGGGATCAAGAACCTCTCTCTTAATTCTGCCCAGCAGTGACTTGGGCGCCTAGGCTCCTAACCACCTAAATGTCACATTCTAGCAGGGTAGTTAGCATTTAGGAGCCAAGCCCCTCTTCTTCTTTTTTTTTTTTCACTTCCCATATGACCCTCCAAGATTCAAGATGCAATTCCAATCATAGTTTGATTTTTAATAACATTCAAATATGCTTGAATATGATTCTAAAAAGTTGCTCAAAAATCCATGACCCGAGAAAGTTTAAAACTTGCATTGTACAAAACCTTGGGTTTTACATTATCAAATATACATTGTTCTCAATGTACTTCACATCAAGATTATGTCTTTATAGAATTGGTTTTCCAATATGGTAACTCCCACAATATGTTTTGTTTAGTTTGGTCATGAGTAAGACCAAAACTAATACATGTACAAAATCTAACCTCGGTAATTTTTGAAAGATTAGAATCATCCTCCCACACATCATCCTCAAAGAACTTAAGTGGAGGTTGGTATTTCTCAATTTGATTTTTGAAAGATGCATCCTTGTTACAAAGGCAAAAATTGATAGTGAACTAAGCCAAGAATATTTACTACCATATTTTAAAGTATGGACATGCCAATTTTTCTGCTGTGCTCCAACATAACAACATCCCATTGTAGGAAACTCATTGGTAGTCCTTATTAATGCAGCTTTCACAATAAAATTTTGCTTTTTTTTAGAGATATAATATCTAAGGACACATTCATTCTACAACAATTTCAATTTATCCATCAAAAGATTGCAAATAAACATCTATTTTGCCTTTTGGAGTGTGTCTAGTGTAAAATCCTAAAAGACACGGAGTACTTGAGTTGCACTGTTACCTAATCTATTTCGTTGCATTAGAGAAACAACAGCAATTAGGATTGAAGTATGAATGCTAGCGTTAGAAACAAAATTGAATTTGTTAAGTAGAAAATTGATGAGGCCCATTAGCACTATTAAAACCTTAATTTGAGTGGCTAGGATTGAACCGCCATGACTCCTAGGCTGGCGCAATCTTAGCCCTTAGATTGACAACCTAAGGAAAATTTAAAAATTATGAAAAATCCACCAATCAAACAACAAATGTCCTTTTCATCATTTATGGTTCAAAACCCTCAAATTTTTGGCCATCAAGGTACTGAGCACTCTCTCTCATTTTTCTTCTTCATTTCACCTCATCTTTTTCACTTCTTCATCTTGCCAAATTTCTCTACACACAAGACTTGCTCTTATTAGCACAAACTTGGAATCTAGGTAGGATTCATGAACTTTTCTTATTATTAGTGTTGTTGTGGCTGATTACGGTTTCTATTCTTCTCTTTAATATGATGATATATGGTGATTATATAATTTGTTATGGTTGATTGAATATGGAAACTTTTGGTTTGGGTTGAATAATTGATCAAAACTCAAGAAAAGATCCAAATAGAATAGTTGGAGTAAAAATGCTAAAACCTATCCGTACGGCAAAGTGTATAGCTTCACTTGTAGACCCCAAAATTTGAAAAAACTATTTTTAGATGAAACTAAACATTTAGAACTTTCTAACCATATAAATTATTAGCTCATTGAATTTGAATGAAAAGGTTATGAATTTTTGAAGTAAACCTTAGGATTTTGTCCACTATTCTAACTAGTATGGTTTGTAAAGCACATAACTCACCCTATACAACTTCAAATTGAGTGCAACTAATTTTGCTAGAAAGCTAAGACATAGATATTTATGCAAAAAAAATTTCAGATTCATACCCTAACTAGTTTGCTCCTAGAATTTCTTCAAAGTTGCTCTATGTCTTATCTAGACTGAAACATGGCAAACCCTTTTAGCCAAATTTGAGATTCATAACTTGAGCTCTACCTGTTGAAATGAAATGAAACTCATGGGAATGAAAGATGGTTTAATTAGCTTTAAATAGATGTAGATTTTGGATAAATCAAATGAGAACTCTATTTTTGGTACATTTTTACATTTCAGTACTTGATTATGCCCAACAGTAGGGCAGTCTGGGGTAAAACATCAATAACTTAATTTGTACTCATCAAACTTAATGGGACTAAAGAGAACTAAAAATAGACTAATAATACTACAACATATCAAAAATTCATATTTAGATAAGTTAAATAGAAATTATGGTATAATATACAAAACAAGGCAGACTTAGAAACATTAAGGTAAGTGTACCACTTCTAAAGGTTGAATGCTCTTAAACTATGAAATTCAAATTATTGAGTTTATTTATGCAAACTCTCTATTAAATTGTTGAGATGATGATATGTTATTACGATATTTCTATTGCTAGGACTGGCTAGTCAAATTTGCTCTGTTACATGTTTGGGGAAGCAGATTTCAAAGCATTATGCTAATGAAATATATATATATATATATATATATATATATATATATATATATATATATATATATATATGAGTAATGCATTATTTCCTCAAGTTTATTTAGTCAGAAGTACATGATGTTATGAGACACATGAGAAATTCCATATTACTTAGGCCAGCCATGGATCAGGAATAAGAGGAATAGGTTGGTGGGAAGATTAGGGAAAGTAAACCTAATAATCTTATGTAGGAACGAGTTCGGTGTTGACAAGCAAACTATTACCCAGGAGTTATATGGCTTAAAACCCCCCGGGAACCAAGTATGGAAAACTATGAGATATAAGTCAAGAAAAGTTATGAGTTAGATGCATCTACATTTGCATGCTATTTTGCTCAGTTTCATACGTATTATATAATTTATTGTGATTTAGTTTGATTTGCGACTTAATATCTATGGTGTTTACTCTGTTTAGTATATGTGTTCTTTTCTATTTATCAATTCTTAAGTAAAAATGGAATTTTGCTTTGGGCCACTTTATTTTAATACTTATAAATAGAGACATTTACCTTGGTAGCCACATTTTTCATAACTAACCTAAACCGAAGCAAATTGAGAATGGTCGCGATATTAGTATCAACTAGATAAGGAATCCTACTGTGAATTTTCTAAATTCTCATCCTGTTATATGTTGGTGTCATTCTTACACGACAACGATGGTAGCGATCATGTTCTTTGTTGAGGTGACAGAGTGGCATTGGCACTATAATCCATTCGTGGACTCTCTGTACCTTACAACTTTCTCCAACTTTCATTTATACATCTTTTTCCATAAAGCCTTCACTATCATGACCTAACCCAGGCCATGACCAGCACTTAGAGAAGAGTTCCCTAGTAAGCCTTTCACAGGAATATTTTACAAAAATCAGATAAAGTTTCCCCTGTATTTAGGATAATTCCTAAATAAGAGTACTCCTCCTACACAATCAACAAACACATTCTTCCATCGGGAATCCAAGCATTCTCAGAATGCACCCCTTAGCACACAACATTTTTAATCCATCAGGCACAATTCAACAAACCAAACATGCACATCATAATATAACTATCCATACTATTCCAATATATCACTCTATCACAACTTATCCAACTAATTCAATTTACATAATTTCACAATACTAAGACTATTACAAACTAGCAAGGGTCAGACCCTACCTGTAGTATTATGGAGCTACAATTCTAAGATTCCAAAATAATATAGAATAACCAAACCAGGCCTTTATCTGTGAGGGCTCACCAGGAGTAGAGGTCAACTACTGTAACATCCTCAATTTTGTGTCGTGCTAAATTACCTCAGTAACCTTGAGTAATTAGGCGCTTAATGAGAAATTATGAGATTAAGGCTTAATTAAGGGGTTAACGAAGAATTCATAAGTTAACTCGGATGAGAAAAGTCAAGAGAATACTTAATTGAGATTAGATAATCTCTAATTAAGCAAGTTAGAGCCCTTAGAGCTTAAATAAGCACTAATTGCCCTTAATTAACTTAATCGAATTTAATTAAGGATAATTAAGCTTAATTGCAAGATTAAATTTTTTTAATCATGTTCTTGTGTATTAACCACTAATCCTTGCTTAATCATCTTAATTAAGTTGCAAGAGCACTTAATTACATGATTAAATTCAAATTTAGTCAACTAGACAATAAAGTAAAAAGTGATGTCATTAAAGCATAAAGCATAAGACAAGAGTGCTTTATGTAAGAGTTTGACCATGTTTTGTCTCCCCATCATCCAATTTGTCCCCCTAAACCTTAATTAACACAAAAATATCTCCCTCCTTCCCCTTTATGTTGGACGCCACACTCATACACACACACACACACTCATATTTTCATTTTCACTCGTCCTATTCTCTCTCTTTGAAACCAAATCCTCCAACTTCTCTCTAAACTCTCTCATCTTCTTCTTCATCTTCTTCTTTCTTTCTCCACCACCACAACCAAAAACCTCTCACTTAGCCCTTCAAGGACCTCATCTTTGGATCTTTGGAGACAAGATCTAAACACTACAGCCTCCATTTTCACAAGATTTCAAGAGCTTCTCCTTCCACCAAGCCAAACCGCCACCATCTTCAAGGAAAGGAACCACCATCATCTTCTTCTTCTTCTTCTCTAGTTTTTGCGCCATTTCTAAGAAAGGTAGTGATCTTCATCTTTTGATTTTGTTTGCTCAAGAAAGCTTGAAGCTTGGTTCTTTTCATGACCAAGATCTTTAAGTGAAAACTTAAGAAGATCCTTCATGCTCTTCATGAGCAAAAGTTTCCATTTTTGGCAAAATATGTTCTTGTTGTTCTTCAAGTGTTCTTGATATTCCTACTTTTGGAAAAATATGTTCATATTCTTATTCTTGAATGTTCTTGATGTTCTTGGTGGCATCTTGCTTAAAGTTGTTCTTTTTCTATGATGAGTTTATGATTAGAAAAGTTTCATCTTTACATGCTTTTCATGGTTTGATAAGACTATGAACATCCTAAAAGCTTAAAACTTTAAAAAGTTTGCTTCTTGAAGCATAAAAAGTGGCGCAAGTTGAGTGCCTTCATAAAAGTCTCATTTTGTTTTGTTTTGAAGACAAGACTACATGTAAAAGTCTAAGCTTTTGGGATAATAAGCCTTTTTGAGTTAGAAAAATGATGTCTTGTCACTTTATGTTTCAAAGATTGATCCTTGGAAGCAAATCCTTTCATAAAGTTTGAAACTTGAAATCACAAAGGTCACTTTTGGATCATGGAAATGCTAACTTTTATAAAGATTAAGACTTTATAACTTTAGAGCTAATGCCTTATATCACTAGTTGATAAAGTAGGAACCTTTTTAATGTAGAGACAACTTTAAATCATAAAGTTAAGACCTTGATGGTCTTAGAATAATTAAAAGAGTCAACTTTCATAAAGAACAAGACTTTTTAGTTAAAAAGTTAGTAACTTATATCATTATTTCATGAAGATCTAATCTTTAAGATAAGATTTTAATTTTTAAAGGCACTTACTTTCATAAAGAATAAAACTTTATGACTACTTTATAAGAAATGATAACTTTTATAATACTTAAGGTAAGATCTTGTTATGTTAGTGATAAAATCTTGAAACTTTGTAACTTGATTAAGTTAAAAATCACCGTTGGTGATTAGTGAACATGGTGTTGTTAGGTTCATCATGTGGTTATGCATTGTCATAACCCAAGGATTAGAGGGATCTCAAACTGCTTGGAAACAGAAGTATGATTAGGGCCTCTAAGCATACCATGAACTTAGGAATCACTAAGTGCACTATCTCAAGGAAAGGAAACAATCATTTAACTTAATTAATTTGAATAAGTGTTCCATAAGACATGAACTAAAGTAAAGAATAATTTCATATGAGAGCTAAGTAACTAAAAGACCATATACACATATCTTAACTATGTGATTATCTCATGGGTAATCACGAGAAATCATGTGATGATTCATAATACTCTTCACAAAGAATAACACAACTATGAACCCTTTTTAGGGTATGAATGTCTAGTGCCATTCAGCATGATGAATGACAAGTTTGATTGAGCTTTGTCTCATGATTGAATGATGAGTGTGATGATATGATATAGATATGATGAATTGTTGGTTGAAAGTTTATGATTGGCATTTTGGGGAAGTTCCGGTCTAGCCGTTATGCTGCCGGATTTCCGTCAAAATTATGGACTTAGTCATATCATTGCATGTGTCTAGTTAGAGAAGTATTATGCATGTAAAGTATAATGATAATAAAAGAAACCATGGGATATGACCCCTCGATCACTTCCCAGAAATGAAAGACGGTGATCCACAAGGAACCTCTATGAGGGAGGCAAGGGTGATATGGAGGACCCTCCAACTTAGGGGTAACTAATATTGGCTTAGTCTGATTTGGTTTAGTACTGTGTGATGACGGTCACGGAATGAGCTCATGTCGAAAAGCAGTCTATTTCATAGGAAAAGTA
The DNA here is from genome assembly GCA_031439585.1 of Pterocarpus macrocarpus. Lineage (NCBI taxonomy): Eukaryota > Viridiplantae > Streptophyta > Magnoliopsida > Fabales > Fabaceae > Pterocarpus > Pterocarpus macrocarpus. The sequence goes on from CM062520.1 coordinate 32,253,629, forward strand.
AAGAATGTTAAGCACGTGCTAAAAATGAAAGTAAAGTCAAAGTAGAGCCATGGTCAAATTGATGAGTTGCATAGTCGTGCATATTTCTATATTTCTCATGCATAGCTCTCACATGTATATGCTCTTATATGGTAGCTTTGAGTTTCTTTATATTATGTTTATATGGGAAAGATTAAAAGAAACCCGCTACGGGAACCCATATTTTCAAACCCTTTAAAAATAGAACTTATGCATGCTCACTATTTTCGTAATCAAACCCGAAGTGGCTAGGATGACGACAATGACACATTAGTGGTCTAGTCGGGATCCTACTGAGAAATCCTATATTTCTCACTCCTATGTTTCCGTTTCATCTTTAGACGGAGCTTATGGCATCCTCGGCAGCACTCCCGTTGGTACCTAACTGAATAAGACGAAAAGCTACCATGTTTCTTCACCTAGTTAAGAAGGATCGAGATAGTAGCACAGTATTTTCATTTTCTTAAGAGCCTTAGTTAGGCAGTTTATGTGTAATTAAGAGCATGTAGGAAGTCATGCGGCTTAATTTGACCTATTACATATGTGATACTTATTAAGTGTAATGATGACTCTTGAGTATCTATGATTACATTCTTAGCTTATGGTATTGTGTTATATTGTTTCAATTTTATCATACATCTTATTAATAACTCAACGATATGAGGAACAACGTCCATGTGTATGCAAGCAAGTAAGCGCTTAATGGCTCAGTTTTCAAGCACAAAGGTTTTACAAAAAAAAAAAAAAATTACATGCTATTTTCGTGTATTACGCTAATTTCAACAATAAGAACTTCCGCTAGTTAAAAGTAACAACTAGTAATACCATAAAATGACTTAAGCATAGTATGGCATTATTAGGGTGTTACAACTATTGCTGAGTAGGGGGATCGGCTCCCAAGTTTGAACCTGTATCTGAAAAAGATAGAATAGCCACGGGGTGAGTTTATGAAACTCAGTGAGAGATAGGACACCTTTGAATTCATGAGTCAATGCACATTTGAAAACTATAGTTTCAATTCAATTTAACAATCATAGGAACTATCTAACAGGATAATCCGTCAGGATTCACACTTAGGTGGCCCTTCCGTCGTGTGAATTGTAACACTCTAATAAACCCATACTACGCTTAAGTCGTATTACGGCATTTTATTAGTTGTTACTTATGCTCATGGAAAACTAAACTTCACTTGAAATTAAGTTACGTGGAAAAATACGGTCAAATTTTTTTTTTTGAAATACGTCATCACTTTACAGCGTTTTGAAAAGTAAAGCCTTGAGCGAGAAGACAGATAGAGAAAGAGCGCGTCGCATACAATACATACTCCAATATCATAAAACAAGAGAAAGATAAATAAATAGTAATTCACAAATACACTGCATTAAATAACTAACCATTACATTCATATGGGTTCATAATATATATATATATATATATATATATACATATCAGCATTACATCAAATGAGACTCATGGTTGTGCCATGATCCAAATACTAGATACAAACTAAAATCGACATCGTTCGTCATAAAAGAAATGAATGAAGATGCAGAGCTACGGCGACTACAAGTCTACATCAGCATTGTCTGACATCCCACGTTATACGCCCGCTCACAGTGTCGAGGATCCATGCTCCGCTCCACCGAATGTGCCATCGAGATCTGGTGACGATACGGAAGAATAACTACGGTGAGAAATGGAATTTCTCAGTAGGACTAGAATCCGACACGAAAGTGTCATCGTCATCGTCCTAGCCATTTCGATTTTATTAATGAAAATAGTGAGCATTCATAAGGTTCCATTCTTAGGTTTTCGAAAACATGAATATCCGAAGCGGATTCAATTTTAACGTATCCTCTAATCATTTATATCATAATATGCATAAGCACAAGTATAATTACATAAAACATGCATGGCTATGCTATAAGCTTCTCTTAACTTCTTCCCTTCAAGGGTTTGGACCGAAGTCCCTTTTTTTTTCTTAACTTGACTTTATCTTTTCACCCACTAAACATAAGTGGTAATGAGCTCATACCGTGGCTGTCGCCACCATAGAATTTCGGTACTTACGCTAGCTGGGTCATGCCATGTCTCATGTAAGACCTATCCCCTATACTCACACTAGCTGGGTCATGCCATGCCTCATGTGAGTCGTGGGTGAGAGGAGCTTACTTTGGGTCACCTTTCCTTTTGAAGGATCACACCCTTAGTTCAATCTCTTCTTATTAAAGCTTATAATGCAAAATTATTTTAATTCTTTTCCACATTTAGGCATTACGTATCGCCGTCCCCAAATGTGATTCCTTTATTGTATATTATTAGGCATCATATCATCAACATATCATATTCATATTGTCATCATGATCATCATCATATCATGGTCATAATCATCAACATCATTATCATATCATAATCATCATCATCATTATGATCATCATCATATCATGTCATAATTCATCATCATAATATCATATCATAATAATCATCATCATATCAACATCATCATATGGATACATAGAGGCATACATATCACACAAAGTCTTATGAGCTTGACTTAGTAAATTTGGTGCAAGCTTTTAATTGAGGCTACCTCTTGTATAAATTCTTTGATTAGGCATAGGGCCAATTTCATCTATTATCCCTTTTGAAACTTTTAAGTTGAATTATGAGCATTTTTCCAATGCTTAGTGTAAAGGTTTTAATGTCTTAAAGCTTATTTCTCATTAACCTTTAAAACTTAACCATAATAGTTTTACTTTTATAGTAGGGCAGTAACTTCAAAAATTCACCATAATTCCATCTTTTACTCTTTTGTTTCGAATTTTTGTGTGAATATACTTCTCTGAGTCTATTTTTAAACAAAATAAGCCCCACTCAAAAATTCATTTTGTAGCTTGTGTTATGAACATTTTGTTCTAATTGTTTAGACTTGAAAGTTCAACTCGGGTTAGTGGCTTATCAACTTCAATGGGAGTTCCTCACAAGGAATCTGACAAAACTGTTTTATGGGGATGTTCCTCTATGTCTTAGCTTTCCAAAAAACTTGGTTCCACTCAAAAATGTTATGTATAACTTGAGTTATGCACATTTTATTACCTACTGCCCAAACAGAAACACATCTGAGGACAGCAGATTTTGAAAATTCATATCTCTCTCGTTTTAGATCCAAATTTCACTTATTTTATATGTATAAAAATCTCTATGAGTATATTTTCACAGAAAATTAGTTTCGTTGCATTTGGAGTTATATTGAAATATTTATCAATCGCGCCATACAGACTACCAGAATTTTCCAGCTTCCACGGTTTTAGTTTCAATGAGTTTTCTTGTAAAAACATTAAAACTTTTCCTCAAGTGACCACTTTTCTCTTCCAAACCACTTTTATACTTTGAGATCTTGGTCTTAAATCAATGTTTTAACTTCTAAAAATTTAGTTCAATAGCAATAGACATACCAACCAAAAATTTCAAGCCAAAGAGAAGAACATAACACATGAAAACTCATCATATCAACAAGCATGGCCATGAGGCCTTGGAAACAAGTCCTAGAACCACCTAGCTATGGAGAGCTTAGGAGTTCAAAGGCTTGAAGAACACATTAAAGAAGAAGGTTAGAGTCACTACCAAATGGGTTTCTTGAGGAGTAGAAAGAGTTGATGGGTTGGAGATGATCTTCCTCCTCCTTGAGCTTGATGATGGGGGCTAAGTGAGTGTTTGTTTTGCTTCCTCAAGAACCAAAGAGGGTGGTCTTTGAAAGGCTTGTGAGAATGGTGAAAGGGAAGAGGGTTGAATAAGGTGAGAAAGAGAGAAGAAGAACATGGAAAGTTGAAAGAACAAAAGAGCTAGGATGAAGTTTAGAGAGAGGTGGGAGCTTAGGCTTGTAGTGAGAGGATGAAAATCACAAATGAGAGAGTGGGAGGGCTAGTTTGGGGCATAAAAATGGGTGAGGGGGCTGATGGCTTTTGCTTCTCTAACAAGCAAGAGTGAGTAGGTGAGTTTTACTTCTTTTTCAAGCAAGAAAGCTAGGAACTTTGGGGTAAAAGAGTGGGTTGTGTTTCCCTTGAGTCTTGGTGTTTGGGTAAGGACCATTTTGTGTTTTCTCAAGTGGTTAAAAGCATGACTACTCTTGGGATTGGCTTGGGTGGATGTGATCACTCCAAGTGTCACAATCTTGATGGAGAAAAGTAGATCTTTTGTCTTGACTCAAGGAATCTACTAACATGGACTCTTGATCTAATGGTGTATGATGAGAAGGCAAATGAATGGTTGGATATGGCTCTTGCCTTGACCAAACTTTCAAACAATAATTAAAGGGGAAGTTTCTAAATTTTACCATTGTTACAATTATCTAAATGCTAGTTAATTCAATAGGTTTAATTACACATTAGCACATTTTCAATAAAAAGGATTTTCCTCATTAATTATGTAAAGAAGAGGTGAGCGTTAATCTTCATGTAATTAAGATGTGATACTTATATGCTCTTAGTTAATTAGGTTAGATCACCTTGATTTTATGTTCTAAATCATGAATTAATAAGGATCGGGCAATTAGGCTTTTAATTGTAACTTTTAATGCATTATGTTTCAATTGTTGACTTGCCTTTAATTTACTAAGCCCTTGCTCTCGGGGATTAGCCGATTAGTTCTTAATTATTCGCTAAACCCTCTAATTAGCCGGAGATATCGAGCTAATTAGCTTAGACAAAAATTTGAGATGTTACCTGAATCCTGTAAACAGACATGCACCACTTTTAGAGTGGCTATGAATAATCAGGCATGCACCACACTATATGTATGGCTGTGAATAACATGCACGTACCACTCCCTTGAGTGGCTGTGAAATTCATAATCTAAGGGTTAACTTCTGCTGCCGTTAGCAGGCAGATCCTGTATAGACTTTCCTAGTCCTTTTTCATCATATAACATGGCTCAATTTCAAACATTTCTCACAAATATTCATCATTGACTCATGTGAAGTTTCTAAAACAATTCCAACATAAAAATTTATATAGATAACATAAATTTAAGACAATAAACAAGACAAAGGAATTCTATCTACTCACAGATCACCAGTCCACGGACAGATCTCAGTTCTCCGAAACCACAAAGCAAGAAGGGTATCCTTTAGAAAAATCTAGTACCATAACCACAACCATATAACTGTATATTAGCTTCTAACATGAAGGATTTATCCTAATCATGCTTAAACTCCCAAACCCCCAATTATCTATCCTAGGGTTTAAGATTGGACCCCTAATCCAACAAGAATTCGAAATTTATATGAAAGGAAGGAGGAAAGATGATAGAAATTACCCTAGGGAAGCCAATGAGGGTGAGGAAAGGAGTAGATTCACGGATTCATCCCCCTTCAAGCTTCAAACTCTTCAATGGAGTTTGTAGAGAAAGAAAGAGACGGATTTGATAATGGTTGGAGTTGATTTTTGTGTTTAATGCATGTTTATAAGTGGTTAAAGTGAAATAAGTTGATAGGGAAGAATTAGGATGAAGTTTGGGTGAGTTTAGAGGGAGACAGAGACGAGTTCGGGGGAGAGAAGAGAGAAAACATCGAGAAAAATGGGAGATAAACCATCGTAGGTGGCTTTATAGATGCCTAGTAATCGATTACCTAACTCCCAAAATTGGTAATCGATTACTTAAAGAAAAAACTTGGTCTTCATATATCATGGTCCCTGGTAATCGATTACAAGACCTTATAATCGATTACAACGGGGAAAAATGCAACAACAATATCATATTAGAAAGAAAGAACCTAAAATTAAACCATAGACATTACATTCTCCCCCCTTAAAAGAATTTGTCCTCGAATTCTAAACAAAAGGAATTACCTCAAAAGTCAAAGAGGTGGAGGTACTTTGATCTCATTGCTTCTTCAACTTCCTAAGTCGCTTCTTCTTCATATAATCCATGAATACTGCTGGTGCGTTTGTCAATCTGAACGACATCACAGTATACTCGTAGTGCCCATAACGAGTTCGAAAGGCCATCTTAGGGATATCTTGTTCCTGAACTCGAATTTGATGATATCCGGAATGCAAGTCAATCTTGGAAAATGCAGTTGCACCTTGTAATTGGTCCATGAGGTCATCGATCCTCGGTAGTGAATATTTATTTTTGATCGTCACTTTATTCAACTGTTTATAATCTACGCATAGGCGCATGCTCCCATATTTCTTTTTGACCAATAAAACTGGAGCTCCCCATGGCAATACACTTGACCATATGAATCCTTTTTTCCAAAAGTTCTTCAATCTGACTCTTTAGTTCTATCAGCTCCAGAAGTGACATTCGATACGGAGCTATAGATATTAGTCTCGCACCTGGAACCAACTCAATGGCGAACTCAATTTCCCTCTCAGGAAGGAATTCGGGGATATCTTCGGGGAAAACATCGAGATATTCCTTTACAACTGGGATCTCCTCTAGTTTTTGTTCAATTTTCGTCACATTAGCTGACAGGAGAATGTATCCTTGACTCTTCGACCTACTACAGTTTACTAATAATGAGTTTAGATAAAAGTGGGTTGAGGCTTGGGATTCAGAAGATGGGACAGAGGAGAATACCACCGTCTTATCGGAATAGTTGAGCATGACTCGATTGGCAGAAAGCCAATCTATGACCAAAATTATATCAAGTCCAGAGGGAGACAAATCAAATTAGCTACAAAGGTCCTTCCTTCAATTTGAAGAGGAATATTGAGGCAAATTTGACTAGTTTTTACAGGTTCATTGGTAGGAGTAGAGACCAGTAGATCATAAGGCAATTCAAAAATTGGTAATTGTAAAATAGCCACACTGTCATCAGAAATAAATGAATGTGAGGCAACTAAATCATCGAGTACAGTTAGAGTCTCACCATCCACTTCACAAATACCTTAGATTAGTGCTTCTGACTTGTCAGCTTCTTCTGCATTCATTGTAACGACTCGTCCTTGACGTTGAGGTCTAGACGGGTGTGGTGGATTCCTGGTTGGACACTCATAAATTTTGTGGCCTGGCTTGCCACACCCAGAGCACAAATTCTAGCTTGCTAAACACGGCCGATCACCATGATTCTTGCCGCATTTCATACAAGTCAAATTCAGAAAAGGCCTTTGGGGCTGCTTGCCTTTATTGCCCACCAGTGGAAATCTTTTCTGCTGTTGAAAGTTAGGCTTGAATCTTTGACCCTACGGTGCCAACCCCCTCTTGAAGTTACCACTAGATGCCTTGGTGGCAGCTAATTTCAAGTTGCAATTTCCACAAGTCGACATTTATTCACTAGTGTGGGGAAATCTCGAATCTCCATTGGCCCGACTACTGCAAGAATATCTTCTCGTAATCCTCCCTCGAATTTGATGCACTCCCAAGCTTCATCAAGGTTCCTCTAGTAAATTTTAGAAAACTTACACAATTCTTCAAACCTAACAATATATTCGGATACCGTCCGGTTTCCTTGACGAAGCTGCATAAATTCTAGATCCTTAGCATTTCGAATTGAGGCAGGAAAGTACTTTTGGTAGAAAACATCTCTAAACACCGTCCAGGTCACTGCTATCCGAGATTCTTCAAATAGTCTTCATACGCTGTTCCACCAAAACTTTGCGTCTGCTTCGAGCATATAGGTGGCAAAAGTCACCTTCTGATGATTCAAACAATCTAGGATAGAGAAAATCTTCTCTACAGCCTTGATCCATTCATCGACCTTATCTGGGTCATACGCTCCTCAAAAGTTGGGCGGGTTTGCCTTCCTAAACTCAGCAAATTTAAGATAGTCCAAGTCAGCTCCTAGGCCATGTGGATTTCCTCTACAGCTTGCCTCAAGTCGCCTACGTAATTGATCTATCATTTGGTGAGCTGTTGCGGCCTATTCTCACATCGCATGAGCCATCTCTTGTATTGTGTCTATAAAGTCAGCCGGGTCCTCTTGAGCAGGTTCTGTACGTGGCCTACCTCGCCTTCTGGAAGCCATTAAGTTCTGAGCACAAAAACAAAAGTTATTTAGTTGATCAGGCTCAATACGAAGTCTAATGTGCTAGTAAATAACAGCTCACACGGTCAGGCACCTCATACACATGCACATCTATATCTCAACTTCCAAACAAGATTTAATGCATGTTATCATCTAAAAATACAGAATATGCATAAGCATAGTCAGTCCAATCCTCAGGCCTTAGCTAAGACGAACTGCTCTGATACCGAAAATGTAACACCCTACCAATTTAATGCTATGCTTAAGTCATAGCATGAAATTGAGTAGGTTGCATTACCGTGTTAGTATTCTGCTTATTATTTATTTATTATATCATATCATCTTTCTTTGGCGAAGTATACGTCGGGGCACAGAGATCATATATGTAAACAGAAGAAGCAGCGCGCTATATATCATAAACATGATCAGCATCATAGAACGTAACAAAATTCAATAAAAAGCACAACAGAAAAGATAAAGATAGGTAATATGTCATCAGCTGTATACATACATATATATATGTCGGAAGCCAATGCTTTAGTTTATATACAGATTCAAAAGAGGATACATGAGTGGGGCCGGTGTACCAAAAAGACATAAGGCCCGTGTTAGTGAAAACAGTCCTACAAGGTCCTTAGAGGACATTTCAAACTAGCTAATATACATATAGCTAAGCCTAAGGCCCAATGCTACACACTGCCAAAAGAAAGCCATATTGTACAATGTAACCTACGGCCGGGACATACTCGGTCATGTAGCCGTTGGCCATGCCAGGCCTGGCTGGGGAGTAGTCAGCACTAGGTCCCGAAGAGGAGGATGATGAGCTAGTAACCTCAGAAGGATCACTCTCAAGACTGAGTAGAATATCTGGAACCACCTGCAAAGGTGACTCTGGTGGAGGGTCGGCATGAGCTGTGGGCGCTGTGGGTGCTGTGGGTGGAGCAGGGTGTGCTACATGCAATGGGACCGCGAAATACGAGGCTACAGGGTCGAATGTAGGGTGAAATAAAGGAACAACAAAATTCCTATTACTAAAAAGATAGAGGCAGAAGTGGAAGGAACTAGCTATGTACAATGAGTCAAACATGGGGTCATGGTGGAGCTGCATGTCAAGGATCTCAATAAACAAGGTGGCTGTCGTGTCCATCCCCAGGGTCTGAGAATGATGTGGTAACACAAAGCGTGGTGAGAATTTAAAGAATTCTCAGTAGGATTCGAGTACGGCATTAAACTGACGTCATATTCATTCTCAGTTGCCTTGGTTTTCATTTAATTAAAAAAAATGGCATCAAATTGAACTATCCACATTTAATAAGTTTAAGAAAATGTCTGGTCCAAGGCAAGATTCAATTTTACTTAAGACAGCAAAAGAAACAAATTAAACTATTAAATGGCAATATACAGAATAATGAGCAAATAAATAAATAAATAGCAACAAATGAACATAACAATCAATCTATAAACAACTAACAATAAGCATGCAATGCAACCATGCAGATACTCATTCTTAAACTTAGTATCATAAACTTTTTTGTTATTTGGTCCCCTGGGAGTTCTTGGACATTCAACTCCTGGGTAATAGTCTACTTTTCAAGATCAAGCTCGTTCCTATATAGGAATACTGGGTTTACTTTCCCCGACCTTCTCATCGATCAATTCCCCTTAACTTTAATCTGAGGCTGGCCCAAGTATTATGGAACTTTTATCATAACATAACCTTTATGAATTTCTTGAAAAATGCATATGTATCTGACTGTATTTTATAAATTATGCATAGGCTCTACCAAAATTTCGGCAGCATAATGGAACGTGTCGGCTTCCCCATGAATAGTGCTAGTACTCAGAAAACCAATTTTACAAAGAAAATCATAACACTTCATTCACAATCCAATCACAATCCAATCATTAATTTCATAGGAACAATTGTTGCATTTAAAACATAGTTACTGTCTCAGCACTTTCATCCAACCCGGTTTTTACAAATCAGGCCACAATCTCTATTTAACTCATCTAGACCTAAATTTTGGATATGTTAAAATATTGTGTGTCTATTTTCTAACCTCTTTAGTCCCATCTAGTTTTGATAAATGTAGCTCAATTTATTTGAGTTCTATCTCGGCTTGCCCTGTAGCTAGCTAGGATTACACACCTAAAAGTAAAAATTCACTAAAAATCGAAAACTAGTTGAAATCATACGAAATTTATTTTATATTAAATATAATAGGACAAATTTTCATTTGGAAGAAGTCCCATTTCATTTATTTTAGTAGAGCTTGAGTTATAAGCTCCGAAATTTGACCTTTCTAAGCTGCCTTGTTTTAGCCTAGTTTGGACTTAAGGCAACTTTCTCGAACTATTGGGAGTAAACAGGATCGTATCTAACTCTAAAATTTTTATGGAATGTTCTCCTATATGTAGGATTTCTAAAAAAGTTAGTTTCATTCAATTCCAAATTGTATAGGGCAAGTTTTGCCCTGAACAACCTAGTTTGCCTAGAATCAGACTCAAAAACCTAGGTCAAATTTCCAAAATTCATATCTCCCTCAATACTCATCCAATGGCCTTACAATTTATATGGTTGGAAATCCTTAGATGTCTAGTTTCACATAAAAATAGTTTCATCAAATTTAAATGGCTGTAGGCAGAGCTGTACACTCCGCCATATGGACTGTCGTGGGGTATTGATCTTCCTGCCCCTCACTGCTTCCTACTCTTACCCTTTTTTACTTCTTAATCGATTTTAAACACAAAAACTGCTATCAAACCAGCCAATAATCATCATATACATCCAAACACCACATCAAGAAATGAAAAACAAAAACCCCAAACAACCACCCATAACCAAGAAGATAATAACAAAGTTGAATCTCTACCTCTTTCAGCTGTGATCTTGTTAAATTTGAGTTTGAATTGATGGAACCTTATCAAATCTTGAAGGTTTGATGGAGTAGATTGAAAGGAGAAGAGAAGAAGGAGGCTGGAACAAGAAGAGAGAGGGGGCGCAATCAGTATGAAGTGAAGAGAGAAAATCTGATTCAAACATTAAAAGGGTGGTTGGCTATGTATGTTGTCATTGGCTAAAATTTTGTGGCCAAATTTTCAGCCATGTCTCCCTCTCTTTGTGGCCTTTGTGGTGCCACCAAGGATGATTAAATGGCTGAGTATTCAGCTATGGATTAATAGAATTTGGGTGTGTAATTCTGTTGATTCAGTTCCGACAGTTTAAAATACCGAAATCTTACAGATTTCCTTTGAATTGGTAAATCGGTTTAAGAAAGTTTCTATTAAATCTTCTATGCTTCTAATCTAATTCTCTCTCATCTAATTTCAATTATTTGCTAGTTAATTAACCCTAAATAAATATCTAGTCAAATTTTAATTAACCTCAATTATTCGATAAAAACTGAACAACTAGGCGAAAAATGACAAAATCCGGTGGATGTTACACTAGCTACTCAGGGCGAAGACTTTTCCTTTGGCTTAAGGCCTCTAGTTAGAAATTCTCCCTTCTGTTAGGTCTGAGGACCTTTACATGAATAATGTCCCTATTTTCCACAAGTAAAAAAAAGCACCTTTCCCCTTCAAGGATGCCTTATTCCCGTGATTCATCCCACAGTTGGAATAGATAGGAGATAGGGCAAATGCAGGGATTGGTGGTCTATGTAGAGGTAGGGGTGGCTTCCCTCTGTTCAAGTTCCTCCTCAGCTGGTTCTAGTTTCAACAGTGGTTTAGGTTGCAATTCCTATTCTTCTAGAATTGTGGTTGGATCATCATATTTTTGTCCTCTTCTCTTTTCCTCTTAAACATATTATGATGCTCCTGCTAAAAATTACTCAAGTTTTGCTTAGCAATCTTGCATTTATTCACCAGTAGAGCATAATTTCTAATCTCCATGGTACTTATAGCATTTTTTATCTTAGGATTCAAGCCAGACTCAAATTTCATAGCTTTCAAAGTTTCATTTGGATTAAAGTTTTGGTAAGATGAAACACATGCCACACAAAATAGAGATGCGCAAACAAAGCCCCTTATGGAGAAAAATGACATGCTTAATTTCAACCCAATGACAGTTGCCCTCTAAGGAAACTAGGCTATAATACTATAATGCAACACTGTACTAACTAACTATTTTCGTATCATTTTGTTTTCCTTATTTTACTCTGATAATAATTAACTAGTAGAATATTACTAACTTACTACCTTAATTTTATGCGGGTAAATATTTTTTTTTCTTTTGCCGATTGTTATTACTAATTTCATTCTTAAGTTATTAATTTCACGCGATGGAATTAATACTACTACATGTTAGTCAGTAGTTTCCACAATTAAGGTAATTATCACTTATAGAAAATATACTTCACTGCTATTACTAAGTTATAGGGCATACAAGAGTAGCAGTACATAATACATGACCAAAATATAAAAAAAAGATGCCCTAATCTATAACTCATCCTTATCTAATCCAAGTACAGCCGACAAAACTACAAAACAAAATATATTGGATGAAGATGCCAAAACGGGAAGCAAAATTGGGCATCCTATAATTGCATCAGAGTATACTAAGGTCTAGTCATTAATAATAATAATAATAGGAAGAACTCGGTCCACAACATGTAATAAAATCCTATTATTAAGCAAGTCTAGCTCTAAGGCCACGTCCATTACAACGTTGAGTACGGCCCACGCCATCTAGAAACACCAAGGAAAAATGGTGAGAAAAATCACCTAGAAGAGTGGTGTTTTTAGGGGAGTCCTACTTCATCCTAAAAATGCTAAGAATAAGGCGGGAGTGCAATAATATCCATATCAACATAATAAATCAAATCACACATAAAATTATTAGAACATTTAGCAATAAAATGAAACATAGATAACTCACAAGCAATAGATAAGATAAATTATCATTCCTAGCCATTTATTAGTATTAAGCAGGATGGAAGTGCGTGATAATAACTATAATCAATAAAGTAGTAATATAATCATAGTAAATAACATGGAAAATAGCAAGTACACTATCAATCCCCTTTTTACTGCTTCTTGATTCCTTTCTGATGGCTGAAGTCTGCAAGGTCTACAGCATATATCCATATCTGGGAGAGCTCTCATTGTTAAGACGTCCCTTGATCAGATCAGTGATTGCCAAGTCCTTATTTGGTAGCATTGCAAGGCCCGAGGCATCACTTAACGAACACCAAGTGCTTGTCTGCTACACGCCGGGGTCTGAGGCGTCGTTTAACCTCTACAAGACCTTGTGATCTCCAAATCATTATTCGTTACTAGGCAGGGCCTAAGATGTTGCATAACAATCACCAAGTCCTTGTTTGCTACTAGGTGGGGCCCGAGCTATCAGTTTCTTTTTTTCTTATTTTCATATAGCAGCTGTTTCATGTAGTGTACACATACATCCTTATTCTCAACATATAGTGCACATGAATTTTATATTCATCTCATAATACCATCAATCAAGAAACTTCAATTTCATCAAAGTGCATATGTTATCATTTTCCAATTCAAATCATAACCATGTTCATGTGCATATTTCAATAACTTCATGTCATGCTCAATTAAAGCAAATATCACTATTCATTAAGACATGAACAATTCCAAGACATTTAAACACAAGGCACCATTGACTGATAACTCATATCACAAGTGTGCATGTAATGGCACATATTTCAAGTCAATGCCTCCATGCTTATATTCAAATCATACTCAAGGTAAGGGTGAACACAATCTCATGCAATTCAAGGATACAAACATAAATCAGAGAAAGATCTTAAAACAACTTTTAAGTAACAATTTTAAGAAAATTCTTTACTTTAAACCAAAGATTTAGAAAAACCACTTCTAGTAAGGAACTAGCTAGTTTACATGAAATTTCTAATGGGACCTTAACTTAAATCCTTATGGTTAAAGTTTATTAGTGTGATTAGAAGTGTATTAAGTCCAAAGTCCATAGTCCATGTCCAAAGCGTAAGTACTCCATAGCAAAGGTATGACCAAAAATGGTCTCAAATAGGTCCAAAATAGTCTCAAAGACTCATAACAATCCAAATATTGTCCATACAAGGTCCATAAGCAGAGGTACATGTCCAAAAGTTCATAAACTCTATTGCAAAGGTCATGGTCCAATTTATCAAGTTTTAAGTGTCTTTTAGAAACTTGTTATGTCTTGATGGTTCCAACATGCTCAAAGGTTTGAAAACACTTCATCATAGCAAACTAAATAAAATAATTTTCGTGTTTCAAAAGGGCACATGGCTAAATGCATGAATAAGGCCAAAACTAACCCATATTGTTTCAAAACTTCTCAAACTTGTGCTCAAAGCTTCATCTAGTAAAAATACATTATTTGAGACATCAAACTAAGTTTACAAAATATTTAGATGAATGATACAAAGATGGGTAGCCTGCAGCCTATAACAAGGCAATTTTGAAAACAAACCTTTAACACATAGTTTCAACTCTAAAATTAAGAAAAATCAACAAGATAGATTCTCATGCTTCAAACCATCATTTTAAGATGGTTAAACACTTCAATTTCAAGTTGCAAGTGCACAATCCAAATAGGGTAGAATTTAGAGTGAAACTTTATTATATGTTTTGAGTGCATAAATTAAGAAAACAAGTATGTATTGTAACGTCCGATTTCCGACTTTCGATCTCATCACTTAATATTGAAATTTCCTATTTTCGAGTTTGTCTTTAACTTCAGATGAATTACGACTTCCGACCTTAGTAATACAACGTCGGAGTTCTGATTTCCGACTTCGTCTCCAAGGCTTAAAAAGGACTGGCTGTATCTTTCAATTTACGACCTTATGCACATAATATGCGATTTCCGACCTTATGCTCGAGTTAGAATAAACACGATATCCCGATTTCCGATTTCGTTAGTTCAAATGTAGTGGCTTATGCTTCCGATTTCCGATATTAAGTTTTGAGTTCCAATCTCGAGTTTATTAGCAGAAGCTTTCATTTCTCTTACTCCCCGAGTTCCGATATCGAGTTGGAGTGCCGAGATCCTATGAGTTCCGATTTCTTGGTACACTTGATTAATGTTTTGAATCCCGATATCCGGTGTCATCCTTAGAATCGATTTGAGTTTACTATGGCTCCCGACTTCCGGGTTCGAGTATTTTGGTTTCACATTCTGGCCCTTGACCTTTGATTTGAAGGTAATTGTATCTTACGATCCCGAAGTTCGACTTTACCCTGTGAATAAACCAAGGCAATATTTCCGAGTTCCGACTTCATCTGAATAGATAGGCACGAATTTCGATCTTAAGAGTGCGAGTTCCAACGTCATGCTCAAATACGCAGGAAGCGAGTTTCACTTCTCTAGCGACGTGGAAAGCAAATTTTGACACAAAAGAGGGAGACATGGCTGAACTTTGCCCACAAAATTTCACCCAATCAAAGCCACTCATTCTAACTACCACTTCGAAGCCTTGTCTATATATATCCTTCTCCTGCCTCTTCAGCTCATTTTTCTTATGCTACTTTCCCTTCCTCACTTCAGCTCTCCTTCCTCTTCTCAACTCTCCCACTCTATCCAGCCTTCAAGTTCAACCCAGCTCTATTTCCAAACTCAAAGCAAGAGGTAGAGGTTTTAATTCCTATTTTGATTTTTCTGATTTTGAATGATTATTAGTGGTTTAATTCTTCAATTCTGATATATTGACTAAGTGATTCATAATGAATTGTGGCTGGTTTATTGACTGTTTGTGAAATTAAAGTTGAATTGGAAACAAGAAAGGATGCAGATATGGAGAAGTTGAGAGGTTGGGAAACTCAAAAACCCTCGGCAGTCCGCACGGCGGAGTGTACAGCTCCACCTCCCGCCGTTCAAAATTAATGAACTATTTTTATGTGAAACTAGCCATCTAGGGCTTTCCATAAATATATCATATAAGACCATTGGATTAATAATGAAAGAGATATGAATTTTTGAAGTTTAACCTAGGAATCCAGACATCCACCCTGCCAGTATGGGTTGAAAAGGGTGTAACTCACCCTATATAACTCCAAATTGAGTGAAACTAATTTTGTTGGAAAGCTTACACATAGGAGAACATCCTACCTAGAAATTCCTAGTTTTATACCATCCTATTTGTTCCCAGTGATTTGAACAAGTTAACCTATGTCCAAACCGAGCCAAATCGAAGTAGTTCAAGAAGGTTAAGTTTCAGGGCTTATAACTCGAGCCCTACCAAGCCAAATGGGATGGGACTTTTTGTAAATGAAACTTTACCCTGTTAAATTTAATATGAGTCCAATTCCATATCATTTGAGTCAGTTTTTGATTTTTAGTGGATTTTTACTTTTAGTTGCCTGACTCTGGCAAGCCACTGGGCATGCCGGGATAAAATCTGAATATCTTGAGCTATAGATATCAAAATTAGATGGGACTAAAAAGGTTAGAAACTAGACATATAAAGCTACAACATATCCAAAAATCAGGTTTAAAGGAGTTAAATTGAAAAAAAAGTGGGCTATACCATAACCGGGTTAGTTGATTATGCTAGGGCAGAAACTCTGCCTTAATGAATTTGATGTTGATATGAGTTCAATATTGGAATATGTTTGTGACGTTGGATTCTTTATGACAAATTGATATTCTGGTATGCTGGCACTATTCATGGGAAAGCGGACATGTTCCGTCATGCTGCCAAAATTTCGGTAGAACCCCCGCACGAGTTATGAATTACATGTTAATCCATGCACAAGTTATGAATTTCATGATAATACATGTGCATTTCAATGAAAGTTATGAAAGTATATTAAGACTCATGTCACTATGAAAGTTCCATGCTACTTGGGCTAGCCCCGGATAAGAAGTTAAGGGGAATAGATCGGTGGGAACGTCGGGGGAAGTAAACCCGGCAATTCTTGTATAGGAACGAGCTCGATCCTGATAAGCAGACTATTACCCAGGAGTCTAAAATGGTCAAGAACTCCCAGGGGACCAAGTAATGGAAAAATTTATGAGTAATGAAGAAAGTATATGAGTAAAGGAAAAGTTTGTGAAGGAAAGTTCAAGAGCAAGTTTGCATGATCGCATTAAGTGCATGATTACAAGTTATTTACAGTTTAACTATTATGCTTACTTATAGCATGTGTTCACTTATCCTGCCCATTATTCTGTGTATTACTGTTAGTAGTTTAGACGATCTCTTATACCGTTTAAAGTAAAACTGGACCTTGCCTCGGACCAGACATTTTCTTAACCTTATTAAATATGAATGGTTAAATTTGATCTCATGTTTTCATAATTAAATGAAACCCGAGGCAACTGAGAATGAAAGCGACGTCAGTTAAACGCCATGTACGACCGTACTGAGAATTTCCTTAAATTCTCACCTCGTTTTGCATTTCCGCCTCATTCTCAGACGTGGACGATGGACACGACAGCTACCCTCTTCATTGAGGTGCCAGACTTGCAGCTCCACCATGACCCTGCAGTAGGCTCGCTGTATATAGCCGGCTCTTGCCAGTTCCGTCTCTACCTTTTTAGTGATAGGAACTTTGCCGTCCCTTTGCACCATCCCGCTTTTGATCCTGCTTCCCCTTACTTTGCGGTTCCGTTGTACGCGGCACACCCTCCCCCAGCACCTCCTGCACCCGCAGCACCTGCAGCCCCTGCCGACCCTGCACCAGAGTCACCTCCGCAGGTCGTACCTGACATCCCGCTCAGCTCCGATAGCGACCCTTCAGAGGCCACCAGCTCAGCATCCTCCTCCTCAGGACCCAGTACTGACTACTCGCCAGCCGGGCCTGATATGGCCAACGGCTACCTGACTGAGTAGGTCAGCCACAGGCAGTATTGTATAGCATGACCCTCTTTTGGCAGCATGCAGCTTTGGGTCATAGACTAGTGATAGGTTTTTGAAATGTCCTCTGAGGACCACATAGGATCAGGTTGACTGACATGGGCCTTATGTCTTTTTGGTACACGGCCCCACTCATGTATCCTATTTTGATACTTTGTATATAAACTAAAGTAGAGGCTACAGATATATATATATATATATATATATATATATATATATATATATATATATATATATATATATAAATATATACATAAATATATATATAAGCACGTATTCAATAATGTTATTGTACTATTCACATCTTTATGATATTTCGTTGAATTCGTTTCACTTTTAGCATAGTAGTGCGCCGTTTCTTTTGTTCAAAAAAAAAAAAAAAGAGAACGTAAATGGAGTATTAACACAGTAACACAATCTACTTAATTTCATGCTATGACTTAAGCATAACATTAAATTAGTAGGGTGTTACATGTATCTTTCACATAACAAATTTTTAAAGCTTCACCAAGTAAAAATTCATTGTCTACGACACAAAAGTGAACACTTTATTAAACAAGTGATAAAAAATGGGCTAAGTTGGTATGAAAAACAAGGTAGCCCTCAAAATTTGCTCTAAACATTTACTTAGTGCACCAAACACAAGTAGAATTAGCATTAAAGCACATAGCATCAAGATATAGGTTCTATAGTTTCAAATAGCATTTTTGTACACTTTAGTTTCAAAACAGGGTAGCAAGTGGACTTTCAATGGAAATCACAAGCCTTGTGTCATAAATTAAAACAATTAAAGAATCAAGCTTCTATAGGGCAAAATTAACATGTTAATACTTTCATTCATCATCTTTGAATCTCAAAACACACGAAAAGCACAAAAGATAACCTCAGCTTATGGCTTGGCTGTGAGCTTCATTGGAAGAAAAAGGGAGATTTTAAGCTTAATAAGAGAAAATTCATGTAAACTCAAGCCTATGCTTCAAGAGCTATTAAATAAACATTGATGCAAACACTAATAGTCATCAAGTCACATATCCCCTTTATGAACCCTAATAGATCGTAAGCCTCATGCAAGAAAAACAAAAGTTCAATTTCACAAAACTCAAATAAACATGTATATGAGTTTATAAATACTAAAATACATAATTAAAGCTATATAATTGTAAAGAAAATCATGAAGTTCATGAAAAGTTACAAGCTTTCTCATGCAACCTCAGTCATGGCCATGACATATATTCATGAGAACATGAAGAATTATTTGACAAAAATGCAAAGAAACATGTATTTGAGCAATAAAACACAAGAGCACAAGATTAAAGCTTCAAATCCTAGAAAGAAACCATTAAAACCCAATCCTTTCATAAACTTTTTGAAGTTTAAAAGAAGGTCATATATTCTGAAAATAAAGATTAAAAAACCTCAAACAACACAAATAATCACTCAAAACTCATGCATGAAGCCTTAAGATTGAAAAAGAAAAACCTATTTGGTTTAGGAGCTTGGAACTCAAATTGGACAAGGCTAGAATAGTAGCTTCTTCTTTAGCCCTTCTAACTATTTTCTAGGGGCTGAAACTTGACCAAAAAAGGTGGAGAGTGATGGCGTTTGAGGGTGATAGAGAAAGGTGAAAGTTTGAAGGTGTTTTAATGGAGTTTTCTTGAAGATTTTGGATGAAAATGGTGGAGGTAGAAGATGATGGGAATCTTGGCCAAGGGAAGAGATTTATGGGGCTAAAGTAAAGTGTGAGGGCATTGTGGAGAGGTCTTACTTATGGAAAAGGGCTTGGATTAGTTGTTAGTTAGTTTGTCTTAATTAAGTGGTTTAGTTAGTTAATTGTTGTGACTTTACTTAACTAACTTGAGAGCTTCATTAATTTTATTTAAAGTCATATTAAAATGATAGTTACATGATTAAAAATGAATTAAGGAAATATTATAGGAATTACTCATTAATTAGTGCAAATATGATAATTTAGCCTCAAGAAGTTTATGTAATTTAACCTTTAATTAACAAAGTATTCATCAAATAATTAAATTTCTCTAATCTATCATCAATATCATTTTATATATGTGAAATATGTTATCATTTAATTTTCAAAATTAATTTTGCAATTTATAGGATTTTTAGAGCATTTTTACCCTAATTAAGCTTATTTTTGGGTTAATTAGCATAATTAATTATCTATGGTTAAAAGTTAAAATTTAAAAATTAATCCTCAACCCCATGATGATCTCCACACCTTTTTAGAGATCAAGGGGACATGGTGGTTTGGTAAAAGATTTTGTTCAAAGATAAACTTTGAAATAGTAAAAGTTAATTAATGTAAAGTAACTTGATTTGACATTATTGTTACTTTATTTAGTTTTCTTTTTCCCATTTAGTTGCATTTGAACTAGGGGTTACAATAGCCAGTTGAATTTGGCCATAAGGGTCTTGGGCTTTGCGATTAAATTTTTATTTTTTTTATATAATTTATGATGAATTCTTGGCCTTTTTGTGTAGTTTAGGTTCCAGTTAGTTTCAAAAAGTCCAACCTAATTCACCAATTCATTGTCATACTGCAAGTTAGAGTAGTTTTATAAAGTTTTAAGGGCCCTTCTGCATTTCAATAAGGTTTTTTTATGTAATTATGTAAATATTCTTCAAATTTGCTAAAAATGGTATTTATCTTCAAAATTATATTAAAAATATATTTATAACTTTTCTAGAATTTTTTGGAGTCTTTCAAGTAGTTTTTGACCTTCCATAAGCACTGCAATATTTTTTGTCTATTTTTTTTATTAGAGTTCTTGTTATAATTTTTAGTTTTCTGTAAGTAATGGTACTTCCATAATTATTGATAAGTTCAGAGATATCTGATGTCATTTTACACTTGAATACCTTTATGGGCTAATTGACAGAGATTTAAGTTCGTACGATTCTGTTATCTCACTAGGTTATGCTTAAACACCCTTTTTGCTAATTCTAATTATGTAGGGACCTAAATATAATTTTTTAAAAAGTTTAAGGGCCTAAGAATAAATAATTCTTGAGGTCTAAGTGTAATTTCTAAAAATATCGGGGCAATTCGATAAATAACAAGAGTTTGTACTACAAGGGCATTTTTATCTTAGCCTAACTTTTAATATTTAGCAATGCTGCATTTTTAATGGTAGTGTCACACTGCCTTATAGTTCTCAGTGGGAGAACCATTATGGCATGTTACTGTCCGAGAAATTCTTATACTACCTATGTGAAATAAATCAAAATTCCTCTTATGCTATATTAAGAAAAATGGGAAAGTTACATACTGCATCCAACTCTTGTTAGTAAACATAGTTTTAATTATACTTAATAAATATTGTCACTAATTGCTCCTTTGCATTTCATAAATACTTTAGAAAAGTAAAAATTACTCCTTTCCAATACTGGAATTCTTATAGATATAGGTACTAAAGTCTATATTATTTGCCTTTTTCGTTTTATGGTTTTAATAACTTCCTTAGATTAAAAAATTAATAACTTTCTAACTCAATTTTAATTATATAGTTATGCTTAATTTATATTATTATGATTAAAGTTTAATTCTTTACGTTTCAAAAATAATAATTAATGACTAATTATTCAATAAATGATATCAATATTTAGTAAATTAATTATTGTTTATGATATGCAAAGAGATCTTTAACCATAACAATATAAATTGAGCATTAACCATATAATTAAAACTGAGTTAGAAAGTATGTATTGAAAATATATATAATTTAATTTTTTGCCTTTCTTGTTATATAATTTTGTCAATAACTTTGCAACTTAATTTTCAATTATATAGCCAATGCTTAATTTGTATTTTTATTATATTTATATATTTATTAGCATGTATGTCAGAATATTTTTTACTTGGTATGTAAATGAATATTTTGTTTTGGTTCTAGAATAATCTCTAATCATTTTTTTAGAATGCAGTCATTATCATTATGGTTGTTCATTCTTTTTTCCTCCATTAGAGGAGGTTCTACAATCTATTAATTCTCTTCTTAATTCCTCCATTCTTCACTTCACGGTGACGTTCTAGTCACTCTTAACTAGATTTGTTAGCATCATTTTTCTTTTTTCATCTAAATTATGAAATTCCTAATTACTATCATTTTAATATTTGTTGCTGCTTCACCTAGCTTGTGTGCAAGAATAGTGCCTCTTCGCTTCAATGTTCTTAATTATGGTGCCGCAGGGGATGGCCAAAATGATGATTCAAAGGTATGTATATATAGAGTTGTTAAGTGATGCTTGAGTTTCTCTCATCTAATACCATTTTAAACTACTTGGCAACTTGTAAAGGCGTTTTTGAGAGCATGGCAAGACGTGTGTGGTGCAACTCGGGGCAGACCAACACTCGTCATACCCAAAGGGAAAATATTCATGTTGCAGCCTGTGTCGTTTCAAGGCCCTTGCAAGCCTTCAGCCATTAAAATTAAGGTATATGAATTTCTTGCTAAATGTGCTCGAGCAAGGAAGCACGAGTGTGTATATATATGCCTTTAACTCAGCTAATTTTTTAGGATATTGAAATCAGTATTCAATGATATGATTTCAATTTTCGTTAACAAAGCTTTGTTTGGGTTAATTCTTAAATTAGGATTTGGAAGCACAAATACCAACATTCGAATAGAACGGATTTTGCAACACCAACCATAAACTACGAATAAAATGAATACAACATACTTTAGTATTAACATAAAAACACAAGTATTGAGTTAGAATAAAGAATTTTATTTTTCATGAATTACCCATTATAAATATAATAAAATATTTGATTTATTCAATTATTGTTGGATATGGAAAGCATTTTAAGGTTTTAGTTTTTCCCAATCTTCAATTATTACATTTTTTCCCCCTAAATCATTAAAGTTTTGTTAGACTCCGACAAATATTTAATTAATTTCTTAATTAATTCTTTTTATGGTCAATCTATACATTATTTATTTTGTTTGACAATAGTACTTAGTGTATTCATTGACTTGGCAGCTTCAAGGAACTATCATTGCGCCAAACAGCGTTGAGGCTTGGAAATGGCCAGATAATGATAGGGATGCATGGATCCGTTTCAAGAGGATAAGTAACCTTGTCATCAATGGACGAGGAAGAATTGATGGCCAAGGTGCTCCATGGTGGAAATGCTTTTCTAGTAGGAGTTGTGACAGGCCAACTGTAAGTAGAAAAATATGATAAACTAAATACCCTTCTTATGAAATGGAAAATGAATGACAAATAAGAATACTCACACACGAATATATCAATTTGTAAACTCAGTTTCAAGTCTTATTTGAAGTAAATGTATAATTGCTTGAAAATATGCGCAGGCTCTACATTTCCATGCTTGTGACAATCTAAGCCTTAGCGCATTGACTCACATCAACAGCCCAAAAAATCATATAAGCTTAAATTCATGTAATGGCTCGCAAGTTTCCTATCTTCATATTATTGCCCCGAGTGAAAGCCCAAACACCGATGGGATTGATATATCAGGATCATCGAACATCGTAATTCAAAATTCTACGATGGAAACTGGTAACTCATATCAGTCCCATTTAGAATTCCTAATTCTTATCCTAACCGTTGTATTTGTCATATACGTTAATTATAAAATTAAAAAGTTTATGGGGCTTACATCTTTTACGTAATTATTATTTATTGCAGGTGATGATTGCGTTGCCATTAATGGTGGTTCCACCTTCATCAATATAACTGGTGTTTTTTGTGGACCTGGCCATGGCATCAGGTTAGCTCAAGTACATTTCCTGTGTTTATACCTCAGGCACTTAACATGTCTGGTAAATATTGTAACTTGGGCTAGGATTTGTTGATAAATCTAGTGTTGGGAGCCTTGGAAGAAATGGAGCTTATGAAATAGTGGAAGAGATACATGTGCGGAATTGCACGTTCAAAGGAACTACCAATGGAGCCAGAATCAAGACGTGGGTGGTATTGATTGCTTATACTTTTTTGGATGAGCATTTGTCATTGAAAGCAAGTGATTAATTCATATTCACATGCTTTTTTCTTTAAATTAGGGAGGATCCGGACGTGCCAGCAAGATCACTTTTGAGGATATTAAACTTGACGGAGCTAAAAACCCTGTAATTATTGACCAGCAATATAACCCTCATAATGATGCACATGCAGTGCAAGTGAGCGATGTTACTTACCGCAATGTCAGGGGAACAGCAAGTTGTGAGGATGCAATCCAATTGAACTGTGATCATACCGTAGCATGCAGCAACATTGTAATGGAAAGGATTAACATAACCTCGGCTATTCAGGATAAAATTTATGCATCATGCCAAAATGCACATGGGACGTGCTCGTCATGTAGTCCAAATGTCCCATGTCTTTCTCGAGGGTGACCATATATTTGTTGCTTTTAATTTCCGTACTTTTCTATGTCAGCAACAAAATCGTCGTTCTACATGGTTTTCCTTACTCCATTGTATGCTATTGTCATTGGAGCAAAAAATAACATGATATGATGCAAAGCTTTTCAATAGAATGTCGCACTTTTATCGTTTATTTCTAATTTTTCTGTCTAGTGTCTCTTTCAATACTAGGCGAGTTTGACCAACTATGTTAAGGTTGTCAAATGGGCTAGTCCTCTTGTTTAAGCCAACCAGGTTAGATTTGGATTAAACCTGGCAGATAGAAGTGTCAAATGGGCTAAGCCGCCCCATTAACCCCTGTCCCACATGGGCTAGATCCAAAAAGTGCAAAGGGGAATATAATTATTTTCACTCTTTAAAATATAAGAAAAACTTTCTTACCTTTTCCTAGTGCCAAGTGGCGAGAACTTGGACAGGAAGAAGAGTTTTAATTTCAATTCAATTTTAACACAAAACTTGGGAATATCTTTGACTACTTGTTTTACAAGGAGTTGCCTAACCAAGCCTTACAAAAATCAAAGAAAACCATCTTCTTTCCCCTTAAGTTGCCTCAACAGGTGAAAAGATGAAGGAGTGAAAATATTTACTTTTTTGTGTTTTAAAAATAAAAATAGATGACTTGGTGACTAAGGAGTTGAAATCATTTAGTTCTGTTTTTTTATGGGTATACTTGGGGACTAAGAAGCATGGGCATTAAGTGACTTATAAAAGAAGAAGATTTCTATCTCCTCCTTCTCCATACACATCCAGCCAAGAAGAGAAGAGAGAGTACAAGGGAGATTCTCATTTTTGAGTGAGATTTTCGAAGAAAAGAAAGGGAACTTACTGACCAAGAAGAGTAAGTTAGTTTTATAAAACAATAAAACTAAAAAGAAATCCTCATCTCCCTCTTCCTAAGCAATAACAACTAAGAGAGAGAGAGAGAGAGAGAGAGAATAGCCAAGAAAGAGTTTTTGATTATTCTTCACGAAGAAGAGAGAATAATGAATTGTGGTTGACATGAGAAGAGGGATTGAATCATTCCTTTAGATTGCTTTTTCAATCCTAATACTCAAACAAGTTTTCTCAAGAGTATTTACTTGGAATGCACAAGTGTATGAGTTACTTATTAATAACTTGGTTTTGTCTTTTATAATTATGGATTTGTCAAAACCTTTTATCAAAATTAATCAAGATGAGAAGAGATGAGTAAGAGTTGAGAAAAGATAGATAAGGGATAGAGAGAACAACACAAGAATTTATTAGCTGGGTCAAACTATGTGCCTAAGTCCAATCCCCAGCATAAAGTTAAGATTTTCATAAACCGAGTAGTATTGTCTAATCCTCTCCAATCTAACTAAAATCGAATAGTATTGTCCTAGCCACTTGAAGCTAACTTTTTTGACTGCTATTGGGTCAAGTTACAAAGATATGTAAGCATTTGGTTTGTATATAACTTTAGCTCAAATCATATTTAAAGTGTGGATAATACAATAAAGTTTTGTAAGGAAATAATTCTTTACTCAACTCACTAGGAAGGTGTTTGCTAATAAAGCTTGTAGATAGAAATATACTTTTCTGATGAGTTCAGAAGAGTATAGCTTCAAAAACTGGTTTAGAAGAGATCAAGGCAAAGAATGATTGACTTGAGCATATTCAATGGCTTCAATAATTGCTTCAATAACCGCTTCATCTGACTTTTGTGACCAAATTTATAGATGATCATGAATTGGTTGTTGTATTCATGATACTAGTCATTTTTCTTATCATATCCATCCTCAACAAGTTTTTGTTTTTGTCAAATAGTCAAGAATGCCAAAAATGGTAACTAGTTCCTAACGTTTAAATTTCATCCAATCTAACTTTTAGTGTACTATTCTCAAAATGATTCCTTGATAGTGTCACAGTATACCCAAAGGGTGTAACACCCTAACAACTATCATATAGTGCTTAAGTCATATTACAGTAATTAGAAGTTGTTATGAGTAATTAGCATATAAGCATATAATCTAAAATATTGGGATAAGGAAAATAGTAGGAAAATTTTTCTTTTTGTAACATAGGAATCTATAAACATAAGCCTATGCATATACACAAGCATACATAATTAAACTACCATTGCGCAAAAACTAAAATATGCATAAAAAAAAAGAACAATGAAATAAGCAAGTCCCAACATGAAATTCATGATTGAAATATAGATATAAATATATAGGTGGTTGGGGTATAAATATAAATACATCTGTTTCTGGATATGCCCTAACTATGTCCGAGTCAAGTCAAGTAGTGTGTGGGGCTTTCCAAATAGCCCTATAATGCTCCATAAGGCTAAATTATCATTCGCTAAGTATGCAAGAGATAACAGTGGCACAAAATATATAGTTATAAAAAAGCCACAACTATAACATCACACACAAGCATTCATATCAAGACACATAGTTCTAAATCCCAACATAAATACATCCC
Source organism: Pterocarpus macrocarpus (assembly GCA_031439585.1). Lineage (NCBI taxonomy): Eukaryota > Viridiplantae > Streptophyta > Magnoliopsida > Fabales > Fabaceae > Pterocarpus > Pterocarpus macrocarpus. Next base: position 32,280,304 of record CM062520.1, read on the forward strand.
ATCAAGTCTATTTAGAATAAACAAAGTTCCTCAGGGGATATGGAAACTATTCTTCAACATAGATGTTGCAGCATTCTCATCCAAGGGCCAATACTCTGGGATTGCCTGATCTCCAGCTATAGATGGACTAGTCTCAAACGCTAGGAGAACCATACAAGGTGAACTATCCTTTGAGGGTCCGTTTCCATAGCTGATGTAGAGAGAGCAAGATTAAGGAAAAATATTGGATGTGCCAAGTGCAAAGTGATGTCATTAAAGGGATACCCTTGGTCGAAGTGACCACTAATGCAAAAAGGACGACTAAAGAAAATGTAAACCCTAATACCAGCCTGGGCCATAACCACCAAAGAGTCTAGAGCTAGGTCATATTGCCACTCCCATATAGGTATCTTCAGGAAGGTCACCACCGATGCCATCAACACCATTTGGGCATGACACGGGAGCACAAAGCAATAAGAAATATCAATTCTCAATAGGCAGTTCTAAGCTAATACAAAATCCAAGGACAACATCATTGTCCTAGGTACTTTGGTTTTTTCAAAAAAGGTGATCATACCATAGCATAAAGTAAGGGTTCTTTTTAACAATTCAAAAACATAATCATTCAAAATAGATTCCTTTTACCAAACACTAATGTCAATTATCTCTTTAAGCATAAAATCATGATATATCATAATTCAAGATAAAGTTTAATGCTTATAATGCATGAAATGATTTCTTAGACATGCATGTCATGATTGCCTTCTATAATCTTACTTTAGCACGATTCTTCAATATTAAAATGTTAATTTGATACTTTCCCTTGACACTGAGGGAAACTTGCCACCCTTAGGGTAATAGACTGCTTATTAGGACCAAGCTCATTCCTATACGTGAATCGTTATTCATGCAATTCTATTCCTAGCTAGATTCACTCTTTTTGACTCAAGCAAGGTACTTGTTAGATTCACTCTTTTTGACATTAAGTAAGTTATCTCGTTAGATTTACTCTTTCTAATAATAATTAAGGTAATTACCTAGATTCACTCCCTCCGACTAATTGCCATAAGTTTTAAATTATTGATCATTTCCTTGATTATGAAGTTGTGCAATAACTCTTATGCATCATGCCTACTTATAATGTACCTAATTCTCAATCACATCTTGGCACAATTTCATCACATAAGCATACTTAAAAATCATTAGTGCACATGAATCAAGAATTAACTCAACGAAATTTGGTAGTATAACAGTTGTACCATTAGATTCCTATATGCCAAAAATAGCCAAATAAACAGTCAATGACTTAGTATAGTTCACAAGGTCAATTTAATAATAATCATCAAGGATCTAATCAATATTCCAACACTAGACAAGAAACATATTCCACTATTAAAATGAGAGACTAATAGTAAACCATCAAGCTCAAAAGCCACATACCTTTGCAATATCACATGGCCATTTAGACATACATCATCATTCATTATCAAAACTAATTATTCAATTTCCATATTTTTTTTCATATGCTAATAGAGTCATCCCAATAATCATTATAACTAAATATGAGGCAAGTTGGCCTTAATCCACAACTTTAATTATGGGTAATTCACTTTCAAGCATACTAACACTTATGACACATTCTTCATAGGTTCCCATTTTAGATTAAGCTTCTAATAATTATCCTTAACCACTAAAATTTTCATATGGAAACATAATCTATCCTTCTTTTTTTTTTTTTAAATTCTTCTATTACTTAAATGTAAGCTTACTAACATAAATAGAAATTGCTCTTCTCTTTTGTTGCATTTGTTTTTAATGACACTTCTCACTCCAATTCATTCACTTAGTAACACTTTAACCATCAAAAACTCAAAACTTCCTCAAAACCTTCTCATGCTTGAAATTTCAAGGACTTGTTACACTAAATTTTTCTCTTGATTCTTCTATAGGAATTTGCTCATTTTAAATAAGTATGAACCAAGAACACTAAATTCCTTACTAACCACAAGTTACCCATTCCTTATCTAAATAAAAACATAGAACCTGTATTATGTCACCTCTCAAGATTCAACTATCCTTATTGAAACTCACTACCCAATCTATTTTAAACACTTCTAAGAACATTAAAATAACACTTTAAATCTTCAAACCATAGTTATTAGTTTAATAGTCAAACTCTAGGTTAGGGCCCCAACAACATACACTTTAAATAAATAAGAACATCAAGTTAGAACCCTTACCTTAACTCCAAACTAGAGAGCACTCTAAACCTTGATTCTTGAGCTGCAAGAACAACCCAAGAAGCCAACATAATCTCCTCTTTCTCCTTTTAAACCAGCAACCTCCAAGGTTAAAAAAGAGGGTTCTTTGTTTGATTTTTGGAAAGGAAATTAGAGTAAGTAGAAAGGGGGTTCTTGGTGTTTCTTGAGAGGAAGAGATAAAGCAAGAAGGAGAAGAAGAAAAAATGGAGGAGGGAGAGATGATGATGAATTTAGCGATGAGTGAGAGAGAGGGAAAGTGTTAGTATGTCCTTTTATAGGAGTTGGTTAGGGTTTTCGAGGTTTGAGTAAGTGGTTGGGGTGAGTTTTGATGTTTAGGAGTAATGTGTCTCACTTTAGGCCATTCGATTTGAATTTTTAATAGGGGTTTCTCTCTCTTGGTCACACTTTTACTTTAGTGACATCATGTTGCTCCCTCTTGTACCCATGTCCATTATATTGGTTTATAGTTAGCCTAAAGGATTTACTAAGTAAGTGAATCGTTTTAAAGGAAACCTTAGTAAGTAGATCATTATTAGATAGTATGAATAATCTATATACTTAGTTATGTAATTTTATTTCATTTAGGAATTTATCCTAAGGGTACAGCTTAAAATAGTAAAAGAATTGACATAAATAGAATAACTATTTGTTGTTTATAATTTGTTAATCTAAATATCTTAAAATATATTTGTTTCCATTATTTATTAATTATCTATTTAACTATTAGATTTACTAAGTTATGAACATAGTAAAACTAGGGATATTACATTACTCCCCTCCTTTAAAAATATTTTTGCCCTCAAAATATGTGACATCCATCGAAATTTTTATCTTTTTCGCCTAATTGTTCGGAATTTTATTAAATAATTGAAGTTAATTAAAATTCGGCTAAATATTTATTTAGGATCAATTGATTAGCAATTAATTGAGTTTAGTTATGAGGGAATTAGGTTAGAAGTATAGAAGATTTCAAAGAAATTTTCTCAAACCAATTTATTGATTTAAAGGAAATCGGTAAGATTACGATATTTTAAACTATCGGAATCGAGCCAATAGAATTATATGCCCAAAACCCCATAACCCAATGGCTAAATACTCAGCCATTCATTCAGCTATTGGTGGCGCAAGGAAAGCCACAAGGAGAAGAAAGCATGGCTGGAAATCAACCAAAAAATTTCAGCCAATCACAACCTTTGAAGCCAACTACCCCTTTATGTCTAAATCAGATTTTCTCTCCTCCTTCTCATACTGATTACGCCACTCTCTCCTCTGATTTCAGCCTTCTTCTTCTCTTCTCCTCTCAACCAACTCCATCTAACCTTCAAGCTTGATAAGGTTCCATCAATCTAAACTCCAAAATCTAGCAAAATCACATATAAGGAGGTAGAGATTCAACTTTGTTCTTGTTATTTTGGTTATGGGTGGCTGATTTGGTATTTTATTTTCTCACTTCTTGATGTGATGATTGAATGAATATGATGATCTTTGGCTAATTTGCTGGCTGTTTTTGATATTAAAATCGATCTAGAAGTAGAAAGGAGTGAAAGTAGAGTGCAAGGAGAAGCTGGAAGACCAAACTCCCTCAGCAATCTGTACGGCGGAGTGTACGGCTCTGCCTACTGCAATTTAAATTTGATGAAACTATTTTTATATGAAACTAGACATTCAAGGCTTTCCATACATATATAACATAAGGCCATTGGTTTAGTATTGAGAGAGATATGAATTTTAGAAGTTTGACCTAGGTTTTTGAATTTGATTCTGGGCAGACTAGGTTGTTCAGGGCAAAACTTGCCCTATACGACTTGGAATTGAATGAAACCAACTTTGTTAGAAAGCTTACACATAGAGAATATCCCATAAAAATTTCAGAGTTAGATAAGGTTTCGTTTGCTCCCAATGGTTTGAAGAAGTTGCCCTATATCCAAACTGGGCCAAAACAAGACAGTTCAGGAGGGTCAAATTCCAGGGCTTATAACTCGAGCTCTACTAAAGCAAATGAAATGGAACTTATTGCAAATGAAATGTTATGATATCTCTAAAAAATTGGTTTTCTGAGTACTGGCTCTATTCATGGGGAAGCAGACACGTTCCATTATGCTGCCGAAATTTCAGTAAAGCCTATGCATGAGTTATAAGATACATGTGCATTTTCAAGAAATTCATAAAGGTTATGTTATGATGAAAGTTCCATAATACTTGGGCCAGCCCCGGAATAAAGTTAAGGGGAATAGATCGGTGGGAAGGTCGGGGAAAGTAAACCCGGCATTCCTGTATAGGAACGAGCTCGATCCTGAAAAGCAGACTATTACAGAGGAGTCTGAATGGCCAAGAACTCCCAGGGGACCAATTAATGGAAAGGTTATGAAGATAAGTTCAAGAATGAGATTTTGCATGGTTGCATTGAATAGTCATTATATGTTGTTTACAGTTTGACTGTCATGTTTATTTATTGCTGTATGTTTGTTTATCTTGCTCATTATTCTGTATATCACTATTTAGTAGTTTATTCTATTTCTTACGTTGTCTTAAGTAAAAATTGGACCTTGCCTCGGACCAGATATTTTCTTAAACTTATTGAATGTGGGTAGTTCAATTTGATTCCATGTTTTTATAATTAAATAAAAATCGAGGCAACTGAGAATGAATGTGACGTCAGTTGAATACTGTATTCGAATCCTACTGAGAATTTCTTTAAACTCTCACCTCGCTTTGTATTTCCGCATCATTCTTAGACCCTAGTGATGGACTTGACAGCTACCTTGTTTATCGAGATCCCTGATTTGCAGCTCCGCCATGATCCCGAGTTGGATTCATTGTATATAGTCGGCTCCTGCCATTTTTGCCTCTACCTTTTTAGCAATAGGAATTTTGTTGTTCCTTTATTTCACCCTGCTTTTGATCTTGCTGCTCCATACTTTGCGGTCCCGTTACATGTAGGACACCCCCTCCAGCACCTCTAGCACCCGCAGCACCTATAGCCCCTGCTAGTCCTCCACTAGAGTCACCTCCACAAATGGTTCGAGACATTTCGCTTAGTTCTGAGAGTGATCCTCCTGATGCTTCCGGCTCATCATCCTCCTCTTTGGGACGAGTGCTGACTACTCTCCAGCCGGGCCTGGTATGGCCAACGATTATTTGACCGAGTAGGTCCTAGCCGCAGATTGCATTATGCAGTATAGCCCTCTTTTGGCAGTGTGCAGCATTGGGTCATAGACTTAGCCGTATGTATATCAACTAGTTTGAAATGTCCTTTGAGGACCCCATGGGATCATTTTTGACTGACACGGGTCTTATGTCTTTTTGGTACCCCGGCCCCACTTATGTATTCTCTTTTGGAACCTGTATATAAACTAAAGTGTTAGCTCCCAACTTATATACGTATGTATATAGCTGATAATATGTTGCCTATCTTTATTCTTTTTTGTTGTGCCTTCTATTAAATTTTGTTGCATTCTATAGTTCTGATCACGTTTATTATATATCGTGCGCCGTTTAGTAGGTATATTCATCAAGTATATATATATATCAGAGAAAAAGAGAATATATTATAATGAATATAGCTTTAGACAAAGAACTAACATGGTAACGCAACCTATCCAATTTCATGTGTAACATTCACCGAAATTTTCTTATTGTTTTTCATCTAATTGTTTGGTTTTTATCGAATAATTAAAATTAATTAAAAATCGACTAAATATTTGGTTAGGATCAATTAATTAGCAATTAATTGAGTTAGGGAATTAGGTTAGAAGTATAGAAGATTTCATAAGAATTTTCTTGAAACCGATTTACCGATTTAAAGGAAATCGGTAAGATTACAGTATTTTAAACTGTCGGAATCGAACCAATAGGATTTTGCACCCCATAACCCTACCTCAAGTGGCTGAATACTCAGCCACTTGCTCCTCACTTGGTGGCACCACAAAGGCCACAAGAAGAAGAGAACAGGGCTGAAGCTCACCCATAAGAATTCAACTAATCACAACCCTTCATTCCAACTACCACCTCAAAGCTTTGTTAATATATTCTTCTCTTTTCCTTCAGCCCAAATTCTGCGCCACTTTCTCCCTCACTTCAGCCTTCTTCTTCTCTTCTACATTCACCCAACTCCATCAAACCTTCAAGCTCAACAAGATTTTGATAATCCAAACTCCAAAATCAAGCCAAATCACACATAACAAGAGGTAGAGGTTTAATTCTTGTCTTGATTTTTTGATTGTGGGTGGCTGGTGGTGGTTTATTTTCTCAATTCTTGATATGATGATTGAATGAATATAATGATATTTGGTTGGTTTATTGGCTGTTTGTGATGTTGAAATCGATTTAGGAAGCAAGAAAGTATGAAAATAGGAAGAGCTGAGGGGCTAGAGAACCAAAAACCCTTGGTAGTCCATACAGCGGAGTGTACAGCTTCGCCTACCATTGTTTAAATTTGATGAAACTATTTGTATATGAAACTAGACATTTAGGGCTTTCCATACATATATCATATAAGGCATTGGATTAGTATTGGTGAGATATGAATTTTGGAAGTTTGACCTAGGTTTTTGAGTTTGATTCTGGGCAGACTGGGTTGTTCAGGGCAAAAATTGCCCTATACTACTTGGAATTGAATGAAACTAACTTTGTTTGAAAGCTTAAAAATAGGAGAATATCCCATAAAAATTTTAGAGTTAGATAAGTTCCTGTTTGCTCCCAGTGATCTGAGAAAATTGCCCTATATCCAAATCAGGCCAAAATAGGGCAGTTCAGGAAGGTCAGATTTTGGGGCTTATAAATCAAGCCATACTAAGGCAAATGGAATGGAACTTTTTGAAAATGAAAGTTTCTCCTGTTATATTTAATATGAGACCAATTTCATATGATTTGAATTCGTTTTTGATTTTTAGTGGATTTTTACTTTTAAGAGTGTAATTTTGGCCAGCTGCAGGGCAGGCCGGGATAAAACCTAAATAACTTGAGCTATATTTATCAAAATTAGATGGGACCAAAGAGGTTAGAAAATAGAAACATAAAACTTTAACATGTCAAAAATTCAGGTCCAAATGAGTTGAATAGAAATTTTGGCTTGATTTACAAAAATCAGGTTGAATGATTGTGCTGAGGTAGTAACCCTGTCTTAATGTGACTAATGTTCCTATGAGTTTAATGTTGATTTATGAATGGAATGCTATGATTTCTTTGATAAGTTGGTATACTGAGTACTGGCACTATTCATAGGGAAGCAGACACATTCCGTTATGTCGCCGAAATTTCGGTAAAGTCTATGCATGAGTTATAAGATACATGTGTATTTTCAAGAAAATTCATGAAGATTATGCTATGATGAGCATAATGGTTATGTTATGATGAAAGTCCATAATACTTGGGCCAGCCCCAGAATAAAGTTAAGGGGAATAGATCGGTGGGGAGGTCGGGGAAAGTAAACCCGTCATTCCTGTATAGGAACGAGCTCGATCCTGAAAGGCAGACTATTACCCAGGAGTCTAAAATGGCCAAGAACTCCCAGGGGACCAAGTAATAGAAAAGTTTATGAAGAAATGTTTAAGAATGAGTTTTGCATGATTACATTGAATGCATGATTGCATTGAATAGTCATTTTATGTTGTTTACAGTTTGTCTGTCATGTTTTACTTACTGCTGTATGTTTATTTATTTTGCTTATTTATTCTATATATTACTGTTAGTAGTTTATTTTGTTTCTTGTACTGTCTTAAGTAAAACTGAACCTTGCCTCAGATCAAACGTTTTCTTCACATTATTAAACATGGATATGGATAGTTCAGTTTGAACCCATGTTTTTATAATTAAATAAAAATTGAGGCAACTGAGAATGAATGTAACGTCAGTTAAACATCATATACGAACCCTTTTGAGAATTTCTTCAAATTCTCACCTCGTTTTGCATTTCCGCATCATTCTCAGACGCTGGCGATGGACTCGATGGCCATTCTTTTTATTAAGATTCTAGACCTGTAGCTCCACCAGGACCCCGAGTTAGACTCGTTGTACATAGCTGGCTCCTGCCATTTCTGTCCTTACTTTTTAGCAATAGGAATCTTGTTGTTCCTTTATTTCACTCTGCTTTTGAAACATATACATATAAACTGAAACGTTGGCTTTCGACTTATATATGTAAATATACAACTGATGATATATTATTACCTGTCATTATTCTTTTTTGTGGTGCCTTTATTAAATTCTGTTACGTTCTAAAATACTGATCACGTTTATTATATACAAATACAAGTTTCAGAGGTATATTCATCAAATATATATATATATATATATATATATATATATATATATATATATATATATATATATATATACATATTAGAGAAAAAGAGAATAATAAAACAATGAATTCAGCTTTAAACAGAGAACTAACACGGTAACACAACCTATCCAATTTCATGCTATGACTTAAGCATAACATTAAGTTGGTAGGGTGTTACAAAATACATTACATATAAATAGATCTAGATATTCTTTCCTCATCTCTGATTCTAATTCCCAAGTATGCTCTTCTAACTTTCCCTTACCCTAGGCCACTTTCACAAAAAGTATAGACTTAATTCCTAAGTGGTTGACTCCTCTATCCATAATTTGTGATGGTGGTAGATTGAAGGTTAGGCCTCCTTCACTGTACAGACTCTGGCTGAAGCAAATGACTAAGATAGGAATTGTACTTTCTAAGTTGTGACACATGGAAAACATTGGACAGATTTGACAAGTTAGGTGTAAGGCAATTTGATAGGTAACTGACCTTATTCACTTTAGAATTTGGAAAGGACCAATGAATTGGGGAAACAAGTTCTTAAGTTTTATGGCTCTACCTATTCCCATTGTAGGAGTGATCTTTAGGAATACATGTTCTCCCTTTTGAAATTCTAAAAGTTTCCTCATCTTGTCGGCATAACTCTTTTGTCTACTTTTAGTTATAAGAATCCTACTCATAATCTTTTTTACTTGTTTTGTGGTGTAGTTTACTAAGTCGGGTCCTGAAAGGCTTTCATCAATCGGTTTGTACCAAACACAAGGGGATTGACACTTTCTCCCATATAAGGCTTCGTATAGAGCCATGCTAATGTTAGCATGGTAATTATTGTTCTAAGCAAACTCAATAAAAGGTGGAACTTATCCTAACTCCCTTATTAATCCATCACATAGGCTCTCAACATGTCTTCTAAGGTTTGGATGGCTCTCTTTGTTTATCCATCATTTTGGGGATGATAGACTGTACTTAAGTATAGATTTGTCTCAATTGCCTTTTGTAGGACTCTCGAAAATCTCGAGGTGAACCTTGGGTTTTTGTTTGAGATTATGGTAGAGGGAACTCCATGCAGCTTTGCTATCTCTTAAATGTATAGTTGGGCTAGCTTTTCCAAGGATAGTTAGCTCTGATGGAGAAAAGGTGAGCAGACTTCATTTGTTTATCAACTATGACCCATAAAGAGTTATAACTAGCTAAGGCTCTAGGTAAATCCATAAAAAAATCCATAGAAATACTTTTCCATTTCTACTCAAGGATTTCTAATGGTTCCAACATTCCTGATGGTTTTTGGTGTTCTATCTTTACTTTTTGACACATTAAGCACTTGTTCACTAGCTCGGCTATGTCTACCTTCATTTTTAGCCACCATAACATTCTCTTATGGCCTTGGTACATCTTTGTTATTCCTAGTGTATGGTGAAATTACTTTTATGGGCCTCCTCTGCAATTCTACTTTTGAGATTCTCATTGGTAGGTACACAAATTCTACTTTGGTATTTCCATAATCCTTCGTTATCTTGAGTAAATACCTTTTATTTTCCTTTCTTAGACAAAAATTATGGTTTTTTGGAAATCTAAATCGTCCTTTTAGGCCTGCACAATCTATTCCTTAAAACTACTCATCATATTTAATTAAGTTAACCTAATACTGCAAGGGGTTACAAAGTTTCCTATATTGAGATCTCTAAAATTCTCAACAAGTTCCGCTTCTTTTACCATCATCCATGACATATGCAAGGACTTCCTACTTAAAGTGACAACCACCACATTTGCCTTACCTGGATGGTAATTCAACCCGAGCTCATAATTCTTAAGGAATTTCATCCATCTCTTTTGCCTCATATTTTATTCCTTATGATCAAATAGGTAATTCAAACTCTTATTATCAGAAAAACACTTCAAATCTAACTCCCTAGAGATGATGTCACCAAACCTTCAGCACAAACACCACTACAATTGATTCTAGGTCATCGATTAGGTAGTTGATCTCATGAGGTCTTAATTGCTAAGACAAATAGGCAACTAAATTCTAATTTTGAATTCACTTCCTAGTTCTTTTCTTGAGGCATCACAGTAAATCTTAAATGATCCATTAGGTAGAGAGAGGCATACTGGGGATAGTGATAAGTTCCACCCAACTATATATTGCACTGTGGTTAAAGGTAAGGTCCACCCATGGTGGAGGAAAGACTTAGTAATGAAAGTAAAGAATAAAGGACATGTGCCCACATGCATCATGCAAAGAATAACTGCCATGCATAATGTTTAGAATTATGATATCTTAGTTGTGATTATAGACATAGATTGTTATAAAAGATTATAATTATAAAAATAACTCGCTTCGGCCAACAATGATTTAGAAACTTGAAAAATGAACCTCATTGTGTTTATTCCTTTCATGATAAACTTGGAGTGGCTGGGACGATATTGGAACCCTATTGAGACTCATGTTTCTCATTTCTTCCTGTTTCTATGTCTTCTTCAGGCGAGAGTGATGACTTCGATGATAGTCTTCTTGGGCACATTTGACTGGGATGTCCATTCCAATTGTGAGATAGACTCCTTAGTTTTTGATGGCAAGGGCTACTTTACATGTGCACGTGTTTTTTTTTTTTTTCCATCATCACTTTAGTATGTCTATGTTGAACTAGAACTTCTCCCAAAGTGATCCATATGATGACATCATAATGCGTACTGTAACACCCTCCTAAGTACAATATTATACTTAACTGATAACATCACACTTAAGGGTTGCTACTGATGAGTTGAATTTAGATACTAACTTTATTCCTCATATTTAGTGTTTTAGTCCTCTTTGTTGCATGTTTGCTTTCCAATTATAAGAATTTCATAGTTCGATGCTAATTTGCCTCTTTTGCCAATTCTTCCATAAACATGCCTTTGTCCTTGATTTTGTGTTTTCATGCATTCCAAGAGTTTTGGATCCTTATATACATTGTTTTTGACTTGTAGGAACCTAACTTGGAGGGATTTGAGGCTTAGAAGTGATTGGAAGCTCAATTTCAATGTTGCTGAAATTTCAACTTAAACATAATGCAAAGATCGAGCCATAACTCTCTTATCTCAAATCCTAATAAAGCAAATGAGGTATCCATTTTGAAGCCAAGAGAAAGATCTACAACTTTTATGGAGATACTGAGAGCTAATTCGAAGGTTTTGTTATTGAAATTAAGCATGAAAGTGACTAGAACATGTACTTCTGCATAATTGCTGTCAGGAGCATGATGCAAGGATCTCTCATCCAAAATCCAAAAGAAGCAAATGTGGTGTCCATTTTGAAGCCAAGAAAAGGATCTACAACTTTCATGAAGACATTGAGAGCTAGTTCAGACATTTTGGGGCTCAACCAGGGCTTAGAAGTGACCATAACGTCTAATTCTGTATAATTGCTGTCAGGACCTTGCACTATAGCGTAAGGGGTTGCACTATAGTGTAAATCGAAGCTGAAACACTTCTTGATTTGCTGATTGTTGTGCTATAGTGCAACCAGAAAAGTGCAGAATAGCAGAAAGGTTGCAAATCTTGGGTTTTGGGCTACTTGGGCCCACTTTTGGAAAGACAATGCACAGGAATTCATGTACCAATAGCTAGGATTTTACAAAATGAAGCAACAAGCTCATTTTAGGAGGAGAATTTTCTTTCTCTAGTTCTTAGGTTTCCATTCTCTCTAATTTTTCTTCTTCTACTAAATTTTTCTTATCTTGTCATCAAGGATTGTAAGAACCAATTTGTAGTTGCTATTTGTAACTTCCATTACCATGGAGGCGTAGACTCAAGCTAGCTTAAGGGGCTTCCAAAGGGCTCATAGGTTGTATCTTGAAACCCTATGCTATATTTATGATATGTGATATGTTTTCTTAAATTTGTTGCCTTCTTCTTTCATTCATTGCTTACATTGAATGGTATTGACGTGTTAGTTTTGAATGAAATCATTAATTGAGTTTGTGTTAATTGGTTAATTAGTAAAGACTCAATTAACTAAGGAATTTGGAATTGGGTTTGAATTCAAACCTAAGCTAATGCAGTTGGAATTAAAAAAATCAATATAGATTAAGTAGAGTTAAGGTTTCAATTTCCTAATTGATTTTATGTTGGTTGAACACCTAGAGGTCTCTAGGTAGAATTGTGGAGTTATTGGTAAAGATCCCTCTAATAGCTCAATTAGCCATATATCATGTGCTTAATTATTTGTGTGTTGATGATTGATCAATCTTCTGCTCTAGGAACTTCTTGAGCTAGTGCCTGAATCATATATAGTTTCTTATTTTACCTTTTAACTATTGCATGAAACACAAAAACCCCCCTCCTTACTAATCAAATAACATTAACATCCACGTGAGACGACCCGAGTTGTACCACTTTGCTACAAATTTTAGTGCAACCGGTTATTGTAATTTGGGTGAAGTGTGACCTTCGCTACCAAATTTTGTCACCATTATCCGGGATGTTGGTGCTATTTGACTTGTAAATACTTGTGCTTACTTTATTTTTCACATTTTTTTGGTCGTTTTAGGCGTTTTTAGTGCATAATTAAGTGCTGCCTTGTTTTGGACTATCTCTAATTGACTTGAAACTTTCTAGTTTAAAGTTTTTTTGGCATTTTGAGCAAAACTCACCAACAGTGAGCCTTACCCTCTTTTGCCCAAATTCCACCGTTTTGACCACTTTTTCAATTTATTTTGATTTTTTCTTGCATTTTTCAATTTTATTTTTGTGTGATTCCTTTTGTTTTATCTTCTTCAAACCCAAAGTATCAATTGCAGTAGTTTTCAAATATTATAACTCATTTTGGAGTAGGTTGTATTTGTTTCTTGTGTTAAAAATAGTGTTCTTGTATGCTTCTTTTTGTGCATAACTCGATCTTTGCCTAACTCGAACTTAGTTGCTTTAGACCTTGAGATAGAAAGAACTTTAAGACAACTAAGGCAAACTAGGAGAAGGTTATTTGATCCGAATGGATGATCAGAGGACTCTTTGTTTCCTTTTGGTTTTACTTTTGACCAAAATACTGTTTATACTTTTAATTTAGATCTCAGCATTCTAATTTCTTTGCCAGTGTTTCAGATACCAAGGTTGAATAAGATAGGACTCTTAAGGAGCTTGCTGCTCCTGATATGGCCTATCAACCATTGGGTATTCATTATCTAGAGTGAGACACTGACTTTGAATTAAAGTCTGGGTTGATTCACCTCTTGCCTAAGTTCTATGGCCTTGCGGGAGAAGACCCACATAAGCATTTGAAGGAGTTTCATATTATTTGCTCCACCATGAAACCATAAGGAGTGGATGAAGATCAGATCAAGTTGCGTTCATTTCCTTTCTCCCTTGAGGGTGCCACAAAAGATTGGTTGTTCTGTTTAGCTCATGGAGCTATGACTGGATGGTTAGATATGAAGCGACTATTCTTAGAAAAATTCTTTCCTGCGTCCAGAGTTGCAGCCATCAAAAAGGATATTTGTGGTATTTCAGCAATTGCAAGGAGAGACGCTCTATGAGTATTGGGAGCGATTTAAGAAACTTTGTGCTAGTTGCTCACACCATCAGATTCCAAAATAACTCCTCATTCAGTACTTTTATGAGGGGATGATGTCTATGGACCAAAACATGATAGATGCTACTAGTGGTGGTGCTCTAGTGGATAAGACTCCTGCAGCCGCCAGAGATCTGATTGCGAATATGGTAGAAAATTCCCAACAGTTTGGGTCTAAAGTGATCACAAGAACTAGAAAAGTTGGAGAAGTATCTCATACTGACTCACACCGGCTAGAGCAGAAGCTGGATGAGATGGCATTCTTGATGAGATAGCTTGTTTTAGGGCAGCAATTTACTTCCCCACATCCACTAGAGCTAGCAAGAGTCTGTGGTATCTGCTCTTGCCACACCTACACCACTGATACTTGTCCATAACTTCAGGACGATACTTTAGTTGCAGTTGCTAATGTGTTTCCTAGGAAACCCCACTACCAGGCTCCTTAGCATAGATATGACCCCTTTAGTAACACTTATAATCTTGGTTGGAGGGATCATCCAAACATGAGGTAGGACAATTCATCTCAACAGTCATTTCCACAGCAACAATTTCAACAGAAGTATCAGCCAACCACCAGAGACAGTAGAGTATGCCTCTCTTTCACCAAGCTTCCCAGCAGCTTAGACCACCTACTTTTTAGTAGCTAGTACCCCCAGCTCCACCTCCTTTCTCTGAGCCGTCTCTACAAGATACCATGAGACCGCTGTTAGAGAACCAACAGAGGACTGATACTGCTATTCAGGATATCTGCACCTAGTTAGGACAGATTACATCTTCAACTAGCCAGTCTCAAGGTCCTAGCCAAATTCCCTCTCAACTATTCCCAATTCTAAGGGGAATGTCAATGCCATCACATTAAGATCCGGGACAAATTTACCAGATCCAGTGCAAGTGTCAGAGAAGGGTATTGAGGGCCTAGCATAGAGTTGTGAACCAAGTTCCTCACAACAATGACCTGTGGTCCCGGATAGGAGATAGTCTAATATTGAGCAATGATCTGCACCTCTCCCATTCCCACAGAGAGCACCCCCAAGCAAGAAATCAGAAGAGGTTGACAAAGAGTTGTTAGACATTTTTCGGAAGGTGGGGGTGAACATGCCCCTCTTAGATGCCGTAAAGCAAATCCCCAAGTATGCCAAGTTTTTGAAGGAATTGTGTACGCACAAGAGACAATTAAAGGGTGATGAGAGAATCAATATGGGGAGGAATGTGTCAACCATGATTCAGCCAATGCCCAAGAAGTGTCAGGATCCTAGCACTTTCATTATTCCATGTGTTATTGGCCAGAGTAGATTTGAGAATGCTATGCTTGATTTGGGAGCTTTGATCAATGTCATGTCTATATCTATCTTCAGCTCCCTTGGTCTTGGTCCCTTGAGGCCTATAAGGATTGTGATTCAGTTAGCTAATAGAAGTAATGCTTACCCAGTAGTGGCGATCGAGGATATCTTAGTGCGAGTACAAGAATTGATCTTCCCTGCTGATTTTTACATCTTGGAGATGGAAGCAAAGACACCGGGTAATTCAGCTCCTATCATCTTAGGGAGACCATTCCTTAAGATAGCGAGGACAAAGATTGATGTATATACTGGGACACTCTCCATGGAATTTGGAGATAATATTGTACAATTCATTCTAGATGCCATGAAGCATCCTGTGGAAGAGCACTTTGTCTTCCATGTGGATGTCATTGATGATCTAGCTATAGAAATTTCTTGTGAGTTGTATGGGAAGAGTTTTGAGACATCTAGCTTATAGGATGCAATTGACAGTCCTATCAGTTATGAGTATTTTCATGATGATTTTGGCCAACAATTTATTGAGTTGGTAGGGTTCTTGATGAATGATGATTTTGAGACTGTTGACACTGAGGAGGAGGCTCATATAGTTCAGATGTTAGCTGCAGAAATTGCATCTTGTGCTCAACCACAACCTTCCATAGTCCAACCACCACAATTAGAGTTGAAACCATTGCCTGACCACTTGAAGTATGCATATTTGGGATATGGTGAACAGCTACCTGTTATAGTAGCTAATGGCCTCTCAGATGATTAGGAGCAGAGGTTACTTTAAGTGCTAAAAAAGCACAAGCGAGCTATTGGTTGGACACTAGCAGATATTACTAGTATTAGCCCCTCCACATGTATGCATAGGATCTTGTTAGAGGAGGGTGTTAAACCAGTGAGGCAACCCCATAGAAGACTCAACCCACTAATTCTTGATGTAGTGAAGAAGGAAGTGACCAAATTACTGCAGGCTGGTATCACCTATCCTATTTTAGATAGTGAGTAGGAGAGTCCAGTTTAGGTGGTCCCAAAGAAATCATGAATTACAGTGGTAGCCAATGAGAAGAATGAGTTGGTCCCAACACGAGTTCAAAACGGTTGGCATGTTTGCATTGACTATAGGCGACTTAATCAGGCAACCTAGAAGGACCATTAACCCTTGCCTTTCATTGATCAGATATTAGAGAGGCTGGTACGGAGGTCTCATTTCTGCTTCTTAGATGGCTATATGAGGTATTTTCATATTCATATTGCCCCAGAAGATCAGGAGAAAACCATATTCAGATGTCCCTTTGGCACTTGTTCATATAAGCGAATGCCATTTGGCCTTTGCAATGCACCAGCCACATTCCAACGTTGCATGAGGAATATCTTTTCAAACTTGTTGGAGGAATGCATGGAGGTATTGATGGATGATTTTATTGTTTATGACTCTTCTTTTGATTCCTATTTAGACAGTCTTGCTAGAGTTCTACATAGATGCACTGAGACTAACCTTGTTCTTAATTTTGAAAAGTGTCATTTTATGGTGGAACAAGGTATAGTCTTAGGCCATGTAGTCTCTAGTAAGGGCATTGCTATAGATTCTGCTAAGATAAATGTTATTACCTCTTTGCCTTACCCCGCATGTGTGCAGGAGGTTCGGTCTTTTCTTGGCCATGCAGGTTTCTATCAGAGGTTCATTTAGGATTTTAGCAAGATTGCCCTCCCTTTATCCACCCTGCTACAAAAGGATGTGGATTTTGTGTTTGATGAGAGATGTCAAGTGGCATTTGATCATTTGAAGAGAGCTTTAACCACTACCCCTATTATCCAACCACCAAATTGAACACTCCCCTTCGAGCTAATGTGCGATGCTTCTAACCATGCATTAGGAGCTGTCCTTGCTCAATGGGTTGGTAAGGTCCCTCATGTTATTTATTATGCTTTTAGGACTTTAGATGTAGCCCAGTCAAATAACACCATTACTGAAAAAGAGCTTTTAGCCATTGTGTTTGCTTTAGATAAATTTCGTTCCTACTTGTTGGGCTCCAAAGTAGTAGTGTTTTCTGACCATGCAGCTTTAAAGTACCTCCTAGAAAAGCCTGAGGCCAAGCCTCGACTGATTAGATGGATGCTCTTGATTTAAGAGTTTGATATTGAGATTAAGAATAGGAGTGGAGCACGAAATTTAGTTGCTAATCATTTAAGTAGAATTGAGCATCCTATCCCCGACCCCCTTCCCATTAAAGATGATTTTCCTGATGATCATTTGTTGCATGTTAATACTGTTATACCTTGGTTTGGTGAGATAGCTAATTATCTGGTTGCTGGAGTCACACCTGCACATTTCACTAAAGCATAGATAGACAAACTAAAGAATGATTCTAAATATTATGTGTGGGATGACCTTTATTTGTCGACATTTTGTAGTGACCAAGTGATTTGGCGTTGTGTAATTACTACATTAATCCTCTCTCTCTCTCCTTTGAATCTGGACATCTTATTTGCTAAAATCCGAATTATAGAAAGAAAGTTACACTAAAAACATGAAATCATTATAACTAATTCCGTGAGTAACGTTCTTCTACCATTTTGGCTATCAAAATGATTCCGTTTGGATTTCCACTCTGAAGAAGAATTGTAGCCTTGGATGTCAGCTTCAAAATGCCACTGGAATGGGCTCAATTGGACATCTGTGGACCGAGATATGGCCCAAATACTACACCCTGCTCAGAATCCGCGGCTGCACCACTTCAGTTCACTTCTAGGCCCAATTTCAGCTTCTTAACACCAGAATTGGCCTCTGACCTCTTCATATAACTTGGAGGCCTATCTCTCAGCTTTTCTACAAATTAAGAATCACAATAAAATGAGCTCTACAACTCAAGATATAACCCAAAAACCAAAATAGTGTTAGAATTCGCCTAATGCTGGAAAATTTAACTCAAACCCAAACAAAACCCAAACAACACAAAATGGTCCAATTCAAAACAATTAGGCATAAGAGAGATTTAATGAGCTAGGAATGAGGGAAAATAAGTACATAAAAATCCAATTGATCATTCATACACAATCTTGTTTGCACCATAATCTCATACTAGGTAGCTTTTCTCTTTTTAATGGGCCAGTTAGAAATCCAAACTTCTCCTTTTCCTACCTCGTTCCTACTATGTTCTATTGTTTCTGCAGAAATTTGTCTGTTTCCATTTGCCAAAACCTACCTTGCTATTGCTTCCTTGGTCTATCGGGATTAGTTGCATGCTTTAAGTCTTTATGACTCTTGCCTAATTCTAAATACATTCCTTATCGAGTTTCTCCGCCCATAGCATAAGTAATGGTACCTAAAGGCGATTGTTCGATTTTGCCTTTCTTCTCTGAATAGCCTCATTCCTCTATTAATAATATGTTGAAGATGATCCTATCATCCAGCTCCTGTGGTGGCTAAGGTTGATAGAATTTAAACATGACTAGATTTTCTAACACTTCCTTTATCCCTGAAAGGTAGGAAAATTACACTTGGTTCGTATGCCACCTCTAGTCTAAAAGTGTTACTACTTCAGGTTAGTAGAAGATATACTGTCTCTCTCTCTTGTTACACTTATAACTTTATCGGCTTTCCATACCGTGTATAACCATATCTCTATCTTGATTCAATGTACAGTTAGAAGGGTCTCTTTACAGTTTACTCAACTGTTTTCCCTTTCAAAGCCAAGATTCCACTTAGTACTCTCCCAATTTGCAATTGCTACAAGGTTAGTTCCCTGTACCCTTGAGGGAGAAACCACTCCATTCTTTGGATAGAGATTTAAAAAGTTCTGCCGTATACCTAACTGAAGCTTCTGCCCTTAGCTTCTTTCATTGATTCTCTGCTTCATTCTTCCCTCTACAAATTTCTTATTGAAGGATCAGGTCTTTATAATGTGATATTACCACAATCCAAAATAAAAACCATTGACTGAATTTGCTGGCGAGGTACCTTCAGGGTAATCTCATCTATGAAGAAAATACGGGCACTATTCATGCCACATAAGATAACCTCATCAGCGAGTAATCACCTTACTCCTGTCGTGTATTAAAGTTACAAAACCAGGTAGAAAAATCCCCTAGATTCAATCTAGATTGAAACAAGCCCCATCAAGGTGAAGTAGATTCTTATTCAGCTTGTCTCCAACTAAGATCCTGCCCTTGATGATGGAAAATCTTCGGCTACCCGGCATCACTTTGCAAACAACCTTTTTCGATATAACTAGGTTTACTATGTCCATAGCAAACCACCCGACACAATTCCTTTGATCAAATCCCCAATTCTCTGCACTCCTCAACTTGCTCAATTGTCTATCCCTTTATGCCATCACTACTTTCTAGGAGTCTTATCCCTAATAATTATGTATAGAAGGCTCCTAATAAGCCTGCTGGGTGTTTTAGGCTTCTATTTACACAAAAGCTTATATTGAGGTGATCAGGCTCAATACTCAGTCAAGTGCAACAGGTAGTCCACAACACTCACAACAAGGCTGCCATGCATAATATTTCTATGTCCTCTTCACGCGAGGACCTAACGCATGGTTTATCTGGAGTCTCAGAGTATGCATCAGAAGCATAATCAGTCCATCCACAGGCCTATACAGGATCAACTGCTCTGATACCAATAAATGTAACACCCTTTATTATATAAGCCATACTCAAGTCATGGAGTTATATTAAAAGGTTGTCACTGTGTTAAGAAAGCTTTAAAATGTGGAAAATATAATACATGGCCCTTTAACTGCACACTTTATTGCTAACTAATAGTTCATAAGTTTCGTCGTCTTTGATACATAGATGATAAAATACCTACAATTTAAAAGAAATTATGACTAACATAATACATAGAACTTGCTTTCGACTAGTTGTTAGCTAGCTTTAGTAGTCTCTTAGTCTGGCTTATGCTCGAGTCTTGCTCAATGAATGTCCTTGTACTCTGCCTCGCACTTGATTTCCAACTTGGATGCTGGAATGTTTACGGAAAAGGAAAACATACAAGTAGGCAGTGGAATCTAAGGTTCTCAGTAGGTAAACTCAAACAATCTTACAATGTCATCATAATCATTCCAGCCGCTTCGGTTTCTTATGAAAATGTGAGCACATATATGCAAGTAGTGGTTTAATTTTAAGTTGAAAACATCTTTCTCGAAGCGGGTTATATTTTAACAACTACTTGGCATGTTATACGACAGACATAGAAACACGAATAGTGTAATGTACTTCAGTAAGAGTCATAATAGCATCATGACATAATGAGATAATTAGAAATGCACATATAGATGCTTGTACTTGATTGTATGCAAGTGCACTTGTCTTAATTCATCTCTCTCTCTTTAACTTGCAACTTAACCTTGCTCTTCTGTACTTAGTCCCCCAGAGGTGAATGGCCTCTCTCACCCCTGGGTAATAACCTACTTTTTAGGTCCGAGCTCATACCTATACATGAGTGATGGGTTTACTTTCCCCGACCCTCACACCGGTCTATTCCCCTTAAATTTGGTCGAGGGCTGGCCCAAGTCTTAGATAGTACTGCTCTGGCCCACGCTAGCTGGGTCTATGCCATGCCTCACATGGTAGTTTGGTACGTCTTTCTTGCAAGTTCTCATAAATCTTATTCATCTTTGGACATGATTATACATGCATATGTTACATGCATTCATTCATATACTTCATATCGTACTTAAATCATTCTTGCATATATCAATCTTAAGAGCATAACCTAATGTTTCTAACATTCATATAATTCACATATTTCTGCCGGGATTTCGGCAGCATAATGGATCGAGTCTGCTTCCCCATGAATAGTGCCAGACTACCAGAAGGATCAATCAAGCAGTAAAACCAACATAGAGCATCAAGTTTCATAATAATAATATTAATCATATAACATATCAACATAAATACATAACTTAAGTTTTCTGCTCATTCTACTCAATTCTGCCCAATTTTGTAAAATTCACCATAATTTCTATTCAATTCAGTTGGACCTAAATTTTGAATATGTTATAGTACTATGTGTCTATTTTCCAATCCTTTTAGTCCCATCTCATTTTGATCTATGTAGCTCAAGTTATTCAAAGTTTACTTCTATCTGCCCTACAACTAGCCAGAATTGCACTCTTAGAAGTAAAAAGTCACTAAAAATCGAAAACTAATTCAAATAATACAAAATTGGTGTCATATTAAATCTAACAGGACAAGATTTCATTTTCAAAAAGTTCCATTCCATTTTAATTAGTAGGGCTCAAGTTATAAGCCCCGAAATTTGACCTTCCTAAACTGCCCTGTTTTGGCCTGGTTTGGACATATGGCAACTTTCTTGGACCACTGGGAGCAAATGAGACCTTATCTAACTCTGAAATTTTTATGGGATATTCTCCTATGTGTAAGATTTCTAAAAAAGTTTGTTTCATTCAATTCCAAGTAGCATAGGGCGATTTTTGCCCTAAACAACCCAGTCTACCCAGAATCAAACTCAAAAACCTAGGTCGAATTTAAAAAATTCATATCTCTGTCAATACTAATCCAATGGCCTTATATTTTATATGTATGGAAATCTCTGTATGTCTAGTTTCATATAAAAATGGATTCATCAAATTTAAACTGCTGTAGACAGAGCCGTACACTCCGCCGTACGGACCGTCGAGGGGAAAACCCTAACAGCTTCTTAAATTCTTCTTGATTTCATGTTTTCCTCAAATCAATCCATCCAATCTTCAATTCAAACTCACATATACACCTTAAACCAGCCTTAATTCATCATCATCACTCAAGATAACATCAGAATCATACAAGAAAGTGGGAAGAAAGTGGAGTTCCAATCAGCCCAATTCAAAGAAAACAAGAAAAGAAGTTGGAATTCCTACCTTGTCTAGTTGAAATCTTGTTGGTTTGATGTCCTAGATTGAAGAAACTCTTGATGCGACTTGAAGAGGGGTTGAAGATGGAGTGAAGATGAGTGTGAATAGAAGGAAAAAGAATGAGAGTTCAGCAGCTTATATGCACGAAAATTCAAGGGGAGGAGAAAGGAATTATTTCAAGACTTTTGAAGGAAGTTAGATTGTGATTGGTAGATTTTATCTCACATTCACACTCAACTTGGCTACCCTCTTTCATGGCTGATTGAGGCACCACTTATAGGGATGTTTTGGCTAAATCTTGGCCATCCATCCTAGGGTTTTCACAGTATAATTTCTATTGGTCCAGTTCCGACAGTTTAAAATACCGAAATCTTACCGATTTCCTTTAAATCGGTAAATCGGTTTTAAGAAAATCCTATGAAGTTTCCTATGGTTCTAATCTAATTCCATTATACCTAATCATTCTAAACCACACTTAATTGGCTTTATGTGAATGCTTAATTGAATCCTAATTAATCCCAATTATCCGATGAAAATCGAAAACTCGGTTAATAACGATAGAATTTTTCAAATGTTACACTCTCCACTCACTTGGTAGCCAATTGGCACCATCCATTAGGGTAGAAGTGGCTCAATTTTCAGCCACTCAAACTAGTGTGTTAGTGTGAAATTCTATTGATTCAGTTCTGACAGTTTAAAGTACCGAATCTTCTCCGATTTTCTTCAAATCGGCAAAACTTTACTAAATGACTCTGAGAGAATTTCTATATCTCTATCCTAATTGTTCCTAAGCCTCATCCCTCTAATTAACATCTAATTAACTCCTAATTAATATTTAATTAACTCCTAATTGTCCTTACATAACTATTGAAACGGAATAAACAGATTAACGGCGTAAATTAGACATTTTCGCAAATTTGGAGCCTTTTTGTTTTCTATTTTCTATAACTAATGGCATTTCCATAATTTTGAGCAAGTCCAAGGGCACCCCACGTCATTTCACACCCAACTGCCTCCATGGCCCAATTGGCAGAGATTTAAACTTCTACGGTTTCACCATATGATTCTACTTCGTTTAAAACTCTATTCTGCTAATTCTACAGATGTGGGGATATAAAGGTCATTTTATAAAAATTTCAAGAGTTATTGTGGAAATAATTCTTTGGGGTCAAAATATAATTTCTAAAAATTCTGGGTATCACTGTAATTAACAAAAGTTTATCGAGGCACTTTTGTCATTTCCTAATTTTTAACATATGGCAGTGCCATATTTTCAACTTCAGTGTTACACTACCCTATAATTCCAAGTGTGAGGATCATCATGGCATAGCGCTGCCTGAGAAATTCTCACACTGCCTAAGGGAAATAATTCAAAGTTTCCATTATGTTCTATTTACGAAAGTAGGGATGTTACACTATGCCTAATAAAAGAATCGTCATAAGAGGCAAATTCAATTAAAAGCTAGCACCAAATTTACTAAATTAAGCTCATAAGACGTTGTGTATTATGTATGCCTCTATGTGCCAACATGATGATGATGATGACATGATGATGATAATGATGTTTAATGATATGTGAGATTGAACTCTCTATTTGGCAATTTTGGAGAAGCTTCGGTCTAGCAGTCATGCTGCCTGAATTCAGCAAAATTTATGGACTTAGAATAATTTTTGCATCATAAACCTTAATAAGAAGAGATTGAACTACGGGTATGATCCTTCGAAAAGGAAGGTGGCCTGTAATAAGAAACCCCCTCTATCCACGGACTCACATGAGGCATGGCAATGGACTTAGCTAGTGTGAGTATCAGGGAAGGGCTTACATGAGGCATGGCAAAGGACTCAGCTAGTGTAAGTACCAGAAACTTATGGTGGTGACAGCCATGGCATAAGCTCATTACCAACTACGTTTAGTGGGTGGTAAATAAAAAATTATGATAAAGTCAAGTCTAATGAAAGAAAGGGACTTCGGTCCGATCCAAGTAAAGAATGAAACTCTTAAGACATTCATGCATGATACGAATTATTATATAAGCTCTTATGTACACCATGATATTATTGTTACAATGAGAATACATACATAAAAGTTGAATTTGCTTCAGATATTCATGTTTCAAAAACCTAATAATTGGACCTTATGAATGCTTACTATTTTCATTAATAAAATCGAAGTGGCTGGGACGATAATAATGACACTTCCGTGTCAGGTTCAAGTCCTATTGAGAAATATCATTTCTCACCCTAGTTATTTTCTGTATCATCAACAGATTTCAATGGCGCATCTGGTAGAGTGGAGCATGTATCCACCTCACTGTTAGTGGACGTATGATGAGGGAGCACAGGCTATCGTGGCAATGACCATCACGGTGGTTCGCACCTACTTTTACCCTGGTCAGATATATGAAAGAATGGAGGCTGACATCCCACCTGCCCCAGCTAATGTTCCTATAGCATTTCTTGGACCGAGAAGCGCAACCGGAGTATGGATGCCAGATTATGCTATTTTGGACTTGTAGTTACCGTCACTCTGCACCTTCATGTATTTCTTTTTGTGTTAAACTATGTCATTTTAGGTTTGTATTTAGTTTTGGGCAGTGGCACGACCATGAGCCTTCTTCCATGTATTCATTAACATTATGAACCCATGTGGGTGAAATGATTAGCTATGTAATGCGATGTATTTGTGATTACAAATTATTTATCTTTCTCATGTTTTATGATATTGTGTTATGATTTGTGTACAGTAGGCTCTCTCTCTCTATATCTACATTCTCGCTCAAGGCTTCACTTTCCAAAACGCTGCAAAGCGACGATGTATTTCAAAAAAATATTTTACCTTATTTTCCACATAACTTAATTTAAAAAGCGATGTTTAAGTCTACCGCAAGAATAAGTAACAACTAATGAGATGCCGTAATGCGACTTAAGCGTAGTATGGGTTTATTAGGGTGTTATAGTAGGGAATTACTTGATGAATAAGCAACCGAATTAACCACAGGCTGGGTCATGGCATCCTACCTCAGCTGTGAACATACACCCCTTGGAAGGGTGCAAGGTACTATCAATGTGGTCACCTGTGGTCCTCCAACATTCTGGTTAGTATGTTATTATGGTTATGGACTTGGCTTAACTAGCTTTCCTGATCTTAAGATCATATCTAAGCATGATCTAATCTTGGTTTTGGAAACTTAGATTGATCTATTGGAGTCCCATTAGGCAATGCCAAAAATATGTTTTGGCCATTTTCGGCTATTAGGTTAATGTGTTAGGTATGCCAGACTTTGAAATCAGCTAAACAAAGCCCTTGATTTCCAAAGTCAAATGATTACTCCAAGAAGGGAAATCTACTCCATGCATATAAGTTCCTAAGTTACTCAAAGAAAGCACTTGGCTAAGATCAACCAAGAATATAACCAAAACCAAGAAAAAGTGAAGATATAGTGCAATCGGCAGAACTTGTATAAAAACTCCAACCAATTACAATGAAAACCCTCTTAAGTTCTACTCAGGAATCCTTATGGAAAGCTTAATGGGATAGAATAGTACAAATGAACGAAGCTTGAAACTAAAAGGCTAGAAAGACTTAAAAAGGTTGAAACTAAAACACATAAATCTAAATGGAAAGGTAAAGGTAAAATAAAATGCTAGTGTTCTGGAGTTAGGAGTCAAATCCTTTGCAATGGCTGAGTCTTGTTCTATCTATAGGTAAAACTCATTTCAAGATTACCCTTATGTAACCACCAAGGCTACTTCTTTAGACCCTCGGATAACTACTTCATATAATTGTACTATGGGGATGCTGCCACATGTCATCAATTTGGTTTGATCTGTGTTAGCATTCCAAGCATTGTACTTAGAATTGTCTTCTTAGATGACATCAGCTTTCTACATGAGAGCTCCGAAAACCCTCATAAGCACTTTCAGATCCACAATTGGCTAGTTTCAACTTTATTCTTTCTCTAGGTTGACCAATCATTTGACTTTATTTCATTTTGGTTTGTGTTTACACTATGACCTAGATAATAATCTCCTTAGCCATGTTAGCTGATGGCTCAGCTAGGGATACAATCAAAAAGGCTCTCAGCTAAGTTTTCTCTCGGCTGAGGGCACTTATTAATTTTTAGTGCTAATAGATAGTAGAGAAATAAAAATTTATTGTTGGCTCAACAAAATAAATAATAATAATAATAATAATAATATATGAAAATGAAATAAGAAAAATTGTTAGTAACTTGAGATAAAAACAAAAGACATACAAAATTAATTCATTCTTACTTTCTCAAAAAGAAATAAATGAATTACTTATTTCTTCCCTTGCAAAGTTGCCCTTCACATGAAGACTTAATGGCTAAGTTGTTAGTTTCATTTCTTTTAGTATTTTAGAAATTCAAGGTTAGGAAAGGACTTAACTTCTTTGAGTAAAGAAAGAGAGGAAACAACAAATTGTGCTTCTCCTTCCTTTTGGAATATTCTCAGCTAAAGCTAACAAGCAGAGTGAATTGATAGTTTTCCTTGTCTTTCCACCATATCAAGAGGACAAGGCTTGTGAGTGGTATACCAGTGAGCTTGGTCTTGTGATCTTCCATTGTTCTTACAAAAAGAGCTTCATCACCACCACCACCACCATCATCAACTCTATCATCTTTTTCATTACACCAAGCAGGGGTTCTCATATCTTCTATCTCCTACTAAACCCTCCCACAGTTTTCTTTGATTTTGATTAATTTTATTGATTATATTCTATCACCTAGTTGATCCTTGCATGAAGATATACTATTGTGTTGTTGTGTTTCTTTGAATTTTAAAGCTTCTATATTGACGTTGCTTATTTCTATTGGATGTTTGTGATGTGTTGAAGCTTATACTTTGATTCCTCTATGTGCTAAATTGCTAGAATTTTATTTTGGATGCTGGGTAGCCCTTGTTGTGCGATTTTTCTAATTTATCAAACCTTGTTATTTTGAAATGAAATTTTTATATATTGAAGTTAACATGTTAACTACTTACATGTGAATATGAATGATTTTTCATGATGATTTGCTATTTTTAATAATTTTGGAAAAAACCTGCCCTATTATGAATTTGTGACTAGTTTACTGTAGCATCCAATATTTTTTATTTTTGTTACCTTAGTAACTCCATAAATTCTAGCTTGATTTTTGGATATGATGTTAATAACACTTTCAATATGACTGGAATTTTTTGTGGAGTTTTAGGAATTCTTTTACTATTTTTAATAAATTTAAGAAATTGAAACTAACCTACTTAAAATGAATTCTAGATTGTCCAAACTATTTGAATTTTATTATCCTAGCTATTCTTTGAATTTTGACCCAAAATTTGGATACGTTAAACCTAACACCCTACTGGTAAATTTTCATGAATTTTAGAATTGGTTTGCTATTTTTAATGATTTATTCAATAATTTGCTCTAATTACGAATCTTGTTGTTTTCATACTTGTGTGAAGGTAGATGGCTTTTTATATGTTTTGGCCCATTTAGTGTTAAAACCCAAAAATATGCATTTCTTAAGTTGGAACAACCTAGAATAAATGTAATAGTTAAAGGTCCAATTGGTACTTAATGAAAGAAACATAGAAAGGTATAGGGCTTGACCCAATTTACTTTTAGAACCAAACTAATGTGTTATTCATCAATGTCTTGCTATATTACATTATGGGCTTGTCTATGCTAAAATTGACTCACATGAAAATCCATCCATAAGCATATGCTTTTGGCAAGAATGCATATGATCTGACTTTCATATGATATGTGAGGCATGGATTATTGATGTATGAGCATATGTGTGAAATGCATGACATGTAATAAAGATTCAAAGGTATAGCATGGTGAATGTTTGGTCATGCATGCATAAGTAAAGTTTTATGAAAATTTTATGCTGAATGTCTTGGCCTCACCTTGAAGTGGACAAGTAGGACATTCACTATTTTGTATGGAGTGGATAGCTCAGCTTAGGCATGGGTTAGTGTCCATAGTTTGGTCTAAGATCAAAGGACACCTTGGTTAAGAGCTCTCGATAGATTGTGGTAAAAGTGAGTAGAGGCCACTAGCTTCCCTTTTACTTAGCAAAGGAAAAGGAAAGATGAAAGATAAGTAAAGTAAAGCAAAATGCATTATTATGCATTGCTAGTCCCGGTGGATATGGTTGCTATCCTGCTGGAAGCCTATTTATCAATTCTGATGGTGTATAGGCACATCAACTTTGATGCTCGATGTCCATCAACACTGGCAGGAGGATTTGCATTATACATTTCTATTTACTATTCCCACCCAAGATATTATGACTGTCTCATGCATTTCTAATGCAATGTATTATGCATTCATTCAATTATCTCACTTATATCTTAGACTGCCTTATGTATTTATATGTCTCTACTTTCTATATACCTTTTAGGTGTTTTCCAAGCTTTAATTATGAGAATATGGCTTATTTGTGGTATCTATGCTGCTTGTGCATTATTATTATTATTATTATTATTATTATTATTATTATTATTATTATTATTATATATGCCTATCTAAACTGAAGAGATTTGACGATGCATGGCAGATCCCTAGAAACACCACCTGTACCAAGATTAGTATCCCATCCCTATTTTCTTAGTGTTTCCAGGTACTTGATAAGATACTGAGGTTCGGGTTCGTTAGGATGCTTGATGTCTATAGAATAGTATAAAAAACTCTCTGATGTATTTTGATTAGTGGGCATGACCACAAAGTTGTACATGTATATCTTAATTAGCACAGTGACTATACAGTTGGACTGTAAATATTAATCAGTATGAGAGTAGTTACTCTTAATTTGATTAATCAAAAGAGTTGAACCATGGATTTAGTCTCCTTATCATTAATTTAGGAAAAGAAAAATAAAATTCGCTAATTGATTTTTTGTACTGTAGTAAGAAAAGTAATGACTTAGTAATCACACTCTAATTACTAATAAAATTAAATAATTAAAAAGGTTAATCAATGTGACACATACTAGATCAACTATTAACTGTAATTAGTAATAATTAGGCTAATAATTAAACTAGTAGGGTGTCACAATTATAGATATGATCTCATGTCCTAAATCAAAGTAAAGTTCCAAGGGTGCTATGTGAAAGTTTAAAGCATATGCTTAAAGTCAAAGTTAAAGAAAAGTCAAAAAGAGTAATGAAAGCCCTATGATTCTTATGCCATATGTGTTCTAGTATATACTTGTTCTTGAATGTTTGCATGTTAAGGTTATGCCTCTTCATGTTTATTTATGTTCCTATTGCATAATTATGGCATGCCAAGAATGTATGATTAAAAAAAAACCCACTTCGGTTAAAGTATGTTTTTAAACTACTTAAAATTAAACCCTATGCATGTTCACCTTTTTATAAGAAACCCAAAATGGTTGAGAACAATAATATTGACACATAGCTATCTTGTTAGAGCCCTACTGAGAAATTTCATATTTCTCACCCTTGCTTTCCATGTCATTTTGGCAACTATGGTAGTGTTCATTGAGTTTCCTACATGGACCTTGCATTTTGTCCCAGAGCTTGATGTGCTTCTCTTTACTATGAGGAGAGTGGTTCAGGTATATATTTTCTTTTGGCATCAATTTTGTGTGTCGGTGATGAATCAGTATTTCAGCCATTCAAACCCATATTAAGATATCATGATATCAAAGGTTCACCTGCCTTACTTTGAGCCCTATATCGACATTTCCTCCTAGGAGATGGAGTCAAATCCATATATGGTGACACCTATGTATTCTCCTAAGATGGATTTGTCTGGGCCTACATCCCCGTTTGCATTTCCTTCAAACTCTGCGATGGTTTCTTCCACCCTAAGGAGCCATGTTAGTAGGAGAGGAAATAGGCGAGGTTTCATCTGCACTCGTGCGATCCCACATGAATGAGGACATGGTCATGTATGTGGACATGAGGATACCTCTATAAGGCGGGGAAATGATTTCATTTCCTCTGAGAATTAGAATTGTTGGCTGCTAAAGTTAGAATGGGTGTATGTTCTTTTTGTATGCCCAAGTTTCATAGATGACTTGGCTTATTTTGTTATCATATGTTTGAGCCACTCTTGTTGCCATATTTTCTGTTATCATGATTCAGATCTTTAGTAGTTATATCTATAATGCCAGTACTCGCTTTATATTTCTAAATGTCATGTTATGACTTGTGTTGCAGCCAGGTGTTTTGTGAATTGGCAGTTTTACTATTATTATTATTATCATTATTATTATATATGATGGCACCTTTTTTGTATGAGATATGATCATATATCTTTTAAGTATGTTTACTTTCCCATTGTTGCTTTATTTTGTTACATGATTGCTTATTCATGCATGTTACATACATGATTATCTACATGTTAACAGCTCATGGTTTTTCGATATTAAATGCGATATGTTTATAAAAAAAATTTATCCCCTATTTTCACGTGACATATTTTCTAAAATAAGTTATATTTTAGCAAAGCAAAAGGTAATAAACTAATGACGAGCCATAATACGACTTAAGCATAGTATGGGATTATTACGGTGTTACATTTTAATATTAGAGTAGGTCGTCCTTGTAGAGCCTGGAGATAGTTTGACTATACTTCTAAGCATATTCTATTAAGCATTAATAAGAGTCATGCCTTGAGTCTTGTCTGTATGATAGTATGTAGGAATTAGATATGCACGACTATCTAGCGGGGAATAAAGTTAGTTGCTGCCGTGCTTGGCATAGTATTGAGCTTGATCAACTCAATGTCTTTAGTTTGGTGTGTTCAAGAGCTCATGTCATCCCACAAATGTGTTAGGCCCCACAATGAGCCCGAAATTCCTGCTAAAGTTACGAGAATGCTCTAGGAGATGGTTGCTACCATAAAGTAGCAAGCTGCTGCTACCCATTACATGATGGAGTAGATGGAAAGGAGTTCGGAGGAGAATCTGGAAAGTTACCTTGGCAGAGCTAGGGTGGACCAAGAGTACCTAAAGTTTGATGAGCTCTGGAAGGCAAATCTTTCAAGCTTCTGAGAAACCTTTAACCCAAATTGGGTTGACGAGTGGATCAAGACTATAGAGAAGGTCTTTTTCATACTGACATGCATCGAGGAGTAAAAGGTAGCCTTTGCTACCTATATGTTGTAGGCCAATGCTGATTTTTTGTGGACCGGAACCAAGAAGCTATTAGAGAGTGCATAGACTCACATCACCTAAGATGTGTTCAAGATGGCTTTTTATGAAAAGCACTTCCCAGTGTCAATAAGGAATGCCAAGGAGCTCATGAGGCTGCAATAAGGAATGATGAGTGGTGTTGAGTACATGGCCAAAAGAACTCGAATGAGAATTGGAAGTGCGTAAAGTATGAAAGAGCTAGTGTGAGGACATCTTGTCATCGATTGGGCTGATAAAGATATGAGACTACGCGAACCTGGTTAATAGGCTGGTGGAAGACTATAACAAGAAGTTGGTGATGGCAAAGTTAGAGGCATATAAGAAGAAACTGGCGCCTCAAGGGTAGAAGTTCAAGCTGCAACCCCAAAAGATATCATTTCAAAGTAGAGGTTTTATGGACAAGCAACCTCAAAAGACGGCTGTGAGCCTGACAAAGCCTACTGCAAAACCAATTCTGCCCTAACTGTGGTAAGAACCCCTACCTAGCTAGTTGGAACACTTGCTTCTGATGTGGAAATCTCGGACACATTGCGAAGGACTACACTATCAAGTTGTAACCTCCTGCTGCTAAGCCACACCACTAAGGGAATGTCCTTACCCTCCATGCTAAAGAGACTACCTAATTTGACAACCTAATTCAAGGTTAATGCAAAGTTAATAGTAGGATCTTAACTATGCTATATGACTCTAGTGCTATGCATTTTTTATTTCTCATGATTGCATTAATAGATTGGAATTGCTAGTGTTTGAATTGCCTTATGAGTTGTTAGTCTCTACTTTTGCTGGAAAACTAGTTGGGATATGTCAATGTTGCTTGAGTTATTATTTTCAAATAGATGATAGAACCTTTTTGTCTGATCTTATATGCCTTCCTTTATTTGGCTTGGATTTTATTTTGGGCATGGATTAGCTGTTGGCCAATCATGTCATGTTGAACGGTTATGAGAAGACTGTTGTGTTTCCCCTATGCCTGTTGAACTTGTTAAGTCTGTTTATTAATTCTTGAACTTTGTAGAGTTAGGATGTTGTAAGACTGAGAATCAAGGATATATTCTCCTTTCTGCAAGTGAGGTAGAACTTGAACAAGTGTTAGATGAGATCCCCATAGTTAGGGAATACCCAGATGTGTTCCCTGATGACATACCTGAATTTCTCCCAGAAAAGGAAATTGAGTTTTCTGTAAACTTGATACTGGAAACAGGACCAATATCTATGGCACCCTATATAATGTCCCTAATGGAGTTGGTAGAGTTGAATTGCCAATTAGAAAAGCTATTGGAAAAGAAGTTTGTGAGACCTAGTGCCTCACCTTGGGGAGCCTTAGTGTTCTTTGTCAAGAAGAAGGATAGGAGCATGAGGCTGAGTGTGGATTATAGGTAGTTGAACAAAGTGACAGTTAAGAATAAGTACCCTTTACCTAGGATTGATGACCTTATGGATCAACTACAAGGTGCAGTCATGTTTACGAAGATTGATATGAAATCTAGGTATCATCAAATAAGGGTAAAGGAAGATGACATACCTAAGACAGCCTTTACGACAGGATATGGGCATTATGAGTTTATGGTGATGTCGTTTGGATTCATGAATGCCCCTGCCATTTTCATGGATTATATGAACCAAATCTTTAGACCCTACCTGGATAAGTTTGTAGTTGTTTCCATAGATGATATTCTCATTTATTCGAGAAAAAAGAAGGAATGTAAAGACCATATGAAGATTGTGTTGGAGATCTTGAGGGACAAAAAGCTTTATGCCAAGTTGTTGAAGTATGAGTTTTGGATAGAGTAAGTGAAGTTCTTAGGGCATATGGTGTCCCAAGGAAGCATATTGGTGGATCCTAGTAAGATTGAGGCAGTTATGAATTAGGAGATATCGACGACAGTGATGGAGCTAAGGAGTTTTCTGGGTTTACCTGGATATTACCGACAGTTTGTAAAAGGATTTTCACAGATATCCCCACCCTTAATCGAGTTGACAATGAAGAATGTTCTGTTTGTTTGGACCTTTGAGTGTGAGGGGAGTTTCCAAGAGCTGAAACAGAAGTTAACCATAACCCCTGCATTGGTGTTGCTTCACCCGAGTAGACCATTTAAAGTTTACAGCGATGCCTGTAGGAGAGGTTAAAGCTATGTCTTCATGCAAAACTGAAATGTGGTAGCTTATGCCTTTAGGTAGTTGAAGCCCCATACCCTACCCATGATCTTGAGCTAGCAATTGTAGTGCTCACCTTGAAGATGTGGAAGCACTACCTATATAGAGAGGTTTGAGGTGTTTTCTTAAGAGTTTGAAGTATCTGTTTGATCAAAAGGAGTTGAACACGAGGCAAAGAAGGTGGATGAGGTTTTTGAAGGGCTATGAGTTTGGTTTGAACTATCACCCCAGGAAAGCAAACGTTGTGGTGAACACTTTGAGTTGGAAGTCATTGCATGTGTCTTGGATGATGGTTAAGGAAGTCGAGTTCATACAGAGTTTC
The DNA here is from genome assembly GCA_031439585.1 of Pterocarpus macrocarpus. Classification (NCBI taxonomy): domain Eukaryota; kingdom Viridiplantae; phylum Streptophyta; class Magnoliopsida; order Fabales; family Fabaceae; genus Pterocarpus; species Pterocarpus macrocarpus. The sequence goes on from CM062520.1 coordinate 32,314,179, forward strand.
AGAGATCTTAACCTAGGAGTTTCCTTAACCCCCCATAGCTTAAGATTGAAACAAAATAGGGTGACGGGCAATTTCAAGGGCCAAATTGCTCAAGCCCAAAAGGATGATAAGGATTTCCAAAAGACTATAGCCCTAGTGGGAGAAGAAAAGTTGAAGGGTTTCGCTCAAGGTACAAATGGATTGTCGAAGTTTGAGGACAAGATTTGCATACCTATGAGTGGTGATCTCCGAAGAAGGATTTTGGAGGAGGTTTATAAGAGACATTGCACCATACACCTCAGTGTGACAAAGATGTATCAAGATCTTAAGTAGATATTTTGGTAGCTAAGTATGAAAAGGGACATAGTTGAGATGGTGAGTAAGTATTTAGTTTGTCAAAAGATGAAGATTGAACACCAAAAACCCTCTAGTATGTTGCAACCACTTGAGATTCCCGAGTAGAAGTGGAAGAGTATCTCTATGGATGTTGTGATGGGTTTACCTAGAACACAAGTTGGCCATGAAGTGATATGGGTGATTATTAATAGGCTAACCAAGTCTACTCATTTTTTGCCTATTAGAGTTATCATTTGGAGAAGTTAGCCTAGCAGTATATCCAAGAAATGGTGAGACTCCATGCTGTACCCTTAACCATAATCTCAGATACAGACCCGAGGTTTATTTCTAGATTCTGGGGAGCCTTGCAAAAGGTATTTGGGATGAGACTTTGTCTAAGTACTGCTTGTAACACCCTAATAATTGCATACTATGCTTAAGTCATATTACGATAATGATTAGTTGTTACTTCTACTTTGCTGAAACTTAACTCGTTCTTTGAAATACTTTATGATGAAAATAACGGTAAATTTTTTTTGATCAATTACTAAAATTGTCTTTTCGAAAACATGAGTCATAAGCGCATAATAATTGCTATGTAATCAATGCATTTCATACATGAATATTCGTGTCGTGGCAAATAAATATATATGATCGCAATATAATAACATCATCATCATGCATCATCATGGGCATAACATCATTCATAATATATAGCAATAGGACCGGTAATAGTTATCTGGCCATACAAGTAAACCATAGTCAATGAAGAAATATAAGTGCTATGCATGGCTTCTGACCATGCTCAAAAGAAAAGAAAATACAAGTATTTGACCTCCATAATCAATATATGTAGCCTAAAAACTAGATAACAAAGAAGGCTGCAACTAAGCATCTAAAGCATCAACACATACCATTATACACACATCCTATCAAAATCTATTAAAGGACAAAACCATTCCTTACTCTACCAAAAGCATCACCACATCCTCGTCCTCGTATATGTCCACGGCCATGGGGTAACACCCGAGTGCATATAAAGCCATGTGCACACTGCAAACTAGACACCTGACTCTCCATAGAAAAAGATGACTTTGAGGTCAACCAAATCATAGATAGGTAAGAAGGCTTCGTAGGATCAGACTCTATGGTGTATGTTAGTGTCAGGCACATATCAGAATCCATCCGTACATCCGACCAATACATGGTAGGATGAAAAGGGGGATGTACAATAAACACGATGATATTGTCAAAAGGATCATCGAAGCTAAAGAAAGGACTCATAACTGATGAACCAAATCGACACTCGTAGATAATGCAGGCCCTCATCGCAGCTCATGATGTCACCACGGTTATGTTGACGCTTGGTCAAAATGTCAGTGCTAGGTGGGAAACTCGATGTAGATGACCACACTACCAATTGACCTCATCTAAAGATGACATGAAAGTAGGTGTAAGAAATAGAATTTCTCAATAGGACTCTAACAAGACAGTTAAGTATCATCATTGTCGTCCTAGCCACTTTGGGTTTTCTTATAAAAAGGTGATCATACATAAGTTCAATTTTAGTTAAGTTTGAAATCATTCATGCCTTAGGCGGATTGCTTTTATTTACTCTTTTATAAGCATACCAAAATGAATAATGGAACCATATAGTATACATAAGACATTTATAACAATGAATATTGAAGAAACATCGATGCATGAACACTTTATGAAATTTCATTCACTTTGAATTCTTTTACTTTTACTTTTACTTTGACTTTGACATTAATCTCTCTTTGACTTTATATTACTTTGAATTTGATTAGTCATTAACATATGTTTTAACTTTGATTACTTTTATCACGTGTCTTATCTTACTACCTTTTAATAGACTGTTCTAGGATATGAGCTCATTTCATGACAGTCGTTACATAGTACTAATCTTAAATCAGATGACAAGGGAATTCACATACCTCTAAATTGGAGGATTCATTTGGCCAACTGCCTCCAAAATAGAAGGATCCCATAGTCTTAATATAACTGCCTCCAAGTGGAGAGATCTTTGTGGATCACCTTCCCTTATCGAAGGATCAAGCCTAAATGTTTTTCTTTATCAAGAAACTTAGTATTGAGTCTTATGGCATGAGTGTCTGAGGTTAAAGGACTTAATGCTTTCTTATCTTAAAATAAGTTACCCTCATACATGTGACAAATATTTCTAAGTCCACTAATTCAATGAAAATCCGATAGCATAATGGCTAGACCTGGAGATTCCCCAAAATTTCAAATAAGCACATAACAATCATACATAGAATTCATATCATAATTAAACATTCATGAATAATCCATCACATGCATAGATCATGATTCTTATGGATTTCTCCTCAAGAATCCTAGCACTCAATCCTAGTAGTATAGTTATAATAGACAGATCAACATTTGCATCAATCATCCATAAAAGTCATTCACATGCAACTACTTGATTCTAAAAGATTACTCTTCAAGAATCCCAGTACAGAACCATTATAGTTATGGTTAGGCATATCAAACAACTTCATCATTTCCCATATGATTGGGGAGTAAGGCACACCAATGCACTCAAGAGTCTTATGAACATGATTAGATGCTTAGGTGCAATCTTTTAAATTACCATTTTGCCCTTAGGTCTTGAATTTATCTTGAAGAAAAATTTTAACTTCTTTTCTTTGCTTATTAGATCCTTATAGTTTGTGTTTTTACTTAGTATAGTCTTTTAACTTTTATGTTTACTCCTCAAGCTTAATTCCCTAAGAAAGTCATTAACTTTAATTAATTAGCTATTTTAGCGCTTAGAATTTACATCTATATTAATTAAACATTTTTCATATTTACATCTATATTAATTAAACATTTTTCATTTCTTAATTGAGGTATATGGGCTGAAACCCATTTTAAATATGGCCTTAATCATTTTTTAATTTTTATTCTTGTTAGTACCTTAATTATTCACCTAGTTTCATAAAGTTTTATTCTTAACCAAGCTATAAACATTTCTTTTCCATTTTCCTTCTCATGGCTAAATCTATACCTAAGATTTGCCTAAGTACTAATTTTTGTTTTCTTTGCTACAAGTTTCACTTAAGTTTTATGGAGATTCAATATCAACCATTAAAGTTTTCAACTCATTTTTCTCCCATATTTTCCATTAAGTGGCCAAAACCTTCACTAAGCCAAGTTCCCATTTTTATTTCATTTTACTTCTTGATTCTACTTGTTTCAAACTTGTTAAACCTTATGGAGCATAGATCTAAGCTTACAAAGTTTTTAATCTTATGAGACATTTAATAAAGATTGAATCCTTTTCATATTTATGTCTTAGAAACCACTTTCTCATGGTCATACTTACAATAACTAACTAAACAAGATCAAGAAAGCAACATTAATGTAGATTTGATCTTAAAAATGACATATGAGCCAAATAACCAAACAAACATTCAAAAAGATGATAACTTTAAACTTTTTCAAGAGGCAAAAACAAAGAATATGTAACATCCCCAATTTTCCTTGTGTTAAATTATTTTCCATTTTGCCATCTCATTCTGTCCAAAATTGGAACTCACCTCCATTCTGCTTAAAGTCGAAACTCATGTCCATTTTCTTTGACCGAAGCGATCAATTCGAAAATCAGAAATCTTGTCCATTTTGTTTGAGCTTAGGACCGATTTTCGATATTGAATTATGTCCGAGTTACGAGATAATATCCCGACTTTCGGGTATATGAGGCTAATGTTTTTGTTTCCCAACTCCTGGGATTATGTTTAGTATCAATCTCTGGGATTGATTCTAGACCGAGTTTTGGGATTATATGTTTAATAAGATAGCGAGTTTGGAATTATGTGTATGAGTTTTAAAGTGTCCTAGTTCACGAATTTTGAGGTTCGGGTATATAGTTTCATGTTTTGGTACCAACTTCCGAGTTTGGATTGAAGATACCCGACTTCTGGGTTTAGGTTCTATATTCTTGTCCTTGACTTCCGACTTTAAGACGATTTATGTATGTGATTTTCGATCTCCGATCTTAAGCCACAATTAGTCTTTCAAAACTTTTATAAATGTGTTTCCTCAGTTCCAAATTCCGACATTAATTATGCCTGATCTAACTTTTTGTTTGCTAAGTTTCGAGTTCCGATCTTAACTAAACCTGATCTAGTATTCATACATATCGTATAACAATATTAATGCACCATCACTTAGAAATATCACTGATTCTGCTCAAAGTCAGAAATCATGTTTATTTTATTTGAGCTTAGAGATCACTTCGAAAACCGAAAATCATGTAATTTTCGATTAAACTCAGTGATCAACATGGAGCTTGGAACCTGATATTGCTGGTTCTACTTGAACTTGGAGCTAAAAACCTAATAATTGAACTAGCCAAATTCAACACTTCAAACCCAAGATCCAATGGTTGATAACTCACCCACTTTACCCCCTTAGGATGGCACCATTTTGAGCCACTAGATAGAGGAGAAGTGGCCAAGTCTCCACCACCCAACTCACCAACCACACTATGACTCAACCACTATAAAATTCAACTAACTTCCACTTTCCTCCCTTGATATTCTCGACCCCATCAGCAGCTGACTCTTCTCTATTCTTTCTTCATTCTTCTCCTCCCTCGCTTTACCTTACTTCTACCTTCAAGCTCCATCCCTCTTCCACACCAAGAACTTGCATCTCTAGAGGTAGGATTTCTAACTTCTGCTTCTTGTTTTCATGGATTAAAGCTGTATGAGAGTTTAACTCTCTTCACTTCTTTGATGATATACTTGATGTGTGTGATGATTTATGGCTGGCTTATTAAGTATTTGGAGGGATTGAGATTGAATCTTGCATGGAACATAAGATAAAGAGCAAACTAGAAACTGAAAACCTAGGAGAACCTACGGCAGTCCGTACGGCAGAGTGTACAGCTCTGTCTACAGCCATTTAAATTTGATGAATCTATTTTTATATGAAAATATACATTCAGGGCTTTCCGTACATATATCATATAAGGCCATTGGATTAGTATTGAGAAAGATATGAATTTTTTAAGTTTGACCTAGGAATCAGGACGTTCATCCGGGCAGTGTGAATTGAGAAGGGTGTAACTCACCCTACACAACCCCAAATTGAGTGAAACCAACTTTGTTAGAAAGCTTACACATAGGAGAACATCCCATAAAAAGATTCTGAGTTAGATACAGCCATTTGGTCTGAGTTACGTACAGAGCAGTTCAAGAAGGTCGAATTTCGGGGCTTATAACTCAAGCTCTAATAAAGCAAATGAAATGGAACTTGTTGCAAATGAAAGCTTGTCTTGTTAACTTTAATATGACACCAATTTCGTATGATTTGATCTTGGTTTCAATTTTTAAAGAATTTTTACTTCCAAGAGTGTAATTCGGGCCAATGACCGAATAGGCTGAGGCAAAATTTAAATATCTTGAGCTACACATATCAAAATGAGATGGGACTAAAAGGGTTGAAAACTAGACACATAGAGCTATGACATATCCAAAATTCAAGTTTAAATGAGTTGAATAGAAGTAAAGGTGGATTATACAAAATTTGGACAAAACTAAATAGAATTGGCAGAAATGACCAAATTGACGGTTTCACAAGTGTTAGTGAATATATAAGGCTTGAGTTGATGATTGCAAGTTTTATATTGATAGATATGCTAGATTGATTATACTACTATGAGTGATTTGTCCGTGGGAGCTAGCACTATGCAAGGGGAAATAGGTCTGATCCGTTATGCTGCCGAAATTCCTGCAGAAATATGTGAACCATATGAATGTTATAAATATTTATATGTTATGCTCATAAGGTTCAAATATGCAAGGATGCATTTAAGTATGATATGAGTTATGAAAGCTTATGCTATGGGAGATTATACTTTGAATATATTACATTTACATGTCATGTTCATGTATGCCATGCATGCAAGCATAATTGGAATATAATATGAGAAATAAGGTGTGAGACATATCTGTGTATGCACAAAGCATCTGCACGCATGTTAAGATATGGAAAGGAAAAATAATAAGAACTTGCAAGAGGGACGTACTAAGCTCCCACATGAGGCATGGCATAGACCCATCTAGCATGGACCGGAGCGGTACTATCTAAGACTTGGGCCAGCCCTCAACCAGATTTAGTGGGAATAGACCGGTGTGAGGGTCGGGGAAAGTAAACCCGTCACTCATGTATAGGTATGAGCGCGGACCTGAAAAGCAGGCTATTGCCCAGGGGTGAGAAAGGCCATTCACCTCCGGTGGACCAAGTACAAAAGAGCAAGATTAAGTTGCAAGTTAAAGAAAGATACGAATTAAGTCAAGTGCACTTGCATACAATCAAGTATGAGCGTCTATATGTGCATCTTCAATTATCTCGCTACATCATGATGCTATTATGATTCTTGTGAAGCATATTATACTATTCACATTTCTATGTTTGTCATATGATATGGCAAGTGGTTGATAAAATATAACCCGTTTCGAGAAAGGTGTTTTCAACTTAAAATTGAACCACTATTTGTTTATATATGCTCATATTTTCATAATAAACCGAAGCGGCTGGAATGTTTATGACGACACTATAAGATTGGTTTAAGATTACCTACTGAGAACCTTAGCTTCTCATTGCCTACTTGTTTGTTTTTCTTTTCCGTAAACATTCCAGCACCCAAGTTGGTAATCAAGTGCAAGTTGGAGTACAGGGCCATTTATTGAGCAAGAATCGGGCGTAAGCCAGATCAAGGGACTATTGAAGCTAGCTAACGACTAGTCGGAAGCAGACGCTGTGTATTATGTTACTCGCAATTTCTTTTAAAGTGTAATTATTTTATTCTCTATGTAACAAAGACTATTAGTTAGTAATAAAGTGAACAGTTAAAGGGCCATATATTATATTTTTCCATATTTTAAAGATTTCTTAGCACAGTGACAACCTTTTAATATAACTCCATGACTCGAGCATGGCTTATATGATAGAGGTTGTTATAGAATAAGCTAAGAAAAACATAGTCATGGTTAGGGCTAAAGTGTTCATGACTAAAGGTGAATAAAGATAAAAAAACCTTACACACTTTCTCAAATAACAAACTAATTAGAAACTCATAAAAAGAAGTAGAAACATAAAAGGAAGCATTTTTATCAACTTTTAAGAAGCTAGAAACTCTAGACAAAGCTTGAAACTCAAAGCTATGGTCAAGCTTGAGCATTCATGGCCTTTGTCATAAACAAAAAAAAGACAAGGTAGAGATTCATACCCACTCAAACTGATGAACAAGGCATGAAAGGTTGAAGCTTGAGATGAAAATCTTCCTCCTTAGCCCAAGAATGTCCACAGTTTTGAAAAGAGAAAAAGTTAATGCCTTGTTGCTTCTATGCTTTGAAGAAAGTGTGTATTTGTATGTTTGTAAGAGCTAGAAGATGTAGCCCTTGTGTGGTTTGGTGAGGGATAACAATGGAGTCTCTTGAACCCAAGAGAAAAGGAAAAAGAAGATGATAAAGAAGGAGAGAGATTTTTGTCTCTTAAGAATGAGATAGATGAGAGAAACTTGGAGAGAAAGAAGTGTTGATTTTCCAAAATGTGAAGAAGTGTTAATTAGATCATTAAGTTGATTACTTTAGACAATGCTTTGTACTTCTCTTACATAAAGCACTTTTCTCTTTTACTTTTTGCTTTTGATGATGCCATGTGTACTTAATTGTCTGGTTGACTCTTAATTTGAATTTGACAATGAGATTAAATGTTCTTGCAACTTATGTGACTTAATTAATTACGGATTAGTGATTAACTCATATTTCCATAATTAGTGTAATTAAAATTTTAATTATGCTTAATTAACCTTCTTAACCTTAATTAAGTTAATTATTGGTAATTAGTGCTTAATTAGTCCCTTTAAGGCTTGTTTTCCTTGTTTAGCAAGTTTCTAATTTAATTAAGCATTCTCTTAATCTTTTTTTCCCTTTTACCTTTCTTAACCCTTGATTAAGCCTTTATTTCTTAATTTTCATTAAGTGTCTAATTACTCAAGATTATCGAGATAATTAGCATAGGGAAAATTGGGGTATTGTGACACCCTCCAAACATAGACACCATGCTCGAGTCATGGAGTTATATTTGGAGGCTGCTAATAGACTTTAAAATAAGAAAATATAATATATGGCCCTTAAATTTCATACTTCATTATTGAGCAAGGGGCTTAAATCCCAACAATTTGATACATATAAGATAAAATAAGTACAATTTACATGAAAACTTAACTATTATGGTTATATAGACCCTATATTGGCCTGCAATCGCCACTTTGTAATAATCAATAGCCCACTTTAGTCGTCCGAACTGGACACCAAGTCCAGGTCATGAGCATGTAAGTATCTCCCACAATGTCTGCTATAGACTTGAAATCCATCCTACATACTGGAATGTTTATGGAAAACAAATAGATAGGTAATGAGAACGTAAAGTCGTCAGTAGATACACTCAATCCACTATTGATAAAAGGTGTCATCATAAATATTTTAACCGTTTCAGTTTATTGTGAAAATGTGAATAAATAGAGGGATAGATTCAATTTTAAGTTTAAAAAAACACCTTTTTTTCAAAGCAGGTTACTTTTAGTAAACACTTGGTACATTTCATGATAAATATAATAACAATAATAATAAACATGTCAATCATGATCATAATAATGTTATAACATAATGAAATACTTAAATACTCATAGGCAAATGCTCAGACTTGACTTTATGCCAGTGCACTTGACTTTCTTATCTCTTTTTTTCTTTAACTTGCATCTTGTTTCTCTATACTTGGTACCTCAGAGGTGAATGGTCTCTCTCAACCCTAGGTAATAGCCTGCTTCTCATATTCGAACTCGCACTTATACATAAGTGATGGGTTTATTTTCCTAGACCCTCACACCAGTCTATTCCTCTTAAACTTGGTCGGGGGCTGGACTAAGTCTTAGACAATACCGCCCTAGCCCATTGTGAGGTGGAGGCTCGGTACATTCCATTGCAAGTTATTTTAATCTTTCTTCTTTCTTGAACATGATCATACATGCACATGTAATAAGCACTTATGCATATGCTTCACATCATACTTTAATCACTCTTGCATGCATGATTTCTATGTACATAGCATTATATATATAAATATATATATAGTATTCACGAATTTCTGCCAGAAATTCAGTAGCATAACAGCTGAAATACAAAGGCTCCAAAATAAATAATATACCCAATCAGGCAGCCAGTCATATCAATTATGTTCATCATAGATAATATATCAATATAACAACATTATATTGGTGTGAAATAGTCTAAAACTTATGTCTTTGAATATTTGATGTCTTATGGGACCTTTAGACCAAGACATTTCTCAAGTTGTCCCACTTCCACTACATCTACCCTGTTTTTATAAATTTCACTAAAATTCCATTTTAATTCATTTTAATCTAGAAATTTAACATGTTGTAGCCCTGTTTGTGTACTTTTGAATCGCTTTAGTCTCACTAAATTTTGAAGTCTATAACTTGAGTTATTAAAGTTTTACTTAAGGCTATCATATTTCAGGACAAACTTGTACACTAAAATTCCATCCTTCATTATTTTCATCCAAATTTAATATTGAAATGAAGGTATTTGGATCATCTTTCAATCCTCATAAGTTTCACCAATTAGGTAACTAAAGCTCAAGTTATGAACTCCTCAAGTGGGCTGCCTTGTTTCAACCCAAGTAGAGCATAGGTCAACTTTCAAGAATTACTGGGCAAAATCTATTCATTAACCTGCTTTGCGTCTTTTATGACATAATGCTATATGTCTTAGCTTCCTAATAAAATTGGTTTCACTTAATTTGAGATTATATAAGGTGAGTTATGCCCCTCACATCATGCTTTGGTCAGAACAGAGAGTGGAAACCAATAACCAATTTCTAAAACTCATAACTAATTCATTTTAAGTCCAATAGTCTTATTATTTATATCCCTAGATTTCTCTTGAAGTCTAGTTTTGCATAAAATTATTTTCATTAAATATTAAGTCTACATGTTGAGTAATTAACTCCTCTATATGGACATCACCTAGGGCTTCATCTCATAGCTTCTTAGTTTTAGCTTCCTTTTGATCTTTTGAGCTATTCTCCATCCCAAACTAAGTTTTCCTATCTCAAATCACTAGGAAATCATCATAATATCATCATACAAGCATAAATCAAGGATAGCACAAGAGAATCACATTAGCTTCATAATCACACAACATATCAAATAACTAAGAATTTGAGATACCTACCTCAAAATCCTTGAAACTATGGAAGTAAGGAAGACCAAAGCAACATCCTAACCTCCTTTTTCCTTCATGGCAGCAACATAGATGGAGCTGGAGAGACTCCACTTGATGTTATATCATTAAATTGATAGAGGAATATTGTAGAGAAGAGTATAAGGATCAATTTTCATAAAAGGAGCATATGGTTTTAAGGCCAAGAAGGCCTCCAACTTGGAGCTTGAAGCCCTAGTCAAGAAGTTAGTGAGAAAAAAGGAAAACCAAGAAGAAAATGAATAGAGGGGAAGAAGGGCCAAAATTTTAAGGCTAAAATGGGGAGATGAGCTAGCTTTCTTGTTAAGTTTAGTTGGCTTGTAACATAAGTCTTGTGGCTCAAATTTCATTGGAGGGTTTAAAGTAAAAATCAAATCCTCTTACACTTGAATTTGAGTGACTCAACTTTACTTACGAGGAGGATGTTTAATTGATACTCATGCCCACAAATAATGTAGGACCCTTAAGGATTAATTTAAGGTGTCCAACTATCGATTCGCGTATTTTGAGTTATCGAGTTATTGAAACATTTTATAAGTAATCTTACACTTTTATTTATAACTATGGGTAGAAAATCTCTATGTGAAGTTATTACAGGTATCTTGGTTATCTACCAGTGTCGTGGTGCCTATAAAAATCTCGAACTCAGAAATTTTCCTACAGTTACCCCTTTCGACAACTATCAGGCCTTATTTACACTTGTGCTATTATAACCTATTAATTATGATTTTGTCCTTATTTTTTCTACATTTGACCTATTTACAGTTTTACCCTTGCCTCAGGCCCAAGCTTCCTTCTATCCTGGTCTACCCTTAAAACTTGAGATGTTACACACCACCCACCTTAAAAAGAATTATGCCCTAAAAATTCCATAGTTGAGAATAATTTGGGATAGTTTTTTTTTCCCTTCAAAATTTCGGTATGTTTTACCCTATAGGGGAAACTTCCTCTTCAAGCCTGTGTCCCACTCCAAGCTTGCTTGCCTGTAGTCTTTTTCAATTCACTTTTGACTATCAAGTCTTCTAAATTACCAAGTGCCTTAGCTGAAGTTCCTATCACCATTTTGGAGAATTGCGAGGCATTCAATAGGATTGATAAAAAATATTGACCCCTTATCCTCTAGGGTTTGCTTGATAATCCTATCTAGCTCGTCCATATACCTTATTGCTGATCTTGAGGACTAGAGAAGTTTGTAAGGGGACTCGTTGTCTTTATTGACGTTTCTAAAACTTTCTCTTGTACAGATTCTTACAGGGTCTTCATAAGCGTGGACCATTGTTCATTCTTCTAATTCTTGTTGCACAGGTAAATTCCTAAGACTCTTGATTATTCTCAATCTCACTATAACCGTGAATTGGTAGATTATCTTGTACCGAGTCTTCTATGAAGTTATCCTTCATTGGTATATGATTACCTCATGGCAAAAATCCTTAGCCGCCTTACCTAGCAAGGTTAATCCAGGGTGCCCACACCTGTCTATTTCCACTTGGATTATGCTTGTAATGTGCTCGTCAATCCATGAGTGATATGTGATAGAAAAAATGGATCCAAAGCTAAGTTGTACAAGGTATTGATGGAAGTTTTTTGGGTTCACAAACCCATCCTAATTACTAAATATGAGAAGCTGTAATTGGAACAATAGCCGGTTCAATGGTTTTCCATTAACCGTCCTTATTGAAGGTTTTGCGCTGGCCCACGGTGCGTATGTTGCCTCAAGAGATTTTCCTATTATTATTTTGGCAAAGTCCCATTTGTAACATCCCGATTTCCGAGTTCTGACTTCGCCCTCAGGACTGATCAATTTCAATTCCCGACTTCATCTTCGAATTCTACGCAGAATGGGATAAATTCCGAATTCCGAGTTCGTCTTACGCAAGTACACGATTTTCGACTTCATTTGGCAGCAATTTCCACGACTTCCAATCTTAAACTTCAAAGCCGAACAATATGAACATGATACCCGACTTCCAATTTCATCTTTGAATTTCAGATGGATTGTTATTTCCGATTTCGCCTTGCTCAATATCAGACTTCATGTTTCAAGGACAAATATACCTGGTTTCCGATCTCATCAACCATACTGTATATAAATCCCGACTTCCGGGTTTAAGTACTTGGATTTGGCAATGTGATTCGAATGCCCGAGTTCCGACCTCATACCTTATGCTTCACGATAGTGTGTGTGGTTCCCGACCTCAGAAGTAATGGTTTAACACAATGGTATGTGAGTTGAACTCAATTGACATGAGTTCAAATCTTTGAGTTGATTTCAGTTATACACGAGTTCCGATATCCGATTTTATATCCAGCATTGACATTACCGAGTTAAAATAGGGAGTTCCGAGATTATATGATTTTCAGCTGCATTACTTCCGACATCCGACCTCGATTCCAAGTATCAAAATAAACAAGATTTCCTCAAGTCACAAGCAACATGGTACGAGTTACGACATCCGGCTTCAGCTGCAAGCAATTTAGAAGGTCATGAGTTCCGACTTCAAGTATTATGGGGGTGAGTTCCAATTTCAGGTGGAACGAAAGCGTATCCTAGTTTTGGACGACGTGGAGAGCAAATTGGCCACAAAAGTGAGAGACATGGCCGAACTTCAACACCATAACTTTCATGTATTTAAGTCAGACTTTCCTCCTCATTCTGATCTGATTTTACGTCTCCTTCTCCTTGCTCCAGCCTTCTTCTTCTTCCTTTCCTCTCTCAAATCCAACTCCATCAAATCTGAAGCTTTGGCAAAGTTCCATTAATCCAAACTCAAATTCAGCAAAGTCATACTCCAGAGAGGTAGGATTCTACTTCTATTCTTGAATTCCTTGCACTGTGATTGCATGAGATTGAACTCTTCCTTATGTATTTGATGAGTTATTGGATGTGTTATGATGGATTGTGCTGAATTATGATTTAATTCATAGGAGATTTTGAGTTAGAATTATGATTAGAAGGAGAAAATTAGAAGAAATAGATGGGTTGGGATGCTGCCTGAGTGAGAATTTCACGGCAGTCCATACGGCGGAGTGTACGACGCCGTCTACAACCGGTTAAATCCAATGGAACCATTTTTAGATAAAAGTAGACATCCAGGGCTTTCGATACATATATCATATAAAGTTATTGGATTAGTATTGAGAGAGATATGAATTTTTGAAGTTTGACGTAGGGTTCAAGACTTTCATCCGGGCAGGGTGACTTGAGGAGGGTATAACTCACCCTATACAACTCCAAATTGAGTGAAACCAATTTTGTTAGAAAGCTTACACATAGGGGAACATCCCAATATGAAATTTCGAGTTTGTTATAGTCCCAATTGTTCCCAGTAATTTGAGGAAGTTGTCCTATGTTCAATCCAGGCCAAAATAGAGTAGTTCAAGAAGGTCGACTTTCAGGACTTATAACTTGAGGTATACTTAAGAAAATGGAGTGAAACTTGTGGCAAATGAAAGGTTGTCTTATTAGCTTCAATATAAGACCAATTTTGCATGATTTGAGCTTATTTTCGATTTTTAGTGAATTTATATTTCTAGGAGTATAATTCGGGCTAGTGACTGAACCAGCTGAGGCAAAAGTTAAATATCTTGAGTTATATAAATCAAAATGATATGGGAGCAAAGAGGTTAGAAAGTAGACATATAGAGCTATGACATATCCAAATTTCAGATTTAAATGAGTTAAATAGAGATAAAGGTGGATGATACAAGATTCGGGCAGAACCGAATAGAAATGGCAGAATAGCCAAATTGATAATTTTACAAGTATTAGTGGAACATATAAGGTTGGAGTGGAGGAATTGCCAGTTTGACATTGATATATATATGTGTTAAAATGATTATATTGTTATGGCTGATTTGTCCATGAGAGCTGGCACTATTCATGGGGAAACGGACCTGATCCGTTATCTTTTCTGATTTACTGGTAAGTCTAAGAAGCTATGAATGTTTAGATGTAAGGATGAATTTTAAAATGATATGAGTTATTAAGAATGACATAATTATGTTATGAGGTATGTTAGGGCAAGTGATATAGCATATGCATGAGTACCGGTAAATTGGTAAGGAGGCTACGGGCCTTTATATGTAATGAACATGTACGTGAAAATCATGTGTGCAATGATACATGAAAATAAATGAAATATATGTATGAGTACACTCAGTATGACTATGCTTGAATATGTATGAGAATGAAAGAATGTGAATATATTGAATATGAGTCCCTTCACTTGGAGGTAGTTATTTGAGGTCCCTCCTTGTGAAGGCAGCTAAGACTTGGGTCCCTCTATGCTGGAGGCACGTGGTCAAATGAGATCCCTCTATATTGAAGGCACGTGGTCAGATGAGATCCCTCAATTTTGAGGCACGTGACCAGAAGAGGTCCTTTCAATTAGAGGCACGTGGCCAGAATGAGATCCCTCCAACCTAGAGGCAGTGGGTCCCCTTGTGGGTGAGTCGGTGCGACGACGGTCACGGGTGAAGCTGACGAGCTCACTCCAAGGTCAGGCTACCCAAGGGCAGTAATAGCACCCTAAGGACGGTGATACGTAACGCCTAGGTGTGCCAAGTAAAAGCTAAAGATTAAAGACTAAAGACTAAAGATTAAGGCATATGCAAGCACCCCACTCACATGAGGCATGGCATCGACCCAGCTAGTGTGAGTATAGGGGACGAAACTTACATGAGGCATGATATGACCCAGCTAGTGTGAGTACCAAAGGAAGATCCCACATTCCTAAGGAACGTGACATGGCGATCACGCTCTAATGGGGTATGACATGGCGATCATACTCTAGAATGTGGCACGTAAAGATTTTATGATGAAAAGAGATATGAAGAAAGAAAGCAAATATTATGTATATGCATGAATTCAAGAAAAGATAAAGTTATGTGCAAATGCTATGTGTAGTTTAATATGTTGCACTTGTTATCCATGATATCGTTCAGGAATTTATTTTTATGGGCTTTTCCCATAACTCTTATGTTTTTGCATAAGTTCAAATACATGAAAAGGTAGATGCATAAGTTATGTATCCAATGTATTGAGGCTATTGTGCATTACTATGTTTCAGTTATTATTCATACTATAATTTATGAATTGGTGTTGTATGGGCTCTCCCAAATGATAAGTCTGAGTAAAACTGAACCTTTGCTTCGGATAATATGTTTTCGAACTGTAAAATTGAACAGTCCACTTTATATGATCACTTTTTTTTTTTTTTACAATAAATCGAAGCAAACTGGAGATGACAACGATGTCATTATGTATGATAAGTAGAGAATCCTACTGAGAATTTATCATTCTCACTTCTATCTTCCGTATTGTCTCCAGAAAGTCCAAGAAGTCCCGAAGACGGCTGAAGTTGCTATCCAACAAGGTCCGCTCAGGTAACAGTAACAACTCCAAGGTATGGTGCTATGACTTAAGCATAGTATTGTACTTGGGAGGGTGTTACACCATTCAATTTGCAATGTTGGCATCCTCGTCTTGTCTATCAAGAGACTCTCTTCCATTCTTCCTCCTAAGCCTTGGAGCCAATTCCCAAGAATTTGATTGTCTTTAGTATTCCTACTTGACTCTATTGTTAACCTTAGATGTGCGACACTTATGATGGCTTTATTGGACCTAAAAGTCACCTCGACTGCCTTATTTACATTACCATTTGTTAGTCCAAGTGTGAGTGTCCTTACTTGGACATGGTTTTTCTTAGTATTCTCCTTAACCTTGTAACAAACTACTAATTCGATATTATTCTTAAGTCATAGCATGAAATTGAGTAGATGGCGTTACCGTATTAGTACTCTATTTACTATTTATTTATTTTATCACATCCTCTTTTTCTCATATATATATATATATATATATATATATATATATATATATATATATATATATATATATATATTTACGAACTATAGTTCGGGCACAGCGATCATATATGTAAACAGAAGAAGTGGCATGCTGTATATAATATAAACGTGATCAGCATCGCAGAACAAAACAAAATTTAATAAATAGCACAACAGAAGAGATAAAGACAAAAAATATATCATCAGTTGTATACATACATATATATGTCGAAAGCCAACGCTTTAGTTTATATACAGATTCAAAAGAGGATACCTAAGTAGGGCCAGTGTACCAAAAAGACATGAAGCTCGTGTCAATCAAAACAGTCCTACAAGATCCTCAGAGGACATTTCAAACTAGCTGATATACATACGGCTAAGTCTATGGCCCAATGCTGCACACTGCCAAAAAAGGGCCATATTATACAATGTAATCCTGCGACTAGAACTTACTCGGTCATGTAGCTGTTGGCCATACCAGGCCCAGCTAGGGAGTAGTCAGCACTCGGTCCCGAAGAGGAGGATGGTGAGCCGGTAGCCTCAGAAGGATCGCTCTCAGGACTAAGAGGAATGTCTAGAACCACCTGTGGAGGTGAATATGGTGGAGGGCTAGCCGAAGTGGCAGGTGCTGCGGGTGCTGGAGGTGCTGGAGGAGGGTGTGCTACATGCAAAGGGGCTGTGAAATACAGAGTGGCATGGTCGAAAGCAGGGTGAAATAAAGGAACAGCAAAGTTCCTATTACTAAAAAGATAGAGACGGAAATGGCAAGAGCCGCTATGTATAATGAGTCCAACATGGGGTCATGGTGGAGCTACAGGTCAAGGATCTCGATAAACAGGGTAGCTGTCGTGTCCATTCCCAAAGTCTGAGAATGATGCAGAAATACAAAGCAAGGTGAGAATTTAAAGAAATTCTTAGTAGGATTCGAGTATGGTATTAAACTGATGTTACATTCATTCTCAGTTACCTAGGTTTTTATTTAATTACAAAAACATGGCATCAATTTGAACTATCCACATTTAATAAGTTTAAGAAAATGTCTGATCCGAGGCAATATTCAATTTTACCTAAGATATCATAAGAAACAGAATAAACTATTAAATAGTGTTACACAGAATAATGAGTAGAATAAATGAACATACAACAGTAAGTAAACATAACAGTCAAACTATAAACAACTTATAATGACTATTCAATACGACCATGCAAAAACTCATTCTTAAATTTATCATCATAAACTTTTCCATTACTTGGTCCCCTGGGAGTTCTTGGCCATTCAAACTCCTGGGTAATAGTTTGCTTTTCAAGATCGATCTCGTTCTTATATAGGAATGCCGGGTTTACTTTCCCAGACCTTCCTACCAATCTATCCCCCTTAACTTTAATCCAGGGTTGGCCCAAGTATTATGGAACTTTCATCATAATATAACCTTTATGAATTTCTTGCAAATGCACATGGATCTGAATGTATATTATAACTCATGCATAGGCTTTACCGAAATTTTGGCAGCATAACGGAACGTGTCCGCTTCCCCATGAATAGTGCCAGTACTCAGAAAACCAATTTTTTAGAGAAATCATATCATTTCATTCGCAATTCAATCATCAATCTCATAGAAACAATAGTTGCATTTAAAACATATTTGCTATCTCAGCACATTCATTCAACCCGATTTTTTTTTAAATCAAGTCAAAATTTCTATTTAACTCATCTGGACCTAAATTTTCGATATATTAGAGTGTTATGTGTCTATTTTCTAACCTCCTTGGTCCTATCTAATTTTGATAAATGTAGCTCAAGTTATTTAAGTTTTATCTTGGTCTGCCCTGTAACTGGCTAGAATTACACACTTAAAAGTAAAATCCACTAAAAATAAAAAACCAGTTCAAATCATACTAAATTAGTATCATATTAAAGCTAACAAGACAAGCTTTCATGTGCAATAAGTTCCATTTCATTTGCTTTAGTAGAGCTTGAGTTATAAGCCCCGAAATTTAACCTTTCTGAACTACCCTGTCTTGGCCAAGTTTGGACATAGGGCAACTTCCTCGAACCACTGGCAGTAAACAAGATTGTATCTAACTCTAAAATTTTTATGGGATATTCTCCTATGTGTGAGATTTCTAACAAAGTTGGTTTCATTCAATTCCAAGTTGTATAGGGCAAGTTTTGCTTTGAACAACCTAGTCTACCCAGAATCAAACTAAAAAACCTAGGTCAAACTTCCAAAATTCATATCTCTCTCAATACTAATCCAATGGCTTATATTATATATGTATGGAAAGCCTTGAATGTCTAGTTTCACTAAAAATAGTGTCATCAAATTTAAACAACTATAGGCAGAGCCGTACACTCTGCCGGATGGACTACCAAAGGGTTTTACTCTTCCAGCCCCTTGCATCCTAGTCTTACTCCTTTTCACTTCTTAATCAGTTTTAAACATAAAAAACAGCCATCAAACCAGCCAATAATCATCATATACATCCAAACACCACATCAAGAAATGCAAAAACAAAAACCCCAAGAAGACAAGAACAAAGTTAAATCTCTACCTCCTTGTATGTGATCTTGTTAGATTGTGGAGTTTAGTGGGTGGAATCTTGTCAATACTTGAAGGTTGTTGGAGTAGATTGAAGGGAGAAAAGATGAAGAAGGCTGGAAGGAGAAGAAAGTGGTGCAAGCTTGCTTGAATGAGAAGAGAAAAAGAAAAATCTGATTCAACAATTAATAAGTGGTAGGCTAGGTGTGTTATGATTGGCTGAAATTTTGTGGCCAATTTTCAGCCATCTTTCCTTCTCCTTGTGGCCTTGGTGGCGCCACCCATAGAGGGTTAAATGGCTAAGTATTCAACCTTTGAGTCATAGGGTTTTGGGTATATAATTCTATTGATTCGATTCTGACAGTTTAAAATACCGAAATCTTACCAATTTCCTTTAAATCGGTAAATTAGTTTTAAGAAAATTTCTATGGAATCTTCTATGCTTCTAACCTAATTCCCTTATATCTAAACTCAATCAATTGCTAATTAATTGATCCTAAATAAATATTTAGTCGGATTTTAATTAACCTCAATTATTCGATAAAAATCGAACAATTAGGTGAAAAACGATAAAAATCCTATGGATGTTACAAACCTACTGTCTCAAAATTCCGCTCATATGTCGTTCAATTCCTGGTTATCAAGGTAAGAGTAAATTAGTGTGAAGAAAAGAACTAGTAGTCTCACTCCCTCACTGAAGTTATGGCGTCCATCGCTATATTTTTCTTATGAGGCATTATTCTAGTATAGGGGAAGGGTCCTTGTAGATAATGTTGGCACCAATGTTCACTTGCCTCTATAACATCCTAATCCAGTACCAGGTTTTTGCCTTCTCTACCATTGATAACTCCCTTTGGTGAGTTATATTTTTAGTTAGTTTTTATTTAATTTAGGATGTAGTTGTTTAGTTTAGTTACTATTTTGTTTTATTTTAGTTAAGTAGTTGAGATTGACTGGTATTTTTATTTTCTATTATCTTCTTATATTTTGGATACTTATTTTGGGTTTATTTTGATTATCATTAGATACAAGCACTTAAGTTGGAATTTGAAGCTATGAGAGAGTCTAGCTTGTATGAAATCAGAACCTTTTAGCATTGAAAATTTGATATCTAGCACTATAAAGTCAGACTATGATGATTCAAGATTCGTTGGAAAGAAGAGAAGAATATCTCCAACTTTGATGTTGGACACTTTTTCCAGTTCTCGAGTCTTCTAGGAGAATAAGGCGAAACAAGATTGAAGCTTCATCTTATTTCTGATGTTGTCAAGTCTGACGTTTCATCATTATTTCACTTGTATCTTGAGCTACAGAACTCTGATTGAGGTAATTCTTATTGTGTTGGAAAGTTTACTCAAAGATATACAATCACGCCAAATTCCAACTATTATGACCACTACAAAGCTTGGAAGTGTGTAAAAATGGTTAGCACTATTAGGCAAGCGCTTATAAGCACGCCTTGTGCTATAGCGTGACGCCGTTTGCAGCAAGTTGCTTGTTCGGGCCAAAATTCGAGAAAAGGATCTGTAGACTATAAAAGGCAACACATAAGGTCAGAAAAAGATCCCTAGACACTCACACACCCTTCCCAAGACAGAAGACTTTTTCGAAAGAGATTGAAGGTGAAGATTCAAGGATTCTAGAGCTCAAGTTCAACACGGAGAGATCCACATTCTTCCGAATCTTTTGTCTCTAGCCAGAAATCTCTATGCCTTTTGTTTCTTCTATCTTCTCATCTTCATACTCTTTCATTGTTTTCTTTTCTTCAATTATGATTTAGTTTTCTTTTGCTAGGCGTTAATGGACCCTTTTTGTATGACAAGTTTACTCATGGATTAATGTTAATCTTGTTTTCTATCTCTATTGCTTTGTTTGTGCTTAATGCTTTTAATTGCTTGATCACCAATTAATTGATTTGGGGATTTACAATAACTCGAGAAAGGGTTTGTGAATAGAGCCTCTTAACATAAACACCGTGAGCTGAGCGAAAACTAAAGATAGACAAACGCGGTTCATGCCGTCAACATAGGAACCCATAGAGCTTCAACCTTTTCCTAGATTAGTTTGTGCTAAGAGATTAGGCAATTACTTTAGGATAAAGAGTATTGCTTGACCTCGAGAGAAGCTAGGAATAAATTAAGGGGAACTAACTATGAGTCAATTAGGATAGAAACTGATTAATGGAAATTCATAGTAAATGCGTCTACATTAGGTGAAATTAATTAGCCCTAGCATCCATCCCATTGCATTTATCCACACTGTTAGAATTTTTTACATTAGTATTTTTCTTATTTATTTTATTTTATTTTTATTTTAATTTCCTCATCAGTAATTCCATTCTATCCAAATAGTTATTCCCTTAGACTATTCGGTATTTGATCTATGCTCATGAGAACGATACTTTACTTATCACTTTATTACTTGTATGATCCGGTATACTTGCCGGAGCCGCATCAGCCATGTATCTAACTATTCTTGCTTGGTAGTTATTAATACATCTTCTACTACTTGTGCTCTGGACATTGGATACCAACTTAAGAAGTTTTACAGTCACGAAGGTTACCATCTACAACAGTGGTCAACTTCAATATGTAATAGTCATAGTGACTATGTCAAAGTTCAAGGAAGTTGGTTCAGCTATTCCCTCAAGATCCTTACTCACTTGACTGCCCTTGCCTTAATAATGAATCTTTCTCCATTGGCATTTTGAGTGCAAGGCCAGGCTCTTCCTCAAAATTGTAACTATAGACATTGCTTCAAAGCTTTTTCTTTTCCTTATGAGCTTTATCCCATTCCTCATTATTCGCTAATCAAGTCTCATGTTGCTCTCATCACTAAGCTTCTCAAGGTCTATTGCAATATCTTGTTTCCAAGATAGGACCGATTCAGTGTAAAGGAAGGAAGTGATAGCTTCGTTCCCCTGTTGGGGCTGTGAGGGTTCTACCATCACCTATTCCTCTCGATGTATTAATAAGGAAATTTCTCGTCTACTATGTTGACACCCATCTTTCTCTTGTTTGGTTAATATCTTCCTTCATCAATGGTTTCTTTAGGAAGTCTTGTTTGTCTTATCTACCATGGACCGGGTTGTCCTTCAATAAAGCAGTGGGTCCTCGTACACCACCCTTAACCTACTCTCAAGAGTAGAGACTTAACTACCTGAGGTTAAGAGTCCTCTAATCTTACATTATAACCTTGACCACCATGGGGCGTAGCTTCAAACTCTTTATTCTTATATTAGTGCATCATTCAATCCTTCTTGAGGTGCATCGAGCTATCCCAAGGAGTTCTTCAAACTTAATTGTATTATCACTGATTTCGGGATAAGTCAGCCTGCTAACTCCTATAAACTTCTGCCTATATCCTAAATCTATGCTGAGTAATACTCTTCCTTTTTATGGGCTATTCCAGAACAAAAACTTCCTCTTTTCCTTCTTGTAGTATACTATTGCTTCTTGCAAAATAGTTTATCTTTGTCTCAGTCCATTAGGATTTTCCACTTTACTACTATTTTAGTCTGTGGGATCGGTTGCATTCCTCTTGTCACTAGATGCCCAGTGGTAGGTTCAAAATCTTCGTCACCCCATCTTAAATCTAGATACATCCTTATCGAATTCCTTCGCCCATAGCACTCACAGCGATATCTAAAGGTAACCATTGCATTTTTTTCACCTTTGAATTATTGTACCCCCTTGTTAGTAACATATTGAAGATGGTCCTCTAGTATGGTCCTTCGGGTGGTTAGGATTGTTAAAGTTTTAGCATAACTGGACCTTTCACTACTTATCCTCAATGGATAAGAGACATCTGTCTTACTTCGTACGCTACCTTAGCCTGGGAGTGTCCTTACTTTTTCGTAAGGAATATACCATCTTTTCTCCTAAGGAATTGTTTGAGTTATGACTTTCTTTTCTTTCCTATACCTTGTTCAAACAAGTCTTTTCCTTCATATGGTACGCGGTTTGATGAATTTCTTCAAAGTACGTCCAACTATCTTCCTCTAATGCCGAGGCTTCACCTAACATTCCTACAGTTCACCATTCCTACAGCATTAACTCCCAGTACCCTCGAAGGAGATGATCATTCTGTCTTCTGAACTAAGACCTAGAGAAGTCCTCCTCATATATGCCTGGGGCTTCTTTTCTTGACTTTCTCTGCTTACTCTCTACCTCACCCAACCAAACTCCAAGCTTCCCAAGTAGGGGATCACTTTAAATATAATCTCACCTACAAAGAATAAGGGTTCTATCCAAACTACATGATATAAATTCATAGGCGAATGGTTACCTATTCCTATCAATCATTTGTTAAATGCATAAAACTAAGCAAAAGAATCCTCTAGATGAAATCTAGAGAAAATAGCTTGGACTGGACGAACACCCATGGGGTTTAAGATAACCTGCATAAAGGTGAAAGAGACTTTCACCGACTCCTCCCAAACTGAGATTTTGTCCTTGATGACTTAAATTTTTGGCTTCCCAATAACTCCAGATAAAACAACCCTTCTTCTTTGCTGTCCAGTTTACTATGTCCATAGTAAACTGTCTAGTGCAATTCATTTGATCGAATCCCCAGCTTGCAGCATTCCCTAGCCTGCCACCCGATTGCCCCCTTTGGGCACCCTTTACCTCCCTAAGAGTTCCCCCCTAATAACTATATCGAGAAGGTTCCTAATAAGCTTGCAAGGTGCCATAGGCTTCTATCTACACAACCTAATATTGAGGTGATCAGACTCAATATTCAATCAAGTGTAACAAATAGTCCACAACAGTCACAACAAGGCTACCATGTAAAATTATCTATGTCCTTATCACACTGGAACCTAAAGCATGGTTTGTCTAGACTCGTAGAGTATGCTTCAAAAGTATAGTCAGTCCATTCACGGCCCTATACAAGACGAACTGCTTTGATACCATAAATGTAACTCCCTCCAAACATAGACGCCATACTCGAGTCATGGAATTATATCTAGAGGTTGCTACGAATGCTGTAAAAGGCTTTAAAATAAGAAAATATAATATATAGCCCTTAAATTTCATACTTCTAGGGGACTAAAATCCCAAGAACTATATATATAAAGATATATATATATATATATATATATATATATATATATATATATATATATATATATATAAAGATAAAATAAGTACAATTTACATGAAAACTTAACTAATATGGTGATACAGACTTTATATCGCCCTGCAGCCACCACCTCGTAGTAATCTGTAGCCCACTTTAGTCGTCCAAACTGGACACCAAGTCCAGGCCTTGACCTTGTACGTATCTCCCAAAATGTTTGCTGCAAACTTGAAATCTATCATATGTACTAGAAAGTTTACGAAAAACAAATAGACAAGTTGTAACACCCCTACTTTCATAAACAGAACATAATGGAAACTTTGAATTATTTAGGCAGTGTGAGAATTCCTCAGGTAGCATTATGCAATAATGATCTCTACATTCAGAATTATAGGGTACTGTAGCACTGCTGTTGAAAATATGGCACTGCCATATGTTAAAAAAATTAAGAAACGACAAAAGTGCCCTTGTAAACTTTTGTTAATTGCAGTGATGCCCAGAAATTTTAGAAATTATATTTTGACCCCAAAGACTTATTCCCACAATAATCCTAGAACTTTTTATAAAATGACCTTTATGTCCCGACATCTGTAGAATTAGCAGAATAAGATTTTAAGCAAAGCAAAATCACGTAGTGAAACCGTAGAAGTTTAAATCTCTGTCGATTGGGCAATGGAGGCAGTCTGGTGTAAAATGACATGGGGTGTCCCTGAACTTGCTCAAAATTATGAAAATGCTATTAGCCATGAAGAAAACAAAAAGCAGAAGGCCCTAAATTTGTAAACATTTAATTTACACCTTTAATCGATTAATTTGATTTTAGTGGATAAATAAAGTTAATTAGAAGTTAATTAGAGATTAATTAGAGGGTAATTGGAAGTTAATTAAAGATATTAAGATTAAGGAAAGTTAAAGTAGATATGCAGAGAATTTTAAAAAGGTTGCTAGCAATATGTTGCCGGTTTGAAGGAAATTTGATATTTTATAATGTCAGAACCGAATCAATGAAATTTTTCACTGGAACCTTAGCTTAATTGGCTGAAAACTCAGCCATTCTCATCCCTTAATGTGGTGCCATGTGCTGCCACAAGATGGACGAGATGTGGCCAAAAATTCCATCACCCATGGCACTTATCACCCTCTATTTTCCATTCTAATTGTAACCCACATAATTACCATTTCTCCTCCTTTAACTTCGACCTTCACCCATTAGACCTTCTTCTCTCCCTTTTCCTTTCTCAATTCCATCTCTTTATCTTCAATTCTTCACCCCACCTTCATGATTTCACTTAAGACTTGCTTCCCCATTAGCTTAAGCTTCAATTTGAGGTAGGAATCTTAACTTTCTCCTTCTTTTCTTTGAATTGGGGCTGCCTAGGGTCCCTTGTTCATCCATGATTCTGATGTTGTGATGGATAGGGATGATGAATTAAGGCTAGTTTAAGGTATATATGTGAGTTTGAATTGAAGATTGGATGGATTGATTTAAGGAAAACATGAATCCAAGAAGAATTCAAGAAGTTGTTAGGGTTTTTCCCTTGACGGTCCGTACAGCAGAGTGTACGGTTCCACCTACAGAAGTTTAAATTTGATGAATCTATTTTTATATGAAACTAGAAATTCATTGTTTTCAATACATATAAAATATAAGACCATTGGATTAGTATAGAATTAGTTATGAATTTTTGAAGTTTGACCTAGAATCCTAGATTCTCATCTGGGCAGTATGAGTTGAGAAGGGTGTAACTCACCCTACACAACTCTAAATTGAGTGAAACTAATGCTGTTTGAAAGCTAACATGTAAGGAAACATCTCATAAAAATTTCAAACTCAGCTTTGTTGCCATTTATTCCCAGCATATCAATGAAGTTACCTTAAGTTCAAACCAGGCTAGAATAGAGTAATCCAGTAGGGTCAAGTTACAGGGCTTATATCTCAAAATATACTCATGCAAATGATATACTACTTATTTCATTTGAAAGATTGTTCTGTTAGCTTTAAATTGATATAAATTTCGTATGATTTCACCAAGATTTCTATTTTCAGTGAATTTTCACTTATAAAGGTACATTTCTGGCTAATAACAGAGCAGTCTAAGGTAAAATACTAATAACTTGAGTTATATAAATCAAAATGAGATTGGACTAAAAGAGTTGGAAACTAGACACATAGAGCTATGACATATCCAAAATTCAGATTTAAATGAGTTGAATTGGACTAAAGGTGGATTATACAAAATTTAGTCAGAATAGGATGAAGTAAGCAGAAAACTCTATCAATGTTTGTATTGAATTTGATGAATGATATTATGAATATGTAATTCTTGTTCCATATTGATTTGCATGTTTGAATGATTTTACTGGTAGTCTGGCACTATTCACGGGGAAGCCGAATTTTTGGCAGAAACATATGAAGTTATGATAGCTTGTGTTATGAAGATTTAAGTTATGAATATAAAATTCTAAAAGCAAGAGTGTTCGAATGTAAGTGCACTATAATGCATACAAACATTGCATGATGATATGATCATGATTCCTTTTATGAAAGACAGAATCCTTGCATGCAAAGGAAGAGATATATAAATATGTGAGGATGAATCCCTTCACTCGGAGGCAGTTATTTGGATCCCTGCCTGTAAAAGCAGTTAAATGATATGATGAAGGTCCCATATTCCTAAGGAATGTGACATGGCGATCACACACCGATGGGGTATGACATGGCAATCATACTTTGGAATATGGCATGATAAGCACATCCTAAGGAATGTGACATGGCAATCACACTCCGATGGAGTATGACATGGCGATCATACTCTGGAATATGCATTACAAGTAAAGGAAATTAAGAAAAACTGCACTCTGAGGACGGCGATATGTAACGCCTAAGTGTGCCAAGAAAAAAAAGCAAAGAAAGTTAAAGAAAAATACCAGTGCATTTGCATGAATTCAAGTATGAGTATTTGCATAATTATATCCCATGTTTTACTTATGTAGAGACTAATCTATCTACTTATGCTGTGATTATTATTCTAAATATGAAATATTGCCAATGTGACTCAAGTGTGTGAATAAAATGAACTCTGCTTCAGATAATATATTTTCAAACTATAAAACTGAACAATTTATTTGGCGTGATTACCTTCTTCATAATAAATCGAAGCAGCTGGAGATAATAACGATGACACAGCATATGGTAGTTTAATGAATCCTACTGAGAATTTATAATTCTCACTCCTATGTTTATTTTCATGTTATTTCCAGATAGTCCAAAAGTTCTGAAGAAGGTCCTCCGAGGCAGAGTTGGCTAGTAAGATTGAAGGTGGCCAAAGGTTGCTGCCAGACAAGGTCCGATTAAGTGATAGTAACAACTCCTAGGTGAGGTATTATGACTTAAGCATAGTACCATACTTGGGAGGGTGTTACACAAGTAGTGAGAACGTAAGGTCCT
Organism: Pterocarpus macrocarpus; assembly: GCA_031439585.1. NCBI lineage: Eukaryota > Viridiplantae > Streptophyta > Magnoliopsida > Fabales > Fabaceae > Pterocarpus > Pterocarpus macrocarpus. The sequence continues at coordinate 32,341,751 of CM062520.1, forward strand.
TAGAAAGTACACTCAATCCACTCTTGATATAAGGTGTCATCATAAATATTCTAACCACTTCGATTTATTATGAAAATGTGAATATATACAAGGATAGCTTCAATTTTAAGTTTTAAAAAAAAAAACATTTTCTTGAAATGAGTCACTTTTAGTAAACACTTGGCATATTTCATAATAAATATAATAACAATAATAATAAACATGTCAATCATGATCATAATAACATTATAACATAATGAGATACTTAAATGTGCATAGGCAAATGCTCATACTTGACTTTATGCAAGTGCACTTGACTTTCTTATCTCTCTCTTTCTTTAACTTGCATCTTGTTTCTCTGTACTTGGTCCCCCAGAGGTGAATAGTCTCTCTCACCCCTAGGTAATAACTAGCTTCTCAAGTCCGAGCTTGTACCTATACATCAGTGACGAGTTTACTTTCTCTGACCCTCACACCAGTCTATTCCCCTTAAACCTGGTCAGGGGCTCCCCAAATCTTAGACAGTATTGCCTTGGCCTACTGTGAGGTGAAGGCTTGGTACATCCTTTTGTAAGTTCATATAATCTTTCTTCTTTCTTGAACATGATCATACATACACATGCTATATGCATTTATGCATATGCTTCACATCATACTTCAATTATTTTTTCATGCATGATTTTCATGTACATAAATAATACATACATATATATATATATATATATATATATATATATATATATATGATCATAGCATTCATGAATTTTTGCCAAAAATTTGGTAGCATAACAACTAAAATACGAAGGGTCCCAAAATAAAAAGTATACCCAATCAACCAGCCAGCCATATTAATTATGTTTATCATAGATAATATATCAATATAACACTATATTAGTGTGAAATTGTCTAAAACTTATGTCTTTGAATATTTCATGGCTTATGGGGCCTTTAGACCAAGACATTCCTCAAGTTTTCCTATTTCCTCTAAATCTATCCATAAATTCCACTAAAATTCTATTTTAATTCATTTTAATCTATAAATTTAATATGTTGTATCTCTCTTTGTCTACTTGTGAATCTCTTTGGTCTCACTAAATTTCGAGGTCTATAACTTAAGTCATTAAAGTTTTACTTAAGGCTGCCCTGTTTTAGGAGAGACTTGTGCACTTAAACTTGGAAATCACTAAAATTCCATCCTTTATTATTTTCATCTGAAATTTATATCAAAATAAAGCTATTTGGATCATCTTTCAATCCTCATAAGTTTCACTCCAATTGGGTAACTATAGCTCATGTTATGAGCTCTTTCAAGTAGGCTAGCTTATTTCAACCAGAACAAAACATAGGTCAACTTGCAAGAATTATTGGGGAAAATCTCTTCATTAACTAGCTCAACATCTTTAATGAGTAATCCTATATGTCTTAGATTTCTAGTAAAATTGATTTCACTTAATTTGAAGTTATATAGGGCGAGTTATGCCTCACATCATGCTCGCTCAGGACCGAGAGTGAAAACCAATAGTCAATTTAAAAAATTCATAACTAATTCATTTTAAATCCAATGGTCTTATAATTTATATCCATGTATTTCTCTTAAAGTCTAGTTTTGCCTAAAATTATTTTCATTCAAATTTGAATTCTATAGATTGAGTTATTAACTCCACCATATGGATATCACTTAGGGTTTCATCTTATAGCTTCTCAGTTTTGGCTTCTTTTTTATCTTTTGAGCTATTCTCTATCCCAAACTAAGTTTTCCTATCTCCAATCACTACGAAATCATCATAATATCATCATACAAGCATAAATCAAGGATATCACAAGAGAATCACATCAGCTAAATAACCACATAACACATCAAATAACTAAAGATTTGAGATACCTACCTCAAAATCCTTAAAATTATGGAAGCAAGGAAGACCGAAGCAACGTCCTAGCCTCCTTCTTCCTTCATGGTAGCAACATAGATGGAGTTGGAAAGACTCCAGTTGATGTTACATCATTAAATTGATAGAGGAATATGGTTTTAAATTGAGTATGAGGATCAATTTTCATAAAAGAAGCATATGGTTTTAAGGCCAAGAAAGCCTCCAACTTGGAGCTTGAAGCCCTATTCATGGAGATCGTGAAAAAAAAAGGGAAAGCAAGAAGAAAATGATGAATGTGAACGGAGGAGAGGAAGGGCTGACATCTTAAGGGTAAAATGGGGAGATGAGCTATCTTTCTTGTTAAGTTTAGTTGGCTTGTAACATAAGTCTTATGACTCAAATTTCATTGGTGGGTTTGAAGTAAAAATAAATCCTTTTAGGATTGAATTTGAGTGGCTCAATTTTAGTTACCAAGAAGGTTTTTAATTGATACTCATGCCCATAAATAATGTGGGACCCTTAAGGATTAATTCAAGGTGTCTGGCTATCGATTCATATATTCTATGTTACCAAGTTATTGAAACATTGTGTGTGTAACCTCACACTTTTATTTATAATTATGGGTAGAAAATCTCCATTTGAAGTTATTACAGGTATTTTGGTTATCTACCAGTGCTGTGATGCCTATAAAAATCTCAGACTCAGAAGTTTTCCTACGGCTGCCTCTCTCGACAACCGTAAAGCCTTATTTACAATTATGCCATTAGAACCTAATAATTATGATTTCATCCCTGCTTTTTCTACGTTTTACCTATTCACAATTTTACCTTTGCCTCAAGCCTGAGCCTCCCTCTATCCTGGTCTACCCTTAAAACTTGGGATGTTACATGTGTTACATTGCTTATCACCCCTAGACTGATGGATAATCAGAGAGGACTATCCAAACTTTGGAGGATATGTTAATAGCTTATGTGTTGGATCAACAAGGAAGTTAGGATAAGGACGTACCTTTGATAGAGTTTAAATATAATAACAATCATCATGCGAGCATAGGCATGGCACCTTATGAAGCATTGTATAGAAAAAAGTGTCAATCTCCCTTTTATTGGTATGAACCCATTGATTAAAGCCTTTTAGGACCTGATCTTATGAGACAAATCACGGAGCAAGTGAAAAGGATAAGGGATAAGATTCTCGCTGCCCAAAGCAGACAAAAAAGTTATGCCGACAAAAGGAGGAAACCCTAAGAGTTCCAAGAAGAAGAACATGTATTCCTAAAAATCACTCTTATAATAGGTATAAGTGTAGCAATGGAAGTCAAAAAGTTGACCCTTCGTTTCCTTGATCCTTTACAAATCCTAAAATGAGTAAGGTCAGTTGCTTATCAATAGCCCTACCTCGTAATTTGTCAATCTCCGTAATATCTTTCATGTATCCTAATTGAGGAAGTACAATTCTGACCTTTGTCATTTGCTCGAACCAGAGAATGTATAGTTAAGAAGGACTTGACCTTCAATCTACCGCCATCACAGATTGTATATAAAGGAGTCAAATAGCTTAGGAGCAAGATTATGCCCTTGGTAAAAGTGGCTTCGGATAAAGGAAACATGAAGGAGCATATGTGAAAGCTGGAGTCCGACATAAGGAAGGAATGCCCCAACTTGTGTTGTAGGTAATGAATTTTGAGGGCAAAATTCTTTTAAAAGGTGAGGAATAATGTAACATTCCCAATTTTTCTTATGCTAATTACCTCAGTAACCCTGAGTAATTAGGCACTTAATGAGAAATTAAGAAATAAAAGCTTAATTAATAGTCAAAAGAGTAATTAAGGGAAGAAAGATTATGAGAAAGCTTAATTAAAATTAGAAACTTGCTAAGCAAAGAAATCAAACCCAAAAGAACTAATTAAAGAAGAGGGAACCTTAACAGGAGTAATTAATCACTAATCACTAAGAATTCACTTAATTAAGGTTAATAAGCATAATTAAGATTCTAATAACACTATTTATAGAAACATGAATTAATCACTAATCTTGGATTAATTAACTTGCATAAGTAGTAAGAACACTTAATCTCATCATCAAATTAAATTATAATTAATTAAGTCAAAGAGACAAAGAGGATATAATGATGTCACTAAACTAAAAAGCAAGAGTCAAGAATGCTTTATGGTAAAAGTAATCAAGCTTTTGTCTAAAGTAAGGGTTCAAAGTGATCATAAAATTACAAAACCTAATTATAACATCCCAATTGTCCCCTTATATTAGGAAAAGAGAGAAAATGAAAACCTAAGCCTCTTTTTTCCTTATCTTGGCCATGAGCTCTCTTTCTATCTCTCCTTCTCTTTATCTCTCTCGTTTTGTTTTCAAAAAACACTCCATTCTCTCTTTTCTTCTTCTTCCTCATTCTCTCAAAAATTCTCACTTCATCTTCCTTTTTGAATCCTTACTACGACAAATATACCCTTAGGCCACATTTAAAAAGTGTACCCTTTGGTTATGAAAAGTGTGGTTTTTGATAAAAGGCCACATTTTGACAATAGGCCACACTTTTTGTGTTGTGGCCTTTAAAACCTTATCCTTTTCCCTATGGCCACGCTTATTTAAAGCAAAGCCTACAATTTAGATAAAGTGTGGCTTCTAACTGAAAAAGCATGGTCTTTGCTATGTACCTAAAGCCACATTTTTAAAGTGTTGTCTATGCTCTGTACTTAAGGCCACATTTTTAAAACGTTGTCTATCCTGTACACTTAAGGCCACACTTATAAATGTTGTCTATTCTGTTTATCTAAGGCTACCCTTTTAAGGCGTTGTCTATACTCTACACTTAAAGCCACACTTTTAAAACGTGGTCTATCCTATAACTTTAAGGCCACACTTATAAGTGTTTTTATTCTTTTTAAATTAAGACCATACTTTTTTGTTGTATCTTATGTAACTACAATTTGCGTCAAGAGAAATTTATTTTTATAATTTTCATTATTTAGTAATAATTCATTATTTTAAATTTTAATTTATTATTCAATTAAAATTTTATAATAATACATAAATAATTTTAAATAAGTCAACATCAACTTGTAATGATCAATTGTATGTACATTTAGATTTATACTCTGAAAGTGTATTATGAAAAAAAAATAATTAATTTTCAAAGATAAAAAAACAAGTTTAAACAAAACACATTAATAGTTCATAAATATTATCTAAAGTAGAATTATGATCCAACACTGACATATTTGTCTAAATACCAGAAATAACTTTGAAAGGAATACATCAATAAATCACAAATAATGTATGAAACACCATCATACTCTATCTCTCTTCACAATGCCAAAGAGATTAAGATACTCCATTGTCATCCGCATCATCCACATGATCCTACATACATTAAAATATAAAATTAAAAATATAAAAATGAGAAAGAAGAATATTCAAAACATATGTTAAAATTAAATATTAGCATAACAACCCCTATAGTGGCGGTAACAAATTGAACAAGAGAAGAGAAATCAAAGATAGGATACAGCTCAATTCTCGATTATTTTAATCTATTTCTGTCTTCATTAAGAACCAAATAAATAAATTTTAGATATATTGATTTTCATTCTCAGTTTATGTCCTTGTGCAAAGACAGTGCACTTTGAAATTGCTCTCAATAAAGTTTTAACTTGATTTTATATTAGAAAGAAAAAGAAAAACATGCACTTGCCATAATTCATTATTGATTAAATAAAATCAAAGCACTACACTAACATTTATGGCATCATTTTGCTAGAGCTACGAAATTTACTTGAGATAAATGATGCTAATCTGATTTGCTGGATTAGGACAGTAACAGTAACAGAATTATCAAATCTCATAAATGCCTATCACGATAACAATGCACAAGCTAACCAAGTATTTCAATTTGGTAATTGAGGGAGAAATTGTTCCAAAAAATCCATTCGATGCCAAGTTCGTATAGATCAATTAATGCACTATCAAGCTAAATTACTGCAAACCATAATAAAATTCCCCATGTGAATTAAAATTGATATAGAAAAGTAAGAAAAAACTAGAGTATGAAACCTACTATTCAAAAGCCTTTCTGCTTTCTATGTGGACGTGCTTACAGAGATATAACATATGTGTTGTTACATGATGATAGTAAAGATATTAACTAAAGGGACAACCAAAAATTGTTAACTCAAGAAAGGATTAGGAGGCTAGAAAAATTATACAGTACTAGGTAAAACTATCACTTAATTAAAAAAGGTAACACAGTACTCTCATTGCTAGTGTCAGAATCATCAAAATGGTAACCAAACCTTGCAAAACTAGAGAACGATGCTTGCCAGCAGCCACCATGGTCCAGCGTAAAATGCAATTGAAGCAAAACTTATCTACAGCACAAGAATGAGCTTAGTTACTAATAACAACATATAGCAGCACCATTCATATGTCTACACTTGCTTCTAATTCCTTCTTAAATCTTAACTATTGATCCCAATGAATCTTCTTTTGATTTTCATCTAACAATAGTGAGATTTTTAAACAAGAAGTTTCTAGCGAAATAAGTTACCAATATAAACAAACCAGAGCATATAACCCAAACCATCCATCTAATTATTTCCATCTGACACTTATTCTTTACATGCAATATTTGTACCCTTTTCAAAATAAACAAGCCAAAATGTCAAATTTAAGAGACATGGCTGTTAAGAAAAATAGAAATGATTTGTAGAATGGCCTTAGCAAAGGAAATTTCGCAAGGAACAAAGAGGAACAGATTCGGAGCAGTTAAGTTAATGGAAGCAACCAAGTAAACCAATTTCAAAGAAGGATTCAATGCAAATAAGGAAAGCATAGCAGTAATAACAAATTAATCAGAAAGAAAGACAAGTTGATCAACTTGTGTTATTATATATGCTGATCACCAGGGAACGAAGGCTGGAAAAAGAAAAATAAAAAAATTGTGTTAACAGATACCAGCCTGTCTAAGCAGAAGCTCAGCCAATATGCAACCGATAGACCAAATGTCAATAGCTGTGGTATATTCAGCTCCTCCAAATATAAGCTCAAGTGCTCTATAATATCTAGAACATGTGTACGAAACAAGAAAATACAAAAACAAAAATTAGAAGACTCAGAACAATTATTTGATTAAGAAGTATACTCCAAGTGAGATGCTAAATTAAAAACTAATGAACCAATGAACCATTACCTAGAAAATCCTGTTGTGCTGGACAAAAAAAATCAAAATAAAAATAAAAATCAGGTAGAGTAAGAAAGATAAACTAAAATCATAAATCATATCACTATGGTCTGTAGTCTACATCCATATAACTTATATATAAAATTGAGGAAATGTACAACAGAATGATCAAACGCTAATCAGGTAGAAAATTGGGCCAATTTCGATTCACTATAAGTAGTAATACGCTAATCATTTTTGTCAAAAAAAACCCAACCATCTTTCTACCTGCCAACAAGAAACATAATACTAAAATTCAAAGGACAATATATAAATGCAGAGTAGCGTGTCTTGAAACTGCAGATGTATGACACCAAATCAGAGCCTACCAAATGCATAATTAGCCATAGTTTACATAAAACTAGAATGTTCTCCACAATACCTAAAAAATTATAATTGCACAGCTTAAGAGGGCAACAAAACGTTACACGCTAATTTCCTCCAATTTTCCTTGATTTGACCCGTATCAGTAACAAGCTCCATCTTCGCAAATCATCCAATACCCAAGCGTCCACAAGCAACAAAACAAGTGAGCAAACTGGACAATCCCATCACCACCTTCCCCAATCCTATTAATAGGTTTTAAAGCACCGCCCTTGTTCGGACAAAGCACGCAAGGGTTCACCATTTCCCCAACATCATCCTTCTTTCGCTCATACCAGGAGCACAACCAAGACCTATCTACATCACCCTGCACACCATAGCACTTTTGATGAACCTCAAATTTACAAGAACCACAGATAATTAACCGATTAGACTCTCCAGTTTCTCCCTTGCTGCAATAATGGCAATAAGATTTCCCATGAGCAATAGAAGAGTTGAAATGAAAAACCTAATTTATCAGATCACAAAATTGCACACCAAAATGACGCAATTAATCTCACTGCAACATTTCATAAACATAGGCCACGAAGTTGCCCCTGAAACACAATCTTCTCAAAATCCTTCTTAGAATTGAGTGAACTTAACTCAACCCCAAAAGCTAGCTCATGAGGAGAGGATTGCCCGAGTGCTTATAAAGGCTATTTATGCCATATCCTTAAACGATGTGAGACTTTAACACACCCCCCTCACGCCCAAGACTGGACATCTATGGATAGGCTAATAACAATTATAGGATAGGCTCTGATACCATCTTAGAATTGAGTGGGCCTAACTCAACACCAAAAGCTAGCTCATGAGGGGAAAGTTGCTCGAGTGCTTATAAAGACTATCTATGCCATATCCTTAAGCGATGTGGGACTCTAACAATCCTCGCAAATGACGAAGTTGGAGCACGTGTAGAGAATGAGACAGAGTGTAAGGGTTTCACGTGCACTCGAAGCTTGATGCTCTGCGACCTGTAATCTGCACAAACCCGCACCCTCATGACCTCGAGTCGCTAGCGCTGTACCGTCCGTTGCTAGCATTGTGCCATCAGCCGTCAGTGTTGTGCTCTTCACCATCATGTCGCCTCATCCGCAAGAAACAGTAACTCGGCCAGCTGTCGAGCTGATTGGGTCTCCCTAATGTGCCATCTTAAGAACATGAATGTGCATGGTAGTGGGTCTCGGAGATTACTTCTCCAAATGTGTCTTACAGATTTTTTTGTTTTTGTTAAAGATAAAATGATTTTTAACTTGTGATTCGCTCTAAAATGTTTTTATACTAAATAGTTGGCGGGAATATCAAAATCATTTCAGGAGTTCTATAGGCTACGCTTGTGAAATGTACCCTAAATTGAAAATGATTAGGCACAATTAATAAGTGTGGCTTATTAAGATTATAAGTGTACCTATTCTATTCTACATTGGCCACGCTTGGAAAGTGTGCTTTTTTCCCGCTATGGGCACATTTGATAAGTGTTGTCTTATAAACATTGCCAGAAGATAAGAATAAAGCCCACCCCGAGAAAGTGTGGTCTTTAATAGTTATAGGCCACACTTTTCAAATGTGGTCAAAAAAAGTGTAATCAGAGACCATGTTTGTTGTAGTTTACCATTCCCAAACACTATTGTGAGAGCTACCCTCTTCAGCTTTTACAATAATACCCACTTGAACCTACAAGCCAAAACTCTACAAAAATCCCCTTTCTTGTTCTCGTTTAACCCGCAGCTATACCAACAACAAAGGAGGAGTTTTTCTTCCAAAAAGTGGTATTTTAGAGCTGGGAGCATCTCTTCAAGAAGTCTTCTTGTTGTTGGTAGGGTTCTTTCTCCTAAAGTTCCTTTCTTTTGTGATAAAATACTCAAAAACTCAAGCTTTACTCTAGCTTTAAGTGATGAGCCTTGTCCAAAGTTTTCTTGCTTCTCAAAGTTGTGAAAAGTGTCTCTTTTAATGGTTGTGCTTCTAAAAGTGTTTAAATGTCTTCTTGCTATAAAAGTCTTATCTTTTGTTCTTGGATGACAAGAACACTCTAGCCCTAACCATGGCTATGAGTGTCTTGGCTAGTTTTAAGTTCTACTCACTTTGATGTGCAACAATGTGGTCACTTTAAACTTTTTATTGTTGATCTTAGCTTATTTTCCCTTAAAGTGCTTAAAAGTTGCCTTCTTGGAGCTTGATGTTGGCGTCGTTGTGTTCATATTCATAGGAAATGGAGTTTTTAAAAAAGGACATGAACATAATGGGTCTTCCTTATTTTAAATTGCTTTATAAAGTTTCAATCTTTAAGAAACACTAAATCTAAGCCTCATAAGCCTTAAGAAAACAAGATCAAGAAGTTTTAGGGAGAAAAGAAAAATAAAAATAGGTGCTTGATGTAACGTCCTCCTTTGCACAGTACTATGCTTAAGTTATAGTACCACATTTAGGATTTGTTACAGTTACCTGAGCAGACCTTAACTGACAGCAACTACAGCCGTCTTTGCAACTTCTCGAACTATCTGGAGATAACACAGAAATAGGAGCGAGAATTTTGAATTTTCGGTAAGATTCCTTAACCATCATACATACTGTCATCGTTGTCATCTCCAGTTTGCTTTGGTTTATTATGAAAAAGGTGAACATATTATGTAAACTGTTAAATTTTATAATTTGAAAATATATTATACGAAGCAAAGTTTATTTTACTCATACAATTGGCATTTGGGAGAGTCTATACAAATTCAATTCATGAATTATACTATGAATAACAACTGCAATATATTAAAATACAATAGCAACAATAATATGGAGATATAACATCTGCAGATGCCTTTGAATTTATGCAAATATATAAGATTGACTTTTCTTTCTTTGTTTCTTTGTCTTCCCATAATATTTATCTTTATTTCCTTCCTTTGACACACCAAGGCGTTATGTGTCGCCGTCCCTAGGGTGTCTGCATCTGCTTACACTTGAGCGTTATGTATCACTGTCCTCAAGTGCGGCATTACTCATCTTGAATTCATATGGTACACCTAGGCATTATGTATCGCTATCCCTAGGATGCTTGCATAAGTTAAATCTTTAATATTTACTACCCTTGGATAGTCTGATCTGGGAGTGAGCTCGTCAGCTCAACTCGTGACCGTCGTCATATAGACTAACCTACAAGGGAATCCACGTGCCTCTAGTCTTGGAGGGATCTTATTTTGGTCACGTGCCTCTAAATTGAAGGGATCTCTTTTGGTCACGTGCCTCAAGAATTGAGGGATATCATCTGATCACGTGCCTTCAATGTAGAGGGATCTCATCTGATCACATGCCTCCAAGGTGGAGGGATTCACATTTAATATGTTCACATTATTTCATTCTCATACATAATCATGCACGGACATGCTGAATGTACTCATACATATACTTCATCATTCATTTTAATATACTTCATATCATATTTAAATCAGACAGCAAACTCAGGATAGGACATTGTAATTATGTTAAGAAGATAATAAAATCAATAGGTGCAAGTTCTATAGTCTTAAGCCTTAAGCTGTCTCGCAAGCTTTTTAACTCTTACTATTGTTCCCGAGTTTGAGCTCATAACCTACTTCCAAGTTCCGATGTCATATCTGCTTCAACTCCCGGAGTTATAGGTCCATGTCTTGGTTCCTGACTTTGGGGATCATGCATTCAATGTCTTAATTCCCGACTTCCGACTAAAATCCATTTGGTCCTCCAAGACTCTTATGGATGTTTTCCTAATTCTAGAATTCTGACATTTACCATACCCCATCTTCCCTAATTTTTGAGTTACGACTTTAACTATGTCTGACTAGTTTCCATTTTTGGTCATTTCCGAGTTCCGGCATTAACTATACCTAATCAGGTTTGCTATTTACTAAGTCTCGAGTTTAACGTTAAGTCACTCTTCCGAGTTCATCCTTGAGAGTTCAACCTTAAATATTCCCGACTTGGTCCTCTATCTGCTAAGTTCCGTGATCAACCTAAAGTATACCGGACCTAGCTCTCTATCTGCTAGAATTCCTAGTTAAACATCTGCAAGTAGCTTAAGTTCACTATTTCCCAAGTTCTGACATGAATTAAACTTGATCTAGTTTTTACACATGTCTCTAGCCCGAATTACACTCTGATAAGAGAAAATTCACCAAAAATAGAAATCTGGGTGGAATTATATGAAATTTATATCTCTATAAAGCTAACAGGGCAAGCTTTCAAATGAAATAAATTGCATATTATTTGAATGAGTATATTTTGAGATTCTTGAACTACCCTGTTTTGGCCTAGTTTGGACACAAGGCAACTTTCTCGACTCACTAGGAATAAATGGAACCTTAACTAACTCAGAATTTCTTTATAGGATGTTCTACTATGTGTAATCTTTCTAAAAAAGTTGGTTTCACTCAATTTGGAGTTGTATAAGGTGAGTTACACCCTTCTCAATTCACACTGCCCGAATGAAAGTCCTGATTCCTAGGTCAAATTTTAAAAATTCACATCTCTCTTAATACTAATCCAATGGTCTTATATGATATATGTACAGAAAGCCCTGAATGTCTAGTTTCACATAAAATTAGATTCGTGGAGTTTGAACGGCTGTAGGCAGAGCCGTACACTCCACCGTATGAACTGCCGAGGAAAAACCCTACCAGCTTCATTAGTTTTCTCCTTCCTTCAAGTTCTTTTATACCAATTCTAATTCTAATCATAACATACATGCATAATCAACTATAATTCATCATAATTACTTCACATAACATCAGTAGCACAAAGTATACAAGACTCACACACAACTTCAAACCAAGGAAAATAAGAAGAGGAGTAGGATTCCTACCTTGTCTAGTTGAATTTGAGTTGATTTAGTGGCTTTGATGGAAGCAACTTGTGATAAGACTTGAAGAAGGGATGAAGATGGAGTGAAATGAGAGTGAAGAGAAGAGGCAAAAGATGAGCTTCAGCAGCTTTGGGTGGCCGAGAATGACAAGAAGGGAAAGAAAGAAAAGGTTAAGATTTTTGGAAGCAAGGCTCATGTGATTGGTGGACTTCACTTCATCATCCAATTTTGCTTAGCTTCCGTCCCTCAATGGCTGATCAAGGCGCCACATGAGGGGGTTGTTTGGCTAAATCTTAGCCATTCATCCTAGGGCACTCATGGAAAATTTTCCATTGGTCCGGTTCCGACAATTTAAAATAGTGATATCTTACTGATTTCTCTTAAATCAGTAAACCGGTTTGAAAATTTTTCATGAGGTTTCCTATGTTCCTAATCTAATTCCATCATAACTAATCATCTTAAATCACACTTAATTAGATTAAAATTTTTCAAGCATTACACTTGAACATGTTGTAGCTTCAACCATACAAGGAAAAATATGAATAGAAAATGAGTTTGAATCTTTTAGTAGTTGATCTTGAATCTACATGAAATTTTAATGAACCTTGTAACAAAGAAAATAAGAATAGAACTTGGGAAAACTTTAAAGTATAAGTTTGGCCAAAAGAAAAAGAAAAGGAAAGAAAATATATTTGGCTAAGTTGATGATAAATCTTGGTCAAGGTACTAGTTCAAAGGTTCATTAGTTCACCGGTTCAATCAGGGTTCAACTGGTGTATAATAAAATATATATATTTATATAGTAAAATAAAAATTTAATATAATAAAAATAATTTTAAAAAGCAAAAAACATTACATTTTACTAAAGAAAATCAATAATACCAAGTTCACTATCACTTTTTTTGGTTCTTCTATGATTCTACTCTATTACAATTCTTACAATTTTGCAATCTTACTACGTACTAAATAATAATTAAAAAATACCTTAAAATCTCAAACACTGAAACACAAACGCTACATATAGTCATTGGCGATATCTAACATGCACTTTGGCCAGAAAGTGCATCATGCACCGCCAAATCTTATGGTAAAGATGTGTGGTTATCCTTATACCCAACAAGCTCTAATGCATTTTGTAAAGCTTCTCTTTTTCTCCTCTTACTTGTGCTGCTACACACCCGTCCTAGGAACCCTTCCCCCTCTATCTCTAACTCCCCTATCTTTCCAGCCTCAATGTCACCACCACCACCCACCTCACTCACCAAATAGTAGCTATGTACAGTAACTTGCACTCTCGGACTAGCAGCAGTGCAAAACGACAAGGGTGGTGGAGCACGGAGCTTGAACGGCAGGGTGGACATGGCAAACTGCTCTATTTCTTCTCTTCTCTTCTTTATTGCAAGGTGTGTGATGGAAGGGAGGGACTTCGAGCTCGAACAAGAACATAGCTCTTTTTAGTTACATTTTTTAAAAAAAAATAAATAAAATGACGTTGTTTTATCAAGGTTGCAGGCTTTTTTAAAAAACTGCCCAATCACTGAAACCAGGCCAGTTTGGCTGATTCCAGGCCGATTCAAAGCAGTTCCTTCTCGATTTTTCAAATGGCAATTTTTCCTTCAGACTCAAACCTGCCTTGGCTGCCTCTTGCTTGACTTGGCTTGACCGGCCGGTCCATTCCAGTTTTCAGAACTAAGTAATTAAATAAGGTTTCAAGAGGAAATAAAAGTTAAAAGAAGTTTAAGACCATGTTTGAAGAGGTTTCGGCCTTAATCTTTAATTAAAAAAGAAAAATATTTTAATTAACAAAAATGAGAATTCTAAGTCTCAAAACACCTAACTAAGTTAACTTGATAACCTCCTTCAAAGAAAACAAAATAAAAGACTTGGAACCCTAACACAAAGAGGTTGTGGCCTTATAACTATAATCAAGAAAATAAAATGTTTAGTTCATGCAAAAAATGAATTAAAGTTCCATAACACTAACTAAGAGACTTGAACAATTTACCAAAAGAAGAACAAAGCAAAAGATTTAATAAGCCCTAAAGGACAATTCGGCCAAAGCATGCAAGCATATAAGAAAATATGTTTAACCACTCAATTGAACTTAATGGATAATTATGAATTATCACAAGCCACTAAAGTCAACACTTTAATTTAAAGCTTGAATTAAGTGAAAAATGTAAGTAAAATCTTCTTAAAGACTAAATAAAACTTAAGGGAATAATTTAAGTTAAAAGCTTGCACATAAAAACTTAATGTGCTCATAAGACTCTTGAGTGTGTTTATGTATCTTTCTTTTATGATATGTAGGATGATCCTTGAAATGATTCATATAACCATGACTAGGATTGAGCGCTAAGATTCTTGAGGAGAAATCTTCAAGGATCATGACTTTGCATGTGGTTTATGATCTATGAATGCATAATTATGATGTATATGCTAGTATGGTTGTTGATTGATTGTTTGCAATTTTGGGAAATCTCCCGATCTAATCATTATATTGCCAGATTTTCACTAAATCTATGGATTTAGAATAATTTTATTCTAATTAATGATGATAACTTGTGTAAAAGAAAGAAAAGCTTAAGTCCTTGTTTAAAGGCACCCATGTCATAAGACTTAATATTAATCTCCATAATTAATAAGACACTCGGGTATGATCCTTTGGTAAGGGAATGTGATCCAAAAAGGAACTCCCTCTACTCACCAATTTAAGTTGGGTGTAATGAATGATGACAGTCATTATAAATATGAGCTCATGTCCTAAAACAAAGTAATGTTGCAAGGGTGGTATGTGAAAGTTTAAAGCATAAAGTCAAAGTCAAAAAGAGTAATGAAAGTCCTAAGACTCTTAAGACTTATGTGCTCTATTATATACTTGTTCCTATATGTTTGCATGTTATGGTTATGCCTACTCACTTTTTTATGTTCCTATTGCATAATTCTAGCATGCCGAGAATGTATGATTAAACGAAACCCACTTTGGTTAACGTATGTTTTCAAACTACTTAAAATTGAACTCTATGCATGTTTATCTTTTTATAAGAAACCCGAAATAGCTGAGGATGACAACAATGACATATAGTTGCCTTGTTAGAGTTTTAATGAGAAACTTCATATTTCTTACCCCTACTTTTCGTGTTATTTTCAGATGAGGTCGATGGCAATGATTGTAGTGTTCGTTGAGTTTCCTACATGGAGCCTACATTTTGTCCCGAAGCTTGATGCACTTCTCCCATCGCACGGGAGCAATCCTGATATATGTTTCCTTTCAATGTCAGTTTGGTGTGCTGGTGTTGAGTCAAAGATTTCAGCCCTTCTGCACTCCATAAGGAAGATATCATGAAGTCAGAGGTTCACCCACCTATCTTTGAGCCCTTTGTCGGCACTTCCTCTAAGGAGATAGAGTCATATCCATCTATGGTGACACCTACATAGTCTCTTGAAATAGATCCGTCTGAGCCCAAATCCTTATTTACATTTCTTTAGACTCTACGATAGTTTCTTCCACCTTAGGGAATTGTGTTAGTAGGAGAAGATGTGGGTAAGGTTTCATCCACACTCATGCGATCCCACGTGGATGAGGATGGTTGTCGATGAGGACGTAAGGATGCCTCTGCAAGGTGAGGAAATGGTTTTATTTTCTCTAAGGATCAAAGAGTTATTGGCCAGTGTAGTTGGGAAGGGTGTATATTCTTTCTGCATGCCCGAGTTTCATAGATGATGTGGCTTCTTTTGTTATCATATGTTTGAGCCACTTTTGTTGGCATGTTGCTGTTATCATGATTTGGATCTTTAGCAGTTATGTCTGTAATGCTAGTACTT
The DNA here is from genome assembly GCA_031439585.1 of Pterocarpus macrocarpus. Taxonomy (NCBI): domain Eukaryota; kingdom Viridiplantae; phylum Streptophyta; class Magnoliopsida; order Fabales; family Fabaceae; genus Pterocarpus; species Pterocarpus macrocarpus. Next base: position 32,357,849 of record CM062520.1, read on the forward strand.
GCTTTATTTTTCTAGATGTTATGTTATGGCTTGCATTGTAGCCAGGTGTTTCATGAACCAACAATTTTATTATTATTATTATTATTATTATTATTATTATGTAATGGTGCCCTTTTACATGAGATGTCATTTATCTTTTATGTATGTTTTCTTTCTCATCGTCGCTTTATTTTGTTAAGCAATTGCTTATTCATGCATGTTATGTACATGATTATCTACGTACAACTACTCACGCTTTTCAATATTAAATGTGATATGTTTATTAAAAAAAAATTACCCCCATTTTCATGTGATTTATTTTCTAGAATAAGTTATGTTTTTGCAAAGCAAAAGGTAACAAACTAATAATATGCCATAATATGATTTAAGCATAGTATGAACTTATTAGGGTTTTACATTATTGCTTAGTTGAACACTTGAGAGATTTTAGGTGTCTGGCAAACCCTTCAAAACATCACCCCTACTGAGATTAGTATCTCACCCAGTTTTCTTGGTATTTTTAGGTGCATGACATGATAGCAAAGATAGACTTCAAGTTGGATGCTTAATAGATTATTTTTGAAGGGTTTTGTTAGATGTATATGATGAGTAGGCATAACCACAGAGCTGTATATATATCTATCACTCAGTGTAGCCATTGAACTTACGGATTGTCTATATTATTGAGTGTTATATAATTATCATTTGTTAGAATAGCCAAAAGGACTTAATAAAGGATTGTTAAAGCAATGACTGGTTAATAAGTGGATCCGATAACCATAACACATATTAGGGGAAACTAAAATTAAAATCTAATAACTCTCACATGTTAACAGGAAGAGAAACACATTAGCAACACATGCTAGTTAGTTATTAATTTAGTAATTAACAGAACAAAAAATATTAATCATATAGTAAATAATTGATAAAATAATAATTAACTAGTAGGGTGCTATAGCCTTTTGCTCTCAAGGCTTGAGGGGTGTATTACTCGTATCTCAATTGAGGTTGTTGAAAGGTCTGATGATTATTATCTCGATCTCAATCATGTCAATCTTTTTCTCCTTGCCTATCCGATCTCCTGCCTGGTTTTTTGGCTTACCAAGAATCATCTCCATTAGGCTTGTTAGCATCTTGTCAAGCTTATTCCATATCATTATAACCCACAACTCTTTCTTTGAATTTAGCTATCAATTTGGGGGAAGGGATTGATAGCCAAAGAATATGCAAAAGGTCATGCCCTAAGCCCTAATTCCATTGAATATAACTCAACCACTAGATCAATGTATCGAATCTACATAACCATTGCATTAAATTGTGCTAAGTAATCCTTCAGGTGCTCAATGGGTCCCTTCTCTACACCATTCAAAGAATTTGAGGTCATTTGATAAACTTGGCTAAAGGAGGAATGGTTGATAAGTGCCTCTAAGAGCTTAGAGAAATCATGGATAGAACTTGTAAGGAGTATTGAAAACTACAAAAAAAAAAAAAAAACAATGATTTCCCCAAAATATAGGAAATGCTTGGCAGAGAAAAGAATTAGTTCTCCATTTTGTAACATCATTAACTTAAACATAGTAACGTGTGCCTGGAGATATCCAGTTCCATCTTATTGATGTAGAGTTAAAGGGAGATTAAAGTTATCAGGCAATATTACCGAAGGGATTATAAGGCCAATATTAGAAGGATTTATTTATCCATCAGGCAGGAACCAAAACAATCATAATAGTAATATCTACATAACGACTAAAGCTACGTGGTCCTCCATCAACTAATGAAATAGTGTAGGGATTGGACGTTCTACAGCACTAGAATCCACTAATTAGTGACCGAATCAAAGTACAAACACCTCCACCTCCAAAATGATCATCACGTGAGCCATCTAACTATGCCTTGGATAGCACCAAAAAAACCAGGGTGAGATTTATAATCTCAGTAAGAGGTGGTGCTTCTAGGGGTCTATTGGGCACCCCAAAAACTATAGGTTCAAAATAGTAGTTCTCATAACAAGTTACACATAATTACAGTGAAATAGTGAAATGGAAACAAAATCATAATGTATGAGCAGTTCACAGATACAGTAACATGGAAGAATAACAAACAAGTGATCAAGAAGTTATTCATGAAAGGAACTTATGCCAAATGATGCATAATATCCATGGTGTACTTTTCTCTACTTTCTTTGCCTTATCATTGTATTTATGCTCTGTGAAAGTGAACTAGGTGGCCCCACTCATATTCTACTATGATCTATGAGAGCTTTTGACCAGGGCATCCCCTAATCCAAATTCAACTGACTGCAAGGCCCTTGCCTTAGTACCACTACAGCCCATGGACCCTTGCTTTGATATCCATGGTCATCCTCTAACTTAGTCCAGAGTTCGTCTTTTCACATCAATTTGGAAAGAATTTCTCATGCACATATACATCTCATGCCATGATTAAGATCTTTCTTATATGCATACATCATAAATATCTTTAATGCTTCCTCTTTCCATGCCATGCTTTCACACACATAAATGGCAAGCAAATGCATTATGCCAATATCAATTTGCACCAATCAAGAGGATAACATCTCCACAATCATGAAGTAAATGTATCACATCTTAGTGCATATGGCTGAATGCATGCGTGGAGCATATAAGGAGTTCTTTCTAAATCAATCCATCAAGAATGCTTTGCAACACAATTCTAATTACCAAAAACCCTTTTCAGTTTTTTACAAAAGTCAAATTATCATACTCATTACTAATGCAAGGAAAATAACTCAATCATGAGATAGGCAACAATATGAGTCATAATATCATAAAATTAAATCTTTCTTCTTATTTTTATTCTTTGGTGTAACATCCTCCTAAGTACAATATTATGCTTAAGTCATAACATCACACTTAGGGGTTGCTATTAAAATACACATAAATAAGCGAATAGGGAAAATAGAAATTCCCTTACATATATAAATATTTACATCACAAGAATAGCCCTTTTAAATTGCATAAGCAGCTCTACTAAAAGCTTCAACTAATCAAGTAGCCATCCAGTGCCAACATATGTACATGTTTGACAATAATCTTCAGCAGCAAATCTAGTCTCGATCAAATTCCTCCTAGGATGGTTATCCCCAAGATCTCCTAAGCTATCTGAAATGATACGGAACACACAAGAGAATGAGAATTTGATATTCTCAGAGGGATCCTAAGCTATTAGGCAATCTATTTCATCGTTGTTACCCCAAAGACTTCAATTTATTATAAAAAGGTGATCATGTCATAAGAAAATAAAGATTTCATTTTATAAAGTTCAAAACTATCATTCTAAAGTAGGCTTCCTTTTATTCAAGCACTTAACCCAAGACATCGTAACTTTCACATAACTTACATCATTTCATAATCAAAATAGAATACCATGTTGGGAACGAAAGAATGAAATATTTATATTAATATATGGCTCTATACTCGTGTTATTGTACTTTTTTAACTTAAATACCTTTTTTACTTCTTATTCTTCCTTACTTTCTTAACCTTAATATCTTATTTGCTTAAGACACCTAGGTGTTATGTATTGCCATCCCTAGGGTGTCAACATGTATCTGCACTTCAGCATTACATATCGCGATCCTCAAAATGCAGCCTTTTGTATACCTGAGCATTACATATCGCCATACTTAGGATGCGATCTTAGACATACCTCAAATTTGGAGGGATCTCAGTTTGGCCACGTGCCTCTTAATTGAAGGGGATCTCATTTTGGCCATGTGCCTCTAAAGTAAAGGGATCTCAACTGGCCACGTGCCTCCAAAGTAAAAGGATCTTATAGTCTTCATATAACTAGCTTCAAAAGGAAGGCTAATTGCCTCTATGTGGAGTCCTTTTGCATGCCTGAGCATTATGTATCATCGTCCTTAAGATACAATCCTCTTTACATATCTAGGCGTTATGCTCCACCATCCCTAGAATAATAACTTACGCCTGCCTAAGCATTATGTATCACCATCCTTGGTAGGCATATTCCATTATAGGTGGTTGTGTCGTCTTAACCCACTGCTTGGTGGAGGCCCAGCATGCCACTTAATTAATTTATGAAATCTTTATATTCGCATTATGTGCCTTTTATGTAACTATATTCCCGTATGATCTAACATAATTACATAGTTTCTTATACTTCTGATACACTTTGAAACTCACCCAAACTTTCTCTTTCTTAACTCGAAACTCGGAACATGGGGTGGTAAGTCAAGTTAGGTACAAGTTAAGGACTCAAAACGTGAAGCCAAGATGAACCTGGAACTCACTTCAATTTCCAACATCAGCTTCCTCATCTTCTATCACGTGAACTCAAAACCCAGGATGTGTAGGTATCCTTACTCATGGTAAGGCAAAACCCAAACCTTAGATCTTAACCCACACTCCCAGAGTGCAACCTTAACCTCGAACCCAAGTCCCTTAATCCCGAACCTTGGATTCCAAATCCCAAAAACCGGTCACAATAAGTAAAAGTGGGTGGACATTAACACTCACTTTTTCTAGCTCAGAACCTAGAACTCAGAAACTAGGGACAAGATGTAATGACTGGTTTTGCTTAGAACTCTGTGTTTAACTCGCTGCTGCTCTATTTCAGGATAGACTTGCACACTTAAAATTAGAAAATCACTAAAAATCTATCTTATATTCTTTTGTCCAAAATTCTACTGGGATATACCTACACAAACTCTCTTTCAAACAAACAAAGTCCCACCCAATTTAGTTAAGCAAAGCATAAGATATAAGCTCTACATTAGGGCTATCCTATTTTAGTACTCATAGAACATGGGGTAATTTTATGGAATTATTAGGAGTAATCCACTGAGGATCTAAATCTAAAATTATATAGGCATGATCCTCTATGTTTTAGCTTTCTAACAAAGATAGTTTCACTCCAATTAAAGTTGTATAGGGTAAGATATGCCCATTATATCATTTGCTAGTCAAAACTGGGGGCATTAACCAATGGATTACTTTAGAAAATCATAACGTTCCCATCCTAAGCTTAATGAACCTCAGATTTTGAAGGTATACTATGTTTATTCTTATTCAAAATTAATTCCACTTCAATTTGGGTTTCTAGCCTGAGATATTCCCCACATACTAAATATTGTTCACATAACACTCATCGGTAGAATTCCTATTTTATGATTCTTTGTTTCCTTAACTCAATCTATCACACTAATCCAGTTTCACAAGCTCTAAATTATTAAATCAAGACCATATAACATCTTATTTCAACCACTAACCAAGCATAAAGAATAAGGAGGAAACCCTAGCTTTATGGTACAAGTTCAATATAACACAAATTTTAGGACACCTATCTCACTTCCAAGCTTACAAACTCTTCAAGAATTGCTCCTTTAGACTCCAAACTCTCTTAAACCAAGCAAAACACCAACAACCTTTCTTTCCTCTATATGGCGGCAACTACTATCACCAAGGGAGAAAGGCTTTTAACTTTTTTTTTTTTTATATTAATGAGGGTAGTGGAACTTAGGCTTTGAGTAGTTTACTAAAAGAACAAGTAGAAGAACAATATTAGAGAAGGAAGAAAGCAACAATGGAGGTAGAGAGGAGGAAGAGGGCTAGTGGTTTTTGAGAGGGAGAAAGAGAAGAAGATGATATTTTTGGTTTATGGGGAGATATTTGTAGAAAAGTAAAGGTGACTCACCCTTTAGGTGTGTGGCCCACATTGCGCTGTGTGATTTGGGCCGTGTGGCCCACTTTAGACCACATATAATAGGTGTGATCTTCTGATGACTAAACTCTCTTATATTATCCTACACTCTCACTTCTATTTTATAAACTTATTGTTAATTAATCTCTTACAATGTTAATTAGCTAAAGCGAGGTATTAAATTTGAGGCCAAGGCCCATACTTTAATTTATTAGAAAACATTTTTTGTAATGTAGGCTCAAAATTTCTTCTCATCTTAACTCCATGAGGCTGAGACACACATAAGCACGCACGCGCACGCACACACACACACTTATTTTATCTTTATGGAAATTAAGCACATGCATAGTCTTTGATTATTACTTGTGTCCCCCTTTTCTTTACTAGGACTTGAATGCACAGTTGCACATGTTGATGATTTTTGTATTTTTAATATCAATTCAAGATCAAATCTCATTTAAGACCCTAAATTTCCAAGATTCAATTAAAACCATTACTAACCCCCTTTGTAACCATTAATAGCCTATTTTGTTCACCTACACACACACCACTTATATAACTTACTTCTTTCTTTGTCCTATAGCACCAAAATGTTCCTTTAAGCATGATTCTTAGTATTAGATTACCCTATTTTATACACCATTTCCTTTTATCCTTCTATAAGCCATGACATTCTCTTATCTAAGGCCAATTACAATTTCATTTTTTTCTTTCAATCTCACCTTAGTCTAATTACAAAATTTAATGTAGTGAACATGTAATAATCTCAAAACATAAGAAATCACACTTTGCCCCTTTGAACCCTCTGATAGCCAAAACCACAAGCATACACCCACACATGTCATTGCCTTTATTTTATCCATAACAACAAGTTCTATCTGACTCTATAACACTCACCAAGGAATTAAAATCAACTAGTATATGAAAAGGACCTTTCCACCTCTTCCTACCCATCTATACCTGAAACACATGCACCCATAAACACATAATAAATTTTTAATCTTTACTAAGTTTGCATTTGATTTATTCTTGTAATATATCATAAGATTCATCAAATAAGTTTTATCCAAGGAAACCTATTCTAGCCCCTTTTTCTTCCTAAATACCAAGAACCACATACACCCTTTTTACTTGATTATTTTTCTTGTTTTTATAAGATCAAGTTTTATCATATTTCCTTCACTTCATCAAGGGTTTAAACTCAAATGATAATACACAAAGAAAATCATTTTTGGCTCCTCTTTTCTCCTTAAACCGAGGCACCTACATATACATGAATTTTTCTTCCACACAAGCACAATTCAATCAACCACCAAAGAAAAAGTTCAAGGGATTAAAAGTCATCACAATACAAGTTACGATCCAAAAAAAAAAAAAACACAAACAAAACGACACCACCACCAGCCCATGTCATCAAGTTCATCATCATACAAGGACAAGAAAAAGAATCAAGTGATAAAAATCATTATCAAATTAAAGCCAAAGAAAATAAGAAGGAGATGAGAAGTGAAAGAACCCCCTACATATCAAGGAGAAGGATGACGAATGGTGATGAGGGTGACAGTCAAAGCTCCTCCAATAACACCAACTTCTAGCTCCAAGAATAGAGGATTGATCTCACAAGTGTTTACACTCACAAGAATTCTTCCTCAATGTTGGAAGTACTCAAAAGATGCTCTCACATGCTTAAGCTCTCTTCAACTAAGTTCAAGGGGAGAGAAAGGAGATAGCTTCTTCTTTCTTCTCTTGTTTACTCACAAAAGCAACCCCCATACTTATAGTAACACCTAATACACTATTCACTAATTTAAAAATTCAATTAGAAAATAAACTAACAACTAAATCTCCAAGTAGCTGTAGGAAGATGACACATGGCATAGGTTAATGGATAGGATTTTATCTTAGCTTCTGAGACACAAATATCTTACATTTAATTAATTAATTGATTAATTAATTAATTAATTATTCTAATAAATCATAGTTTAGTAAATTCTAGTTACTATTTAGTAAAGCTAAATTACCAATTAACTCTCAAAATTGCTCAAATTTATCTCACTAATTTTTATGAGCTAAAATTTTTATTTTACAATATACTAAATACTCTTAATTTAATTTTCTATGATTTCCCTATATTTAATAATTTGCGCCTTTAACTTTGCTATAAATATCTGAATAATTATTTAATTTACATAACTAAATTCTAAAATAATTACTACTTATTTTATACACTAATTATTAGTTAATTGATCAATTAAAATTTTATTGGAAATTTTCTAGGGTTTTGGTTGGATTTTTGGGAAATTTCCTTACTAAAAATGCTTACTAATTCACTAAATAATTGACACAATTATTCTATATTTATTATTAGGAATTTTGGGGATGTTACAACTTCAATTTGATTAGCCAACTTCTTGTTCTGGTCCTGGAGATGTTTAATCATGTTTTATAGCCCCTCGATGCTGTGGATGGGGAGATTATTATTAGCATTGTTGCCATTGTTGGGATTGCCGACATTGTTGGTCTGTTTAGCTGGATTTGCACTTTGGATCCTTATTGAAACCACCATGATAGACTAGTAATCTTTCATCAAGCCCCACGATGAGCGCCAATGTTCTAACCTGCTCTTCGATCTCCAGAGGCTTCCTCGCAAATTCAAACTCTTCATGACTCGAGTGGGTGACCTATAGGGGATTTTGACGCTCAAGTTAGAACTTATTCCAACTAAATGCAAGTGAAAATAGATGAATTACTTACGTTAGCCTTTGATGTGACTCCTTATTTAAAATGAAGTTAGGTCCTAAGAGCTCAGGGGCTATAATAGTTATTCTTTCCTTCCTCTATGGTCCTTGGTCAACTCTACTCTGCAAGGGATTCTTTAGTTTGAATGGTAGTTAGACACTAACTAGTGAGACTTTCTTGGGATACTACTATCCAATATTCTTACATGTGCTCCATGTATCTGACCACAAGCTAATGGGTTGAACTATAGTTTGAAGAAATGGATCAATCCAATCTCCTTAAAGCTTATTGAAGTGTATCTAGCATAAAGAGTTGCACCCATTACAAGCACCCTGGTTTGGGATGTTAAGAATATCAAATCCTAAAGCTGACACTGGCCAAATAAAGTCAACACTCTTATTTAGAAGTTTTTCATAAAGCAAGGATAACAATTGATGTTAGATAGGATTTAAATTAAGTTTGTTAGGAATTAAATTTAGTTTGTTTCATTTTATCTTTAGTTTTAGATTTATTTTTATTTTTTTGTTATCTAGTAAGTTGTTCTTGTAACCACTTTCTCTATATAATAAACTCTTTGGCATGACTCATGCTTGAGTTCAACTAGCCTTTCATTCAAAACATTTTTAGTTTTGTAAAAGAACGGAATGAAATGAGAGATTTTTCTTAAAAGCCTTCCTTTAGTTGAATTTTAGAATACACATCCCCCTCCCCCCCAACAAAAAAAAAAACTGTAGGGCAATCTTTAGCATTCATTCTCCCTTGAAGCACAAACCATGCAAGTAATTCTGCCTTTGGAGAGGCAAGGCCATGCCAGACTCCTTTATTGATATTTGTTGAGTGAAGAACTACAATTGCCATGTTAGTCTCTGCATACATAAAAGATTTGATATCAAAAGAGCCTTTAGCATCAAATATCCAAAGTATATCAACCACAATTCCATTGAGATTTTGTGACATCCCCAATTTTTGTCTAAGCTAATTAGCTCAGTGATCCTGGCTAATTAGAGAGGTTAACGATTAACTGAGGACTAATCAGCTAATTAACCGAAATCGGTTAAAGAGCAATTTAATTAATCAAATTGATTAACAACTTAGGTAATTCTAATAGCTTTGAAGATTTAAAAATTTCTCCTAATTGATACAGCAAATTTCGGCCAAGGACAAGAGCAAAATCCAACCATCCATTTGTCTTCTCATCATGCACTCTTAGATCAAGGGTCTATGTTAGTAGTATCTCTTTGGTCAATATAAGAGAAGTACCTTCCTCCCTTAGGATTATGCCATTTGGAGTGATCTTATTCAATCAAGCCAATCTCAAGAGTGGTCATGCCTTTAACCACTTCAAAAACACTAAAACGTCTTTACCCAAGCACCAAGACTCAAGAGAAACACAACGCACCCTTTTACCCCAAGGTTCCTAGCTTTCTTGCTTGAAAAAGAAGTTAAACTCACCTACTTCCCCTTGCTTATTGGAGAAGCAAAACCAATCAGCCTTCACCCCCATTTTGCACCCCAAAATAGCCCCCTTACTCTCTCATTTGTGATTTCTATTCTTTCCCAAAGATATCAAGTAGCCACTCCTCTTCCTCTCAACCTCTCTTTGTTCTTCCTAATTTCCTTCTTCTTCTTCTTCTTACTTTTCCACCACCACCACCCTCATTTCCTATCACCACCCTCACAAGCCCTTCAAGGACCATCCTCTTTGGTTCTTGAGGAAGCAAAACAAACACTCACTTAACCCCATTATCAAGCTCAAGAAGGAGGAGGCTATCTCCAACCATTTTTACTCTTCAAGCTTTCAAGAAACCCATTTGATAGTGACTCTAATCCCTCTTTTTTCTATGGTTTTCAAGTTCTAGAACTCCTAAACTCTCCATAGCTAGATGGTTTTAGAACTTGCTCTAGAGGTCTCATAGCCATACTTTCATTATAAGAAGTTGTTTGTGATTTTGCTCTTCTTTTGGAAAATGACTTTGGTTGTACATTTTGTTTTATGTTGAACCCAATTTTTTAGAACTCAAATATTGATTTTTACCAAGATCTCAAAGTATAAAAGTGTTTTGGAAATTTAAAGTGGTCACTTGAAGAAAAGACTTAACATTTTTACAAGAAAACTCATTGAAAACAAAACCGTGGAAGCTGGAAAATTCTAGCATTTTGTATGGCGCAACTAATAACTCTTTCAATATAACTCCAAATGCAACGAAACTAATTTTAAATGAAATAGACTCATAGATCTTTTTATACATATAAAATACATAAACTTTTGCCTTAAAACGAGAGAGATATGAATTTCCAAATTGGGCTGTTCCCAGATGTTTTTCTGTTCGGGTAGTCTATACTAAAACATGTATAACTTGAGCTATACATAACATTTTTTAGTGGGACCAAGTTTTTTAGAAAGCTAAGACATGGAGGAACATCCCCATAAAACAGTTTTGTCAAATTCTTGGTGAGGAACTCCCAGTAAAGTTTAAAAATTCACTATACCGAGAATAAACTTAAAAGCTGAGCAGTCAGATTAAAAGGTACATATCTCAAGTTGCAAAACAAATTTTTGAGTGGGGTTTATTTTGTTTAAAAATAGACTCAGAAAAGTATAATCATACTAAAATTTAAGTCAAAAGAGTAAAAGGTGAAATTATGGCAAATTTTTAAATTTACTACCCTATAGTAAAAGTAAAAACTAGTTAAGATAAAATTTCTAATACTAATGAGAATCTTACTTAAGCACACTAAGACCCTCAATTTAAGATATTGGAAAACTTCATAATTCACCTTAAAAGTTTCAAAAAGGATAATAGACGAAATTGGCCCCATGCCTAATAAAAGAATTTATACAAGAGGCAATTTTAATTAAAAGCTTGCATCAAATTTACTAAGCTAAACTCATAAGACTTTGAGTGACATGTATGCCTCTATATGTCAATATGATGATATGATATGATGATGATGATGATGATGATGATGATGATGATGATGATGATGATGACATGATAATGATGATGATGATTATGATAGTGATATGATGATGACAAGGATGATAATGATATGATGACGATACGATAATGAATGATGATGATATGAATATGATATGTTGATGATATGATGCTTAATGATATGCGATAAAGGAATCACATTTGGGGACAGCGATACATAACACCTAGATGTGGAAAAGAATTAAAATAATTTTGCATCATAAGCCTTAATAAGAAGAAAATGAACTAAGGGTGTGATCCTTCAAAAGGGAAGGTAACCCATAATAAGAAGCTCCCTTCACCCACAACTCGCATGAGGCATGACATCGACCCAACTAGTATGAGTATAGGGGATAGGGCTTACATGAGGCATGGCATGACCCAGCTAGTGTAAGTACCGAAAATTTATAGTGGCGACGGCCACGGTATGAGCTCATTACCACTTATGTTTAGTGGGTGAAAAGAAAAAGACTTAAGATAAAGTCAATTTAAGAAAAGAAAAGGGACTTCAGTCCACACCCTTGAAGGGAAGAAGTTAAGAGAAGCTTATAGCACAGCCATACATGTTTTATGTAATTATAGTTGTTCCTATGCTTATTATGATATAAATGATCAGAGGACATGTTAAAATTGAATCCGCTTCGGATGGCTATGTTTTCGAAAATCTAAGAATTGGACCTTATGCATACTCACTGTTTTCATTTATAAAACCGAAGTGGTTGGGATGATGACGATGACACTTTAGTGTCGGGTTCGAGTCCTACTGAGAAATCTTATTTATCACTCTAGTTACTTTTCCATAACGTCACCAGAATCCGATGGCGCATCCGGTGGAGTGGAGCATGGATCCCCTACATTGTGAGCAGACGTATGACGTGGGATGTCAGACAATGCTAATTTGGACTTGTAGTTGCCGTAGCTCTGCATCTTCATACATTCCTTTTTGTGACGAACGATGTCAATTTAAATTTGTATCTAGTATTTGAATCATGGCACGACCATGAGCCTCCTTTGATGTAATGCTGATATATATATATATATGTATACTATGAACCCATATGAATGTAATGATTAGTTATATAATGCAACATATTTGTGAATTACTATTTATTTACCTTTCTCATGTTTTATAATATTGGGGTATGTATTTTATGTGACACGCTTTTTCTCTATCTGTCTTCTCGCTCAAGGCTTTGCTTTCCAAAATGTTGCAAAGCGACGACGTATTTCAAAAAAAAATTTTACTGTATTTTCCGCATAACTTAACTTATAAATGAAGTTTAATTTTTCATGAGCATAAGTAACAACTAATAAAATGCCATAATACGACTTACGCGTAGTATGGGTTTATTAGGGTATTACATTATGTCTCCAGCAACAATTTATTAAAGACATTGAGCTGTTGAGATGAAATTCCATCTCCATAAAGGGCCACTTTCCCAACTTATCAATAACTTGATTTACCTTTAAAGAGATAGTATATAGTACTCTTGCTAATTCATTTGTTAGTCTTCCATCGCCTATCCATAAGTCTTCCCTAAAGAAAGTCTTCGTATCATTTCCCACCTTCATCAACATCCTCTTCTGTACGATTTGCTATGATATTTATTTGTTAATAAATACTGCAAACGAACTTGTTGAAAATTTAGAAAAGAAAATGTATTACATGAAAAGTGAATTTTTAAAAAATGTTAATGCATTAAATATTTATAAATTTTATTTTTTGCTTGATATATTTATTTTTTAACAAATGTTCTAGAAAAGCTTCTATATGAATAAGAGCATCAATTGCTTGCAGCGATTGCCCACCACTTAGATAATGGATGTCATCTAATTAGGCCAAGTATCTTATCGTGTTGGAATTGAACTTTTCGAAGAATTTCGTGCACCGTGGTGTTGTTTCTTTTTGAACCTATGTATTTTAATACAAAAAAAATATTTGAAGTGGACATGAAGACGTGTGGTGGGTGAGTGCATCACTCGTTTTATAATTTTATATTCTTTCAGAATGAGTGTGTAACGAGTAAAGGTTTTCTTTAATGATATTTTTATTTAAAGATTAAACTCGGATTTTCTCCACTCACAGCCTGTTATTATCGGTGTTATTTTGTTAATGATGGTTGATGCAGTGATAAGAAATAAATTTATGTTTCATAAGAATATGAATTCAATTTTCGTTGTTAATTTGAGGACTTTGTTAGTATGAAATTTCATAAGTTCTCTACAATTACTTTATGAGCCCAGAAATTGTGCCCTAAATTTGGTGAAATGATCAACCTTGAATCCACCCAATCCTTTTGGTTTAAAAAAAAAAATTATTGGTGCTATCACTTGTGAAATTTTTATGTTCTCTTTTTTGATAAGTGAGGTGTGAAAAAGAAAGTAATTTCTTTTTTCACCCTTTTTCCCCCTTAATATCTGTTAGATTGACTGGTTGACTGTTAGAAGGCCTCGTCCACATTGCTTTATTTATGGAGCTTCAATTAGTGTTGAAAAGGTTCTCATAAACGTCTCTATTTTCACTAGGCACCAATCGTTCAACGTCAATAGATTCCTCATTGATCTCTTTTTGGCAATGATGCCATCTAAAGGCTGCTATCGCATTTTATAATAACGTTAGTAAATCAATGAACTTTCTTAAGTTCGACGTATGGAATCTCCGAAGAAGACCTGCGGAGTGATGACCCAAAGAACCCATGGAGGAAATTTAACCCTTAACTTAATTTTCTTGTGTTAAGCATAAAATAGAGGTAATTGCACTAACTTCTTCTAATATTAATGTTTATTATATATTTAATTATTATGTTTAATAAATTATATACCTATCTCATTTACTTCAATTTTTAAGGACAATAATATAATTTCTTAAATAGTTGAATTATAAAAATAATACATAAAATAAATAATACAAGTGCCATTTTTTAAATATAAATGTTTGAGATCGATAAGTGTTAATATAATAAGAAGTCAGTGTAAGACAAGTAATATGGTGCACCTTAATGCACTATAAAATACACAGTGTAAGATTACTGACTATTAGAGACTAAATCGGTTACTCTAGTTTTTTTTTTTTTAATTATTTATATGGACTGAGGTGGACGACGCGCATCACTGCTTCCTTTAACCACGTTCCCACTTCTTGCGGCCACACTTTAGGACAATATCTGTTGCGCTCTCCAATAATATCGATTCCCGGTCCAACCGGTTGGATTGACTGGTTGGATCCAATTTTCAGAACACTAGAATTGAGAAACAGAGGAACTAATTTGCCGAACATCCAATCTTCTTGTGATATTTTGACATGGCTTTGGATACACAGAGAGAAAAAAGCCAAGAAAAATTTTAATTTTTAAGCTTGTTAAACAGACTGCCTGTTTGTATTTTGGACCATTGATTTTTTTAACACTTAATGGACGGTCGAGATCAGGTAGTTCTATAAAGTGCACCAAACATCAGTTTACAAGTTTGAGGATGATAAGTGTTAATATAACAAGAGTTCAGTATAATTACCTCTTTAAATTATGTAATATTATATAGGATGGCAAATGACACAAACTGGCAAACAATAGAACAAATCAAGATCGTGCATATTATTGGCACTCTCATCATTACTTACAGGCTTTTCTTCCGAATGGTCGTCGTGGCTTGGGGTATACTCGGTATCACGTTATTCTTGTTGCTTGCTTTGGTGGTCATTGAACTTTATTCCAATTCTAATCCCATATTATCATGATAACGATCACAATGGAGACTAAATCCATTAAATAATTACATTATGTATGATCGTAGTTTTGAAGTGTTCAACTAATTGCGTTTGTGGTGGGGATCTTCATATCTTTTTTAATCATTCTTTTTAACCATTATTACTGAGAGCATAAGGTGGGTACAGCGAGAAAATCCATATATACATTACTATATATTTAGTTTTTAATAACATTTACTAACATAAAGTGTTATTAAAACCATTTTGTAACATTTAAAAAAATGTTGTTAAAAATGTAAAAAGTATTGTTAAAATTTTAAAAGTGTTGTATATCGATTATGTTACTAAGGAGTTTTAATGGCACTTTTTATAATGTAGTAATATTTATTAAATCTCATTTATATCGTAGCGTTATACCAACAAGGGGTGTTGACATAATGATAGAGGCACACTATAATCCCAAGAAGGATCCCGGCTCAATTTTTAGAGAGAACATCAATTAGGGCAACTCGACTATGCTCAAAAGGATTAACCTCCTTCCCTGGTAATAGGGAAGGGGATACCCTTAACAAACCAAAAAAAATAATGTTGTAGTGTTATATTAAATTTCATTTGAAAAATAATTAAATGATTTCAATTTCATTAACAATTCTTCTACAATATATATACATATAATGTAATTCTCTTGTGTACCTCATAACTTAAGGTGTATATGAATTTTGGTTGACCTGACTTTTTTTTTGGTCATATTTAAATAAGACTCAACTCTTAAAGAGAGAAGAGCAAAAAGAGTACATCATACTTATCTGAAAAAGAAACACAAAACACCACTACCCACTCTGCAACAACACCATATCCAAAAATATGATGCACGATACTTAGATACTTGATCGTGAGACTCGACACGTAAACTCGAAATACAAAACATGAAACATGCAACACAAATAATGAAGCAACGAAACATCTAGAACCACCGCAAGCAACCCTGCATCAACTTGAATCTCAACGTCACTTGTGTCACTAGGGGCGAGAAAATCGACAAGCTAAGCTTCTAGAGAGCACATCGGAGAAGGCCATGGAAATGCCACTGAGAAAGCCAATGGACAAAATATTGCCTTTATGAGCCTTTTGAACAACTTCATCTCTCTGTTGAAGAACATCTTGTTCGCCCATCACCTTGAAGGGATCACTTGACACAGCAGCCTCACTTGTAGTCACCTTCGAAGTACACTTATCAAATCACTATTCCTTCTTGAACTTTGATAGTGAGTCCCTCTCCACCACCGGCAACTTCTTCAGAACCTTTGTGGCACCTATCCTCGCCATCCAAACCATGCTTCCCTTACATCTCAACCAAGCAAGGCACCAACCTTTCACTGCACCGAAATCACCTCCAATGTTGATAATGCTTTGGATGAGTTGAAGCACTACCAACTTCATCTTAAACCCTAAACCCTTTCAACTTTAGAGTCTCCTGGGGCCTTGGCGTCAGCATTGGAAGCCAGGCAGAGATTGAATCTGGTGCAGCCTCAACTATCAATGGCAAAAAAGCCCCCCTGACTCAGTGTGTCTAGCTCCTACTCTGTAAACATCACCTCAAATAACGATTTCAAGAAAAATGAAGAATGGTTGGCAGATGATGAGGACCAACAATGATGAAATGGGAGCTAACTATGCGATTCGAACGAAGCAACCAGGGTCATGGAATCGATGGACAAGGTTGGATCGGATTTTAGGGAGGTAAGGGGAGAGGGCTACAAAAATGGCAGAATTGGAGAAAACATATGTCCACGTTCAGTCCTCAACTTCTTAACAGGTGTTAGGGCTAACTACAAGCCTAAAGAAGGCCAACGATAGCCTTATCTAGGGTTCAATGGGTTACTCTAGAAGAGAGGTAGAGAGAGCGTCACCTTGGTTTTGAGTTTTGTGATTACTCTATTAACTGCTTGCAAAATCAACTTTTCAGTTAACTTGACTATTTAACTAATTTGAATTAATCCAACTATAAATTTCACATCAAATTCGATTTTTTTCTCATAATTTTAGAGGTGCATATGGGTTTGGTTGACCGAAATTTGTTGTTGACACACGCTACAATATTGTTTTATACATTATCAAAATGATCAATTTTGTTTTTATGTATTTTTCTAAAAATTTAATTCTATATGTTTTGGATTAATTTTTGCAAGATTATTAGTTTGCAATGCAAATTTTAGTATATATTGGTACCTGAAGTTTTTTTCTCTTTATTTTTAAAAATTTTAATAAGTTATGTACTAATTTTTTTTTCTTTAAAAAAAATAAATTTGACTATCGACCTCATACAACTCGTTTTCGATCAATTTGGGATTACACAATTTTCTTTTACAAAATTGACTCAATCAAATCTATTCTTAAGTAATTAATTCTGGGGGCTGACCCACCTTAACTAGAGATTTTAGATTCGAGTTCAAGGCATGCAGATGTGTTAAAATTTGAAAATGAGAGCTTTATCACTCAACACGACTAGAATTTGACGGAAATGCGACCGATTTTGCCATCGATTTTTTCTTGGTCAAGAAAAAGCCTTTTGCAACCGATTTGAGTAAAATGGAACAAAATGACGCTAAAAAAATCGGTCGCAAAATCAGTCGCAAATTTCATTTATGACCGATTTTGCGACCAATTTTGTAAATGGAAGCAAAAAAAAGTTTGAAAAAATTTGGCCGCAAAATCGGTCACAAAATTAAATTTTACAACCGATTTTACGACCGATGTGTAAGGTCAACGATAGAGCATGTGTGAAGGCAAAATCCGTTGTAAAATCGGTCGCAAATTTCATGTTTTGCGACCGATTTTTCAATGTATATGATTTACGTGTGAAAGTAAAATCGGTCGCAAAATGTGAAATTTGTGACCAATTTTGCAACCGATTTTTCAATGTAGAGGATTTACGTGTGAATATAAAATCGGTCGCAAATTTCAAGTTTTGCGACTAAATTTGCGATCGAGTTTTCAATGTATATGATTTACATGTGAAGGTAAAATCAGTCGGAAAATCGGTCGCAAATTTCATGTTTTGCGACCGATTTTACATTCACACATAAATCCTCTACATTGAAAAATCGGTCGCAAATTTCACATTTTGCAACTGATTTTGCAACCGATTTTTCAATGTATATGATTTACGTGTGAAGACAAAATCGGTGGCAAATTTGGTCACAAAACATTTGCGACCGATTTTTCAATGTAGAAGAGTTATATGTGAAGGCTAAATCGGTCGCAAATTCAAAATTCAAATTTTAGTTATTTGCAACTGATTTTGCGACCGATTTTCTGATGTCTTTAAAATCAAAATCCCCAAATCAGAACCATTCTTCTTCCCTAACCCCTCCCCTTCCCCCACCTCTCTACCATCTCCATTACTTTACCCCTTTCTTCTTCCTTACTCTTCCTTAACCTCTCCCCTTCCCTTACTTCTGTCTACCATCTCCACCATTCCACTCTCGCCACCGCCGCCGCCGTTGCTGTCCGCTTGTGCCACCACCAATCTTCCATCCTGGTTATCTTCCATCCTTTCCTTAGTTCCTTTTTTTTTTGTTATTGGTAGATCTGTTCTTTTAGAAAATAATGATAGTTTTGGTGTTGTTGGTTGATTATATTCGTTGGTTGAGGTTGTTAGTTGATATTTTGATGTTATTGATTGAGTTTGAGTTTATATTGTTGTTCTTTTTTCTTTTTTCTTAAATTTTCAGATCTATTTTTTTAAAAATAATGGTAGTTTTGGTGTTGTTGGTTGATTACATTGATTGGTTGAGGCTGTGAAATTGATTTTTGGATGTTATTGATAGTTTGGTGTTGTTGGTTGATTATATTAGTTATGTTATTGGCAGTTTGATTATATGATGTAAAGTTAATCTATACTAAATAAATGTAAAATTAATGATCATTAAATATCTACTTAATTTGTTGAAGATTAAATAGATAGACTTGAAGATAATATAGAGATCCTGGAATATTCAATTGAGCAAGTTAAAGACTCAATTGATTTTGTGGAAGACTCAATAGTTGAAGACTCTATAGATGAAATTGAAGACTCGATAGAAATAGTTGAAGATTCAATGAAGAAGGTTGAAGATATAACAAAAATTGATGATGAATCAATGAAAGTTGAAGACTCTATGGAAAGAATTGAGGAACCATGGAAACGAGAACTAATTAGAAGTATGCTAAAAATTTATCTTCCAAAGTTTTATTGAGAAGAACCTTATAGTTTGATCTACAATGTATGTTATTGTAGTTTTATATTGTGGTAGTTTATATATATTACGTTTAGAATATATATAATTAACAGTGATGTGTATGTTGGATAACTTATATTTCTTATTATCTGTAGTTTGGATTATATATTGTTACTTAAACTTTTATTCGTATGTTCTAAACTTTAGGTACTAACTTTTAGTTATATATAATGTTAACTAATTTTGCTTATGGATTACTGGATGCTATTTTCTGGGCTGTTATAAAATTTGTAACAACCGAAAAATTTATCGTTAACAACCGAATTATTCGATTTTTAATCAAATAAGTAAGTTTAATCAGAACTTGATTAAACATTTACTCAGAGCCAATTAAGTGTGATTTAGATGGATTAGGCTAGATAGAATTAGATTAGGAGCATAGAAAACTTCACAGAACAATTCCAAACAGATTTACCGATTTAAAAGAAATTGGTAGGATTTCGGTATTTCCAACTGTCGGAACCAAACCAGTAGAATTTTTTTTATGAGTGCCCTAGAATCAACGGCTAGGATTTAGCCAAACAACCCACCAAGTGGCGCCTTAGGAGCCCTTGATGATGGGAAGCTCAACCAAAATCAATACAAAACTTGGATCCACCAATCAAGACCAAATTGGACCCAAATATCTTCACTTTTCTCCTTTTCTCCTCATCCATTTTCGGCCACCCTCCTTCAGCTGCTGAAGACCATCTTTTTCTCTCCTCTTTGCTCTCATTTATACTCTATTTTCATCCATCTTCAAGTCCCATCCCAAGCCACCACCATCAAAGACACAAAATCAGCCTAGATTACACAAGACAAGGTAGGAAATCCTACTTCTCATCTTGTTTCTCTGATTTGGGGCTGTATGAAGAGCATGTTTAATCTGAGATTTGAATGTTTTATAGAGTGATGATGATGTTTTATGACTGATTTTGTATGTGTGTTGTGATTAAAATTGGGTTTGGGGGCAAATAGCTTGAAAGGAGGAGACAAACCTAGAAGCAGGATAGGATTTCCCTCGGCGGTCCGTACGGTGGAGCTTACAGCTCCGCCTACCACTGTTTAAATTTGATGAAACCATTTTTAGATGAAACTAGACATTCAGGCATTTCCATATATATCTCATAATAGATCATTGGATTAGTATAGAATTAGTTATGAATTTTTGAAGTTAGACCTAGAAATCTGGGTAGTCATCCGGGCAGCATGGGTTGAGAAGGGTGTAACTCACCCTATACAACCTCAAATTGAGTGCAACCAATGAGGTTTGAAAGCTAATACATGATAGAACATCCCATAAAAATTTCAGAATTTAATTTGTTGTCATATGTTCCCAGCACCTCAATGAAATTGGCTTAGGTTAAAACTGGCCTAGAATAGGACAGCCCAGTAGGGTAATGTTTCGAGACTCATAACTCAAAATCCACTTAGACAAATGACATGAAACCTAACTCATTTTAAAGCTTGTTGTGTTAGCTTCATTTTGATATAAAATTCGCATGATTCCATCTAGTTTTCGATTTTAATGAATTTTATTCTATAGGAACCCCATTCTGGCTAGGAACAGGACAGGCTGAGATAAAATGTTTATATCTAGAGTTATATAATTCAAAAGGAGATGGGACCAAAGAGAGTAGAAAGTAGACATATAAGGCTATAACATATCCAAAAATGAGAATTTAATAAGTTGAATTGAATAAAAATTGGAGCATGCCAAACTCGGGCAGAATAGGGAAGAGCAAGCTGGAACCTACTAAATGCTTGATTTGCAATTGTTGAATGATGTTATAAGTGTTTATACATATTTGCTAGTTTATACTGAAATTATTAGTTGTGCAACTGTGCTGATTGTCTGGCACTATTCACAGGAAAACGGACTCTATCCGTTATGCCGCCGAAATTTCGGTAAGAAATCCATAAGTTATGAATTTCATGACAACTTGAATACTTCAGAAATAAAGAGACAAGTTAAATGTGCATTCAATTCATGACTTTATAAAGAATTCCAAGTCACTTGGGCCAGCCCCAGAATAAATTAAGGGAAATAGATCAGTGGGAAAGTTGGGGAAAGTAAACCCGGCCATCCTGTATAGGAACGAGCTCAGTCCTGAAAAGCGGACTATTACCCAAGAATATATGGCCAATGACTCCCAGGGGACCAAGGATGGAAATAAGTTATAAAAGGCAAAAGCCTCCAAGAATAAGATGCATCTTCTCATTCCACATGCATATGTACAGTGTAAATACTTTCTATTGATTGCTCTAGATCTCTGTATATTATTCATAATATGCTATTGTTCCGCTGTGATTACTGTTTGAGTACATTAGTATATCATTTAACTAAAATTGAACTTGTTTCGGTGTATGCTTTATAAATGAGTATTTAAATTAAATATTATCATTTTACCGTACTATCTGAAAATCTTGCACCACCGAAACAACTGGGAATGACAGCGATAACAGATGTATAGAAGTTAGGATTTTCTACTGAGAAATATTCATTTCTCACCATGTTATATATTCCGCGTCATTCTCAGACTATGGAGCACGTAGCGACTGGGGTCCTATTCATTGAGTTTCCTGAGCTTCACATCCACATCGACCCTTTTCTAGATTCTGTATATATATCAGGTAGATGCCAGTTTCGTTTATACTTCTTCTTCCAGAGGGACTTTGTTGTACCACTTATGCATCCTCTTTTTGATCCTGCTGTCCCCTACATTGCTATACATCTTCATATAGCCCATCCATTTCCACCACCACCAGCAGCAGCACCAGCCGCACTAGTAGCTCCAGTTCCCATGGCCCCTCCTGCTTCACCGCCACAGCCGATGTCGTCGGCCTAGACCTGAGAGGAGGATCCGTCCGAGGCGGCTAGTTCTTCGTCGTCATCTGCTCCCAGTGCCGGGCACCCTCCCGCTGATGCCGCCATGGCAAACGGTTTCCTTTCGTCAGACTCTGTTTAGATAGCGTGCATGCTGTAGTGGGGTTAGATGTACAGAATGACCCTCTTTTGACAGTTTGGGTCATGGTTGGATGGGTAGATATTAGGAATATACATGAAATGTCCCATGGGGACCAGTTAGGGTACTGTTCATAGGTACTGGCCATTTCATTTTGTATTAGCGGCCTCATTTTGACACCTTGTACTTTTTGACAAACTTTGAGATCAGATATCTATATACATATCTATGACGCCGTTTGCAGTTATTCTGTTCTTATTGTATTTTTATTTATGTTAAGTTATTTACAGTTTACCAATTGATTTGTATTTATTATGCCATCACGCAAAAAATTTTGTTATGAGATCAGGTAGTCTTATGCGAGAAATTAATTCTAATACAGAAAAGAGAAATTTAATCAATATTACACGTAATCTCTTATCAGATAGATTATTATGACTTAAGCATAGTACTTTGTCTGGTAAGTTGTTACAAAATTCAAGTTTATCAAATTTGGATTTGATCATATTCTGATTTTTCATTTTTTTCTGTTTCAAAAATTGCGACCGATTTTGTGATCGTTTATATTTGCAATCGAAAAATCGGGCGCAAATTCTGAATTTATCAACTGAAAATTGGTCTCAAAGTTCGGAATTTGCGATCGCAAAACTTGTGACGGAAAAATCGGTCGTAAAATCCGATATTTGCGACCGAAAAATCAGTCGTAAAATCCAATATTTGCGACCGAAAAATCGGTCGCAAATTCTGAATTTTGCAATCGAAAAATCGGTCGCAAAAAAGTCAACAAGTGACCAAATTAAGCATGTCATAAAATCGGTCGCAAATTTTTGCGACCGAATAATTCAATCACAATATATTTGCAACCTACCTAAATGCGACCGACAAAATCGGTCGCAAACCCTCTTTGCGACCGATTTGTCTCATTTTGTGACCAAAAAATTGATCGCAATTAGACAATTTTCTAGTAGTGCAAGTGGTCCTCCTCGGCTCGCGCAAGATTGCCCCACGTATGAGTTACTTGCAGTTTCAAAAAAAAAATAATTAATTCAAATTTTGTCGGATTTTTTGTTTTTAACTTCAACTTGACCCGTAAATAATCCTTACTTATAATATTTAAATAGAAAAGAATTCTCTCATATTTGTTTTAAACATGACCATGTCATGTTAAGAGAAGGATAGACATAAATACTTTAAATAAGTAGACCTCTCTAAAAATTTGTAGGACCTAATTTGAATAAATATGTTTATCTCTCTATTAATATAATAAGGATTTAATTGGTATACACTATCAGTATAAAAAGGTTTTGCACAAATATCTAATTATGTATTGCCACATCAGTAAAAGTGTTTGACATAACTACTTACTACCTTAAAAGTCTTATAAACATCAATATGTGCTTGGATGACAGTATAAAACTCTTTTACACTACAACAGATACCAATTAAACTCATATAATAAAGTCAAATTCAAAACAATCATGACAAGATCTTAATTCCAATTAAACACCAGCTCAAGTATATAAATATTAATTGCGATAAATACTACAAAAATGATAAAATCCTTGTAAATGGTGTGCTTAAAAATCCTCTTGAATCAATATTTCACCTACATCTATTGAATAGTTTTCGGATATTATGTAAATTACACATCATACCATTGTGAATAGGATTTTGAATTAGAAAAATTTTTAGGTTGATTATTAAGAGGATATATTAACACTTTAAATACAACTCCCTCTCTTTCAATTTATCTATCAATTTGGCAATTTGATATATTCTTAAATTAGTGTATCTAGATAATTATAATATAGGAAAAAAGGCACTTTACCCCTCCGAAGTATAGACCATGTGCACTTTAACCCCTAAAGTTTAAAAATGTGCAAATCGATCTGCTAAACTTTCCTGAAGGTGCAATATTGACACTTCTATTAATTTTTCCATCAATTATTAATAAAAATATCACATATTTAAGAAAATTTAGGATATTAAGTTGCACATTTAAAAAGTTCAAGGGTCAATTTGCATATAATTCAAAGTTTAGAGGGAATATAGTATATTTATTTGGACTAAAATATACATTTGTGAAAGTTCAGCACACATTTTTAAATTTTAGGAACTAAAATACACATGATTTATAGTTCAGGGAATAAAATACAATTTTTCCTTATTATAATGATAAGAAGTTAAAGCTCCAACATTTATTTTCATATTTTTAAGATATATAACATTAATACAATATCTTCCACTGTGGAATATATCAATAAATGGATCTTCTTTTACTCTGTTAGATTATCTATAATTATAGGAGTACTGAATTATGTTTCACACTTTTGGCTTTTGAAAAGTACCAAGCCAACAATGATAGCAACGTTCACCGAAGTCTATTACTCAGGTAAATGAATCAATCATCAAACTCAATGCATTCATTGGATTGTCTGGTATCTATACAACAGAGAAAAAAAAGAAAGGGTAGTTATAAGAGACTAACTGTAATATCCCCATATGACGTAATAGGAAATAATAACTACAAACTTTTGTTATTCACCACCTTGCCCCTAAACTTTTTAGAAAATGACATTTAGGTCCCTATATCAATAGAATTAGCAGAATAAGGTTTTAAACGGGTAATCACGTGGAAATAAAACGTAGAAACCTAAACCTCAGCCAATTAAGCCATGGAGGTATCCATATGTGAAATGACATGGGATGCCCTAGACTTATCCATAATTATGAAAATGCCATTAGCCTTGAAAAACAGAAACAGAAGGCCCTAAAATTTGCAAAATGTTTAATGTACAATGTTAATCGATTTACTCAATTTTATTGATTTTGTAGAGTTAATTACAAAGTTAGGTAGAGGTTAACTAGGAGTTGATTAGAAGTTAAATTAGAGAAATTAGGATTAAGATAGACAATTATAAAAACCTCACAAAATTCTTCAAAACCATTTTACCGATTTAAAGGAAATCGGTAAGATTACGGTATTTTAAACTGTCGGAACCGAACCAATAGAATTTTAACTCACTAATCGTACTTTAAGTGGCTGAGAACTAAGCCACTTAACCCCTCAAAGTGGCACAAACAAGGCCACAAAGCATGAGGAAGGTTGGCTAAAAATCAGCCTTAGATTCTAAACCAATCATATTACAAGAAGCCAACTACCACCCCCATTAAATCAGATTTTTCCTTCTTTCTCCGCCCAATTTTCAAGTTCCCTCTTTCAGCAGCCTTCCTATCCTCTTTTCTTCATCCTCTTCATCTCCTTCTTCCACTTTTAGCCTCCCTCAAGCTTCTTGCATCCATATCCTTCACTAGAACTCAAGTCTAGCTAGTTGTTACATCAAAATAAAGGTAGAGATTCAACTTATTCTTGTTCTTTTAGCTATGGATGACTACTTTGGGGCTGTATCTCCTCACTTCTTGATGTGATGATTGAATGAATATGATGATCTTTGGTCGGTTTGTTGGTTGTTTTTTATGTTAAAATCGATTTAGAAGTAGGAAGGAGTGAGAGTAGGATGCAGGGAGAGGCTGAGAGGTTAAAATCCCTCGGCGGTCCATACGGCGGAGTGTACGGCTCCACCTACAGCCTATTAAATTTGATAAAACCAATTTTAAATGAAACTAGACATCCAGGGCTTTCCATACATATATCATATAAGCCATTGGATTAGTATTGAGTGAGATATGAATTTTCGAAGTTTGACCTAGGTTTTTGAGTTTGATTCTGGGCAGACTGGGTTGTTCAGGGTAAATCTCGTCCTATACTACTTGGATTTGAATAAAACTAACTTTGTTAGAAATCTTACACATAGGAGAATGTCCCATAAAAATTTTAGAGTTAGATAAGATCCCGTTTGCTCCCAGTATTCCAAGAAATTTGGCCTATGTCCAAATCGGGCCAAAATAGGGCAGTTCAGGAAGGTCAGATTTCGGGGCTTATAACTCGAGCTCTACTAGGTCAAATGGAATGGAACTTTTTGAAAATGAAATTTTGTCCTGTTAGCTTTAATATGAGACTGATTTCGTATGATTTGAATCAGTTTTCGATTTTTAGTGGATTTTTACTTTTAAGTGTGTAATTTTGGCCAGCTGCTGGGCAGGCCGGGATAAAACCTAAATAATTGGAGTTATAGTTATCAAAATTAGATGGGACCAAAGGGGTTAGAAAATAGTCACATAATACTTTAACATATCCAAAATTGAGATCCAAATGAGTTAAATAGAAATTATGGCTTGATCTATAAAAATTGGGTTGAATGATTATGTTGAGGTTGTAACTCTACCTTAATGGGACTAATGCTTCGATGAGTTTAATGATGAATTATGCATGCAATATTGTGACTTCTATGAGAGATTGGTGTTCTGATGGACTGGCACTATTCATGGAGAAATGGATCTGATCCGTTATGCTGCCGAATTTTCAGTAGAATTGTAAGGAAGTTATGAGCCTTTACATGTTACGAATATATATGTGGAACTCATGTATGCAAGGATATGAATATATTAAATGTGGATCCCTTCATTTGGAGGTAGTTGCACTTTGAATCCCTCCCCGTAAAGACAGTTAAAAGATATAACGAAGGCCCCATATTCCTAAGGAACGTGACATGGTGATCACACTCTGATGGGGTATGACATAACGATTATACCCTGGAATGTGGCATGATGATCCCACACCCTAAGGAATGTGACATGGCGATCACATTCCGATGGAGTATGACATGGCAATCATACTCTGGGACGTGACAGGATGAATATATTCCTAAGAAGTGTGACATGGTGATCACACCCCAATAGAGTATGACATGGCGATCGTACTCTGGAATATGTGTGATAAGTAACCCTCGCCCACATGAGGCATGGCATGACCCAACTAGTGTGAGTATAGGGGTAGGGCTTACATGAGGTATGGCATGACCCAGCTAGTGTAAGTACCGAGATGGTTATGGTGGCGACAAGTTAAGAGAAGTCTATAGCACAACCATATATGTGTTATGTAACTGTAATTGTACCTATGCTCATTATAATATAAATGACCAGAGGATATGTGAAATTTGAATTTGCATCGGATAATCATGTTTTCGAAAACCTAAGAAACTAAACCTTATGAATGCTCACCATTATTATATACCATGTTTTATTGATGCTGAACCTGTTATATCTATTTATGTAGTGATGTTTATTCTAGATATGGGATATTGTCAATGTGACCCAAGTGCGTGAATAAAATAAACTCTGCTTCGGATAATATGCTTTCAAACAATAAAATTAAACAGTTTGTATAACATGTTCGCCTTTTTCATAATAAGCCGAAGCAGCTGGAGATAATAACGACGACACAGCATATGGTAATTAAATGAATCCTACTGAGAATTTAAAAATTCTCACTCTTTTTCCGTGTTATCTCTAGATAGTTTAGAAGTTGTTGAAGAGGGCCCTCCGAGGTGAAGGTGGCCGAAGGTTGCTGCCAGATAAAGTCCGATTGAGTGACAGTAACTACTCCTAGGTGAGGTATTATGACTTAAGTATAGTACTGTACTTGAGAGGATGTTACACTAACTAACTAACTGAATTAATTTAACAGCTTCTATTATAACCGACTTATTTGCATATGACCATTAAATCAACTAACTAATCCTGATACCCCCCCTCAAGTTGGGAGGTATATATCGAGCACTCCCAACTTGGATAACAGTTGCTGAAATCTTGAGGGAGATAAAGGCTTGGTGAGTAAGTCTGCCAACTGGTTATGTGTCTTGACATGAATAAGTTTCAGAATACCTGAATTCACCTTTTTCTCGGATGAAGTAGCAATCAATTTTGATATGCTTTGATCTCTCATGGAAGGTGGGGTTGGAAGATAAATGTATGGTAGCCTGGTTGTCACAGAACACCATAGCAGAACCAACATTTGCCTGGAACTCGTTCAAAATTGAGTTCAACCACGTCAATTCACTTGATATAGTAGAAAGGGATCTGTATTCAGCTTCTGCCGATGACTTACTTACCGTTGGCTGCTTCTTAGTCTTCCAAGAGACCAGGGAATTCCCAAGAAAAACCATGAAGCCAGTGGTGGAGCGCCAGGTATGAAGACAGCCGCCCCCATTTGCATCAGCAAAGGCATTGAGAATTAATCGGGAATAAGCTGAAAAAAGTATGCCTGGACTGCTCTTGATATATCTGAGCAAGTGATGAAGAGCTTACTCATTTGGGATCCAAGGATCAGCCATGTATTAATTGAGCTTGGATATAGCAAAATTTATATCAGGCCGGGAAATTGTCAAGTACATGAGGCGGCCTATAAAGCGTCAATAGAGAGATGGATTTGCCATAGTTCCCTTTCAGTGGTAAAAATATTATTAACATAAAAAAACATGTGTACTGGGTATGTTAGGTGGAATGTGAATGGGAATTGTAGAAGGTTGTAGGAGGAATAGTCCTTTAACCAAGCTACTCTTGCTAATCACCTTCAAAGAAGGGAGTTCCTGTATAAGGCAGAAATTAGAATGAAAGGTCACTTAACAGTTAACATCTCGTAGTAATGCAGGAATGGAAATTAAATTGACACCGAATGAAGGTATGTAAAGCACATTCTGCAAGATTAAAGAAGATGACAAGCAAACATCACTAAAGGAAGCAACAAGTACATGAGTACCATTAGGCAAATGTACATAAAAATCATGCAGAGGTTGCGACTTGGAAAGAAAAGACAAGGAACAAGTGATGTGAGAAGTTGCCCCAGAGTCTAAAATCCAATAGGTTGTATCAATGCTAGAGGGTAAATTGCTAGCAGAGAATACCATACCTGTAGGTGTGTTGGAGGAAGATGCATTTGGATCTAAATTATTACCATTCTGATGTAATCGCAAGAGGGCCAGCAATTGTTGAACTTGAGATGAGGTAAGCACTGGGTCAAAGGGAGAATTTCGATGCACAGATACTGCATTGGCATCAAGAACAGTAACATGATGCACAGTGGGAGCGAGTTTGCTCTTAGCCTTCTCAAGGCCATTTGGATATCCATGCAACTTAAAGCATCTGTCTTGTGTGTGTCCTAATACTCCATAGTAGGAATAGAGCGGGCAATCTTTCTTGGTTTGTTTAGGCTTGGCATCACTAGGCCTCAGAAGAGGTTGTGGCTTAACAACAAAAGCCACTTGATAGGCTGAGATACACCCCCAACAACCTCATGTTGCTTCTCTTCCTGAAGGATAAGAGAAAACACCTTGCTCATTGGGGGAAAAGGTTCCATGGCCAAGATTTGACCTTTAATTGCGGAGTATGACTCGTTCAATCCCATGAGAAAAGTTAAAATATATTCAATCTGAAAGAACTCGAGAAGAGGTCGAACTCTTCCATAATTACAAGGTGCAGCTGGGCGTAAAGCAACAAATTCTTCCCAAAGACTCTTGATTCGAGTAAAATATTGAGTGACAATTAACGAACTTTGTTGTTGACACACCATTGCCTTCTTGAGTTGGAAAAGCTGTGGGCCATTGGCTTGGCTGAAGCGATCGTGCAAATCCTTCCACAGAGTCGCTGCGAAATCTGCATAAATTGAACTTTCCGCGATATCTTTGGAGATGCAATTAAGCAACCAAGAAAAGACGATATCGCTATTGCACTGCCAATTCGCAATCAGTTTAGGATCAGCATCATCACTAAGTTTGGTAATGGATCCATCCTCAAACCCTAATTTTCGCTTCGAATTGAGCGCCATCTTCATGGAGCGAGACCAAGAATTGTAGTTGAGCTCCGGAGAGGCTGAGAGACGAGGACCAATCCTGGATGATCCGAAGCATGGAGATGGTAGGGATTTTGGGGTGCTTGAGCCATGAGAGGAACTCAAGAAAAGGGCGAGAAAATGAGGGAAAGCGAAAGAAAGTGGAAGAGACCTCAGAGAGGAGAGAATTACTCTGATACCATATTACTCAGGTAAATGAATCAATCATCAAACTCAATACAGTCATTAGATTGTCTGGTATTTATGCAGCAGAGAAAAGGAAGAAAGGGTAGTTACAAGAGACTAACTAACTAACTGAAATAATTTAACAGCTTCTATTACAACCGACTTATTTACATTTGACCATTAAATCAACTAACTAATCCTAATAAAGTCTGAGCGTAATGGAAATTGCGCTGTGAAAAATTCATGTGTCCCCTATTAAGTGCATGTTTGTTTAGGCATTTGCAATGCCAAACCCAAATTGACATTGATATTTGATTCCAAAAGATAAACTCATAAATATCCTTGCCACCTACCAGTTAAAAGAATCAAGAAATGTGAAGCAGCGACACCATAGGCTATAGCCAAGTCCTTACCCACCACAAGAGCCTGTGACCTCCACGAAAAGATCACTGCATCACACCCATAACCTCCCCTTCCACTGCCGCCAAGCTACCTGCTGCACTGTTGTCGAGCTTCCTATTGCCATTGAATCACCGCACCCCGTCGACCATGTCCACCATGTCCGCCATCATTCCTCACAAGTCCAACCACTGACCGCACCCCACAATCATGCCCTCCATTGCACGGCCGCAAACTTTATTATCTATCTTTTAAATTATCACATGATTCTTATCTTTTAATATTAGTCATACTTGTTATCAAGAGTTATTTAATTAGGTATTTTAAAATAATATATGTATAACTTTTTAATAATATAATATTAATATACTTTATTCAAATATCTTAGAAATAAAAATGAAATAAAAAGGTAATAATTAAAGTACAGTACAAAACTCGTGTCTTTTTTGATAATTACATATTCAAAGTGATTTTACTTAATATTATCCAAACAATATTCATTCTATTATAATCATTTTTTTGAATGAAAGTATCCAAATATAAATCATATTGACATCAACTCACTTTTACTCAAAATCAATTTTAGTAAAATCAAGTTAATACAAACCTTAGTTTACAAATGCTAATCCAAACACACACTAAGAAACTCATGTTCGAGCGAGCCACAAATGTTCTCTTCTTTTGCATGCATTTCTTGCTTTTCATTATGTAATGTTTATTATTAGATAATCCATCTGAATTACTATAATTTTCAATTGAATTATTTGAGTTTATTATATTCTCTTATTTAGTATGACACATTACCTGGCAATATAAATTACCTGGATTATCTAAATTACTTCTAAAGTGATAATTCATATTATCGTCATGAGGGTAATTAATCTGAATTAACACCTATGTAGTAATATTCTATTATTATTATTATTAATTACTTTTTAATAATATTATTATTGATAATTATAATAATAATTTATTAATATTAATTAAAAATTAAGGTTAATAATAATAAAGATGACTAATTATTATTATTAAGGGAAATACTCAATGTTACGAAAAGTTAATGTAAGAAGTTAAGATATGACGAGTCGTTCAAATGTTGGGCATTAATTTTTACTCTCTCCTTTTTGAGTTTTGAGTTAATTTCACTTTAGCCTTTGATTTTTTATGCATAAATCACTTTCATCTTTGATTTTTTTGAATTGTCAAATTACTTCTCCATTTTATAAAATATGAGTCACGTTAGTCCCTTCCCCAACTTTATTAGTCCACCATCGCTGTTTGTTGACGTATCATATTAAATGAACTCGAAACTGAAGGAGTGGCACCTATTTATCAGAATTACCATTTTATCAAAAACTCTGAACCTGAATCATCCCGAATTTGTGAAGATTCATATCATGATTTCATAGAAATTTATTTAAAAATCCGAGATGATTCGGGTTCCTCGTTCCGAGTTTTGGTTAGAAAATTTATTTCGACGAGCAATGTGTTCTCTCCCCAAAGTTCTGAGTTCAGTTAACATGACACGTCAGCAAACAATGATAAGGGACTAATGGAGTTAAGAGAAGAACTAATTTGACTCACATTTTACAAAGTGGAGAACAAATTTCATAATTTCAAAAATTTAGAGATAAAAGTGACTCACGCATAAAAAGTTATGGAGACTAAAGTAAGAATTAACTCCTCCCTTTTGTAAGGTCATCTATCCTATCTCCTATGTAAAAGCGGTCTTCACCGATTGTCATGCTTAAAGTGTTTGAGCAATATAGCATTACTCAACTATTACTTGTTAATATCAATTAACAATAATAATAATTAATAATAATAATAATAATTAATAATAGTAATAATAATGATTTAATAATCTTTTTTATATATTAAATATTGTAGTGTGAATGATCAGTTAAATTATCTATATATACCAAATACTATATTGTACCATTATCAATAATTTAAAAAGTGACAATTTTTTTTAGTGATAATCTAGATTATCAGCAATTTTGATAGATAATGTGTTAAATGTCATCTAAATTTCTCATTTTTTTAATGCAATGAGATTTAAACCTATGATATATATATATATTATCTTAACCTCTCATCACTGATTCACTTCTAATTTTATTAATATTTCCTTCTAATTATCTTTGTTTGATATAATTCCCAACAGAAATAGATTTCTTACAAAAAAAATAAAAAAATAAAAACAATTGATAACAATTTCGACAAAAGAAATAGATTTATTATAAGGGAAAAAAATAAAAAATAAAAACAATTTTCACTCAAGGCTAATAGATGATATGTAACATTGACCTAGATTCATAGACTATTAATAGTAAGTCACTCAGAGTGATTTAATGGTGAGAGGTTTGGATAATATGTATGAGGTCAGAGTTCAAATTTTGCTATTGTTAATATATCAAAAAAAAAAAGAAAGAAAATAAAAAGACTATTAATAATAATGCATCTTTCTTTCTGAAAACTTATACATTTAATGTACTACCGTATACATATAAGACAAACATGAAATCGAATTAAGAAAAATAAATTGAAAAATTCAAATTTAGTATAACGTGAGGCAATTTTGCGAGGTGCGGAATACAAAATACATAATATGAATATTTTAATTGGAGAAAAGCAACAAAAAGAAGATAAAAACTAAAATAGTTATTATCAATTCATAAATGGAGCCGTTTCTATTAATTTATTTAAAAAGAGACTTACAGAGGAGATTAAAACATTAAAGAAAAAGAAGAAAGAAAAAAATATTAGGAACAAAATTAAGACCGAATTTATATTTCATTGCTCTTTTTTATGCTAATTGATATAAATTTCTCGTTATTGTTTAATTTAATTTTTTTTAATAAACCAAAATTTATAATGTTGCTTGACTAAAACTTTTTATTACAATTGAATTCTACGAAATATACACAAGAAAATTTTCAAGGATTTTAGACGCGAAACTTTTCTTTCCCCGAGTTCCTCCCCCGCCCCCGGGAAAAGAGAGAGGCGGGGATGTTGAATGCAAATTCAAATGTTAGCTGACGTGGAAAACAGCATGTAGAATACTCTATTATTTATTAAGATTGAATAATATTAAAAATAGAATTTAATTTAAATGCACTGATAGTATAAAATAGTTTTACACTGTCAGCTAATAGAAATAGTAAAAAGTACCAACTCATACAAATAATTATCCATTATAATGAGGGACCCATCATAATTTCTCAATTTCCCTTATTTCTATTGGTTGATAGTGTAAAATAATTTTATACTGTCAATATATACCAATTAAACTCTTAAAAATGTCATTAGAAATATGTCGTTTATATGTGACAAAATTACATGGCACATAATCTTGACCTTAAATTTCAAAAGTGGCTGGAAATAAAGAGGCTATGACTTTAAGTAAATTTGATGAATAATATCAGAAATTTAGATTTTAATATCTTCAAATAGAACTTTACTTAATTATTATTATTTTGGGTCGAAATTGTGTAAATAATTATTAATCTTAAAAATTAACCTCTGCTTTAAAAAATAAAAATGAAAGAATCTAGACGTTTTTGACGGAACGCTAATTCCATGAGACAAATAGCTGTTGTGTGAAGTAGCGTGTTGCGTTGTTGATCTATCTATAGAGCAGAGCCTGCGTTTATTTCTGACTTGTAAACATAGCCGTTTCTTGCCAAAGAGTGCACACACTCTCTCTCTCTCTCTCTCACACACACACACACACACGCGCGCGCGCGCGAAAGAGAGCAGCTAGAGAGTCTTTCAAGTACACACTGAGACTTGTAAAGTGGTGGGCATCATTCTTTTTCACTGTTTCTTCGGCTTTCTGTTGATACCGGTTGTTGTTTTACGTTTTTTGTGCTGTTAGATGAAAAGTTCTTTTAAGTTTCAGTTTTCAAAATGACTGTAGTTATTTAACTGAATGAATGATATAGATTCATGATGGTGTTTTTGTTCTGCTTGTTTGCTAGTTGTATGCCTTTGTCCCCTGTTTTCTCTTGAAATTTTCATTTGGATTCTGTTCTGTCTACCCTAATCAGATTAAACATTTTGATGCGGTTGATTGTACTTGTATGACAGCTTGATTCATATTTATTTGCAACTGTAGCCTGACTCTTGCTCTGATCTAGTTGTGAAGTTATGTTGAGGAGAAGAAATGGCCAAAACTCCCATCTTTTTGGTGTGGCTTTTGCTGTTGAACTGTTGGGTAGCCATGGCAGAGGCAGAGTACTTGAAATATAAAGATCCAAAACAGCCATTGAATATTCGAATTAAGGATCTTATCGGCAGGATGACTTTGGAAGAGAAAATTGGCCAAATGGTGCAGATTGATCGCAGTGTTGCTTCTGCTGATGTCATTAACAAGTATTTTATTGGTAAGATTTCACCTTTGGCTGTTGTACGCTTCAATCATTTTCTTTTTTTGTTTTTATTTTTTTTTTTGGTGACATGTGTTCAATCATCTTTGGTCAAAAACAAACAGATGTGTTAAATGGGAATATATGTATATATACATTTTTTAAGGAAATTGAACTGTCATTTTCATAGGGAGTCTCCTAGGTGGGGGCGGCAATGTCCCGAAGAAACAGGCTACTGCAGAGGATTGGATTAACATGGTGAATGATTTTCAAAAGGGTGCTTTATCGACCAGACTGGGAATTCCAATGATTTATGGAATTGATGCTGTTCATGGCCATAACAATGTCTATAAGGCAACAATATTTCCTCACAACGTTGGGCTAGGAGCTGCCAGGTTAATCACCTTTGTACGCTTATATATTTGATGTTTTACTATTTTGGCTCCGATTCTTGAGAATTGAAGGTTTTCTATATTTAACTTTGATTGACTGATTGACTGTGTCAAAGGATTTATTTTTTTCTTTTCTGTTTTTTTGTTGTTTTTGTTTGGGTGGGTAATGTTTAACTTCATAATATAACCAAAATCAATTATCATTTTATTGTACGCAAGTTAAAAGAGCGGATGCCCGCAAGAAAGGCATAAGTTATTCTTTCATATGCTGGGGATGGTACCCAAAGCAAATAAATAATTATAAAACAAATTAACAATTACAGGCGGTTGAGAACTTGTTAACAAAAGTGGAAAGCTCTTACCTAAAACATGATGATTTTATTGGTTTAAATACATGGAAATATCAGAAAATCATAATAATAAAAACATTTTGTGTTTAGTTTAATGTTCGGAATTCTTCTTTGGTTGTCTCTCTCTTGTTCTTGTTATTTTGTCCTCTTCTATAATTTTTTTATGATTCTGCGACAAATTTTATAGTTATGTTTCCGGAATTTGATTGAATGAAGGTATGACACATGGTCTTGCTAGGTTAATTATACTTAAAGCAAAGATGTTTTAGTATTTTACTACGCTTCGGTATATTTACTCTAAAGTTTATCTCTTCACAAGCAGGGACCCTGCACTTGTGAAGAAGATTGGAGAAGCAACTGCTCTTGAAGTTAGAGCTACTGGGATACCATATGTCTTTGCACCTTGTATAGCGGTAATTGTGTATATCCAAATTATGTTTCTGTCTTATTAAGGGCCTCTTATGCCATTTCTGTTTGTACAGGTCTGTAGGGATCCAAGGTGGGGCCGGTGTTATGAAAGTTACAGTGAAGATCCGAAAGTAGTTCAAGCTATGACTGAGATCATTCCTGGACTACAAGGCGAAATCCCTGCAAATTCACGCAAGGGGGTTCCCTTTGTTGCTGGAAGGTAAGAATTCATGCGGTTGCATTGCAGCAAATAGTATAGTTTCATATACTTGTTTTCTATCTAGTTACTCACGAGTATAGATCATATAAAATGCTGATTTTGATAACTCTTCCTTTCAATTTAGTTATTAACTTTTGAACTTCCTTAAACCATCCTTTTTTATTTCTAATTTGCTAACCACTATTATCTTCTTTTGATTTTTTGTTCATATTTTATATTTTTCTAACTATTCTACTTAAAAACTGAATTCTCACCTTCCGAAGGCATTGTAATCACGCAATTTGTGACTGCATTGGTATCTGATGTAGTGGCTTTTTTATGCACAGAAAGAAAGTTGCAGCTTGTGCTAAACATTATGTTGGTGATGGTGGAACTACAAAAGGAATCAATGAGAACAACACACTGATAAGCAGACATGGATTGCTTAGCATTCACATGCCAGCCTACTATAACTCAATCATTAAGGGTGTGGCGACTGTCATGGTCTCTTACTCAAGCTGGAATGGAGAAAAGATGCATGCTAACCGTGATCTAGTCACTGGCTTCCTCAAGAACACACTCCGTTTCAGGGTAATAATCAGCTGAATCATGACCTTTGAATTCAGAATTATTATATCAACTGAGGCCTAAACTCTTTGCTTTGCTGCAGGGTTTTGTCATATCAGATTGGCAGGGAATTGACAAGATTACTTCCCCTCCTCATGCTAACTATACATATTCCATTTTGGCTGGAATAACTGCTGGAATTGATATGGTAAACTGAGTCTCAAATCTTTTAATTTTAAATATACTGTATTATCTAATTATCCAATATTCCAGATACCACAAGTCATCTTCTCTTACTGACCCTAGTAACGCTGCAGATAATGGTTCCCTTTAACTACACAGAATTCATAGATGGCCTAACCTCTCTGGTGAAAAATAATTTCATACCCATGAGTCGAATTGATGATGCGGTGAAGAGAATTTTAAGGGTTAAGTTTACGATGGGTCTTTTTGAGAATCCATTGGCTGATTACAGCCTAGTCAACCAGCTTGGGAGTCAGGTTAGTTAATCAGTTACTTATCTGCCTACTGTTTCTTTTCTTTTTTCTTTTTTGTTTTTTTTTTTGGATTCTAGGGAGCTCCTAGTGGAGCTAAGGGGGAAATAAGAAAGAGGATGGGTAAGTAGGGATAGAACCCTAGATCCAATACCAACAAACCCCTTTGTCACTTAGACCAAGAGAGGTGCCATTTGAGCTATAGTCCATTAGCTGCGTACTATTTCTTTACCCAGTATTTTTTATAACATTGATAAACTAGATTGGCACCATAACTTGACAGGAGCATAGAGAATTGGCTAGGGAAGCTGTGAGGAGATCATTGGTCCTGCTAAAGAATGGTGTAGATGCAGATAAGCCATTGCTCCCTCTTCCTGAAAAGGCTTCAAAAATACTTGTTGCTGGAAGCCATGCTGATAATCTAGGCTATCAGTGTGGTGGTTGGACCATTGAATGGCAAGGACTAAGTGGCAACAATATTACCAGTGGTATAACTTAGTTTTCAACTTTGTTCCTTATTGTTTAACGTTTATCTTGCACTGGAAATATAATGTTGACACTACTTTTCCGATTTACAGGTACAACAATTCTCAGTGCTATCAAAAACACTGTTGATAAAGATACCGAGGTAGTGTACAAGGAAAACCCTGATTTAGACTATGTCAAGTCAAATGATTTTTCGTATGCCATTGTGGTAGTTGGAGAGCATCCATATGCAGAAACATTTGGTGACAGCTTGAATTTGACATTATCTGACCCTGGGCCAAAAGCCATAAATAATGTCTGTGGAGGCGTCAAGTGTGTTGTTGTTGTCATCTCTGGTCGACCTGTAGTTTTGCAGCCATATCTTGACAAAATTGAAGCCCTTGTGGCACTGGCTTCCAGTGCTTGAGGGTCAAGGTGTGGCTGATATCTTATTTGGTGACTATGGTTTCACTGGCAAGCTTCCAAGGACATGGTTCAAAACTGTAGATCAGTTACCTATGAATGTTGGGGATCCTCATTATGACCCCCTCTTCCCATTTGGATTTGGCCTTGCAACCAAACCCAACAAAGTCGCATAGGAACTCAACTATGAGGCACCATTTTACCATTCTTTAGGTTGTGCATGGTAACTTCCAATAAGATAGCTAGGTGATGTGTTTGGTAATTGCTTAAATTTTTAGAGTTGGCTCTTTTGTAAACCAATTTTAAATAATATATAAACAAAAAAAGCTATTTTAATGTTTATTTTTATGCAATTTTTTCCACAATTTTTTTTTTCACTTTCTTTTAATTCTTCGTTTCTCTGTCTTTCAACTAGATTCAGTAGTTTTATTGGATAAAATAAAAACGCTCATTTTTTTTTCTACTTTTTGATGAAGATAATATATGCCATTCAATTGATGAAAACGCATACATGGTCCAATGAACAACCAGGAAAAACAGAAAAAGGGAACCCCAAGTCACTACTTGTCACAAGTAGGACACGGACTAATACATAGACTAATAATAAAAACAACTAAGAGAGAATAGAAGAGTGTAAAGAAACGAGTCTTAGCTCCTCTAATAATCTCGGAGTTGTAGCCGCAATGTCATGAGACCTAGACTCTTTCCCTTCAGACACCTTGATATTTCAAGCTTTCCAAATATTCCAGCAGGCCACTGCAATCATATTCAGTTTCTTCTTACCATCTGGATCTGATTGAATAGTGGCGTAGCAGTAGGACCACCAATCTGCCATGTGAACAAAATCATGTTTTTGTTCATAAAATGGCAAGAGAGCAGGGTTCAAAGTCTCGGAGGATTGATAACAAGACACCAGACAATGCACCATCGATTGTTGATGGTCTTGACACCTTAAGCAAGTATCCGAGATAGTGAGGATTCGCCTATGCAGATTGGATTTGACTGGAAGACCTTCATGCACTGCTTTCCAGATGAATAGCTTGATTTTATGAGGCACCTGGAGGTTCCAGATTGAACTCCACTTCTTCTTATTCTGCATGAAACCAGGAAGCGCTTCTGCTGGAGGGTGGAAAAAGTTATAGGCAATCTTGTATCCTGATGCAACTGTATATTGCCTCCCTTATTAAAACTCCGAGTCAGTTCGTCTTCAGCCCTTGATGGAGGGGTTGAGCAGATCATATCAGCTATATCAGTAGGAAAATTTGACTGAATCAATTCTGAATTCCCCTAAAGACCCTTGTTTAGTCAATAGTTGATATTAAATATGCATGCCAGAATTCAAACTCTAGACTTTTTTAAGAGGAATAAATGTTTAGTAACTTGAACTAACCAAATAATAGCAAAACTAGGCAATTTACTAGATCTTTTCTTTTTTCAGTTTTTTTTTGGTTTTTTTTGGGGAAGTTGGGGGTGACCAAATGAGTCAAACACACGACTCCTACTTCATTCCAAGTGCAAAGTGTGAGGCTAGGTGCTTGACCGTGTGTTGTGCCTCGCTTGCAATATACCAGATCATTTAGGCATGAATATATATTTATATATGCTCGATCCTTTGACTCATAGGCTAAGTGGGCTATAACCCATGAATTAGCCAATTAGCCCACTCACTTGCCTATTTTTTTTCTTTTTTTTTCTTTTTCTTTTAAAAAAGGATTAACCAATATCTTAGGCCAACCCAACTTAAGTTACTAACACAAAATATCCTAATTAAGTAATTCTTTTAAGTTACCAACAAGGTGTTGGTCCAAGTGGAAAGGATTTGCATCCCTTAAGCATATGATATTGAGTTCAACTCCGAGATTTATGTAAATAGAAAAAAAAAAGCACAATTGGGATGGGTCATTGCTTAGGAGTATGACCGTATCCAAGAAATTAGTCTCTTACCTGTCGAGTGAGAGGATATATAGAGGAACAATAAAAGAAAAAAAGAAAGTAATTCGTTTAAGTATGTGTCCTTATACTCAAAGCTCTCTCTTTCTTATTCTTCCTTTATCCACAAATGCTTAGCCTTTCTCCCTCTCCCTCAAATTTGTCGTGCATAGCATCCATGACCATAACCTTCCTTCTTTGTCTCCATCTCATTTGACCACTACTCGACTCCATAACCACAAGTTTGCTCAAGCTTGAGGAGTTTGTTGCTTTTGCTATTTTTTAAGGCCCTTCTTTTCTCCCTATCATTTTTACTCCAACTATCATTACTTCTTGGTGAGGCAAAGATGTAGTTTGGTCCTTTGGACTTCTAATTCTTGCACTACTACTCTATCTCTCTCTTTTATTTTTTAATTTGTATGAATGAGCGGTTTTTCAATTTTTTTATTAATTTTGTGGATGAAAATTTTTTTATATGTTTAAATTATCTTGTGGAAGAAATTATTTTAGTTTCAAAAATTTGTATTTAATAATTAATTTTGACATCACCACCAAAAAAAGGAATTAATTTTGACAGAGAAGTTCAATTTTATTTATATTTTTTAATAAAAATAAAAATTATTGTAGAATGAGCTAGCCAATAAACATGCGAGTTTATGCTAGGCAGATGCAGGCTATATTTCTCTCGTGATTTAACTCGCCAGCTAGCCTAGCTTAGTCAGTTTATCATCAGTCCATTGTAGATCAATGCGAATCATTTTGGTTCATATACCTATCTCTATTTTTTACTTAGGAAGAACTACCATTTTGTCCCTAAAAAGATCAATTTGCTAACAAATTAGTGCCTGAAAGGTATTTTTTTTAGTCCGTGGTATCCCAATGATGAATTTCGTTATTGCTAATAGGATTTGTTAGTGTTAACAAAAGATGTTTTAGGAACTAATTTGTTAGCATATTGGTCTTCTAAGGAGTATTTTGTTAGCTGCTGGTCTTTTAGAGACTAATTTGCCAACATGCTAATCATTGAGAGACCATGGGATAATAAGAGACACCTTTTAAGGACTAATTTTGCAGTGCATTGATCTTTTAAGTGTCAAAATAGTGGTTCTCCCTTTCGATTATATAAGAGTTTCGATGGATTATATTTGCTAAATATTATAGATCACCATATTTATTATGGACACATAAGTAAACTTATATAGAAGGAAAAATTACATTGATTCCCTGCGAGGTATGCTGATATTACACTTAGCTCCCCCTTGAATTTAAAATTACGCTCGATGTAACACCTTTCCAAGTATGGTACTATACTTAAGTCATAATACTATAGTTAGGAGTTTGCCACATGTAGAATGCTTACCTCTTAATTAATTGTAAATACATAATTTGATTGTATAAAGACTTCAGTCATAACATTTTCATTTGCATTGTATACCCTAATCGCACATCCATAAAGCAAAGCGTAGGAAGAATAGTGAAATTGGAAAACTATAAAAATATTGAAAGCAAACTGAAATGAATATTTACAGTACATCTTTAACTATATACACCCTCATGTATGTAAATACAAGTTTCAAAGCATGAAAGATATGTGACAATTACAAAAATCATACATCCGGTCTGCAACAAACAACTCTGACTCATAACATGCTCACATAGTAATAACTACTGAAGGTAGGTGGAAAATACATGAGAACAAAAGAAACTGCATCTAATCCTGTGGCCCAAGTCATACAAAACAAAAAAGGGCCACTCTATAGAAAAGCGACGTTAGTTGTCTACTAAGTGACCGACTTCTCAAAAGTTCCAACTTACTCCTCTAGTCTAACTCGGGAGCGTAGAAACCATTCTCTATGATGCTTGCTGATACAGGTCTGCTTGGCAAGTGCCCTTTATCACTAGAAGTGGAAGCCGAGGAGGATGAGCTCGCCTCAGAGGAGTTAATCTCCATAGATGTCGAGGAAGTAGAAGGAGGA
This sequence comes from Pterocarpus macrocarpus, assembly GCA_031439585.1. Taxonomy (NCBI): domain Eukaryota; kingdom Viridiplantae; phylum Streptophyta; class Magnoliopsida; order Fabales; family Fabaceae; genus Pterocarpus; species Pterocarpus macrocarpus. Next base: position 32,400,057 of record CM062520.1, read on the forward strand.
AAAGGTGGTGCAAACGCTAGGTGTGCCATATATAGAGGGATCCCATTAAACGAAGCCTCGGGATTGAAGAAGAAACTCAAAACAAAAACTATAAAGGAACATTGGAAGGATATGTACAACCTAACATGGGCCTGGCCCATCAAGTACATGGAATCCATGGCATGATCATAGTGCCACTGCCAGTTAGGAGCCTTGAGGTAAGCCACCACTGATGCCATTATCATCATATGAGGATAATACAAATACACATAATAGGGATGAGAATTTTTAAATTCTCAGTAGGTCCTCCTAAACTACCATATACATTGTCATTGTGATCATCCTCAATTGTCTCGATTTATTTCAAAAATGTGGTTTCATAAATAAAGGAAATAAAGTTTATTTGATCACTTTTTGAAAATCTTTATCCGAAGTAGGTTCATTTTTACTCATACTTGAAATTTCAGAACAATTTATAATAATAGCACTAATGTAAGGACGTGATAGATTGTGCATATGTAGATACAATTATGATGAATTATGCAAGTGCACTTGTCTTCTAATTTCTCTTTAACCTCTTGCAATGAGTACCAGTACTTGGTACCCTTGAGATGGGTGGATGGCCTCTCCCATTCCTGGGTAATAGGCTACTTATCAAGACCGAATTCATTCCTGTATGTGATAGCCGACTTTACTTTCCTCGACGCTCATACAGGCCTATTCCTATCTGGTTTACTTTCCCGACTAAATTCAAGGGAGCCAAGTTTATTTTCCATGGCTTAACCGGATTTACTTTCACTAGCCCAAGTAAGTTAAATTTATAATTGTTCTGAGAGCTCATATGTTCATATACTTTCTTCTTTCATATGCTCATATGCATTCCTTTGTCATAATGATACATGGGGTGTTTGAATGTATTTATGATCATGCATACTTGCTTTCAAAATATTTCTATCGAAAATTCAGTAGTATGGCAGTTTTAATATAAGGGCCCTCAAAATTTACAATAGCAAATTAATTAGCTAGTCAACAAAAAAAAGGCAATTCCAAACATATATCAATGATTCTAGCACATACAAATTCATATAATGCAAGGAATACCCAAATCATAAGGTTTCCAATGGATAGATGGCATATATATACTAGTATGGCAGTAGAAACAACATGTGTTCTTTAGCTCTTCAATTAGTTTTAGTCCCATACAGTTTAGAGACCACAAAGTTAAGTTATATGCAATTCAAGTACAAATTAGACTTGAGTTCTTCAATTCTGCCCAGAATTATAAATTACACCAAAATTCCAATTTAAATCGTCTTTAGCTCAAATTCTATAATAATGTTGCTCTATTAGTCTAGTTTCAAACCTTTTTAGTCCCATTAAATTTTGATAAGTATAACTTAAGATATTTATATTTGATTCACTATTGCCCTATTTTGGGATAAATTAGGACACTTACAAGTGAAAAATCATTAAAAGTCTATTCCTTAACATTTTGCCCTAAAATTTTTCATGCTGACACTTATTTGAACTCTTTTTCAAAAAAACTAAGTCTTACTCAATTTGGCTAAGTAAAACTTAAGTTATAAGCTCAAAATTAGGGGCTGCCCTGCTTTGATTCTCACAGAGCATAGGGTAACTTCAAGGAATTACTAGAAGCAACTCACTAGGAGTTTAAATCTGAAAATTTATAGGCTTGTTTTCCTATGTGTTAGCTTCTTAAAAAATTGGTTTCACTCAGTTTGAAGATCTATAGGGCAAGTTATGATCATTAGAACACAAGCTACTCAAGTCTAAGTTACTACGCCTATAGCCTACTTAAAAAATTCATAACTTTTTTTATCTTAAGTCTAATGGACCACAAATATGAGGCGTACTCTTCTATGAGAGGTTTCAAACAAAATTAGTTTCACCCTAATCGAAGGTCCCTAGCTCTAGATATAGCTTGAAAAAGTCTTGAGCGACTCATTTTATTACCGGTGAATCCTGAGGAGGCTAGAGACTGGCTTTGGCTTGAACTTCTTGGTAGCGAAGTGGGCTAGGAAAGTTGAAGCAAGGTCGGAAAATCGATTGATCGACCTAGGAGCAAGGGAGTTGAACCATTTCAACGCGGCTTTCTTCAGAGTTATGGGGAAGGCTCGGCATTTGACGGGATCCGAAACCTCGGCTAACGCCATTCTTGACTTGAAGATGTCCATATGTTCCTAGGGGTCAGTGCCCCCATCGTATGGCTCCATGTCAGATAGGGGCTTAAAACCTTTGGGTGGTTGCGTTCCCATAATGGCTCTTCGTGGTCCTCGTACCATTCGGTGCCATGCCTTGCATGCTTGTCATTGTATCGTGGGGACCGGATGTCGGAAGGTTCGTTGTGACGGCGGGTGCTTCTCGCTTGAGGTTCTTTATGGCTGTGGGCTGCACTCCCCCGTGGTGAATCTCCATGGTGACGACGCTCTGTGTTGCGACTACGTTGTCTTGGACTTCGACCTCTATGATAGTCTGGACTCCTATCGTGGTGGCGTCGGTGTCGTTCCCAACATCGCTTTTGGTCTGATTCCTTCATTTTGTCCAGATTTTGTTCTAGCTTCTGAATGCGGGTGGCTTGCTCCCGTATCAGGGTTAGCATTTCAGCGAGTGGGTCGGCGTTGGCCTGAGGGCGGATTTCAACCCTGGAGTCAACCATGTTTCCCGCAGTTCGAACGATGGAGCGATGGGCTGTTGAGTTCTACCCGTGATGTCGCCTCCGCTGCAGTGAAGTCGAAATGGCGCTCGTCCTTTCATTAGTGGTTGGTTATTGCTCACGTGGGGTACCCACCGCATGCTCTCTCCTTGGGAGTGAAGACATTCTTGCAATCAGAGCCGTGGTATGGTGGCGAGCAGCGTGACTTCCCCACAGACGGCACCAATGTTAGGAGATGGGTTACCTGAGTAGTTTCCGAACTAAGAACGGGATCTTAAGCTGCTCCGATTAAGAGTTTCCACGGCGAAAGGTGTACTTGCAAGGACTCCGACGCTCAAGTAAGTGAGTGCAGGAAAGTATAAGAAGTAGGTCAGAAAAATACCTTACGTTCGAAGCTGGACCCATATATATACGAGTGAATAGTTGAGAGATAAGGGGGATTTGATCCCACCTTTGTAGGAGATAACCCTGGACGTCCTTTATCTTGGGGGATAACGGATGGGTCCGAAGTTCCACTGGCCACACGTGAGGAAGGACGCTCGACGTCTAGGGAAACGAACTTAACTCGGGTTTGGGCCTCAACTCGGGTTAAATGGTCCGAAATAGGCTCGGACTGTTAACGACTTCGAGATCTATTTGGGCCTAGTCATTGGGCCGAGTTGGGCTCCAATATTACTGTCCGGAATAAGTTTGTTTCATTTTATCTTTAGTTTTAGATTTATTTTTATTTTTTTGTTATCTATTAAATTATTCTTGTAATCACTTTCTCTATATAATAAACTCTTTGGTATAACTCATACTTGAATTCAACTAGCCTTTCATTTAAAACATCTTTAGTTTTGTAAAAGAAGAGAATGAAATGAGAGAGTTTTCTTAAAAGCCCTCCTCTAGTTGAATTTTAGAATACACATCCCCCTCCCCCCAACGAAAAAAATAAAAAAACTGTAGGGCGATCTTTAGCATTCATTCTCCCTTGAAGCACAAACCATGCAAGTAATTCTGCCTTTGGAGAGGCAAGGCCTTGCCAGACTCCTTTATTGATATTTGTTGAGTGAAGAACTACAATTGCTATGTTAGTCTCTGCATACATAAAAGATTTGATATCAAAAGAGCCTTCAGCATCAAATATCCAAAGTATATCAACCACAATTCCATTGAGATTTGTCTCCGGCGACAATTTATTAAAGACATTGAACTGTTGAGATGAAATTCCATCTCCATAAAAGGCCACTTTCCCAACTTATCAATAACTTGATTTATCTTTAAAGAGATAGTATATAGTTCTCTTGGTAATTCATTTATTAGTCTTCCATCACCTATCCATAAGTCTTCCCTGAAGAAAGTCTTCGTATCATTTCCCACCTTCATCAACATCCTCTTCTGTACGATTTGCTATGATATTTATTTGTCAATAAATACTGCAAATGAACTTGTTGAAAATTTAGAAAAGAAAAAGTATTATATAAAAAGTGAATTTTTAAAAAATTTTAATGCATTAAATATTTATAAATTTTATTTTTGGCTTGATATATTTTTTTTTTTTAACAAATGTTCTAGAAAAGCTTCAATATGAACATAAGAGCACCAATCGCTTGCAGCGATTGCCCACCACTTAGATAATGGATGTCATCTAATTAGGCCAAGTATCTTATCGTGTTGGAATTGAACTTTTCGGAGAATTTCGTGCACCTTTTGGTGTTGTTTCTTTTTGAACCTATGTATTTTATTACAAAAAAAATATTTGAAGTGGACATGAAGACGTGTGGTTGGTGAGTGCATCACTGGTTTTATAATTTTATATTCTTTCAGAATGAGTGTATAACGAGTAAAGTTTTTCTTTTAATGATATTTTTATTTAAAGATTAAACTCGGATTTTCTCTACTCACAGCCTGGTATTATCGGTGTTATTTTATTAATGACAGTTAATACAGTTGATAAGAAATAAATTTATATTTTATAAGAATGTGAATTCAATTTTTTGTTATTAATTTGAAAACTTTATTAATATAGAATTTCATAAGCTCTCTGCAACTGCTCTTTGAACTCTGAAGCTGTGCCTTAAATTTGGTGGAATGATAAATACTGAATCCACCCAATCCTTTTGGTTTAAAAAAAAATTATTGATGCTATCCCTTGTGAAATTTTTATGTTCTCTTTTTTGATAAGTGAGGTGTGAAAAAGAAAATAATTTCTTTTTTCACCCTATCTCCCCCTTAATATCTGTTAGAATGCAAGCTGTTTTTGAGGGGAAGAAAATTGACTGTTAGAAGGCCTCGTCCACATTGCTTTATATTTGGAGCTTCAATTAGTGTTGAAAAGGTTCTCATAAACGTCTCTATTTTCACTAGGCACCAATCGTTCAACGTGAATAGATTCCTCATCGATCTCTTTTTGGCAATGATGCCATCTAAAGGCTGCTATCGCATTTTATAATAACGTCAGTAAATCAATGAACTTACTTGAGTTCGACGTATGGAATCTCCGAAGAAGACCTGCGGAGTGATGACCCAAAGAACCCATGGAGGAAATTTAACCCTTAACTTAATTTTCTTGTGTTAAGTATAAAATACGGTAATTGCACTAACTTCTTCTAATATTAATGTTTATTATATATTTAATTATTATGTTTAATAAATTATATACCTATCTCATTTACTTCAATTTTTAAGGACGATAATATAATTTCTTAAATAGTTGAATTATAAAAATAATACATAAAATAAATAATACAAGTGCCATTTTTTAAATATAAATGTTAGAGATCGATAAGTGTTAATATAATAAGAAGTCAGTATAAGACAAGTAATATGGTGCACCTTAATGCACTCAAATACACAGTGTAAGATTACTGACTCTTAGAGATTAAATCGGTTACTCTAGTTTTTTTTTTTTTTTTTTAATTATTTATATGGACTGAGGTGGACGACACGTATCACTACTTCCTTTAACCACGTTCCCGCTTCTTGCGGACTTTAGGACAATATCTGTTGCGCTCTCCAATAATATCGATTCCCAGTCCAACCGGTTGGATTGACTGGTTAGATCCGATTTTTAGAACACTAGAATTGAGAAACAGAGGAACTAATTTGCAGAACATCCAATCTTCTTGTGATATTTTGACATGGCTTTGGATACACAGAGAGAAAAAAGCCAAGAAAAATTTTAATTTTTAAGCTTCTTAAGCGGACTGCCTGTTTGTATTTTGGACCATTGATTTTTTTAACACTTAATGGACGGTCGAGATCAGGTAGTTCTATAAAGTGCACCAAACATCAGTTTACAAGTTTGAGGATGATAAGTGTTAATATAACAAGAGTTCAGTATAATTACCTCTTTAAATTATGTAATATTATATAGGATGGCAAATGACACAAACTGGCAAACAATAGAACAAATCAAGATCGTGCATATTATTGGCCCTCTCATCATTACTTACAGGCTTTTCTTCTGAATGGTCGTCGTGGCTTGGGGTATACTCGGTATCACGTTATTCTTGTTGCTTGCTTTGGTTGTCATTGAACTTTATTCCAATTCTAATCCCATATTATCATGATAACGATCACAATGGAGACAAAAACCATTAAACAATTACATTATGTATGATCGTAGTTTTGAAGTGTTCAACTAATTGCGTTTGTGTTGGGGGCCTTCATATCTTTATTAATCATTCTTTTTAACCATTATTACTGAGAGCGTAAGGTGGGTACAACGAGAAAATCCATATATACATTACTATATATTTAGTTTTTAATAACATTTACTAACATAAAGTGTTATTAAAACCATTTTGTAACATGTAAAAAAATGTTGTTAAAAATGTAAAAAGTGTTGTTAAAATTTTAAAAGTGTTGTATATCGATTATGTTACTAAAGAGTTTTAATGGCACTTTTTATAATGCAGTAACATTTATTAAATCTCATTTATATTGTACTGTTATACCAACAAGCGGTGTTGACATAATGATAGAGGCACACTATAATCTTAGGAAGGATCCCAGCTCAATTTTTAGAGAGGACATCAATTGGGAGGGCAAACCGGACTATGCTCGAAAAAGGATTAACCTCCTTCCCTGGTAATAGGGAGGGGGATACCCTTAACAAACCAAAAAAAAAAAATGTTGTAGTGTTATATTAAATTTCATTTGAAAAATAATTAAATGATTTCAATTTCATTAACAATTCTTCTACAATATATATACATATAATAGAATTCTCTTGTGTACCTCATGACTTAAGGTGTATATGAATTTTGGTTGACCTGACTTTTCGTTTTGGTCATATTTAAATAAGACTCAACTCTCAAAGAGAGAAGAGCAAAACGAGTACATCATACTCTTCTGAAAAAGAAACAAAAAACACCACTACCCACTCTGCAACAACACGATATCCAAAAATATGATGCACGATACTCAGATACTTGATCAGAGACTCGATACGCGAAACTCGAAATACAAAACATGAAACATGCAACACAAATAATGAAGCAACGAAACATCTAGAACCACCGCAAGCAACCCTGCATCAACTTGAATCTCAACGTCACCTGTGTCACTAGGGGCGAGAAAATCAACAAGCTAAGCTTCTAGAGAGCACATCGGAGAAGGCCATGGAAATGCCACTGAGAAAGCCAACGGACAAAATATTGCCTTTATGAGCCTTTTGAACAACTTCATCTCTCTGTTGAAGAACACCTTGTTCGCCCATCGCCTTGAAGGGATCACTTGACACAGCAGCCTCACTTGTAGTAACCTTTGAAGTACACTTATCAAATCACTAGTCCTTCTTGAACTCTGATAGTGAGTCCCTCTCCATCACCGACAACTTCTTCAGAGCCTCCATGGCACCTATCCTCACCATCCAAACCATGCTTCCCCTACATCTCCACCAAACAAGGCACCAACCTTTCACTGCACCGAAATCACCTCCAATGTTGATAATGCTTTGGATGAGTTGAAGCACAACCAACTTCATCTTAAACCCTAAACCCTTTCAACTTTAGAGTCTCCCGGGGCCTTAAGGCCATCATTGGAAGCGTGCAGAGACTAAATCTGTGTGGCCTCAACTGCCGATGGCAAAAGCCCCGTGACTCGTCAGTGTCTAGCTCCTACTCTGTAAACATCACCTCAAATAACGATTTCAAAAAAATAAATGAAGAATGGTTGGTAGATGATGAGGACCAACAATGATGAAATGGGAGCTAACTATGCGATTCGAACGAAGCAACCAAGGTCATGCAATCGATGGACAAGGTTGGATAGGATTTTAGGGAGGTAAGGGAAGAGGGCTACAAAAATGGCTGAATTGGAGAAAACATGTGTGCATGTTGAGTCCTCAACTTCTTAAGAGGTGTTGGGCTAACCATAAGCCTAAAGAAGGCCAACGATAGCCTTATCTAGGGTTCAATGGGTTACTCTAGAAGAGAGGTAAAGAGAGCATCACCTCGGTTTTGAGTTTTGTGATTACTCTATTAACTGCTTGCAACATCAACTTTTCAGTTAACTTGACTATTTAACTAATTTGAATTAATCCAACTATAAATTTCACATTAAATTCGATTTTTTTCTCATAATTTTAGAGGTGCATATGGGTTTGGTTGACCAAAATTTGTTGTTGACACACTACAATATTGTTTTATACGTTATCAAAATGATCAATTTTGTTTTTATGTCTTTTTCTAAAAATTTAATTCTATATGTTTTGGATTAATTTTTGCAAGATTATTAGTTTGCAATGCAAATTTTAGTATATATTGGTTGTTGAAGTTTTTTTCTCTTTATTTTTAAAAATTTTAATAAGTTATGTACGAATTTTTATTTCTTTAAAAAAATAAAATTGACTATGGACCTCATACAACTCGTTTTAGATCAGTTTGGATTACACAATTTTCTTTTACAAAATTGACTCAATCAAATCTATTCTTAAGTAATTAATTTTGGGGGCTGACCCACCTTAACCAGAGATTTTAGATTCGAGCTTAGGGCATGCAGATGTATTAAAACTTGAAACGAGAGCCTTTACCACTCAAGTGGTCCTCCTGCCTTTCGAGCGAGATTGCCCCACATATGAGTTACTTGCGGCTTCAAAAAAATCAATTAATTCAAATTTTGTCGAATTTTTGTTTTTTTAACTTCAACTTGACCCGTGAATAATCCTTACTTATAATATTTAAATAGAAAAGCATTCTCTCATATTTGTTTTAAACATGACCATGTCATATTAAGAGAAGGATAGACATAAATACTTTAAATAAGTAGACCTTTCTAAAAATTTGTAGGACCTAATTTGAATAACTATGTTTATCTCTCTATTAATATAATAAGGATTTAATTAGTATATACTATCAGTATAAAAAGGTTTTTCACAAATATCCAATTATGTATTGCCACATCAGTAAAAGTGTTTGACATAACTACTTACTACCTTAAAAGTCTTATAAACATCAACATGTGATTGGATAACAGTATAAAACTATATCACACTGTTAGCGTATACCAATTAAACTCATATAATAAAGTAAAATTCAAAACAATCATGACAAGATCTTAATTCCAATTAAACCCAGCCCAAGTATATAAACATTAATTGCAATAAATACTACAAAAATCATAAAATCCTTGTAAATGGTGCTTAAAAATCCTCTTGAATCAAAATTTCACCCACATTTATTGAATAGTTTTTGGATATTATGTAAATTACACATCATACCACTGTGAATAGGATTTTGAATTAGAAAAATTTTTAGGTTGATTATTAAGAGGATATATTAAAACTTTAAATTCAACTCCCTCTGTTTTAATTTATCTATCAATTTGACAATTTGATACATTCTTAAATCAATGTATCTAGATAATTATAATATAGGAAAAAAGGCACTTTACCCCTTCGAAGTATAGACCATGTGCACTTTAATCCCTAAAGTTTAAAAATGTGCAAATCGATCCGCTGAACTTTCCTGAAGGTGCAATATTGACACTTCTATTAATTTTTCCATCAATTATTAATAAAAATATCACATATTTAAAAAAATTTAGGGTATTGGGTTACACATTTAAAAAAGTTCAAGGGTCAATTTGCACATAATTCAAAGTTTAGAGAGAATATAGTACATTTATTTGGACAAAAATATACATTTGTGAAAGTTCAGCACACATTTTTAAATTTTAGGAACTAAAATGCACATGATTTATAGCTCAGGGAATAAAATACAATTTTTTCTTATAATATATTATAATGATAAGAAGTTAAAGCTCCAACATTTATTTTCACATTTTTAAGATATATAACATTAATACAATATCTTCCACTGTGGAATATATCAATAAATGGATCTTCTTTTACTCTGTTAGATTATCTATAATTATAGGAGTACGAAATTATGCTGAGTTTCACACTTTTGGCTTTTGAAAAGTTCCAAGGCAACAATGATAGCGACGTTCACCAAAGTCCATTACTCAGGTAAATGAATCAATCGTCAAACTCAATGCATTCATTGGATTGTCTGGTATTTATACAGTAGAGAAAAAGAAGAAAGGGTAGTTACAAGAGACTAACTAACTAACTGAATTAATTTAACAGCTTCTATTATAATCGACTTATTTACATGTGACCATTAAATGAACTAACTAATCCTAATACGCCCCCATAAGTTGGGAGGTATATATTGAGCACTCCCAACTTGGATAACAATTGCTAAAATCTTGAGGGAGATAAAGGCTTGGTGAGTAAGTCTGCCAACTAGTTATGTGTCTTGACATGAATAAGTTTGAGAATTCCCGAATTCACCTTTTTCTCGGATGAAGTGGCAATCAATTTTGATATGCTTTGATCTCTCATGGAAGGTGGGGTTGGAAGATAAATGTATGGCAGCCTAGTTGTCATAGAACACCAAAGCAGGACCAACATTTGCTTAGAACTCCTTCAAAATTGAGTTCAACCACATCAATTCACTTGATACAGCAGAAAGGGATCTGTATTCAGCTTCTGCCGATGACTTACTTATCGTTGGCTGCTTCTTAGTCTTCCAAGAGACCAGGGAATTCCCAAGAAAAACCATGAAGCCAGTGGTGGAGCGCCGGGTATCAAGACAAATTACCTAACTGCATCAAATAAAGGCATTGAGAACTAATCAGGAATGAGCTAAAAAAAGTATGCCTTGACCTGGACTGCTCTTGATATATCTGAGCAAGTGATGAAGAGCTTGCTCATGCAGGATCCGAGATCAGCCATGTATTGACTAAGCTTGGATGCAGCAAAATTTATATCAGGCCGGGAATTTGTCAAGTACATGAGGCATATAAAACGTCGATAGAGAAATGGATTTGCCACTGGTTCCCCTTCAGTGGCAGAAGTATTATTAATAGAAAAAACATGTGTACTAGGTAGGTTAGGTGGAATGTGAATGGGAATTGTAGAAGGTTGTACAAGGAACGGTCCTTTAACCAAGCCACTCTTGCCAATCACCTTCAAAGAAGGGAGTTCCTGTATAAGGCAGAAATTAGAATGAAAGGTCACTTGACAGTTAACATCTCGCAGTAATGCAGGAATGGAAATTAAATTGACACCGAATGAAGGTATGTAAAGCACATTCTGCAAGATTAAAGAAGATGACAAGCGAACATCACCAAAGGAAGCAACAAGTACACGAGTACCATTAGGCAAATGTATATAAAAATCATGCAGAGGTTGTGAGTTGGAAAGAAAAGACAAGGAACAAGTGATGTGAGAAGTTGCCCCAGAGTCTAAAATCCAGCAGGTTGTATCAATGCTAGAGGGTAAATTACTAGCAAAGAATACCATACCTGCAGGTGTGTTGGAGGAAGATGCATTTGGATCTGAATTATTACGATTCTGATGTAATTGCAAGAGGGCCAGCAATTGTTGAACTTGAGATGAGGTAAGCACCGGGTCAAAGGGAGAATTCTGATGCACAGATACTGCATTGGCATCGAGAATGTGAACATGATGCACAGTAGGAGCGGGTTTGCTCTTAGCCTTCTCATGGCCATGTGGATATCCATGCAACTTAAAGCATCTGTCTTGTGTGTGTCCTAATACTCCGCAGTAGGACCAGAGCAGGCGATCTTTCTTGGTTTGTTTAGGCTTGGCATCACTAGACCTCAGAGGAGGTTGTGGCTTAACAGCAAAAGCCACTTGAGTAGGCTGAGATACACCGCCAACAACCTCACGTTGCTTCTCTTCCTGAAGGATGAGAGAGAACACCTTGCTCATTGGGGGAAAAGGTTCCATGGCCAAGATTTGACCTTTAATCGTGAAGTATGACTCATTCAATCCCATGAGAAAAGTTAAAACATATTCAATATGAAAGAACTCAGGAAAAGGTCGAACTACTCCACAATTGCAAGGTGCAGCAAGGCATAAAGCAACAAATTCTTCCCAAAGACTCTTGATTTGACTAAAATATTGAGTGACAGTTAATGAACCTTCCTGTTGACACGCCATTGCCTTCTTGAGTTGGAAAAGCCGTGGGCCATTGGCTTGGCTGAAGCAATCGTGCAAATCCTTCCACAGAGTCGCTGCAGAATCTGCATAAATCGAACTTTCCGCGATATATTTGGAGATGCAATTAAGCAACCAAGAAAAGATGATATCGTGATTGCACTGCCAATTCGCAATCAGTTCAGGATCAGTATCATCACCAAGTTTGGGAATGGATCCATCCACAAACCCTAATTTTCGCTTCGAATTGAGCGCCATCTTCATGGAGCGAGACCAAGAATTGTAGTTGAGCTCTGGAGAGGCTGAGAGACGAGGACCAATCCTAGATGATCCGAAGCATGGAGATGGTAGGGATTTGAGGTGCTTGAGCCATGAAAGGAACTCAAGAAAAGGGCGAGAAAATGAGGGAAAGCAGAAGAAAGTGGGAGAGACCTCAGAGAGGAGAGAATTGCTCTAATACCATATTATTCAGGTAAATGAATCAATCATCAAACTCAATGCAGTCATTAGATTGTCTGGTATTTATACAGTAGAGAAAAAGAAGAAAGGGTAGTTACAAGAGACTAACTAACTAACTGAATTAATTTAACAGCTTCTATTATTACTGACTTATTTACATGTGACCATTAAATCAACTAACTAATCCTAATAAAGTCTGAGCATAATGGAAATTGCGCTGTGAAAAATTCATGTGTCCCCCACTAAGTGCATGTTTGTTTAGGCATTTGCAATGCCAAACCCAAGTTGCATTGATATTTGAATCCAAAAGATAAACTCATAAATATCCTTGCCTTCTACCAGTTAAAAGGATCAAGAAATGTGACACAGCGACACCATAGGCTATAGCCAAGTCCTTACCCACCACAGGAGCCCGTGGCCTCCACAAAAAGATCACTGCATCACACCCACAACCTCCCCTTCCACTGTCGCCAAGCTACCTGTTGCATTGTCGTCGAGCTTCCTGCTGCCATTGGATCACCGAACCCCGTCAACCATGTCCACCATCATTCCTCACAAGTCCAACCACTGACCGCACACCACAATCATGCCCTCCATTGCATGGCTGCAAACTTTATTATCTATCTTTTAAATTATCACATGATTCTTATCTTTTAATATTAGTCATACTTGTTATCAAGAGTTATTTAATTAGGTATTTTAAAATAATTTTATTTATAATATTTTAAAAATAATATGTATAACTTTTTAATAATATAATATTAATATACTTTATTCAAATATCTTAGAAATAAAAATGAAATAAAAAGGTAATATTAAAAGTATAGTACAAAACTCATGTCTTTTTTGATAATTATATATCCAAAGTGATTTTACTTAATATCATCCAAATAATATTCATTCTATTATAATAATTTTTTTGAATGAAAGTATCCAAATATAAATCACATTGACATCAACTCATTTTTGCTCAAAATCAATATTAGTAAAATCAAGTTAATACAAACCTTAGTTTGCAAACGCTAATCCAAACACACACTAAGAAACTCATGTTCGAGCGAGCCACAAATGTTCTCTTCTTTTGCATGCATTTCTTGCTTTTCATTATGTAATGTTTATTATTAGATAATCCATCTGAATTACTATAATTTTCAATTGAATTATTTGAGTTTATTATATTCTCTTATTTGGTATGACACATTACCCGCAATATAAATTACCCTGGATTATCTAGATTACTTCTAAAGTGATAATTCATATTATCCTCATGAGGATAATTAATCTGAATTAACATCTATGTAGTAATATTCTATTATTATTATTAATTATTTTTTTTAATAATATTATTATTGATAATTATAATAATAATTTATTAATATTAATTAAAAATTAAGGTTAATAATAATAAAGATGACTAATTATTATTATTAAGGGAAATACTCAATGTTATGAAAAGTTAATGTAAGAAGTTAAGATATGATGAGTCGTTCAAATGTTGGGCATTAATTTTTACTCTCTCCTTTTTGAGTTTTGAGTTAATTTCACTTTAGCCTTTGATTTTTTATGCATAAATCACTTTCATCTTTGATTTTTTTAAATTGGCAATATTTCCCCATTTTATAAAATATGAGGCACATTAGTTCTTCTCAACTCCATTAGTCCAATTATCGGTGTTTGTTGACGTATCATATTAAATGAACTCAAACCAAGGAGTGGCACCTGCTCATTAGAATTACCTTTTTATCAAACTCCAACCCGAATCATTTCGAATTTGTGAAGATTCATATCATGACTTCAAAGAAATTTATTTAAAAATCCGAGATGATTCGGGTTCCTCGTTTCGAGTTTTGGTAGAAAATTTATTTTGACCAATAGGTTCTCTCCTCGAAGTTCCAAGTTCAGTTAACATGACACGTCAGCAAGCATTGGTAAGGGACTAATGGAGTTAAGGGAAGAACTAATTTGACTCACATTTTACAAAATGGAGAACAAATTTGATAATTTCAAAAAGTCAGAGATAAAAGTGACTCACGCATAAAAAGTTATGGAGACTAAAGTAAGAATTAACTCCTCCCTTTTGTATGGTCATCTTTCCCATCTCCTATGTAAAAGTGGTCTTCACCGATTATTATGCTTAAAGTGTTTGAGCAATTTAGCATCACTCAATTATTACTTGTTAATATTAATTAATAATAATAATAATTAATAATAGTAATAATAATTATTTAATAATCCTTTTTATATATCAAATATTGTAGTGTGAATGATCAGTTAAATTATCTGTATATACCAAATACTATATTGTAGCATTATCAATAATTTAAAAAGTGACAATTTTTTTTAGTGGTAATCTAGATTATCAGCAATCTTGATAGATAATGTGTTAAATGTCATCTAAATATTTATCATTTTTTTCATGTGATGAGATTTAAACC